>OZ010788.1:314547641-317371788 GCA_963932465.1 Maratus speciosus | reverse complement strand
GAAAAAACTGTCAATTTTTGGCGCCTGTAAAAAACCCTTTAATTTACAGAAAAAAGCTGTAATTTTTTATTAAAACAGTTTTTTTTCTGTAAAAAATAGAGATTTGTTCTGCAAAAATTACAAAATTCAGTTTCTTTTAAGTTCAGAAAAAACCGTTTTTCTTCAAAACTTTTTTTTTCTGTAAAAATTACAGATATTTTTTTTTTACAGTGTACCCAAATGACCGATTGTTACCACCAAATTTTACTAGTATTTCTTGCCGTATTTAATGACAAAATTTCTTAGATTTAATAAAGCAAAGAATATACTATTAAAATTTAGCGGTGAAAATCAACTATTTGGGCCGGAGCATTCTTCATCCCTGTTTCAGTCATACTTAAATATTTGATCGTAGTTAAAATACCCTGTTATCTGTTTTTTTTTTGTTTTTTTTTTTCAAGGCAAATTATAGAGTTGCTTTTTTTAAAAAAGATCATATGAAATCATATAAATCATATAAAACTTTTTATTCAAAAACAAATAATCCACGTAGCTTTAAAATCGCAATTATTTCAAAAATAATGCAATATCGTTGTAATTTTGAATCAACACATGTAACCCATTATTCAGAATAATGTTACTTATATAATACAGTAAACATGGCGTCATCATTTTTTATACGTAATAAATTTTATTTTTATGATGTATGTTTTGTTTAATAAGACGCAAATTCTGAAATATAAAATATTATTCTATTCAGGATATTTTTCTTAATTTTATTAATTAAGAGATTTATTATATTTTTCTTAATTATTTTAATTTTATTATTAAAGTAATTTTTTGCTATGTAATTAAATATACGTCGGAAATATCCAATCTATCTTTGTATTTAAAAAAAGTATGGCTGAAAATAATGTGGGAACTGATATTTATCTTTTTAAAGTATTTTTTTTCCCTTCTGTCAGAGTTGTTTAACTTTAATTATTTCTGCATTTTAGAAAGGAGTGTACATTGCTTCAGTAATATCAATTCCTTTGCTACTGTTTTGTGGATTCTTCATTCCTATGAACGACATACCTTCATACCTGCGATGGTTATCCTACTGTTCCTATGCACGATATACTTTTCAGAGCATAGTACTGACATTTTATTCTATGGACAGACCGTTTCTTTACTGCAACAAAACCCTTTGTCCTTTCGAAGATCCTAACGTAATCATCAAGGAACTGGACATGGAAGGCGAACTATATGTAGATTATTCAGCTTTAGTCGGTTTTTTCATTTTATTTAAATTAATTACATATTTAGTGCTGAAATTAAGAACGATGAGGATTCAATGACTGACATTAGTACATATTCAGAAAACTGAATGAACTGTGATTTCATTTTGTATTATAAATTCTTCTATTTATATTTTAACCTACATTTGTATAAATAAACTGAACTATTTTTTTAGGTTTTGTCTCTTTCACCTTTCAGCTTAACCTTCATCAAATCAAGATACCTTGAGATTGGAGTTTCTTAGAGACCGCTATCCTGTTTAAAATTCTGCTTTACATTAGCAAAGCATCATGTAATGCTTATGTGCAATGGGCAGTCATCCATTTTATAGCAATCTTAGTTTGACCAGACAAATTTCTGTAGTTCATTTCAAAGAATAAGGAACGAAATCGCTTTATAAAGGAAAAACTACCAATCATAAATAAGAACTAATTGTTGTCTAATAATACAAACGTGACTGGCATTAAAAGAAACTAAAATCGAGAATTTCTAAAGAGTATATAAATGTATGTATATGTATGAATCATAAATAAATTATATATAATGTGTATGAACATACACAAGATCTTGTATACAGGTCTGGCAAAACCGTTTAAACTGTGTCTCAACCTCAGATAGAAAATCCTTCTTCGGAGTACATAAATGTTGATTAAAAAACTCTGCCAGTTCAATATTTTTTCTTTTTTTTTTTTTTTTTTTTTTTTTACTCGAAAGGAGAAATGTGATATCCGGTGCAAATAAAATAAGCTTTATTGGAAATATAATGTAGGTATGAAATAAGGCATGTTATATATAACATGATGTTGGCATGAGAAAATATTCAAAATCACTACCACGTGTAGCAAAGAAAGTTTGAGGCAGAGTGGAATAGACGAGTGAACACAATCGATGTCATCGTAGTTTCCACGAAAACCCGTACACGTGTTTCTGTTGATTGAGATTTTGTTATCTATCCAGCGAGAACCACATATGTCAGTAGGTTTCGATACGTGCAGAGGAGATTTCGAGTATATACTCATGTAAGCATAGTGTCATAAGGCAAATACCGTTGTTTGTATTTCCATTAAAACTTACTTTCGGTGCACCGGATGTGACGCCGTACAATATTGCGTTTTTCAAGGAGCCTATAAGACTTTTTTCAATACGTTCTAAAACATCCCACTCACATTCATATTTTTTTTTCAAAACAGGTTGTAAACTGAATATTCAAAAGCAAAAATCCCATCGCCAGTGTTTGTGTTGGCTTGATCTACATCTCAACCATGACAATCTATATGAGCCCAATATTTGGACATAAAGCATTTTAACCAGAATTCATATCCCAGACCTTGTCGCCCACAGAAAATGCAGTTTTTACTGTCATAATCATCCACATCATCCACATCCTTGTCATTTCGCCTTTACACCATCCAGGCATGAATCCGAAAAGACAGAGTCACGATGTCACCTGACCCTCTAAATGTTTTTTTCAAAAAAATTTCATTTTTTCTTATAAAAAGTAATAATTTGTACCAGAGATAAATCACTTTCCTCCGACATTGTATAACTGCATTACAGAGTTTCATTACTCCTGTAACACCCATTTTAATTTTTGTATAGAGTTCTCCATAGAAATTAAATATTCTAATGATTAAAATTAAAAATTATGTATAAATAAAGTTTGTGGTCAAGGTGATGGAAGCTCATATATATATGGAGTCTATATGGAGGATGGAATATAGAGGAGTCTAAGCCAAGGCGGATCCAATAGATGGAGTAGTGATAAATGACGTCACTTGAAGCCGTTCCTACCCCCTCCTGCATCCGCCATATTTGGCTGCACTTGCATTGAAGACAGCTGATTGGCCTGTTATCGGTCATAGTCAAATACGGCGGGTGTAGTCGAGGGGGAAAGAACTCGTTTGCCAGCATCACAACTTTTTACATGGGAAGATTGCTACATAGATTAAGGACCAAGATGGGACATTTACGGCAAAATCTGTATTGGCAACAATACTAGCGTCACTACCGACAAGGGGGAAGAATTAACAAGCTTCCGAAATTTACCTATGTTGAAGAAATATGTTTACTCTCTAT
This sequence comes from Maratus speciosus, assembly GCA_963932465.1. Lineage (NCBI taxonomy): Eukaryota > Metazoa > Arthropoda > Arachnida > Araneae > Salticidae > Maratus > Maratus speciosus. The sequence goes on along the minus strand of OZ010788.1, from coordinate 317,368,452 downwards.
ACGTTGATGAATATCTATTCTTTCCTAAAATGAAGCAGGTGCCAGACGTCAGACGATATCAAAGCGCAAATTAGTTGATTGCAAACTGTTCCTTATGCTTTGGACTTATACTGCGTTAATAAAATATTGTTTTTTTTTGTTGTTGTTGTTGTTTAAATTTGACTAGCTATTCGTGTTTTCCCTTAAGTGAGCGGCATTACCCTACTTACCCCTACTGGTTGCAGAAAAGTTGACTGAATTTAGCCATGTTTTTGGTGAAACACTGAACATTATGGCTAAGAGTGCTAAGGTCAGATTTGATTGTCATCTGATGTTAATACCAAAGTATGCAGCATTTCAGTCCGTAAAGCTGCAATGTTGTACCGTGCTGGAAAAAAGTTTAAGACCACGTGCTAATTTTGTTGTTTAGAATAAAATTCTGAAAAGGGTTATATATCTTGAATTTAAACATATACATCTGCTATATAATATGTGAAGTTAAATCAAATGTAAATGTACAAAAGTATTTTTATCTACAAGTGTTAAAATATTGTAATATTAACAAATGGAAAGAAGTATAGGGCCAGTAACTTCTTTTAAATCTAGCATAATAAGATGACGCCATGACTGTAGTAATTTCTGAGAGACTCGTCTGTGATGATGCCTATAGGTTTGTAGTAATTATTTTTAAAGCTTTGGGACATGCAACTTCTGCTTTGAACATGGGTCGCGAGAAAGTATTGACTAAAAAAAAGGGTACAATCACGGCTTTTATGCATTGCGGGTTGAATGAAAAGCAAATTGCCCTAAAAATAAATAAATCTAAAACTGTTTGTACAATTTTCTTTCTGATTCAATGAACTATAGAATAAATAAAAGAAGCGAGCGGTTATCAAAACTTTCAACCCGATGTAAACGAAACACATTTAGAAAAGCGGTTCAAGATTGTAGCTATTCTTCTACTTTAAAATCTGCTTTAGAATTCTCATTAACGCCCAGAACAGTTAGAAATGTGTTAAAAAGTTCCGAATGATTGAAATATACAAAATTCAGAGCCAAGCCCAAACTACAAAATCACCATTTTGATGGAAGATTAAAATTCGCATTGTCCGACGTCTTAAAATACAATCTATAGCGAAAATTGGTTTTTGCTGATGAAAAAAAAAATCAACCTTGATGTACTAGTTTGCTGAAAATATTTCTGGCATGATTTACGAAGTGACCCTTATCTGCTTTTAACACGTGTACAAAGTGTTGGCTGAGTTATAGCTTGGGTAGGTTTTTATGCAACTGTAAAAACAAGTTTTGTTTTCACCAAGACAGAGATCAACTCCTTTGATTATCAAGATATTCTTGGTATTAATTTTGTTCCACTTAAAGATGGACTTATGTATCAGAATTTGGTGTTGCTTTATGATAACGCTTCTATTCATAAGTATAAACTTCAGATTGGTTGTTGGCAAGCAACATTAAAACTTTGGACTTTAAAGTTAAAAGTCCTGACACAAATCCATTGAAAACTTGTGGGAAATCTTGTTCGTAAAGTTTATGCCAACGGAAAGCAGTTTGATTCGATTGTCCAATTGGTAGCAGCCATTTTAAAACATGGAACTAAATACATATTTCGCAAAAACCTTGCCAAATCCTTCTCAAAGCTTCTTTTGGAAGTCATCCGTGTTTAGGGGAAGCAAACAAGGTACTGAAAATTAATGTACAAATCTTTCACTTGTGTAATTTAAATATTAAATATACTGGTTCTGAACTTTTTTCCATCAAATTGTGTTATGTAGAAATTAATTTTTGCTTTTAAAAAATATCTATTATTGCAATTTACAACTAATAACAAAGCTTGCATTATTTTACGTATGTGTATCATCTTGTAATGATATTAGTTTTTCAATAAAGTAAGAGCTTTTCTGTTTTTGTTGGTAGTCCTAAACTTTTTTCCAGCACTGTATAATTATCGTATATGCGTAATTATGCACTCTTTGTGACACTTATACAAAACACACATTATTCAGGTAATGTATCCACATATAACTTTGTATCATAACTTATATAAAGAAATTGGAAATAATTTCCAACATCAATGTAGGTAAAAATACTGCATATACTGCGTTGTATTATTCTTCCAAGAATTTTTTTTTTTGAAAGAGTATATAAATTATGTATTTCAAAAAACACTGTTTTAAATCCAAATAATCTTATAAATTTTTCCGATAATCTTTTTCTAATTCCCATTCTACACAAATCAACATTAAACTTTGAAACTTAGATTTTTTTTTTTTTTCCATATAATCGTATGAAGTCCTGTGACCCTTTTTCATTGAAAGTCTCAGGGATTTTTCCTCAAACTGCACCTCCCCCCTCCCTTCTTTGTGGCACTGCTGCAGTTTATACTGCAATTATTTTTCTTTCGAATGAACGGATTTTCCTTAACGTAGGTGTATTAAACCTAACAAGTTAATCCTTAAACCTAACAAGTTTATCCGAAGATGTGAGACATTTTCACCACTTTCCTGTAGAAAGTGTACAGACACCGAAAATTTTTTTCAAGAAAAGCAACTTTATGATACTACGCCTCATTACAAAATAAATCGTATAATATGGAAAGTTGTATGTTAAAATAATAATAATTCAAAAAAATTTGGCTAAATATATTCACCGTATATCTGGAGTCCTTTCATGGCACACAAGTATACCAAGGCGCATTTATTGAGAACAGCAGGTCTAAAGTAATGTGAGGTACCTTTCAAAAAACTTTTTATCGTTATAAAAACATTTGATTAATGTAATGTATTTTTAGGGATAAGCGTGTTACTTGTAAATAGTGTTATAATATCAAGAATTTATTTTTAGTTTAAAATTTAGTTTAGTTTCTTCAACTGATAAAAAGACAATAAATTCATAAATTCATTAAGTCTTTCTGATTTCATTTTGTAATAGATGCTACGCCGAAGTTACAGTGGTGGTAAAAAAGAAAGGGGCAAAATTTAAAACGCTATATTTAAAGTACCATGGCATTTTATGTAATTTACTTAAATGAATTCTTACAAAATGAAATACATCAAAAAATCTTTCTTATGTAAAAAATTCAGCAGAAAATTGAAAAGTTTTATTTTATTTATTTTAAATTGCTTTTGTGCAAGAAGAAAGCTGGGAAAAAAGATAAAAACAGCGTAGAATTCTGCCAAAATAAAGTCAGCAATTTAAAAATTATCAATGTTTTTAATTAATTTTATTACTCTCAATTCCAGAAAGTCGGAGAGTCTTTTTCCTCTGCTAGTCACATTTCGGAGTTTCTGAACTGAAAAGTTTTTACAGGGTAAGGTAGTTGGACTTAAGCTCAACCAGAATCTGGAAGGACAGGCCTATTGTAGTTGCCCCTTATGACATGCATGAGCTACATTAGAAATATTCTTTCTCACCTGGTCACTAACCGGGTGATCTAACAATTTAAGTTTTGTGCCTATCCTTTTCCTGCACAGTATTAAAAAAAAAGATTTTGAAATACCAGATTTATTTTACTAAGGTCATCTAAAAATAGAACGTGTTACCTCTAAGAGAATTCATAGAAAGCTCAATCACCGATTTTTTTTTTTTTTTTTTACTTTTCTTTCTTTCTAACCGATCACCAGGCCCCTACCTGCTTAACGGGTTTTTGCCCCAGCTTAACGAGTTTAGTACCTGGCATCGAGGCGGGTGTCCGCCTAATAGCCGCGAAGCGGCAATAACCTCACATCATTTTCTCGATCGTCTTCCTGCCTGCAGTACCTATTGTTCATTTGTGTATACTTTGTTTTGCCGGTTACTTAACGTTATATCCTGTTGCACCTGCACATTGCTACTCAAGTTGGTCTCGTAATTTAGAACCTTGATCAGATGACGAGCATCTTTCAACAGGGATGAGAGCACTCCTACAATGTAGAAAAAAAAAAAAAAGAAAAAAAAAAAAAAAATCTGTCAAATTAACAGGAAAAAACTGTCAATTTTGGCGCCAGTAAAAAACCATTTAATTTACAGAAAAAAGCTGTAATTTTTTATTAAAACAGTTTTTTTCTGTAAAAAATAGAGATTTGTTCTGCAAAAATTACAAAATTCAGTTTCTTTTAAGTTCAGAAAAAACCGTTTTTCTTCAAAACTTTTTTTTTCTGTAAAAATTACAGATATTTTTTTTTTACAGTGTACCCAAATGACCGATTGTTACCACCAAATTTTACTAGTATTTCTTGCCGTATTTAATGACAAAATTTCTTAGATTTAATAAAGCAAAGAATATACTATTAAAATTTAGCGGTGAAAATCAACTATTTGGGCCGGAGCATTCTTCATCCCTGTTTCAGTCATACTTAAATATTTGATCGTAGTTAAAATACCCTGTTATCTGTTTTTTTTTTTGTTTTTTTTTCAAGGCAAATTATAGAGTTGCTTTTTTTAAAAAAGATCATATGAAATCATATAAATCATATAAAACTTTTTATTCAAAAACAAATAATCCACGTAGCTTTAAAATCGCAATTATTTCAAAAATAATGCAATATCGTTGTAATTTTGAATCAACACATGTAACCCATTATTCAGAATAATGTTACTTATATAATACAGTAAACATGGCGTCATCATTTTTTATACGTAATAAATTTTATTTTTATGATGTATGTTTTGTTTAATAAGACGCAAATTCTGAAATATAAAATATTATTCTATTCAGGATATTTTTCTTAATTTTATTAATTAAGAGATTTATTATATTTTTCTTAATTATTTTAATTTTATTATTAAAGTAATTTTTTGCTATGTAATTAAATATACGTCGGAAATATCCAATCTATCTTTGTATTTAAAAAAAGTATGGCTGAAAATAATGTGGGAACTGATATTTATCTTTTTAAAGTATTTTTTTTCCCTTCTGTCAGAGTTGTTTAACTTTAATTATTTCTGCATTTTAGAAAGGAGTGTACATTGCTTCAGTAATATCAATTCCTTTGCTACTGTTTTGTGGATTCTTCATTCCTATGAACGACATACCTTCATACCTGCGATGGTTATCCTACTGTTCCTATGCACGATATACTTTTCAGAGCATAGTACTGACATTTTATTCTATGGACAGACCGTTTCTTTACTGCAACAAAACCCTTTGTCCTTTCGAAGATCCTAACGTAATCATCAAGGAACTGGACATGGAAGGCGAACTATATGTAGATTATTCAGCTTTAGTCGGTTTTTTCATTTTATTTAAATTAATTACATATTTAGTGCTGAAATTAAGAACGATGAGGATTCAATGACTGACATTAGTACATATTCAGAAAACTGAATGAACTGTGATTTCATTTTGTATTATAAATTCTTCTATTTATATTTTAACCTACATTTGTATAAATAAACTGAACTATTTTTTTAGGTTTTGTCTCTTTCACCTTTCAGCTTAACCTTCATCAAATCAAGATACCTTGAGATTGGAGTTTCTTAGAGACCGCTATCCTGTTTAAAATTCTGCTTTACATTAGCAAAGCATCATGTAATGCTTATGTGCAATGGGCAGTCATCCATTTTATAGCAATCTTAGTTTGACCAGACAAATTTCTGTAGTTCATTTCAAAGAATAAGGAACGAAATCGCTTTATAAAGGAAAAACTACCAATCATAAATAAGAACTAATTGTTGTCTAATAATACAAACGTGACTGGCATTAAAAGAAACTAAAATCGAGAATTTCTAAAGAGTATATAAATGTATGTATATGTATGAATCATAAATAAATTATATATAATGTGTATGAACATACACAAGATCTTGTATACAGGTCTGGCAAAACCGTTTAAACTGTGTCTCAACCTCAGATAGAAAATCCTTCTTCGGAGTACATAAATGTTGATTAAAAAACTCTGCCAGTTCAATCTTTTTTCTTTTTTTTTTTTTTTTTTTTTTTTTTTTTTTTTTTTTACTCGAAAGGAGAAATGTGATATCCGGTGCAAATAAAATAAGCTTTATTGGAAATATAATGTAGGTATGAAATAAGGCATGTTATATATAACATGATGTTGGCATGAGAAAATATTCAAAATCACTACCACGTGTAGCAAAGAAAGTTTGAGGCAGAGTGGAATAGACGAGTGAACACAATCGATGTCATCGTAGTTTCCACGAAAACCCGTACACGTGTTTCTGTTGATTGAGATTTTGTTATCTATCCAGCGAGAACCACATATGTCAGTAGGTTTCGATACGTGCAGAGGAGATTTCGAGTATATACTCATGTAAGCATAGTGTCATAAGGCAAATACCGTTGTTAGTATTTCCATTAAAACTTACTTTCGGTGCACCGGATGTGACGCCGTACAATATTGCGTTTTTCTAGGAGCCTATAAGACTTTTTTCAATACGTTCTAAAACATCCCACTCACATTCATATTTTTTTTTTCAAAACAGGTTGTAAACTGAATATTCAAAAGCAAAAATCCCATCGCCAGTGTTTGTGTTGGCTTGATCTACATCTCAACCATGACAATCTATATGAGCCCAATATTTGGACATAAAGCATTTTAACCAGAATTCATATCCCAGACCTTGTCGCCCACAGAAAATGCAGTTTTTACTGTCATAATCATCCACATCATCCACATCCTTGTCATTTCGCCTTTACACCATCCAGGCATGAATCCGAAAAGACAGAGTCACGATGTCACCTGACCCTCTAAATGTTTTTTTCAAAAAAATTTCATTTTTTCTTATAAAAAGTAATAATTTGTACCAGAGATAAATCACTTTCCTCCGACATTGTATAACTGCATTACAGAGTTTCATTACTCCTGTAACACCCATTTTAATTTTTGTATAGAGTTCTCCATAGAAATTAAATATTCTAATGATTAAAATTAAAAATTATGTATAAATAAAGTTTGTGGTCAAGGTGATGGAAGCTCATATATATATGGAGTCTATATGGAGGATGGAATATAGAGGAGTCTAAGCCAAGGCGGATCCAATAGATGGAGTAGTGATAAATGACGTCACTTGAAGCCGTTCCTACCCCCTCCTGCATCCGCCATATTTGGCTGCACTTGCATTGAAGACAGCTGATTGGCCTGTTATCGGTCATAGTCAAATACGGCGGATGTAGTCGAGGGGGAAAGAACTCGTTTGCCAGCATCACAACTTTTTACATGGGAAGATTGCTACATAGATTAAGGACCAAGATGGGACATTTACGGCAAAATCTGTATTGGCAACAATACTAGCGTCACTACCGACAAGGGGGAAGAATTAACAAGCTTCCGAAATTTACCTATGTTGAAGAAATATGTTTACTCTCTATACGTTGATGAATATCTATTCTTTCCTAAAATGAAGCAGGTGCCAGACGTCAGACGATATCAAAGCGCTATAAGTAAGCGTACAAAGTCAAAGCGATATAAGTAAGCGTCCTATCTTAAATGGGAGAGGTAATCGCAAGATTAAAGGCGAGGTCACGTCAATCAAGGTCATACGCCACCCAGCGGACGGAGTGAACTACAAGAGGATTATTAACTTCTTTCCCCTTTGTGGATGATCTATAAGTTCTATATCTATGAAATAACTATGCGCACGCGCAGCCGTGATTTTATTCGTTTGTCGTCTGCAGTACTTAATTGTTGAAGTACAGATATAATTCCATTTATTTATTCGCCATTATTTAATTTATTAATTGAAGTCAGTTAAACAAAATCAGTTCTTTTAAGAACTTGTGTTATTTGGGAAAATGCCACGTTGGCGTTCTAAGTATTGCAGTTTTCAAAACTGCAAAAATAACTCTCTATCTGAGAGAACTCATTTTTTTCGCTTCTCAAAAGAGAAAAACTGGTTAGTTTTGTGTTTTATTATATTTTATAAAAAAGTTAAAATATTATTTAACATATATTATTAAATGTCAGTGATTTTAATACGTTCTATTTGAATTATGTCTTTGTAATGCAATGAACAAGGACATATAAAAATTAGTTAATGTATGTTAAGATAGAATTTTACAGCAGCGTTTTTAATTCAATTCCTGATAAGATAAAGTTATAAAAATTACATAAACATGTGTATTCCCAATGAGAATTAAACGTTTTATTACGCTTAGAGTTTAAGTATAAATTATTTAATTAATTTTAAGGCATGTTTTTTATTTACCGGGCGCAGGCGATAAATTGCCAAATATTCTCTTGATCGAATTGTATTTATAATATTAAAAATAGAAGCATTTCATTCATTCCATTTAAAACTCATTTAATTTTACATTAGGATCCACTTTAATTTAAAATGCAAGCAGTAATTCTTGTACTATTAAACCAGCAATAATTGATTATTTATAGTTATAAACATTTTGAGAATTTTAGACAACAGCTTTAAAAAAATTCCTAAAATCAACAAATTACTTTTTTTTTTTTAATCTAGAAATATGTCGGTCATTGTGTCATATCCGGGAAAAATAGTTTTCATGGGATACCTGCACTTCGCACAGGTGAATAACATTGCAGAAAGCATACAAAGTATAGAAGAAACTTCAAAAATTGGAATAAAATATAAAATATTTACAAATAGTACGTGGTATGCTCAATTAAACATTTATTATCTTACACCGGTTCTTCGCAGGGGTAAAATGGATAACTTTCCGTTATCGGGCCGATAGCCATGATTGGCGGCAAAAGTTTCGGGGCAAAAGGCAATACTGTTTACGTAGCAATAGTGCTTTTTCTCCCGAAATTAAAATGACATTGCGATTTTTTTTTTAATACACTAGGGGGCTCTTCCCCCTACGAGCTACGCTCGTCAACCCCCGTTCAGACACCGCAGACTCTAACAGCACGCTAATTTGATCGCCTTTAAAAAGATTTCGGAAGATTGAATTATAATTTGAATCTGACAATTATAATCTGACGTAATTTTCAGCAAACTTTTCTTTCTCTTTTTAATATTCACGTCAAAATACTTTTGTTAGAAATGGAATATTATGATCATCTTAAAATGTCAAGTAAATGTCTCGCGCAATTTTTAAATTAAAACTGTTTTGCAATATTATTTTTTGTTCATTTTACGTAATAAGTGTAATATGACGTAAATTCTCCTATTTAGGACTTCTAACGCATGTTACTGAATTTATTATTTTACAATATTCTTTCTCATTTAAAATTCACGTGTAACTATAGTTTTTATGACGTAATTTTCAATGTGTTCCTGCTTTTTATATTTTTTGTTTATAATAGTCACGTGTAAAATAAATTTTTAATTTGAAGCAAACATTACTGTTTGCGCTATTTATACAGCTGGCAACAGTTTAAATTAATACAATTTTCTAAAATTTGTAAAAAATATCTCTCGAAATGCTGAAAATTTGAATTTAAAATAGAAATAAAACCTCGAAAAATTATTCAAATTAAAAAACTAACTGCAATCTGCACACCGGGAAATTTTGACGCATAAAATGATCTAAAAATGATTAAATTCCTATGTACAGTTTTTGCTTCTATAAAACTTTTTTAATGGAACGCTTTTGTCCAACTTTGGCATTAAATATCTCTTAAAATAATTCTTCGATTTGAAAACAATCTGCATCAGCATGTTTATCAAACATTTTTCTATAATTCTACTGATTTTCATATTTTTGTATGCAACAGTTTTTTTAATATTAACGAAGAAAGACCTCCGGTCACAAAAAATTCAAAACCGGCGGCGGCGGCGGCGGCGGCGGCGGCGGCGGCGGTGACAGCGGTAGTTACTTTTTTTTAGAATAGAGAGACATATTTTCATCAAAACAAACTGTAACAAAAATATTTTGCAATAAATCTGGTAAACAAGGTTCATCTTCCATGAGTGAGTAAATATTTGAAATTCATGATTAAAATTTTAACAGGTATTCTCTAAAATAGCTTTGTCTGCTTTTCCGCCTATAACTCTTAAATTATAAATATCTTCAAATAAACCTGTGCACGAGATGCGCAGATGGTAGATATTCTGTCATATATGACGTCATACAAAAAAACCCGCGTATTTGCGTTATTCACTCCATCCACAAGATGGCGCAGCTGTGTCAATTTACGGCAGATTCCAGCATTAACTTTGTACCAAAGCACTATAAGTAAGCGTACAAAGTTAATGCTGAAATCGGCCGTAAATTGACACAGCTGCGCCATCTTGTGGATGGAGTGAATAACGCAAATACGCGGGTTTTTTGTATGACGTCATATATGACAGAATATCTACCATCTGCGCATCTCGTGCGCAGGTTTATTTGAAGATATTTATAATTTAAGAGTTATAGGCGGAAAAGCAGACAAAGCTATTTTAGAGAATACCTGTTAAAATTTTAATCATGAATTTCCAATATTTACTCACTCATGGAAGATGAACCTTGTTTACCAGATTTATTGCAAAATATTTTTGTTACAGTTTGTTTTGATGAAAATATGTGTATTAAAAAAAAAATCGCAATGTCATTTTAATTTCGGGAGAAAAGGCACTAATGCTACGTAAACAGTACTGCCTTTTGCCCCGAAACTAAACTGACATTGCAACTATTTTTTAAATACATATATTTTTATCAAAACAAGCTGTAACAAAAATATTTTACAATAAATCTGGTAAACAAGGTTAATCTTCCATGAGTGAGTAAATATTTGAAATTCACGATTAAAATTTTAACAGGTATTCTCTAAAATGGCTTTGTCTGCTTTTCCACCTATAACTCTTAAATTGTAAATATCTTCAAATAGACCTGAATTTTATGCAAGCTATTCAGGCTAAAAGAAAGCCATTTTTGTTAATAAAAGTTATAGGCGTAACTTTTAATTTCATGGTTTTTTTACCACATTGGAAGAAACTTGCCCACCTTGGGCTTATGTTATTATTTATTAGAAAAAAAAATGTATTTTAAATATAATGAGGGAAAAGCATGTGTTTCAATTGATGTAATATACCAGTATGTATGTATTTTAAATAAAGTTATGTTTTTCAAATGACGAGTATATTTTTAAAATGATGATTTTATATTTTGAATGAAATGAATGCAACATAAACGCTGGTGATGGGAAAAATATTTGACGGTTTATGAACTGCGGCCGGCTAACATAAAAGTACTTTTTTACACTGTTTATTTAATCTAACCTTGTTCATATATATGAAAAGGTAATAAATTTTAATCGATTTTTCCCTCCCAGATATGTTAGAAAAATAAAAATTATGTACATGGATGTGTTTCTTGTAACAATACAACATTTTCGTATTTTTACAACTTGATTATAAATTAGCAAATTAATTTTACGTTATCTAAACGTAGCTGATAAATCCTTAAACATTCTTTATGGTTGTTACAACTGTATATACAAGTACAACAATTGAGTAAGTTATGTAACAAACTACGATTTCTAAAATATACCAGCTGGTTGGGAAATTGCAAAAGAGAAATATTTAAAACCTTTAAGCATCTTAAACGTGATTTTCAGCCCTATAATTTTTTATAAAAAAGTTAAAATATTATTTAATATATATTATTAAATGTCAGTGATTTTAATACATTCAATTGGCCCATCTCCGTCCGCAGCCCTTTTTTTCTACTACTTATTCCGACTCTTTTGCGGAAGCCAGATTGAAAAAAAAATTCAAAAATTGAAACCGGACAAAATTAAAAGAGAAATTTGAAATTATTGGCTACGGACAAACAACTGCTACGTCGAGCTTAATATTAGTCTATAGTTTTCAGTTATTGGCAATTGTTGTGTGTTTCAGAAGCCTTTTTCAAATTTGGAGAATGTTCCGCAATTGGGTTATTTCGATAAAAGTTACTTTCATTTTCTAACCCTTATTTAACTTTTATACAGTTACAATTGTATATTGTTTTCTCATTTGGCGCCAATCACGGCTATCGGCCCGATAACGGAAAGTTATCCATTTTACCCCTGCGAAGAACCGGTGTAAGATAATAAATGTTTAATTGAGCATACCACGTACTATTTGTAAATATTTTATATTTTATTCCAATATTTGAAGTTTCTTCTATACTTTGTATGCTTTCTGCAATGTTATTCACCTGTGCGAAGGGCAGGTATCCCATGAAAACTATTTTTCCCGGATATGACACAATGACCGACATATTTCTAGATTTAAAAAAAAAAGTAATTTGTCGATTTTAGGAATTTTTTTAAAGCTGTTGTCTAAAATTCTCAAAATGTTTATAACTATAAATAATCAATTATTGCTGGTTTAATAGTACAAGAATTACTGCTTGCATTTTAAATTAAAGTGGATCCTAATGTAAAATTAAATGAGTTTTAAATGGAATGAATGAAATGCTTCTATTTTAAATATTATAAATACAATTCGATCAAGAGAATATTTGGCAATTTATCGCCTGCGCCCGGTAAATAAAAAATATGCCTTAAAATTAATTAAATAATATATACTTAAACTCTAAACGTAATAAAACGTTTAATTCTCATTGGGAATACACATGTTTATGTAATTTTTATAACTTTATCTTATCAGGAATTGAATTAAAAACGCTGCTGTAAAATTCTATCTTAACATACATTAACTAATTTTTATATGTCCTTGTTCATTGCATTACAAAGACATAATTCAAATAGAACGTATTAAAATCACTGACATTTAATAATATATGGTAAATAATATTTTAACTTTTTTATAAAATATAATAAAACACAAAACTAACCTGTTTTTCTCTTTTGAGAAGCGAAAAAAATGAGTTCTCTCAGATAGAGAGTTATTTTTGCAGTTTTGAAAACTGCAATAATTAGAACGCCAACGTGGCATTTTCCCAAATAATATAAGTTCTTAAAAGAACTGATTTTGTTTAACTAACTTCAATTAATAAATTAAATAATGGCGAATAAATAAATGGAATTATATCTATACTTCAACAATTAAGTACTGCAGACGACAAACGAATAAAATCACGGCTGCGCGTGCGCATAGTTATTTCATAGATATAGAACTTATAGATCATCCACAAAGGGGAAAGAAGTTAATAATCCTCTTGTAGTTCACTCCGTCCGCTGGGTGGCGTATGACCTTGATTGACGTGACCTCGCCTTTAATCTTGCGATTACCTCTCCCATTTAAGATAGGACGCTTACTTATATCGCTTTGGACGATATTCTATTCATGATTGCTTTATTTATTTATTTATTTATTTTTACCGTATACTTGTAGTGGTCACCTTTAACTTAAAAATGATAATTAGAGTAATAATATAAAAGAAAACCCTAGAAAATTCTGTTAATAACGTAAATATTTAAGTTTATGAGATTAAATTGTAAAAAATCAAATTCAGGTGTTGTATTAATTTATTCATATCGAATAAAACTTTATTGAGTGTAATGTCAGTACCTCTGTTTATTTTTAACTGTTAGATTTATATAATTCTAAAAATTTGTCGAAATGAATTTTTCCCTACCTGTAATTTTATTTTTTTTTTTTTATATGTTAATATTATAAATATTATTGAATTGATTGTACATTATTTACATTAAAAACGATAGTTTTATTTTATCTGTAAGAAAGTGAAAATGCGTAAATTTTAGAAGGTTGTTGTAAAGATTGTTTAATACGTTAAACTTCATAAATTAATAAAATATCGGCTATGAAAATTTTCTACCGAATGGAAATATTTATGAAATTTTCTGGGATTTGTAGAGCGCAATACTTCGTATATTTTTATATTACAAGTTAAGTTTATGAGATTAAATTGTAAAAAATCAAATTCAGGTATTGTATTAATTTATTCATATCGAATAAAACTTTATTGAGTGTAATGTCAGTACCTCTATTTATTTTTAACTGTTAGATTTATATAATTCTAAAAATTTGTCGAAATGAATTTTTCCCTATCTGTAATTTTATTATTATTTTTTATATGTTAATATTATAAATATTATTGAATTGATTGTACATTATTTACATTAAAAACGATAGTTTTATTTTATCTGTAAGAAAGTGAAAATGCGTAAATTTTAGAAGGTTGATGTAAAGATTGTTTAATACGTTAAACTTCATAAATTAATAAAACATCGGCTATGAAAATTTTCTGGGATTTGTAGAGCGCAATACTTCGTATATTTTTATATTACAAGTTAAGTTTATGAGATTAAATTGTAAAAAATCAAATTCAGGTATTGTATTAATTTATTCATATCGAATAAAACTTTATTGAGTGTAATGTCAGTACCTTTATTTATTTTTAACTGTTAGATTTATATAATTCTAAAAATTTGTCGAAATGAATTTTTCCCTATCTGTAATTTTATTATTATTTTTTATATGTTAATATTATAAATATTATTGAATTGATTGTACATTATTTACATTAAAAACGATATTTTTATTTTATCTGTGAGAAAGTGAAATGCGTAAATTTTAGGAGGTTGTTGTAAAGATTGTTTAATACGTTAAACTTCATAAATTAATAAAACATCGGCTATAAAAATTTTCTACCGAATGGAAATATTTATGAAATTTTCTGGGATTTGTAGAGCGCAATACTTCGTATATTTTTATGTTACACAATTACTTTATGTAGCTTTAAATCCAATTACACCATATTTACTTCATATATAGCATTCAAGACGAAATTTTTACCCTGTTTTTCGTTGCCCTTATGTCGTTCCCTCATCATGTAAAAAAAAAATAAATAAATAAAAAAGCATATATCCGTAGAATATCTATTCTATGTTCATGTATCGGTGTAAGATTCTATTGAAAACGTAAACATGAAACGTTAAAAAAAGAAAGATCACGATAAGGTAGATGCTCAATGATAAAAATTTTACAAGGATGGGGAGTTTCTTTCCCATTGTCACTAAAGGCGCTACGATCGCAATCGCATTACCATTGCACTCTATGGAAATGTCCCATCTTGTATTTTAATCTATGGATTGATATGCCTACTCCTCTCTTTTCGCCACACACATGCATTGTGCATCGCGTGAATTAAATGGAGGATATTCCATTTTCGTTTTGATCACGTGATCAAGGTAAAAACTTCTAGCGTAAAGAATGGAAGTCTCCGTAGACGTGTAATGTAAATCCCCGCTAGCCAATGAAACAGCTCATGAGGCAAAGCAGTAGTACCTTCCCTTCTTATCAGTTAGAAGTTCCTTGGGTAAATTACCGTTATCACGTGACTTTTTTCAGCCTCGAACCCATATTTGGAATATCCTCCATTGATCATTTTCTGGAAGCAGGACGTTTCGGTCCCGACACTTCGGTCCCGCCATTTCGGTCCCGCCGTTTCGGTCCCGAGACATTTCGGTCCCAAGACATTTCGGTCCCGAGACAATTCGGTCCCAAGACATTTCGGTCCCGAGACATTTCGGTCCCAAGACATTTCGGTCCCGAGACAATTCGGTCCCAAGACATTTCGGTCCCAAGACATTTCAGTCCCAAGACATTTCGGTCCCGAGACATTTCGGTCCCGAGACAATTCGGTCCCGAGACATTTCGGTCCCGAGACATTTCGGTCCCAAGACATTTCGGTCCCGAGACATTTCGGGCCCAAGACATTTCGGCCCCGAGACAATTCAGTCCCAAGACATTTCGATCCCGAGACAATTCAGTTTCAAGACATTTCGGTCCCGAGATATTTCGGTCCCTTCTCCAGCAAGCTGAAATTTTGTGCACTTGAAATAGGTGACAATTTTATAGGGGACATTGTAGAGTTTTTTAAATAAAGGCCTTAAAATTTTAGTAAACACACACAAATTTCGTATGGTAATCATTTTAAAAAACAAGGGGGGGGTGGGATTGACATTTTCTATATTTTAGTGTATCATAAGTATAAGGGTCTGATAAATTAAGACATTTATAACTCGATCTATAATTATCGCAAAACACTCATATTTTGTATGGTAAAGGTAATCTTTATAAAAGGAGGGACATTATCAAATTTTTTAACTGAACTCCCTAAATTTTAGTATAACTCGAATATAAGGACTCGAAAACGCAAACACTTATAACACAGATCAAAATTGTCGCAGCCCACACAAATTTCCTATGATAATCATAATCGTTTTATAAGGCAGGGGGGGGGGGGGCTCTGTTGACTTTTTATATATTTTAGTGTATCTTAAGTATAAGGTCCTGATAAATTAAGACATTTATAACTCTCTCTGTAATTATCGTAATCACACTCATATTTTGTACGGTAAACGTAATCTTTAAAAAAAGAGGTACATTATAAGATTTTTTAACTGAACCCTTGAAATTTTAGTATAACCGAATATAAGGGCCCGAAAACCGCAAACACTTATAACTCGCAATCAAATTATAGCACCCCATGCAAATTTTATATGATAGAAGTAATCGTTTTCAGGAGTGGGGGAAGAGAGAGTTCTGTGGATTCTTTATAGGAGCCCCTCATATTTTAGTCTATCATAAATATAAAGTCCAGACAATTTAAAAATATTTATAAGTCGAGCTTTAATTTTCATATGCAAATGCCCATGCCAAAATGCACATATTCAATTGTATATAATTTGCACACTATGTGATTAATAATGAAAAAATCTGCAAATATTTTTACAAATCTTTATTTTATCCTATTATTTAACGGCGCATCAATTTTAAATGTATTGCATTTTACATATTTTTTAAAAAGGGGGTTCTTGACATGGAATTGTGATAAAGACACATTATTTTTTAAATTCTGCACCGGAACAGAACTTTCTATTTTATTTTAATAATTATTTTAATTTACTATTTTTTCAAAAACTATTTAAAAGTTTGCATTAATCTTTTTACATGTAACAATAATATTACCGCTATTTCTACCGGAATCGAATGACAAGTTTAAAAATATTTTTAATTTTGAACCACTTCACCGTTTGCCCCGAGATAACTCGCGGATAAAAGCACTTTTTCCCCATACCTGTCGACGGTGAAGTGGTTTGCACAATTACAAATCCTTTTTAATATATTTAAGACTTTTATATGCTTATTACATTCAAAAACTACGAGCACAATAAACATAAATCAAAATTTTAAAATTTCTATTGTCATAAAATATTCTTTTTGTATTTAAAATTAATTCTGTATTTCAAATATTTCTTTGTTATTTATTTGACTTATATACTTAGAATTAAAGCAGCCTACATGTTTTAATATGACAAATAAAAAATAAAAATGAAAATACAAAAAAATAACATAAAATCTCAAAATAGTAATGTATAGTGAATCACTTTTACGTAAAATTTCATTTTAAATTAAGAAATTTTATAAATATATCACAATGAAGAAATTTGGAAATTTAGAAAACACATTTGGCTTTTCTTGATATCTATATGTTATTCATTCAAAAGAATATTATACATGTATATATATATGTCAAGTGTAGATGTCCTGGCTTCCCCCATTTGATTATGCTAAATAAAGATCCAGATAGAAGAATTATTCTACTCGCGCTCTCTTTGTTCTAGTCAGCCGGCGCTTTTTTGTGGCCACACTGCATTTTTCATCATTAATGGCTTAAGAAAACCGGGACCACATGCAGTGGCGTAGCCAGGATTTCGTTTCGGGGGGGTGGGAGGGGTCCAGAATTTTCCCTTCATGTTATATATATAGTAAAAGCTGTCAAGATGAAATTGTAAATATTGGTGAAAAATTCCGTTTTACACAGGTTTCCGTGGTATTTGGTGTATTTGTATAGTATTCTTTTCCGTAGCACTATGGAACATTTATGTTTAAGACAGAACTCCGTTATAGGCAGGTTCCATTTTTAAAAGTTTTGTGTATTTATATAAATATACTTATTTATATCATATGAATAGAATAAAACTTGTCAAAATAGTAATTGTCTATAACAGAATCCTGTCTTTAACGTAAGCGTTACTGGTCTTAATATGAATTGCGATACAATTAAATTTGCTGAAAACCTATCTGAAAAGGGTATTTTCACCCTTTTTAGTGAAGCATAGTGAAACCTGTGAAAGCGGAATCTTTCTATAACGGAATCCTGTCTCAAACGGAAGAGTTTCAAAATCCCTGCGAAACGAACAATAGATCTTATTGAGGTAGTGTATCTTAGAAGTATAATTAATTACACTTCTTTACATGGAAGCCCGTCTAAAATGGAGCTTTTTACCAGTGCTTGGAATCTTGTCTTGACTGTGTATATATGATAGAAGTATTTCGAGTAACTTTAAGAATTTAGGTATATCCTTATTTAATTTCTTAATTTAAAAAAAAGCATGGATAAAAAATATAAGGCCAATCTCTATAACTGCAACTAATAATACATTCAAGTTACATTAATATTTACCAGTGAAAAAGATTCACTTATGATGTAAAAAGCTGAGCGCATACTGAAGAGTTAAATTTAATTAACCCATTCGCTGTCATTCACGAGTATACTCGTAGCTTTAATTTATTGATTACTTTGTCACCACTATTTTAGAATTAAAAAAAAAAAAGCCTCATTTATTGGCAGAAATTTCGCTGTATTAGTAAAGCGAAATTTATCTTTCTGAATTTGTGCTGGCAAACGACTTTCAACAAAAAAATTGAAAATTCTTAGTTTTGGCAGCGAATGGGTTAAATCTAGTTTCATATTACATAACATTTGCCTACAATAAAGTTAGGGCCAAGTGGTTAAGTGTAAAACAGCAATTTTCATGTTTAATTTCTTGCCATTGAATTAAGAATTTGTGCTGTAATAGATATTGGATAATGATTTCACATAAGTGTCAATCGCATGAGCCGTTCATGCGATCCGCCGCGCTCCCCATGGAAAATTTTTGAGGTAACCCAGATAGCATGAACATTAGCAGAAAGTTTGATTTTTTTCTGATATTATCTTGCCGTGACAAATTTGAATTGAGAAATTCGCAACAAAACTCCCGCAAGGTATGCCATCACCCACTTGCATGAGTAGTTTGTTGTGAAACTGATGGCAAGACTGTCTTTAATTCACGAAAGTGACGAAAGCAAAAAATCTCTCTGTTGAGAGACTCAACAACAATGAGAATCAGCACATACGCAGAAATTGCAGAAATTTTATTCGGTAGGCACCGTTTTTTCTAAACGCTATACTTATTAAATACCAAAAAATGCTCGAAATGAAAAGTACAAATATTACCTAAACTTGTTTATGGTGATAAAACCTATGCATGCGCCTTCTGACGGCGCTTTCGCATTGACCCCTTCGAAGGGGTTAAACTTATAGTGTGATATGGAAAGATTACTACTTTGCAGTAAGTTTGCAGTATTTTTGATTACTTGTTTGCCGTTAGTTTGCAATAAATTTGATACAGCATGAATTTAACTTGCACGACAAGTTGAAAACACCCATAGTTATATTGTTAAGTAAAAAAAAAAATTCAAAAATTAAATTGTTTTTATTAAACGTATTTATCAATTCAAAATTATTTTAATTATTAATTGTTTAGATAACTAATTTATCAATTGCTTGTTTAAAAACTATTACATGAACTATATAATAGTTTTTATAGGGTAAATGCAAATATATATTTTTTTAATTTTCGGTTATTATAACGTTATTAACTTCATTAGGATGTATAAAAGTGATAAGGGTTCTGAAGATAAACATGTTGTTTATTCATTTATTAGTTAGCTTATAATATTATTTTTGCTCTTTAATTATAATTAATTAATAATTTCTTACTTTTTGCGAATTGTAAATTATAACTGTACTTAAAAAATTAAAATCTGCATAATATCACCTAACACTGTTAAGAGGTATTTTTACGTATTTGTACAATGTTGCATTATTATTATTATTATTATTATTATTATTATTATGATTATTATGTTTAATTAATTAATTAATTATTACTTAGACTTTATGTTTTTGGCTGATTTTTCAAAAAATTCCTATATTATTTTTTGGAAATTATAAATTAAAACTTTTGAATAAAAACTTTAAGTGCTATTAATAATTGCTACTAATAATTGCTATTAATTAATTCTCAAAAAAGTTAGGAATTTTAGTATAAAAATTAAATTAATATTTATTAAATATATTTTTTATTTAATGTATCCTTAATTTATTAAATTAATAACATTATTAATATACATTACATTTTTTTACTTTAAAATAAACTCAATACATAATACATTTTATATTCAATTTATCATATAGCAGTTATAAACTGAAATTTATCTTTTACATGTTTATTTATTTTATATTTAAAGTCACCGAAATTTAAAACTATTAATATAATTAATAATAAAACTAAAATAAAAAATTATTAATTTTTTTTCTGGGAAAGTGGGAGGAAAAGGGTAATATTAAAAATCAATAAATAAACGACAAATACAAACAAGTTGGAAATTGCTCGTCAAACGTGGCAAATGAGGTGCGTTCGTACTATAACTAGTTTTATAATTATTTTTTGCACCCCATATTGTACTGAATGTATATATTTTTTTTTTTTCACTTCATGAGTGCATAGCCTGTGACATCATTAAAATGCACTTGCAATAACTTTTCCCCATTCCCCGTAATGTAACGCAAAACTTTTGACTGTCTCTCTAATTAAACTATACACCGATTTTCATAAAATTTCAAATGGCTCGACAAAATTTTGTAACAATTATATATTTAAAATTTCAGACCACTCGGAAGGCTGTAACATCATTAAAATGTACTTGTAATAATTTTTTCCCATTGGCCGTAATGTAACGGAAAAATTTTGACTGTCCCTGTAATTAAATTATACATCCGATTTTCATAAAATTTGAAATGGCTCGACAAAATTTTGCAACAATTATATATTTAAAATTTTAGACCATTCGGAAGGCTGTAACATCATTAAAATGCACTTGCAATAATTTTTCCCATTGGCCGCAATGTAAAGAAAAACTTTTGACAGTCCCTGTAATTAAACTATACATCCGATATCCATAAAATTTGAAATGGCTCGACAAAATTATGCAACAATCATATATTTAAAATTTCAGACCATTCGGTTGGGTTGTATTTTCTCTGTTATATGCGGACAGACAGACGGGCAGACGGACGGACTGAACGACGACTATAGGTGCTACGTATTTATATAATTACGAACGCACCTAAAAGCCTTAGTTTTGTCAGTTAAAAATTGAAAATAAAATTAATTAAAATAATATTTACACTATTACATAAAATAAAAAATAATCATCTTATTACAAAGAAATAGGCCCAGTTTCAATAAAATTAGTTCACAAAAATCGTCTGCAATGGGTGAGAAGACTGTTAAAAATGCAACCAATAATTATTTTTAAAAAATGAAGCTTATGGGTGGAGTTTTCTGACAACAAAATATTTTTCCTGGCACACCTAATTACCAAATCACTATTGTTTTCCCAATGTTTATAATGATAAAGTAACTTATGAAAACAAAATTATAACTTTGTATTATAAAAGTAATAAGAAAAATTAAATATTTTTGCTTCAATAAATATATCTCATTTCTGAATTATTAAAGGAGAGGATGTAGAAGAATGATTTGAGGAAATATTTACCTACAATAGCTTATAAGGGTCCAATTGAATTATTGAAGACATTTATTATTAATCTAATTGTAAGAAGGAGAAAAAATAAGAACAGTTTTTTAAATTATTTAATTAATGATGATAATTTAAAGGTTCTAAAAAACGTATGAAAACAACCAAAAAATCATCTATGGCAGTTTATAGTATATATAAAATACCTAATATTAATAACAAATAATAAAGCTTAAAAAATCCATTTTGTTAAATAATAATAATAATAAAAAGACAATGTTCCCTGTAAAATTATATCACATTGTTCAATCAAACAAATTTTCAGCTCGCTGTGATTTCATTATCACGAGTTATAAAAGTTTAAATTTATCGGACTGTTATATTCACCTTTTCTTAATTTGGGGGGTGGGGGGCGTTAAAAAAATTAAAAAAGGTCCCAAATAATGTTTAAATTACAGCGTTTGGCGGCCCACGACAATTAGAATACGAGTTATAAGGTGGTGGGCACCGAAATGACAAGGGACCGAAATGGCTAAGGACCGAAATGGCCAGGGACCGAAATGGCTGGGGACCGAAATGGCCAGGGACCGAAATGTCTCGGGACCGAAATGTCTCGGGACCGAAATGTCTCGGGACCGAAACGTCTCGGGACCGAAATGTCTCGGGACCGAAATGGCCAGGGACCGAAATGTCTCCGGACCGAAATGGCCAGGGATCGAAATGTCTCGGGACCGAAATGGCCAGGGACCGAAATGTCTCGGGACCGAAATGGCCAGGGACCGAAATGTCTCGGGACCGAAACGGCGGGACCGAAATGGCGGGACCGAAGTGTCGGGACCGAAATGTCGTGTACCCTCATTTTCTAAAGCATGCGCAATAAAGAAATGTTCTAACTATTCTAGGAGTTTTAATGAATTCTATTAGAGAATTCAGCAAGCGTTCTTGCTTGTTTCAAGAGAAAATAAGAACTATCCGAATTAAAAAAAAATTGAAAAATTTTATGAAAGATGTTGGATAGGTTGAACGCTAAGGCTCAATTTTCCATATTTTGAAAATATGTTATGCTACTGCTTCATCTTCGTTTAAATAAAAACAAATTTGACGTCATCAAAAGCAGCACATTTGATTAACGCAGTATTAAACTTAGACATCATTGCGATGCATAACCATTTCTACAGTTTTTAATCTGACAATATTTCTAAGTCTTTAGACTCTCAAAAATTAAATTTCAAAGGCGTATATTATGACAGAATGGTTATTATTATTATATATAGTAGAAAATATAATAGCTGTATTGCACGGATACCACAACTCTCCTTCAAAATATACTAAAATTTATTAGGAAACCTGAACGTTCGCTGCCGCCCATGACATTGAAATTACTCAGGTAAATTTTACAATACAAGTAGTTACAAGCATTTACAATTTGGAGGGATAAAATTTGTGTGAATCTAGAAAAAAAACACAAAATATCAAAGTCATATTGATCCATTAAAAATATTACAAAAATATAATAGCAGATACTTGGTGATATGACTTTTGATTATACGACTACACTCGGTTAACCAACACCACACACATTTTCACCTTAAATGTGTTTATGGTTTTATTACCAAATTTCATACGAAGTTATTACTGGTCTTATAATAAATTATACAAAGCTTTAAACATTACAAAGTTTCTAATAAATGATTAAAATACTGTTAAATTATTTCAATGCATTGTCTTGTACATTTTATTAAATATAAGAGAATTTTGACACAGTAATAATTGAAAATAGATTTTTTAAAAATTTGGATATCCAAGAAATTTTTATCAACAAACTCATGAATATACTAATTCCACTTTGCTAAAAGAAAATGCTTTGAACATTAGGAAGCACATGAAACACAAATGCTTTTATATGAAAATTTGAAATATTACTTTTTTTATGTGATAAAACGATATGGCTTATAAAAATAAGTTCGAATTTATGAATTAGTTTAAACATTAGTTCCAATGCAGTGTTTTTGGAACGTTCTACATAGTCCGAATTAACAGCGTTCAAATCATCGCTAGTCCACAGTATATAAAATATGATAAATTCGTAAATGTTCAATGAAGTATAGGCGTAGAAGTTTTGAAAAATGAAGTTATCGTGAAATCAAAAGATTTTGTGTGCCTATTAATGTATAAAAAAATATTAGTGATAATAACTAGTATTGAAAAATTGAAAAAGTTTTAATAATAATGCAAAACATGTCAAATAAGTTTACCTAAAATTAAAAAAAAAACAGTATTTAATTAGAAAATATATTTTATGACATTGTAATCTCACATCTGTGAATCCATTCATACATTTCCTGTGACAAACCTATCAACGAATGGCTGCTGCTAATGACAGCTAAGAAAAAACAAACAAATCTAGTAGAATTAAACCTGTGTAAACTGAAAATCTCTATAACGGTCCCCTGCCTTAAAAGAAAAAAAAATTATTCTCAGTGGAAAGAATACAATAGAACTACATTTTCTAAAACACAAATCTGCCTAAAACTAAATATCACTTGCAATTCCGCCCTATCAAGTTTTGCTGCATTTCTAAATATTTTACTATTATAAATTTATTTTTAAAAATGTGTATGTAAAATATCGTTTTTCAATAGTATCGTTTAAAGTATCGCTTTTCAATCGTTTTTCAATATACCGGGTGTCCCAAAAAGGACTGACTGATTTTAAAATTCAATAACTTGCAAACGGTGACAGATATTTAAAAAATTCTTGCAGGAGGGTTATGCATAAGGTCAAAAGTTTTATTACAGTGATTTTAGATTTTAGTTCGAATTACAAACAATAGATGGCGCTGTAAGCAATAGTCGCTAAATACAGGCTTGATTTCTGGTCCTTTCTCTTGTTCCATGCTGAAAAAGGAGATGGAAATGTATTATCCGGGCCACGAAGTACCAAAAATCGAGCCTGAATTCAGCGTCTATTGATCGCAGCGCCATCTATTGTTTGTAATTCGAACTAAAATTGAAAATCACTGTAAAAAAACTTTTGACCTTATGCATAACCCTCCTGCAAGAATTTTTTAAATATCTGTCACCGTTTGCAAGTTATTGAATTTTAAAATCAGTCAGTCCTTTTTGGGACACCCGGTATGTACAACATGTTTTAGCTTGAAAATATATTTTGCAGTTAAAAATTCAAATGAAACAGCATTTAACAATTAATTAACACGTTTAATGCACCCATAGGAATTTAAAGTAATCACCAGGCTGCCAAACTTAAAAAGACTTATGAAAGTTCTTTTAACCCCTTCGGAACGAGCGTCTTTAACAGAATTTTTAATCTTTTATCACCGGTTTTTCAAAACAGAATTTTTTGCTAAATTGAATCCTGAAAATGCTCGGATTAAATAAGACAAAATTTACAATAAAAATTTACTGGTGAAAATAATCACGGATTCGCAGCGATTTTTATTTAATATTATATGGAAAGTTACCAGTGAACGTGTTAAAGAGGTTAACTAAATTAATGTTGTTTTTTTTTTTAATTATTGTTGTATCATTCTAAATAAGAAAGGGGGATAAAGATTTTTAGAATTGTAAATACTTCAATTGAATTTCATCCAATTTAGGAGTATTCACAGTTAAAAAAAAAAAAAAAAAATACACCCTCTTACAAAATCCTGGACCTGTGTCTGCCACCACCATTTGTTTCAATGTTCAGTATATAACGCTGTATTTTGAGAATATTTTAGCGTGGGATTGAAATAACTTATCACAGAGGAGTAATTCCTTTCACTGTGAGGCTCAAAAAATTACAACACATTTGAAAATCGACTTTTGACTCGCAACTACTTACAGTGAAGCAAATTGTTGACACAACTAAATTCAAGAAAAACCCTGAGTTGATCGTACATTAACCCTTTATGTACTGAATTATAAATTCATGAAAATTGTATCTTCTAAAGTATTTTTCGTAATTTTTTTAAACTACATTAGAAGATTTACATAATCATTTAATAAATGTTAGAAGGATTTTAGAAGGATTTAGAAGGCTTAATTAAATTTGAATTTATAGGGATTTTGTGCAATATTTATAACCCCACTCAAATCTTTTATTTTAAATATTGTTTTTTGTATTTTGTCGAATTAGGAAATGTACAAATATGATGTTCTTACAATAGAAATATAGAAATATTTCCGAATTGAAAAATCCCCCCACCCCAAAAGCCAAGAAAGCTGAAAAGATGCAAAGGCAAAAGAAATCGTCATTTTAAAAATATTTTTGTTTTGTGTAACCAATAATACTTTTGAACAAGATAAAGTAATGTATCTATAACACATTCTAAATTGTATTACAACTAATCGATGTATTAAATGAATTTTATAACTAGTTATTTTAATGGTACTTATAAATACCGCCAGTAGATAATGAGTTAAAGTTTGTTCCAATGTTGGTACAAAAATTGTAGCCCTCAAATTCGCTGAATCATAAAATTTTGGAAAAAAATTGTGATGAAATTAGTATTAAATGGTATTGTTTTTCCCCCAATTTCTTTGAATAACAATTGTCTGAAAATAAATAGATGAAGTTATTGCAGTTAACAACTGATCCGATACACCAAATTTCATTTCAATGTTAGCATAAAAATTAGTCTTATACAAAAACTTAATGAGCAGAATAGCTTCAAATAAAAATTGGTGCAATAATTTAGAAAACCTCACAAAAAAAGAACTAAATGAATACTATAACATAAAAAAGTTGATGTAAGACAAGCATTTGTTTCTTTTAAAAAGTTCAATTTGCATTGTTGAAATTAGTTAGTCACTAAGGGGGCGAGAAATATTCACACATTTTGAAGATATTTTTGAAACTTCAATCGGCTCAATTAGAAATTTCAGTTCGCATCATTTGACATTATTTCCATTGTTACAAACAAAGCCATTACAAGTATACTAGAGTTTCTCCTTGTTGAAGAAATCTTTGCACGCAACCGTGTGTAAACATGACAATTATCCATGCAATCTAAGATACGAAAGTGAAAAAGAAAACAATGTGACGGAAGTGCGTGGAAATGTTAATTTATTCACTTTTTTACACCAAAAAACTAGTTATCTGTTCGTAGCTCTGGACAAAGTAAAACTAGTATATTTGTATATGCTTGGATTGGAAAAAAGTTTATATAACATGCAGAACAATTTAAAATGGTGTAGTGGTTTGCTCTGTTTTAAGGCTACCAAGAAAAATTATTTACTTAAATATCATGTAAATGAAAATTTTTAAATCTTCGATTTCTATCCCCCTAAAAAATTATTGTTGTGCAACGCTTGCTATATTTTCTGAAATAACCAAGAAAATTTGTGTTTCGCAGGATCGCACTGGCAGGTCGCACACTGAGGAGACTCATGCAACATGTTACTCGACTTCGGATTAAAAAACTGTTTGAAATAGCTTTCTTCTTTGATTCGACATTTTTCTTCTCCTAAGTCGCACTACATCTCCGCCCTGTTGCCTCAGTGTGCGGCCTGCCTTAGAAAACAGGTGGATCAATTCGACGGGAAAATAAACGCTATCTAATAAGTTCTTGGAGTTGATGACGTAAAAAGTGCCCCAAAAGTAATGCAAAAAATGCACTTGAAATGAAAAAGAAATATATATATAAGGAATTCTCACAAAATTTTAACTTTCCGGAATAAAAATCTGGTGAAAATAAACTTAATAAAACAACCTTTTAAACTTATAGACGAATACCTTATAGTGATTCAAAATAAAGAAAAAATAGTCAGCAGTGACGACTTTATTTAACTGAGGTTTAAGTTAAACTTGCATTTTAATTTTCCTTATCGTCCCCTTGACATTTTACCTCTCTAACTTTTTATTTTCTTCTAAATTTTTACTTATTATGAATTTGAATAGTACCCATAGAACATTCAAATAAGAAATAATAAAAATGTAGTATTTTTAGTAAAACTTTGTGATATAACTTTGTCTTAAAGGGATGTTAAGGAAGGGCCGGTAAGGGGGGGAAAAGGGAACGGTAAGGGGTAAAAAGGGACAGTAAGGAAAATTGCCACCTATTTTTATGCAAATCATGTAAGGACTAAGTGATAGTCACAATGTTAATTGATTTTTAGCAGTAGTTATTTACACTAGATTAAATTTTTAATGAAATTTAATTTACTCCGAAAAGTGCAGGAATAAACCTTGGGGATGGTAAGACTACCAATAAAGCCACTATGCTTGAAATTGATATTTAAATGCTGATTTAAATTCTGCAGTAAATTTCCTGTCAAAAAATTTTAGCCATTCTTTCTCTAGCATACTTCTTTCTGCATGTTGCAAAAGTTGAAAAAAATTCTGTGGTTGCTTCTGAAGTGATTTTCTGTAGAACTTTATCAAAAGGGACGGTAAGAAATCTAAATCCAGGGGCAGAGTTAAAAAAATAATAACAACCGTACAGGACGGTACAGGAATTTCGTGGTATATTTGGACCCCCCAACATCATCCAAAACTTATTTATCTCATTAATATTCCCCACAAACACAGAGCTATCGGGAAGCAATCGGATGACTGGCGCTTGCCCATTCTGGCGGTACACGATATCAGGTTGCCAATTTCGGTTCCAATACTTTTGTGGTCCCCCGGGCGATAGTCGGTCCGTTGGGCTGGCGCTTAGTCGGACCGGTGTCGGCAAAATCGGCAAGACTGCCGGCAGGATACTATGCCGATGGCACGCCAATATCTTACCAAATGAATACCGGCCGTAGCCCGACACCGGCAATCATTGAAATTACCGAAATCTTGCCGATGAGAAACCAGATTTATACCGATGACATTCCATTTTCGGCAAATCTTCAAATGACGAAAAAAAATCGCTTATTGGCCATCCAAATATGCTTGTATTAAAAAAAATTACATATCTCTGCAAATTTTTAGTGGTTTACCCCAAATAAAACAAGTTGGAAATTGTAAGTCAAACGTGGCACATGAGGTGTGTTCGTACTAATTTTAAAAATATTCAGATCTTGGTGCAATAGCTGTTACGCTCTTATGCAAAAATGCATGAATAAATTACACTTTTTTAATAAATTACACATTTAGTCACCACCCACTGAATACTAGGCCTGAGCCCTGTGGAAAAAATGGTGCCTGTCGTAGGCGGATTTTTTTTTTTTCAGAGTTTGTACGGTCCATTCAATTCGAACACCAATAATTTTTAAAAGTTTTTACGCTTTATCCGTTTTTCAGGGGGCGGTCTGTATATTTGTCTTATTTAATCTGAGAAAAATAAAGCGTAAACACTTTTTGAAATGTGTAATTCATTAAAAAAGCCCCTGGTGGCGAAATTTTGAACTAAAGTTTTTTTTTTTTTTTTTTTTTTTTTTTGTTATTCCTTCATTATGTCCGTCGCAAAAATTCACAATTTTCTGACCAACAGTTTCGTCTGTAGACAACTTTAAAGTAGGGTCGTTTAATTACGGACACCCTGTATATTAATTTATGTAATAACGGAAATAATAGGACTCCATCTTAACCCTTTATCTACTGAATTATGAATTCACGAAAATTTTATCTTCTAAAGTATTTTTCGTGAATTGTTTAACCTACTTTAAAAGATTTACATAATCATTTCATAAATTTTAGAAGGATTGAAGGATTTAGAAAGATTCATTAAATTTTAATTTATAGGGATTCTGTGCAATATTTATAACCCCACCCAAATATTTTATTTTAAATATATTTCTTAGTATTTTGTAGAGTTAGGATTGTTATACAGTCATGCAATGGAATGTTTTCCAAAATAAGAAAAAAAAAAACAGTGTATGTACCAAAATAAAAATTATTATTCAGGGACCAAAAAGTCAAATGTGTGTATGTGAGAATGCCTCATATATATATAATGTATTTATATTTTTACTATTGTAATAATTAATGCTTCACAGGATTTGTCATATAAAGTGCATATCTACATATTTGGAAAAAAGATTCAATTGTCAGCAGCAGTACAAGGTAAATTATTTAATGCCTTTCTCTTTTATTCGTAGCATCATAATCGATTACAAGGGGATAAACTCTGGCTTTCAGTCTGACAGAATGTAGGGGAAAACCATTATATTTCTGATGTTAACGTATTTTTTTCTCTGCACATACTGAAGGCACAGCGATGAATGAGGCATTTTTCGAAAGGTTCTGCAAGCGACTTTTGAGATAGTATACCGTTAAAACACGTTGTTTGATAAAAGAATTGCAGTTTGTCAAAAATTAATGAAAAAACATGTCAGCAAATAATCTCAAAAATTGTGCTGAGAAAGCCTCGCACGTGTCACTGTTTATATCTACCGGATGCCCCAAAAGACTGACTGATTTTAAAATTCAATAACTTGCAAACGGTGACAGATATTTAAAAAAATTCTTGCAGGAGGTTTATGCATAAGGTCAAAAGTTTTATTACAGTGATTTTCGATTTTAGTTCGAATTACAAACAATAGATGGCGCTGTAAGCAATAGTCGCTAAATACAGGCTCGATTTTTGGTCCTTTCTTTTGTTGTATGCGGAAAAAGGAGATGGAAATGTATTATCCGGGCCACGAAGTACCAAAAATCGAGCCTGAATTTAGCGTTTATTGATCGCAGCGCCATCTATTGTTTGTAATTCGAACTAAAATCGAAAATTACTGTAAAAAAACTTTTGACCTTATGCATAACCCTCCTGCAAGAATTTTTTAAATATCTGTCACCGTTTACAAGTTATTGAATTTTAAAATCAGCCAGTCCTTTTTAGGACACCCGGTATCTATCTATATTATAAAGGACAAACATATCTGTGCGTAACGCATACGTCATTTTGTGAATGGCAACACTTTGACATTTGAAATGAAATTTTGGTTTTGCAATTTTCTCTACTGCAAATTTTTTAACTTCTAAACATCGCACGTTTTAAATGTTTACACCGTCGTATAAGGGAAAAAAAGCTCTTTTAAATGCAATTTGTTTGAAAGCTGTATCTCAATTTATTTTTGAGATATTAATTTTTTTGTAGTTTTTAATACAATTTTTCTTATCGTGGCAACAAAAGTACCTCATTTCTATTGAAAGTCATTGAAGGTAAAGGGAAAATAGTCGAAAATAAGAGATATTGTATCTTTTTGTTGCCATTTTCTCATAAAAACTAAAAAAAAAAAAAAGTTAAAAAAAAATATGGGCTATGTCAAGAATATTGTCCGTTATTCCGTGATAGTGACGTCATATGCATACTTTTCTATAGACGAAGTTTAAAACTGGATTGTAAAAATGGATTGTTTTATCGGATGCAAATGACGTCATTTTATAAAAAAGCGTGTATTTTATTTCTTAAACCTGAATTATGTTTTGTAGAAGTGCGTCATTTTCACAGCCCAGCTGCTTTGAAATTCTTCACAGGTGAAAATGCTTCATATTTAAAAATAATGTAATAGAAATCACACACTGATAAAACGCAATGTTTTACAAAAATTTAGAGTATCTTTATAAAGTATATTTTTCAATCTTCTGACCATCGTTACATTTTCAATTTTCGTCGCATAGAGAAAAAAATTTACTTTCAAATGCAATTGGTTTAAAAACTTTATCAATTGACTGATGTATTGACTGATGTATTATATTTTCTAAAATAATTTTTAAGCATGATTTTTTTAAAGTTTATCTTATCACGTGCCGGTTTCAATACATAAATAATAATAAACATTTTGCACATAAAGCAACAAACATTTTTCAGCATTTGTTTCTGACTATTTTTGCATAACGAAATTAATACTTCCTTTATAAACAAATAAAACAATAATATTAAAAAACCCACCAATCTAACGTATTTGTGAAAGACAAATTAACTAAATTAATATTTCTTTTATAAACAAATAAAAGAATAATATTGAAAAAACACAAATCTAACATATTTATAATCGTACAATTTAAATTTTTAGATCACCAAATAGGATTTTTTTTTTTTTTTTTTTTTTTTTTTTTTTTTTGATGGAATATCTTCGCAAAGTCCATCACAGTTTACTGATTGTCTATGGTTTTAAAAACAATTTTTAAGCATGAAATATTTTTTAATTCATCTATATTGCGCGGAGCTCGATTACGAAAGATTAATCCGTTTGCCATTAAAACAAATTAAAGAGTTCATCATTTTCTTACGGCTAATATCCATTAAAAATATTCCCTATGAATAAATAAACAAAATAATATAAATAAAACACAAATTTACCAGACATGTATAAGCTCTGAAATTATCATAATATAAAAGGATGCCATAAGTAGCAAAATCTTGGCAAATAACTCTTAGCATGCGGCTAATAAGAAAATATCGCTTTTGATAAATTTCAAAAATTTATTTGATTGTATAATTCGTATTTTCCATATGAAAAATGCTTTTTTAATGTAAGTTGTCAATCTAAAAATATTATTGAATATAAAAAAATTATTAGTTTTCAATTTTAAAAAATGATTTCACCTATATTCTTTAACCCGGGAAGCCCGGGTACGACCCCCTAGTCTATATTATAAAGGACAAACATATCTGTGCGTAACGCATACGTCATTTTGCAAATGGCAGCACTTTGAAATTTAAAATAAAATTTTGGTTTTGCAATTTTCTCTATTGCAAATTTTTAAACTTCTAAACATCGCACATTTTAAATTTTTACACCGTCGTATAAGGAAAAAAGTGCTCTTTTAAATGCAATTTGTTTGAGAGCTGTATCTCAATTCAATTTTAAGATATTAATTTTTTTTAGTTTTTATTACTTTTTTTGTAATCGTGGCAACAGAAGTCCTCCATTTCTGTTGAAAGTAAAGGGGAAAAAAAGGAAAACAGTAAATTGCTATATCTTTTGGTTGTCATTTTCTCATAAAAACTGTAAAAAAAAAATTGAAATTAATATGCGTCCTATGTCAAGAATGTCATCTGTTATAAAACCAGGTGAGTTTTGGCTTTACTTCGTTTTTATTTACCAATTAAATGATTTTTAGTTTATTGCAATTTAACTTTACAAACGATACAACACTTTCTCTTTACAAAAATGTACTTTAAAGAATATTTGTGTGACTTATTTTCTCCGCATTTATTTAATTCGTATCAAAAATCTGAAAGAATGTAATTTTATTAATCCGTGTGTAATAGACTATATCAGTCTTGACGTTAGTCATGACATTTTAGTTGGAAACTGACTCAAACAATCCGTTTACCCTTAAAACAACATAAAGAATTCATTATTTTTATACGACTAATATTCCGTAAAAATAAATAATACTTCCTCTATGATTAAATAAATAAAATAATATAAATAAAACACAAATTTAACAGCCATGTAATTGAACTATGCGCTTAAAGTTCTAAAATTATTAGAAATCAAAAGGATGCCGTAAGCAGCAAAATCTTGGACTAATAACTCTTAGCATGCGGCTCATACGAAAAAATCGCTTTTGATAAATTTCAAAAATTTATTTGATTGTATATTTCATATTTTTCATATGAAAAATGCTTTTTTATTATTATTGAGTAATCTAAATAATATATTGCATGTAAAAAAATATATATATATTACTTTTCAATTAAAAAAATTGGTTTTCACCTATATTCTGTAACCCGGGAAGCCCGGGTACTACCCCCTAGTATATATAAAGAGAGGATGCCCACTAACAATACTAAAAATCACATTTACATGGAAAATAGCAATAATGCATTCAAATAAAGTTTTGAAACGTAAAGCGATATTTTCATATTGGCCTCACGTCAGGAATTAACAACCGAAGAAATAGACGAATACTATTTACAATCAGCTCTTTTGATTCTGTTCATTTCAGAGGGTTAAGGAGATTCTTCGCGCACTTGAAAACAACCGCTCCGTAATGTTAATCCTATGGCCAGGCTATTTTCGAATTTCTCGTTTCAGTTTGAATATTTTTAAACGATTTTTTTTGCATAGTCTAGATGAGGCCGATCTTTAATATGACTCTTTTTTACTTTTTCGATTTCGGTTGCAGATTTTTTTTAAAAAAGGTACTTTCATTTTCGAAACCGGTTTGGAAACTGATGGTCCGAAGTAATACAGACGAGATACTGAGACCTCATGTCGTATTTTATGTTGCAGTAATCAGTGATTTCTTTTTTTCCATGCATGATAATGCCTGACTTCATACAGTTCGTCTTGTGGAAAACATGCTTGAAGCTAAAACAATACAGCGTAAGGAATGATTAGAATGCTCTCCTGATCTAAATCCGATCGAGCATGTTTCGGACATACTCAGATGACGCATTGCTGCGAGATCGAGGCCTCCTTTTACTGCCCGGGACATGGAGATTGCAATTCTTGAGCAGTGGAAGAGTGTTCCCCAAAGTCTTATCGATAGCCTCGTCGCATCCATGGAAAACAGGTGTGTAGCAGTCTTAGCTGTTCGAGAAGACCACACGCCATATTAAAAATCTTGCATAATTTCTAAACAATACTTTTTTTTATCATTTACATGAAACCAAATTGTTTGCCCTAAACCATCTTTTCATGTTCGTTTCATCTTTTCAAAGAATAAAATCTGTCTGACGAGGTTTAATCTAATAGACGAATGCTATAATGAATCAAAATATAAAAAAAAATGGTCAGCAGCGAAAAAAAAAAATTATTTAACTGCGGTTTAAGTTAAACTTGCGAGTTTAATTTTCCTTACCATTTTACCACTATAACTTTTTATTTTCTTCTAATTTTTTACTTATAATGAATTTGCATAGTACCCACAGGACATTCAAATAAGAAATAATGACAATGTAGTATTTTTAGTGCAAAATTTTGGTACAACATTGTCTTAAAGGGGTGTTAAAGAAGGGACGGTAATGTAAAAAAAGGGGGATGGTATAGGAAAAAAAGGACAAAATGGGGAAAAAAAGGACGGTAAGGATGGAACAGCAAGGAAACTTACCACCTATTTTAGGCAGATCATGTTAAGACTAAGTGGTAGCGAAAATGTTCATTGAATTTTAGAAACAGTTATTTACATTGGATTAAGTTTAAAAAAATGATTAATTTACCTCGAAAATTGAAGGATTAAACCTTGCGGACGGTAAGACTACCAATAAAGCCACGGTGCTTGAAATTGATATTTAAATGCTTATTTATATTCTGCAGTAAATTTCCTGTCAAAGAATTTTAGATATTCTTTCTCTAGCATACTTCTGCATGAGCAAAAACTTGAAAAAAATTCCGTCGCTGCATCTGAAGTGATTTTCTGTATCATTTTAGAAGAGGGATGGTAAAAAATCTAAAACCCAGGGACAGAGTTCAAAAAATAATATCAACCCTAAAAATGTGTGCAGGTTAATTTTTAGCTACATATTTATATAAAGCAATAGTTCCGGTTTCAGAAAAAAATTACATCGAATTATTTTTATTGAAACAATTTTATCCAGACAGCTCCAAACTTCAAAATCAGCATCAGGGACACGGGACGGTAGGTGAGTTTTCCATGTGTTTGGACCCCCAACATCGTCCAAAACTTATTTTTCCAGTTAATATTGTTGTGCAATCATGCATGGGGATGTTCCCAAGGATATGAAATAAAAAAAACACAAAAAAGTGTATTAAATAAAAAATTATTATTCAGGGACATGAATGTTAAAAGATTGTGAGAATGCCCCATATACAGACTTCTCCCAAAAGTATCTAATAAGCTATTATTACACCACCTATGAATTCGCGACAAATCACGGGCCATTCCTGCCATACCTCTACAATTTTAATAAGGTTTTCTCTCCGAATTGCACCTGTGACCAAATAGGCAATTAACTGCATTATATCCTAAAATGTACCTTAACCTCACACTTTCACCTTAGAAAGGCAGAATCAACATTATTATCATCATGGTTTTCCTTAGTGTTGAGTAAGCCAAACCTACTTCAGAAAATTATAGATTGTGTTAGGCTAATTGAACATAACCAATATATATTTCGAAATGTTTTGCTGCCAATTAACTAAATGTTCTGATAGTTTCATAAATATGTAAATTTTTCATTACAACTTTCACAGACTATGAACTTATTCTGCTATGAGGAAAATAACTGTAAATAATCTGTACAATAGACTTTGTAAAACTTTGCCTGAATATAAGGTGGGAGATGTCTTATGTGCGTCGTTGGGTGGGACTAGTAGAGCTTTAGCCCTTGGGTCGGCCTCCTCACCTAGTTGAACCTTGTTTATTTAGACGTCATCTTTCACCTTAATAAACTGTGGAGTTTTGTTACATTATTCTGAAATTCGGTGAAAAGTGTTTTATAATCGATGCTGGACGCGTAAGTTTTGTTCTTGTTTTCATGTACTAGAACAACATCTCAACGTTCGTCAACAATCTAACAGCCTTAGTGTTAGCCTTATTGTGGAGACCGCCGCAGCGGGATTCGAACCATGGCTCTTTGCTTTGAAAACTAGTATGCCACCACTACACCTGCGACATTTCGCCTATCTCTTCATTTTCTATCTTGAGGAAGTGGATACACCTTCCTAAAAAGAGGCGTTTTTAATGACATCACCTAAACGCATTGAAAGGTTTTTATTTTTTTTTTTTTTTTAACCAAAGAAAAAGCCTGCGAAGAATACATACATCAGTTCTTAAATAAAAGAAAGAAAGAACATAAAAGAAAAAAGTATGTATAAATACTTTTCTTTTTCATCGGTATACAATTTTATCACTTTAATATTTATTTGAAAATATTGATCATAACAAAAAAAAAAAAAAAAAAAAAAAAAAGATAAATAAAATAAATGTGTTAAAACAACATATTGATACTTATAAACAGAGATAAGCGACACAAGTCAAAAGCCTTAAAATAATAATAATAATAATAATGATAATGAAACAATTTGTGACAATTTTATCGAATGTTCGTTTCGTGATAATTGTTATCTTTCGCATACTTGTTTAACTGTTTGTAAAAGAAAATCGGGTAATTTTCCGAAATAATCTAACCCATCAAAGTTTAGAGCCAAACTTATCGTATCTTTTAAAACACAGCAATTTTAAAACCCTTTAAAAGGCTGTGGTACATAATACATACCAAACACTGAATTTTAATTCTCAATTGCCAAATGGCATCCAAAATTTGTCAAAAAAAGTTTTGCTTTGATATGTATGTGAAGAGAAATGTTTACTTATTATTAACAGATTAACTTACTGTTATTTACTTAGTGTTATCACTTAGTGTTATCATTTATTGTTACAGAGGGCAGTTAAATCAATTCATTCATTAATTCTAGTGATAATCTATCCTTTTAACATTTTAGCAACATATTAACTTTTTTGTGAAAGGTTTGATGCGGGGATGGATCCAATATAAAGAAAACTTTTTAACACTTTCCAAAAAAGTTGAAAAGTTTTTACGTCTTCGGTTTGTCTGTCCATCTGTCCGCGCTCTGACTCTCTTAAATGTACTCGGATTGCCCTGAAATTCGTGGATGTTATTAATGTTTACCATAGTACGATCCCTATTTCAAATGAAGCTTTTAGCATAATTAGTTTATTTACAGGGACAATCAAAAGTATTCCGTTACATTACGACAGATGGGAAAAACTCGTTTCAAATTAATTTTGAAGATGTTACCCTTTCAAACATAATAAAATTGATATACATTTACGAAGTGCAATAAAATATGCATCCTGTATTATTCTTTTACAGGACCACACAAAATAATTCCGTTATATAATGGTATAGAGGAGGGGGGTGGGGGTTGTTTGAGGCGTATTTTAATTATGTTAAACTATTTCAGATATAATGAAATTGATATACGTCGCTGAGGCTTACTATAACTTATTTCATGTATAATACGAAGTGCATGGCATTTACAAGGGCACACAAAAGATTTCAGATAATATATTCTATCCGAAGTACTGTACATTTTCGTAAAGGTTACTGAATATGAGCGTAAATTGCTTAAAGGTGGTTTTTAAATGAGTTATGCATTTTTACTCTGAACCGCATTTAGTTTACTAAGAAATGTTTATAGAATATAGATAAAATGATATACAAGGTCACGCAAAGAATTTGATACATGGTCGTCTATGGATGAGGATTTCTGGAAATGTGATTTCAGTAGTTTTAAGAGAGTTTTAGTTTGAATTAAATTTTAGCTAACTAGTGTTGTGTAATAAAGGTACGAGGTAAAGTACAGGGCTGAACAAAAGTATTCAAGTATGTTTCCATCTATTAGTATAAACTGCTGAAAGAGAAATTTTAACCTGTTATACTTTTTCTTACTAAACTAAATTTTTCCATTATAGTATATATATATATATCAACCTACAGATCAAATACAGAGCTGTTCAAAAGGATTGGAATACATATTTGGCTATGGGCTGTAACTGCTGAAATGAGTTTTTCAAATGTTTTATCGGTTTTCTAAAATGTTTACTTAATTATCTTATTTACCTTATTTCCCTAAATAACGAAGTTTTGTTAAAGATTTCAAGAGGTGATTGAAAGTGTTTTATAGTCTATGATTTTTCTTTGTTGTTTAAATATCAATAGAATTTTTTAACCATTTGGAAAAATGGTTATTGTCCTCTGTCAGGGTAGGAAATCAAAAACATATCTGAAGCGTTTTATTAGTTGAATCCGCATTTTCTTCGTTTTCTGATTTGTCTATACAGTAATCTGTATTTTCCCTTTACTTTCAACAGAGATGGATACTTCTGTTGCTACTATGACAAAAAAGTAATAAAAACTACCAAACAAATTAATAACTCAGAAACAAATTGAGATACAGCTTTCAAACAAATTGCATTTAAAAGTACATTTTTTTCTCTATACGACGGTATAAAATAATATTGTGGGATGTTTAGAAGTTTAAGAATGAAATTTCATTTAAAATTGGTCCAGGAATAATAATGTTTAATCCATGGCGTACGTAATGAATGACCAGCTCCGTAGAAGTTAAAAAATTTACAGTACCGAAAAATGTAATCCATGGCTTATGTAATGTATGATCAACTCCGTGCAATTTTTTATATCTTAAATTTTAGTCTTTGAAAAAATCATTTTCCAAATGGTCGTTGTAATTTGTTAAATTGCATTTTTTTACTTTAACATTTTTTTTTTATATACTTGTTATCCTCGCAATTATGATAAGTTGTTTACGGTCTAAAAAAATTTTTTCATCGTTTTCTTCTCCATACATTCATTTATTTAGTCGCCAGCATTGTGAATAAACACAAGGTACCTAGTGCGATTGCACGAAGTACAATCACACAAAATATACGCTCTGTAACAAGATTAAAATTCTGCGTAAATAAGTTTAAGTACCGTATACATCCATTGGATTTATAGCTTTTGATTCTTCTTTTGTCAAATGGATGCAACACGATTAGAAATGAGACGGGCAGAGCTTGGACCCAAAACGGGTTCGGGTCATTTCAAATTTTATGAAAATCGGATCTATAGATTAATTACAGGGACAGTCAAAATTTTTTCGTTACATTACGGCCAATGAGAAAAAATTATTTCAAGTGCATTTTAATGATGTTACGGGCTTCCGAATGGTCTGAAATTTTAAATATGTATGTAATTGTTGCAAAATTTTGTCGAGTCATTTCAAATTTTATGAAAATCGGATGTATAGTTTAATTACAGGGATAGTAAAAAGTATTCCGTTACATTAAGACCAATAGGAAAAAATTATTTCAAGTGCATTTTAATGATGTTATAGCCTTTCCAACAGAATAAAATTGAGATACACTTATGAAGTGCACTAAAATACACATTCAGTACAATATGCTGCGCAAAAAATATTTATAATACTAGTTATAGTACGAACGCACCTCATTTGCCACGTTTGACGAGCAATTTCCAACTTGTTTTTGCTTTATTTATTTCGGAGGAGAGGGGGGAGGAGTCTGGGATACTACAATTTACATTAGTTACAAATTTTTTTAAGGGAAAACAAAAATGCAGTTATGAATTCAAAGGATGCCTGGGGGGAAGGGAGGAATCCCCCGTGAAAGAGGAATTCTTCCATTGAAAGCCCTAACCCCCCCCCCCCCCCTTCCCCGTTCATCTCCTCCTCGGAACAGCAAAATTCCACCTAGAGAAAAATGATTATGAATTCAAAGCTTCACAAATATATTTTAACCTATATTTTACGTCCTATCTAAAAATTTTATTTTCGGAATTTTTATATTGTCCGCCACTACTGTTTTGAAAAATTATGAACTTTCTTGAAAATGTGGGCATCTGTTCCGTATAGCATAGCCTACGATGAAGCTTCGTACGCTACGAAATTTCCTTTAACATTTAATGGTGTCGCCATCTACTAGTTTCTATTAGGACTAAACAAATTTCGTTCGCTAATCTTCATGACTAATTTCTAACATAACTTCATAAAACATTTTTTATGCAGTTTTAAAAATGTATGTATAACACCAGAATTGTTCTACTTCTATTAAAAATATATATCATTTATATTTTATTATCATTTATATCTATTAGTATATATCATTTTATTTTATTTTACTCGTTTTTTCTATCAATTACTTTGCATAAAAAAATTGTTTAAGGCAATGAGATTATCAATATAATTTTATAGTGGTATTTTAATAGCTTGGAAGAGAGTAAAACTCCTTGAAGATGATAAGAATAGCACAGCTTACTTTTAAGAGAGTTGACATCTTGGTGATGCTAAAAATTATGTTCATTAAACGTCGCTTTAAATCAGAGCGATTTTAGTATAAAGCTTGGCGAGATTTCTTTCAATGGCTTTATGAACAATTGCTTACTGAGTTTATTTGAATTCTCGATGGCAGCACTATAACTTTCCTTTTTAGGTGCGTTCGTAATTATATAAATACGTAGCACCTATAGTCGTCGTTCAGTCCGTCCGTCTGTCCGTCTGTCCGCATGTAACAGAGCAAAAACTACCCAACCGAATGGTCTGAAATTTCAAATATATGATTGTTGCAAAATTTTGTCGAGCCATTTCAAATTTTATGAAAATCGGATGTATAGTTTAATGACAGGGACAGTCAAAAGTTTTTCTTTACATTACGGCCAATGGGAAAAATTATTGCAAGTGCATTTTAATGATATTAGAGCCTTCCGAATGATCTGAAATTTTAAAGATATAACTGGTGCAAAATTTTGTCGAGCCATTTCAAATTTTAGGAAAATCGGATGTATAATTTAATTACAGGGACAGTCAAAAGTTTTTCTTTACATTACGGCCAATGGGAAAAATTATTGCAAGTGCATTTTAATGATATTAGAGCCTTCCGAATGGTCTGAAATTTTAAATATATAATTGTTGCAAAATTTTGTTGAGCTATTTCAAATTTTAGGAAAATCGGATGTATAGTTTAATTACAGGGACAGTCAAAAGTGTTTCGTTACATTACGGGGAATGGGAAAAAATTATTGGAAGTGCATTTTAATGATGTATCAGACTATGCGCTTTATGAAGTGCAAAAAATTATACATTCAGTACAATATGAGGTGCAAAAAATAATTATAAAACTAGTTATAGTACGAACGCACCTCATTTGCCACGTTTGACGAGCAATTTCCAACTTGTTATTAATAATAATAATAATATCTCTCTTCCTACCTCAGATTGTCAGTCAGTCAACTTCCGAATTCCGCTCGGGCTCGCTAATATTAAACCCATGGGCGTAGAATGCATTCGCATATTTAAAATATCTCTACAATATTTTTAAATTCTTTTTTGTGTCTATTCTTCTTAAAAGATATCTCTTTTTACTTTCTTCTATCTTTACAAGAAGAAAGTATTGGATTCATGAAAATTTTCGAATTCCGGTTTTCGACGGATTTACACGTTTTAGAGGTCGATTCCAAAAAACATGTTTTTACAAAATGTCTGTCTGTGAGTCTGTGAGTCTGTCTGTCTGTGTGTATGTGACACAAATTTTGAGGGCGCTCTATCTCAAGAACTAATTTCACTGAATTTAATAAAAATTTATATTCAGTTAGTCCCTAATACAAATTGATGCTGATTAGTTTTTAGTGTAAATCGCTCAACAGGTGGCGCTGCTATGCTGCATTTTTCACGATTTTTGCAATAGCTCTAGCTCAAGAACTAATGCACGGATTTTGATCAAACTACAGATTTAGGTAGTCCTTGATATGAATTGATGCTGATTACGTTTTGGTGTAAATCGCCCAACAGGTGGCGCTTTTATGATTAATTTTGCAGGATTTACACGATTTCCGCAATAGCTCTATCTTAAGAACTAACGCACGGAATTTCATCAAACTTCAGATTCAGTTAGTCCTTGATATGGCTTGCTACTGATTATGTGTTGGTGTAAGTCGCCCAACAGGTGGCGTTACTATGCAGCATTTTTCAGGATTTCCGCAATAGCTGTATCTCAAGAACTAATGCACGGATTTTCATCAAACTTCAGATTTAGTTATATGTTGACACAAGTTGTTGTTAATTAGGTTTTAGTGTTAATCACCCAATAGGTGGCGCTGCTATGCAGGAATTTTCACGATTTTCGCAATAGCTCTATCTCAAAAACTAATGCACGAATTTTCTCCAAACTTCAGATTCAGCCAGACTTTGACATAAATTGTTGCTGATTAGGATTTGGTATAAATCACCCAATAGGTGGCGCTGCTAGGCAGCATTTTGCTGGATTTAGACGATTTCAGCGATAGTCATATCTCAAGAACTAATGCACGGAATTTCATATCTTTAGAATCCTCATGAGATGCATAGATTACCATTTAATTTTGGCAGTGTGATAGCGAATTTTGAAGTACTAACATGTATGAGATAGACAGAAGAAAGCTTTGGGATTGGTACATCCGACTAGTTTTTCATAGCTCTCAAAATATTTCTAAAATCTATGCATTATTTAATATTTTATGTGTTAAAAGCTGACAAACTGTGGTAAGATTTTAATACTTTGCATAAAATTAACTATGTATTTTAGAAATATTTTGGCAACTAAGAAAAGAAGAGACATCCTTTAAGAGAAATACGCAGAAAAACGAAGTTAGAAATATTCATTTCCTGGAGAGATATTTTAAATATATGAATGCTTTTTACGCCCATAGGTTTAACATTAGCGAGGGGAATTCGGAAGTTGACAGACTAACAGCCTTAAGGTATCGCACCACGTTTAAGGCGCATTTTTACTTTCTTCTATCTTCAATAGAAGAAAGTATTGTAATCGAAATTTTTTTCGACTTCCGGTTTTTGACGGATTTACACGTTTTAGGGGTCAGATATCCCAAAAAACATGTTTATAGAAAATGTCTGTCTGTCCGTGTGTCCGTCTGTCTGTCACCATTGTACCATCCAAAAGTGTATGAAGTTATGCATAGAATGAAACCAAATTTTTATTTTAAGTTTTTGGATATGGCAAGTAGGTCCTTCCTGAATTTGGAAAAAATTCGACGATAGGGGGCACTGTAATAGCGATTTTTGTGCTACTTTGAATATTGTACCATCCAAAAGTGTATGAAGTTAAGCATAGAATTGAACCAAATTTTTATTTTAAGTTTTTGGCTATGGCAAGCAGATCCTCCCTGAATTTGGAAAACATTCGCCAATAGGGAGCGCTGTAATAGCGATTTTTGTGCGATTTTGAACATTGTACCATCCAAAAGTGTATGAAGCTATGCATAGAATTGAACTAAATTTTTATTTTAAGTTTTTGGATATGGCAAGTAGGTCCTGCCTGAATTTGGAAAACATTCGCCGATAGGGGTTGCTGTAATAGCGATTTTTGTGCGATTTTGAATATTGTACCATCCAAAACTGTATGAAACTTCTTGTGTGCATTTCTGTAGACGTAGGGATCTGCTTCCAGATCCTGAAATCTTCATCGAAGCATCTCAAATTTCTGTTGTCGACTCGGTCCGCTTTTTGGGCTTGTATTTTGACAAAAAAACTTACTTTCTTGCCACATGTTTTACATTTACGTAAAAAATGTGAGCCGTCACTTAACTTAGTCAAGGTGCTTTCGAACACTTCTTGGGGAGCAGACCGAGGATCTCTCTTTAAAATTTATCGCGCTATGATCCGTTCCAAAATTGACTATCCCTGCCAGGTCTATGGTTCTTCACGTAACTCAGTTTTGAAAAAATTGGA
Source organism: Maratus speciosus (assembly GCA_963932465.1). Taxonomy (NCBI): domain Eukaryota; kingdom Metazoa; phylum Arthropoda; class Arachnida; order Araneae; family Salticidae; genus Maratus; species Maratus speciosus. Next base: position 317,324,884 of record OZ010788.1, on the reverse strand, counting down.
CACTGTGCACCATAGCGCACTTCGTGTCTCCTCTGGTGCATTTCGTACTTTCCCTGTGCTTAGCCTCTATGTTGATTGCAACGAACCTGCATTGCACCAGATCCGGGAAAGACTTTCCCTGGAGTTATACTATCGTATCCTTTCACATTCTGGCCATCCTCTACATTTCCATTTATTAGATACTGACAATGATCTTCTTTATCAGCACCGCCCATCATGCATTCCACCTTCTGGGACTACAATGAGACATTATTGAAAATAGCTCTCTTAGCAACATTGAAGATTGCCCATGCCCTAAGCACTTATATCCCCCTTGGGAATCTTATAATATCATCTCCCTCCATCCTTTTAATACTTTTGACAGAAACAGTTTGGCTCCTGTTGTATTTCAACAACTTTTTGCTGCGCACCGTGCACATTACAAAAACTATATAGATATTTATACAGATGGTTCAAAATCTGGAGATAGTGCTGGTTGTGGAATTGTTTGCGAGGATAATGTCTTTAGTTATCGCTTACACTCATCTGTCTCGGTGTTTACTTCAGAATTAATAGCAATAGAAAAAGCTATGTCTTTTATATTACATCGTCACTGTGCATCTTTTATCATTTATACAGACTCCAAAAGTTCTATAGACGCTATTAAGTCTGCTATACACCATCCCATTATTTCATCAATTTTGAAACTTTTTAACAAACTTTCAAGGCGTGGATTTAATATCCTCTTTTGTTGGGTCCCCGGTCACGTGGGTATCCCAGGTAATGAGAAAGCAGACAAAGCAGCAAAACGTGCTTTCAATTCATTACATCATCGGATTCCTTTTGCAGATGCTAAACATATCATCAAAAGTCATATTTATAATGAATGGCAAGAAAGCTGGGACACTGAAATAAACAACAAATTACACCACGTTAAACCTACAATAACAATTTGGACCACTAATTACCCAAGGAAAACTGATGTTCAACTTACCCGTCTTAGGATCGGTCACTCCAGAATCACTCATAGACTTCTATTACTTCGGGAAGATGCACCCATGTGCCCACACTGTCATTTTGATTTCCTAACCGTACATCATCTTTTAACTGATTGTCCGGGCCTCCGGCACTTGTACAGGATATATTTTAAGTCATCATCACCAATCTTGACAAACCTCATTGGGGAAACACCTCATGGGGCACTATTTACCTTTTTAAAACATGCCGGATTTTATGCTGAGATTTAAATGTTTTTTTGCTTCATTGGTTGACTCTTATGGTTATTCCCTTACACTTTTATGACATCTGGATGGGGAACCCCATCCAAAGTACACTTTTTAATTGAAATTTTTGTCATTTATACATGCATACTTTTCCTGTTTTTGGAATTAATCTTCTTTAGTTGTCTATGTGAAATTTCGCAAACCCCTTCTTTTCTCAGCCAGACTGATTAGGCGCCAGTGATCCCAGGTCACGTGGTCTGACTAGAGAATTAATATTAAAAAACACTTTTTCTTTCTTGTTCCTTTTTTAGTTTAGTTTTGTTGTGAATGTGAATCTCGAAAGCAGCATGCTGGCTGTGTATTTCTTGATCTTCCGAAAAGGGAGAAATAAATATTCTTGAACATATAAAAGAAATTATCTTGAATTCCTAGTGAGGAATAACAAATATTATACAACTGTTTTCGTTGTATATACTGTATATATTTAAAAGTGTAAATATAGAATTTTCAAGTTTTTTTTATCATTATGTGCTCTTTTATTGAACAACACCAGCGCCATTTTCAGTTGTGAAATATGTTTTATTATTTTAATGTGATTTTACATGAATCGTGAAGTCTATAACTAAGCTCTCCCAACCTTGGATTTAAATTGTGATAACGTGAAATTTCGTGGAATATATGAAGATTATTCTTCATTTTTTGGTGCCTCAACGACCGGGAAAAAAGGTAAGAAATACCTTTATTATTCTGCATGACTATTGACTCTTGATTTATTGAAAATAACGTTTTCTCATGATAATTTATTTTGAAAATTGAAATAAATTTTAAACATGGATAAGCCTGATAAGCTTAAAAGTAAAAGAGCTACCGTTCGCGCGGCAGTTACAAAATTAATCTCAAAATGTGATACATTATTATCTGTTGATATTGATAAAACTGATTGCGATTCTTTAATGGAATCATTAGAGCTCGTAAATGAAAAGGAAGCTCAACTAAAGGAATTAGATTCCGAAATAGATAAGCTAATTCAGGAAAAACTGAATATGAAAAAGAACTAAAATCGGTAGAAGAATATTTTGAAAAAATATCAAGTTTGAAATTTAAAATTAAGATGAGGCTTAAAAAATGTAAAATCGGAACTGAACTAAAAGTTGTACTAGAATCAAGTAACGGTTCAAAAATCGGAAGTAAACCAGTTTCGGCAGTGAAGCTTCCTAAACTTAACATAGAAAAATTTTCTGGTGATGCAAACCAGTTCTTAGAATTTTTTAACTTATTTACTAGTGCGATAGATTCAAACGAATCGTTATCAAAAATTGAAAAATTCCAATATCTGAAATCTTTGTTGTCTGGTCCTGCATACAATATTGTATCTGGTTTTGAACTGACAGATCAAAATTATTCTACTTGCTTAAAATTGTTAGAAGAGAGGTATGGTAAGCGGGAAAATATCATAAACTGTTACATGAATAAAATTCTAAATCTTGAACCAGTGAAATCCACTAACAATGTTACTTCTTTAAGAAAGTTGTATGATAATATTGAAACGTGTATGAGAAATCTTGATGTGTTAGGAGTAACATCAAGCTCCTATGGCCATTTATTACTACCCATACTAATAAGATTATTACCCGAAAATTTGATACTAGATTTTCATCGAAAACGTGATCCCGATAAGGACTGTGAAGTCACCAATTTAATAAATTTTATTAAAACGGAATTAAGATGTCGTGAAGCTACTAATTTAGTAAACAATTCCCAAAGCAAAGCTTATGAAAATTCTAAAACTAAATATGAAAATTCTTCAAGTAAATATCAAAATTTTCCTCAAAAGAAAAATATACCTTCAGCTGCTGCTTTAAATACATCTACAAAACAGTTTTGCATATTTTGCAAGTCTTCTGATCATGTAGGACTAAATTGTTCGAAATTCACTGATGAACAAAAACGATATAAATTAAAGAAAGAAGGCCGCTGTTACAAATGCACAAATAAGTCACATTTATATGTAAACTGTAGAACAAAAATTAACCCTTGTTCCAAATGTGGTAACACTACCCATAGTCCTTTGTTTTGTTTTAAAGAAACAGCAAAAGAAAATCCTGAAGAAGAAATGAAAGGTGCAATTGTATCTATGATGTCGGAACAAAAATATAAACAAAATAAATCTACATTATTGCAGACTTGTACCGTTTCTGTGTCTGTTGGTAAGGTATGCTTGTTGGCTCGCGTTTTATGTGATAGTGGTTCAGAAAAATGCTTCGTGAAGAGATCGCTAGTACAAAAATTAAAATTGAAGCCATTGCGAAGAGAAAATTTATTAGTTTATCCTTTTGGGCGGAGACGCCCTTATGAATCTTGTTATGAAGTTGTTGCTCTTGAATTATCCAGTATTGTGCAACCTATTAACTCGATAAATATCGAAGCACTTGTGGCTGATAATATAACTGGAGCTTCTGTGAAAACCCTAGAACCAGAACTTCTAGAGATAATGAGAACAAGAGGCTTTAAGCCTGCTGATACAGGTCTTGAACAGGAAATAAATATTTTGCTATGGTCTGACTTTTTGTGGAAAATATTAAAGGGAATCGAGGGAAAATTGACAAAAGAATTATACGTTGCAGAAACTATTTTCGGTCATACGGTGCAAGGACAAATAGAGTCTAATAAAAAAGAAGTAGCTTGTTTGCGTGTTTCAGTTGAAAATATAAATACCCAACTGAAAGCATTTTGGGATCTTGAATCAATTGGCATTGCTGAAAGCAATGAAAAGAACATTACCGATCATGAGGTAATAAAAGAATTTAAAGAAAATCTAAAATTCGTAAATGGGCGTTATGAAGCAAAATTATTGTGAAAAGATTCTCGCGAATTACTTAGAAATAATCTTGAAGTAGCAAAGAAGCGGTTTTCTAGTTTAGAAAATAAATTCTTGAAAAACGATTGTTTATTTAAAGAATATAACTCCATTTTGCTAGAGCAGTTTAATGAGGGTGTAATAGAATTGTGTACCGAGAATCATTCTAGTAATTCCTATTACATGCCACACAGACCTGTTATCCGTGACGATAAAACTACAACAAAAATGTGCATAGTCTATGATGCTTCTTCCAAATATGGTGATTCTCTATCATTAAACGAATGTTTGTATCATGTCCCTAGCTTGAATTCTAATGTTTTAGATGATGAAAACATTCCAGTTTCGAGTTTCGAACCCCCAAATACTTCCTTGAAAATTTTAGGATTGATCTGTAACAACACAGAAGATAAATTTGGACTAGAATTACGACCCTTGTTAGAAAAATTAAATAATGATTCTTCTACTAAATGCAATGTTTTGAAAATTGCAACTATGTTCTTTGATTCAGCCGGATTTATTGCCCCTTTTGTTTCTAGTGAACTAGAAAATGATTGGCAAAATTGGCTTTCAGAAATCCCGGCTCTCGCTCACTTGAAAATTCCCTGGCAGTATTTTAACAACCTGATCATGGAAAAGGATACATATTTTGCATATTTTTCCTGATGCTAACCCTAATGTGTACGTTCCTGAATTTCTTTCCCTTCCCGAAAATCAGTGGCCTAGAGTTAAAATTGCTGCATCTCGATTACCTGATGTTTATGAAGAGAAGTATAGAAAAGCAGCCACCATCTCTTGCGTTGTTCAAACAAATAAAGCTGATGAAATTCCCATTTTTAATCTTGAAAAGTATAGCTCCCTAAAGAAATTGTATCGAGTAACTGCATGGATGTTTAGATTTATTTCTAATATAAAATTAAAGGTAGAGAAAAGAAAATTTTCAGAATTATCAGCTGAGGAAATGTTACATGCTGAAAATTTTTGGTCAAAGCTAGTGCAGGAAGGAAGTTTTCCCGAAGTTACAAAATATTTGAAATGTAACAAAAGTACCCCTAAAGAATCGAATCTTCTACAGTTAAATCCTATGTTGTCAGATGAAGGTTTGCTGTTGGTACGAGGACGGTTACAAAAGTCTGATTCCTCATTTTATGAAAAACATCCCCTTGTGATTCCTGCAAAACATAAACTTACTGAAATAGTCGTGAAAGATGCACATGAAAAAGTTTTTCATTCCAGAGTGTCCAGTACATTAGTACAAACTCATAAAAAGTTTTGGATTTTAAAATCTAGACAGTGCATAAAATCAATCCTAAACAAACGTGCAATCTCCAAGAAATTTAGCCTTCGCCCTAGTCAACTAGTTATAGCAACTCTAGAGCATATCTTGTGTTTACCTGCAACCAAGGAATCCTTATTGAAACGCTTCCGTTTGAGCGAAACTCTTCTGAATCATTTTTGGAAGCGCTTGAAAAATGATTATCTTCTCAACTTACAATCTGCTCACTACACGAATAAGACTAAGACTTCTGACTTTGAAATATATGATGTGATTCTTATGCATATGAACATGTATCAAGAACTTTCTGGAAGTTGAGTATTTGTGGACAGAGATAAAAAAAATGAGGTCTTATGAACTGAAGGCAAATAATTCCATTATTAAAAGACGTATTAACCATTGTACAATCTTGAACTCACAAACTAAAAAAAAAACTTTTTTATTAATAGAACTGAAAAAAAAAATTTTGATATCATTAAGAGACTCAAAAACTCTCATGGACATTTGACTTTTAAAACAAATCTTGAACTCTCTTTGCTATTGACTTTAAAAAGATTTTTATTTTTTTTTTCACTAAAAAAAAAAAGTTTCTTGTTTGATAATATTTCTAATTTTTAGTTTAATTTTTTTTGTGTTGAATATTCTAGAAAAAGTTGTATAGATTTAAACTGTTCTTTCTATTTTTAGTAGCAGAAACTTGTTCTCAAATCTTTTAATTTGTTTAATTATTTTATTGAAGTTCAGTATGTAAGTATATATTTTGATTTTGTATTGTATTTATGTAACTGATGATTTTTTAGAATAATTTTTATTTCTACTTTAATTATTTGAATCCCCATTTTGATGAACCCTTGTTCATCGGGGGGGGGGGGGGGGAGTTTGTGAAATTTCGCAAACCCCTTCTTTTCTCAGCCAGACTGATTAGGCGTCAGTGATCCTAGGTCACGTGGTCTGACTAGAGAATTAATAATAAAAAACATTTTTTCTTTCTTGTTCCTTTTTTAGTTTAGTTTTATTGTGAATGTGAATCTCGAAAGCAGCATGCTGGCTGTGTATTTCGTGATCTTCCGAAAAGGGAGAAATAAATATTCTTGAACATATAAAAGAAATTATCTTGAATTCCTGGTGAGGAATAACAAATATTATCCAAATGTTTTCGTTGTATATACTGTATCTATATTATAAAGGACAAACATATCTGTGCGTAACGCATACGTCATTCTGCGAATGGCAACACTTTGAAATTTAAAATAAAATTTTGGTTTTGCGATTTTCTCCACTGCAAATTTTTAAACTTCTAAACATCGCACATTTTAAATTTTTACACCGTCGTATAAAGAAAAAAATGCTCTTTTAAATGCAATTTGTTTGAAAGCTGTATCTCAATTTAATTTTGATATATTAATTTTTTGTGGTTTTTAATACATTTTTTGTAATTGTGGCAACTGAAGAACTCCATTTCTGTTGAAAGTCATGGAGGGTTGAAAATAAAGGGAAAATAATCACGGAAGAATGAAAATATTAAATTTCTGTACATTTTTGTTGCCATTTTCTCATAAAAACTGAAAATAAAATTGAAATTAAAATACGTGCTATGTCAGCGATTTTTTAAATTTCTAAATATCACACATTTTCAATTTTTAAACCGTCAAATAGAGAAAAAAATCTACTCTCAAATGCAATTTGTTTGAAAATTGTATCTTAATTGACTGAGTTATTATGGTTTTTAAAATAGCCGCCCGCGGCGACCAATTTGGTCTCCCTTAAATGTATGCTAGGCATTGTATCATGTTACTTTTATTCATAATTTAATTTACTTGCTCAATCCTTCGCCAAATTGGAAGATTTTGACAGAGAAATCGAGAACTCGCTACTTTTATGTTAGTCGGGCACAGGTGATAAATCGCCAAACATTGTACCCGTCGTATTTTTTTTTTCAATACTTCGTTAATTCAGATTAAAATATAATTCTTTCTCATTTTATTTAGAATGGATTAATTTAAAAGTGAAAAATTTAAAATTCATGACTTTCACTTAAAATATATATATATATATATATATATATATATATATTCTTTAGAAAAAGAAAAAAGAATAAATAATACCATAAACCATTTAATTTCAACATCAAAGCATTGTTTTAATTTACCCCTCGAAAAATAAAAAATGCTGCTGGCGAGTAAAAAAATGCTATTGGCGAGAATTACGCCCAGCTAACATAAAAGTACGAGTTCTTTGCGATCATGATGATGACTTTTATGTAGTTTTATTTGAAAAAAATATTTTGATTAAATCGGTTGCTAGAAAAAAAATCCTTTTCTCGCCATGGACCTTTTCTCTATTTCGCCAAGTACCTATACTGGAAAAGTGCCTTCATTTATTTATTTATTTATATTTTAAATTAGATGAATTAAAAACGGCACAGGTGTCATATATGCACTACGTTGGCGCGTCTTTTTTCTGACGCCAATGTCATATACGCACCGGGGGTACTTAACTGGCGCCGAAGTGTTGTTATTTTGCTTGGTATGGTAAACCGGATGTTGTTGTTTATTTATTAATAAATTGTTTATTTACTTTTATTTTATTTTTTTAAATTATATAAATTTTTTTGTTCTATAGTTAATAATCAAACTTTTTATATGTTTATTGTTATTCCCTTTTTAAAAATATTACAAAATAACCAATGAGATGCGTTTCATTTGGGCTTTGCCATTAAACAATTAACAAATAATCATGGTTTCTGTGCCACGTACGATAGCGTAATACATATATAGATTTTCAATCATAATTTATTTTTAAATTTATCTTTATCACACGTAGCTCGATTACGAAAAGTTAATCCGCTTGCCCTTAACCCCTTGAGGGGCGGTGGGATAAAATATATCCCACCTAATTTAAACAAGATTTTCACCAGAAAATTTTTACAAAATTTTATATTTTTAACTTTGGAGGAAAAATCGTTGAAAAATTGCCTTTCCTTATTTAAAAATAAAATTTTTCGATTATTCCGGTGAGAATTCGATATTTAAAGTAATTTTTGCTTGCCCCTCAAGGGGTTATAACAATGTAAAAAGTTCAGCATTTGTTTCCGTCTAATGTTCCATAACAAAATTGAAACTTCCTCTATAGAAAAAGAAATAAAATCATGTAAATAAGAAACAAATTTAACAGACATGTGATTGAACCACGCGCTTAAAGCACCGAAATGATCGGAAAGACTAACGTAAGTCGAAAATTCTTAGTTTAATAACTCCTGGCATGCAGTGACACGTGAAAGTATCGCTTTTAATAAATTTCGAAACTTTATTTGATTGCATAATTGAAATTTTCATATAAAAATTCTTTTTGATGTTAGTGAGCAATCTAAAATATATATTACATGTAAAAAAATAATTAGAGTTAAAAAATAAAATAAAATGGTTTTCACCTATATTCTGTAACCCGAGGATCTCGGGTTCGATCCCCTTGTATATTTAAAAGTGTAAATATAGAATTTTCAAGTTTTTTTTATCATTATGTGCTCTTTTATTGAACAACACCAGCGCCATTTTCAGTTGTGAAATATGTTTTATTATTTTAATGTGATTTTACATGAATCGTGAAGTCTATAACTAAGCTCTCCCAACCTTGGATTTAAATTGTGATAACGTGAAATTTCGTGGAATATATGAAGATTATTCTTCAGTCTACGCTTACGTGACAACATCTGGATGGGTTACCCCATCCAGATTTCTTTTATCTTTACTCTCTTTTTTATTGACATTGTTTGTTCCTAACTTCTTGTAATATTTTGTTTCTTTTTTATTGGCGCAGCATATCCCCTATGGGATTTTGTGCCAATAAACACTATACAACCAACCAACCTAAAGTGTATGAAGTTATGCATAGAATTGAACCAAATTTTTATTTTAAGTTTTTGGCTATGGCAAGCAGGTCCTCCCTGAATTTGGAAAAAATTCGCCACTAGGAGGCGTTGTAATAGCGATTTTTGTGCGATTTGGAAAATTGTACCATCGAAACGTATATGAAGTTATGCATAGAATTGAACCAAATTTTTATTTTAAGTTCTTGGCTATGGCAAGCAGGCCCTTCCTTAATTAAAAAAAATCGCCATTAGGGGGCGCTATAATAGCGATTTTTGTGCCAATTTGAATATTGTAACATCGAAAAGTGTATGAAGTTATACATAGAATTGAGCCAAATTTTTTGTGTTTGTTTTTCGTCATGGCACGAAGGTCCTCCCTGAATTTGGAAAAATTTCCGCCGGAAGGGGGCTTTATAATTGGATTTCTGTGCCAGTTTCATTATTGTACCATCGAAAAGTGTATGAATTTATGCATAGAATTGAACCAAATTTTTTGTGTTTGTTTTTCGTCATGGCACGAAGGTCCTCCTTGAATTTGGAAAAATTTCCACCGGAAGGGGGCTTTATAATTGGATTTCTGTGCCAGTTTCATTATTGTACCATCAAAAAGTGTATGAATTTATGCATAGAATTGAACCAAATTTTTTGTGTATGTTTCTGGCTATGGCAAACAAGTCCTCCCTGAATTTGAAAAAAATCTGCCTGAAGGGGGCGGCTGTAATAGCAATGTTTGTGCCATTTTCTTTATTGTACAGTCGAAAAGTGTATAAAGTTATGCATACAATTGAATCAAATTTTTTGTGCATGTTTTTGGCTTTGGCCAACAGGTCCTCCTTGAATTTGGAACTATCGCGCGGTAAAGGGGCTCTGTGACAGCGATTTTTGTATACTTTTCTTGATTTTTCGTAGTTCTATAGTCCATCGGCGGCTCGTGCAAAGGCGGGAACTCGCTTCCTGCTAAGCCGGTTATTCGCAAACATCTGATAAAAACAGAATAAGAAAAAACTATTAATTTTAACAAATATCATGATACAGATTAACTCGTTTTTAGTTCGTTTAATTGACTGAAGCAGAAATTTAAGATGAAAATCAAAGTTGGCACAGTATTGAACTAATAATATTGAAGTATTAACATGTGTAACTAGTTTTTGAAATATTAAGATGTATAAGATAGAAGAAAGTTTTAGGATTGGCACATCCAACTAGTTTAAGATAAAGTAAACAGGAATATAATATTGGTTATATCAAATAGATAAATACATAACAAAATAATTGCATTTCTTAAATAAATTATTTTCTTACGATTAAAAAACAAAATAATTGAAGAAATTATTTTTACCACAAATGTTCTCACGACAAAATTAACGATAGTTTATTATTTTATTTTATTTTTCAATAAATAAACAATTTGATATACTAAAAATTAGAGATGAGGCGGGCTCATTCCAAACCTTGTTCCTGAGTTTGAGGTTTATATTAGTCTTCTGGCTTGGGCAAACACGGGCTCAAAGCAGGGTTCTCAATGGCTAATTTCGACATTCCATCAAAAAGTTTCTCTATTCGGCGCTTGATGCCAGTAATTTTGTTTGTTTTTTATCGGCGGCGCATAGATACTGATTAACTCATAACACAGAAATACCTATCGCACAATCCTGTCTGTTTGTTTGGCTGTTGCTAAACTGATTTGGTGTTGAATCAGTATATATAAATAGAGCAATGTAAATGGCATGATGCGATTGAACATTTAAAGTGTCATCAATCGATCAGCAACGCGAATAAAAATCTCGACTGTATTGGCACACACACACACATAAAGAGCAGAAATTGAGCACTCGCAATTTGGCGACTCTCATTGTTCGTTTATTCACCAAATGAAGCATATTGCCGCGATTTGGCGCAATGGCGAGCGACAGCGAGAACTCTGGCTCAAAGTGAAAATTTTATTTATTCAAAAATTGAAAGTAGCCGGATGTGCCAAACCCAAAACTTTTTCTCTTTCTCATACATGTTAATCAGTGTTGTTGTTGTTGTTGGAAAAAAATATTTGTGAGAACTCACCTTTTCATAGAGCAGATGTTGATGCTACCGGAGATTCCAGATTATCTGAATTAACCCTTAAGTGGTGAGGTGATTTTTTATAACATAAGTGGTGAGGTGGGGTGTATGACACCCCAAAGTTTGACTTCTTACACACTCCACAAAATTTGGCGAATTAAAATAAGAAAATTTCCTGTGAATTTTGCATTATTTAATTATATAAAAACAACAAAAAAAGTTCTGTAAGTGTACATACATATACATATAAATTCATGTATCAAAATACCACAAAAAATTTGTGTGCAAATATAGAGCTCATGCACAATTGCTATAAAAAAAACAAACAAAAAAAAACATCAAAATTACAATCAAGCTACACCATATAGAAGTTAAATACTGAATTAAGTATAAAATAACAATAAACATAAAAAAAAGTTTTTTAAAGTAAAAATTACAAGTCTTCATTTCTTTCATTTCTGCATTCATCGCAAATGGGTGCTGAACACGATGCACATACAGGCAGTTCACAAACTGCACAAATAGATTTAGTTTTTCGGTGATTTTGTCTTTGGCACTTTGCACACCTAGTTTGCTTGCTCAGGACTCTTTTCTTACCAGTTTCTGGCTTTATTTTTAGAATATTGTGAATCATACTTTTCATAGCACGAGGAAGTCGAGTATTCATTAAACGTCTCTGCAGTTGCGATGCTATTAATTCTTGTGCCAATGATTTTATGAAATCAAATCTGCTTTGTTTAGGATTATCTGGGAATGAAGAGAAGATCACGTAGGAATTAACAAGAGAAATATTTAAAAGATTGAAGAAAATGGCCATGGGCCACCTTCGTGCTCGCCGGCTTGTTGAGTATTTTGTGCATTTCTCATCTAGTGCATCCACTCCTCCTTTGGTAATATTGTAGAATTCTATTATCTCAGGTTTTACACTTTCAGAGTCTATTGATTTATCGTGGTGCATAGATGAAACTAAAATCACAGCTTTATTTCTCTTTGGTACGAAGGAAACAAGTGTAACATCATTTGAAAATCCAAATAGGCAAGAATTAGTTTCTCTTTTTTTTGCAGGCAAAAAAGACGAAGGGATCTCTTTCTTATTTTTCTTAATTGTTCCTACATATGTGAGACCTCTTTTCTTCAGTTCAGATAATAGTTCTACAGAAGTAAACCAATTGTCGGCAGTAATGTTTCTGTTGGTGCCTTCTAAGGGCTTCACCAGATTGAGTACAGCTTGAGTTGGCTTAGCAAATTTTTTTCTATCTCTGAAAGAGTATTTCCATCACTGCCATTTCCAGTATAAATATATCCATTCCAAAAATAGTGAGTCTTAGCATCGCATAAAACAACAAGTTTTATTCCATACTTTCTAGGCTTACTTGGTATGTACATCCTAAATCTGCATCTGCCACGAAATCCAACTAGCATTTCATCTATACAAGCATATTCTCCTATCGAGTAATTTTTTTGACAGTTTTCTACATATTTGTGAAATACCCAAGAAATCGCCGCAGAAGGATCAGTTTCCTTCCTTACGTTTCTATTTTCTTCGTTGTCAAACCGAAGACATATTAATAACACATACATTCTTTTCAAGGGCATACAGCATCGAAATATTTCTCTTCCTGTTCCATCAGTCGAGAATAGTGATTTCAGATCCTCATCATTAGACTTGAAAATGGCTGTTAAAAACAGAAGTCCCAAGAAAGCTTTCAATTCTGTCAAATCTAATTCTCTATAGTCCATTCTGTCAGAATCAGAAATTTTCTGCCTAATTTTAATTAACTTCTCGTTACTTCGAAGTACTATCTCGGTCAAAATATCTTCTGTGAAAATTAAACTCCAAGCATCGTTCTGAGAACAAGATTTACCGAACTGCCGAGCAAGTCCTATGTTTCCTGGTAAGTGAGATATAATATTATGTGCTCTTGTACGTGTTCTACTAATTGAAGGTACATTTGACCACTTGTACCTATTTCGTCCGTAATAATTCGATGAGGATTTGGATTGCCCAGATGATGGATGATCAAAGTCTCCAGATTTATCATATGCACGAGCCTTTTTTATTGGTACAAAAAATTCTTCGTCACTTCCACATATTTCGGAATCGCTGCTATGATGACTTTCAAAATTTGCGTCATTTTCTGTGTTGTCACTTACACATATTTCGGAATTACTGCTGTGGTCACTTAGAAAATTTGGATCATTTACTGTGTCATCATTTCCACTCAGCTCACTTTCTTCATTGAGGATTGTATTAACCCAGTCACTAAAACCAGGGTCATTAACATTCATTTTTTGCGGAAAAAAGCCATAATTACTGCCAAAAGAAATTTCTGAAATACGTAAAAAACTTTCACTTTTGGTGAGGTGGGGTTGATTACACCCCGGAACGCAAAATACTGGACTACACTCAGAAATAACTTGCTCTATTATGCCGAGTCATTTGCTACATAGCTTGAAAAAAAGGTACATGGATTCGTAGCGCCATCTAGTAATGTAAAATGGCAATATTTTAGAATTTAAATTTGTCTGGGGTGAAAAACACCCCACCTCACCAGTTAAGGGTTTTAATATGGAACAAGCTCACCTCCGATAAGCAAAAAACTCGGATAAACCGGATTTACACAAATCGTCACAAACGAAGGAGATGAAATATAAATTTTCACTTAATTCATTCATTTTTATTATACTAGTAACATTTCTTTGACGTACATTTCCGTTACTTTTAACAAAAACGGGGAATGAAATTGTTTATTTTAAAAAGCCCTTGATGTTTTTTGTTTGTTGAATGTCAATTTTTCTGCAGTACTACGCTATTGCATAGTTACCAATTTTTAAGATTTTTTCTTAACACTGAAACTTACTACTAATTTTTGCTTAATGCAATCGCCAAAATCTAACAATTGTCAACGATTAAAAAGGGCAAAAATGTTTACGAAATTTTAGAGGCAACAAAACCGTACAAATTGGCAGCTATGTTATTCTATTAGTGTCATGAAAATTGCAGGTGTAGCCTCTTCTTTCTGCTCAAAGTATTAAATAGTTTTTTCAATCGAACTTATACCTTTGGAATGGATCATTTTCTTCTGATGGACTGATGGTGATGAGAGAAAAAATGGCCATAACTTTTTTTTTTTTTTTTCAAAAAACATTATGGCCATTTTTTTTTCTCATTCTGACCAGAAAATCAGAGTTCTAACTTTTTACAACTGCTCTTTCATCTTCACCTAACACTTCATTTATAATGGCTGTTTCATAATAATAGAAGTCATCAGTCCATCAGAAGTAAATAACTCGGTTAAAGCGGCTTACGAATATAAGTGAAACGGATCTTCTTAAAACTAGCATAAATTACCGTTTCGCTAAAAAAAAAAAAAAAAAAAAAAAAAAAAAATGTGCTCGTTTGCGATATTTTTGTTTTTTGTTACGGTAACAAACCAAATATTTCCGGGAACGGCGTTCCCACCCAACTACAGCACTGATGTTAATCCTTCAGTGTTATTACTTCAATAACACACCAACTTTGATTTTTATCTAAAGTTTCTGCTTCATTTTACTAATCGGAGTAAAAACGAGTTAATTTCAATCATAATCTATGCTAATATTATAAAGAAGTAAAGTTTGTTTGCTTGTTTATTTGTAGGAGATAGTCTCTGGAACTACCGAACCGATTTCAAAAGTAATGATATCAAAGTGATGGTCTTAGTCCCCGTTCAAGCATACGCTATATCTTATGTCGATGTCACAAACACAAAAGGGGGTGCAGGAGCATAAGGCGTTCTAAAAATACGATTTTTGTGTTACTGTAGGGCCTAGAAACATGAAATTGGGCATGGTAGTTAAGTTACTTATAAGATATAAATGACCTCTAAGAACATTTCTTTAAAAAATCGAAATTTAAAAGGGGTGAAAATGCGCGAAAAGCGTTCTAAATGGCGATTTTTACGCAAGCTTAGGAAGTAACGAACGGATATAGAAAATAATGGGGTCAAAATGATGGTGGCAGCCCTTGCTCCAACATAGGCCATATTTTATGTCGGTGTCACTACCACCTGTGAGTTGCAGAAGCAAAAAACGTTCTAAATTGAGATTTTTGTGTTACTGAAGGGCCTAGAAACATGAAATTTGGCATGGTAGTTACACATAAGATATAAATGATTTCTAAGAACATTTAAAAAAAATCGAAATTTAAAAGAGGTGAAAAAGCGTAAAACGCGTTTTCAAAAATGTTCTAAATTGGGATTTCTATTCAATCTCAGAAAGTATCAAACCGATTCCAAAAGTAATAGTTGGAAATTGATTACGACAGCCCTTGCTCTAACATAAGCTCTATTTTATGTCGATGGTACTACCACCTGGGAGTTTCAAGAGCGAAAAATGTACTAAAAATGCGATTTTTGTAATACTGCATGGACTAGCAACTTCAAATTAGGCATGGTAGTTACTTATGAGATATAAATGATCTCTAAGAACATTTCCTAAGAAATTCGAAATTTAAAAGGGGTGAAAATGGGAGAAATACGTTCTAAATTGCGATTTCTATGTAATCTCAGGAAGTACCAAACAAATTTCAAAAGTAATGGTTGGAAACTGGTGGTGACAGCCCTTGTTCCAACATAGGCTCTCTTTCATGTTAGTGTCACCACTACCTGGGGCTTGCACTGCAAATAGAAGCGTCTTAAATTTAGACACATATGTGACTGAAAAAGAATTTTAGACACTTAAGTGTCTTAATCTGAAAATTAAGACACTATAGATGTCTTAATTTAAGATACATAAGCGTCTTACTATGACCATGGTGTAAACGAACTGAGAATAATGTCTAAAATATCCGCAAACGTCTTATTTTAAGACACTTCATTGCTTTAAACGTGTCTTAATTTAAGATGTTTTGATTCTTCCGACGCAATAACCACCAGGGGGCACTAGCACTCCCAGTTGCGCATGCGTTTTAGATGTCTTCGTTCGAAGTGGTATACGTTGTAATTCAAACAAAGTTTGTTTTTATGTACGCGTGTATTTTAATTCGTTTTTTGCGAAATGTGAAGTACTGTGATTTTAATTCGTATTAACTTGGAGTATTTATTTATTGAATACATACATCTGACGTGTGTGCTCGACATCAAATGTCTCTTAGAAGCTGTCGTCGATACAAGGGCGGGATAGACACAGAACAGAAGTAGACGGCGGTTGAAGATTACACCCGGAAATTCTACAAAGCGTGTGCAATGGGCTTAGTGTTAACTCGTATCAATTTATATCAGTAATATTGTGTTATTCATCTTCGTCCTGTCGAAACTGGCAAAAAAAAGAAACTTTTGTCTGGCGGGTCCTGTTTTTAGGATGAAACATCTCATCCTTTAAATATGGCTAGTCGGATGTATTATGGGATTACCTTTTAAACTGATGAAAGTCTTTCTCCCTCACTGTGGTTGTGGTAGTTTTTAAAATTTCAAATCGAGGAATATTTCTTACCCCTTGCAGCAACTCAAGTAAGTTTCTTTATAGTAGTAAAATTAGTGTATTTTATGATTTTATTTATTGTACTAAACAAAATCCTGCATGAAATTTAATTAGTTTTGAATCTGTTCGCAAAAAACCCCACTAATTCTAGAAGTATATATTTTTAAACTTATGACGTTCTTTTTTATTACGAATTATATATTCAATGTCAGTTCTTAGTTTCAAATGGATAATTTTTATCTCGCAGTAAATCACGGCCACAAGGAAGTAAAGAAAAAAAAAACTTTGAAAGTTGACCTAATGCTTTCTTACTTCCTGGCATAAAACCGCAGATTAAAAAAAGATAAATAAAGTAAATGAGACTGGTCTATTATATGAACCTGCCTGTAAAAATATACATATGTATTTGATTTGTCAATCAACTCTAATACTGATTTTTTTATTATTTTTAATAAAAAAGTAATTTGAAATTTATAATGGGAAAAAGTAAAAACCTCTAACTAGATTTCGTATTTAAAATTGTGGTAACTTTATTTATATGCACTTATACGAAAAATACAAAAATGACAGATGTTACTGTATATATTTAAGACGAAAGAAGTTTGGAAATCATAAGTTATTTTTTCCTCATGTTTTTAATATAGAATATGTACTTATTTGTTTTTATTGATAGTTGAATAGCTTTTGTGAGTACCCTCTGATCTACATAAAAACTTGTCCATGTGGAAATATAAATTTTTTAAAAACATAATTTTTAAATAAGTATTTTCATTTTTTTGGGGGGGGGGGGAGGGGGGGATTTTGCATGAATTTTTGTAAAGCTGATATCTTAAATCTTGCACTGATTATAATGAAAGTTTTGAACTTTTAGAGTAGGACAAGTTTAAAAACGCAAATATATTTAACAAAATACCAAAGTCATTTTTTCCCCAATGTTATTAAAGTAGAATATTTATTTATTTATTTTCATTATTCATAGTTAAATGGCTGTTGTGATTATCAAGTGATGTATATGTAAAATTGCCTATGTGGCAATATATTTTTTTATATTTTAATTTTTTTTTTTTTGGGGGGGGGGGGTGGGATTTTTGCAATTTTCGTACATCTGATATTTTAAATCTTTTTCCACATTCAACCGAGTATAATAAATATTTTGAACTTTTAGAGTAGGACAAGATTATAAAATATATATATATATTTATCTATGTACCTTAAAAGCCCTTAATAGCGAACACTTCGGGACCGCGGAATTTGTCCGATAATTGGAGATGTCTACTTTTTTGAGGTAAAAATATACAAATATGTATGTCTGCTGATTAAAAAAGTATTCGTTAAATAGAGGTGTTCGCTATTCGAGAATCTCCATTAACCTCCACAACGGATACTCCCGAATACCGGACATCTCAATTTAGACAACTATAATGCAGGGTTGCGTTTTTTGCAAAAGTACTTCTTGATTAAAGGAAGGGCAAACTGGGAAGTGCCCCGTCCCCCTACGACTGTAGTGCCCCCAAATTTGATGTGCAATATTTGTAAAGCTTATATTTTAAATCTGTTTCGAAATTGTACTGATTATAATCAATATTTTGAACTTTTAAAGTAAAATAAGGTTAAAAACAAAATAAATTTTAAAAAATCTAATATTTAGATAAATATTTTTTGTTTTTTAATCTTGTTCTACTCCTGAAGTTCACGATATTGATTATAATCAGTACAATGTCGTAAAAGATTTAAATTATCAACGTAACGAAAATTGTATACCAAAACTGAGAGCACCAAAAAAATCAGGCTGTATTGGGGGGGGGGGGGGGGGGGCAGGACCACAGCCAAATATTTTTCCAGGATTCAACGTGGTCAAACATGGCTACGTATGATGCTTACAAAAAAATGGATGCGATTCAGACGTTTGAAGTGTCTGAAATTCAGACGCAAAAAGTGTCTGAAAAAATTCAGACATTTTAAAATGTCTGAAAATTGAACACTCCATTTCAGACACTTAAGTGTCTGAATTTCAGACATTTTAATTTAGAGTGTGCAGACGCCAAAAACGTTCTAAATTGTGATTTTTGTGATACTGCAGGGGCTAGCAAATGGAAATTTGGTATGGTAATTATAAAATGTAAATTCTCTCTAAGGTCAGTTTCTAAAAAATTCGAAATATAAAGTGGTGAAAATACGCGAAAAGCGCTCTACAAACGTTCTAAATTGCGATTTCTACGTAATTAAAGGAAATACTACACCGAATTCAAAAGAAATGGTGGCAAATTGATGGTGACAGTCCCTGCTTCAACATAGACTATATTTTATATTGTTGTCATTACCACCTGCGGGATGCAGGGGCAAAAAATGTTCTAAATTGCGTTTTTGTGATACTGAGGGGTGTAACATTTTGAAATTTGGCATAGTAATTACTTAAAAGATGCAAATGCTTTTTAAGAGCCGTCGAAAGAAAATTCCAAATTTAAAAGGATGCAGAGAGTGAAAAGCGCTCTAAATTACGATTTTTAAGTAATCTTTTGAAATACCAAACCGACTTCAAAAATAATGGTTGAAAATTTGTGGTGATAGAACCGGCTCAAACATAAACTATATTTACCTCCAGATGGTTGTAGGGGCGAAAAACTTTCTAAATTGCGATTTATGTGATACTGAAGAGTCTAGAAATTTTAAGTATGGCATGACAGTTACTTATAAAAGATAAATGCCCTGTAAGAACAGTCGAAAATAAATTCGAAATTTAAAAGGGGTGAAGCGAAGGGAAGGAGCAAAAAGCGTTCTAAAAATGTCCTAAATTACGATTTCTATGCAATCTCATAAATAATAAACCGATTTCAAAAATAATGGTTGCGACTCAATGGTAACAGTCTTTGATCCTACACAGGGCTATATTTCATGCCGGTGCCACTACCACCTGTGGTTGGCAGGGGCAACAAACGTTCTAAAAAAGCCTTTAAAAGCTTTCTAAATTACGTTTTTTATGGAATATTAGTAAATAAAAAACCGATTTCAGAATATGTATTGGCAAATTAATGATGACAGTCTCTGTTTCAACATAGGCATTTTATGTTAGTGCCACCACCACCAGAGAGGTGGCAGACCGTTAATCAAGAAGATTGGAATTTGACATGATGGTTAATTTTAAGATGTAAATGCGTACTAAAAACGGTTTCTAAAAAATTCAAAAATTCAAATGAATACTGAATTGAACGTACGAAATAAAAATTAAAAGCTTTAAAATACTTTCTAAATTATCATTTATTTAGATTATTTTTAATTCTTATTAATTTAAGTCTCATTTCTGCATAATGCAGCATAATAATGCAATTTAATCAAAATGTGGCTTAATTAGTAATTTTTGAATTATTCCTAAAAGTATAACTTCTTCTAATAAAAATTAGACATACAAATATCACTTGGCATATTTCAACAAATACGCGAGCAAAGCCACGGATTTTGCTAGAAGTTAATAAAATCAACATTTTTCGTTATTCTGTTGTGCACCATTTGCTTAAAATCGCCGGGTTAGCCGGATGCGAAATGCCCGTCGCTGCATGAACAGCCGATTTACATTAGGTTCCAATGGACTGATCGCCATGTGCGCATTCACGTATCAAGGTAACATACAAACAAAAGAAAATGAGCCTGTTAAGTGATCAAAGCCAACTCAAAGGGTCACAAATTAAAGACCACAAGTCGTCAATCCATCAGCGGCAAGTTCGCAAAGTGACAAAACCTCAAATTTAGACATCCACCATTAATAGAGTCATACAGAAAAACAACCTATGATAGAGACAAGCATCTCACGGTATGTGAGAAGCATATATCTAATCAAGGAAAAAGAAAAGACCCACAAGAATATGTCAAAATATTAAAAAGACAACCACCACGACAGTGACCAAATACCAAGACAAGGAAACCTCCTCAGAAGAACAAGTCCACTGGGTGAGATAAGTATATTATACTAGACAAATATAATGAATTATTAAATTAAATGTTAATTTAGGTCAAACCCAACCCCATAGCTTATGTCTAAATTACAATCTCAAGCAGCCAGCTCAATTAGAAATTAGTATATTAATCTCACTAGATCAGCTCGTTAGTCTCCTATCAATTCCCTCCTAGCTAAGTAATAGTATGCCAATTCATAGTTAACTTGTCATAAGATAATATAAAAATAATAATAATAATTAATAAATAAAATCCTGATTCTAATATTAGAAATGATTAAAATATAAATTCATTTTAAATAGCCAGGCAATGTTTAAGTACTCTAAAGTAAATTACTCTAGTTAGTTTAATGTCACCTAGTGCTATAGGATAATATTAAAACAATATATATAATAAATGATATTTAAGTAAATAGCTATAAGTAAGTTTTAAGTGTAATAACATGTACAAGCTAACTCCTTTCCCGTTCAGTTTTTTTTTTTTTTTTTTTTTTTTTTCTTTTGACTACTGCCTCCTTATTATTCTTAGTTGCACATAGGCTATAGCCTGCACAAGCTACCGGACCCTCTCCAGTGGGAAGTCTACGGAGTCAGTTTCTACGCGGTAGTGTAAGGTAGATAGGCGGAGTCTCATCCCCCTGCATCGTTATGTTTGCCTAGCATTTCGGCCCAAAATTAACTTTCGGTGCAACTTGTCTATCTGCGGCGCTCCATTTTTTAAATTTTTAATTTTTTTTTTAAATTTTTTTAAAAATTATTTTTTATTTATTTATTTATTTTTTTTTTTTTTTTGCTTCCTCACCCCCCTCCAATCCCTTTTCTTATGACAAGTCTGCACCAACAATTCGGCTTCTAAACCTCAGGTCATTCAGAAGTAGTTCGGGCAGCGGTGGCCCAGTTGGCAGAGCATCGAATCCGCAGCTAAGGCCGCCGGATCGAGGCCTACTGCTGGCTATAATCCGCCATGTACGCTAATGGCGCCTGGCGCATGTAAAATCCGTCGTGGGTACAAAGTCCTCCAAGTTACCTGTGAATTATACCTCTGGAGGTGCCTTGCCAGGTGAAGGTCTCGTCATCTGATCAAGGTTCTAAATTACGAGACCAACATGAGTAGCAAGGTGCAGGTGCCAAACAGCAGGATATAACGTTAAGTAACCGGCAAAACATAGTATACACAAACGAGCAGTATAGACACTGCAGATAGGATGCCGATCGCGGCAATGATGTCAGGTTTATTGCCGCTTCGCGGGGGTTAGGCGGTCTTTGGCCCCGATGCCAGGTACTAAACCCGTTAAGCTGGAGCATCCCGGCAGGTAGGGGCCTGGTCATCGGTTAGAAAGAAAGAAAGAACAGCCGATTTACAACAGAATTATGAAAAATCGCTATTACAGCGCACCTCTTCCGACGGATTGTTCCTAAATTTACGTGGGAACTGCTGGCCATGCCCAAAAGCATACGCATGAAATTTGGTTCCTTTCTATACATAACTTTATACACTTTTCGAGGGTACAATAAAGAAAATGACACAAAAATTGGCATTACATTGACCCCTTCCGGTGGAATATTTTCAACTTCAAGGAGGACCAGCTGACCATATCCAAAAACATACTCAAAAAGTTCGGTTCATTTTCTATGTATAAATTCATGCAATTTTCGATGATTTTCTATAAAATTGTTTTTCGGCATCAATGCACCCTAAAAACATGTAAATCAGTCGGAAACAGGAAGTCGGAAAAAATCTCGATTACAATAATTTCTTCTTTAGAAAGGAGAAAGTAAAAAGGAACTGGCAATTTGAGAAACAAGAATGTAGTCTAAGTTTCCTAAACTATTTTACAATGCTTTAAAAATCTGTTTGAAAAAAAATGAGCTGTTATTGATAAGATACAAGGAGAAATATTCTGTCTGATTTTGAATCCTTGGCACGATCACTGTTAGTAACATAAAGAAGCCGTGGATATCCCTTCTCTATCCTCTCCTCGCTTTCTATTTGAAATTAATCCTTTTCCCGATTGACTGGAAAACAGAAATCATATCTTTCTGCAATAGTTTTATAATGATATTTTAAAATAATTACAATTGTGACTGACTTTTGCCAGTTCTTCCAGTTGTTGGGTGTGAATAAAAAATTCGCTATTTTAAACAGATTTTCAGAGACATGAAATTAACTAAACGTTATCATGAGGGAGAGTCTAGGATCAAAACTTGTTTCTATGTAAGAAGAGATTTTTAATGTGAAAATTAATCTTGAAATAATTTTAAAGTGTTATTTATAATTTTCTAATGTGTACTTCTGGTATTGGTCTCGGGCGGGTTTGGGTTCTGATATCGGGCTCTTTTAATTATATATATATATATATATATATAATTAAAACGAAATCACATCTGTAAAAATAATAAGAAAACATAAAACGAAAATAAACACCTGAAATTGAAATGCAAAAATAAGGAAATATAAATTTCTAACGGATTCGTCAGAGAAACTTCATAAGCATAATTCATGGTAAAGATATTTCATTTTGTCTAATATTATTGGCATTAAGCTTTAAAATGACATTATTAAACTCCGTATAACAGATCGAAAAAAAAAGAAAATTGAAATCAATGATCCAGAAAATGAATTCTAATGCATCTGTAATAGATAAAAAACTTAATAAGTAATAGACATAACTCACCAGGCAGTTAAATTTGGCAAGATCTGTAATAGATAAAAAACATAGTAAGCAATAAGCACAATTCACCAGAAAATTAAATTTGGCAAGATCTGTAATAGATAAAAATCGTAGTAAGTAATAGACATAACTCACCAGGAAATTAAATTTGGCAAGATCTGTAATAGATAAAAACGTAGTAAGCTGTAAACACATAACTCACGAGGAAATTAAATTTGGTAAGATCTATAATAGATAAAAAACGTAATAAATAATAGACACAATTCACCAGAAAAAAAAATTAATTTTGTCACGATCTGTAATAGATGAAAATCGTAGTAAGTAATAGACATAACTCACCAGGAAATTAAATTTGGCAAGATCTGTAATAGATAAAAAAAAAAAAAAAAAAAAAAAAAAAAAAAAAAAAAAAAAAAACGCAGTAAGCAATAAACACAACTCACCAGGAAATTAAATTTGGCAAGATCTGTAATAGATAAAAATCGTAGTAAGTAATAGGCATAACTCACCAGGAAGTTAAATTTGGCAAGATCTGTAATAGAAAAAAAAACGTAGTAAGCAATAAACACAACTCACCAGGAAATTAAATTTGGCAAGATCTGTAAGAGATGAAAAACGTAATAAGTAATAGACACAATTCACCAGGAAAGGAACTTAAATTTGGCAAGATCTGTAATAGATGAAAATCGTCGTAAGTAATAGACATAACTCACCAGGAAATTAAATTTGGCAAGACCTGTAATAGATAAAAATCGTAAAGTAATAGTCATAGCTCACCAGAAAGTTAAATTTCGCAAGATCTGTACCAGATAAAAAACGTGATAAGTAATAGACACAACTCATCAGAAAATTAAATTTCGCAAGATCTGTCATAGATAAAAAACGTAGTAAGTAATACACACAATTCACCAGGAAATTCAATTCGGCAAATTCTGCAATATTTAAAAAACGTAATAAGTAATAGACGTAACTCGCTAGGGAATTAAATTTGGCAAGATCTGCAACAGACAAAAAACATAATAAGTAATAGACATAACGCACCAGGAAATTAAATTTGGCAAGATCTGTAATAGAAAAAAATCGTAATAAGTAATAGACAAAACTCACCAGGAAATTAAATTTGGCAACGATGAAACAAGATGCTAAATGTAAAGTCATGTGCCAAGCAACAACTCCAGGTAATTCTGACATTGGCACCTGTTGGGCGGTTTACACCAAAACATAATCAGCACCACTTGTTGGGCGATTTACACCAAAACATAATGAACGGAGGTGTTCTAAATTAAAAAAGAAATTAGCGGACTACATACAAAAAAAGTTTAATGAAAGTTAATGGCTGCTTGTTGCCGTAAAGTTTGTTACTCTATTGCCACTGCGTACACAACCCATGATCCGGCTTCAACGAAAAGGTTACATTTAAAAGACTGCCAATTGGCATAGAAGCGGGGGTGGTGTTCCGTTGCCAAAGGCGAAGTTACAATGTTAGTTACAGGTACGGAACATCCCGCCCGGCGTTGAAATATTATATTTCAATATGTATAAAATGCAATACAGATAATAAAAAAAAACCCACAACATAGTACAAGTTATAGGCAAAGAAATAAACACAATTAATACACAATTACAGTTCAGATTGTTGTCAATTATAGGTAATATACTTATTTTATTAATATACCCTTTAAAAATGCCCTTAGCGATGCGCAGTTCTACTACTCTGACCATTCCGTCAGCACCTGGGATTACCTTAGTAATGCGGCCTTGAGACCAGGTACGAAGTGGGAGTTGAGTGTCCTTTAATAAGACTAAGATGCCTGGCAGAATATTTTGTTTTTTAAACATCCATTTGCTTCTCTCCTGTAAATTACTGAGATAATTATTTTGCCAGCGCTTCCAAATCGCTTGGGTTAATTTTTGAGTCCTTTGTCACTTGTTAAGCAAGTTATCCTTTACCTCCATCAAATAAGGTTCAGGAATTAAATTAAGAGGCCTGCCTATGAGAAAGTGGCCTGGAGTCAACACCTAAAGGTCGTCAGCATCTGTGGACAAGGGACAAAGCGGTCGCGAATTTAAATTGCTTCGATCTGTGTTATTACGGTTACAAATTCTTCGATCGTGAGATGAGCTGAACTTACTGCTCTTTTTAAATAGTATTTGAACGCCTTAACTCCTGCCTCCCAAAGGCCACCAAAGTTGGGTGCTCTAGGAGGGGAGAATTTCCAGTTAATGCCTTCTGAAGCTAAAAAGTTACAAACTTTATCACTGGCTACAAGTTTACGCAAACGCTTCAGTTCTGCTAAAGCCCCAACAAAATTTGTAGCGTTATCCCTAAAAATTACCGAGCTCCCCCACGATGAGCGAAGAATCTCTTTAAAGTTGCTATTATCGTCTCGGATGTCAAGTCGGAGACAAAATCCAAGTGTACAGCTTTAGAGGCCATACATACGAAAATAGCAACGTAGATGTTTTGGAAGGTACCCTTTCTCTGGCCCTTATATTTTATTTCAAAACACCCACACTGATCTAATCCTACTCTTGAAAATGGTGAACTGGGCTTTATTCTCTCAGGAGGGAGATCTTCCATTACTTGACTAGCCAGTATAGGCTTAATTTTAAAACATTATACACATTCATGCACTACCTTGCAAGCTGTGTTTCTGCCGCTAAGAGGCCAATATTTTTGGCGCACAGTGTTCAAAAGAGCCTGGGGCCCGACATGAAAATATCTTAAATGATAGTGGTTGAATATTAATTTCATTAAGCGGCAGCTCTCTGGTAGCACTATAGGAAATTTGTGATCAAAGGTTAAGTTAGATTTAGACAATCTACCCTCCACCCTTATCAAGCCATTCGAATCAACAAAGGGATTCAAAAATTTTAACTTACTTGAACTATGCACCGAAGATCACCCTTTCAGGGCGGATAAAATAAACTGCATTTTTCCATTTTGAGGTGTTTCATAATAATATGGACATCGGCCAAAAATATAGATTAATAGCCAGTATATGCACCAGATCTTTGAATTAATGTAAAAACATGATCCGACATGGAGTGAACCAAGCTATTTAATATATTTTGATTGATTTAATTCCAGTGGAAGATGATAGCTGCTTTTAATTATGAAATTGTGGCATATTGTTTTCTATTTGCGAAAACAGCTCTAACCAATAGGCTCCATACATTTTCCATTGGATTTAAATCAGGAGAAACAAATGACCATTGAATTTCGTGTGCACCATTATTAAGAAACCATTCCCAAGTCCTGTTTGCCGCGTGGGTGAATGCATTGTCTAGTTGGAACATCCAGAAAGGTCCGCCAATGTACTTAGCAAATAGCAACAAGTTTTGTTCAAGTAGTTCTTGGTAGATTAATGCACTCATTCTGCCAGAGAGAAACGCAAAGTTGATTTTACCAATAAATCCAAAAGTAGCCAGAATCATGAGTGAACCTCCACCCTGCTGCGGTTTTGAAAACGTTTCTGGTTTCTTGCGCAGATCGTGCCAATAATAAGAAAAACGTGTCCAGACTATCCAAATTGAATTCAATTTCATCGGAAAATATTACTCTTTCATATTCTAACTTCCAGGACATGTGATCTTTTGCTCATTGCTGATGCATTTTAGTTATACTGGTTGGTGCTATTTTTTCTTGTACCTCATCATCTTAGAACTCTTGATTACTTTAGACAAGGTACTTTTTGGCGCTGCTATCAGTGGATCTCTTGAAAGTTCGCCAAAAGTTGTTTCTCCATTGCTCATTCTTTTTATAGTGGCTCTTTTTTCCCTTTTGGACTGCTTTGGCGGACTCCCGGAGCCTTCTTTGCTCCCTAATCCTCGTTTAATCGAAGAATATTTAATATTACACCTGCAGATCTTTTCGATTTTTTTGCGATAGCTCTGGCTGAAAGTCCTTGATCCTAAAAAACCACAATTTTTCCTTTCTCGAAGCCACTGAAACCGCTTTTACGACCCATACTTCTAGAACTCACTTTTTGATCAGGTTTAGAAATTTCCTAGTCTGCGAAGTATCTTTATATACTAAACTAATTTGCATATTTCGGTTTCTTTTGCTCGGTGTGGCATTCAATATTCCTGTATAGTTTTCATGATCGTTTAGTGATAGTTTTGATCAATGTTCAAGTTCATATCATTTTGCAACACCATTTTTTTTACATAATTCATATTTTCAATGAATTTAAAGTTTGATATTTCTTTTACAGCTATGTACAATGTAAAATTAACTGTATTAGTCTCGAGAATGAAGTTTTCTGATAATTATTTATGAATTTTTGCCAGGATATCACAAAATTACTAGGTGTTCATATCATTATTAAATTCAGTGCATTTTAATCCTAAAATGGTTGGCGTCTTCCTCTTATCTTAAAAAAGCGTCGACTGTTCTGATTGGCTGATGAGTAATACCAATACATACAATACTCACTCCTGCTTAGAATGAATATGCAGGAGTGAATAGTCACTCTTGCAGAGGAGTGGCTATTCACTCTTCAAAAAAAAGTGCGTTTTAGTACAAAATCAGTGTAATTTCCAAGGTTGCATTATGAAATGCAATCTTTGAAAATAAAGAAGTGACATATTTTGTTGCTTTTCATTATTTTACTCCATATATTGGTTCAAAGTTGAACAGAAATTTTTTAAAGTGTATAATGCCAGGCTTTCATTCTCGTCAGCGGAGTGAGATATTTCATATACCAGCAAAGAGGAAATTGCTGGCCAGCAGCAAGATAGGTGCTGGAAATGATGGAGAAGTGCTGGGTGATGGTCTACCTCTGCATGACCACTGCTGGACAGCTTCAGTTAACTTTGCTGTTGGAAATCATCAGATAAAATTCTGGTGGGCATCCATTTTATCTCATGCGCTGGCCCACCACTACATGGAAGTGCAGTATTATTGCTGGGAACCCTTACGCTAGGTGGCGCTGCGAATATCGAAGACATTGAGTATTTGAACACAAATCTGAAATATTGTCTTAAATATTATCTTAACACAATTTAATGAAATTTGATAATGAAATAATGAATTTTTTTTAAAACTGTAAAAAATATAGCACCACTGCCACCAACAAAATAAATAAGTAAATGAATAAATAAATAAATTCTTTATTTCAACGAACTTTTTTTTTCCCTTAAATCTGGTTTTACTAGGTTACAAAGGATTTCGGTTTTCATAATTTACGCAGTTAATCAATAATAAAAAAAGCGTATAAAATACGTAAGATTTCTATACAATAGAATAACTTCTATACCAGTTTAATAATTGAGAACGTAAATCACAAAAGAAACAAACTTGAAATAGTGTAATGAGAGCTTGAAAACTACGAGCAGTCGTAGCGTACGCTGAAAGCACTTGTTCATGTCCGATCACGAAAACCAAGCGGCATCGAACGCGGTCATTACTTGGGAGGGTGACCACATTCAGTTCAGATATTTGTATAGACATTTCTATTATAGACACTCCTACAGATATTTCTATAGTTGTTGTTGAAACTAGCTTATAGAAAAAAGAGCCATAATTATATAATACTTTGTTTTTTTTATAGAATTCTATAAGAAATTTTTGTAATGAAAGTGCTGAGCCAGCAAAGGAATAGCAGTGGTATAGGTGCTAGCACTGCAGGAAAAGTGCCGGATTGAAGTAATGTGATGGCATACCAATGCTGGCCTGCTGTTGGCCATCACTGATGGGCCAGCTGCATTCGGCTTGGACACTTTTCGACAGGTTTAAGTAATGGCACCCTTGCACTTTACCGCTGATGGCACTGCTGGCTGCCATTTTTTTTCCAGCTGATGGCCCACTGTTTCTTTCTTTGCTGGGATATTTCAGTCTCGACAATGAAGTGAAATATTTCACTCCTTTCTAGGGAGTGGAAAATTGCCCTCTTTAAGGAGTGTATTTTTAAAAAATTCACTCAAAAAAGAGTGAAAATGCCTGTCACACTTTCAAAGAATGAAATTTTCACTCCTCCCAATTTTTGAGTGTTATTTGGTTTTAGCATGTATACTATAAAGAAACGCTTATTTGGTTAATTTTTTAAAGCTGTAGCTTACATAGTTTGAAAGTAACAGTGCGCACAAACTCCAAATGTACTAATCTGAGAAAACGCGTTTTAAAATTTCAATATTTACCGACCTTCAATTATACTCACCATATGTAAATGATTGTAACTCAAGAAATAATGCAGATTTTTGAATGGGGTTTTTTGCATAATGTTGAGAAATTTAAATATATTCAGAATAAAGCAAAAATCGAAAACTGATTTTTTAAAAGTTTAAAGGTCCTGTGTCTCCTTAAATACTAAAACAATATGAGTCAAATATTTAGACAAAGATTGCCAAATGATAATTTAAAGTACTATGTATGTAGCCTGGAACAGATATGAAATAATACACAGAAGTACCACACGAAAAATTTAATAAAGCTAATAGTAACAAATTATAAAATTGATATTTAAAAATATCAAATCTCAGACAAACGCTACAAATAATATATTAGCAAACCCACAAAATACACTGTAGAAGCCAATAATTAGGATGAGCGAAGCGAATCCTCTACTAGGCTACACAAATTACATTTTGTCGTACACTTTACAAAAAAAATCTATTCAGTATCTTGCATTAAAATTAAACATAAAAATAAATTATGATTTGTAGATTTACGCAACATTATTTTTTTTACAGGTTTACAAACGTTACAAATGGTTTACAAACGTTAAAAAAATTATTATTTTAATTAATTTATTTTACATGTTTTTCCATTACGGGCGCATTTTTGCAAATAGAAAATGAAACACGGATATTTTCAGAAGAAAAAATAAATCGTGGAGCTACGATTTCCTTTATGAAATTTTTAAAATACCCTTTTTTATGAAAATTATAGCATATTTTTAATGAATTAAAATTTGGTGAAAATTCAATTATTTACATTCAATTATAAAAGTATTTTTCAGTGTTAGGAATTCAAATACACAATTTATTCTTATTACGTGAAATCATTTACGCAGACGATAGTTACGCATTTTAAAAGAATTGTATTATGATTGTTTGTTTTTTTTTTTGTTTTTTTTTTTTTTTGTAAAGTAGCAACAAAAGAATAGTAAACAAATAAAATTAATTGTTAAATTCCTTATATAAATATTTTGTAAACTTTTGCTTTGAAAATATTTTTATTTATACCAGTCTTGTATCATAAATAAAAAATTCCGAGGAAATTCTTAGTTATTTGGCTGAATTTCCATTTCTAAAATTAAAATCCGCCAAAACATGAAATAATGTTTTTGCTTAATAAAGATGCAAGAGTAATATAAAAAAATAGTGTTACTTTCAAATATTTATTTTATTAAATAATACTTCGCGAATCCACACAAAGCACTGCTTTTGCTAGTCTTCCCACAAAATAAAGGAAAGAAATATGATGAGAGAAAAACAATGTTAAGTATAGTGTAAACAAGTGTGTTGGATATAACAAATAATATTGAGTAACGTGTAAATAGTCGTGCTAATGTTAGTGTAAGTGCACTAGGCTGTACTGAAGCTAAATAAGATAAATAAATAACATTTAAAGAAGAAAAGAAGATATACACTCACACACATATATTAGGTTATAAAATAATACAAATTATCTTCTATTTTAAATAAATAAATTATAAATTAAGTTTTAAGACAAGATTCAAGCATTATATTAATATTAATTATTTGAATTTTATTAGAGACCTACTGAGGTGATAAACTTGCAGCTTACAAATGGAACTTATTACGGAAAGTTATCAAATAACTACATAAGTAGAAATCTAAAGGAAGATACACTATAAAGTAGTTGCAGCAATAAACTTGGTTTATAAAAATTAAGAAGTTTCCTAACGTTGCAAAACATTTAGCTAATCATTATTATATATTTAAAAACTTATAAAGATATTTTTAATAAGAATCAATGTTTCAAAAAGAATTTTATCAATTCAAAGTGAAAATATATTACAATACATCTTAATAGCATACAGTCATAATGACTTGCGCATTAGCAGCAAAGTAATTTGAATGCTAATATATAACCATTATAAAATAATACAAATTATAATCTATTTTAAATGTATGTAAATTATAAATTAAGTTTTCGGACAAGATTCAAATATTATATTGATTAAACTTGCAGCTTCAAATGTAATTTCTCACGGAAAGGTATCATATAACTACATAAGTATTCAATGTGCTTAAGTAACTAAATGATGGTACACTTTGAAAATATACAGTTGCAGCAAAAAAACTTAGCGCATACAAATTAAAAAGTTTGCTGACGTTGCAAAAAATTTGGCCAACCATTATTATATATTTAAAATATATATATATTTATTTATTTATTGGTTCCACAAATATTTCTATTTTTTCATTGTTTACTGTATTTTCAATTACATGTCTCTCTTGTTATAAGGATCTGTTTAAAAGAATTTTATAATGATTTAAGGGGCACCTCGAACGACGGGCAGCCAAACTAATGGCGAGAGAGAGAGAGTGGCTTAGGACAAAGAATCCCATACCTGGGAACGTAGAGATTTCAAGGTAAAAGGCTAACGTCTAAAGGGCGCGGGAAAACTAGATTCGTGGAATTAAGATTAGAACTAAAAATAGCAAAATGACCTTTAAAAACATTCGAAAGTAAAAACGAGCTTCTCTCAGAATATTATAGCTTGGGTAGCTGATATAAATTTATGAAGTGATTAAAAGTTTTAGATTAAGATTTCGAATAAGATAATTGTTAATATACGCGTTTTAATTTAAAGGAAATTAGATAACAATAAATAATAGATATTATTAAGAACTAGGGAAATAATGAATATGCCAGAAACTTAAAATAATTTATCCTTTTCAGGTCCACATTTTTATTTACAAGAGAAAAAAAATCTAAATTTCTGGAATTAAGGCTATTTTTAGCTAATAGAAACATAAAAATAATTTTAAAGAATTATTTAACATTTTTTAGTAGTTTTTTAAACGATGCCATCTGGCATCATTGGGACCAAATAGGAATTGTACACGAAATGCTCATGATGCCATTTGGCGTCATTGGAATCAAAAGGAAAGAAAATATACATTCAATTTTTAATGTGTATTCATTTTTTAATTTCCATTTCATGTATAATTGTATTTACTGAATTTCCAAGCTTTTGGCAAGAATAGAGATTTGTTTGATGCACTAAGGTGGCGTTGGTGTTTTTCATGACGGCCGGTTATCTACACGAGAGATATATGCCTAAGGGAGGGGTATCCTCAGTGGGTGTGTTTCTAAGGGAACCTAACCCGTATTTACGCAAGGATACCCATGGTTTGATGAAAACTACTGAAAGCTCCGAACAGTTAGGCCGACGAGCGCGATTGGTTACGAATCAGCACTTCCCGTCTACGAGCTTTGCCACTGGAATCTCTCAGCCCTCTCAGTTATCTGTAATTTATTCATCTCAATATAATTTAAAGAACTCATAAGGACTCAAATTTCATCAGGAGGCAATGAAGACGTTTCTCTAAACGTCATGTCAAATGGTTCAATATCCTTATCTTCTAATCGATCTACATATTCGACTTCAACTTCTAATACTTATTAACTACAGAAATAGTAACAGGACCAACTGAATCATTTGTATCTATATCAAGAATATTGACAATTGAATTGGGCAACCTCGGAAAACTCCGAACAGTTAGGCCGACGAGCGCGACAATTAAATTGGGCAACCACGCAATCAATTGTCACAATAGTGCACGCAATCATCTGCGTTTAATAAATTGCATGCACTTTCATTGCCCTCTTCGTCAAATTTTTCAATTTCTGTATCAGAAAGATCCTCATTCCTTAGTAAATAAATGGCTCTTTCTAATGATACAAACTCCTTTTTTCGCTTTGGCATGATAAATAGTAAAGGATTTTTTTTCCTTTCACAAAACTACCAAATCAGATAAGAAATCAAAATAGAGAATTAAGTTGTAACTATCTATCTAGTTCCAGTAATGCCATTTGGAATCATGTATATTTGCTATGCATTGTTGCTGAAATAAAAATACAATTGTTGAATTATAAATACATAAATATGTACTTCATACATATTAAAACTTATATTTAAAAAATTGTAATTAAAAAAAAAGGAAAAGTGGGAATAATATATATATTTTTCCCAGTCGTGTTTTCACTTCACGTTTTAAAGGGAAATCAAGCAATACTTTTCAGTTTCTGGAACCTCTGCTACCATCTATTCGGGAAATAAAAAAAAATACTGCTGAAAAGACAGAAAAAGTGTCTTTTGAATGACACCAAACATAATCTCCGATATTCAGTTATTAAATAAAAAAACATTCGTGAATATCATGATGCCATTTGGCATCACTGGTCCCGAAAGGGTTAAATGAATATTGCAAAGTAAAATTTTTATATAACATTATCCCCCCCCCCTAAAAACCTAAAACCGATGAACTTGTAGATCCGTGACCTACAAGTTCATTAAAGAAAAACCTAAATTCGGATTACTATACAGTTACCTGGTAGTCTAGTAAATGTCAAAAATTCTCTGATTTTGTCAAAGCCAAATCAATAATTTATTTCGTAAACGCGAATATGTGGGAATTGTTTTTTAAAAATACAATTACAATATAAATAATTTTGTTCATAAGTTGCAAATAATAGTTTTTCCTTTCTTAAGCTATTATTAACATAAATAATGAAAAGTATGAATATAAAGTAAACTTTATATTCATACTTTATATTCTCTTAAAAATATGCAAGAAATTTTCCAACTAATTATATAAACTCTTTCAGTTCTTTAGTTGAAATTTAGTGAATATCCTGATGTCATTTTATAGTTGCTGTGAGTTTCCACTATAAAAATAGTCATCTTAATCAAGTTAAAGCTTTCATTCATAATGACATTTCAGTTCGATAAAAAAAAACTAATAAAAGTTCTTTTTTGTACGCCGTCTAACAGTAATTATTTCTGTTAATTACTACAGATCAGCCAACTAGATATCTAGTAAATATTTAATTCACTTATAAGTTGTTCGCTAGAAAGACGTTATATTCTACCATCAATTAATTGAGTATTAATTATTATCCTTTATCACAATTCTCAGTAATATTCTTCCTTATAATTTTTTTACATATAATAAATCATAATAATAACAAACAGTTCAACAATAACGAACGATAAAATTCAAAATACTATTAATTAAATATCATCAATAACTTTTCAAGTATATAAATTAATTCATCATTTTTTCAATATCAATGAGGGATGAAAATATATTCAATAAAAGAAAACAAAATAAGAAATAAGAAAGTAAATAAAAAATGTTTGCGAAATATTACAACCAATTCAGTAGGACTATGTGATCATACTGTTTCCAGTCAATCAAGAGAAACGTAAGTTGTTTAATGAAACTAGGACCTTGAATTATTCTTAAGAAAGGTTGATAATAAGTTCAATTATTATTATTATTAAAAAATTATTCTATTATTATATTTTACTTAATTTAATCCAGCTATTTTTTATTACATTTAGTTTAATTTAACTTAATTTAATGTACTATTCTAATCTAATACAATCCAATATAAAAAAAAAAAATCCTAACTCAAATCAACCAATGAACGCCTGCATAAGAAGCTATTTCAAGTAAAAATCTCAGCAATAAATATTCTAGTGGCGCCTTTCAAGAACACACAGTTATGCAGAAGAGAATTGATTAGTTATTAGAATTTTATTTCATTAATTTTAGTTAATTTTATGACTATTATAAATTTAATATTAAGCTATAGATTTAACATTAGTTTGTTGTAGCTCATGGGATAACTTTAGTTGATCAGGGGGGTAATAATGTCGTAAATTTGATACATGAACTATTTCAGTAAATTTATTTTGAGCCTGTCTATTAATTTCAACCTTTACATCAGATAATTTATTTAGGATTTGATAGGAGGTGAGTTTTTAGTGGCCATTAAAGAAGTACATAAAAATTATTTTCTAACGCAAAGAAATTTACTTAATAATAAAATATTTTTCAACAGTAATAAATAAATAACACAGTTTTCAACTTAGATCTCTGCTTCAATTCTGTATTCTGCCGACCCAACAAAGATTGGCTTCATTTTGCTGTCCCAGTTCACGGGTCGGGTTCGGGTTTATTTTCATTCAAGACACTAGGGCCGAACGTAATCGGGCTTGGCTTCACTCTTTTCAGTCCGGACCCAGACCTTACATTTTCTGAGGACTCGGTCGGGCCTGCCCTAATGTATTTTTCCATAACCAACCAGAACTGGCTTTGTTCTTCCTTGGTCTGCACGGAGCGAAATTTTCATTTCCGGTATCGGCCCAATTCATATTAAAAACAATGTCTCTGAGCGACCTGACCCTCGGAAAAAGTCGGTAAAATATGGCTCAGCCCAAAAAATTTTGCAAAGATTGCATATATTTTTAAATCACCATTATTTTACAATTAATCTTTAAAATTTATATTTTATAAAAGGATAATAGATTTCTAGGCAATAAAATAAAAATACAGTAAAACCCGAAAAAAAAAAATCTGTCTATAACGGAATCCTGTCTTAAACGGTAAAATGTGTTGATGCATGCAAAATTAATATAATGTAGCATACAGTGGCGGTCAAAAATTTCCGGCCAGTTAGATTTTTTGATTTGTTTGACAGAACGTTTTAGCGAAGAAGAAGTTCAATTGCTCCAAAAGTTAGGAATAAGCAAATTACTTCTGACCACGTGATCATTTTGATTGGTTACTTAAGATACTTGATGCAAAGGGGAGGAATTCAAAATTCGCGCGTGCAAAAGTTTCCGGTCATTCGTCATTCATTAGTTTTTGCTATCGCTAAAGTGTTTTTTGGCCATGTTTGTTAATTAATCAAGGTGAATAATGTATTTGAAATCAAAAATGAAAAGTTTAACAATTTATTGTTCTTAAATGAGTGATTTGTTTGTCGCGAAAGGGGCAATCCTCTCGTGAGATTGCGGCAAAGTTGTCGATCGGAAAATTTGCTGTAAACGATATTTTAAAAAATATATAAAGATGGTCATGGCCTTCGGAACTTGCCACGGTCCGGGGGACTCCGGAAAACGACTATTCTTGTGGACAGAATTATCAAAAGAAAAGCAGTTGATGACCCGCGTAAAAATGCCGCTGCAATTCCACGCCATTTATGGTGTTAAAGGCGATTTTTGGTGTTATGGTTATTGCTGAAACAAGTCTATCTACAGTGTCCAGACGCTTATGTGACGTAGAACTTTATAGAACAGTCGGTGTTAAAAAAAACTTTAATAAGTAAAAAAAATTCAGAAGGCCCGAATGGCGTTTGCCAAGGAATACAAAGACTGGACAACTGAAAACTGGAAAAAAGTATATTTTCAGATGATTCGACGTTCAATCTTTTTGTGAGTGATAAAAAACATTACGACCGATGACCTAAAAACAAAAGATAAGGTTCTAGATATATTATTCCTACAATGTAGCACGGCGGAGGAAACGTTATGCTGTGGGGAGTATTTTCTGGAAAATGCGCCTGTCCGTTATTTAAAATCCGCGGCAAGATGAATAGTGCAATGCATAAGGATATCTTGCAAGATCATTTGCTGCCTTACTGGAGGAAAAATTGTGGTCGCAATTATTTGTGTCATCATGATAACGACCAAAAGCATACATGCAAGCTCGTCAAGCAGTGGCTTTCGCACAAAAAAAAACTTCGCTTTTGAAATGAACAGCCCAATCATCCGATCTGAATATAATAGAAAATCTTTGAAACTAACTTGAAAACGTGTGTGGAATTATAAATATTCCAATTCAGCAGCATTTTCACAAAAATTGCCAGAACCGTGGACAAAATTTAACATTGGTGATCTAAAACCGTTCATTGAATCAATGCCACGTTGCTGCGCCGCAGTACATATTGCTAAATGTATGAATACAAAATACTAATTGTAAATGTTGTTGATCACTGTTATTTTCTTTTATGACACCATTTTTTTCCAAACTTGCCAAGGTGGCCGGAAACTTTTGAGAGCATGCGTTTTCTTTTGCAATTAATTTTGTCAATTAAATTTATTAATATTTAATTTTTATTCCATAAATAAGTTCTTAACTGTCATGTCAATAAAGTGTATAAGAATCACTTTGAGATTCCTCATCATATGGGTATACTTACAAATTAACCAAAGATTTTATGCTGGCTGGAAACTTTTGACCGCCACTGTATATACAATTCTATAGATCATATGCACACTGCACAAAAGAATTCGACTATTTCCCGAATATGGACGATAACTGTTGAAAGTGATTTTTAAATGGGCTGTGCGTTTTTTAAACTGTTTACTTACACGCCCTCTTTCTAGAATGTTACAGTATACTAGGGAAAGTATTTCACAGCCTATGCTTGACATATAATTATTCTTCTTCGTATTTTTCTTAAAGAGGAACACCAGTTAGAACGTCGAAAAAAATGTCATACTAAAAAAAAAAAAAAAGAAAAAAGTGAATTTTAATAACAACTTAAACTGTTGCAGGTTTTTGCAATATTGCAAGGTAGTTTTGGAAAGTGTTTTGCAATTTTTTATGAAAAGAATTTCATTACTTCATCCTTCGCACCTATGAAAATGAGGGTGTCCCAAAAATGCAGTGTCAGCTGTTCCCTTGCACCGAACATTCTTAATACATCAAAAAAAAAAAAAAAAAATAACTTCCTACAATTAATATTTAGCTTATTGGCAACTGACGTACTATACGATGTTTTCAAAATTTAAATATAAGTGAAAATGGCAGCATTTTACAAATCTAAATTTCGTTTCGATGGCAATAATAATCAATTTTAATGATTAATTATAATAATAAATATTTTATTAATTATGAGTAATCCTAATTGAAAATAACTATTTGAGTCCCTTTCATATATTTTTTAATTATTACGCGATAATTATATTACTAGTATATAACCGCGTTAATTACGAGTATATAACATAACAAAATGACGGTATGTGAACTAAAGATTTTCAAAACAACGTTTAGAAGTTTATATCATGAAGATAGAAAATAGATGAGAACAATGAAGATGGGCTTTCAATCACAGGACTTGTACCCAAAAATAATACTCGATTCGCGGCGCTGATGCTCCCAGCTTAAGCATTACGTGATTTGGGTGTAGTTTCAAGTTTTGATTATAGATGGCAGCATCAAATACCATTAAACATTTTATTATTTTATTTCTCAGTTTCAAAATTTTCTATATGATTAATAAATATGCTTGAAAATAAGAAAAACTGCATGTTGACAAAGGTATAGACCTTTTTTTTTTTTTAATTTAAGTTCATAGTAAAAAACAAACTTCTATCAAAATATTTACATTTTCCGCTAACATTTAATAATGAAAATTGTACGTTGGAAAAATATTCTTCTGACAGAAATAAAAAAAATAACCACGATGCATCATTTTATGATTTTTGCATTTTGTTAATCAAAAAATATTATCCTTTGATTTCTTATGACTACAACTACAGCAACAAAGACACCATGTAAACTACAATTTAAAATACGGAAATTTGAACTGAAAAATGCCTCCTTTGAAAAAAATTAGAATTACATCCCAAATTTTAAATATTACAGCATAAAAATTTGCATTGCATTTGTAACCAATACATATACAGGGTGTCCCAAAACGACCGCATAAACTCTGCACAGCTAGATTCCTCGGTGGGAGCACATAAAAACTGCACAAAGAAGCGTTCCTGTACGATCCATAGTTTACGAGAAAAATACGAAAAACAAAGTATGACGTCACTGCCGGTGCAAGAAAAAAACACTTTATTGTACATATCAACAACAGTATTTGCATATCATTCCAGACGATAATGTTTAAACACACAATTGTGCACAATTTAAAGCAGATGTTCAAAGTGTCCGCCGTGCATGTCGAGGCAGGCTTGAGCACGCCGTGGAATGGCTGTCATCACACGTTGCAGCATCGCGGCGTCCACCGAAGTACAAACAGCATGCAGACGAGCAACTAAGTCCATTGGTGTTGTCACTGCGTCTCGATACACCAATTCCTTGAGACGGCCCCATGGGCAAAAATCCAACGCTGTAAGATCTGGCAAACGTGGCGACCATAGAACCGGACCCCCACGTCCGATCCAGCGGCCCGGGTATTCCATATCCAGACAACCACGTACAGGAGCACAGAAATGAGCCGGAGCTTTATCATGCTGGAACCAAAGTCCCTGTATTGCCGCTAATGGTATGTCATCGAGGAACTCGGTTAAGACCTCATTGAGAAACACCAAGTACGACTGCCCCGAGAGCCGTTCAGGCAACAGATATGGTCCAAGCTGGCGATCCCCGAGTATGTCGGCCCACACGTTAAGAGACCAACGTTCCTGATGTTTCTGTGGCCGGATTGCATGCGGATTGACCACATATGGCTGTTGTGATTGTTGAATACCCCATCACGAGTGAAACATGATTCATCAGTCCACAGGATATGTGCAATGAAACCATTATTTGTGTTCTGTTGCTGCAACAGCCATTCACAGAAGGCCACGCGTTTTTGAAAGTCATCTGGTTTCAGACCTTGCACGGTTGTGTACCGAAATGGGTGTAGCATCTGAGACCGTAAAAGCCTGTGCACAGTACTTTTACTCGAAGTCATCTCACGGGCTAATGCGCGTGTGCTTACCTCGGGCGTCTCTTCTACCCGCTGCAGTATTGCATCCGCCTGTGCTACCGTCAGGCCGCTCCGCGGTCTTCCAGTATCGTGGAGATTGGCTGTTGGCAAGACGCTTCCCGTATTTCGCAGTCTGTCGTCTAGCCTACGGATGACGTTGGTATCGGGAGGACAGCTGGACAGATATCGATGGGCATACTCCCTAGCAGTTCGTAAGGCATTTCCATTACATCGGCCGTACATCATGTACATGTCGCAGTAGTCACGAATGGAATACATGATAACCATGCGAAGAATACCGGTAGCTGCAAGATGCAGTCTTTTAAATACGAGTTCAACGGCGGCTTAACGTCATTTCATGGCGCGCGCGTATGCATGACGCGATATGCGCGGCGAACGTTTTAAACATTATCGTCTGGAAAGATATGCAAATACTGTTGTTGATATATCCAATAAAGTGTTTCTTTCTTGCACCGGCAGTGACGTCATACTTTGTTTTCGCATTTTTCTCGTAAACGATGGACACGCTTCTTTGGACAGTTTTTATGTACTCCCAACAAGGAATCTAGCTGTGCAGAGTTTATACGGTCGTTTTGGGACACCCTGCATATGTACATGTTATAGGAAAAAAGTTTAATTCTATAAAACTTGTTTAAAAGTATATTTGCAAATTCATATTACCGAATAGAACACTGTTTTTATATATTATTCTTTACCCGATATTAATTTTGTGACTTACAAATTATTTTACTACTCAGAAATTAATTTTGAATTATTCTGTAACGCACTAAACAGAAAAATTTTAGTGATTTTAATCTACATCATTTCTCAAAGTAAAATGCATAATAAGTAAAGTGAATTGGAAAAGTAATGTAAAATTGCCACTATTAATTACATTAACATGATTTTCTTTCCTCTAGAAACTTCCTATGTTAAAACGGTATTATGTATGTCCTTATATTTTAATTACAATAAGAATTCATTTTATTTGCAATGCAAAGCTGATAAAATACATAAAAGTACGATTTCAACAGAAAGCTTCTTTGTTTATATTAAATACCAAGAGATGGCGCCAAAACAATATATAGCAAAAAAACGATATCTAATAAAAAATATTTCACAGAAATACACTAAATTGAACCTATAATCCTCCAGCTCCACGTCCTCCCTCTCCTTTTGCCATACTGCTTATAAACGTAAACAAAAGTGAAAAATGCATTTTAAAGTACTTAAAGGCTTTAATATGCGTTTACAAATATTTTAAGAGCAGAAGCGGATATTAACAGTATTTTTTTAATGAACCGCTCAAAGAGTCATTCATTTGTTTCTAGATTTGGAATTTTGTGTTTCTGAATGGCAGCGGTTGTTTATATCGGTAATCTGCTGTTGGTAGCTCGTTATTTTTAATTTTTTATTTAGAACTTAAAACGTTATAATCGTGTAGTTTTTGAAAATTTTAGAGAAAATGAAGAAGAAAAGATGTGATACAACGTAGATTAAATAAAGCAATTGTTCGACTTATAATACGGCATCGGAATGCTTAAGCCTAACATGGCCGCGATGTTTGTTTGTTTTTTTCCGAGGATGAGCACGACCCGGATTCGTTACACTGTGTTTTATTATATAAAGATTGATTATTTTTATATTAGTATAATAATCCTAATACTTATATTAATTATTATATTAGTGAAAATGGCAGCATTTTAGAAATCTCAATTTCGTTTCGATGGCATTAATAATCAATTTTAATGATAAATTACAATAATAAATATTTTACTAATTATGGATAATCCTAATTGAAAATGACTATTTGAATCCCTTCCGTATTTTTTTTCTGTATTATTACGCTATATTAGTGACTATTAATTATATTAGTATAATAATCACTAATACTTATACTAATTATTATATTAGTGAAAATGGCAGCGTTTTACAAATCTGAATTTCGTTTCGATGGCATTAATAATCAATTTTAATGATAAATTACATTAATAAATATTCTACTAATTATGAATAATCCTAATTGAAAATGACTATTTGAGCCCCTTCCATATTTTCTTAATTATTACGCGATTAGTATATTAGTGATTATTATTATATTAGTATAATAATCATTAATACTTATATTAATTACTATATTAGTAATAATGGCAGTATTTTAATAATTTCAATTTCGTTTGCATGGCATTAATAATCATAGCATTTCGATGGCATTAATAATCAATTTTAATGATTAATTACAATAATAAATATTCTACTAATTAAT
The DNA here is from genome assembly GCA_963932465.1 of Maratus speciosus. Taxonomy (NCBI): domain Eukaryota; kingdom Metazoa; phylum Arthropoda; class Arachnida; order Araneae; family Salticidae; genus Maratus; species Maratus speciosus. Next base: position 317,282,582 of record OZ010788.1, on the reverse strand, counting down.
GCATAATCCTAATTGAACATTACTATTTGAGCAGCTTCCATATTTTTGGAATTAATATGCCACTGAAAGCAGAATAAGAATATTAGTGGAGGGGTGTTTACAGTTTTATTTTCTTTTTTACAAGGACTTTATAATTTCAAAAGAAACTTATAAAGGTAAAACTTTTCGAGGTAATGAAACAGCTGATCTATCAAAAAACATTATAACGTAAGGCAGTTTCGTGACATATAACTAATTCAGCAGCACAACTGATTAACTAATTTCTTTTTCAGCACGGGCGCACCTCTCCCAATAATTTCACGAGATCACTGCCGCTCCAAAAGATTTAGAATGAATCAAATTGTCACTCCTAACATTTTAGTCTCATTCATCTTCGAAGTGTCTCTTAGGGTTGCGTCACTCTCGCTCATGACGTGACGTCACTGTCACATCATTCTGAATCCTTTTACTCGCTTTTATATGTCAGTAAAGATACGAACATGGAGAGTGCGACTACGATGCTTCCGATTCTCCTTTTCATCCTTACAGTAGCGTTTTCCATCGGAGCAACAGGTTAGTGCTATCCGGAAACATTCTAATACTCAAGCTGCGGGCCGCATGTGGCCCATCGATCTTCCTTGTGCGTCCCGAGATACACAATCATTATCAATATTAATAAATTTTTGAGATCCAGATGAAAATTGGTTAGGTGTGCTCCGGTTAGACTTCCTAACTTTATGTTAGAAACTTTTAAATTCTTGACATTTTTTTTAATGTAATCTTTTTTACATTATTTTTTATTAATAATAATTTTCCCCTATTAGTTAAAATAATATTTAAGGCTTATAAATATTGTTTTATATATTTTTATGGAAAACAAAATCTACTCTGGGGTTTCTCTTTTAATTTAAAGTTGTATTAAAACATCTTGTATTAAAACATAAAATATATTATATAAACTTTAAAAAGTTCACTGTTTTACTTAAAAGGTGACTAAAATAATAAAAGAGGTGTTAAAAATATGCATTTTATTTAAAAACATCTTAGTACTTTCAAGCTTTACTTTCAAGCCTTTCCAAGCTCTTCATCAGAGAATATTTTAAAAACTAATTGCTGTTTATTTATACAAATACTATTCAAATTACTATATCACTTCCATTCTAGGAAATGATGTATTTGTATAAATAAACAGCAATTAGTTTTTAAAAGTTTCACTGATGAAGAACTTGGAAAAGCTTGAAAGTACTAAGATGTTTTTAAATAAAATGCATATTTTAACTTGTAACATCTCTTTTATTATTTTATTCGCTTGTAAGTAAAACAGTGAACTTTTTAAAGTTCATATAATATATTTTATGTCTGAATTAGGGTGAAATATTGCGTTCATCTTATGATATTATCTTAAATATCATTTTCTTAGTGACATTTGCTTTTTACAAGTAGTTTTTTATTCAGTCTACAATAGCACATATATTCTGTAATTTTCAACGATACATATTTAAAACTAATTACCATCTGCACTACATAATTTTACTCTTAATATGATTTTAAAAAGACTTTTACACTAAGGGTATAAAGATAATCTCGCGATTTTTTATCTTCAGAACTTGGAAATTCTACATTATTATGCGATGTTTTTTACTTATTATTTAGCTTATACGGATTATATTAATTTTTGTTGTACGATTTTTATAATCTTACTGTTATGTAACCTTTGTGACTATATTAGTATATTTTTTAATATTTTGTACCCATACAGTGTAAGGAAAGAGTTATATAATCATGGAAAAAAAAAAGAATGGTTATGAAGAATTGGTATATCTTTACATTCTGAGGTTCCTTGAATCCGTTTTTGCTATTTTAAAACCTATTTGGTATGTATGTGTGCGTGCACGTACGCGTGTATGTTGGAATTTCCTCACGTTTTTAGGCATCGATTTTTGCGATTTTTCGATGGTGTCACTGTATATGTATCTGTGTGAGTAAATACGATAGAATCGAAACTATGCTTTCGATTGAGTAAATAAAAGCATACGGAAGTTTAAGAATCAGCTTTGTTAACCCTTTATCTACTGACGGTACTTATGAGTACCATTAAAATAAATTATTATAAAATTCATTTAATACACCGATTAGTTGTAATGCAGTTTAGAATGAGTTATAGATGCATTACTTTATCTTGTTCCAAAAGCATTATTGGTTGCACAAAACAAAAATACTTTTAAAAGGATGATTTCACTTGCCTTTGCTTCTTTTCAGCTTTCTTGGCGTTGTGTGTGTGGGGGGGGGGGGGGGTATTTTTCAATTCGGAAATATTTTTATATTTCTATTGTAAGAACATTATATTTGTAAATTTTCTAATTCTACAAAAGACTAAGAAAAATATTTAAAATAAAACGACGAAAATAAAACGAACGTTTAAAATAAAGTGACGTTATAAATATTGCACAAAATCCCTATAAATTCAAATTTAATTAATCCTTCTAAAACTTATTAAATGTTTATATAAATCTTCTAATGTAGTTTAAACAATTCACGAAAAATGCTTTAGAAGATAAAATTTTCATGAGTTCATAATTCAGTACATAAAGGGTTAAAGAAGAAAAGCAATTATCCAAATAAAAAGAAAATCAAACTAAATACTTTCGAAAAATGTGCTAAAATATTCTAAAATGGTCCCTTTTTGGTGAAAATTGGATTACTTGAATCCAAATTTGAATTGCATATTGCTATGATCTGATGCAAAGTATTCTGTAAAATGTTCGGAAGATATCGTGCAGAGTCACTCCAGATTTTTTAAGTGCGTTCGTAATTATATAAACAAATGGCACCTATAGTCGTCATCTGGTCCGTCCGTCTGTCCGCATATATCAGCGCAAAAACTATCCAACCGAATAGTTTGAAATTATATAACAATTGTTGCAGAATTTTGTGGAGTCATTTCAAATTTTATGAAAATTGAATCAAAATTTAAAAAGATGTTTGAGAAAGTTTTCTACATTCTATTAAATACCATCGTACGTAATTAATTGAATGATATCCTGTGATGGGTAATGATTCTAGGTTGCCATGGCGATGACGTCGTATTTAAGATAATGTCATATTATTTCCATATTACTAAATTTAATATATATAATCGTAATAAATGTTGTATTGATGTATTTTTATATAAGAATGCAGCTATTGCACCAAGATCTGAATATTTATAAAACTATTTATAGTATAAACGCACTTCATTTGCCAAGTTTGACGTACAATTTACGACTGCTTTCTTAGTATAAGTATAGTGTGTTGGGTTTGTGGCCCACCTTGCGTAGGCAATATGCGTTTGCGGGCCGTGAAAAAAAGTTTAATATGGTTGTTCTATGTTGTTCTGTTGTAACTGTCTGTAATTTCTGCTTGATGTCATATGTATTCATACATAAGGAATGGAGTTGGCTCTCAACTAGGTATCCCCTAGAAGGATGAACTGTTTACCTGTTTTTTAAATATTTTTTTGGTTTGAAAAAAAAATGGCAGGTATATATCTATAAATAAAAGTACAGCGGTCCCTCCCTCTCCCCTCCCGTCGTACCATCGTTCGTTCTTCGTAGTTCTCGAAAAATGAATAAGTTCTACCTTAATTGAATTTTTTTAGTTTTTTTTTTTTTAATTTCAATTTAATGTTTGAATTAATTTAGGAGGAAATTATAATATGCGTATAAAATGCCGTTTTTGAGACAAAAGTAACATATTTACATGAAAATAGGAATTTTTCTTAGTTTTTGTTAATACCCTTGGTTATATGACGCATTTTGCTTTTCTTCAGATATGCGCAACAAAACTACCTTAATCGAATTTGTTTAGGTGTTTTTTTATTTTAATTAAAATTGATTTCAATTTAATGTTTGAATTAATTCAAAGGAAAATTATAATATGCGTGTAAAATGTCGCTTTAGAAACAAAAGTAACGTATTTACATGAAAAGGGTGACTTTTCTTAATTTTTGTTAATACCCTTGGTTATATGACGCATTTTGCTTTTCGTCTGGTATGTACAATAAAACTATATCAAAAGAATTTTTTTAGTTTTATTTTTTATTTCAATTAAAATTTATTTCAATGTAATGTTTGAATTAATTTAAAGGAAAATTATAATATGCGTATAAAAGGTCGTTTTAGGATCAAAAGTAACATTTGTACACGAAAAGGGTGAATTTTCTTAATTTTTGTTATACGACGCATTTTGCTTTTCTTCCGGTATGTACGATAAAACTATATTAACCGAATTTTTTTAGTTTTATTTTTTATTTCAATTAAAATTTATTTCAATGCAATGTTTGAATTAATTTAAAGGAAAATTATAATATGCGTATAAAATGTCGGTTTAGAAACAAAACTAACATATTTACATGAAAGTGGTGATAGTTTTTCTTAATTTCTTTGGTTTATATGGCACATTTTTCTTTTCTTCCGACATGCTCAATAAAACTACCTTAATCGAAAATTTTATTTTTTTCAATTAAAATGTATTTTAACTTAATGTTTGAATTAATTTAAAGAAAACTTATAATATGTGTATAAAATGTCATTTTAGAGACAAAAGTAACATATTTACCACTAATTCCTTTGGTTATATGTCGAATTTCTCTTTTCTTCAGGTATGCGAAATAAAACTACGTTAACCGAAATTTTTCAATTTTTTTTTCAATTAAAATTTATATCAATTTAATGTCTGAATTAATTTAAAGGGAAATTATAATATGCATATAAAATGCCGTTTTAGAGGCAAAAGTAACATATTTTTCTTAGTTTTTTTTTATTCTTTTGATTATAAGGCGCATTTTTCTTGTCTTCCAGTATGTGAAATAAAACCAGTGTTTTTTTATTTTGAGTTAAGATCGTACAAGATACAAAAATTTCGGAAAAAAGTTACTTTTTACACTCTTTTATTTAATTTGTCTTTTGTAAACAAAGATAGAATTTTGTAATTGTTTTTTCTCCTACTTCCTGATATGCAACAATTACGTAAAATATAAGCGTGCGCGTATTTACGATGACAATACAACATTTTTATATTGTTAGAACTTATTTTTAAATTAAAAACTTAAAAGCCTTAATATTTGTGTTAGCCGGTGCTAAATATCTTTTAGAGTTACAACTATTAATGCGCCACAAAAACATTGGAGTTAATTGTGCACCAAATCACTCTTCTCAAAATATGCCAACGGACTTTGAAACGGCAACAACAAAATATTAAAAAGCTAGTTGGATGTGCCAATCCCAAAACTTTCTTCTATCATATACATCTTAATATTTCAAAACCTATTTACACATGTTAATACTTCAATATTATTAGTTCAATACTACACCAACTTTGATTTTCATCTTAAATTTCTGCTCCAGTCAATTAAACGGACTAAAAACGAGTTAATCTATATCATGATATTTGTTAAAATTATTAATTTTTCCTTATTCTGTTGTTATCAGGTGTTTGCGAATAGCCGGCTTATCAGAAATCGACTTCCCGCCGATGCACAATAGAACAACGAAAAATCAAGAAAAGTATACAAAAATCGCTATCACAGAGCCCCTTTACCGCGCAATATTTCCAAATTCAAGGAGGACCTGTTGGCCAAATCCGAAAACATGAGCGAAAAATTTTGGTTCATTTGTATGCACAATTTTATACACTGTTCGATGGTACAGGAATGAAAAGGGCACAGCGATCGCAATTATAGCGCCCCCTTCTGGCAGAATTTTTTTAAGTTCAGGGAGGACTTGCTTGCCATAGCCAGAAACATACACAAAAAATTTGGTTCAATTATATGCATAACTTCATACACTTCTCGATGTTACAATAATGAAAATGGTACAGACATCGCAATTATAGAGCCCCCTACCGGCAGAATTTTTCCAAATTCAGGGAGGACCTTCGTGCCATGACCAAAAACAAACACAAAAAATTTGGTTCATTTCTATGCCTAACTTCATGCACTTTTCGATGGTACAATATTCAGAATGGCACAAAAATCGAAGAAAAATCGCTATTACAGCGCCCCCTACCGGCAATTATTTACAAATTAAGGGAGGTTCTCCTCGCCATAGCCAAGAACTTAAAAAATCTTTTTTGTTGAATTCTATGCATAACTTCATACACTTTTCGATGGTACAATATTCAAAATCGCTATTACAGCGACCCCTACCGGCGAATTTTTCCAAATTCAGGGAGGATCTGCTTGCCATGTCCAAAAACTTAAAATAAAAATTTGGTTCAATTCTATGCATAATTTCATACACTTTTGGTTCGTACAATATTCAAAATTGCACAAAAATCGCTATTACAGCACCTCCTACCCGCGATTTTTTTCAAAATTCAGGTAGGACCTGCTTGCCACAGCCAAAAACGTAAAATAAAAATTTGGTTCAATTCTATGCATAACTTCATACACTTTTTGATGGTACAATGGCGACAGACAGACGGACAGACAGACATTTTCTATAAACATGTTTTTTGGAATCTCTGACCCCTAAAACGTGTAAATCCATCCAAAACCGGAAGTTGAAAAAAATTTCGATTACAATACTCTCTTCTATCTTATACATCTTAATATTTCAAAAACTAGTTACGCATGTTAATACCTCAATATTATTAGTTCAATGCTATACCTACTTTGATTTTCATCTTAAATTTCTGCTTCAGTCAATTAAACGGACTAAAAACGAATTAATCTATATCATGATATTTGTTAAAATTAATAGTTTTTCCTTATTTTGTTGTTATCAGTTGTTTGCGAATAGCCGGCATAGCAGGAAGGGAGTTCCCGCTGCTGCACGAGCCGCCGATGGACAATACAACTTCGAAAAATCAAGAAAGTATACAAAAATTGCTCTCATAGAGCCAAAAACATGCACAAAAAATTTGGTTCAATTGTATGCGTAATTTTATACATTTTTCGATGGTACAATAAAGAAAATGGCACAAACATCTCTATTACAGCGCCCCCTTCCGGTAGACTTTTTTTTTTTCAAATTCAGGGAGGACTTGCTTGCAATAGCCAGAAACATACACAAAAAATTTGGTTCAATTCTATGCATAACTTCATGCACTTCTCAATGGTACAGTAATGAAAATGGCATAGAGAACGCAATTATAGCGCCCCTTCCGGAGGAATTTTTCCAAATTCAGGGAGATCCTTCGTGCCATGACCAAAAACAAACACAAAAAATTTGGTTCAATTCTATGCATAACTTCATGCACTTTTCGGTGGTACAATATTCAAAATCGCACAAAAATCGCTATTACAGCGCCCCTACCGGCGGATTTTTTTCAAATTCAGGGAGGACCTGCTTGCCATAGCCAAAAACTTTAAATAAAAATTTGGTTCAATTCTATGCATAACTTCATACACTTTTTGATGGTACAATGGCGACAGACAGACGGACACTTGTACAGACGGACAGACAGACATTTTCTATAAACATGTTTTTGGGGATCTCTGCCCCCTAAAACGTGCAAATCCGTCGAAAACCGGAAGTCGAAAAACATTTCGATTACAATACTTTCTTCTATTGAAGATAGAAGAAAGTAATACGGAGTGTAAAAATTAAAAAAATTAAAGTTCCCTTTTATCATTTAATATTTAATTTTTATTGTTGAGAAAAAAACTGAGAAATTCTGAATAAATAGTTTTAAAAGTACATTTTTTTCTTTCTTTGTTGCCGTATTTTAACAAGAACGTAAAATCATGCGTCAGGCATAGATTACGAAACACTTTCCTACACATTCAAAATACTACTAGAATAAATCTTCACAGATTAATAAGGTAAATATCATATCTAAATAAACAATTTGTAAAATGTATAACAAATTTGAAAACACAATTTCAGCAATTACAATCACTAGTCGGAATAATATCGAATTTTTTTGTGCAACCCTGTATATGATCTATAGATTTATTTTTATCATATAATACATAGTATGCTAAATTTCAGTTCAGTTGGGAAACACATAGAACAGTTGAAAATACCCCTTCATTAATTTCCATCAAAAAATGGAAATAAACTTTAGATGTTTTGTGCAGCCTTGTATATATGATCACTAGAATTTATACACACACAGTAAAAAAAAAAAAAAAAAAAAAAAAGTTAATTAAATGCATATACTCAACAGAAAACGCATTTCCAGCAATTATTGTTCATAGATATAGTATTGTAACCGAATTATTTTGTACGTCCCTGTATATGATCAATGAACACTATGCATACCACATTCTATAGTAAGCATATTGTAGTGTACCTCACAGATATATATCAATTTCAATATGTTTCAAATAGTGTAACATGGAAAAAATACACCTCAAACGATTTTTCCCCATAGGCCGTGATACAACGAAATTCTTTTGTATGTCCCTGTAAAAGAAGTATAAGTGCTACGCACTTCATTTTCAATACCGGACATTTGATAATAAGTCTCAATAACATATAATAATTTCATGGCAATCCTACTATTTAGAGCACGGACAGACAAACAGACCGGCAGGTAAACCCAATTCATAAGCTCTTTCCAACTATGTTGCCATATCTCAACAAGCCGGAAATTGTACTTAAAACGTGGCAAATGAGGTGCGTTCGTACTATAACGAAGTTTCATGCAGTCATACGAAAATAATAGGACTCCATCTTAAGTAGGACATAATCACCATTTAAACCTAGAATCATTACATATCCATGGGTTGGGTTGATTGGGTTGATTTTTGACGGCCAATTATCTACACGAGGGATATCACATATCATGGAATATCATTGAATTATTTACGTATGATAAGATTTAACAGAATGAAAAAAAAAACTTTTATTGATATCTTTTTAAGTTTTGACTCTATTTTCCTAAAATTTAAAATGACTCGACAAAATTCTGCAACAATTATATATATTAAATTTCAAACCATTCGGCTTGGTAGTTTGTGCAGTGTTATACGCGGACAGACGGACAGACTGACGGACGGACCAGATGACGACTATAGGTGAAACACGTTTTTATATAATTACGACATTTCCCCATAGACCATAATGTAATTGAATACTTTTGAGCATCTCTGTAAACAAACTATGAACATTCTTTATTTTCAATATCGCACATGGTATAGTAAATCTCAATAACACATATCAATTACGGAGCAATCCAACTATATTAACGCAAGTTAGAGTTCGGACAGAGAGAGAGACAGACAGACAGATGGACAGACAAAACGAATTCACACACACTTTTCAACTACGTTGGAAAGTGTTAAAAACGCATGTTAGTTTAAAAGTTCACTTTCAGCAGTTTATACCAATAGACGGAAACATACTTGAATACTTTTGTGCAGCCCTGTATTTCACCTACTATCTTTATATACACGCCACTATTTAGCTAAAATTTAATTAAGACTAAAACACGCTTAAAACTACTGAAATCACACTTCCAGAGATTATCATCCATGGACGGCCATGTATCCAAATGTTTTCGTGGCCCTGTATATCATTTTATCTATATTCTAAAAAGATATCTTAGCATACTAAATGAAGTGCAGCGCAAAAATGCATAACTGATTAAAAAACCACCTATAAGCTACTTTCGTTCATACTCAGTAACCCTTACGAATTCTTTTGCGTAGCCCTGTATATGATCTACAGCATTTATACACACAACATAAGTATGCAAAAATTTAGTTAAACTTAAAAACTCATATCACAACTAAAAATGCATTACTTCCAGCAATAATCGCCAATATGCAGTACTTCGGATACAGTATATAATATCAAAAATCTTTTGTGTGTCCCTGTAAATACTATGCACTTTCTATTATACAGGAAGCAACTTGTAGTAAACCTCAGCAACGTATATCAATTTCATTATATGTGAAATAGTTTAATGTAATTAAAATGCATCCCAAAAAATGTTTCCCCATATACCATTTTGTAACGGAATGCTTTTATGTGGCCCTGTAAATTGATAATAAATATTCTTTGCACCGCTTATTCTAGAGAATGTATATTTTAGTGCATTTCATAAATGCATATCAATTTCATTATGTTGAAAAGAGTGTAACATCATTAAAATGCACTTGAAACAATGTTTCCCCATTGGCCGAAATGTAACGGAATACTTTTGACTGTCCGTATAATTAAACTAACTATACATCCGATTTTTATAAAATTTGAAATGACTCGGCAAAATTATGCAACAATTACATATTTTAAATTTCAAACCATTCGGTTGGGTAGTTTTTGCCCTATTATATACGGGCAGACAGATGAACGGACGGACCAGACGACGACTATAGGTGCTACGTATTTATGTAATTACGAACGCACCTAAAAAGAAAACAGGGCAAATATTACGATTTTTTAAAATAAATTCACTGTATGTAAATCAAAATGATGAATTTTACTATAATCAGAAACCACGCCAAATTATAATATTGTAACGGAATTTTTTTAGAACTACTACATAAATATCAGTCGTGAAATTAGCGCTATTTTAAAATAAAAGTTTAATACTTATAAAAGAAATGAAAAAAAAAAACTTTTTGATTGAGATAAAAGTTGAGTTTTAGAATAAAATTATGTAAACTGCATGTAAATACGATAATTATATCAAAGGATCAGAAAAAAAGCGCATGTTTGACAGCAAACATACGGCGAAGATACACGCCGAGATCTAATCCTTCCGAGGAATTTATAAAATCAAAGCTTCTTTTGCTACCATTGATTTTCAGAAACGTTTCCGAGTGGTTTTCAGGGTGTATTAATCAGTTTTCCCAAACCGGAATGCAATTTTTTCTGTTGCTACCCATTCCATTCTCAAGTAAACATTTTTTCTGTTCAACAAGCATATTTTACGGAAAACATGACAAATGGCATTAACAGTAAAATTAATATTAATCTGTTATTCTTGCATACACAAATTCAATTATGCAGCTGAAAATTTTTAATTGAGAATGGGTAGCATCCTAAAAACCAATATTTCAGTTTGAGAAAACTGATAACTGCATTAAAAAGTACTCAGAAACGTTTCAGAAAATCAGTTGGGGCAAAGAAACTTTGACTTTTTAAATCCTTCTTTAAGGGGGTCCGGGGCTCAAAATTCTATTTTTTTTTATTTGTAGAGATTTTGTTATGAAATTTTTTCTGAAATATCTTTTCATATAATAATATTATTGGATGTAAAAAAAAATCTGAAAATTTTTAAATATTTTTAAAAAAAATTTTAATTTAAAAATTTTAAACATATTTAATTTTTGATATAACTCTGGAAGTACTTACTCGATTTACAAAATTTTTATACTTTTGTGTACAAAAAATGTGTCATTTTAATTTGTCTTCAGGATTTCTTAAAATATTGATTAGGAATTTTATAAAAAAAATGTAAGTAAAAAAATGAAGTTTTTTTATGAGTGATTTTTGCATTCATTAGCATATTTTCACAATTTATCACTCAAAATTAAAAATCCTGAAGACAATTTGTTGGAAATATAGCATAAAATCTCTGTTAAAAATTTCATACACATATCTTTCAAGGAACTTTAGATATATTCTTTTAAAGTTGACAAATGGTGAAAAAATTCATTCTGAGATAAATGGAGCTAAAGTTCTCGTCAGCAGGCAGCTGATGCATCGCTTCTCAAGGCAAAATGTGTTATATCTCGGGATCTAATGAAGATAAAAGAATGCGGTTTGCGGTATTTAACGCTAAAAACTCAGTATTTTGTTTTAAGTCAATGAAAAAAAATTGACAAATGAAACAAATTCCGTTTTTTCCTAGACGCTTTATTAGAATAATAATTCCGGAGAGCGTATTATTCATCAAACTTCTAAACTAAGCTTAGAATTTTTATTTATTCCGGTAACTTTTAAGTGTTTAAACTCCTTTGTGCCTTTTTAGGCAATGAATTTAACTCTGATGTCAAATGAAGGATGACGGTCAATAAACTCCCCTGCCCTATTCTGTCAGGAAACTCTCAAAGAAATATAGGTAAAATAACAAAATCGTCATACTTTGTACTCAAAAAAAAAAAAAAACATTTACAAAGGGTACTAGGAAAGTTTTGCAATACGGATTTATTTATCAAACTTTTTCAAAGTAATTTCCGTTACAAGCAATACAGTTCTCCAAACTCCGAAACCAGTCCTTAAATCAGATTTGCCAAGTTTCACTTGGGAGTAAGGAACACTCATTGTCCCAAACCCTCAGAAGTGCCTCATCACTGGAAAACCGAATCCCTTTCTGCTTCAGTTTCACATGCGGGGACAGTACGAAGTCGCAGGGGGCAAGATCTGGACTGTAAGGAGGGTATTCAAGAAGTTTCAGTCCTGCAGTGTCCAAATATTCAGTCCAGGCTTTGGCCCGGTGATCTGGAGTTTTGTCATGATGGAGAAACCATTTGTTCATTCTTGACTTTGGTCACAGGTTCTTCTTAGATTCTATGACTTTAGGTAGGCACTGTTTATTGTACCACTTAGCAGTAACTATCTTCTGTGCGTCCAAAACGACACACTCAACAATTCCACTCGATTTGAAAAATACAGCTATCATTTTCTTTTTGGCAGATCGAGATTTTCTGACAGCTACCGGTGTGTCCTCATCATCAAAGACCCAAATTTTGTTTTGAGACTTAGTCGGCACATTTTAATAGTATAGCCAGGTTTTGACACCTGTCACGATGCTGTTCACATACCGAGATTATCCTTTACAAAACATTTTTAGCATCTCCCAGCACCAAGTCACATTTTGTGTCATCTGCTCCTCAGTCAGTCTATGTGGCACCCAGAGACAACACAGTTTCTTGATGTGCAAATGATCATGCAGAATTGAATGAATTGCTGGTGCATTTAGGCCCAAGGTAGCCTCTATATGCTTGTAAGTTATTCGTCTGTCTTCGTCAAGCAGTTTCCTCACAGCAGTAATGTTTTCCTCTGTAATTGACGTTCGGAGCCTTCCCCCTCTTTCAGCGTCCTCCAGGGAGAAATTTCCTCTTTGGAATTCTCTGTACCATCTGTGTATAGTCATACGATGTGAACAATCATCACCAAGGGCAAAAGTCATTTCTTCTAAGCATTGGTTTATGTTTAAACTACGTGCGAAGTTACACCGCAAAACTGCCCTTATCTCACTTCGTGACCAGGACACCACTGGAAGAACTTCATACGATCACAGCTAATGAATAACTGAGCCTACAGACTTGTGGTTACTTGCAGGTGCATAAGTATGAACCTATGTCAACACGCAGCCACAAGCAGCCACCTGCGACTTTTTGTTTCATCATATTGCAAAACTTTCCTAGTACCCTTTGTATTTACTGAACTTCGAAAGGACTTGGAAATAAAAGTTATAGAAGATAAAACCGTAAAATCAAAGCAAACGTCAATGTCTTCATTTTTTAAACTCTGTAGTAATTAACTTTTGTTTTTATACTTAAATTTTCATATTTTCTCTTAATGTGAAAAATAAATTTTAGTAACATTAATTGTTATCTTTTTTTGAACAATTAAAATCTAGATTTAAACATGACCCCCATTAAGAGACCACCTCTCAGAGCGACCAATTTTTGTTGGAACGGAACGCGGTCGCTTTAGGGAGGTTTTTCTGTATATTGGTTTCTGAAAATTATCGTATGTAACTCGTAAGAAGTTATTGTATAACTTTCGATAGTGATTATTAGAGATCGACCGAAAATTCGGTTTCGTTTCGGGTCAAATTTCGGCGAAATTTCTGCACGAAACTCGACCGAAACTATCTGTATTCCAAAAGTTTCGTTTCTTCTTCCAGAAATTTTCAACATTACTCATTGATTTGAGCTGCGTCTGCTCAAATGAGACACTCTTTATTTATCGCTATGAACTTCGATGTTTATAATTATCAGTCATGACCGACTCAAGACGTGAGTGCAAATTATAAAGCAAGTAATGCATATATGATTAAACTTTGAAGACGCTTTTCACATGCTTATTAAAATCAGCAGATTTAACAGTAATAGAAATTTTTTAGTTTGAAACTTCAGAAATGTTTGGAACTGTTATTGCGAAAGTTCTAGTATAACAGATGATCATTTACAAAAATCATTATAAATGATAAATCGAGGTGTGTATAATGCTTGGAAAAAGCCGGAAAAGGTGGAAAAAAACCCGGTTTTTTTCAGTTTTTTTTCCGAAGGGCTATTTTTCAATTTTTCCAAATTGGAAAAACTAAAATTTCATTTATAAAATTATGTAGTCAAAATTTTACAACTGCTACATTCTGATACTTTTATGTATTTTTTTTTCATGTTTAGTGTCTGTCCCTCATGAAAATATTAACATGGAAAATCTTATGCGTAAGCAGGGATCCCTTTAGAAAAAACTTGAGTCTCTTAAAGGATCCTTCACAATTTTTTCTCCTTAAAACACATGACCTTTAACAAAATTCTTTCTCTTAAAAATGGCCATTTCAGAATTTTTTTACAATCTCCAATTTAAATCCTTCATAAACGTAATAATTTTAGAATTAAAAAAAAACCCTGTTGTATAATAGCTGCAATAACCAATGAATCTATTATGTAGCTGTTTATATGTAGTACAAAGGACCATCCATAAATAATGTCTAAATGGGAACTTAAATATGATAATTTCTAATTTACAAAATTCCGATTACTTTTTTACATTTCATTCACATTTTTTACAAGTTCACAAGTTTTTATAAAAGTTCACAATTTCGCAAAATCATGATCGTGTGAAAAAAAAAATCCAAGCAAATCCCTGGTAAGATAATTAAATGCAACTTCTCTCGTTAAAAATGAAAATTCATGTGCAAAAGTATTTCAGTATTATACCAATAAATGAAAATGGTAAGATGGAAAATTTAATGTAAAATTTGAAACATGCATTTATTTTTATTCGCATGGCTGTAATTTTTCACTATCGTTAGAAAAATTTCTGTTGATAATAACATGCAGTTGAAATTATGTATCATTTTTTTTTCTTTTCTTGAAATATAAATTCTTAGAGTTGTCTAAATGTATTTTCAAAAAACATAATTCCGTACAAACTTTGAAAAGAAAATGTAAGCAAATCTCTGTGAAAAATCTTGTTGAAAACAATTTTTTAACATATGGAAAAATCCACCTGTTTTAAAAGTTTCACTATTAAAAAAAATACCGCTTTCAATATTAAGCATCTAATTCTTACTAAAACATAGTTTGGGTTTAGTCGGAAAGCTGTACCAAAACTACATATACAGGAAATGAAAATTATAACTGTAAGAGGGGGGGGGGGGGGAGTAATATTGTAAAATAATACCAATTTTTAAGCAACGAAAGATTTGAAAATGCTAATAGTATTTATAATAACACCAGAACTACTATAATTTGTTTCATTTTCACTGGCATCCTTTATGTATTTGAAAACCAATACTATGTAGATGAGATGTACAATAAAGTTTAAAACTGCTTTAAAACTACAGTGATATTGGTTGAAACTAAAGATTTTTTTGTTTGTTTTTTAAATTAACTTTACTGATATAATTAAACAAGTGTTACTGAAAAATCATTTCAACAGACACATCATATATTACAAACACTGGTACTAAATTAAGCAAGAAAAGCTACTGTCAGAATTCTGAGACTGAAAGGATAAACTTTTAAAAGCTGGCTTTTTCTCTCTCTCTCTCTCTTTTTAATAACATTCGCATGTAAAGGGAAAATATTTTTTTAGTGTGCAGAAATATTGAAAAAGTTTATTATTGTATACTTTTTAAGAAAATATAATTTATTTTTGAGAAACATTTATAGGAAATCAATTTTTCCAATATTTCCAATTTTTCCAGAAAAAAACTGAAAAAAAAACGGTTTTTTTCCGCTGTTTCAACTTTTTCGGAAAATTTACATCTCTAGGTGTGTATACCTAAAACATTTTTTAATTAGATGAACTTCGTATAAATAGAAAATCATTCTGTCTCGTTGATGCTTAATTCCATTTTATTTTATAAGAAAGCAAACTGTTTTGGTCAGAGGCACGGAGAGCCAACTTGGGCCACACGTATAGTCAATTAAAAATTATCTATATTTAATAAACACATATATTTAATTAATAATTATGTATATTTATATACGTATTAATTACTTTGAAAAAATGTTGGACATTTTCGTTTTCGTTTTCATTTTCGACCGAAAATGCGAAAATTACCTAAATTGAGTTTCGACCCATAAAACCTCTTTCGGTCGAACCTTTGTGATTATATTATATTTTCGTAGATGGATAAACTTTCTTTTCTTTTTTTAATAGTGTAGAGAAAATAGGCTGCAAAGTGAAAATTATTATAAAACATGTATAAGAAAATTACTGTAGCAATAAAGAGCAGAAAGGCAGACTTTTAAAATATTTCCAGTATTATGTAGGGAAGATGGATTGCTGAATAAAAATTATTATAAAAATATGTAAAAATATTTTTGTCTTAAGGTGGTCTGATACATAAAAATCTCCAAATTTTCTAAAAAAACCTTTTATTGCATTAAAAATTTCTCTGTGTTTTTCTGCTTCAAATGATGTTTAAATTGTGTTTCTTAATTAGAAAAGGAAATATTAAATTTTTCGTTTTGGTTTGTTTTTAAAATCTAGCTTTCAAGCAATAGTTATTATGAAAATGATTTCTTGTGAAAACGCGTTTTTCTTCATGATGGCTTTTTTCACCATTTCTCATATTTAAATCGTTATAAGTCAAGAACCGTTAAAGATAAATGGTTAAAACTTGGAATATGTCATTTTCAATTGTTTTACTTTAATTTTGATTCAGAAAATTAGAAAAAAAATATTTACTTTTGAAAATAAAAATTTTTTTTTAAAAAGTTACATCATTTCTTTTTAAATTTGTACATTAAATGTTCTTAATTTTTTTAAAAATTGATATTTTTAAAAATGCTGAATCTAAATTAAAACTTATATATTTCTGTTTATTTAAATGAAAAAAAATGAAATTCTACAAATAATATTTCGAGTTATAACGATTTTAAATTACCCCACTTTTTTAATGAATTTTAAATTACAATTTTTTTTTTTTTTTTTTTTAATATATGAGAAGTTTTATCATGTGATTTTGTTTACAAATAACATGGTTAACCATCGCAAAAAAAAAAAAATTCAAAATTTTTTGTGTTTTTTCAAAATTTCAAAATTTAATAAATTATTTTAAATTGTGTCCCGGACCCCCTCCCACAAAAATCTTCAAATTTTCTAAAAATATTTTATTGCATTACAAATTTCTCTGTGTTTTTCTGCTTAAAATGACGTTTAACCCCCTCACTGACAAGCCCGTGTTAAGGGTCCTGTCCCTGCCGGCGAAGACACTCACGAGTTAATGCTAATCCTATGGGGAGGGATTTTTCTAATATCTCGTTTGCATTTCGACATTTTTAAATAATTTTTTTTGCATTGGATAGACGAGGTCCGTCTCTATAGCGCACCTTGGTTACTTTTTCGATTTTGGTTGCAGATATTTTTTAGAATGACACTTTCATTTTCAGAACCGGTTTTGAAAATGAAAGTAACTTTATTAAAAATATCTGCGACCAAAATCAAAAAGTAACCAAGGTCGCTGTAGAGACGGACCTCGGCTATTCAATGCAAAAAAAAAAAATATTTAAAAATGTCGAAATGCAAACGAGATATTAGAAAAATCCCTCCCCATAGGATTAGCATTAGCTCGTGAGTGTCTTCGCCGGCAGGGACAGGACCCTTAATGCGTTCTCTAAGCTCCAGGTTTCACTGCAATACAAGCAATATTTAAAGTAATATAATTCTATTGATTTAATGTATTTTTAATACATTAAATTAATAAATAATAAAAACTGTATATTTAATGTATTTTTAATACATTGAACAATGATTAATACTTCCAAGGATTGCATTCATATTTCGTTATTAAGTTTTTTTTTTTTTAATAAAATGCTCAAAGAATCATTTTTTTAGCATTTAAAACAAAATGCAGAGAAAACAACATTACTATTTTGGCCTTTTCCAAGACAGTCGGAGGGTTAAATCATATTTCTATCTTAATATTAGTAATTTTTCCGTTTTGTTTTCAAAATCTACCTTTCAAGCAGTGATTGTCATGCAAACCACTTCTTGTGAAAATGCGTTTTTCTTCGTGATGGGTTTTTTCATCATTTTGTATATTTAAATTGTTATAAGTCAAGAACTGTTAAAGATAAATGGTTCAAACTTGGAACATGTCTTTTTCAATTGTTTTACTTGAATTATGATTCAGCAAATTTGAAAAAAATATTTACTTTTGAAAATATGATTTAAAAAAATAAACTTTAAATATTTTTAATTTTTATTTAAATTAATATTTTTCAAATGCTGAATCAAAGTTAAAACTTATATCTTTCTGTTTATTTAAATGAAAAAAAATTGAAATTCTATAAAAAATATTTCGAGTTATAACGATTTTAAATTACTCCACTTTTTTAATAAATTTTAATTTTTTTTTCTTTTTTTAATTTAGGAGAAGTTTTAGCATGTGATTTTGTTTACAAATGATATGGTTAACCATCAGAAAAAATTTCAAAATTTTAACTCAACAAATAAAAATTATTTTAAAATGTGTCCCGGACCCCCTTAATGAAATACGCTGATGAGGCAGGTTTTCAATGCTTTCCCTGCTTTGCATAGCGAAAATAGATCGCTGGCGGAAAATAATTATCAAAAATGTATTTAAAAAAAATTGCTGTAGCGCTAAATTCTGCAGATGAGGCAAATTTTTATTGTTTTTTCAGCATTTCGTAAAAAATATGGGTTGCTGAATGAAGTTAGTCACAGCAAGTATATACGAAAACTGTTGTATTGGCAAATATAACTTATGTTCCTTATTACATCAGTGATTACTTTTAACTTAACTTTAGCGCACTGAAAATAAAAATACGCTGGCAATGCACCTGAGATTGCTCATTCAGCAATACATAATTTCTATATAATGCAGGGGGGGGGGGGAATAACATTCTGCCTTGCTTGCAGATTTTGTTGTACATCTTTATGTGGGGAGGGCACATTTTACCTATAAAAAATTAAATGTTTTTTAACCTTAATTATCAACAAACGCATAACTAAAATCTGTAGATTAAAAGAAAAAAAAAAGCACCTCTCTCTTTTTTTTTTTTTTTTTTTTTTTGTAATATTTTTCTTTTAGGAAGCCATTTTGTTTACGTAGAGCTTGGAAAACGCAAAAAAATCTGCTTCATCAGCAGATTTTAAAAGGCAAAACTTTTCATACATATATTTTATAATAATTTTCATTCGACAATCTATATTTTCTACACGATGTTGGAAAAACATTAAAAATCTGTCTCATTTGCAGATTTCATTTTGCAGATATATATTTTTTATAATTATTTTCCTTAGCAAGTCATTTTTTCTACATAATGTTGAAAAAACATTCAAAATCGGCATCATCTGTAGAATTTATTAATACAGATATTTTCTTATATACAGGTTGTCCATAATTAAATGACCCTACTTACCCCTTTCGATCGGTCGTCTCTTACACAAATTTTATACGGTTGACACCACTTTTTTAAAAGAAGTTTCCTTCAAGTACACTAGAGATCTGCCGTGGCCCGAAGCCCGAAATCGGCACGGCCTTCGGGCCGATTTTCATTCACGACACTCGAG
Organism: Maratus speciosus; assembly: GCA_963932465.1. Classification (NCBI taxonomy): domain Eukaryota; kingdom Metazoa; phylum Arthropoda; class Arachnida; order Araneae; family Salticidae; genus Maratus; species Maratus speciosus. The sequence continues at coordinate 317,262,942 of OZ010788.1, read as the reverse complement.
CCGGCCGGGCCTGGTCTCCCCTCTTTTCGGGCTGGGCCCGGGCCATACTTTTTTTCTGAAGGCTCTGGCCGGGCCTAACTTCGTTTTTCTGTACAGAGTCGGGACTGGTTTCATTCTAGTCTTCACGACCCAAAATTTTCAGTCCTAGTTTTGACCCGGCTCGTATGAAAATCGTTGTCTCAGCGTGGCCTGGTGGTCCATTATTTTTCAGTTAAATTAGGCCTGGCCCAAAATTTTTTTCAAAAAATGCATACATTTTAAAATCTCCATTATTCTACAATTAAACATTAAAATTTATTCTTTTTAAAGAATAATTTATTTCTACGCTTATTAAAATATAGTAAAACGTGTGAAAGGAGCCTGCTTATGACAGAATCCTGTTTTAAACTGAAAAACGTGTTGACCCATGCAAAATTAATATACTAATACGTAAGAAAATAATATATAATACATTTACACTTGCTAAAAAGGGAACTTGTCTAGTCTATAAATCATTTTTTTTTTCTTTTCTATACGATTCCGTCTTAGAAAATTTTACTGTATGACATTTTTCAGATTTTAAACATTTCAATACATGGAATATGAATTAACAATATTAATGATAACTGAAACATTTACATACAAGAAGTAGAGATTCATTAGAAAAATAAATATCGCAGCCTGCGGTCTTTCTATAAAAATGAAGATTATAAACATGAAAAAGAAGTTAAGATAAATATTTTTGATCAGAACCCCTCGTGCGAGACAAATTTTTAACCAAATCGACGTAAAAATCAATGTTTTGTAGAAATTCACTCGGGGCGGGCCGAGATTTTAACTTTTTTCCGCGCCGGGCTCAGGCCGGACTTTTAATTTTTGTATCGGGCCGGGCCGAATTATTTATTCTATGAGTCGGGCCGGGCCTGGAAATTTCGGCCCGTGCAGACCTCTAAAGTACACAATTTCAAAAATGCTTTTATTAAAGAAGGAAATTTTATTTTCCTTTATTACTGGTGCCAAAAACAAATTTTGCAAAGAAAGATGATGTCCAGTCAGGCTGGACTGGACATACGAGTGCAATGGCTTAAATTTGCCTGCAAACGAAAGTATTGTTCATAAAGTTGTGAAGTTTTGTGAAAGGGGTAATAAAGAAACGGGAATTTGTTTAGCGAAAAAAATTATTAGTCCAAAATTTCGCCATCAGAGGGAGTTTCTATAAAGCAGGACATAATAATTATAAATATATGAAAAAAATTGTAGGTTCCAATTTATATATTTTTTCCAATTATTAATTTCATAAATCATACATTATAAAATTTTTAAAATTTTAATTCAACGTGTTTATGTTTGGGTAGTTTAGTATTGTAACCACACAAAAAATCATCATATTAGGATTACAATTTCAGGAGATATTAATAAACATGTGAAAATGTAATTTAACATTAGAAGCTCTAAATTTTGAATGTTTGTAATTCAAAAACGTATCATCCAAATAACTTGAAATTTCGTTTCTAGACATAGTTTGAACCGAAGATTTAAAATATATTTTCAAAATTGGGTGTTGCTATTGAAAAAAACAAACTTTGGTCTTTTGGTTTTGATTTGTAGATGGCCTCCTAAGAAATTTTGTATACATCATTTAAAAGTAAACTTTATTTTCAATCGTTTGGTACCAATAACTTTCTTCTACTATAATTAGTTGCAGAGTTAGTAGGGGTGTTTACTTTTTTTCCCCACAAAATGATTTTTCTCAAAAAAAAAAAAAAAAAAAAAAAAAAAAAAAGACTAAAAATTCTGTAAATATGTGACTTTTTCTGGCATGTTCTACTCTTCCAGAAAAAATCACATATTTGCAGAATTTTGAGTCTTTTTTTTTATTATTATTATTATGAGAAGAATCGTTTTCAATCCTGTCTGGTAAGCGTGGAGGGAGGAGGGTAAGAAAAGATGTGAAAGAAAGGGAGAGACAAGTAACGCTACCTCATAGTCGCTTATTATAGAGTCAAACAATAAGCTTTAAGACATTCATTAATTTTAGCATTTCAAAATATCCTGAACCTTTAACTTAACCCTTTAGTGCGCAGCTTTGCATATATGCAAACAACACAGTTTCGAATTTAATAGATTTTTTTATTCGCATATACCTAATTCACACCAGAAAATTAAAACAGCAATATTTGCTTTAATTAAACAAAAGACATTCCATATTTAAATAAAACATATTTAAATTAACCATTGAGACTTTCTGGTTTAAAGTCATATTCTCTGAACTACGTAATTTCTAGAACATATTCTATTTTGAGAATTAAAGGGTTAAATGCTGAGTTTTATAAAATAAATAATTATATAAAATAAGATATTTGGAAACATACTTATTAAAGTATTTACTAATTTGCATTATTTTAGCGTAAAACAGCTACACGACAGTAGTTTTTACTTGTATTGCAGATGTGCAACAGAAGAAAAGATTGACGTATTATATAAAAAATATATATCTCTGATTTTTTTCATTATTTTTCCTCTGTAATAAACCTTTCAGAGAATCATATATATATTTTTTCGAAACAAAATTTAAAAAATCGCGCATTTAAGGGTTAAAAACATATTTTAGAGAGATAAAACAATTTTTCAAAGCATAATTTTAATGGTAATTGTAAAATGGAGTTGTAAGTTAAGTTTAACGTTAAAAACGTTCGAAATAGACTTGAAGGATTATTAACACATCACATATATATTTATTTATTTATTATGGGTAATCCAAGCTTTGATACACCTTTGACCTGTTTCCCTTGACATCTGACGCGTATCGTTTACCAAATCTTCTCCGTCTTTTGGTTGAAATCAGTGTATATCATATTATCTATATTCTTTGGATGATGCATATGTTGGATGAACTGGTATGCGAAAACATTTAAGAATCACCCAAATTCCGTATATCTAACTGCTACTTTCATCTACCTATCAACAACATTTTAGTTGATTGGCTGTAACAATTGCAGTACGAAATAAGAGAATTTTTAATCCTCTGGCCGTCTCAGGGTTTCCCCGCCATATTTATAAAAATACTCATAAAACTCAGGTTAAATGTCCTTTCCAGTTTAAAAAAAGTAAGAAAAAATCATGCGTCAAACATAGATTATGAAACACTTTCCAACATATTCAGAATAAATATACAAAACTGCACCGTTTAATAAGTTAAAATATTATGTCTAATTCAACCATATGGAAACGCTTAACAAATTTGAAAAGCCAAATTTCAGCTGTTCCCGTCTACAATCGGGAAATTATCCGAATTCTTTCATCAGCCTTGTACATATTGTATTGCTATTAAATTGTATTTATTGTATTGCTCACTATTAAAAACATTATGAATAGCATATGCATGAATATGCTTAGCAACAAGCTTTTCAAAATTTTATTTAGAGATTTTTTTTCCTTGTTTAAATGCTCTATTTTTTTTATACACTTATGTACCACTATCCTCAAATATTACATCTTTTTCTAATTTCTCTTTTAACATTTATAACTTAATCTTTCCATATGGACACATAAGAATGTTTCCATTTTGATGTGCTACATTTTGCAATAAAATATAATCTTTAAAATGTGTAGTATATGTTGAGCTATGTAATATAGAATTTCAAAACACCAGTTTGGATCCTAACTTATATTCTTTTCAATGTTTATATATATTTTTTCAGACATAATGCCTTCACAGTTGCCTTCTAGAAGTTATAAAGGCTTATTTATTTGACAAAATTTAATAGAAATCTATAATTTTTTTTAGTAAAAAATATTTATAAATGTATTAAAAATTAATTGATCCAAATTTAAAACGAATTAACTGTAAACCAACTTTTAAAAATAAAAACCGGCTTTTTTTAATAAAAGCCGGCTTTTTTTAAGTGGTTAAAACCAAAAAAAGCCGACAGGCTTTTTTTGGCCTGGCTAAAAGCCGGTAACTCTGCTACAATCGGGAAATTACCCGAATTCTTTGATCAGTCCTGTATATATTGTATTGCCCTGATGTATTGTAATCATCTTGTAGTGAAATTCCGTGATTTATATCAATTTCAATACATTTGAAATAGCGTAATGACATTAAAATACACTGCAAAGGACTTTTCCCTATTGACTGTAATGTAACGGAATTCTTTTGAGTGAACCTGTAAATGAACTATTAACCCCTTGAGGGGCGATGGGATGTATTATATCCCACCTAATTTAAAGAAGTTTTGCATCAGAAACTTTTAACGAAATCTTATACTTCAAACTTTGTGGGCGAAATGTTGAAAAATTGCTTTTCCTTATTTTAAAATAAAATTTTTCGATTATTCCGGTGAGAATTGAATGTTACAGAGACATTATTTCTTGCCCCTCAAAGGATTAATCCCACATACTTCATATACAATGCCAAATATGCTTTGGTGATCCTAAATAACGTTTATCAATTGCATGAAAATCCGAGCATATTTACGGGTGTTAGAGCGTGGACAGACGGACATACGGATAGACAAACCGCATGCACATAAACATTTTTCAACTTTGTTGGAAAGTGTTAAAAATAAATAAAATACATTTTATATCCCTTCATCTTAGATATTTCTTAAGACATAATTCAGTTTAAAATATTTTTGTCTACTGCTAATGTAATTCGATTTTGAAAAACGGAAAATTAAGAGAGTTTGGTGATAAAATATTTTTTATATCCCTTCTTCTAAGATATTTCTTAAGCCTCAATTCGGTTTAAAATATTTTTTGTCTACAGTTATATTTAAGTTGATTTCCAGAAACAGAAAAATATAGGATAGACACCTAGAGGATTAACTGAAGAGAGAACTATCTGTTCATGATATATTTGATGTAATCTAGAAATTATATTTAATGTTAAGTTTAGGCTTTTGAACAAATATTTGTTGATTGTTTTTACTTTCTTCTAATATATATAAGAAAAATGTGTTGGAATGGTGAAAATTTTCGACTTCCATTTTTTGATGATCCTAAACATGATATCCTAAACACGATTTGATTGTTTTTGGAAAATGTCTGTTTGTTTGTATGTATGTGGCACAAATTTTAAGGGAGGTCTATCTCAAGAACTATTGCACAGAATTTTATCAAATTTGATATTCTGTTATGCCTTGACTTAAACCAGTGTTAACCCTTAAATGCCGGGTGTTGCATTTCGGCAACATAGCCAATTGAGGCTTATAAATACTATTAGAATAATATTGAAGCTATAATGCCTAATGTTGCCAATAAAATACATTCTGAAAATATTATTAAATCGATTTTCAACATTTAGATGGCAACACTTGCGCAGTTTATGAATAAAGATAGATTTATTTTTCCAATTGTTGATACATGTTCTTTTTGTTTAGTTTGGAAGCTTGCGAAATACCCCATTTTGTTCTGCAGTGAGCAAGTAAAATTTATTTCTTATCATAGTTCTCACAATTCTTGTGTGTTTCATATTATAGAATTTACACAGGAATATTATTTTTTCAATTAAACACCAGTATTGCCGATTAGTAACAAACAGTTTTTTAGCCGTAAACCATACTTAAAACAAAATATGATAGTATTTTTCCCATGATTTATTTAAAAAAAGAAAGCCGAAAAACATTTTTTAAATGATTTTTGAAAACTCAGGCATTTAAGGGTTAATTAGGTTTTGGTGTATATCGGTCAACGGATAGCACTGCTATGATATGTTCTTCATGATTTCCTCATTAGCTATATCGCGGCATTTTTAGGATGGAACATCATCAAACCTCATATTCAGTTATATCTTCGCACATCGGTGCTGACTAGATTTTCATGTATATAGCCCAAAAGATGACGCTGTTATGCTACGTTTTTCATGATTTTCATGATAACTAATATCTCGCCATCTATGTTATTCATATTAAAAAATAAGTTTATGCGGCTACCATGATTAGATTTGTAATAAGCTTTATATTTGGATTCTTTGATAAATTTTGCCTTCCTATCCCAAACGAGAAGCCATCCAGCCAAGATTACAAATTATGAAGCTAAAATTTTGGATTCGTATATTTGAAGATTCTAGAAATCGGTTTTTGTTAAAATTTTTTATAGCTTACGCTACATATTTGTTTTTTGTATATTAATTTAATAATTTATGTATTATGAAAGTGTAACAAAATTATCAAAAGGCTTAATTTGCTTTCTGTAAAATATTATGACACTATCTGCTACCTGGTATTGCATGGGTCCGAAATAATAAGCGTAAGTTTACTTAAAATCAGTGTTGCATATGATATTTAAAACTTAAAATCAGTGTTGAATGATTTTATATTTTTTAACCACTTAACGCTCGAATTAAATTACGGTTTAAAAATTCAAATTGCTTATTGGCACCATTTTTTTGAAAAAGAAATATTCGCCTTATTTAATGACAGGTAAAACGATACGAAAATAAAGCCAATTACGCTATTTTATAAAACTGGTGGGAATCAAACAATCTGAGTAAAAGACACAGCCCGTGAATATGACGGGAGCGAGAATTAAAGGGGTTAAAGAAAATATATCCAAGCTAATATACAGTTGAGAACCGCCAATAGCGCTAACTTTTCAAAAATATTGGGTGTTTTCAAAAAAGGTTGAGTAAAGTAACACATAAGGTTAGTTGGGGTAACTGGACCCACGAGGTAACTGGGCCATAGGCTATTTTATAAAAAACTGTTGATGTATTTTAAGTTTTAGCTTTCGTGAACAATGCACCTTAATCTCTACTTCCTAAAACAATGTGTGTCAACTCAATCATAACTCTCACTTTGCTGTGATAGGTTGCCAAAAAGTTACGTTTCTTTTTTAAAAAACATCGTCATTATGGTTGACCTTCCTCGGCTTTTTATTAAAATACTGTAAGTACTTTTATTAAACAATCATTTTTTTTTAAAGATTAGGTATATAACTACATTAATATTATTAGGTATCTATACATATATACTTCATGTTTCAAATGTAATCCCGGTGTCCCAGTTACCCCATAATTTTTTCAAGAATGGGTTAACTGGGACATATATCCGGTGTAACTGGACCATGCTGGATCCAGTTACCCCAATAGTTATAAATAATTTTTTTGGGTTTCTCTTACTACGGGAAATAAATTTTTCCATTCTTTTTTGCTCACAATAAAGAAAATTATAGAATACCTTATTAATATTATATAATAAAATTTAAAAAAAAACACATTAGGTTGTATCAAACCAAATTTTTAACTCCTTGAAGGGCGGTGATGCCATTATGGCATCACATAATTTTAATTCCTAATTGCCACATTGGCACCGGAATTTTATAATGAAAATTTCACCTTTATTAAGTACGCGAAAATACACTTTTTCTTATTTTCAAATAGATTCTCTTGTAAATACTGGTGTCACTAAATTATTTCAACATTTTACGAATGCAAGTACTTGCCCCTGAAAGCGGCCAAGCCTTGAAATTGTACGATACAGGGGTCGCATTCTATAGGGAAACTTTTATTTTCCTACCACTATTTTGAAAATAATATCTTCATCGCATCTTTCTTTAGAATATGTTAAATAAAATTATCATGAAGATAACTCATTAAGGGCTCCGGTAGGAACAATAAAATTTTCCCTATATAATGCGACTCCTAGATACCGATAAAGTACTTAAGTACTTACGTAGCCATTTGTTCATAGATTTACCTTGCTATTTTTTTCCTTAAAATACCCATGTGACTTTTATACTTATTACCTATACTAAAGTACATAAGTATTTACTTAAATTTTATGTTTTTGGTATAAATAAATCTAATATTTTCCCTTTTCGTGCTTTTTTTTTTGGCACATTAACAGCAAAGGTTTCCCTTACAACGGTCTTTATTGACATATAATATACATGATCTGCTTGGTTTAAATTTTTTTAAGTTGTTTACACTTTTTCAAACAGGACCTAATATCCCATATGAAAAAAAATAAACGCGTGTGGAACATAGACCCTCCTGGTCCAGTTACCCCATAAAAATGGGGCAACTGGACCCATGAGGGAAGAAAGATGAAATATGTATATTTTTATATTTTTAAATATTAAAATGTAATTTTGAGCATTTCTGTCTGATAGAGGGAGCCCAACTGAACACATTTACAGAAATCAAGACTTTAATTCAAATGAACATTAGCTTTTTGAAGCTGAATTGTCAGAAGCTCCAGAGTCACATTGTAAAATCATGGTCCAGTTGCCCCAACTAACCTCATATTTTTTTCCCTTTAGTGTGCATGTGTGTGGAGAGAGAGAGAGAGGAGGGGCGAATGACTAGATGATAATTCGAAATTAAATTATGTTTTTTCTAATCAAATTTTTAAATTTTTATGATTTTATAATTTTATAAATAATTTTATTAAACTATATTCTTATAAGTTCTTCCTTTAAAATATATTTATTTTAAATAACATTAAAATTGCTAACTATTGAAAGTGCAAAAAACTAAATGTCAAGAAAAGCATACATTTTAGTCACCTGAGTGCTCTATCAATTGAAGGCATCAAAACAGATGGCAAAATGTGCAGAAAATTTGTTTTCGTGAGAAATTTAACTATACATCCGCCGAAGAGGTTTTCTGTACTCCTGCAAGTCCAATGAATGTCTCTACTGTTTTTCAAACAAAATTTTTTTGTGAACGTTAATAAAACCAAATTTCATTTCAGCGATTAAATAATTTAAAAATAAGTTATGAATTAAATCAATTGAAATTAAGTCGGTGGAGAGATCAAATTACTGGGTGGGCTCGCGCCCCATGGGCCCATATAAATAGGCGCCACTGGGCACCGCTGCCTTCGGAAGTATATCTGGCGTGTTCGGAAGTATATCCTTTCTGTTTTTACAAATAAACCTTAAATTCGAATTTGCAGGATTTTTTTTTTTTTTTTTTTTTAATGAAAATCTATCCAAACGAGCCTACAGTTGGGTGCTAAACGAATGAAATCGGATTCCTTTTACGAATATAACGAAATTCGCACGAAACGCGAATTTTTTTTTAAAAAATAGCATTAAAAAATTCGCGAAAAAATTAAAAATAGCTGTACGAATTCCGAATAAAGTTTATTGAAAAGAGGATCACATTTACAGTATTTTGCTAAAAGATTGAAACCGGATACATTTTAATGTTATGGAAAAATTTCATCGAAACAAAAAAAAAAATTAAAAAATTGCGAAAAGAAATACAAAATATCTGTACGAATCAGGAATGAATTTTATTTAAAAGGGAGTAAATTTACTATATAGGAATAAAATATTGAAACCGTAAACCTTTACTAAGGCAGAAAAATCCTCGCAAAACGCTACAAATCGTTAAAAATTAAATAATCGTAGAGGACAAGATTTGTTACATTAGCTAAAGGTTTGAAATCTAAGTCTTTTTACGAATGCAATAAAAACCCACTAAAAATCGCATTGAAAATTTGAAAAGTTCATAAGAAAATCAAAAATCGCGAAGGGCTAAATGTATTATATTAGTCTAAAAGTTGGAAACCTGATTCCTTTTAGTGAATGTCGAAAAATCGAAGCAAAACGAGAAAAATCTCTAAAAATCGCATTGAAAAATCGAGAAAAATTCAAAAATTACTGTACGAATTCCGAATAAATGTTATTGAAAACAGGATAACATTTAATGTATTAGACTAAAAGATAAAAACCTAAATCGTTTTACAAATGTGGAAAGATTACCGCGAGACACTGGAAACACTGAAACTTGCATAACAAATCGCTAAAAATTTTAAAAATCGCAGAAGACAAAATTTACTATAGTGGGCTAAACACATTGTAACCGGTCTTCTTATCCGAATGTAAAAAAAAAAAAAAAAAATCTCATCATAGATATCTAAAAATTCAAAAATCGCTGCACGAATTCTGAATAAACTTTACTGAAAAGAGGACAATATTTGCTATGTTGGACTAAAATATTGAAACTCAATTCTTTTTGATAATGTGGAAACATCGCCGATAAACACACACACACACACACACAAGAAAAAAAAATTGCATAAAAAATCTCACAGGAAAAAATTTACTACAACGGACTAAAGCATAGTAACCGAAACTGATTCACAAATAAAAAAAAAACCGCGGAAGGCGAAAAGAAACGTTAAAAATGGCATTAGAAATAGCATCAAAAATCTGAAACAGAATTCCTTTTAGGAATGCCAAAAAATCGCGGCGAAACGCGAAAAAAATCGCTAAAAATCGCTGAGAGCAAGGTTTAATACGTTGGGGTAAACGGGAACTCTTTTAAGAATGCCCAAAAGGAATGCGAAGAACGTTAAAAATAGCGCTGAAATTCGTATCAAATAGTGAAAGAAAGCAACTTGTTAATAAAATATGCAATTATTAAAATCCTTTAATCCGATATAAATTTAAATGCGTACAAGACGATATCATGAAATATTTAAAACAATAAGTAATAATAGTTACAATTTCAATTGTGTATACCTAATACGGGATTATAAAGTCTGTGTTATTTCTTAAATAACATGTGTTATTATTTGTTCATAAAAAGAATGTGTGCAAAGGGTTTTGACAAAGGGGATGACATCCTGTTCGTGGACCGTCACAATGCTAGTTTTACCACTTATTGAATATATAAAGTTAGTTAGTTTCCCCCCCCCCCCCATGATAAGTTATTCGCTTTTAATTCAGTGCTTTTAATACTAATCTTAAACTGAATTTCAAAGAGAAATCTTGTGTATTTAGAGTTTTATTTGGCAAATAACTAATTCCACTATAAACCGAACCGTGTCCAAGGGCAGGAAATTAACCTTTAACTGATGTCACGCGGTCTCCCAGACTCCTCGACTCCCAGCTGTAAACACTTTTACAGCTTTTTACTTTTATGTACTGAAGTTAAATAATATGAATAAAATACTTTTTTCATGCAATTTAATTCACATGCTCCTAAGAGAAGTACAACGATATTGTTAGGACAAAATTTAAGTAAATTCAACCATTTGAGTTATTTTTTTATTCATTTTATTCGAGGGGTCTGAGAGACCGGATCACATCAGATGTGTGACAAATTTTAGTCACATCAGTTAAAGGTTAATAATTGGTAAAAGCGAAATAGATTGCATTAGTTTACGAAACACCGGAAAAAGAATTTTGATAAGGATTTATTTTTTTTTATGTGGCAATAATTCACAAGTCTTATCTGTATTACTTTTTCAGTTTTCTTGAAATAACTTATCGAGTGTAATCCTCATCTCCCCCCCCCCCCCCCCCCCCACCACCACCCTCCTTGAAGATGCTGCAGATCTGCCCTTGAATTCCCCGCTTTATATATCTGGCAAATGTTATTCATCACTAACGTTTGTTCGAGGTTTGTTTGTTTTTTCTTTAAGAAGATCAACGATGATTGCCATTAGAGCTTCCGTTTTACAAAACTTCCGACGTTATCTAACCACATTCTCACTATCGAATTCGAATTTAGTCTATGAAATTTCAGATCTATACTAAGATTATAAAGAAGTGTTTGTTTGTAGGCGGTAATCTCCAGTAGCACCAACTTTTGAAAAATATTGAGTGGACTCAAATTTTTTTGAGTAAAATAATAGATATTTTTTCCCCTCTTAGTTCATCTGTGTGGAGAGAGGTTAATCCTTTTATCCTGAATTTTGAATAAAAAAAATTGCTTCATCTGATAATTATTTACGTTAATGTCTAAGATATCCAGAACAACATCTAATATATAAAAATGAAAATTTGTCTGTTTGTCTGTCTGTAATGCTATACAAATCCATAGTTTGGAAGCCAGAATTGTAAAATGTTATGTACATGTGTATTAAAACACGGCCGAGGCAACTAAAGCAATTCGGAATCGAAATAATGTACAGTTAACTTTTAATTAATAAAAAACCACCAATTTAACAGCAATTTCCTATCAAATTTTAACATTTTTCGCCATGGAGGAAAAAGATAGATGGAGATGCAGTAAGGTGACCGGGGGTGACGCCAAAAAAGTAACCCTAAAATCCGCTGCAGTAGGCCCAAACACAAGCACGTTCTTTCACGATAAAAAAGAAGAAACTTTTAATAATGCAGTTTTTAATTCATAATACAATGGGATGCTGCTTTAGAATGCTTAAAAATCAGCAGATCACTTTCATTTAGAGAAAAATATGCACGGTTGATGTCAAAGTATTCGGTCCCTGTTCCAGGTGCTTGTTTTGTTTGAGCCTACTGTGGACGTTTAAATTTGAGCGATAAATGGTTTCATATTTCAAACCTTTTTTACGTATACTGCATCTCCATCTATCTCTTTCCTCCACGATTTTTCGTTATAGCAGCTGCCAGCAATTAATAATTCACAATATAATCCTTTTTTTTTTCAATCCGTAATCGCGCGAGTTCTTTAACCAATGTGAGATACACATATTGCGTACGCTACGCCGCAATACTAAAGAGCTGTAGCGGTTATTACGATGATTCTTTTACCTCACATGCAAATAATTAGAGATTATTTAATTGCGCATAATTATTACAATTTTTTTAAAAATATAGACAAGCATTTTATCACAAACATAAACAAAACTTTGTATTCTATTTATTCCCTTATTCCAAAGATATCGTTTTATCGTCTGCTGCCATAGTAACAGGATAAATTAAATTTCATTTAAAAAAATGCGCAGTAGTAGAAAAATATTTTACTAAATCGAATAGTTGTTTTTAATTTTGGTTTTAGAATTAAAATTCATGAACTCCCGTGCGTAGAACAGGTTAAACAGCTAGTATATAATAATAATTTGATTTTTAGATATTTTTTTTTAATTAAAACTGATTTAATAAACCGGTAGTTAGAGCTATTTTTGCAAAATATTTACAAGAATAATTAGATTAATTAACAAAAAATACTGTTATGGAAATCTCACAGTTTTTTATAAGAACAGTGTCAATAAATGTATTGTGATCCTATCGGTAACAGAGAAGTGTTTTGTAGTTGCAAATTTTTCGTATAACATTTTTTAATAGGATAACAGCTACACCTAGGTAAATGGTTGAGAAAAAACCCACATTAAAAAATATTTATCTTCGACTGTTTCACTGTGCTTTCTAAATATGATTGAGCAAATTATTTGGTATGAAAAGTATCATATACTTTTATTAGTAGACGAATTAAATAAATTTTCCATTGAATTTTCTTTAATGGTACTTAAACTTAATGTCAAGATATAAAGGGTTAAGGTCTATCAAACCCATTCATATGGGGGAACCCGGCAGATAGGGGCCTGGTCATCGGTTAGAAAGAAAAGGGTTAATGCGAGGAAATGATAATTCGAAGTTTTTCTAAGTAAATTATAAAATTATTATAATTTAATAAACAATGTTATTAAATTATATTTTCTTAAATTCTTCCTTATAAAAATGTTAATATTTATTATAAATAACATAAAAATTGCGAACTATTGAAAGTTCTAAAAGCTAAATGTCAAGAAAAGCATACATTTTAGTCACCTCAGTGTTTTATCGATTCAAGACAATAAAACAGTTGACAAAATATACAGGAAATTTGCAATTTCGAGAAATTTAACTAAACATCCGCGCTGAAGGGGCTTTCAGTGTTCCTGTAAATTTAATTGACGTCCTTACTATGTTAGAAACAAAATTATTTTCAGAACGTCAATAAAACCAAATTTTACTTCAGCGTTTAAATAAATAAATAAATGAATAATGAAATAAATCAAAGGAAATTGGGTGGACGGAGATATCAAATTATTGGGTGGGCTCACGCCTCACGGCCCCATGTAAGTTGGCGCCACTGGTGATCTCTGGAACTACCGAACCGATTTTAAAAGTAAGGATTGCAAAATGGATGGTGATACACTCTCCGCTCCAACATAGACTATATTTTATGTCGGCACTATACTACAAACCCCAAAGGCAGTGGCGTAGCTACATATTCAGCGCCCTGGAGCAAGTAAAGTTTGTGCGCCCTCTTGTCACTCTTGCATTTTTTTTTCCAAGTTTAAAATTTAAATGCGATTCTTAATTCGATTTAAAGCTTTACTTTTATTTGAAAGTCAAAGTATTTCAACAGCATTAACCCCTTAACCTACGATTTACTTTTAACAGCTCCACGGTTTGGCAAATCCATAGCTACCACTAAAATTTAATAGAGAGCCTTGTTTAATCATGAAATTTCGACGATTAAATTAAACTATATTTACTGTGAAATTTTAGTGCTAAGAAGAATTTACATTTGGCTCGATCATCGTACGCGGGCTATGCCCGTCATTGTAGGTTAAGGGGTTAAATACAGATAATTAAAAATAAATAATGAAATGAATTATAATTCTTTAAGTACGGAGTACCTACATATATTTTTGAGGAATCGGGCGGATCTTTAGTTTTAAATGCGCCAATGGGCCTCTGTACAATCTGTCACCCTTTATATCTGTTTGTTTTTTTTTTTTTTTTTTTTTTTTTTTTTCCACGGTTTCGAAGCTAAAAAAAAACACTATTGTCAAGATTTTAGTTTTCGCATATGGACGAAACAGGTTTTTCTGTTTTTAGTGCAGGAAAATACTAAAATTCCATAAAATTAAAAGTATCATAACTCGGTAAATTTAGGTCGTACAAAAAAGAAATTTTTATTATTTTACCTGTTAAAGTATGGAGAACATTTTCCTAAATATATCGCATACAGCCCAGGGACCGAAGAAAAATGTGAATCTCGTAACTTTAAAAAAATAACTATCTTGAGATAAATTACTTTTAAGAGGATGAAGAACAACTTTGAAACTTTTCTATTATTGGTACTATATTTCTACAGTTAATGGTTTAGAAAATTAGCCTGACACCGGGGTCCTCACTAGCTTTTGACTAACCTGAGCAATTTGGTAGATCGCTAAAGAAAAACTAGCAAATTTCATATTCAAATAATGGTAGTAATAGATTCATCGTGAAACACTAAGAATATCAAAACCCAAATGATGACAAAGAAAAGGATTAATTGTGGAATAACATGATTGAGAATGTCGTCGAAAGAAAAAAAAAGATCTGGCAATTTGGCGATACCAGTCTTTAATTTTCTCGCCAAATGGAACGTTTAGGTTCAGTGGCGATCGGCAGCGAGAACCCTGATTGACACATTTATATATTACTCAAGATTGCAGTTTTTACTTTCCATACATATACAATGTAAAAAGGGAAATAGGAAAGCATTGTAATAACATTAAATAAAAATAATGGTATATTTTTACATTTTCAAATACTCTGAATGCTTTCTCACAATTTTTACAATGGTTCAATATGTATTTGTGTATATATGCGTGTATGTTAGAATTTCCTCACGTTTTCAAATTCCCAGAGTACGGTTTGATGGTGTTTTTGATGATAACGACAGGTATGTTATATATCTGTCACAAGAATTGTATTAATTTTCAAAGAAATCGGTCTAAGGATTTGGTATCAAAACTATTTTTCAACCATTCTGTGATGATAACTGATTAATATTCTTATCACAATTAAATTATTTTTATTTCTGACATTCATCTTATATCGACGATAACGTTTGACCGCGCAGACAGTGGCGGCTTGGGGGGTGGTTCACAATCATTTTATTTTAGTAATTTCACTAAAAAAATTTCTCTTCGTTTAATCGTAGAAAGTACCACGATTAAAACAGATAAAATTTTATGTAACAATATTCTGATGGGAAAGAGAATGTGAACCCCTGAAGAGCAGCTACTGCACGCAGGATCGGACTCGGTCAATATCAAATACACAGACCTTGGATTTTTGGAGGGCGCAACTTTTTAGAAACCCATTTTTTTTTTACCAGTTTGCTAGTAGAAAACAATAATATCATTTAGCATTCCAATTTTTCTTTCTGGGGATGCTTTCAATTTCGAAACTGGATCCGAAATTGAAAGTATCCTTACAGAAAAAATCGAAACAGTATAAAGATAACCGTTTAGACATCGATCTCATATATACTATGCCCCCCAAAAAATTAAATATTGAAATGTAAATGAAAAATTTGTAAAGAACGCTGCCATTGGTTTAACATTAGCTTGCGAATGACTAGTGTAGGATTCTAAGCATACAGATTTTTAGCACAAAATATGTTATGATCAATTAAACCTATTTTAAACTTTTTTTTTTTTTTTTTTTTTTTTTGCAGCGGGAGGATAAAAATCTTAATGCTGCCAGTAATATTATGAAGCGTGTAAATATTATTAATTTGATTTTTAAGCAATGTATTTTTAAAATAGATTTTCATACAGTAAACACTGTCTAACGCTCTACGTGTAAGACAGATTTCCGTCTTATGCACTGTATTTAAAAAAAAAGAACCTTCAAAGGACGCCGGGTTGAACAGTCCTTTTCTCACGTATATACAGAATAGTAGGAGAACTGTTGAACATTTTTGAGTAGGTATTTGAGGCACCCTGAAAATTTGTGCAACACTTCTTTTGTAATGCCTGAATACAAATTCGAATGTCTGGCTGAAGGATCGTGGCCCAAAAACTGTGCCAGACACGTGTCAAGTGACATTTGGCACTTGACACGTGTCTGGCACAGTTTTTGTGCCGACTAAAGTGTCTGTCATTTTCAAAATATTTTTTTCTAAGTATAAATATTATTCTGCCTCAATCTCAGCGTGCCTCAAATACCTTTTTTGGGTAGTCAAAAAATGGCACTTGACACTTGTCTGGCACAGTTTTTGGGCCGACTAAAGTGTCTGTCGTTTTCAAAATATTTTTTTCTAAGTATAAATATTATTCTGTCTCAATCTCAGCGTGCCTCAAATACCTTTTTTGGGGGGTAGTCAAAAAATGGCACTTGGCACGTGTCTGGCACAGTTTTTGGGCCACGATCCTTCAGCCAGACATTCGATTTTGTATTCAGCCATTACAAAAGACGTGTTGCACAAATTTTCAGGGTGCCTCAAATACCTTCCCCAAAACGTTTAACAGCTCTTGGACTAGAATAATGCGGTTCTGATTATCACATTTATAGACAATATTGAAACAGCCTCGTTTTCATATTATATAGTGTAATTTTTAACAGAAAAGAATGTTTGGATTCCCTTTCCTTTGGTGAAAATATTCTTTGTAAAAATTTTTGTGCATCAAGCGCAAAAATCAATATAATAAACATTTATATAAGCGAAATTATAATCACAGCATTGTACGATTACATGAAGTCTACATATTTCAAACAAATACTCAATAAATGATTTTACACACACACACACGCAAAAATGTATATATATATATATTGCGAAATAGAGGTGACGTTCTTTGGTGCCAGGTCACAGCCCTCTGAATACTGGTGTAGAGATGGCTGTGGCCAGGTAGGATGAAAATTCTTGGGGCAGATCATGTCGCCATTGATAACAGACAGCATTACAGAATATAAATTAGGATAGGATATACAAAATATCAGAGTACTATACAAAAGATTGAAGACTAAACCAAAGAAACTTCCAAGAAAAAAAAAAAAAAATCGTCTGCTTTGCGAAAAGAAAAAAAAAATTAACAATAAAAAAAAGCTTCAAGAAAGTGATTTTTCTAAAAATTATTATTAAATAATTTAAGACTGTTCAAATCTAATGTTTGTTGTAACTATTAGCTTGAACTGAGGGAAAATTTACTTGGTTTAATTAAACCTGGTTAACCAACCCGCAGGTCGGTTGCCAGGCGGGTCAGTCTGTGCCTGCCAGAAGGTGACTTAATTTAGTAAAACCCTATTTTTTTCTTTTTTTAATTTTTAAGCCTTGTTTCAGTACAAGCGGAATGAAAATTTATTGAAAATTAAGTCATTAGAAAAAGGTTAAGCTTTATGAATGAAAGTGCACGTTTCTTTAAAACACGATGTCTTTATCACCTGTGAAAATTTATCACCTTTGTGTAAAATTAGAATCTAAGTTTTTATTCATTGTTATACTGTTTTGAACACACAGTATTTCTGTAAACTGTTCAGAAAGTTGAGTGGAATGAGTGGAATAATTCCAGATTCTTTTTTTTTTTTTTTTTCATTTTATATTTAGAAAATTTATTCATTACTAATGTGTGATATTGGATGATGGGGGTCTAGGAAGGGGGACGGGGACAGAGCCTGATTACGGACTAAGCAAACTCACGTTACTATGTTTGGCCTTATTTAATCCTAAAATTCTGCGATTAAATAAGGTTTAGTGCGGAAAAATACTTTTCGAAAAAAGTGTTGTAAGTTTGCCTAGGCGGTAACCAGGTCCTAAGGAACACTGTATTTGATAGTTAACTTTTTCTCTCAATGCTTATCAATTCAAAAATCCCAAAAACAATACTCAGAAAATTTAATTTGCCGCTTCACCGTCACCTCCTTCTAAATCGTCGTGGACTGATGTGAAATATGACGTTACGTAATTTGTATTGATGCATGATTAGTTTCACAAAAAAAATTCAAAATGGTCTTTTTTTTTTTCTTTTTTTTTTCTTTTTCTTTTCTTTTCTTTTTTTTTTTTTTTTTTTTTTTTGTAAAATGCTCAATAATTTTCTTCAATGGTCAAACTATTTTTTTTTCAATCCTGAAATAATTAAACAGCTAAGACATTGCTGTTACATCGTAAATATAGGTTTCTCAGCGGTAGTTTGGCTACCTATTGCATTAATAGTAGCTCTCTGGCTACCATTATTTCCGTACAGTAATTATCATGATAAATTTCTAAAACATTTTCAACAGAAGTACCGGGAAGATTATTTTTTGGAAATAGCGTTTGGTATCTAATAAAGTGACCGAAGAGAGCCCTGTAAACAAATTTTGATTACTTTAAGGTTTGAAGATCTTAAACTGTCGTCTAAGGAAAACTTACAGAAAGAAAAACCAGACATGCTGAAACGATATTGGAGAAGTTATATGAATTAACATTGAAAATTCCCGAATAGAAGTAATTCCTTTTAACTGTGTACAAAAACATGTTTTAAATTCAAATAATTGATATTAAACACAAGCTAAAATATCATAGTAATATTCTGATTGTAACAATATTCATCTATAATATTTGATTAATAATGAAAAAAACTGCAAATATTTTTACAAATCTTTTTTGCGCTTTTCCTAATTTTGCGCCCTTAGGATTCGAGCGCCTGGAGCAGTTTGCTCCAACTGCTCCACGGTAGCTACGCCCCTGCCCAAAGGAGTACAGGAGCAAAAAACATTCTAAAATTGTGAAACTGGAGGGGCTAGAAACTTGAAATTCAGCATGGTGGTTAACTCTCTAATGCCCATTTTAGCATTTATGGTACCATTAGTGCTCCCGATTTAGTGCATTTTTTAATCCCTATATTCCGTATTTACACTAGGAGTTTAAAATAGAAAATTTTACTTTATTTAATAACAGGCATTTCGCTATTAAATTTACTATTTAGCTTTAGTGGTATGAATTTTGATTATCTGAATTACGCAATTTCTGGAACGTAATTTGCCATGTGCATTAGAGGGTTAATGTTGCAAAATACGGCTATTTTTTTTATTCAGAAATTCCGAATTTATATGCCCAGAAACTTTTTGATAGTAACTTATATCTTTTTTATTCACGGAATGTCTATCATTTTATAAAACAAAAATAACTATTCAAACTTTCTTGTGAGAATACGGAATTCTTGAATAAAAAATCCACCAGATTTGGCAACGCTGACCGATAAGATTTAATTATACGAATTGAATATTTCCAACTGAGCGAAAAAATGCCCATGCTGGGAATTGAACCGATATCCTTGGCTTACAGGGCCAATGCTCTACCGTTTAAGCTAACTGGGCCGACAACCGGTGAGCCTATTTCTCTCAGATAACCTTATTGGTAATAACATCTGGCCTGTCATGTAGACAGCTCAACAGAATAAACCGCATGTAAAGGAACTCCATATAAACGATGGGTACGTAAGATAAATTATTATTTGAACACAATCAAACTGTCTGAAAGCCCAGTTCGCTTAAACGGTAGAGCATTGGCCCTGTAAACCAAGGATCCGAGTTCGATTCCTGGGCTGGACATTTTTTCGCTCAGTTGGAAATATTCAATTGATAACTTTACTAATCAGTTTGATTGAATTAAAATAATAGTTTAAGATTTAATTACTCGCTAACAATGGTTTCAAATCTAAAAGGGCAAAACAAATTGAAAAATTTCAAAATTATGATTAATATGGAATCGCTAAAAATAGAAACTTGAAATTTGACATGGATGTTACTTAATCATTTTATCATTTACCATTTGATCATTTCATTATTAAACATAATAAAATGATCAAATAATTTTAATGGAAATTTAAATTTCTATGTATACTCGCTAACAACGGTTTCAAATCTATAAGTTTAAAAAAAGCTGAAAACGTTCAAAATTGTGATTAATATAAATCATTAGAAATTATAACTTAAAATTTGACATGGCTGTTACTTAATCATTTGGTCATTTCATTATTAATCATGATCAAATAATTTCAATGCAAAATTTAAATTTCTATGTACTCGCTAACAACGGTTTCAAATCTAAAAGATTGAAAAAAGCCAAAAACGTTCAAAATTATGATTAATGTGGAATCATTAGAAATAAAAACTTAAAATTTGAGATGGCTGTTACTTAATTTTTTGGTCATTCATTTACCGTTTGACCATTTCATTATTAATTATAATCAAATAATTTTAATGCAAAATTTAAATTTCTATGTACTCGACTTTGTACTATGTGTCAAATCTAAAAAGTGGAAAAAAGCTGAAAACGTTCAAAATTGTGATTAATATGGAATCGTCAGAAATAGAAACTTGAAATTTGACATGACTGTTACTTAACCATTTCATCATTCATTTACCATTTGATCATTTCATTATTAATTACCATCAAATGATCAAATAATTTTAATGCTAAATTTAAATTCCTATAAAAGAGACAATGCATTTTCTCTTTTCTAAGTATGCGCTGTTTAAAGAACAGTTTTATTCATCACTATTTTTCCTATTCCTAGGTAGTACAAAATTAAAACTTTATAATTGTCGACGTAAATATATTACATGATCAAAATTATTCGTACATAGATGCCAATTGCCTATTGTTCATTTCTTAAACTGGAAGGTTAAATTCGGTCTATTTTGTTATATATATTTTTTTCATATTGCAATTTTTTTTCTAAGGATATATTATTTTTTAAAACAGACGTAATTATTCATTTATTGATTTATCAATACATCAATGAATTCATTCTTCAAAACAAGATAAATGTTCCAAAATTTCCTTCAAATTCTGATATTACTTATAAGTTTAACCTTTTATATCCTGAATTTCGAATAAAAAAATTGCTTTACCTGAATAGTTATTTATTTACGTTAATGTCTAAGATATCCAGAATAACATACATAATAATATTTTGATTTTTAGATATTTTTTTTAATTAAAACTGATTTCATAAATCGGTAATTAGAGCTACTTTTGCAAAATATTTACAAGAATAATTAGATTAATTAAGAAAAAATACTGTTATGGAAATCTCACAATTCTTATAAGAACAGTGTAAATAAATGTATTGCGATCCTACTGTAACAGAGAAGTAGTATTTTTTGGAGTTGCAAATTCTTCGTATAACATTTTTTAATAGGGTAAAAGGTACACCTAGGTAAATGGTTGAGAAAATAACCACATAACAAAATTTTTAGCTTCGACTGTTTCTCGGTGCTTTCTAAAATTGATTTAGCAAATTATTTGGTATGAAAACTGTTAGCAATATTTAATCATTGCTATCATAAAATTTGCGTGATATTCGTTTTTTATCCTCAAAAATTAATTATCTATTTCTCAATATAAAAAGCATAGGTAAGATAAATTGGGCTTACCTTATATTTATGTATATCCGTTCGACATCTCATCTGGTATTTTTCCTCCGGAAAGGGTAAATGAATCTATATCTTCTTCCTGTATTTCTTATTTATCCGTATATGTGACTGATGCGCTGAACTTCATGTTGTTTAAAAAGACGCATATTTTGAGTGACTTGTGAAGTTAAATTTAGTTAAATTTGTGCCGAAACTTATAAATAGAAAAGTAAAATTACATTTAATAAGAGCTTTAACATACACATCTCTCAGTTTGAGAGTTTGAGTTACAAGTAAGAGTAGAGAAAAAAATACATGAATAAAATATCATTGGTAATAAAGAACAGGAAATTAATCCCATAAATCAGCATAACAAATAATTTGTATCAATATTTATATTTACGATAATTTAAAGTGAAAGTATATAAATGTCTTATATAGTTCATAAATATTGCGAAAATGTTTATAATAAAGTATCTGTTTACGATTGTGCAATCACTTTTCAATTTCACTTCCTTCTTTTAGATCATAAACTCTTTCGATAATTACTTTTGTAAATCACATTTGACACATGAAAAAACAATTTATTTCGCTTGATTATTTTAATATCCTTGTTTGGAGATTATATTTCACAATATATCTGTCAACAAAAACTGGAATCTAATTTTATTAGTAGACGAATTAAATACATTTTACATTGCGTTTTCTTTAACACGTTAAGCGCCGGTACTGATACTGAACTTTCCGTTTAGAAGGCGTCATTCCCCGATGACTGACGGTCTAAAATATGATATAAAACTAAATATATATATATATATTGTTTTAGGTAATTACTGAAAATCTATTTAAAATTTACTTACCTTTTATTTATTACATGATTATACTTTCTTAAAAATTACTTAAAACATTGTAAATTTTCCAGTTTCAATGTCAGTCACCGTGGCACTCAACGTGTTAATGGTGCTTAAAAACACCGTCAGTATATAAAGGGTTAAAGCAATTTTACAGCTAAAACAATTGTTTAATCTAAGACGTTGCTACTTTTCAAACTTGAAGCAAACATATTTGATAATCGCCGATTTGACAGTGTCATTTGAGATAACTTTAATTTCCAAACTTTGTCAATTCGGTGATTCCGACATCTAAAAATGATTAGGTATTGGCAGTGATTAATGCAATTGTATATCGAACCACCTCTTTATAATCATAATATGTAATAGAAACTTTTATTCTAACCAGCGAACAATGACAGGGGCGGATAGTCTAAAAGAAGTTCAAAAGGAATCAAATTTTCTTTCTATTTCGATTAAGTCTCCCTGATATGATTTTGGATGCTAAGATCGGAATTTTGTTGCAGTCTTCACGCAAGAATCAGCAGCACCGAAAGATTTTTTTAAAAATGGATTTTACTACATGTATCTATCTGCAACTGTTATAAACGGTTTCATTGTTTTAGTATTTATGTTACCTATTCCTATACTCTTCGGCCCCTGAGCCCCCATACGGGGACCTCTGTTCTTTCCCTTATAAAAACTAAAATGTCCAATTTTTTTTTACATTTTCACATCACTTCTTAATAGCTGAATGTTTTTTGCGTTCAAAGTAAACGAATAAATGGCAGCATCTAAGCGGATTCCCACATAAAATAAATGTTATTTTCATCTAAGTTTGCAAAATGCCTAAAAATGCCCAAAAGACCGTATGACCAAGAAAGTGAGAAATTTTCATAAGTATTTAACTTAAATCTTTTTCAATAAAAAATTTTGAAGATTTGTAAATTATTTACTTGTTTAAAGCTCTTAAATTTGTGATTGATTTAATTTAGGATAATGGTTATTAAATTGATGTTTTTAAGGAGTTTGTAGTTTTTTATCCATATTTTTAACCTAAATTACTAAGCGCCTAAAGGATCAATTTCAAAAAAGATATTTTTTCTGTCATTTACCATGTCATTTTGTTTGGAAAAAACCAATGAATAAGCATTTGTATTATTATTCTAGCTTCGAATAGAAGAGGTTAAATTTGATTGCAGGTAGCAAAATAAGACCGGGTCCAGCGGAAAAAAAAACAGATTTTTGTAATGAATTTTATTTTTATAGTGAACTACAACTACTTTATCGAAAATGTTGTTAATTGTAACTTGTTTTAAAAAGTAGCGACTACAAATTATTAGTGGTCACTACTTCGTTACTTTCAGATATTCTCAAATGGTTCAATCTACATTACAAATTGAAGACATAGATTAAATAATGTAATGGTCCCATTTTATATCACGTTTGATGCGATATAATCAAATAAAATGTTACAGAGAACATTGAAAAATTTAGAAAAAGAACATAGAGGAAAAATTTTTGTGTTCGTCCCTAAAATGTTAGTTTTTAGCCTAATTATTCGTTATATGCCGAGAAGAGTAATCTATACTGGGTGTCCACGTATAACCTGACCGACCTTTATTTTCGCAACCGTTGGTAGAGGTCTGCACGGGCCGACATTTCCATGCCCGGGCCCGGCCCGCCCCGGTAAAAAGTTAAAAGTTAGGCCCGAGCCCGGCCCGGTATAACAGCTAAAAGTTCGGTCCGAGCCCGGCCCGGCCTGGCCCGAAAAAAAGTTAAAATCTCGACCCGAGCCCGGCCTGGCCCGAGTGAATTTCTACAAAACATTGATTTTTACGTCTATTTGGTTAAAAATTTGTCTCGTACGAGAAGTTCAGGCCAAAAATATTTATCTTAACTTTTCTTTTCATGTTTATAATCTTCATTTTTATAGAAGTGCCGCAGGGTGCGATATTTATTTTTTTAATGAATCTCTATTTCTTGTATGTAAATGTTTCAGTTATCATTAATACTGTTAATCCACATTCCATGTATTGATGTGTTAAAAATCTGAAAAATACTATACACTAAAATCTAAAACGGAATTGCATAGAAAAGGAAAAAATTGCCTTATAGACAAGTTCCCTTCTTAGCAAGTGTAAATGTATTATATATTCTTTTCTTACGTTGTATAGTATATTAATTTTGCATGGATCAACACGTTTTTCAGTTTAAAACAAGATTCCGTCATAGGCAGGTTCTTTTTCACACGTTTTACTATATTTTAATTTAACTATATTTTAATAAGCTTAGAAATCTACTATTCTTTAAAAAGAATGAATTTGAATGTTTAATTGTAGAATAATGGCGATTTAAAAATGTAAGCATTTTTTGAAAAAAATTTGTGCCAAGCCTAATTTTACTGACCTTTGAACGGACCTGGCCACGCCAAGACAATGATTTTCATACGGCTTGAGTCAAAACCAGGAATGAAAATTTTGGACAGTGAAGATTAGGAATGAAACCAGTACCGGCTCTGTGCAGAAAAAATAAGTTAGGCCCGGCCCGGCCCGGCCCGAGCCTTCAGAAAAAAGTATGGCCCGGGCCCGGTCCGGCCCGAGTGCCGTGAATGAAAATATGCCCGAGCCCGGCCCGCGGTCCGGGCCGGGGTGGGCTCGGGCTTCGGGCCGGCCCGTGCAGATCTCTAACCGTTGGTCCTAGATGCATACTTCCAATTACAAAAATGATTTAAATAAGATAAAAAAAATTAAGCGATTTGGGTCAAGAAAAACATTTATTAAAAAATTATGAAATTTAGTTTTTATATGGTACCCTGGTACTATAAGTGATATTTAGTTAAAATTTACTGTGACACTAACAAGTAAGACAAAAAAACTCCCATTCATCTAACATTAAAATTGACCGAGGTATGAAACTTTGAAATGCATCACTTTTACCACTTTTTTGCAACTATGACGATGGAGTTAACTTTTATTAGTTAAGCTTCAGATTAGTTAAAATAATTGTATTTTAACATATATTTTATTTTGTAAGGATTTGAGGTTCTGATTTCTTTTAACAAAAATTATGTTATTTACATAAAGTTTTATTTAACTTGCAACGATCTTCTTTCCGATTTAAAATTTATACTCGAACTTTAACTCACTTTCAAATGTCCGATCGAAGTTAAATTTTACATACTGACTTAAATCCTATGACAATGTAATATTATTATGATTTTCGACGCTTACCATCTTATACATCCTTATATTAGAGGATAAAGCCAAAAAATTCGGACATATTACCGTCAACAAGTTTAAGAAAGAGTTTTAGATTAGATAACATAAACCTGCGATGGTTGTGATTTTAACTTTTATAATTTCGTTTTATGTATTTTTTAACGCTGAATAATAATAATAAAAAAAAATACCTTCACTTTTAACCATCATGTGAGAATTTTTCGCTAATCGTAAATTTCAATTCAAGGTTAAAATACAGCGAAAAATCTGATACTATAAAATAGATGTAAGACTTTTTTATTCAGTTTAATTTTATTTAATTCAGTAATTTATTCAATTGTTTGGCTTATACTGGGTTTCTTACAGCTAAACAGCTCAGGGGTCCGATGAGATTGGGAGGGGAGGGGGGATCAATTTTAACTTTGAGCTTTTTAATTTTGAAATTTGCGATTTGAGAAAAATCCTGACGCTTGGAACACATGTAGTGAGAGAGTATGAAAGAATATATTTATCCACATTGTTTATTTCTATTTCGTTTATCTGCGAGAAAGCACTATTTACTATGTTATTATCTCAAACTAGCCGTATCCAGCCACGCGCTGCTGTGGCTCAGTCTGGCTAAATGGAAAAGAAAGAAAAGAGAAAGTGCACGTTTCTCATATGTTTAATTTCATGATGCTCGTGGATATACAATATTTTTTGTTGTTACATTGTCTAAGGGATTGTCTGGTTTGCCGATTCTAGAAAACGAAACATTCAATTGTCCGTGTGAGAAGCAATCCGTGTCTAAATCTAAACCGCAGAATTCTAAACTTGGCCCTAAGATTTGTTGATGGAGATTGCAAACGCCAATCAAATTGGTAATTGCAATATCTCAAATTGAAATGGAAAATCCATTGGAATCAAAGGAATGCGAGATAATGAGGACATCTTCACCTTTGAAAGGTCCTGTCATGATTGTTGCTTCTACGACGTTGCTCATTATTTTTTTACTGCAAATATTTGTGGCAACAAAACCATTTCTTCAAAAAGCGCGGCTTTTAACTCGTGGCGGGTCCTGGGAGGGGGCTTACGCTGTGCAATGGCTCTTCCTAGACCATCCCAAACATGTTCAATAGGATTGAGGTCCAGAGATCTCGCCGGCCAAAGCATACGGCGAATATTCTCTTCAAGAAATTTGTCACCAATGTGAACTCTAAGTGGCTTCGCATTATCGCCCATAAACTTGAAGTCCGATCCTACAGCACCCCGGAACAACCTCACATAGGCTTCAAGGACCTCATCCCTAACGCTCGGCGTCTGTTGTGTGTATCCCTTTCACTGTCACTGCATCCAACAGGAGAGCCCGGTTGCTGTGGAGCCATAGACATCAGTGTTGAACACAACAAGAATGGGGGAGTGTTCTTTTCAGTAATGAGTCTAGATTCACCACGCAGTGTGATTCTCGTCAAATCTTCATCTGGAGAGAACATGGAACTCGCTATCATCCTTCCTACGTGAAAGAAATCGACAAATTTGGTGGCAAAGGAATCCTTGTCTGGGCCGGCATAATGTTGGACAGTCGTACACCACTGCACGTCTTCGATGCGGGCACTGTCAACGCACATCGCTATAGGGATGAGGTCCTTGAAGCCTATATGAGGTTTTTCCGGAGTGCTGTGGGCCCGGACTTCATGTTTAAGGACGATAATGCGAAGCCACACAGAGCTCATATTGTTGATGATTTTCTTGAAGAAGAAGATATTTGCCGTATGAATCGCCCCTCGAGGTCTCTGGAACCTCAATCATATTGAACATGCTTGGGATGGTCTAAGAAGAGACATTGCACAGCGTAACCCGCCTCCCATGACCCGCCAGGAGTTAAAAGCTGCACTTTTGCAAGAATGGGCTTTGTTGCCACAAACATTTATTGGCACCCTCATAAAAAGTATGAGAGCTCGTTGTGAGACTTGTATATCAGCGCACGGTGGTCACACTCTATATTACACAGACTTATCCCGAGATAAATGCTTTATCTCTGATTCATGATTTAGCACTTTTTGATATACCCTATATCTTAATTCACAGTTAAAATCTTTTCCATATTGTTATGTTGCTATATTCTTTCTCCCATTGTAATATAACTCTGTGCCAAAATTCATGGCAATACAGTGAATAGTTCACCAGTTTCAACAGATTTTACGTTTGTGACCTTAATTTGGGAAATTAGTGCATATTTATCAAATGGATTAAGATTTTTTAAAGAAAAAATATATTCTTTCTCATTGTCACTGTCGCTGACAATTTCTTGGTCTCTCAATACCCAAATCACCAACGTTGCTTTTGAAGAAATAATATTCAAAACCAGTTTAAATTCTGTGGGTCATTCTGTGAAAAAATTGTCTACTCGATAAGCAATACGTATTAACCCTTTATGTTCTGAATTATGAATTCATGAAAATTTTATCTTCCAAAGCATTTTTCGTGAATTTTTAAAACTACATTAGAAGATTTACATAAACATTTAATAAATTTTAGAAGGATTAATTAAATTTGAATTTATAGGCATTTTGTGCAATATTTTTAACCGCACTCAAATCTTTTATTTTAAATATTTTTCTTAGTATTTTGTAGAATTGTAGAAAATATACAAACATAATGTTTTACAATAGAAATATAGAAATATTTCCGAAATAAAAAATCCCCCCCCCCCCTTCCCAACGCCAAGAAAACTGAAAAGATGCAAAGGCAAAAGAAATCATCTTTTTCAAAATATTTTTGTTTTGTGCAACCAGTAAGGCTTTTGAAACAAGATAAAGTAATGCATCTATAACTCATCCTAAATTGTATTACTACTAATCGATGTACTACATAAATTTAATAACAAGTTATTTTAATGATACTTATAAGTACCGTCAGCAGATAAAGGGTTAAGCGATGTCCTTAACATTATTCGGAAATAAAAAATGATAATGAAAACGGAATTATCCTCATTACCCGGAGATATGTCGGGTGCAACCTATGTTGAATGAGGTGCTTTACTTTTTAACTAAATGTACCTTTCTTCCTAAACCACTCATCCGGTCACCACAAAAAATTTTTGTATAAATTTATTGCATCTATATTTATCAAATGGATTAAGATTTTTAAAAGAAAAAATATATTCTTTCTCTTTGTCACTGTCGCGGACAATTTCTTGGTCTCTCAGCAGCCAAAATCACCAAGGTTGCTTTAGAAGAAATAATATTCAAAACTAGTTTAAATTCTGCTGGTCATTTTGTAAAAAAAAAAATTGTCTACTCGATGAGCAATACTTATTAAGCGATGTCCTTAACATTATTCGCAAATAAAAAATGATAAGGAAAACGGATTTGTCCTCATTACCCGGAGATATGTCGGGTGTAACTTATGTTGAATAGGGTGTTTTACATGTTAACTAAATGTACCTTTTTTCCTAAACCACTCATCCGGTCACCACAAAATTTTTTGTATAACTTTATTCCATCTATATTTATCAAATGGATTAAGCCATTTTAAAGAAAAAGTATATTCTGTCTCTTTGTCACTGTCGTTGACAATTTCTTGGTCTCTCAATAGCCAAAATCACCAAGGTTGCTTTAGAAGAAATAATATTCAAAACTAGTTTAAATTCTGCTGGTCATTTTGTAAAAAAAATTGTCTACTCGATGAGCAATACTTATTAAGCGATGTCCTTAACATTATTCGCAAATAAAAAATGATAAGGGAAACGGATTTGTCCTCATTACCCGGAGATATGTCGGGTGTAACCTATGTTGAATAGGGTGTTTTACATGTTAACTAAATGTACCTTTTTTCCTAAACCACTCATCCGGTCACCACAAAATTTTTTGTATAACTTTATTGCATCTATATTTATAAAATGGATTAAGCTATTTTAAAGAAAAAGTATATTCTGTCTGTTTGTCACTGTCGTTGACAATTTCTTGGTCTCTCAATAGCCAAAATCACCAAGGTTGCTTTAGAAGAAATAATATTCAAAACTAGTTTAAATTCTGCTGGTCATTTTGTAAAACAAAATTGTCTACTCGATGAGCAATACTTATTAAGCGATGTCCTTAACATTATTCGCAAATAAAAAATGATAAGGAAAACGGATTTGTCCTCATTACCCGGAGATATGTCGGGTGTAACCTATGTTGAATAGGGTGTTTTACATGTTAACTAAATGTACCTTTTTTCCTAAACCACTCATCCGGTCACCACAAAATTTTTTGTATAACTTTATTGCATCTATATTTATAAAATGGATTAAGCTATTTTAAAGAAAAAGTATATTCTGTCTGTTTGTCACTGTCGTTGACAATTTCTTGGTCTCTCAATAGCCAAAATCACCAAGGTTGCTTTAGAAGAAATAATATTCAAAACTAGTTTAAATTCTGCTGGTCATTTTGTAAAAAAAAATTGTCTACTCGATGAGCAATACTTATTAAGCGATGTCCTTAGCATTATTCGCAAATAAAAAATGATAAGGAAAACGGATTTGTCCTCATTACCCGGAGATATGTCGGGTGTAACCTATGTTGAATAGGGTGTTTTACATGTTAACTAAATGTACCTTTTTTCCTAAACCACTCATCCGGTCACCACAAATTTTTTTCTATAACTTTATTGCATCTATATTTATCAAATGGATTAAGCTATTTTAAAGAAAAAGTATATTCTGTCTCTTTGTCACTGTCGTTGACAATTTCTTGGTCTCTCAATAGCCAAAATCACCAAGGTTGCTTTAGAAGAAATAATATTCAAAACTAGTTTAAATTCTGCTGGTCATTTTGTAAAAAAAAATTGTTTACTCGATGAGCAATACTTATTAAGCGATGTCCTTAACATTATTCGCAAATAAAAAATGATAAGGAAAACGGATTTGTCCTCATTACCCGGAGATATGTCGGGTGTAACCTATGTTGAATAGGGTGTTTTACATGTTAACTAAATGTACCTTTTTTCCTAAACCACTCATCCGGTCACCACAAAATTTTTTCTATAACTTTATTGCATCTATATTTATCAAATGGATTAAGCTATTTTAAAGAAAAAGTATATTCTGTCCCTTTGTCACTGTCGTTGACAATTTCTTGGTCTCTCAATAGCCAAAATCACCAAGGTTGCTTTAGAAGAAATAATATTCAAAACTAGTTTAAATTCTGCTGGTCATTTTGTAAAAAAAATTGTTTACTCGATGAGCAATACTTATTAAGCGATGTCCTTAACATTATTCGCAAATAAAAAATGATAAGAAAACGGATTTGTCCTCATTACCCGGAGATATGTCGGGTGTAACCTATGTTGAATAGGGTGTTTTACATGTTAACTAAATGTACCTTTTTTCCTAAACCACTCATCCGGTCACCACAAAATTTTTTCTATAACTTTATTGCATCTATATTTATCAAATGGATTAAGCTATTTTAAAGAAAAAGTATATTCTGTCTCTTTGTCACTGTCGTTGACAATTTCTTGGTCTCTCAATAGCCAAAATCACCAAGGTTGCTTTAGAAGAAATAATATTCAAAACTAGTTTAAATTCTGCTGGCCATTTTGTAAAAAAAATTGTCTACTCGATGAGCAATACTTATTAAGCGATGTCCTTAACATTATTCGCAAATAAAAAATGATAAGGAAAACGGATTTGTCCTCATTACCCGGAGATATGTCGGGTGTAACCTATGTTGAATAGGGTGTTTTACATGTTAACTAAATGTACCTTTTTTCCTAAACCACTCATCCGGTCACCACAAAATTTTTTCTATAACTTTATTGCATCTATATTTATCAAATGGATTAAGTTATTTTAAAGAAAAAGTATATTCTGTCTCTTTGTCACCGTCGTTGACAATTTCTTGGTCTCTCAATAGTCAAAATCACCAAAGTTGCTTTTGAAGAAATAATATTCAAAACTAGTTTAAATTCTGCTGGCCATTTTGTAAAAAAAATTGTCTACTCGATGAGCAATACTTAGTGATGGGCGATTCTGGAAAATTCAGGAATCGATTAAAATCGACATCATATAAAACTGAATCGATCACAATGAGAATCGATTCCCAAATTCTAGAATCGATACTTGAATCGATATTTCGATAGTCACAGATTCGCACAGATAAGCTCAAAAATATTAATTTCAAAACTTAGCGAATCAACAGAGCCGTAGCGACCACCTCCCATACCTCACATTTAAAGGGTAGACAAAGTCAGGGGCCCAGTCGTAAGCTATTACAGACTTTTGAGTCAAATCTCAAATAATAAAGTTTTTAACTTTTAAATTATTAGTTTTAAGATGTAATTTTACTAATATTGTATTTTAGATTTTATTTAAATTTCTTTTTTAAGAAAGGTCTCGGTTAAATACAAGTTGGAAATTGCGCGTCAAACGTGGCAAATGTGGTGCGCTCGTACTATAACAGTGCACTTCATAAGTGCATATCAATTTCATTATGTTCGAAAGTCTGTAACATCCTTAAAATGCACTTGAAATAATTTTTTCCATTGGCCGTAATGTAACGGAAAACTTTTGACTGTCCCTGTATCATAATCATATGTAAATCACTGTGATTTTCTTCCAGCCTGAATTAAAATTAAAATTTTCAGGGACATAATTCACGTTGCCATAAGAACCGATTTAGTATTCTTACAATTTGAGTTTAATAATGTAACTAGCAAAGTTTATTAAAGTTCTTTTATTAAAAAAAAAAAAAAAAAATCGTCGCTGCAAGACGTGAAAATTTAGTTTTCTCAGAAGAAATAAAAATCAATTAATTTTACTGTCTTAGAAGGATAGTGGACGCACATGTATATTGCTTGGAAATCTTTACATTATAGCTAGTAACTAGCGGGTTCCCCCAATATGAAATCTCGAAGCGAACGAACCGCGAACCGGGTTCCCGCTGCCTACAGCACCGTATAGGTGTACCCCCCCACACTTTGCCCACCGGGTCGGAAAAACGCACTCACCTCACCCCCCCCCCCCCCAATTTTTGACATTCATCATTTAAAAATTTTTTATTATGTGTTATAAACTATCTTAAAATTTCAAACAAATCGCCCTGTTATATTTTCTAATTTTGTTCTGCCCCTCCCCTCTATCCCCCCCCCCCGAAATGTGACGCGCCATTCTTTTTTATAATTTTTTATCATGTGTTATAAACAATCTTAAAGTTCAAAACAGATCGCATTGTTAGATTTCCTAATTTTAACAAAATCGCGTTATGTTAGTTCCAGATTCCACCACCAGGGTGCGCACTCTATTCCTAACAAAACTGTGAACGAAACTCCGTTAAACAACCTATCAGTAGATATATTACTCAAGAGTGTGGCAATCTTGATCAAAAATTTAAGCTATTTGCCGAAATTACTATTCGGAAAGTATTTTCGTCATTTCTCCGGCTTTATTAACTATTACTTCTAGGTATTTTTGAGCTTCTGCGCAATCCCCCGGACGTCTTCTCCTGGTGAGACTGTTGTATTTTTCAATTATTTGAGACATTTGCATCTTTTGGACTACTAATTCTCTAAATTCCAATATATTCTCGTCTTCCCTCGGTTCCGCATCTAGGTTCAGGTTACT
Organism: Maratus speciosus; assembly: GCA_963932465.1. NCBI lineage: Eukaryota > Metazoa > Arthropoda > Arachnida > Araneae > Salticidae > Maratus > Maratus speciosus. The sequence continues at coordinate 317,229,502 of OZ010788.1, read as the reverse complement.
CTGATTTATTTCATCTGAGACCAACACTTGAGCTGCTTTTTCAGCCGTTGCTGGATGTTCATTTTTATTTGATTTCGTTATTTCTTTTTGTTTCACTTTTGGAGTAGATTGTATTGTTATATTGGATTGAAAGGATTCTCTTCTAATTGTTGATCTTTCTCCAATTCCTTCCTCTTGTAGTTCCTTGACCCTCTGTGGCTTTGGTTTTGCCTGCTTATTTGTTGGTTGGATCTCTAAATCTTCTATCTTCTTGTTTAATTGTTTTATCTGTTCTTCTTTATTTTCCAACAATTCTCTCAGTTCCAGTATCTCCCGCTCTTTCTCTCCCAATTTCTGTTCATTGTTTTCATAATTTTTTATTACATTTTCTATTATCTCTTTGTATTTTGGGTAAAGTTCCTGTTCTTTTTTGCGTCGTTTTCCATTCGCTTTCTTATGAATCGTACAAAATTTTTCAAATGTTTGTTGGAGTGTCTGTTCTGAGCTACTCATTTCTATAGACTGCTCACTTATCGAAGAACTTTGCCCCTGTGTCTTGGAGCTATTTTGCATTTTTATGCTGTTTTATGAATAATTTTTCTTTCAAGAGTAATAAGATTCTCGAAGATTATAATATTTGAAATATGTATACTTTTATAATTAATTTTATAATTAATTTTAGATTAGAATTGGACGGGGCATCACCAGGCCCGCATCACACGTCTTTGAAGGAAAGTTATATAGGAAAGTAAAAAGCAAAAACCGATAGTCGAAACTACCGAAAATGACTGTGATAAAAAATTAAGCCAAATAAAAAGGGGAGATTTTTGAAAAATAAATGAAACAAATAAAATTAAATAAAATGATAGTTAAAGATTAATGCCAAAATAATAAAAAAAAAGGGGGGGGGGGATAGTATGTGTATATGCTTCTCGTGACACCATGACCATACACAACAAAATCAATTTCGACAAAATCAATTCCAATAAAGTCCATTGTACTATCAACATGTTATTGTTGTTGATGTGCACGTATTAGTTCTTAAAAATGTTTGTCTATGACACTCAGTATTTACAGTTGCACTCTTAGTAATTTTACCATTATGTTCAGCTTAATGCTTCACTAATAAATTATTATTTACAGTATGTTACAGCACAGTTAATACTTTTGATTTCAGATAAATTCAGTAGCAAATTAATTATAATATTTATATACAGAGATAAGTATGATTCCCAATGGTAAGGATAAAGAAGAAATAAATAAGCCTGACTGTTGCTGTCCAATGCGGCCGGGCGGACGATGACCACACAGAGTACTAAATGAAATTTGGAAAGGATAATGTATAGTGATAATTAAAAAGTAAAAGAATGGTTTTGCACTTACCCGGCTCATAAGTCCCGCTGCGCTTGCCTGGAAGGAAAAGCATGGTTAGGTGAAATGAAGGACTATCCTGTAGCAGAGATGAGTATTTGTTAGAGTAGCAACTAACAACTTGAAGTAATAGCGTCCTCAAGCAGCCAAAATAGAGTTAGAGCTTGGATGAGAATGGATGTGAGAAGGGTAGGCCATGATAAGAAGAATGATATGTACCTCGAGGGGGTGCGAGCAAAATTTGAAAATCTCTAAAAAACGCCCCCTGGAGGCTGAAAATCAAACTGTAGAATGAAAAGGATACTGAAGATGGAAAGTAGAGGTCAAGACCTTTCCAACGATATGTCACATGCCTACCCCCCATGACGAACCACCGTTGCCCCCCCCCCCCCGGGGCCCCCCTGGTGCACCCCGTCACCAGGGGACCATAACCATCTGACGGCCCATCTGATAACTGAACTATACATGTTAAACATGTGGGGGTCTAGGACCAACGGTATACGAGTAAAACCTGTTTGAAAATAATTTACCTAGAAAATAACATTTAATAGTGGTAACTAAACTTTTGACTTTTTTATATTTAATAAGTAGCATTTATCTCAGGACTCCGTCAAAAAACTCCACCTAAAACGGTAAGGAACGCTAAGGTTTAAAAAAAAAAAAATTCTAGCGGCCTTCCCCCCCCCCCTCAATACCGACCGGAGTCGCATAAATCCCTCCCTGAGAAAAATACCTGCATTCAACACTGATTTAACAACCTAGAAAGTAAAAAAAAAAGGCTCTTATACAAAATTTTACAGCAATTCTGGCACTAAAACAGCAAAATTGGAAGAATTGATTCAACCCGAATCGTGGATCGACCGTGATGCGATTTGAATTGAAGTAAATCAAAACATAGCGATTCGACATTGCATCTAAAGAATTGAAGTAAATCAAAAAAATAACGATTCTGAAGATCGCATCTGAAGATCGACATCGGCATCGAATCTGAACTGAATCGATTCACCGTTTCTGATCCAAGGGCAGAATCGATGCGTTCATCTTTCCTTGCTTTCTTTTGTCTTTAGAAAAATAAAGTGTTGTTTTCGTGAAAATTTTCGACTTCTGGTTTCTAAGGATTTATAGTTTTAAAACTTCTTGTCTGGAATACGATTTGACTATTTTTATAAATTTTTTGTCTGTCAGTCTGTCTATTTGTTTGTCTCTGACAAAAAAATTGTGAGCAGTCTATTTCCAGAACTAATGCATGGAATCTGTTGAAACTTTAGATTCAGTTAGACCTTCATATAAATTGGTGCTGATTACTTTTTGGTGAAAATCGCTCAACAGGTGGCGCTGCTATGCTGCATTTTTCATGATTTCCGCAAGATTGCTATCTCAAGAACTAATGCACGAATATTCACCAAACTTCAGATTCAGTTTGACGTTGACATAAGTTGTTGAGGATTAGGTTTTGATGTAAATCTACCGGCAGGTGGCGCTGCCATGTTGCATTTTTCCCGATTTTCGCAATAGCTCTATCTGAAGAACTAATACCCGGATTTTCATAAAACCACATTCAGTTAGACGTTGGCATAAATTGCTGCTTATTAGGTTTCGGTGTAAATCGCCCAACAGGGGGCGTTGCTATGCTGATTTTATCAGCAGAGTTGAATTCAGACATTTTTCTCCGGGAGGGACAGTTCAGAGGGGGAGGGGATTGGACTTTTGTGCATTTTAATGTACAAAAAGCATAAAATCTCAAACTTTCTGGGGGGCATTTGAATGTTGCGGGGGGGGGGGGAGGGGCGATGTTACCCTCCCCGGCCACCCCCTGAATTTAACACGTTTTTCAGGATTTAAACAATTTTAGGGATAATATCTCAAGAACTAATGAACGAAATTTCATCAAACTTAATATTCTGTTAGACAATGCCATAAGTTATCCATGATTAGGTTTTTGTGTAAATGATATAACAAATTGTGCTGCCATGCTGCTTTTATCAACAGTGTTGAATTCAGACATTTTTCTCCGGGGGGGGGGGGTTCTATGATTCTGGCGAGGAACATTCTAGAGTTACGAGTGGGGGGGAGGGGATTGGACTTTCGTCCATTAAGCATAAAATCTCAAATCTCCCTAGGGGACATTTCAATGTTCCGGGGAGGGGGGGGGGGCTCCACCCGTACCAGCCCCTGAATTCAACACTGTTTTTCAGGGTTTACACAATGTTTGCGATAACATCTCAAGAAGTAATGAACGGAATTTCATCAAACTTAATATTCTGTTAGTCATTGACGTAAGTTGTTTCTGAGTCTTTCGTGTTAATCATGTAATAGGCTGCGTTGCTATGCTGCTTTTTTCATGATATTCATGATAGCCATATCTCACAACTAATGCACGGAATTTAATCAAACTTCATATTCTGTTACACTGTCGTATAAATAGATCCTTATTAGGCTTGGGTGTATACTACCCAACAGGTGTCGCTTTTATGCTCTTTGAACTGGGATTTTCCGTTGCGGACATCTAAGAGGGTGCGGGCCGAAATTCAATGATTTGTTAGGAAAATGGGATTCTTATATATATTTTTTAACTACACATATTTCAACGAACCTATACTTTTGGATCGTCATGATGGGTATAGGTTATTTAAATTTGACACTGTGATAGCGAATTTTGAAGTTTTAACATTTATGAGACAGAAGAAAGTTTTGGGATTGGGCATCCAACTACTTGACCTTAAATTCTTGAAGGAAAATGAAAATGATATGACCTTTAGAGACATCGATTAAAAAATTTATAGTATCGATTAAATCGAGTTGGCCATAGTATCGATTAAATCGATTAAAAAAATCGAAATCGCCCATCACTAGCAATACTTATTAAGCGATGTCCTTAACATTATTCGCAAATAAAAAATGATAAGGAAAACGGAATTGTCCTCATTACCCGGAGATATGTCGGGTGTAACCTATGTTGAATAGGGTGTTTTACATGTTAACTAAATGTACCTTTTTTCCTAAACCACTCATACGATCGCCACAAAAATTTTTGTATAATTTTATTGAATCTATATTTATCAAATGAATTAAGATTTTTTTTAAAAAAATAAATATATTATATTGAGGTTTTGAAGAAAGCACTGTGTTTTTCTTTCATAACCTCAAAAAAATATTTTTTATCTTAAAAAAAATCCTTATAAGGGTATTCTGGTCTGGAATTTAAAAAAAAAAAAAAAAAAGGCCACCTTTTTTTATATATATATTCTTAAAATTTAGACCTTTAAGAACATACCCTCAAACGAAAATTTTAAAATTCGAATAATTTACGGAGTTTTAGCTATTTTAGTAACGCAGCAACTAAGCCCGTCACGCGGAGCAAAACAGACAATAGACGGTGAAGAATGCCCGACTACCCGACCATTTTTGATATTGTAACGGTTTGACTCGTTACTAGTGGAGCCATATGTAAAGCATTTAAATTGGCAGTATTCTTGACATCTGCTCGCCAAACATTTATTTTTTCACAGCACTACATTACTACATTTTTCTCAAAACTACTTTTTTCAATATGGTTGACATGATATCCATAGTTCAATTTAACCGATTTACTTCAAATTTTGTATCAAACTTCAATGTCTCACTTTTTATCGCCTCTACTATTTTTGTATCGAAATTATTCGTTTACTATTTAAAAAAATTAAAAATTATGAAAAATAAGATAGAGTGAAAAGTGCCTTTTTCTTTTCAGACAGACGACATTAAAAAAAAAAAAAAAAAAAAAAAAAAAAAAAAAAAAAATCGGTTTTCTCTTAGATAGGCGCTATAACGATATTCTTATTAATCAGAAACTTAAAAAAAAATTAGATGCCCAGAAGGGTTGCAATCGTGTCAAACAGTACACCCCCTTTTTTTACCCCCAACTTTACCAGCTTATAACTTATTTAATTCTCATTTATTTTCACAAATCCTTTTGTATATTTTCAAAATATCAATAAATAAGTTGTAAAAAAATGAATATTAAAAATAATTTATATATAGTATTTATATAAATATATATCTATATATATATCTATATATACATATATTATCGATTTCGACAAAAAGGCCAAAATTTATACATCTAGACCAGAATACCCCCTTAATTCATTTAATAAATATAAGTTCTTCGAAGTCATGCAAAATATTTTGTGGTGACCGGATGAGTCGACGAGAAAAGGTTAATTCAGTTAACATATAAAACACCTCAATAATAAGAGTTTACTGTATTACACTTTATTAATCTTTTGAATATGTTACCTCAGAAATAAAAATTTTCGACTGTCTTTTAAAACAGCGATATGGCTTGAAAAAACAAACTGGAGTCGTTTCCATAAAGAAATTTTAACAAACTTTGACGTTTTCAATATGAACATCTAATTTTGACTTAATATTTGGATTTTTAGGCTAAATCTTACCTTGTGATATCGAGCGGAAAGTCGTTCGGGGAAGTAATTTAGGAATTATGTCCAGTGGCACCAACTTATATGGGCCTCTAAGGCCCGAGGCCACTCAATAATTTTATCGCCAACCCAATTTTCATTCATTTATTTCGTTATTTATTTATTTATTTAATCGCTGAAATAAAATTTATTTTATTGACGTTCTCAAAATTTTTGTTTGAACTAGTTGGATGTGCCAATCCCAAAACTTTCTTCTATCTCATGTCAATATTTCATTTTAATTAGTTTTATTAGTATTTTTATTAGAATTAAGCATAACTTCATACACTTTTCGATGGTACAATATTGAAAATTGCAAAAAAAATCGCTATTACAGCGCCTTCTTCCTGCGGAATTTTTCTAAATTCAGGGAGGACCTTCTTGCCATGACCAAAAACATACACAAAAAATTTGGTTCAATTCTATACATAACTTCATACACTTTTCGATGGTACAATATTCAAAATGCACAAAAATCTCACAAAAATCGTTATTACAGTGCCCTCTACCGGTAGATTTTTTCTAAATTCAGGGAGGACCTTCTTGCAATGGCCAAAAACATACACAAAAAATGGTTCAATTCCATGCATAACTTCATACACTTTTCGATGGTACAATATTCAAAATGCACAAAAATCGCTATTACAGCGCCCCCTACCGGCGGATTTGTTCCAAATTAATGGAGGACCTGCTTGCCATAGTCAAAAACTTAAAATAAAAATTTGGTTCAGTTTTATGTATAACTTCATACAATTTTTGATGGTACAATGGCGAGACACGGACACACGGGCAGACAGACAGACATTTTTTATAAATATGTTTTTTGTGATATCTGACCCCTAAAACGTGTAAATCCGTCGAAAACCGGAAGTCGAAAAAAGTTTCGATTACAATACTTTCTTCTATTGAAGATAGAAGAAAGTGAAAATAGTAAGGACAACAATTAGACGAATGTCAGACGGTCGTCAAAAAAGACGCCCGTCTGACATTGGTCTTAGGCTTACAGGAGAGCTGAAAGCCTCTTCTTCGGATGTATAATTGAATTTCTCTCGAAAACAAGTTTCCTGCATATTTTGCTATCTGTTTTAATGCCTTGAATCAATAAAGAACTCAATTGACTAAAATGTGTGTTTCTCTTGAAAAATAGTTTTTTGCACTTTCCATTTTTATAATATTTATAATAGATATTAATGTATTTATAAGAATGAAATTAAGAATATAATTTAATACAATTATTTATTAAGTTATAGCAATTTTATAGTTCACTTTGAAAAACTACAATATGTCTTCGAATTATCATCTTTCGTCATTTGCTCCTCTCCCGCCCCTCTTTCCACGCGCATACACTAAGGTGGAAAATTGTGTTATTTTATTCATAAAGTTTGGAGCCCACTCAATACTTTTCAAAAGTTGGCGATCCTGATTAAGCCCATAATAAAGATTTGAACTTCTAATGTTGGATTCACTTTTAATACAGTAGACCCCCTAAAATTCACAAATGCCTAAAATCCTCACATCACTGCAGATGTAAACAACGAAACTTTCAGTTCAGATTTAGGGGCAAAATTACAGATTTTTTTAGTTTTATATCCCTTCATATGCATTTTAATATGTAATTCTCGATAATATGACTGAACTTGTGGTTTTTCATGAAGGAAGCATAAATTTATTTCTAAAAAAAATCAAGATATTGCTGATATATCTGGTAATCACAATCTTTTTACCAAATATTAATCAAGCTTTTTTGGTTATTGCTATTAAGGCTAGCTAAACATAAAATAAAACTTCTTTACTTTAGGATTTTGATGTGAATTAATTTATAGGGTACCTTTATGAAGAAAGTTTCATTGAATAATTAAAGGAAAAGGTATCGCATCTTTATTATATTAATTATTTATATTAATTATGTAATTGACTTTTACTTTTAATAATTTAATCATTTTTTAAATTAGCTTACTTTTTATCATTTTACTTTATTACTTTACTTAATTATTTTAATATTTTATTATATTGCAAACATTCATTATAATTTTGATTGCATTATTACATTCAAATTACTGTTTAAAAAATGTAAACAAAGCAATGACCAGAAATCCGCAAAATTTTAAAATCCGCATAACCTCTGGTCCCGAGCTGTGCGGATTTGAGGGAGTCTTTTGTAGTTGCAAAACAAACTGAGATACGTGTAGTTTTCTAATCATAACTCAAAAACTATGTGGAAGAATGAGCTGATATTTTAAATTCGTGTATATAAAGGGTCTAGAAATCGATTTCTATTAAATTTTCGTAGGTTACAATACACATTATTTTTTTCGGATATTAATTTCTAAATTTCTAAACTATGAAATATGGTATCCCAATGTAAAATTTCCGAAAAATCTAAATATGATATCAAAATTAGGTGTTCATATTGAAAATTTCAAAGTTTGTTACAATTTCTATATGCAGATAGCACTCTAAGCTTATTTTTATAACATAATTTAAAAGAAGATATTATTTCCAATCAAATGGCTATTTCCGTCCCCCCCCCCCCTATGAAAATTCGACGATTAAAATGGGTGGGGTACATTTTTGCCCCTCTGTACGTAAAATAGCGAAACCTCTTTCGATAAGCTTGAGAATTCAATTCTATGCTTTTCAGTATTATATTTCTTCTCACTGAATTTAACTTTTTCTTTCTTTTTACCTTTGGCACGTAATTCTTTTACTCATAGAGAAAGTTTTTTTCACACTTCCTGTTGCATTGAAGTCTTAATCTCCTTTCTAAAGCTGTCGCGATCTAAAGAGGGGAAAAGTTTTTCCAATAGATTATGTGTTTGCGTTTATGATATTACTAAGATATACGTGAAATCACTGTAACACTGTCTACTAAAAATGATAGAATTTTATGTATTACAATTCTGCTATGGTACACAACATAATATTTTTACTATGTTCATAGAGTATTCTTTTAAGTAAAATAGTATGTTAATTTAGTTTGTACAAATAGGGCACAAAAATAGTGAAAACTTTAAAAATCATTGTTTACAAAAATCAAAAAACGATGGGTTTGAGATAGTTTGAAAGATGTGTAAAGAATTTATGTATTTTTTAGCTCATAGGCTATCAAAGCCTGAGAGCTAATGTGCTTGCAGGTTCTGTATGTTGCGTACGTATGTATGTACGTAACATCCAGATTACGTAACGTGATAACTCTTGATAGAAATATCCAATTTGCTTAACATTTGGACATAGGTTCATTCTGATAAGGCGCTTCCCTGATTAGTTTAGAGGATTAATTGGTTAAGTGTAAAGGGAGGACTAATCCCCCTCCTTGATTTAGATAAATGGGTTTTCATGCAGAATTATCCTATTTACTTCGATTTTGGTATACCGGTTTATTCTGTTAAGGCACTTCCCTGATTAGATGTGAAGGTTCATTGACTAAGTATAAAGGGGAGAGGGAAATGGGGAAGCTAATCCCCCCCCTTAATTTATCTAAATGGGGTTTTTTGTCGATTTCTTTATTTTTCGAGGGGCATTATACTTTGAAATTAGAATATAATATACAATTAGTGTGAATAGCCTATGAGCTCAATGCCATCAGTTTAACTGGGCCCTTGTCTTTTTTTATTCTTTTCCTTTTTTCCCATGAAGAAGAATTTTATGAAAATAAAGCACTGGTAAATGGCTGAATTAATAACGAATACGTTGAAAACGTGCACATTAGTCTATTACAAATAGACTTGTGTGTTCCTAATTTTTTAATTTGTTGACTTATAGTTGAAAATATCACACGAAATAATGTTAAGGGTCATCACACAAAGCTTTGTAAATGTTAATCTTGACTTATCGACGACTGGTTTGTTCAAATTCTGCTTGCAAAATAATGCGAAAACTGGAAAAAGAGTGTTTAACACCTGTTAAACTAAGTACCGGATACTTTTTCTGTATAGAAATATCACGTTTATCTCATTCTCGTTTTGATCTTATGGCATACGAAATGGAAATAATGGTGTTTGGAGCAGCTACAGTCTACAGGACGCAACAGCTCAATTAAAATGTAAATACATAGGGTTTATAATGTGAAAAATGGAAAAGAATTATTAACACTTGTTGAACTAGGTAACGGATATCATTTCTGTATCGAAATATCACGTTTATCTCATTCTCGTTTGGATCTTATGACATATGAAATTGAAATAATGGTGTCTGAAGCAGCTACATACTACAGGATGCAACAGCTCAATTAAAATGTAAACGAATAGAATTTATAATATGAAAACTGGAAAAGAATTTTTAACACCTGTTGAACTAGGTAACGGATACTATTTCTGTAACGAAATATCACGTTTATCTCATTCTTGTCTGGATCTTATGGCATACGAAATGGAAATAATGGTGTCAGAAGCAGCTACAGTCTACAGTCTACAGGATGCAACAGCTCAATTAAAATGCAAATACATATGATTTATAATGTGAAAACTGGAAAAGAATTTTTAACACCTGTTGAACTAGGTAACGAATATCATTTCTGTATCGAAATATCACGTTCATCTCATTCTCGTTTGCATCTTATGGCATATGAAACGTAAATAATGGTATCTGAAGCAGATACAGTGGACAGGATGCAACTGCTGAATTAAAATGTAAATACATAGGATTTATAATGTGAAAACTGGAAAAGAATTTCTAACACCTATTGAACTAGGTAACGGACACCTTTTCTCTTTCGAAATGTCAGGTTTATCTCATTCTTGTTTGCATCTTATGGCATATAAAATGTAAATAATGGTGTCTGAAGCAGGTACAGTCTAGAGGATGCAACAGCTCAATTAAAATGTTAATACATAGGATTTATAATGTTAAAACTGGTAAAGATTGTTAACACATGTTGAACTAAGTGATACAATTTCTGTTTCGAAATATCACGTTTATCTCATTCTCATTTGGATCTTATGGCATACGAGATGCAAATAATTGTGTCTGAAGCAGTTACAGTCTACAAGATGCAACAGCTCAATATCATTTCTTTTTTGAAATATCACGTTTATCTCATTCTCATTTGGATCTTATGGCATACAAGATGTAAATAATTGTTTCTGAAGCAGCTACAGTCTACAAGATGCAACAGCTCAATACCATTTCTTTTTCGAAATATCACGTTTATCTCAATCTCGTTTTAATCTTATGGCCATACGATATGGAAATAATGATGTGTGAAGTAGCTACAGTCTACTCTACACTGCAGGATACAACAGCTCAATTAAAATTACAATACGTAGGTGTGAAGCAATTAATGCTCACACTTTTTAAATTAAAGATTTGGCCGGATGTACCGATGGTAAGTACATTGCAATGCTTCACAGAACCCATTATACTTTGATCTCTCATCCCATTAATTGACTGCATACATTTCAAAAGTTTACGATGTTATTTAGTGGAACTTTCGAGAAAACAAATTTTTGATTGGGTGGTCCATTAGACAGGCATGTCTTTACAGTCTCAGAGTATCAGGCCGAATGTCACTTACACATAAATTGTACGCCAACATCCAATGGAATACAAAGCCAATATGAGAGTTTAAACAAACGCCAAAATTATCCGTTGCATAGTAAAGCAATGGGAGAGAATTTAAATTATTGGCGAATAAAATGATAAAGACAAAATCGCGAAAATACCTCACGCAACCGTACATAAACATCTACAAAACGTTAGACTCTATTTATATTATAGATGACATATATCATTTGTGTTAAAATTTATTGCCTGACTATAATGCAATCAATGGATAAAAAGCCTTGTTAATAAAAATGATCGCTTTCTTTTATAAACAAAGTAAGGAAATTACCTACATTAATCATGTAACAAAAATATATTAGTATTAAATTTATATCGAATATGATAGGAAAATAACTCATAAATATTGCTATATAATTAAAGTTGTTGAATTGCAGATTTAGATTAGTGAAAAGCAAAATGATAATGAATCAATCCGTTTAATGTTTACATTTTTATAACTTACATCCGAAAGAAAAGAGAAACATGAAAATGTATTTCGCCATGAGATTACTTTTTAACGAATCCAGTTATGACTCTTTAAATAAAAGGAAAGAAAGAGTAAACTTTAATTTAAAAATAGAATTAAAAAAAACAATATATGATGCATCATCATAGTAGGATTTAACTTCTATCAGTTTTCAAGAAATGTCCTAGAAAAGATAGTTTTATCTCGTAAGTCAGGATAAGAAGAAAGTTTTAGAAATTCGAGCCTTCCACAAAACTCAAGTAGTAAAGAAAAAATGTTCGGCTTCGAACGAGAACAAAATGAGGAACATTTGTCAAATAATACTGTTTTCCTCTCAAGAGTAATTTTATGATGCAGTTTATTTTATCAGTTAAAATATGTAAATGGATGGCTTTGAAACGTGCAATTTTTATTTAAGAGAACGAACATAATTTTTAATGAATCAAGAATATTTCTCATTTATCATCCTGAAGTTAAATTTTCTGATATGGAACATCAGTAGAACTATACGAATCGTTTCATGAAATAAAAAATGAAGTTTGAAATGAACTTATTTGGGGGGGGGGGGGGGGAAGAGAGAGCGGGAATATATGAACGCAAGAGAAAAAAACTCTTACTAAATAGTAAAATCATTAAAATGATTATATAAATATCTGCGAGGGACCTAGACACTTTAAAGTTACAAACCAATAAATGATACAGTAAAGCTACACATTTTAGACGGAATTGATAATATAAAAATATTACTAAAGAAATAACAATAGAACATACTGGAGATGAAAGAGTACAAATCAGGATATTTTAATGCACTCAGTTATCAATTTTGCATAAAAATCGCAAGTTTCTGTTTATTTTTCCCCTTAGTTTAATTTTGCTTTCCATACAATAAGGTGTACATCCATCTTGAAAAAATTACAGGTTTCTTGCGAGACCGTATTAATTAACACTGTATTTGGATCTTATGAAAAGGTAGAATTTGTCAAACTTTTTTTTCTCCTGTGGTCTTGTCCTAGCAATCAATCATATTCAGTAATTATAGCATTCAGATTCTCTCGATGTTTTATATTAGTCTCGGAAATGCCGTATACTTGTTATAATAACTACTGTCTTTTCACATTCGATATTACATTCCCATAGTTTCATTCAACTTATCCAAAGTAATAGCCATTAAATATTAAACATATTCGCTGAAATTACATGGAAAAAAGCTAGGTGTCTTCTTTTAATTAAATATGTAATAAGTAAGTTGTATTTCGTTATTAATATAACTTAAAAATCAAGGCATCATAATGCTTCACTTGCATTGTTTCTAATGTAAACAATGTCGCTTGTTATGTCATTTTCTCGGTATGTGTTAGGATAATCATCTAAAGCATCAAAAAAACTTTAAAAAAAACTTTTAAAATTTGAATTCAAACGGAATCTATAGTGTAAGATTAGTATACAGATTCATTCGAAATTTTGAATTCCCCTTTTTGTCTATGAGGATCGTATGAACATATTAAAAGATGTAAGATTTTGAAACTTAATCACAGGACCAGCTCATTAACATAATCTTTTTTCTGCCTCATTGAAAGAGCTTTTTGCAATTTATAACTACCTTCTTATCTCCAACAAGTAAAAAATTAAATCACGTTTCAAAAATTTTTTGGACTTTCGATATACAAATATAAAGAAATGGAGGAGGTGGGAGGAACAAGGAAATGATACATGTATTGAATGATTTATCACAAGTATATGTCTAGGCGGGTTTATCGGGTTAACCTTTTTCTTTTAATTCAATTCTCAAGTTACGCTAGACTGGCCTTTCACACTGACCTTATACATATCATTATTAGCATATATTTCAAGAGATCATTTTTCACATTTATAATTTTTAGGCTGTCGAGTGTAGAGCAAACATTACAGAGGCCTTTTTATTGTCAGATGCTTTTGCTGGCAACTATTATTCAAATTGACAGAATCAACATTCAGCATCTCATTCGAGAACACAGTTATCAGTATTGAGTGTAATTTTGTTTCTTTCTTTATCATTTATGTAATAAAAAGTTTCTGAGATTTTAAATTCGAGTCAAAAATGACAATGATAGAATTACTTGCCATTTATTATATGAGTTTATGTTACATTAATCATTCTATTGGATAACTTTAGTAAGCTTCAAATAAAGTTTGAGATTATCTGTTTTTGTCACTTTATTTTTTAAATATATATATATCCTTCCGGCTCGGCCTGCAGGCACAGGTAGATTTCGAAGTAAAGTACTAATTTCCCCAACAAAAAATAAATCAAGAATAGAGATAATTTTTGGTCATTTTCTGAGAAGTAATAACATGTTGAAACAGGTTCGATATGTTTCATAAATAAGAAGTTACGGTGGTTTAAATATTTTTATAAACCTCTCCGCCCAATTTTTTTGCTGTAGGAGTTCAACCTATTAGAAACTTTATGAAAAGATTTATATAATACATTAAAACCGTGTAGTGATTATAAATTTTGTACCTTTTCCTAGAAGTAATAATAACTTTAAACTGATTCGATATGTATCATAATTAAGGAGTTATGGATTTTCTTCTGTTTTCACAAAACCCCTCCCCATTTCCACCCTCTTAATCCGATTTTGCCCATTAAAGAATTTGATAGAAATTTTCTGCCCCTTGATTTTATGTATCAGTTTGGAAGAGATTTGTGCAAAATTATGGAAGTTACGGTTTCCGTAGAAAAGTGATATAGATAGATAAAATTTTGACAGGGGATGATTTTGGGTTCTAGGGGTCATGTTCGGCGTAGATCTGCAAAAAGTTTTCAGTAATTCCAACATAGCGGAGACTGCAGTAGGTAGTCTTTCTTACGAAATCTACCTAAAAATACCAGAAAATCGTTTATTTCTTTCAAGACAGTTTTAGGTAGATTTCGTATGAAATACTACCTATTACATTTTCCCCTATGTTGGAATTTCTGAAATATTTGCAGACCTACACCGATCATGACCCCTAGAACCCAAAACCATCCTCAGTAAAAAACTTTATATATATATGTATATATATTGTCGGTATACCACAAGGAGGTTGTACATCCAGTTTATTAGCAGACTTATACTTATATCACTATGAACGTACTTTTACTAATAATAATCTCCATTTATATCGTTATATTGATGACATAATTTTAATTGCCACTGATCAATCTAAAATTTCTCAATTTCCAGTTGATTATCCCACTAATTTGGAATTAACGGAAAACCTCTTATCTAAGAATACTATTAACTTCTTAGATGTTAAAATTACAATAAAAGAAAACAAAACAATAATTGATCTATATGATAAACGTAAAGAATTTAAATTCAAAGTTAATACATTTACTAATTTTAAATCTTGTCTTCATAATTCTGTATATCGTAATATAATCCTTAATCATTTATATAGAATAAAATGTTTATGTTCTTCTCATCTAATTAACAATAATATTAAAAAACTGATTTATGATGCATTAAATCATGGTTTTCCAAAAAAAATTCATATATTCTTTAATGTATAATTAGTACTTAAATGATCTTAAAAAACAAATTAACACATGCGTAAAGAAAATTACAAAAAAATATATAAAATAAGAAAATAATTATAAAAAATTAAAAATTGTAAAATAATAATAAAAAATTATTATAGGACGGTTGGGTGGGTAGATGTTAGAGTAATATATTTACTGCAATGGTTGATGTGGAATATTGAAGCCTAATGTCTTAGATGCCTATATGCTCAATTTCAGAACTGTAACTGCTATATTAACATACTTTTTTTCATTTTTGGTGTCAGAGGTCGCACCTAGCTTGAAAGGGGGGTTGGGGGGTGACAGTGAATGAGACGTGGCTACTGTCGTTTGGATTCGGGCTCATAGTAATGTAGCCATATCTCATCCACTGTCACAAATGTATCACAGAACTGCTTCAGGTCCGGCCACATAAGCTCCAAACCAGCCTTTCCCCCAATCCCCCCCCCTTTCAAGTTAGGTGCCACCTCTCACGCCTATAACGAAAAAAATATATGTTAATATAGCAGCTACGGTTCTGAAATTGAGCATATAGCCATCTAAGACATTAGGCTTCAATATTCTACATCAACCATCGCAGTACAAATATTTTATAAACACTCGGAACAATAATTATTGACACTACGTAAGTACTGATACTCAAATTTAAACTACAATAATTCATTAAAATCCTCTAGTTAATATTGACTTTTTTTCTTCTTCTTTGAAATTTCACAAATGATAATTCTACATAAGATGGAATAGATCACCGAAAACCCTATCTAATCCATTTTCATATTATTTCTACTTCGCAAAAATTTCACCAAATAGCAATTTTCACAGGTAGGCCTCAACCCCTACACTCCATCGTTACGTAAACAATCTGATAGGAACAGATTTTCGTGGAATTTGCGCTGAAAGGGGAACAACCCGGTGAATCCATCCGTCCCCCTCCCTTGGCAAGGTCTCTTCTTATTTCTGTTGCAGAAACAGAAATGAAAGCGAGGCCAAAAAGCAAAAAACTATCTCTAAAACCTTTTTTTTTTCCCACCACGCATCACTCTAAAGATAGGTACCGGTACGTGCAAGTGTCACTTCATCCGTTTTATCGCGCTTTTCTTTCTATCTCGAAATCTGCCACTGACGGGCTCTTTGCGAATTCAGAAACAATTCTATGTATTAGAGAAAAGAAAAATCCTCCACCACGCATAAATTATGAGACTCTTTCCAACATTTCCATAATATTGCAACCAAGGGCGGATCCAGCTCACCATTTATAGGGGCGTCATGGATTTCCTTTTTTGGGGTGGGAGAGCATCACATCTCTTTATGAGAATTTTTTATACTTGAAAGCTATTCCCAAATCCAAACTACCTACTTTTCTGATACTTTCGTGAAGTCATTTTCATTCGTAAATACAAAAAAATTGCATTAATATTCGTAAAAATATAAAATTTGCCGATTTTGTTCAGATACTAAGAAATTAAAGCGTTTCCCATTTTCTTATAAAGGTAAAGATTCATTCAGAAAATGTTGTCACAATTAGCATTTTTAGCCAGGTTTTACGAGTTGACAGCCACAGAAATGTCGTCACAAGGGAACAACTGGCTGTCACTTTCGGAAATTCAGTTTAAAAAGTCTAACAAATGCCAACGATTAAATATGACAAAAATTTGTATTCAATTTTAGAGGTAACAAAACCGTACACATTGGCAGCTATGTGATTCTATTAGTGTCATGAAAATTGCCGGTGTAGCCTCTTCTTTTTGCTCAAAGTATTAAATAGTTTTTTTCAATCGAACTTATACCCTTGGAATGGATCATTTTCTTCTGATGGACTGATGGATTCCATTATTATGAAACAGCCATTATAAATAAAGTTTTAGGTGATTTTTTTTTTCAAAAAAATTATGGCCACTTCCCCCCCCCCCCCGCATTCTGACCAGAAAATCAAAGTTCTAACTTTTTACGGCTGCTCTTTCATCTTCACCTAACACTTCATTTATAATGTCTGTTTCATAATAATAGAAGCCACCAGTTCATCAGAAGAAAATAACTCGGTTAAAGCGGAAACTCGGATAATCGGGACTCTACTGTATATTTCATTTTAAAAATGATCTTAAGAATATTTTTTTTTGTGTTCAGGGGGGAATCATGACCCCGTGACCTCCCCTTTGGATCCGCCATTGATTGCAACGAAACTTCATCGTGTGATACAGTGAAAGACTATATCTAAATAGAAAATTTAGAAAGCGTATAAGACAGTTAAAATCCAATATCAGGAATTACCGCTCACAGAGGGTTAGATATTAAAATTAAATTGTTTCGATGTCATGCTTAAAAAAAACAAATTCCGAATGTATTCATATACTTTAATGTTTCATTTCGGTCTTTAAACTTTGAAAGAACCTCGTTTTAAGTTAAAAAAGGGCACCAAATTTACTCAAAAATTACCTTCTGAATAAGAAGGGAATTGATTATTGAATTTAATTTCCCTTTGATACGTAATCTAGAACAGGAATAAAATTCTTTTCGAAATTTTCCACATCGGAAACAAGAATAAAATATCCATATTCCTTTCTCTACTCTGAAACAAGACAAAAAGAAGAAAAACTGTTTTTATTAAAACTACTGGCCATGAAAAAATCAAATTGTATGATATTTTTGCCTTGTCTAGCCGATTGTCATGAATTGCCTTCAGTAATAACGTGACGGCAACCTGATTCCGCAATAAAGACAGCTATAATGCGCTAAAAAAGCAAGAAAAAACATGAAGCGAAAGATTTCGGTTTTGTTCTGTTGTAATGCCAACAGAACTAAAAATCTAAAACCCTTAAACCGCTTAAAGCTCTTTTGGGTCATCTGCTAGCCACGCTGCGTTAAAAATTTGAATAAACTTCCATCTCGTTGTGACTTAGGAATTTGATTGAACAAATGGGCAAAATCAAAAGAAAAATAACTTTGCTCGGAAAAATGATCTTGTACATTTAATTACAGCAAATTTGTCTAGCATAAAAGGAGATGTTTGGACTCTTAACTCTACTTAAAATTTTATGTGTGTGTGCAGGTCACACATCAAGGCATTATTAAAAAAAGCCAAAGACAATTTCAGGCGCCGACTAATAAGAAAAGGCTTTTCCAGACTTAGTAAAATAAAGTTTCTGCAACGGTGAATGTGATACTGGTAATTGACGTGATATAGGCTGCTTGACAAAATGTATTTTCTATCACAATTAAAAACTGTTTTAGGAATTCCCACCTTATGCATTTGACAAATGAAGCACAGAAGACTGTGGGAAAGTCTATTTATTCGATTAAATTGCTTGTTGATCTGTGGGCCACAGCTATAGAATGTTTTTAATTTACATCATCTGCTGATGATTACATTGACTGGATAAAAGAATCACCACATGCCCTGACTAATTTACATCATCTGCTGATGATTACATTGACTGGATGAGGGAATCATCACATGCCCTGACCTGAGCACAAATTAAATTGGTGAAATTTTAATAAAAAAAAGAGAGGGCAAACGGCAGTTAAAGTGAAGATAGTGACTGTTCATACAATGCTGAAAATTGTGTTCTAGGACCAAAAGAAGCTCTGCCGAACATTGGAACTTTTAAAAAGTATTTATCCCAGCAAAACAATGTGCCGCAGACATTTTGTACAACGTTGAACAGAATTGAAGATTTTGTTGTCCTTTTGTTGTTTGACAAAATAAATAAATAAATAAATAAATAAAAGTTACGTTAATGTTATATACCAGTGTGAGATAGCTGTTTATATTAGTAGAAAAATTTTGACAGATAGGTTCACAATAATATACTGTATATTAATTCTTTATTGGCATGTTTTCAGAAATTTAATATTGTAACGAATATCTTATATTTGAAGATTATTACAATAGGTGGCAGCTCTAGCCGACAGTCCCTAATTTCCCGTCATTCGCTGCAGTTATTATTTCCTCTCGGAGTTTGTCATGAGAGCCGGTTCGAAGAGGTTGTGATATGTACGCGTATTGCGTTATTTTTTTTAACCGCGGTGTTGTTCATGAGACGCGGGAAGGAGGTGATAGTGAAAATGTACGCATGTCAATGTTTTCCCCGAGAGGATTTCTTCTGCCATTCATAAATTTGTACATATGTATTATAATTGTACATAGATGTGTTCAATGAGTCAACCTTGTATCCTTATCATCGTTTATTAAAAGTTATCAAACTAAATTCTAGAGTGGCGTGATTACTTGAAGCCATGAGTCCATTATTTAAATTGTGGAGCGTACATAGGGAAAGTAAGCTTCTATAATATGACTTTAATAATTATATATAATTTTATTCAATGTGTAATCAAATTTAACGTTTTAAACCCGCCATATTGAAATTTCACACTAACGAATTTTTCAGAATAGCGAACTTAATCTGTGGTCCCTATAAATTTGTTAACAAAATTTCACTGTATACTTTTCCAGGATACTTTGGTCTATGTGGAACCCATGTAAAGTGCCCAATGTGAGTTTGACTATTCGAGAGTATTTTTTAATATTTAGACGACCTCAGAAGCATAATTTATGCACAGAATTTAATAGTGGACATTATTTTCAGTCAACCGATACTTATGCATTTTATATATGATTATTTTCAGTGAAATTAGTTAGGAGGTATCCTTCCTTTTTTTTTCAGAATTGCACATTCATAAGATCATATGTATAACAGAAGAAAAAACTATTTGACCCGCCTGTCGGACCCAGTTTGTATGGTTATTGATTTTTTTAATTTAATGTAAATTTATAAATTTGTTCTTTGCTTAATATATAACAGTTTGAATAACATTTTAATTTCTCTTAACTGAATGAAAACTATCCTTTTTAACTATTTTGAAGAAGTATTACTAGGTGCGTATATTCCTTAGAATTTTCAAAAAAGTCTGACACCACTATTAAAGATGAAAAAAATTCTATTTAATATTTAAATCGCAGACTTTGTAATCGTCTTGTTTAATTCCAGACTTTGTAATCATTTCGTTTAATTTCAGACTTTGTAACATATTTCTGCAAATAAATAAGGCAAGAAATTGTATTTTTAAAATGTGGTAAAAATGTATGCATCCTCTAGTATACAAAAATTAAAATAAAAACTAAATGAATTTAGATAAAATTACCAGTAGAATTTTAAAAACGTTCGATAGTAGCAAAATGTTTAGATTTTTTGTTTTGCTTTGTTCTTTTACACAGCAGTATTATTTTAATTGTCATACCTTTGTTTTCTCTATCTGCTTGTGGCTCCATACCGTTAATTTTTTTGTGTGTGTGTGTGAAATTACAGAGAATCTACTGGTAATCAATTATCTTATGTAAAATAACAGAGATTAGAAAAACAGAAGTTCTGTTAAAAAACAGACAAATTATTCCGTAAATTTACTTTTGGTTCTATAAATTTATTTAGTTTTATTTTAAAATATAATAATTAAATTTATTTTTTAGAAATCAGTTAATTTTCGAATTTCGAAGAATTAGAATTTTTTGAATGAATTTGAACTTCTGTATTAATAAATTTTTACTATTACAACCCGAGTCTTCTGGGTTGCTACAGGAGCTGATACCATTGTACAGAAAGGGTGCTTTTTGTGATTCAGCGTGGAAATACTTTTAATTTGCCTTTAACATTACCAAGATTCATGCACATGTTGAATGAAACAAGTGCAAGGATTGTCGGTAAAAAATCCCCGCTAACTCTGTAGAGACGAATTTTCTCTTTCTAAAATATTCTAATTTTTAATAAAACAATTTTTAAACCAAATTATCTTCTTTAACATTTCTAATAAAATTGTAAAATAATTTTTTAATTGTATATTTTGAATTACAGATATAACAGAGATAAAAATATCTTTAAATGAAAACATGGGAGTCCCTATGGGGAATTTGGTATAAGAAAAGGGAAACGTCTGTAAAATGATGACCGAGAAACGCAATCGAATGCATTTAACCGAGAGCAAGTGTAAATTTACAAACAATCTCGGGTTTTTTTCTGTGTTTTTACAAAAAATTCTTAACAGTGCACTGCTATTTTTTCACCACAAAGTACACTACTTTAAATTAGAAATATAACCTTAAACTTATTTGTGATATTTATTTTAGTATTTTTGACCGAGAAACACAATCGAATACATTTAACCGAGAGCAAGTGTAAATTTACAAACAATCTCTTTTTTTTTTCTGTGATTTTACAGAATTTTTTAACAGTGCACTGCTATTCCCCCCCCCCCTCCCCCTACAAAGTACACTACTTTAAATTAGAAATATAACCTTAAACTTATTTGTGATATTTATTTTAGCATTTTATCGAAGTAAATTTTTAGAATATATAATTTGTGTTTAAATCCAATTAAAACTCTAGAACTGTTTGTCATCTATCAGAGTTAATAGATGACATGTCAGACAATAGTTGTCACAAATACACCAGCGCACGTTCTTAAAGTCAAGGGAAGAGATTTTTTTTTCTTTCTTTTTAAGTTAGAAACACTACTAAGATTAATGTAAAATTCCCGTTCATCAACCTTAATTGTCTGACATTCCTGACGCAAAACTTTTCTTTTCTGAAAATTCTTTCTAAAGTAGGGTGCGAAAATTATACTAGTAAGGTATTATATATTAGAAAAACTTTTAACTACAATTTGTTTGTTGTAAATTATACTGCAGTTTAACATTTCGCGTCTTATAACGAAATTTTAAAGTATTGGTATGTTTAGAATTAAATGATAACCTAAATTTAATTATTCTGTTAGTTATGGGATGTTATACATTATGAAAACGCGGTATGCTTTTATCACACATGACAGCATTTCGGTACTCTTACAATGCATGATCCAAGCCAAACATGCTTTGAACCAGAAAATGTATTTTAGGAAATGTATTTTGCTTTTATATGGATACTTATTCGACTTTGATTTTTCAGAGTTACCCTGTTAAACGGTTCAAAATTCTTTTTATGTGCGTTCGTAATTATATAAGTACGAAGCACCTATAGTCGTCGTCTAGTCTAATCGTCTGTCTGTCCGTCTCTTCGCACATAACAGTGCAAAAACTACCCAACTGAATGGTTTGAAATTTAATATATATAATCGTTGCAGAATTTTGTCGAGTCATTTCAAATTTTATGAAAATCGAATCAAAACTTAAAAATATATTAATAAAAGTTTTCTTCATTCTATGAAATCTTATCATACGTAATTAATTCAATTATATCCCATGCAGTGGCGTGGCGTCCGGTCATCGCTGGATGCGGCGATGACCAAGCAATATTTTAAAACTCTTAATAAGCTTTTAAAACTCTACGATCCAGTTTTAGCAGAACATTTGGAGTTCATGTATAAGTGAAGGTAAGATTTAAAGTTTCTTTTTTGAACATTCAACCATTGAATTTTAGAGTTAATAATTTTTCACCACAAACTTAAATAATTGCGATGACCACCGAAAATTTTCACGCCACGCCACTGATCCCATGATAGGTAATGATTCTAGGTTGCTATTTTCATTACGTCCTATTTAAGATGGAGTCATTTTAGTATTACTGAATTTAATATATATAATCGTAATGAATTTTGTATGCATGCATTTTTGCATTAAGGGTGCAACAGCTATTGCACCAAGATCTCAATATTTATAAAACTAGTTATAGTACGAACGCACCTCATTTGCCACGGTTGACGTACAATTTCCCACTTCTTTTTCTGCTTGAAATATTTTTTATATACACAAAAATCCTGTTTTATTATTTAGAAATCGATTTCGAAAGTGAGAAGTAACTTTGGAGCTTCAGAAGCGGAGTAAACTAAACAATAACAAAAACTGTAATCGTGTTTTTTCTTTACAGAACATTTTAAAAATCAGTAGACACTTTAACTCCTCCAATTTTTAATCGATTAACTTAATCTTTTGAAAATTAATTCTCAGATATTCTCCTAGTGAAATAGGTAGGATTTTTTTTTTTTTTTTTTTTTTTTGGACAGCTCGTTTTTCTGCGTAATTTTAAGTAATGAAACTTTTGGTTGAAAATTTAAATTTTACTTCGAATCGATGCAATTTCACTAAATATGCATATTTTTAAAATGGCTACGTTTTGCACTAGCTTTTAGACTGAAAAAAATTATTTCGTTTTTGTCTCATTGTTCTAGGTCAAGTCTAACGATGAGTTATCATGTGCACTGCTTCACTTTTATCAATACGCTCCAGCCCATCAATTGTGAAGCCGTCATTTTTTAATGTATCCGCTATAAGAAAAATGCAATTTTCTGCTTTAACATTATTTGATTTATGTTTATTTTATTTACAATTTTTACCTAAGACAATCTTAATTCAATGTGTATTTAAAAAGATTTCTGATTATTTTATTTTAGAGATTATATTTAAAATAACCATAAATCAAAATGTTAAAAGATGTCATTTGACCCTGTAGAAATAGTGTTAATATATATATATATATATTGAATTCTGTGCCCTTGACAACGTAATTCAATATATAAGCTTTTCCATTTTTGTCGGTGTCCACTTTTTTCTTTTTCTTCCATAATAGTTCTTATAATAAATTATTATTATTTTTTTATATATATACTTACATCTTTAATTCATAATAATTGACGGTGGTAGGTTATGTTTAATTAATGGTTATATATATATATATATATATATATATACATATATATGTATATATATATTTTTTTTTTTTAATTATTATTCAATTTTTGTCGGTGTCCACTTTTTTCTTTTTCTTCCATAATAATTCTTATAATATATATATATTTTTTAATACTTACAGCTTTAATTCATAATAATTGACGGTGGTAGGTTATGTTTAATTAATGGTTATATATACCGGGTGTCCCAAAAAGGACTGACTGATTTTAAAATTCAATAACTTGCAAACGGTGACAGATATTTAAAAAATTCTTGCAGGAGGGTTATGCATAAGGTCAAAAGTTTTATTACAGTGATTTTCGATTTTAGTTCGAATTACAAACAATAGATGGCGCTGTAAGCAATAGTCGCTAAATACAGGCTCGAATTCTGGTCCTTTCTCTTGTTCCATGCTGAAAAAGGAGATGGAAATGTATTATCCGGGCCACGAAGTACCAAAAATCGAGCCTTATTTCAGCGTCTATTGATCGCAGCGCCATCTATTGTTTGTAATTCGAACTAAAATTGAAAATCACTGTAAAAAAACTTTTGACCTTATGCATAACTCTCCTGCAAGAATTTTTTAAATATCTATCACCGTTTGCAAGTTATTGAATTTTAAAATCAGTCAGTCCTTTTTGGGACACCCGGTATATATATATATATATATAATAATCTTGTGTAAATAAAGTTTTATAAACACCTCGCATTTCTAAAACAAAACAAAAAATAAAATTCAAAATATCCTAAAATTTTAGTTCGTGATGGTGTTAAACTTAAATAAACTTTCTGGTTTAAAACATATTTGAACTGAGTCAAGCTCCAAAAGAATACCAAAACGTTGACACCTTTGCTTTTATACAGGATGATTAAAAAAAACGTTGACAAAAGGACATGTCAAGTCAGGCATACAACAAGTATAAAAAATCACATAGGAACATAGGGTTGGAAATCGCTTATTGAGTCACAAATACGGGGTGTTTCATACCAACTCAATTTGGGTTTACGGTCATAACTTTCAGAAAACTGAAGTATATTATAATAAAACATGTAACAGACATTCTCACCTTTGTTGCAAATGTGATAACAGCAAACAAAAGTGATAGAAGTTTGCACTGGACGCCCCACATTTTGGACTGTGATGGTACATAGGGTATCATTCATATGGTATCATCGATTGCTTGAGCAACGTGTTTGTCCAGAACTTTTCGTGATGTTATCACATTTCACACAAAACAAGGTCCATGTCGTTGCATTTTCATTGCAATGTTTTAATTTTTCTCGAAATTATGACCGTCTACCCGAGTTCAGATAAGACGAAACACCCTGTATTTGTGACTCAATAAATGATTATAAAGAAAATGGCCACAAAAAATACTTTTCAAATGAAGCCACTGATTGTCTAAATTAGACAAATTCATCTTTCAATGGCTGTTTAATATTGTCTAAGGTTATGGCTAAGGTTATATTGTCCCACACAATTATTGGTTCTACATTTAAAAATTCAGCTTGAAACGTGAAGTTTCAAAAATCTTCTTCTTTGGCAAAAACGTCGCTGCCAGTTTTTTCTCCATCGAATGCACGGTCAATAACAGTTGAAAAATTCATTTAGACTTGTTTTTACTGAAAATATCAAAAGTATCATCATCCACGATGATACCGGGTGTCTATAAAAGAATGTCCCAGTTTCAGTGGTACATTATAACAGTTAAATTTAGACTATTTACACCAAATTATACAACAAATGGAAGGTAAACTTACTTAGTTTTTTCTTACAAATGTTTAATATGTGCATCTTTAGTTATTTGGCACACATTCAACCTAAAGTCCAGTTCTTCCCACACTTCGGTTAACAATTCCGGAGTAAGGGAAGTAACAGCCTCTTTAATTCTGTGTCTCAACTTTTCAAATCGCCAATCGGCAATCGATAGCGGCGAAACGTAGATAACGTCTTTTATAATGCCCCAAAGAAAAAATCACATGACTCTAACGGCTTTTAAATCTTCAGCCCAGGATTAACACTTTACGCTCAGGAGTCGCCATTTTGCGTATATGGCTCTGCAAGCGAGTCAATAACAAAGCAGTATCCGCGTATGCATTTATCTAAAACTGTTTGAATTACTCTTTATTTGTGACCTTGAACCAACACTCTATCACGCTTTCACATTATACTATTTAAATTTATAACTGGGGCGTTCTTTTATGACACCCTGTATTTCGAAAATAAATATGAAATGTATGAAAATATCAAACATCATGATATTTTAGAAATAAACATCGTAATATAATCATGATATATATCACGATATATATACATTGATCTATAGCACCGAAACCTGTTTATTTACTTATTTATTTTAGGAGAATCAATGTAAAATTAAATTATTAAAAATTAAGAAAGTGAAATAAAACCTTTTTCAGGGTAACCGACTCAAAAAAATTACAAAACATTCATTTTATTTTCTTGGTTTGCTTACTTTTTTTCAGTTTGAGAAACGCTTATATATATAAATCACGCTAAATTAATTCGAACATTTGTTAAACAGGTGAGAATGTTTCTAAGACTATGATAAACAATTGCCCTTTCAAGAAAAAACACTTTTTCTTGTTTATCTGTCATCTCTTTGTTTTTCTAATTCTCTTCCGGAACTTAAATAAGTTTTTCACATTTTTCTTTCGGTGTTGATGTCGGGTTAAATGATGAGTAAAGACTTCTTTTAAAAACAGAAATAAAATGTCATTCAATTCATAAAGTTGCTTTTTATAGGTTGTTGTATACATAAATGTAAAAACGGATGAATAAATAAACAAACTTTATTAATTCCGTAGGAGACGGCAAATTTTTTTGCAACCAAATTTTATATCTTTCATTTTCATATATTATAAGATTAGATAGTTTAAATAACAAAGCTACAGGTCAGATGGAACACTAGCGGGAGATGCTGCCATTGCAGCATTTGACTGCAATGCAAAGACTGAGTTTCATAAAGCACAGTAAAAGAATTTAGTATATTGAATTCTACTTCACAAAAGTAGTTGCTTTATGATTTAACTTTTGTTTAACTTTAGATAGCATAAAAATTATATAAAAAACACTTATTTATAGATAAAAAATTAGGAAAAAAAGTGTAATTCTTAAAAGTATTCCGTAAAATTGCGCCATTTTTCAAAACTCTCAGGCCCCACCAGTGGCCGAGATGTTCTGATCTCGAAGCTAGTAGACGGGAGGTGCTGGGTTCGATACCAATCGCGCCCGTCGGCCTAATCGTTCGGAGTTTTCGTGGTTTTCTTCGAACCTTGGTTTTCCAAGCGTAAATACGGGTTAGGTTCCCTTAGAAAGACCCCCACGGAGGGAACTCCCCCTTAGGGACCATATCCCTCGTGATGATAATTGGCCATCATAAACCCAACCAACCAATCAAAACTCTCAGAACTAGAGGAAAAAAAAACTGAAACATTCGTCGTGTGACATGCATTAAAGCCTAACCCCAAAGCAAATTTAAGTCTTAAAATTTAAATGTATCGAAATAATATTCATAAGAAAAATAACACTTTAACATGAATTTAAAAAAATAGTCTGCTTTTTAAAATAACGCATTCTTCTTAAATACAGTCTTTTTTTATCTTTTGTTTTTAATTTCTTCCTTTTATGGTTCTTCCTTCCTTTATATATATTTTTTTTTGTTTTTACTCAAACATCATTTAAAGGAAAATACATATCTACAAGTATTCTTTAAAATATTCCAGTATATTTAGCATTGCTGGTTTTTTGTGCATAAAGGATTACTAAAAAATTGCAAAAAATACGCGTATAAAGTACACTGCTCAAAACAATTAGAGGAGCACATGATTTTAACAGAATTACGCAAATATTTACAACGATAAGCAACGTAAAATAAAACATCCACAATTTAAAGCGTAGTAGAAAACACTCCACATGCAAATTAAAGTTTATGACGTCAAAAACTAGAAAAAAGAGATAAGTGCAGAATTCGGGATTTTGAAGAAACGTCTGTTTCACTGTCTCAGTTATAAAATTCAATTGCCCAGCTTGCGTTTTGAGAAAAAGTGACTTGAAAATGTCATAACAATGTGATTTAACGGAATCCATGCCTTGGGGTGTTATCGGGTCAGTTGAATCTGGAGAAGCACAATGAAGTGTAGCGGACGCTGTTGGAATCGCAAAAAGTGTCAATGCAAGGCTGTGGAATCGATTCTACGACACATGGAATGGTAAACATCAACAATGGCAAGGTCAGACCTGCTACCACAGAAACTGATGACCGATATATCATGTTAACTGCTCATCGAGATGGAACGGGCAATGCTACTCAGTTGCAAACACAGTTGTTTTTGGCCACAGGACGGAGGGTGTCCAGCCAAACAGTCCGAAATAGGCTTTATCAGGGTGGTCTCTATGCACCTGAGGCAATGGTCTGCATTCCGTTGACATCAAGCAACTGTGCGGCCCAAAGAAGGTGGGAAACTGGACATCGAGTTTGGAGGCAACATTGATGGAGCCAAATTCTGTTTACAGACGAGTCCCCAGTCAGTCTGGATGTGACATCCGAACACATGAGAAGAAAAGGGCACTCAAAATAATCCCACATTCGTTCATGAAAGATCACATTACAGACGAGGTGGATTGATGCTATGGGCTGGAATCAGCATAGGTGGACGTACGGGCCTGCATATCATTCGGAATGGCACTTTAACGACCGAAGTTATGCAGACGAGATACTGAGACTTCATGCCGTATTTTATGTTGTACCAATTTGTGACTTCTTTTTTCCATGCATCATAATGCCAGACAGCATACAGTTTGTCTTGTGGAGAACATTCTTAAAGTTGAAACAATACAGCATATGGAATAGCCAACATGCTGTCCTGACCTAAATCCGATCGAGCATGTGTGGGACACACTCGGACGACGCATTGCAACGATACTGAGGCCTCCTTTTATTGCTTGGAGCCGTGACTTGGAGATTGCAATTCTTGAGGAGTGGAACAATACTCCCCGCAAACTTATCGTTAATGTCATCGAATCCATGAAAAACAGGTATGCGACAGTTTTATCTATTCGAAGGAACCACACGCCATATTAAGTAGCATGCATTATTCCTAAACCGTATTTTTTTTCTCATTTACATGTGATTGTTATCCTAAACAATCTTTTCACGTTCTACACATCGTTTCAAAGAATTAAAGCTCTCTTGGAAATTTTTTGCGGCTTCTTTTCTGTATTGCGCATTGATACACATGTTACGCTCAATTTTAAGCCCATGCATGGCTGTCTCGTGTTGTTCTCTTAACTTGTTTACTTGCTCTCCTAAACTTTTTGAACAGTGTATTTCATTCTCAAAATTGCTCTTTCTAGTAAGGAGTATCTGAAAAATAATGCAATGAAGAAAGGTATATATGAGTAAATACTATATTGTCTTATTAAGTAACCTGCTTTATTTAACAGTGTGCGGGGGAAGGGGAAACAGTTTTAGTGTATCATCTTCGCAATGTTGTTTGTTTTGTTTAAGCACGGATCATCATATGCATGTACAAACCAAGAACATCTATTTTATGTA
Source organism: Maratus speciosus (assembly GCA_963932465.1). Classification (NCBI taxonomy): domain Eukaryota; kingdom Metazoa; phylum Arthropoda; class Arachnida; order Araneae; family Salticidae; genus Maratus; species Maratus speciosus. The sequence goes on along the minus strand of OZ010788.1, from coordinate 317,199,912 downwards.
AAATATTTTTTATGATAGTGAATTCATTTACAAAGTACACATTTCAACTCGTTTTCTGTGTGTTACATTTCATTACAACATAAAAGCAAATAAAGTATACTGATGTCAAGTCAAATTTTTACAAAGTAATTTAGTAAATAATTTCTGGAACAGTAAAAATCACTTATGATCTTCCCTAATTCCTTCATTAATATAACAAAAATCAAGTGCAAGAAATCCTAATCTGTGTTTAGTAAATTTGTGCTTATTTTTATTATTTTAAACTAAAACTAGTGGCTAATGAAATTTTTTCACTTTCTTTATTTTTTTCTCTCCCTTTTTAAAAAGTCTTATAACAGATTAGTATGTTAATATCTTTTAATATTTATCATTTGTGTCAATATTAAACATTTGGCCAAAATATTTAATATTCAAAGCTAATGTTTTTGTCTAAAACTAGGGGATTCTGTCTCTTGAGCTACGCTCGCCATCTCCGTCCAGACCCCCAGCCTTTAAAAGCTTTGCTCTCTTTTGTAAAGAATACTTGATTATGGAAAGTTGAATGATATTAAGGAGACCAATTGTGATCTTCTGTAATCAGATTGCCATGAATTTCTCATTGAATAGAGAATTTTTTGGTTCAAAAGTCCACACCCACCGCTGTCGCGACATCTGACGGCTGTTTCCGTGATTGATTAAGTAAGATCAATTGCACATTTGAAAATCAGCTTGCATAAAATGGTTAGATAGAAAAAGCCGCTTCATCCCTGACTGTTATAACGGCGCTATGGACAATATTGGTCTTCTGGGTTTGAGAAAACCACGCCACTGTAAAGCACTGTGCTTAGAAAATGTATGCTTATATTTTATCTTTATCTCGATTTTTAGTTCTTTCCAGGAACAAATATAGGTTCTGCATAAATTCTTTTCTCTATTTTAATGAAAGTTCAAGCGTGTTTTTCATTTTATTTATACAAAAAAAATTATTAATTTTAATTAATAAATATATATGAACTTTCTAACAAAGCAGGCTCCAAACTTTCAAACCTCATGGACCAGTAAATTGATAATTTTAGATCCGGCGGGTACCACTAGCAAAGATTTTTTAAAAACACAAACACATTTTTACAATAATGATGATCAAAGAACTTCGATTTTACTAATATGAGATTAGGTTACTTAACATAACAGATACTTATTTAATTAAAAAAAAAAAAAAACTTAATTGCTGATTTAATCCTAACAAAAAATTATATGCAACAAAAGTATTAAGCTATTTTATTTATTGTAAAATGCTAAAATATCTTTTAATTTTAAGTACCGCACAATTTTAGTGCGACTTTTATTCTTGATTGTTTGAAGTGGATTCTTGTTCATGGAGTTTTTATTCCAATAACATTATTATAAAACAAAAAGCGTTATTATTTTAAGATGAGAAAGTACCAAAGTTTTATTGTCGACAAATAAAAATGACTTTTCAAGAAAACATTTGTTGAATCAACATTAATATGGGATTAACTTACTTAACATAACAGATAAATGGATACTTATTTAATTATAAGGAATACTTAATTGCTCATTTAATCCTAACAAAAAGTTATATGCCACGAAAGTATTAAGTTATTATAATTACTGTAAAATACTAAAATATTTCTTAAATACCGCACAATTTTAGTGTGATATTTGTTCTTGCTTGTTTGAAGTGGATTCTTGTTTATGTATTTTTAATTTCAATAACATTATTATAAAGCAGAATGCGTTTTTATTTCGACACGAAAAACGTACCGAAGTTGTATTGTCGTTACGCCTAAAAATGGCTTTTCAGGAAAATATTTCGTTGAATCGATTTTTTCACTGCTTTTTCACTCATTTTCCTATGAAAAGCAAAAAATTAGATTTTCCTATGAGAGAAAATAAAAAAATATCTGTTTAGCAAATAACACTATTAACATAAATTTAAATTTTCAGAACTAAGCATCTAAAACTTAAAAAGTATAAGAATTCTTTTAATATTATTTTTATTTTATTAAAATAAAACATAAAAAATTCAAATAATATTCAGATTTTGCTGCGGACCACTAGTGGTGCACGGACCACCAGTTGGCGACTACTGTAAAATATAATATGTAAATTTGTACAAAATAAATCTAAAGTATTTTACGCATGTGCATATTTACCTGCATTTATGCTGCATCAAATGATAAAATATACAAACAAACGCACTAATCTTTTCCTTAACGCCACATAATTCTCACTGTGACGTCAAATGAATATTGTCCATAAAAAAATTGTTTTAAATGTTTCGCTTTAAAATATGGCGCAATTTTCCCCATTAAACGCTTTTCGCACTAATTATTAAGCTTTCTTTCTATTTTGATATTCACGTGTAAGTATAGTTTTATATGGAAAAGTGTTTGTAAATATTATTATTTGAGGTAAAAAATCGGCTATTTTAAACTATGGATTAAATCTCCATTGATATAAGTAAATTTTGAATAAAAAAATAAAAATAATAATTGGTATTGCACACCACAATCTAATCAAAAATGTGCCTGCAAAAGCTGCTTAAATTGTTATGTATAGACTATAAACTATTTTGATACATTGTAACGTTAAATAGAGCTTGAAATCATTCTTCGATTTTGAAAATGTTCGCTTTAGTGTGTTCATCATACATTTCTCTCTAAAACTGCCAAATTTTCATGCGTTTGTATGCAATAGTTTTTTTTATTGTCAGCCTAGAAAGTCTAAAAAAGATGGCAATAAATTCAATTACGGCAGCGGCAGAAGCAGTATTATTATAATTATTTAATAATAAAGACATAAAGAGGTAAAAGGCTGGGTTTCTATAATATAAAGGAAGAATTATAGATGTAAAAATAATATTTTTATATGATTTTAAGCATTTTCATTTAGTTGTTTTATCTGTTGAAATCAATTATAGCAGATGATTTTATTTACTTTAACAAATTTACCTCAGAATAAAAAAATTTACTATCTGAAAATAAATAAAATGGAGATTTTTTAATTATTATTTACTTCAAACCTTCCGAATTCCAATAAATATTTCAATAAAAGACCATTTTTAAAAGCAATAGTTCTATCAATCTCTTCATCAAGCGAAACATACCTGTAGTAATCTCGAAGAAACATGCCTTAGATATGCTTTCTTTCTGTTTAATTATCTCCGCAGATATTTTGCGTTATGAAGCGAACTACAAAACTGTTCATTTTGAAATTATCAGTATCGTGAACCAAGTATAAAAAAAGACCAGTTAGATCAATTTAAAGATATCATTTGACAAAATTGGGTCATTCCATGTCAATTAAACCATTTTTTTTAATTAATTTATTTATTTATTTTTTTTTTTGGGGGGGGGGGGGGCATGTAAACCCTTAATGTGTAATTTTGAAAGGCCGAAAATTTTAACCTGTGGTTACTTTTCTCAATTTTTGTCACAATACGAAAAATGCTCTCGAGAAAAATAAAATAAAATGGTCATTAAAAAAAAATAATAATAACAGTTTACGCGTTAGGCTTTCTAGATAAGAAACAAGTCGGAAATTGCACGTTAAACGTGGCAAATGAGGTGCGTTCGTATTATAACTAGTTTTATAAATATTCAGATCTTGGTGCAATAGCTAATACACTCTTATGCAAAAATGCATGAATACAAAATTTATTACGATTATATATATTAAATTCACTAATACGGAAATAATAGGAACTCCATCTTAAATAGAACGTGATCACCATGGCAACGTAGAATCCTTATCTATCATGGGATATCATTGAATTAGTTATGTATGATAAGATTTAACAGAATGAAGAAAACATTTATTAATATCTATCTTTTTAAGTTTTGATTCGATTTCCATAAAATTTGAAATGACTCGACAAAACTCTGCAAAGATTATATATATTAAATTTAACTCCATTCGGTTGGGTAGTTTTTGCGCTGTTATGTGCGGACAAACGGACGGACCAGACCACGACTATATGTGCTACGTATTTATATATTTACGAACGCACGTAATAAAAACGATGTCTTTCTCATGGCTTATATAAAAATTCTGCCCCATTTCTGAAAACTGCCACAGTCAAAAAATTAAATATCGATGTCTCACATTGCTTGTGTGTGCAGGTACCTAAATAATTATTCTTGTTGATATGAGTTATCGAATTTATTATTTTTAAATAAGTTCTTATATTTTTTTATTTTTTGATAAGTAAAGTTTATTCTTTTTTTTTTCTTATTAATAAAAAAGATCTTCTCTATGACTTCAATATTTTTTTGCAATTAATTATGTGCACAGTCACTATGTTTTATTTTGTTTTTTATTTATTTATTTTTACGATAATAAACATTTTTTTAATTTAAACATTTGCTTAATTTTGTTCTCAATAATTCAATTCAAAGCAGAAAATATTTTGCGAGTATAAGAGAAAATGAAAGAATGACCCCCCCCCCCCTCCATTCTCATTATATATCTTTTTTGATAGATTTCGAAAGAAATACTACCTATTGCATTCTCCTCTATGTTGTAATTTCCGAAAAAAAAATTGCAGATCTACACCGATCATGACCCCTAGAACCCAAAACTACCCCAAGTTAAACACTTTATCTATCTACCTATATCACTTTTTTATGGACACGATAACTTCCATAATTCTGAACAAATCTCTTCCAAACTAATATATAAAATCAAGGCGCAGAAAATCTCGGTCAAGTTCGTTAATGGGCAAAATCGGACAAGGTGGTGGAAATAAGGAGGGGTTTTGTGAACACCGGAAAAAAAAAACACAACTTCTTAATTATAATACATATCAAATCAGTTTAAAGTTACTATTACTTCTAGGAAAAGAGACAAAAATTTACAATCACTACACGGTTTAAATGTATTATATAAATCTTTTGATAAAGTTAATCGAAAATTTATGTATCACAGATTTTGATAAAATTTAAAACGGGCTCAAGGAGCGAAAAAAATAGGATTTTAGAGAGAAAAAAATTCATACCTTCGTCAATTCACAAGATATCAAATTCACTTAAATTTATTTAAAATCTTCTTAATACCCAGCAAAGAAAGAAACAGTGGGCCATCAGCTGGAAAAAAGATGGCAGCCATCATTGCCATCAGCGGTAAAGTGTAATGGTGCCATTACTTAAACCAGTACAAAAGTGTCCATGAGGAATGCAGCTGGCCCATCAATGATGGCCAACAGCAGGCCAGCGTTGGTATGCCATCATATTACTTCAATCGGGCACTTTTCCTGCAGTGCTAGCACCTATAATACTGCTATTCCTTTGCTGGCTCAGCACTTTCCCTTACAAAAATTTCTTATAGAATTATAAAAAAAACTTATAGAAAAAAAGTATTATAGAATAATGGCCCGTTTTTCTATGAGCTAGTTTCACCAACAGCTATAGAAGTGTCTATAATAGAAATATTTGAACTTGCAGCTGTTTCCATGTGGTCTCCTTCCCAAGTACTAATCGCGCTCGCTGGTGTTTGGTTTTCGTGAACGGACATGAACAAATTCTTTCAGCGTATTCTACAACATTTCATTGATTTCAAGTTCTCATTACACTATTTCAAGTTTGTTTCTTTTGTGATTTGCGTTCCCAATCATTAAACTTGTATAGGAATTATTGTATTGTATAGAAATCCTATATATTTTATACGTTGATTGATTCTCAACTGTGAAATTACGAAAACCGAAATCCTTTGTAATCCAGAAAAAGTAAAACCAGATTTAAGAAGAAAAAAAGTGCGTTGAAATAAAGAATTTATTTATTTATTCATTTACTTATTTATTTTGTTGGTGACAGTGGTGCTATATTATTTACAGTTTCAAAAAAAAAAAAAAAAAAAAAAATAGCTTGACAGCTTAAATTGTGTTAAGATATTCATTTCAGATTTGTTTTCAAATTCATTAATCTGCAGCGGTGTGATAAAAGTAACTCTTATTTTAATATAGACTTGACAAAATATTTAAAAATTTAATAAATTATTATTTGTTAAACTTGAAACATAATTGTTTAAATATTTTTCAACTTCAGATTGAAATATTTAAATAAAAATTACAATTAGTGAATTTTTTTTTTAAATTTAGATGAATTACGCAACCTAGCGTAAGGGTTCCCAGCAATAATACTGCAAAAGTTCGTGCACTTCCATGGTGTGGTGGGCCAGCGCAAGAGATAAAACGGAGTAACATCAGAATTTTATCTGATGATTTCCAACAGCAAAGTTGACTGAAGCTGTCCAGCAGTGGTCATGCAGTGGTAGACTATTAGCAAGCACTTCTCCATGGTTGTCAGCACCTATCTTGCTGCTGGCCAGCAATTTCTTCTTTGCTGGGTACTACTACAACTTTTATACTGACAAGTTTTCGATAGGAACAACTCTTACCGCAACAAAAAATTAAAAACGGAAAAAAGGGGGGAAGTTGAAGAAGAAAAAAATTCAGAACTTCTTCAATTCACAATATATCAAATCCGCCTAAATTTATTATACATCTTCTTAATATTATCTACAACTTTTATATTGGCAAGTTTTTGATAGGACCAACTCTTAGAGCAAAAACAAATTAAACAAAGATAAGGGTTGAAGAAAAAATTATCGTATTAAGGTTGTATTCAAATCCAAACTGCTTATTTTCTGATTCATTTTTAAATTAATTTTTGCTCACAAACGCATCTTATTGGCAGGTTCTCTTATCAGAAACTATATAATGTGCCGTATTGGTCGATTTTTTGACAAAAGCAGAATGTAATTTTAAAAAATGCTGTCAAAGTGGCCATTTTGAACTGAATTTCGCGTGCTGGAAACGAAAAAAATAGTCGTGTACTGAGAAAATAATTGTTTGTAAATCAAGTTCTAATTAATTGAACGAAAAATAAAAACACAGGCCGCTTATAAATCTCTTCAAAAAATCACATCAGCAAGTTTCATGTTTTTACTTTTAAAAATGAATCTGAAAATGTGTCAGAAAATTTTGTGTTGTTGAGAAGGGAAAAAATATTTTTTTTAATACCGCCTTAACATGATTCTGATAAAACTAGCTCTTGCAGAAAAATGAAATTAAAAACTCGTCAAAAGTGGCCAGATAAAATGATTAAACTGGTGTTATCTCTAATCTTGATTTAATTTTTTTTTTGGTGAAATTAGTACTTAGCTTCGAAATCTACCTCCAACTGTAGGCCGAGCCGGAAGGATTTTTTTTTTTTTAATTAAACTATTTTAGTTATTTGTATTTAAAAACTTTTCTAAATGTTGCATTTGATTTTCTTTGATAATCTTAACCAGTCTACAAATGGTTTTTATAAATTTAAATACATTTTAAATATGTTTTAGAAAGTCTAAGCTAATTTTCACAAGATGAAACACCTGCCTTTTCTAAATATATTCTGGCATGTTTGGAAAGGGGAAAAAACATGTCAAAATGCGTTTTGAAAAGACAGTGTTTTTTTTTTTTTTTTTTTTTTTTTAACAACATATTCAGAATGAAAGAAAAAAATTATTTATTTTTGTAGTTTTTCAAAAGTAAAGACGTTTCGTGGTGCTCGAGAATTCCACGCGTTCGTACCCTTTTCAAAAGACTGTATTAGAGCAAAACGTATCAGTTAAGATGAACAGCATTCATATACAGGGTATCAGGGGCGGATCCAGAGAATCGTTTTGGAGGGGGCGATCCCGAGTGACATATAATCACGTAGTCATAATTTCTGTTGCTCAAATCATTCCTTGCAGTTAATTTTTAAATGAATATGAAATAATTGATGCGATTTGAAAATGTTACAGACTTTCGATTATCCGACGTCCGATTAACCGAAACACTCGGTTATCCAACACTATTATTATATAATCTCGCCCTCTCAAAATATGATTTATTGTTACTTATTAGGTCGTAAAATTAAAAACGTTATAACAGAATTTATTTATTAAATGTCTAATTTTTTTTCCTTTTTCTTTTTACTCTTGTACTATGGTAATTATTTATCTTATTTTTTGTTCTTTTAGTTATAGTGAACAACATTAATAACACAAGCCTGCGATGATTGTGTTTTTTAACATTTGGTAATTGATTTTGATGTATTTTTTTAGCACTGGATGCGAAAATGACCTTCATTTTTAACCATCACGTCACGATTTTCGCAAATCGTAAATTTCAAAGTTAAAAAGTAAAACTAGAAAACAGGAATTCTGCTTTTCAGAATTTAGTGTCGCCCCCGATGACAAAAAATATATGTATATAAATATAGATACAGTAGAGACCCGATTATCCGAGTTAATCGAACTTATACCTTTGGAATGGATCATTTTCTTCTGATGGACTGATGGCTTCCATTATTATGAAACAGTCGTTATAAATGAAGTGTTAGGTGAAGATGAAAGAGCAGTCGTAAAAAGTTAGAACTTTGATTTTCTGGTCAGAATGGGGGAGAAAATGGGTATAATTTTTTTTTTTTTTTTGGAAAAAAAAATGGAAGCCATCAGTTCATCAGAAGAAAATAACTCGGTGAATGCGGAAACTCCGATAATCGGGGCTCTACTGTAGTTCAGTTTTAAGACTTATAACATGCGATTTTATTTTACATAAAGTGACGCCATCCACATCCGCTGAAGAATTCATCATTTGCGATCCAGTGTTAAACAACATCTGCAGTAAAGTACGCTTAAGACGTCACTATCGCTGAATAATACACACACACACACAAAAAAAGAGATTTCGTCATTCAAAAAAATCGGCCATCTAAAGATTCACAAGCCTTCATTTGTTTGTATTATCATTATAGATATTTAAAATGAAATTTAGTTTCTAAAAGCTCCCTGTTTTATCAGAAATCTTTCATTTATATTTTTTGAAAATAGCACGTATTTTAACTTTTTTTTTTTCAGTTTTTATGGAAAAATGGCAACAAAAAGATATAATTGCTATTTTTCTTTCACTTTTTACAGAAATGGAGTTCTTCCGTTGCCAATATTAAGCAAATGGCTCTGAAAACTACAAAAAAAAAAAAAAAAAAAAAAAAAAAAAAAAAATATTTCAAAAATAAATGGAGATGCAGTTTTCAAACAAATTGCATTATAAAGTACTTTTTTTTCGAATATGACGGTATAAACATTGAAAATGTGCGATGCTTAGAAGTTTAAAAAATTGCTATAGAGTATTTAATCGTACTGCTTTGTTTCACGGCTGGCTTCTGCAAGGTAACGTTATTTTTTGGAGATGTCACAAAATAAGCTGGGAGAAAGAAATAGCATACCGTACCGGGGGCTAAAAATAGCGAAAATCTCTCAAAGCAATTTGTAAGTACAGCAACAAAAGAAGGTAAATGTTTTAAATACATCTGCCACAAATTTCCCAGCTTTATGAACCGCCAAAATGAAAAAGGATACCGAGATGAACCCCATAGAGAAGATTAAAAGAAAAGCGCGAAGCAGAGCATGAGCGGTTCAAAGAAACTTCCACGCATGGAATAAAATTATAAGGATTTTAAATACTAAATATTTTACATGTTTAACTGTAAAAATCCATAGTATAAGCAAAAAAATGAATAAGTTATTATGAAAAAAAGTTACGTCTATTTTACAGCAGCAGATTTTCGCAATATTTCGACTATTTAAAAATTTGCGATTTTTGAAAAATCCTGACGTGATGGTATGGTAAAAAATGAAGGTCATTTTTGGATTCAGCACTAAAAAATACATAAGAACCAATTACCGTAGCTGAAAAACATAACAATCACATCTATTTTTTAATATCAGATTTCTGGAAGAGAGTAATATCTGAAAAAGGATCGCCTTCAGAAATTTGAAGGGGCTTAACATCCTTGAAAATCAAAATGTGTCATCTAAGTGGTGTTTATACCTCTTCATAGGCGCGAATCGCCCCCCCCCCCTCCCACCCCTTGGTTAAAAAAATATAAATCCATCGATTATCGTGAATTGCGGCAAATGGTTGCCGAAAGAAATCGATTTCATCAATCGTTCGCAGGTCAAAGGATCTCGCAAAAAAACGCGAATATCGTTAAAGGATCGCAGAGAAAACGCGGATTTCGTCAAAGGATCGCTAAAAAAAACGCGAATTTTGTCAAAGAATCGCAGAAAGAAAACGCTAATTTCGCCAAAGGATTGCCGAAAAAACGCGAATTTCGCCAAACAATTGCGGAAAAAACGCTAATTTCACCAAACAAATACGGAAATAACACTAATTTTCGCGAAAGAATCGTACAAAAAACGCTAATTTCGCGAATTTCGTCAACAGATCTCAGAAAAATGCGAATTTTGTCAAAGAATCGCGAAAAAAATACGCGAAGTTCGTCAAAGGGACGCGGAAAAGACGCACAATTAACACCAGGAGTAGCGCATCCACGGGGGGGGGGGGTCGATCGGGGATGTCGCCCCCCCCCCCATGATATAAATCCAACGCTTTTAACGGCAGTTTTCGCGGAACACACAGACAAGCAAACGAAAACCAAACACTTTTCGGGTATCAATGGTAAACGTCTCTGACCACTACCCCCTACATACTAGTATGTAGGGGGTAGTGCTCTGACGTTTCGGCAATTAGTGAACAAAATAGGATTATGTCCAGTCAAAAGGCATATTAGTCCAGGCATTAGGTGCTCAAAAAGGACAAATAGGGGAAAGTTTTGGTGTAGTTTTTATATTTGGTGCCTTTATGTTTTGTGGGTCGCTGAACACGAATCTGAAGTTTGCCAACAAAATTTATCCCGGGAAACACGTTTTTTTGGCAAAAAACGGGAAAAAAACGGGATTTTCTTTGTTTTTTTCCAAATAACTCCAAAATTATACATTTTACGTAAAAATCCTCAATGCGCAAATTAAAGAGGATAAAATTTCCTACATTTTAGGTATTAAAAGTTTTTTTCTCTGATCAATGGTTTAGCCGTGACAACGCCACAAAAATGGGAGTGAAAATCAAAAAATTCAGAGAAAACGGGAATTACGCCGCTGTACATAGATTTAACATGAAAACTGACCATTTTACACAAGCATTGACTACAAATTATACTAAAGATTATATGAATGACTACATTTTACAAGGAAGTTGCTGGTAATAAACAAGACGGCTCATTATGAATCATTCTTTAATTATAAATAAACATGTACATTAGAAAGTACATTTATTTAAAAAACAAAAAAATATTATTTCCGCTTTCTTTTACTTGAGGGTTCCTGCTTTTCACCGACATCTACAGCATAGAAAATAGACGTATGGAATTAGTGGGTGTTTTTATTACTACCAACAGTATAAAATAAATGTTTTTTTAATAAAAAATATTTGATACCTTCTGGCATGACTTTTTCCTGACATTTTAGTTCAAGTAGCATTTTTTTTTTAAATCAAAGACAGCAGAATTTAAGTTAGTCACATAAATAAACTTTTGCACCGTTATGCAACGGCAACAAGATTTAAAATGTAACGAAAATGTGAATTTGGTTGAAAATATTTTGTTTATTGAGGAAAATTACAATGAAGAGCACATGAAGCAAGAGCGAAATGTTTAAATTTATGACCAAATTTGGACAAAAATTGCCAGCTGTATGTAGATATATCGGGACAAAATCATTTAAAATATATTACTTGGCTACAAATTCTGAGTGGTTACAAAATTGATTCAGACAAATTCTCCAAATTCAGATTTGATACAATGCAACATGTATCATACAATGCATTATGTTTATAATGTAGGCATTTTCTCATGATAAATTAATCATCATATCTTATGATTCCCTATCTTTACATAAGGTTCCTGTTAGGTTTCCTGTAAGGTTTGTGCAGAAATAAATATGAATATACAACAGAATATGCAACACAGCAATTTTCACTAATGCTATCGAATGTTTGTCCCGTACCTTAAATTTTAGAAAAAGAAATTTTAGAATTTGTTATACTAATACAAAAATAGTTTTATCACTTTAGTTTCCATACCGTTAAGAAAGTATCATTAAAATTATCAAGAAGAACGTAAAATCATGCATCAATCAGATTATGGAACATTTTTGAACGCATTCGGGCTACTATAATAAAACTTCATAGTTTAATAACGTGAAAAACGATGTCTAAGCAATAATTTGTAAAACATATAACACGTTTGAAAACACAATTTCAACCAAAATCGAAAAAATAGCTGAAAATTTTGTACATCCCTATATATGAACTATAGATTTATCATATAATTCACAATATGCTAAAATTTAGAACTGTTAGTGAACGCATAGCGCAGTTGAAAATTCCTCGTTAGCAATTTCCGGCAATAAGCGGGTATATAGATGTCTTGTGCAGCCCTATATATGATTTATAGAATTTATACACGCTAAATAGTATACAATTTTAAAAAGTGTTCCACAACTGAAAACACACTTCAATCAATTATTGTTCATACAGAGAAAAATATAACTGATTTATTTTGTGTGCCCCTGTATATGAAAGATCAATGGCACATCATATTCAATAGTAAGCATCATATAGAGCACGTTGGAGATATATATCAATTTAAATACTTTTGAAAAGGTGTAACATGAACAAAACACACCACAAACAATTTTTCTCCATAGACCGTAATGTAACATAATTCTTTTTAGTGCCCTTGTAAATGATCGATAAATACTACCCATACCATATTCTATAAGAAATCATCTTGTAGTGCACTTCATAGATATGTATATAAATTTCAAAGTGTATGAAATTATGAAACATTATTAAAAACCACCATAAACGATTTTTCCCCATAGGCCGTAATATAATGAAATACTTTTGAATGTCCCTGTAACGAGATTATGACTGCTACACGCAACATTTTACAATACCTAACATTCAATAGTGAATATCAATAACATTTTTCAATTTCATGGCGATGCGACTATATTGACGCCAAAAATAATTTTGGCCAACTAGAATCGGTAAATCACCCACCGTGCGCTGCCGTAATTCCCGTTTTTTCAGAATTTTTTTATTTTCACATCCATTTTTGCGCCGTTGTCACGGCTAAACCATTGATCAGAGAAAAAAACTTTTAATACGTAAAATGTAGGAAATTTTATCCTCTTTAATTTATGTATTGAGGACTTTTGCGTAAAATGCATAATTTTGAAGTTATTTTGAAAAAACAAAGAAAATCCCGTTTTTTTCCAGTTTTTGGCCAAAAAAACGTGTTTCCCGAGATAAATTTTGTTGGCAAACTTCTGATTCGTGTTCAGCGACCCAAAAAACATAAAGTCACCAAATATCAAAACTACACCAAAACTCTCCCCTATTTTCTACCAAATGACTGGACTATATGGCGACATAATTTTTGACACTATGGGTTGAGGTGGGGGACGATGCCACTTCGTGTACCTTTTGTTGAATCTCTACAACATAAATTGACAACGTTATGCGGATCGCTTTAAAGTGTTGAAACTTTTTCGTTCATTCAAAGAAGCTACAATTCTAATTTCTGTATAACAATATTTTTGAGCAGTGCTTTATTGTTTGAGAAAAGAATGGGGTTCATACAATTTCCAAAGAAAGAAAGAAACAAGAAAAAAAAAGGTCCTTTGAAAAAGTTACGCATCTTAATGTTTTCTGAAGACAGCCACTAATGTGTAAAAAATGTACTGTTATTGCCACCCACATTGGTAAATTTTAAGGCTATTTGATGAATGAACAAAAGAGGATTATATCATAATACCAGTCAGTTAAAATGCGTATGGTGTGTTGATTTCTTATAAACCAGCTTGGTAAATTTGTTCTTCTGTACTTTGCCCCGATCGACCCCCCCCCCTCGTAGATGCGCACCTAGGGGAATCTCTTCCCTGTGCTAATTGTGCGTTTTTTCCGCGGCCCTTTGACGAAATTCGCGTTTTTTCAGCGATTCTTTGACGAAATTTGCGTGTTTTTTTCGCGATTCTTTGAAGAAATTCACCTTTTTTCAGAGATCTGTTGATGAAATTAGCGTTTTTTGCGCGATTCTTTCGCGAAATTAGCGTTTTTCCGCAATTCTTTGTCGAAATTGGCGTATTTTCTGCGATCCTTTGACGAAATTCGCGTTTTTTTCTGCGATCTTTTGACGAAATTTGCGTTTTTTTCGTGGTCCTTTGATGAAATGCGCGATTTTTTGACGAAAATCGCATTTTTTCCGCGTTTCTTTGACAAAATTCGCGTTTTTTCGCGATCCTTTGACGAAACTTGCGTTTTTTCTCGATCATTTGGCGAAATTGGCGTTTTTTGCGCGATCTTTTGACGAAATTCGCGTTTTTTGCGACCCTTTCACCTGCGAACAATTCACGAAATTGTTTTTTTTTTTTCGGAGACCATTTGTCGAAATTCGCGATAATCGTTGGATTTTGGGGGGGGCGATCGCCCCGATCGCCCCCCCCGTGGATCCGCGCCTGCAGGGTATCCATAATTAAACGACCCTACTTTAAAGTTGTCTACATACGAAACTATTGATCAGAAAGTTGTGAAATTTTGTGACGGACAAATTAAAGAAATGGGAATTTGTTTGAGCGAAAAAAAAAACAATTAGTTCACAATTTCGCCACCAGAGGACGTTTTTAAATAAATCACACATTTAGCCACCGCTCACTGAATACTAGGCGTGAGCTCTGAGAAAAAATGGCGGCTGTCGTACGCAGATTTTTTTTTTTTTTACAGAGTTTGTACGGTCCGTTCAATTCGAACACCAATAATTTTTAAAAGTTTTTACGCTTTATTTTTTTTTTTCAGGTTGAGGTCTGTATATTTGTCTTATTTAATCTGAGAAAAATAAAGCGTAAAAACTTTTAAAAATGTATAATTCATGAAAAACGACCTTTGGAGGCGAAATTTTGAACTAAAAATTTTTTTTCGCTCAAACAAATTCCCATTTTTTCATTATGTCCGTCACCACAAAATTTTTTTTCGCTCAAACAAATTCCCATTTTTTCATTATGTCCGTCACCACAAAATTTTTTTTCGCTCAAACAAATTCCCATTTTTTCATTATGTCCGTCACCACAAAATTTTTTTTCGCTCAAACAAATTCCCATTTTTTCATTATGTCCGTCACCACAAAATTTTTTTTCGCTCAAACAAATTCCCATTTTTTCATTATGTCCGTCACAAAATTTCACTAATTCCTGACCAATAGTTTCGTATGTAGACAACTTTTAAGTCGGGTCGTTTAATTATGTACACCCTGTATTTATAATTTTAATGAATGTTCGACCGAAACAGGTGTATAAGACGGGAACCGAAAACGAAACCTAATTTCGGTAACCTCCCCAGTTTCGGTCGAAAACGAAAACGAAATTGTCCAAAAAAAAAGTTTACGTAATTAATGCATATATAAATGTCTATAATTATTGATTATTTGTACCTATATAGAAATACATTTCTAACAAACCAACATATATGTATGTGTGTGTATCAGTTTCAAACGAAAACGAAACATAAATAATAATACAACTTTGGTATTATTACTTTATGACAACCAATAATTATAGGCATTTAATTAACAAAGTAGTTAAAAATGGAGAATAAAATTCATTAATGAATATTTAATAAACATATAAAGTGATTAGAAAATAATGAAATTAAAAATAATGAATTTAATCAATATTATTAATTTTAATATCTTCTAATTAAAACAACACTTTACGCCTAGAAATTATTAATTATAAATTTTGTTTTTCCTTTCCACAGTCTTGAAGTGAGACATATTTAACATAAACATATTTAACGATATTGAGTAATTTACCTAACTTTAAAAGTACATATAAGAATAAAAATATATCAACTTTTTTTCAGATGTGCACGACAAGATCAAAATAAATATTTGCCCACTCCCTTCAAAAATACATTACCACTCCCCGCCTCTGAGCTCTCTGAGCCTCTGACCAAAACTTTTTATTTTCATACAAAATAAAATGTAATTAATTAATTCATCAACAACACAAAATGATTGTCTAATTATACGAATTTTATTCAATTAAAAAATGTTTTAGGTATACATACCTCAATTTATTTTTTATAATGATTTTTTTTAAATGATCTTCATCTGTTTTAGTACACCTTTTTTTTTTTTTTTTTTTTTTTTAGAGATACCATTCGAAACACTTCTGCGGTTTCAAACTAAAAATTTTCTGTTACTGTTAAGTTTGCAACTTTTAATAATCACGGGGAAGGCGTCTTCAAAGTTTAGTCATATATGCATTGCTTGCTTTCTAATTTGCACTCGCGTCTTGAGTCAGTAATGATTCAAAAACAGTGAAGTTTATAGCAATAAGCAAAGAGCGTGTCATTTGAGCCGATACAGCCCAAATCAATGAGTCATGTAGAAAATTTCCGAAGGAACAAAAGAGATTTTTTAAATACAGATATTTTGGTTCTGGCCGAATTTCCGACCGAATTTTGCCGAAAACGAATGTTCGGCGAAGCTCACATTTTGGACCGAAACCGAAACCGAATATTCGGTCGATCTCTAGAAATTTCACAGAGAAATACTTTACAGTAAATAAAATGTTACTAAGTAAGTAGTTCCTTACTAGATATTTTACAGAAAAAAAATCTTGCTATTTCAAATGAATTTCCCAAAGCTCTTTGTATTTTTTTTTTTTTTTTTTTTTTTTTTTTTTAAAGCTAGATTTTGTCCAATAATACGGTAATTTTTTTTGCCTGAAAAGTAAAAATCATTTGAATTCCGAAGATAAAAGAAATAAAATATTTATTTTTCCTTATTTAAGGTGAATGATTTTAATTTACTTAAATTACAATGCATATAAATATTTTTTTCTGGTACGATAATATTTATAAATCATATTTTACTATCTAAAATTATGGAGATTTAATTACGATTATATCTATGAAATCAATGTTTGCTTTAAAATAACTAGTGATTATAATAATAGCTTCAAATTTAAAGTAAGTGACAGAAGTTCGTATAAACTAATTAATATGTTTAAAAAACCACTATTTAAAAAAAAAAATAGTTTTAAGTTAAATGATAGATTCGTGGATTTCTATGGCCTTTTATGATCGGTGTAGTTATGATCAAATAAAACTTTTTCAATTTATTTTGCTTCCTTTTATTTTGATTTTAGGATTGCACAAAAGTTACATATTTTTTTTAAATTATTTTGTTTTTAAAGTACACTCATTTCAAACTGAATAAGACATTTTAAAAGCTTAAAACTGCCTTAAAAATAAACCCCCTTTTTAATAAAGAAAATATAATGAATTTTTACTAAAAATTAATTCATTGAAATCCATCATTTGAATTTTTAAAAATTCGTGCTTCTTTTTAAAAGATATACATCTTTTTAATAGATATTTTTGTCACTGTAACACGTCTTACCTCACTTTTTGAGGTCAACCTTCCCAGAGCTAAATTTTCACGTTTTATATTTTTTGTTATTTATAATGAAATCATTGTCTCATAAAAATATTTTCCTTCTACTTTTATTTGTACTCTTAGAAATTCAATACATCTAAAGCGTCATAGAAGCATTTTAAGCAGTTGTCTTGATTAAGAATAGCAGTATGACTACTTAGGGAATTAAGCTGGTGTTACAAATAGAAAAGAAAGAAAAAGAAGAAAAATCGGAAATTTATTCATCAAATACAATTTTTTAGTACATTTACATCACGTTTGAATATTGTCAGTGTTTTAACTAGTATAATTTTGGAATAGCAGAAATTTCATGCAGTAGAATTATTCTTTTTTTTCTTTTCCTTTTTTATTTAATTTTTGAGATTCAAAAATGACTTTTGTAAAAACTTATATCTTTAAATATTTAAAAATAAATGCCTAATAATAAAAGAAAAAGTGAAACTGTTTTATCGCTTCTTTTTCTTATAAAATTATATAACAAAATTTTCAAACATAAAGATATATAAACCTGATTCAAAAGAGTTTTATTTTAATATATCTTAAAAAATTTTTGATACGTTTTGATTGGATGAAAATTTACCGCTATATAAAAAATATACATATACCTTGTTGCATTTTAAAAGTAGATATTTTTTTATTATTTTTGCAGCAAGATTATTCGTTAAAGATCACACTTCAAAAGTATATCTTAGACAGAAGAATCGTAAAAAACACTGAAAATGCAGATATCTATAGAAAACCGAAGATATATATAAACCAACCCCTGATTGAAAAAATATGTTTAAAAACAAATTAAATATTCAAAATAAACCATAATAAAATACTACACTCTATCTTCTTGTTTTGTTTTAAAACAGTGTTGAATTCAGTGCCCAGAAGCATTGAAATCTCACCCCCGGAACACTAAAATATCCCCGCGGAGCCTCAGAAATCCCTCCCGGAGAAAAATGCCCGAATTCAACAATGTGCGAAAAAGAAATAAATTTTTTCAAAGGAAAATGGGAAACAACAGGAGGACATTTAAAATATAATTTGTTTAATAATATAACGGTGCAGTTGAAAGTTATAAGATATGGATATATTTAAAATGGGTATTGGTGTTGGGGAGGGGAGATTTTTCTAGCTAGGCTTTGCAATTTCAATTTCCTTTTCTCAACTTCCATTTATTTCTTGATCAGATTTATATTAAGGGGAGTGGTCACTCAGCTTCGGAATTCTCTTCCGTAATTTTAAGTCTATGGACTTTTGATGCATTCGTATATTTAAAATATATTCTCGGGAAATTAATATTTTTAACATCTTTTTTCTGTTCTTAAAAAATGTCTCTTTTTTTTCTTGGTTTTCAAAATATTTCTAAAATCTATGCTGAATTTAATATTTTATGTGTTAAAAACGGGCGAACTGTGGGTAAGATTTTAACACTTCGTATAAAATTAAGCCTATACTTCAGAAATATTTTGAGAACTAAGAAAAAAAGAGACATCTTTTAGGAAGTGTACACAAAAAATAGAAGTTAAATAGTATATTAATATCCCGAGGAGATATTTTATATACACGAATGCATCAAATGCACATAGGCTTTACATTAGTAAGAGGAAATCGGAATCTGAGTGACCAGCCCCTTAAAAGAGATTATCCAGTCATATTTTAAGTTAGTAAAATTAAGGTGTGTCCCACCAAAATAAAGCCACCGTGATTGTGTGCTATAAAAGTGGACACGAAACAAACCAATAAGAACAAATCAAATATATTAAGAAAGTCTATTAAAAATACATATTTACAAGAAGTAACTCACTCCCTGCCTTATCTAGGCAGGAAAAAGAAATGAATTTGTAAAAAAAGATGGGGGAAAGTGTCCCGCCGAAATAAAGCCACTACTGTTAATAGGCAATATATCCGCCATGGTTATATATGACTTGGAATATACGATGTGGCATACCATTTACCAACCCTTGGAGTACAGTAGCATCAATATTCTTCCACTCTTCAATGATGACGACCTTCAATTTTACCACAGACTGAAACTGTCTGCCATTGGCATATGCAGCCGTACTAAGGATACCCCACACATTTTCTTGAGGATTGCGATTAGGAAAAAGAGCAGGCATACACCCGGTTATCCAAAAAACATTCCCAATAGGATTTTGCAACATGAATGGAGGTTTTGTCCTGCTGGAAAGTCCAACTTAGTCCACCAGTCCTCTTTGCAAATGCCAGTAAATGGTTTTCTAGCATTTCTTGGTAATCGGTAGCCTTCATGCGGCCTGAGAGTAAAGCCAAGTTATGTTTAGCTCCATAGCCGAAGCCTCCCCACTCAATTAACGAGCCTCCACCTTGTTGTCTTTTAGAGAAAATTACCTCTTCTTTCCTCATGTCATACCAATAGAAAGCAAGGCCGTCTGGCCCATCCAGATTATTTTTTTTCTCATTTGAGACTATAACACGACGCCACGGGGACTTCCAGGTGTGATGATATTTGGCCTAATCGACTCTCCTTTGTATGTGGATAGCTTTCAACATTGGCGGCTGTTTCCTTTTCTTATATCGCAAGATCCTTGTACGTTTTTCAATTCGTGACTGGGTTTATTTTGTCACAGGGATGTTAACCTCTTTGGCCAACTGTTTTAGGGAAATACCACCTCGTGAAAGACGACGCAAAATTCTCTTTCCCGCCTGGAAGTAATTTTTCTACATGTACACCGCCTTTTTTTTATACCCGTACGCATTGCCCATATCTAAAAAATTGTCTATTATGGTTTTAGATCGTTTGATTTACTTAGATATTGGTCTATGGGAAAGACCTTGTTCCTTAAAATCTGTCTTTTGTCCTTTCTCGAATTTTCACAGCTAGATTTTCTTTCCCATTGCAATACTGCAAGAGAAATAGAAAATACAACTGTCTAAAGTCCGCAGAAAGTTCGACTGGCACAGAACAAGTATTTGACAACGTCCTGACGTCATAAACATATTGTACTGCAGCAGCTCGAATGTCTGTCGTTACCAATAAATACTAATATTGTCAGTGGCTTTATTTCGGCGGGACACTTTTACCTCTCTTTTTTTACACATTCGTCGTTTTCTCCTGCACAAATGGGACAGGGAGTGAGTTACTCCTGGCAAATATGTATCTGTATATAGACTTTCTAAATATATTTGTTTCGTTCTTATTTGTTTGTTTCGTGTCCAGTTACGGCACGGAATTACGGTGGCTTTATTTCGTTGGGATACACCTTATATGCAAGTTCTTTTATTACAGGTTGTTAGTCTTTTTCTTCTGTTAGTATTTCCCCCTATACTCCCATGTTCAATTTCTGAGTTCTTCAGTGGAGTTTCTAGAGCAGCAGACAGACACGTTAATATTTACGTTAATATTACTTTTATAATATTACTTTTTGTAATATTAAAGATGGTTTTTAGAGGAGTAAAGTTACATTTTACTCATTAAAACCATTTAATATACTTTAAATATGTTTTTAAATATAATTTAAATTAGTTTAACATATTAGTTTAAACCATTAAAGACGAGCTTCTTTTACACTTCTTTTAATTATTCGACACCAGTTTTTTCCGCATTGTAATTTTGATATATTAAATCGCTTGTTCACCTTAAATGACAAATTTTCTTGCCAACCAGCCTTAATGAGTTAAATAACTTTTAAAAGTTTTCATTTTAATTATTGATTTAGCATTACTTTAATGATTGATTTTAATTATTTA
Organism: Maratus speciosus; assembly: GCA_963932465.1. Classification (NCBI taxonomy): domain Eukaryota; kingdom Metazoa; phylum Arthropoda; class Arachnida; order Araneae; family Salticidae; genus Maratus; species Maratus speciosus. The sequence continues at coordinate 317,178,826 of OZ010788.1, read as the reverse complement.
ATATGTAATTTCTTTTAAGACATTATGGTTTGCTTTGGAGAATAATTTAATCTGAAGTTCTCTCAAAGTAAATAATTTTAAATGTTAAAATCGTAATAAAAATATCCACTATAATGATTAAAACGTATGCATTACAATAGGAAAATAACGAGAGCGGTTGGTAGAAAAATGAATCTGAAATCACTATACGCGAACAACATGCATTAAATACTTCCTTGTTGTGTTATTTAATATTACCTTTTCTAGTTTCTTTTTAGAAACATCGTATTTATTCCCGGTCATAGTACTCAGTCATCGTTTTATATACACCAAACTTCTTCTCCTGGCATTTGCCAAGTGTCGAGTTTTGTTATTTACTAGGTAACAAGTTTTATTCATCAGTTCTAACCTTGAAGATTTCGTTCGTAGCTTCCCGAGAATATGAGAGGTGCAGACGAATATAATTAATATTAATTATTACACGGCATTTATGTGCGAAGAAAATATTACACTGGTGAAAGTGCTCTCAATTTCGAGAATTTCAAAAATTTTTCGTTGATTAATTGCGCAACATTTCTTTATTAAAATAACCAGCGGATCTAACATATCAAATTGTTTAGGAGCTTTAATACAGTAGACTCCCTCACTTCCGCAACCCTAAAATCCGAAAACGCCTGAAATCCGCATATTATCACAGATGCAAACAATGAAACTTTAAGTTAAGATGTAAGGGGGAAAATTACAGAATTTTTTAGCATTATATGATTCCATGTGTGATTTAATATATGTAATTCTCTATAATATGACTGAACTCATGGTTTTTCATGAAGGATGTACAAATTTATTTGTGAAAAAAATCAAGATATTGCTGACATTACTGGTAATCGCAATCTTTTTACTAAATATATTTATGTATTAATCAAGCTTTTTTGGTTTATTAAGTCTGGCTAAACCTAAAATAAAACTTTTTTACATCATGATTTTGATGTGAATTCATAGGTTACCTTTATGAGGAAAGTTTCGTTGAATATTTCAAGGAAAATGTATCTTATCTCTATTATGCATATTTAATTATACATTATTGATCATTTATTTCATCTTTACTTTTAATAATTTAATCATTTTAAAAATTATCTTACTTTTAATCATTGTACTTTATTACTTAATTATTTTAATATTTTACAACATTGCAAGCATTGATTATAGTTTTGATTGCATTATAATATTCAAATTATTGCTTACAAAAATGTAAACAAAGCAATGATCAGAAATCTGCAAAATTCTAAAATCTACACAATCTCCAGTTCCAAGCTGTGCAGATTTGAGCGAGTCTACTGTATAATCTATCCTATGGAAAAGTGCGAGCTCTGGTGCAAATCATATACACGACAAGAGAACAGGAATTCTGCTTTTTCAGAATCTAGTGTCGCCCCCGACATTTCCATTTCTTCATTTTCTTCTGGTGGACTGGTGGTTTCTATTATTATGAAACAGCCATTATAAATGAAGCGTTAGACGAAGATGAAAGTGCAGCCGTAAAAAGTTAGAACTCTGATTTTCTGGTCAGAATGGGGAAAAAAATGGCTACTTATGGCCATTTTTTACCCCCATTCTGACCAGAAAATCAGAGTTCTAACTTTTTACGGCTGCTCTTTCATCTTCGCCTAACGCTTCATTTATAATGGCTGTTTCATAATAATAGAAGCCATCAGTCCACCAGAAGAAAAAAACTCGGTTAAGCGGGACTCGGATAATCGGGATTCTACTGTAATGCAAAACATGTTTCAATTTTAAGGCTCAAAGCACACGCTTTTATTTTATGTAAAATGACGTCATTTGCATTTAGATACTTAAAATTAAAAAAGTACTTTTTTTCCCCCAATACGACCGTATAAACATTTAAAATGTGCGATGTTCAGAAATTTTAAAAAATGCTGTAGAGTATTTAATCGCACAATGAAACATCGGCTTTTGTTTTACGTCTGGCTTATACAAGGTAACGTTATTTATTAGAGACAAAACAAGCTGGGAGAAAGAAATAGCATACCAGAGGCTAAAAACAGTAACAGGTATTCTTAGTGTGAACAGTCCTCATAGTAATAATATTGTGGTACAATCATAAAATGTAACCTTATCTAAATAAAATCATAAGACGAAACGCAATATTTCAACTTGATTCAAACATTTAAAAAGTTCATTGTTTTACTTAAAAGGCGACTAAAATAATAAAAGAGATGTTACAAGTTAAAAATATACATTTTCTTTAAAAACTTATTAGTATTTTCAGGCTTTCCCAAACCTATAAGCATAAAGAGTATAAAGCAGATATAAAATTTTGTCGTCTCTCTCTCGTTTAAGTTTCAATCAGAATATCTCAATAGATTTTGATCATGCAAAAATCACCCAGCGTTTAATTATTACGCATCCACTATCAAAGAATCAAAAGAAATCATGTGTAAAAATAATCAAGTACGTAACGATGCCCTATCGTACAATAATTGGACGCCCAAAACTAGTTTTGGACAGGACATGTGGGTTTTACTGTCCAAAACTGTACTAAAGTGTCTAAAACTGTACTAAAGCGTCCAAAACTGTACTAAAGTGTCCAAAACCTTTAAAAAAGCAACATTCCACATGTAAGCACTGCACACTTATTAAACATATGAATAAATATAAATATCTCACAATATATTTTACTAACATTCCATTTAATTCTTTGGTAAATGAAAAAAAAAGTTCAAATTTTTCTTATATCTGTGTAACATAAAAAGTTCTGTTTCTGTTAAAATTGAGTTATAATAATAAGAAATTCTTTATAATACCACACATGTAGTATAGGGAGGGGAGATTTGCTTAACACTAATGCTTTTGTTTCACTTTTTGTGCAAGAAAATGTTACAAAGAAATTTCTTTTAAATAATATTTCATTGTAAATTATCTTTTCTAGATTATAGGATAATGAAAGAAAAACACAAATATTTAATTTAAAATCTAGAAGTTATTTTTAAATTATGTATTTTTATTATGAATTTAATCTAATTCTAGTGAACATTCTATTTCTTAAGAGTTAAATAGTGTTGTTATAATAATAGTCATATAATAGTGTTATAATAATAGTCAATATCTAAATATCTCATAGTCAAACAAAATCAATTATTTTTATTTATACTATTTCTTAATATACACATATACATAGTTGCCAGCCGTAAGCTGGTTTAATCAGTATGCTGAACCTGAACTCCATTTATCAATTATTTCCAGTAACAACTCTCGGGACTTTCAGTAACAGAATCAGAATGTATTCTTCATAAAAATCATTATTACTTCTATTAACTACTATTATTTAAATGAATAACATTAAAATTATGATACATAATTAAATTTAATATCTTCTTAATGTAATTACTTTGTTACGTAGGGCAATTAGGTTGTTGCTACTAAATTGTTAGGTAGTATAACGTAGGGTAATTAGGTTGTTAATACTAAATTGGTATTTTTGTATTGTAATCTTTTTGCCAATTTTTTAAACTTTTAGCATTGTTCTGATAAATACAATTTTACTACAAAATATAGTTTTGGACAGTTTAAGACAGTTTTAGACAGAATGAGGGTTTTGGACAGTACGGTTTAAACCATGGATTTTACCGTGGTTTTTACCGTTGTGTCCAAAACCTTGCCAACCCTGGCTTTATGTAGTATAATCTAAGGAATATGGAAAAAAATTTAAGCAAAAATATTCATATTTAAAAAAGTAGTAGAGATTTTAAAATTTTTTTAATTTTTTTAATTTAAATTTTAGTTAAATAGGCTGTTCTACAAGATTTTTTTTTTTTTTTTTTTGAAATTATATGAAATTATATTTGCTTTATAGTACCTAATATCTGTAGTGACATTATATTTAAGTATATTACAGTATTATTCAAAATCGAAAAAGTAGTTTAAAAGGTACTGTGTCCCTTTAAAGTTCATATTACATATTTTATGTAACCTTCTATTACACTCAACGGAAAGATACAAAGATATGTTTATTAATGAATACCGGGTCAGTCGGGGCTAATAAGAGGCACCCCAAAAAATGGGGCTAATGTGAGGCACACAAAAAGGTTCCAATTTTTATAGATACATTACATAACATTGCTGCTTTAACACTTTCGGATCCGATTTTTTTTTCAACTTTGAGAACAAAATTAATTTTACTTTAATAATGTTAATCGTAGCTATCTAAATAGATTTACTGAAGTTTAAAGATTATGTCATTGTCGGAAATCTAACGAATGTACTTATTTTGTGTACTATTCAATTCATATTTATATGATAATAGGTTAAGGAAGAGTTTTCGGAGACGTTTGGAAAATATCGTATTACAACAGGGTTTAACAGTTACTACAACTTTCTAATGTTTTTTGCGTTTTATCACACATGATTCGTTCAGAAAAGTAACCTATATTTTAAATTTAATGAGTCAAATATATGTATAAAATAAAGGAGTCGCCAACTGCAAAGATAATTAAGCAAACTTTTTTTATTATTGTTATTACTAAATGTCAAAACATAAATAAAGTCATAATAAGAAAGGCATAACTATATACTCTCATTATTATATGTAGAAAGTAACAAAATTAATTGTTAAGATAAACTAATGCTCGATGAAATGACATGTACTATTAATAGTACACCAGACCCGAAAGGGTTAATTAAAAAAACTTTATATCTGACTTCAGAACTTTTGACGTGAAACACTAGAATAAAAACCTAAAGTAAATTATTCTCATGTCTTTATTCAATAAGAATTGGTAAGTGTTTTCAACTTTTAAAATTTGGATATGTTTAATGCAGCCAGAGTTACAAACAATCAAACTCAGGGGTGGGGGGGGGGGGGTAATATGGGAGCAGTGTATAGTGTTTAAGGCTGTAATAATATTATTTTATCATGTAGCGTGAAACATCCACCAAATTGTATTTCTGTTTTCTTGTGCCAGTTATGTTTTTACTCTTTTTTTTTTCCTTGTCAAATCCTAATAGTATATTATTCTATGTTTATTACAGAGTTTTAATCGAATGATATGAAATGCTAGCTAGTCGATTTGCAATATGCTCTATAAGATAGCAATAATTTAGCATTAACATTAAAAAAAAAATTTTTTTTGTTTAACCGCATATATCTTTAAAAACTGCAAAATATTCAAATTGTCGAAGGGAATTTGATCCAAAGGAAAAGCAAAAAGCAATTTCATAAAATTTAAATTCAACAAATCAAACAGCTTTCTTTATGCATTATACATTTCAGAGATACATATTTAATTTATTTCTAGTATCCGAGCAGTTATTGGAGCTATTATGCCAGGGTTGAATGTTAGGATAATTATGCAATCATTCACCTAATGAATTCCATTGCTTAATGAGGAAAACTACGTTACTCATCAGCCGTTCTTCGAGAATGTTGATGAGCAATTTAGACACTGCTGTTCCTCCAAGGGTCATGTCGCCTCTAGAAGAAGCCTTAAACCACAGCTCATTCATTCCGAATACCATTGTTTTTAGATTATGTTGGAGATCTTTCTAAACACTTTTTGAAGCGCAGTGATACCTCGGCTAACAAATGTTTCGGTAAACGGTCATTCTTTTCTGACTCGGCTAACGTACCTGAATTCGGCTTACGAACTTTTTTTTTAAATGTGCACTAACATAATGCAGCTGCGTTGCATTTTATTTGGATGGGAAATCAGCTTCTGTTAGTGAACATTACGGCTTATTAGGAATGTAATTCAGAAACGAATCCTGTATAGGGTGTCCAGCAAATAAGACCCTGATTTCAAAATTAAATATCTCAAAAACAAAGATCAATGGAATTATGCGGTAAACGGTTTGTTTATTAGCTAAGCTGTAAAAATGTTATACAGAAGTTTCAAATTTTAGTTACAAAAACCGATAACAAATGGCGCTGTAATCGCAATGCCTATAAATTGTGCTTCGAAGTTCAGATCACTAGCGTCTCATTCCTAGATGGCTCCCTATGGAAGGACGAAAAGTGTTAAAGTCCACTTTTTCGCTGGGATGATGTGCAAAAGTGGAGACATCTGGTCACAGAATTATTGCACCAGCTTTATTTTTAGAGAATTTCAATTAATAGAATTTTCAATAAAAAGTTTAGAAATCGTTATATAAGACCTTATTAAAATATTTTATTAAATTCAATTTTGAATGCCATATAATTATTTAAATAAAAATGCATATATTTAGAAAAATAATTTTGTACTTTTTATTTATTTTTTTATATTTTTAAATAACGGTATAATATATTGTTTATACTTGAATTATTATTAAAAAAAAGTAATTTTGCACTTTTCATTTATATTTTTAAATCACGGCATAATATTTTGGTTTTAGCAAAACATATATATTTCTTTTCTTTGTAAACAAAGTTTTAGAGACAGAAACAGTGCATTAAATTATTTCACTTTTTAAAGGAATGGATGATAAATCATATAATCAACGTCGAAGCAAAAGTATTTTGGAGGCTGCACTCCTTTCCAAAACATCGGATCATATCGCTAGAATCTGCACTGTACTTCTGTGCTCAATAATAATAATAAAAAAATGAAAACGAGTTTTTAAAATTAAAATGATTTTTTTTAACTTAATTAAGTTTTAAAAATAGAAACTTTGTATTTTTTCCTTGAAACTATTTTCTACAATTAAAAAAAATAATTTATGAATCATTATTATAAATGCTCAATGACTTAAAAAAAAAAGGGGGGTTTCTTTTAGCTTAATTGAATTTTAAAACTAGAAACTTTAGATTTTTTTTATTCAAACTTTTTTTTTACAATTTAAATAAATATTAAAAAGTAAAGATTTCCAATTTTTCCAAATCCTCCTCTGCTTGTATTCGATTCCACGATCTACCAATTAGGAGAGAAAAGACATACCACACACTGGTATCCAGACCGAAATAGCTTATAACAAAATTTGAAACAAATCATCACCCCAACTAAGAAGCGGAATTCCCACTTTCCGTCCATCTATAGGGAACCTCTAGGAATGAGACGCTAGTGCTTTGGACTTCCAAGCACAATTTATAGGCATTGCGATTACAGCGCCATATGTTAACGGTTTTTGTAACTAAATTTTGAAACTTCTGTATAACATTTTTACAGCTTAGCTAATAAACAAACAATTTACCGCATAATTCTATTGATGTTTGTTTTTGAGCAAAATCAAAACACTATATTAATTAGTGTCGTGAAGGAATTTTCACCTTGTTACTAATATAAAAATTTAAAATCAGCATAAAATTACTTAAAAGGTGCCAAGATTTACAAAGATGTTATTGTATCCCGAGATCTTTCGAACGAATCCTCGTTCATTTTCAAGGGAAAAATGTGTGACTGACTGGAATACAAGAAAAACACACTTTTAAACAAGATGAAAGGGTACGCATGTGTAAGCGCAGTCTAGTCCACTGCTCCAAAAGAAGGGGGTGGGGGGGGGGAGGGGAGGTAAAAAATTAAGTCATATTATCAGGATCTCTCGAAATACCTAGAATGTTAAACCAAATAGCAGGAATATTGCGGGAATACTGTAACGATGTCTTTTAGTACAATATCCCCGCTATTTGGTTTAACATTCTAGGTATTTCGAGAGATCCTGATAATATGACTTAATTTTTTACCTCCCCTCTCCCCCCCCCCTTCTTTTGGAGCAGTGGCCTTGACCTCGTTTGCACATGCGTACTCTTTCATCTTGTTTTAAGTGTGTTTTTCTTGTATTCCAGTCAGTCCCACTTTTTTCCCTTGAAAATGAACGAGGGTTCGTTCGAAAGATCTCGGGATATAATGACATCTTTGTAAATCTTGGCACCTTTTAAGTAATTTTAGGCTGATTTAAAATTTTTATATGTTTGTTTTTGAAATATTTAATTTTGACACCAGGGTTTTATTCGCTGGACACCCTGCATGTCAGACGAGGTATTGCTATATTTGAAAAAGAAAATCATTTCGAGTAGTTCATTCAAATATTTTTTTTATTTACTACCTAAATTTTTAAAATGTTTGAGGGTTTTTTTTTTTTTTTTTTTTCAAAATATAAGTATTGTAAATGTTAAAAAAATGTAAATTTGTTTGATGTGTGTTTGAAAATGTTAAAAAAATACGCATTCAAGTAAATAAAAAAATATGAAAAATATAGTATTGGTAGTATATAAAGGCTGTTAGAGAAGAACCCGCGTTTGGGTATTCCACAGTCACCGTTTGGGTTTTCCGTATTTTTTCATAGCCCATCTTTATACAGTTTGTTAAAATCAGTGAAGTAATATCTATATTTGTTGAACGTCTGACGTATGTAAGTATATGATATTGGAAAATTCATGTCCGCCATCGGATTTAAAGAATTTGTTATTCCGTTTGTTTGTTTTTTTTTGGTGGTGGGGGGGGGGGGCTTTATCAATGCAAAACGAATGGATCATTATTTATAAATACAGTGGGAGCCAGTTAAGACGCTTACGGTTAATACGCGGATTTTTTCCGATCCTTTGAACATCACCCATAAAGCTTATGTAAAGATATCATGTTTAATACGTGAACGGTTATTACGCGATCCCGCTTAATGCGCCATAGATTTTCGGTCTTTTGAGGCAAAAAATCCCGTTCAAGGCGCGAATTCCTCGATCAAGATGCGAATTCCTTCTCTCTTCTGCAGTGTTACCATTATAGAGGGTTTTTTATTCAGATAAAAGAACACTGCTTCCGAATAGTAATATTTACTTCATTTAATAACAGATTAATTAAGGTGAACATTACTAATCGAAAATAGTAGCAGATATTAGAATAAAAAATATTCCTTCTAAATTAGCAACACTGCACTTCTTTCTCGCTTCGTGTATCTTTTTACTGTAGTAGAGAGGAATAGATGATTTCAGGATGCTCAGACACGTCATAAAAGTTATTAGATTAGATATGATTATACCTGTTGTTAGTGAGGTTTTAAATGTACGGTATGGGGGAATAGAGGTCTGCACGGGCCAGGCTTTCCGGTCTGGGCCCGGCTTTCCGGCCCGGGTCCGGCCTGGCCCGAACGAAAGCTATCTTGGCCCGATCCGGCCCGTTGGAAAAATTGTCCTAATTCTGCCGCCCCGTTTGAAAGTTCACTTTCATTTCGCAGGGTACGGTCCCCGGGCCTCTAGGGTGTACTACGTTTTATAATGCATATTATAGGCCAAAAAAAAAAAAAAAGGAAAGAAACTCGTAAAAATTAAACAAAATATGACTGCGGTTGTATAATCCTTTTATGTTTTCTATGTTTGCTTTACTTTTTGCTATGCTAACAATATTTTTTACACAAAGATCAATAAAGATATTTTTTTATTATTATAAACAACAAATGGTACTCATTATCAAAGATTTAATATTTTTTGATTGTGTTAAAACAAATTAGTCTAGCAGAAAAATTATTTTTCTTCTTCTTTTTTTTTTTTTTTTTTTTTTTTGGTTGTAACGTATTAATCGACAATAAAGCTATGCTTGAAATGTATTTTCAGTTATTATTTCAGTCGGTCCTAGAAAAAGAAACAATGAGTTAAATTTGAATACTTTTAATTTTTTAATCTAAAGTTACGTAAAAGACACAATTTTTTACCGTAAACATATAAATGAAAGCTCTAAAACTCATTTAGACGATTAGATGTGTAAATTATCCCAGTTTCTGAAACATTAGACAAATCACGTTTAATACGTGACTTTTATCCACACCCTTGAAACTGAACCGCGTCTTAACCAGATTCGACTATATATGTTTGTTAGTTTAACTTTAACAGTTGTCATGAAACATACTATGATTGGCATCCATGCCCTCCATTTTTAGCATTCCACATTTTTATTTTGCTTCCTCATTTTTTTTTTTTTTTTTTTTTTTTTTATACTTCACAATTTTCAGATAAATTAAATACATTGATCCTCTATTGATCGAGTCTCTATGATAGACATGTTTGTTCTCGTCTCTAGTAAAACACTGGTTAATTAACTCCGCTTGTTATTATAATGGATTTGCCGGAAGAAATTCAAATCAGTTTTATAGTATTGTCAAATTTCTATTTGATAAAATCTGGCTTACAATCAAAATCTTCTGCTGGAATTACTTTTACCTACCAAAAATCTGATCCTGTTACAAAGTTATATTGTTAAATTCAAAATAGGCAAAAGCTTTCCAAAGACTATTATTTTCTGTCTTCAATATTAAATAATTTATCTCTGAAAACATTTTCCTACGTAAAAATTTATTATAAATGTTGATTAGGTTTTTAAGAAGTAGTAAATCTATAGATCAGGCGCCTCAACGTCAACTCTGCAATGCACACTTCTACTTCAAACTTTTATTTAATATTTGAAACTTTCAAACGGCAATTTCATTGCTTTTGTAACAGTATGCAAGTACTTTCAGGAGATTTAATTCCTGAGAATTGTAACGCGTAATACCATTACATGGTAACTGATACAACAGAACTGCTTATTCTTCTGAAAAAGTTTTATTATATTAGGAAGACTCTACTTCTCTGAACCCTACGTTTTCCCATTATTTTAATAATCGTAGCTCTCTATAATTCAGTACCTTAAATCTTTTATCTAAAATAATTAAAATATCGATTTTGTATTAATGTCATTAATTAGAACTGATAATTATTCTCATAAATGAAGAGCTTGGTGGAAGAACATGTTATGATGCATTTTCTCAAAAATTGTTTCTTTTTACACTGAGGAAAAAAATATACCGCCTTCACCTAGAATGAATAGCTAGTCATTTTCTGAATCCCTAAACTAGAAATATGGATAGATTTACGAGTTATGCGAATAGGGTAAACAAACAAGCTCAATAGGCGAAATTATCTAGAATTTCTAGTCCCTTGTTTTCTAGGTGACGAAACGATAATGAGTCGTTTCAGCAGCGCGAAATTATCGCTTGATTTCTGGAATGGTTTCATAAACTAGAATTATAGTTACTAAAACTAACCTCTTGTGTTCGTATCTATTTGCAGAGATTTTAAAATAAGTTTGACCACGAGAATATAGGAAAACGCTCTTGAATTCTTGTAGGAGACACTTGAACACTCTAGCAAAGGGAACTAGAATTTATAGGGATGACATGGAAGAATTTTTTCTAGAGCCACAATTTAGATTCTAGATGCCAGAACGATATTTTTTTTCTCAGTGTATGGATGAAAGAGTTGTGAGATATTACATCATATGATAAATCTAAAATACTAAAATTTTACTTACTATTGAAGATATGAGACAGTATCTTTTAATATTTAATATTTTTATATTTAATAATTTAAATGATGAAACTAATTTCTAATATTTAATGATTAAATTTTAATATTCTTTTGAAGGAGAGTTTAGTATCACCTATTAATATTCAAACATAGGTAACTCCGGGAGAATCGCCGCATCCGAGATAGATGCCGCACCCCTTGTATTTCTTGTAATCATCGATAGATGGTCGTCAAACGCACAGTATAGGTGTGCAATGAGATTATTTTAACCAGTGTATAGCGTGAATCCCGTTTCGATGTTTACTTGTAGATGTACAATCCTTATTTTGACGTAAGTGCATGATTTCACTGTCCAAACTTTTAAGCACGTTATGCTTAAATACTTTTCATACACTAATTACTAAATGCATGCATGATTTCGAAGTCAAAACTAAGTGTAGCGTTTGTATAGAGTACTGTGTGTATGGTTACGCCATTCCCCTTAGCGATAGCAGGTAACTGTGATGGCCGACGTCTGCACTATGCAAAATGGGATACATGCTGCACTACAATTCCGATATACATGCCACGGGATGATTATAAGTGTTATTAACTTTTCTTTTTGCACAGACTAACCATGTTAGGCATGTTATCATGTTTACTAAAACCAAAGGAGAAAAAGAGAAAAATAAAAAGTAAGAAGGGCAAGAAAGATGCAAGTCAAGATGAGAATAATGAAAAATTGGATTATGCGTAACGCAGACGTTCTTTGCAAGGAATGTTTAGAAAACTATTCCTAAAAAGAGGAAGTGTAATTGGCTTCGTTGCATCACGTGTCAAATGTAGTTACATAAAAACTGTACTTTTTCTACACTTTTTGTGTAGATTGCAGTCGAAAAAACAGGTCTATTAACCCATTCGGGACCATAGGTGCATGTAAGCACCTCAATAAAGAGAATACAAAATTTGTTTCTGACACCAGTAAAAACGAAAAGTAATATTTGCTTTCTTTAATTAGAACATTTTCATGATTATTTAAGTAAAGGTAATTTCTTTTAAAAAAGAGGTGCCAACCGAATAAGATTTGTGTAAAAGCCACCGGTCCCGAAAGGATTAACAAATAAATTATGTAAACACGATTTTACTTTTTTCTTTTCCCTCTCTAATACATTGATGTTACGTTGTTGCTGACATAACAATTAAAATTTAATATAAAATATAAGTCGATAATTTTAATAGTGGAAGTAGGCAAACAATTATTAATTTGAATCTACTAATACGTTTCATTGTAATTGTACTCATTTAGTTTCATTTTGTTAGTACATCGTTAATTATAATTCAGATATAAATATTTTTTTGAATAATTTTATTTATAATTTCATTTTGTTCTTATTACGAACGCGGCATAACTACCGCACAAGTACGGCGTCTCAGCCTGAAGGTACAGGTGACGAGCCGCAGTGTAATGTTTTAAAAAAAAAGTTTTTAAAAAATATTAATTATTTGTTTTGAATTTTTTTGTCGCAGTACACGCGTTGTATATTTAACATTAAATAACACAGCATGATTTTTTTAATTTTAAGTCCCAGGACTTTATACACAAATTCAAAAAATATGCGGCATAAATTCCGAAGTTACTCTGTGCTACTAAGAAGGAATTAAATAAATAACTAAATTACAGCAAAAAACCTTCACTTCAAATTTCTCGAATTCTAATTTTTGTTCATAGCATCTTCTTCCACTCAGGTTTTCAAATATTTTATTAATTATTGACTATCTCATATCCTTTTAATTGTTATTCCCATTTATTTGAAAATAGCTACCTGAGCATCTTCCATAATTTTTTTAATGCTACACCGCTGTTCGTGCCAGGATCAAGGGCTCGAATTAATTTCGTCTCACAAAAATTATACATTCTTGTTTATCTCGCAAAATGAATTAGAGCAATCTCTCCGGAACGATTTGGTCTTTGTTTGAGCGTTGGATCTTCTAGTAAGCATGTATAATATGTTATTGACATTCGCAGAACCATGGGGTTCGTCTCGTCGCCATCCAGATGATAGAGAAGATCGCGATACGACAGGAGGCATGGGGGTCAATTAAGGTCAACTCGCCACCCACCCGCTCTCCCGCTTCTTTTGCTTTCTTCTTCCTGGCATCCTGACAAAAGAACCTATTCTCGGCTGAATGCCTCCGATTGCGTTCAAATGAACCAATCATGTGATTGTGTTCGAGTTTTGTATTGTAACGGGTCGAAGCTGAAAACATGCTGAGTATTTTCATTTTTTTTTTCTTTCTTTTTGGGTGCTTTATAAAGTTTAAAAAAGCCCTTTCACGATTATCAAATAAAATTTAAATGATAATGCACAGACTGCGTTTCGTATTCTAGTATTTTCTCTTCGGATTGAAATATATTTAAGATACAGTAACTCACAAAAGTGCTCATTTAAATAATCTAGAATTATTGAATAATTAAAAAACATAAAAATAATTTATAATTATTTTTGTTTTCATAATAATTAGCCCACACCTTCTTTTTTATTTATTGATTTATTTTATTTTTTTTTTATTTTTTTTTTTTTTTCCGGGCTAGAAAAATATTTTAACCTTACAGTTGATAATTTGTTTTAAATTGATACAAAAATTTCCCACAAAATTCAGTGGTCCCTTTTCAATTTTCAAAAAAAAAAAAAAAAAAAAAAAAAAAAAAAAAATCTGCTATATATACAGATATGAAATATATTATATGGTATCAAAAGCAAAGACAGTGCCTCTGACAATATTCTGTACAATTTATTGAAACAATTTTTGTTAAAATATGGACTCCTTTATATTTCGTTTTTATTGATGCTTCTATAGAAAACATTTCTTTGGAAATTTCAAAAAATAATGCTCAATTTGTTTTTAGGTAAAATGCATCTATCAGAAAATAGCTGAATTTTTCAATTAAAAAAAAATAATATTTGAAATAGTTAAACACCATTCAAAGAAACGTACAATTCAAAATCTGAGAAGGTCAAACAAATAAAAAAAAATTACATTTAGAGAATAAAGAATATCCGGTTTCTGTTGTTACATCTTCAGTAATAGATTGTGTCTTCGAAGTTTTTGTGTAGTTTTTCTGGGCTTTTTTTTAACCCTTAAATGCCTGGTGTTGCTTTTCGGCAACATATCCAATTTAGGCTATAAAATACTATTAGAATAATATTGAAGCTATGATGCCTAATGTTGCCAATAAAATACATTCTGAAAATATTATTAAATCGATTTTCAACATTTAGATGGCAGCACTTGTGCTGTTTTAGAATAAAGATAAATTTATTTTTTCAAATGCTCCTACTTGTTCTTTTTGTTTTGTTTGGAAGCTTTCGAAATACCCTATTTTGACCTGCAGTGAGCAAGTAAAATTTATTTCTTATTATAGTTCATAAAATTCTTGTGTGTTTAATATTATAGAATTTTATCCAGGTAAATTATTTTTTCAATTAAACACCAGTATTGGTGATTAGTAACAAACTGTTTTTTTATCCGTAAACAAAATATGATTTTTTTAAGTGTTTTTCCCATGATTTATTTAAAAAATGAAAGCCGAAAAACATTATTACAATCATTTTTGAAAAATCAGGCATTTAAGGGTTAACATCCAATAAAGGTCAAATATGTATTTTTTTTTTTTTTTTTTTTTTTTTTAAGTTTAACTTCAATGAAACCTTTAAAATTTTTCTTTTCTATGAATTTTACAGGAGAAACTGTAGGTCTTCTTGTATTTTCTTTAATACAATTGTTTATGTTTTTGTTTATTTTTTTTTTTTTCATTCATTTATGAAACCTTGTATATTGTACCATTATTCTAATTTATTTAGATGGAAATTTTTACTATGCAGTTAATTCAGTTATCCTGAAAGCATAAAATCTCCTAGTGTTAGATTTTAAAAAATATTTCTGATAATAAATTCTTTTAATCCAGGTGCCAGTTTTAATGATCTTCACACATTTGTAACTCTGTAATCCACTGAATATCATATTACTATGTCAAAAATTGTCAAGCAGTTTAAATTCAACGTAGTAATTCTTCTGATACATTTCCTCCTACTGTGTGACCGAGATAAGAAAAACCCTGAGTAGGTTTCTTTTTTTCGAAGGTTCCAAAACTTGTAGGGAAGGGACTTCATCCATAGGACAAAAAAAGACCGCTAATTCTCGGAATGATCGGTTGAATGGGAGAAAAGAAAATGCGGGATTTCCCTAAAATAAAGTCGACTGACCGGCTGGGTTCTGTTACCTTGGCAACAGGACTCAGTCGAGACCGGTTCTAGAGTTTTTCTTATCCCAGCCAGACAGTACATAAATCAAGTATTATATTTCGAAAAATACAAAAGCAATATCTTTTCTAGAAGCATCCTTAAAAATAAAATATCGGATATCCTAAAAACATTGAAATGCGATTTAATTCTTTGGATGTTGGAGATGTGTAGACAAAATAAACTGCAAAATTGTTTGAAATAAGTTTAAAATAGAATTTAAACTTATGTTGATGAAATAGTCCTGCTTTAACTTTTCAAAAAGTTAGATTTTTTAAATTTTTATACGGTCCCTTGGTTTTATAAGTTTTATTTAGAAAAAAAAATCTTCATGTTCTACAAGTAAAACAGTGAAAATTCCATTCCTCGACGACTAAAATTCACCGAGTTATGTTACTTTGAATTATGTGAAATTTTGGAGCTTTCCAATTCTAAAAAATAGTCTGTCCGTTTTTAAAAACGGAAATTTCCAAAATTTTAGGAAATTCAAAGTATCATAACTCGATGAGCTTTAGTCGTTAAAAAGTGGAATGTTTACTCCTTTACTTGTCAGACCATATAAAAAAAAAAAATTTCTATTTTTACTTATACACTGCAAAAAATGTACATCTACAAAACTAGTTTTTAGGTGCGTTCGTAATTATATAAATACGTAGCACCTATAGTCGTCGTTCAGTCCGTCCGTCTGTCCGTCTGTCCGTCCGTCTGTCCGTCCGTCTGTCCGTCTGTCCGCGTGTAACAGAGCAAAAACTACCCAACCGAATAGTCTGAAATTTCAAATATGTGATTGTTGCAAAATTTTGTCGAGCCATTTCAAATTTTATGAAAATCGGATATATAGTTTAATTACAGGGACAGTCAAAAGTTTTTCTTTACATTACGGCCAATGGGAAAAATTAAAGCAAGTGGATTTTAATGATATTAGAGCCTTCCGAATGATCTGAAATTTTAAAGATATAATTGTTGCAAAATTTTGTCGAGCCATTTCAAATTTTAGGAAAATCGGATGTATAGTTTAATTACAGGGACAGCCAAAAGTTTTTCTTTACATTACGGCCAATGGGAAAAATTATTGCAAGTGAATTTTAATGATATTACAGCCTTCCGAATGGTCTGAAATTTTAAAGATATAATTGTTGCAAAATTTTGTTGAGCTATTTCAAATTTTAGAAAAATCGGATGTATAGTTTAATTACAGGGACAGTCAAAAGTGTTCCGAAAAAATTATTGGAAGTGCATTTTAATGATGTATCAGACTATGCACGTTATGAAGTGCAAAAAATTATACATTCAGTACAATATGGGGTGCAAAAAATAATTTTAAAACTAGTTATAGTACGAACGCACCTCATTTGCCACGTTTGACGAGCAATTTCCAACTTGTTGTAAAAGCTACAGAAATCTGTTACTAAACAAAGTTTTATCTGTACACTGTAAAGAAAAAATATGTAAATTTACAAAACTAATTTTTGTGAAAGTACAGAAATCTGTATACTTATTAAAATTTTATCGGTAACCGGGGATAATTACATGATTTTTTTTGTTGTTGTTGTTGCAGTTACATAAAAAGTTCTAGGTATCTCAGTTTCCTAGAAAATTCTTAGTACCATTACAGATTTTTTTTTTTCAGTTTAAACGTGAATCTGTTACATATATTTTTGTTTCAATTACATAAAAAATTCTAGGCATCCCAGTTTCCCAGAAAATTCTTAGTAACATTACAGATTTTTTTTTTCCGTTTAAACGCGAATTTGTTACATATTTTTTGTTGCAGTTACATAAAAAGTTCTAGATATCCCAATTTCCTAAAAAATTCTTAGTAACATTACAGATTTTTTTTTCCGTTTAAACGCGAATTTGTTACATATTTGTTTGTTGCAATTACGTAAAAAGTTCTAGGCATCCGAGTTTCCTAGAAAAGTCTTAGTAACATTAGTTTTTTTTTTTTTTTTTTTTTTTTTCTTTCAATGTAAACGTGAATCTGTTACATAATATTTTTTGTTGCAGTTACGTAAAAAGTTCTGGAAATGTCCGTTTTCTAGAAAAGTTTTAGTAACCTTATAGACTTTTTTTACAGTGTACGACCCAGGGATCGTATAAAGAAGTAAAAGTGTAACTTTTTAAAGAAAATAATGGAAG
This sequence comes from Maratus speciosus, assembly GCA_963932465.1. Classification (NCBI taxonomy): domain Eukaryota; kingdom Metazoa; phylum Arthropoda; class Arachnida; order Araneae; family Salticidae; genus Maratus; species Maratus speciosus. Next base: position 317,161,165 of record OZ010788.1, on the reverse strand, counting down.
GACTACTTCATCAGCGTAATCTTAATTCCTACATTATTTTGAACACTTTAGCAATTTACGATAGGACCCAAGGATCGTATAAAGAAGTAAAATTGTAACTTTTTAAAAAATTAAAGGAAGGGCTACTTCATCAGCATAATCTTAATTCCTACATTATTTTGAACACTTTAGTAATTTACGATAGGATCCAGGGATCGTATGAAGAAGTAAAAGTGTAACTTTTTAAAAAATTAATGGAAGAGCTAGTTCATCAGCGTAATCTTAATTCCTGCATTATTTTGAACACTTTAGTAATTTACGATAGGACCCAGGGATCGTATAAAGAAGTAAAAGTGTAACTTTTTAAAAAATTAATGGAAGGGCTACTTCATCAGCGTAATCTTAATTCCTACATTATTTTGAACACTTTAGTAATTTACGATAGGACCCAGGGATCGTATAAAGAAGTAAAAGTGTAACTTTTTAAAAAATTAATGGAAGGCCTACTTCATCAGCGTAATCTTAATTCCTACATTATTTTGAACGCTTTAGTAATTTACGATGCCTTACGTATCTCGAAGACGTAAAAAAGTAAAGCGCATAAAAAATTAAAATGTGAACAAATTTATGGAAACCGGTAAAATCTTTATCATAGAAGTCTAGTATGCCATAAAGCAATACAGATTTTTAGCAAAAGTCCGGTCGTTATTACTTTCATTTGTTGAAAAGGCGTAAATAAAATCTGTTGTTTTTTTGTTTTTTTTTACTATTTTATGTATTAGTTTATCAATAATTTTAGATTTTGTTCCGAGATTCGAGTATAATTCCAATTAATATAATAATACCTAGAGATCGACCGAAAATTCGGTTTTGTTTTCGGCCCAAAATTAGAGTTTCGCCGAAAATTCGTTTTCGGCGAAAATGCTGTCGAAAATTCGGCCGGATCGAAATTATCTTCAAATCCAAAAAACTCGTTTCTTCTTTCGGAAATTTTTAACATAATTCGTTGATTTGAGCTGTATCGGCTCAAAAGAAACACACTATATTATGATTGTCTTTAAACTTCACTGTTTATAATTGTTAGTCATGACTGACTCAAGACGTGAGTACAAATTATAAAGTAAATAATGCCTATAGGACTAAACTTTGAAGACACTTTTCACGTGCTCATCAAAAGCTGCAGACTTAACTGTAACAGAAAATTCTAAGTTTGAAACCGCAGAAGTGTTTCGAATACTCTTTCAGAAAGTTCTAGTATAAAGGAAGATCATTTACAAAAATCACTATAAAAGATAAATCGAGGTATGCATACCTAAAACATTTTTTGATTAGATGAAATTCCTATAATTAGAGATTCATTCTGTGTAGTTGATGAATGGATTACATCTTATTTTACATGAAAATAAAAAGTTTTGGTCAGAGGCACAAAGAGCCAACTTGAGTAACACTTATAATTAAGTAATAATTATGTATACTTAATAAACACGTATAATTAATTAATAATTATGTGTATTTATGTATGTATTAATTACTTTACAAAATTTTTGGACATTTTCGTTTTCGGCCGAAAATGGGAAGACTACCGAAATTCGATTTCGGTTTTTGTGAAACATCTTTTCAATAAAACGGCTTTGAATGTTACTTTAATTATTTAATTTGCTAAATGGCACTAACGTTAATCTCTGAGTATCATAAACAATATCGTTGTTGCTGCTGTTTTATTTAAAAGAGATGACTTGTGTTTTAACTCAACTTTTTTTTAAAGTCAAGCTTAAACTGTTGATAGTCAAAGACAAATATGCTCCTTGCTCATGTTAGCATGAACTGCTTCATTTACTGAATCAAGACAATCATCAAGTGAAGTTATCTATTAACTGATACTGCGTGTACCATTACCTTATGAATAATTAACATTTATGTTAATTTCGTCAATATTTAAATAGCAACAACTCCGATGAACTTCCAAATAAGCGGTTAAACATGTAACGGATGAAAGATAAGAAAGACATTGCCTTGGTTCCACATATTATGTTTACATGTGCATAAACTAGCTGTATAATAAATGAATGAGAATTGAGACTGTTGAATTTTGAAACAAAAATGTGTGTGCGCATTTTTTTTTTTTTTTTTTTTTTTTTTTTTTTTGTATTTTCTTTTTCTTTTTAGATGCAGTAGAACCTCATTAACACAGGAAATGTAATCACCTCGGATTATAAAATACCGAGTAATATATTACAAAGTATTTGTAAACATAAAATTAATTACTGATTTTTATGCCGATAATTTTTATAATATTTTTTCGCACACATACTTTAGTTACTTTTTAGTAAACAAGCTGCAGTCCTTCTGTATTGACATTTTCTTATAAGGATTTTTTTACTGCTTGCAATACATCGAAAATCTTCATTTTTTTCTCCCTCATTTTCACAACTGTATATCTTTTGGATAAACGTGTATAAAATGTTAAACCAAAAATGTTAGTACTTTTGAGATATGCCTCCATGAAATTTAATTTACAAAATGATGCATGATACATAAATGATGCATAATTAATGATGCATAATGATGCAATGATTAATGATGCATAAATGATGCATAATACTTTTGTCTATGAAATTCACTCACATTACAGAATCATCTCCACATTGTGTTAAATGTCAAATTCTGTTAAGTACAATAGAACCTAGATTATCTCAGGTAATGTAAATGTAATCACTTCGGATAATTGGGAGTTGATTGCATTAACCTGAATCAAACACTTTAACAACAATTAAAATTAATTAAACATAAATTACTTTAAAAAGTTCCATGATAGTATATTTTAAATAGTAAACTTTTACATGAAAAAATTGTGAAACAGAGTTACCTTTTTCAAATTAATATTTAAATCATTTAATAATTCTTATTTATGTTTTTTTTTTTTTTTTTTTTTTTTTTTTTAAATTACAAGTGCACGGAGCTTTTGAATCGCTGAATTTCACAATGTAATTAAATTTTTCTTATATCTGACAATTTATCAAAAATGTAAAAGTTATTCTCGCCGGGTGACTTTCAATAATTAAACATTAAGAGAAAAATAAACTAAAAGTTTTTTCGTAAGAATTTTGTTTCTCTGAACTCCCCCGTTTAAGACACTTTTTTTAATTTTTAAACACATTAATGCAAAAGCGTAGAATTAAGAAATGTCTTGCGCGGGTGTGTATGAGAGCACGGTCAACCCAAACGAAAATAAGATCAAAATCTGTTTTAATTGGCAATTTTTTTTTAAAAGACACTGGTAGAAATTTATTTTTGAATATTTTAAATTTCTTAATTTTTAGATTTCTGTATTGTTTATATGTTAATATGCTTAAAAAAAAAAAATTCTGCCGGAGAATGGAGGAGGGGGGGGGGGTGTCAAAAAATATTTATTTCATGTTTATAAACTCCTTTATATATATCTACTTTAAAAATGCGCACAGGTTGCGGACAACATGCATATGTATTCGAAAATCTTGCCTCTCCCTGAACTTTGTTCTGTCGACGCCCATGTCCAAAAATATATAGTTGATAGAAAACGGATTTCTAAGAAATGTGTAGGCGAATCTTCACTTCATGGTGAATGGTAACACATCCGGTGAGAATTTCCCCATACACAAAAGACACCTTACTATAAAACCTTTGAGTAAAAATGACATGTTATCCTTGTCATCAACTGGGTGTCAGGAGTTAAGTATTACACTTCCTGCACTTCTGCTTAAAACAAACACTATCCATCCATCGTTCTATAATGCAGGCAGCTTGAAACTCATCCAGAACAGATTTTTCCGCAAGGTGATATTTTGAATGCAAGCCAAGATATGAAATTGTCTCTTACAATCTTGAACATATCTCGTTTAGAATTGCTTCGTCCTGATTCTTTTTTAAATATTTAGTCCTTACTTTTTTTTCCATCTCAGTGTAATTCATTCTAATATAATTGCCTAAAATAGAACAAATTGAGAAATCATAATGAGATATGACTGATGAAAATTATTTTTTTTATTATTATTATTATTGGGCTACCTTGGAAAGTTCTAAGTGTTTTTTTTTTTTTTTTTTTTTAACCCGTTTAGGACCGGCATCTTTTACACGAATTTTATTCGTTTGGTAGCACTTTTTGTTAATTATTTTAATTAACTTTATGAATCACGAAAATGTATTAATTAAATCAAATTAATTTTACTTTTCTTTTTTACTGGTATCAAACTCAAGCGTTTTAAGCACTTTTTGAGGGTGCATATATCACCCATGGTCCCGAACGAGTTAATGCTAAATTTTTTATGCTGAAATGTTCGCAGAGACATGGTTTAAATTTATGTTTAGTCAAAATTGAGGGCGTAGATTTGTATTCTGATATCATAATTAGAGGCTAATATTAAAATTTTTAAGTTTTGATCGTCTTCAATAATACGGAAACGGAGCCCTAAACTTATTTTTTATACATAAATTTAAGGCACAGTTCAAATTCGATTGGTATGTTTTGCATCTCTCTCTGTAACAATTTTGCTGTTAAAACGTATGATCTCTGGATTTATCACCTCTCTTTACCTTTCATTCATTTTCTTTTACCTGCCGATCTTCCATTATGAGTAATTGCAAAATACTGATTTGACTGCTGTGCTCAAACAGTCCAGTCAAACAACCGTATTATGAAGCTAATGCTTAAACAGGGGTCGATCCAGGCAAAATTCGGGGCCTATTTAGGGCCCTTTCACAAAAATCTATTTAATAAAATGGGCCCCTTCACAAAACTCCTTTTATTAAAATAGGTTCTCTACATAACATATTTTTTTCATAAAAACTGTTTTAAAATGTGTAATTTGTAAATAAAACGAGGTCACGAAAAAAAAACTTTAGCAAGGGGATTTAAAGAAGTTTTTGTTAATAAATTCTTGGTTCGAATTTGAGTAACTGGATTTCAACTTTCATTACAAAATGTTATTTTTCACAAAAATGTAATAAAATTCACAAAAATAACTTTCACTTTTCACAAAATGGGCTCCAAGAATAAAAACCTACATCGACCCCTGTTAAAAATTTGTCAATTTTTTAAAGACATTTTATTGTTTCAGAAGCGAAAAAAGTACGTTATTGAGTAGTAAATTGCTATATCCCTTTATCAACATATTGCTAATCACAAAATTAATTATAATGGCTCTAAAGTCATGGATATTTAACAGAACATTATGCTTTTACTGTAAGCTGCTGAAAAAAAAAAATACAAAATTTGATTAAATTTAAAAAAGACATTTTAATTGTCCTTCCTTGGTCTTATTAACATGATCTAAACTTAAAAATAGAAAATATTATGTTAAAGTTAAAATTGGTGAATAAACAAAAAAAAAAAAATAGTAAAAAAAGGGATCAATATAGGGTGAAATCCCCAGTTATTGACAGCTAACCAGTAACTGACACTTCAGCAAATATCTAACTCAAATATGCATTTCTTGTAAAATTCTGAAAAGTAATGCCATGTAGTGGTAACTTAGACACTTATTAATCATTTGGAAAAATGGTTATTGTCCTCTGTCAGGTTAGGAAATCAAAAACACATCTGAAGCGTTTTATTGGTTGAATCCGCATTTTATTCGTTTTCTGATTGGTCTATAAAGTAATCTGTATTTTCCCTTTACTTTCAACAAAGATGGATACTTCTGTTGCCACTATGACAAAAAAGTAATAAAAATTACAAAAACAATTTAATAACTCAGAAACAAATTGAGATACAGCTGCTTTCAAACAAATTGCATTTAAAAGTACATTTTTTTCTCTATACGACCGACGGTGTAAAAAGTAATATTGTGGGATGTTTAGAAGTTTAAGAATGAAATTTCATTTAAAATTGGTCCAGGAATATTAATGTTTAATCCATGGCGTACGTAATGAATGACCAGCTGCGTAGAAGTTTAAAAATTTACAGTACACTGTAAAAAAAAATCTGTGAAGTTACTAAAGTTTTTCTAGGAAACTGGGATTCCTAGAACTTTTCATGTAACGGCAACAACAAAATTTCATGTAACAGACACACTTTTGCGCCGAAAATCAAAAAATCTGTAAGGTTACTAAGAATTTTTTTGGAAACTGGGATTCCGAGAAGTTTTCATGTAACTGCAGCCAGGGTTACAAATAAAAGTTTAGTAAGATTACTGAAATTTTAGCAGAGTCATTTGTAAAGTTACAGATTTTTGTAGCTTTACAAAAACTGGTTTTGTAGATTTGCAGCTTTTTTCGTACAGTTACAGGTGAAAGTTTAGTAAGCATGTAACTTTACATCTGTAGAACTACAGATTTTTTTTTACAGTGTACCGAAAAATGTAGCTAATCCATGGCGTACGTAATGTATGATCAATATTAATACATGGAAATTATTCCAGAGAGAAATTTCATTTTCATTTGAAATAATGTATGATCAACTCCGTGCGATTTTTTATGTCTTAAATTTTAGTCTTTGAAAAAATCATTTTTCAAATGGCCGTTGTAATTTGTTAAATTGCATTTTTTTTCTTTCATTTTGGAGTCAATTTATTCACCACTAACAGGCCAAGAACATATTCAATGAGGAAAAAAAAATTAAGAACACAAAAAGTACCATTTTGAGGCATCCATTTCTATTTCAAATTCTATAACCTCCATTTCAAAATTAAGCAGTGCTTTTTTTAATTATTTTCTAATGCAACCATCCTAAAAAAAGAAAAAATAATAAGGTATACTTGTAGAAAATAGTTAAAAGATGCCTATGATACATTAGGATCATGATTCCTAGTTTATAGTTACTTAATTTGTCTTAATAGAAGGTGTCAGTTATTGGTTCCAGTAATTTAATTTCACCAGCCTCCGAAAAAAGTGTTAATTATTGGTAATATTAAAGAAAGTTTAAATCTATTATTAGAACTGTTTAAAAAAACATAATAATAAATTAAACTTATCTTGTAGTCAAAGCCATTAAAATTTAAGTTGTTCTACCAGGGCTTGACACCGTTTGTCAGTTACTGGTTCATACGTAAATGTCGGTTATTGGGTACCTGCATTACTAATAATTTAACACAAGAGAAAAGGGACGCATGCATCTTTAGTATGATATCATATATAAATGACGTTTAAGTATTTTGTTTTTATAATAGAAATTAGGGATGCACCGAATAGTGATTTTGGCCGAATGCCGAATACCGAATATTCGGCCAAAAGGCGAACCGAATACGGAATATTCGGCTAGCCGAATAGTAACTGCTAAGCCGACTACCGAATATTCGGCCAGCCGAATAGTAACTATTCGGCCGAATACCGAATATTCGGCTGATCGAATAATTTTATATTTCAAAGTTTAAAGGCATTAAAATGTTAAACTTTAAAACAGTTTTACATAATATTTAAAACAGAAACTTTCATTTTGATAATCAAGAGCTTTTTTCAAGTAAACTTTATGCTGAAAAAAATCTGCTTTGAGTTATTTAAGAAGAGGATAGTTATAAAACTTTTTTAATTAATAAAATTTTAAATTTCTTGGCTTCTTCAGTGAGTTAAAACAAATGAATAACATTTTCTTAAATTCTAAAACAAACATTTTAAAATCAAAGAGAAATTGTGAAAAAATTGGAAGAAAAATTGTACAGGATCATATATTATTTGTTTGTCAGGAAGAGACTAAAGTAAAAGTAAATAAATAATACAATCTATTCAAATTTTATAGGGTGGCAACTCAGCAAGAATAACTGTTCTACTCTCTTTTATTAAGCAAGGAAGTTTTTAAAATACATCCTAGATCAGTGTCTGGAGTGGGCGATCATTTTCAGAGATTGTAAATGTTGTTCTTAAAATTTTAGCAAGGAACAGATTATTTACTGGGAAATGTTCAGGAACTTGCATTTGTACATAATTAATTCCTATTAAAATCCTCGTGATTGGTTAATTTTCTTAAATAATACTTAACAAACAGCAAATAAATAATGTAAAAACATTCTCTTTTATTTAAATATATACTGTTTCTAATTTTTCTGAATACCTTTATAAGTTGACTGTTAAACGTATAAGTGGTATAAGGTTTTAAAAAATATGTTTTAAACGTTTTTTTTAAGTATTCGGTTGGCCGAATATTTTGATATTCGGTATACCGAATAGTTTGATATTCGGCCAAACCGAATATTCGGTAACATGGCCGAGTAGGCCGAATATCGAATAGATACCGAATATTCGGTGCATCCCTAATAGAAATTAAAGTATTTTTAAAGCATAAATTCCTTGAAATATAAAATAACTTTCTTTTTTCTTTATCCCTGCAAGTAAAGTAGCAGACAATGGTTCACTTTGTGTCAGTTATTGGTTTTTCCAAATAGGGTTGGTGTCTATGATAAAAATTATTTTTTAATAATACTGCATAATTTTTGAGAATTTTGTCAACAGTAATTTTTTAATGTAGGGGAGACTAGGGACGGTTGACCATACGGGAGGCTTGACCCACCCATCAATTTTCATATTTAAAAGAATTTCAGAGTTTTATCAATAGGTGTCAACCAAAGCTACTGGAATGCTCAAACAACAGCCTTCGTTTCATAGCGATAATCGAAATAGGAGTGAAAAAAATCAATTGTGAAACGTTTTCAACCTAAAAGTTGTGTTTTTTAGAAATATTTTGTAAGCTTTTTTCAGATAAATTATGTCATAGAAATTTAAGTAAGTAGGTTTAAAATAATGCAGAAATATCGAGCTTTCATTCCAGGCATAAAGATTGTACAGTAAGTTAGGCTTAACATAACAATATGCTATTCTTTAGAAAAGTTCTATATAGGGAGGCTTGACCCAGTCAATGTGAGGGAAGGTTGACCAGATGCTCAAGGCTCCCTTAATTAAATGGTTTTGGAAATCTTTTTATTATATACTGTGCATAATGAAAAGTTAATGGTTATATATATAAAAGACTGTACACACATTTATTCTGTAAAGCTACAGTAAAATGGTGTGATGGAAAAGAAAATGTTTAAAACTAACTAAAGAAAGAGGGGGAAAATTGCTAGAAAATGGGAAAGCTGATAGGAACTTTTTTCCATTTAAATATTACTTACAATAGGTAAATAGAAACTGTGGGAAAAACTAGAAAGGAATAGAAAGGATGAAAGCAGCAGTCTTAACCCTTTCAGGGGCAGTGTTATGTTTATAAAACCACTTAATTTTATTTCCGAAACATCATAATGGCACTAGAATTTTGCTAAAATCTTTTCCATTTAATATGTATATGAAATATAGCCTTTTTTCTCATTTCCAAATAAATTTGTTAGTAAATTCTGGTGCTAATCATTTACTTGAACATTTTAGTACTGAAAGAACTTTGCCCCTTAAAGGTTTAAATCATGTTAATGATAAGTTAAGTGCTCATGCGGCTGCGAAAGGACATAGCATCGATCGAAAAACTTTAGGAAGGTATGCAGACAAATTTCACCAGGGTGAATACAGTGAGATGAAGCCAAACTAAGTGACAACTAGAGTTGTCATGTCGAGTGTCACAAAAAATAGAACAAGAAAACAAGGGAAAAAAAGCGGGTCACTGGCTCCTAAATCCGGACATAACAACATGAAACACAATGAAAACGGAACCTGTCTTTAACAGAATACTGCCTTAAATGTTAAAATTTCATTTTCCCTGCTGTACAATTATACCTGCTCAGAGAAAATCCTGTTTAAAACAAAATTTTTCGCGATTGCGTTTCAACAGGTTTGTTTAAGCATCATATTTAAAAAATATATTTTTTCATAATAATTAAAGCATGTAGAATGAAGTTATTTTGCTCTTTTAAAACTGATTTTTTTCTTCTTTACAAATATTGCAATATAAAACAAAGTGGGTCAAGCCTCCTATATTGTGGGTCAACCCTCCCATATGTAGGGAGCCTTGACCCATTATTTTTTCATGATTAAAATCAATCATTCTTCAAATTTCTTATATGTTACAATTATGTAGCAATTTTATTTTGATAACTGGTTGTATAACGAATAAAATGATACATAAAATTTTATTCCACGTTCAATATTTAAAAAATAAAAAATCGTTTTGTAACAAGTGGGTCAACCCTCCCTAGTCTCCCCTATCTGTACTATCCTTTAAAAAATAAAAATAAGTATTAGGTTTACTGGAAAGTTCTGTCCGATAATATTATTTCACGCCTACTTTTTTAAATTCAGATTTCTTCATGGGCACCACTTTTTTGTAATGGTAAAATTCCCATTGTTTTCACCTGAATGTGAAATGTGAAAATAATCGGAAGTTTACTATTTCAAAAAAGTGGTGCCCATGAACAAATCTGAATTTTAAAAAAGTAGTGTACGAAATAATATTATCGAACAGAACCTTCCGGTAGATCTAATATAAGATGGATTGAAAATTTTGTGATAGTAATTTGAACAAGAAAGAATCCTTAATGTGTCAGTTACTGTTTGTTTCACCCTATTTCTATTAATATCGTTATATTGCAATTCATTATAACTATTAATTGAATAATATTTGTATCCTTCTGGTATTAAAAAGAGTTTGAATAAAATATTTTTTTTTCTTTTTATTCAAACAGCTCAATATTCAACAACTACTGATCCCATAATGATGTCGACTCCGAGTTTTTTAAAAGTGATGGAAGGAGATACCGTTATCCTGCCATGTAATGTCTTAAATTTAGGTAAGACTTTTCTTGTTTTTCTGTTATTCAAAACTATTTTAATAGTATTTATAACACTGATAGCAGATTCAGTGAATATCACAAATAGATACAAGTGCCACAGTCACAACAATCTAGTTTCATTATAAACTATATTCATTATCTCCATTGACTTGAGATTGCGTTTCAACAGGTTTGTTTAAGCATCATATTTAAAAAATATATTTTTTCATAATAATTAAAGCATGTAGCATAAAGTTATTTTGCTCTTTTAAAACTGATTTTTTTCCTCTTTACAAATAATTACACTGTTACAAATCTGCCGCAAACTCTCAGTCATTCAACCGTTTCTACAGATAACGGTTACTTGGCCATATTATGGAGCGTTTCCAATGGTCAGAATTAAGGATCAATAGATACAGAAGCCGAAACCGAATTTTGGTAATCTTCCTATTTTCGGCCGAAAAAGAAAACGTCCAAAATTTTTTTAAAGAAATTAATTTATACATAAATATACATAATTATTAATTAGTCATACATGTTTACTAATTATACGTTATTATTGATTAATTGTATATGTAGCCCAAGTTGGTTCTCTGTGCCTCTGATCAAAACTTTTTATGTTCATATAAAATAAAATGCAATTAATTCATCAAAAACACAAAATGATTTTCTAATTATACGAATTTCAGCTAATTAAAATATGTTTTAGGTATACATACCTTGATTTGTATTTTATAATGATTTTTGTAAATGATCATCTGTTATACTAGAACTTTCTCAAAGAGTATTCGAAACACTTCTGCAGTTTCAAGCTAAAATTTTTCTATTACTGTTATGTCTGCAGCTTTTAATGAAACGTAAAAAGCGTCTTCAAAGTTTAGTCTTATATGCATTACTTGCTTTATAATGTGCTCTCACGTCTTGAATCAGACTGATAATTATAAACAGTGAAGTTCATAGCAATAAATCAACAGTGTCTCATTTGAACCGAAACAGCTCAAATCAATGAGTAGTGTCGAAAATTTCCGAAGGAAAAAACGAGATTTTTGGAATACAGACAGTTTCGGTATGGCTGAATTTTCAGCAGCATTTTTCATCGAAAACGAATTTTTACGAAACCCAGATTTTGAGCCGAAAACGGAACTGAATTTTCGGTCGATCTCTAGTCAGAGTAGAGATAAATTACGGTTGTGTAATCGTTTTTTTTTTTTTTTTTTTTTTTTTTTTTATGAAAACGGTATGAAACAGTTTGCTGCAGTTTTTTAACAGTGTAGTCACATTATCACTGAAGGGACCTCATTCAATAACTCCAAAGTTAAATGACCGTTTCCTCGTCATCAGCTGTTGTTACATGAACAACCACAGATAAATTATACATTTAAATTTTTGAAACACAGTGGAACCCGGTTAAGATACGTTTCAAGGGAGTGGACAAAAGTCGATCGCATATTACACGTGATTTGTATAATGTTGCAGGAACTGGACTTATTTACTCATGTAATCGTCTAAATCAGCTTTAGAGCTTTCATTTATATTACGATCGAAAATAGTGTCTATTACGTATATTTAAATTAAAATTTAAATGTATTAATCTTTATTTAACTCATTGCTTCTTTTTACAGGGCCGACTGGAATAATAACTGAAAATAAATATGTATTCAAATCTAGCTTTATTGTCGATTAACGTTACAATCAAAAATAAAACAACAAACATAATTTTCTTGCCAGAGCAATTTTTTTAACACAAAGAAAAAATATTAAATCTTTGAAGCCATTTACAAAAATTATCTTTAGTATTTGTGATAATGAATACCATTATAATCTGTCCTTCATTTTTAATATGAGAAAAAACTATTCTTATTAATCTTTGTGTAAAAAATATTGTTATCTTGATAATGTAAACGAAACTTTGAAAATATAGAAGAATTACATAACTACAATCGTATTTGCTTAATTGCTTAATCTTCAAAGTTTCCTTGTTTTTTGCCTATAACAAGCATTATAAAACATAGTAGTGATAGAAAGTGCATTTGAAACCTCACTAGCAACAGGTATAATCATGCACATATAATAATTTTACGACGTGTCAGAGTATGATGTTTAAGGCATTTGTCACAGCTAATACTTTATCAGGCATTAATTGGTTACTTTGATGAAAAAGTCCGCATTTAATCAGACTTGCTCATTTAGCAGGGTTTTTTCATTCAAATTTCTAATACTATTTCATATTAGTAATATGTACCATAGTTAATCTGTCGTTAAATAAAACCAACATTAGTATTCGGAAACAGTAGTTTTTATCTGAATAAAATAATCCGCTAAATTGGCAACACGGTAGAGAAATTCACTCTTGATCTATGAATTCGCGTTTTAAGAATGATTTTTTGCTTCAAATGACAGAAAAAATCTATCGCGTATTAAGCGGGATCGCGTAATAACCGTTCGCGTATTAAGCGTGATATTTTTATTTTAGCCTTATGGGCGACCGGAAAAAATCCACGTATTAAGTGGGATCGCATATTAAACGTCAGCGTCTTAACCGGGTCCGATTGTAGTTGTCGTATCAACTTTTCCTTTTTTACTGGGATACGTTAAAAAAATTTAATATATCAGCGCTGTCTGTGTGTCAAAATCAACGCGATATTGGCAACAATGGGGTATAAAACTAGTAAATTTTAACAAAAAGTAAAACCGACTTCCAGGGATTATTCCTTAGTAGTGCGCTCTCGTGAGAATCTTGTATTGTCATTCAGATTAGAACCCTTCTCAAGTCGGGTTATACCGACCTGACCTGAAACTTGTACTTGAAGTTCAACCCGAAATCCGAAGCGAACCCGACATATTTCAGTCCCGACCCAAATTGCAGCTCGGATCAGGTTTGAATAAATTTGGGTTGCTATTGATCGGTTCGACGATGATATGTTAAAATTTTCGTGGTTCCCCATAAAAAAAATATACACTATACGAGACGATTATTTTTGAAAATGTAAAGTAGTACTGTGTATCTTAACATCATATAAACATTTCGTGAAGATTGCTCAACGAATGTCAAAGACAATAAAGTCAAACAAAGACATGAAAGGAGACAGATAGAGCAAACACATCAATTTTAGACCCTAATAATCTTGATAACAATCCATTTGACATTTGACCTCCACCGTACTGGAGAATTATTTTCAGGCCTTCGAGGCAACTATGGCCGTTGCCTCGAATGATCTATATTATACACAGAAACAAATATTGCAATCAGGACTCAACAATTTTTATTTCTTCCATTTACATGTCTTCTTGTTTTTTTTTTTAATTCTGTATACAAGGTGCCAACCGAGATACAGTGGATCCATATGACGAACATAATTACATATGTGCCTCATCCGGGCCTCGAACTCGGGCCCTCAGCGTGGCAGCGACCTCCACTATTGCTGATTACGATTCTATCTGCAGGACAAGACCTTTTAAACTACAACAACAACAAAGATTAAGAAAATCGGACCATCGTTAAGAATTATTCGCGATCATATACCTAGAAATAAAAAGATACAAAGGAATTGTATAGCCTTCTTTGAAAGTTGGTTAATGAATGTGGTCTTGCGTCGGGTCGGGTAAACCAATACTACCCGAACCTAACCTCTTCCGCTGCCTAGCTCGGGTGGACTCTATGTTTTTTTCCCTTGCAAGTTTGGTTTAGTAAACCATTTTTTCAAAAGAATATCTATAATATTGTTTCAGATAAATATATATATATAACCATTAATTAAACATAACCTACCTCCATCAAAAACCGTAATATTATGAATAAAAGCTGTAAGTATAAAAATTTTTTTTTAATTTATTATAAGAATTATTATGGAAGAAAAATAAGAAAGTGGACACCGACAAATAATGGAAATGCTTATATATTGAATTACGTTGTCAAGGGCACAGAATTCAATGATATAAGCAAAATGGTTGTTTTCTGTGAGAAAAATAAGCTAAAGCTAAAAGTTATTTTCCCCTGTGCCCAAACAACCATTAAAATCAAGTGAATTGATTAAAAATGAAAACAGAATAGAAACAAATAATATGAAATGGAAAAATCAATAAAACCTATTTAAATATTTATAGGATATAAAATAGAAATAATAAACACCATACCGATTAATATTTCAATATTTTAGAATAAATCCACGCGCACATGGCACCCAAAATATCGTAAAGATTAAGGTGAATAAAACAGTTAAGAAATCACAGTAATTGATACCATAGGATGCAGTTAATACATTTTGAAATAAATGTTAAATAACTTTTAATATAATATAAAATAAAATAAATAGAAAGTAATTACATATTTAAAATGCACTATTAAATTAATTAAAAACTGTTTAACAATATCGTCAAAATTTAGCTAAAAATTCCCCCTGGTGTAGTAAATTATAACTGAAATGTAGCTGGAAAAAGTAAAATTTAGAACTTATCGAAAAAATACAAATTTTGGTGCTGCCATCTAGTATTACTTTTATGATTCAATTGTCACAAGATAAACAGTTGTAAGCATTTGAATGTAACAATTGTTTTATTAACAGCAAAACCAAACAAATCCTTATATATAGATAATTATAAACCGAATATAAACCACACAATGTATTTTTAAAAAAACTATTGTTAATAAAATTTAAAAAGCATACAAAATATTCTATTAGCTAACTTATTTAAACTACACTAAGAATTTAAATAATTCTAGAACATCGATAATATATAGCATATAGCTATATGCTATAAAACAAAATAAATTCATTAATAATTAATATAAATAATTACTAAAAATATAAAAATCTTTAATAAAAAGTATTACATATAAGATAATTATAAAATGAACAGGAAATAAAAAACATATGGGAGTATAAAGAAGGTAAACAGATACTTAAATTCCGATTACCTAAAAAGCACAAATATAGTGTGTGGATTATTTTCATACATCCATGAAAATCCTAAAAGTATGAATGTGGGACATTCAAAAACATTAAACCGATAATAAATTTTATAACACAAAGTGAAAATAGATAAATATTAAAATATTAATAAGAATAGAGAATAATAATAAAAATAATTACCCAATTTTAATACATACAGTATAACTTTATTTATATTAAATATACTTATATGTATATTAATCACTATAAAAATGGCATACTATTAGTAATTAATATGATATTGTCCTTATTAAATTAAAATTTATAACAAATGATTGTAAATAAGATTAAACAATAATTAAGGTAATTATTAATGAAATTCACCAATTACATATAAAATATCAAATCGACATCCTTATAAAATACGTATCAAAAATATAGTAATAATACAAAAGCCCCCATTTTTTTTTTTTTTTTTTTTTTTTTTTTTTTTTTTTTTTTTTAATTAACCATTGCGGATTATCCAGACAACACCACCCTCCACCGTACTCTAACATCTACCCACGCATCCAACCTATAATAATTTTTTTATATTATTTTACAATTTTTAATTTTTTATAGATATTTTTTTATTTTATAATTTTTTTGTAATTTTGTTTACGCATGTGTTAATTTGTTTTAAAAGATCATGTAAGAAAAATGCTAATTGTATATTAATGAATATATGAATTTTTTTGGAAAACCGTGATTTAATGCATCATAAATTAGTTTTTTAATATTATTGTTAATTAGAGGAGAAGAACATAAACATTTTATTCTATATAAATGATTAAGTATTATATTTCGAAATACAGAATGGTGTAGACAAGATTTAAAATTTGTAAATGTATTAACTTTGAATTTAAATTCTTTACGTTTGTCATATAAATCTGTGATTGTTTTGTTGTCTTTTATTGTAATTTTAAGATCTAAGAAGTTAATTGTATTGTTAGATAAAAGGTTTTCCGTTAATTCCAAATTAGTGGGATAATCTACTGGAAATTGAGTAATTGCAGAATGATCAGTATCAATTAAAATTATGTCATCAATATAGCGATATAAATGTAGATTATTATTAGTAAAATTACGTTCATAATGATGTAAGTATAAGTCTGAGAGTAAACTGGATGTACAACCGCCTTGTGGTATACCGACATGCTGTAAATATAAAGTGTTATCTTGCAAGATATAATTATTATAGATAATGAAGTTTGTTAAAGATTTAAAATATGCAATATCAATATTAGATGGTAATTCCAGTTTTTTATAATACTTTTTAAATAACGCATTTATAATTTTATGTAAATCTAATAGGTCTATATTATTAAAAAGATCTTTGAAGTCATATGTCGTTATATTATATACACAATGAAGATTTTTTAAAATATTGACAAGTTGATAGCTATTTTTTATACAATGTGTATTATCATTGTTTGTAGTAAGTACATATAATTGATTAAGTATTTTTAAGAGAAGTTTATTGGCTTTATTATTATATGTATTGCAACCAATAGTTACAGTCCTAAATTTAATTGGAGTTTTATGAAATTTGGGAATAAGAACTAAATATAGATAATTAAAGTTAGTAGATAAAGCATTTAATAGTTTATAATAACTTCGAATTTTACGATTATTTACAATTACATTTTCATTAGTTTTTTTAAATGACTTATTAGAAGAAATACAATTTGTAAGAAGTTGGTGATAATAAGATTTACAAATAATGGCATAATTATTAGGAGATTTGTCTACATATGTAATAACGTAGTTTTTTTGTAATTTAGTAATTTGTTGGAAAATATGCTGTGTATTAATAGAAACCAAATCAGCAATATTATTTTTTAAAGCCATAGTTAATTTTTCAATTACTAATATTTTCCACTGATTAAAATATTCAATAGGCTTATTATAAGAGATAGAAATTTTATAAATAAAAATATCAATATCATGTGTATATATATATTTGAATGTAAATGAGGATATGTATGTTTATTTTTCTGTAAAAAAAAGATAAGATTGATATTAGAGATATATATAATTGTAGGGTATTTTGTCCATAATTACTTTTAAATATGGATTGATTTTCTTTCATTTCGCGGTTTGGGTTGAAGTGTGTAGGGCTCGGGTCGGGTTTCAAGATGACTTCAAATAGAATTTTTAGGTTCGGATCTGGTATAATCCGACTCATGTATGACATGCATAATAATATAGAAGGCCGCCACGAAAACAGAAAAATTTAATCCCTTGAAGTCTGTTTTATTTTTTTAAATAAACAATTACTTGTAAATATTAAAAAATAAACTGAATGGCCTCTACTTTTTATTATTCAATCGGACAGTTTTTGATTTATCTAGATTTATCCGCAATTTGAAATCAAATGCACATGTACGTTGCTGATATCTTTAGATGCGAAAAAGTTTTCTCAAAAGATTTTTCAAAAGCGTTGTTGAGCGGAAATTACTTGGAAGGCGCATGAAGAGGACCAACAAGAATCTCCACCCTTTCCTCAATTCACAATTCGCCAAACTTAAATACAGCTAAGCGCACTCGCGACCACTTCGGCCAATATAAAAAATAATTGGCCTACTGCACTCACGGCGAATTTTTTTTTTTTTTTTTTTTTTTAATGAGAGCCTCCGATTCGTTCGGGAAAAAAAATTGCTAAAGTAAATTTGTTACATATGATGCTTGTAAATATAATGGTAATTCTTTTGTACTAAATTACAAGCGACGGCGTACTATTAAAAAAAATATTATATTTTTATCTATTGAAAGTCAAACGCAACAATTTTTTTTATTAAATTACTGCAATATGCCTGCCTTATTAAGGAATATGTTAAAAAAAAAGCAAAGAAATTTAATGTGTTTGAATTTTAACACACAAAAAAATAATTTTTTAAAGAGATTTAGCTAGGACCCAATTGCCATAATTTTACGACTGTAAGAGGAATAAAGACAAAGAATGAAAAGGCAAATAATATTAAGATCTTGAGGCTGTACTTAAATCTAAAATGGTTATAGTTTGACGCATTCACAAAGAATTTCTTTAATTTTGACGCATATGACATCTGCAAATGCTCTTATTCAGAAAATATGTAAGCGAATACCGTTTTCTATTTTTAGATAGATGTAATGGATCTTTCGAAAAAGGGTGTCAAACTTGGGGAATTTTTCCGAATTTCCGGAAGCGACAGCAAGAGAAAGGTCGTCACTTCAAAATAGAAAAATCTTATCTGAAACAAAAACACTATTATATTCCGAATCATTGCAATAGTCATGACTGCTAATTGTATGATTTTACGTTAAAAAAGACATGAATATGTCAAAAAATTTCTCGTTGTGGAACGAAGAAAACAATTATTTTGAGTATCACTTTGATGAAGTTCGGATCAATATTTGTCACTATATGACCATTAACTTTATCTATTATAGACACCGTTTAATACACAAAAAAAAAGAATTTTTTTTAAACAATTTTCTTGGACCTTTATGTCGCACTTTTTCTTTTTAAGCGCATCGGATATACTAAATTGCGATACTTTTTTTCATAGCATGGTTTAAAAAAATATTACTATATTACTTTATTTCCAAAGATCACAAGTAACTTTCGGAAAAACTAATTTGCATCTTGTTCTACCACTACAAAACTTTAATTATCATGTTGATATCATCTACATTTTTGCCGTGTAACACATTAACGTTAAATAATGAAGAACATTAGATGTTTCATGCATAAAGCTCATTTGTTTACTATGTCAAAAGCAAATGGAAAGTGCGAGCAATATACACAAACATATGGCCAAAAGCCACTTGACACTTTCAATTTTAGATGTCTTGTCAAATGTCTGAAGAAATACTTTACAAATTCTTTTGTAGCTTCAGAAATGCAAAAACGTGTTTGACCTTATGTTTTTCGGTAAAGGCAATAAAGGGACCAACAACAAACGGAATAAAAAAAAAATTATTTGCAATAACGCTGCTAAATAAATAGCTCGAAATGCTCCGTAAGCTGTGGAACACGTCTATATAGATCAGTGTTGAATTGAGACATTTTTCTGCTGGAGGGATTTCTGTGACACCGGGGGGGGTACATTATAGAGTTCCGGAGTTGGTGGAAGGGATTGCACTTTTTGACCATTAAAGGCATAAAATCTCAAATCTTCCGGCGGTGACATTTCAATGCTCCCGGGGGAGAATGTCCCTCCCGGGCCAACTCCTGAATTCAACACTGATATAGATATTGCGCATTATTTGTGCAAAAATATTGCGTATCTATCTATATTATAAGGGTCAAACATATCTGTGCGTAACGCATACGTCATTTTGCGTATGGCAACACTTTGAAATTTCAATTAAAATTTCGGTTTTGCAATTATATCTACGGCAAATTTTTAAACTTCTAAACATCGCACATTTTAAATTTTAACACCCTCGTATAAGGAAAAAAAAAGCTCTTTTAAATGCAATTTGTTTGAAAGCTGTGTCTCAATTTATTTTTGAGATATTAATTTTAGTAGCAAAAAAAAATTCTATCGCACACTTTTTCTTTTAAATCAAAACATAAAACTGACCACGATAGAAGTTTATTCTGAATATTAGAGCGAAGTTCGTTCTTGGGAAGTGAAATTTCATTGTTATGCAAATTGGACGCTACTAGCATTAAAAAAAAACTAATCACGTTAAACTTTTGTAAAAACATGATTATGGCAGAAAATTTTCTAAAGTTCTGAATGAAATTCGTTCGTAGGAAAACTATTTTAATTTACGTAGTTATACAAATTTTTCACAAGGGTCGCTACTAAAATAACCTATCACGTGAAAATCTTTATCTAAATGTAAAACTGACCATGACAGAAACTTATTCTGAAGTTTGGAACGAAATTCGGAAAAGAATTTAAACTGGTGAAGACATAGTTATATAGAGAGATAAGTGAAATCATAACTTGAATAACAGTTAGAGAAAAAGTCCTTCCGGCCAGTGCCGGGAGGAAGAGGTAGCTTCCATATCTTTAAAAAGCAACCTTATATTATTCAAACACACGAAGCTCAATATAGTGGAAACCGATTATAGGAGATTCAATACTAATTTTTATCGATACGCCTGTTATCGCGTGACAAAAATCAGGTCGTTTCAAAATGTCAGCCACAATAGAGATTCAAAATACTATAACTCAGTCATTTTTTTAGATATAGACGAAACAAAAACTGTTCCGGAATCTTTGTTTTAAGGTCAAACACATATGGAAAAAGTATTTTTCATTTTCCAATTTTTTGGTACCTAATTTAAAATTTAAAATTTTTTTAACAATTTTAAATGGCCGCCATTTTTAAACAAGATGGCGGGTGAAGCTGGCGAACGAACTCGGTCGAGACATTGATACGTATTATCTATACACCAAGGTACATCCAAATCGGTTCATAAATACGCCTGTTATCGCGTGACAAAAATCAGGTCGTTTCAAAATGTCAGCCACGTTTAGAAATTCAAAGTGCTATAACTCAGCCATTCTTTAAGATATAGACGAAACAAAAATTGCTCCGGAATCTTTGTATCGAGGTCAAACATATAAGAAAAAAATATTATTCAATTTTCAATTTCTTGGTACCACATTTCAAATTTTAAATAAAAAAAAAATTAAATGGCCGCCATTTCGAAACAAGATGGCGGATGAAGCTGGCCAACGAACTCGGTCGAAACATTGGTATGCACTATGTATACACGAAATTTCATCCAAATCGGTTCATAAATACGAGGGTTACAATGTGACAAAGGTCAGATATATATATATATATATTAGGGTGGGTCGAAAAAACCGAAATATTTATAATCGTAACGTAATGGCGCGGAAAAGTTGCCTTTTGTAAAAAAGATAAAATACGTAAAATATTAAACCGATTGGTTAATATCTTTTACCGCCGCAAGAGGTCCAAATTTCGAAAAAATCGCAAAAAACATACTTTTAGCAATTTTTTTTTTAATTATCCAAACATACTTATTCAATTTCTAATAGAACGCAATAGCCACGCCAAGATATTAGTAATGTAACATTAACATTTCATTTTTGTGACATCGTTGCTTTTACCGCCACAACAGGGCCAAAATTTCTAAAAAATGTTAAAAATTAAATTTTTTCATTTTTTCAATTTTCATAACTTTTGTAATGTTTTCAGATTTTTTACATTTCGAATAGGCTGAGAAAGGCATTTTATGTTGTTAATTTCATGCACATTGTTAACCATGATCACTGTAATTCTATAAAAAAAAAAAAAAAAAAAAAATGCTCAATGATCGAAACCCTGCAGCTGCCTGCACGTAAAATTAATTTATCGCTGCTAGAGGGCCACGTTTCACTTTGTTCGTTTATTTTTAGGTAGATTTCGTATGAAATACTACCTATTGGGATCGTTCCTATGTTGGAATTTCTGAAAAATTTTTGCAGATCTACACCGATCATGACCCCTAGAACCCAAAACCACCCTCAGTAAAAAACTTTATATATATATATATATATATATATATATCACTTTCTTCTGGACACGATAACTTTCGTAATTCTGCACCAATCTCTTCCAAACTGATACATAAAATCAATGGGCATAAAATCTCGCTCAAGTTCGTTAATGGGCAAAATCGGACCAAGGGGAGGGAAATAGGGAGGGGTTTTGTGAAAACAGAAAACCCCCCATAACTTCTTAATTTTTGTACATATCAAATCAGTTTAAAGTTTTTATTACTTCTAAAAATAGGGCCAAAAATTTATGTATCACAGATTTTTGATAAAGTTAAAAATGGGCTCAAGGGGCGCAAAAAATAGGGTTTTTGGGAGAAAAAAATTCATAACTTCGTCAATTCTCAAGATATCAAATTCAATTAATTTTATTATAAATCTCCTTAACATTATCTAAAACTTTTATATTCACAAGTTTTTGATAGGAGCAATTCGTACCGCAAAAAAAATTAAAAACGAAAACAAAAAGGGCGTTTGAAGAAGAAAAAAATCCATAACTTCGTCAATTCTCAAGATATCAAATCCAATTAATTTTATCATGAATCTCCTTAACATTATCTACAACTTTTATATTCACAAGTTTTTGATAGGACCAATTCGTACCGCAAAAAAAATTAAAAACCAAAACAAAAAGGGGGTTTGAAAAAGAAAAAAATCCATAACTCCGTCAATTCAAAAGATATAAAATCCCCATGAATTTATCATATATCTTCTTAATATTGTCTACAACATCTATATAGACAAGTTTTGGATAGGACCAATTCTTAGAGCAAAAACAAATTAAAAATACATACCGGTTGAAGTAAAAAATGATCTTAGTAAGGGTGTATTCAAATCCAAACTGCTTATTTTCTGACTCATTTTACAATTCATTTTTGCTCTCAAAGGCTTCCAATCGGTACGTTTTCTTACTCAGAAACTATATAATGTACCGTAATGGTCGATTTTCTGATAGGGGCAGAATATATTTTTTTAAATGCTGTTAAAAAGAGCATTTTGAACCGAATTTACCGAAGCGGATTGTGTTGGAAAAATCATTGTATTAAGGATGCGCTTAAATCCAAACTGCTTGTTTTCTGACTGCTTTTTAAATTCATTTTTGCTCTCAAACGCATTTAATTGGTAGATTCGCTTATTCAGAAACTATATAATGTACCGTAATAATCGATTTTTAGATAGAGACAGAATATATTTCAAAAAATGATGTTAAAGTGGGCATTTTGAACGGAATTTCCCGAAGCGATTGTGTTAGAAACGAAAAATATTGTCCTTCTGAGAAAATAATTGTTTATATATCAAGTTTTAATTAATTGAACAAAAAATAAAAACACAGGTCGCTTATAAATCTCTTCAAAAATCACGTCAGCAAGTTTCATATTTTTTTTTAATTAAAAATGAATCTGGAATTATGCCAGAAAATTTCGAGTTGTTGAGCATGGAAAAGTATTTTTTTGAATACCGCCCTAACATGATTCTGATAAAACCAGCTATTATATGAAAATGAAATAAAAACTCGTCAAGAGCGGCCAGATAAAATTGTTAAAGTGGATTTATCTATAATCATGATTTAGTTTTTGTTTGTGAAATTAGTATATTTGACTTCGAAATCTACCTCTGCCTGTAGGCCAGGCCGGCAGGGATTTTTTTTGTAATGTACTCCTTTTACTCTATACTTTGATGGCCCTAAAGATAGAAATATCTGCCAGGTTAAAGAGGTGGCAAAGTTTCATCTTTGCGAAGTCAAGGAGGAACATATCTCTTTGTACTAGAACCAGGTCTGAATTATTTTCGTCATTTGACCCCATCGTCTGGCAAGGCGACTTCTATATGCAATGACATTATAGATTTTTTGAAGAAAAATGAAATACCGACTGGAATAATAATTGCAGTTGAATTTCGCGGAACTGCCTTCAAAACAGGATGCAAAGGTGGTGTTATAGTAGGATTAGTTGAGAACAACATTTAAAAAACCACTTTATTGGCTTCCTTGACGTCACTTCAATGAGCTTCCACTGAGATATCTTTTCAAACATCTTGATGACAAAAAACAGGTTCTCTATCATATTGTGGCCCAATTGGTTGATATCTTGCGATTTGCTAATTATTACCAATTGCAAAATTTAAGCCAATTTAATCTGATCACCTGGCTGTTGATAAAGATGATTTGTCAACTGACCAGAAGTATATGTCTGAAATATTGCAAGCTCTTTCAACACGCGTGTATACAATTGACCTTTTTTGCTGAGTCCCTGGACAAATATTTCACGCAAGGTGGATCATTACTGCTATTCGAATTTTGAGACTCTACGTTGAAACAAAGAAACCCTCTTCTTAACTTGTCATACTCTTTGAGTACATCCTGAAAATGTACTGCATCAGTTGGTTCACAATTAAAATGAATCACTCATGTTTTCCAGAATCTGTGCACTATAGTTAGTAACTTACGTTACTTGACAGATAATCTACGAAAGATTATAGTTCCTGTATTTTCACGAAATGACTATTTCGCAAATCATACAAATAGCCTCTTTGGAATGATAGCATATGAAGAGGAGAACATCAGGGCCCCAGCCATGAAGAAAATTGCAAAAGCACGAAGTTCTGTGGACTAGAATAGTGCCATCCGTCACTTTATCATAGCAGACTTCAACAGTGAAGCTTAAAATTGTATGGCTTTAGTCTACTGACGAAACTGAAAACTAACGGAACCACCTGTTATGGTTTCTTTATTGACTAAAAACGCTGGTGAGTTTAAAATGATGGATTATAGATACCAGCTATTATAACTATCCCTGCCCCACTCAATCACTGGAAAGATGCGTGAAATTACTCATTGAAGCACTGATAAAATTTGTTTACTAGAACAGAGGGAGGATCACATCTGATCAGTTTTGGCCTCTCGAGAAATAATGGCTTCATCTGAAAGCAAGTTATAGTATAAAATTCATTTACATTAAATTCTTCTTCATTTTAAGTTTATTTAACCCGTTTCGGTTAAACATCTCTATATTTTAATTAATAAAATACTAAAACATTTTGCTCATTTTATATAATTTTTGTGACATGAATTTGCTGTTATGAAGTAAAACATCAGTAGCTGAAGCGATCGTCAATTAAAATGAAGGATTAACAATTAACTTTATTTTCAAGTCTATTACAAATAGTTATAAAAAATTATGATATATTAATAGATATAAAGTAAAATTATTTATTTCTAGACATATTATAGAAATTATAAAAAAAAAATGAAAAATTGAAATTTTTGAAATTTTTACAAAAAATATGGTCTTTTTGCGGCAAATAAAGATATGATTTCATCATAATGAACATTTACTGGGACATTTCTCATATCTTCATGTAGCTATTGCGTTCTATTAAAAATTGTATTGGTATGTTTGGATAATTAAAAAAAAATGATAAAAAAAAAACATATTTTTTGCGATTTTTTGAAACTTTGGCCCCCTTGCGGCGGTAAAAGATATTAACCGATCGATGTAATATTTTAGAAATTTATTCTGTATTACAAAAGGCAACTTTTCCGCGCTATTACATTTCGATTATAAAAATTTCGGTTTTTTCGACCCACCCTAATATATATGGATATATATATACATATGTATATATATATATATGTCAATTTTGAACGGAGGGTGGTTTCGGGGTCTGGGGGTCATGATCGATGAAAATATACCAAAATTTTTTGAAATCGCTTTCCTCCGAACGGCTACAATAGGTAGATTTTTGTAATGAAAGCTACCTAAAAGCATGTACTACAATTTTTTCATTAATAATTTTTCGAAGACGTTTCGCAAGCACGCTAAAAGTAAAATTATTTTTTAAATGACATTTTTTTTTTCTTGTAAACCGCTTATTTTAATTCAAAATTTTAAACTATATTTTTATAAATTCATGAAATTGACTTTATTTTCATTTCACCAGCTCCTAATTTAGAAACCAAATCTTTAATGAACGATATGCTTTTGACAAATAACGTTTTGCATGAAAAATCACGCAATCTACAAACTGTAATTTTCGCAGTTTCTGTTTAATCTACATTGTAAATATGATTACTTACTTGAAGTTCAGTTTTTAATGAAATTAATGTTATATATATGTATATATATACAGGGGTGACCAAAATTGTGGACATTTTTTGATAATTTTTTTGTTTTATAACTTTGTGTGCTTATAGAACATATTAATTTTCCCTTAAATACAAATGCTTGTATATCAAATTCAAGGACATTTTATGTAGAATTTAATAATAATAATAATAATAATAATAATAATAATAATAATAATAATAATAATAATAATAAAGACAGAATTAAAATATCTGCATTACAAAATAAGTTACACTTACTTTAGTCTAAAATAAAAAACACAATAAGTCATCAATGCTGAAGTGTATTGCAATAAAAGCTTCCTAGCCAATCACAAGGACTGTTCTGAGAACCAATCAAATGTCAGTAACTAAACTGTTTTATATTTTGATTTGTAAAAGCGCTATTTTGCTGGAAGTAATTTTGCAGAAAGGGGAATACTAGTGTAACTAAATAGAATAATTTTATATATATATATATTTCTAATTTTTCTTAATGCAAATAATTTAAAACAATGTCATCAACAACAAGAACTGATTGGACACCTACAAAAGGAAGCAGAATTGTCATATTGAGAGAAAATGGCATCTCTTATGCTGAAATTCCAAGACAGGTTGGTGGATCAGTCACTTTATCTAGCATACGAAATTTGTGCTTACATTATGAAGAAACTAAATCAGTGATAAATAAGGCAAGATCAGGCCGAAAAAAAATGCACAAGTGCTTGTGACGATAGAAAGATAAAAAGGATATACCTCAAAGATAGAAGAATTTCATCAGATGCTGTTAGATGTGAAATGAATGCAGTGGGTATTTCGGTTAGTTCAAGAACAATAAGGAGAAGATTATAGCAGGTTTTGGACTTCCGAGGCAGAAAAAAACATATTTTTAAATCTTCGGCAACGCAAGAAACGAGTTCAGTGGGCAAAAGAACACATTAATTGGTCAGAAAATCAGTGGAATCAAATAATCTGGAGCGATGAGAATAAAATATTGCTCTTTGGTAGTGATGGGCGAAAATATGTGAAACATAGAGTAGGGGAATAGCTGCATCCTGATTGCATTGAAGCAACTGCAAAGAACCCAAAGAATGTCATGATTTGGGCCTGTATGTCTGCAGATGGTGTGGGCCGCATTCAAGTGATTGCTAGCATTCTGAATGCAAAAAAATACACCGAAACTGTCTTGGAACCAAAATTGACACCTTTCATCAGGGATCGCTTCCCCAATCAAGCACATTTTTTTTTTTTCAGCAGGATTTGCTCCATGCCATGTGGCCAAAAAAAAAAAAAAAAAAAAAAAATTGCAAAGAATGGTTTAAAAATAAAAGCGTACAATTATTACCCTGTCCAGGAAACAGCCTTGATCTAAATCCCATAGAAAATTCGTGGCGACATTTGAAAATCCTTGTACAAAAAAAGCGTCCATCTAATAAAACGCAACTTATTGAAGCTATATAATTGATTCTTGGCATCATGTGATTAAAAAGGATGAACTCCAAACACTAGTTCTCTCAATGAAAAAACGCTGTGAAGCTGTAATAAAAAACAAGGGTTATCCTACTAAATATTGAATGTGTAAGTGTAATTTTTAAATATAATGAATCTAAGATAGATCTTATTTTTTGTAAGCGTAACTTTTTTTGTAATGCAGATATTTAAATTATGATTTTTTAATTAAATTCTACATTAAAGTTCCTTGAATTTGATATATAAACATTTGTATTTAAGTGAAATTTATTATATTCTTCAAGCACACGAAGTTATAAAACATGAAAATTTCAAAAAATGTCCACAGTTTTGGCCATACCACTGTATATTTATAAATGTACAGTCGTGGGGAAAAAAAAAGTAAACACTCCCTACTAACTCCTCAACAAATTATCGTAGAAGAAAGTTACTGGTACCGAGCGATTGGAAATAAAGTCTACTTTTAAATGATTTATATAAAATTTGCTTAGGGGGCCACCTACATATTAAAACGAACCATAACTTTGTTTTTTTCAATAGCAGTGCCCAATTCTGACAGCATAAATGAACTCTACACTCTTCAATTAGCCTAAAAACGAATTTTTATGCAATTCGTACCATAAGTTTCCGAGAAATTAATTATTTTAAAACGAGCGTATTTTAAGGGCTGTATCCAAATTGAAGTTCCGTATTGGATTGTTAACCGAGAGAGCCGCTTCCTTGATCAAGGCACCTTAAGCGCCACTCAAGGAGTCAATGAAGCGTGTTAGATTACAGTACGGCAGAATAAATTTCAAAGTGTCTACTCACTTCCATCATAGACGGCCCCTTAAACCATCATTTTGCCGTTTTTTAAGCATAATTTGAAAACTACTTGGAAGAAAAATGTGAAATTTTTGAATTTGCATAAAGCAAGTCTTAATAAATCTAAATCCATCAAAAAAATTGTAGGTTGCAATTCATAATTTTTTCGAATATTAATTTCATAATTCATAATTCAATTCATAAAATTATAGAAATTGCAAATTCAGCTTATTTATGTTTGGGTATATTAGTATTATTACCACAAAAAAATAGCACATTAGGAGCATAATTTCGGGAGATATAAATAAAAATATGAAAATATAATTTAACATTACAAGCACTAAATTTTGAATGTTTATAATTCAAAAACTTATCATTCAAATGACTTGAAATTTGGTGTCTAGGCATAGTTTGAACCGAAGATTTGAAATATCTCGTTAAAATTGGGTATTGCCATTGAAAAAAATGAAGTTAGGATTCGTTTTAATATGTAGATGACCCCATAAGAAAATTTTATATACATCATTTAAAAGTAGACTTTATTTCCAATCGTTCGGTACCAGTAACTTTCTTCTATGATGATTTGTTGAGGAGTTAGTAGGGGGTGTTTACTTTTTTTTTTCCACGACTGTACATCAATATTGGATTATTTTTCCCCTGAAGAAATCGAAAGACCCCATGCCATATAAATGCAAGACATCGGGTTACCACGTAGCTAGTATATGCAGTCAAACTCTCTTAATTAGTAGAAGCACGGGAATCATTTAAGTTCTCGTATAAACCATTACTCATAACACTCTTCAAGATAATAAAACTCTTAAAAACACACACGTAATTAAATTAATTACTACTATTAATTATCTAATTATCTTAACGCTAAAATTAAGTTAATGTCGTACATTTAACCTTAAATATGCATTCTTACCTTTGTGGATATCATTTTCTTTACTTTTTCTTTCTTTAGATAAAATCACAGTATTGAAATCAAAGCCTTTAAAGAACTAGTAGAGTAAGGTGGTACAAGAGAGCGCTAAGCAGAGCGATTAAATCATTACATCGTTTGCCACTGTAGCTAAATGTAAAACTCTGTTTTGGGATTAGATAATCGCCCTGCGTACTCTATTTTCAAAGGGCATGAACGAATACAGAATGTAACTGATCATTTCCCCTTTTCCCCGGAAAAACTCGGTTAACATCGAAATAGCCAATGCAATTTTCGAACCATTCATTTCATTTTAACAGTGCAATAGACGTGAAAGGGTTGGTCAAGATGGCCCAGAGTCTAATTTTGAAAATAAATAAATAAAGGTATTCTTCTATGCTCTTTCCATGGCTCAGTTATAAATCTTACAAAAGAGAGGTATTTAAAAAATTCCTATCCTTTCTTTCTTTCTTTTTCTTTTTTTTTCAGGATTTTGGAACATTCTTTTGCGTTTTCTTGTGTGGGGCTTTCCTTGAAAGTTGAAATCCGTATAACCAGTGGTGGGATTCAGCCGGTTCGCACCGGTTCGGTAGAACCGGTTGTTAATTTGTGTTGGGTTCGGCGAACCGGTTGTTAAAATGATACTTTAAATGCAAAAATCACATTTACATTAATTTACTTTCTTTAAATGTTTATCTGCACAACGGCGTCTTATAAACTTAACACTGTGACATGTACTAATTTATTTCATTTGCAAAAATAATATATAGATATATATTCATCAGTCCTGTAAAAAGCAATTTCAACTTTTAAAAAAATGAAGATTTTTGGATTTAAATCGGCAGACTACGTTAATCCTAATTATATGGCATGCTTATTCAACATTGGATTGTCTAAACTTGCCGAGTGATGATACTTTGTATATTACGAATTTCCAGCGTTGTCAGCCCTTTTCTTGTACCAAGAAATTGTAAAAATTACTGAATTTCTATAGAATGTTATGATATTTATAAGTTAGAATTATTAGTCGAGCAAAAATATTTCTCACTAGCTATAGATAATGTTTTTCTAAATATGTTATAGGACCGAAAGGACCGCATAAAAAAGGTAAATTTTGTAACTTTTTTCTAAAATGAAAACGGTTTGATGAAGAACAACATTTGAAATATTTTTGAAATTAGAAATATTCTAAATTTAACCATTTAGAAATTAGCTCTTTGTCAGCGATAAGAAGGGACGACCTACATATTTTAATACAGATATCGCCTTGATGACTGCATATTTTAAGTGAAATATCTCGTCTTTCAAAATCAATGCGAACAAGAATTATAAGCATCATGATACATCAAAACTTACGATAAAATTTATTAAAACGTTTGAAATGCTTCGGTAAAAAAAAAGCCCATACAAATGAAAGCGGTTTTATGGAAAGTTTTTAAAATATTTTGCATGTTTTTAATCTGAGCTAAATTTTATTATTGATACAAAATTTCCAGATATATCTTCTTCGCGTGTGCATTATTGTTACTACAAAAGAGTCATTTGGGTCTAATTATAAAAGACAACATTGACGAGTATCTCCTTGAAATTTGCGACTTCGGTGTCAAAACCTACCATAAAACACGCATTAAAAAATCCGGAAATCAAGCACCTACCACTAAAAAGAGCTGATTTATCGAGATTAACTTTGAAGAAATTACATTTATATATCCCCCAAGCAAGGAACAAATTGGAATTCTCGGTATTAAATGAGTTAATATTCACACGAGATTGGAGATTTCAGCAGGGGTTTCGAATTTTCCGAAAATTTAAGGCATACATTTCCGAAAAAAAAACCCCACCGAATTTCGTCAAAGGGTCGCGAAAAAAACGCAAATTTCAACAAAGGATAGCGGAAAAACGGTAAATTCCGTTGAAAGAATAGCAAATTCTATCAAAAGATCGCGAAAAGCCCAAAAATCTTGCCAAAAGATCACAAAAAACCGCAAATCTCGTCAAAAGATCGCGAAAAAACGCAAATTTTGCCAAAGGATCGTCATAAAACACGAATATCGTCAAAGGTGTGAGAAAAAACAAACAAAAAAAAACACATAGTTAGTGTCAAGAGTAGATCTCCCCTTTCCCCCCTCTGTTGTAACTTTTCAGAAAATTTGCTGAGAATTTTAGAATTTTCTTTTCACTGTGAATCATCCCTGGATTTCAGCAATATCTAAGCTCTTCCTAAAATTAGTGTTTTTAATATCTAACTGATTGCAACTTTAGAACCTTGGACATGAGTCAATTCTTAAGCTTACATTTCTGCTATTTTTCTATTGTTTTTACATTTTCTTATTGTATTATACTGTTTTTATGCATTTACCGATAACACTTTTGACCAGGGTTTCATAATTGTTGAGTATTTGTTAAATAAACCAAGTCTTTTTATAAAGAAACATATTTCAGGAATTTTTTTTTTTCACTCTACGAAAAGATGAAAGTTTTCTTTAGCAGCATTTTTATAATATTGGAAAGTGTTTCATAATATCTATGTGATGCTTTATTTTCCTTTCGTGTTTATGCATCAAAAATCATTCGGGCAGCGAACCGGATGTTAACTTATTTGAATCCCACCACTGCGTATAACTGCTAAATTACTACATTTTGAAAGACAATTATAATGTAGAAATATTATTGTTGAGGGAGAAACCGATCCGCCGAGAACAAACGGGTTTCTTTTCTTATTCTACCTTACTTATTGCCTAAAATCTTATTGAAAAGAATGGATATTTTGCTCGATTAGCCGTGATCCTGCTTTTAGAGCTCCTAAAAAGCGTGAAAATCTTAATACAATTTAAATTATGAACCATTCTTGAAGTGAAAATGGGTCGCTTTAACCGTGCCCTCGTTTTAACCGTGCTCGTATTAAAAGAGTTCGGCTCTGTACATTTTATGAATACGAGATATATAAAAGAACAAGGCAAAAGAAAACACAAAAACAGGAGAATTTTAGCAAACAGCAGTTCAAAGGCTTTCTTGCAGTGTTCTTTTTGTCACTAAAAAATTGTAAAAGAGTGAGTGAGAAATAGTAACTGTAACATAAATAATAACCAGCTGAGTAAATAAACCGCTGCTGACCATTGCACAAACGAAAATGACTTAGAATTCAGGTTCTCATCAGATTTTTTAGAATTCAGGTTCTCGTCAGTTTTTATTTATTTATTTATTTATTTATTTATTGTCTATAATAGATGTGCTCTGTGCATCAAGGTGATACCCAAAAAAATAGTTATCTTCGCTCAACAACCAGAAATTTTCTGACATATTCACGGACACTTTTTTTTTTTTTTTTTTAACGTAAAAGCATGCAACTAGCGGTCATAACTATTGCAGTGATTTGGAATATAATACACTGTAAAAAAAAAAAAAAAAAATACTGCCAGTTTTCCGGTAGGAATAGGAAAAATAGTTGCCCTTATTGTACCGGAATAATTTCCGACCCAGCTCGGAATAAAATCCATAAAACTAAGGAAATAGTCAGCAAAACGGTATTTTACGGATTTTATTCCGAGCTGGGTTGGAAATTATTCCGGTACGATAAGGGCAACTATTTTTCCGATTCCTACCGCAAAACTGGCCTTATTTTTTTTTTACAGTCTAGTGTTTTTGTTTTAGATAAGAATTTTTTATTTTTAATTATAAGTGACGACCTTCTCTTTCTGTCACTTCCGAAAATTCAAAAAAATTCCCCAAAAATCACGGTATTTTTCAAAAGATCCTTTAACATTTATTGAAGAATAGAAAACACTATTCGATTACATGTTTTCTGAATAAGAGAATTTGCAGGTCTCATGCGTCAAAATAAAAAAAAAAAAGGAAAAATTGCTTCCTGAAGGTGACAAAAATTAGCCTTTTTAGATTTGAGTATGGTCTTAAGATCTTAATATTTCCCACCTTCTAATTCGTTTTTCATTGAAGAAGATACTTCCTTATAAATTCTTGGAAGAGTTGAAAGCTGTAATATTATCTGAATATTTGTGCTTTTTCACTAATTTTTTTTTCTTTAACCCTTAACCGGAAACGGTACCGTCTGTGAGATGGTTGCTTCTACATATACCGGGTGAGCAAAAAGTCCATATAAACTTTAAAAATTTATAAAAACCGAAAAAATAACCGAAATGAAAAACTGTTTGCAGGATTAGCATCTATAGGTCATGGAAATTTTTTTAGGACAGAAATAAAAAAAAAAATAACTCAAAAAACAGCCGACAGATGTCACTGGTGCGTGTGATATCGGTGGAAATATGCAAATGAAACGGTTATAAGAATTTGCACTCTTAATCCAGAACTAGTTCACCGTTGTGAGCCGTGTACTTGATCAAGGATGCTGAGTATGAAGGGTAAAAGCTTTGTTGGTGAAGTTATTGTACGTGAACTAGTTCTGGATTAAGAGCGCAAGTTCTTATAGCCGTTTCATTTGCATATTTCCACCAAAGTCACACGAACCAGCGCCATCTGTCGACTGTTTTTTTTTTGAGTTATTTTTTTATTTCTGTCTTAAAAAAATTCCCATGACCTATAGATGCCAATCCTGCAAACAGTTTCTCATTTCGGTTATTTTTTCGGTTTTTATGAATTTTTGAAGTTTATACGGGCTTTTTGCTCACCCGGTATATCCTTTTTACACAAAAATGAACGAGTCCCCAATCTTGTCAGGCAATCTAATCCTTACGTTATTGGTCCTCTGCCACCCCCACCCATTTGCAACACCTGCTCATTTTATGTTATTGAAATAAAAATTATTTTATTTTCAACGCAGTCTGCTAGACGGCGTGTTTCCGTTTATGTAACTTTTTGCTCCGAGATATTGAAATGGAAGAGCCGTCAAAGCGGGTACGCTATGATGAAAAAGACTTTGACGAAACTGTTTTGCGATGGTTTGATGAAGTAGGAAGTGACATAAGCGATGTTGAAAATATTTCAGACAATGAATGTATATATAAATTCTGAACACGAAAGTGACTCAACATTGTCAGAAAATGCATAAAAATGGAGATATTTAGAACATGCTGCAATATTTACTATTAAATGTTTTGTTAATTTTACTACTTAATATTTTTTTCTAATTCATATTGTACCGACATATATAAAAATATTAGCATTTATATGATTATGTCGAAAAAGTAATATTTCGAACAATAATGTGCAATTTAAAAATATTTTCTGTCTCTGACATTCAAAACTTATTTTTATGCTGTTATATTAAAAAAATTGCCTGTTAATGCATTACTATTAAAGATTAAGATTTTAAGTTCACTATTTGGTAAATTATTAAGAGGTATTTTCTTTTTAAATTTTTATAGCAATTTTTAAAATTTAGCAGTCTTGCAGACGGCACGTTTCTGTTTGTGCACGGGATTTTCACATTTCCAGTTAAGGGTTAAATATCATACAGTCATCGTACTTCGTACCACATAATTCTTGTTTAACTTTCATAATGCTACTTTGTGTGTTTACGTACTACAAATTTACGAGTCTTAAAAAGAGAACTTCTTTTCAGAAATATGTAAGTTACAATATATTAATTCTGACAGTCACACTGAATCTTTGAAGGATAAGCTTAGGCTCATTAAATGACATTTGTTTCTATAATAAACCATGTACAATGAGAGATAAAAAGCTCACTTCCAAGCATTGTTATCTGTTGCATTTGGGATCAAACGATTTTATTTCATAAGCATCTTTCACAACTAATAAAGCTTAAATCCGCTTTTATGTCAAACACAGATTGTTTTTACCAAGACGACAAATTGCAGCTTAAGTGATGATGATTGCGAAATGTATGATTTATCTTTGGTAAAGCTAACTTTAGATTTTATTTCTTTTTATTCAATAAGATTTGTTGAATTTTAACAAAGTGAAAATTATACTTTCTAGAAACTTAAGAAACTTCAAAGTTTATAGAAGTTTTTTATATATTTTTTTATTAATTATAACTTTTGCGCGCGTTTCCGCTCACGTACAATGTAAGATTTGCAATTCAGAATGCAACTTTTACATATAACTTTTACATTTTATTTTTACTTAAATTATCTAACTAACAGTGCAAGTCACATAAAAAACCGTTCATTTAGCACTTTTAAAAAAGGCTAATCTTTCATAATTGGCTTCACCTCATTACAGAATCCCCCCCTTCCCGACAGCTCTATATAGTTAAGCAACGTAGAAAAATGTGTTATATACGAAAACCATCTTTGAAAAAATATTAAACTAACAGTGCAAGTCCTATCGAAAACCGTTCATTAGAATTTATATAAAAGCCTAATCTATCATAATTGGGTTCACCTGATAACGTATTTTTCCCCCTCTCCCTATCTCTATATTAAGCAACGTAGAACGATATGTTATATACTAAAACCTTTCCTGAAAAATTATAAAACAGTGCAAAACCCATCGAAATTCATTCTGCAGAATCTTTTAAAAAAGCTAATCTATCATAATCGGGTTCATCTGATTATAGAACTTGCCCCCAAAATTCTATAACTAAGCAACGCAGAATGATATATTATATACTAAAACCTTTCCTGAAAAATTATCTAACAGTGCAAGTCTCATCAAAATCCATTCAGCAGAAATCAAGTTATAAAGCAGATGAACTACTTCCCGGGACCCTAGACTTTATTTTGTAGACCCCTCCCCTCCTTCAAAGCGATTTATTTCAGTGTTTTCTGACAGTAAAAACGGAAAGAAGTATGTCTAGTACAAATAAACATTGAAATTTCATAAAATTCAAAATGACATAATTCGGTAAGTTTTGGTCGTAACAAAATGGGAGTTTTTAAAATTTCCTTCCTAGACGTAGAAAAATCTTTTTCTAAATATAAGTTATTAGGACTCAGGGACCATATAAAAAACTAAATTACGCTTTTTTGGAGTTAGAAGAATGTTACCTTTCAAACACAGCGGTTTAAACGATATTCGCAATAGCCTCTATTTTGAATCAACCAGTAAGATGCAAATCTGACAAGGAAGGTCTCCTTACTGAGCATATTCAGAATATTTTAAAAAAAATACCAATTAAACTACTTATGTATGTAATAAAGGCTCAGTCAAATTTAGCGGCGGAATTACAGTAGAAATTCTGTAAAAAAATAAAATACTTTCGAGTATTTGGCGCGAAAAGACGAAAGCCTCGCGCGATTTGGCGAGCAGTACTTTACCTTGCCAAAAGCAAACGATTTTAATGCACCTGAAAATTGTTAATTGATTTTTAGAATGCGTGTAAAAAGTATTTAACGGATTTAAACAAACAATGAGAGAGTTTAATAAATACATTTTTTCGTAGAGGAGAAGGTCCAAACACCGGCTAGGGTCCAAATACTGGCTACTAGGTGTTCTGAGAACTGAGCGCAGCGCAGCCTAGTGGTGATGGGCAGAGTTTGTAACTTTAATTGAGAGAAGAAAGTTACGAAAAGTACGTCGCTGAAGTCTGTGTCATTTACAAATAGCAAATGCAAAAGTGTCGAATCTACGAAATCTGGCACATCAAAAGTTTTTCAGATATACGTTTCTCATTTTTTTAAAATATACTGATCGTATATTGACTTGATTTGTTGATTAAGTTATTTTCTAGACATATTTAACTCTCAATTGCCACGCGCACAGTATTGTTATTTTATTATATGAATGAATAATACCGGTTTTAACTTAAACATAGCAGTGGTCCGAATACCGGCTACCTAGAGTGGTCTAAATACCGGCTAGCCGGTATTTGGACCTCTGTCGGTTGCTCTGCTTGAAGGGGAGGAAAATAAATTAATTTAAATAGTTCCATAATTAATAAATTAATTTAAATGGTTCAGAAATAGTCCCCGTCCAATTTAATACCTTCAATTAGACTAAACAAAAATCTTCATGAAATTCGTACGATCAGTTTCAGAGAAATTAATTATTTTAAAATGAGCCTATTTTAGGGGCTGTATCCAAATTGAAGTTCGGTACTCGGTTGTTGAAATGCTACAGAATGACTAAGTCACTTCTATTAATGTAAAATTTCTTGCCAATATGAACATTTCAGTCATTAAATATGTTTCGACTATTGCCAGCCTAAATGTTTCAATAAAATGAGTAAAATATATATATTTTTCAAATTATGCTTTTCTGCATATCATTGATGGTCCCTTAAACCACCATTTTGACGATTTTAAACGTAATTTGAAAACTACGTGGAAAAAAAAATTGGAATTTTGGATTAGCATAAAGCAGGACATAAATGTAAATGTATCAAAAAAATTGTAGGCTGCAATTTATATTTTTTTCGAATATTAATTTCATAACTCATAATTCATATTATAATTTTTTTTATCAATGTATTTATGTTTGGGTTTATTAGTATTATAACGACACCAAAAATTATCATATTAGGATTATAATTTCAGAAGGTATTAATAAAAATATGAAAATGTAATTTAACATTAGAAGGTCTAAATTTTGAATGTCTGTAATTCAAAAACATATCATCCAAATGAAATTTCGTTTCTAGGCATAGTTTGAACGGAAGATTTAAAATTTCTTGTCAAAATTGGGTGATGCCAATGAAAAAAAAACAAAGTTTGGTCTGCTTTTGATTTGTACAAGCACCCCCCCCCCCCATTCAAATTTTATATACATCGTTTAAAAGTAGACTATATTTCCAATCCTTTAGTACCGGTAACTTTCTTCTACTATAATTTGTCGCAGAGTTAGTAAGGGGTGTTAACTTTTTTTTTTCCACGACTGTACAAAAGAATTCAATTATGTTATGGTCGACAGGAAAAAATCGTTTATCTTTGATACTTTGAGTATTATGAAATTAAGAAGGATGGATCACTGAGGTGCGCTACAACCTGTTTCTATAGATCAAGGAGTGTGCAGCATTTAACTTCATTTACAGAGACACACAAAAGAATTTTGTTACGCGACGGACAATTTCATTGTATGAAAAAAATGAAATTTCTTAATAATTTTCTGTTTGTGTTGAAAATGTTTCATCATCTATGCCTGATGCATGATTTTTCGTTCTTGGTTTTTTTATATATGCCTAACTTCCACTTTTATATCAAAGGGGAAAGTAAAAGAAAAATCGAACAATTTAGCTTTTCATCTTCTTCACAAAAGGTCTAAAACGCGAACATAATTTTATAAATGAAAAAAAAAAAAAAAAGATAAAAAGATGATGAATAAAATATTTTCTGTACTCTGCATGAGCACAAAAAGTCGCTTCTGTCAATGAAAGATGCGGGGAAAAGGAAAAGTTCGTGAGAACAGTTTTATTTTCAGCGGAGAGAACATAATAGAATTAGCTGAGAAAGTATTATGAAATTTTATTCACTTTTAGGCTAAGGGTTAGTCAAAGACGATAGTAAAATTTTATTTTTTAAAAAAGAAAGCCTTTTAAAAAAATAACTTCTAAAATAAAAAATAGTATTCCAATTCATTCCTCATACCATTGTCTTAAAAATAGATGCTTTAGCATACGGATTTTTATTCAGAAACTTTCTAGACATTATTTCAAAAAAGTTAATTTTCGACCAAGTTACCATCATCATGAACATGATATATATAGAATATTTATTTTCAAAATATCTTCCTGATATCATTCAAAATATCATATTTTCGATATTTTATATATTTTATATTTATTTTCAAAATATCATTGCATATCATATTTTAGATGTTTTCAGTCAAAACAAGTGTGAATGAATTTGCAATGTGTTACTGACTATACCATTCTACAAATAAAGAATTTTTGGTTCGGCGTTGACTTTTTTACCCCCCCCCCCCCCCCCGAGATGCACGAGAGGACAAAATATGTCTTTTAAAAAGTAACAAAAATTAAAAAGTTTTTATTAACCCTTAAATGCATATGGTATCGTTTATGATACCATAATTGTTCCCTATTTATTGGATTTTTTATTCACATATTCCGTATTTCCACCAGAAAAATAAAACAGAAAATTTCACTCAATTTAATAACAGCCATTTCGTTATTAAATAAACCGAAATTTACCATTTATATTTTCTGGTATGAATTCCGATTCTCTGAATTATGAAATTTCGGGAACGCATTCTACCCTATGCATTAAAGGGTTAAGCTTATCCACTGAAACAGATAAATAAAATCCGGCACTATAGAAGTTTAGCTACCCCTCCCTCCTCATCCGAGATTCAATCTTGAAAATTCAAACTTTGCCATGTTATTCTGATATAAGCATTTACAATTGTGTTATAAAATAATAAGTAAAAGAAGTAAAAGTAATTTTAAAAAACACTCTTTTATAAGCTTTCAATCTTCATCTTGAAAATAAACCTAATTTTTTAACTGCAATTCATGTTTCCCCCCCCCCCAAAATTTCCGGTACAATACATTAATTTGGCGTGGGCGCTGAACTCGATTATGAAAATGTCACTACTTTTTTTTACGCTTAGTAGAAAGCGCAAGCAAGCGAATTTATAAATATATATATATATATTGCTCTGTTTCTTTTCTAAACACATTGCCGACGGGCAATTTTTAGCAAATCTGAACTTTAAAACAGTGTAAGCTCCTCCCTGTTCTGAAAGTCTTTTCTAAATTGGTGTTCTAGATAGGTTTCCAAGTTTATGCATCGGTAAATATCTTTCAATGTATGAATTTAATATAAAATGTCTTACAATCTAAAAAAATCTGGGCATCATAATATAAATGCATTTTCTGTAAGGTAGAAACCACGCCCTTAGTCAATGACGTTTTTTGAATGAAAACGAGAATTCTCGTTTCCCGTCTTGAATGTATTAACCCTTAAATGCATATGGTATCGTTTATGATACCATAATTGTTCCCTATTTATTGGATTTTTTATTCACATATTCCGTATTTCCACCAGAAAAATAAAAAAGAAAATTTCACTCCATTTAATAACAGCCATTTCGTTATTAAATAAACCGAAATTTACCATTTATATTTTCTGGTATGAATTCCGATTCTCTGAATTATGAAATTTCGGGAACGCATTCTACCCTATGCATTAAAGGGTTAAGATAGGGCAACAGCAAAGGGGAAAAAACGTTATTTAAACTATCTTTTAGGATATCTAAATTGAAATCCTTCATTCACTTCTCAACGTATAATCGTAAATTAATTAATATTAAACTATTAACTGATAAAAGCATATTTTTTTAAATATCACACTCTTCATTTTACACTAGATTAATTTTAACACAATTATTCTAATTGGTAAAGAAATCACATGAGATGGAAACTTCCAACTGGACGAAAAATGTCCGGACCACGATTCGTACAAGGTATCTCTTGGCTGAAGCCGCCAGTGCTCTACCATCTGAGCTATCCGTGCCGAATCTAATTCACCCAGTTAACCTTATTGATTACAGTATCTGGTATGATGTCTGAATCAGCTCATCCGAATAAATCGCAAGTAATGGAACTCCAGAAAACGCTGAATACGTAATTACGTAATTACACTAGATTAATTTTAACACAATTATTTATTACGTATCCTGCGTTTTCTGGAGTTCCATTACCTGCGATTTATTCAGTTCAGTTGATTCAGATATCATACTACATGCTATAATCAATAAGTTAACTGGGTGAATTAGATCCACCAGATTCGCCCGTGATAGATCATATGGTAGAGCATTGGCGAGTTCAGCCAAGAGATCCCTAGTTCGAATCCTGGTCCGGACATTTTTCGCCCAGTTGAAAATTACATCTCATATGATTTCTTCATTTTTACTTTCTTCTATCTTTACAAGAAGAAAGTATTGGATTCGTGAAAATTTTCGACTTTCGGTTTTTGACGGATTTACACGTTTTAGGGGTCAGAGATTCCGAAAAACATGTTTTTTACAATATGTCTGTCTGTGAGTCTGTCTGTGTATGACACAAATTTTGGGAGCGCTCTATCTCAATAACTAATTCGCGGAATTAAAAAAAATTATATTCAGTTAGTCCCTGATATAAATTGGTGCTGATTAGTTTTTCATGTAAATCTCTCAACAGGTGGCGCTGCTATGCAACATTTTTCACGATTTCCACAATAGTTCAATCTTCAGAACTAATGCACGGAATTTCATCAAACTTCAGATTCAATTAGTCCTTGACATGAATTGATGTTTTATATATTTTGGTGTAAATCGCTCAACAGGTAGCGCTGCTATGCTGCATTTTTGTAATTTCAGCAACAGCTCTATCTCAAGAACTAATGCTTGGATTTTCAATGAACTTCAGATGCAGGTATACCTGGATATAAATTAGTGCTGTTTAGCTTTTGATGTAAATCGCAGGTGGCACTGCTATGCAGCATTTTTCACGATTTCCACAATAGCTCAATCTCCAGAACTAACGCACGGATTTTCATCCAACTTCAGATTCAGTTAGTCCTTGACATGAATTGATGTTTTATATATTTTGGTGTAAATCGCTCAAAGGTGGCGCTGCTATGCTGCATTTTTTGCAATTTCTGCAATAGCTCTATCTCAAGAACTAACGCTTGGATTTTCAACAAACTTCAGATGCAGGTATACCTGGATATGAATTAGTGCTGTTTAGTTTTTGGTGTAAATCGCTCAACAGGTGGCGCTACTATGCAGCATTTTTCACGATTTCCACAATAGCTCAATCTCCAGAACTAATGCACGGATTTTCAACAAATTTCAGATTCAGGTATACCTTGATATGAATTAGTGCTGTTTATGTTTCGGTGCAAATTGCTCAATAGGTGGCGCTGCTATGCTGCATTTTCCAGAATTTCCACCATAGCTCTATCTCAATAATTAATGTACGAATTTTCATCAAACTTCAGATTCAGGTATACCTTGATATCAATTAATGCTGTTTATGTTTTGGTGTAAATCGCTCAACAGTTGGCGATGCTATGCTACATTTTTCAGTATTTCCGCTATAGCTCTATCTCAAAAACTAATGCACGATTTTTCATCAAACTTCAAATTCAGATATACAGTAGAACCTCGATTATCCAAAGTAATTAGGACCGACCCTTTTTCGGAAAATCGAAATTTTCGGATAATCGAGAATGCTTCAGTTTTAAGATTAAGGAGAAATATATGCAATATTTCTTATT
Organism: Maratus speciosus; assembly: GCA_963932465.1. Lineage (NCBI taxonomy): Eukaryota > Metazoa > Arthropoda > Arachnida > Araneae > Salticidae > Maratus > Maratus speciosus. The sequence goes on along the minus strand of OZ010788.1, from coordinate 317,118,696 downwards.
ATGGTAACAAGTGCTTAATAAAAATAAAGCAATAGCAAAATAGAAACAAGAATAAATTACCTGAATTTTAATTTTGAAATTAAGTACCTTTTACATATATCACAAGGGTTTGAAAACATCTTGTGTTTGTCGCGGTTTCGATTGCCTTTGTTTTGAAGCTCTGTCATGGAGTTACAGTCGGACCTCTATTTAACGAACCTCTATTTTGCGAATTTCTCTATTTTGCGAACTTTCCATCGGGACCAACAACATTTTGCGAATTTCTTCGTTAAATAACCTCCAAATACCGAAGTGTATTCTCTATTTAACGAACTTTTTATTCTGATATAACATTTTTTTCTCTCTAATTTCTCAAAATATTTCCGGACACTTCAAACTTATATTCCTTTACACATTTTATAATGCTCAATAACCTTAAATGAGTTTTACCAGGTGCCTAACTCAACGAGAGCGGTAAAATCCCTGTCATTCTTTGCATTTTATCCAGGAAATGCAAACTTTCAATATCCCCCTTTCACATTCAAAAGGGCTGTTCTGTAGTAAAAAAGATTCAGTAATTAAATTTAAGGACGCATGTATGTAGTAATACAATGCTTAAAATTATTTGTTATAATAAATACGATAATGTCAAAATTCATTAATTTTAATGTAAATATTTTCTTATAATTGAAAATACAGTGTATTTCCGGACAATATTTTTTAAAAATCTTGTTATCCTTAGAGATTTCTTTTTGATGGGTAAAATGAATAATAATAAAAAAAAAATAAATACGATTTACAAAAAAAAGTGTGATTAGTTAAGTTTATTAATAATGTTTAATGTTTATGAATGAAAAATCTGTTTTGTGTAGTTTAAAGTATATAAAAATGCTCATCTCTATTTAACGAATTTTCCACATAACGAACTTTTTTTAGCGACTTCGTAAAATAGAGGTCCGACTGTATTTAATATTATTAGTTCACCAGTATCACAGTCTTTCTGCTGCTCCAGCCATGCCAAACCTTTTGCAACACATTCAAAAGCTTCAGAAATGCTAATTTGTTCGTTTTCTTTGTTCCACTCCGCAGCTTATGGGAGCTCAAGTTAAATTCAAAGGAACTCTAAAGGGATCGAAAATATTTATATGTACTCGTATAGTTCGGAAAGGACCGCTTGCACAGAAGGAGTATAGTTACTTTGATAGTTATACTTTGATAGTTAAAAAAAAGAAAAAATGTTTTCAAAATGAATTTTGCACACAAGGAATGTGATAGTAAATAAAAAAAAGGCTTTAAAAATAGATTTCGGTTAACCGAGAGTTTCGGTTAAAAAAGTTTCGGATAAAAGAGGTTCTATTGTATTTTGATATGAATTGGCGCTAAATTGATGTAATTTCTTGTACTATTTAAATGGTTTAATTGTCGTGATTTATATAGAAGAAAGTTTTGTGATGGCCGCAACATGCTAGTTAATTATATATTATTTTCTACATTTTAGACTGTAAAATGTTTCATCGTTCAGTTTCACAGCCATTTGGCCTATTTTGGCAAGCGTTTATTTCCGCATCATTAAATTCATCGTTGCTTCCACCCCTATACAATTGTAAGCATAACAGAGAATATTTGGTGATTTATCACCTATGGCGGGGTAACGGGAAAATGCCTTAAAATTAATGTAATTAATTTATAATTACGTTCTAAAAATATTAAAATGTAGTATCACAATTTTTATAATTCTAGCATATCAGCAAATGGGTTAAAAATCGATTACAAGATTCCATCTTTACATTACAAATACTAGGTTGATTTAAATAAAATAATGTAAAAACAATATTTATAGTATCACCTTCATTAATAATATCGTATATTGTATGAATATAACCTACGCGAATAATTTCACATTAAATACGAATTATTCAAATAATAATTCCCGCGTATGATAATGTATTTGGATTTATTACTTCTCCGTCTAAAAAAAATGAGCACGAGATATTGAAAAAATCATGTTACCGAACGAAACTTTCAAGGCAATAGTAGATACTTTATGTGTTAGTTATTGCTGAAGGTCAAATTTAAATTAAAAGATCCGGCTTTATGTAAAGATGAAAAGACGACATCTTCGTAATTTCATTCTCCTGCCCTACCAATTGGGTATGCTTTATAGAGAAGAGTTTCTTTCCTCTGTTTCTCTCTCAGCGCCCAAAAGAACTTTCAAGATGATGAAAGGTTTTACTTCCTTGTTTAACTCGCTGTCTGCTCAATTTTTTAATCATGTAAGTTATTTTATTAATAATATTATTATATTAATTTTTTGGATTTTCTTCGATGAATCATGTTTTGTTAAATATTTTTGTTAGTCATAAGCAAGCTTTATAAAATCTCAAATTGCAGAAAATGAAACTAGAAATAAAACCCATTTACCGCACTTCTGCTTTATTGCCGTTCTATAGAACTTCGACAAATGTGGTTTGTCGGATCAATTTTGATTTTTCTTATATTTTGCCTTTGAAAACCTCTATAGAAAAGATGGTAAAATGAATTATTTTTCAATTAAAAATCTTTTAGAGGGCGCCGAAAATTGCGATTTTGCATATTTTTTAAAAAATCAAAAGTTGATAAAAATCTTGCATATTTAGAAAAACAAAAATTCATTCAGATCTTAAATATACTTAAGTTTCTGTATAAAATTGTGTAATTTTTTTTTAATTTTACTGAATTAAAAAAAAAATTTAATACCTTTTTAAAAATACTGAAATATTAGTCAAAAAGACACTTTTTGAAAATAAATATCTCAAGAAGGGAAAGAGATAACAATATGGGTTTTTATATGTATTATTACTACTTTGAAATGTGTCCTGAAAAAAAAAAAACTCGCTGTTCTCATTTTCTCTTATGAACTATAAAAAAAAAATTGTAATAAATTTGCATTTTTTGCATCGTATAACTTAAAAGGGGAAGTGATATTTCTATAAATTTTTACAGGAAAACCCCTCTCTATATAATGTATTGCATCCGATTTTGTTATTCTAAATGGTCTATAAGATACAGCCTTTAAATTGGAGAAATGGCAAGTCAGCCATGAAAAAAAAATAACATTAAGAAACTAGATGCATTGAATTAACGAGGTTACAATAGTTATATCTTTGGGTTCATACTATAAAGATCCACAGTATCAAACATTTATTTTTGTATTTTCTTTAGTGGTTTATGTGTCAATAAAATGCTCATAAAGTGTGATTTCATGCATTAGTCATCTTTTTCTTAAAGAGCACAAGAAATATAACACTCCGATTGTGCCCGCATATTTTATTGGTCACCTCTTTCGAAACGTACACTTATACGATAAATTTAAAAAATAGTAAACATTTTGACATTTATTCAATTAAATCTCCATAAAACGAATTTTATTTTCTTGCTCCAGCAGCGAGTAAAATAAAAAAAATTCTCTATCGTTAATAACATCTAAAATATTTACGTTTTATTAGATATTAGCTAATTCTCTCGTTTCACGGGTTGTTTTTTCCAAACAAACCTCAAATGAAACGAATCGTTTTTCAAACGAATCTGGTGTTGAAGGCCACACTGCTTTCGGCAGCGTACATACAGGAGGGCTACGCCCGCTCTGGTCTCGAATCAAAAAATATATGAATTATTGTGACTTCTTGTATTGTTTGAGGAAAATCTTTCCAAACGAATTTTGAGTGTTCCATGAACCATAGTCGACAGGACGATGCTGGAAAGACTGGAAAAAGGGTTCTAGTCTGGCATTTCCGCCCATACGCATCTGTCATTGTAAACTGCTTCTTTAAATTATGAATCATCGTTTATAATGAATAGCATGTAACAATGGGACAAGGCACTTTTTTTAGAATTCGGTGGCTTAAACGTGAGCGACAACGACACATAACACATTTTTCTTTAATATGTCATCTTTTACCTTGTTTAGCTTGCAGGAAAAACCCTTGGAACAATACTGGGACGATCAGCAGGCTTTTCTTTCTTTGAAAGCTTCAGTGATTTCTTGCCAATTTGAATTGCATGTCATCGTCAAAAAATATCAGATTTTCCCAATTTCCGACATTGTCATGACGTCTTGGTAGTGTTGATTCTTTTTTCTTGGTTTGCGTTCAAAAGAGCTCTTCGTTGCAACACAACAATTCTTCCGGCAGCGAGGTCATTTGTGTGCGCCAGTTGAATAGTGAAATCATGCTGTCCTTTGTGAAGCCCAACATGAAAATCAGACTGATGCTGTCGAACATAATGTAGACGTGCACTATCAACTCTGACGTACATATCAACAATGTATTTTTGAAATAGTTTCTTGGTAAGGGTATAAAAACTGTTCTGTGTAGGAAGCTAATTGCAACATAGTTAAACGGTCACGATTAATTTGTCTTCGTAAGCCACTATGGGTCATTTTAGGGTCTTATACTCCCTGACTCAATATTTGGTAACAGTAAAAGGTAAACCATTATGAAACAGTGAGGACGTAGAACGGAGAGTAACCTTGGGTCATTTTGCTTGTAGGGAACAAATACGTGCCGATGACCCAGTAACTCCCCACCAGCAGACCTGAAAACTCGGGCAATTTCTTCAGTGTTGGGTTTGATACGTGGTCAATGAATCGCACAGCCAGGTTGTCTTTCACCGAAAAGGAGCTCATAGCTTCGACTGTAGTCTGATAGTGATAGCCTCAAGCATAGGGATCTTGAGCCAAAATATTCTTTAAAGCTTTTAATGCAACTTTTGTTAATTGATTATTTTCTTGATAGCCAAGTGGGCAATTAGTTGCTGCCATCGAATCTATAAAATACAGCTTTCCGTACGAAGGGTCTTCATTACTACGTAGAAGGAAATGCGAAATGTATCGGTGAATTTGACCTTGTATTTTAAAGCAATATGGATGTTTACCTGGAATGTCCTACTGTGTTACTGAAAGCTATGTGAACGCCATTGCGCTGTATATTTTCTAAGGTGTTGGACAAAATTTAGACTATTAAAGACCAATTGTTTTAGTTGATCATTTACAGTCGGATTTAGTAGGAAAATGAGGCCGCTATGACAACAGGGATTAAAATGTTCTTTAGTCGCCTCACTATTGAAATGGAAAACATTACAATGATTTCAGAGATTGCCCGATGCACCTAAATAATTTTCGGACGAGTCATTTTCGTTTGTTAGTTCTTGAACTCTGAGTCTCTGAGCTTGGCACCACGTGTGTTACTGGTAGTTTAAATGCATCTCACTCTACTTTTCGTTATATTTCATAATCAACGTCATCTTCTGTCAGGTCTACCATCTTTAGATCCAGAAGAGGAGCAGTCAAAATGTAATAGCAGCAAATTAGACTATAGTCATAGAAAACATGAAGTAGTAGCAATCATTTGTATATGGAGAAAAGATGAAAAATAAAGAAGCAACAACTGAGAGCTTTACGATTCTAAAACAATTTTTAATTCCTATTGCCATCATGAGTTAAAAGAAAACAAACTTTTTTATTACCTCATGACAAGCTTGTTCAAAAAGAAAAAAACTTGCATTTTTATTTATAATATTTTATGTCGATTGTATGAGAAATTATTATACTTTTTCACATGAATAGCAGAACAAACATTTATCACTTCCATAATCGGCATTTTCTTTTGCATTGAAAATCAACCCTTCAAAAAATTGGAGTGGTCAGAGGGGAAATATTTTTATATTTTCACCTCTTGGGGATTCAAGCCTGTTCTGTAATCTATAAAACATTCTGATCGGGTCCAGTAGTTTTCTGGAAAATTTGGAAATAATTTGTTTTCTTACGGAATTATATATGGATAAATAAACGCTATTATTAACAAATTATATGCTTCAAAATCTGCATTCACAACAGCTTTTTGGGGGTGAGATGATAAATATTGAGATTATGTAAGAAATTATAGCTGTTTCAGTAAAAACTTTCATCATTGCTTATACTTACGTATGGAAACAAACTATACTTTTTAAAGAGATCTATTTTATATTGCATGAAACACTTAAAATTCTATAAACAATAGAAATTGAATTTCAGCAGTATTTTTTTTTAAATGGCGTGTATTTATTTATTTATTTTATGATTTTGTTTAAACAATTGCCTAATATTTGCTTAAGTTTCAAAAGTTTGTTAAACTTGCCATATGAATTGCATTTGTGTGTACTCAGGATAAATTTTCCATTAATTTTTTTAAAATATGCATATTTACTAAAAAATAACGATTAAAATTCTTTTAAAAATTTTTTCTTGAATGGAATTTAAATGTACTCCTTACTTTTTGCATTGTGTTATCCAGATAAACAACGATTTTATCCAATGCATAATTCAAAATATTGCATATGCTTTTATAAAACGATTGATAAAGTTATATATTACTTATCCTGTAATCTATCTACTATCTCAAATAATTCGTTTTTACCCTTTCTTTTTTCATAAAGCTTTTAAAAGCTTTTTCTTTTTATATTAGATTTGCAGATACAATAACATTATGATGCAACGATGTCGCCATAAAATCCTTAGCTTTATCATGAAATTGATCTTCTACCTTTTCTTCTTAAACGCTTCGATACATCTAGTTGAAGCACAAAATTACACAAAACTCAATTATGAAAAAAAAAAAAAAAGAAAGAGCAATAATACAACTGAACCTCGTTATCCCGGCTCTCAAATGACCAGAAAAAGTGTCGTCATAAGCGGAGTGTCACGGTAACCGTAGTTGAAAAAAATATGTTTATAAAAAGTGGTATTTTTAATTAATTTAAGACAAGTTTAAATTCATAACTGTTCTTGGAGTTTTAAGCAATAAAACATTATTATTAAACAAAATAAACAAAACTGAAAAGAATAAAAATCAGATTTTTGATGACTTGTTTTTTTTGTTACATGAAATATTGATGAATTAAGGTTCGCTTATACATAGATGTGCTTCTTACAATTACTTTTTCAATTATATACGATGAATTGTAACCAATATTCGTTGTTTCAGAAATGGATGTTAGATAATTTCTGATCGTTTCAATGCAATGCAATGCTTCAGTTTTAGTCGGATGAAAAACGTTATGTAACCACAAGAAAGCGCCGCCTGACCAGAACAAAAAGACCACGTGTAGACTGATATGTCTATCTGGAGCTTAAGTAGGTCATTCATAGTGTGTGGGTTTATTTATTCAGATAAAGGGTTGATGTAAAATTTCTCATTTATCTCAATGGGTATTTTAGACACATTTGTGAAAAGTTTGGCTAAGACATTTCCTACCGCTTAATTTCCGTGCTTATAAGATGGATTATGGAAAATGGATAATTTTCCTAAACCGTCGGGAAATCCGAAGTTGAAAATTATTCAACGACGTAAAATCCGGAGTTTATTTACATTAAAATCATATACAGAAAATCGGGACTTTGAAAAACTAACGTGATAAGCGGAATGACGTGAAAACCAGGTGTCGGGATAACAAAGTCCGACTGTATATCTTTATAAAATCTGTCCTAAATTATCGTTTATATATTTTTTTAACATTTCGAATCCTATTTTTACTTTTCGACCTAAATAATTTAAATCTTATTCTATTTTATAGCACATGAAATGAGTGTGATAATAAGATTCATCTGTTCTATAAATTATTATAGACATTATATAGCGTTAAAATATACTAATATACAGTAATTTAAAATACACCAAATAATAGTGTAGATGTCAAAAAGTTTAAAAATACACATTCTCTAAAACATAAATAAAATATCCGTACAAATGTAAAATAATTTAAGAATATTTTCACCTCCCTTACTGAGGCTACTTCAGCTAATGTTGTTTTTCGTCTCATTTCTTGCTAGTCATTGCTTTTGAAATTTTCCCTATTTTTAAAATGCGTCGCCATCTATTGTCAATTGTTGTGTTAACCATATCATTACATATTTCAGATTTATCTGTGATTATTTCAGTGGTTTCTCTTGGTAATGCTTAATTTAAAGTATTGTAGTTTGCTAATTTTTCTACATTTTTAAATTTAATTGTAATAAATGATTTATTATTTAGCCTGGCCATTGCAGTAGAGAATTTATTCAGTTTTATATTACGTTTATGTTCTTTTATTCTGTCTTCAATTTACTTTTTGGTCATACCTATATATGAGATATCTTTTCCTTCGTTATTTTTTTAATTGATTCTGTATAGTTCTCATTTCTGCAAGTATGAAAATTTCTCGATGTCTGTTCTGATTAATCTAAAGGTCGGTGGGTCAGGGGTGATAGGGGTATTTATTCAACCCTAGTGTTTTAATTCTCTTTTTAGTTTTAATGAAACTCCTTTTATAGAAGAGATTGAATTTGTAAATTTTATTTCTTTCTGTGCTGGTTGTATTCTGTTGTATCTTGCTGTCGCGTTCTCGATTAGTTTCTGTATCGTTTTTGTGGCATATCCTGCATCCTTGGCTATTGATTTAATTTTATTTATTTCTGTTTGTAGGAGGTCCTCTGTTGAGCATACTTTTAGAGCTCTATGAACATATGTATTTATTGCTGTTATTTTGTATGGAAAGGGGGTTCTTGAGTATTTGGAGATTATGTAAACGTTATAATGTGACGCTATGTGATGCCATAATAATGTGATAGAACAGATGAATCTTATGATTAATATATGACATCATAAAAGAATACATTTATAAACTGAGTCAAGAGCGGATCCAGCTCACCATTTATAGGGGGGTCATGGATTTTCTTTTTAGGTGGGTGGGGATCACATCTCTTTAAGAGAATTTTTTATATTGAAAGCTATTCCCAAATCCAAACTACCCAATTTTCCGATACTTTCGCGAAGTCATTTTCATTCGTAAATGCAAAAGAATTGGATTAATATTCGTAAAAATATAAAATTTGCCGATTTTGTGCAGATACCAAGAAATTAAAGAGTTTCCCATTTTCTTATAAAGGTAAAGATTCATTCAGAAAATGTTGTCAAAGTTAACATTTTTAGCCAAGTTTTACGAGTTGACAGCCACAGAAATGTCGTCACAAGGCAACAATTGGCTGACACTTCCAGAAATTCAGTTTAAAAAGTCTAACAATTGTCAACGATTAAATATAGCAAAAATATGTATTAAATTTTAGAGGTAACGAAACCGTACACATTGGAAGCTATGTGACTCTATTACAGTCGTGAAAATTGCAGGTGTAGCCTCTTCTTTCTGCTCAAAGTATTAAGTAGTTTTTTTTTTTCAATCGAACTTATACCTTTGGAAAGGGTCATTTTCTTCTGATGGATTGATGGCTTCCATTATTATGAAACAGCTATTATAAATGAAATGTTAGGTGAAGATGAAAGAACAGTCGTAAAAAGTTAGAACTCTGATTTTCTGGTCAAAATGGAAAAAGAAATGGGCATATTTTTTTTTTTTTTTTTTTAAATTATGACCATTTTTTTTTCCCAATCTGACCAGAAAATCAGAGTTCTAACTTTTTACGACTGCTCTTTCATCTTCTCTTAACACTTCATTTATAATGGCTGTTTCATAATAATGGAAGCCATCAATCCATCAGAAAAAAATAATTCGGTTAAAGGGGAAACTCGGATAATCGGGACTCTACTGTGTATTTCATTTTAAAAATTATCTTTACACGAAAAAAACTATTTTGTTGAAATTACTAAATTTTGGTTCATATTGCTCCATCCAAATATTTTGGTTGGAATGATTAAATTTTGGTAAGATTAACCAAATTATTTTGTTAATTTATCAAATCGTTTGGTTAGTCTACGCAAAATTTGGTCACTCCAACCAAAATATTTGGATGGAGCTATATGAACCAAAATTTAGTAATTTCAACAAAACTTTTTCCGTGTAGAATATTTTTGTTGGTGTTCAGAGGAGGAGGGGGGTCATGACACCCGCGACCTCCCCCTTGGATCCGCCATTGAATTTATAAAATGCAGGATGTATTATTATTATTATTATTATTATTATTATTACTTATAGGGCGCAATGTCAGAGTGTGGAAACAGCTTCCTTCCAACATCCTATTCTCGGGTACCATAGCTGTGTCCCGAGATTCCAGAGTTTCTCTGGTCAACGACTCACTGCAAATCGATAAGATTACGACGGCGTACGCTGGGGATTATGTGTGTCAGATAAGCAAGCACCCTAACCTAAATGTTCTGCACAAGATATTTGTAAATGGTAAGTAAAAGGTAAAATTTTCTTCTTCAATCTTCTTTTCACATTTAGAAATTTCAGCTCGCATTGCGACTGCGGAGGTGTATTATAAGGTGTATTATAAGAAAAGAATTCTTAAAGAACTGATCATAGCTACTGAAAAAAAAAAAAAATGATTCCACCCATGACATCATTAGTCTTAGAAAGTGTATTGCGGAACTTTATAAAGCTTGGAGATTTAATGTAACTGAAAGAACAATTTACAATTGCTTTAAAAAGGCCGGTTTTTCTAAACTGAAGAATAATGCGGATTCTGAGTAAATGAAAATTAATTAAGGAACGCGGAAATGTCGAAGAAAATATTACTCTCTCTGATTTTTTGTAAAGTTTGAACAAGAAATAGGATTATTAAAGTTTTAATCATATTATTCCAAAATAAATTAAATACAGTACTTATTACTCTTTGTTACAAGCAACGCAATGATTATTAATTCGTAATACAGCATTATTTTTTATCTTTTATGTTTGTTTCAAAAGATAGCAGAAAAGAAAATGAAGCATTTCCAAAACGTGTTGTCCAAAACATTGCTGGAAGAGATTACATAAAGACTGTAAACCTGTTTCAAAATGAACAAAAATAATGCTGTATTACAAAGCAATATTATTTAAATTACCTGTGAAAGTGAATAATAAGTATTGAAAATTGCTAATAATAAAGTTAAAACTTTAGTAACATTACTTCTTGTTCAGACGTTTTGACACTCTGATTTTATGCTGATCCTTTGCGTATTTTAGAGCAGGAATTTTTAAATTTTTAAAAAAACGTCTAATTTTCAGTCTATTTTCTTTTAAAATGTGATTCATATGTAGCAATCTTATTAATATACATTAATTTAAAAATTTTGGCAGCTGCAAAGCTGGAAATGGAAGGATTTTTTAAAGAATTTTTCTGCTTACGAATAATTTCTGGTATATATTTAGATGATGTAAGATCTACAGGCATTTTGAATTCCGTTATTTTATTTTTTCATACCACATAAATATTCGATGAATCTCTACAAAGAGCAAACACAAGAACAATATATTCTGTTGCGAATAACAAATAGTTGAAAAACCTGTAAAAAAGAGTAATAAGATATAATTAATTTGGTAATAATAAAATTAAAACTTTAGTAACCCTACTATTAGTTTAACCCTTATACTGTGGTATTCGGGTACACACAATAGAATTTTTAACGAAACTCCGTAAACCCTCTTTTTCTCAAGTAAAGCTAAAGCGTATACCCTCTGGGGTTTTTTTATGACTATATCATTGGATTTAACAATTTAACATCTCTGATATAGCGGATTAAACTCTACCTACTAATATTAAACATCAATATCTTATCTAGTACTAAGCGTAATTCTTTTTTTTAATGTATGCTAGTTTCATCGTATCAAAAGTATTAAATTTTTTGTATCATTTCTGTAGATTGAAAAAATCGTCGATTGCATCATCAAGCAGTGGATTTTCGTCATTAAAAACATATTCGGGCAACTGAATCTCCCGAACGAGTCAATTGAATGTTCCAAGTAAATTTTGGAACCTAATTTAACATACACAGACACACAATGTCTTAGATAGTGAAAAAAATTCAGTGCGGCAAATTCCTTTATCACCAGTAGAAGAAAGCCATCCACATCGAGATGTCAAGAGAACTTTTGCAAGCTGGTTCGAGGAGTCTAGACTAAATTTGACTCCAAATTTCAATCGAAACGTTCGTCTCAGTCGATCCGGACGTTCTGGTGTTCAAGTGTGTTTTTCAACGATAAAAATATGGTGTAGACTGGTGTAGATGATATTTTTTTCAGTGTTGTGAAATTATACAAAAAACAACTTAAACAAAATTTTTTAATGCCATGAACATATCATACAATTTTCAAAAACTTATACTTCGCAGGAAGTGAGTAATTGGTATTTAATCTTGATTGGCCCATGTTAGGAAAATCCTATTTTGGTTTGCAAAATGATATATTTTCAATATTTAATATATAACGTTATTATTTATTTTGAGACAAAAATGTAGGGTAACCAGGGGAGAGAGAGAGGGGTAGAAATACGCTTCTAGAAGAATTTTACTTGGATTTGCAAAAAAAAAAAAAAAAAAAAAAAAAAAAAACGTACATTTCAAATTTTTGCAGAATATTGTTTATTTATATATTTAAAAAATATACAAAGCTCCTTTAACTTCCCAATGAACATACAGAAAACAAAAATGAAAATTTTAAAAAATGACAATTGCTTATCAGTGGCCTTCCAAGAATACGTGTCCGCAAGTATCGTGGCTAATCGTACGAGCTATCAATATCTAAACATAAATGTAGCACTCGTTCAAAAATGGAAAAGATTATAATTATATGCTAATTATATGTTAATTGATGTATCAAGCTGTAGGCATTATTATTATTGTGGAGAGCAACATCAGTATAGAGCCTGTTATATATATATATATAATTTTTATGGAAAATATTTCTTGTCACCAACGCCTTCCGTATGTTCGCATTGGATCCAGTTTCCAAAATACAGATTGTGAATGTCCTGGGCTAAATAATGAATCGTTATTTTCTTGAAGTAATCTCGTCGTCATCATCTTCTTGTTTGGACGTAAGTTGTAGATGAGTTTGGGTTATCATTTTTAAATTTCGATCCTTCATGTGGACTTTTGTTATTTATGTCGTTCTTAGACGTTATATACTCACTACTTGCTTTCCATGTCTTTTTAACAATTATTTTGGCCTTTGCTTGTTCTAATTCTTTCTCTGTATTTTTCTTTCTTTCTTTTTTATACGTTTTATAAAAGTTCGCCTCTGTGAAGATCTTTTCGTTCTGGGATTTGCAGTTACTTTCCTTTGTTTTGTGAAAGTGGCAAAAAAATGAATGAATATTAATATATTTTTTATTTGAATTGGAAGTGCAGTTTTCTGAAGGAATTGTTCTTTCACTGACAATGAGTTATCAGCTTCAATGCTTGGATTAGCAGATTCAGTTGAAACTTTATTTAGAGATTGATCAGTACGCCTGGATCAATAAATTCAATGACAACTTCATAAGATATACTTTACCGTGCAAACTAATTGGAACAAGCTTTTTTTTTTTTCAATTTGTAATGCAATTGCCTGTTGATGTCTTAAACTGATTTACACGGGTTTTATTAACCTTGAGCTGGTGTCACTGCTAGAACTTGGCTTTAAGAATGAGATTTGACTAGTCTTAATCTGGAAATAGACACATGTGCTTCAGTTGTGAGCTTCTGTATGTGAGAGGTGGATATTAGTTTTTGCGCTCGGTGATATACGTGTTTCATTCATGAATAAAAAGGGTATAAGTATAAGGGTATAATTTTTTTTTCACAAAAAATTATAGCCATCCCCTTCCCCCCCCCCCCCATTCTGACCAGAAAATCAGAGTTCTAACTTTTTACGGCTGTTCTTTCATCTTCACGTAACACTTCATTTATAATGACTGTTTCATAATAATGGAAACCATCAGTCCATCAGAAGCAAATAACTCGGTGAAAGCGGAAGCTCCGATAATCGGGACTCTAGTGTAGTTCAGTTTTAAGTTTTATAACACGCGATTTTATTTTACATAAAATGACGTCATCCACATTCGCTGAAGAATTCATCATTTGCGTTCCAGTGTTAAACAACATCTACAGTACAGTACACTTAGGACGTCACTATCGCTGAATAATACACAAATCCAAAAGAAAGAGATTTCATCATTCAAAAAACTCAACAAAAAAAAATCGGCTATCTAAAGATTCACAGGCCTTCATTTGTTTTTATTATTAATATAGATATTTAAAATTAAATTTAGTTTCTAATAGCTCCATGTTTCATTTATATTTTATCAAAATAACACGCATTTTAATTAATTTGTTTTTTCAGTTTTTATGGGAAAATGGCAACAAAAAGATATAATTGCTGTTTTTCTTTCACTTTCTACAGAAATGGAGTTCTTCCGTTGCCAATATTAAGCAAATGCCTCTAAAAACTACAAAAAAATTAATATTTCATAAATAAATGGAGATGCAGTTTTTGAATGCAGGTTTTGAAAAATACAGACTTTGAATGTCCTGTGCTAAATAATGAATCGTTATTTTCTTGAAGTAATCTCGTCGTCATCATCTTCTTGTTCGGACGTAAGTTGTAGATGAGTTTGGGTTATCATTTTTAAATTTCGATCCTTCATGTGGGTTTTTGTTGTTTATGTCGTTCTTTGGTTATCATTTTTAAATTTCGATCCTTCATGTGGGTTTTTGTTGTTTATGTCGTTCTTTGGTTATCATTTTTAAATTTCGATCCTTCATGTGGGTTTTTGTTGTTTATGTCGTTCTTTGGTTATCATTTTTAAATTTCGATCCTTCATGTGGGTTTTTGTTGTTTATGTCGTTCTTTGGTTATCATTTTTAAATTTCGATCCTTCACGTGGGCTTTTGTTGTTTATGTCGTTCTTAGACGTTATATACTCCCTACTTGCTTTCTATGTCTTTTTAACAATTATTTTTGCCTTTGCTTTTTCTAATTCTTTCTCCGTATTTTTCTTTCTTTCTTTTTTATATGTTTTATAAAAGTTAGCCTCTGTGAAGATCTTTTCGTTCTGGGATTTGCAGTTACTTTCATGGCAGAAAATGAATGAATATTAATATTTTTTTTATTTGAATTTGAAGTGCAGTTTTCTGAAGGAATTGTTCTTTCACTGACTATGAGTTATCAGCTTCAATGCTTGGATTAGCAGATTCGGTTGAAACTTTATTTAGAGATTGATCAGCACGCCTGGATCAATAAATTCAATGACGACTTCATAAGATATACTTTACCGTGCAAACTAATTGGAAGAAGCTTTTTTTTTTCTTTCAATTTGTAATGCAATTGCCTGTTGATGTCTTAAACTGATTTACACAGGTTTTATTAACCTTGAGCTGGTGTCACTGCTAGAACTTGGCTCTAAGAATGAGATTTGACTAGTCTTAATCTGGAAATAGTCACTTGTGCTTTAGTTGTGAGCTTCTGTATGTGAGAGGTGGATATTAGTTTTTGCGCTCGGTGAGATACGTGTTTCATTCATGAATAAAAAGCGTATAAGTATAAGGGTATAATTTTTTTTTCACAAAATTTTATAGCCATCCCCCCTCCCCCATTCTGACCAGAAAATCAGAGTTCTAACTTTTTACGTCTGTTCTTTCATCTTCACGTAACACTTCATTTATAATGACTGTTTCATAATAATGGAAACCATCAGGCCATCAGAAGCAAATAACTCGGTGAAAGCGGAAACTCCGATAATCGGTATTCTACTGTAGTTCAGTTTTAAGACTTATAACACGCGATTTTATTTTACAAAAAGTGACGTCATCCACATCCGCTGAAGAATTCATCATTTGCGATCCAGTGTTAAACAATATCTACAGTAAAGTACGCTTAGGACGTCACTATCGCTGAATAATACACAAATCCAAAAGAAAGAGATTTCGTCATTCAAAAAACTCAACAAAAAAAATCGCCTATCTAAAGATTCACAGGCCTTCATTTGTTTGTATTATTAATAGAGATATTTAAAATGAAATTTAGTTTCTAATAACTCCATGTTTCATTTATATTTTATCAAAATAGCAAGCATTATTTTTTTTTTCAGTTTTTATGGGAAAATGGCAACAAAAAGATATAATTGCTACTTTTCTTTCACTTTCTACAGAAATGGAGTTCTTCCGTTGCCAATATTAAACAAATGGCTCTAAAAACTACAAAAAAAATTAATATTTCATAAATAAATGTGTTAAGTGTGATCCTGGGTATGTGAATTCTGAGAGTATGAAATGAATTCAAGATAATAAATATATATATAATTACCCCAAATTCACATTTGAAATTTCAAAACCCACACACCCAACATCACACTTTGGCCGGAGCGAAAGTAGCGTACGTCGCGCCATGAAAAGTTAATTAAAAGTTATTAGATTTAATATTAATCCCCTTCTATTTATTATTCAATATGAGACTCGAGCTGCAATAAAGAAAATTAAAATAATTAATCTCACCCTTCAAACATCTACTGAATATACCTGAAATGACATTCTTAAAACAAATATACTCAAACACAATAAATACATCAAAAGATAAATTTAAATGAATATTTATTTAATATATATGAGATCGTTAATATACATAGAAGTTATCTGCGCAGATAAAAACACAAAATTACAACATTAGAATTAACAACAAATATTTACGAATAATGGATTACAACTCTGTAAGATACATCATACGTGAATTTCTGTGATCTCCAACTGAGATGAAACATTTTCTGAATCTATTAAAATAATGATTTTGACGCGTAGTACGCAAATAGAATAACGTTTCAAGATTAAAATCCAGTTATGAAGAGTTAATTAAAATAAAGAAAATCTCTATCATTTCTGCTTCAGGACTCAAATCCTGAAGTTCTGTATCAATTCAATATGCTGTTAATTTACAGTCACAAAATTAAACGTTCTCACAGTCATCTGCTTTTTAAGTGGATGTACCGGTAATATACATCTAGAATAGAAGGAATGTTCTCACCTCTAAAGTACGAAGATTTTCACTTGGTATATTTTACACTAAAATACCTCCTAGAATGAAATTGCTCACATTGAAGTTTGGCACTTTCACTTTGAAATAATTTGAGAGGCGATCGGCTCCCAAGACGCCAGATATCCAACTTTTGAAGAATAAGTGAGTCGCTGATACCTCCTCATACAGCTCGTTCCTTTGAATGAACTTAATTATAAACTTGCATCACGTCCCATAAATTTAATCTTATTATTCTTAGTGTTGGAGAAAATATTTGTAATAAAGCTATATTTGTAGTAGAGCCAGCCAACTGAAGTGCCGTTATTTTAACGCGACATCACCAGCCGGCCGCTTCCGGCATCCTCTCTCTTCCAAGGTTCACGCATAAGAGAGAGCAAATAGCGTCGCTTGGGAAAGCGAAGTTAGCGGCAAGCCCTGTGATTGGCTGGTTTGATAACGTTCTTAAACGAACTCAAAAGGAATATTATTACTCAAAAGGAATATTATTTAAAAAATGAATTAAAAAAAATTGTTCTTGAATGAAAATTAAAGTGATAAAATTTATTATAAATTGGAAAAATTAATTTAAAATGTATATTTATTTTATAAAGGAATTCAGATGATTATTTTAATTCTGATAGTTTATCTCTTATTTCCCAACGATCTTGATATTGAAAATAAATCTTTTTTAATTTTAGAAGAATATTGTTAACTAGCCGCCAATGGCGACCAGTTTGGTCTCCTTTAAATCTATGCTAAGCATTGTATCATGTTACTTTTATTCATAATTTAATTTACTTGCTCAATCCTTCCCCAAATCGGAAGATTCTGATACAGAAATCATGAACTCTGTATTTTTAAGTTAGCCGAGTGTAGGTGATAAATCGCCAAACATTGTACCCGTCGTATTTTTTCTTATTTCATTAATTTCATTTAAAATATAATACTTTCACTCATTTTATTTAAAATACATAACTTTAATTTAAAACTGAAATACTTAAAATTTATGACTCTCAATTTTTTGTTATTTAATTTCTTTTCTTTTTCTTTTTTATTTTTTTTTTATGTTTTGTTTTAAGAAAAGAAAAAAAAAACTTAATAAATAATACTCTAAACTCTAAACTATGACATTTAATTTCAACATCAAAGCTTTGTTTTAATTTATCTCGCGAAAAATTGTTTATGACTGTCGCATGAGATGGACTATTATAATACTGATGATATGGTGGCGATGGAATAATATTTGGCGATTTATCACCTGCGCCCGGCTAACATTAAATTACCAAATTTTCTTTTGGCATATAAAAAGTGAAGCAGTCAACCCGGAACTATTGATGACAGTCACATGACTTAGGCTATTATATTGTTAATTTTTAATATAAATTAAGTTAGATATTATTTCTTAATTTTTGATAGCTGAAAAAGTTTAGAAATTATATTTGAAATATCTTTTTAAAGATTGGCAACACGAAAACGAAACTTTGAATTTAAAAAGTAAATAAAGATCGTTAGAAAGATAAATAATGTCATAGGCGATTCCATAATTTGAAATATTAAAATTTTAGGGGGTAATTATTATTAAGTTAAAATATGTTACGTTTTTATGACATAACAAAATGAAGATGCAGTTTTCAAACAAATTGCATTAAAAAGTACTTTTTTTACCAATACGATGGTATAAAAATTGAAAATGTGCGATGCTTAGAAGTTTAAAAAATTGTTATAGAGTGTTTAATCCTACTGCTTTGTTTTACGGCTGGCTTCTGTAAGGTAACGTTATTTTTTGGAGACTACACAAGATAATCTGGGAGAAAGAAATAGCATACCGTACCGGGGGCTGAAAAAAGCACTGGTAAAAATGTTATTTTTAAAATACTGGCAGAATTTTCTTTTCTTCTGGAAGATATATGGAAGATTTTTGGTAACACATTCATTTTTTTCCAAAAATACCATCTTTCTCTTTCTTATTCTAACTTTGAACATCAGTGTACAGTTCAGATTACACAAAATATCCTACATAAAGATTAAGTATGGCTTCAGTTAAGCCAATAACGTAATTTTTTCTTTGTTGGAAGCATTTTTCTATAGACTTGGAAGCATTAGAAGAGAAAATATTAACCTTAACATTTTAGCAAATTCTTTTCCTATAAACTGGAAAAGTATGATATGACCGTAAGAAATTATTTGAAACTTTTCTAAAGTTCGTCTGTTCAGACATTTTATATCATCATATATTATCGTCAACATATATGAAAAACTATTAAATATGAAAACTAATTTTCAGTTGCCTTTAGTGAGTAACATACTTCTCGAACATGAAGTTAAACAAATAAGCCTATAGACTACTTGGTCTAAGCATCGAAAAGGATTTTGCATTCTACTTCGACACAATGTTATGGTCTAGAAAAGTTAAAAAAAAAATCAGCATCCATTAGTATAACGACGCTATCTTCTCACATGCAAACATATGCCTTTTAATAATGAAACAGACTTAATAAAGTAGTCACTAAGTTATTAGCTAGTCTTATTTTCGACTATTATTCCATAATTTAGTATTTATTGCTTATTTTGAGCCGTAAATATCAAGTTATTTTTTTTTCTTTTCAAAAGTCTAAATTTGAACTCTCAGGAATCATACCTTAATCTTCTATTTACTTCTGCTTGTCATTTTCAGTTCAATTCTATAGGCTTTTTTAAACAGTGATATTCAATGATCTTTTCATTTTGTGTTGATATTTCGAAAATTGAAAAGTTTGTCAGCGAAGATACACGGAGAAATTCATTTGGCTTTAATATATTTTTTGTATGAAATTATTTTTATTTGCTATAAATATTTACATTAACTAGGGGGCTTACGAGCTACGCTCACCAATCCCCTTTAGACACCGCAAACTCTAAAAGCACGCTAATTTGATCAGCTTTAAAAAATTTTCGGAAGAATGAATTATAATTAAAGAAAGAGTGGCGATCTCTCTGTTAACGGGTTGTTTTCGTCTTTGATTAAATCAGATCAGTGAAACATGTGAAAATAAGCTAATATAAAATGAATTAAGTAACAGAGTCTTTGTCTCTCGGTATTTTTAACAACGCTATAAGAAAGTTTTTTTAAATAAGACATTTTAAATGTATCGTTTTAAATCTGGCGTAATCTTCAGCAAAATTTTATTTCTCTTTTTAATATTCACGTGAAAATAATTTTTTGTTAGAAAGGAAATATTATTTGCGCTGTCTTAGAATTCTTAACAATCTATATATTATATTACTCTATCGTACGTGGCACAGAAATCGCGATTATTTGTTAATTGTTTAATGACAATACCCGAATGAAACGTATCTCATTGGTTATTGAACAGCCTTTAATGCATCTGCATACCTATAAGGGGGATTACCATAGCCGGGGACCCTGTTCTGTCGCCAAATGCCACCAAGTTTGTCCCCAGACCAAAATTAGTCAAAAGTGATGCCAACTTGGCAATATCTGTAATATTTCGCCAAATACCCGTAGACTTTCATTGTAAACCAATAGGGTTTACTTGCTTACAGGAAATCAACAAATTGAGACATTTTAATGCAACAAAAACTAATATTAGCTTGAGGGATTATATTAATTATATTTAAGGAGTCCAAGTAAATTAAATTATGAATAAAAGTACATGCTTTCCCAAACAAAAATTTTAAGGGAGACCAAACTGGTCACCAAGTGCGGCTAGTAGTTAAGATTATCTCAAAATATGAAATAAATGCCTCGCGCAAATATATTTTTAAATTTAAACTGTTTGGCAATATTATGGTTTGGTAATTTTAAATATGAAGCAATTTCCTCCATTTACTACTTTTAACGCATATTAATGGATTTATTATTTTACAATTTTCTTTCTCTTTTAAAATTCACGTGCAAATATAGTTTTTATGACGTAATTATCAATATTTTCCTGTTTTTAATACGTAATCATTTAATTCTCATTTGAAAGTTTTTTTTCTGTTTATAATAGTCACGTGTAAATATTTTTTTTAATTTGAAAGAAATATTATTCTTTGCGCTGTTTTTAAATTTCGCAACAATTTAAAATAATACACTTTTCTAAAAGTTGTAAAAAATATTTCTCGCATTGCTGAAAATTTGAACTTAAAATAGAAATAAAACTTAAAAAAATGAGTCAAATTAAAAAAATAAATACACTATGCACACCGGGAACTTATAATGTATAAAATGATCTAAAACAGATTAAATTCCCATGTGTAGTTTTTGGTCGTTGTGATCTATTAAATTACTTTTTTTTTTTTTTTTTTGCTTTTGTTGTTCAAGCAAAGTTGTGGCTCACCAAAATAGCATATGCATCAACAATTGCCTACTATGAAGACCACGTGTACCACGTGATTTATCTCACTTATATCTAGCAGTATCTATAAGACTTTTTTCAAACACTTTTTGAGGCGTACTTAAAAGATTTCCAATTGTTAATAGAAAATTATTATTGTTATGTAATTGTTGTTTCTGCTATTCTAAAAAAAATGACAGACCTTAAACTTTTATTTCTCTGGGTCTGCTCACTTTGTCATGTTAAAATATCTCTTATCGCAATAAAATGAAAGAGATTGTGATTGACTTGAAAAGTTTTACTCTTCCCGAAAGAAATACTGGCTACACCAATGGCTTAGGTAAGAAAGTTTATAGGTTATTAGGTAGGTTTTCGACAGACCTTAAACTTTTTTAACACTTTCCAACATAGTTGAAAAGAGTTAATGAATTCGGTTTGTCTGTCCGTGCTCTAACTCGCATAAATGTTAGTCCGATTGCCATGAAATTGATATATGTTATTGGGCTTTACTACGGTATATTCGCTATTGAAAATGAAGTGTGTGGAATTTACGATTTACCTACAGGAACACTCAAAAGAATTCCGTTACATTACGGCCTATGGAGGAAAATCCTTTGCTGTGTATTTTAATGATATTACGCTATTTTAAACATATTGAAATTCATATATATCACTGAGGTATACTACAATGTTCTTATTACAGAATATGGTGTGCATAGAAATTATCGTTCATTTACGCAGGGACACGCAAGAGAATTTGGCTGCAGAAGAAAATGAACAATAATTCAACTATTAAACCTACGAACAATAATTGTTAGAAGTTCGTTTTCAGTTGTGAAATGCCTTTTTAAATTGAACTATTATTTAAATATTACTTTTTGTTTATGAATTCTGTAGTTCATATACAGTGCTGCACAAAAGTTCTTAATAAGATCCGTTTATTGGCGGTAATTCCTGAATGGAAATTTTCAACTGTGCTATGCGTTTAACAGAACTAACTTTTAGCATACTATGTAGTGTATCCATAAATCATATACAGGGCTGCACAAAAAAATCGTATATTTTCTCGGCTATTCATGGCAATAGCAGAAGTTGGGTTTTTAAATACGTTATGGTTGTGCATTTTCCAAATTGTTCGTTTAGTCATCATCTTTCATCTTAGTAAACTGTGAAACGTTGAAAAATGTTTCATAATCTATGCTGTACGCATGATTTTTTAGCCCCCGGTACGGTAGGCTATTTTTTTCTCCCAGCTTATTTTGTGCCGTCTCCAAAAAATAACGTTACCTTACAGATGCCAGCCGTAAAACAAAGCAGTACGATTAAATACTCTATAGAAATTTTTTTAACTTCTAAGCGACGCGCAATTTCAATTTTTATACCGGCGGGGGAAAAAAAGTTCTTTTAAATGCAATTTATTTGAAAACTGCACCTCCATTTACTTTTGAAATATTCATTTTTTTTGTAGTTTTTAGAGCCATTTGCTTAATATTGGCAACGGAAGTACTCCATTTCTGTAGAAAGTAAAATAAAAATAGTTGTAAAATATTGATTATATGTTTTTGTTGCCATTTTTTCATAACAACCAAAATAAAATGCAATTAAAATGCGTGCTATTTTGAAAAAATATAAACGAATGATTTCTGTTAAAGCATGGAGCTATTGTAAACTTTATTTAATTTTAAATATCTGTATTAATGTTACAAACAAATGAAAGCCTGTGAATCATTAGACAACCGTTTTTGTTTTTTTTTGTTTTTTCGCGATAGTGACGTCCTATGCATACTTTACTGTAGATGTTTAAGAGTGGATCGTAAATGTGGAATTCTTAAGCGGATGCGAATGACGTCATTTTACACAAAATAAAAGCGTGTGCTGCAAGTGTTAAAACTGAAATATGTTTTGTACTATTTATATATACATACTAGGGGCTAGAGGTCTGCACGGGCCCGGGCTTGGCCCGAGGCCCGTACCCGGGCCGGACCGCGGGCCGGGTCGGCGGAATGGAGGAGAATTTTCAAACGGGCCGGGCCGACAAACAAAATAAACGGGCCGGCAAAAAAATTGAACGGGCCTGCAGGGCCGAGCCGATGAAAAAAATTAATCGGGCCTATCGGCCGATATAAGAATTTGAGAGGAGCAGATAAAATACGATTTCATTTCCAATGAGTATGACTTTTTCGAGAAGTATAAATGTGCGTTACGAGCCGATGCGAGTTTAACAACATCAATACAGAAATGTAACATGTCCATCGTAGAGATCGTCATCGTACAGTTACATGATGCCTGATCCCGGGTTTAAATTTTTCGACAGACTTGTGCCGGGACGGAACTGGTCTTAATCGTTCTCAGGATGTGTAAGACAGGCATTATGTTTTGTAAAAGTATTAATAGCGATAATGAACTTCTGTTAACAGTATCTTTGGAAATGTACCTTAAGGTAGTTCTCATATTTACTGCTCAACAATGCGAAACTCTCAGACACATTTTCTGACTCATTTTTAACTATAAAGGCATAAAATTAACAGACCTGACTATTGAAGGCATTTGGGATCGAATAGCGTTTCCATTTTTCATAAATTACGTACAGAGATAACAGAGACTATTGTCACGTGACTGTAGGTTTTCTCCTTTCCTGTGCTATCGCTTCCGGAAATTCGATTCAAAACGCTAACTTTGGCAGTATTTTCTAAAAGATATATTACTTTTATCTAAGAAAAAAACGGCATTTACATGGTTTCTCAATAAGAATTTCTGCCAATCTCATGCGTTTCCGAAAAGAAATGAATTCATAAATGTATCAAAATGTAGCTCCTTTGGATTTGAGAAAAGCCTTAAAAATGACAGAAATATTTTCACAAATCTACCTTTTATTATAAGCTTCAAAAATTATCATGTTTTTTAACCCTTTATTCTAAACTACAATAATCTTTTAATGAACCCTTATTTAAATTTTTAAACGTCTGTAAGAGACGTTGACTAAAACACTGTAAGTAATCGTTAACGTTTACTATTCTGTGTTGTCTATTTTGCGAACACATAGTAATTTAAAATATATTGTAAAATGTTCCCATAAATATGCATGTAGTATTCATTAAAAGAATCTTAATTGTATGTCGAGAAAAAACGGAATTTTTTGTAGAAATTTAGTCGGGCCGGGCCGGGCCTGTTTTCACTGATTTTTGTACGGGCCGGGCCGGCCCGAGAACGGTAAAAATATAAACGGGCCGGGCTCGGGCCGAACTTTCAATTTTTACACCGGGCCGGGCCATAATAGCTTTCCTTCGAGCCGGGCCGGTCCCGGGCCTGGAAATTCCGGCCCGTGCAGACCTCTACTAGGGGCTCTGCCACCTGAAAGCTACGCTCGCCAATCACCCGTTCAGACACTGCAGAATCTAAGAGCTCGTTAATCTGATCGGTTTTAAAAAGTTTAGAGAAGACTGAATTATACTGAAAAAACCTGTAGCGATCTCCCTGTAAATGGGTTGCCATTCAATTCCCTTTGATTGCAAAAATTTAAGGCGGAATCAGTTGCTGTTAAGAATTCCAATGGTTGTTTTCATGTTTGGTTA
Organism: Maratus speciosus; assembly: GCA_963932465.1. Lineage (NCBI taxonomy): Eukaryota > Metazoa > Arthropoda > Arachnida > Araneae > Salticidae > Maratus > Maratus speciosus. The sequence goes on along the minus strand of OZ010788.1, from coordinate 317,094,077 downwards.
AAGAAGATCAGTTAAACATTTGAAAAGAAGCTAAAATAAAATGAATTAAGTAAACAGAGACTTTGTCTCCCGGTATTTTTTAACAGCGTTATAAAACAATTGACATAATACAATTTACTACAATTACTAAAATTTGCTGCTTTAACCCCTTCAAGGGCGGTGGATCATTTTTGGACCACTTAATTTTAATTCTTAAATGCCACACTGGCACCAGAATATTGGGATGAAAATTTTTCTTTTACTAAGTAAGTGAACAATTGCTTCACTTTGGTTCATTTGTCTTTTTGTCGATCCAGCTGGGTGGCTATATATATATACACTGAGAGTTTGTTCCGTTTGTGACCGGCTGCTTGTCCTTTTACGTCATTCTGTGGTAGTTTTGTCTTTGTAATTGTTCATTGGTAATGGAGAAGCTGGAAAATTTACTGGAGGAAATAGAGGAATTGGAGTTTCCAACATCTATTAGAAAAGTTCAATCATTTCTTTATGAGACTTTGGAGAATCAGCGGAACAAAGGTGGGAAAGTGACTGAAAATATTATGACAACTGTCAGACATTGTTTCGACTATATTTCTGAAAGATTGGTTAAGGCTCACAGAGACTGTGTTGCCAATGAGGTGAAGATAAAAACAATGATCACTGACAACAAGGCCTATGAGGCCCTTGCCCAGCGTTTCTCTATTGTTAGGGAGGTTTTGGATGACTCTCATAACAAAGCTGACGTTGTTAAAACTAGGCACGGGCAAGACTCTGACTACTCAGTTATCATTACGTCCTCTGGAGATGATTCCATAGACAATGTTAAAAAAGAAGTAAAGAATATGTGGCGAGGAATTACAGATATCCCGACTCCGGAAGATGTTGTGGTTACAAAGGCTGGACAATTGATTTTAAAGGTTAAGTCAAAAAGTGATAGCGAAAAATTGAAGAATTTGCTTGTTGAATCGGAAATCAAGGACAAAATAAAAGTGGAGACTCCGCGTAGAAAGAGAGAAAGATTACTGATTGTGGGTGTTGATTCTGTTGTTGATGAAAAGGAGGTTGTGAGATCGGTCAGATGTGCTTTGGAGGGATTGAGTGTGGATGCAAAAAATTCAGATAGGACTATTGAGGCTCCTGGAGATATTTTTGAGGTTGTTAGGAGGATTGTGACTAGAGCGGGCAGACATAACTGGCTATTGGACATGGATAAGGAAAGTTTTGATTATCTTTTGGCACGTCGTAGGATTTGTATAGACATGGAGAGGTACCGCATGGTTGAGTATATACCAATCGTGCGATGCTATAAATGTCAAGCTTTTGGTCATGTTGCAAATAGATGTGCTGGGGATCTAAAATGTGTAAAATGTGCAGGAAAGCACAACATAAAGGATTGCACCGTGGACACAGTTACTTGCAGTAATTGCTTCTTTCAGGATGATGAAATTGATCATTCCCATCGTTCCGATAGCCCGAACTGTCCGTCTTTTAAGGCTTACAGGGATGGACTTTTAGTCAAACGATTGTGATAGTTGTCTCGGGCTCTTCGGCTGATGATTACGGATTAAATTTTGTCCAGATAAATCTTCATCACTGTGCGGACGCCACTGTTGCTCTTATTAATTACGTATTTTCTTTTAACGTACATTTTGTACTTTGTCAAGATCCATATTTGGTTAACGGTTGTTTTGTTGGTCTTCCTCCTGACTGGGTTTATTTTATTTCTTTTGGTAGTACTGCAGCTATTATTTCAACTTTGTCAGGACATGCATGTGTGAAAAGTTTTGAGTCGAGAAATAGTATTTTTGTAAACTTGCAAACAGCAAAAGATTTTATTATTATTGGTTCAGTGTACTCACCGCCTTCTGGAAATTTTCAAGATGACATGGACCCATGGACTGACTTTTATCCAGATTTCTCCAGGCATGTGATTGGAGGAGACTTCAACGTCCCGCTTAAGATGATGGGATATACTTGCGACAGTGATAGGGCTGAGCCTCTTTTGGAGTTACTAATGTCTCACAGCCTATTTATTCTAAATGACCCAGAGGCACCTCATAGTTACGTTCAAGACGACCGAAAGGGCCGTCCAGATCTTACGCTGGGCGGTAACGAAATTGTACAGGTTTTGGATGGTTGGTCTGTAGATGATAGTGTCTTTTCATACAGCAATCATCGCTACATCAGGTTTCACCTTGTTCTTGATTCCTCATTTAAGACTTACACAAGATATAAAACAAAAAACAAGAGTTTATATAATTTCAACAAAAGACTCTTGGAGTATCTTCCTCAGTTGATGAACACTTTACGTAGAGTTTTTAGTCCTGATGCACTAGAAGATTGGACGGCTAATTTTTATGACCTTTTGCATGAGATTATGAGTGCTTGTTTTAAAAGAGGTTCATTATCATATAAACCTACGGCAAAATGGTATACAGAAATTCTTAGGGTTGAAAGAAATAAAGTTAACGCCTTGTATAAGCGTTATAGGAAGAATTTGAATAAAGAAGATTACAAGGATAAATATCTTACTGCTAGAAGACAATACAAAAGTAATTTACGTCGTGCAAAACGACAGGGTTGGCTGTCATTCTGTGAACGCACTGATAATGCCTATGGGTCTCTATACAGACATGTCTCAGGTAAAACCCTGAAACATAACGACATGATCTTTACTACCTTAGAAGAATCTTCTGTGTTTGACACATATGATAGCGTAGCACATAGCCTTTATGTCTGGTCATTTTGACGTGGATTATCGACCTTCTGTCCCTTATGAGTACATTAACTCATTCAATTATTCCTCATCACCTGATTTTATTCCATTTAAAGAAAAAGAACTCTTTCATGTACTGCGCCTTCAGGACATAAATAAAGCTCCAGGACCGGACGATATTGATGGAATAATTATTAAAAAATTGTGTAACAGATTTACAACTCTTATGTTGACGCTATTTAATACTTGTTTTTCACTTGGTCACTTCCCAAAATGTTGGAAACGAGGAATGATCATCTTTTTTCGAAAATGTAATAGGACAGCTGAAAAAATTAATTCGTATCGACCTATTACTCTTCTCCCTATGATGGGTAAGTTATATGAAAGACTTTTAAAACTTCGAGTTATTACAATGCTGGAGTCTTCTAATTATATTGATGATGGAGAACATGGCTTTCGTGAGGGACGGAGCACCTTGACAGCACTTTCTGCGTTAAAGAATATCATTGGAGAAACACTATCAGTATGTAAATACCGTGCAATGATTTCTTTTGATATCAGTGGTGCCTTCGACGTTTTGGATTGGCGTATTGTAGCCGATATCATAAATATCTTACCTATTTTTGATTACATGAAGTCTACACTTAAAAATTACATGAGTCATAGACTTATTTGTTTTAAATATGCGCATGGATTAACATGGTTTCATGTATTCCGTGGCTGCCCGCAAGGATCATGTCTTGGGCCGTTTATCTGGACGCTAGTTGCTGACAGGATTTTAAAGAGTTGCAAGCAGAGAGGATTACTGATTATTTCTTATGCTGGTTATAGCGTTATTATAGAGGGCGCAGATACGCGCTCTGCGCTAGAACATAAAATGAATACTAGTGTTCATCACTTTTCGGATATCTGTTCCATACATCATTTGCAAATTAGTGCAGAGAAGTCAGCCGCAATGCTGTTTGGGAGCCACACTCTTAGTAAAAGAAGACCAATTTTTAAACATAATGACAAAAGTATCAGTGTAAAGGACAATATTTTTTATTTGGGATTTCTACTTGACAGCAATTTTCGCTGGATGGATCACCTAGATATGATTAGAACTAGGCTTAACGATTTCACGTGTAAAATGCGCCAAACCAGAATCCGTGATAGAGGTCTTCCTTCTATTTATCTTAAAATATGGTACAATACCGTCTTGAAGAAACGTATTTCATATGGGCATGATGCCTGACTGGATGCCTGACTTAAATCAACATGGAATAACAAGATTACTCTCATGTCAACGTCTTAAAGGCATATAGTACGATTTCTAATGACGCATTGTGTGTTTTGGTGGGTGCTCCACCACTTGACATAGAACTGAATTTGTCTTCTAAGCGTTATAATATCATTTATGGAAATGGTACAGTCTTGATTGACAATATGTGTTTTAAAGGTGAAGATTTTATGAATAAACTGAGGACATATAATTATCCTTACTTCTTTGAAAACTTAAATATATAATTTGTTAAGCCAGTGGTTGATACAGTACCAGTGGTGAATCATCCGATATTGTATACTGATGGTTCTCGAATGATGAACAGTGTAGGAGCTGCATTTACGGTTTGGTATAGGGATTCTTTTATGCTAGACATGAGATTAAAATTACATGACTATAACTCTGTTTTTCAAGCAGAATTGGCTGCGATAGACGAGGCTATCAGTTGGTGCATCGGCTCCCCGCATGATTCATTTCATCTTTATACTAACAGCTTGTCATCAATTTACGCTCTTCAGCGCTTATTTCCATCTAACGGTCAGCTTTTTAATATCTTCAACTCTTTGCGCCTGTTACATAATAAAGTCATATATATTGGCTGGATAAAATCGCATGTTGGAATATCAAGAAATGAAAGAGCGGACATGTTGGCAAAATCAGTTATTATAAATGATCTGTATGATAAAGTTCTACGCATTCCTGCACCAACTTCTATTTTAAAGCGTCATTTTAAAACACTTCTACATGATCAATGGCAGGTTTCTTGGGAAAATTCGGCGAAGGGAAGAGATACTTATGCGATATTAAACAAGGTTGACGATTTATTTCTATGTGAATCCCAGGTGATAGGTTATTTTCTTTCTTCACATGGAGCATTTCCACAGTATCTGTTTAAAATAGGAAAACGCCCAAATAACAGGTGTAACTGTGGTGATGTAGGAAGTATACAACATTATTTGTTTGGACATTGTCCGTTAATGCCTTGTACATTTAAATTCAACAGGAATTGCACACTGAGATGGAACATTCGAAACGTTCTTATCACCCGTTCAAACTATAGAAAACTGTGTGCTATGCACAACGCACTTAATAGGGAATACTCATTTATTGGGTATAAATTTTGATAATATTTACACTTGTAACTATTTACTTCTATCATACTGTTAATACTCATCAGTTGTTCGCTACGGACATTACGTGGTTTTCTGACACTACATCAAAGGCTCAACATTGTGCCTTTTATAGTAACTGTCCTTTTTCTGACATTTTTGTTGGCGGTGATTTTCTCTTGAGGTCTGAACATTATGGTGATCTTTCTTCAAGTTAGTTTTTCTTATATAAAACTTTTATGAACATTTTTCTTTCGAACACTGAACTCATGTGAACATTAGTGAACAGTGAACTTTAATGAACATTTACACTTCATAATCTTGAACAAGGATTTATAGTCTTAACTTTTGTTATACATTTAAGTCACTTCACTTTTGTTTTTATTTTTATTATTATGATGAAAGCAACATCAATTGTTTTGTAAATTTACGATTTACTATGTAAGTTTATCAGAATATGTGCCTTTTTCCTTGTTATTTTGGGTGCTTTCCGATGTCCGGCATCGGTGATTGTTGTGGGGATTTTCCACCGGAGCGTTACATCCTATGCCATTCTTTGGTTGGTGCTCCGGTCTTGTGATCAAGTAAGTGAACAAAAGCATTTTTGTATTTCGAAATTTGTTTGTAAATTCCAGTGCCATTCACTGATTTCAAGATTTTACGAATAGAAGTATCTTGCCCCTGAAAGGGTTAAACGCATATTAATGCATTTATTATTTTAAAGTTTCCTTTCTCTTTTAATATTCACGTGTAAATACAATTTTCAAGACATAATTTTCAATATTTTCCTGCTTTTAACACGTACTCATTTAATAGTAATTTTAAAGTTTTTTTTTCTTTTTTTAATAGTCACGTGTAAATAAACTTTTAATCGTTAGGAAATATTATTTTTTGCGCTGTTTTTAGAATTGAAAACAATCTCTATAATAATAGCCTAAGTCATGTGACTATCATCAACAGTTCCAGGCGGATCCCTTCGCTTTTTATATTCCAGGTGGCCATTTTGGTACTTTAATGTTAGCCAGTCACAGATGTGATAAGTCGCCAAATATTATTCTATCGCCATTATTTCATTTATATTATAATAGTCTAAGTCATGTAACTGCCATAAACAACGGGCTGATCCCTTCGCTTTTCATAAGAAAGGTTTCCATTTTGATTAAAGAATCAAAATTATTTTTTCGAATAAAACTACATAAAAGTTCCCATGATCGCAAAGAATTCCTGGTACTTTTGTGTTAGCCGGGTACAAATCTCGCCAATAGCTTTTTTTTTTTTAACTCGCCAGTTAGCATTTTTTTATTTTTTGAGTGGTAAATTAAAACGGTGCTACTTGGTTATCCCATCGACCAAAAATCTGTCTCAAAACTATAAGATTAAATGCCAATAATGGTTGATCGTAAATGCCACATTCACTTGACTTTAAGGAAGGTACACGTGTTTACGCCATCAAGTGATTTTTATTTCGACGTTTCATTTGTATTTTTATTAATGTTATACTAAAGTATTTGTTCTTTTGTTATGCAAAATAAAAATTATGTCAGTTTGTATAATTTTGCGAAATTGGTCGACGGGAGAAGTAGTACCATTAAAACATTGCTTTGAAGTGGGAATTAAATGTCATTATTTGTTGCATTGTCATATACGCACCGGGTTTGGCGTGATTTTTTTTTTTCTTTTAACGACAATTTTGCGAATACCTCGTTTTCGAATATCAGTTACATATGTATTTTTAAATTATTTTCCGTTATTTTTAAAATGAAATAACAATAAATAAAAAAAGTTTAATTAATAACTATAGAACAAAACAACTTGTAACATTTTTTTGTAAATAAAAAGAACGTAAATTCAAATAAACCTTTATTAATAAATAAGCAACAATAGCCGGGTTACCATGCCAGGCAAAATAAAGCCATTTTAGCGCCAATTAGGTACCCCGTTGCGTATATGACATATGTGCCTAATATTTTTCTTTTCGTTTCGTTTAAAAAAAAAAGAAAGAAGTGAAAGCCATTTATTTTAAATGTTTCTGTTTTAAATAAAAGTTTTGTATTAAATAAAATGATAATGAAATACAAATTGATTTATGAATAAATGTAACACGATGCATTTCTTAGCATACATTTAAGAGAGGCCAAAGTGGTCGCCAAATTAGTTTAAAATAACAACCTTTTCTAAAATTTGAAAAAAAATATCTGTTATGATTAAAATTTGAGATGCCATTATTAGAGAAAAGTATTTAAAATTAGAAAAAAATTAATATTTCGAAAACCAATTCGAATTTAAAAATTCTAATATCAGTTTTGAGATCTGCAGATCAATATGGATTTATGGTGTTAATTTCATCGCAAAATATTCCTTATTTTAGGAGAAATCGCCGTGAAACATAATCAGTTGTTTAACCAGTCGTTTCATTACAATCCTTTAAAAAATTCGTTACATTTCAGTCGTTTCATAATATCCGTTTCATAAATTCGTTTCATTAGGATTTTATATATATAGGGTAGATAATTTTTTTTCACCAGTGGCGACACTAAATTCTGGAAAGCAGAATTCCTATTTTCTAGTCGTTATTGTTATTTTCTCTGAGTCTGTTCCCTTTGTCATGTTAAAATACCTCTTATCACAATGAAATTAAATTTTTAAATTCTTCCCGAAAGAAATAGTGGCTACACCAGTGGCTTACGTGGGAAAGTGCTAATGTCTCTATACTGTAATTATTTATAAAATTTTTGTTCTCTTAGACCATTAAATTAAATTCTACAAGCGTACATCTAATAGTTTGCCTAAGTGTTTCTTTTATAAAAGTGCTTTAGAAAAAAATTCTGTTCGAAGTTAACTCTCTTAAATTGTTTTCCAGTTCCGCCTTCTGTTTCGCCTGATCCACCTGAAGGCAAGATTATATTTCGCAGAGGAGATTCGGCGACGATATTTTGCAATCCTTCCGGTGAACCAAAGCCCCATATTGTTTGGACTTATGGAAACGAATATCAGGAGGTAAAATTTACTTACAATACTATCACACTAATGTAGTCCGAGGAAGAATTCTATTTCAAATCTACCTATTCAGAACAAGGGCATATTCAAGGAAGATATTATGGAGTTCATAATTTTTCCTTCCCCTCAACTGAAGTAATTCTCCCCTAAACAACACTTTTCCCTCTCTCTTTTGTATGGAAATACACATTAATCTAGTGTTTCTTAACCAGAGTGTCGTGAGTGTGCCTTATAGTGTGGTGCGGCTAATTGCGTGAAATATTAACATTTTTATTGTTTTCTGAAATTTTAATATACACTGTAAAAAAAAATCTGTATCTCTACAGGTGTAAAGTTACATGCTTACTAAACTTTCATCTGTAATTGTACAAAAAAAGCTGCAAATCTACCAAACTAGTTTTTGCAAAGCTACAGAAATCTGTAACTTTACAAATGAATCCGCTAAAATTACAGTAATCTTACTAAAATTTTATCTGTAACCCTGGTTGCAGTTACATGAAAAGTTCTAGGCATCCCAGTTTCCTAAAAAAATCTTAGTAACCTTTCAGATTTTTTTTATTTTCGGCGCAAAAGTGTGTATGTTACATGAATTTTTGTTGTTTCCGTTACATAAAAAGTTCTAGGAATCCCAGTTTCCTCGAAAAACTTTAGTAACTTTACAGATTTTTTTTTTTTTACTGTGTACATTGTTTTAACTGTACAGTTGCCTAAAATTCACAAATAATTCCTATCAACATTGTCAAGTTTCAAACTTTTATTTAAAAAAATATTGCGACGTATGTTGCTTATACGAAACTCTGGTTCATTGAATTAATCGTTTTCCAGTATTAGATAACAAAAAATAAATAAAAATAAAAGTGCGATTTTTTAAATTAAATCAGTCATTAATTTGATGAAATCTTGTTTCAGAAGCATGTTTCATTTCAATAATACATGTTGTAGTATAGAGGGGGGAAATACGAACTTTTACTTTACTAATTTTTAACTTAACCTTTAACTGATGTCACGCGGTCTCCCAGACCCCGCAACTCCCAGCTGTAAACACTTTTACAGCTTTTTACTTTTCTGTACTGATGTTAAATAATATGAATAAAATACTTTTTTCATGCAATTTAATTCACATGCTCTTAAGAGAAGTACAGCGATATTGTTAGGACAAAATTTAAGTAAATTCAACCATTTGAGTTATTTTTTTATTCATTTTATTCGAGGGGTCTGAATAAGAGACCGGATATAAGAGACCGGATCATATTAGTTATGTGACAAATTTTAGTCACATCAGTTAAAGGTTAATATTAATGCATTGTGTAACTTTTTCAAGCTTTATTTTTAAAAAATTGATAATTTATTTGTGAGATTTTTGCTGTTGTATGTTTAATGGAGAATACTGTACACCTGTTTCATATTGTGTTATTTTTTGTAATAGCGAAGTTTCAACGAATATTTAAAGAAATTTCTACACAGAGTTATAGAAAGCATTGCTTTACGTTTTTTAAATAGTCGACGTATTGTGTTTAGTTTTTTTTAATGGGACACCTGAAACATTTTGATATATTATGGTCTACTGAACGTCAAAGTACACGATATTGACAACATGAATGTGTGTAAAATGAATGTGGATTACAGTCCTGCATCAGCTCATGTAATCCGATTTTACATAAAATTGATCTGATCCACGGTTTGGGTCTGGTCGGATTGGCAATATATTTTGTTGTTTGTGTGGGTTGGATTGATTCTAATTGTTTGGTCTTCGAGGTGGGTTTTGACTCTTGCGGATCAGGTTTGGTTGCCCGTTTTTTCACTACATATTGTTTTAGATGAAAAAACTACAGATTATATAAATGAGTGTGCGTATATGTACGTATATGTACCGAGTGTCCCAAAAATGACCGATGGTTTTAAAATTCAATAACTTGCAAACGGTGACAGATGTTAAAAAAATTCTTGCAGGAGGGTTATGTATGACGTCAGGAATTTTTTACTGTGATTCTTTATTTTAGTTCGAATTTCAAACTATAGATGGCGCTGAGAGCAATAGGTGCTCAGTCCAGACGCGATTTTTGATACTTCGGGATCCATTCAATACATTTTAATCTCCTTTTTCAATTCCTACTAATAGTTCACACTCTCCCTATATTTATTTATTTATTTATTTATTTATTTATATATCTTGTTCAAATTTTCAATCGTTAATAAAATACTTATTATTCATCCTATCAAGTTGAAATAATTTTTTTTAAACTTGTACTGGATGACAATTGATGTCAATACAGTTTTTTCAAATATTAATTCATTAATTAAATTTTAATTAATTAATTTTAGTTTTACATGGGAGACAAAATGGCGGCCATTGGTTATTGAGGCATTTAATGCATCTTCATATCTATAAGGGGGGGGGGGTTACCATAGGGAGGACCCTGTTCTGTCGCCAAATACCGCCAAGTTTGTCGCCAAAAGTGACACCAACTTGGCGATATCTCTAATATTTCGCCAAATTCCCATAGACTTCCATTGTAAACCTACTTGCTTATAGAAAATCAACAAACTGAGATATTTTAATGCAACAAAAATTAATATTAGCTTAAGAGATTATATTAAATTTTTCTTTGATGACCTAAGTAGGATTTGACTTTAAAAACAAAATTTTTATATTACTTGTTTCGCATGGAAGAAAGGAGAGGCCGAAAAATCGAGACTGGATTTAGTGGTTATTGCGTGCAACGCCATCTATCGATGCTATTTGTAACTAAAACTGAGAATCGCAGCATACAAACTCCTGATATCTTACATAACACTCCTGCAAGATTTTTTTTTTAATATCTGTCACCGTTTGAAAATCATCGGTCATTTTTGGGACACCCGGTATAATCAAACTTTTTGAAATAATATAACTATTAAATCAGAAGACAATCGACACAACATAATTTAACCAATAATAAGAATTCGATAGACAAAATATATCCATTATTGGTAAATGCTCTGATAAAATAAATGAAGTAAAGAAAATCAAATACAGAAGGTTACAAAAAAAGAACATGGAAACTAATATTGTGTAACACTTTATCCAAGGTAATTCCACAATATAAGTAATCCGCAATTGATTTCTGTTTGAACAAAGCAAGTGATTAAACCAAAATTACTACAGTGAAACCGCCCTGTGCGACCACCTCCCAGAACGACCATTTTTTCATGGGACGAAATTTATTCCCATAGGCTCAATACTAATTTTACCTCCATTCAGAGACCATCAAAATTGAACTCCCTCCATGAGCGACCCATTTCTTTGAAGAAAATGAAGCAAATTCCGTTTTTTCCTGGTCGCTTGAAGAAGGTTTTATTAGAAAAATAATTCGGAGAGCAGATTGTTCATGAAACTTCTAAACTAAGTTTAGATTTTCTGTTTTTGGTAACTTTTAAGTGTTTAAACCCCTTTGTGCCTTTTTAGGCAGTGAATTTAACTCCGATGACAAATTAAGAATGACAGTGAATAACCCCACCCTATTCTATCAGGAAACTCTCAACGAAATAGATAAATTAATGAAATCGTCATTATTTGTTTCCGTCCAAAAAAGTTGCATTTATTTACTGAACTTCGAAAGGACTTGGTACTAACAGTTATAAAAGAAAAAAACCGTAAAATGAAAGTAAACGGCAATGTAACTCTGCAATAATTAACTTATGTAATTAACTTTTGTTTTGATTCTTAAATTTTTATATTTTTTTCCTAATGTGAAAAATAAATTTTAGTAACGCAAATTTTACCTTTTTTCAACAATTAAAATCTAAATTTAAACATGACCTCCATTAAGTGACCACCTCTCGGAGCGACCAATTTTTATTGGAACGGAACGTGGTCGCTTTAGGGTGGTTTTACTGTATGTTCAAATCGCCCGATCAATTGCGACACCACACATGAAAAAAAATTTAAATTAAGAGTGGATTAGCCCTAAAAACCATTTTAGAAAAATACCAAATCAATAAAACGATAACGTAAATGATATTAGAAATGTACTTACAGAATGTTTTTACATAACTGATTAAAATCTGAATTAAAACAAGTTGAAGTTCGCCGGGTTCGACTTCAAATAGACTCTAATAGCACTCTAATTTGGATAACAATACAGGATTGTCAAAATAAGAAACAATTCCTTGAAGTCCGTTCTATTTTTTGCTAAAAATTACCTGTTGTATGTAGAAGTCTGTTTTCTCTTACAAGTTTTTAATTGGCACGTTCTCACACGTTTCGGAATTTTCGGTCAGTGTATGTTCATTTCTGAAATAAAAAATTTCAGAATTAATTAAGAATTCTTCATTATTCTGCAGCGAACAGCATTGCATATCTTCGTACGTTGGAATTGTTTCTCATAAGTACCTGGACTTGGTCATTCTTCACTAACGTCATTCTTCACTAACATAACAGGTCCTAAAGCAATTCTGATCCTGCAACGTGATGTTTTTACTTTTTTCTATCTTTACAAGAAGAAGCTAACTGAATTTGTGAAAAATTTCTACTTCCGGTTTTCGATTGATTTATACGTTTTAGAATGTCCTGAACACGGTTTGATGGTTTTTAGAAAATATCTGTGTGCGAGTCTGTCACTGAGTCTGTATGTGACAAAAATTTTGTAGGCGTTCTATCTCAAAAACTAAATACACGGAATTTCACAAAACTTTAGATTCAGTTAGACCTTGATATAACCTGGTGCTGATTACTTTTTGGTGTAAATCGCTTTACAGTTGGCGCTTCTATGCTGAATTTTTCACGATTTTCGCAATAGCTATATCTCAAGAATTACTGCACGGATTTTCATAAAACTTCAGATTCAGTTACTCCATGATATAATTTGATGCTGATTACTTTTCGATGAAAATCGCCCTACAGGTGGTGCTGCTATGCTGCATTATTCATGATTATCGCAACAGTACCTGAAGAACAAATGCTCGAATTTTCTTCAAACTTCAGATTCAGTTAGTCCCTGATATAAATTAGAGCTGTTTAATTTTTGGCGTAAATCACTCAACAGGTGGCGCTGCTATGCTGCATTTGTCAAGATTTCCGCAATAGCTGTATCTCAAGAACTAATGTATGAATTTTCATCAAGCTTCAAATTCAGTTACTCCCTAGTATAAATTGGTCCTAATTAGTTTTTGCTGTAAATAGCCCAACAGATGTCGCTGCTATGCAGAATTTTTTACAATTTCTGCAATAATTATATCAAAAACTAATTCACGAATATTTTGATCAAACTTCAGATTCATTCAGAAATTGATATAAGGTGTTGATAATTAGATTTTTGTGTAAATCATCTAACCAGTGGCGCTGATATGCTGCATTTTTCATAAAGTATTAACATGTATGAGATAGAAGAAAGTTTTGGGATTGCCACATTCTAGTCTAACAATGTAATTTGTGAAACTTTTCTTTGTAAGCCTCATCAACACTAAAACCATTTTTTTCCCTCGAATTATTTCTGTTTATATTTGTATTAATTTAACACAGCGGGAAGTAATAGTTTCATAGATTGTTTGTAAAATTCGATGAACAAAAAGAACTGACACTATTTTAACAGAGAATGTTCTATCATCTATGGTTATTTCGTCTGTGAACTTTTTATTTAAAATTTAACTGGGACTAGGGTAATTTAAAACTTAATTGTGAATTGTTAATATTCGTCGTATGTTATTTATAAGTTGCATTTTAAATGTTTCATTTAATTGTAAAAATTTCGAAATAATAAAAAGGTTAAATAAATCTCATCATAAACAAAAACGCGTTACATTCAGCAATTATCAGAAATCATACATTTTAATGCAGTTAAATTCATTAATTGATTTTTAACGCAAACATGATACTGCTGCTTAATATTTCAGAAAAGTTTTAGTGACACAAAAAATCAAGATGTTTTGTGGTGAACTTAATCTGAGCAGAAATAATGTAACTGCACTGTAAAAAAAATAAATAAATAAATAAATAAAAAAGCAATTTAACAAATTACAACGACCATTTGGAAAATGATTTTTTCAAAGACTAAAATTTAAGGCATAAAAAATCGCACCGGAGTTGATCATACATAAGTACGCCATGAATTAAACATTAATAATGTTATTACACGTAAAAATTCCAAGCGACAAAAATCGCCTGCGCGAACCGCCTGAAACTTATATATTATCCAAGCATTTCATTGGCTGTTCGGGTAAAGGCTTTTCCATCGTCAGATTTCCAAGAAATCTGACACCAATTTTAAATGAAATTTCATTCTTAAACTTCTAAACATCCGACAACATTACTTTTTACACCGTCGAATAGAGAGAAAAATGTACTTTTAAATGCAATTTGTTTGAAAACTATATCTCAATTTGTTTCTGAGTTTTTTTGTTTGTTTTTTTTTTGTAGTTTTTATTACTTTTCTGTCATAGTGGCAACAGAAGGTATCCATCTCTGTTAAAAGTAAAGGGAAATACAGATTACTGTATAAACCAATGAGAAAACGAATGAAATGCGGATTAAACCATTAAAAACCTTCAGATATGCATTTGATTTCCTACCCTGACGAGAACAATAACCATTTTTCCAAATGGTTAAAAAAATAAGACAAATGTCTCTTAACCCATTAACCCGCAAAAACAATAAAGTTAAAAAGAAAAAAAAAAGCAATTTAACAAATTACAATGACCATTTGGAAAATGATTTTTTCAAAGACTAAAATTTAAGACATAAAAAATCGCACGGAGTTGATCATACATTACGTACGCCATGGATTAAACATTAATAGTGTTATTACACGTAAAAATTGCAAGCGACAAAAATCGCCCGCGATTCGTCAGATTTCCTGAAACTTACGTATTATCCATCTGAAACTTACGTATTATCCAAGCATTTCATTGGCTGTTCAGGAAAAGGCCTTTCCATCGTAGAAATCTGACGACCAATTTTAAATGAAATTTCATTCTTAAACTTCTAAACATCCCACAATATTACTTTTTACACCGTCGTATAGAGAAAAAAAATGTACTTTTAAATGCAATTTGTTTGAAAGATGTATCTCATCAACTTGTTTCTGAGTTATTAAATTTTTTTTTAGTTTTTATTATTATTATTTTTTTTTTTTTTTTTTTTTTTTTTTGTCACAGTGGCAACAGAAGTATCCACCTCTGTTGAAAGTAAAGGGAAATACAGATTACTCTATAGACCAATCAGAAAACTAATAAAATGCGGATTCAACCAATAAAACGCCTCAGATATGTTTTTGATTTCCTACCCTGACAGAGACCAATAACAATTTTTCCAAATGGTTAAAAAGACAAATGTCTCTTAACCCATTAACTGCAAAAACAATAAGGTTGAAAATTTCAAATTTTTAGCTGAACGTTGTTTGCCACCATAAACTCTGAAAGATAATTTTCGCTTTATATGATCTTAAAATTTTATGTCTTTAAGTAAGGCCTATTTTTTAATTCAAAAATTGTGGTGGGTATGTAAATAACTTTAATATGTGCATTTATTTTGACTGTTGCGTAAACCCAACACCAGCGGGTAATGGGTTAATCTTAGGAAATACAGAATATCCACAATTAAACGACCTTTATTTTTATACGAATTTTAGAGCTGGCTACAGACGAAACTTTTGTTCAGAAAGTCGAGAAATTTTGTGAAGGACATAATAAAGGCATAGGAATTTGTTTGAGGGAAAATAAAAATAGTTCAAAATTTCGCCACCAGAGGGTGTGTTTTTAATGAATTACACATTTAGCATTTGTTTACGATGGTTTACAAATTTTATTACGATGAAACATGTTCCAGATGACGGCCGTCATTTTCACTGAAACGTAAGATAGCATGTTCCTAAGTTGACAGCAGTGTGCAAACACAGCTTCTTTCTTTGCTATCTTTAAGTGCTATCTTTAAGATCAGGTAAACTTAATAAACAAAATTTGCAAACTGTCGTAAATGTATGCTAAATATGTAATTCATTAAAAAACACCCTCTAATGGTGAAATTTTGAACTTTTTTTGTTTTTTGCCTAAACAAATTCCCATACACTTATTATGTCTTCAACAAAATTGAACAATAGTTACGTCTCTACTCCACTTTAAAATAGGTTCGTTTAATTATAGACTCCCTGTATATTATAACCACAAATGAAAATATCTGTCAGTCCGATGCTATCAATTCTCAAGTAAACATTTTTATGTTCAAATTATCAGCATGAACATTAAGTTTAATATTATTTTTTTATAATACTTTTTAGTTTAATTTTTTTTACTCTTGCATGCATAAATTCAGTTATTATTGTTTTATAATTACTACCTTATAAAGAGATAGAGAAAAAACGCATGTCGAGCACATTGCAAATTTTCACTCAGTCTGACCTATTTAAAATAACTAGTATCTTTCAAAATTCTACCAACAGTCCATCAAGAGTCTAAAGCATTATGTTTTCTATTGCGATTTTTTCAATCATTTCCAGGATGTATTTTGGGTGTAAAGCTGAAAATTATCATTAGGGTGCACACTTCTCGTCCATCGTCATCTAGCCCTCAACCCTTAAATGCACAGTGTAACTCAGGAGTTACATGATCTTTTTTTTTAACTTTTTTTTTTTTTTTTTTTTTTTTTTTTGTGAACTATAATGTGCTACTTACATGTGATAACATGCATTTAAGGTCGTGAAAACTGTTTTTATCCTGATTTGTTATCACGGAGAGGTTATAACATCTTTTGCTGATACTGCTTGAAATGAACTCGTTTTATCTCTATCTGTATAAGGCAGTAATTAAAACTTCTGCAAACTATTAAAAACATCATAAAAATTATTATATATTTAAATATTTGTTATTGTGCTGTGTAAAAACTTTAAAGTAAGTATACAATTTAAAATTATCATTTTTTGATAATTTGTTTTGTTATGTAACTCAGGAGTGATATCATGACATTATGTCCAACATAATTATATACATAAATATATTTTTTCACTATTTTTCTAGCGGATAATTAACAAGAATAGACTCAGATATAATGTTTTCCGAACAAAATAAAAAATTCATGCATTAAAGGATGTTTTCATCCTAATCAAAACTTTTCATCACTCTATTACAGGGTATCCCTGTTCTCAAATTAACCTTTTTTTTCTGCTGTTATATCGACCTAATACAGCGTTTGCTTAGAAATAGGACTCTGTTTCGGGTGTACATTTTCATACCAATTTGATTGTCTTTATAACAAAAACAATCTTAAAAACAAAATCCGAAATCATTACGGAAACAAATTACTGCAAGCTGTCATTAATTTTGCTTATGTAGTGTGTTTCACTATTAAAAACAAAGTGGTAATTGCATATTGCAATATATATTTAAAATTTTTAATCATCTTAAGAAAATACTTTTTTCCAACTGTATTGCTCCCCAATATGCGGGTTGAATTTCTGAATCTTTTCTCAATGACGCCATTGTAATTTCGTCTGCAAACACAACTGGAATTATTTGATTTAGAAATTATTTATGAACGTGCTATGCGCATATTTTTAGAAATTTTATTCAAAATCAACGAAACTTAATACTTATCCATTTTTTTCTCTTGTCTTAATCGATTTTGTCATATGTTATAATGATCGTTGTTTTGGGCTCGTGAATGAATATATATGACTTTCTACAGTAGGAATTCCTAGAATTTATAATTTATTATAACGAACTGCATACATTAATATTAAGAGATGATGAGATGAGCTATCTTCTAGCTTTAAGACGAATACAGTAATTCCAAAATAATATTTTTCTGTCGTTTTCTTGAATTTTCTTTCGCGAGTTTCAACAGAAAATGCGTAGCTTTATGTAACAAGATCGTTAATTCATTTCGTCCTTAATTAATTCCATATGTTTTAGGCTTCGTACAAGAATTTTTAAGGTTAGAAATTTTAGAAGGTTTTACTGACACAAAATTATAGTAAAACCTGCTTAGTTGACCACTCTGGTTCTGGTATATTTTCCACCTGTCTAAGCAGACCTATTTAAAGAGACGTGAAATAGGACTTTTATAATTTGAGTACTGGTGGATTGTTTTAATACAATTCTCACCTTTAGACATGCCTATGGCTTAATCAAGCAAAAATATGATTAAAAGCTATAAAATGATTAAAACTTTATAGTGACTTTTAAAAAATACCTCTGTCACCTAAAACGGACTCAACTCTTAAAACCTCTACAAGGAGATGACAGAATATAACAATAAATATTCGAGAGACAGACACAGGTCGCAGTTCACGGGGAGGAGCAAGTATGCAAATTTTGGTGACATTATGCGTGCATTATAATCATGTGGGTGGATAACACACTCATATGCTGATCACACATCCAATAGAGAAAACTAGTCGGATGTACTAATCCCAAAACTTTCTTCTATCTCATACATGTTAATACTTCAAAATTCACTATCACACTGCCAAAATTAAATGGCAATCTATGCATCTCATGAGGATTCTAACGATATGAAATTCCGTGCATTAGTTCTTGAGATATGACTATCGCTGAAATCGTCTAAATTCAGCAAAATGCTGCCTAGCAGCGCCACCTATTGGGTGATTTATACCAAATCCTAATCAGCAACAATTTATGTCAACGTCTGACTGAATCTGAAGTTTGGAGAAAATTCGTACATTAGTTTTTGAGATAGAGCAATAGCGAAAATCGTGAAACTTTCTGCATTGCAGCGCCACCTATTGGGTGATTAACACCAAAACCCAATTAACAACAACTTGTATCAACATACAACTAAATCTGAAGTTAGATGAAAATTGGTCCATTAGTTCTATTGATAGAGCTATTGAGGCAATCGTGGAAAAGGCAGCAGAGAAGCGCCACCTGTTGTGCGATTTACACCAACACCTAATCAGTAGCAAGTCATATCAAGGACTAACTTAATCTGAAGTTTGATGAAAATCCGTGCGTTAGTTCTTAAGATAGAGCTATTGGGAAAATCGTGTAAATCCTGCAAAATTCATCATAACAGCGCCACCTGTTGGGCGATTTACACCAAAACGTAATCATCATCAATTCATATCATGGACTAACTAAATCTGAAGTTTGATCAAAATCCGTGCATTAGTTCTTGAGATAGAGCTATTGCGAAAATCGTGAAAAATGCAGCATTGCAGCGCCACCTGTTGAGCGATTTACACCAAAAACTAATCAGCAACAATTTGTATTAGGCACTAACTGAATATCAATTTTTATTAAATTCCGTGCATTAGTTCTTGAGATAGAGCGCCCACAAAATTTGTGTCACATACACACAGACAGACAGACAGACTCACAGAGTCACAGACAGACATTTTGTAAAAACATCTTTTTTGGAATCTCTGACCCCTAAAACGTGTAAATCCGTCGAAAACCGGGATTCGAAAATTTTCATGAATCCAATACTTTCTTCTTGTAAAGATAGAAGAAAGTAAAAAGGGTATTTTTCTATTTTTTGAAAGATACAGAGTACATTTCACTCTGCTGTCTTTTCAGAAAAAAAATATTTTTTTCCTCTCTCTCTCGTTCAATTAAGAAAAGGGTCTACAGAAAATAGCATCTTTTTGATGATGCACTTTTTCTAACGATTCTGTCGTCTGTCGTTATATTTTTAAAGGAAGATTACTTCAAAAATTTTTAACTCCTCGAGTTTTGAACCAGAATAACTGGCCTATTACCGTTGAAATACCTTAGGAAGCACAGACATTCAGCACAATAACGGATATGTTGCATGGAGCCCCAGGAGATATCAACGAGAGGACCCAGAGCTCAATCATCAACGAGGTATTAAAAACAATTATTTCTAGCAGTTCCTTAAATATTTACAAGATTGCGATTTTAGCGCAACTTAATGAGGGAGTGAAAATAGCACATTCCTTATCATCATTTATTCAAGTATCATGTATCAAAATATAATTCTTCTTAATTTTAATTGTAAATCTCTTAATAAATTAATTCAGCCTGATGCTTTTCGGATTTCTCAACTTTCGAAATTTTTACAGTATGTAAATATATATAAATAAACTCTTTATTTTGTATTAAATTTTGCTTTCCTCATTTTATGCTTTGAATATAATTTATTATTTTATATTTTTCACAGGGTAGGTTATAAATTGTGGCCAAATTATACTATAACTCTTCTTGGTCACCTATGATCCCTGTGTGATTTATAAGACTCTTGTACTACGAAATCACACAATGCGTTTAAATTTAACTTAAGCAATTTAATTAATCAATAGTAGTTTAATTTTAAATTGCACTACAAGAGTCCAGAATCATGGTGCTATTTACTATACGAACTCTCACGGTATATATGCCTAATAAATTTCCAATTTCTTAATTTTCTCTTTATGCTAGAATTAAATAATAAGTAATAACTTTAGTAACTTAATATTATATTTAATTATAGTAATTTATTAATATAATTAGTAATAACTTAAGTAATAACTTTTATTATAATTTAATCAATGTGCATAGAGCGTTCCAGCAAGTACCTTTTTTATAAGTTTGATTTAAGTTGATAATGATTCCACCGCGGCATAGATAAGCATACAAGATAGGACAGTTACAGCAAAATATGTAATGACATCGTTGACTAGTGTCACTAGTGACAAGGGGGAACAACTAACCACAGATTAAGGACCAAGATGGGACATTTACGGAAAAATCTGTAATGGCAACAGTACTAGCGTCACTATCGGCAAGGGGGAAGAACTAACAAACCTCCGAAATTTACCTATGTTGAAGAAATATGTTTATCCTCTATGGTTTGAATATCTATTCGTTCTTAAAACGAAGCAGGTGTCAGACGATGTTCTATTCATGCTTGCTTTATTTATTTAGCTGCTTTTTTTTTTTTTTTTTTTTTACCGTACTTGTATTGTTCATTTTTAACTTACAAAATGATAATTAGACTAATAATATAAAAGAAAGCCGCCAGAAAATTCTGTTAAGAATGCAAATATGTAAGTGTATAAGATTAAATTGTAAAAAATCAAATTCAGGTATTATGTCAATTTATTCATATCGAATAAAATTTTATTGAGTGTAATGTTAGTACCTCTATTTATTTTTAACTTTTAGATTTATGCAATTCTAAAAATTTGTCGAAAGGAATTTTTCCCTATCTGTAATATTATTATTATTATTTCTTATATGTTAATATTATAAACATTATTGAATTGATTGTACGTTATTTACATTAAAAACAATATTTTTATTTTATCTGTAAGGAAGTGAAAATGCATAAATTTTAAAAGATTATTGTAACGATTGTTTAATACGTTAAACTTCATAAATTTATAAAACACGGGCTATAAAAATTTTCTTGCCAAAGGGGAATAATTATGAAATTTTCTGGGACTTGTAGAGTTCAACATTTCGTATATTTTTATGTTACACCATTGCTTTTGATATATAGCATTCAAGACGAAATTTTTACCTAGTATTCGTTGCACTTAAAACCGTTCACTAATCATGCAAAAAAAGACACCATATATCCGTGCATGAACATAGAATAGATATTAGATATATAAAATAGAATGTATATTCTATGTTCATGTATCGGTGTAAGATTCTATCGAAAACGTAAACATGCAACATTAAAAAAAGAAAGATCACAATAAGGTAGATACTCAATAATAAGCATACTACAAGGATGGGGAGTTTCTTCCCCATTGTCACTAAGGGCGCTACGATCGCAATCGCATTACCATTACGCTCTATGGGAATGTCCGATCTTGGATGTTAATCTATGCAACTAACAAGCTTCCGAAATTTACTTATGTATGTGAAATTTCTTTATGCTTTATTCCATACCGTTAACATCTATTCTTTGATTCCATTGTACTCTTTTTGAGGCAAACGATTCTTTCGAAATTGATCGTTGGAATGTGTCTCTGAAAATCGTTGGAATTCAAGTATCTAATATTAAGGAAATAACATTTTTTTTTTCAAAACTTTTTCAAAGCTTAAATATGTTCGGCAGAATCTTGTCTGCATAAGAAATTGAAACATACTTTTTTTCGCTTTTACTACGGGTAATACAAAACATTAGTATTTCCTAATTTGTAGCCCGAATATTATTTGCATGTTTTATATTAATGCAATATTATACTCTATGTAGCATTTAATTGGTTTTTATGCGTTTTTGTGCGAAATTAAATATCTACTTACATATTTATGGATTTGACAAGTGAAAATTAAAATATCCAAAATACTTTTGCGTGCAACTATAATAATATACGTAATCATGGTAAATTTACGTACATTACGACAATTACAATTCAAATTTGGCTATGAAAATCAGCAAATATTGTACAATATATAAGTTTAAAAAGTCCTTCCGGCCAGTGCCAGGAGGAAGAGGTAGCTTTCATATTCCTTATTTTAAAAAAGCCAACTTATATCATTCAAACACACGAAGCTCAATTTAGTGGAAACTGAATATAGGGGATTCAATACTAATTTTTATCAATATAATGAATGTGAATTTCGCGAAATTAGTCAGCTTTATCCAAGCTGCTTTTCTTTAAAGTAACTTATATTTCGCTGCCAAATTCGGCGATTTCTTAAAGCGCCTGCCATTTTAAGGCAACATGGTGGATGAGGCTAAACAGTGAACTTGGTCGAGATCTTAGTAATTGCTGTGCACATGCTCACTCACATCGGAATCAGTTGATATATACGAGTGCTGTTGCATGCAAAAAATCAGATTTTTCAAAATGTCACACACAATAGAAATTGAAACTGCTATATCTGAGCCATTTTTTAAGGTAAAGACAAACAAAAAATGCTCCTGAATCCTTATATCAAGGTCAAATACTTAAGAAAGAAACCTTTTTCAATTTCTAATTTTTTTGCACCTCACTTTAAATATATATATATTTCTTTACTTAATGGCCGCCATTTTGAAACAAAATGGCTGATGAATCTGGCCAGCGAACTTGGTCGAGGTATTGATGTATACTATCCACATGCCTTCTTACATCGAAATAGGCGAATACGTGTGTTATCGCGTGACAAATACAAGATCGTTTCAAAATGTTAGCCATGCTAGAAATTCAAAGTGCTATAATTCAAACATTTTTTAAGATATAAACAAAAGAACAAATTTTCAGAAACAAACACTGCTCCGGAATCTTTGTATCAAGGCCAAACACATAAACAAATCTTTTTCATTTTCCAATTTTTTAATACCTCATTTTAAATTTTAAATTTAATTTATTTTTAAATGGCAACCATTTTGAAACAAGATGGCGAATGAAGCTGGCCAACGAACAAGGTCGAGACATTGGTATGTACTATGTACAGACCAAGTTACATCCAAATCGGTTCATAAATACGCCTGTTATCGCGTGACAAAAATCAGGTCGTTTTAAAATGTCAGCCACAATAGAAATTCAAAATGCTATTACTCAGCCATTTTTTTAGATATAGACGAAACAAAAACTGTTCCGGAATCTTTGTATTAAGGTCAAACACATACGAAAAAAATCTTTATCATTTTTCAATTTTTTGATATCTCATTTTAACTTTTTTATTTTTTAAATTTATTTAAATAGCCGCCAATTTGAAACAAGATGGCGGATGAAGCTGGCCAACGATCTCGGTCAAGATATTTGTATGTACTATGTACACACCAAGGTACATCCAAATCGGTTCATAAATACGCCTGTTATTACGTGACAAAAATCAGGACGTTTCAAAATGTCAGCCACGCTAGAAATTCAAAATGCTATAAGTCAGCCATTTCTTAAGATATAAACGAAACAAAAACTGCTCCCGAATCTTTTTATCAAGGTCAAACACATAAGAAGAAAATATTTTTTCAATTTTCAATTTTTTGGTACCACATTTAAATTTAAATTTTTCTTAAAAATTTAAATGGCCGCCATTTTTAAACAAGATGGCGGATGAAGCTGGCCAACGAACTCGGTCGAGACATTGGTATGTACTAGGTATAAACGAAGTTACATCCGAATCGGTTCATAAATACGCCTTTTATCGCGTGACAAAATTCAGGACGTTTCAAAATGCCAGCCACGCTAGAAATTCAAAATGTTATAACTCAGCCATTTTTTTAAGATATAGACGAAACAAAAACTGCTCCAGAATCTTTGTATAAAGGTCAAATACATAAGAAAAAAATATTTTTCCATTTTTAATTTTTTGGTACCACATTTCAAATTTTAAATTTTCTTTTAAATTTTAAATGGCCGCCATTTTGAAACAAAACGGCGGATGAAGCTGGCCAACGAACTCGGTCGAGACATTGGTATGTACTATGTACACACCAAATTGCATCGAAATTGATTCATAATTACGAGAGTTAGAGTGTGACATAGGTCAGATATATATATATATATATATATATATATCAGTGGTGGAAAATTGGCGCAGAGGAGGAGCCTATTGGCACCACTAATTTTTTATTGTGTACTTCGCCTTAATAAAAACTCGGAAATTCTGTTATTAGATAAGCCGAAAAATACTACCAAAACTTAGTGGTGTCAATAGGCTCCGCCTCTGCGCCAATTTTCCACCACTAATATATATATATTGGTAGCCCTGTGCGAGTGGATATATTGAAAAATACTGAAATATTAATCGGTATGCTGTGTATTATTTCTATTTTATATCCTATAAATATTTAAACAGGTTTTATTGATTTTTCCATTTCATATTATTTGTTTCTATTCTGTTTTCATTTTTAATCTATTCACTTGATTATAATTGTTGTTCGGGCACAGAGAAAAATAATTTTTAGCTTTAGCTTATTTTTCTGACAGAAAACAACCATATTGCTTATATCATTGAATTCTGTGCCCTTGAAAACGTAATTCAATATATAAGCTTTTCCATTATTTGTCGGTGTCCACTTTCTTATTTTTTCTTCCATAATAATTCTTATAATAAATTATTTGGCACTTTTTTTAGGTAGCTTTCTTTACAAAAAGCTACCTATTGCAGCCGTTCGGAGGAAAGCGATTTCAAAAAATTTTGGTATATTTTCATCGATCATGACCCCCAGACCCCGAAACCACCATCCGTTCAAAATTGATATATATATATATATCAATATATATATATATATTACCATTAATTAAACATAACCTACCACCGTCAATTATTATGAATTAAAGCTGTAAGTATTATTAAAAAAAAAAAAATAATAATAATAATAATAATAATAATATAAGAATTATTATGGAAGAAAAAAGAAAAAAGTGGACACCGACAAAAATTGAAAAGCTTATACATTGAATTACGTTATCAAGGGCACAGAATTCAATGATATAAGCAAAATGGATGTTTTCTGTGGGAAAAATAAGCTAAAGCTAAAATTAATTTTCCCCTGTGCCCGAACAACCACTAAAATCAAGTGAATTGATTAAAAATGAAAGCAGAATAGAAACAAATAATATGAAATGGAAGAATCAATAAAACGTATTTAAATATTTATAGGATATAAAATATATATATATATATATATATATATATCTGACCTATGTCACACTGTAACTCTTTTATTTATGAACCGATTTGGATGTAATTCGGTGTGTACATAGTACATACCAATGTCTCGACCGAGTTCGTTGGCCAGCTTCATCCGCCATTTTGTTTCAAAATGGCGGCCATTTAAAAAATTTTAAAAAAATTAAAATTTAAAATGTGGCACCAAAAAATTGAAAATGGAAAAATATTTTTTTCTTATGTATTTGACCTTTATACAAAGACTCCGTAGTAGTTTTTGTTTCGTCTATATCTTAAAAAATGGCTGAGTTATAGCATTTTGAATTTCTAGCGAAGCTGACATTTTGAAACGTCTTGAATTTTGTCACGCGATAAATGGCGTATTTATGAACCGATTTGGATGTAACTTCGTTTATACATAGTACAAACCAATGTCTCGACCGAGTTCGTTGGCCAGCTTCATCCGCCATTTTGTTTAAAAATGGCGGCCATTTAAAATTTTAAGAAAAATTTAAATTTGAAATGTGGTACCACAAAATTGAAAAAATATTTTTTTCTTTTGTGTTTGACCTCGATAAAAAGATTCGAGAGCAGTTTTTGTTTCGTCTATATCTTAAAAAATGGCTGAGTTATAGCATTTTGAATTTCTAGCGTGGCTGACATTTTGAAACGCCCTGATTTTTGTCACGCGATAACAGGCGTATTTATGAACCGATATGAATGTAACTTGGTCTGTACATAGTACATACCAATGTTTCGACCGAGTTTGTTGGCCAGCTTCCTTCGCCATCTTGTTTCAAAAGGGTTGCCATTTTTAAAAAAAATGTAATTTAAAATTTAAAATGAGGTATTAAAAAATTGGAAAATGAAAAAGATTTTTTTTATGTGTTTGGCCTTGATACAAAGATTCTGGAGCAGTTTTTGTTTCTGAAAATTTGTTCTTTTGTTTATATCTTAAAAAGTGGTTGAATTATAGCACTTTGAATTTCTATCATGGCTAACACTTTGAAACGATCTTGTATTTGTCTCGCGATACCACGTATTCGCCTATTTCGATGGAAGAAGGCATGTGGATAGTATACATCAATATCTTGACCAAGTTCGCTGGCCAGCTTCATCAACTATCTTGTTTCAAAATGGCGGCCATTAATTTAAAAATATATATATTTAAAGTGAGGTGCAAAAAAATTAGAAATTGAAAAAGGTTTCTTTCTTGTATTTGACCTTGATATAAGGATTCAGGAGCATTTTTTGTTTGTCTTTATCTTAAAAAATGGCTCAGATATAGCAGTTTCAATTTCTAACGTGGGTGACATTTTGAAAAATCTGATTTTTTGCCTGCGACAGCACTCGTATATATCAATTTATTCCTATGTGAGTGAGCATGTGCACAGCAATTACTAAGGTCTCGACCAAGTTTACTGGTTAGCCTCATCCACCATGTTGTCTTAAAATGACAGGTACTTTAAGAAATCGCCGAATTTGGCAGCGAAATATAAGTTACTTTAAATAAAAGCAGCTTGGATAAAGCTGACTAATTTTGCGAAATTCTCATTCATAATGATTTAGTATTGATAAAAATTAGTATTGAATCTCCTACATTTGGTTTCCACTTAATTGAGCTTCGTGTGTTTGAATAATATAAGTTAGCTTTTTAAAAATAAGGAATATGAAAGCTACCTCTTCCTCCCGGCACTGGCCGGAAGGACTTTTTATACTTACAGCTTTAATTCATAATATTACGGTTTTTGATGGTGGTAGGTTATGTTTAATTAATGGTTATATATATATATATATATATATATATATATATATATATATCAATTTTGAACGGAGTGTGGTTTCGGTGTCTGGGGGTCATGATCGATGAAAATATACCAAAATTTTTTGAAATCGCTTTCCTCCGAACGGCTGCAATAGGTAGCTTTTTGTAATGAAAGCTACCTAAAAAGTAGAAAGGGAAGTAAAGATAACAATAAATGCCGCTTATTATTCTTTAATATATATTTTAACTCAACAGTAATACGACTATTTTCCGCTTAAAGTCTTATTCAAACGTTTGCAGTTTGCATTAAAAACAAACGTTTTATTATTTTTGTAAAAAAAGAAAATAATATTTTTAAAGGTAAGATTTTTAACTAATTTTTTATTTTTTTTTTTACTAGTATTGCAAACTTATTATTGACACACACACAATAAAAGAAGAAAAGAAAAAGGTTTTGTTGAAAACGTAAGCATTTTATTAAAGCGAGATCATATGAAGATAGAAGCTCAATAGCAGAAATATTCCGTGGATAACTTTCTTCCCCTCATCACTATAGGAGCTGCAATCGTCATTGCGTTACCATTATACTCTGTGAAAGTGTCCATTGTCCAATCTTGTATGTTTGGTTAACTTAAACAGGTTAACTTAAACAGTAGGATGGTTAACTTAAACAGTTTTCACTGTATTTAATCTTTAAGGGGACGATTCGCCGATCGCGATAACCCATATTAACCAATAGGGAAATTTAAGCGTATAATTACTCACTACGTAATATAATAATTAAAATTCAGTTCCCGCCATCAGAAAGTAGTCGTTCGATGCCAACGTAATCGATATCTTTCATATAAAATTGATTTTTGGTGTTATTAGGGGGCATTCTAAAAATATATATCAAGTGTAAAAATCTATTAGAGTTTTCAATGAAAATGATTTTCCCGTATTAACGGGAAAATCATTCTGTACACCGTTCTGTACATCGAGCAATATGTTCTGTAACTCGAGAAACCCTGGTTAATTTTAAACCGCATTGTGAATGTCTTCTGCACGGTCAGTTTTAGGAATACCGAATTGAATTCCGCCGAAAGATCTTTGTTGAAAAAGAAAAGGTATGTAAAATAATTGATCTCGAGTATGTTTGTGGGACATTCCTGATCCTGATAGTGTGTGTTGTGTTCCTTACAGACAAGGTTGTGAAGTCGGAGTCGTTGTCAGGCCCATTTTTGAGCGAAAGAGTCGGAGTCGGATCTTTTAAAGTTTGGGGGGTCGGAGTCGTCCATTTTTCCCCCACTGACTCCGCAGCAGTGCTTACAGATGCTGATGGAAAGAAATGTGCTCTCTGATGTTTAATGGCAAGCCTTCGCAACTGAGAGAGATTACGGAAAGCTATTTAAATTTAAAAAGTTGCCAAGTTCGAACCTCAGTTGTTTCTTCCAATACATTTTCTCTACCTGCTTATCAAACATGGGATTTCGAGTTAAATTTATAAGAGTAACATGCCATTTAGATTTTTTGTTCTTTTAGGGATTAATCTAAAGCTAAAGAGAACTCGACTCTTTTTTTTTCAATGGAGTCTCTTTAACACGTTAAGCGCCACGTCAGTCACCGGTAACTGACACTGAACTTCCCGTTTAGAACGCGTCATTCACCGATAACTGACGGTCTAAAATATGATATAAAACTAAATATATATATATTGTATTAAGTAATTACTGAAAATTTATTTAAAATTTACTTATTTTTTATTTATTACAGGGTTATACTTTCTTAAAAATTACTTAAAACATTGTAAATTTTTCAGTTTCAGTGTCAATCACCGTGGCACTCAACGTGTTAATGAGATAGTATTTTTTACAGGTAATACTTTTCTTGTGATTCAGCAACTTTAGTTTTAACACTTTCCAACATAATTGAAAAGTGCTTATGAAATCGATTCGTCTGTGCATGTCTGTCCGTCCATCTTCCGGTGCTCTAACTGTTATAAATATACGTCGATTTCTACCTCATTGATATGTTATTAAGATTTACCATGGAATTATCCCTATTGAAAATGAAGCATGTAACATTTGTAGTTAGTTTACAGGGACACTCAAAAGAATTCTGTTACATTATAATCTATGGAAAAAATTATTTGCAATGCTTTAATAATATTACGCTATTGCAAACATAATGAAATTGATGTTCATTTATGAGGTGCACTAAAAAATGTTTTCAATAGAAAATGGAGTGCAAAGCATTTATCGTTCATTTACAGGTTCACACAAAAGAATTCAATTGCGTACCGGTCTACGGGGAAAATCGTTTGCAGCTTATTTTAATGATGTTGCAGTATTTCAAACATAATGAAATTCATATACAATACTGAGATGCATTACAAAATTCTTACTGTATAATGTAGAATGCGTAGCATTTATTGTCCATTTACTGAGACGCAAAATTATTCGGTTACAGTACTGTATATGTGTAATAATTTGCTGCAAAAGAATTCGGAAGCATTGCTCTCTAGAGGCGTGAACGTTAATTGCTTAATGCTGGTTTTTAATTGTGTATCTCCATCCTAATTATATTTAGTATACTAACATATATCTGTAGACTGTAATTAAATTCATATACAGGGCTACGCAAAGAACTAAATACATTGCCGTCTAAAAATAGTTTGCTGGAAATACGCTTTTTAGTTGTGTTTAGTCGTTTGCTCAGATTTTATTTGAATTAAATTTTAACTTAATCTGTGGCGGGTATAAAAATCTGTGGATAACATACAAGTGTGTACAAAAAATTCGTGCACATTTCAGTCAGTTGGCGGAAATTGCTGAAAATGACTTTCTTGCAAACAGTTCTAAATAATTAAATTAAGAATATGTTTAGATTCATAAAAGAGTCAGCCGAAATTTCTGTCATTTTTCCTAATGTTCTTTAAAGTATTAAAATATACATTAAAACATTACATTAAAATTTACATGTTGATGCAAACCTGACAGGAGGAAAGAAATGCCGAACATATAACCATAGAATTCTACACGATGGAGGCTCGAGTCCAAAAGAATTAAAAGAAAAATCGCTACAACACACTGTTTTACTTTATTAGGGAAGAGAGCATAAAAATATTTTCTTTGAGATTATGTGACCTTGCAATTATCTAGATAAATATTAGTTTTCATTTATGAATAAATTTACTTTTGTTTTCAATCTACTTTTATTATTATTTTTTTTTCTCTCTGTCAGGGAACAACTGCTCTCCCACCTGGGGTCAGGCAAGTACAAGGGTCCCAGTTGCATTTTCCATCCGTCGATGTTGATCATGCTGGAGTGTACCAGTGCATAGCAGAAAATGATGTAGGGAAACCCGCAACTGCTATTTTCTTTCTCAACGTTCACTGTGAGTATAGTAGAATCTACAAGTATTTAACAAGATAGAAATTGCCGGGTTTTTTTTTTTTATATATATATTAATAATACATTCCCTCGTTTAGCTACTATCAGGTAACCTACTATATAATTACATTGGATATTTGCAAAAAAGAGAAATGTGGTATGAATACGCGAAGTTAACTGTATCTAAAACGACTGAATGATCATTGCTTATGGAAAATATTTTGATGATCGAATGCCGACATAAAGCACTTTTATGTGAAGTAGCAAATGTAGTGTGTTAAGTGAGATCCTGGGTATTCGAGTTCCGAGAATATGTAATGAATTCAAGATAATTAATTCATATATAATTACCCCAAATTCACATTTGAAGTCTCGAAACCCACACACCCAACATCACACCATAGCCGGAGCGATAGTAGCTGCACATCGCGTTATGGATAGTTAAAGTCAAATAAAAGTTATTAGAATTAATATTAATCCCCTTTGCATTAAAATTTATAAGTAATTAAAAATCGTGAGAAATACTTTTTAAATCCCATTGCCACTTTAATAAATATTCACTATTAATCTATTTATTCATCTTTTGAGAATCGAGCTGAAAATAAGAAAGTTGAAATAATTTATCTCACCCTTCGAATAAATCTTCAAAACACACCTAAAATGATGATCTTAAAATAAATAATATTCAAATACAAAGAACACTTAGAAAGCTAATTTTTAATACACATTTATTTAGTTTTCTTATGATTAATTATATATATGAGGAAAGTATCTGGTCAGATTAAATAAAAGACAAACTTTTACAACATTAAATATATCTTAAAATATTAATAAACAATAAATTACGATATTTTGAAATGTAAATTTATAAGTTCCATTTATGTTTAACAGAAAACAAAAATGTAATAAAAGGATTTCTAGTAAAACAAAATTGATCAGGTTGTTTTGAGAATTACGATCTGCAGCACTCAAATGTTCAAAGTTCAAAGAATGAGTCACTAGGAAATGAATGGCTAAAATGTAAACAAAGTTCCCTTAAGAGGAATCAAAACCTATTTTGTTTCAATTCCATATCTTCTTTTCCATAACCTAGCTTAGTCAATTATGGAGTTTATTATTTCACAGTTCCCTTTTCTTTAAGGTGCGAATCATGAAATCACCAATTTTTCTCCAGTTACAAAGTTAAGGGAAACAAATTTTTTTTTACCTCCAACGAACGAAGACATTCGTTCAAGATCGGGAAATTGCGATACCTCTAATGATCGAACTTTGTGAAATTTCATCTTGTTCACTTCCTATCCATCATCTATCCATCCACTCCCGAGATGTAGAATTTTTAACGGTCTCGATATGAAGACAGCCATCATCCTTCGAGATGATTGGACAGGACATTCTTTTTAAAGAGCCGTTTATTATGCTGAGTCGCTTAAAACATTCCTATCTTATATTTTTGTTATTGCAACATAAAAAGATTAAAATATCGCACAATACATTTATAGGAAAGCTAACCGACCGATGTGTCGATTTTTTATCACGGCATCACCAGCCGGCCGCTCCCTACCTCCTTTCTCTGTCAAGTCTGTAAAGCATCAGAGTGAGGAAATAGCGTGGGTCAGGAAAACGAAGTTTAGCGGCAAGCGTTATGATTGGCTGGTTCGACAACGTTCTCAAACGAAGTCAAAAGGAATGTTATTTGAAAAATGAATCAAAATAAATTGTTTTTGAATTAAAATCAAAGTGATAAAATTTATTATAAATGGGAAAAATTAATTTAAAATGTACATTTGTTTTGTAAATGAATTCAGGTGATTATTTTAATTCTGATAGTTTATTTTTTATTTCCCAACGATCTTGATATTAAAATAAATCTTTTTAAATTTAGGAGAACATTGTTAATTTATAATATAAAATAATTTAGATATTATTTCTTAATTTTTGATAGCTGAAAAAAGTTAGAAATTACATTTGAAATATCTTTTTAAAGATTGGCAACACGAAAACGAAACTTTGAATTTTAAAAGTAAATAAAGATCGTTAGAAATATAAATAATGTCACAGCCGTCACCATATTTCGAAATATTAAAATTTTAGGGGGTAATTATATTAAATTAAATATTTAAATTGTTTTACAAGGGGAAATAATATGTTGTGTTTTTATGACATAACACAGTGAAAACATGTTTGGGCAAAGATAATTAAAATAGAGGTTTTGAAAATTTCATTGTGCGCGTACCGTTTCAGCTGATGAGTTAAATTTGCCCACACCCACCCCGAGATTCAGTTAGGACATGGCCAAATAATGGCCTCATCATAGGCTAGCTGCCTTCAGTGAGGATCAACATAATGTTCCGACTGCAAGTTGGAATAAGACAATCATAATAGTTGATATTGTTTATTAACAAATTAAAATAGCAATTTCAACACATTAACCCGTTCGGCACCATGGGTACCCTCTAAAAGTGCTTAAAACGCTTGATTTTGATTCCAGTAAAAAAGAAAAGTAAAGTGGATTTTATTTAATTATGACATTTTCGTGATCTATAAAGTTAAAACAAATAATTAACAAAAAGTGGTGCCAAAAGAATAAAATTCGTGTAAAAGATGCCGGTCCTAAATGCGTTAAGAAAGGATGAGAACTGTTAGTTTAATGTTAATCTTCACTTTTGAAAAATTGATAAACTGTTTATAACTCAACATTTTGTGTAATCAGTATCTATATTGCGTTAGGCAGAGTTCGCAGTGATCTGGCATATTAAAATCTCCTCACTGCTTCTGTCAGATTTAACCGAGTGGCTACCATATAGAATTATTTTTTTAAGTGTTCTAATTTTTTTTTTAATCGCTGTATTAAATTGTGCAGAAGGTTCTGCTGTCTATCATGTATAACACCAGCCAATTGTCTAAAAAAAGTTTTAGAGAAAAAGGTTTTTTTTTTTTTTCAAATAATTATAATGCTGTCATGGTGAGGTGTAATATTTAGACTTATTTACCTCAAAGTATGCATTTTCCTAATCCGTATACTTTTTACTTTTACTATATATTAAATTTAATCTTTCAAATTTGCTGGCATACATGAATTTTGAACATATTGACAACAATGACTGTTCTTCAGCACTCAGCAGATATTCTACTGTAGACCGTACTGGAATTTTGTAATTGGACTGGAATATGGGAATTGTATACAATAAATGCAATATAACAATACAATAAACATAATATAACATTATAATAAGCATAATACAACATTACAATATACTTTTGCATATTCTGATGCATTTTCTCAAGCATTTTGTGATTTGTTACAAAAAGGATTTTTCAGAAATTTATTCATAGAAGAAAATACGAACTAAACAAAAATTCTCGATTAATTTTTTTATTAATCATCACACTTTTATCATTCGATAAAAATTCAAGCATAAAAAGGCATAAAATACATCACAGTACTCTATCCCTCTTCAAAATTTTACATTTTTAATTTCCATATAGCTTCTCTGGAAGAGAACATCGAGCCGGAAGGAACACAGGCGAAAATAACTGAAATATCGAAGTGTGGGAATTTAATATGAAGGAAATTCCTGGTTTTCTTAAACAGCATCGTAAAATGAAGATTTTATTTTTAACTAGCTTTATAAACAGAGTACGAGATTAGAACTGTTAAAAATAGTATATGCTTATGAAGGAGTTTGCCCGCTAAAACTCCAACATTTGATAACTGAATGTATTAAGTATTTGAAGGAAAATATCATTATTTGTCTTATGATTAATAAAAAGAAAAATCGAAAACAGCAGGCTCTAGAATAAAGAAATTCGTAATATCGTGTTATCTGCCTACGTTCGAAGCACTTGTTTTGAAAATCTTTGGAAAGAAATATTGTATTCACATTTTTTGATTTAATTTTAATAAAAATTAATAATTTACCTTTAAAATTATACTAGGCTGAACAAAAAGTTCTGGGAAATTTGTGAAAGTTGCGTTGTTATGCGCAAATTAACAACAAAAGCAACAAGGACTATTCTTCAAAGTAGAGACCATCATAGTCCACGACTTTCTGCCATCGTTCTGCCAGATTGCGGATTTGCTGGAAGTACCATGGTGGCTCCTTGGAACCGAAGAACTCTTGACATGCTTCTTCAACTCCATTAAAGGGTTAAAATCGACGGTCCTTGAAAAAGTGTTGCATTAATCGAAAGAAGCCATAATCAGATGGAGGCGAAATTCCTGAGCTCCTATAGATATACCACTAGTACTCCTATATACGATATAAATTCTGGTAACTATTAGATTAACCCGTTCGGGACCATGGGTGCATATATACATCTTCAAAATGTTCTTAAAACGCTTGAGTTTGATACCAGTAAAAAAGAAAAGTAAAATTGATTTTATTTAATTACGACATTTTCGTGATTTATAAAGTTAAATCAAATACTTAACAAAAAGTGGTGTCAAACGAATAAAGTTCGTCTAAAAGATGGCGGTTCTGAACGGGTTAAAAATTTCCCAGAACTTTTTGCTCAATCTAATATATATAATCCTATGAATTTACAAAAATGTTAAATAAATATGAAAATTTGAAGAAATTTTTCAAAAACTTGAAAAATGCTACATGAAAAACAAATAAACTTATTAGAGAAAAATTAGTACTAAAGCAAACCGTAAGCTTTTATCTAGTGTATCTACAAAAAGTTAAATGATATCTTAGCAAATAAACATTTTCGGCATGATCGATGGATCAATTATAAGACTTATCATATCAATTATAAGACAATCATAATTTTGAAAAATTGTCACGCAATTAATATTCTTTTAGCAGATGCACTAGACAACAGTATACAGGGTGTTCCTGAATTCATGGGCACGAAACTGCAAGCGAAGGTAAAGTAACACATAAAGAAGAAATTTTGGCATAGCAATGTGGGGTCGGAAATGAAAAGTTTTGGGGGAAAACAAGAAATGAAAACGAGCGTTTTATTGATATAACAATTACAGTAAGTGCTCGAATGTGCCACTGGCAGCGTCTACCGAGTTATTGGTGTACCTTTTCGCAGATTAAAAGTGTTTCACGAACATTTTCCGCAACGACTGAAGGTCTTGCAATGAAGTCCTCATCAGAACCAACGGGTATCTCATAGATGAGACATCTGGAACCTTCAAAAAGGTATGGCAATCATTTGTTGATGTTGGTGGTGGCACGTTTGATCACCCACTGTAATCGTTATGTCGATAAAACGCTTGTTTTCATTTCCTTCCCATTTCTTGTTTTCCCCCAAAACTTTTCCTTTCCGACCCCACATTGCTATACCAAAATTGCTTCTTTATGTGTACTTTACCTTCCCTTACAGTTTGGCCCATGAATTTGGGGGCATCCTGTATAGACAAAGCTCACAAAGTTTTATGGAAGAATCATTTTTTTTTTTTTTTTTTTTAGTTATCATTTTTGAAGCGAGTTAATTTTGTGTAAAAATTATTTTTGAGAAAAATGCATTTAAACGTTAAATTAGTATATTTTTACAATAAATTGACTATAACTTCTGTTCTAAAACATGGCAGGAACAAAAACAAAGCAGTTTTTGTACCGTAAAAAGTTGTACATTCAAATGAAATAATAAAAATAAAATCGATCATTTTCGCTAAAGTGCTCATTTCTAACGTAGGCAAATACCTTAAATGGATTCATTCGCTAAAAATTCAAATGCAAATTCTACTAGACATTTTAGCTCTAAGGAAAAAACGATTTTCAGCAGTTTTCGATCAGGGTTTTTAAGCGGTGTGCCATGAAAAGGTGCCAGATGTGGTGCAAATACGAGGTGTCTACAAACAAATACCGTAATTTCCGGTGTATAGCCCACAGATCAAACAATTCAGTTTGGACCCAGAAATTTTATTCAGTATTTGAAGACCAATAATTACCGTGATCTAAAAAGTTACATTTTATTTTTAAACATTTCTGGGTCGAAACACGATTCTTTGATCCGCGGGCTGTACATCGGAAATTACGGTAATATAAAAATTTTGTTTTTAAAGTCAATTCCTACTTAGGTCATCAAAGAAAAATTTAATATAATCCCTTAAGCTAATATTAGTTTTTGTTGCATTAAAATATCTCAATTTGTTGATTTTCTATAAGCAAATAGATAGGTTTGCAATGGAAGTCTATGGGAATTTGGCGAAATATTAGAGATATCGCCAAGTTGGCGACAAACTTGGCGGTATTTGGTGACATAACAGGGTCCCCGCTATAGCAACCCCCCTTATGGATATGAAGATGCAGTAAATGCTTCAATAACCACTGGCCACCATTTTGTCTCCCATGTAAAATTAAAATTAATTAATTAAAATTTAATTAATGAATTAATATTTGAAAAAACTGCATTAACATCAATTGTCATTCAATACAAGTTTTAAAAAAATTATTTCAACTTGATAGGATGAATAATAAGTATTTTATTAACGATTGAAAATTTGAACAAGATATATATATAAATAAATAAATAAATATAGGGAGAGTGCGAACTAATAGTAGGAATTGAAAAAATTAGTTGGGCAAAAAGAATGATTTATTGAATGGAATTGACAGGGAAAAAAATTAAAGTACACATTGTTGTAAGATAGAAAAACAGTTCAAGTTTACCATTATCACACATGTTCGATTTGACTTCATTTCGTGAATCTGCAAATGTCCCATCGGTAAATTATTTCTTGCCACAGATGTGTCTGCATGTTTCCGTCTATTAAATTAATTGCAGTGCAGATTCTTGATTTGAGTTCAGGAATGGATGCAAGAAGTGGTGGCTTATACACTTGATCCTTTACAAAAATCCATACACCGAAATCAAGCGGTGAAAGATCTTGTGATCGTGGTGGCCACTGAATAACACCTCCGCTCGCTACGCGATAGCATCAGTTATGCCACCTAACGCCATCTATGAATAAAATTCGGCAATATTACTACTAGTCTGACTTTCAACTAGTTAATTTCCTTTACTATTTCGGAAGGTCTTAATTTACGAAATTGCCCAACTAATTTGTAGACACTCTGTATATTCAGTCACATTCTATCAAAAATTTACGAACTAATAGAAGTATCCTTTTTCAAATCCCGCTTAATAAAACTATGTCATTTACATTGTGATTATATTTAGTGTAACAAAGAAAAATTTCGTGGAAGTTTAATTTTTTACATTATTCGAATATTCATAATAAGAGAATGCAAGAAAAATCACCTTAGGGACCATCCACAAATGATGTCACGCTTGGAAGGGGGGGGGGGGGGTCGTGAAATTGTGACATTTGTGACAAGGGGTTGGGAGGGGGTAAGAAGAAATGTGACATTACACATTTTGGTTAAAATAAAAGCATTAAAAATCAGCAGATTGAATTTTGAAGTTATTTTAAAATTAAGGTATTTTGTATTCGTAAAGTAAGGATAATATTTAAAGCCAAATATATTAAATTCCGTTTCAAATTCCAAAATACTACTGTTTTCAATTGCTCTTTCATATTAATATTTTATTACTATTGTATATTAATTATGTTTTTTGTCGTATCTTATTTCATACAAAATAAGGACAGGAATCATTTTTACAGTTATGCTCACAAATGTCGTTAAAACACATAGTTAAAGTTTAAAAATAAAATTTTAAATATGATCTATAACGCAGTGCTTTGTTTCTGAAATGCAAGTATATGTTTATGCAATACAGCGCTACATGGGACAAAAGGGGGGGGGGGGGGGGAGGTAAGGTGAAGTGTGACACTTTGTGACAAAGGAGGGAGGGGGTCAAAAATATTGAAAAAAAGTGTGACATCATTTATGGATCACCACTTAGTTATTGTTTTCTGAAATAAACTATTCCTCTGAAAAGAATGCAGTTGAAAATATACTAGAAATATTTCAGTTAATAATTTTCATCCAGTGTACTTTGGATAAAACTTTTTTGAATAAATTTTACAAATTTTAGATCTAATGTACACAAATTGAGAAGAAATTTCAACCCACCTACACTTCTTGGTATAAAATTTACGAGTTCGCCAATCTGAACATTCGATCTTACAAAATATATATTATAAAAATGTCAAGCTTTAGCCTCATTAAATAAAATATATCTAAAGAGTAAAAGAAAAAAAAGGTTATATTTTTTTCTTGTTTTTAAAAACGCAATTTATAATGCATTATTGTGTTTTTACTGTCTGTTAAGGGACATTTTGTTTGTGCTTATAAGTAAATTGAAAAAGATATATCCCTTTCATCCTCTATTTTATCATTATAATCTAAGTATAACTAAGCACGCATATGTGCTGCGAAAGTATGACTGTACATTCAAATGCCCGGATAGGAAACCCTTTTTTACATTTTAGCAACACTTTTTACAAATAATTTTCTTTGTCTTATTTAACGACAGAAATTCTGACATTAAATAAGGCGAAGAAAATTATTTATAAAAAATGATACTAAAATGTAGAGAAATGTGGAAGCCCTGTGCATAATTCCCATTCCTGCCCTGCAAGCGTGAGATTTAAAAAAAAAAAAAAGGGCTGAAAAATTCTGCCTTAGATATCTCTTTCATTTTTAGATTAGATTCAGTAACTTTTTCTTTTTAAATATGGTGTCAAATTCATTTAAACAGTTATTCTAACATGATTTTGCCAATCATGTTCAAGTCACTCTTCATCAAAGTTCTCTTTTATCTTTAGAAAGAAATGGGGTAAATGTTTTGAGAGCGTTAGGTTTTCTTTCTTTTTTTATTATTTTTTCCACGTATTACAATAAAAATAGGATTCGTTAGCAAACTTTTTATATTAATAGATGTAGAACATTCTTACTATGTATCTCATCAAAGTGGTTGCTCTTAATAACTCCTTTATAACACCCAACATTTTTAATAAAGGATATCGGATCTGATTTCCAAGGAATGTTTTTTTTTTCCTTGTTACTTTCCTGTAAATTTGCCA
The DNA here is from genome assembly GCA_963932465.1 of Maratus speciosus. Taxonomy (NCBI): domain Eukaryota; kingdom Metazoa; phylum Arthropoda; class Arachnida; order Araneae; family Salticidae; genus Maratus; species Maratus speciosus. The sequence continues at coordinate 317,054,444 of OZ010788.1, read as the reverse complement.
AATCATGTGATTTTAATATTAAATGGCCCATCTGGAGCTATAGCCCAGTGGTAAGGGAGTGAAAAAGGCCGAATTCGGAATTAATTAGGGGAAAGCTGGAAATTGTTTTAATCCATTTAATTTAGGTCTAGAATGAATATGCTAAGTTTCCCCTCTCGTACTAGGGGAGTGTTAGGAAATATGTATAGATTTATAGTAAAAAAACACGTTTTTTTGCACACCATAACAATATCTCAAAACAGCTAACTCTGTCAAAAACATTGTCAATACAAATGTTGTAGAGCTTAAACTTCTGAGTAAAATGAGTACCTACACTTAATATTTTTGTTGAACATTAAGGTCACAATTCCACTTTAAAGTTTTAGACCCGTGCTCAGGGGCTTGAACTCAGAATTAATTTGGAGAAAACTGGAAATTGTTTTAATCCCTTCAGTTTAGGTCTAAAATAAACGTTCTATGTTTTCTTTCTCGTACTTGGGTGAATGTTAGAAAATATGTGCATATTTATTTTCGAAAAACGCTGTTTTTTTTTAATTACCTTAGCAATATCTCAAAACAGCTAACTCTATAAAAAATATTGTCAGTACAAATGTTGAAGAACTTAAAATTCTGAATAAAATGAGTACCATCATTAATATTTTTGTTCAACATTAAAGTCGCAATTCTATTTCAAAATTTTCCAAACAAGAGCTTGAGGCCAGGAGAGACCAAGTTAACTTAACAATATCTCAAAATTGCGGTCTTAATATTGAACACAAATATTAAGTGTAGGTACTCATTTTATTCAGAATTCTAGGCTCTACAACTTTTGTACTGACAATGTTTTTGATAGAGTTAGTTGTTTTGAGATATTGCTAAGTTAACTTGGTCTCTCCTGGCTTCAAGCTCTTGATTAGCGATTAAGGCAAAATTTTGAAATAGAATTGCGACCTTAATGTTGAACAAAAATATTAATGATGGTACTCATTTTATTCAGAATTTTAAGCTTTACAACATTTGCCCTGGCTGTAACGGGCCTTGTGCTCGTCGCACTCACTTATAATGATGGCTCTCGTCTTTACGGGCTCTGTGCGCTTTGCGTCCATAAACCGTAAAACGACAATCACTGCAACGGTGGCCCTCACAATAACGGCCTTTCAGGTCTTTGTGTATCTGGAACCGTTTGGAAACTTCTGCAATAGATTTTCAGCCCCGACAGGGACGCTAGAGGTCTGCACGGGCCGGAATTTTCAAGCCTGAGCCCGGCCCGAGTAAATTTCTAGAAAACAATGATTTTTACGTCGATTTGGTTAAAAATTTGTCTCGTACGAAGAGTTCTGACCAAAAATATTTATCTTAACTTTTTTTTTCATGTTTATAATCTTCATTTTTATAGAAAGGCCGCAGGCTGCGATATTTATTTTTTTAATGAATCTCTATTTCTTGTATGTAAATGTTTCAGTTATCATTAATATTGTTAATCCATATTCCATGTGTTAAAAATCTGAAAAATGCTATACAGTAAAATCTTCTAAGACGGAATTGAATAGAAAAGAAAAAAATGCCTTATAGACAAGTTCCCTTCTTAGAATGTGTAAATGTATTAGATATTCTTTTATTACGCATTGGTATATTAATTTTGCATGGATCAACACATTTTTCAGTTTAAAACAGGGTTCCATTATTAGGCAGGTTCCTTTTCACACGTTTTACTATATTTTAATTTAGCTATGTTTTAATAAGCGTTGAAATCTACTAGTCTTTAAAAATAATAAATTTTGATGTTTAGATGTAGAATAATGCCGATTTAAAAATGTATGCGTTTTTTACAAAAATTTTTGGACCAAGCCTAATTTAACTGACTTTTGAATGGACCAGGCTACTCGAAGACAATGGTTTTCATACGGGCTGGGTCAAAACTAGGACTGAAAATTTTGGGCCGTGAAGATTAGGCATGAAACCAGTCCCGGCTCTGTACAGAAAAATAAATTAGGCCTGGCTCGGGCCGAGCCTTTAGAAAAAAGTACGGCCCGAGCCCGGTTTCGGGCTACGGGCCGGTCCGTTCAGATCTCTAAGGCACGCACGCGAACCCTTCATTTTATTAATGTGAGTATTTATGTGTGTATATTTACTATGAAAACTCTAAAAATACTAGCACTTCTACATTTATGCAGTTTATCTACTAGTTAATTAATGAACTCCAGCTTCTATAGGATTGTTTTTTTATAAATTTCTGTTCTATAATAAAGCGAGCAGAGTTTTCAATCTTATTTTGGAGCTCAAAACCCATTTAAAAATCTGAAGTGAGTTAGCAAAATTAGGCGATAACGTTAGAGTCAGCCTTTCACAAGTTTTATTCAATATATCCTCATTTTTAAACGTCAAATTTTTAAAGTTACCCTCTATGTCACAAGTATTTCTTTTTTTGCACAATTCATTTCTTTATGAAACATAATTTTCTGCAATTTGGTGAGCAACCAAAACATAAAATTTTTAATTACAGTAAAATTAATTTTTATCTCTATTATGACAAACGTGTCCATGCGTAACGCTAAAGTCATTTTGACGGTGGCAACAGCAGATGATTAAATTAAACTTTTATTAACTTTTATTCCAAATTTTTAAACTTCTAAATACCGCACATTTTTAATTTTTACACTGTCGAATAGTGGAAAAATATCGTTTGAAAACTATATTGCAATTTGCTTGAAAACTATATCGCAATTTACACAATTTTTATCGTTTTTAAGAGCCATTATTTTGAAAATCAGAAAAGTGCGATTGTTGTATTTTTTGTTTTGCTTGATTTTTTTTATGTTGAAGTAGATCATATTTAATGAATAATGTGAAATTTTGAAGCTCTGAAAAAATTTCCTGTATCCTGTAGAAAATGTCAAATTTCAAGACCATGAATCCCATTTTTCATGAAAATTGAAATGCCATTTTGTTTGGATTGCTATATATCTGGAAAGCAACAACATCCCGAAATTCTTTTGTCATAACACTACATGCTTAGTAAAATTTACTTGGTTCTATGGGGCATTGTTAATTTTCATTGTTATGTTGCCACAAAATGCAATCAAAATGGCGTTTTTGTCCGTTTTCTGCACTTATTATCTTAGTTAACGAATAGTACCCCAAAATTTTTCTTATAGAATATGAAAGTTTACTATTAGGACAAGCTAAGTAATATAGAACTTTATCGGGATATCGATGCTGTTAACAGATATAATCTGTTAAATATTCAAAAGTTTCAAAATCTGCAACTTTTGAATTGGTCCAATCTCAAAGCAGCATCACAGTTGAATAAAACAAAATATATCAGGTAATAGTTGAACATATGTACAAAAACATGGTAACGAAAAATAAGTGGGGCCTCATGCTATTTTCAGAAGAAAAAAATGACACGCCTTACAAAAATGCAATGCAATAATCAGGCTTTTCCCGTACAAGGAGAAAGAGAAAAGGGATGTTCCATTTCCTCATAGGGGAAAAACATACGAAAGGGAAAGAGAAACGGGATAAATCATTTTCTGATAGGGAAGAAACCTGATATTGACACTGCCTTTTTGTAAGTTTTGTCATTTTTTTTCTGAAAATAGCATGAGACCCCACATATTTTTCGTTTCCATATTTTTGTACATATGTGCAACTACTACCTGATATATTTTGTTTTATTCAACTTTGATGCTGTTTTGAGATAGGACTAATTCAAAAGTTGCAGATTTTGAATTCTGCTAACAGCATCGATATCCCGGAAAAGTTCTATGTTACTTCGTTTGTCCTAATACTAAACTTTCATATTCTATAAGAAAAAATTTGGGGTACTATTGCTTAACTAAGATAATAAGTGCAGAAAACGGACAAAAACGCCATTTTGATTGCATTTTGTGGCAACATAACAATGAAAATTAACAATACCCCACGGAACCAAGTAAATTTTACTAAGCATGTAGTGTTATACTAACAGTTTATGACAAAAGAATTTTGGGATGTTGTTGCTTTCCAGAGATATAGCAATTCAAACATACTGGCATTTCAAGTTTCATGAAAAAAGGAATTCATGATCTTGAACTTTGACATTTTCTACAGGAAACAGGAAATTTTTTCAGGGCTTCAAAATTGCACAATATTCATTAAATATGATCTACTTCAACATAAAAAAAAAAAAATCAGGCGAAACAAAAAATACAACTGTCGCACTTGTCTGATTTTCAAAATAATGGCTCTTAACACTATTTCTACCAAGAGTATCAAAAGACACCTTTCAGATTTTAACTTAAAATTACTCTCTAAGTTTAATCATTTCTCCGCAATTAATTTTTTGACTTTTCGTACAATAGATGTTAAATTAATTCAGCTATATCATTTTCCTCCAGCTCATCCTGGATATAAAAATATACATATGGTATTCCTATTTCTACCATGAGGTGTCTTTTGACACCTTAAGGGTTTCATAATTTCTAATTTCGAAGGATTTCATAATTTCTTAAGTTTAAACAATTTTACACATAAATATGAACAACATTTTACAGCATCATATCGATTATAATCAGATTAGAGAATTTCGATTTCAGTTGTAACGGAAAATACAAGAGTTGCTGCAAAACTCGGATATTCTCTTATTTTCCGCCATATGTTGCATTTTAGTGGAGATCATTGCAGTGACTAGTTCTAAAAACTGAACAACGCGTTTCGTTCTCCCGTTCTGGTAGTGAGTTCAATACACATGAATTTTGTTGTCATTCGTGTGCATATATTGATATTGAATAAGGAAATAATTTTATTACACTGCTGTCTTTATGATTACTGTTGTTGTTACAAAGATTGAATTTTTATACATGAGACTGAAAGTTTGTTAAGTTAGTAATATTAAAATGTTTAATTTTCTAATAAAAATTAGAACTAATGAAGAAGATAATATTTTGTAATTGTTGTCTTTGTTGGCGTAAAACATGTTTCGTTACATTTATGTACATTTGTATTTTGTAAATTGTTCAATTAAGCTAGAATTTATAACCTGCAATAAATTTAAAATTAAATGTTAATAAATAATCTCTAATAAATACGTGTCAATGAGTAATTATATTGCTCAGATTATCTATATTTAACTGATAATTTGAAATCCCAATAGTTTTTTACATTGAAACGCATTTATTTGCATTGAAACGCAAATGTGTCAAAAGACACCTTTTGGTAGAAATAGGTATACACAAAATCGTGGTAGAAATAGAGTTAAATAATTTTCAAGCATGAATTTTTATCAAATCTATCTCTATCGCGTGCAGATAATTACAATAGATAAATCTCTTTCCACTTAAATTAATATAAATAGCTCACCATTTGTTTCCGGCTTATATCCCATAGCGAAGTTAAAACCTTCAGCAATCAGTAAAATAAAACAATAAAACATAAATAAAACACAAACTTAGGACATTTAATCGCTTAAACCACTGAAAAGAACAGAATCAAAAAGGCTGGTTTTTAAATAGCGATATTTTAGAAAAAAAAATTTTTTAAAGTTATCTCGTTTGCATTTCAATATTTTTAAACAATTTTTTTACATCGTCTAGCTGAGATCGATCTGTACAAAGGCCAATATTCAATAATTTCAAGCGTAATTTCACTGCTGAAAAGTAGTTGAAAAATTAATTTAAAAAAAAAAGCCGTTTTTTACTTTTTCGATTTTGTTTGCAGATTTTTTTAGTAGGATACTTTTACTTTGGGAGCCGGTGTGGAAAGTAAAAGTATTCTCCTTAAAAAAAACCTGCAAAGAACATCTAAAAAGTAAAAAAAAAAAAAAAGGTCTTACAAGGAAGGTCTCCATACTGGACATACTCAGAATATTTTGAAAAAAATACCCAATTAAACTATACTTATGTATGTAATAAAGGATCAGTCAAATTTAATGGCGGGATTTCAGTAGAAAGTCTGTAAAAAAATAAAATACTTTCGAATGTTTGGCGCGAAAATACGAAAGTGACACGCGATTTGGCGAGCAGGATTTTTCCTCGCCAAAAGCAAACGATTTTAATGCATCTGAAAATTGTTTATTAATTGTTTTATAGAATGCACGGTTTTTAATGAATCTAAACTTAATCAATGAAAGAGGTTATTATACATTTTTTTATTACATATATATGTTGCTTGTTGGTATAGTTATTTAATTTTATCACTCTAAAAATATTTTCTATGCTTTGCAAGTTGCAAATATCTATTTTAAGTTATAGTCAGCTGACATTTGATTCCATATTAAAGACGAAGTCGTTTCCATAACAACAAAATCAAACCGACAGTGTTCTATCTGCCTCATTTTTGAGCCTGAAATAATTTAAATCAATTTAAATTTTGCTTTAAATCATAAAATATGATATTTAAATTTTATTATAAATTCATATAAATATATATGAGAAACTGTAGTTAAAACAAATTAAAAATGACAAAACTAAAGTTATTTAAATTAAACATATAAAAAAATTCAATATAAAACGTTTTTTCCTACATAAAAGCGTATTTTTTTTCATCGCCAACCGGTGATAAATCGCCAAATAAACGAAAATTCCGTTATTTTTTTACGGACGCTGTATCGGGGTTCCGCCAAAAAATTTTTTATAAACATATATATCCATATGAGAAGAACATTCTGTAATTTTTTCAGATTTTTCTGAGTATGCCCGTATGGAGACCTTCCTTGTTAGTACAGATTGACCTCAGTTACTCACTGCAAAAGAAATCATTTAAAAATATTGAAGTGCAAGCGATATATTTAAAAATTTCTTCCATAGGATTAACGTTAGCAAACGGGTGTTTTTGCGTTAATCCAGTAACCAAAAGAGCAGGTTTGAGTTCATTGTGTTTAAAAACAGGGCCATTCCATACAAAATGAGCAAATCACCTGTGGCAGACATGTCACAGATTTTAACGAAAATCATTTTGTAAGTAGATCATACCAATTTATGAGTAAATGTAAAATAGTAGATTTTAGGATTGTTTATTTATTAAAATTTATATTAAAAGTGGATGCAAAATCGTGGTTTTGGCTACATGTTTGAAGTTTCAATTTTGGTTATTAGCCTTAAGAGTGCAAAGACTATATTAAAAATTATTTATAATTAGGAATGAATAATAAGTAACAGATTGACGTAAGTTAGTAACTGTATTTTTATTCCTTAATGAAAAAAAAAATATTTTTGAAAATTTTTGAGGGAGAAATGCAACGTTTATATTGAGATGAAGGACACCTCTGAGAATATCAAAATTGCTTGACGTTATAGCTAAAAGTATATATATTAAATATTCAAACTTTCATTCTTGCCTTTTTATTCCTTAATGAGAAAAAAAAAATAAATAGTAAAAAATGTTGAGGATAAAATGCAATATTTCTATCACTTGTTTCGACGTGAAGGAAAGTTTTTTAAAACGTTTAATTCTTTTGATATCATAGATAAATGTGTGTATTGATATCATAGATAAATGTGTATACTTTTGTACTTGCTTTCAGTTTATTTTTGCCTCAAGAAGATTTTTAATTAAAGTAGAAAAAAAAGCTCCATTGAACAAAAAATTATATATTAACACCTAAACCCACATACAGAAAATAGATGGCAGCACTAAATTTTTTCACCTTGAAATCGTGCAATATTTTAAGAAACGCGCGCGAATTAAAAAAAATAGCTCATGGAATGTAGTTAATATTGCCTTTTTTAACCCAATTTTGTGAGGTTATGAATCAAAAGGCAATCTTGAAATTTTTTTGCAGATTATGGACTTATTGGCAGGGGCGGATTTAAGGGGCCGCGATTGTCGCAATCGCGACGGGCCCCGCATTCCAAGGGCCCCCAACTCTTCTTTCGAGCTCAGAGAGAAAATGTGACATTTTGATCAAAACATTTTCTTAGCCTTCTTTTTTATTTTTCAATCAGTATTACATCATTTTCATGTAAAATATAAAATATTTTTTACTATCATCTGCCACTTCCAGAAATGGTTTAGCTTTCCCGTATCTTTTTCTCCTATATGAGTTATCAGGATTGTGATCGGTTAAGGAGGGATTGGTTGGGATTCAAATGAAACTTGGATCTGAGCGGAAATGAACCTTGTTAGGGACCATTTATGACGACTTAATTATGAAGATTGAGGGCCTGATTAAATCATGGGCCAACTGAGCCGTCATCCTGGGGCCCCTGATTTTGGGGGCAACGCACTTTGTCTGTAGTTTTCATAATGCTGATATTTTAAATGTATTTTGACTTCCTTACTGATTAAAATCAAAATTTTGTGTTTCTAGTGTTGGATAGGATTAAAAAAATATGTATGTCTATCTAATTATGCATTTATATATTCATATCTGTATTCTAAGACGGAAAATATGTTTTTTTTCGTTTTAGTAAAGGCACCGAACGAATATCAGGCCCTGGGCCTGTCTTCGTCTTAACCGGACTCTGTACAGATCAAAGAACATGTAGGCGGGGTGTAAGGGGGAGACGAGTTGAGCCATTTCAAATAGCGGACCCGTTTTCCAAATGAATTTAAATTTTGTATACTCTGTGGTGTGTACCAATATCTACATACAAGGCTGTACCAAAATCTTATACAACAAGGCTGTACAAAAGAATTCGAATACGTTATCGTCTATGGATGATAATTACAGAAAGTGGATTTTCAAATGTATGAATATTTTGTAGGAATCTCAAGGGTAAAATCTGGCATCTCTATAACAAAAAATAAAATAGAACATTGAAACTTTGAAAATCTTATCAAGAACCTTTCGACCTATATAAAAAAAAGAAGTTTGTGTGTGAGTGTGTGTTCGTCGGCCGTGTTCTGAAGAGACGGCTGCACATAGAGCTACAAAATTTGCTGAGAAGATACCTGTACGTATGTAGTTTTACACCTCGAAGACCGATTTTAAATTTTTTGATTAATTTTTTTCAGTTTAATTTTTTAAGCAATTTTTAGCGCTTTTTTACGATTCGAAGCGATTTTTCCACATTAGTGAAAGGAATATGGTTTCATTCTCTTAATCCAATGTAGTAACTTTTATCCTCTTTTCAATAAGGTTTATTCGGAATTCGTACAGCGATTTTTGAATTTTTCGTGAATTTTTTATGCGATTTTTAGAATTTTTCGACATTTGTAGAAGAAATCCTGTTTTAATGTTTTAGCCCAATAGTAATTTTTGTCCTCTGCGACCTTTGATATTTTAGTGGGTTTTAGCAGTTTGCTGTGATTTTTCCACATTAGTAAAGGTAATTTTTTTTTTATCTTCTTGCCGAATACAGTAATTTTTTTCTCTTCACAGTGAAGTTTTCGTGCAGCAATTTAATAAATTTTTCGCGATTTCTTATTGTATTTTTTAAAGTTTTTTCGCGTTTTGTGCTATTTTTTGACGGACCTGGGTAACGCCGGGCGAATCAACTAGTCAATAATACAAATAAACATTTGATGCAGTTTTATGAATATAGTTTCCCACTCGTCATTCAAAACTTTTTCTTTGAAATATTTGTTATCTGGGATGTCTGATTTTTCTGTTAGAACACTAAATGAACAATTTTGACCTTTATTCAAAAGAAAGCTTTTCATAAGAAATTCCTGGAATGGTTTGACATTTAGCAGTTGAGTTTTACACCTTCTCTGTATTATCACTTAACTCTTCTCCTTCGAAACTTCAAGGTTTCCAAAAAAAAAAAAAAGCGACATTAATATAAGGAGAAAAACTATTTTCCAACTTTTTAGATTACTGCAAATATTGGCCTTAAAATGCACAGTAGGTTTACAAAAAGTTGTCTTGCTCTAAAAGACTTGAAACAGCCTACAGACTGGCAACTTGAATTATCATTTTATGTTCTAAAAAATGGGAAAAAATAACATACATAAATTCAGCACATTTCTCCGTCGCAGTATCCAAGTTGATATAGAAAATAATCTGATGTAATTTGAATAGGAAATAAATTTTGCATAATTAATCTTTAACGATTTGAATGCATTTAAATTAATTTGTAAGTAATTATTGTAATTAAGTTTTGAATATCTATTATTTTTCAATTACAAATGTACCCAATTTTTCAAGACGGAGGCCCCAAAAAGTTCCAGTGAGAGGGGCCCCTCACTTCATAAATACGCGACTGCTTATTGATCTTTATGTCTGTGCAATAACTGTAATGTGGGACCTTTCCTTCATTATTTTTTTTACCTATCAATAAGAGGAAAAATTACGATTTTGTCATTTTTTTTTATAGTTTCTAAATTTTTTTAAAGATGAAGGAAATACATGGCAACTTAAAAACTTTAGTAATTCGATCTTAATATGTAACACCACATCAGGCATTAATTTCTCAGATGTTTTTGAATTCCTTTAATTTTTATAACGTTTTTAATTTTCTCAAAATTTGCAAATTTTCAATTTTTACAACCAATTAAAGATTAATCATGGTGTTACCAGATTATTACTACTCAATAAATAAGAAGATAATTTTTCAGAGATTACATTATTATTAAAAAAAAATTCCTTTCATTTAAATAGTTTTCAAGATACAGAACTTCAAACCTGCAACTTTGGACGATTGCACACATGCCATTCTTTATCACAAGTTTTTTAAATGTCCAAAACTGCTACAATATTTTATTTTTTGTGAAGATATTTTGAAGAGCTCTATTTGAATATGAATTGAACCTGTATATCAAATTTTATTAAAATCGGTTACTATGTGGCCACGACTTTTTTTTTATTTTTGCTCATTTTACGTGGAATGACCCAACAGTGTTCTTAGACCAACTACCAACAATCCACGGAACAGTAGCAGATGCAACTACCAACAATCCACGGAACAGTAGCAGATGCTCAAAAATATCTTAGATTTTTATTTTATTCATTTAAAACTTTTCATATTTCATGTATGCTGCAGTATTTTATCTTTTCCTCTACTAGTTTTTCATTGTAATTATTTCTTATAAAATGGCATTATTTTTTGTTTTTAAAATCCAAACTCAGATGAAAGAAGAAAACATATTACACACCCTGAAATTTGGTAGGAGGGGGGAGCACAATGCATTTTGAATAAACTTGGTATTTTTTCATCAGATATTAAAAAAAAAGACGTGCTACCACTTTGAAATCAAAAGCAAGATGTTTCAGAACGCGCTGATCTTTTTAAGGGTCCGTACTTAAAAAGTAAGAACGGAGTCATTATAAGGTCACTCCTGAGTCCGTCTGTCACAGTCATTTTACTCGTAAACTATGGAATGCAGAAAGTTCAAATAGACGGAAATAATAAAGGTTATTGACCCACATATTTATAGATTACTAACGATTCACAAATGTATGTAAGAACTAGTATGTTGTGGCCATCACAAAACTTTCTTCTATATAAATCCCGTCAATTAAATCATTTAAACAGTACAAGAAATTACATCAATGTAGCACCAATTCATATAAAATTATATCTGAATTTGAAGTTTCATGGAAGGTCGTGCATTAGTTCTTGAGATAGAACTATAGTGGAAATTTTAAAAAATGCAGCATAGCAGCGCCACCTACTGAGCGATTTGCACCAAAACATAAACAGCACTAATTCATATCAAGGTATACCTGAATCTGAAGTTTTTTGAAAATCCAAGGCTTAGTTCTTGAGATAGAACTATTGCAGATATCGTGAAAAATGCTGCATAGCAGTGCCACCTGCTGAGCGATTCACATAAAATATATAAAACGTCAATTTATGTCAATGACTAACTGCGTCTAAAGTTTGATGAAAGTCCGTGCATGAGTTCTAGAGATTGAGCTATTGTAGAAATCGTGAAAAATGCTGCATACCAGTGACACCTGTTGAACGATTTACATCAAAAAGTAATCAGCATCAATTTATATCAGGGACTAACGGAATATAATTTTTTATTAAATTCCATGCATTAGTTCTTGAGATAGAGCGCCCACAAAATTTGTGTCACATACATACAGAGAGACAGACAGATAGACAGAGTCACAGACTCACAGACAGACATTTTGTAAAAACATGTTTTTTGGAATCTCTGACCCCTAAAACGTGTAAATCCGTCGAAAACCGGAATTCGAAAATTTTCATGAATCCAATACTTTCCTCTTGTAAAGATAGAAGAAAGTAAAAATGTAGAGGGGGTAAGGTAGACCGGGCTAGTTGGCCGGCTTTTTCTTCTAATAATTCTAAAAAAATTACAATTCAAAATTTTAAATTTCTTTTTATGTTGCCCCTATCAGCGTATTTTCAGGAAAAAGCCACAATAATAAAACTTGAAAGTATTAACTATAAGTATTAATTTAGAAGGTCAAACTGACACCAAGTCGCTTTGTGCCAACCTGCCCGATTGCCGGGAAAGTTAGCCTCGTCCCTTTTTAAGGTTCTGATAGTGTAGAAGTTTAAGAAATGTTCAAAATTTTACCAAATCTTAATTTTTATTTCGTGTGAACGAAAACATAATATAGCCTAAAAAATATCTACCATAAAAATATAAAAATGTAAAATTATTAATTCGAGAAAAAAAAAAGGACTAAAGTTGAAAAAAATCAATTTGTAGATATAAATAAAATTGATTGCTTAACTCGGTATCATTTTCATCATTACAATGAAGACAAACATACAATTTTGTTATGTTTTTGATTGGACCAACTATTACAGCTAAAATGAAAAAAAAAAAAAAAAGGTGAATTGAAGAAGGAAAAAATTCATAACTTCGTTAATTCACGAGATATCATATTTGATTAAATTTATAATACATCTTAATATTATCTACAACTTTTATATTGACAAGTTTTTGATAGGACCAACTATTACAGCAAAAAGAAATTAAAAAGAAAGTTGTGTCGAAGAAGTAAAAAATTCATAACTTCGTCAATTTGCGAGATATCAAATCCGTTTGATTATTATATATCTTCTTAATATTATCGACAAGTTTTTGATAGGACCTACTATTGCAGAAAAAAGAAATTAAAAGCAAAAAAAAAAAAAAAATGTGAGGGGAGTGTATAAAAAAAAATCTCATTACCCTCAATCTGTTAAATTGCTCGTGAAATTAGTACTTAACTTCGAAATCTACCTGCGCCTGTAGGCCAAGCCAACAGGAATTTTTCAATAATTATGAAAGTTATAAATGTTTTGTACAACAGAGCTGCTGATTTAATGTGGGGAGGAGGTAAACAACATTATAACTTTATTGTTTAAAAGGTTGATTGGAATAACCAGTAATTCAATTAATAAAATAACTCATTACTATTAGTTAATAATAAATTAATTAAAATAATAATAAATGTTTATTAAAATGATTCATTAAAACTACCAAAATTCCAATCCCACAGAGCCAAATTCCTACGGGGCATGTTGGCCCACTGGGCGAACCTGCTCCGTGCCATAACTGTGCCAACTAACCCCATATCGCCATTTTTATTTCTCATGACTGTAAGGAATTATTCTGAAAGCATTTCAATAAACAAACATGCCCTACAATAACTACGAACAATTATTTTTCTGAATACTATATATCAAAATCTAAAATATAATCTACAAACAAATAAAAAACGATTATTTATAAGAGAGAAAATTTACTCACCTTATTTTATTTTATTTTATTTTTTTTTTTAAATTCTCGCTGGTTCTTTAATGGACGCTCCGACTTCAATGGCGCTGATGTTGGAGGCGGAAAGCGAAGGAATGCATATTTGGCTGGACTGACAATGCCATCTAACGGAATGTTTAAAAAATATCGCGACTGGGCCAACATGCCCCTATGGCCAACTAGCCCCGGTCTACCCTAATTAAGTCACTTAAAAAAAAAAAAAAAAACTTTTCTTTGTCTATTGTGTGGGGTATCAATGTGAAATATATCGTAACAACAAACTCAAAAATACATTTCTTTTAATTTTAGGTATTATATTTTCAAACATATCGTCGAGAATGTAATGCAAAAATATGTTCTCCCCCACCCCCCTTCTATTTCCGAATCTACTGAAACTAACATTATGGAAAAATTAGGGGTAGTAGAAGTTAATTTAAAACTTGCAGGAAAACTATAGCGATTACCCTAGGTCTCATAGTTTTTGAAAAAATCGCATTTGTCCGTTACACACAAATTTCGATTTTCGGACGTTCAGCAAAGGAGTTGAGGAGCACTAGAAGTACCTATCGTCGCAGAAGTATAAAAGGATTCTTGATAATGATTTCCGAAAAAAATTGTCGGTCATTAGCCGGGATATTAACCCTTAAAGACACGGGTGGTTTGTATATACATAAAGACACGGGCGGCGTACTCGATGCGCCATCCGCTTTTAAAGCCTAGGTAACAACTTTTAATGATATACCGGGTGTCCCAAAAAGGACTGACTGATTTTAAAATTCAATAACTTGTAAACGGTGACAGATATTTAAAAAGTTCTTGCAGGAGGGTTATGCATAAGGTCAAAAGTTTTTTTTACAGTGATTTTCGATTTTAGTTCGAATTACAAACAATAGATGGCGCTGTAAGCAATAGTCGCTAAATACAGGCTCGATTTTTGGTCCTTTATCTTGTTCTATGCGGAAAAAGGAGATGGAAATGTATTATCCGGGCCACGAAGTACCAAAAATCGAGCCTGAATTTAGCGTCTATCGATCGCAGCGCCATCTATTGTTTGTAATTCGAACTAAAATTGAAATTCACTGTAAAAAAACTTTTGACCTTATGCATAACCCTCCTGCAAGAATTTTTTAAATATCTGTCACCGTTTACAAGTTATTGAATTTTAAAATCAGTCAGTCCTTTTTGGGACACCCGGTATTTGTGTAGTGCAATACCCAGTTACTAATTCATATATTTATTGTACGGAGCCATCAGTGCGCGAGTAATACTCGCACTTGACCGGTTTATTTCAATTTCATTGTGTTTTTCTTTTTTGCGTAATGTTTTCTACTATTCATTATAACACTTTTTAACACTTTCCAGCAAAGTTCAAAAGTTAACGGTATATGTAAAAATTATATAGACATACATACAATAAATACAATAAACCCAACTGGAGTGAAAAATTAGCAAGAGCCAGGAATCGAAACCGGGACCACAGTATCGGATTCGATTCCTGGCTCTGGCTAATTTTTCATTCCAGCTGGGTTTATTGTATTTACTGCATGTATGTCTGTATAATATTTACATATACCGTTAACTGTTGGATGCAGGCGTTATTTATGTGTGTATGTCTGTTTTAATATATATATTGTAATATGTGTGTATTATTATAAAGTTGAAAAGTGTTTATGCATTCGGTTTGTCTGGCCGTCTGTCCACGCTCTAACTCCCGTAAATATACTCAGATTTTCATGAAATTGATCAAGGTTATTGAGGGTCACCCAAGCATGTTTGGTATTGTATATGAAGTATGTAGGATTAATCGTTCATTTACAGGGGCATTCAAAAGTATTCCATTACATTATGGTATATGGGGAAAAATCATTTGCAGAGTATTTTAGTGACATTACGCTATTTCAAATATATTGAAACTGGTGAAAATCACTAAATTTTGCTATGATCACGTTAGAACAGGGCATTTATAGCATTTTTTATTTATTTACAGGGATACACAAAAGAAATCGGTTACAGTACAGTACTGTCTTTGAGTAATAATTGCTGGAGTGTACGGTTTAAAATTCGGTGTGCGCTTTTAAATTTAATTAATTTTTTGCCACTTATTCGTTATATATAAATTCTATTCTTCAAATACAGGGCTGCACAAAAGTATTCACGCACTGTTTTCCTTATTAGAGGAAATTGCTGAAGGTAAATTTTCAACTGAAGTATATGTATCTCTTAAGTGAACTAAATTTTGGCATGCATATAGTTAATAGATCCAAAGCTATAAATCATATACAGGGCTGCTGAAAAAATTCGGATAATTTTCCGATTGTGGGTGGGAACAGCTGAAATTGGGTTTTGAAATGTGTTATGTGTTTCCATAGGGTTGAATTAGACGTAATATTTTAATTTTTTAAACGGTACAGTTTTGTTACATTATTCTGAATATGTTGGAAAGTGTTTCATAATCTATGCTTGATGCGTGATTTTTTCTTTCTTGTTTTTCTAAATTCAGTTGCTCCTGAAGTTGCAGTCAAGCCTGATTGGGCTCACGGAGACGAAGGTGCTTCAGTGGAATTTATGTGCAAAATCAATTCTTACCCAGGATCACAACTTGCATGGCTTCGAGGGGATCACAGGCAAGGTCAAAAGTTGGAAAATGACGGACGCATCCGACTCAAATACAAGCAGACCAGCGCCACTACTTATGAATATACTCTCAAAATCCAGAGGTTAAAAAGAGAAGACTTGGGTCAATATACCTGCACAGCAAAGAATTCCGTTGGTCAGTCGTGGAAAACTGTGGAGATATCAGGTAAAAAGTTGCAAAATTAACGGATCCCGTTTATGTAGGGAAATATTACATGAGCTCAGTTGGCCAGGGCCAAAACTAGATAGGGGGGGGGGGGCAGAGGGGGCATGTGCCAAGGGCGACATAACGAAGGGGCGCCAAATGAAGCATTATACCTTTGGAATGGATCATTTTCGTCTGATGGACTGATGGCTTCCATTATTATGAAACAGCCATTATAAATGAAGTGTTAGATGAAGATGAAAGAGCAGCCGTAAAAAGTTAAAACTCTGACTTTCTGGTCAGAATGGGAAAAAATAACATTTTTTTATATCGATATTTTTTTCATATATCTATATAAAAAAAATTCTTAGATTTTTAAAATTTTTAATAATTTTTTTAAAATATATAAAGTATTGTTTTTATTTGTTTATTTATTTATTTTTTTTTATTATTGAAGAGAAAAAAGAAAAAAAATAGTAAAAATTTTAGTATATAATGCAAGATAAAACGCAAATACCCTATAAGAATTTTCCCCTTTCAGGTATTTTTTTGTAGTAAGCAAGATAGCTACATATTCTACGTATATTGATAAATAAGTTGTTAAAATAATCAAGGACTAAGAAAAATTTAGATTTCGTTAATTCTACATCAAAGACGTTATTGTGATTGCTGAAGTAGAAATCGGAAAATGTATTTCACGTGTATTTTAAAAAAAAGTACTGGAAGAAAAAATGAAAAAAAATGCCGACTTTGTAATATGTATTTCTTTTTATTGCTATATTTGTTTTATTTCTATTTTTTAATTGAAATTTTCTCGCTTTAATATTATTTTACAAAATTTTATGTATTAAAGTTTGGTGTATCAAGAATTAAAAAAATAAATACATTTTAATTACATCGTAACAATTTGTATAATTTGAATAATTTTATTGGAACATAGTTGCTAAATTTTGGTAAACATTTTATTCTATTACATTTATCATAAATTTATTGTATTTAAGTATTAAATTTATCAGCAGAATTATATTAATTTTACGGTTTAAAGAAAAAATAATTGCTAAATTCTTCATTCTTAATATGCTTAAGTTTATTTTATGAATTTACAAAAAGTATAAAAGGAAGAAAATTTTAAATTAAGTTAAATAATGCTATAAAAAGTGATAGAATATCTTTATTAAGACTTACGATCGTTTCATCGCACAATCGGCGACATTTTCAAAATCAATCATAATAGAAAATATTTTCATATAACTTAAAAACAATAATATAGTAAACAATGTCACGAGACACGAAACATAATGAAAATATTGTAACCATAAAATAAAATAAAAATTAAATTAGCTATTTGCGAGCGTGGATTAATTTTCACATAATTTAAAAACAACATGGTAAACAATGTCACGAGACATCAAGCATACTGAAAAACATTGCAAAACATAAAATAAAATAAAATTAACTTGGCTATTTGCGAGTGTGGATTAATTTTTACTATTGTTTCTACAATTACTTAGTATCTCTTTCCAAATTCTAGGTAAATCAAGGGACACAGAATCATTGCAAATATTCTCGTTGCGTAAAAATATTTCTATTGTTTCTCGGACTATGGATGGTAAATAAAATCTTGATGGATAAATTAATTTGCTATTTTTAAATTCAATCTGTAAAGGTTCTTCGCTGCATAATCTGGCCAAAGCTGTGGTTGTTCTATTGTATTTGATGTCTGCTATATGTTCTTTGATTCTAGTTTTAAGTTTTCTGCTTGTCATACCTATATAAAACTGCTTTGTTTTATATAGGATCAAAGAACTACTCACTAGAATCACTAGAATCACTAGAATCACTAGAATCAAAGAACATATAGCAGACATCAAATACAATAGAAGAACCACAGCTTTGGCCAGATTATGCAGCGAAGAACCTTTACAGATTGAATTTAAAAATAGCAAATTAATTTATCCATCAAGATTTTATTTACCATCCATAGTCCGAGAATCAATAGAAATATTTTTACGCAACGAGAATATTTGCAATGATTCTGTGTCCCTTGATTTACCTAGAATTTGGAAAGAGATACTAAGTAATTGTAGAAACAATAGTAAAAATTAATCCACACTCGCAAATAGCCAAGTTAATTTTATTTTATTTTATGTTTTGCAATGTTTTTCAGTATGCTTGATGTCTCGTGACATTGTTTACCATGTTGTTTTTAAATTATGTGAAAATTAATCCACGCTCGCAAATAGCTAATTTAATTTTTATTTTATTTTATGGTTACAATATTTTCATTATGTTTCGTGTCTCGTGACATTGTTTACTATATTATTGTTTTTAAGTTATATGAAAATATTTTCTATTATGATTGATTTTGAAAATGTCGCCGATTGTGCGATGAAACGATCGTAAGTCTTAATAAAGATATTCTATCACTTTTTATAGCATTATTTAACTTAATTTGTTTATAAGTGATTATTATACACGTTTTTATAGAAGAAAATTTTATTTAAAAAGTACATACAATATTATTTTAATATTTATTTCCAAAGTATCAAAAGTTTATTTTTCTTTTCTTTTTTTTTCAGTTCATTTCACTCAATAATTTAAAATTTCTCTGTTTGAAACTTTTTCTACATTACTTTTATGAAAATTGTTTAAGGTTTTAGATAGTTCCATGTAATTTAGAATTTTATTTAGGGAGGAAAATAATGGCGAACATATGTTAAAGAAATACCCTACAATATATCCATATATTTGCGCTTCTCTTTAACTTAAATAAAATTTCAATCATGATGGAGATGATTAATTACAGTTTATCTCTATTCTAAAAAAAAAAAAAAAAGAAAGAAAGAAAAAGTAACTAACGCTGTCACCACTGCCGTAAATGATTTTTTGTAACCTGAGGTCTTACTTCGCGAATATTAAGAAAACGGCTACATAACAAAAACATGAAAATGGGTAGTATTCAGATCTGCCAACTGCTACGAAAAAATCGTAGTTGCTACGATTTGGACCTATAAATTACGATGCTACGAAAATCGGTTTCAAATACAATTTAAAAAAAAAAAAACACACAAACACATTTTTTTTTTCCAGTTGTGAAATTTAGCCCGCATAGCATAATTTTTAGGAATGATTCTGTTCCGAAATTTCTTAAATTTTAAAGTATTCGGTTCTGAAAGTTTTAAAAAACTGGTCATTAGTCCGAAAATTCGGACATTAAAAAAGGCTGAAGCGAAGAAAAAAAATCAGGGCTGCAAATCAAACTTCTTAACATAAAACCCTCTTAATGGATATTAACCACTAGTGGATAGTGCTTCTGTAAATATTTACTGGCAGGAATGACCGAGCTAAGCTCGGTCAAAATTAGCTTTCTGTTTATCTCGATATATTTTCCCACTGAATCATTCTTGCTGTTTTAGATGCAATTAGCTTGACCATGAAACATAGTGACCCAAAATGACCCACTTATCGAGTTTTTTCGAACATCCGACTTATCACAATGCTCTTCTCGAGCCTGAAAACGATGGAATACAAAATTTAGTGAAAATCATTAGTCGTTTTCTAGGTAAAATAAGCTTGATCCACGTTGATTCAAAAAACCATCCATCGACAGATGTGAGCTATTTCAATGGTCTTTTTGTCCTGTGAAACGGTATAACAAAAAAAAATTGCCAAAATTGTTTGAACCTTTTTGAGATGCCGTTAGCTTGACCCCGACCCATTATCACCAAAATGACCCACTAATAGAATTTTCTTGAGCATGCGACCCAGCCCAATGTTTTTATCTTGTCCAGAAACGGGTTAGTACAAAGTTTTGTCAAAATCTTTTGAGCGGTTTTTTAGATACAGTTAGCTTGATCCTGATCCATTAGGACCCAAAATGACCCATTGATTGAATTTTCTTGAACATGCGACCCTGCACAATGCTCTTATCATGCCCGGAAACGGTATTATACAAAATTATGTCAAAATGTTTTGAAGCGCTTTTTAAATACAATTAGCTTTACCCTGATCAATTGCGATCCAAAATGATCCACTAATCGAATTTTCTTGAACATGCGACCTAGCCCAATGGTCTTCTCGAGCCCGAAAACGATAGAATACAAAATTTAGCCGAAATCGTTTAAGCCGTTTTTTAGATACAATTAGCTGGACCCTGACATATTGTGAGCCAAAATGACCCACTAATTGAATTTTATCGAACATGTGACCCATCCCAATGGTCTTTTCGTGCCCGTAAACGATAGATTACAGAATTTCGTCAAATCGTAGTGCCGTTATCTAGATAAACTTAGCTGGACCCACGGTGACCCATAAATGACCCACTAATCGAATTTTCTTGAACACGTTACCCATCCCAAGGATTTTTTCGTGCCCGAAAATGGTTAGATACAAAATTTAGTCAAAATCGATTGAGCCGTTCTCTAGATATAATTAGCTTGACCCTCACCCATTATGACCCAAAATGACCCACTAATCGAATTTTCTCGAACACGAGACCCATCCCAATGGTCTTTTCGAGCCCGAAAACAGTAGGGTGCAAAATTTCGTCAAAATCGTTAAAGAAGTTATCTAGATAAAGTTAGCTTGACCCACTGTGACCCAAAAATGACCCACTAATCGAATTTTCTCGAACATGAGACCCATCCTCGAACATGTGGCTTAGCTCAATGGTCTTCTCGTAATCCAAAACTGTAGAATATAGAGTTTAATGAAAATCGTTAGAGCCGTTTTTTAGATAAAAATAGCTTGACCCACAGTAACCCAAAAATGACCCACTAATCGAATTTTCTTGAACACGTGACCCATCCCAATGGTCTTTTCGTGCCCGAAAATGGTTAGATACAAAATTTAGTTTAAATCGATTGAGCCGTTCTTTAGATATAATTAGCTTGACCCTGGCCCATTATGACCCAAAATGATCCCCTAATCGAATTTACTCGAACACGAGACCTATCCCAATGGTCTTTTAGTGCCCGAAAATGGTTAGATACAAAATTTAGTCAAAATCGATTGAGCCGTTCTCTAGATATAATTAGTTTGACCCTGACCCATTTTACCCAAAATGACCCACTAATGGAATTTTCTCGAACATGAGACCCATCCCAAAGATCTTTTCGTGCCCGAAAATGGTTAGATACAAAATTTAATCAAAATCGATTGAGCCGTTCTCTAGATATAATTAGTTGGACCCTGACCCATTTTACCCAAAATGACCCACTAATAGAATTTTCTCGAACATGAGACCCATCCCAATAATCTTTTCGTGCCCGAAAATGGTTAGATACAAAATTTAATCAAAATCGATTGAGCCGTTCTCTAGATATAATTAGTTTGGCCCTGACCCATTATGACCCAAAATGACCCACTAATAGAATTTTCTCGAACACGAGACCCATCCCAATGGTCTTTTCGTGCCCGAAAACAGTAGAGTGCAAAATTTCGTCAAAATCGTTAAAAAAGTTTTCTAGATAAACTTAGCTTGACCTACGTTGACACAAAAATGACCCACTAATCGAATTTTCTCGAACATGTGACTTAGCCCAATAGTTCTCTCGTAACCCAAAACTGTAGAATATAGAGTTTAGTGAAAATCGTTAGAGCCGTTTTTTAGATAAAATTGGCGTGACCCATAGTGACCCAAAAATGAGCCACTAATCGAAGTTTCTCGAACATTTGACCTAGCCCAATAGTTTCTATGTGTCGAAAAACGGTTAGATATGAAATTTGGTCAAAATCGATTGAGCCGTTTTTTAGATATAATTAGCTTGACCTTGACCCATTACGTCCCAAAATGACCCATTAATCGAATTTTCTCGAACACGTGACCTACCCCAATGATCTTACAATGCCCGAAAATGGTAAAATACAAAATTTCGTCAAAATCGATTGAGCCGTTCTTTAGATATAATAAGTTTGACTCTGACCCATTATGACCCAAAATGACCCCCTAATCGAATTTTCTCGAAGACGAGACCCATCCCAATGATATTTTCATGCCCGAAAATAGTTAGATACAAAATTTAATCAAAATCGATTGAGCCGTTCTCTAGATATAATTAACTTGACCCTGACCCATTATGACCCAAAATGACTCACTAATGAAATTTTCTCGAACACGAGACCCATCCCAATGGTCTCTTCGTGCCCGAAAACAGTAGGGTACAAAATTTCGTCAAAATCGTTAAAGAAGTTATCTAGATAAAGTTAGCTTTACCCACTAAACGAATTTTCTCGAACATGTGACTTAGCGCAATTGTTTTCTCGTAATCCAAAACTGTAGAATATAGAGTTTAGTGAAAATCGTTAGAGCCGTTTTTTAGATGAAATTGGCTTGACCCATAGTGACCCAAAAATGACCCACTAATCGAAGTTTCTTGAACATGTGACATAGCCCAAAAGTTTCCTCGTGCGGAAAAACGGTTGGATGTGAAATTTGGTCAAAATCGATTGAGCCGTTTTTTAGATATAATTAGCTTGACCTTGATCCATTACGACCCAAAATGACCCACTAATCGAATTTTCTCGAACACGTGACCTAGCCCAATGGTCTTATCATGCCCGAAAATGGCAAAATACAAAATTTCGTCAAAATCGTTAGAGCCGTTTTTAAGATAAAATTTACATACACACACAATTTTTGCTCGCATTATAGTATAAGATACAGAAATTTCCTTCCTTAGAAACAGGGACGCCATTGTAAGATTTTCTTGAGGGGCACGGTTTGAGATATTGCGCGAAATCGCGTGATTTGTACAGTATGAAGGTACGCGATTTGTATGCAGGAAGATCCAGCATAATGAAAAATGCTGTGCAGAATTTCCTTCTGCAAATTCTTCCACACACCTATGATTCTTCTGCGAGTATATTTTTAAATTTCTTGGAAGTCCGCGAATTTTTTTCTTTTATGGAATTTCCCTAAATCATTCGTGAATCGGTCGTGAAAAAAATTGAAAACTTCTTCAAACGATCCTGGAAAAATATCGGATATTTCGTCAAAGATCAATTGTTCGCTGAATAAAATCACTAATTTCATTAAGAGGTCAGAAAGAAATTCCAAATTTCGTCAAAAGATTGCGCAAAAAATCACGAATTTCGATTAAACTACCGAGGGAAAAATATTCCAAATTTCGTCAAAAAGGCGCGGAAATGAGTAGGGAATATTGTTAATTGGTCACAAGAAGATATTCGAAAATTTTACCGATCGGTCGCACAAAACTGTTGCGAATTTTGTTGATCGGTCGCGCAAAACTGTCGCGAATTTTGCCGTTCGGTCGCGCAAAACTGTTGCGAAATTTGCCGATCTGTCGCGATAGACAATCGCGAATTTCGACAAATGACCGCGTAAAAAAAATCAATTTCGTCAAAGGATCGCGGTAAAAACGTGAATTTCGACAAAATATCCCGGAAAGAAAACCTGAATTTCGTCAAAAGATCGCGGAAATAGATCGCAAATTTCATGGAAAGAACAGTAAGAAAATGCAAATTTCACCAAAAGATCAGTAAGAAAACGCAAATTTCGCCAAAGGATAGTGTAAGACGCAAAATTCGTCAAATGATCGTGTAAAAAATGCGAATTTCGTCAAAAGTGCGGAAAGAATCGGGATAGAAAAACGTGAATTACGATTGTAGGAAAAAAATTAATGTCGTGAAATGATCGCGGAAAAAAAATTGCGAATTTCGACAAAATTTACTGCACTGGGCTAAAAAATTGGCACCGAGCTCCTTTTACGAATGTGAAAAAATAACCGCGAAACACGAAAATCATACAACCAACCTTCAGAGTAATTTGAATTTTGTGTGCTACGATTTTTTATTTTCAAAGGTTGGCAGGTCTGAAGAGAAATGTTTGATAAACACGCTGAAGCAGGCAGTTTTGAAATCTAAGAATTTTTTTATGATACATCTAATGTTAAAGTTGGTTAAAATCGTTCCATTAAAAAAGTTTTATAGAAGCAAAAACTATACCTATTAATTCAATCATTTTTTCTAAGGATATACATTACCGACTTGCGGTAGGCAGACTGCATTTAATTTTTTAATTTGACTAACTTTTTTATGTTATTTTAACAAATTTTCATCCTTTCAAGAGATATTTTTTTCATATTTTAGAAAAGGTTATTATTTTAAATTGTTGCCAATTGTAAAAACAGCACAGAGAATAATATTTCCTTTCAATTACAAAATTCTTTTACACGTGACTGTTAAAAGCAGAAAAAAAAAACCCTTTCAAATTAGAATTAAATGATTACGAGTTAAAAGCAGGAAAATATTCAAAATTACGACATAAAAATTTCATTTATACGTGAATATTAAAAGAGAAATAAAACATTAAAATAATAAATTCATTAATATGCGTTAAAAGTCGTAAATGGGGGGAAATTACGTTCTATTTAAAATAGCCAAATAATAATATTGCCAAACAGTTTAAATTTAAAAGTATATTTACACGATACATTTATTTCATATTTCGAGATGATTTTTTTAACTTTTGTTGCCAATTCTAAGAAAACGCAAATAATATTTACTTTTTAACAGCATAAGTATTTTCA
Source organism: Maratus speciosus (assembly GCA_963932465.1). Classification (NCBI taxonomy): domain Eukaryota; kingdom Metazoa; phylum Arthropoda; class Arachnida; order Araneae; family Salticidae; genus Maratus; species Maratus speciosus. The sequence goes on along the minus strand of OZ010788.1, from coordinate 317,029,553 downwards.
CGTGAATATTAAAAAAAGAAAGAAAACTTTAAAATGATAAATTCATTAACATGCGTTAAAAGCAGTAAATGGGGGAAATTACGTTCTATTTAAAATAGCCAATAATAACACTGACAAACAGTTTAAAATTAAAAACATATGTACACGAGACATTTATTTCATATTTGGGGATGATTTTTTTATTAACTATTATTGAGAATTCTAAGACAGCGCAAATAATATTTCATTTCTAATAACAAAAGTATTTTTACATGAATATTAAAATGAGAAAAAACTTTTGTGAAAATTATGTCAGCTTTAAAACGATACATTAACAACTTTCTTATAGCGTTGTTAAAAAATACAGGGAGGCAAAGACTCTGTTTACTTGATTCATTTTATATTAGCTTATTTCCAAATTTTTAACTGATCTTTTTGAATCAAACACGAAAACAGCCATTAGATGTCTTAATAGCAGCTGATTCGGACTTAAAATCTTCCAATCAAAGGAAAATGAATGGAAACCCGTTTAGAGGGAGATCGCCCCTGGTTTTTTAATTAATTTTTTTAATCTTTTTCTTAATCTCTTTCTAAATAAGATCTTCGAATACTTTAAGCACTTGGTATGTGACCCCTCAAAGCCAAGCCGAACTTATTTGTTTTCAGAGCAGAAAAGTGTCATAAGTCATGCATTTTTTAAGTTTCATAACTCGCTCAATTTTAGTGTTATATGAACGGGACTTTTTTTGTCTTACTTGTCAGCGTAATAGGAAAATTTTACTAAATATAACTTATAGAACCGGGGACCGTATAAAAATTTAAATTTCGTATTTTTTTAAGAAATGTTTTTATTGACCCAAATCGCTTTTAAAATGTTTCTTTACCTTATTTAAAGCATTTTTGTAACTGGAACTATATGTCTATGACTAACGGTTTAGGAAATAGCCATTGGACACCGTTGAGACCGGACACCCTGTATAAATATTTTTTGTTTTTCTTGCACAATCTAAAACATGGACCATAAAATATAGCAACAAATCATTGTAATTCTTTTGCTTAACCTAAAAATTATAGTAAAAATTTTGAGAAATTCAACGTAATTCTACTTATAAAGCTTAGGGGGTCTCAGGACTCTTAAAATGGAAAAAAGACCATTTTCAACATTTAATATCTTAAAATGTATATGATTTTAAAACACAATTTTTATTGGGATGAAAGATGTAAATATGATCTTTTATTTCATGTATTTAAAAAATTGCAAGATGCAGAATTAGTATTTACAGGGAGCTCCAAAATGTTAGACATTTGACGAGCAGAAATTTGACTTAACAGCTTACGCGCAGGATTACAAAATAAATTTTGCAACTAGAATGAAACTTTTGGGCCTACTTATACTTCAGATTGTTACAATTACCCTGAACCTAAATAAATTTGTATTTAAAGCATTTTTATATTTTTAATACAAAGTTGTATTTAGCTAATCCAAAATTTTGAAATTTTCAACAGTATAATCACATAATCACATAAAAAAAAAATATTTTTTTGAACAATAAAAAGAAAATTTTAGTTTCAGTTTATACAGACTAGCATGAAACATACGTTTTGGAAATTTCATGAAAAAAATATTCTGAAATTTTTGAGATATCGTGCGCGTTATGCTCAAAAATGTCATTTGGAGAAAAATGACATTTCTAAGGATACACATCTAAGGATAATCAAACCTTAATTCATCAATATTCCATGTAACAATAAAAAAAAAAGTCATCATAAATCTGATTTTCATTCTTTTCAATTTTGTTTTTGTGTTTATTTTGTTTAATAATAATGTTTTACTGCTTAAAACTGCAAGAACAGCTGTGAATTTAAAATTGTCTTAAATTAATTAAAAGTACAGCTTTTCATAAACATATTTTTCTCCAATTCCGGTTACAGTGACACTCCGCATGACGACACTTTTCTTTGGTCATTAGAGTGTCGGGATAACGAGGTTCGACTGTATAAAATTTTTGTAAACGATTACTTTAATATTAAATGGGATATCATGTATTTAATTTTAACGCAAAGATTTGCGCAATTGTATAGCAAACGGGAACAGATTTGTTGGCCTTTGTATATCGTTCTTATCACTTTGCACACTGCTGTAAGATGCATTATACACTATATGGCCATTAATGATCGGACACTTTCAATTTTAGATATTTTGTCGAATATTTAAAGTTATATTTGTCGGGAACTTCAAGATTATGAAGAATATGTTCGACTTCATATTTATCAACGGCGATTTGATCAGAAGAACAATTAGGGTGCCAACAAAAATCAAAGAACTAGAAAACAGGAATTCTGCTTTTTCAGAATTTAGTGTCGCCCCCGATGACAAAAAAATATATGTATATAAATATAGATACAGTAGAGTCGCGATTATCTGAGTTATCTTGTGATGGACTGATGGCTTCCATTATTATGAAACAGTCATTATAAATGAAGAGTTAGGTGAAGATGAAAGAGCAGTCGAAAAAGTTAGAACTCTGATTTTCTGGTCAGAATGGGAAAAAAATGGCTATGGCCATTTTTTCCCCATTCTGACCAGAAAATCAGAAAAAATGGCTATGGCCATTTTTTTCCCATTCTGACCAGAAAATCAGAGTTCTAACTTTAAAAAAAATATATGGCCATTTTTTTCCCATTCTGACTAGAAAATCAGAGTTCTAACTTTAAAAAAATATATGGTCGTTTTCTTTCCCATTCTGACCAGAAAATCAGAGTTCTAACTTTTTACGACTGCTCTTTCATCTTCACCTAACTCTTCATTTATAATGACTATTTCATAATAATGGAAGCCATCAGTCCATCAGAAGAAAATAACCCGGTGAAAGCGGAAACTCCGATAATCGGAACTCTACTGTAGTTCAGTTTTAAGACTTATAACACGCGATTTTATTTTATATAAAGTGACGTCATCCACATCCGCTGAAGAATTCATCATTTGCGATCCAGTGTTAAACATATCTACAGTAAAGTACGCGTAGGACGTCACTATCGTTGAATACACGTTATCACAAATAAAAGAAAAAAAAAATTTCGTCATTCAAAAAAAACTCGACAAAACAATCGTCTATCTAAAGATTCACAGGCCTTCATTTGTTTGTAATATTAATATAGATTCTTAAAATTAAATTTAGCTTATAATAACTCCATGTTTCATCAGAAATCATTCATTTATATATTTTTTTTTTACATAGCACGTATTTTAATTACATTTTTTTTTTCACTTTTTATGGGGAAATGGCAACAAAAAGATATAATTGCTATTTTTCTTTCAATTTCTACAGAAATGGAGTTCTTCCGTTGCCAATATTAAGCAAATGGTGCTAAAAACTACAAAAAAATTAATATTTCAAAAATAAATGGAGTTGCAGTTTTCAAACAAATTGCATTAAAAAGAACTTTTTTTTTTCAATACGCCGGCATAAAAATTGAAAATGTACAATGCTTAGAAGGTTAAAAAATTGCTATTGAGTATTTAATCGTACTGCTTTGTTTTACGGTTGGCTTCTGTAAGGTAACGTTATTTTTGGAGACTACACAAAATAAGCTGAGAGAAAGAAATAGCATACCGTGCCGGGGGCTAAAAAGGATGATAATTGAGATCATCCTGTAAAATAAAATGCACGGAATGATCTATCGCTATAGCTTATGAATTATATGGATATTGTACAATAATATGTATTCATTTGTGGAAGAATAGAACGTATGTTCATGGAAATACATCGATTTTTTTTTTTTTTTTCATTGAAGTTCAAAAAATTTTTGCTTGTTTTTCGTTTATATCGTTTAGGGTTTTTTTTTACCAAATTTAACGCCAGTTTCAAAAAATTTGACAAAATATAGTAGAAATAATATGGTGTAATTTAAATATATTAAATATTTGATGAAATATGAGCAGTTGAATGAAAGGTTTTTTATCTGCGCATGCGCGCACGATAAAAAATATTTTTTTTTCATGATTTGATAGTCAACTCGATGGAGCTACTCATGAAAAAAAGCCAGTCAAATATCATGAAAATTCAGAAAGATATCGGCAATAGACTGATCTGATTGTTAGTTGCTCTCTAAAAACAGCTAAATGTTAAGGGGTTTTCCATAAATTGTTGTTTTAATTTTTATCTTTTTTTTAATTTTAATTTTTTATTGATACTTTAATTCTTCTTGGAAAATCATCAGAACAAACCTATTCCAAGAAAAACAAAGAAGTATCAAAATCTAAGCATTTCTTCGAAATCTACCCGTTGACATTCATTAAGTACAAACTCCTTTGCTGAAAGTCAGATAATAAAGATGACAATTTGTGGAAAATCCCTTATCATTCAGCAGCTTTTAGAGAGCAACTAAAAACTCGCTCACTATATTGCCGATATCTTTCGAATTTTCACGATATTTCACTGGCTTTTTTTTATGAGTTGCTCCATAGAGTTGACTATCAAATCATGAAAAAAAAAATATTTTTTTATCGTGCGCGCATGCGCAGGTAAAAAATCTTTCATTCAACTGCTTATATTTCATCAAATATTTAATATTTGATGAAATTACATTCCAATTACATCATATTATTTCTACTACATTTTGTCAAAATTTCCGAAACTGGCGTTAAATTTCGTAAAAAAAAAACCTGCATGATGTAAATAAAAAAAAAAATTGCAAGAGTTTCTTGAACTTTTAAAAAAGATCAATATATCTCCATGAACATACGTTCTATTCTTCCGCAAATAAATGCATGTTATTGTACATTATCCATATAATTCGTCAGCTATAGCGATAGATCATTTCGTGCATTTTATTTTACAGGATGATCGAATACATTATTCTTTTTCTTTGATTTTTTGTTGGCCCCCTAATTGTCCTTCTGATCAAACCGCCATTGATAATTATGAAGTCGAATATATTCTTCATAAGACTGAAGTTCCAGAAAAATCTGACAAATATATCTTTAAATATTCGACAAAATGTCTAAAATTGAAAGTGCCCGATCATTAATGGCCATATAGTGTATATGTATAGTGCTGATTCAATGCAGAAATAATGTTCAGTGTATATCTTGTAAACATATTTAATTTAGAACTTATTTTAAAAGAAAGCTAATCAAAACATATACTTCTGATAATTTCTTTTTAAGTATTTCTACATACAAACATACGTATATTCGTACATTCGTCTAAATAGGATAAAAAAGAAGAAAAAAGAAGAAGAAAATACACTATTAATTTACTGATTTTCATATGGGAATCGAAACACACATTTACAATAATTTTTAGACAGCTTAATGTTTGAGAATTTAGGGCACTGATGGGAACGCCTGGTTCTGGTTATCCCATTGAAAGTCTATGGGAACGTGCCTACTGAGTAAAATCTCTTCCATCTGTTTCCTCATTCGTTAAAATAATGTTTCCATCCGCAAGTTGCTCAATCCTGAATTAAATACAATAACGATCTAGAAAAGATTTCTGCATTTGATTGAATTTTTTTCAACAAAGGATGTCGATAATAAAAGTTCCATTGTATAGAAACCTCTGAATTCTTGAACATTATAATATGCAGACAGAAATCACAGCGCTTTCACAGCTTTAATACAGCTGACAGCTGAGCAGTTTTTATTTTCGGAAATTTGATTAGAATTATTTACCACAGATGTAACTGATTTTCCATTATCGAAAGTAGTGTTAATAAAGGTCACCTTCGATAAATTACAGGCTGTACTTTGAATAAAAGAACTGCTTTGGGAATAAAAATTTTCATCCCACGTGCGGTTTAATTTAATATTTGGCCCTTCTACAGTGAAATGCGTTGAAATAAAAAAAACAATTCCGAGAAATCAAGAAAAATTAAAAACCCAATACCAAATTAAGAACAAAGGAAACTTTAAAAAATGCTTCTGGAACCAAAACGTAATGGCAGAAAAATCCCGGAAAACGGGGAAACGCTATAAACCGGGAAAATTATTTTTGAGAAAGGTTACCATTTTTGCGGGAATATAATGCATGGTATTTCTCCGTCGATATTATGAAATTTTTCCGTTAAAGCCAGATTTGTGTTATAGACAGATTCCATTTTCACAGGTGTTTCTAGATTAATTACAAAAAAATGGATATAATTACGAAAGTGACACATCTTGTTAAGATTTTAAATAAATTGCGCTTTTTCTAAATTAAATTTAAAGTAAGTGGACGCTACTTTATTCGGTACTCCTTTTATTTCTTTTGGTATCGATACTTTCTTAAATTTGAAATTTGGTTCAAAATTCCATGAGTAGTTTTCATAATTATTGAAGCACGTAACAAAAAACCAATAACTTATACTTGTATCTAATTGGATGAGATATTTAAAGTAAGCGGGTGCTACTTTATTTGGTACTAATTTTAATTTCTTTTAGTATCGATACTTTCTAAAATTTGAAATTTGGTTCAAAATTCCATGAGTAGTTTTGATAATTATTGAAGCACGTAACAAAAATCCGATAACTTATACATTGAATCTAACTGGATAAGATATTTAGCAAACTAAAATCAAACAAACTGGCCTTTTTGTTATCATTGATATTTCTGAAAATCAATATTTCTTTGTTTGTTTTTTAACACTTTGTTTCAAATATATTAAAAATTACTAACAACCGAAGGCATTTGCATAATGAAAGAATATGAAACTGAACATTAATCTTGAAGTATGTTTCTAATCTTATGTGAATTTAAAGTGTAATGATTAACCCTTTATCTACTGACGGTACTTATAAGTAGCATTAAAATAACTTGTTATAAAATTCATTTAATACATCGATTAGTTGTAATACAGTTTAGAATGAGTTATAGATACATTACTTTATCTTGTTCCAAAAGCATTATTTAATTATAAGCATCATTTATTTATAAGCCCACACAAAAATATTTTTAAAAGGGTGATTTATTTTGCCTTTGCATCTTTTCAGCTCTTTTGGCGTTGGGGGGGGGGGGGGGGATTTTCAATTCGGAAATATTTCTATTGTAAGAACATTGTATTTGTATGTACATTTCCTAATTCTACAAAATACTATAAGAAAAATAATATTTAAAATAACAGATTTGAGTGGGGGTTATAAATATTGCACAAAATCCCTATAAATTCAAATTTAATTAATGCTTCTAAATCTTTTAATCCTTCTAAAATTTATTAACCCTTCACTGCACGACGTGCCACATCTTGGCACATACCTAAAAACACTGTAGTTCTTATTATGTGTCATGAATTTTGCCAATATGATCTCTATCCCTGATCAAGAACAGTCTAAGGAATGGAATAACACTTATTTTGTCCATGTCAGATGGCTGCATTTGACAAAAAATTAGAATTTGTTCTTCGGAGGCAAAATAAACATTCGATCGAGCTATTAAGGTAAAATTTACTTTCATTATTTTTAGTGAATACTTTAAAATATTAATACAAAAAAGTTGCACAATGTTAAGCAGATAAAATTAGTTAATTTAAGCTCATTTAGTTGTAAAATATAGCAACACAATATTTTAAAACACTAATTGTGTACATAGGGTACACGCCATAAAATATCAAATTTTAGCTGAAAATTTGAAATTTAATTTTTTTTACTATTTTTCCCATTATTAGACCAATATATAGATTTCAAATATTTTTTTTTCATAAAAATAGAAAAATCTTGCAGGGAAGGGTTAAATGATTATGTAAATCTTCTAATGTAGTTTAAATAATTCACGAAAAATGCTGTAGAAGATAAAATTTTCATGAATTCATAGTTCAGTACATAAAAGTTTGATTTAATGCCTACTTTGATAAATTTAAAAGTTTTCATAATGTCTAACAGGGAACCGGAAACTGGAACTATACAGAACCGATTTCAAAAGTAATGGTAGCAAATTGATGGTGACAGTCCTTGTTCAACATGGGCTATGTTTTATGTCTGTGGCACAACCCCCAAGGTCGTGCAGGAGCAAAAAACGTTATAAAAATGCAATTTTTGTGTTACTGAAGGGCCTAGAAATTTGAAATTTGGCATGGTAGTTATAAGATATAAATGCTCTCTAAGAACACTTTCTAACAAATTAGAAATTTAAAAGGGCTGAAAATGCACAAAAGCGTTCTAAAAACGTTCTAAATTACAATTTCTATGCAATATCAGGAAATACCAAAACTGATTTCAAAATTAAGTGTTGCAAAGTGATGGTGCCAGTCCTTGCTCCAACATAGACTACATGTTATGTTGGTGCCAATACCACTTGGGGGTTGCAGGAGCAAAAAATCGATCTAAATTGCAATTTTTGTGATACTGAAGGGGGTAGCAACTTGAAGTTTAGCGTGGTAGTTATTAGATGTAAATACTCTTTAAGAATAGTAAAAAAAAAAATCGAAATGTGGTAAAAATGCATGAAAAGCGTTCTAAAAACGTTCTAAATTGCAATTCCTATGCAATATTAAGAAATACCAAACCGAGTTCAAAATTAATGGTTGCAAACTGTTGGTGTGAGTCCTTGCTCCAACATAGGCTATATTTTATGTCGGTGTCGTTGCTACTACCACCTGGTGATTGCAGGAGCAAAAAACGTTCTAAATTGCAATTTTTGTTATACCGAAGGAGGTAGCAACTTGAAATTTAGCGTGGTAGTTACTTATAAGATGTAAATGCTCTCTAAGAACAGTTTTAAAAAAATCAAAATTTAAAAGTGGTGAAAAAAGCGTTCTATAAACGTTCTGAATTACGATTTCTATGCAATTGTTAAAGATAGAAATTTGAAATTTGGCGTGGTAGATATTTATAATATTTAAATGCACACTAAAAAGGGTTTCTCAAAAATTCCAAATTTAAAAGGGGGGTGAAAATGCGCGAAAAGGGATCTAAAAACGTTCTAAATTACGATTTCTATAGAATCTCAGGAAATACCAAACCGATTTCAAAAGTAATGATTGCAAATTGATGTTGACAGTCCCTGCTCCTAGTCCTAGGCTATGTTTTATGTCGGTGCCACTAGCACAAGGGAATTGCAGGAGCGAATACCGTTCTAAATTTGCAAGTATCAGTGTTGAATCCAGACCTTTACCTCCGGGGGGGGAAATTTTGATCCCTGGGGGGGACACTAGTATTCCAACATGAAATTTTCTCTGATTTCATTAATATACTAAAACCTGCTAAAGCGGAATCTCCGAGGATCAGAAAAAGTTTCCGTCTTAACAAGTATCCCTCCAGTCGGGATTTTGAAAATCTTCTGTTTCCATAGATCATGCTATATATAAGTTTCTATTTCTTAATTTCAAATTGAAAATTTAAAAAACTTTTAAAAATTCTATTTAATTTAAGATACTCTTGTACTTTATTGTGCCCAAACCATTATTGAAAAGATAAAAAATAAGTGTGGCATTCTTAGGTTATTGTCACTCGTCACTCCTAAATATAACTTATATAAGTTATGGTCATTTGTTTTTCATTTAATCTCATTATATCCTACAGTTTAACTTGCCATACAGGATTTGAATATCCCATTTCATAAAAGTTTTGAATCAACATTGCTACAATTTACCTCTGAAATATTTCTATTAATATACAGTTATTCATGAAACAGCACCGAAAAATGGCAATAAATCACAATTAAATAATAAACTTCGTTACAAGAATAAGAAACAAAGTTTACATACTTAATAATACAATAACAAATTTTTATTATTTGATATTTACTTATTATTTAATAATAATGCTTTCACACACAGACGCGGACAGTATTAAATGGAATAGGGAGAGTTTTCTCCCGTTTTTCGTGGGGGGAGAATGTAGTTGGGCAACGCCCTACTATGTTAAACCTTTTACTGTAGATGAAATTTATATATTTTTTTCTCTTAATTTTTTAATTATTTTGTAACGTCCGCAATATTTTCAAACTTATGAAAGATAAAAGTTATGTAACATTTCAAAATTTAAAATAGAAACCCCATTTGTATACTTCTATCTGCGTCTATGTTTAAGTATAACTTCTTAATATTAATGAAAACAAATCTTCCGTAACATTCATGTCCACTAAAGAAATAGAGATTTCACTCTTTTTTTAAATACTTTAATTTTATAAAATATTAATAGCAATTTAAATAAATAATACCATATAATGTGTATTTACTAAATAGTAATTATAATATTCTATATGTAAAACCATCAAATCTACCTTGTGTACAAAACTAATCCTTACTTCTTATAAAGCACTGTTTTTGATAAATCGCATAAATTCAGTATTAAATTTGTAATTGCTCACCTTTAAACTAAGCGAATGCGTCTTGGTTTCGAAGATGCATAATGTGTGATCACTGCATCGATGAATTCATCTGTTGGCTCCTCATCACCTTCGATAGATACTTTAATACACGATTGTAAAGTATCCTGCCCCATGCGATTTCTGAGTTTTGTCATAATTCTATTCATTGTGCTAAATGACCTTTCTACACTCGCTGTTGAAATTGGTACACACAATACACACTCGGCAAGTTTTTTCAAAACTTCGTATCCAATATCAGCTTTTAAAATGAAAGAAGCGACATCTGTACTGGTATTATCTAAATTACTGTGTGCAACGTACTTAAAAGAACGGAGATCTGCCACTGCTGCATCCTCTTCCTGAATTCCAAAAAGATGGCACAGCTCCTTACACTGCTTTTCATTTATTTTTACAAATTCTCCAAAGCTTCGAAAAAATGCACATAGTTCTATTAAGCGCAGTGCTTTATCATTAAATCTTTCTTTAACTTGATGAATCATTTTTTCTATAAAAGTTTTTGCACTTTTTAAGAAATTTTTTTTCGTGTCATTAAAATTTATGCTCTTAATTTCTGATACATCACTCTCGAGACCTTTAATTTTAATGTGCAATTCGTTATTATCATTGTCACTATCACAAAAGTTGGCAATTTCTTGAAAGTGTTGTTGTTGTATTTATGACGGCCAATTATCTGCACAAGGGATATAGGCCCATGGGGGAGTGCCCTTCGTGGGGGTCTTTCTAAGGGAACCTAACTCGTATTAACGCTTGGAAATCCAAGGTTCGAAGAAAACCACGAAAACTCCGAACGATTAGGCCGACGGGCGCGATTGGGATCGAACCCAGCACCTCCCGTCTACCAGCTTCGAGAGCAGAACCTCTCAGCCACTGGTGGGGCATTTCTTGAAAGTGATCAACTGTCCCAGAAACAAGTTGAGGAAGAAATGAAATGCTAAGAGTTTTCTTTTGAAGAATTTTGCTTAAATTCGATACAGCATTAAGTGTTTCATCCATAACGACTAAACTGATTATAAAACTAATATTAATCATTTCCAAGAGAATACCACCAGCTAAACTTGCTAAATCAGCACCATCCTTGTGTATGTGTTCACATGCAATCATAATCGATTTAAAGGATAAAAATACAGCATGAACAGTACGGTAATTGCTAAGCCAGCGTATATCCGTTGCCTCAGGTATGATTTGAACTTGTTCTTCTAAAGCTTTCTGTATTTCGTGCAAAATTTTTCCTCTCTTAGGAGAACTATGAAAAAGTTTATAAATATCTTTAACTGTGTGAAAAAATCGTTTAATCATTATAGTCTTGTTTCTTGAATTAGTGACAGCTAATGATAGAATATGGGATCTGCAATGAATGTAAGGCACTTCGCATTGTTTAGCTTCTGAAATACGAGCACGAACACCAGTTATACTACCACTAAAGTTCGCCGCACCATCAAAAGAACATGAAACCAATTTATCATATGACATATTTCTTTTTTTTAAAGCTAAAAATATTGATTCAGCATCAATTCTTTCTAAGTATATTATGCACAAAAATCTTTCTTTTACTTCGGAAACTGGATCATGGACGACGTGCCACACCATTAGTGATAATTCACTTTGATTGTTTATGTTCGTCGACTCATCTCCCATTATAGAATAATACTTACCATTAAGTATTTTGTCATCTGCTTTGTCTAAGATTGTGCATATTGAGCTTAATATTTCAGAAGCAGTTGATTTACTTATGTAAGTCGATCTTTCACTTTGAGACTTAACCCAGTCGCGAAGAGTTTCATTTTCTCTCATTAAAATTCTTTGAACTAAGGGTTCATATTTTGTAGTGTGGGGTATCTCCTCTTTAGCTAAAAAATACACACTCCTAATTAATGAAGATAAAGCTTGTCTATTTTTATCCCTTTCGTCTTCGCTGTATTGGATTATTTGTGTGTGTATAGGAGCATTTAAATTCTGTAATCTTTCATTTTCCATAAAAACAGATTTGCAATGTTTGTCTGATATTGAGTGTTTTTCAAGTTTTCCTGTACTGCCAGTTGCTTTCCTAAAATTTGTGAAGGGCACTGATATGAATACTCCACTTGTTTTTTGGAATACCTCTGCATCATTTTTTAAATGCTTTTCACACAGCTCGCAAAATGCACCACCACGAGTTCGATCAAAATACAGCCATTCATATTTATCTTCACACTGTTTTTGATATTTGAACTTGCGTCCAACATTTTTATCTTCTGGTTGAGGTTGTCCACTAACAGTACTACACGAAGGTATCGAGGGTGGAACTATCGCATTGCAGGCTTCACTTTCATTCAAAATTAGTTGAGAATTATTATTTTGATTTTCAACAGATGACTGTACACTGTAAAAAAAAATCTGTAGTTCTACAGATGTAAAGTTACATGCTTACTAAACTTTCACCTGTAACTGTACGTAAAAAGCTGCAAATCTACAAAACTAGTTTTTGTAAAGCTACAAAAATCAGTAACTTTACAAATGAATCTGCTAAAATTTCAGTAAATTTACTAAACTTTTATTTGTAACCCTGGCTGCACTTACGTGAAAAGTTCTCGGAATCCCAGTTTCCAAAAAAATTCTTAGTAACCTTACAGATTTTTTGATTTTCGGCGCAAAAGTGTGTCTGTTACATGACATTTTGTTGTTGCCGTTACATGAAAAGTTCTAGGAATCCCAGTTTCCTAGGAAAACTTTAGTAACTTCACAGATTTTTTTTTACAGTGTACTAAAGGTTCTTTCACTACGTCTTCTTTTTTTAATTTGGATATAAGAAAATAATTTCGACTGTTTTGACATAATTCAATATCAAAAATAATTCCTATCTAATATTCAATTTAAGCTGTAATTTTTATCTGTAACAATCAAGACAGAAAAGCGCAATAGATTAACCAGACACAGTGTCGTCTAGAACTAGTGTCACCTAATTGCTTATTGGTAGTCTTTGAAAATGAAATTTCCCTAGCATTCTACAATAAAATAAGAAAAATAAAATATTTTATGTTAGCGAACAAGTAAATACCGGATGTAATTTATAAAGTTTGCAAAGTTAGAAATATTTAGACATTTTCAGTAACTAAATCTTTTTAAAACTATTAACTATGAAAAATTTCTGTGCCTTTAATTCAGTTGTCCATACCCGCTCAAAATCTGTTATAATAATGTTTTTGACAGCATAATCAATTTATCATTCGATAAATGAATTTGGTTTTTCCAAGAGAAAATTACATTTAGATAAAGCAGTTATTTGTGTAATACGGGATAAACAAATGGATTATTACTGAAAGGATTAACTTTCAAGATATTTTATGAGTGAACGGAATAATAACAATATATCATATTTTAATTAAGAAACACACAAATTTAGAATTTCACAATAAGGAAGTAATAATATTTATTTTATGGGCTAGTACTTTGTAACAGAAAAAGTTTTATTTATGATACATGAAATTAATATTATAACCTCAAAAATATAATGAATAATATTTCACTGGATAGGAAAAGCTTATTTAGATAAATTATTAGCGTGATATGATACATTCAATGAATTATTATGTTTATTGTTAAGATTGAATAATGGATATTCAGCGAAAAAATACATTTTATGGTATAATTTAAGTACATTTTAGAGAAATTGAGAGTCTAATTAAAAATATCTAAATAATTTAATAATTGATGCAGTTAGAGCAAGTAAGCCAAAAATATTTGATTTGACATCACACCTGTCAATAATGGAATCTTCTCCTAACCAGAAAACTTTTACGGTCCCAATGAAAGCAATTGTAGTATATTAAAAGCCGCAAATATAAAATTGAAAGATGTGGAAGAAAAATTCCGTTACAGACACATTTCCGTCTTAGAAAGTATCACGCAGTGCACTATTTTTGCTATAACCGGTTTTTTTTGTTGTTGTTTAAGAGAGGATTCCGCATTCCACTATAGACAGGTTCTGTTTCCCAGACTTTACCGCATTTAATTTTTTTTGAAAATGTTATTGAAATAAATTTATACCAGTTGTTTTATAATTTTACAAAAAAAAAAAAAAAAAAAAAATTGGAGTTAGTATTTAACAACAATTTCTTACAGTTTAATCTCATATATGGCACCAAAATTAAAATTTAAGTTTTACTACCGGTATGCTTTAAATAAATATTATGCAAGTATTAGCGGTATGCTAATTAATAATTATGTAATTTGTTTCTTCTTCTTTTTTTTTAAATCTTGTAACTGCTATTGTACACAAAAATATGACACGCACCTATTGTGCAAAAAGTTAGCTGAAAGGTTAAATATTAATAAACAGAATAAACATTAATTTCGCAATTTTTTTTAACTTCTTCGATTTTTCGAATAGCTTGTAAGACTTACTTATACAAAGCTGTTATATGTCGTAAAAACTGAACCTATCTGTAACGGAATAATACCTTAAAAGGAACATTTCCTTGTAATTGACGACAAAAATGCTATGCAAGTATATCTGTTAAGACAAATTTTTTTAACGGTACCTTACGATTCCATCTTAACAGGTTTTTCGGGAGGATTCGAAGGAAAATATCACTACTAGGAAATATAAGGAGAAAGTCAAAAATTTCCTCCGGGGGGGACATTTTTGAATCCCGGGGGGGACATTCCCCCCCGGGCCACCCCCTGAAATCAACACTGGCAAGTATTGTGATACTGAAGGGCCTAAAAAATTGAAATTTGGCATGGTAGTTATTAACAAGATGTAAATGCTCTCTAAGAACAGTTTTTAAGAAATTCGAAATTTAAAAATGTGAAGTGAGCAAAAAACACTCTAAAAACGTACTATTTTTGATTACTATGGAGTTGTTAGGGATAGAAACTTGAAATTTGGCATGCGCATGATAGTTATTTATAACATGTAAAAGCTCTCAAAGAACTGTTGAAAAAAAAATAGAAATTTAAAAGCTGAAATAAGCGAAAACCGTTCTAAAAATTTTCTAAATTACGATTTTGTTGAATTGTTAAAGATAGAACCTTAAAATTTGGCATGACAGATTCTTACAAGATGTAAATGCTCTCGAAGAACAAATTTCTAAAAAAATAGAAATTTAAAGAGGTAAAATGAGCGAAAAGCCTTTTACAAACTTTCGAAATTACGATTTCAATGGCATCTCGCGAAATACCAAACCGATTTGAAAATTAATATTTGCAAATTCATGGTGATAATACCTGTTCCAACATAGATTATATTTTATGTCGGTGCCACTACCACCATGGGGGTTGTAGGCCGTTAAACTGGAAGCTTGGACTATGGCATAATGGTTACTTTTTAAGATGTAAATGCGCGCTAAAAACGGTTTCTAAAAAATTCAAAACCTCCAATGAAAACTGAAATGAGCGTAAAAGCTTCAAAATACATTTAAAATTATCATTTATTTAGTATAACTTTTAGTTCTTCTCATAAATTTAAGTCTCATTTTCACCTAATGCAGTGTAATAATGAAGTTTAGTTAGACTGTATCTTAATTAGTCATTTTGAATTATCCTTAGCAGTACAATTTCTTCTAATAGAAATATGCATACAAATACCACTTGGCATTTTTCAAGTATTACACGAGAGTTTTGATAGTAAATTGTATTTCTGTGGTGGCCATAAAAATGTTATTTTGCTGTAATACCAGTTTATATTAATTGATTTTTAATACCGATTACATATTATTTACTTAAATTTGTTTAAATATTTTTTATTACATATTGCTAAGTTAATAATTATTCTGTGATGCACTTTAAAATTTGTATGAATGTCGCTGGGGCCTTTTTTTTATATTTTTATCCACACTAGTTCCTTCTTACACCTAACTGCCAAGTAAAAGAGAAGAAATACTTTGAAATACCAATTCAGTAAGATAATCTTTTCAGGCGATGGAAAAATAATGAATGAACTTCACCTCATGTTATATTCATAAAGAGGCTTGCTGTTTTTTTTTGTTTGTTTGTTTTTGTTTTTGTGTGTTGTCGTAGAATAGCGCTTCTCTTGTGAGAGCGTTGGTATTCTTATCACTTTGAGGCTCCTTTCCATTTGGCCCAGGGCAAAGCATTTTTTAACTTTTCTTTTCATCGTTATTTACGTAATTTAACTCTTAAAAGGTAAGAGGTTTCAGATTACAAGACGCCTCTATTATCTTCCTTTCCCTTTTCAAACAGTTTTTTTTCTTTTGAATATTGCTGAAAGCGAAATGTCTTAATTATCTTAATTGGAAATTCTCTCAGCAAGATACCAAGGCATATACTCTATTAGCTTTGAAATAGGTTTCTAATAAAATTAATTTACATATCGTATAAATCTTATTTCACATTATCTTGTAGCATCCTTGATCTATTTACTTATCAGTGATTTTTTTTTTCTTAAAATAAATAGATTGTAGTTCTTTTTTTTATATAGGCTAGTAATATGTTAACGTGGACGCCAGCAGAAATAAATCCAGGCAGGTCCGCAACCTAGACCGCGCTTTTTTCCAAATGAAAAACACAAACTTGAAATAAGATAAACTAAGATTTTATAAAATTATGTAGAAAATCACTTAAAATCATCCAAACTAAATAAAAGGTGCTAAAAGCGATAAAAAATACACTTAAAAGGCATATAAATATCTTTATTCAGATCGACATATGTTTCATCACTCAAACGGCGACATTCTCAAGATCTTTGCTGATACAAATATTTTCGCAATTTTTTTTTTTAAAAACAAGAAGTTGGTAAATAAAATCACGATACCGTATAATGAAAAATAAGTGCAAAAATAAAATAAAATACAAATGGATATTTATGAACCCGAATAAACTTCAACTATTGTTTCTTATTCCATCAAGATTTTATTTACCATCCATTATCCGCGAATCAATAGAGATCTTTTTACGCAATGAGAATATTTGCAATGATTCAGTCTCCATTGAGTTGCCTAAAATTTAAAAAGCGATGCTCTGCGAATAAGAAACAATAGTTAAAGTTTATTCACGTTCACAAATATCCATTTTTGTTTTATTTTATATTTACGCTTGTTTTTCATTATACATGTGGTCTTGTGATTTTATTTACCAAATTCTTGTTTTTAAAAATTTTTGCGAAAATATTTGTTTTAATAAAGATCTTGTGAATGTCGTCGTCTGAGCGATGAAAGATCTTTTTACGCAATGAGAATATTTGCAATGATTCAGCCTCCATTGAGTTGCCTAAAATTTAAAAAGCGATGCTCTGCAGAATAAGAAACAATAGTTAAAGTTTATTCACGTTCACAAATATCCATTTTTATTTTATTTTATATTTACGCTTGTTTTTCATTATACATGTGGTCTTGTGATTTTATTTACCAAATTCTTGTTTTTAAAAAATTTTGCGAAAATATTTGTTTTAATAAAGATCTTGTGAATGTCGTCGTCTGAGCGATGAAAGATCTTTTTACGCAATGAGAATATTTGCAATGATTCAGCCTCCATTGAGTTGCCTAAAATTTAAAAAGCGATGCTCTGCAGAATAAGAAACAATAGTTAAAGTTTATTCACGTTCACAAATATCCATTTTTATTTTATTTTATATTTACGCTTGTTTTTCATTATACATGTGGTCTTGTGATTTTATTTACCAAATTCTTGTTTTTAAAAATTTTTGCGAAAATATTTGTTTTAATAAAGATCTTGTGAATGTCGTCGTCTGAGCGATGAAAGATCTTTTTACGCAATGAGAATATTTGCAATGATTCAGCCTCCATTGAGTTGCCTAAAATTTAAAAAGCGATGCTCTGCAGAATAAGAAACAATAGTTAAAGTTTATTCACGTTCACAAATATCCATTTTTATTTTATTTTATATTTACGCTTGTTTTTCATTATACATGTGGTCTTGTGATTTTATTTACCAAATTCTTGTTTTTAAAAATTTTTGCGAAAATATTTGTTTTAATAAAGATCTTGTGAATGTCATCGTCTGAGCGGTGAAACATATGTCGCTCTGAATAAAGGTATTTATATGTCTTTTAAGTGTATTTTTTATCACTTTTAGCAATTTTTAGCTTATCTTGGAACTAAGATATTTTTTAGCAAAATCGTGCAAAAACAATTTTTAATCATAGCAATGTAAAAAACTAATACAGAAATGTAACGTATAAGAACTAATTAAAAATGCTCCAACCGGCTTTTTTATTTTATTTTTTTTTTTTTTTTCAAAATTGAGAATTGTGAATAAAATTTCAAAATTCAAATTGAAAAGAAAATGGGGAAAAGGGCGAAAGTCTTTTCTGTTGTTCGTCAAGAAAAAGGCTTTTCTCTCTGCTCCCTGAAGTTCCCGCCTAACATAATTTCTAAACACATGAATGTTAAAGGAAGACAGTTCGTTTCACGGGAGTTAATGGGATAGGGACCCCATCCCCTCCTTCCTTACGAAATATCATTACTTTTTTTTTTCTCTCTCTCTTAGTATTTAATTATAGTTTAAAAGCTAGCAACGTTTTCGTCACCTGATTTTATCATGGCTCATTTTTTTATATGTTCTTCCCTTTTATGGTGCAATACGTTTGCAACCGGTCTGGCAGTCCGGAGACGTTGCGTTTACCAGTGGCAGAAGGGGTTATGCAGGTCAAAAAACTTCAAAATTACGTCATTTTATCAAGGCTCATTTTTTTTATATGTTCTTCCCTTTTATGATGTAGTACGTTTGGAACCGGTCTGGAAGTCCGGAGACATTGCGTTTACAAGTGGCTGAAGGGGTTATACAGGTCAAAAAACTTCAAAATTACAAACAAAAATCCTGCTAAAATGACGTAACATTTGTTTATACTAACTATTTGTGATATTAATCCATTATTGCCAGACGTTACCAATGTCGCTAAGACCCTGCCAGATCCACATTTATAGATAACATATTACTCTTTGGCTATCAGACGATCTATAATTAATTTGCAAGGCATAATTTCGGTTGCAAAGTTAATGCCAGCCGGCATTAAATATGGCAACCGAAGTGCCTGTTTCAAGAGTGGTTTATAGTTTAAAAATTATAAGTTATCTTTACGTCATTTTATCAAGCATAAAAATCACAAGATACTCTTTGGCTAGCAGACAACCTATAATTAATTTGCCAGACACAAATGCGGTTGCAAAGTTAATGCCAGACGGCATTAAATATGGCAAGGAAAGTGCCTGTTTGAAGAGTGGTTTATAGTTTAAAAATTATAAGTCATCTTTACATCATTTTATCAAGCTTAAAAACTACACGATATTACTCTTTGGCTAGCAGACAACCTATAATTAATTTGCCAGACACAAATTCGGTTGCAAAGTTAATGGCAGACGGCTTTAAATATGGCAACCTAAGTGCCAGTTTCAAGAGTGGTTTATAGTTTAAAAATTATAAGTCATCTTTACGTCATTTTATCAAGCTTAAAAATTACACGATATTACTCTTTGGCTAGCAGACAACCTATAATTAATTTGCCAGACACAAAATCGGTTGCAAAGTTAATGCCAGACGGCTTTAAATATGGCAACGAAAGTGCCTGTTTCAAAAAATTGCATCTTCTGTAGGGATTTGGCTTCATTTAATGACAGTGAACGCTTAATTTTAAACAATAAACCACTCTTGAAACAGGCATTTCGGTTGCCATATTTAAAGTTGTCTGGCATTAACTTTGCAACCGAATTTGTGTCTGGCAAATTAATTATAGGTTGTCTGATAGCCAAAGAGTAATACCTTGTAATTTTTATGCTTGATAAAATGACGTAAAGATGACTTATAATTTTTAAACTATAAACCACTCTTGAAACAAGAACTTCAGTTGCCATATTTAAAGTCATCTGGCATTAACTTTGCAACCGCATTTGTGTCTGGAAAATTAATTATAGATTGTCTGATAGCCAAAGAGTAATATGTTATCTATAAATGTGGATTTGGCAATGTCTTAGAGACATTGGTAACGTGTGGCAATGATGGATTAATATCAGAAATAGTTAGTATAAAAAAAATGTTACAAACAAAAATCCTGCTAAAATGACGTAATTTTGAAGTTTTTTGACCTGCATAACCCCTTCTGCCACAGTTATACGCAACGTCTCCCGACTGCTAGACCGGTTGCAAACGCTCTACACCATAAAAGGGAAGAACACATAAAAAATGAGCCTTGATAAAATGACGTAATTTTGAAGTTTTTTAACCTGCATAACCCCTTCTGCCACAGTTATACGCAACGTCTCCCGACTGCTAGACCGGCTGCAAACGCTCTACACCATAAAAGGGAAGAACATATAAAAAAATGAGCCTTGATAAAATGACGTAATTTTGAAAAGTTTTTTGACCTGCATAACCCCTTCTGCCACAGGCAAACACAACGTCTCCCGACCGCCAGACCGGTTGCAAACGCTCTACACCATAAAAGGGAAGAACACATAAAAAATGAGCCTTGATAAAATGACGTAATTTTGAAGTTTTTTAACCTGCATAACCCCTTCTGCCACGGGTAAACGCAACGTCTCCGGACTGCCAGATCGGTTGCAAACGTACTACATCATAAAAGGGAAGAACATATAAAAAAAAATGCGCCTTGATAAAATGACGTAATTTTGAAGTTTTTTGACCTGCATAACCCCTTCTGCCACTGGTAAACGCAACGTCTCCGGACTGCCAGACCGGTAGCAAACGTACTACACCATAAAAAAAAAGAACATATTAAAAAATGAGCCTTGATAAAATGACGTGTTTTTTGACGTTGCTAGCTCTTAGACTATTAGTTTAAGTCAACTGGGAAGAAGAAATTTCACTGGCTTTTTTATTCTAAATCTTTAGAGAAAAAGATGATTTAGTTAATTAAATTTGAAATCCAGGTAGTGCAAATGCCCCTCCCCTCTTGCCGGCCCACATGTATTATTGATAATAACCAAGAGAAATCTAAGAATGTTTTATCGCAGAAGAAAATTTAGATGGAAAATTCAAGTTAATATTGATTAAAGTATGCGCATATTGAATTTGTAATTTGTAAAAAATAAATATTATCTAAGTTATTAAGTCTTGCTTTAATAAATTATGCTTGACATTCCTGTTTTGCAGGTCTCGCCGAACCGATCAAGTTGCGCGGAAACGAATCCGGGGAAGACAGTTTTTTACTTAAATGGACAGTGAAGTCGTACAGTCCCGTTATTGAATATCAACTGAAGATACGAAAACATAAGGTATATATATTTTTTTCAATTTTTACTGAAAAATAAGATATATTAAAAGAAGTTTCTGTAGTTTTTAATATGTAAAATTATTATTATTTTTTTTTACTTCGCAAGTCCTTATATGATAACAAATAATTTATTATTGTTTGTTGCTCTATTTGGTTATCTCTCTATCTCTCTTTGAAATGCTCAGATCGAGACGAAATTTGAATGTTTCTTTTAGACAATATATTAAGATACAGTAATGTAACTATTCTTCAAATGGTTGTTGTCATCTGTTCTTAACACTTTCTAACGTACTTGAAAATACACTCAGACTGTCCTGTAATTTATGTATGTTATTGGGGTACCATGGCATGTTCGATAGTGAAAATGAAGTGTATATCATTTATATTTCATTTACAGGGCCACTCAACAAAATTTTGTTACATTATGGCAAATGGGGAAAAAATGGTTTGCACAGTGTATTTTAATGATGTTACAGTATTTCAAACATACTGAAATTTATACACAAACTGGTGTACTTTACAAGATACTTCATTTACAAAAGAATTCGATTATAGCCATGAGTAATAATTGCTGGAAGTACGTTTTCAATTGTGGTATGCGTTTTTAAATTTATCTAATTTTTTACATATTACTTGGTGTGTAAAAATTCTATATACACTGGTCTCCAAAAGTTAAGGAACAGGGGCTGGATGCTTTCGATTGTACACGATTTGTCGAATATCTACCAAAATTATTGGCGAATTATTCTTGAACTTCTGGGATGTAAAGAACATGTTTCATTTCATATTTTTCTATGAATATTTAGTCGGGAGGAGAATTAGAGGGCTAATAATAAATTTAATATTAAAATAATATTTGGGATCACCTATGTAACAAAAAAAGCTGAAAATGGTCTGTTACTGTGTTAAATTACTATTTGTGGTCCTGTTCAATGTTTGTGCGCATTTGTGTAAGCATAGCACTCATATTCATGAAGATGTTATTGTGTCTGTGGAAAATTCAAACGTTTTTTGTTTATAGCATGCAGAGTTTTCAACCAAATTTAACGCAACTTTTCGAAAACCTGATAAAGAACAGTAGCAACAGTATACTGCAATTAAAACATGAATATATTAGGTAGATTTCATATGAAATACTAACTATTCCATTCTCCCCTATGTTGAAATTTCGAAAAAATGTTTTGCAGTTTTACACCGATCATGACCCCTAGAGCCTAAACCCACCCCCAGTAAAAAGCTTTATATATCTATCTATCTATCTATCTATCTATCTATCTATATATATATATATATATATATATCACTTTTTATGGACACGATAATTTCCATAATTCTGAATAAATCTTTTTCTAACTGATCCATAAAATCAAGGGGCATAAAGTCTCAGTCAAGTTCGTTAATGGGCAAAATCGGACTAAGGGGGTAGAAATAGGGAGGGGTTTTGTGAAAAACGAAAAAACTCATAACTTCTTAATTATAATACACATAGACTCAGTTTAAAGTTATTCTTACTTATAAAAAAACGACCAAAAATTTATGCATCACAGATTTTTGATAAAATTAAAAATGGGCTCAAAAGGCGAAAAAAATAGGGTTTTGGGGATAAAAAAATTCATAACTTCGTCAATTCTCAAGATATCAAATCCAATCTAATTTATTATAAATTTTCTTAATATTATCTACAACTTTTATATTGACAAGTTTTTGATAGGATCAATTCTTACCAAATAAAAGAGGGGGGGGGGGATTGAAGATGAAAAAATGCATAACTTCGTCAATTTAGAAGATATCAAATCCGCATGAATTTATTATATATCTTCTTAATATTTTCTACAACTTTTACATTGACAAGTTTTTAATTGGGCCACTTCTTACAACAAAAACAAATTAAAAATACATAGAGGTTGAAGAAAAAAATATCGTATTAAGGATGTGGTGAAATCCAAACTGCTTATTTTCTGTCTCATTTTTAAATTCATTTTTGCTTTCAAACGATCTAATTGGTAGATTCTCTTATTCAGAAACTATATAATGTTCCGTAATGGTCGATTTTTTGAAAGATTCAGAATATATTTCAAAAAATGATGTCAAAGTGGGCATTTTGAACCGAATTTTTCGAAGCGATTGTGTTGGAAACGAAAAATATGGTCCTACTGAGAAAATAATTGTTTATAAATCAAGTTCTAATTAATTGAACGAAAAATAAAAACACAGGTCGCTTACAAATCTCTTAAAAAGTCACATCAGCAAGTTTTATGTTTTTCCTTTTAAAAATGAATCTGAAAATGTGTCAGAAATTTTCGAGTTGTTGAGCATGGAAAAACATTTTTTCAATACTGCCTTAACATGACTCTGATAAAACCAGCTCTAATATAAAAATGAAATTAAAAACTCGTCAAAAGCAGCCAGATAAAATTGTTAAAGTGAGTTTATCTTTAATCATAATTTAGTTTTTGTTGGTGAAATTAGTACTTAACTTCGAAATCTACCTGCGCCCGTAGGCCGAGCCGGCAGGGATTTTTGAATATTTGATGGGATATGGACGTTTGTATGAAATAATTTTTAACGGTGCATGCGTGAAAGATTCTAACATTTTTATTTTTTTAATTTGGTAGTCCACCATTTAGGGCAACTTATATAAAAAGTCCAGTCAAATACCACAAAAATTCCCAAAGATAGGGGCGATGTAGTGAGTTGCTTTCTAAAAATAGCTGTATTATAAGGGATTTTCTACATCTTTTCAATCAGTTCACTATATTTTTCTGAGTTTCATAATATTTGACTGGATTTTTTATAGGAGTTGCGCAAAATAGCTGACTACCAGTTATGAAATAAAAATTTTGAAATCTTCCACGCATACGCAGTTAAAAATTATTTTATACAAATGCCTATATCCCATCAAATATTCAATATATTCATGTTTTAATTGCAATATACTGTTGCTACTGTTCTTTGTCAGGTTTTTGGAAAGGTGTGTTACATTTGGTTGAAAACTCTGTAAGCTATAAACAAAAAACTTTTGAATTTTTCTCAGACATAATAACATCTTCTCAGGAACATGAGTGCTATGCTTACACAAATGCACACAAACGTTGAACAGGACCCAAATAGTCATTTAACACAGTGACAAACCATTTTCAGCATTTTCTGTTACATAGGTGATCGCAAATATTATTTTATTATTAAATTTATTATTAGCCCCCTGATTCTGCTACCGACTAAATCTTTACCGAGAAATATGAAATCAAACATGTGTTTTACATCCCAGAAGTCCAAGAACAATTCGCCAATAATTTTGGTAGATATTCGACGGACCGTGTACAATCGAAAACATCCAGTCCCTGTTCCTTAACTTTTGGAGACCAGTGTATTATATACAGGGCTGCACAAAAGAATTCGAGCGCATTTACGCTTTTTGACGGATATTGGCGAATTGAAATTTTGAACTGCGTTGTGCATTTCCTTACATTTAAATTTTTGCATACGACGTGGTATAATATACAGGGTGTTCATAAAAAAAAACTTTGACTGATATATGGACCTCTAGCGGCCGGTTTGTTCAACCTATCGAGATGAGATTTCAGATATAGTTATTCAGAGGTATGAGCTCGGGATTCTGTGAATGGCAATAAAGTAGCGCTATAGGTCTGAGGTCTGTGGATCGTGGAGGCCACAGGAATGGTAAATGGTATAAGATGACGCGGTCGCCAAAATGCTGTTCCAGGACCCTGCGAACTTGCATCCAAACGATGTCATTCAATGCATTTCGCTACAGCAATTCTGCTATGACGTAATTTTGCATCATGGCTGTATAGAGAGAGCCTGTCACAGAGCACGTTACAAACCCCGTTGGTGTCGCTTCCTCAAAGAAGTAAGGGCCATGAACAATTGTGCCAGCAATGCCACTCCACACAATAACTTTGGCGTCGTATAAAGGTACTGGTGTAGAGATGGTAAATATAGTTATTTTTGGTTAACAGGTTACATCGTTCCATACTTGTACGGGTAACAAATTCCAACAACCTGTTATTTTTATAACATATAACTAATCGCTGTGTATCCGATCGACGGATGTTTTAATTAGAAGGCGTTTCAAAAAAATGTCTGAAATAATTTTTTGACGTAATTAGAAATGCTGTTTTATATTCTGATGAATCAAAATCAGTGACTTGTTAAAAAATTAGTTTTTGCAAGACAAAAACTTACCTAGTTATAAACTTTGAATTTCATGCATTTTTGACGTTTTCTGACACTAAAAACATGTTTTTCCATTTATAGTGATTAAAACATTGAAAATTAATAAAATTCTAAGTATCATAACTCGGTAAGTTTTGACCATACAAGAATAAATTTTTGCTATTTTACTTGTTAGAACATGGCAAAACTTTTTCTAAATAAAACGTATAGTGTCCAGGCATTGATTAAAATTTGTAATTTCTTATCTATTTAAAAAGTAATTATTGTAATGTAAATCGATTTTTATGCCATGCAAAACAAAATTTGAAACATTTTGGAAACTGGCTATACCTCTAAAACTAACGGCTTAGAAATTAGTTAATGGTTAACGATAAAAGATACGCGCTCTATAATATTAAACACAGTTTTAACAACGAGATTTCTAAAAAAAAAATTGCATACAGCATAGATTATGAAACACTTTCCAACACATTCAGAATATATAACAAAACTTCACAATTTACAAAGGTGGAAGATGACGTCTTAATGAACAATTTGGAAAATGCAGGATGCATTTGAAAACACGATTTCTGCTATTACCATGAATAGTCGTTAAAACATACGATTTTTTTTGCAGCCCTGTATATGATCCACAGTATACTATATAGTATGCAAAATGTTAGTTCAGTTAAACGCATAATACACTTTAAAATTTCCGCTCAGCAATTTTAACAATGTTGTTGAGAACTTTTGTTCCACCTTGTATATGATCTAGAATTTATAAACACCAAGTAATATTTAAAAAATTAGTTACATTTAAAAAAGCATACGACAAATGAAAACGCACTTCCAGCAATTATTGTGCGTAGGCTTTTTATAAAGTACTTTTTATAAATTCAATGATTCTAAACTCGAGTTTTGCTGCTTTAGGGGGGGGAAGGGGGGAGTTGAGTAGAAATCGATGCTTTTAAATTATGCATAATTATTCAATTTTAGTTTGGAATTTTGAACAAGGGTGTTGTTGTGCTATCTTAAAAAAAAAAATAAAATAAATAAATCCCAGAATCTCTGCAACTCCATGTTCAAAGAAATTCATTGTAATTCCTATTCCTAATTTCTAATGTGTAACTGAGCTATATGTTTGGGAATATAATTCATAGGTATATAAATTTTTTAGTTTACTCGTTGAAAATTAGAAGCAAAACAAGAAAAGCACGAAAATGTATTTTTAGTTGGAAAAAAAACTGGTCAGATCAAACGTTAGACAAAACGTTACTGGGTTTTGAAAAGTCAAACTTGGCTTTTTGTTAAGTAAATGCCAAATAAAAACAATTAATATATATATATATGATTCTTGAGTACAAAGCATGTCAAGCATGAGCTTTTTTCTTACCAATTTTCAGATGTTTTTCTGATCTACTATTTATTTCACTGTTTCGTTTAGGCTCTACTTTGCACAATCAGAATCGGAGAAAGTATGTGATGGTGGTAACCTAGCACCAGGCACCAAGCCGAAAAAGCATTTAATTAGTGCTGCAAGTTGTTAGTTATTCATGCATTAGGGATTGATGAAATGTAAAATAATTTTTTAGCACTACACACCTAGCAGAGTTGTCAATAACTAGAGAGTGAAGATAGGGCCAAGTTAAGGGCGCAAGTCTGCTCAAAAGAAACGATTGAGGACGTTTTTAGTGAATGTTCTATTTTAGAGGCACGAAATTGAATTCTTGATTAAGGCAAATGAATCCATTTAAAATCATATGTTATTTAATTAACAGGGACTTTTCGGTAACATATTAATGGAATATTAGGTTCCAGCATAGTAAGTGTTTTTTTTTTTATCCTAATACGTTAAATAATGCCCATCCCTATACTGGTGCCACAGCGTACAGATTCGTGTCTGCCCAATGCACACAATTTTTTATGTTGACGTTGCCAGTTAAAGTGAAATGTGCCTCGTCTGTCCATAATATGCGAAGAGGCCAGTTGTTATCTGCATCATATCGGATAAGAAATTCATTTGCAAACTTCATACATTTTTTATGGTCCTCGTGTCCAACTTCTGGACTCGCTGGTACCGGTATAGAAACATGCAGATTACAGAGCGCAGTAGCTTTAGGACCGTTGTTTCCGGTATATCCAAAACTCGAGCTGCACCACTTGCAGTTTGCATGTGTTCTGAAGTTGCTATGTGATGCACTTCCATAACAGTGTCCTCAGGAACAGTTCGTCGTCGGACATCTTTCACAGGAGCAGCCAGTTTCTTCGAATTTTTTTACTAAATCACACAGAGCTTGCGGGGTACATCGACCACGCTTTTGGCAATGGTTTCGATGGTAAATACGCAAGGCTAACGTGGCATTCATCCCATTTTGATAATAGAATTTTACCAATTCCCCACGAACTTTCGCTGGCAGAGTCATTTCGTCGGCATGTGCAAGCTCCCGATTGAAGAACCAACATTCCCACCAGTGTTGAATTCAGACATTTTTCTCCGGGAGAGATTTCTGTGGCTCCGGGGGTACATTAAAAGTTCCGGGGGAGAAGTTGCACTTTTTGACCATTGAAAACACACAATCTCAAATCTTCCGGGGGGACATCTCATTGCTCAAGGAGGGGAATGTCCCCTTGGGACACACCCTGAATTCAATACCGACCCCACCCAGCTTTTTATCTGTTTTCTGCGTTGAGTATTTGGCGAACGGCGGGCGTTCTGTGATCGGTGTCTTGCCTCTGCCATATGCTAATTTCTTCCGTGAGCCCAATCGTGTTTTTTTTTTGTTTTTTTTTTTGGGGGGGGGGGGGGGGGGGCGTTCACAGAGCTGTTTTTGTGCATGCATAACGCATCCGTTTTTTTTTTTTTTTTTTTTTTTTTTTTTGTGATACACGTACTGTTCCAACGCTCTTTAGGGTTTTCGCATGCACTGAGTATTTTGCGGCGGGAAAAAATGGGCGTTGCCATTTAAAAATTTCGAGTTTCTATACCTATAACAGTAACCGTGAGCGCCGCTTTGTTGCCGTTCACAGAATTCCGAGCTCATACACCTGAACAGTGTTGCCAGATTGCGGATTTTGTCCCCATTTTGGGGGAATTTTGAAGCTCTAGGGGAATTTTTTGGAGGCAAGTAGTTCGTGGGGAAATTTTTGGGGACTACAAATAATTTTGGAAGAAAACTTGGGGACTTTTTTTTTTTTTTTTTTTTTTTTTATTATTATTATTTTCCGTAAAGATTTCTTTTAGTCCTGTAGAAAAACTGGAACTGTCTCGAACTCAATTTTGATTTGAAACACGAAAATACAATCCAGAAATCGGAAATATCAATCATGGCTATGGTCGTGTTCGTTATTTACTACATTACAGTTTACACGTATTACAGATGCACCAGACTCTAAAGTCTTAAGCTGCTTAAACCTGCACGTAACTAAATCTACAGGACTTATACGAAAAATTATTTCGCCGCACTTTAAAAAAAATTTAATTTAAATATGTGGAAAACAGATATTTTTCTCTTGTGATATACAAAAGCACATCGATTGATACAACGAAAATACTTTGCATTAGGATTATGTACTTCAGTATAGGGATGACCAAAAAATTAAAACAGCGTACCATCTAGGATTCATTCAAATCCCAACTGATAAGAGATTGTCTAAAGTTATGGTGCTAATGTAACAATAGTCCAACATTGTTAGACAATACTTTTAAAAACAAACGTAAAATAACTTGTCACTGCAAAATATATCTCTCTTTCTCTTAATGTAGCGACACAATATACATTCAGCCCAGTTTAAAAGTTTGCTTTTTGTAAATGGGGAATTTTTTCAAAAAAAGGCTTGTTTTGGGGGAAATTTTTGAGCTTAAATTACTTAAATATTTTTTATAGTGGTAAATTGAAAATTTAAAAATTTCCTTTTTGAGTAAAAACTGAGTTCGGGACTTTTGCGGAAAAAAACACTAATTTGGGGAAAATTTCAGAAATTTTGAGGAAATTGACTTTTGACTTTCTGGCAACACTGCTTCTGAATAACTACATCTGAAATCTCGTCTCGATTGGTTGAACTGAGCGGCCGCTAGAGGTCCATATATCGACAAAGTATTTTTATTACCGTCGTGTATGTACAAATCCATAGACCATATACAAGGCTGCACAAAAGAATTGGGATAATTTTCCAACTATAGATGGTAATTGTTGACATTGGGTTTTCAAATGTGTTACGCGTTTTCCAAATTGTTTACTTAGACATCATCTTTCACCTTATTAAGCGATGGAGCTTTGTTACAGTATATTCTGAATGTGTTGTAAACTGTTTCGTATACTGTTCTAGACACATTATTTTTCTTTCATACTTGTTTGCCAGTCAGATTGTTGTAATCTAAATTTCAAAAAGACATGCTCTCTTCCAGTTGTTGGTTTTACATATTTGCTCATAATTTCACAAATAGTGGTAAGAAGGGAACGAAAGATATTTATCTTATTTTATTTATTTATTTTTGATGGAACTCGGGGAGGGTCGACTATATGGATTCTAGTGGTGATGAAAAATCACATATTTCTATTTATCAATTCTTTATAATCACATATTAATTAACAATTTATATTTGAAAAAAGTTTAATCCAAAATATAAATTTCATTTATGTTTCGACTTTTCAAAGTATTGTATAACACATAATCAATGAATTACGTAAATTACTGTTAAAGTCATTTCTAAATAACCGTTGATTCATTTTTCAATAATTGATATCTCAACAACTAATCACTCAAAAGATGTGAAAATTTGTAAATCCGCACTTTTTAGCATGCTAAACATAATCATGCATTAAATTTCGGTAAGGTTAGTTGGGGTAACTGGACCCACGAGGTAACTAGGTCATAGGCTATCTCTCTATTCTAAAGAAAAGTAACTACCGCTGTCACCGCCGCCGCAGCCGGTTTTGAATTTTTTGTGACCGGAGGTCTTTCTTCGTTAATATTAAGAAAAATAATGCATACAAAAATATGAAAATCGGTAGTATTATAGAGAAATGTTTGATAAACACGCTGATGCAGACAGTTTTCAAATCTAAGAATTATTTTAAGAGATATTTAATGCTAAATTTGGACAAAATCGTTCCACTAAAAACGTTTTATAGGAGCAAAAACTATTCATGGGAATTTAATCATTTTTAGATCATTTTATACGTTTGAAGTTCCCGGTGTGCAGACTGTATTTCTTTTTTTAATTTGACTCCTTTTTTGAGGTTTTATTTCTATTTTAAATTCAAATTTTCACATTTTAGAAAGTGATATTAATTTAAACTGTTGTCAACTGTATAAACAGCGCAAACAATAATGTTTGCTTCAAATTAAAAAAAATATTTATACGTGTAAATAAATTAAAATTTTAAAGGTATATATAAACATTTTACAGACATACATACAATAAATACAATAAACCCAACTGGAGTGAAAAATTAGCCAGAGCCAGGAATCGAACCCCGGACCACAGTATACAAGACTGCTGCTCTAACCACTGAGCTACTCAGGCCGATATCTTGGTTTGCAATTTCCCACTAATAAACCATGTTGGGAAAGTCACTAGCCATCTATACGACAGCCTTGGATGACCGGAGATCGATGAATAGATTTTACTATAGATCTACGAAATATAATAATAAACACACATACTACAATACATATTAAAACACACATTCACACATAAATAACGCCTGCATTCAACAGTTAAAGGTATATATAAATATTTTACAGACATACATACAATATTGTATGTATAACCGCCGCGGCGAGCGGCCTCTCTTCGCCCGCAGCCCTTTATTCTTCCACTTATTCCGACTCTTTTGCGGAAGCAAGATTCGTAGGTCCCCAGCCACGTCCCGAGTATAAGACATTCTAGCGGAAGCCAGAATGAAAAAAAAAATCAAAAAATGAAACCGGACAAATTTAAAAGGGAAATTGCACAAATTAAAGACATCGAAAAGCGGGAAGGGAGGGCTCGGGGAGATGAAGCTACCGACCAACCACTGCTACTTCGAGCCCATTAGTCTAATGTTATTTATGTGTGAATGTACGTTTTAATATATATTGTAGTATGTGTATTTATTATTATATTTCGTAGATCGATGTAATAGTAAAATCTATTCATCGTTGTCCGGTCATCCAAGGCTGTCGTATAGATGGCTGGTGACTTTCCCAACATGGTTTATTAGTGGGAAATTGCAGACCCAAATATCGGCCTGAGTAGCTCAGGGTTTAGAGCAGCAGTCTTGTATACTGTGGTTCTGGGTTCGATTCCTAGCTCTGGCTAATTTTTCACTCCAGTTGGGTTTATTGTATTTATTGTATGTATGTCTGTAAAATATTTATATATAGCTTTAACTGTTGAATGCAGGCGTTATTTATGTGTGAATGTGTGTTTTAATATACATTGTAGTATGTGTGTTTATTATTAAATAAAAAATTTATTTACACGTGACTATTATAAACAGAAAAAAAAACATTTGGAATTAGAATTAAATAATTATGTACAAAAAGCAGGAACTTATTAAAAATTACGTTATAAAAACTATATTTACACGTGAATTTTAAGAGAGAAAGGAAATTGTAAAATGATAAATTCATTAACATGCGTTAGAAGTCTTAAATAGGAGACATTACGTCATATTTACGTCACATTACAGTTATTACATAAAATGAGCACAAAATAATATTGCAAAACAGTTTAAATTTAGAAATTGCTCTAGACATTTATTTGATATTTTGAGAGGATATTTTTCAACTTTTTTTGTTAGGAAAGCGCAAATAATATTTCATTTCTAACAAAAGTATTTTCACGTGAATATTAAATAGAGAAAGAATAGTTTGGTCAAAATTACGTCAGATTAAAAACGATTAATTTAAAATGTCTTTTTAAAAAGAACTTTCTTTTCGCTTTGTTAAAAAATACCGGGAGACAAAGACTCTGTTTACTTAATTCCTTTCATATTAGCTTATTTTGTAATGTTTAACTTATTTTACTTAATCAAAGACGAAAACAGCGATTGTATCTTTGGTACTACTTAGTTATCCCGTCGATCAAAAATCTATCATTCGCCAAACTATAAGATTAAATTCCGATAATGGTTGATCGTAAATGTCACATTAACTTGACTTTAAGCAAGTTACACGTGTCTCAAGTTACACGTTACTACGAGCTACGCTCGCCAACCCCCGTCCAGACACCGCAGACTCTAAATGCACGCTAATTTCATCGGCTTTAAAAGGATTTCGAAAGATTGAATTATAATTTAAAAAACAGTGGCGATCTCCCTATAAACGAATTTCTATTCATTTCTCTTTGATTGGGGAATTTTAACGCCAAATCCGCTGCGGTACTACTTGATTATCCCGTCGACCTATTTCGCCAAATTATATAAATCGCCAAACCATTCGCCAAATTATACAAATTGACATAATTTTTATTTTAAATAACGAAAGAACAAATAAATTAGTACAATATTAATAAAAATACTAATAAAACGTCGAAATACAAATAACTTGATGACGTAAACACGTGTAACAACATTTCAAAATAAGCTAATATAAAAGGAATTAAGTAAACAGAGTTTTTGTCTCCTGGTATTTTTTAACAAAGCGAAAAGAAAGTTCTTTTAAATGAGACATTTTAAATTAATCGTTTTTAATCTGACGTAATTTGTACCAAGCTATTCTTTCTCTTTTAAATATTCACGTGAAAATACTTTTGTTAGAAATGAAATATTATTTGCGCTTTCCTAACAAAAATAGTTGAAAAGATCCTCTCAAAATATCAAATAAATGTCTAGCGCAATTTCTAAATTTAAACTGTTTTGCAATATTATTTTGTGTTCATTTCATGTAATAACTAAAATGTGACGTAAATATGACGTAATTTCTCCTATTTAAGACTTCTAACGCATGTTAATGAATTTATTATTTTACAATATCCTTTCTCTGCTAAAATTCACGTGTAATTATAGATGAAGTAATTTTCAATAAGTTCCTGCTTTTTATACGTAATTATTTAATTCTAATTTGAAAGTTTTTTTTTCTGTTTATAATAATCACGTGTAAATAAATTTTTAATTTGAAGCAAACATTATTGTTTGCGCTATTTATAAAGTTGGCAACAGGTTAAATTAGTGCAATTTTCTTAACTAAGTAAAAAATATCTCTCGAAATGCCGAAAATTTGAATTTAAAATAGAAATAAAAGCTCAAAAGATGAGTAAAATTTAAAAACTAAATGCAATCTGCACACCGGGAAATTATAACGTATAAAATGATCTAAAAATGATTAAATTCCGATGTATAGTTTTTGCTCCTATAAAACTTTTTTAATGGAACGACTGTGTCCAAATTTAGCCTTAAATATCTCTTAAAATAATTCTTCCATTTGAAAACTGTCTGCATCAGCGTGTTTATCAAACATTTCTCTATAATACCGCCGATTTTCATATTTTTGTATGCAATATTTTTCTTATTATTAACAGAGAAAGACCTCCTGTCGCAACAAACTCAAAATCGGCGGCGGCGGTGACAGCGGTAGTTACTTTTTTTTAGAATAGAGAGAAACAACGTCAATTTGGTTGAACTTCCTTGACTTTTTATTAAAATACTGCAAGCACTTTTATTAGACATTAATTTTTTTTTTTTTTTTTTAAGATTAGGCATATAACTACGTTAATATTATTAGGTTTCTATGCATATTTACTTCATATTTCAAATGTAAGCCCGGTGTCCCAGTTACCCCATAAATTTTTCACGAATGCTGGGTCCAGTTACCCCAATAGTTATAAATAATTTTTTTGAGTTTCTCGTACAACGGGAAGTAAATTTCTCCATTGTATTTTGCTCACAATAAAGAAAATTATAGAATACCTTATTAAAATTACGTAATAAAATTTAAAAAAAAAAGCATATTGGGTGATATCAAACCAAATTTCTTGATCCCTTGAGAGACGGTGATGCCGTTATGGCAAAAATAATTTTAATTCCTTATTGTCACATTGGCACCGGAATCTTATAATGAAAATTTCACATTTCTTAAGTACGCGAAAATATATCTTTGCTTTTTTTCAAATAGATTCTCTTGTAAATACTGGTGTCATTAAATTATTTCAGTATTCTACGAATGCAAATACCTTGCCCCTGAAAGCGAGATAGCCAAACCTTGAAATTGTACGATACAGGAGTCGCATTCCATAGGGAAACTTACCACTTGTTCTTAACACTATTTTGAAAATAATATCTTCATTGCACCTTTCTTTAGAATATGTTAAATAAAATGATCATGGAGGTAACTCATTAAGGGTCTGGTAGAAACAATAAAATTTTCCTTATATAATGCGACTCCTGGATACAGACTTAAGTACTTAAGTACTTACGTAGCCGTTTATTCATGTTTACCTTGCTATTTTTTTCCTTAAAATACCCATGTGACTTTTATACATATTACCTACACTAAAGTACATAAGTACTTACTTAATTTTTATGTTTTTGATATAAATAAATCTAATATTTTCACTTTTAATGCTTTTTTAGACACATTGAGAGTAAAGGTTTCCCTTACAACGCTCTTTATTGACATATAGTTTACATGATCTGCATGGTTTCAATTTTTTTAAGTTGTTTACACTTTTGCAAACAGGACCTGATATCCCACATGAAAAAAAATAAACGGGTGTAGAACATAGATCCTCCTGGTCCACTTACCACATTTTTATGGGGCAACTAGACCGATAAGGAAAGAAAGATGAAATATGCATATTTTTATATTTTTAAATACAGTAAATTCTGTCTAAGGTGGACTCTGTGCAAGCCGGAAATCTGGCCACCGCGGAAAATTTTTCAAGTCCCGGCGAACCCATAGAAAATAACATTAATTCTTGCTGCATAAGGCGGAATCTGTCTAACGCGGAAACGGAAAGGATTTTAAGGTCCCACCGAAACCAAAATTTTGCATAAGGCGGAAAAAAGGATAATTTAAAAATGAGAGGCATTTTGTTTATTAAACTTTAAAAACGGATAAGTCAAATACTCAATGTCGAGCATGTTAGTTTAATTTCCTAACACTTTGAAAAAGTTAATTCAAAGGGACAGGAACTGTTTAAATTTTAAGGAATTTATGCTTGTGCCATTTTTTATATGCAAAATTATATTTAAAACTTAATATTTCTAGTAGAATGAGCATTTATCAAAATATATATTTTCGAAAGTGCAATATATTATACTTTAAGGATGTACTCAAATTCAAAGTTATAGCGTTCTGTCTCATTTTCGAAGTTTATTGGGGGGTGGGGGGGGGGGGTGTTAGTTTCTTTTTTGTGTGTGTGTGTGTAAACTTCCAATTCGTATGTATTACAGCAGTTACTAAGAAATTGAATAGCGTTTCTTATTTATCTATAAAGACAAAAGATCTTCGAGTCAGGAAAATCAATAAAAAATCATGAAATTCGAGGATTTTTTTTTTTTTTGGGGGGGGGGGGAGCTTTTTTGCATAAGCCGGAATATTGTCTACCACGGAAAATTTTCTGAGTCCCGATCGATTCTGCTTTAGGCAGAGTTTACTGTATTAAAATGTAATTTCGAGCATTTCTGTCTGATAGAGGGAACCTAATTGAACACATTTACAGAAGTTCAGACTTTAATTCAAATGAACATTAGCTTTTTGAAGCTGAATTGTCAGAAGCTCCAGAGTCACATTGTAAAATCATGGCCCAGTTGCCCCAACTAACCTTACTGCTTTTGAACTCTTCAAAGCTGATTTCAGTTTTAATATGTAGATAATCACTTATGAAAAAATAAACCACATACATTATAAAGAAAAACTCTATACAAATTAAAACAATACTTTTCTTTTTTTCACTAATTTAAATTAAAGATATAACCATTGTTCGGATTTGGGTTTTTTTCCCTCACTGTACCATTTCCTATACGCGATTTTTCTTTGTAATTTTCGGCATTTTTGTTGAATTAGTATTGTATAATTAATGGAATTATTTTCATGTACCATAAAAACTTATTTTCTTTGAGATTCGTAAACAAAATTTGATAAACTTGGATTTTGACCATTATTTTTAATCTTTTACTTTGTGGTGCAGAAAAAAAATTACAGGGTGCCGACGAGAGACAGGGTCAAACGACCCTATTTTAAAGTTGTCTACAGACGATGTTCAGAATGTTGATAAACTTTGTGGAGAACATAATAAAGGTAAGGGAATTTGTTTGAGCAAAGAAAAAAAAAATGTTCAAACTTTCGCTTTTTAACTAATTACAAATTTAACATACATTTACTACAGTTTAAAAATTTTACTATAACCAAACATGTTCCACAGGATGGTCACCATTTTCAGATACCATGTGGAATCGTAAGATAGCATATGCCACAGTTGACCGCGCTGTGTTGTGGGAAATGCTAAGAACATGTCGTGAAATACTGTCTTTAAGATCAGGTAAAGTTAAATAAAATTTCTAAACTATCGCAAATGTATGCTAAATTTGTAATTCATTAAAAAAAATCCTCTAGTGGCGAAATTTAGAACTATTTTTTTTTTTTTACTTAAACAAACTCCCATCCCTTTATTATGCTTTTCACAAAACTTCACAACTTTATGAACAATAGTTTCGTCTGTAGAAAACTTTAAAGTAGAGTCGTTTAATGATGGACACCCTGTATATTGTTTAGATTCGGAGTTGCTTATATTCGGAGCTCAAGTACATGCAAATGTAGTTTTGGAAATATAATGTCTTTTAATTTTTAATAACTGCTGAATGTATTTTGAAAAATAAATACGAGACAAGATGAACATTAAGACGTTTCATTTATTACAGAGCCATGACCATTGGACAGATGTGGTTATTCCTGCTATGGTGCAAGAAGGACAAAGCCTCTTCTACTCGCAGTCGTATAATGTTACCGGTCTCGAACCTAATACCAAGTATGAAGCCGTTTTACAAGCGCACAATGACTTTGGTTGGAATAGGCCATCAGAAACTTTCACATTCGGAGAAGGTTTGTTGTTTTTGTAAATTTCTCAGATGGCATAGACCAGTCAAAGAAAAAAAATAAGTAAATACAGTCGAACCTGGTTAACACGAACTCGCTTAATGCGAATTACTTTTAACACGAACTCACTTAACGCGAATTACTTTTAACAAAAAACTGTTTCCGGTTGTCCCGTCTAGTTGTATAGGCATTTACTGTGATTTTAGTCCTTTTAACACGAACACGCTTAACGCGAAATACTGCTTATCACGAATTGTAAAGGATCGGCCGTTGAAATATTTCCTACTCGTAGCACGAACGAGCAAGTTTTTCCAACTTTTCGATGCAATTCTACTGAGTTCTATTTTTTTCGAACTCTACATTTTTGAAAGAATGTTAGTCTCGAAAGAGAAATGTCTTTAGTTTTGACAGCCGCAGACAAGCGATTGTAAAAATGTGAGGCGATTCCTCTTTCTACGCACTCAAAAGATAAAATTTTATTGTAAGAATTGCATTGAGGAGTGAAAAAAGTACGTAACGCTAATTAAACTAGTTTTCACAAAGCTGTTTATACGTACACTAATTAAACTGAGAGATCGCTGTGGCGGTGATGACTTAGATTCTAATACGCAAAAATAAATCGAGTTGGCTGTCCGGAGCTTTTCTTCGGATGGAAAATACCGACCAGTTCTCCTTGAAAAGACTACCACCGAGAGATATCCCGCATGTAGGTCTATATTCTTCACGGATCGATCTTAGGAAACAAAATCAACACCAGTGATGTGAGTGTTCGCGTTAACGAGGTTCGACTGTAAACGGTTGCAATTGGCAATAACTTTGTGTATATAAAGCATTTGTGGACGAAATTTGGTTGAACAATGGTAAAAAACTTGCTTTTAATTCGGGTCAGACGTTGAAGCGGTACGTCTTTCACAAGTCATCTAAGATGTCGCACCAATTGGATGTAGTTACGTACGTATTGGAACTTTGTGTGGCAGTCTAGTTTCATATAAAAAGTGCAATTCAAATGTAATGTCCATGTACGATAGCTCACTTATTTCCTATAATAATTTTTTTAAAGCTATCAACGTTATCCGTCATTGTTGCAGTTAATAGCCGCCCTTTAACGGTTATCATCTTCAATGACAATGTGGTCATTACCAAACAATGTGCACTATTATGCAGCTCGAAAATGATTCCTCACAGTATACTTGCATTGAATTTTATTGGGGTTATATCTTTCTGCTCACAGAACCGAGTTACTCCAACGAAATTATGATATGGACGCAATATCCAATTGGTGCTACATATTTAGGAGTTAACATAACCTGCACCCACATGCATAAATTTGATACACGTTAAAAAATGAAAATTTATCAATGCTCTGGCCATGTTTTATTGAAATATGCTCTATAATACGAAGGCAACTATTTTTTTACTCACTCATGCAGCAAAGTCAAATAATGAGACATTAGAATAGGTTTTTAGTACAATGAGTAAATTTATTTCAGAACCTCCACCTACAGATCCAGAAGTAATAGAAGCGGTAGAAGAAGAACCAAAAACAGCACCATCCCTTTTGCCACTCTATGAAGCAGAGCTGGATGTTACAGGTAATTTAAATTTATTAAATTTAGTTTTGAAGAAAATTTTAAATCTTCACTTCTCCTACAATTTTGAATTTTTTGAATCCTTAAAAAAGAAAAAAAAAAAAAAATACTTTTTTAGAAGAGTGCTGTGTAACTGTAAGGATCAGGGCACGATCATGCCAAAGAGAGGCCCAGGGGCTGGTATTCATTCGGGGAACTCTGTATGGTGTCGCAAAAAATTAAACATTTTCTATGCCTAAGAATACTGATATGGATATATAAATATACATATTTAGACAAATATATGCTTTGGTTTTAACTTATTCTACAAAATATTGATTATGTTTACTAAAAGGTTCAAATTGATTTAAAATATCAGCTTTACAATAATTGCATACCAAATTTGGGGTCTGCATAGACAAGGACCGTAGATCCAGGGTGGTGTTAGTCCCATGCTTTAATCAGGAATCAGGCCCTGTTAAGGACGAGACTTCCAAAAGTTAATTAGTTTAAGAAAAAATAAATAAAATGTTATGACATCACGTAAATGTGTTTAATTAATACTTTTTACTTTTAAAAGATAAATTATTTATATTACTGAAAATCCAAGCCTTTATTTTATGAAATGCATCTCAAAGATCGTTCATAAAAGAAAAATAGCGAATCAATTGAAAAGTATGCTGTATGTTGCAGTTTTAACATTTTTATCACGCAATATACCAAAGCCGCCTCAAGACTACAAGCCAGACACGCCCTTCATCTCCCC
This sequence comes from Maratus speciosus, assembly GCA_963932465.1. Taxonomy (NCBI): domain Eukaryota; kingdom Metazoa; phylum Arthropoda; class Arachnida; order Araneae; family Salticidae; genus Maratus; species Maratus speciosus. Next base: position 316,989,551 of record OZ010788.1, on the reverse strand, counting down.
ACGTGTGACGTCACAGCCCGGGGCTGGCTAACTGCCAACGCGCCAGCCCCGAACATTTGAATTTTGTATGTTGCTATTTTACGTGCACGTGTGTTTTACTCAGCCTGATAACATATTCTTTTCAAGGTAAGTTTTATTTTCAAATTATATTTATATGCTATCAGCACAATTTTTATTTCTTGTGTTCAAAATCTTTTATTTTTAATTTCTTTGAAATAAATTAACTAGCAAATCCTAGTACGATTCTATCAATAATACCGTGTCTCAAAACGAAACTATATTATTGTAGTTCTGTTTCGTTCCACATACAGCAATAATTTAAAATGGCAAACATCCCTAAATCGTGTCAAGACTTATATCATTTAATTTGTATTTTGTCACACCATCCTCTCTTTCTAATTTGTTCAGAAATGTTCATAAAAGTCGCCGTGAATACATAGCATTTTTATCTTGTTTACTTCTTTTAAAGCAACCCCGATCGATATACATGTATCAATTTATTGTTGTTTTTTAATCTTAAACGTTTGCTATCTTAATAAAAATTCTTTTTATAATTTTTTGCTAAATTATAAATGCTTATGTACTGCGTAAATAGAGCTATGGGGATAATGTTTTTGAATCTCTCTATTTTTGCCACAACTGTAAACAATTTATTTACAATACTAGAGGAAGGGTTGTTAGTATCCTTATGCAAAACAGTAGTTGTTTTAATGTTTAATTAAAAATAACAATAAATAAAATTATTATTCTATAATTATAAATTTACTTTTAGATCTAGTCAGGAAATACTTTTCATCTCATAAAAATTGATTATTTTAAGCTTAAAAGATGTGAACAAACATTTAAGAACCCACACAACATTATTTTGGAAATGAAACATTTTCGTGGAAAGTTTTTGTGTTTTTGTGTTTTTTTTTTTTTTTTTTTTTTTTTTTTTTTTTTTTTTTTTTTTTAAATCAGCTATTACCTAAACATTCGAGGAAAATGAACATAAATTAGGAAAATTTTAATTCCAATTGATGAAAGTCTTCTTTTTTCTTTCTTTTTTTTTTCTCTTCATATGTCAATACACTTTTTAAAAAATCTATTGCTTGTACCTTACATACTATATTAAACTAATACAAAACTAAATAATAATTTTCTGTTTCATGAACTTGTGTTGTTTTAGTACTATGACAGTTTTGTGTTTTTTAATTTAATGGATTTTATGTGAAAATTACCCATTTCTGATAAGTAAAGTTTACAGTACGAAAATTTATTTATAAGAATACTGAATTTCATGTATACTTCAATTTTACTTTTTATTATATGCAGGTTTCAAATCACTTAATATTTAATAGGATATTTACTGTATAATTTCAAACCCGATTAAAAATAAAAATAGAACACAACTTGAATTTGTTTTCATTTAACATTCACTTTTCTTCACTTTAATTTAATTTTTAAATGTGGGTTTTGATTGGCACACTTATTGTTATTTATTTATTTTGAAATAACTGAAAGCAAAATAATTCAATTTATGTGTTTAAACTACAAATTTATATATATATATGTGTGTGTGTGTGTGTAATAATGTATAATGTCTTGTTTTTGAATATATACCGAATAGATAATTGATATTGTTTCTAAATTTCAAAGTAGAATAAATAATAAAAACTGTCTACTAAAATAAATTTAATACTTGGGATTTTTTTTTCATTAACGAACGAATTTTCTTTAATGTAACTTTAATTCTGATGCACATTTTCATTGACACAGTGATATTATTTCATAAATATTGTTTTTGTGTTATCGTTATTATTATTGTTTCGAGTGATCGAAATTGATTAAAAAACACTTAATTAGCGTCTTTAAACTATAAGTTTTTATTTTTTTTCCCCATATGCTGTGATAATAAGGTGAAATATAGAGGAAAGAATTAATATGTTTTAATAACGCATGTGCTCTCTACGGCTGATCTAAGCCCCGCGTCGTGACGTCACGAAACCTTGTGTTTGGCTTGTAGTCTTGAGGCGGCTTTGAATATACTAAACAAGTGGGTTGGGTAATTCGGATCGAAGATCGCACAAAGGGTTTCGTTTAATATTCCTTTCAAAACTCTTCATCATTTAATTAATAAATCCAAATCATTAATTTGTAATTACATAGATGGCAGCACCATTAAACAATTTTAAAATGATTACAAAATTAGCTATTTTTTTTAATCAAATTAAAAATATTCAAGTCAAATTATTTAAATAAAATTCAAAATTCCGAAATTTCAAAAATTTAGTAGAAGTTTAAATAAAATTTAAAATTTCTAAAAACTTAAAACTGTTTTAACGAAATTTAAAATGCTAAATTTCTCAAGAATTTAGTGGATGTTCAAACAAAATTAAAAAAATTCCCAAAACAAAACAAATTGTTTAAATGAAATTTAAAATTCCAAAATTTCAAAATTTTAGCGAAAGTTTAAACAAAATTTAAAATTTCGCAATTTCTCAAAAAAAAATTTTTTAATTAAAAAAATTATTGTTAAAATATTTTTCAACAACTTTTGGCCTGAAAATGACAAAACAAAATTACAAGAATTCTGTAGCGTTGAATGAATTAGATAAAATCTATTCCGGGAGAAAAAATTCAAACTCCGACGCCGAGCTTTGAACCAATAACCTTTCGAATAGCAGGTAAATGCGTTACAACGGAGCCAACAAGCCCACTCAAAAAAGACTGAAATTAAGGTTCTGTTTTAAAATCTAAATCGCAGAAATGGTCGGATGTCATAAATTAATGAACTTAATTATACTAATATAAGACTTTTTTTTTAAATTATAATTTGTCGTGTGATCGGATGTACTCAGCTATATGTATGCAAACTTTCGAGTCTCTAACTTATACAGTTTAAGACAACGAACTCTGTGACAGACAGAAGGAGGAGTGAGACAAATAGGGTTTTGTTAGATGAAGGAAACCCTAAAAAACAAAAACAGAGAAAAGTGAATTTAAAAACTGCAATTTTGAATCATTAAAAGAGAAATCATTGCATTAGTTTTTTTGTTGTTGTTTGTATTTTAATTAACACTTCATGTCGGATTCTTGTTTACGGATGTTGAGATTCATTTTAAGCAAAATGATAAGAAATTGATATTTTTGACATTTTTTGCAAAATGAAGGTTACTTTTTAACATAAATGCTTATAAAGTAGATTAAATTATTTCTAGTATTTTTGAGGCAATCTGTTTAAAAATAGTAACTTTGATAACATCTGCCACTGAGACGATTTCTTTTTTCTGTAATTGTATTTTCGACCTTTGTAAACAGACTCTCAGCTATAGCAGAATTTGCAACAACATCTAAATTTTGTCTTGCTAAATTATAAAATTTTGGGTAAATATGTCTGAGATCTTCCTAGATTTCCAAAGGAACCATTTGTGATTTCTAGCTACTGTTATTAGTAAGAACAAAGGTATCTCTGAATCCAATATCTAGAAGAGGTTTTAGACACAGTCATATGAAGATATCAAACCTTACTTTATTGTCTGATCCTTTTGATGTTGAGAATCTAATAGTTTCTTGCGATAATATTTTTTAATTTTGATATTCTTCGGTTTAAAATTCTCTTTAATATCAGTATTATACAGTGAATAATAAATAGGTGAAATTTTTCACACAGCTAACTAAGCGAAAACCAACAGAGTAAAAAATGTCTACGAGGATGATGCCCAGCTTGGCATCTCTCACTCTTTTAAATGCAGGTAAGGCCGCAACCGCAGCACAAGACGGAATAGTCTTCATGAGCACACAACCCTGCGGCAATCATGAGACGAAGTAAAACCCAGCAAAGGTGAACACATATAAGTATAATTAATTTTTCAATTAATTTTCAGCCGTGAAGTTACGCCCGAAATTATTGAATATTAAATACGTGAAATTTTTCACATTGTTAACTAAACGTAAACCAACAGAGTGAAAAATGTCCAATCCGGGAATCGAATCCGTATATCCCTGGAATAGCGCTCCAATGCTCTAGCATTAAGGCTCCTATCCTTGGTGGCAAAGGCACTCACGAGCTAATGCTAATCCTATGAGAAGGATTTCTCTAATATCTCGTTTGCATTTCGACATTTTTTTTTTTTTTTTTTTTCATTGGATAACCGAGATTCGTCTCTACATCGCACCTTTTTTCACTTTTTTGATCTTGGTTGCAGATATTTTTTAGAACGGCACTTTCATTTTCAGAACCGGTTTTGAAAGTGAAAGTAACTTTATAAACAATATCTGCAACCAAAACCGAAAAAGTAAAAAATATGCGGTGTAGAGACGGACCTTGGCTATCCAATGCAAGAAAAAATAATTAAAAATGTCGAAATGCAAACGAGATATTAGATAAATCCCTCCTAATAGGATTAGCATTAGCTCGTGAGTGCCTTCGCGGGCGGGGACAGGAGCCTAAAGCTACAAGGACGATACCCAGCTTGGTATCTCTCACTCTATTATATATTTCACAGAATTACATATTTTGACACACAAACATGTGTACGAGTCACATTACTTCTATAAACTTACTTATTGAGAAGTAGTTAAAAAAAGCATTTAAAAATAAAACTACGACATTAACACATTCATGAAAAACAGAACAAACCACCTTTCAGATAAGATTCACAAACAAAATACAAAACACAAAGCACCCTAAGAAGCATTGCCACCTTCGCGAGTAGAAAGGGCGCTTGGTGGCCTTTTTCCGAATTTCGGTAATGATATTCAGCCAAAAATCATGTAAATTATTATGGGATGATTTTCTGACTGCTTGGTGTTTCTTTTCATTTTATCTAAAATGAAATAGCAATTTTAAATCACTATGTCAATAAATCATTTTAACAGTGTATCTGAAAAAGACGTAAATTTGATCTTTACAAAGTAAAATACTCATTCCTAAGGAGTATCTATATATCGGATGTAAAAAGCTGATGTCTCCTCGATATATATCGAGAATCTAGCATTGATGCAAAAAAGTCGATATTTTTTAGCAAGATTTCGATATTTTGCTGCTATCTCTTGCCATGTCTAAAGTGTCATATATAAAGAGTGGGAGAGATGAAATATACTAATCGTTTACCTTTACTCTAAACTATGGATCTTCAACCCATGTCCTGCGTGCCACAGGTGCCATGTCGTAACATTTCATATATAAGAAAAAAGGTTTTCCGTGTCATGAAAAAAAGTCTTTCGAAGCGCCTTATTGGTGTACTACCCTGTTCAGATCGGATATTTAAGATATCTTAGATGCCGAACTCTCTGAGGGAGTTCCACAAACACTCTCAGTGAGTTTCAACTTTCTTCGGCCAGATACAGGCACTTACCACTCGCTCTGATTGGTTATAAAACTTCTCTTTAACTGATTGGTCCATTATGAGATGTGAACAGGCATTCATTACGGGAAGGGAACCACTTCAAAAATGGCGGTCTAAACTATCTTAAACATCCGATCTGAACAGGGTATAATTCCCTTTTAGGTAAAAAGTGACGGAGAAAACATAGGAAAAACCTCGGTACACTTAATTTTTCTTCCACATTAACATAAATTCCCACTCGGTACACATAATTTTCTTCCCCATTAACACAAATTCCATCGAATCCATGAAAGCGCTGCAGCCTGGTGGGCCAATTGTCACCCTCTAAATTGCAATAGTATTCTTCGCTTTATTTAATGACAGAATTTCTGAGATTTCATAAGACGAAGAATATTATTAAAATTTAGGGTTGAAAATTGGCCCACTGTCGCACAGTGTATTTCACCGCTGCACTGAAGTGAATTTGCTCGTTTCGTGTTGTAAAAAAGTCTCGCGAGACGGACAGCATCCCTTTATGCTACTAGATCCCGATGATTTATATGCAATGCTTCCTCTTGTTTCAATACAGTACTTCAGTAAACAGTATTGCTAACGTCTTCCATTATATTGTATACTACACGAAATGTTAATTTTATTATTTCTATAAACTACTACTAGAATTAATAAATGATATAATTCTATCGAATTTCTTATGATAAATTTAAAAATTGCAGGGAAATATAAATAGATGTCTTTATTTTGTAATATTTAAATGTCTTATAATTTGCCCACGGGACTTTAAAGATTTACTGATGTGGCCCCCTACTCTAAAATTTTCCAGTTTATAAATTAAAGGGTTTAATTAATAAATCTGAAATTTCGTAGAAGACTTGGTATTAACAATTACAACTTTTAAATTGTTTTCAATATTACAATTTAATTTTTTATTATATTTAAACTAGGTCATACTGTAGTGCTTGAATTTTTAAAACCCTTAAAATTAATAATCTTCTTTTTTTTTTTTTTGCCAAAAATTTAAACGTTCATAATTGATCAATATTAATAATTTCTAAATTCGCAATTTTTTTCCTATCAAGGAGATAAAATTTACCATTATCTGAGAATGAGTCTACTAACTTTTTTTTTTTACTATGAACTAGATTTTTAGCCGCATAGCTGTAAAACATTTTCTTGAAAATACTTTTGTTGTTGTTGTTGTTTTTGTTGTTGTTGTTTCTTCCTATTTATCTGATTTCCAAAAAGAAACTATAAATAAATCACTTAACTAAAAATAACTAAATAATAAAGATAATTTAAATAAAATTAATTAATAACTTAAGGGGACAGTTTACCTTAAAATTGTTCAAAAAATCAATTTGTCCTTTTTAATATTAAGTGAAAGCCTGTTTAATTGTGAATATTTTGACACCTCAGTTTTACCCATATGGTAATTATATCGCGAGATGACGATGTGTTAGATTTCTTTGTTTTACACTATATATATCAGTAAAAAAATTATGTTAAATGCAATATTAGATGTTCCTAAAAATCCATGCGCAGTCTTTTGTAATACACAATCTGAAATATTTTTTTTAAATTGGGCAAAAACATCACTTTTTAAAAAAAGTAGTAGAGATTTTTAAAAAATTCAAATTTTTATAAATTTTTTCAAAATTTTAATTAAATAGTCAGGTATTTTTTTTTTCAAATATGCAGTTATTATATATTGAAATGCAGTGCCGCTTTTTGAACCATATTTTTAACAAAAATGTTGAAAAGGTAAACTGCCCCCTTAAATAAGAAACTATAAATGGGGCATTCTCACAATCTTTTGACTTTTGGGGAAAAAAAAAAAAAATTAAACTTGCTAAAATAACATTTTAATCTAATAGACGAATGCCTTAATGATTCAAAATAAAGAAAAAATGGTCAGCAGCGAAAATTTTTTTATTTAACTGAGGTTTAAGTTAAACTTGCGAGTTTAATTTTCCTTACCATTTTACCCCTATAACTTTTTATTTTCTTCTAAATTTTTACTTATAATGTATTTGCATAATACCCACAGGACATTCAAATAAGAAATAATAACAATGTAGTACTTTTAATACAGAATTTTTGTATAACATTGTCTTAAAGGGGTGTTAAAGAAGGGACGGTAAGGTAAAAAAGGGGGATGGTATTGGAAAAAAAGGGACGAAATGGTAAAAAAAGGGACGGTAAGGATGGAACGGTAAGGAAAATTACCACCTATTTTTAGGAGAATCATGTTAAGACTGAGTGATAGCCACAATGTTCATTGATTTTTAGAAACAGTTGTTAACATTGAATTATTATTATTTTTTTTTAATTTACCTCAAAAAGTGCAGGAATAAACCTTGGGGACGGTGAGACTACCAATAAAGCCACGATGCTTGAAACTGATATTTAAATGCTGATTTAAATTCTACAGTAAATTTCCTGCCAAAGAATTTTAGACATTATTTCTCTAGAATACTTCTGCATGAGAAAAAACTTGAAAAAAATTCTGTGGCTGCATCTGAAGTGATTTTCTGTAAAATTTTAGAAGAGGGATGGTAAAAAATCTAAAACCTAGGGACAGAGTTTAAAAAATAATAACAACCCTAAAAATGTGTGCAGGCTAATTTTTAGCTACTTGTTTATATAAAACAATAGTTCCAGTTTCAGAAAAAAATTACATCGGATTATTTTTATTGAAACAATTTTATCCAGACAGCTCCAAACTTAAAAATCAGCATCAGGAACACGGGACGGTATAGGAGTTTTCCAGGTGTTTGGACCCCCAACATCGACCAAAACTTATTTATCTCGTTAATATTGTTGTGCAATCATGCAATGGGATGTTCCCCAGTATATGAAACAAAAAAGTGTATTAAGTAAAAAATTATTATTCAGGGACATGAAAGTGAAAAGATTGTGAGAATGCCCCAAATACTTTCCGATTTTGATTCTATAAAGCTCATGTGTATTTCTTTATATAGATCCAACGTACCTGATGCAAAATTCAGTTTCTAGATGTTGCTGCAGTAATATTTACATCTTTGTGGCATACGTTAGCACAATTATTTTCTTACATCTTCCATCTTTACTCAGTTAAATGATCGTCACAACTTCTGCAGACATGAAAAAACTGGCAAAGAAAAATCATTTTTTTTAGTTTCAGCAAACAAAAGATATTTGTGCCAAGCCATCTCTCATGGAAGACATCACGGAAGTACTTTTGTTCTGGTGACACGCGAGTACTTTTTGTTCTGTAAAATAAAATGCAAGCACATTTGGCGGGTAACAAATATTTGTACCTATTTTTCATCTTCTGATTAAATTAAACTGTATTATTACGTGCATTTCATCTGTATTTTGATACATTCATGAAATATTACCATCTTATATTTTTTACCTGGAAGTTTTTAGATCAAATTGTTATAAATGAAAGATTTTTACTCAGGCTTATATTCAAAGACAGAACGATTCATTGCAAAATAATATGTATAAAGTAAATTAAAGGTTTTCAGAAAGTGCATCACGGTATTTTTTTAAACATAGAAAATACGTTTGGTATTTTTACTATATTAATAGTTAATTTTCTTTTACATCAATACGAGAATAAAGGAAACTTAGCAAATTATACTTATAATGAGTTTGAAAAATGAAACTATAAGATGTAAATTGAAAATTCTTTTGTGAATTTATCTGTAATTTTTTTTTCTTTTTTTAACTTGGACTTATGATACATTACTATCAGTCGTATCAGATTTTTAAAATATATTGAAATGAAAGTATAACATATTGTACATATGTAGTGTAGTGTGTGCAGTCGGCTAAAAAGAGCCCATACATTTTAATCACCAAAATTGTCGAAAAAAATAGTCATTCGTTTGAGAATTACACTAACCTGCAAAATTCGGGTTGTGTCATGTTTTTTATCTTTTGGTAATTGATTCTTATGTATTTTGTAGTGCTGAATCACAGGGCCCGACTTATGCAGGGGCATGCGAGGCAGATGCCCCGGGCACCCCTTTTCAGGGCCCCCCCCCCCCCCTATGACAGTAGTCAGGATTTTCATTAAAAGATACCAAATGATTGAAATTAGCCTAAAGTGACCAAAATTCATATATTTTCAAACATTTAGGAAGGGCATGTGGTCCTCCTTCCCTTCTCTGCTTCCAGTACCCTCTCAAAAAACAAAAACAAACTATATCATTAGAAAACTAATGATTCATATGTTATTATGACAACTTCGTATTATATTGCTTTCAAAAGAGATTCTTTATTAACGTTTTCCTCGTAACGTGGCAAGTTAAAACCATTAATTTTGACGCATTTGGAGCATTTCTTTTAGACATCTTATAACGTATGTAGATAAGCAAAGTAAAAGTTTACAAAGAAATACTCGTATCAACCAATCTATCATTTTATTCTACTATTATCGTACAAGTATTTTTTCTTAAAGTTGTGACCAATTTTTTGTGACACTCTGTACTGTATACAGATGTGAGCAGTACCGGGTACAAAATTTATGCATATAATACAATATGTATCAAGTTTAGTACTAGCCACTTCTTCATTACTCACAAAAAAAATCTATCGATAGATAGAAGTGGGCTCTCAGAATGATTCTTGCCCTGGAGCCCCCTATAGCCTAAGTCGGGCCCTGCTGAATCCTAAAATGATTTTCATTTTTTACGATCAGGTCAGGATTTTTAGCAAATAGCAAATTTTTAAAAAGTCGAAATATGCTATAAAATAGATGTAAAACTTTTTTTTAATAATAATTTATTCATCTTTTGGCTTATACCATGCATTTTTACAGATAAACATGTAAAATATTGCGCATTTAAAATCGTTACAATTTTATTCCTTGTGTGGAAGTTACTTTGAAGCGCTCATGCTCTGCCTAACCCTTTTCCTTTTATATTTTGAATGAGGCTTACCGCGGTATCCTCTTTTATTTTGGCGGTTGATAAGGCTGGAGATTTGTAGCATATGTATTTAAAATATTCTCCTTCTTTTGGTAAGACTTTGACAGATTTTCGCTTTTTTTTTTTTTTTTTTTTTTTTTTTTTTTTTACTTTTTAACTTTGAAATTTACGATTTGCGAAATATCCTGACGTGATGGTTAAACATTAAGGTCATTTGCGGATTCAGCGCTAAAAAATACATAAAAATCAGCTATCAAAAGGTTAAAAAACACAACCATCACATCTATTTTATAGTATCAGATACTCGATATTTTTTTACTTTTTATCTCTGAAATGTACGATTTGCAAAAAATCCTGGGGTGATGGTTAAAAATGAAGGACATTTTCGGATTCAGCGCTAAAAAAATACATAAAAATCAATTATCAAAAGTTAAAAAACACAACCATCGCAGGCTTATGTTATGTCTTCTTTCAATTTATGTTTTACAAAGGAAATATGTATTGTAACTTGTAAAATTTTTAACATAAATCGTGCTTCTAGAAGCTTCAAGTATGTTAATCTAAAATTACAGTTCATTTCTCAAAGTATTTTGTTAGTTGTGCTTAAAAAGCTACAAGCATTGCAGTTTGTTTTATAATAATTAAAAATTAATATAATATTTGGAGTTCAAAACTTTAAACCTGCATAACCCCTAAACAACTTCATCGAATGACTTCCCATTCGTTTTTCTAGGGTAATATTTTCCGAAATGTTCAAATATGAAGTCATGTGTTCGTATTAAAAATATCAGAATTTTATACGATTAATCTATCTAGACGGCTCCTAAGCTTTTTTCATTACATGCTTTATTTTAACTTAAAATTATGTTCGTATATGGCAGTCAAATCTTGCGACTCATTTTTCACCCGCTTCCTGTTGACATAGCTTTAAAATTTCGAATATATATTGTATACTTGAGGAAATATATGAATTCGACATCGATTTTTTAAAATTCGATCCCTAACGGGGGTTTATTTTCTATGGAGAAGTCAGTATCAGCTTCAGCACTGAGTTTGTTAAAAAGTACTAATGGCAGGGTTAACACAATAGCGTCAAATTTTGACCAACTTAGCGAAATAGCGCAAAATTTGGCCAAATTTGGCCAAAATTCTCAATTCTGCTTTTTAGTGAATTTAAAAAATATACAGTGTAACTTCAAAAATCCGGTATTCAGAATTCCGGCAACTTCAAAAATCCGGCATCAAAACTATCTTTCCCTTCCTTTTTCTTTTTCACTTTCAAGTTATGGGAGAAGAAAAATGGCAATTCTTTATAAATTAAAAACTTCAAGATCGAAAGTAGAAATGCAAAAAAAAAAGAATATTTGACTGTTTTTTCATTTGTCAGAGGCGATTATTTTCTAAACAAATTTTCTGGGAGCTGCACCGTTGCTTAACAAAGCAAACAACTTTGGCGAATACATAGCACAATAGTGTATGGCTATACGAATGGCTATAGTGTATTTTCGGCACCATCAGTGATGAGGAAGGATTTCAGACTTTCACATTTCGCGTGAGAAGACCGCAATTTATGAGATGATTAAACACGCAAAATATTAAAATGCATTAAGTGTCGGAAAAAGCGATATAGATGATTGGTTAAACATTGTAGAAAATCCATCAAGAACGAATAATTTAACGAACAGCGAGATCGCTGATGCTGTGCTAAATAGAACCGCCGATAGTGCTAGTAACAACTCAGAAAACGAGAATGAACAACCGGCCGAAGAAAAAGTGTCGCTAAAAAAATGAATAAATTTGACTGGAGAATTAATATATGCTTTATAGAAATAAGACTGTATTTCCGAAACAGATATTTTTCATTTGTATATTTAAAAAAAAAAGTTGTTAAAGAACGGCTAAAAAAATTGAGGGAAACAAAGTTGACATCGATGTTTCCAAAATTGCAAGAGAAGAATTAATTTCGCTCTTTATTAGATTTAAAGTAAGACTTTTTTTATATTTGATTCTCTTTTTTTTACATAATTATCACTTATAATGAATTAAATTATGGCTAAAGGCACCATTAAGAATATAGTACTACTTTTGGTATTCCTAGTTACTACTTTTAATATTCCTTCAAAAATCCGGCATAGTGTCGGTCCCGATGATGCCGGATTTTTGAAGTTGTACTGTATACGTTATTTCTACATTTTTGTAAATTTTAATGAAAGCATGTTTTTTTTTTTTTTTTTTTTACATTCTTACTTATTTTAAACATAAATCTAAAGAAAACATGATTTCCAATCTTGGCTATTTTTCGGTTTTTTCTGCAATAATTTGGTAATTAAAATGTTTGGGTTGTTTTTGTTTGTTTGTTGCTATTGTTTTTCGTTTAGCCAAGTGTACAAAGCAAACAGCCATCGTATTTTAAAAAGCTAGAACCGTTAAATTTATGTACAAAAACTACTAAATCGTTGATAATGTTAACGAATGTTTGAAAAAGAGAAAGATCTGAAAACTGATAACAAAAATATTTTGAATATCTAATGTTACTTTTTAAATAAAGTATTGAAAAGATATTTGCATCCTATTTGATCGATACACATCTTGTTTTTTTGTTCCGTTGCACGAGAAATCGAATAAAATTTTTATGTATTGTATCATGAGATAATCATTGTTATTGTTATATGTTAAAACGTGCAATTTTACTTGAAGTTTGAAGAAATAAATTGTTGGTGTGCCAAAAGCATGTGAATAAATTTCATTTACTGATGTTTATGTGTGTTTTTTTTTTCAGTGTACATTAATAAACGTACTTTATACTTCATATTTGACACTGCGGATATTAAAGGCGAATTCGACAAAAGTAGATATTTTAAAACATACCTCAGAACACTGCAATCTTTCACAAGAAACTTTTCGTTCGCCTCCAATACTCTGAAATTTGCTTTTCAATATAAAATGATAGTTTCAAGATAATGAGAGACTGGTATATTTAAACTGCTCAACTTGTGTTTTCTCGGAACTTGTGTTTTGCGAGTTCTCCTTTAATATCCACAACGCCTCATACTACTCATCACTAATCAACATTTCATTTATATTTATTGTAGTTTTGGATTTTGCTTTTTTCTTATAAATTTACATTCGATCACAAACAATGGATTCAAAAACACCAAAAAAAAAAAAATCACTTTTACAATGTATTCACACTACGACAGTGTAAACATACTTTAAAACTCATGAGGATTCATAATACAGCGATTCCCAAAATGGCATTTTCGTGTTTTAATTATCCTCTAAAAGAATCACAAAGATTCTGCCACCTACAGACGACATACGACTTTAAACTACATGTAAAAGTAGATGATGCAATTGGTGTAAGTTGAGATAGTGTGGAAAATACTATTTAATATTATCTACGGTTATAAACGTTGGGAACTTTCTGATTCTAATCCAAACCGTCTTCAAATCTTAGGCACGTCATTCTTTCGACCCCTCCCCTCCTTTTTAAGGCTCCTGTCCCTGCCGGCGAAGGCACTCATGAGCTAATGCTAATCCTATAGGGAGGGATTTCTCTAATATCTCGTTTGCATTTCGACATTTTTTTTTTTTTCATTGGATAGCCGAGGTCCGTCTCTACATCGCATCTTTTTAACTTTTTCGATTGTGGTCGCAGATATTTTTTATAAAGTTACTTTCACTTTCAAAACCGGTTCTGAAAATGAAAGTACCATTCTAAAATATATATACAACCAAAATCGAAAAAGTAAAAAAAGTGCGATGTTGAGACGGATCTCGGCTACCCAATGCAAAAAAAAAATTATTTAAAAATGTCGAAATGCAAACGAGATATTGGAAAAATCCCTCCCCATAGGATTAGCATTAGCTTGTGAGTGCCTTCGCCTGCAGGGACAGAAGCCTTAACTATATCTTTATAACAGATGTAAATTTCCAGGTGCGTGAAAAAAGTCCGTGCCAGGATTCGAAGCAGGGATGTCTTGGCTGAAGCCGCCAATACTCTAACAACTGAGCCATCCCGGACGAATTTGGAGAACTAATTCACCCAACTAACCTTTAACGATCACAGCATCTGGTCTGATATCTGAATTAGCTCAACAGAAGAAGTCGAAGGTTTATTTTGGAACTGTAGTAAACGCTGCATGCGTAATTAGATCTTTTATATGCGTATATATATCATTATATGCAGCGTAAAAACAAAAGATTTTCCACAGAATTAATTCTATGCATGTTTAAAAATTTAATTTTTTGTGGTTTCTAACTATAAGTTACAATTTTAAGCTAAGCCTTTTGTTATAAATTTCATTGCGATCAAGTCATAAAAGTAAATCAAAAGCTCACTAAATCAAAACTAGTATGCTGTGGCCATCACAAAACTTTCTCCTATCTCATACTTGTCAATACTTCAAAATTCATTATCACAGTGCATCTATGCTCATCATGAGGATTCTAAAAAGATGAAATTCCGTGCATTAGTTCTTGAGATATTACTGTCCCTGAAATCGTGTAAATCCATCAAAATGCAGCATAGCAGCGCCACCTATTGGGTGATTTACACCAGAACCTAATTATCATCAACTTATGTCAATGTCTAACTGAATATGAAGTTTGGGGAAAATCCGTGCATTAGTTCTTGAGATAGAGCTATTGCGCAAATCATGACAAATGCAGCATAACAGCGCCACCTGTTGAGCGATTTACACAACCACATAATCAACATCAACATTTATCAAGGTGTACTTGAATCTGAAGTTTGATGAAAATTCGTGCATTAGTTCTTGAGATAGAGCTATTGAGGAAATAGTGCAAAATGCAGCGCAGCAGCGCCACCTATTGAGCGATATTCACCAACTCGTAGTCAGCATCATTTCATATCAAAGAGTAACTGAATCTGAAGTTTGATGAAAATGTGTCCATTAGTTCTTGAGATAGAGCTATTGCAGAAATCGTGAAAAAGGCTGTATAGCAGCACCACCTGTTGAGCGATTTACTACAAAATGTCAATTCATATCAAGGATTAACTGATTCTGATGTTTGGTGAAAATTGTTGCATTCGTTCTTGAGATACAGCTATAATGAAAATTCTGAAAAGTGCAGCATAGCAGCGCACCTGTTGAGCGATTTGCACCAAAACACAAACAGCACTAATTCATATCAAAGTATACTTGAATCTGAAGTTTGTTGAAAATCCAAGCATCAGTTGTTGAGATAGGGCTATTGCGGAAATTGTAAAAAATGCAGTATAGCAGCGCCAACTGTTGAGCGATTTACACCAAAATGTACAAAACTTCAATTCATGTCAAGGACTAACTGAATCTGAAGTTTGATGAAAATCCGTGCATTAGTTCTGGTGATTGAGCTATTGCGGAAATCGTGAAAAAGGCTGCATAGCAGCGCCACCTGTTGAAGGATTTACACCAAGATTCAGCACCAATTTATATCAGGGACTAACTGAATATAAATTTTTATTAAATTCCGTGCATTAGTTCTTGAGATAGAGCGCCCGCAAAATTTGTGTTACATACAGACAGACAAACAAACAGATTCACAGACTCACAGACAGACATTTTATAAAAACATGTTTTTCGGGTTCTCTGACCCCTAAAACGTGTAAATCCGTCGAAAACTGAAAGTCGAAAAATTTCACGAATCCAATACTTTCTTCTTGTTAAGATAGAAGAAAATAAAAAGGAATCATCAAAAATTGTTTCTGGCGCAACATTAATTTCATTCTCTCTGCTCTCTGCCTCCCTTTATCTTCTTTCGTCTTTACGTGCGAAATAAAAACATTAGATTTTCATCACAATTAATTCTGTTCACATTAACAATTGTATAACTAAACGTTAAAATTTTCATTGTTTCTAAATTAAGTATAATTTTAAACTAAGGCCTTTTTATACAGATTTTACCAAGATCAAATCATAAAAATAAACCCAAATTATCTTTGTAAGAATCCGACCTCGTTGGTAACGACCAAAATTTAAAACAAAATTGAAAAAAAATAGTAAATTTTAAGAATCCTTTTTATAGGATACTATTTCAAGATGATTTTAGGGTCCTTAAAATGAATTAATGCTAGCTGGCTAGTGCCCCACTAGCGGTTTAGGGGTTCTGTTCTCAAAACCGGTAGATGGGAGGTGCTGGATTCGAATCCAGTCGCGCTTGTCGTCCTAATTTTTCGTAGTTTTCCGTTGACATTTAATAACCTTTCGTAAATACTTGTTAGGTTCTCTTAGAAAAACATCTCCGGGGGGTACACTCCCCTCGGCATATATCCCTCGCTCAGATAATCGGCCGTAATAAACAACACCAACACCTATAGCTGGCTAGTTGTCAAACAGGCCCCGAAACTGTTGTACTATGATCTGGTCTGGCTTGTTTAAGATGTTTGAATGACTGCAAATATGCGTGTCCTAAGTTCGTCAACGTCAGTTGGTAGCGATGGAACAACCACCTGATCTTTGATGTGGCTTCACACACACACACACACACACAAACAAAATTACGCTGAGAAAACTGTGGGATGAGTTATCGTACCACGTCGATATCGTTCGTGTTTCTGGAAGGACTTACATTGAACACTTATACAGTACAGCCCCGATTATCCGCGGAATTGGGTGGCAAGGCCACCGCGGATAACTAAAATCGCGGATAACCCGAAAAAGACTGAAAATGGGGTGCAAACACGAAAAAAAAAAAAAAAAAAAAAAAAAAAATTCAACATAAAAACTATGTTTTAGTATACAAAAAACATAATAAAATGTTTAAAATACATACATATGCACAGTAAAGCAGAAACCTTTGCTCTACGTCTAAATCACTAAAATAAAGAACAGTAAATAAGAAACAATGCCATACACACTGTACAAAAGAGTTGAGTTACACCTTTTAAAAAAATCAGTCACTTATTTTTGCTTCTTGCTTTGGAAACACCTTTTCTTTATTCGAAATGGTAAACTATTGTTTTTCTTTTAGTATGGAATAATTTTTATCTCGAGAATGAAGCTATTCTTGATATGCTTATAACGGATTTCCCGTTATATATGCATGATTCCTCCTCTCCCCTCAAAAATCAACTTTTAACCGTACTGGTTCATTATAAATTGTCATTATTCTCCCCCCCCCCTTCAAATAAAATAGTTAGTTTAAATTTGACATTTTATACTTAATTTCTTAGGTCTTTAGTCATTCTCTTCCCCCCCCCCCCCCCCCCCTCTCTCACTACTGTAAGTTTCACTTTTACTTTTACAGTTCTTTTTAAATGCAGACATCATTTATCTCGGTTCCTTTTTCTGTCTTTCAAATTCACACGGACAGAAAAAGATCTTAACCGCAGCTATTTTCCCTTGACATGAAATAAAAGAATAAAATACAAGTTAATGTCTTTTTCGCTTCGCAGCCGACGATATGTAATGCATATTTTCTCAGCCTCTGCGCTTGCATTAGTATTCAATTCTCACCCTTGTACTTTGTCGGATACAAACCATATGCCCCTTTGCTGACTAATTTGCAGCTGTCGTTATATCTGTAACGTGCATATAAAATCACGTGTTCCTATTTCTTTAAGCCTCCCTGATTACCGCTGGAATGTTATTTAGTGTAACCCTAAAGGGCCCGCCATGGCATAGTTTTTAACTCAATGTAAAACTTCATGATTGTTTTGTCTACCCAATTTGTTCTTCGCCAAACATCTTACATATGGTTATCTAGTGTTCGCCAATCTGCATGCAATAGTAACAAAATCTATCTCTCTCTTGCTCCTGACCGAGAGCCATGTAAACCGTAATTTAAGCCCCGCTCTGGGGCCTTCTGCCGCTGGGCAGACAACGAAACTCTCTCCGTACTTCTGTATTTTCACGGCCCCTTCCTTAAAAGTTCTTTACAATAAATGTAAGTCTCCTAAAGTATTGTGTTGGAGTTTCTTTTATTCATTCATGAATCTGGGAATCCAAACCTCCATTTACAATGCTCTCCTAGAATTTATCATATTGGTCTTATTTAATAGTTAAATATTTTAATTGCTGTGTTTACATTTGGTTAATAAAATCAAGAAAAGACATCAAGACTTTATATCTGGTATTTCAAACATGGCAACCGAATCTAGAAATATTCTTCTATTACTTTCGAGTACATGAATTTTTCTGTTTATATTTATTAGTAGGGCTTATTGTATTTTCCTTGCTGTTGGCTTGAATTAAAAAAAAAATAAATAAATAAAAATAAAATTCGCTTCGCGGATAAACCGCACCGCGGATCATCCGCTGGCGGATAATCGGGGCTTTACTGTAATTGTGTTGAATTTAAACTTTCAACGGTTATTTTGGATTTCCGATGAACAACAAGGTTGTACTTTTTGTTTCTAATAGCCCTGTTAAGTTGTTACACCCTGTATATTTTAAATGTTATAGAGGGCTGCAAGTGATATATCGGTCCCTAAAAATAAATAAATTTAAGTATCTTCTTTTAATGACATTCTTACGTATTGTAGCATCATGATTTTATATTTATAATGTGCAAACATAAAACAATTTGGAGACGACTACAGCAACTTATGTCTTATTGTCATATGCTTTACTATCTTTCATACAGTTAATTTGTCTTGCATCGCTGCTGTGAAGAAGGGAGCCAGCTTAATCAAGCAACTTCCTCATGTGGTCCAAAATTTCATAATTCTGGCATATCTGAGTCAATAATTTATTAATTACTAAATTTTGTTTTCATCTAAAGAAGTGAAGAAAATTCATTTTTTCATAGATAATTTGGGCGACACACAAACAGAAATTTTACGACTTTCACAGAAATCAGTTACTATTCCATTATCCCCAACAAATAAAACTCTAAACTTAAAATTACACTATGTGCAAATTACTTAAAAGATGACAAAATATTTTAAAAGGTGTTAATTTACTTTAATAATTCTTAGTACTTTCAACTGTATACATAGCCTTCGCCAGAGAATACAAAAATAAAAATACTGTTATTAGCGTCTTGTTTTCAAATTTCTCGTAGTTGGTGTCGGAAGGAGTGGAAGTGAAAGTCAATTTTTAGATCCGGAAAACATTGGGAAAGTAAAAATATGGATGTAGAGAGAAGTGGAATATTACGTGTTTTATGATTCTTTAAGCAAACTGAGCCAAATTCTGGGTATGTTGTAGAATAAAACGTCATTACAAACAGTATTTTCTTTAGTAATAATTTCTATTGATTCAGAGATAATTAAATCATGATAATTCTTTGAGGGGCACATAATTTTTGTACCTTCGAAATTAACTTATATATTCTGCTTCTGGTTAAGTCTTGACAGGGCTGTTGTTGGTCGGTTTTACTTCAAATCTCTCAAATGTTCTTTAATACGATCTTCAAGTTTACGAGAAGTCATTTCCTATGTATTCGAGATGAATATTTTGTTTTCATTTTCCGATCAACAACAGCCCTGTCAAGACTTAACCAGAAGCAGAATATACAAGTTAATTTCGATGATACAAAAATTATATGCCCCTTAAAGAATGATCATGATTTAATTATCCGTGAATCAATAGAAATTATTACTAAAGAAAATACTGTTTGTAATGACGTTTTATCCTACAACATACCCAGAATTTGGCTCAGTTTGCTTAAAGAATCATAAAACGCGTAATATTCCACTTCCCTCTATGTCCATATTTTTATTTTCCCAGTGTTTTCCGGATCTAAAAATTGAATTTCACTTTTACTCCTTTCGACAGCAACTACGTGAAATTTGAAAACAAGACGCTAATAACAGTATTTTCATTTTTGTATTCTCTGACGAAGGCTATGTATATAGTTGAAAGTACTAACAAGGAAAGCCTCCGTACCGGGCATACTCAGAATATTTTGAAAAAAATATGAATTAAACTACTTATGTATGTAATAAAGGATCAGTCAAATTTAGCGGCAGAATTGCAGTAGAAAAGTCTGTAAAAAAATAAATACTTTCGAGTATTTGGCGCGAAAAGACGGAAACGTCACGCGATTTGGCAAGCAGCATTTTTTCTCGCCAAAAGAAAACGATTTTAACGCATCTGAAAATTGCTTGTTAATTGGTTGTGATAACGCATTCTAAAATGCGTGTAAATAGTATTTGATGAATTTAAACTTAAACAATGAGAGAGTTCGGTATATCTATTTATATAAAATCCAAATCTCTGTGTGTCCCTCACAATTCCGGTTGGACCGCCTCACTGTAATGAGCAATTGTTGAAAAATACTACTGACGGGTTACCACAATAGCGGCAATGTTCAATCAACTTTGCGAATTATCCCCAAATTTGGCGGCAAAATTAAGTTGTCATAAATGAAGACAACTTGGCCATAGCTACCTAATTTGGCGAGATTCCCATTTAAAACCATTAATCTTTCATAACCGAGCTTACCGCAATTTAATTTAAACTTCGCGCATTTAAGATTTTTTTTTTCAAAATTTATGGGTCTGAAGAATAATCTTCATATATTCCACGAAATTTCACGTTATAACAATTTAAATCCAAGGTTGGGAGAGCTTAATATATAGACTTCACGATTCATGTAAAATCACATTAAAATAATAAAACATATTTCACAACTGAAAATGGCGCTGGTGTTGTTCAGTATAAGTCCAAGTCAAGCACAGGATGATTAAAAACTTTGTTAATTCTATTTACACTTATAAATATTTACAGTATTTACAATGAAAAACATTTGGATAATATTTCTTTAAAAACATGTAAATATTCCACACTGGGAATTCAAGATGATCATATTAAAATTTCACCAATTATATTCTTCTATAAAAGAATCCACGAAAATGGCATTATTTAATATTCGGAAATAAATTTCCTTTTTTTTTTTTTTTAATTAAACTTAAACATTATTTCTTCTAATAGAAGACCACGATAAAAAACCTATACGCAGCATATTTATCTGCTGCGTTCAAGATTCACATTCACAAAACCAACTAAAAAAGGAACAAGAAAAAAAAAATGTTTTTTAATATTAATTCTCTAGTCAGACCACGTGACCTGGGATCACTGGCGCCTAATCAGTCTGGCTGAGAAAAGAAGGGATTTGCGAAATTTCACAAACTCCCCCCCCCCCCCCCGATGAACAAGGGTTCATCAAAATGGGGATTCAAAATAATTAAAGTAGAAATAAAATTATTCTAAAAAATTATCAGTTACACTATACATAAATACAATACAAATCAAAATATATACTTACATACTGGACTTCAATAAAATAATAAACAATTTAAAAAATTTGCCAAGATGTTTCTGCTACTAAAAATAGAAAGAACAATTTAAATCTATACAACTTTTTCTAGAATAACACAAAAAAATTAAACTAAAAATTAGAAATAATATCAAACAAGAAACATCTTTTTTTTTTTTTAAGTGAAAAAGAATAAAATGTTGTTTAAAGTCAATAACAGAAACAATTCAAGATTTTTTCTAAAAGTCAAATGTCAATGAGAGTTTTTGAGTCTTTAATAATATCAAAGTTTTTTTTTTTTTTTTTTTTTTTTTTCTTTTTTTTTTCTTTTTATCAGTCAAGTAAGAGTTTTTTGAATCTATTAATAACAAAGTTCAGAGGTTTTTTTCAGTTCTCAGTTATACACAAAAATTAATAGGTCTTTTAATGATGGAATTATTTATCTTCAGTTCATAAGACCTCATTTTTTTTTTTTTTTAAATCTCTGTCCACAAATACCTAACTTCCGGAAAGTTCTTGATACATGTTCATATGCATAAGAATCACATCATATATTTCAAAGTCAGAAGTATTATTCTGGTCCCTGTAGTGAGCAGATTGTAAGTTGAGAGGTACTCATTTTCAAGCGCTTCCAAAAATGATTCAGAAGAGTCTCGCGCAAACGGAAGCGTTTCACTAAGAATTCCTTGGTTGCAGGTAAACACAAGATATGCTTTAGAGTTGCTATAACTAGTTGACCAGGGCGAACGCTAAGTTTCTTGGAGATTGCACGTTTGTTTAGGATTGATTTTATGCACTGTCTAGATTTTAAAATCCAAAACTTTTCATGAGTTTGTACTAATGTACTGGACACTCTGGAATGAAAAACTTTTTCATGTGCATCTTTCACGACTATTTCAGTCAATTTATGTTTTGCAGGAATCACTACGGGATGTTTTTCATAAAATGAGGAGTTAGACTTTTGTAACCGTCCCCGTACCAACAGCAAACCTTCATCTGACAAGATAGGAATTAACTGTAGAAGATTCAATTCTTTAGGGATACTCTTGCTACATTTCAAGTATTTTACAACTTCAGGGAAACTTTCTTCCTGCATTAGCTTAAACCAAAAATTTTCAACATGTAAAATTTTCTCAGCTGATAATTCTGAAAAATCTCTTTTCTCTATCTTTAATTTTATATTAGAAATAAATCTAAATAGCCAAGCAGTTACTCGATACAATTTCTTTAGGGAGCTATATTTTTCAAGATTAAAAATAGGAATTTCATCAGCTTTATTTGTTTGAACAACACAAGAAATGGTTGCTGATTTTCGAGACTTCTCTTTAGAAACATCAGGTAATTGTGTAGCAACAATTTTAACGCTAGGGCGCTGATCTTCGGGCAAGGAAAGAAATTCAGGAAAATACACATTAGGGTTAGCATCAGGAAAAACATGCAATTGGAGATGCTCCTTTTCCATGATCAGGTTGCTAAAATACTGCCAGGGAATTTTCAAGTGAGCGAGATCAGGGATTTCTGAAAGCCAATTTTGCCAATCATTTTCTAGTTCACCAGAAACAAAAGGGGCAATAAATCCTGCTGAATCAAGGAACATAGTTGCAATTTTCAAAACATTGCGTTTAGTAGAAGAATCATTATTTAATTTTTCTAACAAGGGTCGTAATTCTAGTCCTAATGTATCTTCTGTATTGTTCCAGATCAAACCTAAAATTTTCAAGGAAGTATTTGGGGGTTCGAAACTCGAAACAGGAATGTTTTCATCATCTAAAACATTAGAATTCAAGTTAGGGACATGATACAAACATTCGTTTAATGATAGAGAATCACCATATTTGGAAGAAGCATCATAGACTATGCGCATTTTTGTTGTAGTTTTGTCGTCACGGATAACAGGTCTGTGGGGCATGTAATAGGAATTATTAAAATGTTTCTCGATGCACAATTCTATCACACTCTCATTAAACTGCTCTAGCAAAATGGAATTATATTCCTTAATTAAAGAATCGTTTTTCAAGAATTTATTTTCTAAACTAGAAAACCGCTTCTTTGCTACTTCAAGATTATTTCTAAGCAATTCACGAGAATTTTTCCACAATAATTTTGCTTCATAACGTCCATTTACGAATTTTAAATTTTCTTTAAATTCTTTTATTACCTCGTGATCGGTAATGTTCTTTTCATTGCTTTCAGCAATGCCAATTGATTCAAGATCCCAAAATGCTTTCAGTTGGGTATTTATATTTTCAACTGAAACACGCAAACAAGCTACTTCTTTTTTATTAGACTCTATTTGCCCTTGTACCGTATGACCGAAAATAGTTTCTGCAACGTATAATTCTTTTGTCAATTTTCCCTCGATTCCCTTTAATATTTTCCACAAAAAGTCAGACCCTAGCAAAATATTTATTTCCTGTTCAAGACCTGTATCAGCAGGCTTAAAGCCTCTTGTTCTCATTATCTCTAGAAGTTCTGGTTCTAGAGTTTTCACAGAAGCTCCAGTTATATTATCAACCACTAGTGCTTCGATATTTATCGAGTTAATAGGTTGCACAACACTGGATAATTCTAGAGCAACAACTTCATAACAAGATTCATAAGGGCGTCTCCGCCCAAAAGGATAAACTAATAAATTTTCTCTTCGCAATGGCTTCAATTTTAATTTTTGTACTAGAGATCTCTTCACGAAGCATTTTTCTGAACCACTATCACATAAAACGCGAGCCAACAAGCATTGTTTACCAGCAGACACAGAAACTGTACAAGTCTGCAATAATGTTGCTTTATTTTGTTTATATTTTTGTTCCGACATCATAGATACAATTGCACCTTTCATTTCTTTTTCAGGATTTTCTTTTGCTGTTTCTTTAAAACAAAACAAAGGACCATGGGTAGTGTTACCACATTTGGAACAAGGATTAATTTTTGTTCTACAGTTAATTGATAAATGCGACTTAAAAAAACATTTGTAACAGCGACCTTCTTTCTTTAATTTATATCGTTTCTGCTAATCAGTGAATTTCGAACAATTTAGTCCTACATGATTAGAAGACTTGCAAAATATGCAAAACTGTTTTGTAGATGTATTTAAAGCAGCAGCTGAAGGTATATTTTTCTTTTGAGGAAAATTTTGATATTTACTTGAAGGATTTTCATATTTAGTTTTAGAATTTTCATAAGTCTTGCTTTGGGAATTATTTACTAAATTAGTAGCTTCACCACATCTTAATTCCGTTTTAATAAAAATTATTAAATCGGTGACTTCACAGTCCTTATCGGGGTCACGTTTTCGATGGAAATCTAGTATCAAATTTTCGGGTAACAGTCTTAATAATATTGGTAGTAATAAATGGCCGTAAGAACCTGATGTTACTCCTAACGCATCAAGATTTCTCATACACGTTTCAATATTATCATACAACTTTCTTAAAGAAATAACATTGTTAGAGGATTTCACTGGTTCAAGATTCAGAATTTTGTTCATGTAACAGTTTATGATATTTTCCCGCTTACCATACCTCTCTTCTAACAACTTCAAACACGTTGAATAATTTTGATCTGTCAGTTCAAAACCAGCTACAATATTATATGCAGGTCCAGACAACAAGGATTTAAGATATTGGAATTTTTCAATTTTTGATAACGATTCGTTTGAATCTATCGCACTAGTAAATAAATTAAAAAATTCTAAGAACTGGCTTGCATCACCAGAAAATTTTTCTATGTTAAGTTTAGGAAGCTTCACTGTCGAAACTGGTTTACTACCGATTTTTGAGCCGTTACTTGACTCTAGTAAAACTTTTGGTTCAGTTTCGATTTTACATTTTTTAAGCCTCATCTTAATTTTAAATTTCAAACTTGATATTTTTTCAGAATATTCTTCTACCGATTTTAGTTCTTTTTCATATTCAGTTTTTTCCTGAATTAGCTCATCTATTTCGGAATCTAACTCCTTTAAATGAGCTTCCTTTTCATTTACGAGCTCTAACGATTCCATTAAAGAATCGCAATCAGTCTTATCAATATCAACAGATAATAATGTATCACATTTTGTGATTAATTTCGTAATGGCTGCACGAACAGTAGCTCTTTTACTTTTAAGCTTATCAGGCTTATCCATGTTTAAATTTTATTTCAATTTCCAAAATAAATTATCATGAAAAATGTATATTTTCAAGAAATCAACAGTCATGCAGAATAATAAAGGTATTTCTTACCTTTTTTCCGGGTCTTGAGGCACCAAAACATGAAGAATAATCTTCATATATTCCACGAAATTTCACGTTATCACAATTTAAATCCAAGGTTGGGAGAGCTTAATATATAGACTTCACGATTCATGTAAAATCACATTAAAATAATAAAACATATTTCACAACTGAAAATGGCGCTGGTGTTGTTCAGTATAAGTCCAAGTCAAGCACAGGATGATTAAAAACTTTGTTAATTCTATTTACACTTATAAATATTTACAGTATTTGCAATGAAAAACATTTGGATAATATTTCTTTAAAAACATGTAAATATTCCACACTGGGAATTCAAGATGATCATATTAAAATTTCACCAATTATATTCTTCTATAAAAGAATCCACGAAAATGGTATTATTTAATATTCGGAAATAAATTTCCTTTTTTTTTTTTAATTAAACTTAAACATCATTTCTTCTAATAGAAGACCACGATAAAAAACCTATACGCAGCATATTTATCTGCTGCGTTCAAGATTCACATTCACAAAACCAACTAAAAAAGGAACAAGAAAGAAAAAATGTTTTTTAATATTAATTCTCTAGTCAGACCACGTGACCTGGGATCACTGGCGCCTAATCAGTCTGGCTGAGAAAAGAAGGGATTTGCGAAATTTCACAGGGTCAGAATTTAAAGTGTAATATACGGAAATGTACGGTCGTGGAAAAAAAAAAGTAAACACCCCCTACTAACTCTTCAACAAATTATCGTAGGCGGAAGTGACTGGTACCGAACGATTGAAAATAAAGTCTACTTTTAAATGATGTATATAAAGTTTGCTTAGGGGGCATCTACATATTAAAATGAACCAAATCCTCATTTTTTTCAATGGCAATACCCAATTTTAACGAGATATTTCAAATCTTCGGTTCAAACTATGCCTAGACACCAAATTTCAAGTCATTTGAATGATAAGTTTTTGAATTATAAACATTCAAAATTTAGTGCTTCTACTGTTCAATTACATTTCAATATTTTTATTTATATCTCCTGAAGTTATACTCCTAATGAGCTAATTTTTTGTGTAGCAATAATGCTAATGTGCCAAAACATAAATACGCTGAATTTGCAATTTTTATAATTTTATTATATGAATTATGAAATTAATATTCGAAAAAATTATGAATTGCAACCTACAATTTTTTTGATGGATTTAGATTTATTAAGCCCTGCTATATGAAAATCCGAAATTTCCCATTTTTCATCCAAATAGTTTTCAAATTATGCTTAAAAAACGGCAAAATGATGGTTTAAGGGGCCGTCTATGATAGAAGTGAGTAGATATTTTGAAATTTCTTCTGCTGCCCTGTTATATCTAACAGGATTCATAAGGTACCTTGATCAAGAAGGAGGCTCTCTCGGTTAACAATCCAGTACCGAACTTCAATTTGGATACCGCCCTTAAAATACGCTCGTTTTAAAATAATTAATTTCTCGTAAACTTATGGTACGAATTGCATAAAAATTTGTTTTTAGGCTAATTAAAGGGTGTAGAGTTCATTTATGCTGTCAGAATTGGGTATTGCCATTGAAAAAATGAAGTTATGGTTCGTTTTAATATGTAGATGCCCCCTAAGCAAATTTTATATGCATCATTTAAAAGTAGACTTTATTTATAATCGTTCGGTACCGATAACTTTCTTCTACGATAATTTGTTGAGGAGTTAGTAGGGGGTGTTTACTTTTTTTTTTCCACGACTGTACGTCTTTACATCTTTATACAGGTGCTACTAATAACATAACCACCACTAAGCGGCGCTGGACAATCTGATTTCCTAACTGCCCAATTTTAATGTGATTTGGGTACTTTTAGGGGCTTTACACACGTTAAGGTAGTACATAGGGGCTTTGGCGATACAGAGAAAATGGCCTTGGCGAGAATATGAAATTTGGCAACATATTTGACAACTTATTCACTGTGTTGTATATATCTTTACATCTCATTTTCCGTCATTTTTGACAGGCTATCCTTCTAGTATATATATATTTTGTATTACATTATATATGTTGCTTGTTGTTGTATTTATTTAATTTTAGCACTGTAAAAATATTTTCTTATATAAAAAATATTTTTTCATATATTTAAGCGTATTTCAAAATAAAGGCCAGATGAAGAATGCTACAGTTATATATTTTATTCAATATCAAAGAAGTCGTTGTTTCCATAGCAACAAAACTGAATCGTTACGATAGTGCTCAATTGGACTTAATTTTGATCTTGAAACAATGTTAATTAATTTAAATTTTGTTTTAAATCGTAAAATCTGATCGTTAAATTTCATTTTAAATACATATAAATATATATATATGACAAAACTATTGTTAAAAGAAACTAAAACTGTCAATTAATACTTTAAATTAAATTTAAACAAGTTCATCATGAAGCATTTTTACTTTAAAGCGTATTTGATTTTAAAAAGTATTTTTTGAAATTTTATTCGATCGCCAACCAGTGATAAATCGCCAAATAACGAAATTTTTATTACTTTTTTTTTACGGACGCTCTATCGAGGTTCCGCCAAACATTTTTATAATCATTCCCATGAGAAGAACGTTCTAAAATTTTTTCAGATTTTTCGGAGTATGCCCGTATCAAGACCTTCCTTGTAAGAATTATTAAAGTAATTTAACACCTTTTTAAATATTTTATCATCTTTTAAGTAATTTGCACATAGTGTAATTTTAAGTTTAATTTTTTAAAGATGAATTTAGCATTCTATTTATTTACTTGCTAAACAAAACTCTGTTAGTTCAATTTTTTAAAATGTTCTTAAAAATTCTGTCGCAGGATAGCAGAATATTTAATGATAATGACGAGTATCTTCAATGAAAAAGGTATTCATGATAGAAACAATTCTGTTAAAAATAATTCAAATTTTCTAAAAAATAATCATTGGAAATCTGCTATATGGCACACACAGGGATCATTTACATCAAAGTGAAATAAAAGAAATTCATACCCGAATTCAGGATGCACTTTTACTACACTGCTCAAAACAATTAGGGGAGCACATGGTTTTAACAAAATTACGCAAATATTTACACCGATAAGTAAAATAAAATAAAACATCCATAATTTAAAGTGTTGTAGAAAACAGATAAAGAAAACTTCACATGTAAATTAAAGATTATGACGTCAAAAACTAGAAAAAGGAGATATGTGCAGAAATCGGGATTTTGCAGAAACGTCTGTTTCACTGTCTCAGTTGTAAAATTCAATTACTCAGCTTGTGTTTTGAGAAAAGATGGCTTGAAAATATCACAACAACATAATTTACCGCTATCCATGACTTGGCGTGTTATCGGGACAGTTGAATTTGGGGAAACACAACGAAGTGTAGTGGACGCTGTTGGAGTCGCAAGAAGTGTCCATGAAAAGCTGTGGAATCGATTCCAAGACACATGGAATGGTAGTCATCGACAAGTGCAAGGTCGAAATTGTGCTAACACTGAAACTGAAGACCGATATATCCTGTTAACAGTTCGTCGAGACGGAACGGACAATGCTACTCAACTGCAAACACAGTTGTTCTTGGCCACAGGATGAAGGGTGCCAGCCAAACAGTCCGAAATAGTCTTCATCAGGGTGGTCTCTATGCACGTAAGCCAATGGTCTGTGTTCCGTTGACCTCAAGCCACTGTGCGGCCCAAAGAAGTTGGGGAACTGAACATCGAGTTTGGAGGCAACGTTTTTCGAGTCAAATTCTATTTACAGACGAGTTCCGATTCAGTCTGGATGTGACATCTGATGTGTTTTGGCATGTAGAGAAAGAGGCACTCAAAATAATCCCACATTCGTTCGTGAAAGATCACATTACAGACGAGGTGGGTTGATGCTATTGGCTGGAATCAGCTTAGGTGGACGTACGGGCCTGCATATCATTCGGAATGGCACTTTGACGATCCGAAGTTATACAGACGAAATACTGAGACCTCATGTCGTATTTTATGTTGCAGAAATTAGTAATTTCTTTTTTTCCATACATTATAATACCAGACTTCATACAGTTCGTCTTGTGAAAAACATGATTGAAGCTAAAACAATACAGCGTATGGAATGACCAGCATGCTCTCCTGACCAAAATCCGATCGAGCATGTTTGGGACATTACTCAGACGATGCATTGCTGCGAGACCGAGGCCTCCTTTTACAGTCGGGACTTCGAGATTGCAATTCTTGAGCAGTGGAACAGTATTCCCCAAAGTCTTATCGATAACCTCCTCGCATCCATGGAAAACAGGTGTGAGGAGACCACACGCCATATTAAAAATCTTTCATTATTTCTAAACAATACTTTTTTTTATCATTTACATGAAAACAAATTGTTGCCCTAAACCGTTTTTTCATGTTCTTTTCGTCTTTTCAAAGAATAAAAGCTCCCTTGCAATTTTTTTGCGTCTTTTTTTCTGTATTGCGCATTGATACACGTGTACTATCCATTTTATGCCCATAAATGGCTATCTTGCACTGTTCTCTTCACTTTTTTGCTTGCTCCCCTAATTTTTTTGAGCAGTGTATTTCATTTTCACCAATAAAATATACAAGGTTAGAACTGATAATACTATGTGGAATACTGTTATGTAGAAAATTCGCACCGAAATGATATATATATTTTTTCATTCTTTTTTTTTCTTTTGCGTCGCTATGGGATTGGAAAGTTGTTGTATAGAGTCTTTAAAAGCTCTTATTTAACCCCACTGCATTCAGAAGAAAAGTTTCGCGTACCAGATGAACATTAGTACATTAGCGCGTACATTATGCACTATGTATGTCTTGTAATATTTTGTCATAAAAAAGAAAAGAAAACGCGGATCAGAAAAGTTATTTAAATAATTTTTGTAATCTTTTATTTCTTCTTTTTTTTAAGTTTTAATTTTTTTTTATAAATAACTGTTTTTCTTCAAATTTTCCCTTATGAAATAGTTTTCAGTTGAAAAAAAAACTTGCGTATTAAAAAATTCCTTGTAAAATAAAGCAATTTTTACTTATAAAAATATATTTATTGCCCACAACACTATAACCTTGCACATCATAAATTAAAACAAAACAATATTGCCGTAGATCGTAGATCTTAGATGATTCCAATTAAGATGCTGAAAAAAAATGGAAGCTATTTCCTTATTCTTGACATTATTATGAATGTATTTTTCTACCACTTGATTACTTCTTCTTTCCCCACCATTGGTGGTTGATGTTCACTAAGCCGCCATACTGTGAATCCGGAAATACTTGAAGTCCCAATCTGAAAAATAAATAAGGGATGTATTAGATTAGGGAATCACTAATAATATTGCAGAAAAAAAAAATCATAAAATACTAATGGAAAAGATTGAATTATTTTCTTCGCGTAAAAACAAATGTTCTTATAAAGCTGCTATCAGATTCACCAACTTTTCGAGCAATTTTTGAGCCAACTCTTGATTTCCTCCAACCTTTCGCGAAACATTGTCTCACAGTGGCGTAGCTACTTATTGAGCGCCCTGGAGCATTTAAAGTTTGTGCGCCCTCTTGTTACTTGAAAAAGATCTGCGTAGTTTCAATCTTTATGTTTTTTTCGCCAAATACTTTCTGATTGAAACATTTTGGTGCAGAGGCGATTGGCAGAGAGAACCCTGACACCCTTATACAGGGTGATTCAAAACTTATCGTTCAAATTTCGTGGGGAGATAGGGGATACGTCAGGAAACCGAATTTACATAGAAAAGTATGTTCGCAGATGCACGCATGCGTATGTAGAGGGTGCTGTGTGTACCCAACTTTCCATTGTGTCCCAATCATTGTTTTGAGTTTCCTAAAGCTAGTATTATTTCTTCTCCTATTTCCACTTCTCATTTGGACATCCACGAAGCCTTTTACATCTTTAAAAAACCCCTAAATCTCGTTCATGAACTTTATTAAACGTCTTCATTATCCGACACCTGGAAACTTCTCATTTAATTTTTTTTCTTGTTCTTTTAACCTTTATCATGGAAGACGGTAGTATTCCGAGTGACGCAGCCTTAAGCCTAAAATCGTATCGTATCGTATCGTATCATAGAATTCGTAGATGGCGGAACTCATATATACAGCTAACTCGACATCAAAGAAAACGCGAAAAGCCGCCTTTTAATAACTCAGCAGATATATGTCTTATTGTTCTGAATTTTCTAGAATAGTCTTATATCTGCAGTCTAATCGTATACTGAAATTTTTACATTTCTACGTGCAGTATATTTTGAGATCTAAATAGCCATTTTTAAAGTGAAAACGTTGGTATGATATCGAGGAAGTTCCTAATTTGAAAATCTCGAAAACGGTTCTAACGATTACTTTTAAATTGATACATAATATAAATGTGATTAATGCGAGGTGAATAACACTTTTCTTTTTTCTGGGAAAACTCTCGTTCGTTAAATAATTCGATTTTTTTTTCTCGAAAATGACACGGGCGATTTTTTAAAAATCAAATAAATATGTTTCAGATGAACCAAATAACAATTTACTTGTTTCCAGCAAGACTCTTGTTCGTTTTATAATGCGCATGAAGAATCGGACTATATTTCTTCGCCATTCTATGGAAATTTCACCGAAAATGCATGACACTGTATTCATACACATGCTTTCTTTTTAACCACTTTTGGGGAGAAAAATTTTGTCTTCCTATTGGCTGAGTGGTTAAAGGCCATCGTCTACTGATCTTAAGATAGGCAGTTCGATACTCTCTGGTACGTGTTTTCACATGTGAATGTGTTTTTTTTTTTTTTTTTTAAAGTCTGCTAGTTGACCATTATTCTCAGTTCCTTTGTAATTTTTTAATTGCTATTAAGTTAAATAAAATTACAATTATAATGACGCTAATTTGATGATGATTATTTCTTGGCAATTTTTCAACAATAAAAATATTACCATAAATTTTATAAATATATTTAATTTCAATCACTTTACAAAAAATATACATTAATAATTATTATTTGAATATAAATCATACGATCAGAAACGTAAAAAAATAATTCATTTCAGCTCTTCTCTTTATAATATCATTTTTTATTATTATGACGGTCAATCAATATATAATCACTGACATCCATAATATTATTATTATTATTATAATTATTATTTTCCTTGCATAAAAACTATTGTGATGTAATAATTCTTTTATAATAAATAATTTAGTTGAAATGTTTTATTTATAAATATCAATGAAGTTTGATAACCCCGAGACACAGTTTACATAATAAGCATATCAGAATTTTGGTGTCGCCATCTTTTGACGCAATTGCGTACTACATTTTGTCTATTATTCGGAAAAAGAAAAACTAACGCTCTTCGCCGCTTTGAAAGAATTTCTTGTGACTAGAGGTCTATTTCGCAAATATTAAGAAAATTACTGCATACAAAAATATTAAAATGGGTAGTATTATAGAGAAATGTTTGATAAAAACGTTGAAGTAGACAGTTTTTAAATCGAAGAATTATTTTAAGAGATATTTAATGTTAAATCTGGATAAAATTGTCCCATTAAGAAAGTCTCATAGGAAAAAAATATATATACATGTGAATTTAATCATTTTCATTCAATTTAATCATTCAATAGAAACTCGAAGTTTGCAGAGTGCATTTATTATTCTTAACTTTCCTAATTTTTTGACGGTTTATTTCAATTTTAAATTAAAATTTTAAGAATTTCCAGAGATATTTTTTACATATTTTAGAAAAGGTTATTTTAAATTGCTGCCAATTGTTAAAACAGCGCAAAGAATAATATATCCTTTAAATTAAAAATTTATTCACACGTGACTATTATAAACAGAAAAAAATCCTTTTAAATTAGAATTAAATGATAACGTGTTAAAAGCAGGGAAATATTAAACATTACGTCATAAAAATTGTTTTTACACATGCTTACTTAAAATGAAAGAAAATTATAAAATAATCAATTATTTTCAAATTAGAATTAAATGATTACGCATTAAAAGCAGGAAAACATTGAAAATTACGTCATAAAAATTATATTTACACGTGAATATTAAAAGAAAAAGAAAATTTGTAAATAATAAATTCATTGATATGTGTTAAAGTCGTAAATGGAGGAAATTAAGTCATATTGGCCAAAGTAGCCAAATAATAATATTGCAAAACAGTTTAAATTAAAAAATATATTTATATGAGAGATTTATTTCAAATTTCGAGGTGATATTTTTAACTATAGTTGCTAATTTTAAGGTAGCGCAAATAATAATATTATCTTTCTAATAATAAAAATATTTTCAGTTGAATGTTAGAAAGAGAAAGGAAAGTTTGGTGAAAATTATGTCAGATTTAAAACGTTACATTTAAAATCTCTTAATTAAAATCATTTTCTTATAGCGTTGTTAAAAAATACCATAAAGCAAAGACTCTGTCGACTTAGTTCCTTTTATATTTGGTAATTTTCAAATGTTTAACTAATCTTATTTAATCAAGCACGGAAACAGCAACTAACATCAGCTGATTCGGTCTTGAAATCCCTCAGTAAAAGGGAAACCCGTTTACAGTAAGATCGCCATTGATTTTTTAATTATACAGAGCAGCCTCGATTATCCGAGCTAATTGGGACTGTTAGTAAATCGGAATCGGAAATCTCGGTTAATAGAAACTGTGTGTAAAAACTCGCCGTGCTTGCGAATTTAACATCTCTTTTAAAAAAATATATAGAACGTTTTTTAAATAATAAAAATAAATATATGTAAAGTTCTGTTTCACAACTTAACAAATTTAAAAAGAAAATCAACTACCAGTAGTAAATTTTAAAATGCAAATTGAAAAATTAACGAAAGTTCACACAGCCACTGGAAACAAAGCATTGTTCGCTATTGACTTCTCAGGGTCCAATGTTTCTTTGGAGTTGAGTGCTTTTGGGGGCAGAAGGACCTGTATAGCACGGACAGTGAGCTAAAGAGTGTGGTTATTTTTAAGGTTCATTCAAAAGGGGAAAAAAAATCAGACTTTGTTATCGGCTAGGTTAACCGAAACCTCGATTAATCGAAGCTCGGTTAATCCAGGTTCTACTATAATTCAATCTTCCGTAATCTTTTTAAAGCAGATCAAATTAATGGACTTTAGCACAAAGTCACATAGCTGATAACTGCCATGCTTGTTGGCCACCTTTTTTTCAAAAAGTTTGCTTCACCTTATTCAATTAATGAGATATCTCCGATAAAATAAGTCACATTTTCCCGTTCTAAAATACTGGTATCCAAAAATCGTAGCATGTAAACTGACACTACAAGTACTCATGGAACTAGACTATTTTAAGTCTGATTTTTATTATAGACTATATAAAATTATTAAAAATATATATTATGATAGGAACTAGCGGGCTTCGTCCGCTATTTACGTTACGGATATAAAAATCATGTGTTTTTTTTTTTTTTAGGGAAAAAGAAATAAAAACCTATTTGACGATAGGTTTATAAAGACACATTTTGTATTTGTTATATTTCCGGCGATGAGGAGGGGGGGGGGGACTATTTTGATTAAATATCGCAATTAGTCTACATGGCAGATATAATTATGATAGACACTAGCGGACTTCGCACCTCTATGGTGCCTTATGGGTCCAGCTTCCATAACTCAGAAACTACCTTTCGGACATCAATGCAACAGATTCCAAACGTTATAATTAACTTAATAATCACCCTATATAGCATTAAAGTAAATTTATGAGTACTGCATACTATTTTTTTATCGTAATTTCTGAAGAGAAAAAATTATTTCGCTTCCATTCTTAGGTACTGGTCTGAAAAATTTTGAAAAAGGGGGGAAGGAGGGGACATGAGACTGCTGTTTGTCAAACAACACAACGGGGTCTGGCTTATTCAACTTGGTTTTTGATTACTTCAATTGGAAGGTGGTTTGTTTAAAAGAGTGCGTTCCCTGCCCTATGAAAATTGGAACTATTGGTGCACCATCTATGTAAGGATTTAATAATTATAAATTAACATTTTGGATTTATTAATTTAAGGATAAAGTGTTTTTAAAGGAATATCAAATGAAACCCTCTGTGCGATCTGCGATTATACTTACCCAGTTGTTTTTATATACAAACTGCTATAAGGAAAATTGTAATAAAATAGTAAAAATTAAATCTGCATTAAATTCCATAAGTATCTTTTTTTTAATCATTTTATCACTAACCTCAAAAAAGTAATGATATCAATGCAAAAACCCTTGACGGGTTAAAAGTTTCTGACGCAGCACTTTATCTTATGCTCTAAGAATTTTAAATATGGAACTTAAAAATACTGATATCAAATTTTGAGTGACGTTATGCTATTTCTTAAAAAATATATTTGTATTTATTTCATCATTTTATTTTTGTTTTACTTATAATCGCATGTACAAAAGTTATGTTCAACATGAAAAGCTGCATAAAATTTTATTCGCTGTTGCTTTATCATTTACATCTCTCATAAATTCAAAATATGAGTTTTAAAAGATATGATATAAAATTTAAGTGACGCCTTGATGTGACTTTAAAAGGTTTGTTTTAAAATTCAATTTAAAGTATTTTTGACTTGGTTAAAATATTTTTTACATCTACACAATACTTTTAATTTTCCAATTCACTGTTAAATATATCACTTTCATTGAATCTATACTATGCATTGAAATGTATTTATTTCAATAAATTGATTTATCTTTTGTGTCACGCTATTCAAAATTGTGAGTAAGATTTATGTAAATGGTTTCTTTGCGTCATTGTGTCCAAACTACATGAAATGTATGAAAAAGGATAGTTTGACGCAAATAAACCATTTACATAAATCTTACTCACAATTTTGAATAGCGTGACACAAAAGATAAATCAATTTATTGAAATAAATACATTTCAATGCATAGTATAGATTCAATGAAAGTGATATATTTAACAGTGAATTGGAAAATTAAAAGTATTGTGTAGATGTAAAAAATATTTTAACCAAGTCAAAAATAATTTAAATTGAATTTTAAAACAAACCTTTTAAAGTCACATCAAGGCGTCACTTAAATTTTATATCATATCTTTTAAAACTCATATTTTGAATTTATGAGAGATGTAAATGATAAAGCAACAGCGAATAAAATTTTATGCAGCTTTTCATGTTGAACATAACAGTTTTTACATGCGATTATATGTAAAACAAAAATAAAATGATGAAATAAATACAAATATATTTTTTAAGAAATAGCATAACGTCACTCAAAATTTGATATCAGTATTTTTAAGTTCCATATTTAAAATTCTTAGAGCATAAGATAAAGTGCTGCGTCAGAAACTTTTAACCCGTCAAGGGTTTTTGCATTGATTTAGATGACGTTTGCGGGAATACTTTTCCTGACGATTTCCTGACGTATTCCCTACCTGCCCAAGAAATTTGAACGATAAGTTTTGAATCACCCTGTATATTACTCAAGATTGGAGATTTTACTTTCCATACGTACAATGTAAGGAACGAGATAGGAAAGCATTGTCATCACAATAAAAATAATGGTATATTTTTAAATTTTCAAATAAATCCATTCTCATAATTTTTACAATGTTTCAGTATGTACAGTCGTGGAAGAAAAAAAAAAAAGTAAACACCCCCTACTAACTCCTCAACAAATTATCGTAGAAGAAAGTTACTGATACCGAAAGATTGGAAATAAAGTCTACTTTTAAATGATGTACATAAAATTTGCTTAGAGCGCCATCTACATATTAAAACGAACTATAACTTTGTTTTTTTTTTTTTCAATAGCAGTACACAATTCTGACAGCATAAATGAATTCTACGCCCTTCAATTAGTCTAAAAACAAATTTTTATGCAATTCGTTCAGTTTCCGAGAAATTAATTATTTTAAAACGAGCGTATTTTAAGGGCTGTATCCAAATTGAAGTTCGGTACTCGATTATTAACCG
Organism: Maratus speciosus; assembly: GCA_963932465.1. Taxonomy (NCBI): domain Eukaryota; kingdom Metazoa; phylum Arthropoda; class Arachnida; order Araneae; family Salticidae; genus Maratus; species Maratus speciosus. The sequence continues at coordinate 316,951,942 of OZ010788.1, read as the reverse complement.
AGAGAGCCCCCTTCTTGATCAAGGCATCTTAAGCACCACTCAAGTAATCAATGAAGCCTGGTAGATTACAGAATAGCATAAGAAATTTCAAAATATCTAGTCACTTCTATCATAGACGTCCCCTTAAACCATCATTTTGCCATTTTTAAGCATAATTTGAAAACTACTTGGAAATAAAATGTGAAATTTTGGATTTCCATAAAGCAAAACTTAATAAATCTGAATCCATCAAAAAAATTGTAGGTTGCAATTCATAATTTTTTCGAATATTTCATAATTCATATCATAAAATTATAAAAATTACAAATTCAACGTATTTATGTTTGGGTATATTAGTATTATTGCTACACAAAAAATTAGCACATCAGGAGCATAATTTCAGGAGTTATAAATAAAAATGTGAAAATGTAATTTAACATTAGAAGCACTAAATTTTGAATGTTTATAATTCAAAAACTTATCATTCAAATGAAATTTGGTGTCTAGGCATAGTTTGAACCAAAGATTTGAAATATCTTGTTAAAATTGGGTATTGCCGTTGAAAAAAAATTAAGTTTGGATTCGTTTTAATATGTAGATGGCCCCCTAAGCAAATTTTGTATACATAATTTAAAAGTAGACTTTATTTCGAATCGTTCGGTACCAGTAACTTTCGTCTACAATAATTTGTTGAGGAGTTAGTAGGGGGTGTTTACTTTTCTTTTTCCACGACTGTAGGTATGTGTGCAAGTGCAAGTGCTTGTGTGTTAGAATTTCCGCACATTTCCTGGAGAAAGACTTGGTGTGTTTTTCATGATGTCGACAGGTATGTTATAAAGCTGTTAGAGATTTGTATTAATTTTCAAAGAAGTCGGACGACGAGTTTGGTATCTATAAACTATTTTTCATCCATCCTGTGACGATAACGGATGAACAATTTCTCTTATATCTCAATTAAATTATTTTGTATTGCTCAGGTTCATCTTATATCTATACAACAACGTTTCACCCGACTCAAAAAAAAATCACAATCACTTTCCTATCATAGATTTCATTAAAAAAATTTCTCCTTGTTTAATCGTAGAAAATCACACAATTAAAACAGATCAAATTTTATGTAACCAATATTCTGGCAGAAAAGTGATTAGCGAATCTTGGAAGAGCCGCTACTGTATACATGTTGGACTCGGTCACTGTAAAATACTCAGACCTTGGATTTTTGGATGGCGCAACATTTTAGAAACTCGTTATTTTACCATCTTGCTAATAGAAACCAATAACATTCACTACCATTCTATTTTCTCTTTCTGGGGATGCTTTTAATTTCGGAACTGGATCCAAAATTCTAAGTGTCCTTAGGATTAAAAAAAAAAAAAAATCGAAACCGTACAAAGAGAACCGTTTACACATCGACCTTATATATTCTATGAAAAAAAAATGCTAATAAATAAAATATTGAAATGTAAATGAGAAATTTGCAAAGAACGCTGCCGTTTGTTTAACATTAGCTTGCGAGTGACTAGTATAAGATTTTAAGCATATAGGAATTTTAGTACTAAATAAGATTGTTAGGATTAATTAAATCTATTTTTAAAAAAAATTTGAAGCGGGAAGATAAAAAATCATAATGCTGCTAGTAACATTAAGAAACAGTAAATATTACTAATTTGATTTTAAAGCAAAGTATCGTTTAAACGGATTTTTTACAGTAAACTCTGTCTAAAGTCTATGTAAGACAGATTTACGTCTTATGCAGAATCCGCCTTAGGCAGAATGTACAGTATTTAAAAAAAAACAACCTTCAAAAGGCGGCCACGTTTAACAGTGCTCTTCTAATTATATACAAAATAGCTGACAGCCCTTCTGATTATCACATTTATTAGACAACATTGAAACAGTCCTGTTTTCATATTAAAATGTAATTTTTAACAAAAAAAGAATATTTAACTTACATTTTCTTTGCTGAAAATATTCTTCATAAATATTTTTGTGCATCAAGCGCAAAAAACAATATAATAAATATTAATATAGAGGAAATTATAGTCACAACATTGTTCGAATACACGAAGCCTACAATAAACCAATAATAAATGACTTTATGAATATTTAAAACCAATAATAAATGACTTTATAAAAAAACAAATAAAAAATACATATATATACAAATACATTGAAATTTTGGTGACGCTCTTTAATGTCAGTCAAACTGGAAATTCTTGGGGCAGATTATGTCGCCATTGGTAACAGACAGAATTACAGAATATACATTAGGTTTTAAAGATTTAAATAGTCCTCTGAAACAAGGAAACTTTCAAGAAAAAAATTCAGTTCTTCTGCTTTGCAAAGAGAAAAAAAAATCATTAATAAAAAATGCTTCAAAAAAGTAATTTTTTTAAAATTATTAAATAATTTAAAACTGTAGAAATTTAATGCTTGTAGCAAATTTTGTAACTACTATTAGCTTCACCTGAGGGAGGGTGCAGCTTTACTTGGTTTAGGGCGCACTGACCTGCAGATCGGTTGGCCGGGGGCCATTCTCAGCCTGCCAGAATATGATTTAATTTAGTAAAATCCAATATATATATGTATATTTATAGGCCTTGTTTTACCAAGAGAAGAAATGAAAATTTATTGAAAATTATGTCTTTAGAAAAATGTTTGAGCTTTATGAAATTTGCCATTATTTTCATACAGTAATCCCCATGATAATTTTCTAAAAAAATTTCCATAAAAATGTACTAGAAAGATTATTGTTTGGAAATAGTAGTAGGCAATAAAATGACCGATGGGAGCCCTTTAAATAAGTTTTGATTACTTTAACATTTGAAAATCTTCAACTGTCGTCTACGGAGGCTACTTGAGGATACAATATGTTATGAATTAAAATTAAAACTTCTCGAATAGTAGTAATTTCCTTTAACTGTGTATAAAAACATGTTTTAAATCGAAATAGTTGAGGTTAAACACAAGGTAAAATATTATAGGCATATGCTGATTGTAACAAGATTCATCTATAATATCTGATTAATAAGGAAAAAAATATTCAAATTTTCCAAATCTTTATTTCGCTCTTTCTAATTTTGCGCCCTTAGGATTCGTGCGCCTGGAGCAGTTTGCTCCAATTGCTCCTCGGTAGCTACGCCCCTGATAAAATGCTTACTTTTTCAACAAAACCTTTTTCTTTTCTTATTTTATTGTGTGTGTGTGTAAATAACGGGTTTTTAATATTATAAAATAAATATAAATAAGCTATCTGATCTTTAAAATTGAATTTTTTTTTTTTTCCAGAAATAATAAAAAGTTTGCTTTTACTGCAAACGTTTGATTTTAATGGGAAAATAGTCGTGTTGAGTTAATATGTATATATATATAGAATTATCTTGATGAATAAGCGGCATTTATGGTTATTTTTACTTTTTCTTTAGCTTTTTTAAATTTATATATTATACAATTTGTGCTAATTTCCATCGCCAAATTTGAATTGTATTATCGTATTGTACGTAAATTTAAAATTGTTATGTATATTATTATAGTTTCACGCAAAAATATCATGGATATTTTAATTTCCACATGTTAAATACATAAATATTTAATTTCTCATTAGATTATTTGGTACTTTTCGGTTAGCCAGGCGCCAGTGTTATATATACATACATATATGTATACATATAAGTATATGTATATGTGTATATATATATATATATGCATATGTATGCATTTACATACATATATGTATGTATATATACAATATATATAGGTATACATTGGCGCCCGGCTAACGGAAAAAATACCGATTATTTTATTATACCCACCAAAAATACACAAAACGCAAATAAATACTACATAAATTATAATATTGCATTAATATAAAGCATGAATGTAATATTCGATGAGAAAAAAAATAGCGAAGTACTCACAGTTTTATGTTATTCGCAGTAAAAGCGAAAATAATGTTTCGATTTCTTAAGCGCACTGTTAAAAAATCTGTGCAATTACAGAGAATCTACTGGTAATCCATTATCTTAAGTCTTATGTAAAATTACAGAGATTAATTAACAGAGAAAATCTTAAGTAAAATTTGAGAGATTAGAAAAACAGAGATTCTGTTAAATAACAGAGAAGTTATTCGGTAAATTTACAGTAAATTAACATCGTTAAAAATACACAGACTCCGTAAATTAACATCGTTAAAAATGCACAAGACTCTGTAAATCAATTTATTTGTAATGAAAATAATTTAACATAGTTTTTGAAATTAGTTAATTTTAGAACTTCGAAGTATCAGAATTTTTCGAGTAAATTTGAACTGCTTCAACATTTAATTTTTTTACACAATTTGTTTCTAGGTTAAAACCTGAGACCCCTCGGCAAGGAGAAAAACACCTTACTGAGTGCAGCATAGGAGCTGTTGCTGTTGTGTACAAAGGATGTCTTTTATAATGAAGCCGAGGAAAATCTATTGTTTTTGTGCTTTTCAAAGATTTCGCTTCAAATGTATTCGTTAGGAAATTTCTTAAACGGTTTATTTTAATTCAGTTTAGACGGATACATAATACCTATTTTTTTTAATCAAATTTAATTTTTAATCCTTTATTTGGGAATTATTTATCAAGAAATTGCTTCTTCTCAATAATTATCTTTTAATATCTGAATTTTAGTATCTTCTGAATTTTTATATCTTCAGATATTAAAATTCCCCAATCAAAGAGAAATGGATAGAAACCCGTTTATAGGGAGATCGCCACTGTTTTTTCATTCATTCCTACTATTAGTTCACACTCTTCCTCCCTATATATATATATATATATATATATATATATATCTTGTTCAAATTTTCAATCGTTAATAAAATACTTATTATTCGTCCCATCAAGTTGAAATAAATTTTTTAAAACTTGTACTGGATAACAACTGATGTTAATACAGTTTTTTCAAATATTAATTCATTAATTAATTTTAATTAATTAATTTTAGTTTATATGGGAGAAAATTTTTTCTCTTATTCAAATTTTCAATTGTTAATAAAATAACTTATTATTCAACCTAAGTAGGAACTGACTTAAAAAAAAAATTATGTTACTTTCTGGTGTTGAAATGCGCAAGCAAACGTTCGCTGTCAAAGAATTGTTGTTGAAGTGAAGGAGCAGAGAATAAACATTAAATTTTGTTTCAAATTGGAAAACAATTAAATTTTTCTGAATCTTCTCTGAAATTCAAATCTGAATTTTAATATCTGAATTTTAATATCTGAAGAATATAATGAATTTTAATATCTGAAGATATACTGGAATTTTTAAATAATAATAATGTGAAATTTAGGTATATTTTTTCATTAAAACTGGTTAAACATATCGGTAGTTATAACTTTTTTTGTAAAATATTTACAAAAATAATCAGATTAATTAACTAAAAATACTTTTATGGTTATATCGTAATTCTTATAAAAGCAATGTATTTAAATGTATTATGATCCTCTCTGTAAATGGAAAGGCTTTTGCAGTCGAAAATATTTCATTTAACTTTTTTTAAAAGAAAAATTATAACTATGAAAATGATTATGAAAATTACCACTTTTTGAAAATATTTAGTTACGACTATTTCTCTACTCTATCTAAATTTGATTGAAAGGCATGGAAATCCCTACAGGGAATTAGATACAAGATAAGGAAAATGTCTGTAAAACGATGACCGAGAAACTCAATCGAATGCATTTAACCGAGAATTGGTGTAAATTTACAGAGAGTCCTCACCGAGAAACTCAATCGAATGCATTTAATCAAGAACTAGTGTAAATTTACAGAGAGTTTTGATCGAGAAACTCAATCGAATGCATTTAACCGAGAACTAGTGTAAATTTTCAGAGAGTCTTGATCGAGAAACTCAATCGAATGCATTTAACCGAGAATTAGTGTAAATTTACAGAAAGTCTCGGGTTTTTTTCTGGGTTTTTACAGAAATTTTTAACAGTGCAGACAAGATTCTGCGGACATATTTAAGATTTAAAAAAGTTTTTTAATTGTTTCTTTAATAATAATAAAAAAAAACATTTAAATTACAACGACACATTCCAGTGATCAGTTTCGAGAGAATCGTCTGCCTCGAAAAGAATAGAATAGAATCAAAGGATAGATATTAAAAGTATACAGTAGAGTATAAAGAAATTTCATATACATAAATAAATTTCAGAAACTTGTTAGTTGTTCCCCCTTGTCACTAAGTGACTCTAGTTAACGGTGTCATTACAGATTTTGCTGTAACTGCCCTATCCTATATGTTTACCTATAAGACGCAGATACCTGAACCCTTAAAAGAACAAAATTCATAATTACTTTGTAGGCCCTTTTTCTTGCCTTCTTAAGTACATCTGAAAGAACCTGCAAGAGAAAAGGCGATTTTAAACAAAATGGTAAAACAAAGAAAAGAAAAAAGTTATAAATTATAGTCTCTCACAATTTTACTTCATATAGTACACTTTAATCCAGTGATATTACGCAGTAGCCCAAAATTATATTTTGTAGATGCGTAGTTCACATTTTCACAAGAAACAAGTAATATAAAAATTTTGTTTTTAAAGTCAATTCCTACTTAAGTCATCAAAGAAAAATTTAATAAAATCCCTTAAGCTAATATTAGTTTTTGTTGCATTAAAATATCTCAATTTGTTGATTTTCTATAAGCAAGTAGGTTTACAATGGAACTCTATAGGAATTTGGCGAAATATTAGAGATATCGCCAAGTTGGCGACAAACTTGGCGGTATTTGGCGACAGAACAGGGTCCTCCCTATGGTAACCCCCTTATAGATATGAAGATGCATTAAATGCTTCAATAACCAATGGCCACCATTTTTGTCTTCCATGTAAAACTAAAATTAATTAATTAAAATTTAATTAATGAATTAATATTTGAAAAAACTGCATTAACATCAATTGTTATTCAGTACAAGTTTTAAAAAATTTATTTCAACTTGATAAGATGAATAATAAGTATTTTATTAACGATTTAAAATTTGAACAAGATATATAAATAAATAAATAAATATAGGGAGAGTGTGAACTAATAGTAGGAATTGAAAAAAAGATGTGGGATTTTTTTTACAAGTAGGGGGCTCGGCCCCCTACGAGCTACGCTCTCCAACCCCCGTTCAGACACCGCAGTCTCTAAAAGCATTCTAATTTGTTCGGCTTTAAAAAGATTTTGGAAGATTGAATTATAATTTAACAAGTAATAAAAAAATTTTGTTTTTAAAGTCAATTCCTACTTAGGTCATCAAAGAAAAATTTAATATAATCCTTTAAGCTAATATTAGTTTTTGTTGCATTAAAATATCTCAATTTGTTGATTTTCTATAAGCAAGTAAACCCTATTAGTTTACAATGGAAGTGTATGGGAATTTGGCGAAATATTAGAGATATCGCCAAGTTAGCGTCACTTTTGGCGACAAACTTGGTGATATTTGGCGACAGAACAAGGTTCCCCCCCTATGGTCACCCCCCTTATAGATATGAAGATGCATTAAATGCTGTTCAATAACCAATGGCCGCTATTTTGTCTCCTATTAAAACTATAATTATTTAATTAAAATTTAATTAATGAATTAATATTTGAAAAAACTGTATTAACATCAATTGTCATCCAGTACAAGTTTTAAAAAATTTATTTCAACTTGATAGGACGAATAATAAGTATTTTATTAACGATTGAAAATTTGAACAATATATATATATATATATATATATAGGGAGGGAGAGTGTAAACTAATAGTAGGAATGAATGAAAAAACAGTGGCGATCTCCCTATAAACGGGTTTCTATCCATTTCTCTTTGATTGGGGAATTTTAAGGAAAAATCAGCTGCTGTTAAAAGATACAATGGCTGTTTTCGTCTTTGATTAAATAAAATCAGTTAAACATTTCAAAATAAGCTAGTATAAAATGAATTAAGAGTCTTTGTCTCCCGGTATTTTTTAACAAAGCGAAAAGAAGACATTTTAAATGTATCGTTTTTAATCTGACGTAATTTTCGCCAAACTTTTCTTTCTCTTTTTAATATTTACGTGAAAATACTTTTGTTAGAAATGAAATATTATTTGCGCTGTCCTAACAAAAATAGTTGAAAATATCATCTCAAAATATCAAATAAATGTCTCGCGCAATTTTTAAATTTAAACTGTTTTGCAATATTATTTTTTGTTCATTTTACGTAATAAGTGTAATGTGACGTAATTTTTCCTATTTAAGACTTCCAACACATGTTAATGATATCACAATATTCAAATATTTATTTGCTTAAAAGACGTTATAAAAACACATTAAAAGTAAATTAAAAATCTATATGTGGTATATATAGTGACTATAGTGACTTACTACTCGCACTTATTTATATTTCCATGTTAATGAATTTATTATTTTACAATATCCTTTCTCTTTTAAAATTCACGTGTAAATATAGTTTTTATGAAGTAATTCTCAATAAGTTCCTGCTTTTTATACATAATTATTTAATTCTAATTTGAAAGTTTTTTTTTCTGTTTATAATAGTCACGTGTAAATAAATTTTTAATTTGAAGCAAACATTATTGTTTGCGCTATTTATACAGTTGGCAACAGTTTAAATTAATACCAATTTCTAAAATAAGTAAAAAATATCTCTCGAAATGCTGAAAATTTAAATTTAAAATCGAAATAAAACCTCAAAAAATTAGTCAAATTTAAAAAATAAATGGAATCTACACACCGGGAAGTTTTAACGTATAAAATGATCTAAAAATGAATTAATTCCCATGTATAGTTTTTGCTCCTTTTTTGCTCCAATAAAACTTTTTTAATGGAACGATTTTGTCCAACTTTAGCATTAAATATCTCCTAAAATAATTCTTCGATTTGAAAACTGTCTGCATCAGCGTGTTTATCAAACATTTCTCTATAATACCGCAGATTTTCATGTTTTTGTATGCAATATTTTTCTTAATATTAACAGAGAAAAACCTCTGGTCACTAAAAATTCAAAACCGGCGGCGGTGACAGCGTAAGTTACTTTTTTTTAGAATAGAGAGATAATTAAAAATTTAAGAGGGCTTGTTGGCATTTAGGTGAGAACTATCGTTTTTCATTCACCAGAGGAATAGTGGTAATATTGCCTTGAAACTTTAGACTCGTGCAAATCTAGTAACAGCAAATGATTAAATGTTACTAAATTGCAGATTTTTAAAAGAGTTATCCTTATCAAACTGAAATTTAATTAAACCTACTAGTATAATAAAAAATATATAGAAGCTCTATATCTCAAGTTGAAACGACATATTCACCTTAATAAAATACAAAAGCAATATGAATACTTAATTCACAATACATTTTACTAAATAGGTGCAAACATATATAAGTTTTAAAAACATTTAAAACCATCAAGATGTTAAAAACATTGGTGTCAGAAGATGTTAAAAAATACCCGAGCGCTTTCAACCAAAACATTTGCCGTCATTAGTCGTAGGATATCCTCTATTTTCTTTCCTTCCCACCCTCCTATTTGGGGTTTTTTGGTGTCGCCCTCTGTATTTAACCAACGGTTATCTTTCAGGCTGCAGCAGTTCCCCTGATGACGACTAATGTTTTAGTTGAAAGCGCTCGGGTTTTTAACATCTTCTTACAACAATGTTCTAACATCTTGATGGTTTTAAATGTTTTTAAAACTTATATATGTTTGCAACTATTTAGTAAAATGTATTGTGAAACCTATTATTTTTGTGCTTCAATAAAACTTTCGTCTGAAATATGAATGAAATTATTTAAATATTTAAGTGCTATTATTACACGGGGAAATTTGAAGTGACAAAAAATGCCTGCAACTCGTCAATTTTTCAAGCACAGAAAACATTGATCTGCTGTGCTGTATTTGATCGACATATGTAATTTCAAGAAATGATGATGTCAATTGTTATTTTGTCATTGATATCATATAATTTCATATCATTGATCTTTTTCTCTTTTTGGTTATCTTAACCCTAGAATGACACACATATATTTTTCGAACAAATCTGACCCAGTGGGATCTACAAAACCTGAAAAACGTTCTTTGGCTAAAAAAAAAAAAAAAGAAAAAGAAAAAAGAAAAGAAAAAAAAATTAATGATAAAAACATAATTGTGCTAGTTTTATATAGATTAAGCGATAGGAAAGTAGATGAAAAAACAAAGGCAAGCAAAATCAGTACAAATCTGACGACAGACTGGGGTCTACAAAACCCCAAAACGTTTTTTGGCTAAAAAAAATCTTTTTATTGATAAAAACACAAATGTTAGTTTTATATCGATTAAATGATAGAAAAAGAGAACACGAATTAAAAAGCTGCATTAATTAACAAATTGATCTCTTCAACTCTCCGCATCCATCTATCCGAAAGTTTGCAGCGATATCGAAGTTGGTGTCGGGTAGCTGTCAATCTACTGGAACAGTAAGGGTGCCTTTATACTCAAAGTGTGATTAGCTGTCAGAAATTGTAGGGTTTGTGAGACACCAGTGTGTCATTCTAGGAATTGACAAAATAAAAACGCGTGGGGGTTGTGAGACACCAGTGTGTCATTCTAGGAATGGACGAAAATAAAAACGCTTGGGGTTTGTGAGACTCCAGTGTGTCATTCTAGGAATTGACAAACTAAAAAAATCACGGGGTTTGTGAGACACCAGTGTGTCATTCTCAGAATTGAAAAAATAAAAACGCGTGGGTCGTGTGAGGCTCCAGTGTATCATTCTAGGAATTGACAAAATAAAAACTCGTGGAGTTTGTGAGACCCCTTTGTGTCATTCTAGGAATTGACAAAATAAAAACTGGTAGGGTTTGTAAGACACCAGTGTGTCATTCTAGTGTTAATTGTCATCGGGTTGTAACGAACTGCTCACTATAATAAACACACTCACGGTACTCTGATTTGTAAGTCCACAGGCCTTCTGTATCTAAACCATCTGTGCCAATACGTCGGTCTTTCTTCTGACACAAAATCATCATCCTCAGTGTCAAGTTCGTTATCTTCGATATTCGTTTTGTTGAGTTTTGCCTTAATATCTGCAACAGTAGTCTCTTCCGTATCTCCGGCAGCAATCATTACGAATCCGGTAGTAAAGAGGAAAATAACCGTCAAATCCATGATTAACGTCAATTCTTTCTTTAAAAGAAAATAAAAGCATATGATATAAAACTGCAGCCATGAATGGTAAAAAATACATATCTAAAAAAAATCAAAAGAAAAGCTTTTTTTTCTTTTTTTATTAATGAATTTCAGGGTTCGTTGATTTAAATCAGTTTGATTTAAACCACGATTTAAATCAAGTAATTAAAAAAATATTTTTTATAATTATTTTTAAATAAATTCAAGATGTAAACAAACTTAATAATGTACTTTAATATGCCTTAGTTAGTTTTATATAACACAGATCAAACAGTTTTAGAAAGGTAAATCTTAGTCTTTGTCAATAAGTAAAGTACAATGTAAAGTTTAGAATCCAATTTCAGTTGCTCTCAATCACATATTTAATAAACAATTAAATTTAAAAAATCAAAAAACCCAACTGCGTAAAAAGCGAACTAATTAATTATTTCTCCTCAATGTGAAACTATTTTTTTCAATTCTATATTTTCAATATTAGCTCACACTCTCGCTATATATATATCTTGTTCAAATTTTCAATCGTTAATAAAATACTTATTATTCATCCAATCAAGCTCAAATATAAACTTGTAGTGGATGACACTTGATGTTAATCCAGTTTTTTTTTTCAAATATTAATTCATTAATTAAATTAAATTAATTAATTTTCAATAATCGAGAGAGCCTTCTTCTTGATCAAGGTATTTTAAGACCGAGAGAGCCCTCTTCTTGATCAAGGCATTTTAAGCGCCACTCAAGAGGAAGGAAGAATGGGAGAAAAAAATTCTCTTATTGACTTAAGTAGGAATTGACTTCTTTTTTTTTTTTTTTTTTTTTTTTTTTTTTTTACTATATTACTTGTTTATATTACTTACCTATTTTTTTTTAATTATTATTTACTTGTATTGATGGCTTTTAAGTTGTGTTTAATTGTTAGTTCCTATCTATAAACACTGTTTTGATGAGGTCTATAGATGTCTATGGTGGTTAGAGTTGCAGTAAAGCTAGAGATCCTACATACACAACTTCCAAGTTATATAATATTTTAACGGAGCTTCTGACTGTAAAATAGTCAATGAAACATCGTCTCCATTTTGAAAGACCTATCCAATGATATGCCTCTCAATAGGGTGCGTAATTTTTTTTCGTCTCTACCGCCATTTTGTATTTTACGGCCGCCATTTTGAATTTATAAAAACAAAACCTAGCCTATAACCATCGGGCCGTTAAGACGAATTGATAGAGACTTCATTCATTAAAATCCATCCAGCCGTTGGGATGTTTCGAGGGTATAAAGAAACCCACATACACAGATACGCGTGAAACACATAACCCTTCTTTTCAGTCGGGTAAAAAAAGATTGTTTAATTAATAATGCAATTCATTTATGGAAAGATCTGGAAAAAAAAATAGCATTAAATGAAGAATGTGTGAGAGCTTTCAATGCTCCTTACGAGCAAGCATTGAGCCCATCACATTTCTTATCCTATCTTTTGGATTTCTGTTATGCAGAAGAGAAATTCTCAAGTTCTGAGAAAATGCCAGCATTACTGTTTGCTAAAGAGAAATACTCTACTTTGGTGCTGCCTATTATACAGGGTGGTTCAAAAGGTAAGGTCCAAACGGCACATGTGGGTATGTCACGTCAGGAGGAGCAAGAATTAAATAGGAACTACGGGTCGGAAACGCGATCGTGACGGTGCAATTGCATCGTGACCGTGATGCAAAGAAAAGGTAACAAACGGTATAAAAAGGCCGTTATTTTACAAAAAATTTTATCGAAGTACAAAATACAAATGAAAACAGTTACAACTCATAACAAGTGCTGAAAATGTGCTCTATTAGCCGTGATGCGTGCTTCACATCGGCACCGCATGGAATCGCGAACACGTTCCAATCGGCCCGGTACCATGGCCACCGCGATCCCCGGACCTGCACCTCGTGGATTTCTACCTCTGGGGATATTTTAAGTCTCTGGTGTACAAGATATCCGTTCCATCGGCCATGGACCTCATGACACGGATCACTGAAGAAGCGACACGTGTCTGGGAGACTCGTGGCCAATTGGAACGTGTTCGCGATTCCATGCGGCACCGATGTGAAGCATGCACCACTGCTAATGGGGCACATATTGAGCACTTGTTATGAGTTGTAACATTTTTTATTTGTATTTTGTACTCCGATTAAGCTTTTTGTAAAATAAAAGTATTTTTACACCCTTTGTTATCTTTTCTTTTCGTCACGGTCACGATGCAATTGCACCGTCATGATCGCGTTTCCGACCCCTAGTTCCTATGCAATTCTTGATCCTCGTGACCTGAACCACACACACGTGCCGTTTGGACATGACCTTTTGAACTACCCTGTATTAAAGTTTGAAGTAAAATCTGAACCATTCAGTGAATTTTTGTTTGAATCTAATATAGTGAAAAAACTCAGTATTTAGAATGGTGGAAGGCATGTGTTACAGTTATCGAAAAGGATGATACTAAAATACTTATAGAATTCATAATCAACTAGCTTTTTACTACAATAGCTTCATCTGCTTCACTAGAACGCCTGTTTTCTGTTTTTTATTTCGTACATTCGATAATTATAAATCGCTTAGGAACATAAGACCTGATAAATCTGCTAAACTCGTTTTTTTGCACCAGCACTTTAACAAAAAACAAAAGTTAACATTTTAATTTAAAATTTTTATGTGCTGCAGTTATCAATGGCGGATCCAAGGGAGAGGTCGCGGGCAAGGGCGGACTGGCATAGTTTGGCCCAACCCGCTAGACTTGTGCATTGGCCCACCAATCGACAGCCCAATTGGTAAAATGTTTAAATACTGACTAAAAACACGACCCTTTGCTCTAACTCTATGAAAATGACTTAACTCCAATCTGAGACGTATTAGCATTTTTGTAATCGTTTATTTTCAATTGGTAGTAATAGTAACTTCGTCGTGAAAAGAATATTGTGGGGGGAAGGGAAGGCTGACTTTCTTAGTTTTATTTGTTTTTTGAATATGTAAACTTTAAACAATTAAAAATACGAGTATACATGTAATAAATAAAAGCGTTTTAAATTTTTTATGAGAGTTCATTTCAGATATTTTTACTTTCTTCTATCTTTACAAGAAGAAAGTATTGGTTTCATGAAAATTTTCGAATTCCAGTTTTCGACGGATTTGCACGTTTTATGGGTCAGAGATTCCAAAAAACATGTTTTTACAAAATGTCTGTCTGTGAGTCTGTCTGTCTGTCTGTCCGTCTGTCTGTCTGTATGTGACAAAAATTTTGTGGGCGCTCTATCTCAAGAACTAATGCACGGAATTTAATAAAAATTTATATTCAGTTAGTCCCTGATATAAATTGGTGCTGATTAGTTTTTGGTGTAAATCTCTCAACAGGTGGCGCTGCTATGCAGCCTTTCTCACGATTTCCGCAGTAGCTCAATCTCCAGAACTAATGCACGGATTTTCATCAAGCTTCAGATTCAGTTAGTCCTTGACATGAATTGAAGTTTTGAACATTTTGGTGTAAACCGCTCAACAGGTGGCGCTGCTATACTGCATTTTTTATAATTTCCGCAATAGCTCTATCTCAACAACTAATGCTTGGAAAATCAACAAACTTCAGATTCAAGTATACTTTGATATAAATTAGTGCTGTTTGTGTTTTGGTGCAAATCGCTCAACAGGTGGCGCTGCTATGCTGCACTTTTCAGAATTTCCATTATAGCTGTATCTCAAGAACTAATGCAACAATTTTCACCAAACTTCAGAATCAGTTAATCCTTGATATGAATTGACATTTTGTACAGTTTGGTGTAAATTGCTCAACAGGTGGCGCTGCTATACAGCATTTTTCCCGATGTCGGCAATAGCTTTATCTCAAGAACTAATGGACACATTTTCATCAAACTTCAGATTCAGTTACTCTTTGATATGAAGTGATGCTGACTACGTGTTTGTGAATATCGTCCAATAGGGGGCGCTGCTGTGCTGAATTTTGCACTATTTCCTCAATAGCTCTATCTCAAGAACTAATACACGAATTTTCATCAAACTTCAGATTTAAGTACACCTTGATAAATGTTGATGCTGATTATGTGGTTGTGTAAATCGCTGAACAGGTGGCGCTGTTATGCTGCATTTGTCATCATTTGCGCAATAACTCTATCTCAAGAACTAATGCACAGATTTTCCCCAAACTTCATATTCAGTTAGACATTGACATAAGTTGATGATAATTAGGTTCTGGTGTAAATCACCCAATAGGTGGCGCTGCTATGCTGCATTTTGATGGATTTATATGATTTAGGGGACAGTAATATCTCAAGAACAAATGCACGGAATTTCATCTTTTTAGAATCCTCATGATGAGAATAGATGCACTGTGATAATGAATTTTGAAGTATTGACAAGTATGAGATAGAAGAAAGTTTTGTGATGGCCACAACATACTAGTTATTCCTTGTATTGAGAAACAAAAATTGCTTGGTGCAATGAGGGGTCAATTGTGCTGTCAGTATCGGCCAATGATATCGTTAGAATGGATGATGGCTATTAGTGAAAGGGCTTCCAACGGGAATAGGGCACCACTGACCCTAAGCTATACACATTGACAACACCTATGAACATCCATCCCTCACCCGGAATTAGGACCCAGGCCTCTTTGCACGGAAGGCTGACATGCTAATCACTATGCCATCAAAAAATCCTTAGACTTGTGTGCACAGTACACTACATGTAAATGTTGCACTGGAAAGTGTTAGTATTGACAGAAAAGAGTTAGTACTATTACACACATTGATTAATTTGTTATTTGAAATATCTTTATATTCATTTATACATTTCATTTTGTTATTTTAAATTATCAACATATATACACTTTGTACATTGATTAATGTTTGTTTAAAATATCAATATATTGGGTGAGTGCAAAAGTTCTACCCGTTTTGAAGATATGTAGATGTCAAGTGGAGTATGGGCGTTACAGCTTATGTTTCGAGGATAGGAAAGTGACCTATAACGCGTAGAGTAGTTGAGTATGCATAGGCACAACATTTGTCAGAAAAACTCATGCCGAACGGGAAACAACATGGAAAGCAATAAATTCCACACCAGACATTGTTTACTGTACGGGTATGACAAAGCCGTTACAGCAGTCGCAGCTTGCCGCAGCATTTCTCAAGTGTATGGGGAGGATGACAAAGACAAAGCACCTGCTGCCGATGGTTTAAAAATTTCGGGACGGAGACAGAAGCTGTAAAAATCATTCCCATTCTGGACGCTTGTCAGTAGTTTCTGATGGAGATCTGGACACATCCATAACAAATTCCTCACATCCAACAGTCGAAAAATTAGCGGAAACGTTCTCAGTACACAGAACAACAGTCGAAAGACTAATGCATGCGTTTGGCTTCATCACCAAGCTCCATCAGGGGGTACCACACCAGCTTACAGTAAAGCAACGAGCAGAGAGGATCAGCACCTATGTTTCTTTGCTTTCCTGGAACAGTAAGAAACCCTTTTTGAACCAAATTGTAACAGATTATGAGAAGTGGATACTGTACCGTAATGTGAAGCGCCGAAGGATCGTGTGCCGATGTTGCAGAGGATACTCCACTGACCAAAACAGCAGGACTTCATCGCGAAAATGTTTTGCTCAGTGTATGGTGGGATGCCAAGGGAATAACTAAGTAGGAGGTCCTCGCAGCGAACCAAACGATTAATGCAGACCTCTACCGTCAACAATTGGACAGACTGTGACTAAAACTCACTTCTAAGTGGCCAGTACTCATCAATCGCAGAGGGATTCTCTTTCATCACGATCCTTATGTTGCTTTAAGGACTCGGCAAAAATTACCGGTCCTTGGTTGGAAAGTTTTACCTCACCAGGCGTATAGCTCAGACCTTGACCATGCGATTTATCACATTTTTTTATCGTCACACAACGCCTTCGGTCGCCAAACTTTCAATGATGTGGAGACTATGAAAACAGCGTTGCAACAGTATTTTGACTCTAAAACAGAGAGGTTTTATCGGCGTGGGATTCACTTACTTCCAGACAGATGGCAAGAGGTCATACATAATTATGGTGCATGCATGAATTCATAGGTGCTTAACTTTTTGTGTTCTCCGCCTTTCTGTTTTCACTAAAAAACGGGCAGAACTTTTGCACTCACCCAATAGTACCTGAAAATTGAATAGTTTGTTTTATAGCCTCACTAATAATTAGAATGTCAGATATGTGGACGATTGTTTTGAACTTGAGGCAACTCCATCTATTATCTTATCTATAATCGTAACCAAAAGATCATTCAACAGTGAATAGGATAAAATCATCCAACAGTTCTTTTCCTAGAGATGAACGCAAGCAGTTCTTGATAATTTTAAGTGTTGAGAACATTCGTTCATAAGACAGTTGAGTGCATGATAAAGTCATTTTATACTTATAAACTATGAACAAGGTTGGATAAATACGATCATAGGCACTCAACTCACACAATAATTCTAATGCACAAGCTAGGCATATTTTAGACTCCTTATTAAATTTAGAAAGATTTTCATCATTTTTAATGAGCTCTGAACCGCTCGTTTCTTTGCTGTAAGCGAATGAGAGTTCGCTACGTCGAGATTGTTGCTACAATAGCGACTGATTATAATCAGCATAGTGCCGGGAAAATTGCAGCAACTCTTTTAGCACTTCTTGACTTTCGCCAAGCCATTCAGAGTACTAAGAGCATCCTGAGCAAGTTAATTCTATAATTTAAGCTCACTGAAGCGGCGAGGATCGAACCAGGCAATGTCTTTCATGAGCAAGTCGTTTCCAGAAAATCGTGTATCCAACTGTTCAGTAGCTGTGTCTAAGTTAAACGTTTAACTTAAATACTTCTGATGGTGATCCGATAATACTTCTTGCCTCATCGTGAGAATATTCACCATATCGACGTTTTGCTATAGATATTCTCTTTTCCGGTAGGTAATTCTCAATTTCAATGGTATACTCCTTTTCTATTAATTGAAAAGTTCTAAAGATGTTCCGCAAATTCAGAAGCATTTTTCAGAACCAAATCAAAATTATTTCTTTTGCGTAGCAGATTGCATTTTAAGGTTTGGATTTTGTTAACAGCACTTAAGTAGTCCAAGCCGCTTACCTGCTGATACATCGATGTGGGCTCAGATATATTGAATAGGTCGCTGAAAATGGTTGCAATTAATATACACTGATGTGCCATTGAATTAGAATTAAAGATATGCAATGCTGTGGACATTTTGTAGCGATGCACCTTATTGTTGCGCATCTGAGGGCGCTATGGTAACTGCATATATAGCTAGTACTATGGTTGTTGTGAATCAGCCGTTTCAACTGCCAGTATGGGTAAAGCTCGTGATTTAGACGCCTTTGATCGTGAACGAATAATAAGCGCTCGAAGCACGCGCTATTCAATTTTCGAAATCGTCAGGGAACTAGAATTTTCCCACTCGACAACACCAAGAGTGTACCGAGAATGCACGGATTGTGGAAAAAAAACTAGAAACTGCATAAACTGAAAAGTACAATTAGCCTTTAACGAGTGTGGTAGGAGACGGTTCAGCCGTATTGTACGTAGCCAGCGAAGCCAAACATTAGCTCAAATTACCACCCAATTGAATCAGACAATTGAAGGTCGTACAGTCAGTAAGTGGATTGTATATCGCTCACTTCACCGTATAGGCTTCGGGAGCCCTAGACCTACGGTAGTTCTATATCTCAATGCACAGTGTCTGGCTGCACATCTTGCCTGGGCAAGAAAAAACAGGGAATGGACTCTAGAAGACTGGGAACGAATACCACGGAGTGATGAGTCTCAATTCCGACTACTTCTTCACACTGATGGGAGGCTGAGAATATGGTGCCACGCTCATGAAGCCATAGATTCTGCTTGCCAGGTTACAACTGTAGAATGTCATGACGCTTCATTCATAGTCTGGGGTGCTTTCTCTTCGCGGTTTTGGGGATCTTTGATACTTTTACCAACCTCTCTTAATGCAATTCGACACGTAGACTTGCTGGGAGATCACCTCCATCCATTTATGTCTCCCTGTCATCAACGTGGAACTGAAGTATTCCAGCAAACCAACTTCTTCTCTCAAAGGGCCCAGTTGGCCACAGCTTGCTTGGATAAGCATTCCTCTTACTTCTCTGTCATGAATTGGCCACCTAGAAGACCAAACTTAAATTCTATTGGGCACCTTTGGAATGCTTTGAAAAAGGTGTGAAACCAAACCACACAACACTAACGACACTTACTGAACTGTGAACAGCTCTAGCAGATGTTTGGCAAGCCATGTCTGTAGAATACTTCCACAAACTTGTTGAATCTATGTTATGATTTTTAAATACAATCGTGTGGTAGCCGTTATCAAGACAAAGGTGGCCCAACTCGTTATAAACTTGTTATCCTTAATTCAACGGCACTTCAGTGTATACTGAAACTTGCACCAGTTATCAACCAGAGATCTTGCCGAAAAAGATGCATGTGACGGAAAATCGTTCATTTCGGTGATACCTTGTAAAAACTTAAGCAATGTTAAAAACTTATGCCGATCTTTAAAAGATTTTGAAGACTCGTCAACCAAGCTATTAATTGCTCGATCCTTACTCTAGCACATAGTAGCGTTCACTTTTTGTAATCGCGAAGAATTTTATTTCCACCTACAGACTTCTTATTCACTGAAGTTCATATTTTCATTCGCTTATATGACTCTGAGATAAACATGGTTGTAGCTTGCATTAAGTCCAAGAAGTCCGTTGTCAATTTGCGACATTCTGTTTCATCTGTCTGGATCAAATTTAGCACATGTGCATATTAATGCACTTGCTTTATATTTGGATTGTCTTTTTTCAGTTGTGCCTGCAGATCTTTATATCTCCCACTCATATTTGCTGCACCATCAAAAGAAGTGCCAACTGGTTGTGAAGATGGGAGTTTGAACTTTTCAAGTTCTTCTTTTACTTGGAGATAGAGGGTTTCCCCTGTTGTTTTGGGACATCGAGCAATTTTAACGAACACAAAGTGCCAACTGCCCCATTTCCGATATATCTTGTGTGAAATCTACTTCAATCTGAATTGATCTGACTGTTTTACTTCATCTGCAATCTTTATTTGGATCTGAATGAAGAGATGAGCAAAACTTACTTTTAAATTATTTGGACAGGAATGTAATCAACGAACCTCTTTCATGCCGTTTAGGATTTTCATTTTGTTCCTCTTTTTGCTCTATTCTAGCCTTCTTCATACTTTCTGAAGGTCTTCTTTCTTGGTTTTTCTTGAGAGCCTGTACTACATAACAGTGCAAAATTCGATCATGTTTACATAGCAGCATTACCAGTTCTAACAAAATTCCGTGTTTAACGTCTCCATTATTCAAGTATGCCGCAGCCACCTCTCGTTTTTTTCTCTGAGCTAATCCTTGCTTCTTTGATCTGTAGATCATCTCTAGATATGTAAGCTAATCCTTGCCTATCTTTTGTTACTACGCAACTTCCCACCCTTCACTGACCATATGTGCTCGCTTTTTACTTTATACCCTATCTCTGGGCTTCTATACTAAATGAGTAATTTGCACGTATCTTCTGAAGATTGCTGATGGGAAAGGGAAAGGAGAAATTAGGACTTACACGACCAAAAAAATAAAACTCTTCACGAAAAAAAGGAGAAAATTTGAGTTTCATAATTTTTTTTTTTTAGTTTTATTGAAAAAAAAATTTTTAAATATATTTTTTTGGCCCACTACGCCTGTTTGGCCCACCCCGCGATCGCGGGTAGCGGGGTGGGCCAGTCCGCTCGTGACTCACGGGGGTCATGACATCCCCCCCCCCCATCTGAACACCAACAAAAATATTCTAAAGATCATTTTTAAAATGAAATATATAGTAGAGTCCCGCTTAACCGAGTTTCCGCTTTAACCGAATTATTTTCTTCTGGTGGACTGATGGCTTCCATTATTATGAAACAGCCATTATAACTGAAGTGTTAGGTGAAGATGAAAGAGCAGTCGTAAAAAGTTAGAACTCTGATATATATTTTAAAAAAAAATTATGGCAAATATACAAATTTTTGCCATATTTAATCGTTGGCAATTGTTAAACTTTTTAAACTGAACTTCCAGAAGTGACAGCCAATTGTTCCCTTGCGACGACATTTCTGTGGCTGTAAAACTTGGCTAAAAATGTTAACTTTGACAACATTTTCTGAACGAATCTTTGCCTTTATAAGAAAAGTGGAAGCTCTTTCATTTCTTGGTATCTGAACAAAAAAATTTATATTTTTACGAATATGAATGCAAATTTTTTGTATTTACGAATGAAAATGACTTCGTGAAAACATCAGAAAAGTAGTTAGTTTGGATTTGGGAATAGCTTTCAATATAAAAAATTCTCATAACGAGATGTGATCCCCTCCCATCCAAAATAAAAGGGAAATCCATGACCCCCCTCCCCCTCTAAATGGTGAGCTGGATCCGCCCTTGGCAGTTATTTTCATTTTAACTAAAATATTTATGGTTGAAATGATCTTTGGCAGTTGATTTGTAGTATCCCATGCATTTTGTGCATTAAAATATCTTGATAGCCTAAAATGTTAACTTTTAATCCCTTATGTAAATTGTGAAATAATATCAATATATATTGGTAATATTTAATAACATGCATGTGTGTGTGTATGATTTTTACTTTATGAGTTAAAAGAAAAGTCATATAAAATAATAATATTGTTTAAGGTTTTTAGAAAAGAAAAAAAAAATCTGATTTAAATAAAAAAATAAAAAAAAATTACGAACCCTGGTGAATTTACAGAATGTACCAAAATTATTTACCCAAATTTAAAAGAGTGATAGCGATGCCAAAAACAAACACATTTTGTCAAAGAAATTTTTACACTGAATTGCAACATATAGGTGATAGTGGGTGCATTTTAAATTAACCGATGAAAATTTTCTTTGTGTAAAAGCATTGCTCTCTTCTCGGATTTTGAACTACAAACTTTGTGCATTCCACCACCTAACATGAAATTTCTCGACATACATTATTTCATAACTCTAAATTCAACATCCGTGTGTTTTCCCGAAAATAAGAACGAGTATTTTTCTCCAAAACCTGTATTAAGGTTTATTTTCATGGTATGTTTTTATTGCAATTTCTGGCGAATAATCCGCGGAACAAATAAACGTGTTTTGTACCACAAATTCTATTTAATAAAATGTAACTTACGTAGTACATGTTTAATTTAATTTATTTAATAAAATTCTGGTTCAAGACATGTTTTCTTATCACATTTATTCATATATTCACGTACAAGAATTTGCATTCATGTAGAAAATTTATTTACTGAAATATAGTTGTGTTATTTTCTTCTAATACATCTTCATACAGCCAAATTAAGTCCTAAAAATTTTTAATCTTTCGTTTACTATCCTGTATAACGGTTGAGTTTTCATCACAGAAAGCCGCTGTTATGTCGCCTAGGTGCCATTTATTAGCAAGTTAACGCTTGGCCACATTCGGCACGAGTCTCGCAACAACTTCTACAAGTACATAATGCCCATACATGGCCTACCAGGTCACCAGATCTTGCTCCAATAGAGAATGTTTGGGACATGTTGGAAGGTGACCTCAGCCGTCTCAGAATACCACCAAACTAGTAAGTTTATCAGTTGATACACTTATGGCAGAATCTACTGCAAGGACATCGTAACTTAATATACTCCATGCCTCACCGAGTATCGGCTTTTATAGCTGCCAAGTGTGGATTTACAACGTACTGAAATTGACATTCTTTTTTCTGCTACTAGTCAATAAAATGATTTTTTGTTCTAAATTTATATCATTTGTTCATCTAAGCAAACGCTATTCACATACAAAGTTTCATGATCGTGGCTCAATAACGATACTTTCACTTTCGAAACCGGTTCCGAAAGTGAAAGTATTCTTTAAAAAACAGCAAACAAAATCGAAAAAGTAAAAAACTGCCTTTTTAGAGATCGATCTTAGCTATACAATGCAAAAAAAAATCATTTAAAAATATTCAAATGCAAACAAGATACTTTTAAAAAATTCTTCCATAGGATTAATACAAGCGAGCGGGTGTTTTCGCGTGAGCGAAGTAGCCTGTTAAACAAATTGTATAAATTTTGAAATAAATTGTTTGTGTTTATAAAAAACTGAATAGGTTGCAGAAAAATGTGCATGAAAATTTTTCAACTCGTGTCAAAGCCATTTTCTTTATCTCATCATGCTCTCCATAACAAATAAATACGAAAATTACACTTTTCATTCTTACGTAATATAATTCTCAAAATTAAGTTACAATATAAAAGGTTGAGGACATAAAAGACATAAATTATCGATTTTGCACTTAAAAAAGAAAAATAAAGCAGACTCTGGCAATTCCAAAAATGTATAATTCATAAAGTTTCACAATATACAACCCTCTAAACAAAAAATGCTACATATATGTGAGCAGTTTCGCTGAGAATGCATTTTTACATATTTAGGATAAATAGGATATACATATTTAGGATATATAGGATATAAATATTTAGGATATACATATTTAGGATATTTAGGATACATATTACATACACAAAATCTAGTAAACCTAGGAAATTACAAAAAAATTACGTTTGTAAAATTAATATGTTTCTGTAAAACTATCGAGAATTATAAACCTAACGGTTTGTATTTTATAAAATTTTCTAGTTTTTTAGGCAGAAAAGAGTTCTATTTGTATTCTACATGTTAAAAATATTTATAATGTTAATTTTATATTAAAAAACAAGAAATATAGAGTTTCAAATCTCGCCTTATCCAAAATTTTAAAAAATCGTGTCTTCTCTGTCATTGTATTTCATTGGTAAATCTGCACTGAAAAAACACTCAGAATCATCATCTATAAATCGAAATTAGATCTTTCGATCCATTTAACATGCCATAAAATTGATCAATTAGTTCCCGAATTTTTTTAATTTTGAAAGATTGGTTTATTGGTTGATTAATTCTCCCGGTTTTTCCCTATTTTCGCAAAAACTATTTTCGATATTGAAATCTGACAAATTGCAGTTAGTAGCTAAAATCATTCTTGATAAGTTTAGCATTTGTTATGGAACAGTTTCTGGCCCTCTTCTGGAAAAAAAGACAGACAGACTAAAACCTTTTTTAAAAGTATTTTTCACTATACGTCTAAATAATCGAATGAACTTAGAAATAAAGTTGTTTTTTCCGAAAATCACAGATATCCACACCAATTTTACATATATATGTATGTAAAGATATACAGGAATATATGTTTTCTTCCTATAATTTTCTGGCTGTTTCAGTAGTTTTGAAGAAAATGAAAAACGTTTCGTATTATTTTTAAATGACATGTTTTTAACCTGAATGTGAAATTTAAAAAATTTACCAGCAATACATTTTCAGAAAAGAATACCAAACTGACTTATGGTCACAAGCAAGTAAGTAAAAGTTAAACACTCAGGCTACATATTATTCAATCAAAGCAGATATTTTTTGTGTTAAATTAAAATAAAATATATGTATCTATATGTAATTTTAATTAATTTTTCAATTAATTATCAGCAGTGAAATTACGCTTGAAATTATTGAATATTTAATACGTGATTTATAGCATTTATCACTAAGCGTAGAACCAACATAGTGTAAAATGTCCAAGCCGAGAATCGAACTCGGCTATATCTATTTGAAATAAATCTATGCTTTACTAAAGAAAAAACGTTAACTTATGTATTTTTTAATGAACACATTAAATGGTTTTATTCGCTCCCATTTTCGAGATGTCATTTATACTCTTAAAATAAAATTGCAAATCATAGTTCAAAAACTTTTTTTTTCCGAAATACGCACAAGAAACTCAATAATTTCCAGATTTATCATCAATTTAACCTATAATCATTCCATGAAGATTAATTTTACGCTTTATGAACAAGTGCATATTTCTGGAAAAACTCTCCCCGCGTATTGTGCCTTTGGGTCCTGTCTTGCCTTCTCCGAGTCAATTGTCAATCTTTTGTTATGAATGACTCACAGTAACTTTCACCATTTATGACTCATATTATACGAATCATTCAGCATGCTTCATTCTCTGCTGTTTTCACAGTACATTCTTGCGGAAGAATCAAAGGAAAATAATTGGAATAATTACTAGCCATAGAGATAGGTTTTATAAACTTGTTAGAAAACACCGTGGTACCTTTATAACTACTAACAACCATATATTTGAACATATCGCATCAAGGAATTAATTTATAAAATAAGTATCTCTCTATTCTAAAAAAAAAAAAAAAAAAAAAAAAAAAAAAAAGTAACTAATGCTATGACCGCCGATGTTTCTGAATTTTTTATGGCCTAATATTAAGAAAACTGCTGCATACAAAAAATATGAAAATCAGTGGTATTATACAGAAATGTTTGATAAACACGTTGATGTAGAAAGTTTTTAAATCGAATAATTATTTTAAGAGATATTTAATGTTAAAGTTGGTCAAAATCGTCCCATTAAAAAAGTTTATAGGAGCAAAAACTATTCATAGGAATTTAATCATTTTTAGATCATTTTATACATTAGAAGTTCCCGGTGTGCAGAAGACATTTATTTTTTTAATTTAACTCATTTTTCGAGGATTTGTTTCCATTTTAAAATAAAATTTTCAGCATTTAGAGAGATATTTTAGAAAAAAAGGGTACTATTTTCAATTGTTGCCAATTTTAAAAACAGCGCAAAAAAATAATATTTCCTTCAAATTAAAAATTTATTTACACGTGACTATTATAAACATAGAAAGAACTTTCAAACTAGATTTAAATACGTATTAAAAGCAGGAAAATATTCAAAATTACGTCATAAAAGCTACATTCACACGTGAATTATAAAAGAGAAAGAAAATTGTAAAATAATAAATTCATTAATATGCGTTAAAATTCGTAAATGGAGGAAATTACGTCATATTTAAAATCGCTAAACAATAATATTGCCAAACAGTTTAAATTTAAAAATATATTTGCGCAAGATATTTATTTCATATTTTGAGATAATCTTTTAAACTATTGTTGTGAATTCTAAGACAGAGCAAATAATATTTCGTTTCTAGCAAGAAAAGTATTTTCACATGAATATTAAAAAGAGAAAGAAAACTTTGGTGAAAATTACGTCAGATTTAAAACGATACATTTAAAATGTCTTATGTAAAAGAACTTTCTTATAGCGTTGTTAAAAAATACCGGGATACAAAGACTCTGTTTACTTAATTACTTTTATATTAGTTTATTTTCAAAGGTTTAAATAATCTGATTTAATCAAAGACGAAAACAGCCCGTTAACAGGGAGATCGCCACTGTTTTTTCATTATAATTCAATCTTACGAAAATTTTTTAAAGCCGGCCAAATTAGCATGCCTTTAGAGTTTGAAGTGTCTGAACGGGGGTTGGCGAGCGTAGCTCGTAGGGGGCAAATCCCCCTAGTAAAGGTAAAAAATAGGTTAGATTGATGATAAACCTGGAAATTATTGAGTTTCTTGTGTGTGTTTTGGGAAAAAAAAAGTTTTTGAACTATGATTTGCAATTTTATTTTAAGGGTAAAAATGACATCTTGAAAATGTGAACGAATACAGGACCGAAACAAAGGGGGGGGGGGGGCAGAGGGGGCATGTGCCCCGGGCGCGACAACGAAGGGGCGCCAAATGAAGATTTTGTTTGTCGATTTTTCTTAAGTCTATGTTTAGCACGGTATTGTTAAAATCGCCCTGTCTGGGGTATGCCAAAGCATAGAAGAATCTAAGGATGATAAGGCATAAGGATCCTGTATAAAGCGGAAGTTTTTTCGATTCCGTTTTCAAGATTTTAATGAATCAATATTTAACAAAGATTACGTAGTTCCGTATTACATATTTCTCTCTTCATTATCTCTATTCTAAAAAAAAAGTAACTAAGGTACTTGTACCCAATATGGACAGTGCTCTCAATATGGACGCCCCTAATATCTTTAAAAGTAACAATTTTGATCGAGAGATGGCGCTACATGTCCGTGAAGAAAAGCAGTTGAAAAGATAATTAAACCTGGAAAGTGCAAAAAAGCGCGCTCTTCGTCATTTGGAAGGAAACTTGTTGTTTCGCGGTGTGCTGATCGTAATTACAGATAAGTTTAAATTCTTATTAGGTATGGCAAAATTACTTTAAATATTGAAAAGTGGAGTGTTTTAGAAATCTGATAAAACATATTTTCAATTGCTATTGCATATTTTGCTTTAAAATGTTTTCTTTGTTTATTTATTACAAGATTTAGTAAAACTATGCCCGATTCCCAATATGGACACCTTATGTCCACATTGGAAATGTGGCAAGTGAATCTTCCGATTCACAAATTTGTAAAATATCTGTTTAATGTCATCTGAACAATCCTCCAAGAAACATCCTCCAAGAAAAAAATCCTCCAAAAAGCCCTTGCAGAAAAATCAAAAGAAGCCTCCCCTCAGTAGGGTATCTGTTGGCGAAATCGCAGGTACCAGCGGCAGGGCCGAAACAAGGGGGGGGGGCAGAGGGGGCACATGCCCCGGGCGCCGCTTTAACAGAAGGTGAAGGGGGCGCCAAAATGAAGATTTTGTTTGACGTTTGATACAAGAATGTATATATATACGAAATTTGTATAAAAATGTCTCGCAGCCGGAAAATTTAAAAGGAAAACTGAACCAAATGCATCAAACTTTATAAATAGATAAAAAGATTCATCTACAATACAAAATTGCAAATGAATAAGAAAATAGAACTGTTCTCTTATGCTTTTTTCACTCTCCATTCCAAAAGTATCATATCTATGCCTTTGCCTTCTATCTTTTAAATCACTTCCTGTATAGGAGAATCACTACCATTTTCCAAGGGCAGTCTCTATTGTGGGACACTGTCCACTACGGCTAACTACCAAACGCGAAGCGACCCCTGAGTTTGACTTTTCTATTAGATAAAAAAAATTCCATGAAAGCTGTTTGTTTCTTTTCCGCTGAGCAGTGTTGAGCTCCCTTTCTTTTCTTTTTCTTTCGTCTTGCCATGGGCGATGACTGCCTGGGACAATAAAAACAAACGGGAGGGGGAAAGCAAAAAGTAAAATTCTTAAAAAAAAAAACTTTTTTTTTTCTTTTTTTAGATATCGATTACCCTATACAAAAAAAAAAAAAAATGTTTAAAGAGCTTAAAATGCAGTTCGGTTCCTTTTGATTCCGTTTTCAAAGCTTTAATGAATCACTGTCACAAAGCTGATGATGTAGTTCAGTTTTATATATTTTAAATTTAAAAATAAATTGTCCATTAGATACTTAGTAAAATTCTTTTTTGTAAATTTACTTTGCGGTGGAGAGGGGAGGGTGCCAAAATCCATGTTTGCCCCGGGCGCCAAAAAGGCTAGTTTCGGCCCTGACCAGCGGTATGACTTCCTCAACAAAGGAGATCTGGTACTGCTTCTTATGCAGTATTGATGCTGTTGCACACATGCGGCTATGCATCACATGCGGCAAGTATGTCCATGAGGACTGTGTGGGACTTACCGCCCATAATGAAGAAGTTTTTATTTATAATAAAACACTCATACTACAATATATTTTAAAACACACATACACAAATAAATAACGCCTGCATTCAACAGTTAAAGGTATATATAAATATTATACAGACATACAAACAATAAATACAATAAACCCAACTGGAATTCCTGGCTCTGACTAATTTTTCACTCCAGTTGGGTTTATTGTATTTATTGTTTGTATGTCTGTATAATATTTATATATACCTTTAACTGTTGAATGCAGGCGTTATTTATATGTGTATGTGTGTTTTAATATATATTGTAGTATGAGTGTTTTATTATAATTATCGTAGATCGATGTAATAGTAAAATCTATTCATCGTTGTCCGGTCATCCAAGGCTGTCGTATAGATGGCTGGTGACTTCCCCAACATGGTTTATTAGTGAGAAATTGCAGACTCGGGCATCGGCCGGAGTAGCTCAGTGGTTAGAGTAGCAGTCTTGTATACTGTGGTCCCGGGTTCGATTCCTGGCTCTGGCTAATTTTTCACTCCAGTTGGGTTTATTGTATTTATTGTTTGTATGTCTGTATAATATTTATATATACCTTTAAGTTTTTATTTGTCCATCCTGTGAGGACGGAACAATAACAGATGTAAATTCTACAGACAGATGCAATAAAGCCAAGCAAAATCACCTATATTATTTCATAATATTTTGTAGTAACTGGGGTGCTTTGCATGGGTCTTCGAAGAGCCACAACCGAAAATGACCCGCCCCCCTTCTAAAGTGCATGTTATGAAGATATTTACTGTGACCCCCCCTCCCCCGCAATACTTTAAGATATATTTCTTTTATCCCCTCTCCTCTAAAATCCCTTGGAAGAGTGGCTCTTCCATACACCCTGTGTAGTAGGTCAATAAGGAGCCACCTGTCCCTAATATGGACATGCATGTCCATAATAGGGACAGGCGGTTCCTTATATGGGCACTTGTAAACATTTTCTGTTTTTATCATTAAAATTAAACCAGAATAATTACAAGGTCGCTACTTTTAATAATGATAGTCAACAGTCCAGGAATAGTGGTCATATATTTTTGGAGTCCTATGACGTGTACATGGGAGTGAAAAAAACAGTTTTCCTTACGGTGTCCATATTGGGACAGATAACTTATATATATATATAAAAAAAAAAAAAAAAAAAAAAAAAAAAAAAAAAAAAAAAAAAAACGCTGTCGCCGCCGCTGTAAATGAATTTTTTGTGACCGGGAGTCTTTCTTCGTTAATATTAAGAAAACTACTGCATACAAAAATATGAAAATCGGTGGTAGAGAAATATTTGATAAACACACTGGTGTAGATAGCTTTAAAATCCAATAATTATTTTAAGAGGTATTTAATGTTAAAGTTGATCAAAATCGTTCAGTTAAAAAAGTTTTATAGGAGCAAAATATATACATAGGAATCTAATCATTTTTTCTATGGATTACATTAGAAATTCCTGGTGTGCAGACTGCATTTACTTTTTTAATTTCACTATCTTTTTAGGCTTTTTTTTTTTCATTTTAAATTCAAATTTTCAGGATTTCGAGAGATATTTTTTACATATTTTAGAAAAGGTTATTATTTTAAATTGTTGCCAATTGTAAAAACAGTGCAAAGAATATTTCCTTCAGATTAAAAATTTAATTACACGTGATTAATATAACTAGTATAAACAGAAAAAAAATTTTCAAATTTGAATTAAAGGATTACGTATTAAAAGCAGGATATTGAAAATTACGACATAAAAACTATATTTACACGTGAATTTTAAAAGAAAAAGAAAATTAAAAATTAAACTACATTACTGTGCGTTAAAACCCGTAAATGGAGGAAATTACGTCCTATTTAAAATGGCCAAATAATAATATTGCCAAACAGGCTAAATTTAAAAATATATTTACACGACACATTTATTTCATATTTCTAGATTATCTTTAAACTATTGTTGCCACTTCTAAGGCAGCGCAAATAAAAATATTTCCTTTCTAGCAACAAAAGTATTTCTCGTGAATGTCAAAAAGAAATAATGAGAAATCGCCATTGTTTTTTTAATAATAATTCAATCTTCCGTAATATTTTTAAAGCCGATCAAATTGGCGTGTTTTTAGAGTCTGCTGTGTCTGAACGGGGGTTCTCGAGCGTAGCTCGTAGGGGACAGAACCCCCTAGTTTTTTGTTTTTTTTAAACACACTCTTCTATAAGCATCCAAGGTTTATCTTAAAAATCGCACCTAATTCAATGACTGCAAATCATGAGTACATATTAATCTGAACCCGATTACCTAAAATACGCCGCTTTTTTTTTTTTTTTTTTTTACACTGGGTAGAAAGCGCGAGGTAATAAATTTAATTTTTTTATTATTATATTTTTTTTTTTTTTTTTTTTTTAATATGGCAACAGGATAGGTAAAAATAACATTGTTTAAACTATCTATCCAGGATTTCTAAATTGTTTTCTCAGTTATAATCACAATTTAATTAGTATTTAACTATTAACTAATAAAAGCGCATTTTTAAAAAATGTATTACACTCTTATTTTATTTGTATCTGATTTTATACTTTTTCAGGTTTAAAATGTTTCATTGTGGCGGTTTCACGTCTACAATGTACACTCCTACAATTTTCAATTTACACTCCCACAATTTTCTCAAGTCGTCGAAGTCGATTTTAGCATTATGAAAAGAACGATACTCCTTAAATTATCCAAAAGTAGTTAACGGGATATTTAATAATTAAAATATTTAATATATTTTGTATTTTAACACTCGCAAAGAAACTGTTCTTATAAGATAAATACAAATAACAGAAATCACACAAATACAAAAAGAAATAAAAGTTTTCGCGCTGATATAAATATGTAATATGTGAAGAACAAAATAAAGAATAATACAAAATACAAACAGAATAAATTTATCAGAAAATTATTTCGAAGCTTCGGAAAAATGAAAAGATTATTTTTTTGTGCAAAATGAAAGAATGAGAGAGAAAGAAAGCTAAAAACAGCAACAACACCACACGTACTCGAGCTTATATCAAAGAGCTTTGCATATATGTTGTTGCTGCGGTTTCACACCTTTTCCCCCTCATTCTTTTTTCATTTCACTCTTCTTCGGTGCCTGATTAGCGAAAAGACAGGGAAAGCACCAGTACCCACATACTCCCGCCCCTAAAATTTAAGAATGTCCCCTGCAGGACTGAAAAACAGAACTTCATATTCCCATTTTTATTTTATTTTTAATTGTCTGAGCGAAGCGAAGGCTAATACTCAGCGACACATACAGCTACGATGGATATTAACGCCATGTCCTACTAAATAAAAAGCCTAATAAAAACCTTTCGTCAAGCATAACTCAAAAAATATTTGTCGGATTTTGTTTCTGATTGCACCAGAAGGTAGCTATGAGGGTCGCCTACTGAATGCACCTACTAGACGTGTGCACGGGCCCGGGCTTGGCCCGAGGCCTGTACCCGGACCGGCCCGCGGGCTGGGCCGGGCCGGCAGAATTAGGGAAATTTTTTCAACGGGCCGGGCCGGACCGGCAAAAAATTTAATCGGGCCTATCGGCCCGATATAAGAATTTAAGCGAAGCAGATAAAATACAAGCCATTTTCAATGAATATGATTTTCTCGAGAAGTATAAATGTGCATCACGAGCCGATGCGAGTTTAACAACATCAATACAGAAATGTAAGATGTCCATCGTAGAGATCAGCATCGTACAGTTACAAGAGGTCTGATTCCGAGTTTAATTTTTTTTCAGCAGACTCGTGCCGGGACGGAACTGGTCTTAATCGATCTCACGATGTGTTGAACAGTCATTGTGTTTTGTAGTATTAATAGTGATAATGAATTTCTCTTAACAGTATCTTTGGAAATATACCTTAAGGTGGTTCTCATATTCACTGCTCAACAATGCGAAGCTCTCAGACACATTTTCTGAGATTTTTTTAACTATAAAGGCATAAAACTGACAGGCCTGCCTATTGAAGTCATTTGGAAACGAATAGCTTTTTTCCATATTTGATAAATTACTTAGAGAGATAACAGAGATTCCTGTCACGTGACTGTACGTTTTTCCCCTTTCCTGTGCTATCGCTTCTGGAAATTCGATTCAAAACTCTGGCTTTGACAGTATTTTCAGAAAGGTATATTGATTTTACCTATGAAAAAAACGACATTTACAAAGCTTCTGAATAAGAATACCTGCCAATCTTACGCGTTTCCGAAAAGAAAAGAATTCATAAATGTGTCGAAATGTAGCTCCTTTGGATTTGAGAAAAGCCTTAAAAATGAGAGAAATATTTTCACAAATCTACTTTTTATTATACAGCTTCAAAAGTTATCATGTTTTTAATCCTTTATTCTGAACTACATTAATCTTTTAATGAATCCTTATTTCCATTTTGAAATGTCTGTAGACACGATGACTAAAACACTGTAAGTAATCGTTAATGTTTACTATTATGTGTTTTCTGTTTTGCGAACATCATAGTAATTTAAAATATACTGTAAAATGTTCCCATAAATATGTGTGTAGTATTCATTAAAAGAATCTTAATTGTATGTTGAGAAAAAACGGATTTTTTTTTTTTTTTTTTGGTAGAAATTGTGTCGGGCTGGGCCGGGCCGGGCCTGTTTTCACTGATTTTTGTACGGGCCGGGCCGAGAACTGTAAAAATGCAAACGGGGCGGGCCCGGGCCTGGAAATTCCGGCCCGTGCAGACCTCTAGCACCTACTATGAAAAATAAGTTCCAAACCGTTTAAAAATTATATAGACGAAACTGATAAAAAAGCACAATTTATCTGCATACGTCACAAAAATTTGGTGTGCGTCACTTTCACCGGTTGATGTTTTCGTAGACAACTGATTTGAACACATGGAGCAAATAGAAAAAAATACGCACGCAGTAATATTGAAGTGCCATAAAACATTTAAATTTAATCAAACAGGAAAATAAAACTGCTTGTTTTTCCATTTAAAAGAAAGAAAAAGTCCTTCCGGCCAGTGCCGGGCGGAAGAGGTAGCTTTCATATTCCTTATTTTAAAAAAGCCAACTTATATTATTCAAACACACGAAGCTCAATTTAGTGGAAACCGAATGTAGGAGATTCAATACCAATTTTTATCAATACTAAATCATTATGAATGAGAATTTCGCGAAATTAGTCAGCTTTATCCAAGCTGCTTTTAATTAAAGTAACTTATATTTGGCTGCCAAATTTGGCGATTTCTTAAAGTGCCTGCCATTTTAAGACAACATGGTGGATGAGGCTAACCAGTGAACTTGGTCGAGACCTTAGTAATTGCTGTGCACATGCTCACTCACATCGGAATCGGTTGATATATACGAGTGCTGTCGCAGGCAAAAAATCAGATTTTTCAAAATGTCACCCACGTTAGGAATTGAAACTACTATATCTGAGCCATTTTTGAAGATAAAGACAAACAAAAAATGCTCCTGAATCCTTATATCAAGGTCAAATACTTAAGAAAGAAACCTTTTTCAATTTCTAATTTTTTTGCACCTCACTTTAAATATATATATTTTTTAATTTAATGGCCGACATTTTGAAACAAGATGGCTGATGAATCTGGCCAGCGAACTTGGTCGAGATATTGATGTATACTATCCACATGCCTTCTTCCATCGAAATAGGCGAATACGTGTGGTATCGCGTGACAAATACAAGATCGTTTCAAAGTGTTAGCCATGATAGAAATTCAAAGTGCTATAATTCAACCACTTTTTCAGATATAAACAAAAGAACAAATTTTCAGAAACAAAAACTGCTCCGAATCTTTGTATCAAGGCCAAACACATAAAAAAAATCTTTTTCATTTTCCAATTTTTTAATACCTCATTTTAAATTTTAAAATACATTTAAAAAAAATCGCAACCTTTTTGAAACAAGATGGCGAATGAAGCTGGCCAACGAACTCGGTCGAGATATTGGTATGCACTATGTACAGACCAAGTAATATCCAAATCGGTTCATAAATACGCCTGTTATCGAAAGACAAAAATCAGGTCGTTTTAAAATGTCAGCCACAATAGAAATTCAAAATATTATAACTCAGCCATTTTTTTAGATATAGACGAAACAAAACCTGTTCCGGAATCTTTGTATTAAGGTCAAACACATACGAAAAAATCTTTTTCATTTTCCAAATTTTTAGCATCTCATTTTAAATTTAATTTTTTTTTAATTTTTTTAAATGGCCGCCATTTTGAAACAAGATGGCGGATGAAGCTGGCCAACGAACTCGGTTGAGTTATTTGCATGTACTACGTACACACCAAGGTACATCCAAATCGGTTCATAAATACGTCTGTTATCACGTGGCAAAAATCAGGGCGTTTCAAAATGTCAGCCACGCTAGAAATTCAAAATGCTATAACTCAGCCATTTTTTAAGATAAAAACGAAACAAAAACTGCTCCCGAATCTTTTTATCAAGGTCAAACACATAAGAAAAAAATATTTTTTCAATTTTCAATTTTCAATTTTTTGGTACCACATTTCCAATTTAAATTTTTCTTAAAATTTTAACTGGCCGCCATTTTTAAACAAAATGCGGATGAAGCTGGCCAACGAACTCGGTCGAAACATTGGTCTGTACTATGTATAAACGAAGTTACATCCAAATCGGTTCATAAATACGCCTTTTATGGCGTGACAAAATTCAGGACGTTTCAAAATGTCAGCTTCGCTAGAAATTCAAAATGCTATAACTCAGCCATTTTTTAAGATATAGACGAAACAAAAACTGCTACGGAGTCTTTGTATAAAGGTCAAATACATAAGAAAAAAATATTTTTCCATTTTCAATTTTTTGGTACCACATTTCAAATTTTAAATTTTTAAAAAAATTTTAAATGGCCGCCATTTTGAAACAAAATGGCGGATGAAGCTGGCCAACGAACTCGGTCGAGACATTGGTATGTACTATGTACACACTGAATTACATCCAAATCGGTTCATAAATACGAGAGTTACAGTATGACATAGGTCAGATATATATATATAAATATATATTGATATATATATATATATATATATATCAATTTTGAACGGAGGGTGGTTTCGGGGTCTGGGGGTCATGATCGATGAAAATATACCAAAAATTTTTGAAATCGCTTTCCTCCGAACGGCTGCAATAGGTAGCTTTTTTGTAAAGAAAGCTACCTAAAAGCTTAAAAACTTTGATTTCAGATTTTGCGATAATCTCTCAATAGAATTTTTTAATCGCCAAAAGCATATTTTATATTTCGCGTGTGAAAATTAGAAGCAATTATATGATGTGTAATAAAATATTTTGCTTTATAGCATCATTTCGTCTTATTTTCTTTCTTTCTTTTTTTTTTACATGCTTTCTTTTAACTTACAATTATATTTGTCTGTGGCACTCAAATATTGCGACTCATTTTTCACCCACTTCCTATCGACGTAGAGTTTTGAAGAGGGCAATATATGAATTGGACCTTGATTTTTTAAAATTCGATCCGCAAGGAGGCAATGGTGGGGGGGGGGGGTGAATTACTTAATGGTTACATTTGATTTTCTATAGAGAAATCAACAATGAGTATTTGTTGAAAAGTACTAATGACAGGGTTACCACGATATCGCCAAACTTTGGTCAGCGTGGCGAAATATCGCCAAATTTGGCGACAAAAAAGTTTCTATATATGAAGCCAACTTGGAGATAGCTGGCTAACTTGGAAAAATTCCCATATAAATCCATTTATCTTCCATAATTGAACTCACCGAATTAAATTTAAACACCGTGCATTTAAGGTTTTTTTCAAGACTTTTCTAATATTTAGTGCATTTTAAAAACATATATATTTTTTTAATTTTTTTGAATTTTAATGAAAGCATGATTTAAAAAAAAAAACAATTTCCATTTATATTAATTTCCTTTTAGTCTTTAAAAATGAAATTGGTACTTTTCCTGTTTAAGGGTCTTGGCGAGGTAGAGAAAATGGGTTTGGCGAGGCAAGTAAGCTTTTTATGCGTATTTTCGTGCAACTTATTGATTATTTCATATACTCAAGCATTTTTTTAAAGATTTATGCAATTTATTTTGTGTTAACAAGCCACTTACCTATTTTTATATACAAACAAATGTAAATTGTATATAAAAAGCAATGATATTATATATATAAATAAAATGTTTATATTTATGGCACAGATGCAATAAACGCACCGAGTTTGGCGTGATTTTTTTATGCCAATTTGGCGAAAACGTCGTTTTCGAATACGAGTTACATATAGCGTGCTATAATAGTACGTTATTTTTTATTTCAATATAAAAACAAAATAAAGTGATAAACAAAATATTTTCTATTATTTTTAAAAGGAAATAACAATCAATAAATGATATAGTAATTATGGATCAAAACAATTTATAATAGCGTTATACATGGTTACATCAGTGGTGACTCGTGACTGGCATTTTAGGGGGCACTAAATCCATAGCTGCCAAATTTATTCTTCTCTTACCACTATTGCTTTAAAAGAAATCTTTGCCATGTTTGTTGGCAGAATATTCAACCATTAAACAAGGTAATCTTTTTCTTTCAAAAAACAATGGTAAGAAAAGAATAATAATGTCCGCCATGCATTTAATGCCCCAAAATATGGCAGTCACGAGCCGCCACTGGTTACCATGTCAGGCAAAGTAACGCCACTTTGGCGCCAATTAGGTACCTCGGTGCGTATATGACATCTGTGCCATATTTACTTGTAAAAATAAGCATAAACGTTCATCAGATTTGTTTTCATAGCTATTTATATCTTTTTGCAACAAATCTCACTTTTTGAGGCGAAACTGCACAAAGATAAAAATAAAAAATAAATAGAAAACGGGAAGTCTGTTTTTCAGAATTTAGTGTCACCCTCGATGAAAATAAAATATATAAATATGGATAGTACAAAGCATATTTCAGTTTTAAGACTTAAAACACACGCTTTTATTTTGTACAGAATGACGTCATTCACATCCGCTGAAGAATTCTTCATTTACGATAAAATCTTAAACAACTTCTACAGTAAAGTACACACAGGGCGTCACTATCGCTGAATAATACACAAATACAAAAAAAAAAAAAAAAAAAAAAAAAAAAGATGTCGTCATTCAAGAAACACTACAAACAAAATTGGCTATCTCATGTTTCATATGTCCTCATTTGTTTGTAATATTAATATAGATACTTAAAATTAAATTTTGAAAAAGAAATCATTCATTTATATTTTTTCAAAATAGCACGTATTTTAATTACATTTTTTTAAGTTGTTAAGAAAAAAAGGCAACAAAAAGGTATAATTATTATTTTCCAACTATTTTTTCCCTACTTTCTACAGAAATGGAGTACTTGAGTTGCCAAAATTAAACAAATGGCGCTAAAAACTACAAAAAAAAAATATTTCAAAAATAAATTGAGATGCAGTTTTCAAACAAATTGCACTTAAAAGTACTTTTTCTCCCCAATACGACGGTATAAAAATTGAAAATGTGAGATGTTTAGA
Source organism: Maratus speciosus (assembly GCA_963932465.1). NCBI lineage: Eukaryota > Metazoa > Arthropoda > Arachnida > Araneae > Salticidae > Maratus > Maratus speciosus. The sequence goes on along the minus strand of OZ010788.1, from coordinate 316,913,689 downwards.
AGTTAAAAATCTTAAAATAGTAGAATAGAGAAGATTAAGTTAAATTGAAGTTAAATTGCAGTATAGTATTTTTTACTACTTAGTTATCCCGTCGACCAAAAATCTATCGCCAAACTATAAGATTGAATGCCAATAATGGTTGATCGTAAATGTCGCATTCTAAGTACCTTATTACCATGCATTTGATGCTTTTCATGGTACTTCGCTGTTATATGGAGTTTGGCGCTTTTGTAAAAAGCACGCAATTCGGGGTTCAGAAAGTGAGATTTTTTGCCAAATGACTATGAAAATAAAACAGAAAAAAAAAAGCAATTTATCAAATTAAACGACCATTTGGAAAACGATTTTTTTGAAGACTAAAATTTAACACATAAAAAATCGCACGGAGTTGATCATACATTACGTACGCCATGAATTAAACATTAATAGTGTTATTACACATAAAAATTGCAAGCCAAAAATATCGCCTGCGACCCGTCAGATTTCATGAAACTTAAGTATTATCCACCTGAAACTTACGTAAATATCCAAGCATTTCATTGGCTGTTCGGGAAAAGGCTTTTCCATCGTCAGATTTCCAAGAAATCTGACGGCCAATTTTAAATGAAATTTCATTCTTAAACTTCTAAACATCCGACAATATTACTTTTTACACCGTCGGATAGAGAAAAAAATGTACTTTTAAATGCAATTTGTTTGAAAGCTGTATCTCAATTTGTTTCTGAGTTATTAATTTTTTTTTTTTTAGTTTTTATTACTTTTTTGTCATAGTGGCAACAGAAAGTATCCATCGTTCTTGAAATTAAAGGGAAATACAGATTACTGTATAGACCAATCAGAAAACAAATAAATTGCGGATTAAACCAATGAAAACCTTCAGATATGCTTTGGATTTCCCATCCTGACGAGAACAATAACTATTTTTCCAAATGGTTAATAAGTACTATTATACGGGTTTAAATATATATATTTAAAAATGCATCTGCTAACACGTATTAGATAAGTTATTTATGTTTGTATATAATCTAATATATATAAATGAAAATTTGTCTATCAGTCTGTTTGTAATTCTATACAAATCGACAGTTTGGATGCGAAAATTGTGAAAAGATATGTACATGTGTATTAAAACACGGCAGAGGCAACTAAAGTAATTCGGAATCGAAATAATTTATAGTTAATTTTTAATTAATAAAAAACCTCCAATTTAACAGCAATTTCTTATCAAATTTAAACATTTTTCGTTATAGCAGTTGCCAACAATTAAAATACACAATAAAATTCTTACTACAACAATTAATTTTATACTGCAAGATTTCCACGTGAAAAATAAAAATGAAATAAATAGTTTGCCGAATTTAAAAAAAGGGTAAATATTACGTCATAACTTTTCTATTGCAAGATATTCCCATGAAAAATGAAAATGAAATAAATAGATTGACGAATTTAAATAAAAGTGGATATAACTTCATAACTTTTCTATTTCAAGGTTTCCACGTGAAAGAGGAAAATATTACGTCATATTGGAAATATAAAGGACGTGGTGAATATAGTGTAACGTCATATGGGTGTGAAAAACGTATTGAAGCATGATAAAAACCCGATTATGGAAATATTGGCGTATTTTAACATTATTGTTCCAATTTTAAATTGAAATAAGTTCATTTATAGCTGTATTCTTTTGCGTCTGTTATATACATTCATACATTTTTATATTGTGTTTTCATTTGATTCATGCGTACAACACTTTGACTACTTTTTTTAATGTTTGTTTTATGTTGTATATTAAATTTTGAAATTTATTTTTCAGAACAAACATCCTTCAAATTCTGGGCAACGCCGGAAACTTTAGTTTGTAACAGATAAATGGCTTTTGTATCTGTATATCTAATGCTAATATTATAAAACGTTTTAATATTATAAAGTGTACAATATTATTAATGTTTGTACATTTGTGAGGTGTTCTCTGAAACTACATAGCCAACTTAAAAAATTTTTGGGGTCATCTCTGCTCCGAAAAAAAGACTGTATTTTATGTCAGTGCAACAACCTACATCGCTGCAGGAGCAAAAAAGTTCTAAAATTGTGATTTCTGCGATATTGATTGGGTTAGAAACTTTAAATTCGGTGTGGTGGTTACTTTTAAGATGTAAATACTCGTTATGAACGCTCTCTAAAAGGTTCGAAAATTCAAGTTGACAGATAAAAGTAAAAATATCTAGAAAGGTTCTAAGTTATGATTTATTTAGAATACTGAAATTTCTGGGATACTTTTGGGGTTAGAAAGTAGAACTTTGGCATGGCAGTAATTTATAAGATGTAAATGCTCGTTGCAGAACGAATTCTAAAAAATCGAAAGACTAAACAAAGCGGAAAAAGATCTAAAGATGATCTAAGTAACGAAGTACATGGAATTGTTAGGAATATAAACATGAAAATTGACATGGCTGTATTTATCATGACGTAAATTCTCGCAATAGAACAATTTCTAAAAATGTCGCTATATAATTATAATACACTGCAGAAACAAAAAACTTTCGAAAATTTTCTATTTCTGTGTTACTGCTGAGCCCAAAAACTTAAAATATAAAATTGTCTCTATGATGGTTTCTAAAAAATTTAAATTTTAAAAAGATGAAATGAACGGAAAGCGATCTGAATTGTTATTAATTTGGAATTATTAGGTAAAGCAACTTTAAATATTTCATAATGCTTCATTTCCTTCACAAAACATGCAATTTAAATACAACAAAACTGATATATACCCACCTAGCATTAAATAAATTGTGTAAATATTGAATAAAGACCTGTATGAAATAGTTAGTAGGTTGCCTGAAAGTACTTGTTAAAGTGTTCCTTCTATAGGCTTTTCTCTCTCTCGCCAAGGCCACTAACAGAGGGAAGTTGCATTTTAAATGTGATATGATTTTTTTTTATTATTCATTTTTCTAGACATTTTATCATAAGGTCATATTCTAAATTGTTATTAGTAGATTTTTTATATATTAACTTATTCTGGTGAAATTTCATAATCGGGCTCATATTGGCGTATTTTAGCTTGCATGATTTGCTGGAAAAATATGTATGGATTTGTAAATTACTTCAAAAGACACTTTGAGAGCTCAAAGGTTATGCAGACGATATATTCAGATCTTGTGTCATACTTTATGTTGCAATCATTGCCGATTTCTTTTATTTAATACATGCTAAATACAGCTCAACTTATGCAGAATATGTTTGAAAACAAAACAATACAGCGTATGTAGTGGCCAGCATACACCCATCATTTAAATCCGATCGAGCATATCTAAAACACACTCTGACGACGCATTGCATGCCACTGTTGATGTGTTCCGTACTTTGATACTATATCAGATTTTGAAGAGAGAATTCCTTATCTCTTATCGACAACCTCATTGCATCCGTGGAAAACAGATATTGTACAATATTAACTATTCCGGTGGAGCACACACCATATAAAGTATAGTCCATTATTTTTAAACATCATATATTTGTCATTTAAAGTTACTCAAATTGGTGCCGAGCGTCTGATTATGCTTTTGTCATCATTTTATACAGTTAAAATTTCGATATAAGATAATTTAGTGCTCCATTTTCTATTTTACTTTTAATATATTGCGTACTTTCAATTTTATATCCATGCATGGCTATCTTGCATGGTTTGCTTTCCCATTTTTTAAACAGTGTATACGAATTTATATGTAAGATTTTGTAATTCTACGATTCGTTTATTTTCATCATTTCAATTTATCGCAGTATATAAACAATTAAAGATAATATCTTTTTTTATTTGCTTCCACATGTTATTATTAAATCTATGTTCTCAGCAATATCGCTCAGACTAATCCCTCTGAGGGAAGTCCTAGTTTATGTTATAAGTTTTAAAAATATATGGGGCATTCTCACAATCTTTTGACTTTCGGGAATAAAAATCTAAAAAAATTAAACTTGCTAAAATAACATTTTAATGTGATAGACGAATGCCTTAATGACTCAAAATAAAGAAAAAAGGGTCAGCAGCGAAAATTTTTTTATTTAACTCAGGTTTAAGTTAAACTTGCGAGTTTAATTTTCCTTACCATTTTACCACTATAACTTTCTATTTTCTTCTAATTTTTTATTTATAATGAATTTTCATAGTACCCACAGGACATTCAAATAAGAAATAATAACAATGTAGTATTTTTAGTACAAAATTTTGGAATAACATTGTCTTAAAGGGGTGTTAAAGAAGGGACGGAAGGAAAAAAAGGGGGATGGTATAGGAAAAAAGGGATAGTAAGGATGGGACGGTAAGGAAAATTACCACTATTTTTAAGCAAATCATGTTAAGACAAAGTGATAGCCACAATGTTCATTGATTTTTAGAAACAGTTATTTATATTGTATTAAATTAAAAAATAATAATAATTTACCTCGAAAAGTGCAGGAATAAACCTTGGGGACGGTAAGACTACCAATAAAGCCACGATGCTTGGAATTGATATTCAAATGCTGATTTAAATTCTGCAGTAAATTTCCTGTAAAAGAATTTTAGACATTCTTTCTCTAGCATACTTCTGCATGAGAAAAAACTTTTAAAAAATTCTGTGGCTGCATCTGAAGTGATTTTCTGTATAAGTTTAGCAAGAGGGATGGTAAGGAATCTAAAACCCAGGGATAGAGTTCAAAAAATAATATCAACCGTAAAAATGTGTGCAGGTTAATTTTTTGCTACATATTTATATAAAACAATTGTCCCTGTTTTGGAAAAAAATTACATCGAATTACTTTTATTAAAATAATTTCATACAGACAGCTCCAAACTTAAAAATCAGCATTTGGGACACGGGTCGGTATAGGAGTTTTCCTGGTAATTAGTTCTTTAATATCGTCCAAAACTTATTTATCTCGTTAATATTGTTATGCAACCATGCAATGGGATGTTCTCCAGTATATGAAATTAAAAAAAAAAAACTCAAGAATAGGTACTAAAATAAAAATTATTTTTCAGAGACTTAAAAGTCAAAAGATTGTGAGAATTCCCCATATATGCTAAGATTTAATTAACAAAGAAAAGATTTAATTGGCTATAATACATTCCCATGCCTTTTCCATAGATTTTGAAACCTAAACAAAGCTGTCTTTCTCTTTAATAATCTCTCTATTCTTAAAAGAAAAAAAAAAAAGGCTACTGATGCTCTCACTGCCGTAATTAAATTTATTGTGCCTGGCACTCTTTCTCGGCTTATATTAAGAAAACTATTGAATATAAAAATATGAAAATTGATGAGAAATGTATGATAAACACACTGAAGCAGATAGTTTTTAATCGAAGAATTGTTTTAAGCGCTATTTAATGTTGAAATTGGCCAAAATAGTAGTACAGTTTTAAACTACAAAATCAAAACTATGCATGGCAATTTAATACCCTTTTGCAGGCCCATACTGGACTGGTGTGCAGTGTCCAATCACTTTTGAAATTTGTTTAACCTTTACATTTTTTTAAATTTTGTATTCAAAATTTCATTATCTCAATAAAGATTTATTTCATATTTGGAATAGTCATTTATTCCAAATTCTATTGTTGCCAAATTTTTAAAAAGCACAATTAATAATATTTCTTTCATTTAACAAGAATATTAAAAAAAGAAAGAAAAAATCTTTAAGATAAGTAAATTATTGCGGACGAAAAGCATAAAATGAGGGGGGAATCATGTCATATTTAAACAATATCTTTACAATGTCATATTTAAAACGATTTTCTTCTAATGTTTAAAAGAAAACTTTATTATACAAGGACCAGGAGAGACTCGATAAATCTGAGTAAAGTAGTAACAAAATGAAGAAATGGAGGGGAAAAGTGGAACGTATGGAGCATTTTAAAATAATAATAATAATAATTAATAGCTTTTTAAAAAAAAAGTAAGTTTCAGTAAATAGATTATTATTATTTTTTTTAATATTTTTCATATAACGTCATCGAATACTTTTTTTTTTTAAAAGAAGAAGAATTTCTTGTTGGAATAACAGAAATATTTATAAATAATTTTCAAAGCCCGCTGTTCACTTAAATATTAATTTTTAAGATGTTACGCATCATATTATGAATCAAGAAACTGTTCCACCACAATAATTATCTTCATTACTGTCTAAATATTAGAAAATTTAGATAACAAAAAATACGAAATTTAGATTTTTCATTAACACAGATTTAATAAATTGGTAGTTATACCTCTTTTCTGTAAACTAGTTACAAGAATAATTAGATTATTTAACAAAAAATACTGTTATGAAAATCTCGCAATTCTTTTATTTTTATTTATTTATTTATATTTTTTTTGTATGTAAATAAATGCATTGTGATTTTATTTGTAAATGGAAATATTTTTGTTGTCGCAAATTTTTCGTGTAGCATTTTTAATAAGAAAATAACTACAGCTATGTAAAGGATTGAGAAAAGATCCCCCTTTAAAAAATATATTTAACTCCGATTGTTTCGCTGTGCTTTCTAAATGCGATCGATCAAAGTATTTTGTATGAAAAAAAAAAAAAAAATCTGCGTTTATTAATAGACTAGCGGTGACGTCGTTCACGTAGAATTAAAAGAATTAGAAAATTTAGAAAATTAATTAGAAATAGAAAATAGAAAATTATTAAAAAATAAATGCAATAAAGCAAAACATTTCATCCCCGATAATTAAAAACATTTATAACATTAAAGAGCTCTTAATCACAGTTTAAAGGAGACAATGAAGTATTTTTTATTTATAGGGGCCTTAACTCAGTCGTAAAAAAGCTGAAAATTTGTAACAAATAAACAATCGGAAAAATGAAACTGCTACTAATGAATAAAGGAGGGCGACAGGGACGAAACTAGCCTTTTTTTGCACCCGGGCAAACATGGATTCCCCCCCCCCCCTCCCCCTCTTCCGAAAAGTATATTTGCAAAGAGAATTTTACTAATTTTCTAATAGCCGACTTATGTTAAAATTTAAAATACGTGTAATTATAAAATATGTAATGCTGAACTACATAATCTACAATGGCGGATCCAAGGGGCAGGTCACAGGGGTCATGACCCCCTTCTGAACACCAACAAAAGCATTCTAAAGATCATTTTTAAAATGAAATATACAGTAGAGTCCCGATTATCAGAATCCCGCTTAACCGAGTTATTTTCTTCTGCTGGACTGATGCCTTCCATTATTATGAAACAGCCGTTATAAATGAAATGTTAGGTGAAGATGAAAGATCAGCCGTAAAAAGTTAGAACTCTGATTTTCTGGTCAGAATGGGAAAAAAAATGGCCATATTTTTTTAAGTTAGAACTCTGATTATCTGGTCAGAATAGGGCGGGGGGGGGGGGGGATGGCCATAATTAAAAAATATATATATATGGCCATTTTCCCCCCATTGTGACCAGAAAGTTAGAGCTCTAACTTTTTACGGCTGCTCTTTCATCTTCACCTAACACTTCATTTATAACGGCTGTTTCATAATAATGGAAGTCATCAATTCATCACAAAAAAATGATCTATTCCAAAGGTATAATCCTTCATTTGGCGCCTCTTCGTTCTAGCGCCCGAGGCACATGCCTTAGTTTCGGTCCTGGAGGGCGAAATAAAATCCTGGAAATCGACTAAATCTCTGTTTTGACGATGAAAAAACAACGCTGATAGAATCCTACTACAACAACATATCTTAGGTGATATTCGTTGTGAAATTTGTGTACGTAAGCATTGCATCCTAAAAGACTTTACAAAATTATGATTATAAAAAAAAACTATTTTTACAAATGACAGTATATTTTTACTCTTTTCAAGGTAAAAGAAATGTGGAATTAAAATCTGGTTGCCTAAACCACGATTTACAAACATATCTCCAATACAGTTCATTCGCCCGAGCCTTAATTTCTATACTGGCCCAGACAAAATTATGTTACTTTGAGTTTGATACAATCATATCACACCTTTACGTTTTACGAACGAAAGTGAAACTATATTTTTTTAAATAATGTAATTTTTATTCATATTTTCTGAAATGAACGGCTATAAGAATTAACACTCGTTAAAAAATAAAAAATAAATAAAAAATAAAAATAAAAAATAGGCAATCGAGTCAGTTTTTTAGTTTTTAAGAATGAAAATAACTATTTCCCGCTAGTCATGACGTCATTTCCGATATGGATAATTTTGCAGTGCATATTGTTGATATTTACTATCCATTTTCTTTTTAAACTTTTTTAACTTATTTCAATTTTAAATTTAAAATTAAATATTTTTGTTAACCTTGCGCAGACAATAAAACTAAGCAACACTTGACAATAATTTGACAATAATTTTCTTTAAATAAAAAGAATTGAAAATTGATACCATAACTCAAGACCATTTTATTTCAACATCAAACCATATCCGTTTTATTTTTCATAAATGACGTCCTATTAACCTGCTTTTCGTACTTATTCATATTAATTCATGTAAATTATTAAGAAACACTTAAAATTTTCCGTTTTATTTCCAATATGACATCATATTCATATTTTTTTCAATTCATATTTTTTATATTTCCTTTTCCTTTTTCATGTGAAAATCTTTAAATTGAAAATTAATTATTGAGGAGAAAACATTATTCAGTGTTTTCATTTTTTGGCAACGAAAAAAGAAATATGGTTAAATTTTATAGAAAAAATGTCAATTGATTCTCTATGAAAAATAATGAAATTTTGAATTATCAAGAAAAATATTTGAATAAATAAATAAAGCAAAGCCTATGTTCATTTTCTGGTTATAATCCATCTATATGCAAAGATACAAAAGCATTAATTCATCCGTTTGGACGTTGACTTAATTGAAACATTCACACACTTTTGCATTTATAATATGATAAGGATGGATTAAATAAATTTTTTGTTAAATTTCCTTTAACCCGTTCGAGACCATGGGTGTATATATGCACCCTCAAAAAGGGCTTAACCGTCTCGCTGCGCAACCTGAGATTTCCTCGGGCAACGTAAAAGCAGGGCCAAAACTAGCCTTTTTTGCACCCGGGGCAAGCATGGATTTTCTCCCCCCCCCCACCCCCACCCCCTCTTCCGCAAAGTATATTTACAAAGAGAATTTTACTAATTTTCTAATAGCCGACTTATTTTAAAATTTAAAACATGTAATCTTAAAATATGTAACACTGAACTACGTAATCTACAATGGCGAATCCAAGGGGAGAGGTTACGGGGGTCATGACTCCCCTCTGAACACCAACAAAAATATTCTAAAGATCGTTTTTAAAATGAAATATACTGTTAGAGTCCCGATTATCCGAGTCCTGCTTAACCGAGTTTCCGCTTTCACCGAGTTATTTTCTTCTGGTGGACTGATGGCTTCTATTATTATGAAACAGCATTTATAAATGAAGTGTTAGGTGAAGATGAAAGATCAGCCGTAAAAAGTTAGAACTCTGATTTTCTGGTCAGAATGGGGGGAAAAAAATGGCCATAATTTTTTTTTGCAAAAAAAAAATTATGGCCATTTTTTTTCTTCCCATTCTGACCAGAAAATCAGAGTTCTAACTTTTTACGGCTGATCTTTCATCTTCGCCTAATACTTCATTTATAAATGCTGTTTCATAATAATAGAAGCCATCAGTCCACCAGAAGAAAATGATCCATTCCAAAGGTATAATCCTTCATTTGGCGCCCCTTCGTTCTGGCGCCCGGGGCACATGCACCCTCTGCCCCCCCCCCCTTCCCCCCTTAGTTTCGGCCCTGCGTAAAAGTAGCAAAATTTGCGCAACCCGAGATTTCCTCGGAGATGAATTTTTTCCTTCTAATTATCCCTCCTTGATTATTCCCACAAGGTTTTTTTTTTTTTTTTTTTTTTTTTTTTTTTTGTAAATTTTGCTTTTTTTAATCGGAGCATTTTCCCGATTAAATTAGACAAAAATTTTGATTTGAAAAACCGGTGACGAAAGAAAAAAATTTCTTAAAAGACGCTCGTCTCGAAGGGGTTAAATACGCAATTTTTGAAGTTCTTTTGATAAAACAATTACGCAGCGAGAGGGTGATACCACGCTTTAGTTTGATACCAGTAAAAAAGAAAAGTAAAATTGATTTTATTTAATTACGACATTTTCGTGATTTATAAAGTTAATTCAAATAATTAACAAAAAGTAGTGCCAAACGAATAAAATTCGTGTAAAAGATGCCGGCCGGTCCTGTACGGGTTATTGGCACTTAAAAAAAAAACCCGTCGAAACATAAAGAATTAAATGACATTTTCTGAATTAATGTTAAAGTTAAAAGAAAAAATTGTCAAATTTATGACTGAAAGAATATTTACAGAATCATCAACTCTAATGCAAAAGGAATATCAGCATTTTCTCACTTACCAAAAGGAGACGTGGCTCTTTGATATTCAGAAGAAGACTGAAGGACGTCGCCGTCATTAGCTGAAAAAATACTAGAAACGTCCATCGCCCTCCGAACCCCGGTTTCTGGCCCTAGGGTTTATAGAGAAAAAGAAAAATAATCCGGTTTTGTTGACGTAAACATCGGCTTACTGCTTTGGTATGATTTGAGGTATTCGAGAAATGTAACGAATCTAGCTATCATTTATATGAAAATATTTTTTATCGTATATATTAAAATTTTATGTATCAAAAATTTTCCTTTTATATACTAAACTGTCTATATTCATAGTATCATTGCAATACACAAGTTACAATATCAAATGCTGTTATAATTAATTGTTCCATCAATAATCGCCACAAACGATAGTCTATACCAGCGGTTTCCAAACTTTTGAAAGAATGAAAACTTTTTGCGATCATCCTAATATGTATGGAGCATTTTGTATAAAAATAACCTACCTTATAGAAAAGCGGAACTTTAGTAAAAGCATGCTTATATAGGCGTGAAGTTTTCAAAATTATTAGCAGGGCTCCACTCCAATAAAATTTTACTCATAAACATATTGTAAAAGTGTGTGTTTGTGTTAACTTCATCGGAGATCTACGCCTATTTAATATTACTTTTTTTAGGTGCGTTCGTAATTATATAAATACGTAGCACCTATAGTCGTCGTTCAGTCCGTCTGTCTGTCTGCCCATCTGTCTGGCCGTCTGTCCGCATATAACAGAGCAAATACTACGCGGCCGAATAGTCTGAAATTTTAAATACATAATTGTTGCAAAATTTTGTCGAGTCATTTCCAATTTTATGAAAATCGGATGTATAGTTTAATTATAGGGACAGTCAAAAGTTTTCCGTTACATTACGGCCAATGAGAATAAATTATTGCAAGTGCATTTTAATAATGTTACAGCCTTCCGAATGGTCTGAAATTTTAAATATATAATTGTTGCAAAATTTTGTCGAGTCATTTCAAATTTTATCAAAATAGGATGTATAGTTTAATGATAGGGACAGTCAAAAGTTTTCCGACACATAACGGCCAATGGGAAAAATTATTTGAAGTGCATTTTAATGATGTTATAGCCTTTCGAAACAGAATAAAATGGATATGCACTTATTGACGTGAACTAAAATATACATTCAGTAAAATATGCGATCAAACAATATTTATAAAAGTAGTTATAGTACGAACGCACCTCATTTGCCACGTTTGGCGAGCAATTTCCAACTTGTTTAAATTACCGTCTATTAAAATTACACACTATACGGTATAGTATGGATTTTTTTTTTTTAATGCAATTGAATGCATTACCTAAACATACGAAAAACATCAGAATTTGGTAAAAATTCTAATATCGAATAAGCTCATAGTTTAAAAAATTCTATGTTATTTTTCACAATGAAAAAAATAGAAAGAGGGAAATTTACAAATTTTTAGAAGAAGAAGATTTTCAAGAAAAATAAATTAGCAGCAGAAAAGTGTGCAGTGAAATTTTTATAAAATTATTAGGCAAAAAATCTGAGAATTTTTTAAAATATAAGTTATATATAATATTTATATTTATATTTATTAGTATATAGGGCAATTTCACAGAAAATTCTCATTTTGAGGGAGAAATAAAATTTCTAATAGGTTTCATTTAAGAGTATGATTGGGAAGCTTAATATTTTTATGTTCTATAATAAAATTTTAATAAAAAGGCTTTGTAAATTACTGTTTACAAACTCAGTTAAGTACCATTATTGTCTTTGTAAAGTCATAATGTTACGTCAGTTACACAATAAAAGTTACGTCAGTTACATGTGTAAATGCCATTTTTTTTTCTTTTTTATTGTTCAGAAATTAATTAAACAATTTACTGTTACGATTTGTCATTACTTAGTGTTATTGAGAATATTAAATCATTTTTCTTAATGGGATAGTTTTGATAATTTTTACACATCAATGAAGGCAGAAAAAAATGCTTGTATATTTTATGTTACATCAGTTACAGAATTTTGAATTGCAATTTTGGGGACTAAAAGAGAGACTGAAATAATCTGCAGGTATTTGGGTATTAAGTCCTTATTAAGAGAATATTTTAAACTGTAAAAGTTTGTTCTAGCTTTATTAGTAAATTTTCTACACAATTTTGAAAACAAAATTCTATGATAAAGTATTACGTCAGTTACGATGGAATTGATATATATATATATATAACCATTATAAACCAATACAAATTATCATCAACAATTGTAAATATAGAAATTACAAATGAGTTTTTATACAAATTAAAAATGATGTATTAACATTTATAAAATTCTTTGAAACATATCATCATAACAAGTGAGGCAAAGAATTGAAAATATAGTAAACATTGGAAAAATGGAAATATTTGTGGAACCAAGGCAGAATCCTCAGGCCCAAATTATTTTGAGTTCCAGAAATAACATGTACGGTTTCATCCTTGCATAAACCATAATAAGCTTTAAAATTCAAAATTTGGGCTACCGTGCACAATAAAGGCAGAAACAACATAAGATAAAAAATGAAATGCATTAAAATGGATTAAAAATAGAAGAATATTACCCATTGAAGATCCAACCATGCCATCAATGATACAGCATGTTGAAAAGGTTATAAGAAATGATTAGCACATGTCAAAAATATTTAAGTAAAATACTATTAGAAGATAAACAGTGTAATAAGGTTGAAACAGATTACAGGGCTGCTTAAAAGAATTCGAATAAGTTACGTGATTTGAGCGGGAATTGCTGAAAGTGCGTTTTCAATTGTGATACGTGTTTTTCAGCTGAATTTAGTTTTACTTCATTTTGTGGGGTATTTATAATGCAAATTCATTCATATACAGGGTTGTACAAAAGAATTTGGATTCATTCTCGCCTAAGAGGGTGATAATTGCGGAAATGCATTTTATTCTAATTCTAAATTATTTATAAATGCCTTTTTTCACCATATCAAAAGTTTCATAACAATATTCTGATAATATTGGAGAGTGTTTCATAATCTATGCGTTTCTTTCTTACTTTAATTATTTGAAATAGTTTTATCAAAGAAATTTCTAATGGTGTAAGAAAATGTTTAGTCATGAAATTTTGAACTATTACTGTGTACCTTTAATTCTAATTTTTTTGCATTTAAGATTTTTTAATGTAATACTGTTACATTTAAGAACTTCCATAATTTCCTCCATAATACTTATCATACAAATTTAATCTATATTTTTATTTTATCACCAAGACATTAGAATAACAATTAATTAAAATAGTAACTTGTAACATTTCTATTAAAGTTTAAGTGCAAAACAAATATCGCAATAGAAATGCTCTTTATAAAACTGTGCATGAGATTGATTTTTTTTTCTTCTTTTTTTTTACTATTGATATTTTATAAACACATTAATCAACATGATGTACAGGAGAATCATACACAGTGAAACAGATTTTTATAAAATATTAATTAAGAGATAGATATAATTTTAGCCATTGGGCATATAAATTGGTTTATTGGGACGTTTTTGCATACCGAATTTGCGAATTAGTAGAAACAGGAGAAAAAACAATTTAAGGAGTATCAGGACTCTTAAATCCTCAAAATTAATTTTTTGATATGTTAACACGTTCGCTACCAACTACGAGAATACTCGTACTCGTAGTTGGCAAACTGGGTTTCCTTGCCAGCTACGAGATAACTCGTTATTGATCTTCTTATCTAAATCACCGATTATGAGCACTGCTATAGAAAATACCTGCAATGTTTCATATGCCAGCAACGAGCATACTCGTGTGAATTTATTTGTTGTTAAAAGTAATTCGTCATATATATAGTATGTGGGAGGATTATAAGCAGGCACACCAAACAGTGATTTGGTCAAACTGAGAAAACTTTAATTATAACTTTCTTGACTATTGGTAAAAGTACAAACACTGATTCTTGGTTAAAAATAATATCTACAGAAAAACAATATTCAAAATATTAAAGGTTAAATTATCAATCGGATCAATGACGATCCTTTTCCATTAGGAATAAAAGGAAGGGGCTACGCCCGATCCCCGATCATCGAAACAGCCGTCGGCAGAGACGTCTTTCTCTAGCCAACGCAGAAAAGCATCTCCCTAGATATCTCAGTGCTAATCCTTGAGTTTTTGCTTGTTTAACAATTATTTTCATGGGAACTGGACCTCGACCTCTCAAAGCATCTGGTGTGCGGTATTTCTCGCCACTACACTTCGGCCATCTTGACCCTTCTGTGTCCGCAAAGAGATCACCCACCATATATGCTGGACTTGAACCGTTCGACTTTCATAGAACCTGAAAAATACTAGAAAAACACACACAAAAACAAACAACATGACAAATAATTGCGATATCAAATCACTAAATACAGACGAACGCAGTCTTTCCATATAAAAATAAAACATTGAACACCGTTCCAGTTCTTGGTTTGTAATATAGTATTAAAAAAAAGTAATGTGCAGGTAAGTCTATCACTTGGATGCAGTTTTTTGACTAGTTTCTAAAAAGTTTTTATCCTTGTATAAAATAGTCATAAAAAATGTTTGGATGGATAAAAAGTACACGCACAGTTACACTTGTAAAACACAGTAAAAAAAAAAAAAAAAAAAAAAAGATGATATGAACGCAAAAAAAACACACTGGAAAACACCAACTTGATCTAGCACTGTGTTTACTTTAGGTTGAAGAAGCCCATGGCTTCATGTGATCAGCTGCAGTAGAGGTCACTCTTGCACCCTCTTGGAAACCCACTTTTTCGACATCATATCGATCATTGTTCTTCACTTTAATCACTTTGTATGGACCAAGGAATTTTGGTCGTAGCTTCATACCGACCCCAAATTGGGTTCTTTTAATCGCAACTAAATCACCAATTCTATAACATTTCGCTTTTTTGCGTTTACGGTTGAAAGTTTTGCGATTTTCCACTTGAATTTTTAATATATGTTGTTTCGCGATATTTCTGCTGTTCTGTCTTTCCTCGACAAACGCGTTTTCATGTTCCTCATCAAGAATTTGTTTCACTCTTAAATCGTCTTTATTTCTAATTTTTACTCTCGTTAAAAGCTCAAAGGGTGTGTATTGAGTGCTTCGGGAAATCGTACTATTCATTATTCGCTGAACAGTCGGTACATATTTATACCACTTCGACGGATCATCGATACTTAATTTAGCAAGGATTGATATGAGAGTCTCCTGTTGTCGTTCTACCTGTCCGTTTCCTCTGGATATTCCCGTTGTAATTAGAACATGCTCAATATTTTCATCTTCGAGATACTTTTTTAATTCACTAGAAGTGAAGGCGGCACCTCGGTAGCTAACTATTCGCTCTGGATTACCGAATGTAGGTTGTTGGATTTTTAATTTAGAGACTGCTTCCTTTGCAGATGTCGTCTTAACTGAATAAAACCATACAAATTTTGTAAAAGCGTCCACTACAGAGAAGATAAAATTATAGTTTTTGTTGGTATAAGGCATTGGGCCTAAGTGGTCGATGTGATAAGTTTGGAGGGGGGGGGGGATCCTGTTTAGGGATGGAATTTAGCAATCCTTCACCTTTTCCTCGCTTTCTGTTGTATAGGATGCATTCTACACAATTTCCTATAACACTTTCGATTTGTTTTCGAAGATTAGGGATGCTTTATTATTGCTTCGGTCTTGGCTACAGCGTAATGTCCTTTATTATGAATTTCGCGAACAATTTCTTTTTGCATGATTTCCGGTACTATAATTAATTATCTACCATCTTCATATTTATACACAATATTTTTCCTAACAAAGTAATCTTTGCTTTCATTTTTCTCAACTAGTGTTTTGATAGTTTCAGTGTAATAGTCTTCGTTTTGTGCTTTGGTTAATTTTGTCGTAATTTCATCATGTGAGCGTGTTGTGACTAATACGGTGTTACGACTCAACGCATCAACGTGTTTCATTTTATTTCCGGGCCTGTGGAAATTTGATAATCGAATTCTTGTAGAAATAATGCCTACCTTGCTACTTTTGGGGTAAGATCTTTCTTCTCTAATGTTTTCTGAAAGGTGGAACAGTCAGTTACTATTTTAAATTTATTCCCTAACAGGTATGTCCGAAATTTCTTTAATGCTTCAATAACAGCAAGCGCTTCGAGCTCGTAACTACTATATTTGGCTTGAGCGGGTGTTGTTTCCTTACTCATGAAATGAACGAGGTGTAAGTTTCCATAATCGTCTTTTTGAAACAAGACTGCCCCAAAACCTAAGCTACTAGCATCCGTGTGTAATTCTGTCTCTGTCCCTCGTCTAAATATGTGCAACACCGGTTTATCAGACAATTTATTTTTCAATATTTGGAAAGCTTCTTTTTAACTTGCTCCAAAATTAAACTCGTTCTCCGTTTTTAGGAGATCACTTAAGGGTTTAGCGATTCTAGCATAATTCGCTATATATTTTCTAAAATATCCAGTTAATCCTAGGAAACTCTGGAGTTGTTTCTCATTTTGTGGCTCAGGGAATTTCTCAACGGCCAATGTTTGGGTTTCTGAAGGGCGAATTGTTCCCTTTTCCACTATATATCCTAAAAATTCGATCCTTCTTTTCAAAAACTGGCATTTAGAAAAATTAAATTCGAGACCATACTCTGATGATACCTGAAACACACGTTTCAATTTAGAAAGCGCCTCTTCTTCAGTCTGTGCAGGGATGGTTATATCGTCTAAATACACCGAAATCGTTTTATCTCTTATTAGCTATTTGAGGTATGCATATATGTACCGTTGAAAGTGCTGAGGTGCTAAGCTTAAGCCGAAAGGCATGAAATTATACTCGAACTGGGAATTATTTGTAACAAACGAAGTAAATTGTTTACTGTCCCCATCGATTTCTACGTGAAAAAAACCCGTTCTTCAAGTCTAATGTGCTAAAAACTTGACTTTGCCCGATATCGTCTAAAATATCATCTATTACTGGAAGGGGGTAATTATCCCTAATTATCTTTTTATTAAGCTTTCTGTAATCAACGCATAATCTGAAATCGCCATTCTTCTTTTTGGCTAAAACAATAGGCGCGGCGTAACTCGAACAACTTTCTCGTATAATTCCTTTATCAAGCCATTCCTGGATTTGTTTATCAACAAACGCTTGTTCTGCAAATGCTAATCGCCTGGGTCGGTGCGTGATTGGTATTTCATCGCTCAATATTATTTTAACTTCCAAATTAGCACTTTTAGTTTTCTCAGGCTTATAATTCTCAACTAAATTAATTAATTCTTCTTTTAAACCGCAGTCAGTTATGTGAGTAAGATCGATTTCGTTTATAGTAACTGAATTTGCTATTTCTGCTAAACAAACAGGTTCATATTTAGGAGTGTCGGCTAAGGATTCTTCAGTCATGGGAGTGTCGGTGGAATTTAACCGCAAGCTTAGGATGGTCATGGGAATGTTTGTAACATCCGACCGCAAAACTGATTTGACCATGGGAATGTTTATAACATCTGAAGGAGTATCTGACTTCGGAATTTCTAAAGGAACCGCAGTTATCATATTAACAATATAATTTTTCTCCTTATTTCGCTTACTCGTAACTTTAAGGCCCCGATATTTCAAAATTTAATTTATTCAAACAATTATTTCTTAAAATCATTTCGTACTGTAAATCATTAATGACATAAATATCACAATTCACACTAATATTATCAATTGAAATGTCAGTATAGAAAAAAGCCTTCGGGCTCACTCCTACTCCGTTAATGCCTGTCAATTTTACATCATTTTCATTTAATTTAGGGCTTCCTAAAACCTTATAGATATTATTGTTTATCATTGTCACATCGAATCCAAAATCTACGACAGAATTGACGTTTTTCCCCATAAATTCAATAATCTTGAGGATTTTATCCAATGGGCAGGAATTGTTCTTGGTGGTGTTTACTGATTATAATTGAAGTTATTCTGGTCAGCCCTATCTTCGGTTTCTTTGCCTCTAAAATAAGTTGGTCCTTCTTTTCTGCGGAGACACTGATTTGATTTATGGGAGGCGTATTCATTACAATAAAAGCATTTAATTTTGAAAGGGTTAGCGTTATTTCTTGTGTTAAGATGATTTTTTTTTTTCATATTTACTACTTTGCGGAATGTTATTTCTGTTAAAACTCTTGGTTTCAACGTTTTGAGTAAAACGCTTTTTAACATCGTTATTCGGATTTCTCGGTTCGGAAGTCTTCCTGATAATATTGCGAGCTGCCTCATAATCATAAAGTTTACTTATAAAATCAGAAACTTTAGTAAACTTAGGCAAGTCATCGATAAAATGCTCTCTCATCTCAAATGGCAATTTTTTCCTTATTTGGTCAATAACCAAAATGTTTTTTTTAAATCCTCATAGGATAAAACGTTAACACCTGTTAACCATTGTTCCAAAAAATTAGCGAGTTCAAATTAAAAATCTTGCCACGAGGTCGAATTCTCCTTTCTATGGGAAAAGAATTTCTGTCGAAATTGTTCCGCACTGAGCTTGAATCTTTTCAGTAATAACTGTTTAACGTAATCATAATCATTAGAGAGTTCTTCCTTTTCACGACCTATTATGTTAACTATTTCCAACAGTAACAGACCTAGCAAATAAGTTACCCAATTTTCCTTTTCTACACCCAGACGCTTGATTTGGCTTTCGAATAGCGTAAGATAAATGCTTATTTCTTCCTGGTTGTTATATTTTGTAATTAATTTCAAAACATCGGGGCTTTTAATCCCGCTACTTAATGTTGGAATTTCTGTCTTATTTTTCGCAGCGATTTCTAGTTCCAGTTTTTTAAGCTCATGTTCCCGTTTACTCGCTTCCTCTAGCTGCAATTTTCTATCCGGCTAAAAGATTTTTTACAATATCTTCATTATAATCGTCCGATTTCGTTATGATATCCGAAAGTTGGGGCTTAGTAGAGCTTTCAGGCGCTTCTAAACCTAATTCCCGCACTACTGATATTAAATCTATCTTTTTGGTACGTACTAAATGCGCCATTATCTTTATTTTTAATCTAATATCAATCATTTATTGCGAAACAAAACATATAAAAAACTTCACTTACTTTTATGCATAAATCCTTTCTTCAAAACATAAAAACACAATCACTAAAATAAAATAAAATATATATATAACGTAGTATTGTACCACCACCGGTACAATTGATGCACTCTGTAAAAAATAATATTTTCTTCACGTAACGCACACGCGTAAGAAAAAAAACAGCTCTAAAAATAAACCACTGAGCTTAAGAAAATAACACTAGCGAGAAAAGAAAAGGCTCGCAATAAAAAAAGCACAGCGAGCGAATAATATGTACACCCGCAATACTTTAGCCCGTAAAAAAAAAAAAAATCACTACGAGCTTTCTTGACATACAGTCTTGATTTTTTTTTTTTTCTTGGCAGAAGCGTCCGAAAACCTGAGAAGATCCCATGGCAAACTTTTTTTTCCTCTTAGGAAGAACCTTGAAATCAGAGCAACTTAAAATCCTTCGGATGTCCAGGCAGTAGATTCCAATCAGAGCAACTTAAAATCCTTCGGATGTCCAGGCTGTAGATTCCATCAATACGTAAAGGAAAATTGTTTCTTGAAATCGTGTAAAGTCCAAGGAATATTGGTTCAAAATTGTAGAGGGAAAAAAATGTCCTAACAGACAATCCACATCCCGGTCGTGAGCCCCCAGAATTGTGGGAGGATTATAAGCAGGGACACCAAACTGTGATTTGGTCAAAGTGAGAAAACTTTAATTATAACTTTCTTGACTATTGGTAAAAGTGCAAACACTGATTCTTGGTTAAAAATAATATCTACAGTAAAACAATATTCAAAATATTAAAGGTTAAATTATCAATCGGATGAATGACGATCCTTTTCCATTAGGAATAAAAGGAAGGGGCTACGCCCGATCCCCGATCATCGAAACAGCCGTCGGCAGAGACGTCTTTCTCTAGCCAACGCAGAAAAGCATCTTCCTAGATATCTCAGTGCTAATCCTTGAGTTTTTGCTGGGATAACAATTATTTTCATGAGAACTGGACCTCGACCTCTCAAAGCATCTGATCTGCGGTATTTCTCGCCACTACAAGTATTTAAATATTAAAACAGAAAATAATTTAAAAGTACTAAATTGCAGATATGATCTTGGCGGGTATGAACAGATGCACCATCTCAGTTTTGGCAGCGAACGTGTTAAACTCCTATCTATTCTGAATATTTTCATATAATTGTTTCCTTGAAATTCCAATTAGAACAGAAGTTATGTATTTTAGAATTATACCCACTCAGAGCTAAAACGACGCGGCGTTTCCGAAACTTTGGAATGATTTTTCCCAAAATGACTTTTGAGGCATAACGCGCAGGATAAATCTCAAAAACTTCTCAATATTTTCTAATGAAATTTTCAAAAGATTTGTTTTATGTTAGTCTTCATAAACTAAGGCTAAAATTTTCTTTTTATTGCTCAAAAGAAAATATATATTTTTTTATGTGGTTATGCTGTTGAAATTTTCAAAATTTTGTATTAGCTATAAAAAAAAACTTTGTATTAAAAATATAAAAATGCTTTAAATACAAATTTATTTATGTAATGTATTATTTTTTTATGTGGTTATGCTGTTGGAATTTTCAAAATTTTGTATTAGCTAAAAACAACTTTGTATTAAAAATATAAAAATGCTTTACAAATTTATTTATGTAATGAAATATTTTTATGTGGTTGTGCTGTTGAAATTTTCAACATTTTGTATTAGCTAAAAACAACTTTGTATTAAAAATATAAAAATACTTTAAATACAAATTTATTTATGTAATGAAATATTTTTTATGTGGTTAGGCTGTTGAAATTTTCAACATTTTGTATTAGCTAAAAACAACTTTTTATTAAAAATATAAAAATGCTTTAAATACAAATTTATTTATGTAATGAAATATTTTTTTATGTGGTTATGCTGTTGAAATTTTCAAAATTTTGTATTAGCTAAATACAACTTTGTATTAAAAATATAAAAATGCTTTAAATACAAATTTATTTAGGTTGAGGGTAATTACTTCAATTAGAAGTATAATTAGGCACCAAATTTTTTATTCTAGATGCGAAATTTATTTTGTAATCCTGCGCGTGAGCTGTCATGCCAATTTTCTGCTCGACAAATGTCTAACAGTTTGAAGCCGTATAAATATTAATTCTGCATATTTTAATTTTTTATATATATGAAATAAAAGAACATACTTGTATGTTTCATTCCTCTATAAATTGTGTTTTAAAATCATATACATTTAAAGATATTCATATGTTGAAAATGGTAACTTTTTTTTTTCTTTTCTCCAATTTTAAGAGTCTAAAGGCAATTTAACCCTTACCGGCGCGGAGTAATTCTGTTTATAAACTGATGAAATAATTGACTGACATCAGGATTTATAAACGAATTTATTAGAAAATACGAACTTGCTTATTTTCACGTACATTATAAATGGAAATTTTTAATTAAATATTCTTGGTGCCGTTTGTCAGTTTTGGAATTAAAATTAGGTGTCCTTTTTTAAAGACACCGCCCTCGAAAGGATTAAAGGGTAATATTAGCGTTCATCTCACAGTGTCACCATACATAGTACATAATAACGACAGTGCTGATTTGTTATGCGTTTCATCGACACATACAGCAACAGGCGCGTATCTGGGGCATTCTCACAATATTTTGACTTTCATGTCCCCGAATAATAATTTTTATTTTAATACACTTTTTTGTGTTTTTTTTTTTTTTTTTTTTTTTTTTTTTTTTTTTTTTTTTTTCATATACTGGGGAACATCCCATTGCATGATTGCATAACAATATTAACGAGATAAATAAGTTTTGGACGATGTTGGGGGTCCAAATACCAGGATAACTCCTATACCGTACCGTGTCCCTGATGCTGATTTTTAAGTTTGGAGTTGTCTGTATAAAATTGTTTCAATAAAAGTAATCTGATGTAATTTTTTTCAGAAACTGGGACAATCTATCTATATTATAAAGGACAAACATATCTGTGCGTAACGCATACGTCATTTTTCGAATGGCAACACTTTGAAATTTGAAATAAAATTTTGGTTTTGTAATTTTCTCTACTGCAAATTTTTATACTTCTAAACATCGCACAGTTTAAATTTTTACACCGCCGTATAACGAAAAAAATTCTCTTTTAAATGCAATTTGGTTGAAAGCTGTATCTCATTTTAATTTTATGATATTAATTTTTTTGTACTTTTTATTACTATTTTTGTAATCGTGGCAGCTGAAGTACTCCATTTCTGTTGAAACTAAAGGGGGGGAAATGAAAATAGTAGATTGCTGTATCTTTTTGTTGCCATTTTCTCATAAAAACCAAAAAAAATTGAAATTAAAATACGTGCTATGTCAAGAATATCGTCTGTTATAAAACCCAGTGAGTTTTGGCTTTATTTTGTTGTTATTTATCAATTAAATGATTTTGCCGTGCCGGCTCCAGTGCGAAATATTAATAAACAATTTGCACATAAAAAAAGTTCAGAATTTCTCTCCCGCTAATTTTCTACAAATAAATTAAAGCCTCATCAATAAATAAATAAAAGAATAATATATAAAAAAGCACGAATTTAACATATATGTAGTCGAACAATTTAAATTTTTAGAGGCTAATTGGGAAAAATATGTGCTTTTAAATGTAATTTGTATGAAATAGTGTTGCTAGGCAACTGTTAAAGTAAAAGAGAAAAAATAATCTATATATTGAAAACACAAAACAGCTTTTTTAGACATCTTCCTTGAATTTTCTACTGTACCAATTTTGCTAATAATTCTTTTTTTTTTAAATGAAAGCTGTTCATTTGTAGATGTCCTCCCACTAGCTATTTTTCTAAATATTTTCACTTTTATATTTTTAATTTAATTTGAAAAGATTTTTTGAAATTTCATCAAAATGGTAGCAATCGTATTATTTCCACTGTCGCAGAAAAAAAGAAATATTGGGGTTTATTTATCCTTATTGATACCATTTACTCATTACAATTAAAAATAACTTTATTTTAAGTCTGAACCACAGCCCTCTGAATACTAGGCCTGAGTGCTCATTCAAAATGGCGGCTGTCGAAGGCGGACTTTTCCCCCACTAGTAAAATTATATCGTGATTGAGTGCCTAGTGAATCTCCCTTCAGGTCCCGGTTTTCTTGTAATATTATTTTACTGAAAGATTTTTCAATAAGCTCAATCAATCGATTAAAAATTTCTATCTATTAAAAATTTCTTTTGACAAGAAACTTAGTATGCCATCATTCAAAAATTAACAAAAATATTTCCCATCTATTACATTTGTCAGAAAAGTAAAGAAAATTTAAAATGTTTGTTTAGCTTCATGATCAAAGTTTTATGTGGAGCCAGCCCCTTAGTTATGAAAAGAATAACATATTATATTGGCTAAATGCATTTACACAAATTAAAAATAAATGAAAGGATAAATTTGGTATTTAAATTATGAAAAGCACATGACAAAAATTATTCACATATTGTTAAGAAATTCAGATATTCTAAGGTTGAATGCTAAAAATAAATACAGATTTATTTATTTTTCAGTTTTTTTTAATTTTTCTCTTGTATTTCTCAATTAAAATTTTTAATAACTATTTTTGAGTAATTATTTGGTAAGATCTTATATACAACTTGCATCATATTTTTAAATAAATAAAGCTGTCATGAGTACAGGGATCTGTTTAGAGAAAAATTAGGTCCTTTAATGGACCTTTCACAACCTTTTTATTTTAAAACAGGACTTTTCACAAAATTTTTCAACTTAACAATTAGCTTTACACAAAACTTTTGCATTTCCAAACTGTACTTTTCATCACAAATTTTAAAAGTAATACTATCTAACTTGTCAAAAAACCTATTATCAAGATATAGATATGGAAAGGGTCTTGTTAAAAATGTATAACAAGAACCAGAATATAACGATAATTTCAAATTCCCAAAATTAAAAATAGATTTTTCATAAATGTGAAAAAAAAACTATTCACAATTTCAAAAATAGGACCCAGAAAGAAAAATCTGGACAGATCCCTGTGAGTACAATATTTACATAAATTATCAAAGTCATTCACTACATTTTTAATCTAAAGTTAACTAATTTTTAATAAAAAATTCATATGAAAAATCACCATTACTAGAATCAATACAGTAATTACAACAGTGATGTTTTAGCAAGTTTAGAAAGCGGCATAACCTGCAATGAAAAGTAGGATTGGCACAATGTTTTTATAAACTGGGTTTAATATATCATTTAAAGATCTTTAAATGCGTCTAAATTTATCAGGCATGAAAGTGGAAAACATAAAAAAAGTTGTAAAATTTTTTCCATCTATACAATATTTATTTTTGGACACATTTGAACTTATTTATACAATAAAATAAAATATTACTGTATGTATGATTTTCTTTTAATAATTTAAAATTTATTAAAAGAAATTTAAACTAACAATTTTACAGGTCTTTTGAATCAAAACAGGAAATTGAAGACAGTTTGCTAAGATGTAAAACCATAAATATCTGATGAATTTATGTGAACTACAGCGATTAATTTGTCAAAATAAATATTATTTTAGAAGGTTTGTCTGTTTAAGATTTCCCCCCTCCTTTCAAAAACAAACAAAAAAACAAACCTCCATGCTGCATAAATACAAGCAAGTCAAATTAATCTTTACTCCAGAAATACATCTCCAAAATTGCATCACTGAAATTACACGAAAGTGTTAATTAGGAAAAAATATTCTATTCCAAAAAGAACCTTATGGAAACTTCCTTTACCTTTTAAAGTCTAAAAAAATCACTCTGGAAAGACATTTTAGAAACAATTTACACCACTTTCAGATGCTGATTCACCTTTGATTTGATGGCTTTTTTGCACAGTAATTCAGAAACAAATTCCGACGATTTGAGTAAACAAAATTATTATTAAATTTCCTAGACACCCCCCCCCCCTCTCATATATGCTTCCAATATTTTCTTTGCATTTTTGCATCAATCCAGAAAATGTCCAAAATTGCTTTAAAATAGGTGGAATTCCTCCTTTAGGAGGAATTGTTTCGTGCCTGATTTATTGATAAATTGCATTTCTTATCTAAATATTTATCTAAATATTTTTGTTTATTATGAAAGAGCTTTTGAATTATTAGTCTTTTCTCATTTTCAATCAACTTCTCTAGAGAGATATAATAATTACTGACATATAACTGTACATTCATCATATATTTTAACAATCATGTCAACCTTATACTTATTTTCTTAGATTGCTAATATTCAAACCAAGCGTCTGATATAATTTATTTTATTAAGACAATAAATTTTAAAAGTTAAATCAGAACTTACTTCAATAGTTATGTTAATCCTTGGTGATATCCACTGAACATCATTTTAGAATATTTAATACATATTCTAGCCTTTTAGATGAAATTAAAATTATATTTGCGAATCCTTGAGAGCCATATTTTCTTTTCAGAAAGAGAAACAATGAAACACTAGGAAAGCACATGAAACGCGGGGAAAACACATGATACACTTTCGTGAAATAAAACATAAGTATCTAAATAAAATAGATAGTATAAAGATGAAAATCATGAACCATGTGCAACTTTATACGAAAACTGCGACTTGAATTCATCAACGATGGAATTTTCAAGAACAGAATAAATGGCGACCGTCACTTTCGCTTCAATTTAACCGCCTTCGACTGGTCACGTGACCCGCAGGAGTTAGTTTAGCGATTTGGCCGGTGTAGAGATGGCTGTGTCTGAACAGAAAATGACGTCACTATTTAAAAAACATTTTCGCTCATAAAGCTAATGTTGCAATATATTTTCATTCGGCTGATACCGAATTTGAGACACTTGGCGTAATGCTTCAGTAAGTGCCATATTTAAAAGAAAACAATCCTTTTCTTTGATAAAACTATATATTTTTACACGAATAGATCTAAAAGACATCAGTTTCTGGAATTTGTACTTCGCGGTACTGAAATTAGATCCTCAAGCCAAAAGAATACATTTTCACATGCAAAGTTTTAGCTGACAAACGGAACTTCACGTTTGAAAATCTATCTAAAGGAAATATATGTCCGTGCGTACGGCTGGCGTAATTTTGAGAATGGCAACGCTTGACGATTAAATGTCGGATTTTCAATTTTTGCTACTGCAATTTTTTGAATTTCTAAACATCGCGCATCTTCAATTTTTACACCCGTTATATAGGGGGGGAAATCTACTTTCAAATGCAATTTTCTTGAAAACTTTATCTTAATTGATTTATTTATTATGTCTTTTTAAATAATTTTCAAGAATAATGTTTTTTAATCTATATCCACTGCGTACAGGCACCATTACGGAATAAGCCATTTGCACTTAAAATAACATAAATAATTCAGCATTTGTCCCTGACTAATTTTTTATAGCGAAATTAAAACTTCATCAATCAATATTAAAAAGTGACTGTCCATTTGTATTTCACAGCTGTTCCTCCTAGAATATGGAATGTTGGGTAATCAAATTAACATTCAGTTATCCGCATGGGTCCGAGGATGTTAAACAGGGTCGTAGAATTTTAAAATTTGTTTAGTTTTAGAGATATAAATTTTTACGTTATTTTTGATGACATTTCTGTAATGATGGAAACTAAAATTGCTCCATTTTTGTGGATAAAAGAGAGAAAAGGGAAAATGACAAGGATTATTAGGTATCATTGTTTGAAATCATTTTTAAATTGAAATTAACGTATATTTGAATAAATAGTAAAAAAATTATTGTAGTTTTCAAGAAAATTTCACGAAATACGAACTCACACATATTCAAGCTTCAGGAATCCATTTATTTTAGAAACACAAATTTGACTCTCGACTAGAACATCGGGATAAATTCTGTTGACGTCAAAAGAAAAAAAAAACATCGTACGTTATTTTCATTTAATTTAAAGTCGTAAAGTAGATTTTCAACCATTGCCTTAAGATGGCTAATAAAACATTTCAGAAGCGGACATTAAAAATGCGAAAAAGCGAGAAAAAAAAAAAGAGAAAAGTTTTAGCGAGAAAAAAAAATAATTCTTTAAATATTTATTTTAATTCATAAATATAAAATGCTTCTGAATAAATTCGTCCAAACAAATTCATTTTTGTATTAGCTGACCCAAATGACATCATTTCTACGAACTCCGAAATTCGAAGCAAAATCTTGGAAGAGCGAAAAGCTCTAGGCAAATAAAGTTATAGAATATGTGCATTTTTATTGGGAAAGTTTTGACTTAAATTGTAAATATAACTTATTATTTGAAATATTGTATTTAATAAAATTAATATTGCAATGGCTTTCTAAATTTATAATAAAGTTAAGATTTCATTTTTCGCAAAAAGATCGATTGTCTCATGCAATTCAAAAGCAACACAACGGGTTGCTACGCAACTAGTATATATAAAAGCCGTTCTCTGTGTGTATGTCCTTTATACAAATCTTTAATTTTTGACCGATTTGCACGAAACTCGATGTACATACGTTTTAGAACGTGGAAAAGATAGCTGTCTACTTTAAAAAATCATCAGAGCACTATTTATCCCTTTTTTCTACCACTTCCATAATTTAACATTATAGAAATATCTCTTTTTAAATCTTTTTTAATTCAAACGTTTCTTTCCTGTTGCCAAACCCTAAAAAATGACACAATAATGTGAAAAAAATAAGGATAACGCGTGTATTTTGTTTCTATTTGCCAATAAAAATTCAGATTTTCTCGCTATATTTTTGCGTGTTTGATATTGACGTCATTCTAAACAGAAAGTTTACAATTTTTTTTGTATATAAAATAAAAACTTTAACTATAAGAGCGGGAAAATAACGTAGCACCTCAATTTGAATGTTTTTTTTCTTTTTTAAATTAAAACATCTATTTCAATACAAATAGTCAAATTTCATGAAAACAATTTAACAAAAAGAAAAAAAAAAGGCTAGATATGACGTCACATTCTATCAAATCTTTTCAACGCGTAATCAAACTCATTGTAAACATATGGTTCCTATATTTTGCTTACTACTTCGATTGTATACTACAGCCAAATCTTATAGCTAGCTAAACGTTATCGCTAAGTGTTGTATTGGTTTAGATTCAGTGCTAACATTTTCTGTGATTTATAGCAAAAAGAGAGCGGTTCTTTACATTTTCAAAAAAAATCTTGACAGATGTCTTGATTTAAAATTTATGGAAAATGACATCATTTCATCTAATCATTGTAGATTTAATTTCAATAAAATTTCAAATTTTTCAAATAAAATTTTAGTAACTACTACATCATTTGGATGTATTTTTTTGTATTTTCCCCCCTATTATGAAGATATTGTATACTTCTGTTACGCGTGCCAAAGGAAACATGTATTTTAATTTTAAAAGTTAAAAAAATTACCACAATGTGTCAAAAGAACATCCTTTTTCTGAATTTAAATTTTGCGAGTTCCAAAATTAAAACTAAAAATGTGAGTTTTTTCATAAACTTCAAGTTAAGACTGTTCATAAAGTTAAGGCTGTTCTCAAATCCAAAGGAGCTATTTTCTGACGCATTTTTTAATTAATTTTTGTTCGGAAACGCATGAAATTGACAGGAGTTCTTATTTAGAAACTATGTAATAGAAAGATAGTTTCCATTTGTTCGTAAAAGTCTAAGATCTTTCAGTTGGTGTTTTGAACTGAATTTCGGACGCAACAATGCAATAAAGGATAAAAACCGGCCGTCACGCAACCACAATTGCTCATAACTCGATAAGTAATTTATTTATGAAAAAAGGAAAAACTCATTTCAATTCCAAATCGCTTTAATAGTCAGGCTTACAAATTTTAAGCCTTTACGTTTAATGAGTCAGAAAATGTGTCAGAAAGTTTCGCGTTGTTGAGCGGGGAACTGGAGAAGCACCTTAAGCATTTGCAGGTTAGTATTTTGTAATCAAGTTGCATGCCAGATAGTCGCTTAAAACATAAGTCATTCTATATTGTTTTAAACAAAGGTGCATGCCATAGTAGGTGTCAGGCACACTCATTAAAATAAGAATACCCTAGCGCACAGCTCCATTACCGAAGATAAACCGGTCAATATACTTAGAGATAAAAATAGTTCTGCATTTTTCATTCAGCTAATAAGACTAATCCTTCATAATTGGGTTCACATGATTATATAACTTTCCCCTATAAATTCTATGACTAAGCAACGAAAAACAATATGTTGCGTACTAAAATCTTCCCTAAAAAACTAATAGTGCAAGTAGCATGGAAATCCGTTCTGAAGAATTCAAGTTATATGCACCCGGAACGAAATTCCCATTTGAATTTTATATACTTATCAGGTTATTTTCAGTAGTTTGATTTGATATCTGTTTAATTCGTGTTTTATTGTATTTTATTTTTGGCGTTTTAATTTCGTTTGCCAATTTAGTTATTGAATATTACGCGAAAGCAAACAAATTCTGAATTATTTACAATATTTTTGAACAATTGAGTTAATCTTTTGTATTTGGGTTGCAAGCATATTTAAAAAATATGCATGCTTAAAAATTATTTTAAAACCCATAAAAAATTCGTAAATTGAGATAAACATTACAAACAAATATCACTGAAAGTACTTTTGTTTTCTATAATACGTTGGAACAATCGAATGTACAATGTTTAGACGTTAAACTGCAATAAAAGGGAAATTTGTTGTGTTAGGTTGTTGCCACCGAAAATATGATACCAGCGTTACTCATAGACATGTCTTTTCTTTATACTATTGCATTAAGTGTAAACAGGTTCATCTTTCGTAATCGGGTTGCACTCAACTTTAAAAATATCCATGCTTAAAAATTACTTTAAAATCCATTAAAATCAGAAAAGTGAGGTACGATTCTCAAGCAAATTTCATTTGAGAGAACTGTTTTCTATTCGACATTGTAAAAAATGAAATTGTGTGATGTTTAAAAGTTAGAAAAACTGCAGTAAAGGCACATTTTATGGGTTACAATTTATGGGCACTGACATAGTGTTTTTACTTTATATTGTAGATAATATCATACAAACGGGTATTTCACTAAGTGCTGCGCGATTTGGAGGAATTTCTTTTTTTCGTATTGTCTGGAAAATCACATATTTTTCTCTTATACCCGCCAAAGAAAACGTGCATTCTGTTATTAAAGCTCGGGGATTTTACTATGGTTGCAAGTCAATAACGCCATGTTTTTTGATTGTCTTTATAACGATTTGTGGATGGGAATGCACAAATTTCAGTTATTGTGATTGCCGTATTATTCGTTTTAATTTATTTTACCTGGAAGCCTTCTTATAATTGACACGGGCGAAGCCGGGTAGTTCTGCTAGTTGTTTTATATAAATATGTAGCAAAAAATTAACCTGCACACATTTTTACGGTTGATATTATTTTTTGAACTCTGTTACTGGGTTTTTCATCCTTACCGTCCCTCTTGCTAAACTTATACAGAAAATCACTTCAGATGCAGCCATTAAATTTTTTTCAAGTTTTTTTCTCATGCAGAAGTACGCTAGAGAAAGAATGTCTAAAATTCTTTGACAGGAAATTTACTGCAGAATATAAATCAGCATTTAAATATCAATTTCAAGTTCATGGCTTTATTGACAGTCTTGCCGTCCCCAAGGTTTATTCTTGCACTTTTCGAGGTAAATTAAAAAAAAAAAAAATTTAATCCAATGTTAAAAACTGTTTCTAAAAATCAATGAACATTATGGCTATCACTTAGTCTTAACATGATTTGCCTAAAATAGGTGGTCATTTTCCTTACCGTTCCATCCTTACCGTCCCCTTTTTTCCCATTTCGTCCCTTTTTTCCTATACCGTCCCCTTTTTTTACCTTACAGTACTTTCTTTAATACCCCTTTAAGACAATGTTATACCAAAATTTTGTATTAAAAATACTACATTGTTATTATTTCTTATTTGAATGTCCTGTGGGTACTATGCAAATAAATTATAAGTAAAAATTTCGAAGAAAATAAAAAGTTTTAGTGGTAAAACGGTAAGGAAAATTAAACCTGCAAAGTTTAATTTTCCATAACATAAGTTTAACATAAACTTCAGTTAAATAAAAAAAATTTTGCTGCCGACCATTTTTTCTTTATTTTGAATCATTAAGGCATTCGTCTATCAGATTAAAATGTTATTTTAACAAGTTTAATTTCGCCAGATTTTTTTTCAAAAGTCAAAAGATTGTGAGAATGCCCCTTCTACGGGGGGGAAGGGGGGCGGGGGACTGCTGGGTTACTACTGGTTTAGGTTGGTTGGTTGTATTTATGTCGGCCAATTATCAACACGAGGGATATGGGCCCTAAGGGGGGGGGGAGTGCCCTTCGTGAGGGGTCTTTCTAAGGGAACCTAACCCGTATTAACGCTTTACTGCTGGTTTAGAGCAGCAGTCTTGTATACTGTGGTCCCGGGTTCGATTCCTGGCTCTGGCTAATTTTTCACTCCAGTTGGGTTTATTGTATTTATTGTATGTATGTCTGTATAATATTTATATATATACCTTTAACTGTTGAATGCAGGCGTTATTTATGTCTGTATGTGTGTTTTAATATATATTGTAGTATGTGTGTTTTATTATATTTATCGTAAATCTATGTAATAGTAAAATCTATTCATCGTTGTCCGGTCATCCAAGGCTGCCGTATAGATGGCTGGTGACTTCCCCAACATGGTTTATTAGTGAGAAATTGCAGACTTAGGCATCGGCCGGAGTAGCTCGGTGGTAGCAGCAGTCTTGCATACTGTGGTCTCGGGTTCGATTCCTGGCTCTGGCTAATTTTTCACTCCAGTTGGGTTTATTGTATTTATTGTATGTATGTCTGTATAATATTTATATATATATATACCTTTAACTGTTGAATGCAGGCGTTATTTATGAGTGTACAGTCGGCTCTCGTTAATTCGAACTCGTCGGGACCACAAGAAATGTTCGAATTATCCAGAGTTCGAATTATGGAAAGAATGAGAGAAGATATGTTTAAAGGGGTACTATTACAAAGGAATTAATGTTATAGTATTTTTTTTTTTAATTTCGGATGTTATCGTTAGAATGACTTAATATTAAATTAAAAGATATAAATACATAAAATAATTAATAATATTAAAATAATATAAATAAAACATAAAAATTAATAATACACTATAGAACAACGGCATTTAAAATTACATTTTAATTGTACTATAATTTCTTACCTGAAATTAGATGAACATTTAAGAAATTATTTACACTTATTTATCATCTCTATGAAAAAA
Source organism: Maratus speciosus (assembly GCA_963932465.1). Taxonomy (NCBI): domain Eukaryota; kingdom Metazoa; phylum Arthropoda; class Arachnida; order Araneae; family Salticidae; genus Maratus; species Maratus speciosus. The sequence goes on along the minus strand of OZ010788.1, from coordinate 316,880,953 downwards.
ATTATCAATTGTTGTTTGCTTAGTCCTATTTATTTTTGACTTTTTAGCCAGTTTTTCTATTTGTAACAAACAGTTAAGTTCTTTGTTTGATGACGGCTGCATCAGGATAAATGTACGCAAACACTCAATTGATTGTGCAATTGACTTTTCTGTGGGTAAGGAAAGCACTTGGGACATAGTAGCAGAATCACCAGAATCCGATTCCATCTCCTCATTGCATTTTTCGTGAATTGTTTCAACAATTTCTTCCACAGTTAAGGGTCCAGATACTTCTAAACTATTGTCGGCTGCTACATACTCTGCGAACGTAATATCGCATTGGAACTTTTCAGAAAAGTTTGAAAATTCTATTTCTTCAAAAGGTCTGTCGTTTTCGTCATTTGCATTATAACCACTCTTTTTAGATGGATGGATAAATCCGGCATGTCGAAAGCATTTTTCTATTGTTTCAGGTTGTACGGCGTCCCACGCCGCATATAAATTGTTGATGGCCGTGAGTAATGTTATGTCGTAGCTTTCTTTAAGGTCAATCGAAAATAAAATTTGTTCTAGAATCCTTTTACGATAATGAGTTTTTAAATTTTGAATTATTCCTTGGTCCATCGGTTGCAGTTGTGCTGTAGTATTAGGGGGTAAATATTCAATCTTTATAGAGCTCAGTGTTGGTAGTTTACAATGACTCTGCACATTATCTAGCAGCAATAGAATTTTTCTGTTTTCACGAGAAAATTTTTTATCCAGTTATTTTAACCAACTGATGCAGATCTCACGCGTCATCCAGGCTTTGGCATTTGCCACATAATCAACAGGCAGTGTTTTAACTCCTTTGAAGCAACGTGGATTAGTTGATTTACCAATAACTAACAATTTTAACTTCTCACTTCCATCCATATTGGCACCTACCATCACAGTTATCCTGTCTTTTCTAAGTTTATCACTTGTGCACGTTTCACCTTTAAATGTTAAAGTCTTATTAGGAAGAAGTTATAAAACAACCCTGTTTCATCGGCATTAAACACGTCTTTCATTGCATAAGTAGAAATAAGTTCGGGTAGCTTTTCGCAGAATTCATTGCAAGCAGCGAGGTCTACAGCACCACTTTCACCACAGTTCTGTGTACGATGTTATTTCGCTGCTTAAAACGTGTCAGCCATCCTTCGCTGCAATTGAAATTTTTAATACCCATGAGTAGTGCAAGTTCTTTCGCTTTAGCTGCCAATATAGGTCCACTTAAAGGTACATTTCTTGCCAATGCATCTTTTGTCCATAACAGTAAAGCTTCCTCTAAATCCTCATGGGCTGCTGTTCTCATACGTTTTCGTCCTTTAGCAAATCTTTCCTTTTCCCATGATTTCAGGATGAATTCTTTCTTTTTCAAGTAAGTAGACAGCGTACTCTTTTTTATTCCATATTCTGCAGCAATTTCTGTCTTAGATTGGCCACATCCTACCTTTTTAATAATTTCCACTTTGGCTTCTAGAGTTAACGATTTATAACTTCCATGTGGAGCCATATTTTAAAGAAACAAGACCTTTTACTTTCTCAAAAAACAATTTAGCAGTAAGTCCATTGACTGAAAAATTCGATCCCCAGAGTGAAAGTAGAATGTAGTGATAAAACAGGTTCCCCCTATCTTTAACAGATGATCACTCAGTGAATTTCTTGGAATGTCACTGGGTCAAATGCTACAGAAGGGATTAGGAAAAGCACAATGGAAGAAGGGGCGGATGTGTCATTGATGGACAGACAGGGCGCACTAAGAAAGCGGATTTCAAATGCATGGAATTATTATACTAGTTCAGAACAATTCTGACAAAAATGAAAGAAAGAAAGTTATTTCAAGGATCTGAAGTCCGTGAGAAAGTAAGGAAAAATGAAAAAATGGAATTCTCATTAGTTCGAATTAAACGAAGTCAAGAGAAAATGAGTTCGAATAAAGGAAAAGTTTTAACGTTATTCTGCCATTGAAAATTTCGGGACTTCATGTTTAGTTCGAATTAAGCGAAGATTCGATTTATCCGATTTCGAATTAACGAGAGCCGAGCTGCAAGCTGAATTAACGAGAGCTGTATGTGTTTTTAATATATATTGTAGTATGTGTGTTTTATTATAATAAATTTTGTTCTCTTTTCAAAAAAGTTTATTCGGAATTCGCACAGCGATTTTTGAATTTTTAGCTCATTTTTTATGCGATTACTGAACAGCAGTTAATGCGTCTTTATACCTATAAGGGGTGTTACCGTAGGGGGGGGGACAGTTCTGTCGCCAAATACCGCCAAGTTTGTCGCCAACTTAGCGATATATCGCCAAATTTGGCGACCAAAGTTAGTCGCCAAAAGTGACGCCAACTTGGCGATATCTCTAATATTTCTCCAAATTCCCATAGACTTCCATTGTAAACCGATAGCGATTACTTGCTTACAGAAAATCAACAAATTGAGATATTTTAATGCAACAAAAACTAATATTAACTTAAGGGGTTATATTAATTATATTTAAGGGAATCCAGGTAAATTAAATCTATAATAATAAGGAAAGAAGTTTGTGTGTGAGTGTGTCGACGATGTTCTGAAGAGACAGCTCAAGTAGAGCTACAAAATTTGGGGAAAAGGTCCGTCTATATATGAAGTTTTGCAACTCGAAGCCCTACATTCGATTTTTTTAATTTAATTTTTTATGCGATTTCTAGCACTTTTTTAAGTTTTGAGGCGATTTTTCCACATTAGTGAAAAGAATACGGTTTCTTTCTTTTAACCCAATATAGTAATTTTTTTTATCTTTTCAAAAAAGTTTATTCGGAATTCGTACAGCGATTTTTGAATTTTTAGCGATTTTTTTATGCGATTATTGAACAGCATTTAATGCATCTTCATACCTATAAGAGGGTTACGTAGGGGGGGGAGGGGGCACAGTTCTGTTGCCGAATGCCGCCAAGTTTGTCGCCAACTTGGCGATATATCACCAAATTTGGCGACCAAAATTAGTCACCAAAAGTGATTCCAACTTGGCAATATCTCTAATATTTCGCCAAATTCCCAAAGACTTCCATTGTAAACCAATAGGGATTACTTGCTTACAGAAAATGAACAAATTGATATTTTATTGCAACAAAAATTAATATTAACTTAAAGGCTTATACTAATTATATTTAAGGGGATGCAAGTAAATTAAATTATGAATAAAAGTAATATGATACAATGCTTAGCATGCTTTCCCAAATATAAATTTTAAGAGAGCCCGCAGGTCAAAGGAATTAGATTTGAAGCTTTTATCCAATTACAGTAAATTTTGACTTTCGTGATTTTTGAACTTTTTGTGATTTTTAATTCGATTTCTACGTTTCTTCGCGATCTGCTGCAATTTTTTGACATTCCATTTGTGGCCTATAATACTAAAGTAATTTCTGCCCTCATTTCAATAAAGTTTATTCGAATTTCGTAAGCAATTTTCGAATTTTTCGGGAATTTTGTATGTGATTTTTAGTGTATTTTAGCGATTTCCTAACATTTTTCCACATTAGTGAAAGGAATCAACTTTCGATCTTCGAACACAATATATATTTATTTTTCTCTTTTCGAAATTTGTGCAGCAATTTAAAATTTTTTCGCGATATCTTATTGTGATTTTCAGAGCCTTTTTCGCAATTCGGGCTGTTTTTTGACGTACCCGAGCAAGTTAGCTAGTAAAGAAATAAAAAATAATTATTTGTAAATTTTAAAAAGACAGAGACATTTAACGTTAAGTAATCTTAACGAAGTTACGTTAAGTAAACTTAACGTTATTACCGCATTTTTACTTTCTTCTATCTTTACAAGAAGAAAGTATTGGATTCGTGGAACTTTTCGAATTCCGGTTTTCGACGGATTTACACGTGTTAGGACTTTACACGTTCTAAAAAACATGTTTTTACAAGATGTCTGTCTGTCTGTCCATCTATCTGTGTGTGTGTGTGTGACGCAAATTTTGTGGGCGCTCTATCTCAAGAACTAAAGCACGGAATTCAATAAAAATTTATATTCAGTTAGTACCTGATATAAATTGATGCTGATTAGTTTTTGGAGTAAATCGCTCAACAAGTGGCGCTGCTATGCTGCATCTTTCACAATTCCCGCAATACCTCTATCGCAAGAACTAATGCACGGATTTCTATCAAACTTCAGGTTAGATTAGTCCTTGACATGACTTGATGATTTTTGCATTTTGGTGTGAATCGTCCAACAGGTGGCGCTGCTACTCTGCATTTTCACGATTTCTGCAATAGCTCAATCTCAAGAATTAATGCACGGATTTTCATCAAACTTCAGATTCAATTAATCCTTGATATGAATTGGTAATATTTAAGTTTTGTTGTAAGTCGCTCGACAGGTGGCGCTGCTATGCTGCATTTTCCCCGATTCTCGCAATAGCTTTATCTCAAGCACTAATGCATAGATTTATATAAAACTTCAGAATAGGTTCGTCCTTGACATGAATTGATGATTTTTGCATTTTGGTGTGAATCGCCGACCAGGTGGCACTGCTATGCTGGATTTTTTGCGATTTCCGTAATAGCTCTATCTCAAGAATTAATGCACGGATTTTCATCAAACTTTAGATTCAGTTAATCCTTGATTTGAATTGGTACTGCTTACCTTTAGGTGCAAATCGCCCAACAGGTTACGCTGCTATGCTGCATTTTTCCGCATTTTATTCGTTTTTTCATCTATCACGAATTTTCATCTATCTTAGGATTCAGTTAGACATTGACAAAAGTTATTGTTGATTATGTTTTAGTGTTAATCACCCAACAAGTGACGTTGTTATAATGCATTTTGAAGGATTTACACGATTTTAGCGATAACCATATCTCAAGAACTAATGCACGGAATTTCATACCTTTACAATCCTCACGATGGGCATACATTGCCATTTAATGTTGGCCCTGTGATAGTGAAGTTTGAAGTATTAACATTTATGAGATAGAAGAAAGTTTTGGGATTGCCCCATCCGACTAATTTATCTAAAATCTCAAGGTCTTTTGCCCTTTTTTAACCATTTGGAAAAATGGTTATTGTCCTCGTCAGGATGGGAAATCAAAAACATATCTGAAGCTTTTTATTAGTTGAATCCGCATTTTATTCGTTTTCTGATTGGTCTATACAGTAATCTGTATTTTCCCTTTACTTTCAACAGAGATGGATACTTCTGTTGCCACTATGACAAAAAAGTAATAAAAACTAAAAATAATAATAATAATAATAATAATAATAATAATAATAACTCAGAAACAAATTGAGATACAGCTTTCAAACAAATTGCACTTAAAAGTACATTTCTCTATACGACGGTGTAAAAAGTAATATTGTGGGATGTTTAGAAGTTTAAGAATGAAATTTCATTTAAAATTGGTCCAGGAATATTAATGTTTAATCCATGGCGTACGTATGTATGACCAGCTCCGTAGAAGTTTAAAAATTTACAGTACCGAAAAATGTAATCCATGGCGTACGTAATGTATGATCAACTCCGTGCGATTTTTTGTCTTAAATTTTAATCTTTGAAAAAATCATTTTCCAAATGGTCGTTGTAATTTGTTAAATTGCATTTTTTTTTTTTTTTTTTTTTTTTTTTTATTTGGTGGCATGAAAACGAATGATGGTGATGCTAAATATTTATCCCAAAGTTAAATTTAAGTAACAATTTATCTTGCATTTTACATCGCCCCCTAGCAGGAAATAGGGTAGCAAAATTCAAGTAAAACTAGGTTTTTTTTTATGTTTTAGTGTGTAACAGCTATACTATTGTTATAATATTAGCAGTCAAGATTTAAGGATATTTTTGCATTCATTGCGTACCAGAGGAGAAAATGGGGTAACTAAAATGAAGTAAAATTGTTTTTTTTTTTTATGTTTTTATTAAAGATTTTTTATGCTCAGACTGGAAGTTTTTGTTCAAACTTTGCACTGATGAAACATTTTGGATTAAATATTGGTAAATATGCCACAAATTGTGATGCGATACCTTTTAGATCAAACTTGATGATGCATGCATCTAGTTAATTTTTAAATGAGTTCATCTGAATTCAGTAGTTATTAAAAAATGTGGCATATTAAACAAAAACATAATTTGCCTAACAAATTTATTTCCTACATTATTTAAGCCCGAGAAGGGACAGATATTAAGATATTTCATTCAGTTAGTTCTACATTTAAGGTTAAATTTTTGTAACAAATTAGTCAAACCAAGTGAACATTAAAAAATAAAAATAAAATTCATACAATATGATACTTAAAACACACTAAAAAAATTAGATTCCGTTCAAACGAAATCGAAATAAATCTTAGACTTTCTTTTGAAAGGTTTGTATTTTAGATGTGCCTAATCATTTGTTTTCGCCTACCGTAAACAGAAAACACCCGTTCGCTAATGCTAAACCTATGGGCAAGTTGTTTTTGTAATTTCTCGTTTAAATTTGAATATTTTTAAACGATTTTTTTTTTCCTTGCATGGAATAGCTGAGCTTGATCTCTAATAGGACCACTTTGCACTTTTTCGATTTTGGTTGCGGATTTTTTTAATAAAGATACTTTCACTTTCGAAACCGGTTTCGAAAGTGGAAGTACTGTTATTAAAAAATCTACAACCGGAATCGAAAAAGTAAAAAATAGTCATTCTAGAGATCGACCTAAGCTATCCTATGCCCCCCCCCCCCCCCCCCAAAAAAAAGAAAAGAAAAGAATCGTTTAAAAATATTCAAATTTAAACGAGAAATTCGAAAACAACCTGCCCACAGGTTTAGCATTAGTGAGTGGGTGTTTTCAAGTGAGTGAAGAGTCCCCTTAATTGCACAAAGTATACACAGTTACAGATTTTAAACATAGCATTTGTTTTAAAAGGTACTATATACATATTAACATAAGAAATTTAATTTTTTATATGGTCTCTGGTTCCTAAAAAATATTCTCCTCCATCTACCGAGGACATTTAAAAATAGCACATTCTTTCACGACCAAAACTTATCGAATTTTATTTGAATTTTATGAAATTACAATTTTTTTTTTTTTTAACCCGCACTAACAGTGCTTCTTCCAGTTTTTAATGCCAGAAAACACTGAAATTACATAAAATTCACAATTTGGTAAGTTTTAATCTTAAAAGTTTTTTTTTAATGTCCTCCTTAGACAAAGGGTAATACTTTTCAAAATATAACTTATAAGACACAGAAACAGTATAAAAATTAAATTTCGTGTTTTAATATCAATACAGCTCTTTGTAAAACAAGTGCCATATATAAAATCTGTATGTACTTAAGTTCTATCATCAGTGATTTATGAGATAATTGAGCAAACGTATATTTTGAATCACCCGATATATATCTGTTTAAAGAAGGGTAATTAAAATATTTCATGCCGCAAATATTTCATGCCTAACGGGCCCATGTGGTAGTTAATCCGCCTCTGCTAAAAAGTACAAAATAAATTATAAATAAAAAATTAAAAAAAAAAAGACGCCTTTATCAATTAATAGTTTAATACTAATTATTTTACGATTATACATTGAGAAATCAATTTAGAAGTCCTAAAAGGATAGTTTAAGTAATGTTTCACCTTTTTCGTTCCTGTTGCATTATCTTAAAAAAAAAAAAAAAAAAATTAAAAATACATATTTTGTAATAAATTCATTTGCTTACGCTTTCTACCAACATATATATATATATATATATATACTTACAATTCATCATCTATTTCCATTTACTAAAAGTAAAATTAATAAATTTAGCTTCAATACATTACACTTACATTATACAAAATAAAAATGGAACCTATGCCTTGTAACACAAAATCAAGTACAATACCACTAATTCACTAGCATACTGCGGGCGATTACTCCATTTTAAACATATGAAAAACTACCAAATTTGATGCAATAACCAATGAAAAACAAAAGATACAAATAACTATCGAAATAATGTTGAACCATTAAAAGACATATAATAAACAAATAAAAGATCAATTGGATGGATGTATCAGGAAGCTTAATTTGCATTTCACTTCATCAGGGGTACATGAAATACAAATATAAGCAATACATAGTCGATTTCTGTAAACAAAATCCAGCTATAAGCTAAAAATTGAATTCCTTTATGTACCCAATCGACTATAATCCAAAAAGCATAAATCTACCATGCCATTTAAATTGAATGAAATAAATAATTAATCAATGCAAGATCCGTAGTAACGAACAACATGAACAAAATTGGAACATGTAAATTAAAAACTTACACAGTAAGAGAATTTTTCTGTGACCGTATCAAAATCACAAACATGTATCCCTTTTAACTCAGCAAAAATCCCGCCTAATTAAATGGTCACAGTTAAAAGCGAATCCAATTTTCAAATCATCATACAGATAATATTAATACTATTATAAATATAATAATTAAAATTAACATAAATAGTCTAAATATTAAAAATTATTTTATATGCTAACTGAAGGATCCTGGAGTAAATTATTACTAAAAAGGACAAAAAGAAGTAGATGTTTAAAATAAACATGTAATAAATAAGATAAATAATATTAGGCTGAGCAAAAAGTTCTGGGAAATTTTTAATCTAATAGTTACCAGAATTTGTATTGTATATGGGAGTAATACTGGTATATCTATAGGAGTTCAGGATTTTTGGCTCCAAAATGCCTATTGAACAGTATGATTTGCGTGTGTTGTTCCGGCATTATAGGAGATAAGGTCTAATGATTCTGAAAGCCGTCGATGAGATTAATGAGGGTGAAGGTGCTGGTACGGCGACAAAATCGAGTGTGGGCAGATGCTTTAAGCAATTCCAAGTAGGCAATTTCAATTTCAAAGACATGCCTCGTTCTCGCCAGCCATCTGTTTAGTGACTTGGTAGCCAGTGTGGAAGAAGCATGTCAAGATTTTTTGGATTCCAAGGAGCCACGCCATGGTACTTCCAGCAAATCCGGAATCTGGCAGAATAATGGCAGAAAGTCGTGGACTATGATGGTCTCTACTTTGAAGAATAGTCCTTGTTGCTTTTGTTGTTAATTTGCGCATATCAACGCGACTTTCACAAATTTCCCAGAACATTTTGCTCAACCTAGTATAATACACTATGGCAACATAATTATTATAGAACTAAAAAAATAATTATTTAATGCTGCCATCTACCGAAACTTCAAAAAATTAAAAATGTCCATCCATTTTCACAATCTCAACTAATAGAAGTAGAAATAATTAGTGCTACCATCTATCGGAGATTACCAAAAATAACTATGTAGAAAAATTGCATATTGCATATATTAGATCCACATTAATTCTCATTAAAACAACACAACAATTATAATTCTAAATCAGCCCAACAAAATATCAATAATAATCATTTAGCATCTTTAATGTAATGTTTATAATTATTTTTAATTATACTTCAGTTAAAATCAAGTAAATTAATAATAATTTTAAATAAATTATAAATATAATAATATAAAAGTACGATTCTATTAATCTCTTCATAAATTAAATTTTATAAATTTTAATATATATATATATATATATATAATAAATTTGAAATCCCAAATACATGAACAAATTGGCTAAGTTCTAAAGATGATTTAGAAATGAACACAGGAAACCAGTATGTAAAATAAGAAACTATAAATAACCCACTGAATCTTCAGAGGAGCTTGTGGGTTCATTCATAGAAGATGCGCTATTTCATCCAATTTTGTCAGCATTAAGCCTAAAATGACAAAATTTAGCTCCTTATAACGCAAACATAACAGAAAATAGATAATAAAAATGCAAAAGATCTAAAGAAAGATGCGCCTCACACAGGATATTAAAAATTATTAGAGCACAATACCTAAATTACATACTAGGAGTCAAAACTGCAGCATATCAGGATAGAAAACATAGTTAGGACTATTTTAGCACGTGGGCTACAATTGAGTATCTAACTGAAACCCATAACTGTGCTGCCATATGGTCTGAGAAAGGAAAAAATGTAAATTGGAACTGAATTATTAACAATAATGTTTAGTGCTGCCATCTTTACCCCCCAAAAAATAAAAAATAAAAGGAATGAAATTGATTGAAGAAATCAAGAAATTACTTAGATTAAAATTTAGTTAAAGTAGAATGAAAAAATAGGAATAAACTTAATAAGTACTGAGTGAATACAAAATAAAATAAAGAATAGGAATAAATTAATACAAAATAAAATAAAGAATTATATAAAAATAAATAAATAGAAGGGCAATTGATTAAATTAACTATTTTAAAGACAAAATATTGTAATATAAAAAATGATAATATAAATAACATTTTTAAAAAATGAGGAATATTTTGAGATAGTAAAATATAGCCTTGTATTATGTAACTAAATGTGAAAACTTGAAAAGCAATGAGTAATATTGAGATAGTAAAATATATCCTTATATTAGGAAGCAATATGTGAAAATTTATGATGTTAAATGAATGATAACCCATATTTTTTTTAAAAATATGTCCATACAATATATAAGCATATATACATTATACATATTTAAAAGATTGCTAAATAATTTAGCGACCTGGGAATATATATAAATATATATAAGATACCATAAGGAAAAAATACATCAAAATGAATTGTTGACATTCAAAATGAAAAGATATTTAAAAATATCGTAAAATTTTTTTAAGTGAATTTTTCACAATCATGTCCGGTGCTTACGTGAAATTAATGTACTGCAACCGAAATTTTTGAATTTTTGGGAAAAACATGAATTCCAGTTTAAAAATGAGGCTTGTCTTTCAATATGATGATTAAATATTTACAAAAGAGTGTTTTTTAGAAAACTATTTTTACTTTTATACTTATTTGAAATAGTAAATATTCGTTAAAAAAAAAAAAAAAATGAAAAGTACCATTAAAAACAGAAAAAACCTTCGATACTTTTTATTTATTTATTTTTTAACGGCGATCAGAATTTAAAAATGCGAGGGAAAACGAAACATGTGAAACGCCATCCAGAAAATACTTTTTAAAAAAATAGTACGAGGATAGGTAAACAAAAGAGAGGTTACAGCGATAAAAAATTATTTATTAACAATAGACAGAAAATGCAAAATGGAATTAAGAGGCATACTTGCTGATTACTTTTCTACATAATCACCAAATCTATTTAGGCATTTATCTGAACACAGGACCAACTTGTTTAACCCTGCTTGGTAGAAATCACGGCCTGCCCTTCGAGCCAGATCTTCGGCAGCTGCTTTTACATCGCTGTATGAAGAGAACCCTGTTCCAGATAAGGGGCTGTGCATAAATAACGTTATCATTTTAGGGGGGGGGGCAGCGGGGTCTGGCACATGATATTGTAAGATATCTCTAGGGGGAGGGGGAGGGGGAGGGTTGTCTTTTGATAGTGTTATCATTTTTTATCCAACCAGAATTTTCTCTTTTTATTTGTAACTTGGTCTTTACATCAAAATAGTCTGTTATCTATTTTATAAAAATACAAAGTTATTAAAATCATTAAATGATTTTATAAAATTATTTTATTTCAAAATTTGGAATACCCTAACGTTTGTCATTCCTATTCTTTTGTCATATGTGTATGCATATACAGTGAAATTTGTCTAAGGCGGAAAAATTTCAGAGTCCCACCTTTTTAAACATAGTGATTTTTGAGAAATCTGTCCAAGTCGGAAACAATCTGTGTAACGCAGAACCGGACATTCATTTTGTGTCCCATGTAGCAAAATTACTGTTTAAGACGGAAGAAAATTCCACTGGGAAATATAAATGGAAAGAAACCTTATCTTTTAATGACATGTATTGTCCAGTCCCACTCCCAGAGATCAGAAGGGCGCCTTACTGATTGATGACAGTGACAAACAATATTCGATTTTTTTTTTCTAAATAAGTTTAAGATAATAGAATTTGAAGGCATTTATTAAGGTAAATTTTTTTTTTAAACTAAAACCTGTAATTTTGATTTATACCAGTGTGTTATCAATTTGTAGTATAAATTAATATTACTATAAATATATAAAAATATGTACAAAGATTTCATGTTTATTTAATTTTTAAAAATTTAAAAGATACGTTAGTTTTAATTTTTAGCCAAAGAAATGTTTAATACTCTGTGAACGGGATGTCTATAAAGTTTTTCTGTCTAAGCCGGAAATCTGTTTAAGGTGGAATTTTATTTCAGTCCCAAGCGATTCCACCTTAGACAGATTTCACTGTATAATTAGCTATTCAAGAAACCATGTGCGAAGTATATTTGAAATGATACTTGTGTTTACTAGTAAATAAAAGAGAAATAATGTTGTCCGCACCTGTCTTGTTGATAAGAAGTTCTGTCTGACTCTCCGCATCCGAAGACATTATTACTGTTGAATGCATTATGTAACAAAAAGCTTTTATTAAATACTTTTAAATAGTAAGTATTCATTTTGTTTTATTTGATATAAAGTGATATTTTAGTGATTTCTCTTCATTTGAATTAATAAAGTATGCAGAAAATAAATGTAATGATATTTGTATAACACTCCAAACAAAAGAAAAATATTCCAAGTATTTTTAAACAGTGATAACGATATCATTGAGAGGGGGGAGGGGGGGGGGGGTTGAAGAGATGATAACACATGATATCGTAAGGAGGGAAAGGGGTCGAAAATTACCAAAAAGTTGATAAAGTTATATATGTGCAGCCCCTAAGTGTTTCCTTCAATTTCAAAAACAGGAAATATACATTGGGTGCCAAGTCTGGGCTGTTTGGGAGGGTGGGGGGTGGCTCCAGACTTCCCACTTGAACTTTTGCAGTAATTCTTGAATTTGGCGAGCAGAATGGGGATGATACCATCACTCATGCCAGGGCATTTCTCCAAACTTACACTACTTATTAAAACATTAAATAATGCAACACTGAAGCACCGTAAAATGTACATGGAGCATCAGTGCGGAATTATTTAGTGTTTTAAATGCATCGGTGCTGCATTAAGAATTGTTGACTTACTTGCACAACCGGTGTAAGACAACTAGCGCCATCTGTCTCTCCTCTCTCGAAAAGCAATATTCACTCCAGAATGATTACTTTCCAAATGCTGCTCCTGTAATCTTTTTTATTGATCCATTCTTGCAAATAATATTTTTTTAAACAAAAGATACCATTACAAACAGGAAGGAACCACCTAAAAGTAGGAACTTTTTTTATAACTCCATCCGGGGAGCCGAGATTGCAATTTGAAAATGCATAAAAGACAGCAAATAGGAAAATGAAATTCAAAAAAGTATTTGAAATAGTAAATATTTCTCTTTTTTATAAAAAGCACTATCAGAAACAGTTTTATTTTGGTAACTCAATAGGAGCCAGGCGATCCCAATATTTTAAAATGCATAAAAAACAGAACATATACCGCATCTGCAACACATCAACTACATTTTCCCTAAGCATATGTGAAGTGATCATACTGCTGGAAAAATAAAGGAAACTTAAGTTAGTTTTTTAGCATTCAATAAATGTTTTGAATGTGTTTAACAACTCTTCTTCAAACCTGAAAATTACTGTTAATAAGAAACTGCATCACACGTCACATTAATTGGTTTGCATTATTCTTTTCATATTTTTCTAAGAGAAAATGCTTTCATTTTTATTAAAATATTTAAACATTATATATGGCCTTTTAAATATGCCTTATTTTACTAACAGATTTTTTTTTAACCTATACCTAAATAGATTATTGCCAATAAAAAAAAAGGGGGTAACAAAATTTTAGGTGCCATGGAGAGGTATGGCTGTGAACTGGGCTGTGGGAGAAAAGTTTGAGAAACACTGATCTAAAGCAATATTTGTTTGTTTTTTCAGAGGGTGGGGGATGATTAACAACTAAAAATCTCTTCACTGTTTTGATATTTCATGTATTTTCTTTATGCTGGATTCCAATATCTCAATTATTTCCCTTGGAAATTAGAACAATCTCTCTTCCTTACCACAAAACTTAATCACAATATATAAACAGAGGTGAGAACATACAAACTGAAACAAACAGGAAGATTTCTATTTTGGGCTCCACTTCCACCATGCCTAGAAATTGTCCACTTTTTCAGGGAGAGAGCAGAAATATTAGGGAGGGGGAAGGAATTTAGATGACTGATTATTTATGTATTGTTGCTACAGTAAAAAAAATCTACAGTGACTCCACTAGACTTTCTGAGCACTTTACAGAAGACTATGTGTTCAAATAAAAATAAATAAAATGTGTAGTTTCATAAAGAAAATTCAAATATATATTTTTATAATTATGATGTAATTTTCACTGAGCCCATGTTGAAATTAAGACCTGTAAATTAAAATAAATATTGATATTGAATTTACATAGTCATGCTAATGGAAGTTTTGAGTTTTTTTCTCCAATAATATGCAATACTTAAATTTCCCTGTCTGTCTGTCCATTCCCTCAACCCGCCTCTACATACACACACATACTTTATTCTGCAAACACCCATGGTTAAAGATGTCCTTCTTAATTTTAAAGTTTGAAACAGAATTGCAAGACAAACTTAGAAAAAAAAAACTGCTATACAGTATATCTTTTGAAATTAATGAACATTTAAAATAAAGTAATATTAGAGCAAATTCTCTTTAATATTTAACTTGATAGTGAGGGTTTCTTAGCAACAATGAAATCTTTTAACATGCAATTTTCTTTTAATTATTTATGTTTATTCTTATACACTTGCCTCAAATTATACTACATTTAAGTTGATATTAAACATCAATATAGATTTTCAATTTACTGATGCAGAACTTCTAGTCATAAATATAAAATCAAGTACATTTTTAGTCAAGATATGATTATGGCCTAGATGCACTAGGCATGTGCCTGATATTTAAGGGTGAAAATCCTCAAACAAATTTAAGAGTTTAAATCTAAAAACTTATAATTTTCGATACATACAAAACATAATAAACAAAAATGTTTTAAGAATATTTAAATAAAGTTATTTGTTGTTGTTCCTTTAAAACCACTGTGAAATTAAGAACAAACAATATGCATCTTGTTATGCATGAGATGCCTCAATTCAAGCAAAAAATCTTTTGCAAAATCTTTTGTGACAATGCAGATAAAAAGAAATACCTGATGGTGAAAATAAAAAATTTTCTTTGTTAATTGGAAATACAGTAAATTCTGTCTAAGGCGGAATTGATAGGGACCGAGAAAATTTTCTGAAGTAGACAATATTCCGCCTTCGACAAATTTTACTTTATGTCTATGGATTCGCAGGGACTGGAAAATCTTTCTGAGTTAGACAGGCTTCCGTCTTATACAGAGACCGCCTTACACAGAGTTTACTGTATGTTGTGAATATGTTTTTAAAGAAATCCCTCAATTGAATCAAGGAGAAATACTTTGAGCAACATGTTACTTTTGTCATGCATATTTAATATGTGTCTTTATATTGCATTCAAGGCTAAGCTTTTGTCTATTCTGTTTTAAAATTTGTACTCTGATTCATTAACTGCAAAAGGAGGGAGGGAAGAAAGGTTATCTGAAAGAATGATATGCTTAGAGTCCAGAAGTTTGTTATTCAATCGCTGATTTTAACATTAGGATAAAACAAAGTATCCTCAAGCAGAGAAACTTATAAACAACACTAGATAAAGAAAATAGTTTTATTTTAAGTGTTCAAACAAAAAGTAAATTATTTTACAATCAAACAAAAAAACTTTTATATAAAAATACAATTTTTAACAACAATAAAAAAGAAAGAAATGACTTATTTATGAGCATGCATTATACCATGGTTTTTACAGTAGTTTTTTTTTTTTTTTTTTTTCTGTGACTATTTTTGGAATATTCACTATTGAAAGTTCTTATAAGATTTCTTGATTTTAACTTTTTTATTTATACTTTGGAGAGTTGTTAATCATAAATTTGCAGTCCCACAAAATACAATGGCTTATATGACCTATAATTGTTAGAAATAAATAAAATGACAATTTTTTTTAGAAAAATCACCTCAAAACCTCATGTAAAACAAATTCTAGATAATTTTATAGCAAATACACACAGTTTAAAATCACCTAACTCGTTTGTTTAAAATATTTAAACAAAAAAATTAATAAAGTACAAAAATAGGTGGATGTTTCATCTTCCTAATAGTATTTCCAAAACATTTAGAAAATTTTATAAGACAAATTGATTTTAGAATTCTGTAACTTGATGCAAACCACAATTGATCCATTATGACAAGCATTGTAACTATGAAGTAGGTATTTCAGAGTTCTTTTAATGATATAAAATAGATATTTCTGAAAAAATACACATTTTGCAATTGTTGATCAACATTTACAGCCAAAAGGAAAAAAAAATGAAATTTTCCTCAAGAAATTTCTTTTAAAAATATATATGAAGTAAAAACTAAAATAGTATCTAATCTTCCTATACCCTTACAACAATTTTTTTTTTTTTTAAATTAAGAAGAGAAAGTAATAATCAATATTTAAAGTAAAAACAATTTTCATGAATTATACAGAGGATAAAACATTTTCTAAAATTATGCTAACTGCTACCTGTTTATTAAAAAGAAAGAAATCTACAAGAAATAAATACAATAAAAAAACATTTCTGAAAATAAGAAAAGTTTATATTTCAGCCTCCAAATTGACTTGGAGTCTCAAAGTCCCTTTTTCTCTTTAATAAGAAAAGGTATTATTACCTTTTCTTATAGGTAAATAAGTAAGAATACGATTAAGTTTTTTTTTTTTTTTTTTTTTTTTTTTTCCTTTAAAAATATTATCTTTAAACTCTTTTACTTTTAAATTTTACTTTACAAATACACCTTTCATAAAAGAAAATAAAAAGTTGAGAATCATTCTGGCTATATTCACTAGCCATTTTGAACAGTAATAATAGCTATTCACAACTCAGACAGTAATTCTGATGTAAAAGATTACACATTTGTTAATTACTGTCTTAATCACACTCATGATTGGTCAATAAGGAGTTCAACATTAGCTATAGTTTTGTTCAAGTACAGAAATTCTAAAAAAATTAATTAAATTAATAAAATAAAAAGAAAATAAATACTGCAGTGACTTGCTTTTTACCACTTCTTGAAGATTTTACAATCAGAAATAAAATCAGAGCTCTACAAATAAATTTTCTTACAAAAAGCAGTAACATAAAGGACGGAAAAATAAGACTAGATTTTAATGCCAGTTTAAAATAATAAATATCAAAACAGAATAAAAATGTAAAAACAATTTTGAATGTTTTAGACAAAACTAGTGGCACATATTTAAAACTGCAACAGTTTCATATTAATACAAAAATATTTATAAAATACAAACAACAATAAAATGTTTGAGTACACTTGAGCACACAAAATACTATCAGACAGAGATACGCAATATAAATTTAATTCATGCATATCAACGAAAATAGTAAAGAATTTTTTTTTAAAGGTTAAAAACAAAGGAAAACTTATTCTGAATTTAAAATATTAATAATAATGAATGACTAAATAAATGACATATTTTAACAATATACAAACATATTTCATGTGATAAAATACATTAAAATGAGCAATATATATAAAGCACTTCATTTTTCAAATGTATGGCTTTCAAATTGCTGTTAAATTTAGAAACAATTATTAGTATAAATATATCAGAATTGTATTAATCATTGCTTAACATTGTCTTAATAAAGGCAGAATCTGACAACTAGATAAAATAATAATAACAATAATACAAGCTTCATTTAAAAAAGTATTCTGGCCAGTCTTCGTTATGAAATTTGAAACAACTGAGCAAATGTGCAAAACACAAATAAAAGAAAACATTAAATTATACACACCATTGAAGAGAAAATGTGAAAAGCTACCTATTATTTCAATTCACTAATATAAATAAATTAATTAAACATATTAGTATGCTGGCAATAATAATAAAGTAATTAAACTACATTTCTAAACATTTATTTATTTACTTATTTAAACATCTAATTGATTCTGGGTTAAATACAAACAAAGTAGATATTATGGAAACTCGGTAACAGATGTTATGAAAATAATTCATACTAGGTCCCATATTTAATTTTGAAGGAAATAATCCCTCATTGCTTATTAGATGTTAAAGTAGAAATTAAAAAAATTAAATTACATAACCACTTTTCATATCTTTTTATTCTATTTTTATTAATTTGTCATCAAAATATATTTTACAAAACTGTAAATTTTACTTTTTACAGAAAAGGCTTACAGAAAAGGCTTTATTTATGTTTAAAAAACACTTCAAAAGCATGATGCTGGTTATTGAGATATTGTATTGCTGCATAACTTGACACAGACGAACTTCAGTAAATCAAGTGGACTTTCAAATAAGCAGATAAAAAAATTCCCTAATTTAACCGTCTGAGGGCTTTCTTGAATTTTCATAAAAATATTCATAAAACCAATGATAATTTAAATTTTTTCCCTGTTATTTTCTAAAATACACTTCATATCTCTTTATTTCACATATGTCTTAAAAGTACAATTATGTTTAAAATATTTTTGCCCACAGCCGATTTAAGTTGTTTTTGGAAAACAGAAAAATATGGATAAACCACTAAGTGGGTTTAGAAAAAATTGTGCCCATTATAACTATATCAAATATTTTATCCAATCATTGTATCAGTCCAGTTAAAAATCTTGATGATATCAATGTACCAGATAAGTTCATAAGAAAAAAAATTAGGATATTTCCAAACTCAATGTATAATTAATTAGGTAACTATTATAAAATATGACACATTTTAAACTCAAAGTTAGAATTCACTAAAACAGGATGCAAAGCTTGAAAACATTACAAAGTGTTTTCTTGGTAGAAGATCAGTACTGATATATGTTACCAAAAGATTCTAAGAAAAAAAAAAAAAAAAACCAAAATGTATTTTAAAATATACTAATGCTGTACTGACTAAAAATACAAGAATCTTAAAAATAGCTTCCTGGTGCACAAAAATTCAAAATGATGTATTTATTTATAATTTTATATATCTTAAAAGAAGAAGATGGTGTTTTATACCTTTAGAAAACTGGACAACAGAGAAAAAATTTCAGTATCTGAGTATCTTGGTTGGAAAAGAGTAAATAATTTTAAAGTAAAATAGATGGAACAATTATGCTATTATAGAATCATAATTGTTAATTCCTATTATTATTACTATTTTTTTTTATAAGACCATTTTCTTCCTTTGTATCTTGAAGCACAATTGAAACTATTTTAAAGTTTTCAATTACTCTAGCAGGACCAAAAATCATTTATGACACTATTAAAAGAGGGTGGTGGGGGAAAATAACACATAGCTATAATAATTTTAATAATATTTTGTAATTCAAAGACCAATGTACCAAAATGTAAACATTTACAGCAGATCATTAATAATTTGCAAGGATCTTTCATTGCAGTTAATATAACATTAACTCTAATATTTAACAAAATAAATAAATTTACACAATTTATTTTTAACACAATTAACAAAATTTTGAGATTTGAAACAAACTATTTTAAATACATCTGTATAAGTCATTATATATAACAAGAATATATATATGTATATGAGAGTGTATACATTTATTAAAACTCTAATTCACATCTTAAAAAATTAAGATATTTTCTCTATCACAAAAACGTTTTGGCCCTAAAACATGGAATCTGGTCACCTTTTCAACTTATCACCATCTTCTATTAAATTAATTAGTCTCTGCCTTCCTTTTTTGTTTAGTTGAGGTATGCAATTGACTAAACCAATCAATTGACGATTAGTATATTCCTATAAATATAGCAAATATATTACTTAAACATACAAATAAAATAAAATGCAAAAGACATGAAATAAAAAGTATTTTACTGTACAGTTTATTTATATATATATATATAACAAAACAATAAATATTAACACATTATATGCGCAAAAGTCACCTGACACTTTTGACTTTAGACTTCTTGTTGAATATCTAAATACCGTATTTACCCGCATATATGTCGACCTCCCACTTTCCCGATCAAGAAATTTGAATTTTTTTAAATCCCGCGTATAAGTCGACCCCCCACTTTTCCCATCAAGAAATTTGAATTTTTTTTAAAAATACATTTTCAAAATCACCTGGAAAAAAAAAGAAAGTACTAAATATACAATAATAAAGAAACTTGATTTTTTTTCTTTTTTCATTTCTTCAAAATCGTATGAAAAAAAAGTACTAAATATGCAGTAATGAAGATAATAATGTACTAATGTAATATATAAATTTAAACTGATTCAAGGTCCGAATCAATATCGGACTCATCAAACAATTCACAAAAATCCTCTGCCGTTATCGGCTCATCATGATACACGTTTTCAATCTCTGTATCGCTACGCTCTTCCTCGTTGTTGTCACTTTCGAAAATGGCATCATCTTCTGTGTCGTCTAGTTCGTTGCTTATGCAGTATTTCTTGAACGATTTTATAATCATTTCTGAAGGAATTTGATTCCACGCATCTTTAACCCACTGAGCAATTAATGCAATGTCGAGCTTTCAAATATTGCCGCCCTTTGTAGATGTTGGACAACCGGATGAAATCCACTCTTCCCAATATTTTCTAACATTTGCTTTGAAGGGCTTATTGAGGCAAACGTCTAGGGGTTGAAGGACGGATGTCAACCCTCCCGGGATTACAGCTGCAGTCGTTTTAAGTTCTTTCATCATTTTATTCATGTTTTCAGAAAAGTGGCCACGAAACGAGTCGTGAACTAAAAGGGAAGGTTTTTGAAAACAGCTCCCGTTCTTTTACCTCACACATTTTTAAGCCAGTCGACTGTTCCGTCAGCATCCATCCACCCCTTTTCATGGACTGGAATCAGCACCCTAGATGGAAATGTAATGTTTTTCTGCAACGTTGTTCTTTTAAGAATAATCAATGGATGAAGCTTACTACCGTCGGCCAAACAGGAAAGAACGACCATAATGGATTTTTTCATGCCCAGTGGTTTTTACCAAAATGCTTTTTCCCCCCTTGCAGTTCACTGTTTTATGTTCCCGTAGGTCAAAAGACATGGGTGTTTCGTCCATATTTCCTATTCACATATATAATATACATATACATAATACATAATACAAATAGATAATACATAAAATACATATATCCTTCCAAAGTTCAAAAGATTTCATTTTTCTTTGATCAATAACGTATTTTTGAAATTTCATAATCTTTGCTTCCAAGTCAGATGGTAAATTTTGTGCCAGTTTAGTGCGCTGGCGTAAATGCAAACCATGACGATTCATAAATCTAGTGCCTGAGTTCTTTTAAAAATAATCAACGGATGAAGCTTACTACTGTCGGCCAAACAGGAAAGAACGACCATAAAACAGATTTTTTTCATGCCCAGTCGTTTTTACCAAAATGCTTTTTTCCCCCCTTGCAGTTCACTGTTTTATGTTCTCGTAGGTCGAAACACATGGGTGTTTCCTCCATATTTCCTATTCACATACATAATATACATATACATAATACAAATACATAATACATAAAATACATATATCCTTCCAAAGTTCAAAAGATTTTATTTTTCTTTGATCGATGACGTATTTTTGAAATTTCATAATCTTTGCTTCCAAGTCAGATGGTAAATTTTGTGCCAGTTCAGTGCGCTGGCGTAAATGCAAACCATGACGATTCATAAACCTAGTGCCCCGATGATGTAGAATCATATATTGTGTTATTCCTAAATACATTCAGTTAATTTATTTGTCCACTCATAAATCTAAAAGCTATTCATTAACTGTTTAATATAACTTGATTTCTTATCTCATTTAAAAGGCTCTCTTTTTAAATAAAAGTAGATCTATCTAGCTACAGTTGACAGGTCATTAATAATCAAAAGAGGTAATCATAATAATATTTTATTTCCTGTCTAAATAAATCTTGCTGTTATCTTTTCTTTATTAAGTTAAATGTGTCTTGCATTTCACGAATCTTTGCATATTGTTTATATGTGAAATTTAACATCTGTAAGTAAATAGTAATTATATATGATGGATGGCAGATTAAAATTATAATTTGGCACAGGGTTTATGAATATAGTGTAAAAAGTTATTGCTCATTTCTTTAATCGTTATATAAAACATTATTTCATCCGTTATTTATCGCCAGAGGGATTCATTAGATTTTGAATTTTGTATGTAACATGCTAACGGATATTTTTTATTAACTTGTTTACTTGGCTCGCTAGATATATTTATCGAGAGACTTTGCAACCAGCTTTAGAAGAGTAAGGTCGCAAAAAAATTGCTCATGTTAGGGGGATCGCCTCACCACGTCTTATTGAATTCAAATAAAAGAACTTACGTGGATTTTGTTAAGTGTCTTCAATCTATCTTTCATACAGTATTTTATTTCAAGAAATGGACCAAAGTATTGTGGATAAAGCGCAATCTACGTACTAACTCCTCTTACTCTATGGCCAGAACGTAAAGCGAACTTAACCAGCAAAATAGCTCCAATAAACCAGCAAAGCAACTAAAAGATAAATAATTAAATACCTACACCATAGCACCAATGTTCTGATGCATGAAACGTGTTTGGAACACCATACTTTTCTTCTTTTGCAAGCTTCATTGCTCGTAAACGTATGCCAGTTCTAGTGACAATAAAACAATTCCGCCGGCACTCTACAACCCAATCATGCAATATATTTTTTAGTTCTGGAAAGGACGATTTTCCATGCCGCAAAGCCTTTTTTGATTTTTGGATGTTTTCTAGCTTTGCCTTATTCTTGCGCCAATCACGAATCAATTTTTCGGGAAACCAAAACTGACGAGAAGCAGCACAGTTGTTAGACTCTTCCGCAAAACAGTTTAAATCCAGCTGCATATGAATTACGTTTCTGTTTTCTAATAACTAAATCAGCCATGTCAGTAGAAACAAGGAGAAAAATTGCAGTAAGATTAACGAAGAAATAATGAATAAGTGTACTATCAAGAAAACGCAAGATATACGGCAGGTCATGTGTTTTTAGAGAGTAACATGTTTCTAGCCACTCGCGGATGATTCAGTTGCACATAGGGGTGATACATACTCGGAATTTTATCTACTGATATCTCAGAGGGAGGGGGGTAGGCGTATATTCATCGCCAGCACCAAACCAATCACTCAGTCTCCTCTTTTTCTCTCCTGGTATGGAAATCGATAATAAACTATGTCATTGTGTTATGGAATGCGGAAACAGAACAAATGCCTTTCAGAAGGGCATTTTTGACTTCTGGTAAAAAAAAGAAAATTAATGACCCTCACAAAAGTCGACCCTCCCAACTTTAAAGTCTTTTTTTGTCCAAAATTTCTCGACTTATACGCGGGTAAATACGTACTTAATGAATTCTTCTTAAACTTCAGGAATATAAAGAAAAATATGCAGAAAAATTGGGAAGCGTATCACATATGGAAAAATTCAGACAGTTTAGCTAATGATTTGTCTGACACAACCTATTTTTCAAAGATATGGCTTCAATTCTTATAATTTGTTTTTATTCCCTTCCCCCTCCCTTTATCTTCTTATTTTCTCCTCTTTGTTTGGACTCTCCCGGAGTAATTGGAAATTTCTGATTGGTCTCCTCATCTGCACAAGTGATAGAGTTCACGGTTGGTTTCTCAATCATGAATCGCATTTTGCCGCTGACTGTCGAGCTGGGAGATATGCCTCTCTGCATCCCCCCTTTTCAATCTACATTTCATTTAATTTTATCTTCATTTTAATTTTTAAGCACTGATGATGAAGCCTTAATAGCTTCGAAACAGCTGTTTGCGATCTATACACACTCCCATTTGTGCTTTTTTTTCTAACATTGTTTTCATTTCTTAACACAAAGAAAATGTTTGATCTCATATTTTGCAATGAAAGTTTGGTTATGAAGACAATGAGAAAGCAGACTACAAACTGAATAAAAGAAAAATCCATATTTGCGATCATCCTGTAAAGTAAAATACTAGAAAAGATCTGTAGCTGCAGCACATCATTATGTGAATCTATTACAACATTTGTGTTCATTAGTATAAAAATAGAACATGTATTTATTGAAATGTAAAAGTTTCTATCGAAAATTCAAGAAATTCTAGCAAGCTTTTTTCTTCTAACATACAGGATTTTCAACAAAACTTAACGCCAATCTCAGAAAACTTGAAAAATTACAGTAGAAGCAATATACTGTAATTAGAATATAAATTTATTAAATACAGATGAAATATTGCATTTGTATAAAATAATTGTTAACTGTGCATGCCTGAATGATAGCAAAACTTTTTTGCATAATTTAGCAGACTACTATATAGGGCATTGCATATAAAAAATCAGTGAAAATTCAGAAAGATATCTATGATATAGTAAGCTGAATTTCAGTTGCTTTCTGAAAGAAGTTAAAGATAACAGATTTTTCACAAATTGCCATTCATCGCTACATACTTTTTTTTTTTTTTTTTTTTTTTTTTTTTTACTTTCAATTTGTATTGATGTTTTAGTTCTTGGAAGAGTTATCATAACAAGCCCATTCTAACAAAAGAACAAATTATCAAAATCAAACTATCAGTTCAAAAATTACACATGGACAAGGCTTTACAAATGTTAAAAAACCTGGTAGACAGCAAAATATTCTAGTCCGCAGTAAAAAATATTTACATCCCCCACCCCCTTCATCCGTCAATGACTTTCAAAAATCAGAAAAATATTTTATGAAATAATTGAAAAACAATAGTAACAAGCATATTTTAAAATTTTTACTAACATAGTTTGGAATAATACATAATTTAGAAAGATAATATAAACAAAGTTTTCTAAATAAACATATCAAACTACATATCTCTGTGTGTGTGGGGGGGGGGGGGGGGGGAGAGAAATACTATAAAAGCTGAATTACTCGGCATTTTTGCGAAACGTTGATTTCCAAATGCTTCAAATGACTAGATAGTTGAGTGCTACGGAATACGAAATCTATATCTGATGAGGACAGCATCAATGGAATAGTAAAGCAGGAAAACATTTTTTTACCTATTTTCCCATTAAAGTCAGTCAAATATTTCCAATTTTATTATTTTAAAATTTGAATTTAATTAACTTATTTGTGCCAAATGAGAAATAAAAGTTAATAAATAAATATATATATATAATATTTGTAACTTTATTTCTTAATATTTTGTAATTTTGCAACATTTATAATGAAAATTTCAATTTAAGATTGTAACTAAGGTAAGTAACATGTGCTGTTCTAGATAGAAACTGTATGCAAGAAACATATTGGTTGTAAAAATTAAGCTAATTTATATACATAAGTTGGCTCAAATAACAAAAATCTTTAAGTACTTATTAAATAAATCACAATATAAGAAATATTCCAATTAGATATGTTTGCAAAATAACTCAAGAGTTATTATTATGTAATATGCACTGCTAAAATCAGCAATTTTCTCCTGCTCACATTACACAATAGAAAATAGCAGCCATTTGGGTAGAAAAGGTTTATTTTGATACAACAATCTACAAAAGGAATTTGAGGACAAATAAAAACGCGAAAAAAACTTACCTTCTTAAGTACAATGACCATTCTTTTAAATTTCCATTTATTGCAGATGAGCGAAAGGAAAAATACTGTTTGTGCTCATTTCATAGGTTAATTTTTGTAAAAAAAAAAAGAGAGAGAGAGAGAGAGAAAGAAAAAATGCCAGGTTAAATAACTTTGTTACCAGTAGCGACTGCATTTGTAAAGCCCTGTGCATGGGCATACATTAAATACACTCTTTTGTTGGAAATCAATTTATAAATAAATGGTCAAGTGCGAGTATTACGTGCGCTCAGAGGGTACCGTACAATAAATATATGAATTATTAAATCTATTATTTTAAAAAACGTTGCTAAAAGAATAATAAGACATAAAAAGTGTAAAAAACTATACAAAGTAGGGTTGGGTATAGCTGTATGTACTAGAAAAGTATAAATGGGTATACCATAAAAGTTTAAATAGATATGAAGCCTAAATAATATCAAATCAGGGATGTAGTGGAGGGTATACGGCGTATATCCACTGGATTTTTTTAAGGAACACCGTATAACCTCTGTTTCTCAAGAAAGCTTTAGTATATATACACTAGGGTATACCCTCTGCTTTGAGCGTATACCCTCTGCTTATAACGTATACCCTCTGTATTTTTTACGACTACACTACTGTATCAAATATTCTGTATAACTCTTTTCTTTATATTTTCCTAATCTGTCAATGATGAACTTAATTCAGTACTGACAATAAAAGTAGTTCATATTTAACCCCTTGCACTTTGGTGCTGTTACCGGATGTATGTCACTAGCCACTAATGTTATCGCAACTGGCAGATTTTTTTTAGATATTTTGAATTCACCCCAGAAAAATTTAAATGGTAATTTTCTTTTACTTTATTTATGGAAAATCAATAACTTTGTAAAGCAAAAATAAGAATTAAAACTTTCTGGTGAGAATTCGGAATATCTAATTAAAAAATCAGCAATATATCATTGTCGGGAATGGCCAAAATAGCATGACGTATGCTGCATATGTCATAGAGCATATGAGGTTAAACTTCATGTGGCATTTCATAAAACTAAATTCAGTGTAGTAATTTTTTCTTTTTACAGTTATAGGTAAAAAAAAAAAAACCTTGTTCAAAGTTTAAACTTGGCATTATGCTAAGTTCGTTTCAAAAGGAGGTCGCAAAGTTGACACGCCGCCTGGGTCCGTGCGACGTTTTTCCAGATAGGATTTTAATTAACTTTTAAAGACATGGGAGGCATGTTGAGACACCCACTCAATGCAAACTTGCTGCGAATCCCATAGTATTTATGTGAATAATTCAAATTAAATTAGTCTTTTTAAAAAATTTTACGTTTATTGCTTTTATACTGCTACTGGGCATTGCATTACACAAATATATCATTACAAGTTGCTATCTCAGCTTTAAAAGGCCGATAGTACATAGCGTACGCCACTGCTGTTATTATATATGTCTGAACCACCCGTGTCTTTAAAGGTTAGTATCTGGGCTAATTACAGGCGATTTTTACACACATGATTACATGAAAATCATTATGTACAATGCTTTTATACTTCTGCTACGATGGGTACCTCAAGCGCTCCTCAACACTTTTGCTGAATGCCTGCAAACTGAAATTTGTGTGTAACGGAAAAATGCATTTTTCTCAAAAACTATGTGATGTGACCTACGGTAATTGCTATAATTTTCCTGCAAGGTTTAACTTAACGTTCTACTACCTCTAATTTTTTCATAATTTTAGTTTCAGTAGATTTGGAAATAGAGGGGGGGGGGGGGTACATATTTTTGCACTACATTTTTGACGATATTTCTAAAAATATCACACCTAAAATTAAAAGAAATGTATTTTTGAGTTTAGCATTACGAAAGTTTTCACATGATATACGCAGAAAAGTTTTTTTTTTTTTTTTTCAGGTAACTTAATTAGCCCCTCTACATTTTTCCTAAATATATTTGTGAATGTTTAATAATCTGTAAATATGTGGGACAATAGTCTTTATTACTTCCCCCAATTTGAACTTTCCACATTCCATAGTTTACGAGTAAAATGGATGTGACAGACAGACACAGGAGTGATCTTATAATGGTTCCATTTTTACTTTTTAAGTACGGAACCCAAAAAAGGAGAATTTGCAAAAAATCCCTTATTGTACAGCTATTTTTAGAAAGGCAGCTGGAATTCAGCTCACTATATCGCTGATCTCTTTCAGAATTTTCATGATATTCGACTTGTCTTTTTATATGAGTTTCTCTATATATTTTACTATAAAATTATGCAAAATAAGTTTTGTTATTGTTTGCACATGCACAGTTAGAATTTACTTCATAAAAATGTTCAGAATTCAAATATTTAACATATTTATATTCTAATTGCAGTTTATTATTTCTACTGTACTTTGTCAAATTCTCCGAAAGTGGCATTAAATTTGGTTGAAAACCTTAAATACTAAAAACATGCAGAAATTTCTTGATTTTTTAAAAGAAGTCTTTATTTACAGGGTGATTGCAAATATTAGTTTTTTTAGCCCCCGGTATGCTATTTCTTTCTCCCAGCAAATAAAGAGTTGTTTCCAAAAAATAATGTTCTGTTATATAAACCAGCCGTAAAACAAAGCAGATGTATCATTGAATTGTTAAATACTCTAGTAACTTCTAAGCATCGCACATTATCAATTTTTATACCATTGTATTGGGGGAAAAAAAGCACTTTTAAATGCAATTTGTTTAAAAACTGCATCTCCACTTATTTCCGAGATATTAATTTTTTTGTAGTTTTTAATGTCATTTGTTTAATTTTGGCAACTAAAGTACTCCATTTCAGTAGAAAGTAAAGGAAAAACACAGACTTTTCTCTGAGAGGAAAAATAGTTGGAAAATAGCAATTATATCTTTTTGTTGCCATTTTCCCATAAAAACTGTAAATAATGTACTTAAAATACATGCTATTTTGAAAAAATATAAATGATTGATTTCTGATAAAACATGGAGCCATTATAAATTTAATTTAATTTTACGTATCTATATTAATATTACAAACAAATAAAAACATATGAATCATTAGATAGCCATTTTTTTTTTTGTCAAGTGTCTTGAATGACGATATCTCTTTTTTAGGGTTTCGTTCATCTGACTAAACCCTATTCGTCTCACTCCTTTGTCTGTCTGTCCGTCACAGAGCCCGTTCTCAGAAACTATACATGTTAGAGACTTGAAATTTTGGGTACTTATAGCTGAACACCTCACATCAAACAACAAATCATAAAATTTTGAAAAAGTTGGTAATTAACCGAATTACAGGCTAATTATCTTCTAAAATTAACCAATCCATCTTTTTAACGCAGGTTCAAACGGACCTTCTCCAAATCATCCGTGTTTCTCCTAAGAGTTGCCAGTAAAATCAACCGATGCACGGTTACCACGGAGGAAATTAAGCCGAAAATGAAGTGGACATTTTAAAGCGAAATCGCATATCAGAAAATATTGGTCCGAGAAATTTGTACATGGAATAGACAGATGCAGAAAAAAATCTACTTTCATTTGGTATAAGGTTCACATTTCTGCAATGTGTGTAAGTTAAAATATCCACTAAAAATCGATCGATAAAAACTTAATTTTTTTAATTGGAAAAACAAGGAAAAAAGATTTCAATTCGGCGGGAAAGCAGGTAGACATGATAACGCTGAGGTTCTCCATAATAGATACTTTAATACAAACTCTTTAATACAACTCTTTAATACAACTCTTTAATACAAAATTTTAACTTTTTAAATATTAAATTTTTTGATTAAATTTTGTGCATCCCGATGTCAAATTTCTCGATGATTTCATTGATACCCATACCTAAATCCTATCTTAATTACAAGCTGAAATATTAATTATTATTTAATTTATCGGTTTATTGCTATCAAATGCATCGATTAAAATGGAGACACATGCTTTTTTAACCACGAATTAACTTAAATTAGGAAATCTAATAATTTGTGTGGGGTTTTTGAACAGCGCTATGAGATAAGTATAACTCATTCATCATCAGAAAGTTTACTATACATACCACTATTTTCGAATAGTAATTTCAGGAAATATCTTGAATTATTGGTTAAGACCACTCGATCTGTTTGAAACTTTAAAATAGTTTATAACACATAAGAAAAAGTGTAAAAAAGAATGGAGTGTGATATTTCAAGGAGGGGGGGGGGGGGTGTTACCTTAAGATCGCCACCATCCGACCCATGTATCTATGGAAAGATTGCGTAAACGGGTTTCGTTCAGATATGCTTTTGTTAAGAATAGAGTGCATTCCCTGGAGGTGGAATGTGGAACTAACATAATGCGATTTTGTTAAAATTAGGAAATCTAACAAGGCGATCTGTTTGAAACTTTAAGATATTTTATAACACATAAGATACAGTGTAAAAAAGAATGACACGTGAAATTCCGGGGAGGCGGGGAGGCGCTAGATTTCTATTTAAAAAATTAGCGTTTCTGACAGCTTTAGGTGCCTTTTTTGAGGGAGTCCTGAGATATATGCTACTTATTTAATATAAAATCGTCTAAAATTTAGTTACCACTACCGTAAAATCCCATTAATCCGCCCTTCCCGATTAAGCGCCCCCCTCCCACTTTGTAAACAAATTGGAAAATTTAAGAGATCCCGAGAAAGCGCCCTCCCCACAAAAAGATTTCGGTGCGCACGTCAAGATCAATTTCAATCATTTCTTTACTTTTTCTTTTCAACTAAGTCTATTATTCCACTTACCTTTGATTTCATTTATTTCTTTCAATTTTTCAAATCTCCTTTCGGCGTTTGCACTTACCTTTTATTATCGTCATAAACCTCAGAGGAAGCTGTAAACACAGTTCAGTATTCGTTTTACGATTCGATTATGAATCGATTCACATCATCGGACTACCGATCGGTACTACCGTTCTGTACAGCTACGTAACTTCATATTTATACGTATAATTAATATTTTTCATAATACCATTAGCCTTGTGTATTATTATTACTAAATATATAAAATAATAGTGATAATAACAATATACAGCCTTTTTTTTTAGTAACTTTCGGAATTTTATATCGAGTTGGTTTTCTTTCTTCTAAGTTATGGTAGATGGCACAAAAATAACGTGAAATCGGATTTATTGGTATTATTTATTATATTATTATTAAGTATTGAATTGGTGATTTAATTTGATATTTGAAGGTGATATACATAATATTTACTTTATATATCACTATTTAAAATGAGTTAATGTAGTGATAAAGTTATTTTTTTAAATTAATTCTATGTCAGTCTGGTTTAAATTTCCCATTATAACATATTTCTTCTTAAAAAAAAAAAAAAAAAAATAGTTTCATTTGCAATATTTTTCATGTTATTATTGTGATTTGTATTATTTATTTAGCCTTTATAGATAAGAAATGATGATTAAAAAAAACAGTTATTTAATATCCCTAATATACAACAGATGGCGACACCGCATAAAATGTTACTAGTTTTAGAAAGAATTTTAGGACATTTTCAAACGTAATTTCTTAGCATGTTTTAATTATTTTAAATTATTAAATTTACCATATTAATGACAAATTTTAGTGTTGTTATTTGTCTTATGACAGATATCAGTGTTATTATTTATCTAAATGCATTCCAGTCTCAAAGCTTTTGAAATCCAGAATTTACTATAATTTGAAATCGCCGTTAATTGCGAAGTTATACAGTTTTTCTATTTTGTATATAATTTTTTTCAAAATGTTTTTCTGTTCTCACGTTATTAAAATATTGCGTATTTTGCGATGATCGGCCATTACCATCCCCCACCCCACCACCCATAGATATCATTACTACAATTTTAATACCGTGTAAGCGCCCCCTCCGATTTTTTATGATTTTCCGTCTTGTTTGGGGGGGGGATTAACGGTATTTTACGGTATTTCCGAATAGTAATTTCAGCAAATATCTTAATTTCTTATTAAGACCGCCACCACCTCGAGTAACATATCTACTTATAGGTTGTTTAACGAAGTTTCCATCCAGTACAGTTTTGTTAAGAATAGGGTGCGCTCACTGGTGGTGGAATGTGGAACTAACATAACGCGATTATGTTAAAATTAGGAAATATAACAAGGCGATCTGTTTGAAACTTTAAGATAGTTTATAACACATAAGAAAAAGTTTATAAAAATGGCGTGTGAAATTTCGGGCAGGGGAGGGGGTGGTAATTTCACTAATTGATTTATTTCTATTATAAACTTATTTTACAAGGCAGTCACGTGATGTTTCATTGCAGTATACTTCTGAACGGTGTCCGATTTTTAAAAATACAACATAAATGTTACTTATGCCAGATAAAAATGTCAGAAGTATTGATACCACTATTTTCAAATAGTAATTTCAGCAAATATAATAAATTCTTGGTTAAGACTGCCACCCCCTCGACTAGCATATCTCCTGATAGGTTGTTTAACGGAGTTATGTTCAGATACAGTTTTGTTAAGAATAGAGTGCGCTCCCTCGTGGTGGAATGTGGAACTAACAGAATGCAATTTCATTTAAAGTAGGAAATCTAACAAGGCGATCTGTTTGAAACTTTAACATAGTTTATAAAACATAAGAGAAAGTTTATAAAAAATGGCGCGTGAAATTTCGGGCAGGTGGGGAGAGGGGAAGGGGCAAAATATTTCTTTTTTGTTTCATACCGTTTCAGGTGTGTTTTTTGACGGAGTCCTCAGAAACATGCTACTTATTAAATATAAATATGTCAAAAATTAAATTACCACTATTTCCGAATAGTAATTTCAACAATTATCTTAAATTCTTGCTGAAGACTGCCACCCCCTCGAGTAACATATCTACTAATAGGTTGTGTAAAGGAGTTTCGTTCAGATACGCTTTTGTTAAGAATACAATGCGCTCCCTGGTGGTGGAATGTGGAACTAACAGACCGCAATTTCATTTAAAGTAGGAAATCTAACAATGCGATCTGTTTTAAACTTTAAGATACTTTATAACAAATGATAATGGAGTATAAAGAAGAATGACGTGTCGCATTTCGAGGGGGTGCTAGCAAAATTAGAAAATATAGCTGGACAATCTGTTTGAAACTTTAATATAGCTTATAAAACATAACAAAAATTTTAAACATCAGGCCACGTCAAAAGTCATGCTGACCATTACCTTGCTTCACCCCCCATCCCAAAGGGGGCACTTTTCTAAATTTGGCAGATACCCGTCATGTGATATATCGTAGCTTTTTTTTGGGGGGGGGGGGGGGAGGCACGACCAAAATTAGGAAATATAACAAGGCGAATCTGTTTGAACCTTTTTACAATAGTTTAGGAAGGGTTTGCCAAAATTTAGTAGATGTTCCATGGCGATAAATGTACTGGATGTTTTGAAAGGAATATTAAATGAAACCCTTTATGCAATCTATGATCACAGTTACCCACTTGTTTGGATTTGTGTATTATTCAGCGATAGTGACGTCATATGTGTACTTTACTGTAGATGTTGTTTAATACTGGATCGCAAATGAGGAATTCTTCAGCGGATGCGGATGACGTCATTTTATATAAAATAAAAGCGTGTGTTTTAAGTCTTAAAACTGAAATATGATTTATATTATCTATCTATCTATATATCCTTCTGAGACCTGGCATCCATTTAAATGGATGTTTTGCTTTCTCCTTCTACTGCGTTAAATTTCATTGTAGCGATCTAAAACCAGTTGGTTTTGGTAATGTATGAATCAAAAATCAACATTCAGCTTTTGGATTTTGGCAACAGTAACTACTTTGTTTACAAAATAGCATAATAAATGAGTCAAGTTGGAATTCTACGTTCTGCTGGTAATTTTCATTTTCATGTTATTTTAATTTGTTTAAACTATTTTTATTTTGAAATTTTAAATCAGATGTTAATACATGCCTTATGTTCTTTATAATAAATTCTATTCTTTCCCATACTTCTCGCATTTTTTTAATTACTTTAAAGCGAGTTATGGCCTGAACATCCATTTAGATGGATGTGCTGTAAAACAAAATAAAAATCGAAATTTATTAATTTCTTTAAAAACGTCATTTTTGATGCCTATTTGTTGAAAAAAACTCATATTTAAAAAAATGTATGCATTACATTTTGCTTGGGTCTCAGGAGGTTATATATATGGGGCATTCTCACAATCTTTTGACTTTTGGGGAAAAAAATCTGCCGAAATTAAACTTGCTAAAATAACATTTTAATCTGATAGATGAATGCCTTAATGATTCAAAATAAAGAGAAAAAGGGTCAGAAGCGAAAAAATTTTCATTTAACTGAGTTTTAAGTTAAATTTACGAGTTTAATTTTCCTTACCGTCTTACCTGTATACCTGTTTATTTTCTTCTAAATTTTTACTAATAATGAATTTGCATAGTACCCACAGGACATTCAAATAAGAAATAATAAAAATGTAGTATTTTTAGTGCAAAATTTTGGTATAACATTGTCTTAAAGGGGTGTTAAAGAAGGGATGGTAATGTAAAAAAAAGGGGATGGCATAGGAAAAAAGGGACAAAATGGGGAAAAAAGGAACAAAATGGGGAAAAAGGGATGGTAAGGATGGAACAGCAAGGAAACTTACCACCTATTTTAGGCAGATCATGTTAAGACTAAGTGGTAGCCAAAATGTTCATTGATTTTTAGAAACAGTTATTTACATTGGATTAAATTAAAAAAAATAATTAATTTACCTCGAAAATTGCAGGATTAAACCTTGCAGACGGTAAGACTACCAATAAAGCCACGGTGCTTGAAATTGATATTTAAATGCTTATTTATATTCTGCAGTAAATTTCCTGTCAAAGAATTTTAGATATTCTTTCTCTAGCATAGTTCTGCATGAGCAAAAACTTGAAAAAAATTCCGTCGCTGCACCTGAAGTGATTTTCTGTATCATTTTAGAAGAGGGATGGTAAAAAATCTAAAACCCAGGGACAGAGTTCAAAAAATAATATCAACCCTAAAAATGTGTGCAGATTAATTTTTAGCTACATATTTATATTATTATACTACATATTTGTTTCTCAAGAGCTAAGGAGCATTGGATAAAATCCGTTGAACCTGACACTAAGGGGTCTCTACCCTACAACATATATTAAAATAATCAAAATCTGTGATTAACAAGGTTGGCCCTCTCCTTGTAAGACCGATTTTCATAGCATTATAGTTTATAGGTCCAAATCGTAGCAACTACGACTTTTTCATAGCAGTTGGCAGGTCTGATAACCTATTGCTGATATTTTAAAATAAATTATTCTTGTTTATTTTAAGTTGCATTGAGTTTTCTAATGAAATTCCTGAATCTTTTTTTATACCCCACTGACAGACCAGTTTCCATTGTAATATGCTATCTGATGCAGGAATTTCATTAGTAAACTGAATCGGGACCTACCAATCAACCACTAAAGTTTGGTCTGAGTGGTTTCCACCAAGATATGACTTGGCAGACCAGTTCCATTTTAATATGCTAATCGAGTTCTATCTAATCATGGAATTTCCGCTGTGAATTCCATGAGGTGATGGTTTGGGCAGCTAACAAAATCTGCATAACTATTAATTAAATTAAATTAAACTGATGAATGTGTACTTTAATACATACATAATCATTTATTTTTAACAGATATACAAAAAAAAAAAAAAAAAAATCACATACCAAATTTTTAGAAGAATTGTTGATTGATGCAGAATTTTTGTAACCATAAAACTTTTTACATTAACATGTAACAAACGTCTAAGGAAAAAGATTCTCAAGTTATTCATTTCAGATACTGCAGAGATTTTTATTTTACGCACACGTTTTCTATTACTAGCTAAATTAAATAACTTTTTATTTAAAAAAAAACTCCTAGTTATATGTTAACCCTTAACCGGAAATGTGCCGTCTGTGAGACGGTTGCGTCTACATATCTACCCTTTACACGAAAATGAACATGTCCACAATCTAATCCTTATGCTACTGGTCCTCTGCCTCCCCCACCCATTTGAAACACCTGCGCATTTTAGTTATTGAAAGAAAAATTATTTTATTTTCAACGCAGTCTGTGGGACGGCACGTTTCTGTTTATGTAATTTTTTGCTCTGGGGTATTGATATGGAGGAGCCGTCAAAGCGGGTACGCTACAGTGATAGAAAAGACTGAAGAAAGTGCTTTGAGATTGTTTTATGAAGTAGTAAGTGACATAAGCGATATTGAAAGTATTTCAGATGATGAATGTATGAATTCTGAACCCGAAAGTGACTCAACATTGTCAAAAATGCATAAAAAATGCAGATATTTAGAACATGCTGCAATATTTACTATTAAATGTTTTGTTAATTTTACTGCATAATATTTTTTTCTAATTCATATCGTACTGAAATATATAAAAATATTAGCATTTATTTAATTATTATGTCGAAAATTTTATATTTTGAACAATAAAGTGTAATTTCAAAATATTTTCTGTCACCGACATTCAAAATTTATTTTTATGCTGTCATATTAAAAAATTGGTCCTGTTAATGCATTACTATTAAATATTAAGTGTTTAAGTTCATTATTTGGTAAATTATTAAGAGTTATTTTCCTTTTTAAATTTTATAGCAATTTTTTTAATTTAGCAGTCTCACAGACGGCACGTTTCCATTTGTGCACAGGATTTTAATGTTTCCGGTTAAGGGTTAAATTCAAATAATAAAATCTGAGAACTAGAATTAAATAAAAGATAGAGATCCCAAAAACAAAAGTGGCTAAATAAATGAACAAAAAATATTCAAACAGGTAATCTTCTACTGCTATATGGGCAATGAATTCCATTAACAATAACTGACAGAATAATTTAAGATTATAATAATGTATATAAATGAAGAAGAATTCCAATGATTACAAGACAAATACTTACTCTGTGTGAACGTATCCATTGCTCTAAATTTGTCTCGAGCATGTAATATGCTTTAATATAATTTTCCACTTGCTCTTTTCCAGGTACTGGTTGTACATCCGTTAAACGCTCAACTTTGCTTAGAAACTGTTGGTAGTCTAATTGCATTAAAGCTCGGCCTCCATTAGTACACTTCTTGGCTTGTGAAAATCTATAACATAACAAATTATAATGTAAAATAAAGATTGGTAACATACATAACTGAAAAGCATAAAAAACGAGGATAGAAAATAAATCTTACTTATTCATTTAAGATATGGCTGTGTTTTAATAAATGTCTAGATATGGTCAGGGGTGGAGAAATGCATCATTTTACTCGCCAATCATCCATTCAATCCATTTAGGCACAGAAATAAAGGTCAGTGAATAGGACATCATATTGGCACAGACATAGTAAAATATTTTATGTTTATGGAAAGCATTTTTTGCTTTTAGAATGATGTCATTTTCTGCATTAAAACCATTTCGCTCCACATATTACATACTAAGACAGACTATTTACTGTTATTTTATTTACAAAAATTAATTAATATCATTTTCTCAAAAAGTAATAAAAAAATAATCGAAATTAGTGCATAATTTAACAAAATCATTTTAATTTGTTTAAATTAATTAAAAAATTCTTTTAAATATGATGTCATTTTTACTGGTGGAAACGTGCTTCTGATGGGTAGAATGTGATCAGGTAAATTAATTTTAAGTTATGGTGAGAAATTCTTATCCCAATTGCCACTGCTTTGAGGAAATTTTGTTAAAAATATAAAAACAGAAATATTTAAAAAAAAAAATAGCTACTACAGGCTGATCTACAAATGAAGAGCTTTCAGTTTAAAAAATAATTATTAAATTTGATTCAGTAGTCTAGGGCAGATGACAAAAAAAAAAAACAGCTTGTGTTTTAAATATATAGATTTAGAAATGGCTGTGATTTAATAAGCATTTTAACTAACAAAATGAAACATAAATATGACAACATATTGGTACAGACATAGTAAAAATTTTATTAATTGCGCCCTTAATATTGAACAAAAATATTAATGTGGGTACTCATTTTATTCAGAATTTTAGGCTCTACAACTTTTGCACTGACAATGTTTTTGATAGTGTTAGCTGTTTTGAAATATTGCTAAGTTAACTTGGTCTCTCCTGGCTTCAAGCTCTTGATTAGCGATTAAGGCAAAATTTTGAAATAGAATTGCGACCTTAATGTTGAACAAAAATATTAATGATGGTACTCATTTTATTCAGAATTTTAAGCTCTACAACATTTGTACTGACAATGTTTTTTATAGAGTTAGCTGTTTTGAGATATTGTTAAGGTTAATTTTTTAAAAAAATGTGTTTTTTGAAAATAAATATATACATATTTTCTAACATTCACCCAAATATGGGGAAGAAAACATAGTATGTTCATTTTAGACCTAAACTGAAGGGATTAAAACGATTTCCAGTTTTTTTCTCCTAATTAATTCTGAGTTCAACCCTCTGACCACGGGTCTAAAACTTTAAAATAGAATTCTGACCTTAATGTTCTACAAAAATATTAAATGTGGGTACTCATTTTATTCAGAATTTTAAGCTCTACAAAATTTGCATTTGACAATGTTTTTGACAGAGTTAGCTGTTTTGAGATATTGTTATGGTATGTAAAAAAATGTGTTTTTTTACTATAAATCTATAGATATTTCCTAACGCTCACATAGTATGAGGGGAAAACATAGCATATTCATTCTAGACCTAAACTGAAGGGATTAAAACAATTTCCAGCTTTCCCCTAATTAATTCCGAATTCAACCCCCAACCACTGGGCTATTAAGCTAATATTAGTTTTTGTTGCATTAAAATATCTCAATTTGTTGATTTTCTATAAGCAAGTAAACCCTATTGGTTTACAATGGAAGTCTATGGGAATTTGGCGAAATGTTAGAGATATCGCAAGTTGGTGGCACTTTTGACGACTCATTTTGGTCGCCAAATTTTGCGATATATTGCCAAGTTGGCGATAAACTTGGTGGTATTCGGTGACAGAACAGGGTCTTCCCTATGGTAACCCCCTTATAGGCATGGAGATGCATTAAATGCTGTTCAATAACCAATGGCCGTCATTTTGTCTCCCATATAAACTAAAATTAATTAATTAAATTTAATTAATTAATATTTGAAAAAACTGTATTAGCATCAAGTGTCATCCACTACAACAGGCATGCCAAACACGCGACCCGCCAACAACTTCTCTGTGGCCCGCCAATCCTTTGGCATTTTACCTGCGTTTAATTCAATAGTTTCAATTTTCCAACCGAGTGAAAAAGTTAGCAATTATGAGCAAGCAATTAGATATATATTAACTATGTTCGACAGAAAACTTTTTCTGGTAGAATAAACATTATTTGAACACGAAAATGTGTTTAATAAATGAAATGACATACGTAGTGCATAGAAACAAGACACAATTTATTAAATAAATGTTCTGATTCAAAATGTTTTTTTTTTTTTTTTAAGTTTTTACTATAAAAAAAAAAAAAAAAAAAAATCTGGAAGATTAAAAGTTATACCTTTGCTAGATTAACATATAGCGTGCACAAAATATTTTTTAAGTTAATACAATTTAGAAAATCCAATTAAACTTCGTAGATTTCGTTAAAAATGTAATGTCAAGTATTATTTTTTTTTTTTTTTTTTTTTTTAATTAAGATAAAATAAACTATGAATTAAATTATAATAATAACTTTGGTACTTTACTTGAATATTTCTTTAACATAGCTATATTTTGCACATACAAATTTTACTGTGTGCAATTGTAATAATATTATCTACTTTGTTTGATATGGCCCACGGCTTTGTGTATAATGATTAATTTGGTGCGCGTTGGTAAACGAGCTTGACATGCCTGCACTACAAGTTCAAAAAAATGTATTTGAACTTGAGTGGATGAATAATAAGTATTTTATTAACGATTGAAAATTTGAACAAGATATATATAGGGAGAGTGTGAACTAATAGTAGAAATTGAAATAACTTATAGTTTGTTGTGAGTTCAATGCAGTCTAATGAATATCTGATCCAAATTTACAAGTACATCTTCTCAGATCTGCAATGGCAATTTTCTTTGAAAGTTGGATTTACAATGACCTTCAATGAAATACAACATCGAATATAACAAAAGGTGAGTATTTTCGACAGAAGACAACTGCATATGACCTTTTCTAGTGTATAATCTTTCAGCCATAGGCATAGAGTTATATGATATGAGATTGTAGGCTCCTCCTCCAATAATTTCTAAAATGCTCAATTTTTCTCTAAATGATATTTAAACAAAGGTATCATATTTTTGAATGCCTTATGAATTGCCTTTGAATGTTCACAGTAAAAAAAGTTTTAGTGAGTTTGAATGATCAGACAATTGTTTTTTTTTTCTTGAAATTTGTGATTTCCTTCCTACCCCCCCCTCCCCTTCTTTCTTTTGTGTCAATGGGTAAAACAGCATAGTAAAAATTGTAAAGGAATGGTACATACTGTTCTTTCTAAAATTAAGCTTTTATTTTTACACATATTGTATATTTGATCATTTGAATATTTATATAATTTTAATGTTTAGTATTCATTGTAGCACATTCAATTTCAAATTATTATTTTTTTAATTTGTACTATTGTATTTAATATCAATAAAAGAGGACTTAAAAAAATATTAAATATGAAATAGATCAACTTTTACATATATTACACACATGTTTGTGTCTAAAAGAGTTATATTATAGTTTGAGTATGCACAATATTTTTTTAATTTCTACACTTATGCTTTCAACAACATAGCTGTTTCAATTTCAGTTAGTGAAAACAAAAAAGAAGATAACGAAAGGTGCTATACTTACTTTTAACACAGTATGTATATATATATATATATATATATATATATATATATATAATAAATTTGAAATCACAAATATATAAAGAAATTGATAAAGTTCTAAAGATGATTTAGAAATGAACATATGAAACCAGTATGTAAAATAAGAAACTATGAATGACTCACAGAATCATCAGAGGAGCTTGTGAGTTCATTCATAGAAGATGCGTTATTTCATCCAATTTTGTCGGCATTAAGCCTAAAATGACAAAATTTAGCTCCTTATAACGCAAACATTACAGAAAATAGATAATAAAAAGCTAAGAGATCCAAAGAAAGATACACCTCATACAGGATATTAAAAATTATTAGAGCACAATACCTGAATAAAATACTAAGAGTCAAAACTACTGCATATCAGCATGGAAAACAAAGTTAAGACTATTTTAACATGTGATCTACAGTTGAGCATCTGAGTGAAACTCATAACTGTGATGCCATCTGGTGTGAGAAAGGAAAATTGTAAATTGGAACTGGATTAATAACAATAATGTTTAGAGTTGCCATCTTAAGCCCCCCCCCCAAAAATATAAAAAATAAAATGAATGAAAATGATTGAAAAAAATCAAGAAAAGACTTAGATTAACTTTTAGTTAAACTAGAATAAAAAAATAGGAATAAACTTAATAAGTACTGAGTGAATACAAAATAAAATAAAGAAAAGGAATAAATTAATACAGATAAATAAATAAAGAAATAAAGAATTATATAAAAATAAATAAAAGGGCAATTGATTAAATTAACATTTTAAAGACAAAAAATTGTAATATAAAAAATGAGAATATAAATAACATTTAAAAAGATGAGGAATATTTGAGATAGTAAAATTTAACCTTGTATTATGTAAATAAATGTGAAAATTTAAAAAGCAATGAGGAATTTTGAGATAGTAAAATATATCCTTAAATGATGATGCAATATGTGGAAATTTATTATGTTAATATATGTCCATACAATATATAAGCATATATACATACATACATATATATATATATAATATAATATATAAAGAGATAATAGTTGTAAATTTTTGAACTGAATAATTGTACTTGCATTATATTTTTAGCCTTTTGCAAATGGCTGTATACGACTGTATAAGAATACTTTTAATTATTTAGTTAAAGTTCAACGTTTGGGCACTTATGATATTTTTGCACTATATCCAACAGCAATTAAAATATATGACTTTATCATTAATGATACAAGATAGGTGAACTTTAAAAGTTGCCCAAGGGTTTGCTGCATTGATAAAGAATAAACAAGTATAAAAAGAACGAAGGAAGAAAGGAAAATAAAAAGTGAAATTAAATTTGCCACTAAAACAATATATTATCATTATCATTAATCAATACTTTGACCATAAGGTGTTATTTTCAAAGATGATATATGTCTTCTCTATTAAATGAATACGTTAATACATAAATCTGAGATTAATTTATAAGATTGAAACTATTTTTAATACTTATTTAAACAGTTTAACCATAAATCTATAATTGAGATGCATAACTAAGATTGCATGATTATAACAATATCTTGATAATGCAAACAGAAAAGCAATGGTAATCATTCATACCCTTCAACAAAGGAATGGTTGGCTAACTTAATGCAATGCTCCCACAGAAGATCATAAGCTTCTTTTGGGATCGGTATCCTTTTGGAAACTTCAGATAGTCTCATGCTAAATACTTGCAACTCCTGGGAAAACAAAATCAATTCAATAACATTAAAAAATATTGTTCATATAAGTAACTTATTATTGATTTAAAAAAACAGAATATGTAGTAAAACATTAATCTAGATAAAGATCAATCACTAAATGAAAATGTTTTTTTTTTTTTTTTTTACACTTAAACTAGGAAACTGCAGAGGGTATTCACACATTATTTTAATAAACTAAAAAAAACCTGCAGCTATTTGATCCATGAAGGAGCAGGGCCCATAGTGCCCAACCCTGGTCCACGAGGTGCTATACAGCATATGTCCAAGTCAGGTGGTCAGCCTAACGTGAGGCCCTTGGTGTTTAGTTTCCAAGCAAGCTTGGTACTGATTTTATCGACCCCAAAGGGATGAAAGGTTGAGTGAACCTTGCCCAGACGGGAGTCGAACTCGCAACCTGCCGTGTAACAGACAAGTGTGCTAACAACTATGCTACTGGGTTTCATTATTTTAATGATTTTGAAAAAAAATATATATAAACAAAGATAAGAATTTTATTTTCTAATATGTTCAATCTGATAATCTTTTTTTTTTTTTTTTTGAACTATCATATTACATCTTGATTTCCAAGATAAAAGATTTCTTCTTAAAATATCAAGGTTGATTTTTTGTTCCACTCCTTGACCAGAATCTTACAGAATCCATCCAATGTTTGGGATACCGCTTATAAAGAGCCTGTTTTAAAGGCCCATAGGAGTATCCACAGTAATCTACAGGAGACACATTGGAGGACTTGGGTGGGATTGCATTTAAATGGAATAGCCTTAATTCCAGTTCCATTTTTCATTTTTTCTAAAGAAAAATAGCAATAGATTTAGAGGTACGGCTGGTAGCTTTATCCTGATAGAATTTAACACAATGAAGAGTGTTTGGGTAAAGTTATGGAATGTCTTCTTTGAAAACATCTGATAATAATCAGAGTTAATTTTGACTTTTTTTCTACTTTCCTTATTTTAAGTTTTTTGTTATAAGAGAATCCAGCAATAACCATAAATCCTTTAGCAAAATTTTCCTTGTTTACTCTGAAACAACAGTTTAGGTACTTTTCTCTAGTAAATCGATCTTTTTCTACTACAATCAGATAAATATATCCAAGCTTCATCAATTGCAAATACATATTTCCATTTTTCACTTGTCAAATAATTTTCATAGAACAATCTGCAGATAGCCTTACACTGAGAAACATGTTTTGCATTAGGTAAACAACTTGCTTTTTTGTTTTGATTAGCTTTAAATCAGATTTTATAATTTTATTTAGAGTTCCTATAGAGATGTTTAAATATTTTGTGGTAGTTCTTGGGAGAATTTGATTTTCTTTTAAAACATGAGATGCATCTTTAGGTATATTAAGTGGTAA
The DNA here is from genome assembly GCA_963932465.1 of Maratus speciosus. Taxonomy (NCBI): domain Eukaryota; kingdom Metazoa; phylum Arthropoda; class Arachnida; order Araneae; family Salticidae; genus Maratus; species Maratus speciosus. The sequence continues at coordinate 316,837,437 of OZ010788.1, read as the reverse complement.
GTGCAACTTTGATCCGAACAACAAACGCCAGAACTAATGGCAGTACAAATGTCAAATAAGTAGTTCTGATCTGACCTGATGGCGGCAGAATCAATGTCTTGCAACTCACATTCAATATTACTAAAAGCAACAATTGAAAGCTTTTCGCATCCTTTGAAGTTTCGTCCAGTGTCTCCAGTGTAAGACGTGGGGCGAGATTATTTGCCGTCTATGGAGTCAAATAGGTATTGTAATTGCAACTGATTGAAATGAAGTAAGCAGATAATGCATTAGACTGGTCGCTGAAGTTTCAATTAAAGCCTGTGAATAATACCAATAGACACACCTGTGTTCACTACAGTGCCATCACACCCAAGAACAATAAGGTTGCTAAAATCATCCAATAAAGTACTTATTATGTATTCATAAATGCTATTAGATATATCAAGACTAGATCAACATGTCTAATATACGTAGAACCAGGCTCAGATAAAATATTGTAATGTGCTTCTACAATTGTTCTTTGGAACTGCTTGTCCTCGAGTGTTTCTGATGTTAAAGTTTTGTCATGCCGTCCATTAAAATAAACGTCAGATAGAGTGGAACGATTTTCATTTGATTTTGAGACCAATTGTTTGTAAATTCTCGATTTTTCCCCCCATATTTTATTTTTATCTGTGACGAGGCTGGTATGTGATTCCGATATTAAACCCAAATCTTGCATAACATACAATACAATAGCATCCGTGGCTCTGTTGGATACACCATATCTTTCACTGACAAGAACTGCATTATCCAGTTTTAAACATATTTAAGATTCCTTGTGGGCTGTTGAAGAGAACGCTGTGTAAGGTGCATGTTTGGTGCCCACCTTGTCTTCCTCCGTCTCCACCTCCATCACATCTTCTATCTTATTTTCCCCTTCATTCTCCACTGAATAGCTTTAAGCAGAAGCAGGAGACACCTGTTTTGTAGATTGAATAGTATTCTGTTCCTTTCGCATTTGACGTTTCTGGAGCTGTTTTGTTTCTGAATCATCAACACTTCCAATGAGCATTTTTTTTCCATTCTTTGGTCAATGAGGAATGCCTGCTCTTTTGCAGGAAATTTGCTTTCTTTCAGACAGATACACTCCTTAAAAATCGCGCATTTACAGGCAGGTACGTCAAAAAGTTTTTTTGCTTCTATTTTAAAGTTCTCAACATTTTCCAGAGTAGTCCTGCTTTTTCCCACACATTTTATATTTTTCATGATTTATCGATATTTTCCATGGTATGTGCATGTATCATATCACAAACACGTGTATGGGAAACTGAAGGAATGGATGTATCGACATATAAATTTTCAATCTTCAAAGCAACAGTTTTTGCAATAACTGAAAAGCATGTTTCTTTGTTTCCACCAGTTTCACAACCAATATGCCATCTCTCGTGAGCGCAACGTCTTATGATGTCCTCATGTGTTGGCAGCACGTGTAAAAAATCCTCCAGGGTTCCAAAAATAGGGCATTGCAAGGTTTGTCGGCTTAAAACTTTGAGTGCAATGATTTTGGCATTTCTAATATTTACCAATATCTGTTATTAGAAAATGATAACGAAATGCACAGAACTGCAAGACAAATTCCTTAAAAAACAACTGCAGTAAAAGCAAGTGTAAAGAGTGCACACTAATTCAAAGGATACTGCTTTAAACGAGTTAAAAATGATTGCAACTCAGATTTGCTTGGACGCAGGCATACTGCACTTAGCCAGACGAAAAAGAGTGGTCACTCGGTGTGAAAATAGGAGTGTTCCACTTCTTTGGCAAAGTACCAAACCCAGTCTGTCTCAATTGTGCAAGCAGCAAACAATTATGCAGAAAAATACCAAAATGCATCAAAAATTCCCAAATTAAATGTCGATGAGGTGGCAGAAGACATTAACCTATAATTCTAAAAATTTATATGGTTGGTGTTGTTAAAAAATAGTAACTTGTAAGCACTACAATCTGCCGATCAACGAAATCTTCCACCCAAACCAATCAACAAAATCTTGGATTATTTATTAATTTTTGTATTTTAATCATTTTTAGTCAAATTTTCGGAGCACTGAGGTGACAGAAGATATCAACCCAGTTTTAAGATTCCGTACACTTTTTAATAAAGGGAGTTAGTTCGCAACTTTTCCGAACTATCACAAAAAGTTCTAAGAAATTCAGATTTTTACAATACATCCTATTATATATGTCTATTTTTTTCCCCCGAATCAAGTGTTATGTACCTTTAATAATTGGGATTCATTCAGTTTTTGTTGCTTTAATTTTATAGTGCTCATTACACTACTTCTCCCATTTTTATCATTATTCCTAAAAAGCATGATTCCCAAACATTGCAAGAAAGAAATTGCTTGGGTAGAAAGCTTCTCTTACAAAATTTACATGGGCAGGATTTCAAATGTTTGTGTGTGAATCCTGCCACTGCACCCAGAATTTCACGCATGGTACAAATTGAGAATTCGTGACCAAAACAGTTATATAGCTGTTAACCAAGAAAGATTTATTTTTGAAAAAATTTGAATAATAATAATAATAATAATAGATATGAGGCCATGAGTTTCAAAACTCTCGTTATCCAGAAAATCAAATTTTTGGAAATCACGAAAAACCTCTGACTGTGCATTCATTGGTTTTCATTATAAACCAAGATATTACAATGCCAGAAATACACAATAAACTAGTTTTTTTTTGCAGATTGTAGTGATTTTTTTCAATGCAAGTTCACCAATAGAATAGATTGATAGAGAAAACTTGATTTTTTTAATTTTGGATAAGGCGGGTTTTGAAACTCGTGTCCTCATATATAACATCAAATGTTCAGTTCATGTTTATAAACAACTTACTCTAAGGAGAATATCCACATATCCACTATGCTGTGACATAATTTCATTAATATCCCACTTGACAGCAGCCATAAGTGTAACCACTTGTTCATAATCAACAGTTCTAGCAGCAACAGCCATGTATATTGGACGTCTTAACTCAGATGCTTGACTCACAGTCTGAAATAAAGAGAAAAACAGATTTTAATGTAAAGACTTATACATATTTTTAATACAAAATTAAAACCCACTTTTACTCATCCTTAAGTACACATACCTAATTATGATACAAAATCTCTTTAAAAGATTTTATTTAAAACCGTTATTCACTATAAAAATCTGTTTTCGAAAATATTCACATAAATAAAACAGACATGATTAGCCCTTTCAGGCCTGATTGATATCAAGAGTAAACATTTTTACATGAATAAAATTTAGAGCAAAATATGAAATGTACATTTAAAGCCACATGTTCTAATTCCACTATTGCTTTCTTTTCAATCAACCTTTTTTTTTAAATTGATTTTGAAAGTTAAGATTTTTGAAAAATATATACTAACAATTAATAAACTATTTGGCCCAACCATAAAACTATAATATTAATATTATAAGTATAATTTAAATTAACAAAATAAAAATTCATGGTCTTATAAATTTTATGCATTACAATGTGCATTGTAAACAATATATTACGAAATAACAACAAAAATCCAGAAGAACTGCTTTACAAATTTCAAAATACAAATTTACTATGAAAATACAAAATTTTTGCAACTATCTGCAAAAAAACTTAATCCTTTCAAACTTGATTGGTATCAAGAGTACACATTTTTTACATAAATGACATTTAGAGCAAAATATGAAATGTACATTTAAAGCCACATTTTCTAATTCCACTATTGCTTTCTTTTCAATCAAGGACTTCATTATAAACCGAACACATAAAAAAAAAAAAAAAAATAGGATTGAGAAATCCATATAAATCTTGTATTTATTATTATTAATTATGGTAAATAAAACATAAGACATTGTGGGGACTGGTGAATATAGCGTTTTTGGGGACTTTCCTATTTTCTTTGATAAGTACAAAACTTGGTGATGATTTGGCAATCTTTTCATAAATCAAATAAAAGGTTACCATTAAAAAAAGTGTTGCCAGAAAAAATATTCTACTCCTTTAACAATAAATAAATATTAAAAAACAGAAAATATGATAAGAAATATTAAAAAAAAAACATACAATAAGCTTAAATATATTTATTTTATTACACGAGAAAAAAAAAAAAAGGGAATATGGGTAAACGATGTAAAAATTATTAATATTAATGTACAATAAGAAAAATAATGTTTTTGTTTATCCTAGTAATTAGCATAAAAATATGTATGAGTAAAAAAAAAGTTTGCTAAATATGGCACTTAATATCTGCAATAATAACAAAAAAATTTAATTCAAGAAAATATATGTTGTGCTTACTCATGTACAATGCCCACTTTTTTCAAAAGTTAAGGCATAAAAAGGAGGTGCATGTGTGTCTTGGGGGGAGGGTCTGCATTATACATGTGATATTTCTCTTCAGCTATATGAAACCACATATGCTTTCAGATAATCAACAAACAAAACTGGTATATAGATAAAATGTGATATAACTCAATGAATGTGAAAATAGCAAATTAAATAAATTAAATAATTGCATATATGGTAACAATTTCTGTTGAAGAAAATATTTTAAAACATATTTTAAATTTTTATTGAGAAAAAGTACACATTGCAGAAACTTTAATTTTATAATATTTTAATAGGGGTGAATATATATGGGAGTGAATACAGATATTTGATTCAAGGGAGGAAAACTGTAAATCAGGATTTCCACAGAATGTTTTAGGTAGATTTCGTATGAAATACTACCTATTGGCATCGTTCCTATGTTGGAATTTCTGAAATTTTTTTGCAGATCTACACCGATCACGACCCCTAGATCCCAAAACCACCCTCAGTAAAAAACTTTATATATCTATCTATCTATGTATGTATCTATCTATATATATCACTTTCTTCTGGACATGATAACTTCCACAATTCTGCACCAATCTCTTCTAAACTGATACATAAAATCAAGGGGCATAAAATTTCGGTCAAGTTCGTTAATGGACAAAATCGGACGAAGGGGAAGGAAATAGGGAGGGGTTTTGTGAAAACCAAAAAAAACCCATAACTTCTTAAATTTTGTACATATTGAATCAGTTTAAAATTTTTATTACTTCTAAAAATAGGGCCAAAAATTTATGTATCACAGATTTTTGATAAAGTTAAAAATGGGCTCAAGGGGTGCAAAAAATATGGTTTTTGGGAGAAAAAAATTCATAACTTCGTCAATTCTCAAGATATCAAATCCAATTAATTTTATCATGAATCTCCTTAACATTATCTACAACTTTTATTTTCACAAGTTTTTGATAGAACCAATTCGTACCGAAAAAAAAAATAAAAAACAAAAAGGGCGTTTGAAGAAGAAAAAAAAATCCATAACTCCGTCAATTCAAAAGATATAAAATCCCCATGAATTTATCATATATCTTCTTAACCACTTCACCGGCGATAGGTATGGGGAAACAGTGCTTTTACACCCGAGTTATCTCGGGGCAAACGGTGAAGTGGTTAATATTGTCTACAACATCTATATAGACAAGTTTTGGATAGGACCAATTCTTACAGCAAAAACAAATTAAAAATACATAGCGGTTGAAGAAAAAAATCATCTTAGTAAGGTGTTATATATTGTGGCCGTGGATCGCCGTAGTGGAGTATGTCTGAAAAATAAACTAAGAATTGGCAACCAAAGATATTAAGATTATAAAATTAAATATTCAAAATAATTAATTTAGAAAATGTTGCCTTTGAAATATTCAATGAAAGAAGCTGAAAAATAAAAAAGTGTAAAATAACTCACCCGGAGATTGAAGATACAGTTGACACATATTTTATTGAAATATTTTATATGCACTGCATGCATAATAATTTGAATGACTATTATTGGTAGAAAATTAAAATTTTCCTGGCCAGGAATATGACATATTTGTGTGAAGAGGAAAATACATTTACATGATATTGCACTATGTAAACAATCCTTCAAAATTGCTGAAATTGATGCAAACCTGAGAGTTCACTATATAAACTAATTTTATACCGTCCGAAGTATTATGTCCATAGTCCAGATTAAAGTCCGGTATTTAGGAATATATTGGTAGATTAGAGTTTGAAGATAAACTGGAGATTGTATATTTTTTACTATTGAAGATTTATGACGATAAGCAATAACTGTAAAATTGATGAAGGCACAAAGGATCACAGTGTTGAAATAGTCATCACAATAGGTTAGATGCAGACCTGTACTGAAGTTGTTGGAGATAAACTGGAGATTATATTTTTTACTATTGAAGATTCAAGACGATAAGCAGTAAGTGTAGAATTGATGATGGCACATTATCGGTGGAGCTCGGCATGGCAGATGTTATTACAAACGGGAAAGGACACTCAGTTATTAAGCAAATCATTTGAGGGCTATTAATAATCTCAAAGAAATGAATACATTAAAGTAAAATTGATGATGAAGTTTCAGCTGCTGGGAGTACAGAAAATTGACATGGAAGAGCTTACAGTTCGTAAAAATAAAAGGAAAAGAACATTTCTTCGTCTGGCTCCAAAAACTAAAAAATGGCTTCCAAAATGCAGTAATGCTACTTCTTCCTCAAAAATTCTTAGTCTGGTGCTAGAGCCCCAAACATACGTGTGTCCTCCTCCTTACATTGTTGACAAGTGCCAGAGACGAAGCGCACATGGCCCCCCAAAAGATCGTTGGGCCGACGCTGAACTCAAATTTAACCAATGAGCAACCGGCACGCACACTTCTGAGTCATATCGATAACGATTTTCATCGTAATCGAAATATCGATAACGATTTATATCGTAATCGAAGTTGCATTCCCCCTGCATTCCTGAATACCGGCGATGTCGCCTCCTGATACTAAAACAAGATGGAGGATAGAGTGACATCACGACGTCCTTTTCTGCGAGGAAGAAAGATAAAAAAATGTCTAACTGCTTTGGGAAAAAAATGGATTGCGCGTCTTTTAAAACTGACAGAAGTTATTAAATATTGTAATGCAGATATCTCGTTAAATTAGGGTTTAAAATTAATGAAATTTTGGCAATCGCTTAGAAATAAATAGTAACATCCAATAAAAATAGTTTGGGAATAAAATGATTAATATTAAATAACTTTTTTAATTTATATTTTCGGAAGTTAGCGATTGTTAGAAAAGCATTGTAAGTTACTTTAACGAACGATATTCCGTAATGTTTATATTTTAAAAGATCCGTACATTATTAGAATTATATTTAATTGCATATTATAATATTTATTACTTTGAATAATTATTAATTATAGGATTATTAACGGAATATAAATTATTTAAAATGCTTTTCATTTATTTACTTAATATGTTTTTAGAAGTTGTTTTTGTACTTAAATATTTAAATTTAAATAGAGAAATAATGCAGTCGATAAATAAATAATCGGAAATATTGAAAATGAAACATAAGGGTGTATTCAAATCCAAACTGCTTATTTTCTGACTCATTTTACAATTCATTTTTACTCTCAAAGGCTTCCAATTGGTACCTTTTCTTACTCAGAAACTGTATAATGTACCGTAATGGTCAATTTTTTCATAGAGGCAGAATATATTTTAAAACATGCTGTCAAAGTGGGCCTTTTGAACCGAATTTCCCGAAGCGGATTGTGTTGGAAAAATCATCATATTAAGGAAGTATTCAAATCCAAACTGCTTATTTTCTGACTCATTTTTAAATTCATTTTTGCTCTCAAACGTATCCAATTGGTAAATTCGCTTATTCAGAAACTATATAATGTACCGTAATGATAGATTTTTTGACAGAGGCAGAATATATTTCAAAAAATGATATCAAAGTGGGCATTTTGAACGGAATTTCCCGAAGCAATTGTGTTAGAAAAGAAAAATATTGTCTTACTGAGAAAATAATTGTTTATATATCAAGTTTTAATTAATTGAACGAAAATTAAAAACACAGGTCGCTTATAAATCTCTTCAAAAATCACATCAACAAGTTTCATGTTTTTCCTATTAAAAATGAATCTGGAGTTATGCCAGAAAATTTCGAGTTGTTGAGCATGGAAAAGTATTTTTTTTAATACCGCGCTAACATGATTCTGATAAAACCAGTTATTATATAAAAATGAAATAAAAACTCGTCAAAAGCGGCCAGATAAAATTGTTAAAGTGGGTTTATCTCTAATCATGATTTGATTTTTGTTTGTGAAATTAGTATACTTAACTTCGAAATCACCTCCGCCTGTAGGCCGAGCCGGCAGGGATTTTTTTTTTTTTTTTTTTTGCTAACAGAGCATGGTGTGCATTTTATACAAGATATAATTTTTTATGTCCCCTTATTAAAAACATGGTGCTCATTATGTACTTCTAATAAAATCTGAGTGGAGAAAAGTGTATGTAACCATTCCGCTGTGAACCATTCTGGTCTGTGAATCGAACATAGCTAAATGATAATTTCTTCTACTTGAAATAATGTTTGTTCAGCATATTTTCATATAAAACATGTATATCATATCTAATTACAATGTATTAAGTTCTAAATTAAAAATAAGCTATTATAAACATCAGATTACTAGATATAAACAAAAGAACACTATTGCCATTCACAATTTCTGAATCTTGAAACAAATGAATGAGTCTTTGAATGCTACATAACAAAAAAAAAATAAAAATAATAATAAATACAGGTTAGTGTCGATGGTGCTCTTAAAATATTTGTAAAAGTATATTAAAACCTTTAAGTATTTTAACTCTGTTTAAAACCATCAAAAAATATCCAATTAAGTTCTAAATTAAAAATAACGGACAACTATCTGTAGAACAACCGGAAGTACAAGCTGTATTCAGCTACACTAGTGCCCTCGGCCTAAGCTTTACAGAAAATTCTGTCTATAAATCAGGATGATGTTTCTTGCTAATTCTCTGGCACCATCTATCAGCAATTAATATAAACAAAGAAGCTTTCTGTTAAAATCGTACTTTTTTAATGCATTTTATCGGATTTTAAGGCATTGCAAATAAAATTAATATTTCTTATCAATTCTCACTGAAATTGAAACATAAAGAATGTATAACACAGTGGTGCAACATATTTAAATTATCTTGCAGATAAAATTACGAAATTTAACATAATAAATTTGTAGCAAAAAAAAAAAAAGTCATTAAAATCATTTAAAATTTGCTGTTTAGCGTATTATAGAATAATTCAAAATTAGTTTATGGATAGTAAAATAATTTGTAAGTCACAAAATTAATATAGGATAAAAATACCCTTTTACTCAGTAATATGAATATGTAAAATATATATTATAGCCGAAATTATGCTTAATTCTATAAAATTTTTTATAAAATATTTTACATATTCATATTACTGAGTAGAAGGTTATTTTTATATATTATTATTTACACTATATTAATTTTGTGACTTACAAATTATTTTACTATTCGGAAACTAATTTTGAATTATTCTGTAACACGCTAAACAGTAAATTTTTAATGTAGAGGGAACCTAAACAAGCATTTTCGTCATAAAATATGTAGCTGGAAATGGCACGTTTAAGTGTTAGTGACTAAACTGTAGTTTACATAATTTCTTTGTTCTAATCATGAAAAATCAAAGGATAATACTTTTTGATTAACAAAATGGATGAGGCATCTTTTTTTTTTTTTTTTTTTTTTTTTTTTTTAAGTCAGAAAAATTTATTTTTTAAATATTGTTTTGAAGATTTGTTATTTACATTCCGCCATTTTTGACAGGGGTTATATACTAGTATACAAATAAATGTGGTAAGTAACAGTCCTTATGACGGTAGGTACTAGTCAAACTAATCAAAAACTATATTTGTCAAAATATATGTTCTGTTTCTTTTTTTATTTGATAATGAAATAAGTAACATAACTAGGCTTATAATCTGTACAATAATATCACTTTTTTTTTGGTAATTATCTTTGTACAGAAGAAGCTATGAAAGTGGAATATTTTCTTCTTATTTTTTTAATGGAATTACCTTTAATACAGACAATGATTTTAGGCATAAAATTAGCACTAAAAAACAAAGTAATTAGATTTTACTTTATAAGTTCACATTCTAAAATAGTTAAAGCATTTTTTTTGCAAAGAGTTGAAACTTTCCATAGTGGGATAATAAATTTATACCTCATTTATAAGCATATTTTTACTTTATTTCATTACAGCTTAAAATAAACCAACAGAAAACATAGTCACACAAAATATGACACATCTGATACTGCTGATACTGAACAAAATATACTTTTGACATTTACCCAGCGGCCAGAAGTAACATGCTACAAGTGACAGAACTATAGTAGCCGTTACTTTTTCTAGTAGTTTGTAGTATAAATATAAATTGGAAGAATATAATGTAGTGAGTAGCACAGTATAAAAATTTAGTAGCTTGTACTGAGCCCTGATGCTACTTTTAACAACACTTCAGGGGAAAGATCGTATTTAAAATTGTATAATCGCAACTTGCTTCATTTGCACAAAATCTGTTCTACGCAACAATTTGCAAATGTCAGCAGCAAATCTCAGCTGCATGTTTAGTAATGTTTTATTGCTTTGTAAGACATCATAATTTTTTTCATTAAATCTTGCAGATAAAACAAAGTAATGACCCACAAAGAAATTAATTCTGGCAAAACGAGACTCATGCTTTTTTTTTTTTTTTTTTTGAAATTGTTTAATTTACAGATTTATTATTACTTTTGTTACTTATGGTGTCAGAAATGAATACTGAATTGCCTTTGACGGTGTGTAATGAGTACTTTAAAGTTATCAAATAACAAAACAGTGGTAATTTATCTTGCAACTCGTAAACTTTACCCAAAAAGATGTCAGTTTTGAAATCATCTGTTTTAAAGATGAAGTTATACATTTTGAAGTTTAACATTTTCATCACTAGAAATTACTGGATTCAAGGCCAGAAAAAAGAGGAGTAGAACCTGTACAAATTAAAAAGGAAATGCCTCCCTAAAACAGTCTGTTTTCTAGTTGCTTTGGAAATTCTAGTTATTTTAACCACTGATTTTTTACCTAAAGTGATCACAAAAATACAACTTTTTTCAAAGTTAAGTCCACTAATTTAAATAATACAAAGGGCAAAATTATAATTAATGTTACCTGAGAACAAAACTGTTGGAGGAAAGCTCTCTTTGTGGATGGAATGAGGATTTCTAAATGAGGATGCAGCAATTCAAATTGTTCAGCTAAAAAAACACTGAAAACAAAATAGGCATTGATAATTACTTTCCATGTATAAGATAAACCATTATTATTAGATTTCAGGGTTCATAAAAAGAAAAAAAAAAATGGATTTTTTTTTTTTTTTGGTATAAACATAGGAAAGAATAATTCAATTAAAATTGTCAATAAACATAAATTTCACAATAAATCAATAAAAATAAATTTCACATTTCTTTTATTTTCTTTGATTTCCTTTTTAAAAAAATCATTGTTAAGAAAGAGAAAAACTTGTTTCCACTAAATGAGATTCGATGCTAACAGCTAAAAATCTTGCATGAATTTCATGTAAATCATCAATATATTATAATCTGACTGCTACATATTGTCAGGCTAACAAAATTTAAATACAGTAAACCCTCGATTATCCGCGGAATTGGGTGGCGTGACTATCGCGGATAATCCACAAAATTTTGAAAAAAGGGAACAAATCAACACAAATATGTACTTGAACAATTTATACACATAATAAGTAACACAAGCATACATTTTACAGTTTCTACGCACAATGGGTAACATAAAGATACTTATTACTTCAGGAATAATAAAATTATTCATTACTTACAAACTTGTAGGTTTATTTCTTTAGAAAATCCGTCAAAAGTGTCTGTTTTTCCTTTCTTCTATCATTACAAGAAGAAAGTATTGGATTCATGAAAATTTTCGAATTCCGGTTTTCGACGGATTTACACGTTTTAGGGGTCAGAGATTTCAAAAAACATGTTTTTACAAAATGTCTGTCTGTGACTCTGTGAGTCTGTCTGTCTGTCTGTCTGTCTGTGTGTATGTGACACAAATTTTGTGGGCGCTCTATCTCAAGAACTAATGCACGGAATTTAATAAAAATTGATATTCAGTGAGTCCCTAATACAAATTGATGCTGATTAGTTTTTGGTGCAAACCGCTCAACAGGTGGCGCTGCTATGCTGCATTTTTCACGATTTTTGCAATAGCTCTATCTCACGAACTAATGCACGGATTTTGATCAAAATTCAGATTTAGTTAGTCCTTGATATGAATTGATGCTGATTACGTTTTGGTGTAAATCGCCCAACAGGTGGCGCTGTTATGATGAATTTTGCGGGATTTACAGGATTTCCCCAATAGCTCTATCTTAAGAACTAACGCATGGATTTTCATCAAACTTCAGATTCAGTTAGTCCTTGATATGACTTGCAACTGATTATGTGTTGGTGTAAATCGCCCAACAGGTGGCGCTTCTGTGCTGCCTTTTTCACGATTGCCTCAATAGCTCTATCTATAAAACTAATGGACGAATTTTCATCTAACTTCAAATTTAGTTGTATGTTGACACAAGTTTTTGTTAATTAGGTTTTGGTGTTAATCATCCAATAGGTGGCGCTGCTATGCAGGAATTTTCACGATTTTCGCTATAGCTCTATCTCAAAAACTAATGCACGGATTTTCTTCAAACTTCAGATTCAGTCAGCCGTTGACATAAATTGTTGCTGATTAGGATTTGGTATAAATCACCCAATAGGTGGCGCTGCTAGGCAGCATTTTGCTGGATTTAGACGATTTCGGCGATAGTCATATCTCAAGAACTAATGCATGGAATTTCATATCTTTAGAATCCTCATGAGATGCATAGATTGCCATTTAATTTTGGCAATGTGATAGCGAATTTTGAAGTATTAACATGTATGAGATAGAAGAAAGTTTTGGGATTGGTACATCCGACTAGTTTTGTATTGAAACACTTCTTCCCTAACTGTGCATTCACACACTCCCTAACTGTGCATTCTCCAATTCCATATTGCAAGCTTATTTGTTTTCTTGTAGCACCATTTTCAATTTTTTTTAATCAGTTCTAATTTATCTTGAATCGTTAACACAACTCTTTTTCTTTTTTGTGACATTTTTCAAATACGTATTGAAAATGCAAAACTATAAAATTTAAATACAAACGCGAACTTCTGTAAGACACGTGTTCACAGCTCAGCTAAAACAAGCAAACTGGTGTGCTTTATGAAAAACGGGAGAAACAAAATCATAACAGGGGGGGCGGGGGTGACTTTCAGTACCCGTACATTGTTTATCAACAGGTGTGTGGCCTTGCGACACCCTCAAGATTAGCTGCACCTGCTTTGTGCACGTGATTGTTCCACGTTTTCAAATGGAAATCATATTTAGTAAAAAGGATCGAAAACTCATCCTACATCGCAGAAATAAGTTTCTTCTCAAAGATAAAAAAAGAAAAAAAAGAAATTTAGACTCGCAGATAATCCGCGATGCGGATAATCGGGAGTTTACTGTAGTTAACGTATTAAGACACAAGAAAATGAAAATATTACCATATTTCTTACTGTATGAGATCCATTTTTCCACCCTTTATGCATCTTAAAAATGGGGTGTATCTTATATAACAAAGGTACAGGCTTTCCCCCCACCTCCCTTTGGTATTTCTAGTATTGTTTATATAATATGTATTATGCTTTTGCAAATACTTTATTTAAAAATGATAAAAAGAGAAAAAAATATATAATTATAGTTACATTGAATAGCATAATTTATATATGAAGAATCATATGTAATCTCAGAAAATGAATAATCTCTTAGATTAATTTTTCTAATTAGATATTTATGTGTTATTGAAGTTCTAACATACACAAATTTTATAAAGACTTGTTTTAAAATAATTATTTTTAAATTAGGTATTAAATTTTTTATTTAATGTTTTTTTACTAAAAGAAAAAAAAAAGTGTTACATTTTGGAGTACATCTTACATAAAGGAATGTCTTATATAGTATAAAATTAATATGACATTAATGAATATGAATATGATAGGGAAAGGAATATATATTTCAATTAAGTTTAAATTACCCTCCATTTTTCTTTTTTTCAAGAGCATAATTTTTTTCTTTATTAAGTAATCCCTAAAAATAAAATTTTTGTCAAACTTATATAACATAAAATAGTTATCATTCTTGTAACTTTAATGCACAATTCACAATTTGGGAATAATATTTAAATTGGAAATGTTTATTTCATTAGCCTTTTCAGGTTCAAAAAAGATGAAATAGTAATAAATGACATTCATCATATTTAAATGAATTAGTTTTTTTTTTTTTTTTTTTTTTTTTTTTTTTACTTACTCATCACATATTGCAGATGATTCTTGTCAAAACAAGAAAAAGAAAAAAAAAAAAACCTATTTGTAAATTTTTAAAATTTTGTACAGCTACAAATAACATATCAATAAAACCTGCCCAAGAAATAAAGTATTAAAAATTCTCAATATTTTGAATTTCAAAACCAAGGATTTAATTTCCTAAAAGAAATCGTATATATTTAGCCACTCATTCTCTCTTTAGTTTCATTTCACACTCTAAATCTATGGTCGGCAACAGGCAGACAGCAGAAGGTTGAAGCCTGAACCACCAAAAATTTTCAATTTAAATAAATAAAAATATAAATAATATAATAAATAATATAATATAATAAATGCTGAATGGACTGATGTGGCTGCGAAGTTGTTCAGTCTTGAAAAACTTTTACTACAAATTGCGATAATTGACTTGCAAGAAGATATTTCCTAACAAATGTATAAAACTGCATGCCCTGAAGAATTTTGAGATAAACACATCTCAGAAATTTTTTTATAAGAGCAAATATCGTTCAAGATTAATGCGACGCCCACCATAAGATATTCTTCGCAATGGCGTCACACGAACCAAACTATAAAAAACTAGCTCAAGACCGCAAGTGTAATCTTTTGCATTAATTTTTCAACGAATACCTGCTTTTCCTATTTTATTTTAGTATGTAAAAAGTTTCAGAATGTATACCTGCATATGCAGTAATTTTTCAGAATGAATACCTGACTTTTCTATTTTATATTATATGAATGTGTATATAAAATTTTTAAAATAATAAGTACTTATATTACTTATGTGTTTTTTCTCTGGACCTCGATAAACTTTTTCAAAAGTATTCGGACCCCACTTAAAATTACTTGCCGACCGCTGCTCTAAATGTTCAACCTTTTTAACTTGATAAAATTTCAATAATCAATTTTCTTGGCCTTTAATTTTTAAACAGAATTTTAATAGGACATGCAAAATTTGCACCGTGAGTTTTTTCAGAATTTTCAGTCATCATTAACAATTTCAAAACTATAGTGGACATGCATACCCTGCACTTCCACTTTTAAGGTACTATAGAAACCTTTCTGGGATTAAGGTTAATTTTTAGAAAACTACCAAAGCTATAAAATCAATTTTCCCATATAAAGTTGAACAACATTTTAAATTTATCTTATTAAAAAAAAAAAAAAAAATTACAATTCTAGCTTTGACATAGGAGTATGGAAATACTGGAATTCTTAATATTAACAGTGAAGAACATCAAATCCTGAGAACAGCTGAGTAAAGAGATACAGAAAATGTCATACTCCAAATAATGCTAACAGCAAATACATTTCATTTACTTATTTTAGAATTTGAATAGTACAATCACAGATAAAAGTGGAAAATAATATACAATTAAGCACGCCTTCTAGTTAACCAGATAATATAGTTTGTACCAAGAGCAAATTAGAAGGCTATAATGTTACAGAATATAAACTGAAATGAATATCAAGGAATCTGCAATTAAATTCAATAAATGAAAATGCAAATAATCCACATAATCATACAAGTTGAAAACATAATAGGCCCACATGAACATGTGAAATGTTTAAAATGGACTAACTCATAAAATTAAATGACTTATACATTATTATTAAAAACACTTACAGAGATTCAGCAGCAGCAACTCTTTCTGCCAAACCATATAAATCTTCGATTTTCTTCAAGTTGACAGCACATGATAAAGTAGGAGGAGGAATTTTGTCCTGCAATCAAAATATCTTCAATTAATAGTTATTATTTTAATCCATTTAACCATAGCTAAAGCTAATAGTTTAAATTAGAAAGTGTTTTCAATTTAAAGTTATTAGCACAATGAATTTTAAATAGCTTATGCAAAATACAAATTTGCTTTAAAATTAGACACAACTAAACAAAATATCATTATTTTTTCAAAAATTCCTATTCAAATTGCATAAATATTAAAGATGTCTAAAAAATTACATAAAATTATTTACTTTATAAATATTCAGCCATTTTATTAAAATAATTTTTTATAAAATCCAGTTTTAATATATATTTTTTTTAAATATTACCTTATTTCTGTTATCATAGGTATCAACAGCATCTTGTTCTGACATGAGATTTTCTCGAATTCGTTTTAGAGTGGTTCTTAATTTGTTGCTTAGAATATTTTCTGTTAAATCACTCTAAATAAATAAATAAATTATTAATACAAAATTAATAAAATATAAATATCATACCAAACAGTATATATATATATATTTTAATCGAATACAGCTTAACAGCTTACTGGAGAAAGAGTTCCCAAACTTTTAAACTGGCATACCATGTTAGGTAATAGAAACTTTTAAAATACAGTCGAACCTCGTTAACACGAAATTAAAGGGACTGCGAATTTTTTTCGTGTTATCTGGAATTTCGTGTTAACCGTCAAAATAGTAGCACCATCAATGTTAGATATAATAACTAAATAAATTTACCTAAAAATATATCTGTGCTCTTAAAATCATAAATTAATAACAAATACACAATTTAATTAAGAAATAAGAAAAATTGGTCATCATTTTAGGCAATAATAAATTCATTTGCCTACTAATCATTAAAAAAAGTCTTTATTGACTTTTGCTTCAAGTTTTGTAGATTAGTTCATTTTAGGAACATATGTATCTCACATAATTTGTAGAAAGCTCAAGAAGCATTGTATTGTTTCATAAGGAAACGTTGTGCAATTTCCAATGCTGCTGTAGCTTCATTTAATGACACCAAACTTTTCCGTTCTGTATAGATTTCTGCATAAGACTACGACAACATAAGCCGCTTCAATCTTCTCATGATTTTTTAAAAATCGTATTGGATATTCCACACTTTGTCGAATTTTTTTTCAGCATTTTATCGCTGACTTCTTTTAACATTTTTTGCGTCGTTTCTAAAGATTCCTTTGCTGTTTTCGATTCATCTTTCATAGAATTTTACAGGGCAAGTGCGAACAGAGTTTTAATTATGTTAATCACACAGTTAGGTAGTAGTGAAGTCGGGATTGTAATTTCTTTCACCCGAAGATTCCGGAAACCCGGTTTATGGTTTATGTCACTGTAAATACAGTCAAACAAGTAATGGAACAATCACTTTCAAAAAAATAATTCCTTCACCCAAACTTTTATTGGAGGATTAATCAAGAATTCAGTATTTCACCATATTCTGACACTCTTTTTCTACTTTAGGTCATTTTAAAATCGTAAGAAAAATTACATTTATAATAAGAGGATGTAACACGTAAGTTCAAAATATTCAAAATTGCGAAAAAAATAGTGTTATGACTTAGAAACAAAAAAAAAATTTTTCGTCTTAAGCGGGATTTTGCGAAATTCTATTTCGTCTTAAACGAATTAATTAATATTGCTTTTCAGACTTATCTGACGGGACCTCGGTATTACTTCGTGTTAAGCGATTTCGTGTTAACGAGGTTTCACTGTATTAAAATAGAAACTTTAAAAATATTTAATTAATTACTTTAAAATATTTAATTAGTTAATCATTATTAATTATTCAAAATTCAGTTTCAGTTAAATTTCACTTTAAAACAATTTTATTTTTTCTACAAAAAAGATTGTTAATTAAAATCAATAATAAAATAATAAATTTTAAGTTTAATAATTTCAGCCTAAATAAATATTTTTAATAATTTTCAAATATTAAATTCAGAATTTAAACATAACGATCTTTTCATTCAAAATCTTTAACCTAATGTTCTTTCATTTAAATCTTTTCTCTTCTCTGTGTGGCAACACCGTCACTTGCGCGCTCAACAGGGGGGGGGGGGGAGGGGGGATCAGCACTTTACCAACTAAATGTTGCTTATATAATAATAAAAATTAACCTTTAAATATTAACTAAATATAAAATCTCAAGGAAATTTAAAGTTTGTACAAAACCTACAAAAACTACAGAATAAAGTTCAGCTAAAGTGTAGAGTCTACAGTATGATCGAAAATGGTATGTTTCAACAATCTATCCATGTATGGCAATGGAGCCCTCTACAGGAAAAGTTTCTGTGATGAATTCGACAAATTCAAGTCATTTTCTGCTGATATGATGTTCGGTCTTGGAAATGAGACTGAGGGAAAGTAGCTTGAGTCATGAAGTTCAACTGGTCACGATGTGATCACTTAATGGTATTTCGGCAATACATAAAGAATTTCAGGTAACATAGACTTTTGTTAATCTCAATCCCATTCACATCAAAATCAAGTGAAAATGTATGAACATTTAATTCATGAACATTATTTTGCTTCGATCGTCCGTTGGAACTATTTGATATCAGTAAAGGAACATTACGGATCATTTAAATATATCCACAGGATGCTCCAAATTTGCTTGGTAGCTGAATGGTATTTTGTTGACAATTTCACATCTTTTACTTGAAAGAATAAATAAATGTTAACTCTCTTATACAATCAATTCACAATGAATGTAAAGATATTGACTTGTGCACTAGTCTCCCCCCCCCCCCTCCATACCCTCTTTTTTTCATTTATATTCATAATAAAATAATAACTTTAAGAAATGTGTATTTATTGAGTATTGTGTATGATATATTCTTTTAATATAAAGTTTATTGTGCCAAACGAATCAATAGAATCAAATAAATAAATATTATATATTTCGATTGATAAAATAATCATAAAAAATTATATTGGCACTTCTGCATTTATGAATTAAGATAGGGATTTCCAGATGAATAATGCAAGTGTTTAAGTTCAGGTGAGTACTACTACTTTGAAATTATTATTTATTGTCCATCATATATTTTCCTCCCTTTTCATAATGCAATGTACTTCTTATTTATTTTCCACTATAATCACGTGCCTCTTCTTCCTCTTTTAAAAGCAATTTTAAATTAAATAATTCTATCTCTTTAACACTATATAAAATCTTTTTCTTTTTCTTTTATTTTTTTTCTTATCTTACATACCACTAAATCAAAATCGGTACTTTTGCTACATTACCAGTTAACAAGAGTAAAACATCAACAGAACATTCAATGCGCATAACCAATTTTTCCAACAAAATAAAAAATATATATGTTGTGGTATCAAAAACATAGTCGCTACTTAAAATATTTTGATCGCCAGTGGCGGCTACATTTGTCAAGACCTGGGTAATGAGCTTATATGTGCAATTAGCTTATATATACTATCTTGCATAAAATAACTATTGCTGAGGCAAAAAATGGGCTTGCTTAAACTAGCATCAAGGAAGTAGCGGAGCGTATACGATGGTATATGCTGTGTACCTTCTGGATAACTTCATATACCCTCCATATTATAGTGTATACTATCTGGCCTATGCCCTCTGCATATATAGAATATACTGTTTGGGGTTTTTACGACTACATCAATGGCTAGCATAGCTCCTTATTGTGCAGTTCTATACTTGTTAGCCATGCTAGATTCACTGCTTAATTTATTTCTGAATTTTCTTTGCATTTAAAGGAGGGAAGAAAATTAATTCTCACATGAATAAGTTTTGCTAAAGACAAACAGAAATCTTAAAGCTTTCGCAGAAATCAACAGCTGTTTCATTTGACTAAAGAAACAAAATAGCGTTAATTTACTTTTTTTAAAATGTTTTCAACAATTTCATCACAGGATAGCAGAATATGATCTTTTTTCTCGGAGATCATTGATGATGACAAAGTATATTCAATGAAAAAATTATTTCTTCAAAAAGAAATTCTGTTGTAAATTTCATGGAAAATAGTCATTGAAATACACTACATATTATTCACACAATCGTTTATATCACTTATCAATTCAGATTGTACTTTTATTATTTCATTCTCACCAATTAAACATACAAAAGTGGAATTGATGATTTTATTCTGCTATTTAAGAAATCCACAGTGATGGAATATTTTTTACTTTTTTTCTGAAAGATTCTGTTTTGGGTTCTTGTAGGTTGAGAAAAGTGTAGAGAAAGTGAAAACTCTTATTATCTCTACTCTATTCAGAATTAAGAGTTTGTATACCAGCAGAGCTTAATTTACACTGGAGCCCACCGGAGCTCAGCTCTGGTACTTCTGTGTTTTTAGAAAATATTTAAATATTGGACGGAATTCACCAGAGCTCATAAATACAGGGCTCCGGAGCCCAGTGTAACAGAGATTCTGAAAAACTGAAGCCTAAATTACCCTTTCCTTTCCCTACTATCTCCAAGTTTCTGCATTCTTTTCTATCAAAACACTTATATGTGACTTACAAATCACACACGTAGGAGATGAAGATTAAACAGCATGTAAGATTTTCTCAAAACTTTTCTTATAAATGTTTTTGCTAGTTGTTCATTCATTATATATACATTATGCATAGCTGCGAACAATTCCTTTTTTGTGTTAACACTATTTGCGAATCATAATCCTTAGCTTATTTAATTTCAAAATTCTGCAATTAATTATCACAAAAATTAGGCAAAGGTTTCTATTCGGAAGGAGTGATAAACTAAAAGGTGGAATTGTTGACAGTTAAGTATATGCAGGTAGATATGTTTAAGATTTTTGTTTTGCTAAAGAAAAAAAAGATGCTTTAAATTTTGCAAATAATGTATGAAATATAGATAAAAGCGGATTGGAGTGATGGCAGGGTACACTACGGTTTAATACTGCAGAATATTAGGGCTGCGGTGCTTTTTTTTTGTTAGAAATTAAGCCCTGTGTACCAGTATCAGAAGAGTTGTGTACAATAGTTTGGGAAGTACTAGAGTATTCAAAAACAGTTTAACATTAGAATGTCCTGTTGGTGTAGCATAACTAAGAAAACATAATATTTTTCTTCCAGGTATTATTGTTCTTGTTTTCCTGATAATGTTTTAAGGAATTTTAAAATTATCTTCTAAAAACACACAAATTTTTTTAGCATAAATTAGAAAAAGTTTCAAGTGTAACACAAACAAAGATAGGAAAGCAGGAGGAGGGGGAGACATAACAGACTTTAGTGTTGAAACAACACCATACCGGCTAACTTAGAAAACAAGGATGGGTGAAGATTCTATTAGTGACGTTTTCTGAATTAGCATATAATTTTAAAACAGTTAAACAAACATAAAAGTTACAAAGAAAGAGAGGAGTAAAACAGAAATTCTTTTTAAACTAGCCGCCATTGGCGACCAGTTTGGTCTCCGTTAGATGTGTGCTAAGCATTGTACCATGTTACCTTTATCCAAAATTTAATTTACTTTCTCAATACTTCGCCAAATCAGAAGTTTCTAGTAGAGAAATCAAGAACTCCGTATTTTTATGGGTACTACTTGGTTATCCCGTCGACCAAAAATATATCGTGAAACTATAAGATTAAATATCAATAATGGTTGATCGTAAATGTCATATTTGCTTGTTTTTAAGCAAGTTACACGTGTTTACGTCATCAAGTTATTTTTATTTCGATGTTTTATTTGTATTTTTATCAATGTTATACTAATTTATTTGTTCTTTTGCTATTTAAAATAAAAATTATGTTAATTTGTATAATTTGGCGAGTGGCTTGGCGATTTATATAATTTGGCGAAATTGGTCGACGGTACAACTAAGTAGTACCTTACCTTTTTATGCTAGCCAAGTGCAAGTGATAAATCATCAAACATGTACAATATAGCAAATCTTTCCAATCGCATTTTTTCATATTTCATTAAATTCATCTAAAATATTATAATTTCACTCATTTTATTTAAAATATATAATTTTAATTTGAAATTCATGACTTTCACTTTTTCTTTCCCTTTTTTAAGAAAAAGAAAAGAAAAATAATAAATAATACCAAAAACCATGACTTTTAATTTCAACATCAAAGCATTGTTTTAATTTACCACACGAAAAATAAAAAATGTAAAAAATGGTCACCTGACATATAAAAAGCGGAGCGGTCAGCCCGGAACTATTGACGACAGTCACATGACTTAGGCTATTATTATAGAGATGGATGTGTATTAATTTTCTAAACAAAAAATTTTTTATACAGAAAATATTTTCTTTAATGCTAATAACTTAATTCTAAGACTGCTAACAGATGTTATTTTTCAGAAAAATATATTGACATCCAATTAAAAACTGTAATAACAGATTCAGCTTTCAATAAAAATTCTTCATAGAAATTTTAGTCAAATTTATGAAATTAATATATGCATTTATTAATTACCAAAGGAAAGGGGAAAAATATTTGAATGTAAAGAAGAAAAGGGAACGTCATCAATATAAGGGAGCCTCCCTTGGAAAAAAAGGGAGGCTCCCTTAAGTATTCAACACCAGTAGATAATTTAGAATTGAATGAAAAATAAAAAAAATTATTTATAATTCAAAAAGATGACAATTAAAAAAAAAAAATTGTATTTCTGATAAGATAAGTAAATATTTTAAATCATTCTTACCATTCAACACCAATAGATAATTTAGAATTGAATGAAAAATAAAAAAAAAATTATTTATAATTCAAAAAGATGACAATTCAAAAAAAAAAAAAAAAAAAAATTGTATTTCTGATAAGATAAGTAAATATTTTAAATCATTCTTACCATTTCCTTAGCAAAGAAAATATACACCTATGAAGAAAAGAAAACAAGGTTTTAAATACCTAATATTATCCAATAGTAATGTAATTTTATTTATTCATTTTTTTATTCACAAAGCATTAAAAATATAACTAAAGTTGAATTTGATAATGGCCTTAAACTTTTCCCATTTAACATACAAAATTATCAAATTTTAATAGATATAAACTAACTTAGTTATTGTAAAAACAAACCTTTGCAATTCTTAACTACTTGATTTTCAAATAAAAATTTTTAGACAAATAAACAAACAAAATTATGTGAAACAAGAAGAATACAATAGCAAGACAACAAAATTTTCTGTATTTTTTAAAAAGTATAGCAAATATTAACTATATACCATAGATTCTAGTGTAAAACACACTCAGGAATATAACGTGTACTGGAGTATGACATGCTCCTGTAGACATTATAATATCGCTCACCCGCAAGAAAAGTGACACATCTCGACAAAAGTAAATTTTACAGGAGAGGCAAACGAAAATGTGTATGATTTTTACTGTAACATAAAATTATAGCACTTAGCTCTTTATGCAGGAATGAAAACTTGCGTAAAAGCATAAAACCCTTAAAAATGAAGACGTGGGATGAGGTTTAGAGTGTTGAGTAATTTTATGTCACCATAATCCACCCCTCTTCTGAGGTCACAAATGGACATATACCATAATAAAGTGATTTCTCGCATAGCTACACTTATGAAACTGTTTGTGTAGCAAGACGCACTCATGACAGACCAATTAGTGGAGTAAAATGCAAAATGAGTTTCTGCGAAATGTGTCACTTTTCTTGCGGATGAGCGATATGTAATGCACAGGGGAACAAATTTAGCAAAGTTGTATATTTGCAGTCAATGCATATATGCTGATTTTTAAAATTCCAAAAACAAAACTATTATGAACCTAAATGTTTTGAAGCAGATTTAAATATTAAGATCTGATGAAAGATATGCAGATGAATCTAGCTAAAAATTATGCAGAATAATAAATTTGTAAGTGGTGAATAGAAAATAAGATATAACAGATTAAAAGACATCAATATACATTAGGTCTTTAAAAACATAAACAAAAGGAAATAAATTAAAACTTAGCTGTTGCAAATATAATATATTTGAACATCATCTTCTGACATATTACCAATTCCACATTCTTGTTATAAACATCACGATATATTTGTATTCAAAGATCTTTTAACTCGAACTATTGAATTACAACTTAAATCATTTTGATTTTAAAACATTTCTTTAAAAATACTGGTGCTTGTGATATTACTAATAATGAAATGTATTATAATCCATAATATGGGCCGTTAATTAAAGGTAATTAATTGAAGTTCTTTTTAATTTAATTGTGTAATATTGCAATAAAACCATCGGTTCTTTTAGGTCAGCAATTGTAAAAAAATAGAAAAAGGAGACTTCTTACTATCTGTAAAGAAATGATGAGGACACTTTTAAGCACAAATCAAACATTTTATTCATCTTGTAGAAGAGAAGTAAGAGGCCTTCACCCGTTGGTCACCGATTTTCAAAATAAATACGTTGCCGATAAAATAATTTATTCCTCTTTAAGAAAATCTTTAAAATGTAAGATGCAGCACTAGGTGAATTTTCTATAGATAAAAATCTCAATTAAAGCCTTTTCAAACCAACAGAAAAATAAATTTAACAGGAGTTATTAAAATCATAGACATCGTTTTCGACAATCTTTTTACCGGATTCCACATCCATCGGAAGACAGACTGGAGCCGGAGCCCGCGATCTTTAAAAACAAAAACTAAGTCATAACAGCTCACCAACAAAACAGATTCTGATTCTAAAATTAACGGAATTTTTAATTTATAGTAAGAAAAAGGGGACTTCAAAAGTTAGAGAAAGAAAAGATTTAAATCTATTAGAGAATTTAAAATATTAAGTTATTAAATTATACATTTAAAAAGCTTTATTTTTATTTGCTCTATGATCGGCGATTAAACCACACCTCCGAACGATCGACATCCATTCAAAGCTTACGCCGGGAGACACTCGCTCCAATGACATCATCACAATACGTGCAGATTTCAAAGGAGAAGCTTCCACTCAGAGCGTGCCGATACAGAGGAAAAATGCCGAAGTACGATGAAGCGGTGGAATTTGCTGAAGTATGAACTGAAACAAGATTGCTTGCGCAAAAATAAATATGGATTTAAGTTTAAAGAACATCAATGTATAAGGCCAAAAGAAATAAAAAAGTAACATGATTTAAACACTGTGAGATTTCATCTCACAGTGCTCCAGAGCTCCATAGATATATGGCCAGTCTCTATAATAAAATAAAGCCTAACATGAATTTATAATGGCCAAACATGAAAAATATACCTTTGTATTAAAAGAAAACACATAACTTTCGTGAAGCCTACTATACGAAAAATGAATACAAACTAATTATATTAATAAAATTTGGAAAAGATTTGAAAAGTTTAGACCTGCAATCAATGTTCTTGCTGCCGATTGCCTTTGCGACAAATCGTGACAAAATTCTTCATTTGGCGAGTAAACCAACAGTCAAATTCGCCAAATTGCGAGTGCTCAGTTTGTGTGTTTGTATATGTGGTATGCAATACAGTCGAGATTCTTAGGCGCGTTAGTGAACGATTGATGTCGCTTTACATGTTCAATCGCACCGTGCCATTTACATTGCTCTATATAGAGATTCTGACTCAACACCAGTTTAGTTTAACAACAGGCAAAGATGCAGAAAGGATTATGCGAAAGGTATTTCTCTATTGCCAGTTAATCACTATCTATGCTCCAGCATTGCGGCAGTAAAAACGTAAACAAAATTACTCGCATTAAGGGCTAAATAGAGAAAATTTTTGCTGGAATGCGCTTTTAAAATTAGCCATTTACAATACTATTTATTAAATGTATGCAAAGTATTATTGGCCGGTGAAATTTTTTCAATCGATTAAGAGTCGAAATCTCATAGACATGCTTAGTGTATATTTTCACAACGGTAAATCAAAGATTGCTGTATTTAATTTTTATTTAGACCACTAAAAGAATGTCTGAAACATTTACACATTTAAGAGACATTTAGAATGTACTTATTTTTAATAGTTTCGGTAGCGGATAATCAAATTTCTATTATATAAGCAATTACAAAAACTTAGGTTATTTTAGAACATAATGAAAAAAAGGGATACAATAAATGATTAAAGATAGATTTTTCAGTGTTTCAAGCCGAATCTATTTTGCTAACATTTTTGTTCATTTGGCTACTGTTTTTCATTTCTTATTCGCCAAATCGCTAATGTTGGTCAAAAGCCAGCGAGAGCACTGCCTGCAATAACTTCAGTGCCTATTTCAATGGATGCAATAGTATTGAAATTGCTTTGTCCTCAAACTAAAATTGAAACTGCTGAAATGGAGAAATTGCCTTATTAGATGTTTAATTGGATGTTTAGCATTTCTTTCCTGGTGTACTTGACCAGATATTAGTTATATTGTAAATATCTGGTCTCAGTTTCAAAATAATCCTGGAAAAGCTCACTGGTAGGCCTTATTAAATCTTTTAGGATATTTTAATGCTACTTGCCATTTAAAGTTAAACTTTTCAGATGTCAATAATTTAAAACTTCATATTTATAGTGATGCCGATTTTGCTCAATTTTTTTCAATGCAAGAAATAATTTTGGGATGGAATAATAACGCTGGAATAGATTTTTCAAAATCTCCTATTAAGAATAGTTGCACAAAACACATCAATCTAAAATTCCATTTTGTCAGAAATTTATTAACTGAAAATTTCTTCAAATTGAAAAATATCAATGCAAAGAAAAATCTTGCAGATCTTCTTACTCTTCAGACTCTTCTTACAGCTTTAACCAAACAAGGACTAAACAATTTTTGTGTTAAATATAACTTAATAAATATGTAATAAAATATATATTATACATTATGTTTTGTAATGCAATAAAAATATAACTTTTATTAAGTCTTTATAGTTAGTTATAATTATAGATGTCCAGATCTCAGTAAGTTGAGTTTTAGCATTTCACTGATTATTTGAACATGATGGGTTTAATCTTTTTACATTGGATTCAAGTTTAAAAGTCCAGGTTCCCTTCAGTACATCTATGGCAATTTTAAAAGTTTTTTTTTTTTTTTCTTGGAAGGAGAGGGGTACTTAAAAAATTTCAGTTTTCAAAATCCCATTTCTTAAGTGGGAAATGCATTGTGCATCTTATCTTAAAGTTATAGGACAAAATTAGCACTCGCCAATCGGCGAGTAACACTGAAAAATTGGCGATTAACTTTATTAGCACCACTGGACAAACTTAATAGTGACCACTCGCCAATCACGATGATCGAATAAAAATTTACGAAAGGGGGGTGGGTTAACTTTGTTTGTAAACGCGCCGCACACTAATCATGGCATCCAGATTGGCGATTCGTCAGGCCAGTAGTACGCCACACGTTATACCCATCTCTTCCCTCTTCTTCTCCTAGGTGAAGTTAGTTTTATTGTAGAGCTGTGACGTTTGTTCCAAGTACGGTGATATTACTAAACGCAATTTTCTCCTTCATTTCTTGTCATCATGGGAAAGAAACGAAAAAGAATTGCTGAAGAAACATCGAAAATAACATCTTTTTTACGAAAAATGGTAAGTTTATTTTCCATTCCTTTTTAAACTTTTGTTTATCTTGTTTATGCCATTCAATTAGTGAAATGAATAAAATATTTCTTAATTATTTTATAACTATGGAACTATGCCCACATGTCTTAATAATTACAGTACTTTCTATTTTGCCGCAAAGTTTCTGATTTTCACCATTTTTTACGAGATTATTGGAAATATAAAACAGAATTTCGCAGTGTTTATCATAATCAGAAAAACGGAATTATTCTATTGCCAGGAACCTTTGACAGTATTTTCTGAAAGATATGGAAAATGTTTTTCGATTACATAATTTCTGATTAAGAACACCTATCAAGTTCAGGCGTTTCCAAACAAAAATAAATGCAGAAACGTGTCAGAAAGTAGATCTTTTTAATTTGAGAACATCCTTAATATGCTTTATATTTTGAATATTTTAAACTTTTTCTCATACATCTCAAGGTACTGTAAAATCCTGTTTATCCCTCCCCCCTTCTGCAAACATGACGAAAAATAGTAGAATAATCAGAGGGGATCTAGTTATGACGTTTCCGTGGAAGAGAAGCATTGAACGAATGCAACTATTGGACGCGTGTTCTTTTTTGTATCACTTTTATAATTTTGCATCTGCAAAATTGTTAAAATTGCATATTCTTAAATTTCGCACTTTTCTGTTTCGAATTTTAGATCAAATTTTAGATCCTTTGAAAAAAATATATTTTTCAAATGTCGCCATGTGTTTCATTTCTTCCCTTCTTTCTTAGAACTTAGAAGACATTTTCAAAGATCGAAAATCTGATTTTCACGATAGTGGCAAGCCTCTCACGTCATCTAAAGGCACATCCACAATTCGGCCAATCTGAGATTAAATTGCAAATGAACAAAAGGAGAAAGAATTGTTTCATACTGATTCAGATGGGCATGCGGATGAGAAAGAAACGTGATAGGATTCATTTACTGTTTTAAAGCCTTTCTAAAAATACGGTACTTAGCGCAATTTTTTTTTTTTTTTTTTGCGTGGGGGGTGGGGGTGGACTTCGGATTTGGTACTGGCGAGTGCTTAAAAAAATGGCCAGTGAAAAAAAATCCATGTACTGGCCAGTGGCAAGTGAGTAAAAAAGTTAATTTTGACCTATACTTAAAGTGTGCCGATAAATTTAACATATGTAACTTCAATATTTTTATATTGGTGTCTTTAAAATAAATTTTCTTAAGTCAATTTTTCTAAGTTTTCTAGTAGTTTCTAATTTTTTAAGTTTTTTTTCCCTTAAATCACATTTAAGAGAAAGGTTTAAGTATTTAAAGATTTTTCGGCATGGAACCGGGTATTATCTTTTAAAGCATTTGAATGCAAATATTTTTTATAGTTGAAATGCTGGATGTTCTTTTAATTTAAATACGTTAAAATTTAGTTTATTTTAACTTTGATAAGGGATATGGTATATTACACCTCTCAGTGTCAAATAGAATTTGTTATTTGCTGTTGACACAGAGAGGTGGGATATATTTAGGAAGATACGCAAGTTTGTGTCAGTAGCAGTTCTCACTGTCAAATAGCCAAAGAACCTACAAATCGAGATTCACATTTTTACAAAATTCTTAGTAACTTGGTTCATTGAAGGTTTTCAAGTTCTCACTGCAAACTCTAATTATTTTATGAAATCTTGACTGCTGCACTTATATGTATGTATTTTTTAGTTGTGTTTTTGTAGATGCTGGAACAGGACATGTATATCAGAAAAGGTCAATTAAGAAGATGATTAGCAGTTTGCCTTGACTTGTTCTTTTAATTACTGTTTTTGATGCAGTATACCACTGCTAGACTTAGTTATTTTTATTAATTCAATTTAAACTTTAATAAAAGTATGTTTCTAAGTTTCATATGTCTCATATTTTCTACTGCATTAAACATGTTAGCTGGAAGCTTAATAAATCACATTCTACTGTAATAGTACTGATAAGATACTAATATTACATATATACACCAAGAATTTATATTAATTTTTAGCCAGGATTGAAAGAACATATAGTAAATATTTGTTCTGGTGATTACTATAAGCAATGATACCATGCAATTTCTTGTGATTATTTTTGTCAATAGAAGAAAAAATGTAATTAAAAGTTCTTACCAAAGTTCTTGACACAAGAATGAAAACCACACTTTATAAATTAAAATTCTTCTTTTATTTTAATCTTGAATACAGGAAATAAATTATTCTATT
Source organism: Maratus speciosus (assembly GCA_963932465.1). Lineage (NCBI taxonomy): Eukaryota > Metazoa > Arthropoda > Arachnida > Araneae > Salticidae > Maratus > Maratus speciosus. Next base: position 316,807,627 of record OZ010788.1, on the reverse strand, counting down.
TTGGCCATGCTTCTTAAATATAATGCTGAATTACTATGATAAATCCCAGCAGAATTTTAAATACCGGGAAATCTTCAATATCCATCTTCGAATCCTTCTATATATAAAAAAAAGTACTGATTTGGAAATGGACCAATGAAAATCTGCGTAGATACTGCGAAACGCATCTGATTGGTCAGAGCTTTCTTACGCTATAACGGGGTTACCAAGGGTGGAGGCTCTGTAGCCAAATTTGTCGCCAACTTGGCATTATTTCCAGTATTTCGCCAAATTTCCATAGAGTCCCACTGAAACCTAATAGGGTTTACTTGCTTGCAGAAAATCAACAAATTGAGATATTTCAATGCAACAAAAACTAATATTAGCTTATGAATAGAGCTTAATTGAACTATTTACATTATTTTTTAGCACAAACACTAACTATTTGCAATATTTGTAACACTAGATATATAATTTCATATTTAATAATTCTCCTAATTATGAAACTCTGTAAGCTCTAATGATTATGTGCTTGGAGATAAGGAAATAAAATTGTCAGGAGTTCGGGAGGAGCACGTCTTTACCAAGTGGAATCTAAAAATTAAATGCATAGAAAATAAGGGATCACAAAGCGATCCAGAATAGAAACGCGAAATAATTACGCCTGGAGTTGGCTAAAAAATAGGGATTGCTTCGCGATACTGAATGGAATCACGAAGCGATTATGTGTGGGGTTGGTGAGCATAGTGAGCAGGGGGGGCACAGCCCCCCTAGTTTGATCAAAAAGAAAAAAACATGGCAAATTCTTAAAAACAGGTATAATATCACCTATTATGATCCCATCAGGCTTGAACCCACTTAAAACCCAACAGTCAACCCTTTTATATCAATAATACGGGGGGGGGGGGGGGGGGGGGGGTTCGAATTGAAACAAATAGAATTTTAAAATGATTTGTAAAGGTGCAAGTATAACAGCTGAAATTTAAAATACCACGATGAAAACAACCCAATTGTGAACATTTCTCAATATGTAATCAAGCCACGACTCAAGGAGCACATGTCATGGGCTAACGTACAAGCCATGTCCAGGGTGACAAAGAATAGCGAAGGAGCAAAGTGCCCAATGGGAAAACCACATCGTTTATCGCAGCAAAAGATGTTAGGAGCACGTCATAAAAAAAGGTACACTCTAACTGGTAATAAAAGCCATAGAGTACGCAAAATAAAAATAACTTGTATTGGAAAAATGAAAATAACATGGAAACTCAATCGAAAATTAAAAGCAATGTGAGACTTCCCCATCCATGGAGAAAAAAAATTGAAAGGTCAAAATGATTTTAGGAATATTCCAAATGTTTAGGAAAATTAGGAATTTTAGGGGGAAGGCAAGGCTTGAAAAAGTAGTAAGAAATAGCGACCCTTATTGAGGCATGCAATAAGTCACTTAAAAGATCAAAGCACTTCTGGATCAGTCATATTTTTGTATGATTTTGCATTCCCCACCCCTTCAATTTACCATGATTCAGTAATAAAAATCAAAAATTATTTTTTCCTGATTTTCCCAAATTAGATATTTTTATGATAATTCCAGGTTAGCAAAATTCCCTGGTATTTCCATATATTTCAGGTTTTTCCAGGTCTGTTAAAGAACCATGAATTCATAAATAAATAATATATTATTAAAATTATTAATATATTTATCATTCAAAATAAACACATTTCATTTTTTCAAGATTTTAATGGCAAATAAATTATACTTACTGAATACATGTAATAGTCAAACAGCTGGGACATACAAATTAGAACATCAAATGCTATAGGTTTTAGTACACTCATCATTTGCATGTACTTTCCTGGAAAGATTAACTTTCATTAGTTTCCTTGATATTTTGATATTGTATATTCTACATGTTTTATGTTCATATTACATGATACTGAAATTAATTTTTACATATCAAAATGAATCTGATTAAATTTTGTTATAATAAGTTACCAAAAAGAAAAAAAGCCATATTATTATTTTTTTTTTTTTTCAGGAATTAGTGAATAAAATTTTTATACAGTCGAGCCCTCTTATAATGATACCACTTAATATGATTTATTGTTTATTACAATTTTTCTTGATTCCCCTTGGCATTCACATATTTAATTTATAGTAAATAAACCATATACAATGAAGTGAGTTCACTGCATTTATTGGTTAAAGCGAAGGTTTAGGGCAAGGACATATACAAAAACTTCTTACACAAGTTCCCAGAAATCTGTTATTTTTGTTCTTTTATTAGAGTTCTTTTCACATTTTTCTAAGAAAGTAAGATATTAAGAATAAGATATTAAGTAAGATAAAGCGAAATGTTCGAAAAATGCCTTTCATAAAAAAATTGTTGTCAAAATACTGAGATCTCTGATGCATTTGGGTAGATGAGGTATGTAGGTGTCCAGCACACAGAAAGAAAATTGTAGGCTGTTGCCATTGGCATCCAGCGGGAAATAAATGTACATGTGAAAGATGACTAGTGATAACAATAAGCATAAATCTCTGAATGTTCACAGTAAAGTTAAAATTATTTATTTAGTCTATTATGGAACAATGAAAAAAATGTGGCATTGCTAAACAATTCAGGATTCTGCAGGACTCATTACCTACAATTTTAAAGAAATGTATTGAAATGCTCAAACAATTTTTCACAATCAATTCAGATCCTGAGCAGAAAAGGTTTAGAATTGCAGTGAATGCTGATATCAACAAAGCCTTATTTACCTGGTTTAAACGTGTCAGAAATCAAAATGTTCCAATATACGGACCCTTGTCAAAATAAATGAAATTTTAAAGGTTCTTAAGTTTTTAATCACCTTTCAGAATTAAAATAATTTTAATGTTCCCTTTTATTAAAATATCCTTAATAAATGTTTAAAAAAAATTGTAATGTTTTGAGTAAAATAAATAAGCATTTTCAAGTATTAATTAATAATTACTTTGGAAATGAAACTATGATGGCTAACATATTGGTTATAATGATATATTTGTCCCCGGGTGACTTCATTGTAAGTGGGCTCGACTGTACATAGTATATTTTTTAGTGAAACACTGTGTAATTTGTCACTCAGGTAATGTTGTGAATTCACAATTAAAAAGAATTGCTGAATTCCTGAATGAATGTAGAGAAATAAATTGTGTTTAAAAATTGGAAAAACTTTTCTCCCCCCCTCCCCTGTGAATAAATGTCCTTAATATTAATTTTACAGATAAATAAAGCATAGCATCTTTCATGTTTTTTGTTATAAAATATTTATATACAAACGAAAAGGGGAGAAAGAAATATCATTAAAATGATGAAATTTTATGACATAAGTAAAAACTTATAATACTTATTAGAATTTTTCATATTTTTTACCTATTTACACACAGATTTAAATAATCCCGTGTTTTATCTTATCTTTGACTTTATTAATAAGTCAAAAAAAAAAAAATATGCAATTTTCATCGTATTTTCTAGATAATCACAACTGAGTTAGTATGAGGGTTACTCAAAAGGTAAAGATAAAGTGCCTCCTATTCATTTGAAACATTTATTATTGACAAAACATCCATTACAAACTTCTTACTGGTAGACATTTTATTTTTCTACATAGCTGCCACCACTGACCAAGAATATGTTAAATCTGGGCACAAGCTTTTGTATTCCACAGTCATAGAAGTTTGTCTTCTGTTGTCTAACCACATTTCAACTTCATTTAATCTCATCATTTCGTTCTGCTCAATGTTTGGGGGTCTTGTTATGGGCCCTGAATCTATACAATTTGTTTCCTCTGAACAAATTAATAACATTTTTGCTCTAAATTTGTTTTTAAACATTTCATCGCAAGAAAAAGGGAGTTTCTACTTATTTCTTACAGGCGAAGTTAATATAATTGTCAAGAAATGCATAGATTTGATGTTCCCAAAAGTAATCAAGGATGCAAACAAACAATAAATATTTAAAATTTTGTAAAGGATAAAAGATTTTGCGAAATTAAAAATAATTATGCATATTAAATGCGAAATTAATGGTATTTTTCATGCATTTTATTATCCATATTATAGATTATTTTATATCTACAGTTTAAAACTAAATTTTATTAGCCTGGTATAGCAGTATACATTGGGCCCTACCAGAAGTTTTGCCTGCCCTGTGCCAGAAGTGTGCCTGAAAGGAATAGGTAGAAGTTGCTGGGTGCAAGATCTAGGCTGCACGGCAGAAGATCCAAAACTTCCCACTTTAAACTCTTGATTAAGAATTCAGTTTGAATCACTGTATGAGCCGAAGCTTTATCATGAAACAAGCGAACACCACTATTAGCATTCCCCTATATTTTTTTTAGTTGCCCATATAAGAAATAGCAAAGTTTGGCAATATGTAGCAGCAGCAATTGTGGTGCAGGATGCATTAAATCAATCATAAGAATGCCTTGTGTGTCCCAGAAAACAGAAGCAATGATTTTTTTTTTTTTTTTTTTTTTTTTGATGAAATTGAACTTACAAATTTCTTGGCCTTTGGGAAATGCGTATGACGCCGTTGCTGTTTGGACTTAGGTGTATGGTGCTAAACCCATATCTCATCACCAGTCATAATTTAATCGAGAAACTCATCTTTTCATTTTCTTCCACTAACATTCTAGAAACCAGTGAACGAACACATAATTTCTTGTACCCTAAAATCACAGTCACAGCTTCATAAATATAGACACTTCAGGTATGAAATGTCCATTTGCACAAATTGCTTGCTCAGTTCTTGTAAGTTCATGAGTGATCACAAAAGGCCTACCTGTTATGTATTCATCATGAACATAGGTCCTACTGCTAGAAAAATCATAGCACCATTTGTTGATTCACAATGTTCCCACAAAAGAAAACAATTTCTTTCGGTGATCCCCAAGGCATAAAAAAATGTTTTTATTTCAGTTTGTGCTTGAGTATGAGTAAATTTGACTTGAAGAAAATCATTTTTTAACTGTAAAAAAAAAAGGTGTAAATATGGGCACCCCTCCCGAAGTGGCCATTGGAGGTGCTGAAGACTGACGGCCAGGATTATACATGATGCCACTTGTTGATATAAGATAATAGAGAGCAGTTGGAACTATTTTTTCAAACAATGTGAATGCAACGCAAGTTATTGGTCGAATTCGTGTTTTTTCGGGACTGCAAATTTTTGACAGGTATCTGAAATCGCTTTCTTTTCATGTCCTTATAGTTAGTTTAAAATAATTTCAGAGTGATATCGGGAAAGCAAAGATCCTAAGCTACTTTTAGAAGCATACCTTTAGTCATGCATGTCTTTAGGCTACATGTGAAAGTGGCCATCTTTCTTAGTTTGTGTTGGTGTAAATATGGGCAGCCTTTCTTAGTGTAAATATGGGCCCCCTCTTTTTTGAATTATCTTGCTATACAAGCACATTAAACTCTAGCTATGCTAAATGATGAGACTACTGAAACACTGCAATGTTCCCCGGGAACTTTAAATGTAGTTTCTTCGGTCAACATATCTCCTGTCCCCAACATGAAGAGAACCACTACTCGTGGACGCAAAGCGGCAAGGTTCAGTGTCATCATTGGATCACCATGCAAGGATCAGTTGACCAAGTCGCTTGACTAAAGTGCTCTCAAGAAGACATCATCGAGTTTTCCCGGAGTAAGAGACTTGTCAGGGCACAGGGGTGGGAAGGCCAAAGACCTTAAAAAAAATCGACCCATTAATTGATCCTCGGACTCATCCTTGACCCTCCCCTTGCAGACAGTGATGATAATATGAACCTGGATATCAATGATGGGACAAAACTAGTCTTGAGTGATGCAACTTGCACTTTTTGTGATGGAAAGTTCTGTGAAGACACTCGCAGAGAAGTGTGGGTTAAATGTGCTATGTGCCAAATGTAGGCACACTTAGAATGTGATGGGCTGAAAGAGCCAGTTATGTTTTCGATTTCTGAAAATAATTTTTTTCTGTAATAAATACATTCTCTACCATTTTGTATTGTTTTATCCTGTTTTAAAACATTTTAAACTAGTTTCTATGACTTTTTTGGGAAAGGGCACCCCATTATATTTATTATTTGCACCCCATTTTTTCAGGTGCTTTTTTCAAAGCTTTTTGTAAATCTTCGTTTTTGAATTGAAACAATTGATATTAATCATTGTTTTGCATCCTCTCATTTAGTAAAATTGTTATAGTTGTCGATGAAGGTCAAAATTCTAAATTTTTTTTTAAATGAAAGTCACTTTAAGTCAAAAACAAAAGAGAGTGCCCATATTTACACCTTTTCTCTATATTTTTTAAGTGGCTTGAAAAAAAAAACCGCAATATTACATGTCTCATGTTAGCTCAATTGTTTGTGAATTATTTATCGTCATCTTGTTACATTATTAATTTAAGTTAGTTGATTTCTTATGAATTTCATTATTTAAATAGCTCTACACACATCCTTATTTTATTAAAATTTCAATATTCATGCATTTTCCTTTTGTACCATTTACTACACCTCAATACACATGGGTTAAATTGTTTAAACTGCTCACATTACTTTACTTAAGGTGGTTCTCAAATTCGCAGCTCAACAGCGCAAAACTTTCTGACGCATTTTGTTGCAAATTTTTAAATGAGCATAAAATTGACAGTCCTGACTGCTACAATTTGGAATCGAATAATGTTTTCCATTTAAATTTTTTTTATAAATAAATTACTTATTGAGTAATAAACTATTCTTGTTACATGATGATAAATTTTACACCTTTCTAGTGCTGCCGTGTCCAGAAATTTGGTTCAAAACACTTACTTTGACAGTGTTTTCTAAAAGATCTTCTGCTTTACCAAAGAAAGGGAAACACTATTCGATTACATAGTTTCTGAATAAGAACACCTGACAACTTTATGTGTTTCTGAACAAACATGAATTTAAAAATCTGCCAGAAAGTAGTTCCTTTGTATTTAAGAACAGTCTTAATTAAATTTATCATATTTTGCACAAAATTGACTTATTTCATTAAAAGTGAAAAATTTTAGGATACATATTTAGAACTTTTAATTCATTATTCATTGTCAAGATATGGATTGAACTAGAAGTAAATTTTTTAAAAAGTTTAAAGTGTTGATTTTTTTTAAATCAGGAAAAACTGTTTTTTCGTAATAAAAATTTACCTCACAATTACCTTTTCTAACAGTTTGGCGGTCTGCCCACTACAAGCTACACCAACTTCCGTGCAGACTCCGCTAAAAATAGGCTAATTTGTTTTCATTAGAAAAGATTACTTGATTGCAGAAGTTTGATTATGAAGAATTTATTTAATAAAATTTCTCATAATTTGTACAAAAAATTGACTTATTTCAGCCACATTGAAAATTTTTAGCATACACATTTAGAACTTTTAGTTCATTGTCAACATATAGATTGAACTTAGAAAAGTTAATTTTAATATTAAATAATTGCTTTTCATATTTGCAAAAATTATACATGTATTTCTCCAGTTCACCAGGTAAATGGGCACTACTCTCACAGCACTTAGAACCAAATCTCAATGAGGAACTCGTATATCTGAAAACTTTGTGCAGAACAGGATAGTGCTGAATCAGTAAAATTAATTTTTATTGGCAATATCCTTCTAAAATTTATTGATTGTGCAAATCTTCTAATGAATTTTCATTATTTTATAATTTGGGACTTAAAGGGTTAAAATACGTGTTTAAATAAAATAATTAAGAGCACTATTCAAAATAACCCCCCAAAAAATTTGAGTAACAATATACATAATCAATTTTTTAAAATATGTGTTTAAGGATTTAAAAAAAAAAAGTGTGTGTGGGGGTGGGGGGGGGGAGGGCAATTTCTAGTAGCAGGGAAAGGGGGCCCCAAAATTTTCACTAGCACCGGGCCCCAGAAATGATTAATACGGCTCTGTTTATGTCTCAAATCCAAACAAGCTATTTTCTGATGTATTTTTCAATTATTTTTTGTGCAGTTAAGTACCATTTACGTCTAAAATTCAAACTAGCTATTTTCTGATGCATTTTTCAATTATTTTTTGTTTGCAAATATATCAAAATTTCAGGTGCTCTTTCTAAGAAACTATGCAATCGAACAGTTTTTTCCATCTTTCAGTAAAGGCAGAACATCTTTAAAAAAATTCTGTCAAGTAGGCATTTTGAACAGAATTTTTTAATGCAACAGCATGCGAAAGCAAAATCAACTGTCGTCCTGAGACAATAATCGCTTATAATTTCAGATATAAATAATTTATCTGAAAAGGAAAAAAAAAGAAACAGTTTGATTACAAATCAATTCAATAATCATGCGTGCAAGTATCATGCTTTTATGTTTTAAAACAAGTCAGAAAATGTGTCAGAAAGTATCACATTGTTGATATATTTTTGAAAAAATATTTGGGAAAAATATCTTTTTGAGAATCACCCAGAGCTGTCCTTAGTAAAAGCGAGGCCCAGTGCGAGGCTCTTTTTTCCAAACTAGTTAATCATTCTTCCCCTCCACGGTGCATCATAAATAATGAATGAAAAAATGGTTGGTGTTTATCTAAATTCTAAAATCAATAGTACCAGCTTATTTGCAGTTGATATTATAACTCAAAAATAACAAATGAATTGCAAGCAGTGGCGTAGCATTTGATGGAGGTGGGGGGCTTGATCATTCAATGATTTTACTAACACTATATATTGAAAATTTGACTTTATTTAATTATTGAACGTTATAGGATTAAACAAAGCAAAATTTAGCACACAATAATACTGGTAGTAAAATTATTTGAGCCTCCCCCCCCACACACACACAAATGCTACGCCACTGATCTCAAGTGTATAGCATTGGTTATACCCAGAAGTACAGCACCGTATTTAGAACTTAGTTTGATGCCTTAGTAACTTTTCTCAAAGTCATCATGTGTAATCAAATGTAAGCCTTGAAGAAGTCAAAGATATAAGGAAGCTCTTGTTAAATGCACATAACAGACTTTAATTTATATCTTTCCAAAAAATCATCCAATTCAAATGTTTCTCTTTTAGTGAGATACAATTAACAGACACAAACATATTCCAGACATTTTTTCAATTCAAACACATTTTTAATTATAAAAGTTATTAATAAATTTAAATTCAAAAAATTAAGAATTATGATCTACATTCTACATTATCTTCAGTGCCATTGAAATCATGGCTATGTGCTTTTACAGCTCCTTCCTATTTCCGAGTTATGGAGAAATTTTACTTTCCAACGGTCTGATGGAACAATTTCCTGCTATCGTTGACATCCACAGAAAAGAAAATCTTAGAAAGTAACCAGAAAAAAAAGTGTAATTAAAAAAAAAATTAAAGTGAATAGATTTTGTATTTAGAAATTCTAAATATTTTTTCTGGTAACTAATTGAATGCTTCCACTACTTTTCCTTGTAAGATTTTAATTTTATTTTTTGAAATTTATGAAAAAAAAAAAAAAAAACTAATATATTTTCTTTCAAAACTCTATTGAAAAAAAAAAAAAAAATGTACATAATTATTCCTTTTTCTGGGCTGCTTCGATCTAAGGAACTCAAATACAATATCAAAAGTGGGTGCTACATTTGAAAAATCACAGTTGAAACATTTTTTTAATATGTAAAAGACACCTATTTAAAAATTGTCAGTTATATTCGAAAAGTAGATACAATTCCATTTGAACAGTATCGCTAGGATATCTCTTCAAAATTTCGGTGGCAAAAAATCATGGTGTGAGGCTTTTTTTTTTTTTTTTTTTTTTTTTGACACAATTAGCATTATTATTTCCGTATCCCATGAATTGTGCACATATAACCTGAAACTGATGTACGTTCGATTCATTATATAAATATGTAATGCAATATTATTTTATTTTTAAAATAATGTTTATAAAATTTCGGCATGTTTTGTGCCTGATTTAATCATTTGCAAAAAAGCGTGATTTCATCAATTTTTTACTCGAGCCAGAATCAGCTGGGTTTGGAAATTTCGGGCGGTGCAAATCTACAGCTTTTCTTGATTGTCTTAACTATAATAGTGCCATGAACTAGTTCAATTTAATTCCTGAAAAATGCCACATTTATAACTTGTTGCATTTGAAATAAGTATATCGTATGCTGAGAAAAGAGTTTCCTGTTTAGTATTAAATTTAAAAATTATTAAATAAAAAAATGAACTATATCAAAACACATAATATAATACGTTTAATAACAGGTAAAAATCTTATATGAAATAAAGTGAATTATTTTAACATCTATGCAAACTATTGCTAAATGTTTAATTTCTTTTAATTAAAAAAAAAATCTTTTTTTTTTTTTTTTTTTTCAAGGCATGAGGCCTTTTTAGGCGTGGGGCTCTGTGCTGCTGCACTTGTCGCATACCCCTAAGGATGGCTCTGGAACCACCTTAGTATTCAAAATTTTAGCTATTACCTAACATTAGTTATTTTGAATTTATTCATTTAAATCATCAAAATTCATTTAGTCTTTAAACCCAAGTATTTTAAATATGAGTACAAAATTTAAATTCATTATGTTCTATTCATCAAAGTATGTTTTTAAGTATGAAGGCTATTTGTAATTCTAAAAAATAAATACCCAAATTTCTCCCAATTAAAAAATTTTTTATACAATATTTGACAAGTTATTATTTTTTTTCTTTTGAGATGAGTATTTACTAATTCATTAAGAAAAATTACTAAGCAATTTATACTCACGAAAAATTCACGTCTACATGTGTATTTTATTTTAAAAGAATGAATTAATTTAAAAACAAATATAGATTAATTTTTTGCATGAAAAAAAATATTGCATTTTTAAATAAATTACTATAAATAGAATGAGAGGTTTTAAAGGGTAGGATTTCCACAGTTAGGAAACAGCAAACAGAAAATGGAATCAAATCTAGTTGGGGAGGGAGAGAAGAAAACAGCCTGCTGCTCAGTGGTCAAAAAGAGGTTGACAGTGCATTGAAAACTCCTACACAACTTTCCAGTATCTATGATCGAAGGTTGTTTGCCGAGCGGGCAAGAAGCTTATACGCTGACCTCAAGGTGGGAGATCGGGGTTAGAATATTGGGCAGAAGTTTGGCCAGGGATGATTTGCTGATTGGGTCTTCAACAAATTAGATTTTAACAACAAGTGATATTTCAAATTATTTTTAAATGTCACATGCACAGAATTTCACCTTTAAGAAAAGTGTAAAAAACCACATACAGAAAAATATAAAAGGTATTTGGATAACACCATGCAAACTTTGCAGAATGAGAATCCAGACTAAGAATACATGAAAGATGTCCAAAGAACCATGCCTCTAAAAAACATAGTTTTCTAGAAAAATGCAAAAGAAAAAAGCATAGAAACATCAAATATGCAAGTATGCAAATCGAAAATTACAGCTCATTACGCCAAATAGTTTTGAGTTATGTTTAAAAAACTACCCATATTGCAATCTGCTTTGCAAGGTCTATAAATGGGTTCAATGTTAGGAGTTTGAAACTTTAAATCTTCATAAATCCTAAGCTACTTGATCAAATGACTTTTCGTTTGGTATCCTAAGTTTTATTGAAAAAGCCAAATAGGATGCCAAAATAAGGTGTTCATACTGAAAATTTCAGAGTTTGGTACAATTTCATTAACAAGACAACTCACTAAGCAAGCTGTTTTCATAACATAATATGAAAAAAAGGACATTATTTCAAGCAAAATGGCTAATTCTGATTTTATTTTTTTTCCCAGGGATAGTTTAGCGATTAAAGTGCATGTGGGGTTTGTTCTCCCTCTTTTTTTTTCCTTTTCTTCCCCCCTGGCTTGCTGTACTTTACTTGCGGTCAGTGCAATGGTAACTGCTAGGGAGTATTCATATCATACTTTGCCTTTTGAATTTTTCTCAAAAACTATGTGTTGATGCGTTATGATAGGTTGAACAGCTTTTATGTACTCATAGCAAGGATTCTCGTTCTACACAGTTTGTGTGCTGGTATCCAAACAAAACACCCAATGTAAATTAAATAATTTGGATAAATGATTAATGACTACAATGCATAAAACATAATTTGAAGTTTCTTCACTCAACAAATATAAAAATATATACAAATTTTATCAAGAATAGATTTTAAACAGTAAAATTATTACCAAAAGATCGAAGAACATTCAAAGCTGTATTTGTTAAAATAGGAACTTGCTTCTTCCTTCCACTTGTAACACCTTTCTTTGATAATTTAGGTTGTCTAGAAATAAAATAAATGAGAAAACTATAAATTACATATTACAGTGAGATATCTAAAATGGCATAAACTTATAAACATACATTTTTTTCGGAATGTCTTCAGTATTTTCATCAATAAAATCTTTCTTCAGTTCCTCTGGAATTTCAGAATCATCACTGTCAGATTCATAGTTTGTTCTTTCCAGATCCTCATTCTAAAAAATACAAATAGAAAGTTTATATATAGATATATATCTGTATATGTAATGTATATATATGTCTGTGTGTGTGCATATTAAACAGAGTTCATAAAAAGTTAAGTAGAAAAAATTTAAGGAATGCAAGAAATTTTCAAGAAGATAAAACAAAGCTATTAAACACAATATATGAACAATAAGGTTGGATTATTTATCAATATATTGGACAAATATTCATATATTTTAAATATTGCGATAAAAATATCTGAACTCTGACTCTGCTGATATAACCCAATAATACTGTCTTGCACACACCACAATTTCAAGCACCGAAAAATAGTGCTGAATACCCTATACTAATATTTTTTCCAATCCCTTCTTTCGTCCGATCCATGAACTTGTTCATTGGGCTGCTTCATCTAAACCAGAAAATTTATCTCCGTTGATATTCTCTCTTTCATTAAAATGTGCAAGTAAAGAATACAGCTCAAATTCAAAATATTAGAATAATTGAGAAAAAGTAATACAAAAAAATTATTTTTTATTTATTTATTTTTGATACTAAGTAAATGCAATTAAATTTCTTATAAATTAAATCTGGAATGTTTAGATAAGATTTTAACGTTTACAAAATATAAAATACAGTACAATAAATTAGGCATACAGCTTTCTGAAACACATCAAAATATTAGAATAAAATTTAGATTGGTTCAAAATATTAGAATATTTTATTTTACACAACAAAATTACCTTATGAATATGAAGTAAATGGTAGTTAATATTTTGTAGCATCCCCTTTAACTTTCATAACAGCATACAATCGATCTTACATACTATATACAAGGTGTTTACAAACATTTCTATCAATATTAGCCCAAATAGACTTTATATGTGCCACTAACTCAGTTTTACTTGAAGGAGGATTTTCTTGGGGTTTTTTCTTCATTATACTCCATAAGTTTTCGATGAGATTAAGGTATGGTGAGTTTGGTGGCCAAGAAAGTACCTTAATGTTGTGTTGGCGGAACTAATTCTTAGTTGACACCGAGGTATGCGGTGACGCTAAATCTTGTTAAAAGATGAAATCCTCTTCAATTAAATCTTCTGATGATGGAATCATGTAATATTCCAAAATTTCTTGATATATCTGAGAATTAACCATTTCGTAAATGATGCATAACTTTCCAGGTCCTTCTGCACACATGGAACTCCAAACCATGACACTAGCAGCAAATTTTTCAGAAAGTTTAAGGCATTCTTTATCAAATGCTTCTTGCTTCATTCTCCAAACTCGAATACTTTGATTATCATATGAAACACAAAACATACTTTCATCACTAAATAATATATTTTTCCAATCTTCTTCGCTCCATAAACATCTTGATTTACACAAATTCAATCTTATACACTTTTGTTTTGAAGTCATGAGAGGTTTTGTTTTTGGTACACGAGATTCAAACTTAAATTTATAGAGAAGTCAATGTTGTCGATGTAAAAACTTCAACTCCTTCTTCTTTCCATTTTCGGTGCAAGAATCACACATTTTTAAAATGGTTTTTCTTAACTATTTGCTTCAGTTTCCTGTGATCTCTAGCAGATGTTTTTGGTTTTCGGCCACCATTTCGGCAATTATTCTGAAATTTTCCATTTTTTTAATATTGTGTTAGTATTTTACTAACGCTTGATTGTGAACAATGTAAATAATTCGCTATATAACATTGATTTTTACCGTGCCCATACAAATCAACCATACGAAGTTTAATAAATTCAGGAATATCACTCACATGACCCATTTTAAAACAAAAAAGCAAACGAACTGCAAAAAGAATACTCATTTTAAATAAAATCGTTTGAATTTAATCAATCATGCCACCAGTTACGAATTGGTGATAATTAAATGAGAATTAATGTGGAATATTCTAATATTTTGAACCACTTGAATAAATATTCTAATATTTTGACTTTTCAAAATAATTTTTTTTTCAATTAATCTTTTCAAAAATGATATTAATTTTAAGATAATAAATAAGTTTAATCAACAATAAGTTCTTATTAAAAATATTGTTTGCATATTTGCATTAAAAGACGTTAAATTACCAAACGATATTTTCAATTTGTAAAAAAAGTAATTATTCTAATATTTTTAATATGAGCTGTATCCCAATATATCTTAATACATTCACGTGCTACTTTCATTCCCATCCCTGCAAACCGCAAATTCTATTGATCATTAGAGACAAATACTGAATAACAGTTATCAATCGTTTCTTATTCTGTTAATCAGGGTTCATACTCTATTTGAATAACAAAATTCCCTGACTTTTCCAGGTTTTCCAGACCATACTTTTTACAACTAGCCGCCCTTGGCGACCAGTTTGGTCTCACTTAAAATTTATGTTTGGGAAAGCATGCTAAGCATTGTATCATGTTACTTTTATTCATAATTTAATTTACTTGGACTCCCTTAAATATAATTAATATAATTCCTTAAGCTAATATTAGTTTTTGATGCATTAAAATATCTCGATTTGTTGATTTTCTGTAAGCAAGTAAACCCTATTTGGTTTACAGCGGAAGTCTATGGGAATTTGGCGAAATATTAGAGATATCGCCAAGCTGGCGACAAACTTGGTAGTATTTAGCGACAGAACAGGCTCCCCCCTATGGTAACACCTCTTATAGGTATGACGATGCATTAAATGCTGCTCAATAACCAATAAGATGCGTTTCATTCAGGCATTGCCATTAAGCAATTAACAAATAATCGCGATTTTTGTGCCACGTACGATAGCATAATATGTATATAGATTCCCTGACCACAATTCACGACAATTTTAGAAATACAAATTACAATTCTAGATCTTAATGACTGAACTCATACAGCAAAAGAGAATATACTGATACATTAATAAGAATAAAATGTAAACTTACCTCTGAAAATGAAAATAACCTATAAAATTGAAACTAAAAATCTACAACATTTGATATTTAAAATATAAAAAAATGATAAATAAAAAACAATTAAATAAAAAATCTAAAATACAGCTTATATAAGTAAAAAGTTACTTTGAATCCATCTAACTGAATTTACACATATTAAGCATTCAATTCTTTTAGACAGTTCTGCTATGTTTATTTGCATTGTTTCAGAAGCAGTTTGTTGTGCAAGTTTCAATTTTTCATCTTTTAACATTTTAATTTCAGCTACAGCTTTTTTTTTTTTCCTGTTTCTTTTTTGCTTGTGTTATAATTCTCTTTCTTTTTTTTTATTTAAGTATTCTTGATATATTCTCAACTTCATCACATCTTGACAAATTTGTAGAGCTAAAACATTATCATAGGTGCCAACCTCAAACTAATCTTCCGTAATACTTGAGTTAATTTGACCCTGGTTTAATATGTTTCGAGCCAGAAATTTTTTAAAGAAATGAAATTAAATACATTCCACATAGAAACTTTGAATTAAATAAATAAGCATTCATAAAATAAATTTTCTGGTTGGAAATGTGGTTAAACTGGGTTAAATTAATCCAGACATTACGGAAGATTAGGGGAAGGTTGGCAGCTATGCATTATGTTAAAAATGTGAATTTAGTAAAAATTCTACTTGAAAGTGAAAAATTATAACTTTTTTGTAGCCGGACATTGGAACTTGGAAGAATCTTGCCACATGATAGCACATTAAAAAAATAAAAGAAACCTGACTTTTCGATGACTTTTTGAGCACTTGTCATTTTCCTTGGCCATTCCCTTTTTTCCAGTCACATAGAAACCCTGGTTAATGTTATTGGTTCATATATATTATGATATATCAAGACATTGATACATCATGTCCAATAAAATGAGCTTGAGTATGTGTTGGTTATTGCATATAGTATTGATATTGTTTGCTAGGGCATGATTTCTCAGAATTAATTTATATCTGTACTTAAAATGAGAAATCTGTTAGATTTCATTTTTTTTTCTTTTTTCGTTGCCTCAGTCATAAAAATCCAGGGTTTTTTTACTGATAACTAGCTAAATTTTAAGATACTGAAGTCTGGAAAGTTTGGGGGGCATTAAATTGTTGAACTCAACAATTCTGAAGAAATTGTACTTTTTGGTAGTTTTTAAGGTGCGAGCAGATACATCACGCATTTGCTAAGATTTGTATATATGCCAAAATTTTTATCAGAAAAGGCACTCTCTTTTTAATTTTTTATTCTGCTAAATGTCTTTTACATCCCTTCATTTAGACACATTCCACATTTCATATTTTTCTAATGAATAATTTTGACTACAGAGAGTTCTGGTGAACTTTAATTATGTATATCCAGTACATATGAAAATAATGATTTACATAATAATGAAAAAAAGATAGAAAAATATTTTCCTTTTAAAAACTCAGCATCGAACTTTTATGACAGTAGAAATGTAATAAAAACAAATTATAATAAACTTCTTTAAAATAATGATAGTAAATTGGTAATTATTTCAACAATAATTATTAAAATGTTTTACGTTAAACTTTCAAAATATTTCTTTTATTTTTTAAAAACAAATCTTACCTCTTTTGATGCTAAAATATCTTCTGTTTCATCATCTTCAAATTTCATTTCGAAAGGATTATTACTTTCAGTATGCTTTTTAAAAAAACTTTCTCTTCTATTAGGGCTGCTTACTTTTTCAGACCTCTCAGGCGAAGAAGTGAAAGAAGAATTTTTAATGACATTTCGAGACAGAAAACGAAATTCCTATTTAGAATAAAAAAAGAGGAAAAATAGATTTTTTCAGTTTCTCAAAAATATTTAAACTTCAAATGAACAATTAATAGAAAAACTGAAGACTGTACAGTTTTAATAATAAAAGTTATGATAACTCGTTTCTTATAATGAATAAGTAAATATATTTTAAGAAATAAAATAAATTTAAAATTGATAAAAATGTTTCATTTTCATTTATAGATGTCTAATATAGTTTTTCTTTTGCTTATATTTTCATACTTATTTTAGTACCCACACTCCATAAGCATAAAGATATTTTATTTTAATAATGATATCTCTCTATTCTTTAAAAAAAGTTGCTGCCACTGCTACAACTGCTGTGATACTGGAATTTATTGTGAACTTGTCACTTCCTTGGCTTATCTTGCAAAAACTATTGTATATAAAAACATGAAAACTGTCAGTTTTATAGAGAAATGTATAATAAATATGCTGAAGCAGACAATTTTTAAATTACAGAATTATTTTAAATGCTGTTTAATGTGGAAATCGGTCAATATAGTTCAGTTATATAGTTACATAGCTTTTATAGGATAACCATGTATAACAATTTAATCACGTTTTGCAAGCCTATATTTGACTTGAATGTTGTGTGCAGTGTCCAATTACTTTTTTTTAATTATTATTTGTTTAGTTTTTTTTTTTTTTTAATTTTTTATTCAAAATTTCATTATTGGAATAGAGAATGCATTTAAGCTAATCATTAAAAAAAAAAAAAAATTAGCTTCAGGTTGCATTTGGCATTTGTCCTAGCTCATAATTAGAAAATTTCAAGGCTGCCAATGGCGACTAATTTTAAATTCTATATTGAACCACTTTCTCAAAACAAAAATCTTTCCCATACAATTTGACAACAGGTGCAAGAGAAATATACTAAAAAATTTATTTAAAAAAAAATAATGGTGCGAATAGAATATGAAAATAGTCGCCAGTGGCTGCCCTGAAATTTACAGACTCCTATGTGTGATAGATTCTCCTAGCCACTGCTGAAAAAAACACACACAGACAGAAATATTTCTTTTATTAATGCCAGGTAAACCAATCTATGCTAACCGGGTTAAAGATTATCAATATACTGCCTGTTATACAGAACATAGGTGAAAATCACTTTTAATTGAAAACTTTTAGCATTTAAGTGCATAGTTTGATTATGTATCTGTTAAATTAGTGTTTTATTTACTTATTAATTCATTTGTGAAATTTTAACTTCATTAGGCAATTTATTTATTGAATATTACAAGGAACAAACAAATGCTGAATTATTTCTGTTGTTTTAAGTGCAAATGGGTGAATTTTCTGTAATTGGGTTTTATGCTATTTTTTTGCTGGACAATATTTTTTTTTATTATTATTATGGTTGATTTTTTTTTTTTTTTTAAACCACAAAATATCAGTAAATAAAGATACAGTTTTATAAACAAATTACATTTGAAAGTATTTTTTCTATTCGATGATGTAAAAAGTTAAATTGTCTGATGTTTAAATGTCTAATGTTGTAGTAATTGTCTAATGTTTTATAGCAAATAAATTTGCTATAAAAGCCAAATTGATTGCTCAGACTGTAGACATGAGCATTACTCACATACATGTTTTTGTTTTATAATAAAGATACATATTTATATATATCCTTCAGAAAAATACAAGTTTTTGCTATTTAAAAATGGTTTCTATTTCAGATTTTTTTTTCTTAACAGAAAAATATTTGTGTAAAAACATGGCTTTATTTTATTAAGAACTATTTATTTGATGAATACAAAAAATTTCAAGTGCACAACTTTAGTAGTTTATGAGAAAAAGTACGCTGATTTAAGATAACTGGTATAACGCATTCTTACTGTCCTTATATGATATAACATATGATTAGGTATCATAAGAAAAATTACAAGATCAAGAATTGAGAAAAATTCTTTTCTGTGGAAAAGTAGAAATAAGGGTGAATATGTGGGGAATAATGAATATCAATGTTTAGCAGCTATAAGTAAAATGTTGCTTGAAGATCCGAAAAAGACAGTGTGTATGAGCATGTTTTACTTCTAGTCACCAACCTTAAATTTCTGGTTACCAATGGCGACCTGGCAATCGGAAATTTCATGCGCTGCTTCAGAATATTGCTCCATTAGCTTACTATGATTTAAAAAAGGATTCGATAATAACTGCAAGAATTATTGCAGTAAACTGTGAGATTTTTAATACTACTGTCAATAATTAAGCATTTTATGACAGTTTAACTATAAAGGATTCTTTTACTTAAGCAAAAAGAAAAAGTCATAGCCAATAAGCTTCATTAAAATTTTGGTACATTTTAGAAATTCGGTAAATTTATATAAAATTTGCAATATGCTATAAAAATTAAACACTCTGAAAGAAAGTACAGATAATTACTACATAAGTGACCTAACAAAAAAACAATATTATACCTGTAAATGGACAGCAGAAAATGCAGAATGGACTGGACAGATTTCCCAACTTTCATGTTCCAAAAATGTCCTCAGTTCTTCCATAAAACCCCTATAATCAAATTAATAAATGTGAATATTACTACTACCTTTGTTATTTTCAAAAATAAAGAAAGTAACGGACAGAACTTTTGAACGTATACTTTTTATTCATGTATTTGTAAGTGGATTTTCAATAAATTTTTTTGTTATTTTTGTTTTTTCTGATCAGCATCTTTATTTTGCATTTAATTGCAAGCTTCTTGGTAAATTAAGAGTTCTGAGAGCTTTACAGAACATCGTTGTTGATTGCCATTGAGGTTTCATTATTTTCTTTCATTACATTATCAGGGACACTTTCTGAAGTTTCTAAAGTATCAGTTCATCATCTTTTTTTAACTTCACAGAATCCTGCACTAACAAACAAATTATAAATGTAGGAGGAATATTCAATTCCATGCTTTGAGTAGGCTTTATAACAGAACTTTGCTTTCTGTTACACTATTTCAGGATTTGGTCGGCTCAAAAACAATTACATTAAACAGAAATCTGACCATACAAAGCAAATGATTTTGGTGTTTGTAGAATCGAATATAGGTGATCAATCTCTACTGATTTATGTAGCACAAAATAGTCGACATATGCCAGAACAAAAGACACACTTCGAATCCAGAAATGTTGGAATGACATGGATGATGCAAGTCATACTGAAAAATGATGTGTGTCACTCATTGCACTAATACCATCTAGCAATTGGCAAAGATATTATACTATTTGTAAAAAGTCTTTTGCCAATGTTGCGTGGCGAGATGTCAACAACTAAAGATGGAAATGTAATATGGAAGTAAAAGATTATGATGTAGATGAAATTATGAGCTCAGATTAAAAGAAATGGATATCCTAATATGAAATAGTAAGTAAGAAAGAAAATATATTAATAAAAGATTACAAATAAATATGAACATATGAAAATAATGATGTATGACTGAAGCAATCATAATAATGGTCAGAGATGAGCATGTTAAACCTAACAATATCTACCTGCAACAATACATAACTCTATATATCACAGAATGCACCGATAATGTTAATATTTCACATACTTATAAATATTAGGTTGTTGCAGATGAAATGTTGGATTTTCAGATGAAGTAGTTTTCAAATTTATAAATACTGTCAGATGGTGCAAGTGGTGTTGATCATGATGGGTAAAAATTTAAATTAAATTTCCAAATTATTTTTATTTTAGAAATTACAAAAAGTAAAAAGTACCTACTGCAGCCATTCGGAAGAAAGCAATTCTAAAAAACTTTGGTATATTTTCACCGATCATGACTCCCAGATACCAAAACTGCCCTCGGTTCAAATGAGTATATATTATATAGCAATATATCCATGTATATACATTACACCAACTTCATTTATTTTTATTTGTTTAATTAGTTAATTTAAATTATTATTCACTGTCGTGGAAAATATAATTAAAGATTACTATATTTAAATTAATCATTTATCTATAACATTGTATATTTACAGGCATTTTAACTGAATCATTATTTAATAACTTATTCATATCAAATATTTATTTATTTTTCCTTAAAATTCATCATTTATATTAAATTAATATAATTACAGTTTGTTAAGTTTAATCTACATATTAATATTATTATTATTAATATTTATTTATTTACTTTACTCTCTTTGGAAGTGATCTTTAAATATATTATCGTATGATAGAGGGCAGCACTATCTCTATTATAATATAGTGGAAATACCGTATTTAATCTATTTGAACATTATTGCACTGTTTTTCCAAACTCTATGGTTGCTAGATGTTGCTAATCTGAGGGCTTCCACAATTTAGGTCCACAGGTCTGTGGGCCACTAGTCGACCTATCACGGCTTCAGCAGTCGGGAATTATTAATACATTCATATTTTAAATACAGTAACTCCAAAACAAACACATAACTAATACTTTTAATGTGCCCAAATCTGTGTAGTTGGTTTTTGCCCTGAATAGCAATAGCAGATACCTGCAACTAGCTGACTAATTCTGTGATCCTTAGGTCTGCTATTTAGACTTTAATTTAGTATCAATTGACATAATGTGTAAAATTAATGAATCTTTTCATGCAGATTGTAAAAAACACTTTCACCAGCCATTATCCGAAGGAAACAATTGTTCCACTAGGCAAAAAAGGTGAGAAAGAAATGTAAGGTTCGCTCTTACTTTACTTTATAGTATTATACAGTAGCTACCAACATTGAGTATACAGAACTTTCTAATTAAAGTCCAAAAATATTAAAGTTGCATATAAACTCACATTGCCCCCACTGGCTTATATGATACAACCAATGCTATTCTCCACTATAGCACAAAATTAGCACTCGCCTCTCGCCAGGCATCGAGTAACACTTAAAATGTGGCGATTAACTTTATTGTCCTCACTCGCCAAACTCAATGAGCACCATGAGCGATGGTTGAAAGATCGATGCCAGGGAGGAAAGGGATGAAATTCGTTCGGAATTTACGGCATCCAAATCGGCGATTCTCCCGAACGTAAGAAAAGAAAGTAGCAGGGGTGAATCTGTCTCGAATTTTCCGAAAATTTAAGGTATTCGGTTCCGGGAAATAAAAAAAAAAAAAAAAAGCGGTTTCGATATGGTCGCCGAAAAAAATCAATTTCGTCAATCGTTCGTAGAAAAAAATCATCGATTCCGTCAAAGAATCACAAAAAAAAAAACGTGAATTTCGCCCAAGGACCATGTAAAAAACGCGAATTACGTTAAAACATCGCGGAAAAAACGCAAATTTCGTGAAAAGATCGCAGAAAAAACGCAACTTTCGTGACAAAATCGTGAAAAACGCAAATTTCGTCAAAAAATCGCGGAAAAAACACAAATTTCGTGAAAAGATCGCGGAAAAAACACAAATTTCGACAAAACATCGCGAAAAAGAATCACAAAATTCTTCAAAGTATCGCGGAAAATCGCAAATTTCGTGAAAAGATCGCGGGAAAACGCAAATTTCGTGAAAAGATCGCGGAAAAACGCAAATTTCGTGATAAGATCGCGGAAAAAACGAAAATTCGTGAAAATACCGCGGGAAAAATGCAAAATATTCGTGAAAATATCGCGGAAAAAACGCAATTTTCGTGACAAAATCGCGGCAAAAAACGCAAATTTCGTCGAAAGATCGCGGAAAAAACACAAATTTCGTGAAAAAAAATCGCGGAAAAAACGCAAAATTCTTGAAAAGATCGCGGATAAAACGCAAAATTCGTGAAAAGATCGCGGAAAAAACGCAAAATTCGTGAAAAGATCGCGGGAAAAACGCAAAATTCGTGAAAAGAACGCGGAAAAAACGCAAAATTCGTGAAAAGAGCGCGGAAAAAACGCAAAATTCGTGAAAAGATCGCGGAAAAAACGTAAATTTCGTGAAAAGATCGCGGAAAAAATGTAAATTTCGCGGAAAGATTGTGGAAAAAACGCAAATTTCGTGAAAAGATCGCGGAAAAAACACAACTTTCATCAAAAGATCGCGAAAAAAACGCAAATTTCACGAAAAGATTGCGGAAAAAACACAAATTTCATCAAAAGATTGCGGAAAAAACGCAAATTTCGCCAAAAGATCGTCTAAAAACGCAAATTTCGTAAAAAAATCTTGAAAAAAAATGCAAATATTTTCAAAGAATGGCGAAAAAACCCACAAATTTCGTTAAAAGATTACAAAAAAAAAAACGCAATTTTGTGAAAAGATCGCGGAAAATAGTAGATTTCGTCAAAAAATAGCAAAAAAACGCAGATTTTGCAAAAGGTCACGAAAAAACGTGAATTTCGTCAAAAAATCGCGAAAAAAAGCGAAATTCGTTAAATGAGCGCAGAAAAAATGAGAGCAATCGTTCGTAGAAAAAAATCATCGATTCCGTCAAAGAATCACAAAAAAAAAACGTGAATTTCGCCCAAGGACCATGTAAAAAACGCGAATTACGTTAAAACATCGCGGAAAAAACGCAAATTTCGTGAAAAGATCGCAGAAAAAACGCAACTTTCGTGACAAAATCGTGAAAAACGCAAATTTCGTCAAAAAATCGCGGAAAAAACACAAATTTCGTGAAAAGATCGCGGAAAAAACACAAATTTCGACAAAACATCGCGAAAAAGAATCACAAAATTCTTCAAAGTATCGCGGAAAATCGCAAATTTCGTGAAAAGATCGCGGGAAAACGCAAATTTCGTGATAAGATCGCGGAAAAAACGAAAATTCGTGAAAATACCGCGGGAAAAATGCAAAATATTCGTGAAAATATCGCGGAAAAAACGCAATTTTCGTGACAAAATCGCGGCAAAAAACGCAAATTTCGTCGAAAGATCGCGGAAAAAACACAAATTTCGTGAAAAAAAATCGCGGAAAAAACGCAAAATTCTTGAAAAGATCGCGGATAAAACGCAAAATTCGTGAAAAGATCGCGGAAAAAACGCAAAATTCGTGAAAAGATCGCGGGAAAAACGCAAAATTCGTGAAAAGAACGCGGAAAAAACGCAAAATTCGTGAAAAGAGCGCGGAAAAAACGCAAAATTCGTGAAAAGATCGCGGAAAAAAACGTAAATTTCGTGAAAAGATCGCGAAAAAAATGTAAATTTCGCGGAAAGATTGTGGAAAAAACGCAAATTTCGTGAAAAGATCGCGGAAAAAACACAACTTTCATCAAAAGATCGCGAAAAAAACGCAAATTTCACGAAAAGATTGCGGAAAAAACACAAATTTCATCAAAAGATTGCGGAAAAAACGCAAATTTCGCCAAAAGATCGTCTAAAAACGCAAATTTCGTAAAAAAATCTTGAAAAAAAATGCAAATATTTTCAAAGAATGGCGAAAAAACCCACAAATTTCGTTAAAAGATTACAAAAAAAAAACGCAATTTTGTGAAAAGATCGCGGAAAATAGTAGATTTCGTCAAAAAATAGCAAAAAAAACGCAGATTTTGCAAAAGGTCACGAAAAAACGTGAATTTCGTCAAAAAATCGCGAAAAAAAGCGAAATTCGTTAAATGAGCGCAGAAAAATGCATATCAGTTAGTGCCGAGGGGGGGGGGCGCCCCCCTCTGCTGTAACCTTTCTGAAAATTTCCTGTGAATTTATTTCATTGCAATTAATAGTAAAAATAAAATTTTTCAGTTGAGTGTAATTATATCGAATGGTAAGTAATATATATTAGTAAATTACAATGTTGATAGTTAGAAAAAGCACAATTTTGTATGGAGCGTACATAACTTTGTTTCTAGCCAGTGGTTTAAAAAAACTGGCCAGTGAAAAAAATCAGTGTACTGGCCAGTGGGCAGTGGGTAAAAATGTTAATTTTGACCTATAATGTCAACTGTAATAAAAATGCAAAAGGCAGATATCTAACACATATCATAAAAAGTATAGCAATGTAGAAACCTTCTACCACAAACAAAATATGCTAGATATTGGTCTTGCTGTAACACAGAGTTATTTTATTTTCGATTGTTGTGCAGCGATTGTTTATGAAAATTCAAATTTTAACAAATCATTTTGCAGAATTAGAAATATTAAAAATGCTACATGCTGAAAATCTCTGTGATATAGACATGTATATTTTTCCTATTTTTAACACCAAATTTTGATGATAATGCATATCGGAATGCAATAAATACAAATGGATTGAAACATTTTTTTTTTCTAGAAAAATATTTTTGCATTTTTATATTTTCTACTATATAGATAAAAAAAAAAGTAATATACTTTTTTATGTGGAAGAAAAGGGGAGGGGGAGATCGTGCATTGTAGTATTAAGTTTAATATTAATATTAACAACAAGCAATCTTTGCCTGCTATGCTGGTCAGTTTCTTCAAATGAACCTTGAATAAATAAAAACCTTGAGTCAAATAAAATATATAGGTGAATTTTACCTTATGTTTTAAAGCAATATGGACTTTAGCTGTAATGTCCTTCCGCTTTGCTGAAAACAATAATTGCTCTATTATATTTTCTAATGTGCAGACAAATGTTGAGCTATTAAAGACCAACTAATTCTTTTAGTTGATCATATATAGTAGGATTCGGTAAAAATCTACAGAAAGTTATGAAATATATTAAAACCATTCCTAAAAAATTATCTATCTAACAATGCAAATCTTATAAATATCCATTCAACAGAACTCAAGTTATTAGCAGCCGGAACAAAATTAACATTTGCATTTTACATACACAGTAAATAGATTAGGAAGTCTTGCCTTTATTTGTATATCCAATCAGTTGTTCAACATTTTTTATAACTTGAAAGTTTCAAAATTTTCTCGAATTTATATTCAGAGCAGCATCAAAGGTGGTTTTGACGGTGTCTAAGCACTACACTTGATCGCACTTTATATGCCGTTTTCCAGTTTTACTAGCAATGTACAGTAAAATCCCGATAATTTGGATTAATTGGAGCCAGACACAATCCAGATTATCTAAAATCTGGATTATCCAGAGAATGAGAAAAAATGAAATAAAATAAAACACACTTACAGAAAATCGCCTTTATATTAAACATATTGAATATTTACAATGTTTACCTTGTAATTATAAAGTCTGTAATCTTCTGCTGTGCCAGTTTTGTATACCTTTTGCGGGCCGCACGGTCACGCATCCGCTTCAGCATAAGTAGTTCATTGGGTGTAGTCTCCACCTGATGTTCAAAATAAACTATTAATTGTTCTAAATGAGACATTGCTTCATTATGGCTAATAACTTTTGGTTGATCATCATTGATAATGGTGTTTTCATCTGTATCATCTTCATTTTCTTAATTTGTGCACAAAGCTATTATTTCATCATCTGTAAGTGAGGCGTAATCTTCATTATTTTCTGATTCCAACCAATTGCTAATGTCACTGATATCAACATCTGAGCAACCATCAATTTTTTTAAACATGCTCACAAAATTTTCAGGCGTAATTTCTCTTTCATTTTCACTTATTCATCCTTCTGTTTCAAGCTTATTATCTGAGAAATCACAATTTGCAGGCCATAAATTCTTCCCTGACTTTCAGAGAGTACTCTCAGCAACCTGATCCCAAAATTCAGCAATCATATAGATTACTTTCTTGATATTGATTGATTTGAGAATCTTTACCACTCCATGTTCTCCATCATCTCCTAAAAGTTCATTCAGTATTTGTCATTTGTAAACTTTCTTATGTTCTCAAGAACCCCTTGGTCCATTGGCTGTACTAGTGCTGTCACATTAGGTGGTAAAAACTTTACCGTTATGTTTCCTTTTGTCAGTTGACTTTCTTTGGGGTGTGTCAGGGCACTATCAATTAGGAGGACAGCTTTGATGGGTAAGTTGCACGATTTTAAATATTTTGTAACACCCGGAACAAAATAGACAAAGAACCACTCTTTAAAAATCTCGCTCTCCATCGAAGAACTCGTCAGAACGGTAAACTACAAGTAAAGTTATGTTTTTTTAGTGCACAGGGATTTTTGGATTTTCCAATTAAAAGGAAATTTGTGCTTTCCTGATGCATTGTTATAAGCCAATACAGAGAGGCGGTCCTTGCTCTTTTTATATCCTTTAGCTGATTCTTCTAATTTTGAGGCTAAAATTTTATTTGGCAACATACGGTAGAATAGTCCTGATTCATTGGCATTGTAGATCCGATCTGCCATTAATTCTTCTGTTTTAATAAATTCTTCAAATTCCTTTTGGAACTTTTCAGATGCGTTTTTGTCACTAGACAAGCTCTTACCCGTCACAGTAAGTTGATGCACACCATGCTGGTTTTTCTATCTATTTAACCATCCTTGACTGGCAGTAAAATCTGGATCATCATTCTTCCAAGCAGACACTGTCGAGGTCCCTACTCCTAATTCACAAGCAATCTTTTTTAAAGGTTCACCTTTATCAATTCTACTCAATGCTTCCAATTTCTTTTGCATAGTCACAAAATTATGTTTTCGTTTCGTCGCCATAGCTAACTAGTATGTTGTAGCCATCACAAAATTTTCTTCTATATAAATCACATCAATAAAATCATTTAAATAGTACAAGAAATAACAACGATTTAGCACCAATTCATATCAAAGTATATCTGAATTTGAAGTTGGATGAAAATTCGTGCATTAGTTCTTGAGATAGAGCTATAGTGGAAATAATAAGTACAGAACTTGTGTGAAAATATAAATTATTTGAAAACAACGTTTAAACACACAATAAAACCAGCAGATTTGACCATACGTATACGTTTCATGAGTACTAGGACTCACATCCTCAGTGTAAAAACTTTAAAAACAATATCCCCCCAACTGCATGTACGGTGAAAAAAACCCAAATGTCAAAACATAATACCAAAAGACCATCAAGTTCTAACGGTTAATGATTTATCTAGTACACCATACATCTCAACTTTCTGGATGGATTTGTTGTGTCACAACACTTCACTTCCGCATTAATTTCTTTGGCTGTTAGAACTTGATGGTCTTTTGGTATTATGTTTTGACATTTGGATTTTTTTCACCGTACATGCAGTTGGGGGATATTGTTTTTAAAGTTTTTACACTGAGGATGTGAGTCCTAGTACTCACGAAACGTATACGTATGGTCAAATCTGCTGGTTTTATTGTGTGTTTAAACGTTGTATTTGATAGAGATACAAACACTGTATTTCTCATTGCCTCTTATCATCTCCTGTCATAAAACCTCATTTCACAAACTTCATTTTATTTTTAAGTTCATTGTCATTCATTTACTTTATTTACATTTATTTATTTCTTAAATAATGACAGTAATAAATATTTCTTAAACTTTTACTTACCCTCTCTATTGATTCTAGACAATATCCAGCTGTAGTAAAAGTTTCCTGACCTTTTTAACATCTATAGTAATCCATACCATTTTGCCGTTTTTAATTTCATTTCATTACCGTACTTCACCGGCAAAAACTTTCTTTCGACTACGTTTCAACTTCCGTGACGATATTTCTCACGCCAGATGGCGACTTAGAATATCGTTTTCAAATCGAATCTTGCTTTGCATCGATTCGATGCCGTTCTCTGATTGGTTCGTTCGTCTGAAACGACGTTTTCAATCCGACCGTTTTTATATAAATATACGATTCCAATCTTAATTACACGCACTTTTATCTTCCTTTAAATGGAAGAAGTATTTCAAGTTACTGAACGTGGCTGGACCACGTTCTGGATGTTGTGTTTTAGTTTTATCTGTGTAATTATGTGTTATCTTAAAATCTAATACTGTGATATCTACAAACAAAAATGTCTGCTCTGAATTGTGAAACATCTTCATCACGATCTACAAAATGTCTGTTTAAAATGAATGCTGCTGTTTACTACTAATGTCAAGTCTGTGTTTGGAATCAAAAATAAACTATCTTTATTTTATTTAATCTGCATATGTTTTTACTTTGCCTTCATAAAGATCATAATACTTTTTCTACATATTCACTTCAAGGATAATCCTTTCCCAGCCAAAAGTTTCCACATGCGTTATCTGCTCCATTTAATTACATTTTAACATGCATAATCATCTTATATTTTAAAGTGTTATGATTAAAGCACATTAAAGGGTTATGGTGGAAAGAAAAGGAAAGCCTGAAGAAGTTTGAAAAAGTGGAAGTTTTCAGTCAAGTGAGCGATCTTTACGTTTTTGTTTACATTTTTAAGTTACAGTTTAATTACGAAATATGTTGGTTTTCACTTATTATTTGCAATAATCAAGAATAATTATGCAGTTTTATGAAGGTTTAATTTAGTTTATTTTCACGAACTTTTACTTTCCTGATTTACGAACTTTGATTTTACCGACCTTTGATTCAGTTTTTTTTCAAAATAACTTTAATTTGCAGTTTTTATAGAAGATACCAAGAAGATTTATTTTAGTTTACTGAAATTTTGAGTTAATTTTGCTGACCTTTCACCTGTTAAAGCTGAACTTTAATTTTGATTGCTGAACTCTGTATTATTTAACGAACAGTTTTGCCGATTTCCGAACTTTTTTTTCCGTTTTTCATTACAATTTATGATGACAATAGACTGTTATTTTTATGATTTGACATTATGAAACTTTTTATGTTAGAATTAGTAATTTTTCCAAAAACAAGAGC
Organism: Maratus speciosus; assembly: GCA_963932465.1. NCBI lineage: Eukaryota > Metazoa > Arthropoda > Arachnida > Araneae > Salticidae > Maratus > Maratus speciosus. The sequence goes on along the minus strand of OZ010788.1, from coordinate 316,777,899 downwards.
TTGACAGAGGAAGAAGAGCTGATCATTAAGTGGGGGGGGGGGGCAGTTATACTGTGGTTACTAAAAGTTTTTTTCTTATTAAATTTTGAAATTTTTTTTTTTTTCTCTTTTCCCAAAAATGGCCACTAACATAATTGATAAGCTGAGCTCCAGAAATTACTCCACATGGAGCTGTGATATGAAATATCTACTACTTGAAAAGGGCCTATGGGAAATTGTTGAGAAAAAGCAGAGTTTCCCTGAAGTAAGTACCACAGTCACTGCTGAAGACGTCGAAAAATTAAAAACCCGTGCAAATAAGGTTCTATCGCTGATTTACCTTAATATTGAACCTGAGTTCAAACGGTTAATAGCGGATTGTTCTGAACCAGTAGATGCATGGGAACGCCTTCATAAAACTTTCATCCAGACTCCCGCACCCACCATATGACAGTCTTCAATAGTTTGATGGAGGAAAGGATACGACACGGGGAAACAATGAATTTATTTGCAACAAGGCTGAAGAAAATATTTATGGAAATTAAACAAATTGATAAAAATTTTTCCGGGAATTATCTCAGCTATCAGTTTCTACGTTTTCTTCCATCAAAATATGACACATTAGTACAGCAAGTTTTGGCCAGGCCGGATGATAGTTTTAAATTTGACCTCATTGTCGACGAATTAGTAGCTGAGGAGACCCGTCAAAAATTACGTGACAAAGATGGTGCAACATACGTCAACATTTCCAATACCTATAAAACGGCTGTAAAGCAATCTTCCATAAAACAAAATTCTACCTTTCGTAAAACTCAACGTAGAAGATGCTGGAGGTGCGGCAAACCAGGGCATCTACAAGTAAATTGCTATGCCAGAGTCCCAGGTAGCCCTCTGCGTTCAAGAAATGTTTCTCCTGTGCCTTATAGACGTCGCAGTTCTAGAGAAAGATCGGGTTCTCGCCATCGTCACCGGTATTGCTCTTCAGAAAGACGCTGCACTGATTCATCATCTGACCCGTCTGCTGACTCCTTCACCGACTCCTTTGCTGATTCCCGTGATGACTCTCCTGACATATCACCTGTTGCTCCCAGAGGATCTAGAAACCGGACCGAGATCATGTAATATTTTTCTTTGTCTCGGGGGGGGGGGGCTTTTGGCACAGTGGAGCTGCACTGGGCCCCAATGATTCTGTCCCTCTCTTCTAATGCTGAGGGTAATCGAGATTACGTTGTAGAAGTTGCACCTGAGGTTATCCCAGGTTCTTCCAACGATTCTCAAGATTCCCCGCTTGAGAAGGGGGGGCAGGGATTTGGAGTCCAGATGCATTTTTTTTTTTTAAACCACTTTTCCGAAAGTTTCCTTGTCATTAAATGTTAATTGGGTTTCTGAGTTTGGAATGTTAGTGAGATGAGCTTCTTAAAGTTAATTTTTCTGATGTAATGTTAATTTTAAGCTAAATATGTTTTAAGTTTAAAGTATCTCATTCATATATAAATTTTTCATATAAATCGTACCTCATTAAATGCTATTATGGTGAATTAAATTGTAAAAATTGTTTTTCAAGCTTTCTGTTGCTACACTGTACCTTCTGAAATTGTTATTCACAAGTGTTAAAGGATTAGTGTAGACGCTTGCTACTAAACTTTGTTAAATTGCCTATATGCATTTTTTATATCATCAGCGTCACTTGATCATGCCATAAGTTTTAAAGAATTCTTTTTAAAGAAGTTTATTTTACATAACAGTTTTTAATATTTGAAAGACCTCCAATATTGTGATTAACTGTGCTTATACATTGAAACTTATTTTATGTATATCATTAATTCTTGTTTTGTTCATCCTAGGCATCTAGAGCGCCATCCTATTTTATGTGGTTTAATTGATTCTGGTGCACCAGAAGACTGCGAGTTGTATGAATGAGCCCTTTATTCATTTATGAATACATAAGCTAGTTAGTTTGTAAGAGCCGTTAGTTCCTGTCTTTCGAGCCTAGATGTCTGGAATATGAATCATCATTAACTGTTTAATTATCTGCATAATTTTTTTTATATAATTGTAATAAAGAATTGTATTTAATGTAATATAGTGATCAAGCTGTTATATTGAGCTGATGCTGACATTTCCAAATTGGAAATTGTTAGATTTTTGAATTGGTACTGTTAAGTGAGATTCCGGGATATGTAAATTGAAACGAAAATTCGAAAAGAAATATTTAAATCTGATCGAAATAAATTCAATTCACATTCCCAGAAATCACACTATGGCTTTGATCGTATAGTGGCAAATGCAAAAGCGATGTAAACAATTTTAAATAAATCTGAAAAAGAAAAATGAATAATAACTCACCCCTTGTAGCTGATAATGACACAGAAAATAAGAATAAGCAAAATGAACAAACCATAATTCACATCAACACATTTATTTAACACTATTATTATATCAACTCCGGATCCGGGAATCAATAAATATATTTTTAATTAAAATCATAAAATGTTATATTACAGCATAATGAAGTATCAATTATATTAAAGAAAATTTGTATTTTATCTTCTTCCACTGATTTAAGTATTATTTTTAGCAAGTCTATATTTAAACGTGTTGGCTAACATTCCTTTTAAGTGAGATAGTCATTCTTTTAAAACAAAGTATTTAAAGTAAAGTCAGGAGTGGTATGCACTATTATCGTGATGGCAGGCGATAGATGAGAGTTTGTAATGAACAAATATATGCTGTTGAATATTTGAAGCTTGCAATATCTACGAAGGGTTATTATAAAACTTGAAACATAGGGTAAATATATTAATGATTCATATGATCTGAAATTCACAGTAGTAGTATCTGAATTGAGATTTCCCTTTTTCAGAGAATATATCAATCTTTAACGAACATCTGAAGGCAATTATCTCTTAAAGGATGCAATCAAAAGTTGAGTGAAGTAATGCGATGATTATAAGCTATTTAAACTTCTTGCTGATCTTTTGCTGTGTGGAATAATCTCCGAGATTTCAGAATGAAAAGCCATCCTGGAATACTTTCGACTAATCCTTATAACTGAATTTCCTTCAAATATGATGTTATTAATTGGAAAATGGCTATTGCTGACTGTAGATGCCCGCTGGGTCAAAGACCCAGCGGCAAAAAAAACAAGAAACGCTGATCCAAATATCAGTCTTGTATCTTCCGATAAAATTCTAAAACTGACTCTTTTTCAAAATGCCTGCCGAAATCTGGAAACGATCTCGGCAACGTCAGCCAATCAGAATATTTCTAAAGATGGTCTGTCGCTAGCACTTCCGGCGAAAAAGATTTTATAGTAGGATTATGACCATGGAATGGCAACGCACTTAAGAAGCGGGGAGAAAGGAATGTTTGCTATGTGGGAGTTCCTATGACGTTGAAAGGAATTTCCTGTCTGTTTTGAGATAAGGAATAAAACCTTCTTAAAAATTGCATCTTTTGGGATGCGAGGTGAATGGAAAGCAATAAAATTAAGGGAAACTATAGGAGTTAGAATTTCGTTTCTCTGGCAAACGATTTCAGTAATTTTATGAAAGTTTACCAGAGAAATGGAAAAAGAAAATAGAATATAATAAATGTAATTTTAAATGAAATAATTAAAAATAAAGATTTAGGATTTAATATTTAAAACTTAATAAAATTTTCTGTCAAAATTGAAAGATGGTAAAAGGAAGTAGATTATTAAAATTAACAAAATATACAAAATTAAGTTTATGTAAATTTAAGAAGGGTGAATGTTATGTAAAGCTTTTACAACATAACATTTTAGTATTCATCTTTTTCTTTTAGTAACTGTGTGATAATTTTGCATTTAATATTGTTGGACCTTTTTAAACCTTCTGTCTGGATTACGTCGACCTCTGGTCTTGGACTTAGAAGGTGTACCTTATAGCCAACAAACTTTCATTAAATTGGATTATTTTCTTTTATCCAGCAAATTCTCCATGCATTACTACTTCATCTTTGAATTTAAATTGTTGAGATCATCAATTGTTAAACTTTTTTAGTTAAATTGTTAAAATTTGTTAAATTTTTCCTAGTTAATCTTTTTGAAGTATTCGAAACTTCTCTTTAAACTTGTTAATGAAGTTCAAACTTCACTTTTTCAACCATTTAGGTTGTTTCAATTTTTGAGGTTCAAAATTGAACCATTTTTTCAAGTCCTCATATTGGGGGGGGCATTTAAAAATTTTTTTAGGTGTAATGTTTCAAGTTTGCACTTTAAAGTTAAAAATTTTCAAGTTTATAAAAAAAAAAATAAAAACCCTTCCAGTTTATTGTCCATAATTATTATCCAGTTTTTTTTATAACTTTATGCTGTTTGGTGATAGTCTTTGGATTTCTTTTTTTTTTAAATCCTTCGTCTTTGAGTTTACTTGTTTTCACAAGTTATCTCTTCTTTAAGAGACAATGAGAGGGGGGGCATTTGATAGAGATACAAACACTGTATTTCTCATTGCCTCTTATCATCTCCTGTCATAAAACCTCATTTCACAAACTTCATTTTATTTTTAAGTTCATTGTCATTCATTTACTTTATTTACATTTATTTATTTCTTAAATAATGACAGTAATAAATATTTCTTAAACTTTTACTTACCCTCTCTATTGATTCTAGACAATATCCAGCTGTAGTAAAAGTTTCCTGACCTTTTTAACATCCATAGTAATCCATACCATTTTGCCGTTTTTAATTTAATTTCATTACCGTACTTCACCGGCAAAAACTTTCTTTCGACTACGTTTCAACTTCCGTGACGATATTTCTCCCGCCAGATGGCGACTTAGAATATCGTTTTCAAATCGAATCTTTTCATCGAATCTTGTTTTGCATCGATTCGATGCTGTTCTCTGATTGGTTCGTTCGTCTGAAACGACGTTTTCAATCCGACCGTTTTTATATAAATATACGATTCCAATCTTAATTATACGCACTTTTATCTTCCTTTAAATGGAAAAAGTATTTCAAGTTACTGAACGTGGCTGGACCACGTTCTGGATGTTGTGTTTTAGTTTTATCTGTGTAATTATGTGTTATCTTAAAATCTAATACTGTGATATCTACAAACAAAAATGTCTGCTCTGAATTGTGAAACATCTTCATCACGATCTACAAAATGTCTGTTTAAAATGAATGCTGCTGTTTACTACTAATGTCAAGTCTGTGTTTGGAATCAAAAATAAACTATCTTTATTTTATTTAATCTGCATATGTTTTTACTTTGCCTTCATAAAGATCATAATACTTTTTCTACATATTCACTTCAAGGATAATCCTTTCCCAGCCAAAAGTTTCCACATGCGTTATCTGCTCCATTTAATTACATTTTAACGTGCATAATCATCTTATATTTTAAAGTGTTATGATTAAAGCACATTAGTTTTCAAATAATTTAATTTCTATAGTGGAAATTCTGAAAAATGTAGCATAGCAGCGCCACCTGTTGAGCGATTTGCACCAAAAATAAGCAGCACTAAATGATATCAAGGTATACCTGAATCTGAAGTTTGTTGAAAATCCAAGCATTAGTTCTTGAGATAAAGCTATTGTGGAAATCGCCAAAAATACAGCATAGCAGCGTTACCTGTTGAGCGATTTACACCAAAAATTAAACAGCACTAATTTATACGTCAATTCATGTCAAGGACTAACCAAATCTAAAGTTTGAAGAAAATCCGTGCAATAGTTCTTGAGATACAGCTCTTGCGGGAATCGTGAAAAATGCAGCACAGCAATGCCACCTGTTGGGTGATTTACACCAAAAATTAAACAGCACTAATTTATATCAGGGACTAACTGAATCTGAAGTTTGATGAAAATTCGTGCATTTTTTCTTGAGTTAGAGCTATTGCGATAATCATTAATAATGCAGTATAGCAGCGCCACCTGTTGGGCGATTTTCACAAAAAAGTAATCAGCACCAAACTATATCCTGGACAAACTGAATCTGAAGTTTTATGAAAATCCGTGCAGTAGTTCTTGAGATAGAGCTATTGCAGAAATCGTTAAAAATGCTGCATAGCAGCGCCACCTGTTGGGCGATTTTCACCAAAAACTAATCAAGTTCAGTTTATATCAAGGTCTAACTAAATATAAAGTTTGTGAAATTCTGTGCGTTAGTTCTTGCGATAGAGCACCCACAAAATTTTTGTCACATACAGACTAAAAAGAGTGACAGAGTGACAGACAGACTCACAGACAGACATTTTCTAAAAACCATCAAATCGTGTTCTGGTCATTCTAAAACGTATAAATCCGTCAAAAACCGGAAGTCGAAATTTTTCACGAATCCAATACTTTCTTCTTGTAAAGATAGAAGAAAGTAAAAATGTACGCTCAAAAACACTGCACGGCAAGGGAAGTTGTCTGGTAGGATTTGAGTGGATACATTCTCTCTGAGACACAGGGAGGTCGGATTCTAGGAAACAGAGCAGTGACTAGGGGGTTTCCGCAAGTGAAATTGTAGAAGCGTTTTGTCACGAAGACAAGGAAACAGCCCCGAGAGACCTATAGGCTGGCTGACAAAGATCGGAAAAAGATCCTTATCAATCAGTGGGTCTATAGGGGCTATTTTATATTGCTTTCTTGCAATGCTTGAAGTAAAACTTTATTGCACAGTGAGCTTTTGATGACATTTCGAAATAGATTAAATAGAAAACTGTGAAAATTGGAATTGCCAAACTTAAAGTGATACATAGTTGTTTCTTTGAAAGATTACATCAAAGAGTTTAAATAAGAATGCTTAAGGTATTCTTCCAAAAAGATTTCAGAAAAGACTTTTTAATTCAGAATACGAGGATGAAATAAATGAATGTTATGGAAATTTATCAATCTCATCTCATACTTTTTTTAAAAAATCGACCAGACCATCTTCGAACTAGCTGGAGATTCGAATTAACGGGGTCTGGATTAGCGAGATTCCACTGTACCAGCAATCAGAGAAACAGTAAATAATTTTTTTTTGCAATATAAACAGGGTTACAAACATCATTGTTTGTGTCTGCTTTAATATTAACGTGAATGAATGCATTTTGAAAAATTCGTTTTATCATCTTCCTGAAAAAATATCGTAGATTTAAACATAAAGCTTAGATTTTTTTTTTTTTTTTTAAGCAGCAGGTGAGGCAATGGTGTTATTAATTGATATGATTTATCAAGTTTTGGTAAATTTATCAAAAAGAGTCGTATCTCTTAAAAATTTTATAAAGGAGTAGAAATTAGGATCAGAAAGTTGGAGTTCAGATAATTTGAGATATTTGTGGTTAGATAATTTGAGATATTTGCGTCCATAGCACCTTACAATTTTATCTTAGTTGCTAAAATAATGTAAATGCCCGACCCGACACGTGACTCAAATGGGATTGGTGCTAATTGCTTTCATTGTGGCTTGGTTGACTTAAATTCAGGTTGAGTTTTTATTCTTGCGGGATCAGTTTGAGTTAACCTGATTTTTTTTAAAAGAAAATTCAGAATATTGTTTCAGATGAAAAACTACATGCTTTTATTATTTTTAACTCAATCATACTGGTTTTGGGTTCAACTCCAAGCCTAGACATTTTTTTTCTCAATTGCAAAAATATTAATTCATGTGAAAAACTATATATTTGAATATAAATGAGTCTTTACATTTTTATTTTCTACATAAATGAGGAAATTAATATTCAAGAATATTCTGAATCCGCCACTTCCTGCAGCATATACCCTCAGGATTTTTTTATAACTATACTTTTGGTTATGCACTATGAAATTGATATAAGTTACAGAATATTGTCAATATGACAAGGAGGTTCATTCTTAACCCTCTTCCCTCCAAAATAAATAAATAAAAAGAGCAATTTAAATTTAACAGCTGCGTACGGCGCGCCGATGAATCGGTGGCCGATTATATCGCGGAGTTCCGTAAATTGGCAAAGTACTGCAACTTTGGAGAGTCTCTGGATATGATGCTGCGCGATAGGATTGTTTGTGGGATACAGGACGAGGGTATACAAAGAAAATTATTGTCAGAAGCAAAATTAACCCTTACGCGTGCGTCCGAAATCGCCGTTGCTATGGAAGCTGCAGCAAGAGATGTTGTGGATTTAAAGATTACTGCTGTTCCGGAAATTAAAAAAATGCAGATTACGTCACAACGGCCGCGAAAAAACGAGTCCGGCGCCAAGTCAACATCGTGTGCAAGTTACCCGCGTGCAGGAAAACATTGTTTTCGTTGCGGTGATCCAAAACACCAGTCTTCAGAATGCAAGTACAGGAATACCACTTGTCATAGCTGTCGGAAGTTGGGGCACCTTGCAAAGGTATGTTTATCCAAAAATAAGAGTAATTGTTATATGCCTAAAGTAAACTTAGTGGAGGAACCTAAGAAAAGTTTAGAAAATAAAGAGTATTCCATGTTTCATTTAAATAATGATAAAGAACCATATCCCCCAATTAAAATCACATGCAAAGTGCAGGGACAGCCTGTAATTTTTGAAATAGATTCTGGTGCGCCATTTTCCCTGATGCCAATAAACTCTTTCAAAAAAATTAGAAGGTTTTGCTCTCCTTTGGAGCACACAGAAATTAAATTACAATCCTATACTAATCATTCTATTAGTATTGTAGGAATGACAAATGTGGAAGTGGTATTCCAATCAAGAAGAGAACGTTTACCGTTACTGGTGGTTTCGCAAGGCAACACGAATTTAGCTGGCCGTGACTGGATTATTCCGTTAAGCCTATTGAATGCATTTGACTCAAATATGAGCCACACCTTGCACAATGTGAATACTAGTCAATTGACTTTAGATGGGCTTTTAGAGGAATTCAAAGAAGTTTTTTCACCAGAATTGGGGTTAGTTAAAGGCATTAAAGTGCATCTTACCTGTAAGAAAGATGTAGTCCCAAAGTTTTTTAAAGCCCGTCCTGTCCCATACGCTTATAAAGAAAAAGTGGACAGGGAACTAGATCGCCTCGTTACAGAGGGTATTCTTGAGCCAGTAAAGACCTCCGACTGGGCAGCGCCAATTGTTCCAGTGCTTAAGCAAGATGGCAGAGTCAGAATTTGCGGGGATTTCAAGTTGACTGTGAATAAAGCGACAGAGTTAGAGCAATATCCCTTCCCAAAAATTGAAGACCTGTTTGCTGAGATGTCTGGGGGAACAGCATTTACAAAGTTAGATCTGCGAGATGCATACTGTCAACTGGAATTAGATGAAGAGTCAAAACACCTGGTGGTGATAAACACACACAGAGGCCTGTTTCGTTACACTCGACTGGCTTTTGGCATTGCCTCTGCCTCTGCCATTTTTCAAAGGGAAATTGAGAAAATCTTGCAAGGTATCGTAGGAGCTTCAAAATATTTAGACGACTTGTTGGTGACTGGTAAAAATAAAGAAGAACACTTGCAGAAATTACAAGAAGTTCTCAGTCGCTTACAAACAACAGGTGTAAAATTGCATCCCGAGAAATGCGAGTTCCTGAAATCATCGGTGGAGTATTTATGTCATCGCATAGACAAAGATGGGTTACACCCAGTGGAATCGAAGGTTAAAGCTGTTGCAGATGCTCCTGAACCAACAAACGTAGATGAATTACGTTCATTTATTGGTTTGATAACCTATTATGCAAAATTTCTCCCAAATATGTCAACTTTGTTACCTCCCTTATACCAGTTATTAGAAAGCAAGCAGCCATGGAAATGGGATATACAGCAAAAGGAAGCTTTTAAAAAAGCTAAAGATGTACTCCAGAACTCTTCGTTGCTGGTACACTTTGACCAAGACAAGGAGGTAATTCTCGCTTGTGATGCAAGTCCCTATGGTCTCGGTGCTGTTCTGTCACATGCAACCTCTGATGGTAATAGACCAATCGCTTTCGCTTCTCGCTCCCTGACAAAAGCAGAGAAAAATTACAGTCACATCGAGAAAGAGACTTTAGCCTTAGTTTTCGGTGTGACTCGTTTCAGAAACTATCTGCTAGGACGAAAATTTACTCTAGTCACTGACCATCGCCCATTAGTAAACTTGTTATCAGAAGACAAACCAGTGCCATCAGTTGCCGCAGCTCGCATCCAGCGATGGGCTTTGACTTTATCAGCATATGCTTATAATATTCAGTATCGGAAAGGGAAGTTGCACGGAAATGCTGATGCCTGCAGTAGACTTCCATTGAAATCTGAATTGGGAGATCCTCCAGTTCCAGTCGAATCTGTTTTACTGATCCGTAAATTAAATGATAGCCCATTGACGGCACATCTAATCCAAAGAGAGATAGATAAATGTCCTGCTCTGAGTCGTCTGAGAACATATATTCAAAATGGGTGGCCAAGAAAAGTAGCAGAAAATTTGCAAGCCTTTTGGCATATCAGGAATGAATTATCCGTAGAAGGAAATATCATTCTCAGAGGTTCCCGTGTTTTTGTCCCAGGAAGATTTCATGAATTCGTTTTGAATGAACTTCACAGTGCCCACCAAGGTATTTCCGCAATTAAATCTCTGGCTCGCTCCCATGTCTGGTGGCCTGGTATTGATCTAGACTTGGAGACAAAAGTACGAAGCTGTCTTGACTGCCAAGAAAATACCACAGCGCCCCCTTCTACTCAAATCTCTTGGCTCATACCTGACAAACCATGGGAAAGAGTACACATCGACCACGCAGGTCCTGTGAAAGGTCATTGGCTATTAATTGTGATTGATGCTAAAACAAAGTGGCTGGAAGTGATCCCGGTTCCTAACACAACTGCAGTGTCAACCATCACAACTCTGCGAAATCTTTTTGCCCGCTTCAGGTTACCACAGAGTGTGGTGAGTGATAACGGACCTGGGTTCCGCAGTGATGAATTCACTTATTTTTTGAAGAAAAATGGCATTGCGCCTATAAAATCAGCACCATACCACCCGAATTCAAATGGTTTAGCAGAACGAGCAGTACGCACCGTAAAATCTGCGTTGAAGAAAACTAAGGAAGGAACGGAGAGACTGGCTAGGTTTCTTCTAAACTTCAGAAACACACCGTCAGCATCAACAGGTATATCACCAGCTGTTGCAATGTTTGGGCGTCCCCTTCGCATGCGTTTAGATCTTATCCGCAATGCTGGGACTCAAATTCCTGAGAAGGAAGAAACTCGGATTAAATTCACAGAAGGCACTCCAGTCTGGGTGCGCTCATTTAGCCGCGGTCCGTCATGGGTCGCAGGAACTGTCATATGCCCAATGGGCAATTCTATGTGCAAAATCAAGACTACGTGGGGTATTTGGTCACGCCATATTGACCAAGTCCGCTACAGACATAATGTGTGTGAAAGTCCTCCAGTTCTGGGTGTGTCAGCACCTTCTCCTCCAGCCCCAAATGTATCTGATTCTTCTACTTCACAACCTGGAGGTGAGGTGGATTTACCACCTGCTGATGTTAATGCAGATTCCCCAGCTGATCAGGGTACAACCACCCCGGTACCTCCAGTACTGTCTCAACAGGTAAGTGTCCTAGACATAGGCAACAGTTCGCAGGCAGACCCCCCGGCGCTCTCGCCACAAGTAGTGAGACAGAATGCAGGCATTCCTCAACTAAGACGCTCAGCTCGTCCAAAGACAAAACCTTCACGTCTGCAATATTAGACTCTAGTGCTCTAGAACTGTTTATCCATGATTTTGAACTATGTTAAGGACTGAATTTATTATTTATTTGAACTGTTGCATGTCTACAGAACTTTTATGTTTTTTCTGTGTATCTTTCTTTAAGAAGGAAGGGAATGTTATAATCTGTTCTGTCTGATACTAGATGGCGCCATCAGCGCATGTAAAACGTACCTGGCCGAGATCGGCATTTTTGGAGTCAGTTGCTTGCGAGCCGCGATGTAAGATGGTCGGATCTTGGATCCGCATGTAATAAATATTAATTTAGTTGCATCCCGCGTAATTATGCTTTTATTACTTTAATCACACTCGGTAGTTACTTCACATCATCATATAGAATTCGTTAGAAAATAGATAGTAACATGAATACACAAATATTTAATGAGATTCAGCAAAACTTTTTTCTTGCTTAATAGGGAACAGAAGAAGCCCATAAATATAACCAATCCAAGCCTCAAATTAAAAAACTTGGAACACCTGCATTTAAATATAATGATCCAGCTACTAACTCACTACCTCTTTAGTGTTTAAAATTGATACATCCACTTTTCTCACCCTTCATTGTTTAAAAAATCTATGATAATAATAAAATTTTAAATTATATAAAAATATTTTACAACTTTTCTAATTGTTTACTGAATGAAAATTAACCACCCTGTAAGTGAGGTGCAACAGCTGGAAATCACTCCCTTAAGATGTTAAAAAAATTAATAGAAATTTTTGTAGCACAAAAAAACTTATTTCAGAAATATATTCGTATTAGAGGAACAGATAGATAAAACTGAAACTTTTTTTTAAATTTTTAAAAAATAAAAAAATCAATAAAACATATCGAGGGAGAAATAGATTGAAATATGAGTAAACTATAACAAATTTTCATAAATAAATAAAATTTGATTATGCTTGAAATAGTAAATGAAATTAAATAATTTTATAGAAGTGTACTTCGAAAATGGTTAATTTTTTTTTCATATAATATATTAAATATTATTTTCATTTTTAAAATACCTGTGGTAATTTCTAAAATAATTTACAGACTGCTTCCTCACAGATTCCTGTAAATCTTCTGAACGACTACCACAAAAATCTTCTCCTATATCTATCAGCCTGAAAGCAAAAAATAAAATACATTTAATAATTTATTCTTTTTAAATTTCCTTTAAAATTTTTCATCATTCATATTTAATAAATAAGCAAAATAAAGACACTTTCCAATCAAGAAAAAAAAGGTATATATAAAACTAATAATATTCCCAATTAGGAAACTAAGGCTTGAATAATAAGAAGGGTTAGTATAGTTTTTAATTTTTCATTACCAAAATATCATAGTCAGGGTCATATCAGCGTCATATTTTACACATTGTTGCAATATAAAATTGAAAATTTTCCATGAACACAACTATTTTCAACAAAATCATATGTACCTGCACATAGAGGGGGTTCAAAAAATGGAGGGAGCATTTAAAAAATTAATTAAAGAAAAATGGAAAACAATAGAAATGCACTGTTTGCTGCATTCTACTTGGGAAACCAGTAAATTTCTGGTTTCCCAAAAAAAAGCACCGGTAAAATAAACAGAAAAAACTTATTTACCATCTTTTTAGACAACTGAAAATATTGATCTTAAAAAGAGAGTTCAACCAAAAATTCGGTTTTGTTTTCGGCAAAAATATTGTCAGTCGGGACCAAAACAAGGTGTATTACTAAAATCTCGTTTCTTCCTTCGGTATTTTTCATCATCACGCAGCAGTTTAAGCTGTATTTTCTTAAATGAGAGACTGTTTATTTATTGCAATAAACTTCACTATTTATAATGGCTCAATACATATATGACAAAATTTTGAAAAAGCCTTCCACATACTCATTAAAAACTGCAGACTTAATAGTCATATAATTTTTTTAGTTTGAATGCCGCAAAAGTGTTTTGAATGCAATCAAGGATTAGAAGAAAAGTAGAGAATAAAACATTAATGATCATTTACAAAAATCATAAACAGTGTTTTCAACAGGTTTAAACAGTTTTGTACAAAAGTGTTTGTCCACTAATTATTATTTTATGTCCAATTTTTTGGATCGATTTCAACTTGAGATATTTGATAACACTTTAAAATTTTAAAGAAGGTGGAAGAGTTTTGGGGGAGGGAGGGAAAGGGTGCAGTAATTTTTCATAAAACCGCAGCGTTTTCTACAATAAGTATTCTTTATATGTTGTTTTCACACAAAGACTTAAATATTATTTATTAAATATAAAAATTTCAAAGAGGGGGGTGGGTAAATTCCAGGGGTGCGAGAGTGGACCCACATGGGAGCAATTTTCAAACTTTTCAGAAATCCTCATGTAATACAGCATCAGAAAGCCCTCGGACCACTCTTTCATATTATGACCCTTTCTTCCCCCCCACCAGGTGTCAATTTTTTAACTTACTTCTGAATTAAGCTACAGCGAGATTCAACCTCATTTGAAGGCTTGACCGAAGGTGAAACTCCTCAAGGGTCTTAGATTGGTGGGGTCTATTTTTGACACCAGGCTATTAGGGGCACTCCCTCCATGGGGAAGACAGATATTTTCATGTTACATATCATTTTAAAGCTTTTGACCTGTGCATTACTAAGCACCCACTTCTTCCCTATTAACTTATTTTTTCAATCATAGAGGGCATTTTAAAGTTTTAATTTGTTCATTAATACCGCATACAATTTTCCAAAAAGTCATGAAAAAAAATTATATAACAAATCTCAACAATTAGCTGCTTCTCTCTCATTTTCACACAGTGAGCAGGGACATATTTCAGACAAAGTTGAGTTAAAGATATATCATACAAATTTAAGGTTCATTTATGAATATTATCACGGGCCCGGGCAACGCCGGCGAGTCAGGTAGTATTACATAAAAATAACAATCAATTTTGGAGGCAGAACAGTTTTTGTAACATTGTTTTTTCTAAAAATCATGTTTTTTAGAAAATGCATTTAATCTTTTTATTTCTGAAAATCAAATAAAAATATTCATCCCAATGTTTAAAAATCTCCAGATTTGTATGACGTACCTAGCAATCATTTTTGGAGGGAGAACATTTTTTGTCACATTGTTTTTTCTAAAAATCATGTCTTTCAGAAAATACATCTATTTTTTTTAATTCTGAAAATCAACTAGAAATGTTCACCCAAGTTTTTAAAAATCTCCAGATTTGCATGATTTACTTTCTTAACCTAAAATAGGGCGCTCGGCCCCCTACGAGCTATGCTCGCCAACCTTTGTCCAGACACCGTAGACTCTAAATGCACGCTAATTTGATCGGCTTTAAAAAGATTTCGAAAGATTGAATTATAATTTAAAAAACAGTGGCGATCTCTCTATAAACGGATTTCTATTCATTTCTGTTTGATTGGGGAATTTTAACGCCAAATCCGTTGCGGTACTACTTGATTATCCCATCGACCAATTTCGCCAAATTATATAAATCGCCAAACCACTCGCCAAATTATACAAATTGACATAATTTTTATTTTAAATAACGAAAAAACAAATAAATTAGTACAACATTAAAAATACAAATAAAACATCGAAATAAAAATAACTTGATGATGTAGACACGTGTAACAACATTTCAAAATAAGCTAATATAAAAGGAATTAAGTAAACAGAGTCTTTGTATCCTGGTATTTTTTAACAAAGTGAAAAGAAAGTTCTTTTTAATGAGACATTTTAAATTAATCGTTTTTAATCTGGCGTAATTTTGACCAAACTATTCTTTCTCTTTTTAATATTCACGTGAAAATACTTGTGTTAGAAATGAAATATTATTTGCGCTTTCCTAACAAAAATAGTTGAAAAGTATCCTCTTAAAATATAAAATAAATGTCTAGCGCAATTTCTAAATTTAAACCGTTTTGCAATATTATTTTGTGTTCCTTTTATGTAATAACTGTAATGTGACGTAAATATGACGTAATTTCTCCTATTTAAGACTTCTAACGCATGTTAATAAATTTATTGTTTTACAAATTCCTTTCCTCTTAAAATTCACGTGTAATTATAGTTTTTATGACGTAATTTTTATTAAGTTCCTGCTTTTTGTACATAATTATTTAATTCTAATTCCAAATGTTTTTTTCTGTTTATAATAGTCACGTGTAAATAAATTTTTAATTTATTTACACGTATAATTTTTTTTTTTTTTCTTTTTTTGAAGCAAACTTTGTTGTTTCCGCTGTTTATACAGTTCGCAACAGTTTAAATTAATATCACTTACTAAAATCTGTTAAAAATATGTCTAGAAATGCTGAAAATCTGAATTTAAAATAGAAATAAAACCTCAAAAAATTAGTCAAAATAAAAAAAGTAATGCAATCTGCACTCCGGCAAATTCTAACGCATAAAATGATCTAAAAATGATTAAATTCCTATGAACAGTTTTTGCTCCTATAAAACTTTTTTAGTAGAACGATTTTGTCTAACTTTAGCATTAAATATCTCTTAAAATAATTCTTCGATCTGAAAACTGTCTGCATCAGCGTGTTTATCAAACATTTCTGTATAATACTACCAATTTTCATATTTTTGTATGCATTATTTTTCTTAATATTAACGAAGAAAGACCTCCGGTCACAAAAAATTCAAAACCGGCGGCGGTGACAGCGGTAGTTACTTTTTTTTTAGAATAGAGAGATATTAGAAAATATTTTCAATTTTTATTGATTAAATATATATTTCCAGTTACTTAAATACACATTCTGGTTTAAGACATAAGACAAAAAGAGCCATAATTAATTACACTTCCAATGATACAGAACATACAGTAAACAAATATTCCTTAATAATCTTAGAAACAAATGATCAAAAAAAAATTTGTGATGTTTGCAGAAAATTGGCTATTTAAACAGTGTATAAAAACATTGATTGCGGATAATTTTTTGCAAACTCGGAAATTTTTCTATGAGTGGCATTCATTTGCATTTTTACTTTCTGTTTATATCTAAAGGAAAATACATCTAAATGGCAACGTAGCGGTATAAAACTCATAGTTAAGGTTATTTACTTTTGCATTAAGTAAATCAAAACTTCAGATTTCAATCCACACAAAATTCCATTTTATAAAAACAGGATCTTTCCAAAATTACATTCTCTAAAATTATATTATATAAAGTTATATAAATATGCGAGATTTTGACGATTGAAAATTTTAATTATTTGAAGTTTACAGCTCTGCAAATGCTACAGACGTACCATAAAAAATTTCCTGTTAATATCAATTCAGTATATTTTTTTATCAACATAACACATTGCTAAAATTATCCAAATGGGTTTAAAACAATTATTACTGTAATAAACATAAAATAAAGATTGCTAAAAAATAAAAATAATAAAAAACAATTGTGTGCATGATCTTTTTTTCACAAATAAATAAGAAAACAGAAACTTTTTTGATATAAAACTGAACTTAGGGAAAAAAATCCATCATTTCAGTGCTTAGATATAGCTACATTTAAAATAAGCAGATTTTTATTAAAAGGTCACGATAAATATACCAAGAAAAATATACTGAAAATAATTTTTTTTAAACCAGTAAATTAAATTATTATTTTCTCTTACCTCTGAATCAAAGCTAAAATATGGATGAATTCATCGAATTTAAATGGAGATATATCAGAGGCTAGGAGATATCCTTTAACTTTTTGCTGAACATCTTGCCATATTCTTAGTAAACCATGTTCCAATTTTTGGCGAATGTAATTTAAATTAAAAGAAGATTCACTAGAAGATGTAGTTGGACTACCTAGAAAATTAATTACTTTTTAATCCTTTTCTAGGCATTTGTTTTAAATAGATTAATATACACATAGTTTAAAAAAGACAATTTAAAACTTACACATTAATTTTAAAATATACACATGCACATTCTACAAATTTCCAAATAAATGGCCAAGTCTGTTTCTTAAAAAAAAAAATCAATATTTTAGAAAATGCATCTCTAGCTTATTTAACTTTCTAAATGAACAAGACGTTATTCTTGAAACATACTTATAATCAGGACTTTACAAAAAAACACAATATTTTTTATATAAATTAATTGAAAAAAAAATAATAACAAACATAATTTAGAACTGTTAGCTACATAGATTAATTTTTAACACAATTATTCAATTGGTAAATAAATCATAACAGTTGTAAATTTTCAAGTATGTGAAAAAAGTTTGAGCCAGTATTCGAACCAGGGACATCTTTGTTGAAGTCGCCAATGCTCTACCAACTGAGCCATCCTGGATGAATCTGAAGGACTAATTCATCCAACTAACCTTTATATGCAATATATTTATAATTACACATGCAGCATTTACCGCATTTCAAAAAAAAATAACCTTCCAATTTATTTTGTTGGGCTGATTCAGATATCAGACCAGATGCTGTGATCGTTAAAGGTTAGTTGGGTGAATTAGCCCTCCAGATTTGCTGGGACGGCTCAGTTGGTAGAGCATTGGTGACTTCAACCAAGACATTCCTCGTTCGAATTTTGGCCTGGACTTTTTTCACATATTCAGAAATTTACAACTGTTATGTTAGTTACATAGTTTAGAATACCTAAAGTATATAATTTAGAAAGATAATAAAAAAGTTTTCAAATGAAACTTATCAAAATTATGTATATCGAGGGGAATGGGGGTGGAAGTAATACTGTAATTAATTGGCATGTTTGGGAAATGAAGATTGCCAAATGCCTCAAATATCCGGATAGTTTAGTGCTGCAAAATCTATACCTGATGAAGGGGGCATCGGTGAAATAGTGAAAAAGGAAAACAATTTTTGGCCTATTTCCTGTCGAAATCATTCAAGTAATTATGATTTTATCTATTATGAAGGACAAACATATATGTGTGTAATGCTGACATCATTTTGCGAATGGCAACACTACATGATTAAATTTCGGTTTTGTAATTTTCACTACTGCAATTTGTTAATCTTCTAGTAACCATCGTACATTTTCAATTTTTACACCTTCGTATAGGGAAAAAAATCTACTTTCAAATGCAATTTGTCTGGAAACTGTATCTTAATTGACTGATTTATATTGTTTCTCAAAATAATTTTCAAGCATGAATTTTTGTAATTTATTTCTGTCATGCACTGGCTCCATTATATAATAATAATAAATATTTTGCACATAAAGCAATAAAAATTGCTTTAATTTATTTCTGACTAATTTTCCATAACAAAATTAAAACTTTCTCTATAAATAAATAAAAGAATAATATTTTAAAAAAACCACAAATTTATAACATATATATAATCGAACAATTTCAATTTTTACACTGCCAAATAGAAAAACAAAAAACCTTTTAAATGAATTTTGTTTGCAAATTGCAACTCAATTTACTGTTTGTCTATCATTTTAAAACAATTTTCATGCATGAAATATTTGTAAATTTATCTGTATCACGTGGAGCTCGATTACGAAAGATTAATCTATGTCCTTAAAATAATGCAAAGTGTTAAAAGAAAATTAAAACTTCCTCTATAAATAAATAAATAAAACAGAAATGTAACATACATATAATTGAACTATGCACTTAAAACACTCAAATGATCAGAATCAAAAAGGCTGCTGTAAGTAGCAAAATCTTGAGCTAATAACTCTTAGCATGCGGCTAATACAAAATTTCGCTTTTGATAAATTTCAAAACTTTATTTGATTGCATAATTGATATTTTTCATATAACAATGTTTTTTTTGGTGTTAGTGGGCAATCTAAAAAACATATTAGATGTAAAAAAAAAAAAAAAATTAAAGTTTTCAAAAAACAAAAAATGGTTTTCACCTATACTCTGTAACCAGGTTTGATTCCCTAGTTATTTTAAAATTTACATTTGAGGAATTTACTTTTGCCAAAATAAAAATAAAAGTTAAAAATATTTTTTTGTTTGAATATAATTTCCAAGTTTATGGTCTCAATATTTTGTAACTTTGCAACATCTACAATAAGACATCTTAAGATAGTTTTAATTTAACATTGTGACTAAAATGAGTAACAGATACAGCTCTTAATAGAAATTGTAGGCAAGTAATTGGCGTAAACATATCAAACATATTGATTGTAAAAAAATAAGCTTATTTACATACATAAGCCAGCTCTAATGATAAAAATCTTTATGTGCTTATAAAATAAATCCCAATATGAGAAATGTCAGAACTAATTAAGTTTGCAAAATAACTCAAGAATTATTATGTAATATAAATTTCTAAAATAAACCATTCTCCTGCAATGGTATTGCTTAATCATAATCAGGAGCTGGCTAATTTGATCAGACAATCCAAGGTAAGAATTTGAGGATAATTAACATACCTCTCCTCCCTCCCCCTCCCCCAGCAAAAAAAAAAAAAAAAAAAAAAAAACTTCTGAAAATCATTGAATGATTTTTTATTTCAGGCTCTGCTTACAATAAATATAAACAAAATTTTGAGTGAGAACATAATGTAAATTTTAGAATGTTACAACAATTTTAAAAGCACTTAATTTAAGCTACATAGGAGAATAATAGCATCCGTCAGCAGGGATGTAGTGGAGGGTATACGGAGGTATACGCCGTATACCTTCTGGATTTTTTAAAGGAACACCGTATACCCTCTGTTTCTCAAGAAAGCTATAATATATAGGCTCTAGGGTATACGCTCCACCTTGAGCGTATACCCTCTGCTTAGAGCGCATACCCTCTGTTTTATTTACGGCTACACCACTGTCCGTCAGGTCAAAATGTTGGAGCATGGGGTCAAATAAACTTAAAATATAACATTTTAAAATTTAAAAAAATGTTATTTTACTTATTATTGTTTAATAGTATAAAATTAAGTTTGAAATAACAGCCATTGTATCTTCATTTTCGAGTGTTTAATTCAGTCATTAGTTATCTCAGGTAATGCTCAAATGCTAATTTGTCATCAAGTGCTTTCATACTTCTAATTAGGTCAAGCATATCCTTAGCAAAAAAGTGCTTTCATGTGATGCCAATGAGAACTTCCTCTAAACGACAAACTATACTAAAAGTGACATAAGTTACTTTATGTGACAACTCCTTTAGACCAATGTCCACAGCAGTTTTTGACAAAATTAAACTCTGAGATTTTTGTATGGTGGCAGGGTATGCAACTGTTAAAGGGAACTGAGTTCGTAAGCATGAGGTCTTTTCTTATTTCCAATATTTACAAATGCGTTTAATATGGAAAAGTTTTTTAGTTAGAAATGACACATAATAATCACCAAAATGAACCATTATAGCCTGTGGCAAGCCTGGAAGTTGAAATATTGGGTCATAGACAATATCTTTTACTGTACTCAGTGCACTGTTTACCAATAATCACTCTGTCCAGATATTGGTATGTAACATAACTCTGCATCCAGCTGCTGAGAAAAGTCCAGCTTGAAGTCCAGACGCACGATCATCTTCACTACATCTTGCTGTTTAATTATTGTGGTCTGCTAATTTTCTTGTCATTGACCACTTTGATTTAAGAAGTACTTCTTGATTATGTTCTTTCGCTTGCTTGTTTTTTGAAAAAAGACACATAGCATCTTGAAATCATTCAAGTTCAGCCGGAAGCAGTATAGCTTTTCGTCGTTGCATAAGGGATGAGAGGTAGTCTGAACCTTGACCCACACAAAGCAAATATGAGCCTTTCAAAACTGTCTTTGCTGATCGATGTTTTGTCTCAAGGAGTTTGTTAATATGAAACATTTTTTGAAAGCCCTAAGTATCATTTGTCTGTGAAGAGCCAAAATGTGTTTTATAGAATATCTCCCATATAGAGGGATGTCTTTTACGGGATGTAACTGCCTAATACTTTCAAGAATTTAAATAAATAAGCCTCTAAAGACTGAATGCTATCTGTTTTACCTTAGCAACATCTTTGTTCAAAGTCAGCCATAAGATGGCATCCAAACACTGAAAATTTGTCAATAATGAGAAATAACACTGGATCCATGGTGAGCTGTAGATATCTTGCTGCCTGACTTTTTAAATCAGCAAAACATTTTTAAAATGTTGGTACTTTCACCGCACAGAGAAATGCCATGCCTTTGACTTTAAATGCAGCAGTACCTGTTAGTGCCGAAAGTACGTTAGTTTCTAAACCTAACTGCTCAACGACTCTCTTAATAATTTTTTTTATTATCGTACTTTTTCCAGCTCTTGCTTTTCCAATAATAAAAGTTGACTTAGAAAATTTTGTAACTTTTGTTTACACAGATGAAAGCTGTTCTGAGCATAACTGAAGTATCATCTGCTACTCACCTGTAAATGTAATGTCATTTATTTTCATAATTTTCAATCAGCATAATTTGTTGTTCTTTAGAATAATTTATAAATGTTAAAGATAAAGAGAAACCCCTGGATAAGACAGTCTACAGTAAAGAATAACCACCAGATGTATTTGAGCGATTAAAACGATTTGTTCAATTTAGCCCCAATCTTTGAGACTATCGAATATTGGAACTGGATCCATTGAGTTAGCGGCAGAAAACTTTAAAGCCCTTTCAAAGACTTGCATGTCTGGCAGTCCCAGAAATGTTTAATATGGTATCATCAGGAGAAAGGTTTGTAACTGTGTATGTTACACACACACATAGTTAGTCTGCTATACACCTCTATCAAACTTGATAGCTTTATTCATTTGAGTAGTTGTTATATTGTTACTACGCAAATACTACAAAGGCATCTGGCTTATTATTATGCAACTTTTCCATATAGTACTACGCTGAATAACTCTTTTCATATCAGTTGCTTTCTTTTAACCAGCATTTTTGCAACTTCTGTATATAACATTACACATATAAAAATATGTACATTTTTAAAATGTACACTAAATCTAGGCAACAAATAAAAAAAAATCAGAGATTGATTTATAAGTTTTACTGAAGATGTTTTCTCACAAATTAACTTTCATTGTTGTAACAATTTTCCCGATCACAAGCATAACACTATATAGTCATATACATTAACATCAAATCATCTGCCAAATTTGGCGACATTTGGCAAAATACCGTTAAATTTGGCAACCAAAAATGAGTTGCCATAAATGAAGCCAACTTGGCTATAGCTGACTAATTCGGTGAATTTTCCATTGAAATATAGTACTGATGATTCTTCTCTAATCGGGTTTTTTGCATTTTAGCTTCTTGTTTTCCAGTACAATTAGCTAAAATCTTAAAACTAAGAAATAGGGAAATTACCTTTTCCACTCAGTACAGAAAAATTTTCATTTTGTAGTCTACATTTGTCTATTTTCAAGTTTAATCTTAACAAAAAATTCTTATCTTATACACTTCGAAATGTTCACTTGCATTACTGGTGCAACATATTCACTTATGGGGAATTAAAAAAAAAATTGAGTAATCTTCTGTAATTGTGACTGCTACCAAATGGTTAAAATTTCACGTCAAACAATGCTCACTAAATTATGCCAACTCTCTACGAACCCAAATACGGAAATTTTCCTATACAAAAATACATACGTGTGAATACAAACATATATACATAAGAATACATACATATGAATACATACATGAAATTATATTTTTCTTGGCTTCTTTGATGATCGCATACATAGTTATTCGGCTAATACGGAATTCGTTGCCATGCATCTAATACCCAAAATCGTATTATCCATATTCAATTTCTTTTCATTTCTCTTAATTTAAAATTCAAACTGAATTGCATCGATTCGGAGGTTACAGAAAATGAAAAGTTCTCAAAAAAAAAAAAAAAAAAAAGGGAAAGTGGTCGTAGGAAGTAAAATTTCTGAAAATCAATCTATATCTCAGGTCACAAATGTCGACGATTCATCATAACGATCCGGATGAGGTTAAAATGCATAACTTACAACAATGGAGCTAATTCTTTAATTAATAACAAGATAAAACCCTGAAAACAAATATTGTTTTATAACTCTTAAAACAAATATTATCTTTAACATAAAGTTACCAAAATACTAATTCCATAAACTTCGACTGTTCAAAGTAATAAAAAATTAAACTATATTTAGTTTACTTAATCAAGATAAGTAATTATGATGACGTTACCAAATGAGGCTCTTACACTTGAAAACACCGACAGGAAAATCAGCAAAAATGATTTCATTTTGGGTTAATCACAGAAATATTTTTCAGTTGAAACCTACACCTAACGTCGTTTTCATCATCTCAAAATTTACATACGCACCTCTCATATTTACATTCACCATTTCAAAAATATTGCAATACACAATAGGTTATTAATAGATATATTTAAAAACTTGAAATGAAGCTTGTCAGCTATGATTTTGTATATAAACATTCCCACTCTTGACTTGAGGGCCTAATCTCTGTACCGGCGACTAAAATTCCAGAAATTTATATCTTTTAGAGGCATTCGTAGTAAAATATTTAGTTTTATCAGAAGAAAGTTATTGTTTTCATTTTAATATGATGTCATTTTGCCTCACTAAAGCATTTAACATAGCATCTCAAACTCAGTATCAGCAGAATGAAAAACTATTGAAATGTAACAGCTTTATAAGGAAGAAATGCGCGTTTTGAAAGCGTGACGTCATTTTTTACTGAATTTTTTAAAAGTTTATTTCAATTTTTATAAGAAATGGCATCAATAAAGATAAACAAACCTTGTTATTTTTCCTTTCTTTGCAACAACGTAATTAATCCAATTGCCATTTGAAAAAAAAAAATAAATAAATAAATCATAGAAAATTTTTTAATTTTAAACTTAAATATAAAAATGGGAATATTTTAGAAAAATAGCTAGTGCAGGCAAATCTACAAAGAAATAGCTTTCATTTTTAAAAAAAATTGAATGATTAAAATTGGTTCAGAAAAAAGCTCAGGGCAGATGACTAAAAAAACAGCCTTGTCTTTTAAATATATAGATTTAAACTTGCAATGTTATTTCTATGGGGAAATTCTGAGCCGACATTTCAGGTAGTTAGGATTGACGAATATTTTTGGTTTTAAATGCGTGCCGAGATTTTGGCACTACTGACATCCATTTCATTTTTGATAGAAATACAAATACAGTGTTTCTCATCGCCTCCTATTTTATCTCCTATCATAAAACTTCATTCCACAAACATTATTTTATTCTTAAGTTTATTCATTAAGTGTCACATTCATTCACATACTTTATTTATATTTATTCACTTCATGATAAAGTCAGTAATGAATATTTCTTAAACTTTTACTTACCTTCTATATTGTTTCTTGACAATATCCAGCTGAAATAAAAGTTCCTTTGCTTCTTTAAAGTCCATAGTCATTTACGCTATTTTTGCCATGATTAACTTTCATTTCATTAACGTACTACACTGGCAAAAACTTTCTCCCGACTAATTTCAATTTTCCGTTCTCTGATTGGTCCGTTTCGTTGGCGTTGTCTGAAATGACGCTTTCGATCTGATCCTTTTCATATAAATATGCAATGCTAATAATCAAACAGTGCACTTTTATCTTCCTTTCATGGAAGAAGTATCTCAAGCTATTGAACGTAGGCTGGTCCTCGTTCTGGATGTATATTTTATTCTTATAAAATATGCATAAAATAATAATATATTTTTATTAATATGTTTATACTTTGAAGCTCAATCTGTGATAACTTGGTAAAATGTCTGCTCCTAAATTGGCGAAGCCATGTTGTAAAACATCGTCATCATGTTCTCAAGATTGCTTATACCTATATATACATCTCTGTTACTGATGTCTAGTGTGCATTTGGAATTAAATAAACATTGTTTCTGTTAAAGTAAGCCTGCCTATGTTTTTCTATGCATTTTTAAGGATCAACTACACTTCTACATATTTGCATATTTTTCACTTTCCACATTATTTTTCCCAGCAAATGTTTCCAATGTGCTATCTGCTTCATTTGAAAGAAAAGTTACATGTATAATCAATTTAGATTATACCAATGTTCATCAATTTTTTGCGTTGATGCAACAAATATTTTGGACGCTATCCTGTTCACAAAAGTGTATTTTTTGCAGGGAAGCCTGCACTGAGCTCCGACAATAAATAGACATACAGACCTTGATATCAGATTAAATAAAAAATTGGTGAGTAAAACATTACAAAAATCACAAATGATTCCTAAAATAGTAATTGAAATTTTATTGATAAAGTGAAAATAAAAAAAAAATTCAGAACGAATAATAAAGCTCTAAACATTTGAGAAATTAAATAAGAAACTACCCAAGAATTAAATTATATCATATCTTAAATTTAAATAGTAAAATCAATTAAAAAAATCTTTTTTTATTAGTCAGATAATTTTTTTACTAACATTAATGAGAAAATTGGAGCTAAAAAATTCAAATCTTTCATTCATAGTATGAATAAAAATAATAAATTTGTCTTGATATCAATGTAGACTGAATTGCATGTAAATTACTATAAATTTTCTCCTTATTACCTTACTTATGTATGAAAATTTTATTAAAAATACAGCTTCATTCACAATGCTGTGGTCTTTCAATAAATTAGAATGGCAACACTTATGCCAAACATACTTATTCAAACTAATCAAAATACATGAAAGATTTCAGGATTTTGATAGGTATTTAGCAAGTCATTAAATGTTAAAGTAAAATAAAATTTGAAATAATATACTGAAAAACAAAGAAATAGCCCATTTTGAATAACAATTACTACTACTTACAAATTTAAATACACACACCTCTTTAAAACTTGATTAAAACATAATTCATTTATTAGTTTCTGCATAATGTTTAAAATGTTTTTAGATACAAATTGAATTCAAGATACTGTGGCCCATGCATTATTTAATGCAATCAATGTGCAGTTAAAATGTATGGATGTTATAACAGATTGCACTCATTTAAAAAGATAACTATTTCTTTTATTTATTGGTGGTTAACCCCTTGGGGACGAGCAACCGGTATGCGTGCCGTGTAAGGTGTTCAGAATATGTGATTATTCTCACCAGTAAATTTTGCCTTATTTAATCCAAGCATTTTCCTGATTCAATTAGGCAAAATTTTCTGTTTTGAAAAACCGGTGATAAAAAGATTAAAAATTCTGTAAAAGACGCTCGTCCCGAAGGGGTTAAGAAAAAAACTTTAAGTACATTTTTAAAAATAGTGATAATAGTTATCACTGATTTTAATTAATATCACATAAAACACATCAAACATTCATTTAGATTTCTGAAAACTAACTTAAATATTTCACAAGCATAACACTACCAGAGATATATAAGATAACACAGTATTTTCATACATTTAGATCATTAAAATATTATATATACCGGGTGTCCTAAAAAGGACTGACTGATTTCAAAATTCAATAACTTGCAAACGGTGACAGATATTTAAAAAATTCTTGCAGGAGGGTTATGCATAAGGTCAAAAGTTTTATTATAGTGATTTTCAATTTTTGTTCAAATTACAAATGATAGATGGCGCTGTAAGCAATAGTTGCTAAATACAGGCTCAATTTTTCGTGCTTTCTCTTGTTCCATGCAGAAAAAGGAGATGGAAATGTATTGAGCGGGCCACGAAGTACCAAAAATCGAGCCTGAATT
Source organism: Maratus speciosus (assembly GCA_963932465.1). Taxonomy (NCBI): domain Eukaryota; kingdom Metazoa; phylum Arthropoda; class Arachnida; order Araneae; family Salticidae; genus Maratus; species Maratus speciosus. Next base: position 316,750,716 of record OZ010788.1, on the reverse strand, counting down.
TAGTGTCTATTGATCACAGCGCCATCTATTGTTTGTAATTCGAACTAAAATCGAAATTCACTGTAAAAAAACTTTTGACTTTATGCATAACCCTCCTGCAAGAATTTTTTAAATATCTGTCACCGTTTACAAGTTATTGAATTTTAAAATCAGTCAGTCCTTTTTAGGACACCCGGTATATTTATTTATAAAATTAAAATATGAAAACATAAATAATTTCTCAACAAGTAAAAGAAAGACAATCATTTTACCAGTTTTATCATTCTTTTGGTTTTCTTCAAGGTTTGCATGCCAATTCAATATACACCAATAACTATGCATTATTCTCCATAAAGCTTTACACAAATCTTCTAAACAGGAAGTAAAATTTTCAGAACTAACACACTGAAAAAAGAAAATAAGTATGAATAAAAAAGCTAAATAAAAAATAAGTAAAGAAATATGAAGGATGATCAATGTCAAATTAACTTAGTATTATTTTCAATTTTTTATATGCAAAATAAATAAAAATGTAATTATTTACAAATGTTTTTATAAATGATTGAATACTGTAATTGAAAAACATTCAGAATTAATATTTTACAGATAAAATTCTATACTAAGGGAATTCTCTTAATACTCTATTCAGCATTTTCTTTCACACTTTATCTAGCATACTTAAATGACAACGCAATAATAAAAATGAATTAAGTTAAACTAAAAAAGCACATCAACAATCATTTAAAATCATTATTCTCATCCTCATCCACTGCTTTTTTGTTATGATATACACAAAAAGCCAAAAACATTTATTTGAACATACGTAGAGAAATAAGTCTCATAACCTACTTTACAAAGATCCACATACTGCCTCTTTTGAAAGCCTTTGTCAGTATTACTGGAATCTTTTTCAGCATATTCCAAAACAATCATGAAAGCTGTATTATGAATAGCACTTGCAAAATGCATTAATAGCTGGTCAGTAGCAGTCTGGAATAAGTAGTAATTAAAAAAATAAATAAACAAATAAAAAATGTTCAAAAATGTAAAAAGGTATGTTTTTCTTTATTGAGAAAAATTGAAAAATCAATAAAAATCAATAGTGGCCAATGAAAATGATTTAAGCAAACAAGTACGAGAGCATGAGAGTACAAAATTATAGTTATCAGGAGTGACAACACCCAATCTACATGTTAACAGCTGGTTATAATATAGATAAGTAAATACAGTACCAATGACATAATAATTTTTTACATTAAATAAGTTTACCATTAAAAAAAATGTCATCACACAAACATGGCAAATATAACTTCTGATATTTTGAAAAATGCATGGAATAATCTGTGACCTTTATTTTATTATAATAAAGATAATGATCCTAACTTTGAAGTACAGTTGAACCTCTCTGTGCGACCACCTCCCTGAACAACCATTTTTTCATGGAACAAAATTTATTCCCATAGGCTCAATACTGATTTTACCTCCATTCAGAGACCATCCCAGTTGAACTCCCTCCATGAATGACCAATTTCTTTGAAGAAATTGAAACAAATTCTGTTTTTTGCGGGCCGCTTGAAAAAGATTTTATTATAAAAATAATTCCGGAGAGCGTATTATTCATCAAACTTCTAAACTATGTTTAGATTTTTTTTATTATTATTATTACATTAACTTTAAAGCGTTTAAACCCCTTTGTGCCTTTTTAGGCAATGAATTTAACTATGATGACAAATTAGGAATGACAGTCAATAAACTCCCCTGCCCTATTCTGTCAGGAAACTCTCAAAGAAATAGATAAATTTATGAAATTGTCATTATTTGTTTTCATCGAAAAAAAATTGCATTTATTTACTGAACTTCGAAAGGACTTGGAAAGAAAAGTTATAAAAGATAAAACCGTAAAATCAACGCAACATCAATGTATTCATTTTTTAAACTCTACAGTAATTAACTTATGTAATTAACTTTTGTTTTGATACTTATATTTTTGCATTTTTTTCCTAATGTTCAAAATAGTAACATTAATTGTTGTAACATTAATTGTTACCTTTTTTTCAACAATTAAAATCTAGATTTAAACATGACCTCCATTAAGAGACCACCTCTCGGAGAGACCAATTTTTATTGGAACGGAACGTGGTCGCTTTAGGGAGGTTTTACTGTATTTCATAGTAAAAAGAATAGCAAAGCGCAACAGTTCTTACAATATGCAAAATTAGTTTCTTTAGATAATTTCAACTTGTAAGAGCATAATTGAAATGAATTGATAAATGTTGACAATGATATACCAGTGATAAGCAAGTAATTGACAGTAACATACAAATTAAAGTTCTTGTTTCAGAAGAAAATAACAAAAGTGAGTAATAAAAAAGCTCACTCAAAAAAAAAAATACCTATTGATGATTTAGTAAGTGTTATGAGCAGTCAATGCTATAAAAAGATTAGCACTGAATTATTTTACTAAAAGAACAAGTTTTTGATTATGTATAAGATTTTTTGTTTTTTAAATTGTTAGATCAAAAAACAAAATTTTTTAACCGAAAATCCTTGAAATAAAAGTTTAAGAAAAGATAGTTATGTACACTAACAAAAGAAAGTTATGCTCTCTGGGTATGTGTGTATGCAATGGCTAGGAAAATGTACTGCATGTACAAGGCCGAAAATTTGGGTGAGGATAATCCAAAGCCTCTCCTGGTGCACCTGAGGCTCAGAATTTAAATTTTTAATAATTAACCCAGTTACTAATTAAAAACTCATCAATAATGCATTTTTTCCCCTAAAAGTCAGTAAGCAGGTCTGCCCATGCTCAGTTCAGAGTTTTCAGAATCTCACAAACAGAGAAAACGCAAACTGCAAGATTGGCTTTTTTTCTTTGCTGTTTTTGTTAAAAGGCTACTTCAGTCACACAAAAACACCTATTCGCTAACGTTAATCCTATGGAAGACATTTTTTAAGGTATCATGCTTGCATTTCAATATTTATTATTATTTTTTTTTTTCATTTGCTAGCTGAGATTGGTAAAAAGGTCATTTTTTGATTAGGGTGCTTTTTTTGCTTCCGGAAATAGCTTTGAAAGTGAAAGTATTTTCATTTTTAAAAAACTCACATCTGCTGAACTAAAACAAATATGAAAAAAAAAAAAAATTATACCAAATTAAAGACCTCACTTTGCTTTTTTGAACGCTATCTATGGTTTTTTTTAAAAATTATATTAACCCTTTTAAAAAATTTATTTTTCATACGCCATTTTGCGATAATCACGATTTCTACAATATTTAAAAATCTGTATTGGAGATTCTGATCAAGACACGAAAAAACTACAAAAATCAGACCATATCTAGACTCATTCCTATTTTGAAATATGCATTCAGTTTCGAAAAATACGAATATTAACCCTTTAAAAAAATTTGTTTGCAAAACTCACTTACACAAATTTTGTTTTTTATGCCATATTTAAAAATCAAAATACAAATAAACCAAAGATACTAAATCATATCTAGGTTAATTTTAATTTTTTATGTTACGTTATTTTTTCGGTTTTAAATTATAATAAAGTTAAACTTTTCAAAAATGTTCGTTACCGTAACTCACTTTCGCAAATTCTGTATTATTTGCAATGTTTAACGTTCTTCCCCACAATTTTTAATCTAAATACGAAAACACAAATTGCACACACTTATTGCACGTACATTTAACTTTTAAAAGATGTCTTCAGTTAAAAAAAAAATATGATTATTAAACCTTTGAAAAAAGTTCATTTACAAAAGTCACTTTTACCGAATTTCATTTTTTTCGCTTTCATCATAGAATTTGCATTACACACATTTTGTTTAAAAAACACTTCATACAATCGCTCTGAAATTTTTATGCAATATGCTAACCATTTAGATAATGATGCAGTATAAATTCGATATAGAAATTTTGAGATTTATGAGGAAAAGTAATCTGTTTAAAAATAAAATATTTTCCCATATTGCATATGCTTATTTACTGTTACCTTATAACCTAAAATTTTAATATCCTAAGCTAAGCTTTTAGCTATTATTCCAGTAAACTTTTGGTTTACATTTGAGGGTAAAATGTTCACTTTGAGGGGAATTTTTTTTTTTTTTTTTTTTTTTTATCCGGCAGGATTTCTCAGTGTAAAAAAAGGGGGTTAGAAGAAAAACATCACTGTGTACAACTGAATATAAATATTTTAGCACGAAAATTAGTCATAAGCTTTGGTAATATAATATTTATAACTAAAAAATTTCAATGCGTTTGAACTATAAGAACATTTTTTTTTAATATGAAATGGCCTGATGTGAAAAATAAAAGTGTAAAGAAAACACGTTTTAGCTGCCAAACGCCCACCCACTAGGTTTGATTGGAAAGATTTTCACTTAAACATATAAATTCATTCAACACTGACTTTAGGTACCTTCAAAGCCTAGACTATGTTGGTCTTCCGTTTAAAAATATAAAATCAATACAGACTGCAGAGTGCTTAGCACAGCATATATTTTTACCTCTAGTATATCATACATTCCTATATTTTTTATCTTACATGCTTATATATATTTAATCTAATTATTTTATATTATACTCCTCTAATTATGTGAATTTATATTTATTACCTAACAGAGAGTAAAAATAAGCAATATTACTAACAGGAAAATATACATAATAAGACAAGTTACTGAAATAAAATATTTCATTTGAATAAAAGCATACAGTACCTGTGTCTTTTCCAACAAACTGTAAGCTTCTTGCAGTTTTTCATAATGTACTTCATCAAATTTTAAACAAACTTTAGATAGAGCAACATCCAGCTGCTCTTCTGTCATTTCAAGTGTATCTTGGAGTTTAGAACTCAGTTCACTGCAAAGATAATTTTAGAATGAAATTGAATGTAACATTAGGAGTTCAAAATTTACATCATAATTTCTAAACTACTAGGCCAAATGACTTCCTATTTGGTATCCCAAAATAAAATTTGAAAAAAAAAACTTATTATGATGAGAAAATTTGGTTTTGTATTGAAAATTTCAGAGTTTGCAACAATTTAAGTATGAAGATGACTCCTTAAGTTTATTTTTTTTTAAATATATATTGAAAGAAGACACAACTTCCAATCAAATGGCTATTTCTGTTTTTTCTGGGACATATAATGATTAAAATGTACGAATAAATATGAGGAATGTTCTCTCTCTCTCTTTTTTCTTTTTATTTATTTATTTATTTTTTTTTTTATTGACTATACTTAGTTTAATGTTATCTGATGTCAATGTACAGAGAGACAAACTTATAAAGAAGAAATAAATAACATGAAGGGAAGATGTTTTTCACAGGTATTTTACATACACCACACTTATGTCAGATTTTGTTAAATTTTTGATTATCAGAAGTGAAATTCTACAGGGAAAAAAATATTACAATATCAAGAGAGAGAAAATATATGAGAAATACAAGTTTTATATGACAAAATACAAGTTGTAACAATGATGATAGATCTACTTAAAAATCAAGCAAATGGAATTCTCATCTACTCTAGTTAGTAGGTAATTAAGTCCTCTAATCTTTTTCAAGGTATATATTAACCCTGATAAATTTTAGATGGAATAAGACTTCAGGGAAAACTTTAAATATATCTTCACTAAAAGCATCATAAATAATGACAGTCAACATAGCGAATGATTAACAGTTATTAACACATTGCATTAAAATCTAATTGGCAACGCACTTTGAAATATGCTCAGTAAGAAAGTAAATTGAAAACTGAAATATATGCACAAATTTTAATCGAAAGACAGTAGATCTAGATAACATATAAATAATGCATACATTGAAAACTAATAACAGGTTTGTAAAAATAAATATAATCATAATCATACCTGATGCAAGTAAAGTGTTTAAAGGTGCTTGCAGCTTTTTGGCACTCAAGACACAATTGAATAGCTCCAGGATAATCTTCTTCCTAGAATAAATTTTGAATGAGCAAAAATTTAACAATTTACAACAGCTAAACCAAATGTATTATAGCAAACAAAAAATCAAATTTTAAATTTGGAATAATCAGGTGATAAACAAATTATTTAAATAAAAAATAATAAAACAAATCAGATTTTCAAGAATTAAAAAAAGGTGTGTGTGTGTGGGGGGGGGGGGGGGGGCTGGAGTTCCAGGAAGGGTCTCATTTTTAAATCTGTAATAAGCATCAAATTCGAAGTAAGAGGAATGCATTTCATTGCACTTGCTGGGGAGGAGGGGGGGGGGGTCCCACAGAGCCACCCGCTAAAGTCAACACTGGCATATATTAACAAGGTAAACTAAACTCATGGTATACTTTCAAGAATCTCATAAAATAATTAAATCCCATTAAAATAATTCCATTTTCTGAATATTCCACTTATAAGTTGGGTTAGCACATGAAAAGTCTGCCTCTTTCTTTTCTATCTTTCCTTTTTTCCTCAGTGCAAAGTCTGATTATTTATTGAAATGTAGAGCAATAGATAACTTAACCTAGAAGAAATATCAAATAAAATATGCTACCTAATTATTGGTCTCATTTCTTTTTTTTTAAATTATATTCTACATAAAATATTAAACACTATAATATGCTTCAAGAACAACATTTCTTGCTTTGCTTTTAATAAAATCAAAATCAAAATATCCTGGAGATAGAAAAAACATAAATTATGTTAGTAATTTAATTAATGAATTAAATACGAAAAGTTATAGGAAAAAAATGACAATTTGGTTAAGCCCATGCAAAAAACCACAGATATGCAAGAAATATAGTACAATTTTCTTTTCTTTTAGATTTAAATGATACAAATAAAGAGAAATACCAACATTTATATTGAAAATGAAGAAGGATTAAACAGATAAGCCTTGGCGTAACAACAAAATGACCAATCAACAAAAATTGCATGATAGATACACAGAATCATATGGGGGATGGGCGGAAAGAAGCCGAAAATTAAAAGATTCTAGGAAGAAGCCACTTTTACATATTTGGTGCTAAATTCCACCAAAATTGTCATGTGGGGTTGAGTAACCCAATTTTATCTGAACCTAGCCCGTGGTTTGGGTTGATTTTTTTTTTTTTTTTTTATGGAGGAGATTTTTTACTCTTTCGGTTTGTCTTATTTTCCAAAAGAAAGTCCTGAATATTTTTCAAATGAAAAAAGGCTATATATTTGAATATTAATAAGTGTGTATTAGAGATGAGATGGGCTCAGCCTGAGCCCAGGCCAGACACGAGCTCGATTTTTATACTAGACTTCAGGTTCGGATGGATTTGGGCTCATTCTTTTAGAAACTGACAACTTTATAAATAACTTTTTTTCCTTTTAAAATTACTTATTCCATTTCAAGTCATTCTAATGCTATTTTGATATCAGAATGAAAAGGAAATAGAAATTGTTTTTTTTTTATTTTTATTTTTTTTTTTTTGCTGTTGTTGCGTTTGAGTGCTAAGGACAGGAAATTTTTTTAAAGTTCTGCATATTGATGCAAATTGTACCATAATATCCTTGAGATATACGAATATGGGAAAAGTGAACAGAATTTCCAAAAAAGGATATAAATCCGTTCTACCTTTTCATGCCGCTGTTATGTTAATTCCTTCATTTCGTCCTTAATTTTTGCACACCAGTGCAGAAAAATGCTGTCCGATTCTACGTCATATAAAGGGGTGGGGAAATACATCTCTTTACTCACCACTGGCGAGTGAATTTTCTGTCAGGGTGAGTGAATTTTTAAGTTGTCTTTCAAAATTGCAAACTGTAGAGATATGCCAAAAACTTCATTTTTTTTTACTAGGTGTCTATAATTTGCAACTTTTCAGATTACTGTAATGTAAACATGGTACTAAGTTATATCCTATACTAAATTTTTTTCTCTTGTTTATATTTCTTAATTTTATAGAACAAAAATATGAAAATGCATTGTAGTAATATGGTAATTTTGAACTATTTTTGTAGTTGTGTAAATTTTGTCACAACAATTTTCAAATATACCATTTTGCTGGCTGGTAAAACAAATCCTTGGCTGGTAAGGTTTTCTGAAAATTCCCCACCCCTGGTCATATAAATAGTTATTTCTGCAAATTTCATTCTTTTATTCATAAAATGCACTTTGTTAATGTGTCCATAAGATTTGCTTGTAAGGTTAGAAAAATGTGAGAATTCTTTTAAGGAAGCATATTTTTATTTGATACTAAACTTTTCTTTTGATAAGACTGAGTGTAAATTTCATAAAATTAAGTATGATCTGGTAATTAACATTTATTTCCAAGTAAGAAGTTGTTAGAAAGGGAGATATTACATTTAGAACAACTTTTAAATATTTTGCATACTTTCGGGCTCGGGCTCTGGTGACACAAAATGTTTTGGGCTCGGGCAGGCTCAGATTTTAAATTGTCGGGCTCAGCCTCGAAAAAGTGAGGAACTCATCTCTAGTGTGCCTGTGCATATGTTCAGTTTTATACAAAAAATATAAAATTGATAATAGAAATAATTGTACACTATTATTCCATTATTTATTAAAATATGGATTAATTTTCTTTCACTTTGGGTTTGGGTCAGAATTCAGGTTGATGAAATGTTACTTGTTGAATTTAGATTTGCGTTTCAAGGTTGTTTAAAGCAAAAATTTTGTGCTCATTCGACAATCTGACCCATGCAGCACTCTAATGTGATAACTATATAATTTATGTAACTCAAAATGCAAGAAATTCTTCTTTCTTAAAATCTTTGTTTGAATTTTGTAATTAAATTTACTGATTTCAATTTTTTAAATGTCTCAAGAAAATTAATTTGAAGTAATAAACTAATTTTTGATTTGACAACTTTCGCCAACCGATGGGTGAAGTATGGCTAGTATTGGTACATTAAAAGGTTATGTTAAGTGAGATTCCGGGATATGTAAATTGAAACGAAAATTCGAAAAGAAAATCTGATCGAAACAAATTCAATTCACATTCCCCGAAATCACACTATGGCCGTATGTATAGTGGTAAAGTAGTACGCGTCGTAACTAGATTAAATTAACTAGAAGATAATAAACTTTCAAATAAATAAATAAAGGAATGGTAATTACTCACCCCATGTTGAACATCACACATAAAATGCACTCACAGTTAAAATGAATGAAATCAGTTGTATAATCAAGTATTTTATTGTATAATAGGAGACACATTGAAATCTATCCAGATCCGGAGCATATTTACACTTTATATTAAGAATAAAATATTAAATTATTACATTAGGATAAACGTTATTTCGTATTGTATTGAATAGTGCTATAGAACAGTCTTCTTTATATAAATATTGAATTTTGTAAATGAAAACAGTTCTTGAACGGAATACAGTTTGTGAAAGTTTATAAGACAAAGTCTGAAAAACTGGATGGTAAAGAAAATTGTAGATAATAGAAGTGTTGATCACAGGATCTAATAATATTATGGCACTACGATGATGGTTGAGTTTAGATGCATAAAAATGCAATATAAATGGGATAGTATTCTAATTGATGACGGAGGATACCAAAAAGAAATACATATTGATGACGGAGGATAGTCAAAGAAACTTATAGGCTTATTCACAGATTGTTGAAAATTTGATGCGACGCTGGTTATCTGGTTTTAAATACTCCAGCATCCAACGGATGACGGTGGAAACTTGACAATGAGAACATGAAGAAAAAATTCATCTTCTTTTCATCCAAATTTTGAGAGGTAAGATTCACTTAATTATGGTGGTAGTTGATCTGCTCCCATGATGCGATCACCGGGGCTTACGCCCAACGGTGAAAAAAAATTGAAAACTCCTAATGAGAAAATCGGTCTGGAGTGCTCTGACAAAAATAACGAACTGAATCTTTTTTTTGAAACGCCTGCCGAAAAACGGGAGAACGATGTCGACGGAATAGCCAATCAGAAAACTCCAAAGGTCGGAATATCAATAATGAATCGATGGAAAATGTTTTAGCGGCTGAATAATCACCGTGGAATGGCAACACTCTAACGAGCGGGAAAAGAAGGAATGTTCGCTTCGTGGAAGTTCTTGTGACGTCAAAAGGAATTTCCTGCCTGTTTTGAGATAAGAAACAAATCCTTCTTAAAAGTTGCTTCTTTTGGGGTGCGAAGTGAATGAAAAGCAATAAAAATAAGGAAAGTGTAGGAGTTATAATTTCGTTTCTCTGGCAAACGATTTCAGCAATTGTTATGAAAGTTTATCAGAGAAATGGAAAAAGATAATAGAATATAATAAATGTAATTTTAAATGAAATAATTAAGAATAAAGATTTAGGATTTAATATTTAAAACTTAGTAAAATTTGCTGTCAAAATTGAAAGATGGTAAATGGAAGTAGATTATTAAAATTAACAAAATATACAAAATTAAATTTATGTAAATTTAAGAAGGGGGAATGTTATGTAAAGCTTTTACAACATAACATTTTAGAAAAAAAAAACCTAATAAAATCTCTTGGGTTGGGTTTTTTTCTGAAAAAAACTCAGTTTTTGCCAACCCTGTCTTGTACGGTCTTTTTTTTTTTCAATAGTCGGAGGGTTAATTGTAAATATGAACAGTTTTTACAGCATTGTAATTGTCATCATCATATGTACATTAATTACTCAGAATGTGTCACATTAAATTGATCTTATATGGATTCTCAGACAATATCTCATGAAACTATGACCAGCATTTGAAAGTTGCTATTGATCAGAAATAACTGTTAAAGGTTAACCATACTGTTAAGGTACACTAGAGAATATTTTAACACAGATGAAACAAGTTGGACAAGTTCTTTAGAAAATAATGCTACTTACTTCCAATAATTCCCTTAATCTGACATCTGTCTCTTGCTGAAAAGAAAATAAAACCAACTAAATTATAACAATAAAATAAATTAAAATACAGTACAACACCTTTTATACCTCACTGGATAGAAAAAGATGTATAAAAGAAGAGGTGTATAAAAGACATATAAAATAAATAATAAAAGCATATTGAATGTTGGTAATGTATTTTTCATGGCATTTAGATGTTTAAATGTTTTTGCTCTTAATTTTTACGAATGAAATAGTTTGAGAGAGCATTCATGCATCTAACAAGCTTCATTAAAGTTTGAAAATGAGACAAATTCTTGAATGTTGTCTTCACTGCAGCTTCCACTAATTGCACATCTAAACACAATTAATTCATATGAGACGATACTTACGGTGTAGCTAAATCTGCATAAAAATTCATGTTCTCCTCATAAATACTACAATCACTAAAAACAGCAACATCTCCAATTTGACTCTGTGATTGGGCAATAAAATTCTTTGGAAATAAAAAAACAGCTTCGGCAAAATTATGCTAATTTATTTCTTGTTAGACTATACAGCATACAGCTTAATTCAGTACCTGCAAAACATCACGTTTGATGGTTTCAATGGCATTAGTGTCTGTTAGAACAAAAAAAAAAAAAAGTCAAAATTTTTAGTAATGAAATTATGGATAATTTTCTCCGATATACCAGGTATTTACCCCAACAACTAAAAATCCGAAATAATAAAGAGACATTTTATCACCAGTATATACAGGAATGTATTGAGGAAAAGAAAAAAAAAAATCGATGCACAGCTGATAAGAACTTACGAAAAAGATCATTAATGATGCTTTACAACAATTTATCTTTTTTTTTTTTTTTTTCGAAATATTAATTCCATATTTCACATAAAAAATAACAAAATTGAAAGATTAAGATATCTTTGCTTGGGTTTTTTAATAGCATGTAATGAAGATAATCAGGTAGTCCACAAATTTCACGTTATATCACAATTGATAAAAAAATAGTGGGAGAGCGAATTTTAAAGAATTCTTGTTTCTTTTTAAATCACATAAAAAGGAGTTACTTTCACGTATTATATTCTGAAGTTTTGTGTTCATTATTTGTAAATAATCATCAACATCAGAACTTTTTGTAGATTATTATTGATACTCAGACTATATACATAATTTACATTGATACATCATATTTACAAAGAAATATTTGCTTAATACTTGAAATTCACTTGTTCCTCTCTGGGAACCCACATATAAAATAAATATTTCAGCAACTATTTTCTTTGATTAAGAAGCCATAATATAAAATAGCATGTTTTCATGCTCGAGAACAATAATTTCCCTTTTAAAATTAAAACAACATTTCTTCTATTTTTCGAAGACCAAGGGAAAAAAATGCAGTCTACATACTGCGTTCAAATTTGACATTACTACTATAAAACAAGAACAAGAGAAAAAAAATGTTTTTAATATCAATTATCTGGTGGGTCACGCGACCTAGTACCTCCCGTCTGGCTAAGAGAGGCCCGCTCAAGGGGTTTGCGAAATAGTCCACAAACTCCTTCCCGGTGAACAAGGGTTCATCAAAATGGGGATTCAAAATAATAAAAATTTTTCTAAAAGATCATGAATTACACTATACATAAATACAATACAAATCAAAATATATACTTACATACTGGACATCAATAAAACTAAACTAAAACAATTTAAAAATTTGTTGACAGGTTTCTGCTATTAAAAATAGAAAGAACAATTTAAATCTATTTAATAGTTCTAGAATATTCAATACAAAAAATTTAAACTAAAAATTAGAAATATTAACAAGCAAAAAATTTTTTTTAAGTCAAAGGAATAAAAAATTCTTTAAAGTCAATTAAAAGTCAAAGGAATAAAAAGTCTTTGAATCAATTACTAAAACAGTTCAAAGTTTTTTTTTTTTTTAGTTTCTCAGTTTCTGAGTTCTAAATTATGCAAAGAATTAACAGATCTTTTAATGATGGTATTATTTGTCTTCAGTTCATAAGACCTTATTTTTTTTATCTCTGCCCACAAATACCCAACTTCCACAAAGTTCTTGATACATATTCATATGCATAAAAACCACATCATCTACTTCAAAGTCAGAAGTTTTATTCTGGTCTATGTAGTGAGCAGATTGTAAGTTGAGAAGATTCTCATTTTTCAAGCGCTTCCAAAAATGATTCACATGGTTGCTGGTAAGATTAAATCATTCACTTTTATAGTTGAGAAATACAAGATACGTTTTAGAGGTGCTATAACTTGTTGACCAGAGCCAGGAATCACAGCAGGATGTTTTTCATAAAATGAGGAATCTGACTTTTGTAACCATCCTCATACCAACAACAAACCTTTATCTGACAACATAGGATTTAACTGTTACTACTAGTTACATTTCAAGCATTTTATAACTTTAGGAAAACTTTCTTCCTGCACTAGCTTTAACCAAAAATTTTCAGCATGTAACATTTCCTCAGCTGATAATTCTGAAAAATCTCTTTTTTATACCTTTAATTTTAGATTAGAAATAAATCTAAATACCCATGCAGTTACTCGATACAATTTCTCTAGGGAGCTATACTTTTCAAGATTAAAAATGGGAATTTCATCAGCTTTATTTGTTTGAAAACGCAAGAAATGGTTGCTGCTTTTCAAGATTTCTCTTCAGAAACATCAGGCAATCATGATCCAGCTTTTTAACCCTAGGTCACTGATCTTCGGGCAAGGAAAGAAATTCAGGACCATAAGCATTAGGGTTAGCATCAGTAAAAATATGCAATTGGAGATGCTCCTTTTCCATGATCATGTTGCTAAAGTACTGCCTGGGAATTTTCAAGTGTGCGAGATCCAGGATTCCTGAAAACCAATTTTGCCAACCATTTTCTAGTTCACCAGAAAAACTTTCATCCCATGATATTCTCATTAGCCATAAATATTGTAAGAGACATTGGATATGAACAATAAAAGGGACAATAAATCCGGCTGGATCAAACAACATAGCTGCAAATTTCAAAATGTTCCGTTTTGTACAAGAATCATTGCTTAAATTTGCTAACAATGGTCGTAATTCTAGTCCCAAATTATCTTCTGTATTATTCCAGATAAGTCCTAAAACTTTTAGGGAAGTATTTGGGGGGTTGGAACTCGAAATAGGTATGTTTTCATCAAGCCATTTTTTCCTAAGTTCCTCAGAATTACTTTCAAATTTTTTTAACTTCATTTCCCCTTCTTTCAAAATATCAACAGCTTCTTTATATAAGTTAAAAGCTTCTAGAACATCATTTTCTCCTGAAAACAAATCATCTACATAAAGAGAAGAATTTAGGATTTCAAATGTTTTGTTATGAGAGTTTTTATATTAATATGGTGCTTAATAGTACAAGCGAGGATAAAGGGACTGCAGGTGATAGGTCATTCTATAGGGTACTACATTTTTATTCTTATCAAAATCTTCATAATATAAGAATCTAAGATAATTGCGATCTTCTTCAGCTACAGATATTTGTAAAAAGGCTTTTTCAATATCAGCCGAAAAAGCAACTTTATGTAAACGGAATTTCAAAATTATATCTAAAACATTAGGATTCAAGTTAGGGCCATGATTCAAACATTCATTTAATGATAGAGAATCAATCACCATATTTGGAAGAAGCATCATAGACTATGCGCATTTTTGTTGTAGTTTTGTCGTCATGGATAACAGGTCTGTATGGCATGTAATAGGAATTATTGGAATGTTTCTCAGTGCACAATTCTATTATACCCTCATTAAACTGCTCTAGCAAAATGGAGTTATATTCCTTAAGTAAAGAATCATTTTTCAGGAATTTATTTTCTAAACTGGAAAACCGCTTCTTTGCTACTTCAAGGTTATTTCTAAGCAATTCACGAGAATTTTTCCACAATAATTTTGTTTCATAACGCCCATCTACGAATTTTAAATTTTCTTTAAATTCTTTTATTATCTCAAGATCGATAATGTTCTTTCATTGCTTTCAACAATGCCAATTGCTTCGAGATCCAAAATGCTTTCAGCTGAGTATTTATATTTTTAACTGAAACACACAAACAAGCTACTTCTTTTTTATTCGACTCTATCTGCCCTTGCACCGTATGACCGAAAATAGTTTCTGCAACATATAACTTTTTTGTCAATTTTCCCTCAATTCCCTTTAATATTTTCCACAAAAAGTCAGACCCTAGCAAAATATTTATTTCCTGTTCAAGACCTGTATCAGCAGGCTTAAAGACTCTTGTTCTCATTATGTCTAGAAGTTCTGGTTCTAGGGTTTTTACAGAAGCTCCAGTTATATTATCAACCACAAGAGCTTTGATCTTTATCAAGTTGATAGGTTGCATAACACTGGATAATTCAAGAGCAACAACTTCGTAACATGATTCATAAAAGCGTCTCCGTCCAAAGGGATAAACTAATAAATTTTCTCTTCACAATGGCTTCAATTTTAATTTTTGTACTAGAGACCTCTTCACAAAACATTTTTCAGAACCACTATCACATAAAACGTGAGGCAACAAGCATTGTTTACCAGCAGACACAGAAACTGTACAAGTCTGCAATAATGTAGCTTTATTTTGTTTATATATTTGCTCTGACATCATAGATACAATTGCACCTTTCATTTCTTTTCAGGATTTCATTTGTTGTTTTTTTAAAACAAAACAAATAACTATGGGTGCTGTTACCACATTTGGAAAAAGGGTTAATTTTTGTTCTACAATTAACTGATAAATGCGACTTATAAAAGCATTTGTAACAGCAACCTTCTTTCTCTAATTTATATCATTTTTGTTCATCCATGAATTTCAAACAATTTAGTCCTACATGATCAGAAGACTTGCAAAATATGCAAACTGTTTTGTAAATGTATTTAAAGCAGCAGCTGAAGGTATATTTTTCTTTTGAGGAAAATTTTGATATTTACTTGAAGAATTTTCATATTTGGTTTTAGAATTTTCATAAACCTTGCTTTGGGAATTATTTACTAAATTAGTAGCTTCACAGCATCTTAATTTAGTTTTAATAAAATTTATTAAGTCAGTTACTTCACAATCCTTATCAGGGTCACGTTTTCGATGGAAATCTAGTATCAAATTTTCTGGTAATAACCTTAATAATATGGGTAGTAACAAATGGCTGTAGGACCCTGATGTCTCCTAACGCATCAATGTTTCTAATGCTTGTTTCAATATTATTGAACAATTTTCTTAAAGAAGTGACATTGTTAGTGGATTCAATTGGCTCACTATTTAGAATTTCATTCATATAACAGTTTATTATATTTTCCCACTTCCCATACCTTTCTTCTAACAACTTTAAACATGTAGAATAATTTTGATCTGTCAGTTCAAAACCAGCTTCAATATTATATGCAGGTCCAGACAACAAAGATTTAAGATACTGGATTTTTTTAATTTTTGATAACGATTCATTTGAATCTATCGCACTAGTAAATAAATTGAAAAATTCTAAGAACTGGCTTGCATCATCAGAAAATTTTTCTATGTTTAGTTTAGACAGCTTCACTGCCAAAACTGGTTTACTACTGATTTTGTTGATTGTTTCTAGTAAACTTTTGGTTCAGTTTCGATTTTACATGTTTTAAACCTCATCTTAATTTTAAATTTCAAACTTGATATTTTTTCAGAATATTTCAGAGATTTTAGTTCTTTTTCATATTCAGTTTTTTCCTGAATTAGCTCATCTATTTCGGAATCTAATTCCTTGAGTAGAGCTTCCTTTTCATTTATGAGCTTTAATGATTCCATTAAACAATCGCAATCAGTCTTATCAATATCAACTGATAAAAATGTATCACATTTTGTGATTAATTTCGTAACAGCTGCGCAAACAGTAGCTCTTTTACTTTTAAGCTTTTCTGGCTTATCCATGTTTAAATTTTAATTAAATTTTCAAAAAATATTATGATCAAAAATATTTATTTTCAATATGTCAATAGTCATGCAGAATAATAAAGGTATTTCTTACCTTTTCTTTCGGGTTCTTCAGGCACCAAAATAATGAAGATAATCGGATAGTCCACGAATTTCACGCTATATCACAATTGATAAAAAAATAGTGGGAGAGCAAATTTTAAAGAATTCTTGTTTCTTTTTAAATAACATTAAAAGGAGTTACTTTCATGTATTATATTCTGAAATTTTGTGTTCATCATTTGTAAATAATCATCATCAGGAGAACTTTTTGTAGATTATTATTGATACTCAGACTATATACATAATTTACATTTATACATCATATTTACAAAGAAATATTTGCTTAATACTTGAAATTTACTTGTTCCTCTCTGGGAACCCATGTATACAATTAAAATTTCAGCAACTATTTTCTTCAATTAAGAAGCCATAATAAAAAATAGCATGTTTTCATGCTTGAGAACAATAATTTCCCTTTTAAAATTAAAACAACATTTCTTTTATTTTTCGAAAACCAAGAGAAAAAAACGCAGTCTACATACTATGTTCAAATTTTACATTACTACTATAAAACTGAAGAACAAGAGAAAAAAAATGTTTTTAATATCAATTTTCTGGTAGATCATGTGATCTGGCACCTCCCATCTGGCTAAGAGAGGCCCGCTCAAGGTGTTTGCAAAATATTCCACAGCATGTTCATACAAAAAATCATCATGATAAAATTATTATCTTAAGAAATGTAAATAAAGGTATGTAAAAGTAATTTAAGATTATGGGATCAACATTTTAGATATTTTTAATTCTGAAGCTTTTGAAATAAATGACTTGAAATGTTGTATCAAGGAATAAATTCAAATACAGAATAAAATTATTTTATTAAAATTAGGTCCAGTTAATCAAAATTTTAAAGTTATTTTAAAGTTTAATATGTAGATAGCCTCTAAAGTTTTATTCATACATACTACTCAATATTAAATCTTATTCTAAATTCCTTAAAACTGATATAACTTTTATGCAATGGTTCACAGCAGAATCGGAGGAATTTATTATTTTTCTTTCTGAATTTATTTTTCTTACAGCTGAATTAATCATTTTTTTGCATGACAAAATTTCAAAATAGATAAAAGTTTTTGTAATTACACCAAACATAGCATTACCTTCTTTTGATGAATGTACACTTAAAACATTATTTGCAGGGTTCTCGCTGGTTCATTTTCAATCAAAAGTTATAATTTAAAAACATATGAAATACAGTAATATTTTGACTATTACTCATGATTATTTCTAAGAAAAGTTTAGTCAAATAAAAAGCTATGTAGAAGAGATCTATTTAAAAAATTGTCTCAAATATTATAAATGCATGTTACGTCACTGTTTTCACCCCTAACAAACACATTAAAAAATGTTAAACTAGTTTTCTGAAAACATCAATTGCAAACATAAAACCACAGCATCTCCATAGAGTTTTCAGTGAGATTTAAATGAATTTAAGCTGTGCTTTGCAATATTATAGGTGAAAAAAAAACATTTTTATTTGCATTTGCACCAAAGTTTTCCATAAATTTTTTATATGTTAAAAATATTTCTAAATTTCCTATGTTAAAATGATTTATGATAATGTTCATTCTGGCTAGAGTTGATGCAAATAGTGGCAAGAGAACGAAGCAAGCTGGGATCGCGTAGCGGTCCCAATATGAATCGCAATGCAATTCACAGGGGTTGGTGAGCGTTAGCGAGCAGGGTACTGAGCCTCCTAGTAAGGCATATTTTCCCCCATTCCATTTCTTAATCATAATTTAAATAGAATAATTAAATCAATCTTGATCAAATGTACGTTTTCCAATTGAATGAAAAAGTCTAACCATCACAAGTCAAATCTAAGACTTCTGAATTAAATTGGCAATGCTCTACCAACTGAGCTACCTGAACAACTCTGGTCGACACAATTCACTCAGACAACCTATTGGCATAACATCTGGTCTGCCATATAAGACAGCTCAATAAAATAAACCATAAGTAAAGGAACTGATACATACTAAGGACATACAATCATACTTTTATTATTTTAACTAAGTCATAATGATTGGTAAAGAAATCACGATTTTCATTCAGTTGGAAAAAATTCTTTACCAATTAGTATGATTGAGTTAAAATAATAAAAATGAAGATTGACTAAATTAACATAATGAGTATTGGAAGAGTATTCTAATCCCCACCCCCCGTCGGGCATACCTGGCCCCCACATTGGGGTCAAATTTAATGGTGGTAAATTTTTTGACTTGAGTCTAGTCCTGCACCGGGTTGAGTCAGTTGCAGTTTAGATCTTATGTTAATTTATAGAAAACGTGACCCACGGATAAGCTTAGCGCTGATTTTTTTCGGATTGGCTTGGCTATAATTTTTTCGGTTTCAGAATGAGTTTTGATTCTTACGCATCGGTTTTGTTTAAGCTGATTTTTTAAAAAAGTGCCCAGAATTACATCTCAAATTAGAGTCCTGCATCGACTCAGGTTGCCCGATTTTACCTACAGCTGACCCGACTCACGGCTTGGATTGAGGATAACTTTTTCGTTGTGGTTGGGTTCGGATGGGTTTGGGGTTGACTTTTGATACCTACGAGTACTGTTGCCAGGTGTCCCGATTTATGTGGAACACCCCGATTTTCCCCAAAATTCCCAATCTCAAATTACGTCAATTTTTTACGTGTTTAAACTAAATTAAAATTTTATTCTTTAGTCTGCGACAAGAAAATTTAAGAATTTAACCACATGTCGGTTAAAGTCTGTTGTCACAATGGCCGGATGTTACCGAAAACTTTATACATTTTGTCTAAAACTCATTCATATGCACTCCTGTTCGATTTTTATTCGATTGACTGACACCTATAAGAAATATGATTTCAAGAAGACACAGGACGTGGAAATTCATCTGCTCACTTTGATTTTCTCATTAAAAAGCATAGGGTAAGTATTTTTATAAATGAATGGATAAATAAAAAGAGAGTTTTGTGTAATTATTCAAGCTAATTTAGTATTGAACTAAAAATTTCCTCTTTATTCAATTGTTTCAATATACAGTAGTCTCATTTTAAAATAATATGGATATTAATCTCTATTTAATATACAGAAGAGAAATGAAAGGTATAAATAAGAAAATAATTATATACATACATAACTTTATTGTAAACTGCAGGAAGATGTATATATAGCAACAACTAAAATCTTGAATCCGGTCAGCGAACCCGATTCTACCCAAACGTGTTGGCCATTGGCTCTAAAATTTTGCTGCGGATCGGGTTGATTAGTGTTTCCATTTTCGGGTCATCTCAGATTAGAGTTTTGTTTCTTGGGAGATGATTCGAGTACGCCAAATTTTTCCAAAGAAAATTACAGATTATTGTTTCAAATGATAAAAAAAAATACTTGTATATGAATTAGTAAATGTAAATATTCATTTTTCGAAATATAAAATTGATTTTAGGTATATGACTGCAGACTATTTTCCTAAATTGCTTTACATTTTGGATTGATTTTTTTTTTTTTTTTTTTTTTTTTTTTCATTTCATGATTAGGATCAAGTTGCAGGTTCAACAAAATATATTTTGTCGAATTTATGTTTTTCTGTCGAATTTTTATTTTTTGCCAAAAATATATTTTGTTGCCCCCCCCCCCCCTCCCCCCCATTCCACACACACACACACACACAACCAACTACAAGTGCGTTCCGGCAACTTGCTGCCTATACATTTACATTTGACAAAATGTTTTCTTGAGCGTGTATGTAATAATAATTATGCTTTTTCAAAAACGGCTGAAATGCAAAATAATGAAAAATAAAACGCGGTATTCATAAAGTGATTGATTCCGGCCCGAATCTACAGAAAAAAATTGAAGACCCGGTAAGAATGAAGTTCAGTCCCAGACCAACTTTTTAAAAGCTAAAATTTAGCCCAAGCCTGTACCGAGTTTTCAGATAAAATTAAGCCCGGCCCGAGTTTAATGAAAAAAACTTTTACCGAGCTTGGGACAACACCCCATGTAATCAGATATGACTATAGAGGTTGTTGCCCGGGCTCGTGGAGACCTCTAATATATATTATGAATTCAGGCCCCCAGTCGGGGATACTGTGCCACCCTGTTGGGCAAGTTCTTTGCCGCCCCTGTTACCAAAAGTTACTATATTCATTTCAGACAATATAGGTGGTTGACATGAAAACAGAAGATGCTACTGTCTTATCTTGTTTTTTACATTTCATTTCCATTTTATGAGCTACCTACAGATATGTTATATATAGGGTTTACATTTATCATGGTGTGAATTTTTACAGTGATTCCTGCATATTATGTACACTGGAGTTTAATGAAAAGTGTTCTAAGTGTCAATTTGATTGAAAGTATTTTGCCGATAAATATCATTTTTGATATTTTTTATGGCAAATGAAATTTTATAAACAAAAGTGAACAGTTTTGAATTTGAATGAAAAAAAAAGATAATCAAAGAAAATTTTATATTTTAAAAAGGGTTACCAAAGTGGAATAAACTAGAAAAAATACTATGTTTTTTAATAGCGTTTTAATGACACTTCAATGTTTAGAGTTCAAAGAAAAAAAAATTGGAGAATTAAAATAAAAATTATAAAAAAAAAAAAAAATTAATAAATGCATTATCAAAAAAGAACAAATCAACAGAATTTTGGAAATCGAAAATGGAAAGCTGTCCCAAACTGTCCAAAGCCGCAATTAAATTATTATCAATTTCAATAACTTATGTGGACACACTATGATTAATTTCAATTACTTAAAATGTGTTCCGGATGAAAGAAATACCACCTAAAATGGGGGGGGGGGGGAATAACAAAGTAGATTATTTGAAATCAAAATTCTGTTCATTATGAAATGTAAAAAAAAAAATGTGAAATATAAAAAAATAATTAGGAAAATTATGTGTTTACTTTTATGTATGGTTTAAATTTTCACTGTGTAACAAACATACAAGAATTTTGTGCATTTAAGAATATAAATGGCTGTGAGAATGTGTCAAAAACTAGTCAGCTTTGAATTTTATAAAAACCTTAATTGGTGTGTTATTACATCTGCTTTAGGCAACACATTATATTTTAATGACAATTTTAAAGCAATTAAAAGAAAAAAATACTCATAGATAATTACTCAACAGAATGAAATATTTAAAAATTATATATAAATTTTCAAAATAAATAACTTAGAAAAGAAAAAAGACATGGAGTGTAATAATTTTTCTTTTTTTAAGGCCTCTGATAGAGTTTAGTTCTTAAAAGATTTAGTCCTGAAAATAACTTTTTTCTGTTGTTGTTTGTTTCTTTTTTTGTTTTAGTCGTGAGAAAAGGAAAATAAATTTAAATTATTTCTTCCTTATTTTAACTTTTACTGGTGCAATCACTGTCAATGTACAAATCAATTCTGATTGGTAGCTTATAGTTTCTCTGGTGAAATCATCTTCTTGCAATATTTCAGAGTGCTTCACACATTTTCTCAAGTCCTTGACAGTCCCCCATTCGAGAGTTTCCAAAAAACCTTTCTGACATCATTTATCTTAAATATGTTATTAAATGCTGCTACTTAGCATTTTACTAGTGCCAAAATAAATTCAATAGAAGTATACCGACAGTGATAGGGCACCAATCTCACCACTTCATGTCCCATTTTGTTGGCTATTGAACCCAGTTCATAACCTTCATATTTTTCTTTATGTTGTCTAACAACATTCAACAGTTCAAGAACTGTATTCTTTGGATTATGAATTATATATTTATTTTTATAGCCTTGCTACATATGAGCATTTCTTGTTTTAACTGACAAAGATTTTGTAAGAGGTATGAGTGGTAGCTTGTGTTATCCATCACTATAATGCTCAGCTCTTCCAATTTCTTATATAAATCTAAGAACCATTCACTAAAAAAGTTACTATTCATTTCTTGGTGGTAATTGCCGCTATATTTAACTCGAATGCCAGGCATAGGTGACATCTAAAAGAATATTCTCAGCACAGCACTGATTGAGATTCCAAATCAAAATAGAATTAAATTACATAAAATAATGAATTTAAACAAGCTGAGCTTGTCCATTTTTTTTCTTCTAGAAGCTGAAGAAATTAAAATGCAACTCATTGAATTTTGATCTATTTCAATGTGGATCCAAAAATGTATCAAACGGAGAGAAATTTTCGAGAATATAGAAAAAGAAAGATTATCAGGCATTATAAGCAAAAATGCTGTGGCAGATTTATCTGCAACCTATCAATTTCACCCCCCGTTTCTCAAAATCTACTTTAAACATGTAAATTCATTATAGTAATTCTTTTTCCTAAAACAATTCATACTTCTACATTCCTTTAGTTTTTCTTTTCCTTTCACAAGGAACTTTTCTCAACACATATAAAGATTTATGGTTTCAGATATTTTGTTTCACTTATTCAAAATTCTCATTCTTGATTATTTATTTATTTCCCTTCCTAACGGTTTTTATTGTTTTTATTTAAATGCGTTCATATCCATTTAACTCCGTACAGCTGCACTTTATTTCAACCGTTCATTTTTCTCTAACGTATTTTATCTGCACTAGAAATAAATCACTCTCATTTCATATTAGAGCTTGATGGGTAAAAAAAAAAGGAAATAAAGAAAATAATGTATTTATTGGAATTGCAGTTATAAATTATATCTTCAATTATCATTATGCTTTCTACAGTTCACATACATTTATTAAAGATTACTCAATCACATTTAACTGCAATCTGTTTTTTTAATATAAACAAATGCCAGACTTTTCGTCGCAATAATTCTGGAAACATGTAGGGTTGCTTCACATCTGTGAGTGCGCCGAAAGGAAGCGCTGCCACGTAATTTGTCTGCTAGTCCTGTCGCCAATGCTTTGTCTTTGTAATATTGGCGTCAAAATCTTGATTAGTTGGCGATAATACAATATGCCAAGTCATATGAGTTCAGTACGCATTATGAGAGATTTCGCCCCTGACCGCTCTGCTGAACGGTCCGCAAAAAGGACCGCTGTTGTTTTTTTCTTTTCCATGGTGTGACGATGCATAGCAGTTTCTTTCTTATTAACGGATATGCTTCTACACATAGAGATAAGTATATTTAATCTCTGCTTTTACAGAGCTTTGTATTTGAAGCTCCCTTTTTGTGAGATGTTCTTCTACGTATTGGAAATGAATAAAAACTAATTGTACTTTCATCGATATGTTGGAGTTTTTTTGTAATCATCTTTTAGCGAACCCAAGAACCATCATCTGATGCGATCTCCACGATAAATGCCAATGACGAAATTAAGATGATTTGGAACAAAATTTCCTATTTTAACAGTTTCCCCCTGTATCTATGGCTGCAACTTTTTATTTTCAGAAATTAATCATATGAAAGACTCAAATAAAAATCACTTGTTAGATGACTAAAATTCAGCTTGCATTCTGTTAAAAATAATAAGCACAAACCCAATATTAATTATTTACCATCCAAGATGCAATATCAGAACCTGCATTTATTTTTTTCCTAGTAAATATAATTGTTACTGTAATTATTGATGTGTAATACCTTCATGTATGTTACCCATAATTTTAAATCATAATAAACAAAAATCCAAGTAATTTTGATTCATTACTTTTGATCCACTAAATTCTTTTTGTTTTTGGCAACTTTTTAAAAACATTTACCATGAGGATATGAAAAGGTTTGCTATCCCTGCTCCATACCAATCAGTAATGGAACAGCATGGACCACATTTTGGAGCAGCAAAAACACTCATTTTGGAGGAGAAAACAACTATTTTGGAGCAGCAAAAAGCCACTTTGGAGCAGAAAATAACTATTTTGAAGCAGCAAAAATGCTCATTTTGGAGCAGAAAATAACTATTTTAGAGCATCAAAATGTCATTTTGGTATTCCTTGATGAAATTCGCGTTTTTTCTGCAATTCTTTGATGAAACTCACTTTTTTTACAATCTTTTGACCCTCTATTGTTCGTTTTTTGACAAAATTAGCGATCCTTTAACAAAATTCGAGTGCTTTTTGCGATCTTTTGACAAAATTTGCGCGTTTTTTGCGACCTTTTGATGAAATTTGCGGTGTTTTTCGCAATATTTTAAGGAAAGTAGCATTTTTTCACGATCTTTTGACCGCATTTTGCTCGCTTTTTGACGAAGCTAGCGCTCCTTTGACAAAATTCACGTTTTTTTCGCGATCCTTTGACGAAATTTGCGTGTTATTCGCAATCTTTTGACGAAAATCTCGTGTTTTTCGCGATCTTTTGATGAAAATATCATGTTTTTCGCGATCTTTTGACCTAATTTGAAACCTTTTGATGAAATTTGCGGGCTTTCTCTCTATCTTTTAAATAAATTAGTGTTTTTTCATGATCTTTTAACCGTGTTTTGTTTGTTTTTTGACAAAATTAGCGATCCTTTGAAAAAATTCACGTTTTTCTCGCGATCCTTTGACGAAATTCACGTGTTTTTCGCGATCTTTTGATGAAATTTGATTGTTTTTCGCGAACTTTTGACGAAATTTGAGTGTTTTTTGTGATCTTTTGACAAAATTTGCGTGTTATCGCGATCTTTTGACGAAAGTTGCGTGTTTTTGTCTGTTTTTTGACAAATTCGCGTGTTTTTCGCGATCTTTTCGGCAAAATCTGTGTGTTTTTCACGATCTTCTGACGAAAGTTGCGTTTTATTCGCGATCTTTTAACAAAATCACATTTTTTCACAATCTTTTGACCGCGTTTTGTTCGTTTTTTGACAAAATTAGCGATCCTTTGTTAAAACACGCTTTTTTTGTGAACATTTGACAAACATCGCATATTTTTCGCGATCTTTTGACCAAATTCGCATGTTTTTGCAATCTTTTGTTGATATTCGAGTGGAAAATGATCGATTTGGCTCAGGAATTATTATCGAATTGGCACATTTGGGCGCAATTTTGTTGAAAAATGATCGTTTTGGTGCAGAAATGCGCAGCATTATCGATTTGGCGCAGCTGTTCCATCACTAATACCAATAAACTGACTAAAAAAAAGGACCAATTAAGCTGTGTAAATTTCCCAAATGGCTTGCACAGTGTTTTGTATGCATCTCTTGGACATTATCCTAAAAATACTTTAGCCATTTACTATACAAATAAATTAATGAATAAATATTGCTCTGAAAATAACTTGGAGGCTGAATAAAAAAAATTATGAAGTACACTATGAAGTGCATTACTCATTTCAATTAAAAGATTCCAAAAAAGTAACAAACAATAAGGATTTTTTATAGAGCAATTATAATACATTAGAGTACGCATAGCGTTAACTAAACTTTAACATTTGAGACAGCAACATGCATATTAGCAAATCTTTTTATTAACTCATAATCATCAACTCCAAGAAAATTTATAAAACCATCATATATTATGAAATTAATTTGTTCTTAAACTAAGGAACTAAATCTAATATAAATTAATTACATATTATGTTAATTAAACAAAAAAAACTTTCAAATATTCAATTTCAGAAATTATAGCTGAGCAACTATAACTTACCAATGTTTTAATCATATGCAGAGATCGTAAGAGACATTTCAGCTGTTCACGTTTCCGATAACTGGCTAATATTCCCAAACTTGCAGTAGTAAAATCTTGCTTTGTTTCAGCAAGTAAGCTATTTAAAATGCAAGTAATTAAAGTATAAAATGAAAAGAAGAATGTTATATAATTTTAGAGTTAAAAATCATACATAATATAAAATTTTAGCAAAAAAAGGATAATTTTAAAAAGTTATGATTACTATTCAAAATAATTAAAATTTATACATATATTTATACATTCTCAGTCAGATTGTCATCTGACTGAGAATTGACAAAATCTATACTGATTAAAAAAAAAAAAAGGTTATTGTATCTTGGTATGTATTCTTGTTTGTTGGAAATGGCTATGTACAGTCATGCACAGTTGTTTTGACTCTAAAATATCTTCCTCAGTGCATGCAAAAATTGAAAAATTAAATCAAAAAATTAAATTGGCAAAATAAGGGGGAAATGTCATGGTCAAAACCAAAGTGGCTGATTTTAGCCCCTTTGGCCTTGAGCATGGGCTCTTTTACTTATTTCTGTTAATTTAACTTTCTTTTACTTATTTCTGCTAATTTAAATTTTTATGTTTATTTTCTATTCTTTATATATATTAATGAAGGGCTTTAGAAACCTCAAAACAGTTATACGTTTGATTTTTTATGTAATTTGTGTCTTGTATTATGTTGCTTTGTGTTCATAAACATTTAAAAACTGTCTTACAATTACTTATCTTAACTTTCAGTGTGTGAAAGCTTGAATATTTCACTGTCTCTTTCTTGATTTTTGTTTACATAAAATCTACCTTGGTTTCTTATATTCAATTAATTTTGTTGTTGTTGTTGTTTGTTTGATTGTATGATTTCCCCTCATAGAAAGTAAAATGTTACACTTTTGCTAAGGACTTGTTATTTCATTTAGTTGCATTGTTTTCATTTAACTCAAATGTATTTCAACTCAAATGTAAGTCTCAAATGTATTTCAACCTGTATGTTAAGTCATAATGGCCAATTTTATTTTCGCAATTGAATTAGGTATTGTGAATTAGGACTGGGCAATCTAGAATTTTCTTAAATCAATTTATCATCCACAATTTAATGCTAAATCGATTAACACAGATTTTACCTTTAGAATATGGAAGCCTATTTTTTAATTTTTAGTAAATATGGCTTTTATACAGCGCCACCTTCTCCTACAGTATACTTAGTTTTTAATTTTTCAAATACCTTTGAAAAGAGGTATATTTTACACATAAAAAAGTTTGAATACCCAAAGACACTCAGTTTTTTGCATTTTAAAAATTAGTAAGCTATTTTAATAAATTGATAAACTTATTCTTTAAGAAATAATACAAAAAAATGTTTTTTTTTCTTCTCTACTTGTAATTGCTGATACAACCTAAATTCCTTAACTGACACAGTATTAAAAAGTTATTACGCTAAAACAGAAGCAGATTCAATAAATCCAATGATGAATTTAACCATTCATTTATCATAATGAGAAAAGAAGTTTAAAAAAAAAAGGAAAAGGAAAGATATATGATAAATAAAATGCAATTTTATTTCTTTTTAGGTTGTAGATTATAATAAAATTTGTTTACTATAAATGCTGACATTCATATAGTGGATGGAGATGGACTGAAAGTGTGAGCCTCGGAGCATACAATTGCTGAAATTGCTAATTTTTTTGCAATCATTGGGAGCCCGTAATATTAGTATTAAAATATATCAATTTTTATGGTCAGAAAACAGAAGAAAAAAAAACAGAAAATTGCAGATCTGCAGAAATATCTAGTGAATAAACCCTCCTCCCCCTCTCACTTCTATTCTGCTGTAAAAGTCAAGTTACCCTACTCAATACAGAACTTTATAAAAGTATTTTTTATTAATTACAAAATAATAATAAATTGAAACTAAATTATGAAAATTCCTTTTTTCATCAAAATAATAAAAAATGCATAAAAATATAAACTGAAATTTGGATTTTAAACATAACACTTTATTTTTTTTTTCAACCAAGATAGAGAATCAATTTCAGGAAAATACTTTCAATTGCAACAAAAATGTGCTAAAGAAAATAAATCCATGATGCCAGTGCTGAAATTTGATGCCAAACTCGATGCATGACTCTATTTTAAAGTATTTTAATTAATTACAGAATAATAGAAAATAAAAATTTTATGTTAAAATATTAGCAAAACACATAAAAAATAAATTTTTCACCAAAAGAAAGCATGAAAATATAATCTAAAAGTTAATGAATTTGGATTTTAAATATAAAACTTTGTTATTTTTTTTAACCATATAAATACTGAATCAACTTCAAGAAAACAGTCTTGAAACAATGCAGCACTGTACTTTAAAATATTTTAATTAATTACAGAATAGAAAATAAAAAATATATATTAAAATATTAGTCAAACATGAGAAAACTTAAATTTTTAATGAAAAGACTGCATTAGCATATAAACGGAAATTAGACAAATTTGGATTGTAAGTATTAAACTTTACTTCCAACTTTCAACCTTATAAACAGTGGTGAGATTCAGCCAGTTCACACAGGTTCGGTAAAACTAGTTGTTAATTCGTGATGAGTTCAGCGAACCGATTGTTAAAATTGTACTTTAAATGCGAAAATTGCGTTTACTTACTTTCTTTAAATGTTTATCTGAGCAATAGCATTTTCTAAACATAACACTGTGACATGTTCTGATTTGTTTCCTTCCCAAAAAAAAAAAAAAAAAAAATTCTTCATTAGCCCTGTAAGAAGCAAATTTAACTTAAAAAACAAAATTTTTGAAGATTTGAAGAATTTTGTGATTGAAACTTATGATAACATTTATTAAAATATTTGAAATACTTTGGAAGAAAAAAAGCACATGCAAAAGAAAGACAATAGGGGTTTTATGACTTCAGAAACTTGAGAAAATATCAATTTTGTAAAAGATCATATGTGTTTTAGTGAGCTAGAGAGCATGTTTTTTAAAAACACCATAATGAATTAAAAAAAATTTAGGTTAATTAATTCTGTACATTTAAAAACAAGTTGTATAGTGAATTTGAATATAGCAATTAACTACAGTTTTTTCTCCGTCAGTGTACTGGAATATTGGAGTAGTAAAGTAATACTTCAATGGAAAACAGCTGAAGAATTATTATTTATATATAATGATACTTATAATTAATATTAATGATTATCGAGGATTTATTGACTATATTTTTAACATTTTTCTAAAACTATGGAGTTTTGTAAAGTATCCAAAGGGTTAAATATATTGTCAGAATAATTGCTGCAATATGGTCAGAGAAGGGAATTCGACAAACTCTTTCTAATGAACTCTTTTCCATATGCTCAAACATAATAAAGATTAGTCAAATTGGCCTAAAAAGCTCTAAAATAATAGGTTTCTATTAAGCCTTTATTTCTTTTATAGTAAATTTACATTAAGAAAGAAATACATATCTAATAATGTTCAAGTGAAGACAAAGAAAACTGAGTGTGAACGTTTATTAAGCTATATGTAAATATCTCAAATAACAGAAGTTCTTTAATATTTTAAAACTATTTTCTATACTATAATCTAGCTTTTTCTACATCCTTTATTGTTTTATTTAAAGTGTTAACTATATGAAAAAATATACTACCTTTTTGAATACTTTTTTTTAACTTTTAACATCATAAATATAAAGTTATTTTCTGTACAGGATGCACAAAATAACTCAAGTTTATTTTTGCTGCTTTCAATCCAAAAATGTATACAGTGCTGATGTATTTCATCAGCAATTGCTATCCATGGGCAGTTATTGAATGAGAGGTTTTTAAAAGATGTTGAATGTTTTTAAACTGAGCTAAATTTTATTATTGATACAAAATTTCCAGATATATGTTCTTTTCATGTGCATTATTGTTGCTACAAAAATAATTTTAGAGTCACTTAAGTCTAATGAAAGAAGACGAAATTGGCAAATATCTCAGTGAAATTTGCGACTTTGATGACAAAACCTAACATAATAGTCACATTAAAAAACATCCAGAAATCAAGCACATACCACTCACAAGAGCGAATGTATCGAGATTAACGTTGAAGAAATTACAAGCATTTATCACTAGCACAAGGATGTAAAAGTGAATGATTGACATTCAGAGAGTTAGTATTCTCACGAGGTTAGAAACTTCATTATCTGAAATCTTGCTATAGCTATTTATAGTTATAGTTATAATTATTGTTATTTAAATATCTAACTGATTGCAACTTTAGATCATGAACATAAGTGAGTTCTTAAGATTAACTTTCTGCTATTTTTGTATTATCTTTATTGTTGTATTATATTGTTTTGATGCATTTTCTGATAGAAATTTTGAGCAGAGTTTCATGATTGCAGAATATCTATACTGGTAAAAGTTTTTTTTTTTTTCTCTCTCTCTATGTGTATGTGTGTCTGCGATGGCTAGCAAAATCTACAGCATGTACAAGACCGAAAATTTGTGAGAAGTTAGTCCAAGGCCTCTCTTGGTGCACCTGAGACTCAGCATTTTAAATTTCTAATAATTAGCGGATTTATTGATTAAAAATTACAAAGAACTCTCATTAAAAACTCATCTCTGTTCTTCCGAAAGAGAAAAAACGCTCACACGTGCGTAGATGCCTTATTTATGTATTGGAAGGAAAAGGGGAATTTTGCGTGTTATTTTGTCATTATTATTAACTTCCATCTGCCAAACCACTTGGTAAAGTTAAAAACGGAAAACATATTCTAAAAGATCACACTCTTACATCTCAAATGTCGCAGTTAACTCTTTGAAGAAAAAAAAAGTTTTTCAAAAAGGTCGTTTTTCCCTCTTACGGTAACATCACTCCAGGAGTCAATTTTAGAGGTACCGACAAACCAAAAATATGCTCTTAAAGCAGAACCCTTCTTCTAATCTATGATGCAATTGATTTTTAAAAATATGATTTTCAACCCTTTCAAATATACTGTCAAATACAGATCACATCGCGCCTCACAGAGACAATATTTTTTTCTACGCTAAAAGTAACTAAACGTCCGTATTTTAACACAATCTTTTTACAGCACTTCAATAGGCTAGATTCACATCATCAATTGAAATTTTGAAACGTTCGGATGGATAAAAATATTTTTTACAAAATAAAATGTGTAAAAATTTCGAAGAAACCAGTAAAAATCTGAATGTTTCGTCGTGGTTTCGCTCTCTTTCTGTCACAGACTCCAGAAATCAAATTATGCAGAAAATAAAATACCAAATAGCATATACTTTCAATTCAACATTTTTTCGCAATTTTTTAATTTAAAAATATAACTTCAGAGAAGATGGAGTTAAAGATCTAAAATCATAAAATTTGACAGTCATTTAAAGTATCACGGGGCTGGGCAAAGCCGGAAAGGTTCAGCTAGTTTATTAAATAGATTATGTCCTTTCACTAGGAAACATGTTTCAGGATTTTTTTTTTCTATACCAAAATATCAAAGTTTTTTAACAATGTTCTTATAATATTGGAAAGTGCTTCATAATCTATGCAGGATGCTTCATTTTCATACATCAAAATTCATTCGGGCAGGGAACCGGTTGTTAAATTATTTGAATCCCACCACTGCTTATAAACACTTAATTTACAAAAAAAATATAAAATAAAAATCAATAATTTACTTATCAATTTTTACTTAAATCAACTTTTTCTTAAATCAGAGAGCACATTGAGGCTTATTATGTTTGCTTAAATCGAATCCTGCTAAATCTATTTAACCTCAGATTGCTATGCATGCAGTAGATGCATCAATGTAGATAAATAAGTTTTCCTATGTTAGCTCTGAAGTCAATAGTTGTTTTTCTGATGTTAGCTATAAATCAGTACTTTGTTTTAAATCGATTTAATGTCAGTAGACAAATAGGATTTCCGATGTTAGCATTAAATCGATTTTTTACCTTAAATCAATTTAAGACCAATGGTTAAATCAGATTTCTGATGTTAGCTTTAAATCGATTTAAGGCCCAGGCCTATTGTAAACACTCATTTAAATAAACCATGAACCACCACAGGCTCTTATAACTTTTAAAATAAAGAAAACTATCACACGATATTTGGCAACAATAACGTAAAATTCTATGATTAATTTTCTAATAATTTCAACAAAAAAGACATAGCTAACTTTTTAATATTTTTGAAGTCATTGTTAAATATTCAAATAATGGTAAAACATTTTAGATTTTTAACAATAAGCTAGAAATGGATATAGCAGGCATTTTCCTATTACAAATCACAATGCAAACTACAGAAGATACCTTCTACTTTGAACACAAATGGAAACTGCTTCTTCTAAGGTCTTCTGCATTTCAGTCACATGTTGTAATTCTTCAGCCAATGCTGACTGATTCTGAAGAATTAAGTCAGAAAGTTTTTTGGAAACCTACAAGAACAAAATATTAAATCAATGAGGACAATAAAATCTAAAACAGAAAAATTATATAAATATTTTCAAACATGTGTACTTTTAATATTAATCTATTTTATAATAGGTCCATAAATCAGTAAAATAAGAAATGGCAAAATGGTCCTTAATGGAGTATGATAGTTGTATGATGAAAATCGTTCCTCACTAACTCCATACTCTCATAAAACACTAGAGTACAATAACTATAAAACAATACTAAATTTAAATCTGAAATGTTTTTAATAAATTTCACATTTATAAAGAAAATTAAATCTTCTTGGAATTACAAATAAAAAGGAGGAAGGACATGGTGCAGACTAGAGTCCTACACAGGTCAGGTTATACCCAATTCAAACCTGAAAAGTCTGATTAAAGTCAACCCAAGCCAAAACAGACACACACTTCAATCCAAACGTGAAGATGGCAGAAACTTAATACACATTTTAATACAATTATGGAAAAGTAGCCTACAATTAAATTATATCTTTAATATCAATTTTATCATTTTGTATAAAAATGAGCATATACACATTCCTTAATATTCAAAGATGCAGACCAGTTATAATGATTGGTTTTATTTACTTTTCTTTACAAAGTGTTGTATTATTTACTTTACTTTTAAAAGTAAACAGAAACAGTAGCATGACTATATAATTTCCCTTTTGATTTATTTAAGTTACTTTGCATTATGATTACCAAGAAAGTAAATTGTAAGGCAACTATACTTTTATAAACACTTTTTAAAATCATTTTTGTAAAAATTTAACAAAGAAAACTATTATTACCACATGCAGTTGGCTGATAAGCTGAACTCGATCAGCATTGATCTGACTGATGTCAGGAAGGTCAGGAATATTCTAAAGAAAATATTTATCATCACTAGAAATGCAAAAATTACCGCATATGTAACTAGAACTTATTTTATTCAAACTTTATTATTTTTATTTTTGTTAAAATGATTACCTTCAGTTTATATTCACTTGCATCAAATGTTTCATCAGAGAAAAAAATACTTTCTATAGAATCCAAAATCTCTTGCTCAACTTGAGGATCATTCAAACTTTTGCTCAGAGGTTCCTTCAGATAACAACATATCAATTATTAAGATAACAAAAAAGGGAAACGAAATAGTAAACAACACTTTATATTTTCCTACAACTACTATTTACATCATCTAATATATACAAAAAGCTTTTGTGAGTTACTGAAATAAAAATATGAAATGCATAATGAAAATAAAGATTTCTACAGGATAATTAAAAAGATATAGAACAAAATTATCAACTAGGCTGCAAATCCATACTAATTTTTCTTTATCTTGTATTTCTCATGGGATGTAATCTCTAGAAATACTCAAAGGATTTCAAAAATTATTTTGATCTAATGGTGATAACAATCTTTGCTCAAGAATAAGCTACTTTTTATTTTGGTACTCTAGTTCCCCAAGGGCATGCAAGGGTGGAAGATGTTCTACAATAATGATTTCTTTGAAATTGTTAAGACTAGAAACTGGAAATTTGACATGGTTATTACTTTTAACTGGTTAATACTTTTAATAAATGCTCATTAAGAATGGTTTTTAAAACCTTTAAAAACATTAAAATTTAAAGAGTGATATGAGAGAAAAATAGTTTATAAGTTAAAATAAAGTCATATTCAATTATATAATTTTTCTCAGTATTTTTATCACACATTAAAACCTTTTTCTATATAAAAACCAAGTAGACATCATCTAAAATATATAATATCCCTCCAAACTGGAGAAGCCAGCCTTAAAGACAGTCTGTTGATGTTGTTAAAAATCCATATCCATTGTTAAATGGTCATAGAACATAAAAATCTTTAAAAATATTCTCTGTGGCATCCTCAGTTTACTGTTATTTGTCTTCATCGGCAATCATGTCATTTGAACTTTTCGCAGTCCTTTTCAGTAATTTGTTCATCATCATGTTTAATCATCACCTGTTATCCATTTTGATGAGCACACAAGTTGGTGCAAATCTTCGAATTCACAGTAGTAATTTCACTAATTTCACACATCAATGTGTAACTTAGATTACTATAATTTGCTAGCTTCTTGACTTCATGAAAATTCATTTTTATTGGAGATTCATTGTTCAGGCAGGCTATTGCTGTACTAAGTGAATGCCTACTAGATAAACAAGTATTTTTTTTTCTTTAGCTGTATAAAAATTATGGTTAAATATGCTAAAGCGATGTTTCCAACTTATTACTTAATAATATTTGGATTTTTATGGTGATTCTATCTGTACTAATATAATAGAAAAAATGTTTGTTTACTATTTTGTTAAAGTTAACACCTTACGTGCCGAGAAAAACTTACGAGATTCACTCCCCAGTGCCACAGTTAGAACTTAGTGGCCTTACAAAATGGGGCGTGGCTTAAGAGCATGCGAACTCTGTAAATAATCATTGAGATATAGAAGATGTTCCATTCAATTTTTAATTTTTGTGGATTCACTAATAACTGAAAGCTGTGCCCTTAAGCTACCGATAGGAAACTATTGTATATATCTCGAACAAAAGAGTCAGGAGTGAGTTTTACGTGAACAAAACCATATTTCCGAAAAAAAAAAACTTTTTATGTAAGAATTCATCTAGGTAAATAATTCATATTTTTCGAATATGATTTAATGATTCTCTTCCGATAAATAAGTACGCTTTAGAACCAACAATTTGTTGGTAATATTGGTTCTATTAATTTCATTATACGAAAAAAAAATTTCTTGCGTTCATTTTAGTCGGATTCTTTATGTCATGTCTTTATGCATTGATTTTTTTTTTTTTTTTTTTTTTTCAAAAAAATGATATGTGATTTAATGGAAGGTTTATTGCACTGCAAAAATAATGATAAAATCAGAGATGTGTTTTTCGTATAACGTCAACTTTTTTCTTGTACTGCACATCTGCAACATGAGCAAAAATTACTGTCATAAGTAAAATATTAAACAATTAGTAGTTATTGCAATCTCTTACCTGCCAAGAAAAACTTACGAGATTTATTCTCCGTGCCACAGTTTTCCAAACAGGTGCACATAGTTATGCGGTGTATTGGGGGAAATAAGAGACAAGCTTTTAATATAAACATTGTGTACTTCCACAAAAATATAAAAAGAAACGAAAATACAAAAATTATGTACAAAAATTATACCAAAAATGTAAAATTACAGTGTAACAATATGATAAAAAAGATGTTAGAACTTAGTGGCCGTGTGATATATCCTGAAACATGGTTGGACACATAAACCAACATCACATTCAGTGTATTGATAGCGGGATTCACAGCGAATTTTTTTCATTTAACAAACTGCACATCTTCTCGATGCATTTTTCTTTGAAGACGTTGATGTTACTAAGTCCAGAAAATGTCTAGCAGAAAGTCGTAAAGGACAGCCACTTTCTAATTTCTGTCGTTTGGCAGGTTGTGGGGGAGTAATATGAAATTTCTCAAATATACGTTCCACCAAATTCATGCGGAAGTTGTAATTACCAACGTTACGGAGTTGTTTCTTTTGTAGTATAAAGGCATTCCAAATAGCCATATCTAACAGATGGCGAAATATTGTTAAATAATACCTCTTCTGTATTTTTCGTGTTGTTGAATAACAAACTAATGCCTGATCCGCTCTATCAACCCCACCCATCTTCAAGTTATAATCTATAACAATAGCTGGCTTCATAACATTTTTTTCAGTTTCAGAGCAATTTGCTGTATGGATAGAACTAAGAAGCGAAACATCTTTTTTGTCACGCCATCTCAACACGGTAATTTTGCCTCTTTGGAAAGCGGCTATTTCGCCTTTCTTCAAAGTAAGTTTGTTGAAATTTTCCAGCAAATCACGTCGATTAGGACCAGGGGCGTGCCTAGCGGGGGGGTGTTGGGGGTGTAACACCCCCCCACTTATTTGGAAGAGTTGGTAAAATTTAGAATAGTCGGAAAGTTAAGAACACACCCTGCAAAAGTCCCCTATTAATGGCCAGGTGGATTCCAACTTTAAAAAACTGGATTGATAAAACAGGCGAAGGAAAGGCTAAGCTTATTTCTGAAATTCTACAGTCAGTTGGAATATCGCTTTCTCAAGCTCGTGCACAGTCTTACGACACCACGTCATCTATGTCCGGCCGCATTTTAGGCTGCCAATCAAAACTTTCAGAAATAGCTGGTAGATCTATTTTATACATACTCTACCTCGCGCATAAAGTGAATTTATGTGTTGAACATGTGTGCGAAGAAAGCAATATAATAAAATTGTTCTACGACAGTATTCAGGATCTCTATAACTTCTTTTCACTGAGTACAAAGCGATTCGGCATACTGAGAGAGAAAATGGAAGTTCTTCAGAAGAGTCTTACCTTGAAATCTTTGTCGAAGACAAGATGGACTATGCGAGCGGATTCAGTCAGAGCAATTTTATCATCCTATGATGCCCCTCATCCATACTCTGCAAATTATTTCTGAAGATATGAAGGTTGACAAGGATGCTCGAGCTAAGGCGGCAGAATTAAGAAGCAAATTGATGTCATACGATTTCATTGTTTCTTTACTTGCAATGAAAACAATTATGTTTAAGACCAAGTTAGCAACAGAGCAATTGCAATGTGAAGACCTGAACATTTTAGAGGGAACCGACATAATGCAGAAAACTTACGAAAGCATTCAGAAACTCCGGAATGATGACGCGGCGGCAATAATGAACATCATTAAGGAAGCTGACAACATCTGCAAGACACATGGAATAAATCAAGATTATGAGTTCAATTTGCGGCACAGGCGACGGAGTCCTCCATCGAAGATCGACGAAAATCCTGAAACTGCAGTTCTATTTACGCGAGAGAATTATTTTAAAGCAGAAATTTTGAAGGTGGTAGATTGGCTTACAACTGCATTTGGAGACATTCATAAGTTGGTATTTGAGAAAGTTAAACCGCTGGCCTGTCTCCTTCCATCTAGAAGCAAGTATAGCTCTACCGAGGACATTTCTAAACTATGTCAATTATTCCCTAATGATCTCAAAAATGTAATGTGAAATTGATCTCATGTCCTCAGAAATAGCTAGTTCTGAATCGGATGCAATTGGCGCAGCAGCGCAAGAACTTGTGGGGAAGGCTGATTTGTATCCTAACCTTTCTTTGGCCTACAAGTTGGCCTTAATTATTCCAGTAATGGAGGATATTCCAAATCTGGGTTCGAGGCTGAAAAAAGTCACGTGATACGGGTAATTTACCCAAGGAACTTCTAACTGATAAGAAAGGAAGATACTACCGCTTTTGTCTTGGCTAGCGGGGATTTATATTACACATCTACGGAGCCTTCCCTTCTTTACACTAGAAGTTTTTACCTTGACCACGTGATCAAAACGTAGATGGAATATCCTCCATTGTGACAAGTAATGAAAGAAGTTTCAGCAGGTTAAAGTTAGTAAAAAATTACTTGCGTACCTCCATGTCGGAAGAGCGACTGGACAACTAATGCCATTAACCTGTGAAACAGACATAACTGACATGTTGGGTTTAGACAGTGTGGCTGGAAAATGGGCTATTCTGAGGGATAGGCGGGTGATAATTTAAAAATGTAGAAGGATAATTTTTAGTCTCTTATACTAATATATATCTTATTTTTAGCAAGCAAGATTTGTCTTTTTTATCTATTTTATAATTTATACACTTACATTACACAACAGCATGCGGTTTTATTTATAGAAACATAAATTCCGAAGTACTTCAACATTCTTAAATTGTTACTTTTGAGAACTGGTTAATGTACGGTACATCCGTACACATCTATATATTTAAAACGCTAAGCGTATTCTTTCGACAGTCCGTGAGAAGAAACTACTGCATCAAATTACACCAATCTTTTTTTAAATGAAAGATATTTGGCAACAGATTTGTTATCATACATTCGTTTGTTCAAATATTAATTCGCCGTAATTTTAAATTAAAATTCTACAGTTGCGCATGCGCATTATATAAGTAGAAGTCTGCCTTTGGAGTGACACGCTGCACATGCGCAAAGATTCTCGCTCAGTTGAAATATCATATCACAGGTAGAAGTTGTTTTAAGTTCGTCTGCTATTCGATCTTACTGTAAACAAGCTTTTCTTTCTTTCACAAAGTTAATATTTGACTCTTTCAGCATTATTAACAATTCAAAAATTTATTGTGTCGATATTAAGAGCTAGATAAAACTCATTTCAGGGGTGTCACATTGTTTTGGTCATATTACACGCTGAAGATAAACACAGTGATTTGAAACTAAAAGTTATGGCTGGTGAATTGCCAATAGTTACACAGGAAGATTGGGAAACTAGCATGTTAAGTTGTAGTTTCTTCCTTTTAAAAAAATAAGGTAACATAAATATTAAAACCCAAAACTATTTTTGTAAGATCAAAACTCAAACTCGAGGCAATTGCGTATGCGTCAACTGTGTTTCGAACCTCTTCAATTTAGAAGAAAGAAAAACAAGTTCTTGACAGCGTAGTCGGTTAAGGCACTGCATTTTTGCAGAGGATGCAGGTTCGAATCCAAGCCTGGCAAAATGTGTACTATTTTTTAATTTATTTCAATAATGACATATTTTATTAGGAAGAGAAATTATAGGATTTTTATTTTATTATTATTTGAATGCTTTATAATTAAATAAAATTTAACTCTCAATAATATTTTGAAAAAAAAATAATGATTTTATATTTAAAATATTTTGCATTATCAATTAAATAAACTGAACTGATCTATAATTTTCGTTATATTTTCTGACCATTATCAAGAATTTATATGGGTGTGTATCAGAAAGTAAAGTTTGTCATTCATATGCGTAAAAAATAAAACGGAAAGAAAGAAAAATATTCGTATAAGAGCTATAAAAGAAATTACCTTGATATTCAGGTTTAATATTTAAAAAATGTAAAATAAAATTGAAGTAAAAAAATATCTATATTATAAATTGTTAGCTGCATCAAGTTACAGATTTAGGTTTTTAGAGAATGAGACAGATAAAAATAAAATTCGTGGCAACTTTTAATGGTCGTGTAGTTTTAATAAATAAATAAATGAAAATAAATATTGTTATTAAGAAAGAAAAAAAAAAAAGACGCCGTAGTAAGTAAAAATAAATTCTCTACCTGGTAATTTTAAGGTAAATTTCTGATAAAAAAGCAAGCATAATTGGTTGTAAATTATAAACTTAAAATTCTTTCACTCCACTGAATAGGTTAGACTGACAGCACCAGCTATCGCCTTAAAGAAATAGGAGTCACTTATAAATATAGAAATTCATCACGTAATTCGTCATTCAATAATTAATTTAAAAGCAACTAATTAAAAATTCAAGAATTTTTCTAATGAAACATTCAAGTTATTTACCGTCAAATCTTGACGGGCACTATCTAGTTTCCTTTTAAATTGTAAGCAGAATTCTAATTAATAACAGGATTCTCAACTCTACTTATAGAGTAAAATAATTAAAAAAAAATTTACACATACTGAATAACAGCATTTAATTTCGACTGTAGTTAAGAAGAATGCAGGTGAACACTTAAGACTAGTGATTTTTATAAATTCACAGTATTGTAGAACAGTTGACTCCGTCACTGAGGGGGGGGGGGGGGGGCTATCACAAAGCCTTTCTCGCCCCCGATCTTGCAGTCGGCAAAATTCAGTTCACACCCCCCCCCCACTAAAACAGCCTTCGGCACGCCCCTGATTAGGACGAAGAGTTCCATATACGTCAGTTGAATTTTGGATAAGAAGGTCTGCTAATTCTAGTGAGAGATAAAAATTGTCTGCAATTACACAATAACCTTTTCCCAAAAAAGGTTCAATAAGCGTCATCA
Organism: Maratus speciosus; assembly: GCA_963932465.1. Taxonomy (NCBI): domain Eukaryota; kingdom Metazoa; phylum Arthropoda; class Arachnida; order Araneae; family Salticidae; genus Maratus; species Maratus speciosus. The sequence continues at coordinate 316,710,046 of OZ010788.1, read as the reverse complement.
CTGCTTTTGTTGCGACTCCATAGTTCTCATACTTTTTATCAAAGATTGTACTCTGCCCTGTGTACACGATCATATTGTGAATATATCCTGTCTCTGCTTCAGCAAGTACAAAGAGTTTTATTCCAAAGCGAGCTCTTTTCATTGGTATGTATTGTACCCATGATAGCCTGCCTTTGAAAAGCATCAAGTTCTCATCAATGCTCAGGTCCCTTTCAGGTGTATAGACACTTGAAAATTTCTTCATCATGTCAGAAAAAACAGGCCATATTTTACTTAGTTTTGGATTTGGATGTGAATTTTTATCAAAAGTACTGTTATCAGAAAAGTGCAGAAATTTCATGATAAGTTGAAAGCGATTTCTGCTCATAAATTTCCCAAAAATTGGAGTTTCGATCAATTTGTTTTTAGACCAGTAAAGTGCAACGTGAGGTTTAACAAGTATTCCTTGCAGAATAAGTATACCTAAAAAAACATATATTTCTTCTGAAGTTGTTGGATGCCACAACTTTGTCCTTGATTTCTCTTTTCCAGGATGCTGGTTGTTACGCAAAACGGTTAGTTTCTGTAACAATATGAAGCACCAGCTTCTGATCAAAAAATAATTCAAAAAATAAAAGTGGGTTCGTAACATCTGTTACATTTTTATTTATTCCTGGTTGTCTCGAAAATGGAAACTGTGAAGGTGGCATAGGTAAATTTTTTATATCCAATCGTAACCAGTTTCTGGCATCTTTCATAGAATAGTCATTATCTGAATCCTCTTCATCTGACATATCATATTCTGACGTCTCTGATCCAGAAGATGACGGAAAGTCGTCATCCAACTCACTATCATCAGTATCGGACATACTCCTACGAAATTCGAGAAAATTTGAGAACCAAACAATATTTTCTCTAAAATAATAGTGGTGTACAAAAAGGGCGGAGCCTTGTCAAATATGGAAAAAAATTTGCTTGTATTTTCATGTCACTAGCTCAGTGTGATAGCCTTTATGAAGGTAGTTCCTTCAACCCCTTCTCCTCTGAAATAGGTCAGTCTTTCAAAAACACCTTCAAAGTCTTTTTTCTTTTACTTTTTTAATTCCAAAGCTGTGGGCGTGGTTTTACTGGTACAGCGCAGTATAAAGGACAATATTTTGGACTGACGTATATATACGTCAGTGGCACTTAACGCATTGACTATGCGCGACGGATATATACGTTTGTGGCACTTAAGGGGTTAAATAAAATTTCCCCAAGAAAGTAAAAAATGACCATGCCAGGATTTGAACGTGAAACCATTTCAGACCAGTTCATCGAGGCGTAAATGTGATTCATGCACTAATTTCCAAAATCCTGCCCATGAATTTTGCAAGTGGGAGCTTTCCGTTCTAGAAATTTCCCCAATTTTTTTTTAATTTTGCATTTTTTTACAAAAATCAAGTGGAAAAATCAATGCAATGACCAATATTTAATTAAGACATCAAAAACTGTATGAAATCCATTTAATTATTAAGAAAGAAGGGCTTATAGCATTTGGTTAAAATTTTCAGAACTGTTTATAAATTCTTTCAGTAATACTTTGTGCCATGAGTATAGTTCATGTAAACAGCATGTTAAAACAAGTGGGTAAGTGTGATCATAGATCGCACAAAGGGTTTCGTTTAATATTCCTTTCAAAATGTCCAGTACATTTATCGCCATGGAACATCTTCTAAATTTTGGCAAACCCTTGCTAAACTATCGTAAAGCTTCAAACAGATTCGCCTTGTTATATTTCCTAATTTTGTTCGTGCCACCCACTTTCCCCCCTTCAAAATGCTACGATATATCACATGAAGGGTATCTGCCAAATTTAGAAAAGTGCCCCCTTTGGGGGGGGTGAAGTGGGGTAATGGTCACCATGATTTTTGACGCGGCCTGATGTTTAAAATTTTTGTTATGTTTTATAAGCTATACTAAAGTTTCAAACAGATCGTCCAGCTATATTTCCTAATTTTGTTTGCACCCCTCCCTCCCCCTCCCCCCTCGAAATGCGACATGCCATTCTTCTTTATACTTCATTATAATTTGTTATAAAGTATCTTAAAGTTTAAAACAGATCGCATTGTTAGATTTCCTACTTTAAATGAAATTGCGGTCTGTTAGTTCCACATTCTACCACCAGGGAGCGCACTCTATTCTTAACAAAAGCGTATCTGAACGAAACTCCTTTACACAACCTATCAGTAGATATGTTACTCGAGGGGTGGCGGTCTTCAGCAAGAATTTAAGATAATTGTTGAAATTACTATTCGGAAATAGTGGTAATTTAACTTTTGACATATTTATATTTAATAAGTACCATGTATCTGAGGACTCCGTAAAAAAAAAAAACGCACCTGAAACGGTATGAAACAAAAAATAAATATTTTGCACCTCCCCCTCTCCCCACCTGCCCGAAATTTCACGCGCCATTTTTTATAAACTTTTCCTTGTGTGTTATAAACTATGTTAAAGTTTCAAACAGATCGCCTTGTTAGATTTCCTACTTTAAATGAAATTGCGGTCTGTTAGTTCCACATTCCACCACGAGGGAGCGCACTCTATTCTTAACAAAACTGTATCTGAACGTAACTCCATTAAACAACCTATCAGGAGATATGCTAGTCGAGGGGGTCGCGGTCTTAACCAAAAATTTATTATATTTGCTGAAATTACTATTCGAAAATAGTGGTATCAATACTTCTGACATTTTTATCTGGCATAAGTAACATTTATGCTGTATTTTTAAAAATCGGACACCGTTCAGAAGTATACGCAATGAAACATCACGTGACTGCCTTGTAAAATAAGTATATAATAGAAATAAATCAATTAGTGAAATTAGCGCCCCTCCCCCCTACCCGAAATTTCACGTGCCATTTTTATAAACTTTTTCTTATGTGTTATAAACTATCTTTAAGTTTCAAACAGATCGCCTTGTTATATTTCCTAATTTTAACAAAATTGCGTTATGTCAGTTCCACATTCCACCACCAGGGAGCGCACTCTATTCTTAACAAAACTGTATCGGAAGGAAACTCCGTTAAACAACCTATAAGTAGATATGTTACTCGAGGTGGTGGCGGTCTTGATAAGAAATTAAGGTATTTGCTGAAATTACTATTCGGAAATAGTGGTAACTAAACTTTAGACAATTTTATATTAAATAAGTAGCGTATATCTCAGGACTCCCTCAAAAATAGCACCTAAAACGGTTAGAAACGCTAACTTTTTAAATAGAAATCTAGCGCCTCCCGCCCCCCTCCCCGAAATTTCACGTGCCTTTCTTTTTTACACTTTATCTTATAAAATATCTTAGTTAGGTTTCCTAATTTTAACAAAATCACGTTATGTTAGTTCCACATTCCACCACCAGGGAATGCACTCTATTCTTAACAAAAGCATATCTGAACGAAACTCCTTTACGCAATCTTTCCGTAGATACATGGGTCCGGATGGTGGCAGTCTGCGGTAACAAACGCTAAGATTTTAAAAATAATTCTAGCTCCCCTCCCCCTCTTCGAAATATCACACTCCATTCTTTTTTACACTTTTTCTTATGTGTTATAAACTATCTTAAATTTTCAAACAAATCAAGTGGCGGTCTTAACCAATAATTTATAAGATATTTCCTGAAATTACTATTCGAAAATAGTGGTATGAATACACTTGTAAACTTTCTGATGATGAATGAGTTATACTTATCTCATAGCGCTGTTCAATTATCCCACGCAAATTATTAGATTTTCGAAGCACGTTAGTCTTTATCATCAAAAGTAGTCCCCCTCCCCCTTTTCCATTGACACAAACCTAACAAAATAAAATTATGCGACAGCAGGCGAAGCACGCTTTTCAATTTCGCTGGAAGAATGCATCTCATTTTACATCAGCCTCGCACGGACTGAAATAATCCGATAGCGGGCGAAGCACGCTAGTCTATGTCATAATAATATCTGTAATGCGAACTTTCCTAATTTTAACAAAATCGCTTTATGTTAGTTCCACATTCCACCACCAGGGAGCGCACACTATTCATAACAAAAGTGCATCAGAACGAAACTCTGTTGGGATATTTAATCAAAAGTATTTCCCTCCCCCCTCCTTTCCATTTACCCAAACCTTACAAATACAAATTATACGATAGCGGACGAAGCACGCTAGTCTCCCCTCGAAATATCACACTCCATTTTTTTTTTTTTTTACAATTTTTCTTATGCGTTATAAACTATTTTAAAGTTTCAACTAGATCGAGTGGCGATCTCAACCAATAATTTAAGATATTTGCAGAAATTACTATTCTAAAATAGTGGTATGAATATTTACAAACTTTCCTATAATGAATAAGTTATACTTGTCCCATAGAGCGGCGTCAAAAAACCTCACGCAAATTGTTAGATTTCCTAATTTAAATAATTTCATGGTTAAAAAAGCATGTGCCTTCATTTTATTCTATTCATTAGATAGAAATGAAACAGATTAATTAAATAATAATTAATATCTCAGCTTCTAATTGAATTATCGCTTTGAACTGGGTATGTATGAAATCTGCGAGAGATTTCCCATCCGGATGGCAAAAAATTTAATATTTAAAAAGTTAAAATTTCGTATTAAAATATTCCACTACCGAAAACCGCAAGGTCGCCGTCATGTCTGAAGTTGAGCACACCTGCTTTCACGCCGAAATGAAATCTCTTTTCATTGTCTTTTCAAATACAGAAATTAAATTTTTATCGATCGATTTTTAGTAGATTTTTTGCGTTATACCCAACGCAGAAATGTGAACTTTATATCAAATGAAAGTAGATTTTTTTCCGCGTCTGTCTATACCGTTTACAAATTTCTCGTACCAATATTTTCTGATATGCGATTTCGCTTTAAAATGCCCACTTCATTTTTCGGCTTAATTTCCTCCATGGTAACCGTGCACCGGCTGATTTTACTGGCAACCCTTAGGAGAAACTCCGAAGTTTTGGAGAATGTCCGTTTGAACCTGTGTTAAAAAGGTGGATTGGTTAATTTTAGAAGTTAATTAGCCCGTAATTCGGTTAATTATTGACTTTTTCAAAATTTTAGGATTTGTTGTTTGATGCGAGGTGTTCAGCTACAAGTACCCAAAATTTCAAGTCTCTAACATGTATAGTTTCTGAGAACGGGCTCTGTGATGGACAGACAGACAGACAGACAGACAGAGGAGTGAGACGAATAGGGTTTCGTCAGATGAACGAAACCCTAATTAATGCAGGTATAAAAATAACTTTCCTTTCCTCCCGTCCCAAACAATTATCTCCCCAAATTTACAAATGTTAGTAAGGAAAAAGGGTGCACTCTTAAGTTCTCCAGTATCAGAACATTTGATTTTTAGGATTTCGTTCATCTGATGAAACCCTATTCGTTTCATTGCTCTGTCTGTCTGTCTGTCACAAAGTCCGTACACGAAAACTGGATAAGTTTGAGACTTGAAATTTTGTGTACTTACAGCTGAATACCTCATGTCACATGAGAAATCATAAAATTTTGAAAAAGTCTTATATTATTTTAATTAATTAAATTTTTTCAATGCCATCCAACTATTTCTGTGATTTAAATTTCAAAACAAAACTTTAATTTCAGCATTTATTGCAAAGAATGTTTAGCTTAGTTTGTAGCGCATTCATCTTGTAAACCAAAGATAGAAATTCACACCAATGGAAGTTGAAAATTTTTCAAAACAAACTTGTAATTACAGTTGGACCTCTATTTAACGAACCTCTATTTTGCAAACTTTTCCTTGGAACCAAGAACATTTTGTGAATTTCTTCGTAAAATAACCTCCAAATAGCGAAGTGCATTCTCTATTTAACGAACTTTTTCTTGTCATCTAATTTTTTTTCTCCCCATTTCTCGAAATATTTCTGGACATTTCAAACTTATTCTTTGTTTAAACACATTTTATGATGTTCAATGGCCTTGAACTGGTTTTACCAGGCTCCTTCTTTGTGTGAGAATTCGGTAAGTACGGAAGACGGAGACGATAATACCTTAGAGTAACTTTAAAAAATGTGGATACAGATGAGAAAAAAAGAAGAAATTAACCATGATGTACTGATTGATGATTGTATTTCTCTTAATTCTGAAATTGAGACCTCTTAAACACTATCCGAATTGGATATTTTCGACAGTGTGAAAAATAAAAGCAATACAGCAATGAATTGCGATGAAGACGAATATGATGATGATGGAAATGAACATGATGCAGAAATTAACAAAACTTCGTATGATGAAATGCTGAAATCATTTGAAGGAATCCGACGCTGATTATAGTTAGAAGAAAATATGCATGAAGGGGTTTTTGGTGCATTGCAAAGATGCGAGACGTATTATGAGAGAAAGCACTTTTTAAAAGAAAAAACTCAGGCAAAATTAACAGAGTTCATCAGAAATTAAATTTAAGGATGCATATGTTAATGTATGTTTAACATTATTTGTTATAATAATAATAAATATGATAATGTCATTAAAATTCGTTAATTTTAATGTAAAACTATTTACTTTAAACAGAAAGTACAGACAATGTTCTGTTTTCCTTGCAGATTTCAAAGCTTTAAACACATAGGAAAAATGAATTGATGATGGATATTGGTGGGTAAAATAAATAAAACAAATCGATATAATTTATTTAAAAAAAAAATGTGATTAATTATTTTTAATAAAAACATGTAGTGATTATGAATTTAAAACCTGTTTTATGTAGTTTAAAGTATTTTAAAAGGTGAATCTCTATTTAACGAATTTTCCATATAACGAACTTTTTTCCGGGATTTAGCGACTTCGTTAAATAGAGGTTCGACTGTATTTTAATGGAATTTCTTTTTTTAAAGTAAAGTTGTGAAGTATTGTGTGTTCCACATGTGTATTTGTGTGTCACACCAAAAAAATAAGAATAAAAGAATAAACATTTTAAAGACGAGGTAACATTTCAGTTGTTTTCATTTTTAGATGTTCTGATTGATCATTTTTTTTTTAAATTGTGATAAATGGTAATTTTTACATCTTATTTAAACAAAATAATATATACAAAGAAATTCGCATAATTTTCAATTAAAGATATAGATTTTTTTTTTAATAGATTAGTTGTATTTTTAATGGCATTTGATATTTGTTTTTTGGACGGTCTCAGATACATATATATTTTTTAAATATTAAATTTAGTTTCAACAATTTTTTATCTTTAGAAATTTAAAATTTCATTTTTATTTCAGATTTTTAAAAAATTCAGAATTTTGAATTTTTTATAAACACTTGGACGAATATTTTTATTAAAATTTAAAAAATAACGTCCTTTTATAGTAATTTTAAAAGGAAATTTATTGATTCTGCCATCTACGTAAGGATTTAATAATTATAAATTCACAATTTGGAATTATTAATTAAAGGATAAAGTGTCTTGAAAGGAACATTAAACAAATCCCTTTGTGCGATCTCCAATCACACTTACCCACTTGTTTGTTACAGCAGACTGCAAGAATATGGCAAGGAACCATTTTTGTATAGTCTGATTTTTATAATTTAGGGCATGTTTTCTATTGACTCATAATTTGTTAATAATATATCAATAAAAATGAAGAAAGGGATAGAAACAAATTAAGTAATTTTAGTATTCCAAAAAACATTTAATAGTTCAAACATTTAATTTAAACTTAGAATATATTATGAAATTACAACAAAGTATTCTAAAGTTCGTAAACACTTAACAGCATCAGAGTAAATTGTTTCTCCAATTCAATTGAAGAAACATTTGAACTACTGTTCATAAGATCTTTTAAATATCAATATATCAGTCATGATATTAGATTAACAAACAGAGAAATAGATTTGAATTTACATTTCATTTTAGTTCACATTTAAATTACATTATTAATAAAAACATAAAATTAAACTTTTAAAACATATTAATAAATTTTGTAAGAGATATCTAAATTTAAACATTAAAATGAAAGTTTTTATCATAACATTAAGGTTTTTAAAATCCAGAAAATATATTTTACTTTTTCTCGAGCAATCACTAATTCATCTGGTTCTGATGTTATTTCAGGTAAATCAATTGACGATCGACTAAGCTGTGGAGAAAAAATATATAATTCAGTAAAAAAATTTTATCACTTAAATACATTAAAGAATACAGCATAAAACCATAAATGCAAGGGTAGTCCAAATGGACATGACATCAAAGGAGTTACGACACTACATATGCACACTAGGATGGAACTTAAGTATAGGGTAAAAAAAAAAACTTTTTTGTTTTAATGTGTAATAGTGAAAACTTTTTCCTTTTTGGATGTCTAAACTATTGACTGAAAAGATTTTTTTAAGCCGGGAACCCACATGCGGAAAAATACGACGGAAATCTGCAGCGGAAAATTTTCCACTACGCCAAATTTCCGTCTATTCGCACTTGCGTTTTTTGCTGGCGCTTCCGCGTTAACTACTGCGCATGTCTGATTTCTACAGATGCTGTGGCAGAAAATGGAAAAAGTTAAAACATGTTTAACTACAATTCCGCTGTGTTTTCGCATTTGTACGCGGCAAATATGGGGTCAATTTGCCGTTCTGCTGTCCAATTCCGTTGTATTTTTCTGCATGTGGGTTCCCGGCTTTAAATTAATTTGTTTTCCGGTTCCTCAAGGACGTCAAAGTTTTAAAATTTCGGTGTAAAGTAACTTAAAGTAAACAACGTAGCTGTTAGCTCATATCTGCTTATATTAATCAAATACTACCCAGAAGTCACCACGAGGAGGTGGCTAAATATCGACTTCCACCCTTCTTACCTCCCTTTGTTATGGATTAATTCAATTGGATATTCAACCTACTGGCTTATAATCCTTCTTAGACAAACTTCATCATTACATTGCAGGAATTCAACTTTCCCAAGATAAAGGCCATCTATTCCTTAATATCTAAAGACGGTTGACGCAGCTTGCAAGACAATTTTGACACACATTTCCACTGTTTGAATATGACAACGAAAATTTAAAATTCAGGTGCTTCCCCTGTTCGTACTTTTTTTTTAAGTTCTTCATCCAATCATTTCGTCAAGACAGGATACATTTTTTTATAGTCTATAATTTCAATATGTTCGCATTTTTTCAAGTTGCTTTCCTATTGGTCCAGAAAATTCTTTATTACCCATAGTTTTTCCAGCAAGATGTTGAAATAAGTATCTAAAAAAAAGTTCATTTGCATGTAATAAACAAATTATCCATTGTAAAGTTGTTACAGTCTTGCTTCCAATGTTTTGATAACTTCAGATTTGTGTCCTAAATTGATGGCGATTCTGTTTCACCCAATCGCCTACTGCAGTTCTTTCACCTTATTGATTGTCAAATTCAGGTTTAGAAGAACTACCGATTGAACTATTTCCTTACAAACTATTTTCTTCATGATTGCCATCACCCGAACTCTCTTTGGTCTGTAAATAAATAAATAGAAATGCTTAATTCATCTTTAAAAGTTAAAGTTAAACTTACACTAAGTGCAAAATTACTTAAAAGATGACACAGTATTTAAAATGTTAAATTATTTTAATACCTTAGTATACTTTCAACTATAAAACATAGTCTTCTTCGGAGGAATATAAGAAATACAACAGTTATTGGTTGAACGCCTAATTTTCAAAATCCACGTAGCTGGTGACGAAAGGAGTGAAAGTGGAAGTTAATTTATAGATCCGGAAACATTGGGAAAATAAAATAAAATAAAACATGGATATAGGGAAGTGGAAGATTACTTGTTTTTTCTTTCTTTAAGCAAACTGAGCCAAATTCTGGGTATATTGTAGGATAAAACGTCATTAGAAACTGTATTTCCTTTAATAATAATTTCTATTGATTCGTGGATAATTAAATCATGATAATTCTTTGAGGGATATATAATTTTTGCGTTTTCGAAATTAACTTGTATATTCTGTTTTTGGTTAAGTCTTGACAGGGCTGTTGTAGGTCAGTTATACTTTAAATCTCTCAAATGTTCTTTAATACGAACTTTAAGTTTACGTGAAGTCATGCCTATGTATTTGAGATAAATATCTTCAGTTTTCACTGGAATTACATATACCTCAGAAACTTCATTCCTTGGGATTGGGTCCACTTTGGCACTAATCAGATCTTTCAGTTTTGTAGGAGGAGTGGCGACCAAGTTTACGCCAAAGCGAAAAAGTGCATGTCTGAGTTTTTCGAAAAGTCCTGGTATGTACTTCATTTTGCAATATCTCATATTACTCCGTGGAGTTTTTTGTATTTTCATATGGTTCTTCTGCGAGTTGATTAGCTTATCAATAATGCGTATTGGGAAACCATTCTCAGCTGCAATGTTTCTAATGGTATTTAATTCATTATCAAGGTGATTAATAGAGCAAACACTAAACGCTCGTCTTACATAAAAATTGAACGGAGCAAGCTTGTAGTTAAAAGATGATGTACTTTCAAAAGGAATGGTGCTGTTAGACTTATTTACTTTCCTGTAGACAGTGCGCTCAATTGTTAAGTTTGATAAATTTTTAATTAGCATTACGTCAAGAAATGACAGCTGGTTATTATTTTCTATTTTGATGGTAAATTTTATGTTAGGGTCCATATTATTTATTCTGTTAAGAAATGCATACAGTTCAGATAAACCGTGATCCCATACTATGAAAATGTCGTCCACATAGCGATACCATACTAACGGAGTTAAAACGCTGTCTGTTAAAATTCTTTCTTCAAATGGACGTAATTTGAATTCGGCTAAAATACTTGAGATGGGGGAACTCTTTGGTCTTTGAGAAAGTGACGTTCTTGTTCTGATACACGACAAAATTTAGTGAATTTAAACAAAAAAGTTTTTTGCACGATTACCTAACATTTTGCAATTTTATATGTCGGATTATTCTTTCTAATCGTAATATTTTTCTTAAAATTTTGGCATTTCTCACGATAGTCTCTAATCATTTTTTATTATTTGTGTATCAGAAACCGTTGGAATTGAAGGTCTCAGCAATGCACTTTTAATTGTATCAGCAACAGCTTTAGATATTTCAGAAACAGTGTGTTCCAGATTCCAGCTGTCAGATTTGAAATTAAATTGAACCCATAAATAATGTTTCATAACATCTTCATATGTTCGCTAAAGGTGACAGTCTAATGTTAATTGTTTTGGTTCACGAAATACAAGACACTTCAACAATTTTCTAGATTTAGGCATGTTAGCACACATTTCACATTTCACACTGCCTGTTTATTGAAAAACAATCAGAGAAACTATCAACACATGCTAAATCGAACTAACTTGTTATGAGTTGCAGCCAAATGAATCAGAGACAATAAAAGCTGACGCCCACTACGCTGGCTTCTACAAAAGTCATATAAAAGTGGGTCCATCTTTTCCATGGCACTCAAACTAAATTATTCTCTTTACTACAGGACATTCATACTTCATTAATTGAATTTTGCAAGTTATAAATTTAACAATAAGCTTAAAACACTTTTCATGCAATTATTAGCTTTTATTCGTTTTTTAGGGAAAATCAGATGCTTTGAGGCAGCCGGGAATATGATTTTAAAATTAAAAGAAAAATATTTTCTTTTATGGAGTTAAAAAGGAAAAAATAATCACTATTAGAATATAAAATTCGACACTTCATTTTTTAGTTCCACCCTAATGCACACATCAAAGAAAATTTTTACACAGTGTATTTTTCAATCAGAATACTTTTTATTATAGAGAAAATAGGTTCTTTTCAATTGGTGGGACACCAGTCATAATTTTGCACCAAAATGCCAGATATGTGGTTTATTGCTTACTTCACAATTTAGTAATCTAAATGACGCTTATAAAGTGCCAAGTGATTAACAGAGTAACAATGTGCAATTAAATTCCTCCAAGACATAACTATAATTCATATTGTGATATTATGTTCATAAAAGATATAATAAAATTATGCATTCCGCCTCATTGAAGTGCAAAATGGAACTGTGAATAAAGAAAAAAGGCATATGTACCAAAACCTGCAATCTTTTTACTGACTCCTCTTCAATTTATATATTTTTATAATCAGGAGCTTATACTTGCACAGTTCTATAAAAATTATGTTAATTATACTTAATTGAATTTATTTGTAGCAAGTTGCATGCACTTCAGCAATGTTAAATAAAATCATCAACTTTATGCTGACTGTATAATGACACTTTTCCTGCTTCTAAATTTGCCTGAATGTTTCGCTTAACCATTTGGATTACCATGTTGCATATCTGCAACAAAGTTAATGTTACTTATGTAGTGGACTTTAAAAGATGATTTTATTTATTACTGCTCTCTCCCAACACATCAGTTAATATGAAATGAATTGTTCATAGAATTCTCAGCAGACAGAGATATAGAGTTAATTTTTCATGCCAAAGTTTCATTTATCATTTGAGTATTTTTCATCGTTATTGCTAAAATGAACTTCGTAAACTTTCGAAAATTAAAAAGACATTAAGATGTTCAAAAATAGATTTTTTACAAAGCTAAGTTTGCATATTTTACAATTTTCTAATATAAATTGCAATATTTATGAGAAGTCTGTAATTTTCTGTTTATTGCAGATGTGAAAAAAGTTCTTTTTTGCCAATAATAATTTTTTTTTTTAACAAGCTCTAAATCAGGGCTGTCTAACGTGGCGCCCGCAGGCACCATTTCTTTATTGAAGGTTTTCAAGGTGCCCTTTTGAATAAATCTTGTTGCTAGGATTTTTTTAAATAAAAATCCATTTTAAAAGATGCTTCTTTAACATTATCAATGTTACACATAATTTTTTATTGTAGGCAGCATTAATTTTTCGACTCCTTTCTCTACACAATAATTTGATAGACTTCTCTCTCAGAAAATTGTAATTCTAAATTTACCATGATTTATGCTTTTTTCTGCAATTGTTTTTCACATCGAATTTTTCATAATACATTATGGTTTACATTGTGATGTGTTTGTGCATCTTATAAGACATCTATATTGATACTCTCTACCAGGGTTGCCAGTATGACCTCTCTTTTAATTCAGAATAATCCGAATTCATACCACAAATTTGAATAGTAATTTTTGCTTTATTTAATGACATAACAGGTATTTTAGGATTACTTAAAGTAAAAATTCTTCTTTCAGAATTTCTGGTATGAATTCGGAATATCTGAATAAAAAAAAAGTGGTTAAATTGGCAACCTAGCTCCCTGCTACCTTGAAGTAATAATTCTATGTTTCCACTAGCTCTAGTTTCCAGATATATGACCCTTCAATGCTTGCCAATAGATGTGGTGTGCCGCCGCTCTACTGAAAAGTTGTACAGCCCTGCTCTAAATGATGCATTGTAACATCTGAGTAAAAAACTAATTCAATTAGATTTGTTGAGTCACAGAGGGTTAAAAAAAATAGCCAATTTTTTCAACATTTATGTACAGGATGATTCAAAAATTCTTACACAAACTTTAAAAGCAGGCCAGGCATACAAAACAAGTCATTTTTACAATAGAGAATGGGTCACTGCATTGTTGACATAACAGGTGACTGTTAGAGAGAACAAAGAAGTGAGTTAGGACTTGCATTGAAGAATCATTCAGGTACAAACATTATTGATATAGCAGGAAGCACTACATGCAATCATGCAGATGGTGCCAATGTAAAGTGATACCACATACTATTACTATTTGTCATTCTAAGTTCGATACTGAACACTTGTGATTGTAAGCGTGCTATTGTTAAAGATGAAAATAAGCACTTGCCAGTCGCCACTCGGCGGCTAAATGCGAAAAACTGGCGACTAAATATGTGGAAAGTACCGGCCAAATGCAGGATTTTCCAAAGGGATTTCGTCAAAGAATTGCGGAAAAAACCGCGAATTTTGTCAAAAGATCGCGAAAATACCGAAATACCATCTATAGATCACGAAAAAAAGTGAATTTCGTCAAAGAATCGTGAAAAAAAAAAACAGACTTTTGGCAAAAGATTGCGAAAATACCACACATTTCATTAAAGGATCGCAGAAAAACCCGAATTTCATTAAAGGATCGCTCAGAAACCCAAATTTCGTCAAGTGATCGCGGAAAAAATGCAAATATCGACAATAGATCGTGAAAAAACGTGAATTTCGTCAAGGAATCGCGAAAAAAAACGAGTTTTGTTAAAAGATCGCCAAAAAACTGCACATTTCGTCAAAGGATAGCAGAAAAACTTGTATTTCCTCAAAAGATCGCTAAAAAACCCGAAATTCGTCAAAGAATCGCGGAAAAAACACAGAATATCGTCAATAAATCACGGAAAAATGCAAAATATCGTCAATGGATCGCGGAAGAAACGCAAAATATCGTCAATGGATCGCGAAAAAATGCGAATTTCGTCAATAGATCGCAGAAAAAAAACGAATTTCGTCAAAGAATCGCGAAAACAAACGCGAATTTCAAGAAAAAAAACGCGAATTTTGTCATAAAATTGCAAAAAAAAAACGCACATTTTGTCAAAGGATCACAAAAGAAACACAAACATCGCCAATAGATCGGGGAAAAATGCAAATTTTGTTAAAGTATCATGAAGAAAATGCATAATTACTTCCGGGAGAGTCCCTTTACATCTCAGAAAATTTGTTGTAAATTTTAGATTTTTAAAAAAAATTTTTAAAGTACATAGGCATACTGGACTTACGTAGTTAGCTATATATATCTTCGCTGTTAACTTAATGTAAAATAGATTGGAAATTAGTATCTCAAGTTTATTCAAAACAATATGAATTAAAATATTTTTACTTATAACATAAATTACTTATTACCGCTAAACTTATATATTTTTAAATGACATATTCAGTGACATAAATGTACTTACTGGTGACTAAAGAAATTATTCTCACTAGCCAGTAACTGGCTACTAAAAAAAATCAACTTACCGGCCAGTGGCCATTAAGTAAAATTCCTTATTTTCATCTTTAGCTATTGCTTATATTAGTGATATGTATGATCATAAATGAACTTTCATTATTGTTCAAATATCAATAAACATTGTTATTGACACTTGAATATACACACATATGTTACAATGTGGAGTCCCCACCCGTACCTGTCTCAATTTTAAACAAGAACAAAAAATCATGCATCCAGTATAGATTATGAAACACTTTCCAGCACATTCAAAGTACTGTAGCAAAACTTTACGGTCTATTAAGGGCGATTCTCCCAAAAGTGAACCATACCCTCAAAAAATAAACTATTAAATTTTTCTTTTTTATTCATGGCTAATTAAAGTACATAGTCTGAAGTATTTAATTCATGCATTTATTTATTTTTACATGGTTTCTTTCTATATGTTCATGAAGGTCAAAATTGATGTTTACAATATTGAGAAACGCATGCATTCATACACCTATACTTTGTTAATCTCTATAAACAAATATACTGCACTTTTATTCAATTTTTGGCATTTCAAAGTAGCTGCAGGTATATTTCTATGTAATTCAATAAAAAATTACTTTCATTTTAATTTTTTCAAATTGTAGTTTGTGATTTAAGATACTTTAAAGTTATATCCCGTGCATCACATTAAAAGTGCATTAAGTTTTACTAGAAGTAGTAATATTTAATTTAGATGGAAAACATTTCTGATTTACTTTATACTTTTACAAGGAAAAAGATATACATTGTTAAAATAAATTCATGTTAATAATTTTTCAAATTATAAGCATTTTAAATTTGTCCCGTGCATCACACACCCTTGTCCTGTGCATCATTTATGTTAAATTTTGTAAAGAAAAAAAAAAAGAGATTAATTTAGAAATTTTAAAGCTTGACATATTTATATGCTAAATAATAAAAAAAAAATGTTTGGAAAAAATACAAAAATGATAGTTTCGATAAAAAAAAAAAAATAAAAAAAATATCATGCATCATCATGTTTTTTAGCATAAATTTGCAAAACTGTAATAGAGAGATGGTACATTATTTGGCATATATTTCATTCCGTGGAATATTTCTCTCTTCAACTAATAAAACTTTTATTCTGGATATTAAAATCTTTACAAGGTTGTAAAAATCAGAAGCAGAATGTACAATTTGAGAAATTTGCTTGCTCATAACTTTTTTACGAATCAGTGATTTTGCTTTTCCACCTATGTCACTTTTCCATGTGAAGAAGCAAAGTATTTCCAGCTATAAGTTTTCTAGTATTTCCAGCTAAGTTCTTGTGAGAAAAGAACCATAAATTTATTCTTGATTTCAGATGATGGGTCATCTGTCCATATCACTTCAATTTTTGTTTTCATCTGAAAAGGGGCTCCAGATCAGAGTAAAGTAACTCAATAAAAGCTCTGACTGTTTTTTTTTTGTTTTTTTTCCTTTTCTTTTGTATCCAAACAAATTAAAAATGTTGAACAAATGTACTGAGACAACACAGCTGCTGTGAATAAAGTCACACTACTTTTAGAGCACTATGAATTTCATTTTGATATTTACAGTTATAATCCATAGCAAATTCTTTCTGAAGAACTTCTACTTTGGGGTCTCCTTTTTTCATTCTGAAATTCTTAATTTTGAATTTGTTTAATATTTAAGTGGCAAGTGATTAAATAAAAGGTTTCTTTTAAGCTTGATAAAACTTTGCCAATGCAGCCTTCTTTCACATTATATCTTGCCTCCTCTGTCTTTTGCCCATTGGGTCCATATGACGGTATTTTCAACCTTTTCTCCATGAGAACAATCACTACAAACACCTTGCCAACAGTGAGAATTGTTAGTATTATTACATAATGCTTCATCCCAAAACATTTCAGAATTATGCGTTGTCTTAAGAGCCTACTTCAGTCACACGAAAAAACCCGTTCGCTAATGCTATTCCTATGGAAGAAATTTATAAAGATATCTCGGTCGCATTTCAATATTTTTCGATGATTTGTTTTGCAGTGGCTAGCTGAGATTGATCTGTAAAAAGGCTGTTTTTTACTTTTTTGATTTTCACTGGGGATTTTTTTCAAGAGGATGCTTTCGTTTTAGGAACCGGTTCTGAAAATGAAAGTGTCCTGATTAAAAACACTTGTAAACGAAATTGAAAAAGTAGAAAACATCCTGCATATAGATCGAACTCAGCGAGCCACTGCAAAAAAAAAAATCATCAAAAAATATTGAAATACGGACGAGATATCTTTATAAATTTCTTCCATAGGAATAGCATTAGCGAACGGGTTTTTTCGTGTGACTGAAGTAGGCCCCTAAGACATCTTAACTTTAAGAAGAAAGCCTCACAAATCACACATTTGCATTGATCGATACATGTCAAAATAAAACATTTTTAAATCCATTTAGAAAATTTACTTATTAAAAAATTTCAAATTATGAGTACATTGGTGCCATCTATTGGCAGTTATTTTAAGTAATTAATATCTGCATCAAGTGGAATATAGGATTAGTATCTTTTTATCACGTATTCTCATAATTTAGCATCATAAATATGTTGAGAAATGTCATAAATTTCAGGTGGTATGCAAACAAGTCAGACTAGCCCCGTGCATTACTTTTACTTGTCCCGTGCATCACATTTATAAAATCTACATAATTTATTAATTAATTTTTAAAATGAACTTAAGATTGCACCAAATCAATGTTCTTTCATTATAAAAAAAAAGTATAGTCAATAAATCCATGAAACATCACAGAAATTAATGTTAATACCATATGATGTATGCATTTTGATTTTTTGTGAGTCCCGTGCATCACGCATAAATTTTAATTTCTTATTTATTCAATTTTTAATGTGGGAAAAAAAAACAGCATGTCTTTCTGAAGTACAAGTTAAGGTCTTATACCTCATAATTATCAAAGTATTTAATAACTTTAATTTCGGTAAAATTTAGTGGTTTAAACACATGTAAATGTCCCGTGCATCACGTAGGAATCGCACTTAAGGTGAAAGTTGATGTCTAAATAAACAATTTAGAATATGCATAACACATTCAAAAACTTAATTTCTTCAATTACCATCAATAATTGGATAAATATATAATTTTTTTTTGTGCAGCCCTGTAACATGATCTATAGATTTGTATGTTTACTAACTGGTATATGAAAAAAAAAAATAATCCAATTAAACTCATAGCACAGTTGAGAATTCCCATCCAGCAATTTCCATGAATAAACGGAAATATACTTGAGATCTTTTTTTCAGCCCTATTACCCAATAGCAGAAAATAACCTGCAGGTAAAATATTTTAGAATGGAAGCATTAATTAATCAAACAATCACTTACCTGTAACGACTTTATGCATTTTATTCATAATTATTAATAATAATCTTAAGATTTTGTATTAAGTAATAAAGAGCTAAACATAATATAAAGCAAAATAAAGGCTCAATGAAAAAAGAATCTGCAAAAGAGAAAAGAAAATAAGCAACGCCCATCTTAGTCCAAGAACCGACTCCAGGGCAATTCCACGGTTACTCTTGTTACATTTATGGTGGTGTTTTAACACAGAAATGCATTACTTTTGATGCCTTTTTTTTAAATGCACAGAATTTTTTGCTGCATAATAAAGAAGAATGCCTACTTTTTGTATTTGTGCAAGAAAAACATGATAAACTTTATTAGTTTTATAGACTGAGTCATCTAAAGTATGGTTACTCTTGTTACCTGAAAAAGACATAAGTTTTTTATTCCTCTACATTAATGACTATTTTATCTAAACTACATACCAAAATCTTCAAATTTAAAATTATTTCAAAAAAGGAATGATTACTTATTAAATGACACCTATCTAAAAATTTTAAATTCTAATATATTATTTAAAATTGGAAAAAAAACAGGTTACTCTTGTTACAAAAAAAATGGTTACTCTCGTTACATTCCCCTTCAAAGATTTGGTAAGAAAGTTAGGCTAAGATGTGTTATTATCCCACCCTCCGCGATGTTGAGTATTTGGCGATTTTTATCGCTCTGGCAACCCCGGCGTTTGACGTCTAGTAACTTATTATGGCAACCCCCTTTTTTACGACGCAAGAGCGTGCTTTTTGCGTGAACATTCATTTCACTGCCGGGTGTCGTTGCTGACGGTTGCTTGACTCTTGTACCAGATACTCTTTGATATCGTGTTCTATGGCTGTCTTTTTATTTTTATGTTAAATTTATTGGATGTATTTCATTGACTATAGTTTCTGTAGTCCGTTTAAACGCTCTTGCTGAAGTAATTAAGAAATATGAGGAAATTTTGACATGAAAGGTAGGTTTGTTTATAGCGTGTCAATGCGTATTAAGCCTATTTTGGAAAATGACGGCGGTGTTATATTTTGTGCTGTAGGTTTCAAGAAAGCAGATGTCTGTTAAGGTATGTTGATAATTTTATGTATATTTTGTTGCTTTAAGAATTTTTTACATTTTGAGATTGCTACAAAACGAGAACTACTGAATTTTGAGAATGCTATATCGCGAAAAATGCTGAATTCGGCGATGTTTTTTTTTCGGTAAATGAGCGCGAAGTGCTCATACAACTATTGCTGATTGCCACTTTAGCGAGTTTCGTTTTTTAGGTATATTTTGCTGCTTTAAGAGTTTTTTAGATTTTGAGATTGCTACAAGACGAGAACTGCTGAATTTTGAGAATGCTATATCGCGAGAAATGCTGAATTCGGCGATGTTTTTTTTCCGTTAAATGTGCGCGAAGCGCTCATATAAGGATTACTGATTGCCAGTTTAGCGAATTTTGTTTATTATTTACATTTTATTTTCATTGAGCCAAACATGCGTATAAACGGGTGCTTGGCGACATTTACTACTTGGCGAAAAGGGGGTTTTCTCGCCAAAAAAAATCCAAGATGGCGGAGGGTGGGATAATAACACATCTGTTCCGAAAGTTATAAGGCACATTATGAGAACAAATAATTATATAATAATGCATTTATTAAATTTTATCAAAGGAAAAATTATTTCTAGAGTATACAAGTGATGGTAAACTCAATATTTTTACAATTTATACTGCCCCCTGGTGGTAAAAATTGAAACTAAAATATATATGGCTATGGTGCATAATATGAAAGGGTGGTCAAAGGAGTGTTGACTAAAGTTTGAAAAGGGTGAAGGTTAGAAAAGTTGCTAAAAATACAGAAGTTAGAGCCCGGACGGGTAAATAATATATGATTTTTTGAAATTTTTATGATTTTTCGTGTGATCGCAAGTGTTTTGCTAGAAGTATGCAAAATTTCACATCTCCAATTTAATTAGAGGCTGAGTTAGAAAAATTACTTAAAATACACAATCAGAGCACAGGAGGGTAGATATAAGACTTTTTCAAAATTTTATGATTTGTCATTTGATGTGAGGTGTTCAGCTATAAGCAGGGCTGCAGATTAGGAGTCAGGCTTATTTTGAGCGAAAGAGTCAGAGTCGGATCTGTTAAAATTACCGGGGTCAGAGTCATCCATTTTACAAGCAGATCTGCGTTGTTGGAGTCAGGCCCATTTTTGAGCAAAAGAGTTTGAGTCTGATCCTGTTAAAATTTCTAGAGTCGGAGTCGTCCATATTTCCTACCGACTCTGCAGCCCTGGCTATAAGTATCCAAAATTTTAAGTCTTCAACTTAATTAGGAGCTCAGTTAAAAAAAAAAGCTCAAAATGCACAAGTGATGGTACACACAAGTGGTGGCACAAGGCCCAGAGGGGTAAATATAAGACTTTTTCAAAATTTTAAGAGTTGTCGTTTGATGTGAGGTGTTCAGCTATAAGAATCCAAAATTTCAAGTCTTCAACTTAATTAGGGGCTCAGTTAAAAAATATAAGCTTAAAATGCACAAGTTAGAGCCCAGAGGGATAAACATACGACTTTTTCAAAATTTTATGATTTGTCGTTTGATGTGAGGTGTTCAGCTATAAGAATCCAAAATTTCCAGTCTCCAATATACATAGTTTCTGAGAACGGGCTCTGTGACGGACGGACGGACGGACAGACAGACAGAGGAGTGAGACGAATAGGGTTTCGTCAGATGAACGAAACCATAAATATTTAATTGCTTTATTAACCTTGGTATCTTCTAAATTTGTTTGTTCTTAACATGTAGAATTATTAAAAATATTTACTATGAGTAAAAAAAAAATAAATAAAAAATAAATAAATCCTGGCATTCTATAGAACAAGAACATGTTAATTTGTTCCTTAATTCATACTGAGATGAGTTGTTAATATGCCAAATTTCTGTTTAACTGTTTATAAATAACTTCAAGTATCATGTAGCTATTACAGGTAGTGTTGAAATGATAAAAAAATTGGTTAAAATCATTTAATAACTTAAAAAAGTTGTGGTTACTCTTGTTACAAAATGAAATTTAAAGTAATAAGTCATAATTTTCATAAATTAATTTCATACTGTTGAAGATTGCACAAATAACAGATAAGCAACACATCTATATGGATAATTGTGATTTTAATTTATTTTTTTCTCCTTAGGATAAACTTTTATATGTTTTAGTTTACTCTTGTTACATGTAAAAGAACAAATTTAATTAACCTTTTTAATTAAAATATTATGTATATATTTTTTTTCTTTAAATATTAACTAATAAAAAGATACTTACTACTAGTGTAAAAAATAAAACTGTAGCAAAACAAACAAAACTATTATGACTGATTGGCATTTGAAATAGTATGAAATTCAGGCATATTTGCTGCTAAAAAAAATGTTATTTTGTAACCCCTTTACAAACAAAAATACATCTAAATATAGAAAAATACCTCAATTTTATTTTTCTTTGGACTTTTTACTAAAAAAAGATATATAATACACCTATGTCTTAAGAAGAAAAAAAAACGTTCATGATGTCCTACTTTGTATGGAATTGCCTGACAGCACAAAAACCTATGTTATCAAGCACAATAAAAAAACCTTTATTTTATGGGTGAGTAAAAGAAGGGGAATCTAATGATCTATGTCTGCCGAAAGTGAAGTGGTGCAGAAGCTATAAATTAATACCACTAATGGTTTACTCATAGGATGATACTTTTTATATTTTCAGTCAAAGGAAATGAAAATGAATTTTTAAACTATTATTGACTATCTTGGTCTTAAGACAAAAGAACTTTTGCTTTTGGCTGCGACTTTTTTACCCCCACACCCTCAGAAAAAAAAAAAAAATCCAAGCTTTATGTTTGAAGCTGAATTTTTAAATATAGAATTAATAATTATGTGGGGTAATATTAACTTAGAACAGCCACTGAAAGATAAACTGTCTAATTTAGATAACCAGTTATTCACATCTTCTGGAGAAAAAATCTCTTCTGGCTTTGGTTAAGTTCAGTTTAAACAACACAACAAGGTACGAATGAAAAAGCAGACAAACTCACATTTATGTTCAAATTTTTAAAAAAAGCGGTGATGTATTTAAAATTTTGTAGCATAAAACTTAAAATTTTCTTGATACTGAATCCTATATTTTGTTTTTGATGGGTATAAAAAAAAAGAGAACCGTCTAACTTTTCAGAAATGTTTTTTCTGTTTTTAATCGTTGATCTTCAATTTCGCAAGTAAAGAAAAAAAAAAAGAAAGAAAAAAAGATATGTACAATATTGTTTTATTAAGTATTCATGCTAAGTGGATTATGTTTTAGTTTCTATTTCCAGTTTATATTAAGCCTGAAAATATTTATAATTATATGTTAAGGGGATTATTTCGAAAATATCAAGTATTTTTTATATCTTCGAAAATATCATGATATTTACGAAACCTGGTGATGTGATGAAAATAAAAACAGAAAGAGAAAAGTATTTGTGTTTATTTAAAATTTGCGAATTATATAGAATATTTTAGAAAACTGGCCACAATAATTTACATAGAAAATTTGCCAGAATAATTTACAAAACATTAAAGTTATGATATTACTGAATTAACAGTACACAGAATACTAACTTGTTTTAAATTTACCAGAGATTTAATTTTCTTTGTTAGTTCCATATTGATTGATCTACAAAATTACTAATTTATGCAGTCAATTCAAGATCATAGAAGTTCATGTTCGTATTTTATCAAAAGCTACATATTATGTTTTAATTTAAGACTAGCTTTAAATAAAATTGTTTCTGGTCTTTAAAATCTTCAAACTTGGGTGTCATCATACTGAAATCAATTGTTTTGTAAACTTTTGATTTACGGAATAAGTGTTGCCAAATTCTGAAAAGTAAAAGCGAAAAATGGGATTTAACTTTTCAGAACGTATATACTGGCCAAAGCGTCATCTATTGTCTGAATCTGAAGTTAAAATCCAAAACTTTTAATAGGACTTAAAATGGCCTATAGAGGCGTTGATCGCAGCCATCGGTGTCCTTAGTGGCATTAGTTAAAAGTGTCCTTTTAACTAATGCTAAAGTGCCATTGAAATCATTTTTTTATTGTAAATGCGGTTGAAATTTTTAGATATTCAAATTCGGATAATTTTTACTTTGTCATATAACACAGAACACAAATTTCACATCAAATCTGAAATTGTGCAAAAAAAAATAATTATTCTGAGCAAATTAAAAATACATGTAATGCAATGTGCTTGCACAGCATTTTCCTGAAGC
Organism: Maratus speciosus; assembly: GCA_963932465.1. Lineage (NCBI taxonomy): Eukaryota > Metazoa > Arthropoda > Arachnida > Araneae > Salticidae > Maratus > Maratus speciosus. The sequence continues at coordinate 316,686,490 of OZ010788.1, read as the reverse complement.
AAGCAGTTACATATTAAATCTTTTCTCCACCAGATGACATATTCGAGCGCTGGACATTACCCGAGGCTAACGAAAAAGACAGGCTACCGCGGTGGATCCGATTCTTCTTTTTTTACAGACCGCTAGAGTCACGTGATGCTGGAATGCACCAATGAAGGTGTGCGAAAAGAGCATCACGTGATTCCAGCGGTCTGTAAAAAAGAAGAATCGGTCCCACGCGGTAGCCTGTCTTTCTCGTTAGCCTCGGACTTTACCCGAGGTTAACGAAAAAGACAGGCTACTGCGGTGGGTCCGATTCTTCTTTTTTTACAGATCGCTGGAGTCACGTGATGCTCGAATGCACCAATGAAGGTGTGCGAAAAGAGCATCACGTGACTCCAGTGGTCTGTAAAAAAAGAAGAATCGGACCCACCGCGGTAACCTGTCTTTCTCGTTAGCCTCGAGGTATATAAAAGGAAAACATCAATAAGCGTGTAGAATATTTTAACGCTGCTTTCCCTTCGTCCAATAAACAGTCATTTCCTGAGGCTATATGCCTACAGAGGCGGGGCTTTTGCCACTCCTGGATAAAGTAATATCGTTTAACTTTTTCTTTTTAATGCTGAGCTGTTAAAGAAACGTGAACTATTTTTAAAATTTGAAAAATATTCATAATAAATTTTACGAACTGGAAATAAATAAAAAAAATTCAGCTATATTATTTAAAAGGAACAACAAATATTAATTATTTTTTCTTTTAAATTTTAAGGCACTCACAGATTAGCGCCGACATTTAGCACAACGCTCTGGGATAAACAAAATGAAGGCTCCTACCACACTAGAAACGAGCGCCCTCTACTGTCAAATCGTCCAAAATTAAGATCCTTTGGGGCTCTTTTTACATTTCTCTTTTTCTTCTTAATAAAAAACATTCTTCTTGAAAAAAAAAATGATAACAATTATAATATATTTTTTCTGTTGACTACCCATGAAATTTTTATTTTATGATATGGCATCATATGCTAGCAAATTTGAAATAAAATTTCTTTAATGTAAAAAAAGGGGGGGGGGGCATATTTTAAAACACTGAAGTTATATTTAAGTATACTTAAATATAACTATATTGCACACATACTTAAATATAACTATATTGCAGTACACGTACACATATGTACGTGTAATGCAATATAATGTGAAAAAAAAATCCCTTTACACTTTATCCAGACTTAGTACAGCATCTATTAATATTAGCGTGTTTTTATTTATCTGATATTTATTTATTTTATTTTATTACTTTTAAGAAAATTTAATTCATATTTACTTAGTTTATGATGTCATGCAGTAAACTGAAAAATTTAAGTCTAGTCATAGGAAAAAAATCATATTTAATTATTATTATTTAAGAATTCAAGGAAGAGGAAGAGAGGTTGTATTATTATTGTTATTATTGCATCTTGTTAAGGAACAAGAAAAGTTTAATTTAAAGAACCCCCAAGGATCTTATAATTCATAATACGATTTTGGATTTATACTTAATAAAAGAGAAAAGGGGAGAAAAAAATATTTTAATAACATTAACAATTACTTTCTAATTTTATTTAGCTACAATTTTAGCTATCAATTACTTTCCCAGGGCCCGACTTATGCAGGGGCATGCGGGCCTTTCTTTCTCCTTTCTAGAGCCCCCCTCCCCATGAGAATAGTCAGGATTTTCATTAAAAGGTGCCGAATGATTAAAATGAGGCAAAAGTGACCAAAATTCATATATTCAGGAAGAGAGTGCGGTCCCCCTTTCCCTCTCTGCTTCCAGTTTCCTCTCCACCCATGCAAAATGCAAACTATATCATTAGAAAACTAATGATTAATATTTTATTGTGACAAATTAGTATTATATTGTTTTCAAAAGAAATTCTTTATTTTTAAAGAATTGCCCCCCCCCCCTCATAGCCTAAGTCGGTCCCTGTACTTTCCAATATCTTTAGCTAAATCTTACTTAAATATGTAAATGATTTTTTTTTAAATAAAAATAGAAATACTTATACAAAATGATTCTCATAGCCCTTCATAAATTTTTAATTATTTAGCATAGAAAATAAATTATTTTTAATGTAAAAAAGGGCACCATTTAAGTTAGTTTTGATAAATAACTATTTAAGAGTATGTGTTACATAATGTGTTACATTATATGTGTTACATAAAAAAGGACATTACATTTGGACTTTAAAAAATAGTAATAAAGTTTTTTTTAAATATGTTTAAAATTTTTAATCCAAATTTCTAATTAACAACTTTTTTAAAATCCTATAAATTAATTCCTTAATTTAATTCAATAAGCATAGTACAAGATTTAAATAAGATTTAGTTAAAGGTATTGAAAAGTATTTGATAGTTAAAATTATTAGAAAGTAATTGTTAATATTATTAATGCTTTTTTTCTCTCCCTTTCTATTTTATTAAGTACTAGCAACCCCCGCGGCTTTGCTCGCGTAATATTTGAAATATGCCAAGTGATATTTTTATTAACCACTTCAACGGCTACCCCGAGATAAGTCGGGGGTAAAAGCACTGTTTTCCTATACCCGTCGCCGGTGAAGTGGTTAAAAGAAATTATACTTTTAGGAATAATTCAAAAATTACTATTTAAAACATAGTATGACTAAACTTCATTATTACACTGCATTAGGCAGAAATTATAATTAAATTAATAAAAAGAAATAAAACTAAATAAATGATAATTTAGAAAATATTTTGAAACTTTTGCGCTCAATTAATACGCTTATTTCAGTATTCATTTAAAGTTTTGAATTTTTTAGAAACCATCGTCTTACATCTTAAGATTAACCATCATGTCAAATTCTAAGTCCTACCACCTCTCTCAACATAAAGGGCTATGTTGAAATAGGAACTGTCGCCATTAATTTGCCAACATTAATTTTGAAATCGGTTTGTTATTTTCTAATATTCCACAGAAACGTAATTTAGAAAGCTTTTAAAGGCCTTTTTTAGAACGTTTGTTGCTCCTGTGAACCTCAGGTGGTAGAATCATCCGCATAAAATATAGCCTGTGTAGGATCAGAGACTGTTACCATTGATTCGCAATTACTACTTTTATAATCGGTTTATATTCCCTAAAATTGCATAGAAATCATAATTTAGGACTTTTTTAGAACGTTTTTCGTACCTACCCTTCGCTTCACCCCTTTTTAATTCGAATTTATTTTCGACAGTCCTTCGAGGGTATTTATATTTCATAAGTAACTACCATGCCATATTTAAAGTTTCTAGCCTCTTCAGTAACACAGCAATCGCAATTTAGAAAGTTTTTTGCTCCTGCAACCCTCTGGTGGTAGTGGCACAGACATAAAATATAGCTTATGTTTGAGCAGGTTCTATCACCAACAATTTGTCACCATTATTTTTTAAATCGGTTTGGTATTTGATAAATTTTATAAAAATTGTAATTTAGAACGTTTTTAGAATGCTTTTCGCTCACTTCATCCTTTTAAATTTGGAATTTTCTTTCGACTGTTCTTAGAAAGCAGTTGCATCTTGTAAGTAAATACCATGCCACATTTCATAATGTTAGACCCCCTCAGTTGTGCAAAAAACGCAAATTAGAACATGTTTTGCTCTTGCACCCCCAGATGGTAGTGACAGCAACATAAAATATAGCCTATGTTGGAGCAGGGACTGTCACCATCAATTTGCAACCATTACTTTTGAAATAGGTTTGGTATTTCCTGAGACTGAGTAGAAATCGCAATTTAGAACGTGTTTACAACGCTTTTCGCGCATTCTCACCCCTTTTAAATTTCCAATTTTTTCGAAACTGTTCTTAAAGATCATTTATGTCTAATAAATATGTAACTTGCCTAATTTCAATTTGCTACCCCCTGCCGATCACAAAAATTGAAATTTAGAATTTTTTGCTCCTGCAACCTCTAGGTGATAGTGACAACGACATTAAATAGCGTCTATGTTAGAGCAGAGGCTGTCAGCATCAATTTGCCTACCATTACTTTTGAAATCAGTTTGATTCTTCCTGAGATTGGTCACAAATAGGCATTTACAACGTCTTTAGAACGCTTTTCGCGCATTTTCACTCCTTTTAAATTCCAAAATTTTAAAGAAATGTTCTTAGAGATCTTTTATATCTAATAAATATATGCCATGCAAAATTTCATGAATCTAGGTCCGTCCGTAATTCAAAAATCGCATTTTTAGAACGATTTAGTTCCTGCATCTTCTCTGGGGTAGCGAAAATAGACATAAAATATAGCCTATCTTGGAGCAAGAGCTGTCAGCATCATTTTTACACCATTATATTTGAAAACGGTTCAGTACTTCCTGAGGTTGCATAGAAATCGCAATTTAGAATGTTTTTTACAACGCTTTTCGCGTATTTTCATCCTTTTTAAATTTCGATTTTTTTTAGGAAATGTTCTTAGAGATCTTTGATATCTTATAGACTATTTCGATAGATGGCAATGAGTCACGTGATGTCCACCTTTTTCCATCTTTTTGACGTCATCACCGCTAATGAAGCCGGAGATTTGGTGTTTTTCTTGGCGATTTTCTGGCAACCTCGTATTACGGCAGTTTGTAAACAAAAAATTTATAACACGAGTATTACAACTTATGAGAAACACTATATAAGATAATATATTTAAGAATTTTAATAAAATCAGCATTGCAGGTTATCATCGAAATCTTTATTAAATATACAGTGGGTATAAAAGGTTTCATACGCAACTGTAATCATACATAAAAATGTTTATTTTTCACTCAAGAATCTTTATTATGAAGAAAATGAAAATTTGTAGCTACAAAAAAATCACTATTGATTTACATATTGCGAAAGGAAACTAGCATATTTATTAAATGCTACAATTAAAACACCTATTGTGCATAGTATATTTTTTATATACATATTACGTAATATTAAAATCAATAGAGATATGTTTCACCCAAACACACTTACAAGACTTAAACACATTTGAGCAGTTACATAAATGCTTGAAGTTATCTTTTTATGTAATTTCTGCTTTTGCACAAGAGTTATGTATCAGGAAATTGTTATAATCGCTGTTTTATTTATATTCCATGTTATTTTCTTATTTTTCTGAACTAGAATTTATCAAATTCTAAAATTAATCAAATAATGTAAAATCTGTGCTTAAAATATATGATACAGTTTAAGGAATTCTGGATACATTAAATTCATTAACAATATTCATAAGTCAATGTTTGCCAACATTTCAATTTTCCCTCTGTAGCATGTATCTAAAAGTAAAGCATTCTTTTAATACTAAGTAATGTGAAAAAATCGAATCCCTTTTATAGATATCTTATTTAAAGTATCACACATCTTGAAAGTGTTTTAAAACTTTTTACTCGTTTTTTTTGGTACTTTTCGGTTAGCTGGGCGCCAGTGTTATATATATATATATATATATATATGTATATATATATATATATATATATATATATATATATATATATATATATATATATATATATATATATATATACATATATATACACATATATGTATGAAATGATAAAAGCTAAGCCCCTTTTTAAAATCCCCTTTTTTGTCCCTTTGTAAAATTTAAATTTAGAAATTAAAATTAAAACTTTTAAAATACTTTTGTAATTGTGTCTCAGTTGATTGAATGAGGTTGCCCCTGTTAAGTCAGTTTTCCCGCATTGCATTTTATAACTTTTAAAGATCGTTTTGGCACATCTCATAAGAATACTTTTGCTGAATAAGTGCAATTTGTAAGTCTTGCTGCATTCGATCGGCCAAACGCAAACCACAGCCTTTATCCCGGGCAATCAATCATTCAGCTAACGACCAATTATAATTTAAATACGCCTCCTTTGACTTCAACGGCCCTTAGCTGGAATCATGCGAAATACAGCATATTTATACCGATACACGGGTCCCCGGACAGAGTTTTTTACCATCAAAAGAATGCCCTAACTCCACGACACTCGGCTCTCTAAGTATCGCTTAGCGGTACACATAATTCCCAAGCCCGATGTCCATAATGTAAATTAGCAGCTCTCAAGCCAAAAGGGGCCTGATTTCTCAAAAGGATGTAACAAAGGAACAATAAATCAGGTCCCCGGAAAAACTATGTCTTTATTGGAACAATTACTATCTTAATCTGACTTCGATTTCCCGAATACCACTCACGGCCTGCGACCCTTTAACTATGATAGAAGTTCCGAGGATTCGCTCAGAAATCGGCACGCACGCGTCCGCGGTTCGCGCCCCTGCCCCCAGCGGTCGGGCCTTGACCGACGCCACGACAGAAGATCCATAACTGGAGTAGCGGCTAACTCGTTACATTGAAAAGTCGGCACGACGGTGCATTTGCGCGGGTCAAATCCCAGAGTTCCAGCACAAATATCAGGAGGTGTGTAATGAAGTCCTAAAAAATGACGTATCTACTGTTCAGTCTTTCCCTAATGATTAATTAAGAAAAAAAAAGAACGGGAAAAACATTTATTTGCCTACTAATCAAGAAAAAATTATCTGTTACTGAAAATCAATTCTTTCTCTAACGAACAAGCTTCTGAAACAGTCTTTTCAAGAAAGAAAGAGAAGAAATGCTATCAGAGGAAAAGTAGGTCACCAGGTCACCAGTGATTCATCCAAATAGCGATCATCTGTTATCTTCAAAGTGAACATCTGGGTTTAGTTTCGGTTTCTCGCGATTAAAAAGATAAAAAAGAAAGAAAAAACATAGTGGGACTGTTTTACGTTCTATCAGATGAAAACATGGATAACGGATTTTATAGACAGGTGTTGCGTATATGATGTTTGTACTACACGTTTATTTTTATTTTGAATGTGTAAAAAGATAACAGGTAAGCGCTTTCTTTTATTAATTAGAGATAGGAAACCAGTGAAAAGGGACCAGATAGTAGCGTCTTATTTTTTACTTTTTATAAGTAGTTTATGTAAAAACAGTTTAAATTTTAATTTATGTGAAAAGTATGATGTAAAAGAAATATTTTTGCTGCTCTTTTCATAGCTTTGAGAGTACGACTTAGCTTTTTTTTGTTGTTGTTAGAAAAAGAAAAGAAAAGTTTTTCTTGAGGTAAAAATTGACTCTTTGTAGTAGGTTGTTATTTTAATAGAAAAAAAATAATAAAATAAGAAAAGGTTTATTTTATTGTTTTATTTCTTTTTGTTATGAAAGAAAGTAATTTTCTGAAATTTATACAGTAGTTACATCTTTGGAATTTTAAAAGTTTAGTTCAAAGTTCGTTTTTTTTTTATCTCAATTTGGAAAAAAAAAATGATGTGTCAAATTTGAATTTCATTTAGATTTAAGCCCATTTTTTACAAATATTGTGTTGCAATTTTTGAAAAATTTTATATATTTTTATGTGTTTAAATTGTGCCTTATATTTTTGTGTAATCTTGTAATATTTTGTATTTCAACATGAGTGTCACTCCCCCTCCTGTAAAGAATGACTTAGAAAACAACTCAGATAAAGAGAAAGATAGTCAGAAGTCCGGGGTTGCCACACAGACACATAATGTAACAACATTAGGTGAACAGACCCTGTCAGCTCAAGCTGGGTCTGGTCACAATTCAATAATCGCTAGCCCGAAAATGTCAATAGAACCTAATATCATTGCGTTTTCGCCAATAGCAAATATGGATTGGACAGCGTGGCTCGCCTATTTCGAGAGTGTCTGTGTAGAACAGGAAAAAGACGACTTCTGGAAAATTAGGCACATACAGAAATACTTAAAAGACAGTGCACTTACGTTGTACATTAATAATTGTTTAAATGTGCTGCATTGGTCCGAATTTGTCACTTTGTTCAATGAACATTACGAAATTCCTGACACTCTTTCGTTAACTGATTTTTCCCGTGTTAGATACAAAATTGGAGAGGACCTGAACGAATACTATCAGAAAAAGACTAAAATAGGGAGAACCTTAGGGTTAGACCAGAAGCTTATCTTGGAAGGATTAAAGGAGGGCTTGCCGTTAGAAATGCAAAAGTTAGTTATTGCAAGCAACCCCTCAACTACACATTCATGGCGTGAATTAGTATTCGGAATTTGCAAACTGCAACTGGACAGAAAAGGAAATGAGAGCAAAGTTGACGCAAGCCCACAAAACCCCAATCAATACCGACAATGGCGACCATTTCGACCCCCATATGAGTCAGGACAGAATTATAACCGGCAGTGGAACTACAGAGTTCCCTATCAAAACCCCCCGATTCGACCTTTTGCTTCTAATCAAGCACGAAATCCCCAAAATACAGTTAGACCGACGACAAATGGTCAACCGAGACCAAATGTACATCACCAGACCACTTTGCCACCCTCCCCATGCGAAGTTTGTTTTAATATAGGAATACCAAATGCGTATCATTGGGTGGAATACTGCCCTTTTCGACAACAAGTCTTAGCAGTTCCAACCCCTAGTCCCAATATGAATTTTGCGAACTCCAACCAAGATCATAGAGCTAATGAGTCATCCGAAAATACATCTAGTAATCAATGACGGTTTCTTATGTCCGGACATATACAAAAAGAAAAAGCTAGCTATAAACAATCAAATAGAAATTGTCAAAAAATTACTGATGTAAAAAGTGAGGACTCATTACCTTGTTTGATCGATACAGGGAGTTCTATCAGTGTTATTCCTTATCATTTAGCCCACAAACTTAACCTAAAAATATGTAAAGTTCAGCAGAGTATATCGGTCACACAAACACAAGGTGTTCTAGCTTTGAAAGAAAAATGCCTTGTTAGTTTGAAATTAGGATGTATCTCTAAGAATATTGAACTTTTTATAATTAATAATCACATACGTTATGCTTTGATTGGGGTACCCCACTGTAAACTGTTTAAATTGACTATTGACTGTGTTAAAATGCAAATCACGCAAGAGAAAAAGAAAGTACCTCTCATGGATAATATTTCAACAAATTCATCCCATCATACCTTACATTTATCAGAAACATATACTAACCAGCCAGAAATGGAAAATACAGTTTAAAATGCAGAGATATTCGAAGAAAATTTTGAGCCGGAGTTGTTCGAGACCACTGAACATGTGCCACATGTTCCGACTGTCAAGGAACAATTACCTGCTCTTCTAGCCAAATATGTCTGTATCTTTGCTAAAGATAAATATGATGTAGGCTGTGTAAACATTGAACCCCAGAGAATACAGTTAACATCAGACCTCCCCGTTTCTTTAAGAGCATATCGCACTTCCCCTAAGGAAGAAGAAGAAATTAAAGACCAAATTCAGAATTTATTGCGAGCCGGTATCATTAACGAAAGTTATTCCCTTTATTCATCCCCCGTAACTTTGGTGTATAAACGTGAAGAAGGGAAGGAAACCCGGTTATGTATTGACTTTCGAAAATTGAATGCCATTACAAAAACAGATGCAGAACCCTTACCTAGAGTAGACAACCTGTTAGATAAATTGGCACATGCTAAAGTTTTTTCCACTCTTGATTTGGCCAGTGGATATTGGCACATTCCTATCCACCCGCGAGATACGGAGAAGCTGGCGTTTGCCACTACCTTTGGATTATATGAGTGGAATCGTTTACCATTCGGGTGGAAAAACGCGCCTGCTTGGTTTAACCGTACCCTCAGAAGAATCCTTAATAAATACAAAATTGACTTTGCCTGTAGTTACTTTGATGATGTTATTGTATTCTCCCAAAATGAAGAAGAACATTTGTGTCATTTAGAGACCTTATTTAATATCTGTGACCAAGAAAACCTTAAACTAAAATTGTCAAAGTGTAATTTTGTTAAATCCAAAATTAATTTCCTAGGATATGAAGTCTCGAATGGTTGTATCACACCTGACAATCCTAATATAGAGACAATTAAGAAATTAACACCACCTACGAATGTAAAGGAATTACAACGTTTTTTGGGATCTATAAATGTTTATCACAAATTTATTCCAAAATATGCTAACATTCGATACCCTCTCAACAATTTGTTGAAGAAAAATGTCCCCTATGTATGGGACCAAAATTGTCAAAATTCTTTCGAAAAGTTAAAAAATGCTTTAATTGAAAAACCTATATTAAAGTTGTTTGATCCCAAAACACCTTGTGATTTGTTTGTAGATGCATCAAGTCATGGAGTGGGATGTGTTGTGAAACAAGTTGATGAAAAAGGAACATTACATCCTATAGCATATCACTCTATAAATCTTCGCGATTATGAAAAAAATTATGCAATTACTGAGTTAGAATGTTTGGCGATTGTGGATGCTTTAGATAAATTTTATCATTATTTACACGGTCAAAAATTTGTCATACATACAGACCATGCGGCAATTACCTGGCTCAAAAGTGTTAAAAATTTAAGAGGACGTCTTTTCCGCTGGTCCCTAAAACTTAGTATCTTTGACTATGAAATTAAATACCAAAAAGGCTCCACTAATGTTGAAGCTGATATGCTATCTAGACAGCCTGTTTCAGAAAATTTACCCCATATTATACATCTCCTTGACTTGAATGAAGTAAGAGACAATCAAGAAAAAGAAAATGTAACAGTTGATGGTAAAAAGTACACTGAGATAAATGATGTTGTTGTAATTAAAAAGAAAAGTTTGTATAAGATTGTGGTCCCCATGTCTTTACGTCTACCCCTCTTAGAAAAAACCCACACACAATTTGGCCATCCTGGAATTTATAAGATGATAAATTTAATCTCTCCGCAGTATTATTGGCCTAACATTAATCAGGACATTGAAAATTTTGTAAAACACTGTCACACTTGTCAGATAAACAAAAAAGGTAGGCAAAAAAGATTTGGCTTATTGCAATTAATGCCCCCAACAGATATACCTTTTGAATGTTTAGCAGTAGACTCTGTTGGCGGATTTAATTATTACAATTCTACAAAAAAATATTTTCATTTAGTCGTTGACCATGCAACTCGCTATGTGTGGGGTTTTCCTTCAAAAAGTGTTACTACTACCGAAACTTATACAAACATTTTGAAGCAATTATTTCAGATACAAGTACCAGATAGATTGTTAACCGACAGAAATGGAGCATTTACAGCTTCCAGGTTTAAAAGATTTCTTCGTACTTACAATGTAAAACACAGATTAACAAGTAGCCATCACCCGGAAACGAATGGGAAAATTGAACGCCTAAATCAGACTATTGTCACTAGATTAAAATGTAAAGTCAATTTTGTAAGTAAAGTCACATGACAATATTTAAATTATTTTTTCATAAGATTCTCTTGAACAATAGACATTTTTTCCTGACTCCGTGTATTTAATTTTTTTGGGGTTCAGACGAAAAACGTGAGATGTTCGACGATAATATTGATGTTGTTATTATGGTTTTGAGATGTGTATTCGTAGTTGCTGTAATGTGATTGTCTAAATAAATGTTTTGTGTGTTTTTTAAAGAAGTTATGTTTATAGTAAAATAATTATCATTATTTTAACTAAAATGTTAGAAAATAAATAACAATTTGGTAGCAGAGCGTGGTTTTAAAGCGAATTTTATATTTTGAGTGTACAAGTAAGAAGAGTAAATAAATATGAATTGTATGAACTAGGCCTAATACAAGTTAAGAATTTGTTCCATTGGACTAACCGCCAATAGAAAAAATTTTATATGCATTTAAAAATAGTTTGGAAGATAAAGTATTTTAATTATGTGTGAATCCAATATGTTTGGAATTCCTAGAATAGAGCCGTTAACAAGTAAGAATTATACATTATGGAGTATGCGAGTTGAAGCTTTGATTAAATCAAAACATTTATTTGATGTTATCGAAAATGATGAACCGGTAAAAAATGAAGGGGATCCCGATAGTTTGAAAGCGCATAAAACATGGTTAGAAAAGAATGATGAAGTTTACGGTATAATTATATTGACGTTGTCCGCAGAACAAATGATGGCTGTTAGAGGGGTTAAAAAATCTAAGGATTTATGGCAATTACTGAAAAAGCGTTATGCGGGAATTGAAAATCAGAGAAGAATTCAGTTAAAAATTAATCTTGCGAGAATAGAGAAAAACGAAAGAGAAACAATAGAAGAATATTTGATAAGAGCTCAAGGGATAGCTAATGAAATATTAGAATTGGGTACAGAGATTGATGAATGCGAATTAATAGGATTTATTATAGAAGGGCTCCCAAAGAAATATAGCGAAGTAACAACTGCGATATCATCAAACCCAAATATAACTTATGAAGTAATGCGAGAAACTTTGTTGAGATATGAAAGAAAATATGATAAATTTCGAGAAAACGAGTCTAAAGCATTTAGGGCTAATGAAAAGAAAAAGGTTTTATGTTTTGCTTGCGGAAAGCCAAATCATATAGCGCGGAATTGTTATAGTAAATCGAATATGACACACTCGCGAAATGATAGGGAGTATTCACCTAAGAAAAATTTTCAAAATTATTATAGTAATAAAGTTCAAGATGTAAGAGAATACTCACGCAATAATAAGAATTATAATAAGAATAATAATGTTTCAAACAAGAAGGCAAAAGAATATACATGTTTTACAAATGAACATGCATTGCAGTCAAATGAATTCAATAGAAATGAGTGTAAAGAATCTGAAAATAATAGGGAAATAACCTGGATGTTAGATTCAGCTTGCACTTCGCATATGACGCATAAAGAAGATATTGTTGTAGAAAGAAAACCTGAAGATGTAGAAATTGCAACTGCTGACAGCGAGCGATCAATACAAGCGAAATATCGTGGAAATGTTCATGTTACGGCTTACGATAAGAAAAGTGGCGAAACAAAAATAAAACTTACAGAAGTTCTTTGCGTACCTAATTTAAGAGAAAATTTAATGTCAGTTCCAAGTTTAGTCAGAAAAGGAAAATATGTGATATTTGATAATGAAGGAGCAGCCATTTATGAAAAGAATACAGGCGAATTAATAGCTAAAGGAACATTCGAAAATAATACATTTAAAATAAACTTAGCTGTACGAGAAACAGATGAAGACAGAAATGAATCTTGTTTACAGACAAATGAATCAAAGAAAGAATTATGGGATAGAAGACTTGGGCATATAAATTATGTATACTTACAAAGAATGTCGAGAGAAAATCTTGTAAGGGGATTAGAAAAGATGAATGGTGAAGAAACAAAATGTGAAATATGTATTCAAGGGAAATTAACAAGAACACCATTTAATCATGTGATAGAAAGAACAACACGCATTTTAGAAAGATTACATGTTGATTTATGTGGACCAATGAAAGTACACTCATTGGGAGGGAGTAAGTACATGCTAATGGTAGTAGATGAATATAGTAGAAGATATTTTGTAGATTTTTTAAGAAGTAAAGATGAAGCAAAAGAAAGAATTATAAATATAATAGAGAGAAGAGAAAATGAAACCGGCAAGAAAGTAAAAGCGGTTAGATCAGATAATGGTGGTGAATTTACTAATGAAGAGCTCGTGAATTATTACAAAAGGAAGGGCATACAGAATGAAAGAACCACAATTCATAGTCCACAAAGTAACGGGATTGCAGAAAGGGCTACTCGAACTGTTATTAATACTGCAAGAACATTGCTGATAGAAGCAAAACTACCTTTATCCTTTTGGGCCGAAGCAGTATCAACAGCTGCTTATATACATAATGTTACTCCAACAGCTACGAGAAAGAAAACGCCATTAGAATTATGGTCAAATAATAAACCAACAGTAAAGCATATGAGAGTATTTGGATGTAAAGCTTTTTATCGCAACGATGATATCAATAAAAAGAAATTTGATGTAAGAGCAAAACCAGCAGTGTTTATCGGATATTCAAGAGATCGGCGAGCATACAGATTGTATGATTTAAAAGAAAAGAGAATACGTGAAAGCAGAGATGTAGTATTTATAGAAGAAAAAATGGGATATGAAGATATAGCTAACAAGGAAGAAATGACTGATGAATTTGAATACATCAACATTACCAATAATAAAAATGTAATAGATGAACAAGAAGATAATAATTCCGATGAAAATGAAGAAGAGTTAAATCAGAAAAAGGAAGCAATTGCGTTGTCAGATGATTTGAATGATTCTGCGACAGAAGAATCTGAAGTAAATCATATAATTGATGAAAACAAGGAACAGCAAGAAAAAGAAACTAATGAGAATAAGTTGTTTGAAGAACCTAGAAGATCATCACGAATTAGGAAACCCAATCCAAAGTATTTAGCGAATCTAGTGCACGAGGAAGTTCCAAAGAATTACAAAGATGTATTAAATTCTAGAGATAAGGATAAATGGATAGAAGCAATCAAAAAGGAATTGCACTCATTAGAAGAACACAAAACGTGGAAAATCGTTGACAAACCAAAAGGTGTGAAGGCACTGAGAAGCAAATGGATTTTTACTGTAAAAGAAGACGGTGAAGATGTAAAATATAAAGCAAGATTAGTAGCCGACGGATCAAGACTTAAATTTGGAACAAATTATCAAGAATCGTATAGTCCTGTAATGAAAACTGAATCATTTAGAACTTTATTGGCAGTCGCAGCGATGAAAGGTTACAAAACTAGATTTTTCGACGTAGAAACAGCATATCTGAATGCAGATCTAGAAACTGCAATTTATATGAATCCGCCTGAAGGTCTACAAATTGAAGGAGGGAAAATATTATTGGTAACAGGAAACTTATATGGGTTGCCAGAAGCAGGAAGATGCTGGTATGAAAAATTAGTTAATATATTTGATAAAATTGGGTTACAGCTCTGCAAAGCAGATCCATGTGTGTTTTTTAATAAAAATGATAATAAATTTATTGCAGTTGGAATATATGTCGATGATGGAATAATCGTTAGTGAATCCGGAGAATTAATAAATAAATTGATACAAAAATTGAATAAAGAAGCAAAAATTAAAGAGCTGAAGAAAAACATTAAATTCCTTGGTATTGATATTGAAGAAAATAATGGAGAATTTTTGCTAGGGCAAGCTAAGTATGCAGAAAAAATCTTAGAAAGATTTGATATGGAAAATTGTAAAAGTGTGAAAACCCCTGGTGTTTCTGGAATAAAATTAGATGAATATGAAAATGAAAATAAAATTGATGAAACACTATATCTAGAAATGCTTGGAAGTATAGGATATCTAGTAGGAGGAACAAGGCCAGATTTAGCTTTCACTTTAAGTAATTTGTCTCAATATGCAAAAGATCCTAGAGAAATTCATTTACAGGCAGTGAAGAGAGTTTTGCGGTACATTCAAGGCACTAAAAACTACAAACTTCGAATTAAAAATAAAAAAGGGCCAATTATCACTTTGTTCTGATGCTAGCTGGTGTACTACACGGGATTCAAAATCATTTGGTGGATATATCGTAAAGATAGGAGAATCACTGATTGAATGGAAAAGTAATAAACAGAAACTGGTTGCGCTTTCTACAATGGAATCTGAACTTTTAAGTTTATGTGATGCTGTTTGTGAAGGAAAATGGTTAATGGGTCTCTTGGAAGAGTTAAGCCAGGAAGAAATGGTGAAGCGTCTAATAGAAATCAGTACTGATAGTCAATCTGTAATTGATTGGATTAAAAACCCAAGAGTGAATAATCGCAACAAACATATAGGTAGAAAATATCATTTTGTAAAAGATGAAAGAGCGAAAGGAGAAATTGAAACAAAATATGTAAATTCGTCTGAACTGGAAGCAGATATAATGACTAAGAATTTGAGTTATGATGTCATGAAAAAACATATTACAAGTCTCGGAATTACTGAGGATTATTGACATGCGAAAGGAGGGATTTGTAAGTAAAGTCACATGACAATACTTAAATTATTTTTTCATAAGATAAACTCTTGAACAATAGACATTTTTTCCTGACTCCATGTATTTAATTTTTTGGGGGTTCAGACTAAAAACGTGAGATGTTCGACGATAATATTGATGTTGTTATTATGGTTTTGAGATGTGTATTCGTAGTTGCTGTAATGTGATTGTCTAAATAAATGTTTTGTGTGTTTTTTAAAGAAGTTATGTTTATAGTAAAATAATTATCATTATTTTAACTAAAATGTTAGAAAATAAATAACAAATTTCACATCCAAGAAAATACCCTGGACTAAGCTTTTAGATGAAGTATTATATGAGTGTAATAATACTCCTTATTCTGTAACCCAATTCACCCCTAGTTATTTATTGTTAGGAAAATTACCATATGATCCTCCTTTACCAAATAATAGTTATTATCCCCCTGTGGAGGAAGCTAGAAAATTGGCTAAAGAGAGAACAATTGCTTACCATAAAAAGAATAAAGTCCGTTATGATGCTCGTTTCCTTCCTGTAAAATTTAAAGTTGGTGACATTGTAATGTATGAAGAATTTCATTATCCTAATACCCGTAAACTGACTTCGCCATATTCTGGCCCCTACACCATTTTAAAACAACTTTCTGATGTATCCTTTGAAATTGATAAACCTAGTCCACATTTTAAAAGAAACTCCGAAATTGTCCATTCATCCAAGTTAAGATACTACCACCCACCTCAAAACCTTAAGCTCAACCATGAATAAACCCAATCTATCTCTTTCATCTTTCAGTATTTTTTTATTTTTGCTTTCCTGTTGTCCCCCTTGCTCGTAGCATTTGGACGAGGACCCAGCTGGGTGTGTAACCCAACCCCCAAGCGACATAGAATGATGGTGACAGTTTAAAAGTACTGTTAGAATTTTTGTTTTTTTTAATAACTATAAGGATGATTTTGTAACATATGAAGGGGTCCTCCGCTCCGTGGCCACCCATCTTTAGCCGGACTGTTTTCCCAGATTCTCTTTCCAGGTTGAACGGAGAATCTGGCAAAACTGCTTCGCTTCCCCTCTGCAGGTGAATATTGGTTTGACCACCTTCCTTTTTCAGTTGTGCAAGAGGCACATTTTTTGGGATGATATTCACCTCAGAGTATTAAAATCCATGTCACACTGACCCTGGGCATGGTGAAAATTATAGCAAACGCATATTTATAATTTTTTAGCTATAGTTTTCCTTTTTTTTTTTTTAAGACAACTTAGTTTGTTTTTCATAAAGATAACCCTTGGCTGCATCAAAGAAGTAGTAAAGTCCCTACCGAAACAGAAAGGTAGAATAAGAAGGAATGTGTTTGTTGTTATTAGTATTATAGTGTATTTTACTTTTATTTTATCTCAGTGTGAAAATTCAGTATCTTTAGAAATGCAAATTTTCCAAAGTGCATTTTGGTAAACCATATATTTGTGTTGATAGTATTAGTGCATATTTTATATTTTTGAACATTTTATATTATTGAATATTTTATACTTTTGAACATTTTGTAGTATTGAATATTTTATATTTTTGAATATTGTGTATTATTGAACATTTTTATATTTTTGAATATTTTGTATTTGTAAATATTTTTTACATTTGAAAATGTTATATAGTTTTCAGTAGGTTTATCTTTGAGTATTTTAGTATATGTTATATATTCGGTATATGTTAATGTTACAATTTTACACCAAAAAAGAATGTTTCTCAATGGACAATACCCAGAGACATTTACAAAAAACATCCAAAAGACTTGCTTTAGAGACAGTTTGGTGTAATTAAAGGTCCCATGTCTCGAGACTGTCCTCTTATTATTTTGCTGCAGCATCATTTAAAGAATTCCAATGTTTTAGTGTAACCAATATTTTTATGTGAACAATATTTTTATGTAGCTTGATATGAATGTAAAAATAGGTCCAATTGACTTGAGAGCTGGAGCAAATAAAAATCGGAAAAAAAAACCTGGGTAAAATTTATGAGATAAGACCCACAGGTCTTGCAGGCGAGCCCTGTGGCTCTTGTTTTAGTGGGGGGGGGGGGGGGATATGAAATGATAAAAGCTAAGCCCCTTTTTAAAATCCCCTTTTTGTCCCTTTGTAAAATTTAAATTTAGAAATTAAAATTAAAACTTTTAAAATACTTCTGTAATTGTGTCTCAGTTGATTGAATGAGGTTGCCCATGTTAAGTCAGTTTTCCCGCATCGCATTTTAACTTTTAAAGATCGTTTTGGCACATCTCATAAGAATACTTTTGCTGAATAAGTGCAATTTGTAAGTCTTACTGCATTCGATCGGCCAAACGCAAACCACAGCCTTTATCCCGGGCAATCAATCATTCAGCTAACGACCAATTACAATTTAAATACGCCTCCTTTGGCTTCAACGGCCCCTAGCTGGAATCATGCGAAATACAGCATATTTATACCGATGCACGGGTCCCCGGACAGAGTTTTTTACCATCAAAAGAATGCCCTAACTCCACGACACTCGGCTCTCTAAGTATCGCTTAGCGGTACACATAATTCCCAAGCCCGATGCCCATAAGTTCTGCTCTCGAAGCTGGTAGACGGGAGGTGCTGGGTTCGATCCCAATCGCGCCCGTCGGCCTAATCGTTCGGAATTTTCGTGGTTTTCTTCGAACCTTGGTTCTCCAAGCGTTAATACGGGTTAGGTTCCCTTAGAAAGACCTCCACGGAAGGCACTCCCCCCTTAGGGCCTATATCCCACGTGCTGATAATTGGCCGACATAAATACAACCAACCAACCAACCCGATGCCCATAAAGTAAATTAGCAGCTCTCAAGCCAAAAGGAGCCTGATTTCTCAAAAGGATGTAACAAAGGAACAATAAATCAGGTCCCCGGAAAAACTGTGTCTTTATTGGAACAATTACTATCTTAATCTGACTTCGATTTCCCGGATACCACTCACGGCTTGCGACCCTTTAACTATGATAGAAGTTCCGAGGATTCGCTCAGAAATCGGCACGCACGCGTCCGCGGTTCGCGCCCCTGCACCCAGCGGTCGTGCCTTGACCGATGCCACGACAGAAGATCCATAACTGGAGTAGCGGCTAATTCGTTACATGTATATGTATATATACGATATATATATATATATATATATGTATATTTACATATATGTATGTATATAAATATGTATATATAACGCTGGCGCCTGGCTAACCGGAAAGTACCTAACTGGCTAACTACCATTCCAAATTTCATGATTCTAGGCCCTTCCATAACACAAAACCGCAATTTAGAAAGTTTTTTCTCATGCAACCCCCAAGGTCGTAGTGATACAAACATAAAACAGAGCCATGTTAGAGCAAGGTCTGTCACCATCAATTTACAACCATTACTTTTGAAATCGATTCGATACTTCCCAAAATTGAGTAGAATTCACCATTTAGAATGTTTTTTAGAATCCTCTTCGCTCATTACCACCCCTTTTAAATTTCGAATTTTTTTAAGAACTGTTCTTAGAAATCCTTTATATCTAATAAGTAACTAATATTTCAAATTTCATATTTCTAGGCCCTTCAGTAACGCAAAAATTGCATTTTTAGAACGTTTTTTGCTCCTGCACCCCCTTTGGGGTAATGGCACCGACATGAAATATAACCTATCTTGAAGGGTTGCCACCATCATTTTGACACCATTATTTTTTAAATCGGTTTGGTATTTCCTGAGATTGTGTAGAAACCACCATTTATAACGTTTTTTAGAACGCTGTTGTGAATTTTCACCCCTTTTTAATTTCTAATTTTTTAAGAACTGTTCTTAGAAATCCTTTATAAGTAACTAATATTTAAAATTTCATATTTCTACGCCCTTCAGTAACGCAAAAACCGTAATTTAGAACGTTTTTTTGCTCCTGAACCCCCTTTGGGGTAGTGGCACCGACATAAATTATAGCCTATCTTGGAGCAAGGGTTGTCACCATCATTTTGACTCCATTATTTTTTAAATCGGTTTGGTATTTACTGTTATTCGTTTATATTCGTTTTGGTATTTGTGTAGAAACCACCATTTAGAACGCTTTATAGAACGCTTTTTGTGCATTTTCACCCCTTTTAAATTTCGAATTGTTTAGAAAATGTTCTTAGATATCATTTATATTTTATAAATAACTACCATTCCAAATTTCATGATTCTAGGACCTTCCATAACACAGCCCCACCAGTGGCCGAGAGGTTCTGCTCTCGAAGCTGGTAGACGGGAGGTGCTGGGTTCGATCCCAATCGCGCCCGTCGGCCTAATCGTTCGGAGTTTTCGTGGTTTTCTTCGAGCCGTGGATCTTCCATGCGTTAATACGGATTAGGTTCCCTTAGAAAGACCCCCACGGAGGGCACTCCCCCCGGGCCTATATCCCTCGTGTAGATAATTGGCCGTCAAAAATCAACCCAACCCAACCCTTCCATAACACAAAAATTTCATTTATAGAACGTTTTTTGCTCCTGCACCCCCTTTGGGGTAGTGGCACCGACATAAAATATAGCCTATGTTCTAAGTTGGACTAACACCATCATTTTGATACCATTACTTTTGAAATCGATTCGGTAGCTCCAGAGATTACCTCTAAAACAAACACACAATTTTTACTTCTTTATAATATTAGTATAGATAGATAAATACAAAATCTTATTATGAAAAATAAGATCCTAGGCGGTTCTTCAAATGAAACTTTTCTTGTTTCTTAAAAAGATGCAAAAATAATGAATTTTAAAAATAATTTTTCCTTGAATTCTTAAATAATAATAATTATTAAATATGATTTTTCTATAACTAGCCGTAATTTTTTCAATTTACTGTATGACATCATAAACTAGTAAATCTGAAATAAATGTTCTTTAAAAGGAAAAAATAAATAACAAACAAATAGAAACATGCTAATATTAACAGATGCTAGTCCTAAGTCTATATTAAGTTTAAAGGTTATTTTTTTTCTTGTTTGCAGGAAAGAAAATTATTCATGATACATACATACATTGCAGTACACGTACACACATATAGTTAAATCTAATTACAGTGAAGATAGCCAAATTTTTTCAACGGGATATATAATATTCAATGGCTTGCACAGTTGAGATTTTTTCAACAGAGTGGAAAATGTCCAGACCGGGAATCGGACCTTGATATTTGACTTGCCGTGCCAATGCTTTTAATGTTAAGCTATCTGGACGATACCTGGCTGACATAATTCATTCTTATTTGTTGGACATGGCTGCGAACTGCAGAGCTATTTCCATTCACATGATCCATAACTATAGCATAGATTAACATACAAGATGGGACATTTACAGCAAAATCTGTAATGGCAACAGTACTAGCGTCACTACCGACAAGGGGGGGGGGGGGGGAGAATTAACAAGCCTCCGAAATTTACCTATGTTGAAGAAATATGTTTACGCTCTATGTTTTGAATATCTATTCTTTTCTAAAACGAAGTAGAGGCAGACGATATTGTATTTATGCTTTATTTATTTTGCTGGGTTTTTTTTATCATACTTGTATCGTTCCCCTTTAACTTACAAAATGATAATTAGGCTAATGTCAGGCGAACTTCTATTTGCACGCTTTTTCTTTCCTCATCAAACAGAAACCCCTGTTAGAGAATGTGTTTCTGTTGGATGTGGAAAGAAAAAGCATGCAAATAAACATTCGTCTGACATTAGCCTTAGAGTGATAATATAAAAGAAAAACCTTAGAAAATTCTGTTGAGAACTTAAATATGTAAGTTTATGAGATTAAATCGTAAAAAATCAAATTCAGGTATTGTGTTAATTTATTCATATCGAATAAAATTTTACTGAGTGTAATGTCAGTACCTCTATTTATTTTTAATTTTTAGTTTTATAAATTCTAAAAATTTGTCGAAAGGAGTTTTTCCCCATTTGTAATTTTATTATTATTTCTTTTATGTTAATATTATAAATATTTGATTGTAAGCTATTTACATTAAAAACTATATTTTTATTTTATCTGTAAGAAAGTGAAAATGCGTAAATTTTGAAAGATTATTATAACGGTTGTTTAATACGTTAGACTTCATAAATTAATAAAACATCGGCTATAAAAATTTTCCTACCAAATGGGAATATTTCTGAAATTTTCTGGGGCTTGTAGCGTGCAGTATTTCGTATATTTTTATATTATACCACTGCTTTATGTAGCTTTAAATCCGATTATATCATATTTACTTGATATGTAGCATTCAAGACGAAATTTTTACCTTGTTTTTCGTTGCACTTAAATCGTTCACTCATCATGTAAAAAAAAAAAAGCCTATTAGCGTGCATGAACATAGATTAGCTATTATCTCTCTATTCTAAAAAAAAGTAACTACCGCTGTCACCGCCGCCGCCGCCGCCGGTTTTGATTTTTTTGTGACCGGAGGCCTTTCTTCGTTAATATTAACAAAAATAATGCATACAAAAATATGAAAATCGGTGGTTTTATACAAAAATGTTTGATAAACACGTTGATGGAGACAGTTTTCAAATCGAAGAATTATTTTAAGAGTTATTTAATGCTAAAGTTGGACAAAATCGTTCCACTAAAAAAGTTTTATAGCAGCAAAAAGTATACATGGCAGTGTAATCATTTTTAGATCATTTTATGCGTCAGAATTTGCCGGAGTGCAGATTGCATTAATTTTTTTATTTTGATTCATTTTTTCAGGTTTTATTTCTATTTTAAATTCAAATTTTCAGCATTTCTAGAGATATTTTTTACAGATTTCAGAAAATTGTACTAATTTAAACTGTTGCCAACTGTATAAAAAGCGCAAGCAATAATGTTTGCTTCAAATTAAAAATTGATTTACACGTGACTATTATAAACAGGAAAAAAACTTTCAAATTAGAATTAAATAATTACGTATAAAAAGCAGGAACTTATTAAAAATTACGTCATAAACAGTATACACGTGAATTTTAAAAGAGAAAGGATATTGTAAAATAATAAATTCATTAACATGCGTTAGAAGTCTTAGGAGAAATTACGTCATATTTACGTCACATTATAGTTATTATATAAAATGAACACAAAATAATATTGCAAAAAAGTTTAAATTTAGAAATTGCGCTAGACATTTATTTGATATTTTGAGAATTAATTTAAAATGTCTCATTTAAAAGAACTTTCTTTTCGCTTTGTTAAAAAATACCAGGAGACAAAGACTCTCTTTACTTAATTCCTTTTATATTAGCTTATTTTGAAATGTTGTTACACGTGTATACGTCATCAAGTTATTTTTATTTCGACCTTTTATTTGTGTTTCTATTAATGTTGTACGAATTTATTTGTTCTTTCGTTATTTAAAATAAAAATTATATCAATTTGTATAATTTGGCGAGTGGTTTGGCGATTTATATAATTTGGCGAAATTGGTCGACAGGATAATCAAGTAGTACCGCAGCGGATTTGGCGTTAAAATTCCCCAATCAAAGAGAAATGAATAGAAATCCGTTTATAGGGAGATCGTCACTGTTTTTTAAATTATAATTCAATCTTTCGAAATCTTTTTAAAGCCGATCAAATTAGCGTGCATTTAGAGTCTGCGGTGTCTGGACGGGGGTTGGCGAGCGTAGCTCGTAGGGGGCCGAGCCCCCTAGTATATATATAATAAAATATCTAGTCTATGTCCATGTATCGGTGTAAGATTCTATTGAAAACGTAAATATGCAACATTAAAAAAAGAAAGATCACAATAAGGTAGATACTCAATAATAAAAATATTACAAGGATGGGTATTTTCTTTCCCACTGTCACTAAAGACGCTACGATCGCATTCGCATTACCATTACGCTCTATGGAAGTGTCCAATCTTGTATGTTAATCTATGAACTATAGCACAGTCAGCCAGGTATCGCCTTCAAAGGGCATGTTTACAAACAAACACTTCCGTCAACCAATCTACCAACTACATTTTTGTCATAACGATCATTGTAGGAATAGCCTTGGCGATGTAGGCCAATCATTTCAGAGACCTGTTAAACGTAGACCAATCAAATTTCTTTAGCTCATGTGTACGGGTAGGAGTCATAAAGAATGAACAGGTTTTTCTTGCTGACCAACAGTAATTCAACCAACTGTGACGTCAGCTGCCCTTTCCTTATAGATTAACAGGTAAATCATTGGCACGACAAGCCAAGTATCCAGGTTCGATTCCTGGTCTGGACATTTTTTGCTCTGTTGGAAAAATCTCAACTGTGTTACTCCAACTACTGAATATGTAACTACAATGTTAAAGCATATAAATTAAATATTAGGTATTAAAATATTATATTCCTTCTCCCCTCCTCCTCTCTCTCTCTGTCTCTATTTTTACTTTTAAGAAATTTTATTTCAAATTTACTGGCTTATGATCTCATTTCAAAAAATGTAAATTTTATGGGTAGTCGCAGAAAGAACATATTATAATTTTTATCATTATTATCGTTTTAAGAATACTATGAAGAATGTTTTTAATTCATTAAAGAAGAAAAGAAAATTAAAATTAATTTCAAGAACCCTTCAGGATCTTATTTTTAGAAGATTCATCCGCAGAGGGCGCTCGTTTCTAGTGCGGGAGGAACCTTTGCTTTGCTTATCCCAGAGTGTTGTGCGCTGCGACTCGTACGTATTATCCAAGCATTTCATTGGCTGTTCGGGAAAAGGCTTTTCCATCGTCAGATTTCCAAGAAATCCGACGACCCATTTTAAAAGAAATTTCTTTCTTAAACTTCTAAACATCCCACAATATTACTTTTTACACCGTCGTGTATAGAGAATATCTTGATCAAAATATTCTCTGATGATGAACCTGAAAGGTTTGAAAGTACTAAGAAGCTTTTAAATAAAATGTATATTTTAAACTTGTAACATCTTTTTCATTACATTAGTCGCCTTTTAAGTAAGGTTGTGAAATTTTTAATGTTCACATTTTATATTTTATGTTGAATCAAGGTGAAAAATTGCTTTTCGACTTATGATATTATTAGCTAGGTTTCCTTTTTCCTTCTTCGCTGAAGTAGTTAGATATTTCATTTTGCTTTACGTTTCTGAAGACCAACTATTTATAACTCGTCCTGTACCCTCGTAAAACATATTTCAGTCGCATAAAAGTTTGTAAAAATGTAGAAGAGAGAAAAAAGTAATTATAAAATTTCTAATAAAAATGCACATTTTTGATACCAATGTTTTTAATATTTCATTGAATAGGAAACACTAATACACAATTCATCCATTTGGGTAGTATAAATAGCGATTTGTTAGCTTCGTATCATCTACATCTTCGTGAAAATTCTGAGATTCTAATTCTTGTGATTTATTTTTAATCTTCTGCGCCTTAAAATGCTTCCACATTTTAAGCAATAGTTTTGAAGCTCGTTGAAGGAACATTTCATCTTCATTTGACTGATCTTGCTGTGAACTTCTTTGGGTATTTAATTCATATGGCAAATCTTGCTGTGTTGCAGGAAAAGATGTTCCATGATTATAAAGCCTAAAAGAAAAATAACCACAATGATGAAAATAATTTAAAAAATTGTATCTATTTTATATAAGTTACCTTATGCAAATCTACAATAATGCATTATGTACCTTATTTTTCATTCAGTAGATGAATGATCTAAATAAAACAACGTTCTTCAGTTTGGCCTAATGCAGGGACGTCAAACCCAGCACGTGGCAGAATATTTTAAGCACGGCATTGAATGAGATTTTAAATCAAAACTGCATAAAATAGATGAGTTTAGAATAGCAGAATTTGTCTAAATTCTATTGGTTGCAGTGTGGAATTCAGGGGGTGGACCGGGGGGAAAATTCCCACCGGAGCAATGATATGTCCCCCCCCCCGGGAAGATTTGAGATTTTGCGTTTTCAATGGTCATAAAGTGCAATTTCTTCCCCGGAACTCTATAATGTCCCCCCCCCCCCGGAGCCACGGAAATCCCTCCCGGAAAAAAGTGTCTGAATTTAACACTGATTGGTTGGAAATTGAAGAAAATGAAGTACAACTTAATGGATTCCAGAGTAAATCATTATCGGCTCAAAACATATTTTTCGAATTAAAAGATAATTTAAAAACTATCGAAAATGAAAGAAAACCTGGCATTAGTATAAGCAAAAATGCACCGATCATAAAATTATGACAAATTGGAACTCAATTCCAGACACAAAGAACTGAGGACTAAGAATGAAAAACGCTGAAAGTCCAAAAGAGGAAATTTTTCAAGAGAGCGAAACTAACGAAGGCGAATGTTTTGCTATGTTGGCATTTGCCACGTTTGATGTACAATTTTCGACTTGTTTGAACTATTACTAGGGTTAGCACTTCAAGCGGTCTCTTGTTTGTTAAGCTTGGCACTTAAGACATTTTGTCAAAAAAAAAAAAAAAAAAAAAAAGATTTTCGATTTTTTGGTACTTTTAGCGTTTTTCATTCTTAGTCCTCAACTGTTAAAAGAAGCCATTGCCATTTTAGCAAATTTTACTGCGAGGCACTGTTTTCGAAAATAAATTGAATGAAGAACTCAAATAGAAACCTCTTGCAAGATAGATGGCTCCAGTTCAGATTGCATACTCTTGAAAATAATTACGTATGAACTTGATATCCATTATTTAGCTAAGATGTAACAACAGAAATCGTAATTTTCTGTTTAGTTATACTTTCTAAAATATCACACTGTATGTTACCTATACAATTTTTTAATCTTAAAAACAATATTTTAAGCAATTTTAATGCATTATTATTTGTTTCACTAAATCTTTTGGTTGTTGACATGTCGTGGTCACGTAAAGTATTTTTTGAAAAAATTTGGAGTGCGGATGTAGTATCACCAGTAGATCGCCATCCTTGGTCTAATGAATTAGTAAGACTGGATATTCGCGAATGTGTGACGGTTACTGTATCTAATTTAAAAGATGCGAGTGAATGACTTTCCCTATCACCTATTGATACTCTAACATTCGATGAATAGGTGTCGACCAGAAAAAAGATTAGTGGAAAATGTGCAATCATGACTCGTGTGGAATATTTAAAGGAATATTCTGCTCATCGCTTAAAGATGCTCGTATCCATACTAAAAGTTGTGTTATTATAGAAAAGTCAGGGAATGGGTAATATATAAGTCTGTACGATAATCGTGCTGTAAGTTTTATTAATGCGGCTGCAAGACTGATTGTTAAAAAATGACTGTTGTATAGAAATAAAATAAGTGATAGCTTCAACATAATGAGATTAAAAGTAAGTTAGAACAACAAATGCCAGTATAGAAGAATTCACAGTCCGCTTTCCTTATTAGCAGACAAATTACACAAGCCTGCGATGGTTGTGTTTTTTAACTTTTGATAGTTGATTTTTAAGTATTTTTCAGTGCTGAATCCGAAAATGTCCTTAACACGGGAGAACTCGCTGCTGAGATTTTCTCTCACCGTCGTACTTTTTTTTAAGACTCTTATTTAAACGATTTTTCATTTTAATTAAAATTTCAAAATGTTATTTCCATTATTTTACCTCTTTTGTGAATAAAAGTACTAAGCCAAACAAAAAAAGTTGATATTAAGTTAATGTAAAGTAAAAGAAAAGCAATTGGGCACCGTGAGAGAAATTCTCACTAGCGAGTTCTCCCGGGTTAATTTTTAACCATTACGTCAAGATATTTTGCAAATCGTACATTTCAAAGGCAATAAGTTAAAAAATAACAAAAATCTGATACTATAAAATAAATCTGATGTTTGCGTTTTTTAACTTTTGATAATTGATTTTTATGTATTTTTTAGCGCTAAATATGAAAATGACCTTCATTTTTAACAACCACGTCAAAATCGTCAAATTCGCAAATCGTAAATTTCAAAGTCAAAATAGTGAAAATATGTCAAAGCCTAACTAAAAGAAGGCAAATGTTTTAAATGAGCATGAGCGATTCAAAGAAACGTCCACACAAGGAATAAAATTGTAAGGACTTTAAATACACAATATTTTACATTTTTAGCTGTAAAAATGTATAGTATAAGCCAAAAAATGAATAAATCATTATGAAAAAAAGCTTTACGTCTATTTTATAGTTTCAGCTTTTCGCAATATTTCGACACTTTAAAAATTTGCTAAAAATCCTGACGTAATCGTAAAAAAATGACTCATTTTCCGATTCAGCACTATAAAATACATAAGTATCAATTAACAAAATCTAAACAACACAACCATCATATCTATTTCATCGTATCCAATTTTTACTATTTTTTTACTTTTTAACTTTGAAATTTACGATTTGCGAAAAAACCCTGATGTGATGGTGAAAAATGAAGGTCATTTTCGTATTCAGCGCTAAAAAATACATAAGAATCAATTATCAAAAGGTAAAAAAGCATGACACAACCCAAAGTTTGCAGGCTAGTCATATAACTTGCTATTTGAATTATCAGTGGCTAAATATACGATGGCCCAAATAACATGAAAAAAAACTTGTCGCAATCTGATTCGGAGATACTGGCTCATGTAAGATGGAGCATGACATGACTGATGCAAAGATGTTTTTCTAGCAAGGGCGGATCCAGCTCATCATTTGGGAGGGGGGGGGGGGGGGGGCATGGATTTCCTTTTTTACTTTCTTCTATCTTTACAAGAAGAAAGTATTGGTTTCATGAAAATTTTCGAATTCCAGTTTTCGACGGATTTACACGTTTTATGAGTCAGAGATTCCAAAAAACATGTTTTTACAAAATGTCTGTCTGTGAGTCTGTCTGTCTGTCTGTCTGTGTGTCTGTCCGTCTGTCTGTCTGTCTGTCCGTCTGTCTGTATGTGACACAAATTTTGTGGGCTCTCAAGAACTAATCTCAAGAGCTAATCTCAAGAACTAATCTCAAGAACTAATGCACGAAATTTCACAAAATTTCATATTTAGTTAGACCTTGATATAAACTGGAACTGATTAGTTTTTGGTGAAAATCGCCCAACAGGTGGCGCTGCTATGCGGCATTTTGAGCTATTTCTGCAATAGCTGTATCTCAAGAACTACTGCACGGATTTTCATAAAACTTCAGATTCAGTTAGTCCAGGATATAGTTTGGTGCTGATTACTTTTTTGTGAAAATCGCCCAACAGGTGGCGCTGGTATGCTGCATTGTTCATGATTATCGCAATAGCTCTAACTCAAGAAAAAATGCACGAATTTTCATCAAACTTCAGATTCAGTTAGTCCCTGATATAAATTATTGCTGCTTAGTTTTTGGTGCAAATCGCCTAACAGGTGGCGCTGCTGTGCTGCATTTTTCACGATTTCCACAAGAGGTGTATCTCAAGAACTATTGCACGGATTTTCATCAAACTTCAGATTTAGTTAGTCCTTGACACGAATTGATGTATAAATTAGTGCTGTTTAATTTTTGGTGTAAATCGCTCAATAGGTGACGCTGCTGTGCTGCATTTTTCACGATTTCCACAAGAGGTGTATCTCAAGAACTATTGCACGGATTTTCATCAAACTTCAGATTTAGTTAGTCCTTGACATGAATTGATGTATAAATTAGTGCTGTTTAATTTTTGGGGTAAATCGCTCAACAGGTGGCGCTGCTATGCTGTATTTTTGCGATTTCCGCAATAGCTTTATCTCAAGAACTAATGCTTGGATTTTCAACAAACTTCAGATTCAGGTATACCTTGATATCGTTTAGTGCTGTTTACTTTTGGTGTAAATCGCTAAACAGGTGGCGCTGCTATGCTACATTTTTTTCAGAATTTCCGCTATAGCTCTATCTCAAGAACTATGCACGAATTTTCATCCAACTTCAAATTAAGATATACTTTGATATGAATTGGTGCTAAATCGTTGTTATTTCTTGTACTATTTAAATGATTTAATTGACGTGATTTATATAGAAGAAAGTTTTGTGATGGCCACAACATACTAGTTTGGGTAGGAGGGGATCAAATCTCTTTATGAGAATTTCTTATATTGAAACCAAACTACCTACTTTTCTGATACTTTCGCGAAGTCATTTTCATTCGTAAATACAAAAAATTTGCATTAATATTCGTAAAAATATCAAATTTACCGATTTTGTTCAGATACCAAGAAATTAAAGAGTTTCCCATTTTCTTAGAAAGGTAAAGATTCATTCAGAAAATGTTGTCAAAGTTAGCATTTTTAGCCAAGTTTTAAGAGTTGACAGCCACAGAAATGTCGTCACAGGGGAACAATTGGCTGTCGCTTCCGGAAATTCAATTTAAAAAGTCTAACAATTGTCAACGATTAAATATGGTAAAATTTTTTATTCAGTTTTAGAGGTAACAAAACCGTACAAATTGGCAGCTATGTGATTCTAGTAGTGTCATGAAAATTGCTGGTGTAGTCTCTTCTTTCTGCTCAAAGTATTAAATAGTTTTTTCAATCGAACTTATACCTTAGGAAGGGATCATTTTCATCTGATGGACTGATGACTTCCATTAATATGAAACAACCATTATAAATGAAGTATTAGGTGAAGATGAAAGAGCAGTCGTAAAAAGTTAGAACTCCTCTGATTTTCTGGTCAGAATGGGGGAAAAAATGGCCATAATATTTTTTGAAAAAAGAAATTATGACCATTCCCCATCCCCCCCCCCCTCCATTCTGACCAGTAAATCAGGGTTCTAACTTTTTACGACTGATCTTTCATCTTCACCTAACACTTCATTTATAATGGTTGTTTCATAATAATAGAAGCCATCAGTCGTCCATCAGAAGAAAATAACTCGGTTAAAGTGGAAACTCGGTTAAGTGACACTTGAATAATCGGGACTCTACTGTATATTTCAATTTTAAAATGATCTTTAGGTTTAGAATATTTTTGTTGGTGTTCAGAGGGGGGGTCATGACCCCCGTGACCTTCCCCTTGGATCCGCCGTTGTTTTCTAGGTTAAAAGCGGTATTGTATTCAGTGATTGTGTAACCAAATTGGATGCAAACAAATTCACTGGCATTGGAATAGAATGATCGCCTTACAATTCAGACCATGCGACTATTTTCTTTGCGGTTAATATCAACAATAGAATTTATAAAATTGCCGATAGCTCAATCACAGAACAAATTGGCCATTGAAAGTGAGATTAACGCGAGTTTGATCCCGAAATTCCTTCATCATGTAGTGATCGAATTCGCCTTTATATCACTGTATCTTCAAATGACAAACATTTTAAAAACATTCTTATACATTTACACGAGCATTTATTTATTTATTGTTTAATGATATGAGGACCGCGAATCTATGTACGTACTCTAAAGTTGTTTGCATAAAAAAATGATGCAATAGCACTATTATTGATACAAGCTAAAGCTAAGAATATGTATCTGAACATACTGAGATTAAGGCACGAAATTTTTCTGAACATACTGAGATTAAGGCACGGAATTTTTCATATAAAAGTAATAACAACACGTTACATTATCTAATAAAAAATTAGAGTATACCTAAGTAATTTCTTTATGGCGTCTACATCTACATTACTAGGGGGTTTTGGATAACCTATAATGGTGCGCATCTTTAGAGGAGGATCTGCATGCACATGAATATTGAGACGGTTAGGATCACCGATATTTGGTCCGCTATCAGTAGGCTGTATATTATCTTTTTTAAGAGCATCACCTCTATTGCTGTCATCATTTATCTTTAGTTGAACAGTTGATGCGTTGACTCCTATCTGTGATTTAGGACTTTCGCGACCCCTAGAATGAACAAAGGGAATTTTAACAAAAGAAAATAACATTTATTTAATACTGCGTTCGGATTGAGATAGTAGAGTCACTTAACTTGAAGTTTTTTAAAGAGGACGTACCCAGAATCAAAATTTCGACTTAGCAAGTTTCTGAAACTCACATAATTTTCGATACTCTCCTAACTATGAGTTGAGTGGAACTCTGCCTTATGAACTCTTTTTCTTATTTAAAATTGTTCTTAAATTTCGAGTTGAGGTCTACAAATAATTAATCAGGTTTTCTGAATGATCCTTTGAATCGTTTATTTATTTAACACGCCGCAAACAACAATAACAACAAAAATAATAAACTATGTATGATTAGAAATTGTAGTTACAAATTTAACATAAGTTAAGTCTCTTAAAAGTTTTAGCAACGTGAACAGGTGAAGCCTAATTCCGGGTTGTCCGGTTAAACTAAATTAAGTGACTCAACTTTCATAATGTCAATGTAGTATAACGTTTAAAAGAATGGTCAAATATATAGTAAAAACAAATGAAAAAAGTTAACATGTATGGTTTGCTTGATTTGCAAATAAACATTCATAGATACAAACATTAATTGGATTTACATGTTTTGTTAATTAATTTAAGAGCTATTAGAATATTATAAGGTATGATTATCGCAGTGGCGTTGCAATTAAAAAATTATGGCAGGAGCTACCAAATGATCATTTTAAATATACTGAAGAGCGACGTTTATAAATAATTAATAAAATATTTATCAGAGTAATTTATTAATCGTTCAAAGTAATTATTAATTCTTTTATTACAAAATCGAATCGAAATTATTTTTGATAGAAGATTTAATATACTAAATTCTAGAGAATTACGATTATCAACTTAA
Source organism: Maratus speciosus (assembly GCA_963932465.1). NCBI lineage: Eukaryota > Metazoa > Arthropoda > Arachnida > Araneae > Salticidae > Maratus > Maratus speciosus. Next base: position 316,654,113 of record OZ010788.1, on the reverse strand, counting down.
GGAACAACGGACAACTGAAGGGGGGGAGGGGGGCTATACCGACCCTCTGTTTTTTTTTGGGGGGGGGGGGTAAAATATAGGGGAAATACGGTTTACAGGGGGGAAACAGTCTAGGAGTATCTAAGCACGCGTATTTCCCATTAAAATTGATAATTGTCTGTTTTTTTTTTAAATCAAAAAACGTGTTTTAACCATATAAGTCAAAAGCCGCTTGCAAAAAACTTTCGAAAAATACCTCATTCATCGCGATGCCTCGAGTAGGTTCAGAGAAAAAAGCATGTTAACATCAGAAATAATATTATATCACTTTCTTCACCTATATTCTGTAACCCATATGAGTTGGCGCCACTGTTGCCGTCAAATTACACACATTCCACGAAAGTCGCTGATATTTTAGAAAGCGTGGCAAAAAATCATAAAGTAAACGAGACGACGAGGAAAATTAAGAGGAAAGTGAAGGGCTTCTTAAACCTTCAAGCGCCGACATGATCAAAGCGTTTGAAGCAATTAGACATTTCAATTTCAAGAAAATATACCTGATGACGTGTGCAAAGATGTGAGTTATTTTTTCGAAAGTCCAGCAGAAAATAACAGGAATAACAACATTTTCTTCACTAAATGTTCTGGAACACCATTTCTGATGTTATCTTGCTCCTCCTTATGATGTAAGTTTTTATTTTTATTTCAATATTGTTTAATACATCGTGGAAGATTAGCCGGCAAATATTAGAACATTAAATGCGTGCGTTCATTTGAATGCATTAAATAAAGTTAAATAAAATTATTTTAGCAAATAGCTAATTTTAATAACTAACTTCTATTTTACGAAGTCCTCTATTTAACGAAGTTTTGGTCGGGATTTAGCGACTTCGTTAAATAGAGGTTCTACTGCAATTTTTTTTAAATACTCTTTTATAAGCATTTAATGTGTATCTTAAAAATCACGCCTAATTTCTTGACTGCAGTTCATGTAGTTAAGGGGGTAGGATGAACAATCAAAATTTTCGAATTTTTTTAACACATATTTTGATTCCGTAATCATTTCTGAACAATATGCAAAAAACCGCATTAAAAAATTCCTATTAGTTTACTAATTATGGCAGTTTTATTATGACTACATATTAAGACTACATAGGATAATTAAACTTTGCGTTGCGTTTATAGAAAACGATGAATTTTGATACTGCGCGCAGTGTTACTAAAAAACTATACAGGGCAATCAAAAGAAATTTTTACTACGTATTCCTTTCAGTATTATCTACAACTTAAAACCAGAAAAATGTAAAATTTTATTTTTTTTCTGTTTTTATACTTTGAAAATATTTTTCAAAAAGTGAAAATTTTTATTTTTTTGTTAATTTTTACTTTCTTCTATCTTTACAAGAAGAAAGTATTGGATTCGTGAAAAATTTCGACTTCCGGTTTTCGACGGATTTATACGTTTTAGAATGCCCAGAACACGATTTGATGGTTTTTAGAAAATGTCTGTCTGTCACTCTGTCACTCTGTGAATCTGTATGTAACAAAAATTTTGTGGGCGCTCTATCTCAAGAACTAATGCACGGAATTTCACAAAACTTTATATTTAGTTAGACCTTGATATAAACTGGACATGATTAGTTTTTGGTGAAAATCGCCCAACAGGTGGCGCTGCTATGAGGCATTTTTCACAATTTCTGCAATAGCTATATCTCAAGAACTACTGCACGGATTTTCATAAAACTTCAGATTCAGTTAGTCCAGGATATAGTTTGGTGCTGATTACTTTTTTGTAAAAATCGCCCAACAGGTGGCGCTGCTATGCTGCATTATTCATGATTATTGCAATAGCTCTAACTCAAGAAAAAATGCATGAATTTTCATCAAACTTCAGATTTAGTTAGCCCCTGATATAAATTAGTGCTGTTTAATTTTTGGTGTAAATCGCCCAACAGGTGGCGCTGCTGTGCTGCATTTTCACGATTTTCGCAGGAGCTGTATCTCAAGAACTATTGCACGGATTTTCATCAAACTTCAGATTTAGTTAGTCCTTGACATGAATTGACGTATAAATTAGAGCTGTTTAATTTTTGGTGTAAATCGCTCAACAGGTGGCGCTGCTATGCTACATTTTTCAGAATTTCCGCTATAGCTCATCTCAAGAACTAATGCACGAATTTTCATCAAACTTCAAATTCAGATATACTTTGATATGAATTGGTGCTAAATTCATGTAATTTCTTGTAATATTTAAATGATTTAATTGACGTGACTTATATAGAAGAAAGTTTTGTGATGGCCACAACATACTAGTTTAATTTAGTCAATATTTTTTACAAATATTCTGGTTTTAGTATAAAATTAACTGTATTATGTATTTATTTTCACCAAAATTTCCTCTTTATATGCATATTTTCAGATTTTATATTGCGCGCAAAATTTTTTTTTCTCTTATTTTCATATATTTTTAAACTTATCATTTCAATATTTATTTAAGAATTTACAAGTATATATATATTTAAATATAAATTTAAATATAAATTTAAATATGAGCTTTATATTTAAATGAAGTTTGATTTTTATTTTTGACTTATTACACAAGTTTTGCAGCTTGGAACGTAGTGATATTTTTTACTTTTTCGATGTGTTCAAAGTTATCCTACCCCCTTGAAAAATTTTCCCTTACAATACCTTAATTTGGCGTAGTCCACGATTAAGGAAAATTCACAGCTTTGATTTACGCTTGAATGCGAGTACTAGTGATATTATTAAAAAAACTAGTCAGATGCGCCAATCCCAAAACTTTCTTCTATCTCATGCATGTTAATACTTCAACATTCGCTACCACAGAGCCAAAATTAAATGGCAATCTATGCCCATCATATCATGAGGATTCTAAAGATATGAAATTCCGTGTTCAAGTTCTTGAGATATGACTATCGCTAAAATTGTGTAAATCATGCAAAATGCAGCACAGCAGCGCCACCTGTTGGGTGATTTACACCAAAACATAATCAACAACAACTTATGTCAACGTCTAACTGAATTTGAAGTTTGATGAAAACCCGTGCATTAGTTTTTGAGATACAGTTATCGCGTAATCATGGAAAATGCAGCATAGCAGCGCACCTATTGGACGATTTACACCAAAACATAATCAGCAACAACTTGTGTCAATGTCTAACTGAATCTGAAATTTGATGAAAACCCGTGCATTAGTTTTTGAGATACAGTTATCGCGTAATCATGGAAAATGCAGCATAGCAGCGCACCTATTGGACGATTTACACCAAAACGTAATCAGCACCTACTCATATCAAGGTATAACTGAATCTGAAGTTTGATGAAAATCCATGCAATAGTTCTTGGAATATAGCTATTGTAGAAGTCGTGAAAAATGTAGCATAGCAGAGCCACCTGCTGAGCGATTTGCACCGAAACCTAATCAGCACCAGTTTATATCAAGGTCGAACGGAATCTAAAGTTTTGTGAATTTCCATGCATCAGTTCTTGAGATAGAGCGCCCACAAAATTTTTGTCACATACAGACAGAGTGACAGACGGACATTTTCTAAAAACCACCAAATCGTGTTCAGGACTTTGTAAAACGTATAAATCCATCGAAAACCGGAAGTTAAATTTTCTACGAATCCAACACTTTCTTCTTGTAAAGATAGAAGAAAGTAATAATAATTTTTGACTGTGTTTCTGCTTTAAGATATGGTAACAGGAAAGAAAAAAAAAAACATTATTTAAATTATCTATTCAGGATTTCTAAAGTGTTTTCTCAGGGTATAATCACAATTTAATTTACATTAAACTATTAAATGATAAAAGACTATTCGAAAAAATTATATTTTACTTTTAATTTTTAATTTAGGGTAACTCTAGGCTAGATGGCCATAGTTTTTAAGGATTGAAATAAAAATCCTTAGAATGCAAATACAACAAATATTGATACATATTTAAAATTCTTATACATATACTCATAATATTTTATGCAAAAAATAATTAAATATTGAAAATAAAAAGTGTTAAACAAAATTGAAATTTAAATGGCAGATGACCATCTCTCCTTAAAGCCGAGGAGAAGATGGCCATCCAATACAAGAAAGAAAAATTTAATTTAAATAGCAAACAAATAAAACATTTCATATAGTTAATCATGAAAAACATATAGCAATTTGTAAAGATGCAGTTATATGATGGAAAATGAGCGAAGAAAACTCGAATAAACAAAATTTGAAGTATAATTTCAATACTTCACTTTTCGTAAAATTTTACCACATGCTTGGCAAAGGTTTTGATAAATTGTACACGTTTCATGGAACCACTTCAGGTACCTTATGCATTATATCCAGACATTCTTTTTGGATGTGATATTATATTGTTTTGCACGACCAACACAGTGATCCTAATCAAATTCTATTTACTCGGTACCTGTAGAATCTGATAATTTAAATGTATTTCGTTTTCTTCGCTACTGGAATTGTCGTGTGTTTTTTTTTTTTTCTCGCGTTAATTGCAGGTTTATTACGTTAATTTAGTTTATTTATCAACTTTATCAATTTCTGTTTTTCCGACGTTTTTCAGTATTTTCTGAAACAAATAAATCATTAGTTATTATTATATTATTATTATTATTATTATTATTAAAATATTTATATTAGTTAAAATTTAAATAATTATATCAATTAATATAGTTACAGTCGAACCTCTATTTAACGAACCTCTATTTTGCGAATTTCTCTATTTTGCGAACTTTTCCTTGGAACCAAGAATATTTTGCAAATTTCTTCGTAAAATAACCTCCAAATAGCGAAGTGCATTCTCTATTTAACCAACTTTTTCTTGTGATCAAAATTTTTTTTTTCTCCCCATTTCTCAAAGTATTTCTGGACATTTCAAACTTATTCTTTCTTTAAACACATTTTATGATGTTCAATGGCCTTGAACTGGTTTAACCAGGCGCCTTCTTTGTCAGCAGTGAGAATTCGGTAAGTTCGGAGGACGAAGACGATAATCCCTTAGAGTAACTTTAAAAAATGTGGATACAGTGAGAAAAAAAGAAGAAATTAACCATGATTCTATTTCACTTCATTCTGAAATTGTGACCTCGGAAACACTATCCGAATTGGATATTTTCGACAGTGTGAAAAATAAAAACAATACAGCAATGAATTGCGATGAAGACGAATATGGTGGTGATGGAAATGCTCATTATGCAAGAATTAACAAAACTTCGTATGATGAAATGCTAAAATCATTTGAAACAATCCGACGCGAATTATAGTTAGAAGAAAATACGCATGAAGGGGTTTTTGGTGCATTGCAAAGATGTGAGACGTATTATGAGAGAAAGCACTTTTTTAAATAAAAAACTCAGGCAAAATTAACTGAGTTTTTCAGAAATTAAATTTAAGGACGCATATGTTAATGTATGGTTAAAATTATTTGCTATAATAATAATAAATACGATAATGTCATTAAAATTCGTTAATGTTAATGTAAAACTATTTACTTTAAATAGAAAATACTGTGTATTCCCAGACAATGTTTTGTTTTCCTTGCAGATTTCAAAGATTTAAATACATAGAAAAAATGAATTGATGATGGATATTGGTGGGTAAAATAAATAAAACAAATTGATATAATTTATTAAAAAAATGTGATTAATTACTTTTAGTAAAAATATTTAGTGTTTATGAATTTAAAATCTGTTTTATGTAGTTTAAAGCATTTTAAAAGGTGAATCTCTATTTAACGAACTTTCCATATAACGAAATTTTTTCCGGGATTTAGCGACTTCGTTAAATAGAGGTTCGACTGTATAAACGTAAACGTTATATATTTATTTTAAATTTAATTATATTTAGTTAAAAGCATCACTAAGTATAATTTTGAAATATTGATTAAAGGTGGTCATCTTTCCTCGATTGCATGTGGCCATCTCTCCTGAAATTGAAGGATTGATGGTCGCCCAATTTAAAGCATCAAGAGCCATTGTACGTCTTTGTTTTAGTCTTAGAAGTAAAGATTAGATTATATACGTGCCTTAAAAGTTCATATAGTAAAAAATATATATATAACATACGTACTGCAAAACATTCAGATACCTAAGTCAAAAAAAAATATTCAACCACCTATTTAATTTACATTAAAATTACATTTACTTTTTATAATCGAAAAACACAATTGCACGTCGCAATAAATAAACTCGTTGAACTATTTCATACGAACAATGTTTATATTGCAACCTATATACAAGTTTCCGAGATATTTACACTGGCCATCTCTCCTCTATGGCCATCTATCCTAGAGTTACCCTATATGTTCCACTTTTTAGCGTTTGAAATATTTCGTTGTTGCAGTTTCACAGCCATTTTGCATATTTTGGCGAGAGTGGTTTGGCGCTTTTCTATTGTTTTTCTTTTTAACCAATAAACAATTGCAAACACAAAGAATATTTGGCGATGTATTACCTTCAGTTGGATAACGGAAAAATGCCTTAAAATCAATTTACTAATTTAGTTCTAAAAATATTAAATGTTGTATTGTCATTCGAAACACAATTTATGTACATAATTTTTATAATTCTAGCATATCAGGAAGTGGGTGAAAAATCAATTACGAAATTGAATCTTTACATTCAAAATCCAAATTAAGTTAAACTAGTCGGATGTGACAATCCCAAAACTTTCTTTTATCTCATGCATGTAAACGCTTCAAAATTTGCTAGCACAGAGCCAAAATTAAATGGCAATCTATGCGCATCATGAGGATTCTAAAGATATGAAATTCCGTGCTCAAGTTCTTGAGGCATGACAATCGCTAAAATCGTGTAGATCCTGCAAAATGCAGCATAGCAGTGCCACCTGTTGGGTGATTTACACCAGAGAACTTCATCAGCAACAACTTGAGGCATTTACATTCTAACTGATGTTCCTCCTCGACTACACCACTGCCAGAGCCTCATCAGCAACAACTTGAGGCATTTACATTCTAACTGATGTTCCTCCTCGACTACACCACTGCCAGAGCCTCATCAGCAACAACTTGAGACATTTACATTCTAACTGTTATATGTCTAACTGAATCTGAAGTTTGATGAAAATCCATGCATTAGTTTTTGAGGTACAGCTATTGCAAAAATCGGGAAAAATGCAGCATAGCAGCACCACCTATTGGGTGATTTACACCAGAGAGCTTCATCCGCAACAACTTGAGGCATTTACATTTTAATTGATGTCCCTCCTCGACTACACCACTGCCAGAGCCTCATCAGCAACAACTTGAGACATTTACATTCTAACTGTTATATGTCTAACTGAATCTGAAGTTTGATGAAAATCCATGCATTAGTTTTTGAGGTACAGCTATTGCAAAAATCGGGAAAAATGCAGCATAGCAGCACCACCTATTGGGTGATTTACACCAGAGAGCTTCATCCGCAACAACTTGAGGCATTTACATTTTAATTGATGTCCCTCCTCGACTACACCACTGCCAGAGCCTCATCAGCAACAACTTGAGACATTTACATTCTAACTGTTATATGTCTAACTGAATCTGAAGTTTGATGAAAATCCATGCATTAGTTTTTGAGGTACAGCTATTGCAAAAATCGGGAAAAATGCAGCATAGCAGCACCACCTATTGGGTGATTTACACCAGAGAGCTTCATCCGCAACAACTTGAGGCATTTACATTTTAATTGATGTCCCTCCTCGACTACACCACTGCCAGAGCCTCATCAGCAACAACTTGAGACATTTACATTCTAACTGTTATATGTCTAATTGAATCTGAAGTTTGATGAAAATCCATGCATTAGTTTTTGAGGTACAGCTATTGCAAAAATCGGGAAAAATGCAGCATAGCAGCACCACCTATTGGGTGATTTACACCAGAGAGCTTCATCCGCAACAACTTGAGGCATTTACATTTTAATTGATGTCCCTCCTCGACTACACCACTGCCAGAGCCTCATCAGCAACAACTTGAGACATTTACATTCTAACTGTTATAATGTCTAACTGAATATGAAGTTTGATGAAAATCCATGCATTAGTTTTTGAGATACAGCTATTGCAAAAATCGGGAAAAATGCAGCATAGCAGCATCACCTATTGGGTGATTTACACCAGAGAGCTTCATCTGCAACAACTTGAGGCATTTACATTCTAACTGATGTCCCTCCTCGACTACACCACTGCCAGAGCCTCATCAGCAACAACTTGAGACATTTACATTCTAACTGTTATATGTCTAACTGAATCTGAAGTTTGATGAAAATCCATGCATTAGTTTTTGAGATACAGCTATTGCAAAAATCGGGAAAAATGCAGCATAGCAGCACCACCTATTGGGCGATTAACAGCAAAACCTAATAAGCACCAACTTCTGTCAAGGACTAACTGAATTTGAAGTTTTCCTGAAAATCCGTTCATTAATTCTTGAGATATAGCTATTGCAGAAATCGTGAAAAATGCAGCATAGCAGCGTTACCTGTAGGAAGACTTGCATCAAAAACTAATCAGGACCAAGTTATATCAGGGAATAACTGAATATCAATTTTTATTAAATTCCGTGCATTAGTTCTTGAAATAAAGCGCTCACAAAATTTGTGTCACATACAGACAGGCATTTTCTAAGAATAGTCAAATCGAGTTCAGGACCTTCTTAAACGTATAAATCCATCGAAAATTTTCACGAATCCGATACTTTCTTCTTGTAAAGATAGAAGAAAGTAATAGAAGGGTATAATAAAAGCGGGGGGGGGGGGGGCGGGAGAGAAATGAGTATTTACAGAACAGAACTCCGGTACTTATTTGGCCATTCATAATAATAATAATATTAATAATAATAAAACAACTAGTTTTCCTCCCCGAAGGCAATTTTTCTTTTAGCAAACCGCGTTACTTTCGATAATAGAAAACTGCCGATACCGCCGGGGTCGGACTGGGCCAGGGCAAAGGGCGCAGACCTTGGATTTTAGAGGGCGCACAAATATTTAACGAATTCACGTCAATTTTACTTGCTTGTGTTGTATTTAGCTTGACAACGTTTAACACATTCGCATAGCACCAAATATGGAAATTTCTTAAAATTATATCTCTGAGTCTGTTTCTGAAGTCGGCTTCGCTATATTCCCCGTGCAGGTTTAAAGTTTCATAAAATCGACAGAATGTTACACAATTTTCTAAAACGAATCGTACAATATCTAAAAGTTCCAGCAAGTTGAACACAGATTAGCTTATAGTAGATAACTGATATTAAGACTATCGCTTTCGTATTTTATTCTTTTGTCAATAGATACCTTATAAGAATCATGGGGGGAAAAGGGATCACCCCTCCCAATTTTCCTGCAAATGACAGCATAAAAAAGATATAGTGTTCCAATTGATTGGCAATAACATCGACTATTAAATGCTACTTATAAATTTTGCTTTGAGATTGTCTATATATTAAAAAATGCACGAATGTTGATTTTTCAAATGTTATCATTCATTTTTGACACCCTATTTGAATCTTCACAGCGAAGAAACAGATATTTTTCTTAAATCTTAATACAGTTATAAAACAAACAGTGTTAGGAGTTTATCCATAAATATTTCTAAAAATAAAATGAAGATCTTACAAGAAAAAATAACAGAAAGAAAAACAAAATTTGTCTCCAGTAAAATTATACAGTAATTTTAAATTTATAATAAACTTACTTTATGTTAAAGTTTCTGGAAAGTATCTACGATATTTTTTTTCGGTGGTTCTTTTGATAAAAAAAGACGGTCCTCTTAAATTGCGAAAAGGTTAAATGTCTCTGTATCTCGAAAAATAATTTTTCAAATGAGCTGTAAACTTACACATCGACGTTTTAAACGAATGTGGTTTGTTGTATTCAAAAATTAATGTATATCATAATTCATAATTTTTTAATATCAATTTTTTAATCCAGAAGCGTCATCAAGTTTGTATTCCTCGAAAAGTGAGATCATGTTTTCCATCAACAAGAAAATCCTCACAAAAAGTTTTTTGCCTTCTGATATTTATTTCTTTTCCCAAGTTATTTTCATAAAGCAAGGTTTTAATTATAGTTGCATTCAAGTCCGGCTTTAAAGGGGGGAAAGGGCAAGATACTAAAAGTTAAAGGACTGAAAATATACAAAATATTTGGTTAAAATCTAAAAGATACCTTTCAAAGAAGTTATGAAAAAAATACAGCTTAGGCCACCGTGGCTACTAAAGCTTTCCCTGGGTGCATGTTTTCTCTATCAATCGCATGCAAAGATGCCTACTTTGGTTTCCGATCCTGAAGTTGCTTCGATGAATCTTTAATTTCTTTGTTATAATAAAAAATACCTCTTTTGTGCTGTCTGTCTGCTGACTGTTCACGAACTAAACGACTGTTGCTCTAAACGAATTCTCGAAAATTAGTACACTAGTCAGAATGCATGTGTACAACGAGAAAAAAAATACTGGAGCGGCTTAGGCACTTAGGGGCGCAAAGTTTTCCCTGGACGAGGGCGCGCCGGCCCTCGGGCCGATGGGCCGGCGGGCCAGTCCGATCCTATACCGCTGATTTACAAAGCTTTTTCGTTAACCTTGAATAATTTTCAATTGTTTCTTTCAGGAAAAGGTTATTTTTTTAATACACAATCTCGGGAACTATATACATCCCTTACGATGCATTTTTTATATATTTTCATTATAAAAAAAAAAAAAAAAAAAAAAAAAAAAACTTTGCTAAGATTCGATTTATTTCTAAAACCTGATTGGCTGTTTTTTTGCATATTATACATTTTAAGATTATTTTTGATACTTTTAGGAAATATTATTGGGGAAAAAAAAGTTCTAACGTCTTGTTTGTAAAGTGAAATGTCCGCGCAAAGTCTCAAGCTGTTCTTCAGTTTACATACAGGGTATTTCCTCTTATCACTGCCCAATAGCTAATATTCCCAAACCATTAATTTTAAAGATATACTTCTAATTGTGAAAATGTTTCATCGAATGTTGTTCTTCATTATCTTAGAAGCTAGATATTTACGTCAAAATAGTTATTTTTGTAAAAGATATAAAATTATATGGCGTTGGTCTTAGTACAACGATAAGAGGGGACAGCCTGTGTATATAATGTGCTATGTGCATATCTATCTATCTATATTATAAAGGACAAACGTGTCTGTGCGTAACGCTGACGTCATTTTGCGAATGGCCGCAACAGGTGATCAAATTTCACTTTTACTGCAATTAAAAAAAAATTTTAAACTTCTAATCATCGCACATTTTCAAATCTTACATCGGCGATTAGAGAAAATATGTACTTTCAAATGAAATTTGCTTGAAAACTATATCATAATTCGTTTGAAAACTGCATCGCCACTTACTCATTTTTTATTGTTTTAAAATAATTTTCAGGCATAATTTCTTTTTTTCGAATTTATCTCTATCCAGTGCAGACGACTGCGAAAGACAAATCCATTTGCACTTAAATTAATATAAATAGTTCATCATTTGTTTCCAGTTTAACAAAATTAAAACATCTATTAATCAATAAGTAAAACAATAAAATATAAATAAAACACGAATTTAAGGCATGTAATCGAATTTCGCGTTTAAAGCACTGAAAAGAAACGAATCAAAAGGCTGATTGTAAATAACGACCTTTGACGATTTCTTCGGCTGTTAAATCCTGACGCGAGACCAATAGGAAAATAATCGCTTTTAATACATTTCAAAACTTTATTTGAACGCATTATTGCTGTTTTTCCTTATTATTACTTTCTTCTATCTTTACAAGAAGAAAGTATTGGTTTCATGAAAATTTTCGAATTCCAGTTTTCGACGGATTTACACCTTTTATGAGTCAGAGATTCCAAAAAACATGTTTTTACAAAATGTCTGTCTGTGAGTCTGTCTGTCTGTCTGTCTGTCCGTCTGTCTGTCTGTATGTGACACAAATTTTGTGGGTACTCTATCTCAAGAACTAATGCACGAAATTTCACAAAACTTCATATTTAGTTAGACCTTGACATAAACTGGAACTGATTAGTTTTTGGTGAAAATCTCCCAACAGGTGGCGCTGCTATGCGGCATTTTTAACGATTTCTGCAATAGCTGTATCTCAAGAACTACTGTACGGATTTTCATAAAACCTCAGATTCAGTTAGTCCAGGATATAGTTTGGTGCTGATTACTTTTTTGTGAAAATCGCCCAACAGGTGGCGCTGGTATGCTGCATTGTTCATGATTATCGCAATAGCTCTAACTCAAGAAAAAATGCACGAATTTTCATCAAACTTCAGATTCAGTTAGTCCCTGATATAAATTAGTGCTGCTTAATTTTTGGTGCAAATCGCCCAACAGGTGGCGCTGCTGTGCTGCATTTTTCCCGATTTCCACAAGAGCTGTATCTCAAGAACTATTGCACGGATTTTCATCAAACTTCAGATTTAGTTAGTCCTTGACATGAATTGATGTATAAATTAGTGCTGTTTAATTTTTGGTGTAAATCGCTCAACAGGTGGCGCTGCTATGCTGTATTTTTTGCGATTTCCGCAATAGCTTTATCTCAAGAACTAATGCTTGGATTTTCAACATACTTCAGATTCAGGTATACCTTGATATCGTTTAGTGCTGTTTACTTTTGGTGTAAATCGCTCAACAGGTGGCGCTGCTATGCTACATTTTTTTCAGAATTTCCGCTATAGCTCTATCTCAAGAACTAATGCACGAATCTTCATCCAACTTCAAATTCAGATATACTTTGATATGAATTGGTGCTAAATCGTTGTTATTTCTTGTACTATTTAAATGATTTAGTTGACGTGATTTATATAGAAGAAAGTTTTGTGATGGCCACAACATACTAGTTTTTAGTATTGTTAACGGGCATTTAAAAAAATATATTAAATGTAAAAAATCTATTAGAGTTATCAATAATAATAATAATAAAATAGATCCGTGCGAGGTTTTCTCACCGCACTCATTGAGATTATTTGTTGATACGTTTTTCCATTAAGGGGGCTGGTCACTCAGCTTCGGAATTCTCCTCCGTAATGTTAAGTCTAATGGACTTTTGATGCATTCGTATATTTAAAATATCTTCTCGCGAAATTCATATTTTTTTACTTCTGTTTACTCTTCTTAAAGGATGTCTATTTTTTTCTTAATTTTCAAAACATTTCTAAAATCTATGCTGAATTTAATATTTTATGTCTTAAAAGCGAGCGAATTGTGAGTAGGATTTTAATACTTCCTATAAAATTAGGTCTATACTTTAGAAATATTTCGAGAACTAAGAAAAAAAGAGACATCTTTTAGGGAGTGTACACAAAAAATAGAAGTTAAAAATATTAATTTCCCGAGGAGATATTTAAAATATACGAATGCATCCAATGCCCATAGACTTTACATTAGCGAGGGGGAAATCGGAAGCTGAGTGACCAGCCCCCTTAAGCGATATATATTTTTTAAATCAAATAACGCGTTTTAACGATATATAAATATATTTACGCCAAAAGCCGCTAGCAGAACCTCTCGAAAAACACCTCATTCATCGCTGTGCCTTTAGTATGAGCAGAGAAAAAAGGATGTTGACATTAGAAATAATATACAGGGTGTTTCTACGATCATGGGACAAACTTTAACCCGGGAGAACTCGCTGCATGAGATTTTCTCTCACAGTCGTACTTTTTAAAGACTCTTATTTAAATAATTTTTCATTTTAATTAAAATTTCAAAATGTTTTTCAGTTATTTTACCTATTTTGTGAATAAAAGTACTAAGCCAACCAAAAAAAGTTGATATTATATGAATGTAAAGTAAAAGAAAAGCAATTGGGCATTCTCACTAGCGAGTTCTCCCGGGTTAAGGGAAGTAAAGTACACATAAATAAGCAATTTTGGTATAGCAATGTGGGGGTCTGAAATGAAAAGTTTTGGCGAAAAACAAGAAATGCGGAGGAAATGAAAACGAGAGTTTTATTGACATACCCATTACAGTAAGTGCTCAAATATGCCACCACCAACATCGATACACATTACCTGGCAGCGTCTAATAAGTGATTGGCGTACCCTTTTGAAGGTTCCAGATGTCTCATCTATAAGGTACCCGTTGACTCTGATGAGGACCTCATTGCAAAACTTTCAGTCGTTGCTGCAAATTTTTGTGAGACACTTGGAATCTGCGAAAAGGTACGCCAATCATTTGCTAGACGCTGCCAGTGGTACTTTAGAGCTATTATTGTAATTATTATGTCAATAAAAAGCTCGTTGCCCTTTCCTCCGCATTTCCTGTTTTTAGCCATAATTTTTCATTTCCGACCCCACATTGATATACAAAAATTACTTCTCCATGTGTACTGTACCTTCCCTTACAGTTTGCCCCATGATACACCCTGTATATGATGGTTTTCACCTATATTCTGTAACCCGGGAATCGCGGGTTTATCCCCTTGTATATTTAAATACATATCGCTCACCCGCAAGAAAAGTGACACATCTCGACAAAAGTAAATTTCACAGGAGAGGCAAAAGGAAAATTTGCATTATTTTACTGAACATGAAATTACAGCATTTAGCACTGCATACAGGAGTAAAAAAGTGCATGAAAGCATTAAGGCTGTTCTCAAATCCAAAGGATCAACTTTCTGACATGAGTTTTAATTCATTTTTGTTCGGAAACGCATGAAACTAGAAGGTGTTGTTATTCAGAAACTATGCCATCGAACTGTTTTTTCCGTTTTCTTGTAAACGCAATAGATCTTTCAGAAAATACTGTTAAAGTTGGCATTTTGAACTGAAGTTCCGAACGAAAGAAGAAAATCCAGTCAGTAAAGGGAGAAAAATGCCGTGTCACGTGATCAAAATCGCTTATCACTCAATAGGTAATTGATTGATCAGAAAATAGATAACACAGTTCGATTCCAAATCGCTTCCATAGGCTTTCCAATTTTATATCTTTCCGTTAAAAAATGAATTTGTAAATGTGTCAAAACGCTTTGCGATTGTTGAGCAGAGCAGAAGAGCCTTAAGAATGAAGACGTAAAATGAGGTTTTGAGGGTTAGATAAGTTTCCCCCCCACACACAATCGACCCCTCTTCTGTGGTCGCAAATGGACAAATAGCGGAAAAAAGTCATTTTCTGTATAACTACACATATGAAACTTTTTTTATAGCAAGACGTACCTAGGACTGACCTATTGGTGGAATAAAACGCAAAATGAATTTTTGCGAGATGTGTCACTTTTCTTGTGGGTGAGCGATATGTTAGTGAATTTAAAACTCTTGAATCTTAATATTCACTAATATCAAATAAGGAAAATATTACTTTTCTTTATTATTGGTGCCAAAAATAAATATTGCATGCATGTTTTAAAGGTGCATATATGCACCCATGGTCCCGAATGGGTTAAGCTATTGTTGTCAATTCTAAGGCAGCGCAAATAAAAATATTGCCTTAGCATCAGAAGTATTTTCACGTGAATATTAAAAAGAGAAAGAAAACTTTAAAATAATAAATTTAATGTACTATAAAAGCAGTAAATAGTAGAAATTACATCCTATTTAAAATGACCAAATAATAATATTGCAAAACAGATTAAATTTAAAAATATATTTACACCAGACATTTATTTCATATTTTGAGATTATCTTTTAAAATATTGTTGTGAATTCTGAGACAGCGCAAATAATATCTCCTTTCTAACAACGAAAATATTTTTACGTGAATATTAAAAAGAGAAAGAAAACTTTGGTGAAAATTACGTCAGATTTAAAATGATACATTTAAAATGTCTTATTTAAAACAACTTTCTTATAGCGTTGTTAAAAAATACCGGGAGACAAAGACTCTGGTTACTTTATTCATTTTATATTAACTTATTTTTAAATGTTTAACTGATCTTATTTAATCAAAGACGGAAAAGCAGCTGATTTGGCCTCAAAATTCCCAAATCAAAGGGAAATGAATGGAAACCTGTTTACAGAGAGATTGCCACTGGTTTTTTAATTATAATTTAAGGTTCGGTAATCTTTTTAAAGCCGATCAAATTAGCGTATTTTTAAAGTCTGCGGGGGTTGGCGAGCGTAGCTCGTAGGAGACTGTCCTGTGCCCCCTGGTATATTTAAAAATCTATATCTATATAGATTTTAAAATAATATCTAAATTAAGTTTATATTTTAGAACTATTTTGACAAAAAAAAAAAAAAAAAAAAAAAAAAAAAAAGAGAGAGAGAGAGAGAGTGAGAGAAGCTGAAAAAAAGAAGTTAAAAATATTATTTTTCTGAGGAGATATTTTACAAATACGAATGCACCACGTGTCCATGGGCTTAAAATTAGAGAGGGAATTTGAGATTTAACTGACCAACAGCCTTATGATAATCTACGAAGAATATACTATTTTACTGCAGGTTATTATTTAAGTAAATTATCAGTGGGATTCGTTTTTGATCTAACTTACTATTTCTAATATCAATTTTATCTTTTATGCTGAAAATTGAACATCTACCGTATATTCCGGCACACCTACGATTTGAGACTGTATTTTTCTATGTTTATGTATATTCGCCGTATTAAGCGCATCCCTTATTTTTGTACTGAAACCTTCATGAAATATATATGTATCATGAAAATACAAAAATAAATAAATAAATAAATAAATAAATAAAAAGAAAAGCAATTTATCAATTACAACGACCATTTGGAAAACGATTTTTTCGAAGACTAAAATTTAAGACATAAAAAATCGCACGGAGTTGATCCTACATTACGTACGCCATGAATTAAACATTAATAGTGTTATTACACGTAAAAATTGCAAGCCAAAAAAATCGCCTGCGACCCGTCAGATTTCATGAAACTTAACTATTATCCACTTGAAACTTACGTAAATATCCAAGCATTTCATTGGCTGTTCGGGAAAAGGCTTTTCCATCGTCTGATTTCCAAGAAATCTGACGGCCAATTTTAAATGAAATTTCATTCTTAAACTTCTAAACATCCGACAATATTACTTTTTACACCGTCGGATAGAGAAAAAAATGTACTTTTAAATGCAATTTGTTTGAAAGCTGTATCTCAATTTGTTTCTGAGTTATAATTTTTGTTTTGTAGTTTTTATTACTTTTTTGTCATAGTGGCAACAGAAGGTATCCATAGTTGTTGAAATTAAAGGGAAATACAGATTACTGTATAGACCAATCATAAAACGAATAAAATGCAGATTAAACCAATGAAAACTTTCAGATATGCTTTTGATTTCCCATCCTGACGAGAACAATAACCATTTTTCCAAATGGTTAAAAAAACATTAAAAGTATTATAACTAGCATAAAGATTAAGAAATATAAGAAATGTAAAATGAAGCCATTTATAACTGCCAGACCTATCTGCTTTCTCGTGAGTTTTTAGCACATCTCCCAATTCTTTGTACAGACTTTTCAGTTTAGCCCACGTTGACGTAGAATCCTCACTTTTTTCAGGAATTACTGCGGGTTTAGCTTCCGTAGGAGTGGTGGTTTTCGGCGACGCATTAAGCATGGCGAAATGAGTAACTGTGTGTGTCTCAGGTTCCTCTATTGCAAATTTCACAGTGTTCGGCAAAGTTGGTTGAATTTTCTGTATATTCAAAAGCTCAAACTGAAAGTGTTGTCCATTCAAAGAGAAACGTACAGCTGAAGAGTCTGTGGCAGAATCTTTTTTTTGCCTTGATCTCAAAGGCCCACAATGACAACTACTTAGCAAGGACATTAGGAGAATGACTAGGAAGATGTGATCCATTAAATTTCATCTGAAACAAAGTAAAAGAAAAAAATTAGAAATTATACTCTTGACTAAATATGTCTAGGAACTGATTATGACTTTTGGAGTCTCTGACAGTATCCGATTAAGATAAATACACATGGAACGCTGGCCAGGATACCCCTAAGATTGGGGTCCACAAATCTGTAGACAAAGTTTTTGAAATTGCAATTCAGTTTCATTATTTACATAGTTATATTGTACCATAGAAAGATATTAATACTAGATTATGAAAAATCATGCTTTAAAAAAATGTCCAATTATGCATACATTGAAAATTTACATTTAAGGATGTTATCCCTTTTTTAGCTCACGGGCTATCAAAGCCTGAGAGCTAATGTGCCCGCCCGTTCTGTATGTATGTATGTATGTATGTACGTACGTATGTATGTATGTATGTACGTAACGCGATAACTCTTGATAGAAACATCCGATTTGCTTCAAAATTTTTTCCTAGGTTCACTGCGATAAGGCGCTTCCCTGATTAGTTTTTGGAGTTCATTGGTTAAGGATAAAGGGGGAAAAACGGGGTTAGTTCCGAATTTGATATACCGGTTTATTATGTTAAGGAACTTCCCTGATTAGTTTTGGGAGTTCATTGGTTGAGGATAAAGGAGGAAAAACGGGGTTAGTCCACCCCCCTTAATTCAGATAAATGTGTTTTTCATGCAGAATGATTCGATTTGCTCCGAATTTGGTATAGCGGTTTATTATGTTAAGGAACTTCCTGATTAGTTTTGGGGGTTCATTGGTTAAGGGTAAAGGGAGAAAAACGGGGTTAGTCCACCCCCCTTAATTCAGATAAATGTGTTTTTCATGCAGAATGATTCGATTTGCTCCGAATTTGGTATAGCGGCTTATTATGTTAAGGAACTTCCCTGATTAGTTTTGGGGGTTCATTGGTTAAGGGTAAAGGGGGAAAAACGGGGTTAGTCCACCCCCCTTAATTCAGATAAATGTGTTTTTCATGCAGAATGATTCGATTTGCTCCGAATTTGGTATACCGGTTTATTATGTTAAGGAACTTCCCTGATTAGTTTTGGGAGTTGATTGGTTAAGGATAAAGGGAAAAAAACGGGGTTAGTCCACCCCCCTTAATTCAGA
This sequence comes from Maratus speciosus, assembly GCA_963932465.1. Taxonomy (NCBI): domain Eukaryota; kingdom Metazoa; phylum Arthropoda; class Arachnida; order Araneae; family Salticidae; genus Maratus; species Maratus speciosus. Next base: position 316,635,231 of record OZ010788.1, on the reverse strand, counting down.
TAAATGTGTTTTTCATGCAGAATGATTCGATTTGCTCCGAATTTGGTATACCGGTTTATTATGTTAAAGAACTTCCCTGATTAGTTTTGGGGGTTCATTGGTTAAGGATAAAGGAGGGAAAACGGGGTTAGTCCACCCCCCTTAATTCAGATAAATGTGTTTTTCATGCAGAATGATTCGATTTGCTCCGAATTTGGTATACCGGTTTATTATGTTAAGGAAATTCCCTGATTAGTTTTGGGGGTTCATTGGTTAAGGATAAAGGGGGGGGGAAAACAGGGTTAGTCCACCCCCCTTAATTCAGATAAATGTGTTTTTCATGCAGAATGATTCGATTTGCTCCGAATTTGGTATACCGGTTTATTATGTTAAGGAACTTCCCTGATTCGTTTTGGCGATTAATTGGTTAAGGATAAAGGGAGGGGGGGTTAGTCCACCCCCTTAATTTAGATAAATGTTTTTTTTTTTTTTTTTGCAAGATTATTCTATTTGCTCCAAATTTGGTATACCGGTTTATTATGATAAGGAGCTTCCCTGATTAGATTTGGAGGTTCACTGGTTAAGTATAAAGGGGGAAACGGAGGCTAATTCCCCTTCACTTATTTTTTTGAGTGGCATTATTCTTTAAAATAAGAGTATAATATACAATTAGTGTGAATAGTCTGTGAGCTCAATGCCATCAGTTTAGCTGGGCACTTTTCTTTTTTATTTTCTTTTTGCCCGCAATTGACAACTCAAATCTCTCTGACACATTCACAGAGTAATGTTTTCTTTTAAAAGCATGAAATTCGTAGATATTACTTTTCAAGTGCCACGGAATCAGTGTTTTTTACGATAAACTGTTAATTCTTAATCGCACCCCCCCCCCCCCTCCTAACGCCAACTCCTTGTCAAAGACAATATTTAGTAGAGATGCACCGAATATTCGGTTTGGCCGAATATTGCCAAACCGAATACTTAAAAAAAAACCTTTAAAAATATTTTTTTAAACCTTACACAACATCTATTTTTAACTGTCAACTAATAAAGTTATTGAGAATAATTAGAAAAATAGAATCATATTTAAATAAAAGAGAATGCTTTTACATTCATTATTTGCTATTTGAAAAGTGTCAATAATTTTTTTTTTTAATCATTAATGGTGATCTTCATGGGAATTTAATGATGTACCATGCAAGTTCCCGATAATTGCCAAGTATGTAACGATAAACCTGTATATTTACAACTTCTGAAAATGATTGCCAACTCCAGACACTCTTTGGTGCATTTAAAAAAACCTTCCTAAACCAAAACGAATAGGAACTTTATTCTTGTTGAGTTGCCAAAATCTGAATAGATTGTATTATTATTGGTAATTTTTTATTTTGGTCCCTTCCTAGCAAATAAACAGTATATGACTTTGAAAATGCTCTTCCAAATCTTCCAAAATTTCACTTTCATTTTAAAGCATTTGTTTTAAAATTTTTATTAGTATTAAAAATTTTAATTAAAATAAATTAAACTGTCCTCTACTGAAATAATCACTAGAAGCATAGATTTTTCTTAAATAATCTCAAAGCATAGTTTTTTTTAGTGTAAAGTTTACTTGTAAAAAGGTCTTGTTTATCAAAATGGGAGTATATTTGTGTTAAATACTATGTAAAATTATTTTAAAATTTATCATTTTAATACCTTTAAGCTCTGAAATATAAAAGTATTCAGCCAGCCGAATATTCGTATTTGGCCTAATAGTTAATATTCAGCTAGCGAATATTCGGTATTCGGTGTATCTGTATGCCGAATATTCGGCATTCGGTATTAGGCCAAATTCACTATTAGGAACATCACTAATATTTAGTTATGTTTTCCTTTTGCGTTCATGTGTTTAAAAAATTATTTTAAACAGAAGATTCAAGGAGGCAGAGCCTCCCTCGGACAAAAAAAGAATATTTCAATTCCCCATCGTGAAAAAAGCTGGTAAAAGTTTTTTTTTTGTATTTTTAATAATTTCTTATTTGTTAGATTTCTGTGATGCTTTTTACATAGATTTTGTTAAAAAATTGTCTTGCACGGATGTGCCGAAAAAAAAAATTAATAGTTGAGCTTGTTTTCATGCGTTATTTTAACACGTTCACGCCGGCGCCGATATTCAGGTTTTTCGCTGTGAGGCGGCACTCGAATTCATGTTTTGCTTCAACTGGCTGCGCGGCATTTTCGCTTATTCAGACACTATATTGGCACGCCCCTCTCATATTTATTGAATTGAACTCGAATATAACAAGCAGAGTTGATTGTTAATGTCTCAAAGTTCGTAAGGAGTAAGTAAATTACTTAGAGACATGATTTTATTGACTACATATGAACGAACTTAATATAAAATGTCTTACAATCTAAAGAAATATGGACAACATGATATAAATGCATTTTCTGTAAGGTAGAAGCCACAATTAAAAGATGTAAGATTAAAACTTTAAAAACAGTAAAAATAGTTTTATTTAACTGTTTACATGTTTCGACTCTCCCCGCGGAAAAATGAATGATGCCGTTTTAAATCACTGTATCATCGTGCAATTTTTATTCATTTGTTTTGAAAATGACTCAAGTAGAGTAGAAACATGTAAACAGTCAATAAACCTTTTTTTTTTTTTTACTGTTTTTAAAATTTTACACCTTTTAGCAATTATAAATAGTATATGAGGCATTCTCACAAAATTTTAACTTTCAGGAATAAAAATCTGGTGAAATTAGACTTAATAAACGGTCAAGTGCGAGCATTACTCGCGTACAGAGGGTTCCGTAGAATAAATATATGAATTTGTAATTGTATTATTAAAAAAAAAAAAAAAAGTTGCTAAAAGAATGCTAAGATTTTGTAAAAAACTATACAACGTAGGGTTGGGTATAACTGTATATATTAGAAAAGTGTAAATGGGTATACCATGAAAGTTAAAAGAGATATGGAACCTAAATGATATCAAATATAGCTATTCGTATAAATCTTTTTTTAATATTATCCTAATCTGTTTATGATGAACTTAATTCGGTACTGTACCGTCATATATGAAAACTCACTTAAGAAAGGCTCTTAACTAGAAATTAAAAGAACTTGGCGTTCGTTTCTTTTCTCAGAGTTTTTATTAGACAATACGGGACACACACATAACAAGCACACGTAATATTTACACGGCCAAAAGTTAATCTTTTTCGGAGCGAGACGCTCCTTTTGGCAGGACCGAGAACTCGACCGTCTGGGCCCGTGTCACAGCAGATACTGTCCCTCTCCGGGGCCTTTGTTTTCTGCCCTCTGTTCATCTCCGAAATCCCCCACGTGGTCTTGACTCATCTTAGCCAACAAGTTCAGTTTATAACATCCCTACGCAGCACTTTTTCCCCAGATATTTACATGATTAAAACTGTTTACATGTACCATCTGGTTTTTGGTGAAACTGACATGTGAAGTTATAGCAGGCATCTGGAGGTTGCAATTTAACGATGTTTATTTCGTTAGGGGCATCTGGTCTCTGAGTCCTCAGATAAAACGTCACAGTCCCTCCATGCCCCATATAAATTTTTCCTTAAGGGAAAAATTTCCACACTCGGGTGCACAATCATGGTGAAATTTTGGAGTTAATGCTATCCCTAACAATGCTCCAAATTTAATAAAATTTTAAATTTTAAAATCAAAACATTTATCAGAAAGTACTTCGTTACCATGGAAGGGATTCAGCATAACACACAACAAACATAATAAATACAGTAACAATAAACACATTGCAATTGCACACCGTTATATAATAATACTAAGATTTATAATAAGCACTTCAACAATTTTATAATAAACCAGTACCTTCATTATGAATTTTCTTTTAACACAATCAGAATAGATAAAAAGTTTGAAACATCACAGGTATTTCCAATAAAAATTCGCTCTCTCATGTTCACATGGATAACCAACAATACTAATATATATTTTTTCCTTATATATATGGATATTCTTAAGAAAGAAGTCTAATACACTAATAAAACCAAACACTTTTAAACCTTTTATATACAATAAGTTACTTAAAAGAATTTTAACACAATCAGTAACTAAAATTTCAGTACTTCTATTATAAGGTTCTGCTTACCCTTTACTTGTTCAAACAAGAGGTTTTTTTTTTTTTCTCTCAATTTAAAGGAGTTTAAAAGAATAATATTAACAATTTTAACATTTAGAACCAAATGTATATTCTAACGATTTTGTACGTAATACAATTACTAACTCAAAATACAAGTTCCAATTCAAATTACAACTTCTAAATTTCAACTTATTAACTTTCTTAAATTACAAAAATTTTTTTTTTCTTTTTCCCCAAGCCAAAAATAAAAGCATTTATAATCTAATATCTAAGATATCCAAGAATAGTTATCTTTCTAATCCTCTTACTTCTAAATACTGAAACAACAGTCTTTCATAAAAACACTTAACTCTTCTTTTTTTAACATATGAAATCCTTTCACGTTTACTTTATAAGTTTCATACAATGAACAATTTTTTTTTTTTTTTTTTTTTTTTTTTTTTAAATGGGGTGTATAACAATCTCTTTTCAAAATAAACACATATTCACACTCTATAAACTAAATAACACAATACATAAGTCACTCTTAGCAAAACAAAACAAAATAAACAAACCAAAACATCCCTAATCTATACTCTCTGTCTAAAACTCCCTTACATATAAACAGAATTGTTTTCCAAAAAATTGAAAACAGATACGGGATTTATCTTCTCGTTCTTCTTTTTCGTCCGAGACGAATTTACCCAATTCTGCGATCGGAACCCATTCCTCCGATTTCCCTCTTTTCGTCGTTCGCACTTCTCGCTCTCGAACCGGGATTGTCGCCACAACACCGCCAGAAAAATCCTTCTCTCTGACCAAATTTGAGATCTCAAGGGTGTTTTCGGGTAATCTGCTACTCGATTTATCACGTACAGGAAATTTTAAAATTTGTTTTCCTTCACCAATTTCATCGGAAATAACCTCTAAGTTATTCGCCGGTACAATGGGAGTTTCACTAACCTGCTCTGAATCAAATTCTTCCAAACCTTTAATTTCGGAATTTGCGTTTATTTTTTTGACCTGCTCGCGATTTTCTGATGCCTTATTTATCACTTCGGGTTCAATTTTCGCACTGCCTTTCGAACTCTCTCCAGTTTTTAATTTACCTAACCCTGCATCCTCAACTTTATTTTTTTCTGGCACCCTGGTATTTGAATTATTCCCCCTCGCGTACCTGCGATCCGATTTTCTCAACTTAAATAAACGCCTACAAATACAAGGTGTCAGCAAAGCTTCACAATTTAATTCCGGCACCAGTGCCGCCGTTATATAAATCCTAGGTGAATTTTCCTGGTTCCCGTTCCACAAAGAAACTGGAACCTTCGCCAGATCTGCTCTGCGAATTTTTCCGATGGCCGGAACTAACTCGATCTGTTCACCCGTTTTATATTGATCTGGAATCAATTCGCCTCGAAAAACCGATAACTCCGTACCCGAATCCTTTATTCCCTTAACCCTTCGGCCCAAAATATTGATATCAATGAGCGGTAATTTACTTTTGCCTACGGCCTTCTGTTGTTTATCCCAGACACATCTAGAATTTAACTTCTCCACTCCTACATAGCTTACTCTAGCTTTCGCTCCCGTTTCAACATCTTCACTCGTATTCCGCGATCCCGAATTTTTACTCAATTCTGGACAAAAATTCCGAAAATGGTTCCTGGAGTTGCAATGGAAACATCTACGCTCCACTCTTTTTTCGAATGCTTTCTCCCGACTCATGGTACCGCGTTGGGCTGACGCACCTGGGAGGAGAGTTTCATTCTTCGTTTCTACCTGTTTTTCATCCGATTTCGGACGCGTCTTTCCATCCTCTGCGTACCGATTTTTCTTAAACGACGCTCTGACACTCTCATAACCATCCAATAATTCCACTATCGCTGCTTCGGTCTTAAGCTGTGGCCATTTGTCAATAAAGTGTTCACGCATTTCCAACGTCGCACGCCGTTTAATCTGATCGGTGACCAAAAGGTCTTTTAGTTCGTCTAAAGAAGATATCCCTAAACCTGCTAGCCATTCATTTAAATAATTTCGGATTTCGAAACCGAAATCCTGCCAATTTAAAGATTGCGACTTCTGGTGACTAACAAATTTCTGCCGAAAACTCTCTGGGTTTAATTTAAATTTTTTTAACAATATACCTTTTACGTTATCGTAATCTTCTGACTCTGTCTCGGGTTGTCTGGCAATAATTGAAATAATGTCTACTGGCAGAAGCCCAATTAAATGAGAGACCCAATTTTCCTTCGGTATCCCAACCCGTTTTGCTTGGCGTTCAAACAGAACCAAATACAAGCTAATATCTGTTTTTTCTGGATTAAAATCCGGGATTAATTTTTTTAAGTTCTGTTCAGGGGAACGCGAATGTATATTATTTGCATTTACTGAAGACGGGGCAATTCCTTTCTCGATTTTTAGTTTTTCTAACTCGAATTTGTTTTTTAATTCTAATTCCTTTAATTCTTTCTCGTGCTCCAATTCTTCCTTCCTAATGGTTTGCTCACGCTCCCATGTCTGTTTACGTAACATGTCCTCTCTCTCGATAGTTTGTAACCGTGCGCGCTGACTTTCTTCCCGTTCTAATTCCTCCTTAGCTGTCTCTAATATAGTCTCATACAGAGCCCGTACTATTTCTTCCTCATATTCCTCAGATTCCAGCACCAAGTGCGTTAACTGAATCCGAGTTTCGTTTCCGGTCCTGTGAAGTTCCAGTTCATCCACTAACTTTTTTATATTTTCCTTTTTCCCTTTACCCAGGAAAACCATATCTAACGCTTTTTTTTTTTTTCAAACAAAATTTCTCTATAAAAAGGTACTTCTCTACACTAATACAACAACAAAAAAAAATATATACTATATTAACAATAATTACAATCAATCATAAAATTTCTTTCAATAATACAGCAATATGTAAATACTGACTCACTTCCATGACTAGTACCTGTTCAATTTTGTCATTCCCGTTTTTGAATTTTCCCAACAAAATCAGCAATTTTAAATAATTAAAAATCACTATACATTAACTCCAAATTCAAAATTGTGACTTACCCCAATTGAAGGCTCAGACACTAACCGGTAATCCACTTTTTTTCTTCAGCCGGGTGGCTCACTGAACACACTTTCTTTCTGACCTTAAGGTCCACTAAAAATAATATATCCACAGGCGCGGAACACCTGAGCACTATCTTCGACCCAAAACGGGGCCCACTCACATTTACAACCAGAATTATCTTTTTTTTTTTTTCACTCTTCCGCAATCCTTTCATCACCAAACAGCGGCGTTGTAACTCTGTTTCCTTTCCGCAGTCGAACAGCTGATCACAGACGGGGGAAAAAACAATCTTCCTCTTTTTCCGACGCTGGGTAAGGATTTCTCAAGTCTTCCTTTCTCCAAGTCTTCCAAAACCGAAACCAGATAACACCAAGCTTTAACACCAAGCTTTTTTTTTTTTTCTTACCTCCAGCAGGGGAGTGAAAACAACCCCCTTCTCTTCTCTCAGGTGACCGGGTGAAACTTCCAAACTGTCTCTTTCTTCACAAACCGAAACCAGGACGGCTCTCTATTTCTCGAAAGAATGAACTTTCACCTTATCATTCCTTCCGTGGGTAACAACGACAGAGGCCTTGCGTGCGTGCGTGCCCAATTTTTCGAAGAACTCGAATCCCAAACTCTGACACCAGCTGTACCGTCATATATGAAAACTCACTTAAGAAAGGCTCTTAACTAGAAATTAAAAGAACTTGGCGTTCGTTTCTTTTCTCAGAGTTTTTATTAGACAATACGGGACACACACATAACAAGCACACGTAATATTTACACGGCCAAAAGTTAATCTTTTTCGGAGCGAGACGCTCCTTTTGGCAGGACCGAGAACTCGACCGTCTGGGCCCGTGTCACAGCAGATACTGTCCCTCTCCGGGGCCTTTGTTTTCTGCCCTCTGTTCATCTCCGAAATCCCCCACGTGGTCTTGACTCATCTTAGCCAACAAGTTCAGTTTATAACATCCCTACGCAGCACTTTTTCCCCAGATATTTACATGATTAAAACTGTTTACATGTACCATCTGGTTTTTGGTGAAACTGACATGTGAAGTTATAGCAGGCATCTGGAGGTTGCAATTTAACGATGTTTATTTCGTTAGGGGCATCTGGTCTCTGAGTCCTCAGATAAAACGTCACAGTACTGACAATAAAAGCAGTGCATTGTTAAACTTCATTTGGCATTTCATGAAACTAAATTCAGCGTAGTAATAACCTTTATTTCTACAGTGTAGCTAAACAAATTTGGCATTGTGCTAAGCGCGCTTCGAATTCAGGTCTCAAAGTTGCAACGCCGCCGCATTGGTCAACGCCGCGTTTTTCCAGATAAGTGTTTAATTAACTTTTAAAGTCACTCGAGGCGTATTGAGAGATACAATCAATGCAAACTATCGCGAATCCCACAGCATTCATGTGATTCATTCTAATTAAATCTTTCGAGGGCGATGCCCTTAAAAAACGGACACCTAATTTTAATTCCAAAACAGACAAACGGCACCAAGAATATTTAATTAAAATTTTCCTTTTATCATGTAGGAGAGATGGGGGCACATGTGAACACGGGGCACATGTGAACATCGCAATTTTTCGATAGTTATTATAAGTTTTTTTATTTGAAAAAAATTACTAAAGATGATAGTACCTGTAGACATACGGTAAAATTTTTTTGAAGCTCTATGACATTTTGTATGCCCTCTGTAGCCAAAACAGTGTTTTTAGATCTCAAAAGTAAAATCTTTGTTCCAAGTTGATAAGCGAATAACTTTATTTATTTATTCATTTATTTGAATTTGAGTGTTTTAACATATACTATGAACACTAATAAACATTTTTGATAAAGTTCTTTTTCTTCTAAAATTGAGAAATGTTAATAATATTTCAATTTAACAGAAGCAGCAATGTGGGGCACTTGTGAACAGAATAGTTGGGGCAGATATGAACAGTTCATAAGTGCCCCAATAATCATTCTGTGATTCTGTTTCTTTCAGTTAACTTAATGAGAAATAATATTAGTTCCATTATCTACAATTTTCCTGAGATAGAAGATATTTTCCTCACACAAAGTTGATTTTGTATTGAAATTTCCACAAACACATCTTTCAGCAAATACATAAAGAGCAACAAGCTCGTTTACGTTCAACTGTACTTTAAATAAATTTAATGTTTTCTAAAATGCAATAAGTGTTATATATTATTTTAGTAAACGGTTTACAACAATATTTTTTATGCATTGTTAATACAAAAGTATTACCTTGAACAACTTTGCAAATTTTTCTATTACATTTGTTCTAACCTTGCAATGATGGCTTACTTCCATCTCTAAAACAGTTATGTATATGATGCTTTGAATGGAGATAAGATACCAGTAATATTTTAAGAAAGTAAAATTTTTAAACTGATAGCTACCGTAAAATCCCGATTGTACCCCCCCCCCCCTCTTTCAAAAGCAAAAGAAGTTGGGGGGTTATAGTCGATATTTTTTTTAATCATTAAAAACCCTTCTTTATCTATAATTTACATGTAAATAAGGCAAATACAGGAGTGAGAATCTTTCGTATTTCGGCAGATTTCCGATAAATAGAATGTAAATGCCCCCTCCGTAAAATTCCCCCCAAACAAAAACCCTTAAGCAAAATTTTAAAGTTTTAATTTCTTTTTTAAAATTGCTTCTTTATTTTTTTATTTTATTGCAACAGTACTTAATGAATCATCTAAGCCTCTCCCCCCAAATCTACTTATTTTCATTTTATAATCTTTTGCTTAAACATATCACTCAGAAACTAGAGAAATATATATATATATATATATATATATATATATAACCATTAATTAAACATAACCTACCACCGTCAATTATTATATATATATATATATATATATATATATATATATATATATATATGGTGAATTTAAAAGGTAATATAACCAATGACAAATGAATGATACGATGACAAATGAATAACAGAATAAAAAGCATGTTAAAGTATATTTTTTCCTTGTGTTCACATGTGCCCCACGTGTGTTCACAACTACCCCGCTGATGGGGTACAATTTTTTGTGTGAACAATTTTTTGAATTTATAAAACTATTAAAAAATGTAAGAAGAACTATACAGGTGATTTTAAAAAAATTACCATGTGTAAAAGAAAGTTTTGTTTAGTATATTAAGTAGTTTTTGTTTATAGAAATTAATCCAGTTATTAGAAAAAGCTATGCGAATTGTTCACGTGTACCCCCATCTCCCCTACGTGAAAATAAGCAAGTTCACATTTTCTAATGTATTCGTTCAGGGCTTAATTTGCGCCGGAGTCCACCGGAGCTCAGCTCCGGTACTTCTCTGCTTTTAATAAATATTTAAATATTGGTCGGAATTCACCGGAGCTCATAAATACAGGGCTCGGAGCCCAGTGCAATAACACTTCGGAAAAAACGAAGCTTAAATTACCCTTTCATTCCTTCCCATCTCCAAGCTTTTGCATTCTTTTTTATCAAAACAATTATATGTGACGTAATCAGTTTTTGGCCTTGGCTAGAAAGCAATCGAGCAGTGTTTCCCCTTTTTTCTATAAAAGCATCGAATCTTTCCGATAACGGTGTCATTTCTTTTTTTTTTTTTTTAAATCTGATTTTCAGGGACTCACCACAAAATATCGTTATGCGAAAATCTATTATAGTTTAAGATATGCACCTTTTATAGGAAATTGAAAAACGTTGTTCCATTCTTCAGCACATAAATATTAATTTCTGTAAATTTCATCCATTTTTTCGTAAACATGCACAGCTGCGAACTATCCTTTTTTTTTGTGTTAACATTATTTCCGAATCATAATCCTTACCATATTTAATCGCAGAATTCTACAATTAATTAACAACATTAAAATTAGGCATAGAATACTATTCGGAAGGAGTGATAACTAAAAAGTGGAATAGTTGACAGTTAAGTGTATGCTGATAGATATATTTAAAATTTTTATTTTGCAAAAGATAAAAATGCTTTAAATTTCCAAATAGTACATGAAATATAAATATGCAGATTGAAGTGGCAGAAAGGGGGGAGGGGACGGTACGGTTGTTAGTACCGGTACCGCAGAATATTAGGGCTCCGATACTTTTTTGTTAGAAATTAAGCCCTGCATTCGTTTATAAATTCTGGTGTCAGTTCATTATTTCATAAGTTTATAAATAGAATTACTCCGTGCCGGAAAGGATTAAGTGGTCGCAGGACTCTTAAAGCTTCAAAATTTAAGAAATTTTAATTTTTTTAGATGTTAAACTCCTATTTTTTCTGAATATTTTGATATAATTGTTTCCTTGAAATTCCCATTAGAACAGAAGTTTTGGCTTTTAGAATTATACCCGCTCAATAGCTGAAGCGGCGTTTCCGAAACTTTAAAGTCATTATTTTCAAAATGGCGTTTTTTGGGCATAACGCGCAGGATACCTCAAAAACTTCTGAATATTTTTTCATGAAATTTTCAAAACATATATTTCATGTTAGTCTGTATAAACTGAACCTAAAATTTCCTTTTTATTGTTCAAAAAAATATTTTTTTAGGTGATTTTACTGCTGAAATTTTCAAAATTTTGTATTAGCTAACTACAACTTTACATTAAAAATATAAAATGCTTTAAATACAAATTTATTTAAGTTCAGGGAAATTATTATAATCTGAAGTATAAGTAAGCACCAAAATTTTCATTCTAGTTGCAATATTTATTTTGTAATGCGCGTAAACTGTTATGCCAATTTTTTGTTCGACAAATGTCTAACAGTTTCGAGCCCCCTATAAATACTAATTCTGTATCTTGCAATTTTTTAAACACATGAAACGAAAGAACATATTTATATCTTTCATCCCAATTAAAATTGTGTTTTAAAATCATATACATTTTAAGACATTAAATGTTGAAAATAGTCTTTTTTCCATTTTTACCACTTTTTAGAGTCCCGAGACCCCTTAAATTAGTATATTATAATAATTTGACGTTTATTGCTTTTATACTGTTACTGGACATTACATTACACATATAATCATTAAAAGTTATTAACTAGGCATAGAGTACGCCGCCCCTGTCCTTGTGTGTGTCCAAACTGACCGTACCTTTAAGGGTTAATATCTCGGCTAATTACCGATGATTTTTTTCGAAGATCATTATCAACAATGCTTTTATTCTTCTGCAACGATAGGTATATTCAGCGATGCTCAACAATTTTTCTGATTGCCCGTAAATCGAAATTTGTGTATAACAGAAAAATGCTAATTACTCAAAAACTATGTGACCTAGGTTAATCGCTATAATTTTCCGGCAAGGTTTATATTAACGTCTACTACTTCTAATTTTTTCATAATTTTAGTTTTAGTAGAATCGGAATTAGATGGGGGGGGGGGGGACATATTTTTGCGCTACAATTTCAACAATATCTTTGAAAATATAATACCTAAAATTAAAAGGAATGTATTTTTGAGTTCCGCGTTACAAAAGCTTTCACAGGATACCCCACATGATATACAAAGAAAAGATTTTTTTTTTCAAGTAGCATAATTAGCCCCTTTACATTTTTACTAAATATATTTATGAATGTTTATTAATCTGAAAATATGTGGTTCAATGGTCTTTATTACTTCCCCGAATTTGAACTTTCCACGTTCCATAGTTTGCGAGTAAAATGGCTGTGACAGACAGACAGACAGACACAGGAGTGATCTTATAACGGTTCCGTTTTTACTTTTTAAGTGCGGAACCCTAATAAAATAACATTTTAAACTTATAGACGGACGAATGCCTTAATGATTCAAAATAAAGAAAAAATGGTCAGCAGCGACGTTTTTTTTTTAAATTATTATTGAGGTTTAAGTTAAACTTGCCAGTTTAATTTTCCTTACCGTTTGACCTCTCTAACTTTTTATTTTCTTCTAAATTTTTACTTATAATGAATTTGCATAGTACCCACAGAACATTCAAATAAGAAATAATAACAATGTAGTATTTTGAGTACAAAATTTTGGTATAATATTGTCTTAAAGGGGTGTTAAAGAAGGGACGGTAAGGGGGAAAAAAGGAACGGTAAAGAAAATTACCACCTATTTTTAGGCTAATCACGTTAAGAGAGATATCAACAATGTTCATTGATTTTTAGCAACAGTTATTTACATTGGATTAAATTTAAAAAACAAAATTAAATTTACCTCGAAAAGTGCAGCAATAAACGTTGGGGACGGTAAGGCTACCAATAAAGCCACGATGCTTGAAATTGATATTTAAAGGCTGGTTTAAATTCTGCAGTAAATTTCCTGCCAAAGGATTTTAGCCATTCTTTCTCTAACATACTCTGATGAGAAAAAAAATTGAAAAAAATTATGTGATTGCATCTGAAGTGAAAAATTATTATTCAGGGACTTAAAAGTCAAAATTATGTGAGAATGCCTCATATTCAAATCTTGTTCAAAAACCTTGTTCCTCCCTGGATTTCGTCCGGCCGGGATCCGTGAACCCCCCTGCCAGTCCTGAGTTCTGGTTATCCTAAACAACCGCTTTTCTCCTTTTTGTTTTCGCTGTAACTATATTAAATGCATTTTATCCATACAGTATATGGATAATATGATATACATCATATTATCCATAACTTGGATGATAACGCGAATTTTTAAATGCGGTTTTCCTGCTGAGTGTTCAGAAATTATTAAAATATCAAAGCAAGTTAAAAATAGAAAATCGATTTTGAGCATGTTTGAAGTTTCCCTTAAACGCAAAATTAATTAGAGTAAAATTCTACTGCAAAAATATTTCAAGTCTTTTGATAAAAGACCTAAAAAAAAACCTCAACGCCTGTTTACTGTTAAATAAAACTTAAAAAGCAGATGAATTAAAAAAAATTAGTAGGATAAAATAATTATTAACTTGAATATGATAGGAATTTAATAGTCAGGAATTTAATATTAATATTGATCTGGAAGACAACAATGACAAATAAATTCTTCTGAAAGGCCACCATTTATTTATATTTTTATTATAATGGTTGATAAGCATTTTGACGAAAAATTAGAAAAGTGTTTTTATAATAGAAGAATTTCATTAATTTGTAAAGGTCTAAAGGTTAAAGGAGCATGGCCGTTTTTCGGCTTGAAAAATAAGTATATTTTATGGAGGGTTTTTTTCCGTCTATGAATGTTGTAGAAACATATTTTGGACTCTCAATACAGTAGACTCCCTCAAATCCGCACTGCTTGGGACCAGAGGTTATGCGGATTTTAGAATTTTGTGAATTTCTGGTCATTGATTTGTTTACATTTTTTAAACATAATTTGAATGTATTAATGCAAACGAAATTCTAATGAATGCTTACAATATAATAGAATATTAAGATAATTAAGTAACGTAATTAATTAAAATAATTGAAATTAAGATATTTTTATTTTTGAACAATGTACAAAGTCAAATTTCTGCAGAAAAAATCGTACCCGTGTTTTGCCAGTTTGTCGAATATTTACAAGTATCAACATTTTTTAAAGATCTCGTGTACTTCTCTTGAAAATTTGATATATATTAACAGAAAAAAAATTGACCCAGTTTCATTTGGGGAACATTTGTGCTACAAGCCGCGTAAGGCTACATTTTTGGTATCACCAACGGTAAACCATGTTGCCATACCTCCTGTGCTGCCATTTTGATTTTTAATAAATAAAAAAATTATGTTAATGTTATTAAAGATTGATACAATAAATGTCTTCAAACCAATTTTCATACCGGTGTCTAGTTTTCTCTAAACACAATTATAAAAAGCCAGTAATTTTTCAGGCGTCGTAAGTACCATTACTCCTTAATATATTATAATAATAATATAACAGGTTTGACCTAATTACATTCGGGGTAAAGCGGTTAAGTGCTTTTTGAGTAATTAAAAAAATAAACTCTTATAATAAAAAGAGTCTTATAATAAAAATAATAAAAAGAGAAAAAAAAAGTTTGCTAAGTAGAATTCCTCTAATTCGCGAAAACCGAATTTTAAGGTATATATTTTTTTCCGGATGCATTTATGCTACATAAAATATTAACTTTTCATATCATTTGATTTTCACAGTTATATTATATAATATTAAAAATTTTAAATACACCCAATACCCAAAATATACCTAATACTCAAAGTACATTTCATAAAAATGATGTTTAAATCATTAAAATATAAGTACTTGAAGAAAAACATACCGATTTTATTAAAAAATTGGGCTTTGCTGTCAAGATAAATATTTTTAAACTTTAAGCAAATATACGGTAAACTATGAATATTTGAAATAGAATCGTTTGCTTTCATATGGGTACTATTAAAAAAGCAACAATAAAAAGTAAATAATAAACAGCTAACAATGTGTTTTCAAGAAGTAAAAATTAAACATTGTTGTAAGTGCTATTAGATGTTTTTGTTAATTGTTCTTTTAAAATTATTTAGCAGGGTTAATTGAAATGAGACTATTGTTGCAAAATTTCGGTTTTTAAAACGGTATAAAGTGATTTGCAAAGAATGACAAATCTCTTTAAAAGAATGCCCATTTGTTTGTGTTTTTAACTTTAGAATTTCGATGCTTTTAACAAGAATCACGGATATTATCGTTTGGTTTGTTAGGAGGCGCTATGATCTTTTATTTATTTATTTATTATTATTATTTGTTCAAGGAGGCTAAACAGGAGCTTCCATTTAAAGTGGAATATGATCCGCTACAAACATCCATGCAAGTGTCAGGATTCCACCCCCGCATTCTTTGTCCAGTAGCCAGCGTCCTAGCCACTAGAAAAACAGGTGTGTCATAGAAATTATGAAAACATAATACAATAATCAGAAGTAATAAAAACTGCCACGTCTTAGACATTCAAATTTTGGAACAGATGCTGTATATTCCCCCGGCCGCCATCTTGGATTTTTCCTTGGCGTGAAAACCCCTTTTCGCCAAGTAGTAAATGTCGCCAAGTAGCGATTTATGCGCATTTTAGGCTTAACGGGGTTACCAGAACCGGGGTTGCATTATCGATAAACAACGCCAACAAAAAATCGCCAAGAAATCCAAGTAGGCGGCCGAAGGAATACAGCATCTTAACGCAAATTTTATTAACTAAATTTTCCTTTACTCTCAACTTTCTGAAAAAAATAAAATGAAACAAAATTCATTCTTCTCAAATAATTTAAAATAATGAAACTCTGTAAGAAAAAACTCCCTAAGAGAAAAACACCAAGGGAACTAAGGAATTTTTATCAGGAAGGGGGGGGGGAAGGGGGGGGGAGCACCACTCAATCCTACTGGAAGACAATTTTTAAATTAGTTTTTACTTTTACTTTCAGGCGTTAAAAAACTACCTTAAAATTCAGGAACGGGAGGATTCAGACATTCAGAGTATACAATAAACTGTTTCAATTCTTCATTTTTACGAGTCACTTTCAAATACTTTCGTGAAATTAATTCATTGAGAAATTTGTATAATGTAATTTATTATTATATTGAATCCTTGACTTATCGATGCTTGTTTCTCCTACAACATTGCTTCTGGAATTTTCCAAAAAAGAGTCTTGAGCTAAATTTGACGGCCAGAGTTGTTGAATTTGTCCCAAAAGTTTCGACAAGAATTCTACTTTACACTTTATTGAATCTAAAACCCATAAAACTATTTTGATTAAGTAACAGCGCAGGGACATTTCTGACTTTTTTAGCTCACAGGCTATCAAAGCATGAGAGCTAATGTGCCCGCAGGTTCTGTATGTACGTACGTATGTATGTATGTACATAACGCGATAGCTCTTGATAGAAATATCCGATTTGCTTCAAATTTTGGGATATAGGTTCATTCTGATAAAGCGCTTCCCTGATTAATTTAGGTGTTAAGTATAAAGGGAGGAACGGGGCTAATCCCCCCTCTTAAGTTAGATAAATGGGTTTTTCATGCAGAATTATGCGGTTTGCTTCAAATTTTGTATACCGGTTTATTCTGATAAGGTGCTTCCCTGATTAGATTTGGAGGTTCATTGGTTAAGTATAAAGGGGGGAAATGGGGCTGCCAATCCTTCATCCACCCCACTTAATTTAACTAAATGTTTTTTTTTTTTTTTTTGTCGATTTCTTTATTTTTCGAGGGGCATTATTCTTTGAAATAAGAGTGTAATATACCATTAGTGATAGCCTGTGAACTCAATGCCATCAGTTTAACTGGGTACTTTTCTTTTTATTTAAACATCAATATGCTTTTAACTTAACCCTTTAAGACCGGACCCGCACGATTGTGCGGGTTGGGCAATAACTAAAATTCTATCTTCCTGGGTTATCTATTCCATAAATGCCGGAATCGAGTGATTGTGCTAGTTAACAGAAACTATATTACATGAATTTTATCAACAGATAGTGAATTATCAGTTACAAATTTCAGTTATATCATTGTTTTCAAAAAAACTCAAAAAGCTGTCCGGTCTAAAGAGTTAATCATCTCATAAATGTTCAGTTTCCTTAATCCTTCAGTTGCCAAATAAAATCTACGAGGGCAATTTTTTTTCAACTGTTTTTGGTCATTTAGCGTCTAAATAAGACAAATATGGTAGAATGTTAATTAGCGAAGGCTTAACGATGTGCTTGGTTAGCACGTATGGATATACGAAAAAATTATCTTGGTTAATTAACGAAACACTCTTTAATTAACGACTCTTGATTATTAGACAACTTTAATAAAATGAGTCTTAGATAGGCAGGTAATGCTGACAAAGCAGCAGAAGATAAGTTTGTGATAGTTTTGCAAGAGTTATAGAAGAAGGAAGAATGCCTAACTCAGCAAATCTACAATTGTGTTAACACTGGATTATTTTGGTAAGAAACCTCCAACAGGACATTTATCACAAAAGAAGGAAGAACTTTTCCTAAACATAATGATAGTTTAAGGCTACGTTTAGACGCTTGTTTTACGTTTCTTCAACACTTGCCCAGGAAAAGCTATTAACACATATTCTTCTGCAACCGTTTGCGGTTATTCACATAAGGATGGGGAGATTCAACAATGGAAAGAAGATTAGATCGAGTTGACGGAAAGATTTTCCTCCTTCAGAATGTCCGTCCGTTTCCTTCTAAAGCAAAAAAAAAAAAAAAAAAAAAACGCCGATAGTTGAATGATACGTCTATTCGGACCTAGGTTAACATTGCTTTTAGTAGCAAGCAGAACTGCGGAGTCGGAGTCAGGTCTGTTCAAATTCCCGGAGTCGGCGACGTCCATTTTTCCCACCGACTCCGCAGCCCTGGTAGCAAATACAAGGAGATACGGGGCATTCTCACAATCTTTTGACTTTCGGGAATAAAAATCTGGTGAAATTAAACTTGCTTAAATAACATTTTAATCTGATAGACGAATGCCTTAATGATTCAAAATAAAGAAAAAATGGTCAGCAGCGAAAATGTTTTTATTTAACTGAGGTTTAAGTTAAACTTGCGAGTTTAATTTTCCTTACCATTTTACCACTATAACTTTTTATTTTCATCTAAATTTTTACTTATAATGAATTTGCATAGTACCCACAGGACATTCAAATAAGAAATAATAAAAATGTAGTACTTTTAACACAGAATTTTTGTATAACATTGTCTTAAAGGGGTGTTAAAGAAGGGACGGTAAGGTAAAAAAAAGGGGGGGAGGGGAGTATAGGAAAAAAGGGACGAAATGGGAAAAAAGGGGACGGTAAGGATGGAACGGTAAGGAAAATTACCACCTATTTTTAGGAAAATCATGTTAAGACTAAGTGATAGCCATAATATTCATTGATTTTTAGAAACAGTTGTTAACATTGGATTAAATTATTTTTTTTTCTTACCTAGAAAAGTGCAGGAATAAACCTTGGGGACGGTAAGACTACCAATAAAGCCACGATCTTCAAATTGCTATTTAAATGCTGATTTAAATTCTGCAGTAAATTTCCTGTCAAAGAATTTTAGACATTCTTTCTCTAGCGTACTTCTGCATGAGAAAAAACTTGAAAAAAATTCTGTTGCTGCATCTGAAGTGATTTTCTGTATAAGTTTAGCAAGAGGGACAGTAAGGATGAAAAACCCCAGGGACAGAGTTCAAAAAATAATATGAACCGTAAAAATGTGTGCAGGTTAATTTTTTGCTATAAAACAATTGCCCCAGTTTCGGAAAAAAATTACATCGAGTTACTTTTAATGAAACAATTTTATCCAGACAGCTCCAAACTTAAAAATCAGCATCAGGGACATGGGACGGTATAGGAGTTTTCCTAATATTTGGACACCCAACATCGTCCAAAATTTATTTATCTCGTTAATATTGTTATGCAATCATGCAATGGAATGTTCCCCAGTATATGAAATAAAAAAAACACAAAAAAATGTATTAAAATAAAAATTATTATTCAGGGACATAAAAGTCAAAAGATTGTGAGAATGCCCCATACCGCAAGAGGGATTAAACTAATGTTAATTTGCCACGCAGAGAATATCCGACCATTTAAAAAGTTCAATATATCTCAATCAACCCCGGTGTTCTGTGGAAGTCTTAACAGCAAAGTGGGTCACAAAAACAGTGAAAATTCACAGAGAAATCGAAAAATTTTTAAGTGCGGCCTTTTTATTTTTTTCTTTTGTCCCAGAGTGCATATTATAGTAGACGTTTGCACAGAAAGTTTCAGATTGCTTGCTTAATGTTAATATTCAGCTTTTCACTTGGCCGAAAAGAAGTGGTATTTAAAATATGCTGCTTTAAGATTTTAGTAGCACATCCTGTTTCAGAAAAGTAGTTGAGAGGGGGGAGGGGTAGCTATCTTCAATTTAAATTATTATTACTTCAATAGCAATTGAAAAAATATAGCATATGGAACTTTCTATACACTTTCGGAACATTCCAAAACTAAAAGTATCCTCAAAAGAGATGGAGCCCCACCAGTGGCTGAGAGGTTCTGCTCTCGAAACTGGTAGACGGGAAGTGCTGGGTTCGATCCTAATCGCGCCCGTCGCCCTAATCGTTCGGAGTTTTCGTGGTTTTCTTCGAGCCATGGATTTCCATGCGTTAATACGGGTTAGGTTCCCTTAGAAAGACCCCCACGAAGGGCACTCCCCCTCGGGCCTATATCCCTAGTGCAGATAATCGGCCGTCACAAAATCAACCAACCAACCAACCAACCTCAAAAGAGATGCAAAGGAAATATTTAAAAAGATCCATCCCATAGGATTAACATTAGCTTGCGACTGTTTTCGCGTGAATGAAGTAGCTTCTTAATGTTCAAGTATATAGTTTTTCACACACGAAAAAAATATTCTAGACTTTTTTGAAAAATCGGTTTAACCTAAACCCGAGACGCTAGAGTCAAATTCCAAACCAAATGTAAAATTAGATTACACGACCCGATGGAGAAATCTAGTCGACATTTTACTTGGGCCGGGATGAACCAGTAAAAAGATTGATTGGAAGAATGTCTCTCATCTCTGTTTTGATGGGAACAGCAATGTCAAAACTACCGCAAGTGTGACAGAGGGCAGCAGCACAGGCATCGTTTTTGACCATATGAAATTAATATTCGAAAAAAATATGTACAGTAATCCCTTAGCATTCGCGAGGATTAGGTTCGCAGAAATCTCCGGAAATATCAAAATCGCGATTGTTGAGACTATCTTCCCGTGCATAAAAAGGGGCTAGGTTTTATAAAAATATATATATATATATAGATATATATATATGGAAAAGAACAATTGAAATTCAAAAAGTATATTTATTAAGCATTATACATTAAAAGTACATGCTTTAAATAAATTTTAATAATTATAAACATAGTATACAAAATTTATTTGCTAATTGATGGTGTTCGGACCTTGTGCGCATGCCGAACGAGCTCCGTAGCTTTGCGGTCATGTGACCCAGTTCAGTTGTGGCTTAGCTGCCATTGCGGCACGTTGTGTATTCGAGCGGGTCTTATCCCCAAGTATATAGTTGTTCTTTAGCTGCCATTTCGGCACATTGTGTATTCGAGCGGGTCTTATCCCCAAGTATAGAGTTGTTCTTTAGCTGCCATTTCGGCACGTTGTGTATTCGAGCGGGTCTTATCCCCAAGTATAGTATGTTGTTCTTGAGCTGCCATTGTGGCACATTATGCTATAGCGGGTCTTATCCCCAATTATTCTGTTGCTTATAGCGGGAGTATTCCCCAAAAGATGTTTTATGAACGTCACTTGTTCTAACAGCGGGTTATTACCCCAAAGTCACCTCATCATTCTACATGTTTTTTCAGTGTTTGTGATTGTTTGTAACATTTGTGTGCTGTGTGATATAAAAATGTGAAAAAGAAGCTATTTGTCTTCAATCTTAAAGTTACACACAGTATTCACATACATTGTTGTGGTCCGTCGATTTCGCAGCGAAATAGCTGCTATGGAAAAATTAAATAGAACAAAAGGTGCTCTAAAAGGTGCTATAACGAAATTAGAAAATTTCGTAAAAGATAATACAGACGAAATTAATTACTCGAGTACTGAGCTCGAAATAAAGATTCGAAAATTACCCGAGCTTCAAGCAAAAGTATCGGAAATACGGGATAAATATTATGATATCCCTGAGATTAAGGACTTACCAGAAATCGAAAACGAGTTAGATGAACTCGAAGATCGTCTCGAGAAACTTGAGGTAAGTCTCAACATATTTCTTAAAAATCTTAAAGTTTCTGAAATAAATGTGCATGCTGATAGTATTGAATCTATAAGTTCGAATAATATTAAAGTTAAGTTACCTGAAATCCCACTACCAACATTCAATGGTAAATATGAAGAGTGGTCAATCTTTAAAGTACAATTTACAAATTTAATTATAAATAATGCTCAGTTAAATGACGCTCAGAAGCTGTTTTATTTGCGAGCATCGCTAAAAAATGAAGCAAAACAACTAGAGAGCCCAGACGATTCCTTAGAGTCATTGTTTACAGCACTTACTGAAAGATTCGAAAATCAACGTTTGCTCATTGATACTCATTTATCAGCTATAATTAATTATGAAAAAATACATTACGAGTCTTCTAAAGAATTGAGATCCTTTATTGATTGTGTAAATAAAAATTTGAGGGCCTTAAAAGTATTACAATATGAACAAAACAATCTGTCTGATGCTATCCTTATCAATATTATATTGCAAAAGGTAGATAAGGAATCTCGAAAATTATTTGAATATTCGATTAAAAAATCGGAATACCCGCAATTTAATGAATTAATGTCATTTTTGGAAAACCGCAGTTCTACGTTAGAAAGCGTAAATAGATACTCTGCTTCAAAACCCTTAAACAAAAACATTCCTCTTTCGAACAAACAAAAAAATTTCATGCTAAATTCGAATGATAAATCGAATGGAAAAACTTGTATTCTGTGTAAATTGGCTTTTCATAATTTGAACAAATGTTCTCAGTTTCGAAAAATGAATGTTTCTGAACGATACGATTTTGTGAAGAAAAATAAGCTGTGTATTAATTGTTTGAATAATTCTCATTGCGTAAATTCTTGCATTTCAAAATATAATTGTAATACCTGTGGATTGCGACACAGCTCATGGCTTCATCGAGAAAAAGAAAATAAATCCAAAAATGAATTGGCTTCCCCCCAAATTTCCTCCCCTCTTGCAGGTGCGGTAAATAGAGAAATGAAAACCATTTCGGTAAATAATGACGAATCCTTAAAGACCTTGAATAATATAAGTAAAGAAAGAAAATCAATTTTATTGAGTACATGCTTTGTTTTTATAGAAGATAATTTCGGAAATAAACGAAGGTTTAGAGTCATTTTGGATAATGCTAGCAATGTCAATATTTTAACTAAGGATTGCGCTGACATGCTGAAATTTAAAAAAAGGATAATTAATGTACCCGTTACAGGATTAAACGGTTATACTTATAATGTAAAAAATAAAATTTCGAGTGTAATTACAAACGAAGATGGCTCTTTCAGGGAGAATATAGATTTCTTAATTGTTCCCAAAATCACGGATGTAATTCCATCAAAGCAATTAAATGTATCGGACATTAATTTACCGAATATTGTGGAATTGGCAGACCCCACATTTTTCAAACCGGGAAAAGTTCACGCATTGGTTGGCGCTGAATTATTTTATAGAATTTTAAAGCATAATTCAGTTAAGATAAATGATAAACTTTTTCTGCAAGACACTGTTTTTGGATGGATCCCAACTGGGGCGCTAGAGGAGAACACGCAAACAAACAATATTACTATGTGCAATTTCGTTAGAGATTTCGATGAAATAAATGATAATTTAAAACAATTTTGGGAGCTTGAGTCTATAGGCATAAAACATGATCCGAAAATATCGGAAACTGATCAAGCACAACAAATATTCGATAAAACTGTCAAATTTGTAGGCGATCGTTATGAAGTTCAGTTACCCTGGAAAAGAGACTGGAAGGATTTAAATGATAATTTTAATGTTGCGAAACAGCGTTTGGAAGGTCTGAAAAGAAAATTTTATCGAAACCCAGAGCTTTTTCGACAATATTCTGAAATAATCACGGAATATTTAAAGCAAGGAATTATAGAGCAGGTGCAAGAAAATGAACCTGTTTTAGACAGGGCAGTTTATTATTTGCCCCATCATGCGGTCTGTAAAGAAGATAAACTTACTACAAAGGTCCGAATCGTCTTCGATGCCAGCTCTCATGATAACAATGATTTGTCCCTTAATGATTGTTTATGGCCCGGCACCAACTTAAATCCACTTCTATTTGATATTTTAATCCACTTCAGATTATACGAAATTGCCTTTTCCTCTGATATCGAGAAGGCGTTCCTTCAAATCTCACTAGCTGAAAAAGATCGGGATTCTGTCCGTTTTCTGTGGTATGATGATGGTTTAAAATCTTTCAAGGTCTTCAGATTCAAACGTGTTATTTTTGGAGTCAATGCCTCTCCATTCCTCCTATCTGCTACAATAAAGGAGCACATCAAGCGGTTTACGAACCTACACCCAAGAACTGTTCACCTACTCGATAAATATATTTATGTGGACGATTTTATATCTGGCGAAGATACGCTGCAAGAAGCTCTTGATGTTTCCCTGAATGCTAACAAAATAATGTCTGAAGCAGGAATGATTCTTCGAAAATGGATAACCAATGATGAAGCGTTACTGCAGTGCTGGCAAAGGGAAGGCTTAAATATTCAAGCAGAACATGCTGCAATAAGCCTAGGAAGCAATCTAAGCAAGGTATTAGGAATGTCCTGGAAAACAGAAGAAGATTGTCTGACATTCGAAGTCAAAAGTTTAATAGAATTCTTGTCATCGCAAAAAAGCTCAAAACGTCTACTATTGCAAGCAGTTGGTAAAATCTTCGATCCGTTAGGCATGCTGACGCCATTCACCATTAGAATAAAATGCCTGTTCCAAGAACTATGGCTAAAGAAGACAGCATGGGATGAACAGTTACCAACTAATGTGCACGAAAAATGGTTAAAGTGGCTCGAAGAACTTCCAAATTTAGCAGAATTAAAAATTCCGAGGAAAATTCTTGGTTGCTTGAATCAAGTAATAGCTGTAGAAATACACGCCTTTTCTGATGCTAGTAAAATAGCGTATGGATCTGCAATTTATTTGAGAATAAAAAGAGAGAGTGGTGTGGAAGTCAATCTCGTGACTTCAAAGAGTCGTGTTGCACCGATAAAGGAGATAACTTTGCCTCGGCTAGAACTTCTCGGAGCCTTACTAAGTGCAAGACTGACCAATAAAGTAAAACCCATCCTAGATCAAAAAAATCACATCGAAGGTGTACTATTGGACAGATTCCAAAATAACCTTATTCTGGATCAAAGGATCATCAAAGCGATGGAAGCAGTTTGTGGCTAACCGTGTCATAGAGATTAATGCACTTTCAGATTCGAACTCTTGGTATTATTGCTCTAGCAAGGACAATCCTGCCGATCTCTTGACCAGAGGTGCGAGTGTTAATTCCCTTGTAGAGAATCCAATGTGGTTTAGGGGACCAAAATTCCTAGCAGCTGATGACTTAGTGACTGAGCAAGAAACTATTTCTGTGCCAGAAACAGATTACATTCCAGAGACTAAATCAAAATATAAAAATAACTGTAATGATTTCAATTCTAATATTTCTCTTTCTCTTTTCAGGAATCCTGAAGAAGTATATTTTTTTCTCAACATAAGTGGTAAATACTATAGTATTCTTCGCATACTGGCATATGTTTATAGGTTTTTTCACAATTGCAAATGTAAGTTAGCAGACCGGCACAGAGGCAGCCTCACAACCCCAGAAATAAAAAATTCAGAAGTTTCTCTAATTAGATTAGTACAAAATGCAGAATATCAGGAAGAGATTAAGGGTTTAAAACGGGAATCAAGGGTTCCCCCTTCCAGTAAAATTAAATGTTTATCCCCCTTTTTGGATCAAGATAATATCTTAAGAGTTGGCGGTAGGTTGGAAAATTCAGATTTAAACTTTGATAAGAAGCATCAAATCATTTTGCCGAAAGGCCATAAGCTCACAAAACTCATATTTGAGCATTTTCACAGGAAGTATTTTCATATTGTTCCCCAAACTTTAATCCATTACGTACGTATGCGGTTTTGGCCCGTAAGTGAAAAAAATTTAGCGCGAAAAGTAGTGCATGATTGTGTTGTCTGTTTTAGGAACAACCCAGTTACTGCTAAACAAATCATGGGTGACCTCCCATCAAAAAGAGTAACTCCAAACTTTACGTTTAACCATACAGGAGCCGATTTTTGCGGCCCTTTTGAGATTAAATATAAAAATCAAAGAAAAGGGATTTTTCATAAGGTTTATATCGCGATTTTCGTTAGCTTAGTAACAAAATATTTCTTCAGAAATTTAATGAAATCTAATGTATATACTTATTTCTCATTGTTTATGTATTTTAAGGTGCACCTAAGATTTACATGTTATTTTACATTCAACTTTTCTTAAGAACAATATAGAACTATTTTTAGAAAAGAGCTTAAATTTTGTAACAAAGAATTTAATTTTATTGTATTGTATAGTCCTTATTGTTGCTACTTATTATTATTGTATTTGTATTGTAATATTATTTTATGGTATTGGTATTTTATTTAGTTCTTGTATTTATAGTGTATTTTTAATATTTTGAATGTGCTACGCACATTGCAACGCGGGGCGGCATGTTCGGACCTTGTGCGCATGCCGAACGAGCTCCGTAGCTTTGCGGTCATGTGACCCAGTTCAGTTGTGGCTTAGCTGCCATTGCGGCACGTTGTGTATTCGAGCGGGTCTTATCCCCAAGTATATAGTTGTTCTTTAGCTGCCATTTCGGCACATTGTGTATTCGAGCGGGTCTTATCCCCAAGTATAGAGTTGTTCTTTAGCTGCCATTTCGGCACGTTGTGTATTCGAGCGGGTCTTATCCCCAAGTATAGTATGTTGTTCTTGAGCTGCCATTGTGGCACATTATGCTATAGCGGGTCTTATCCCCAATTATTCTGTTGCTTATAGCGGGAGTATTCCCCAAAAGATGTTTTATGAACGTCACTTGTTCTAACAGCGGGTTATTACCCCAAAGTCACCTCATCATTCTACATGTTTTTTCAGTGTTTGTGATTGTTTGTAACATTTGTGTGCTGTGTGATATAAAAATGTGAAAAAGAAGCTATTTGTCTTCAATCTTAAAGTTACACACAGTATTCACATACAGATGGCGGAAAAGATTTAGTGATGTTCGATTGTTTGACAGAACAGAGATCTTTTGTTTATGAATTTATATGTAAGGAACAGTTGCGACCTCGATTTCTATTTAAAATTTAAGACTCTTCACCCTGAAGAATCGCATTCTATCATAGGCGTAGCGTGACCAGAAATTTTGGGGGGGCATCAAGGCCGTGAAACTGCGCCCCGAGCGAATTTTCAATTTTGCGCCCCCCCCCCCCCAAAAAAAAAAAAAAAAAAAAATTCTTTGTGATGGGTGTTATAAAATTGATAAAGTGCAGAAACATAAATAAATTCTATTGAATAAATATTTCGCGTTTATTTTGGAACTTTAAGAGGTTTAATTTTAATTTAAAAATTTAGAACAACTAAATAGCATAAGGGAAAATTGCACTCATTTCTTAGAGATTTCATGATATTTTGCGACAGGAAAAAAAAATGATCAAGAGAAAAAAAGAAATTCCCCGGAAAATGATCGGCGGCCAAAAAATGAATAAAACCGTGGTTCGCAGCATAAATTTTGCGCCCGGGGCGACCGACCTCTCCTTTAACAACCTCTTTGCAAGGCCCTGGGGAGGCACACTAGAGGTCTGCACGGACCGCAATTTCAAGGCTTGGACCCAGCTCGGCGTAAAAATTAAAACTTCCACCCGAGCCCGGCCCGTTTATATTTTCACAGTTTATGGCCAAGCCCGGCTCGTACAAAAATCAGTAAAAACATGCACGGCCCGTGGAAAAATCAATTAAATCAGGCCCGGTCCGGCCCAACTCAATTTCTCATAAAATTCCAATTTTTCTTAACATACAACTGCAGGGCTGCACTTGCTACTAAAATGCTACTGAAATCGACTATTTTAAGCATCCGGCGGCTATGCCGACTATTTTAGGCCAAAAAGCGACCATTTCAAGAAAACAAGCGACTTTTTTCGGATTTAAGCGACTATTTTTACTGAATATATTCGATCTTTTTTTTTTCAAAGCGCTTGTAAACTCATCTTCCCAAACGCACTTTTCAACGGTTGTTTGAGGAGATTCGCAATCATTTCCGCGACGAATTCCAAAATTCGCGATTTTCCCCTTTAATCGATTGACGAAAATACCTTTTTCTTTCTGAGATCTTTTTATACTATCGTTGAAGGAGATTTTGCGATTTTTTCCGCGATTCTTTGCCGAATTTCGCAAATTTTTGTACGACAGATTGACGAAATTTATTTCTTTTTCGCTACCACTTGGACAAATTTGCGACAGATATTTTCCGCGACCGATTGATGGTAGTTACTATTTGTTACAGAGATCTTTCGATGAAATTACCGATTCTTTTCCAGATCGTTTGTCAAAATTCGTGATTTCCTTTCACGACCGACTTACGAAATTCTTGATTTTTTGCGCGATCATTTGGTTAAATTCTCCATTTTTTTAAGAACCAAATTTGCGTAATTTTGCCTGCGACCATTTGACAAAATTTGCGATTTTTTTTCTTGTGATCGTTAGATGAAATTCGCAACTTTTTGTCCATTTTTTGACGAAATTTGCGATAATATTTCCGCGACCGACTGACGATAATCGCCATTTGTTTCCGCGACCTTTGTTAAATTTCAAGATATTTTTTACTGTTGTTTGAGGAGATTTGCAATTCTTTCCGTGAAGAATTGCAAAATTCGCGATTTTTTCCCCAATTAGGGGGGCGATTTTACCGATTGGCAAAATTCGCGGCTGTTTGAGAATTGATTTTGCGGAATTCCAGAAGAAAAAAAATCGTGGCTTTCACGAAAAAGAGAAAAAAATCGCTTACGAATCATATGCCTGTGAAAGAAGTAAATTTAAAGATTCCATCCAAACGAATTTTCTTATTATGCGGGATTTTCCATTTTTGTGTGGGATTTACGATATCCCACACGTTATTTCTAATCCTGCCCCTCAAATAAAACTTTTCTTCCATCTGTTCAAGAAACTCTTGAATGTGAAAGGCCTGATGGAAAATAGTATCGGGGGTAATCTGCAAGAAGTTTTTACTACTATGTTTCCTGGTGCTGTACATAATTTTTATTGTTGAAGAAACAAGCTTATTTACTTCATAACTGAAACATTAGGGTTTTATTTTCTGGATAACTTGCTTTCTCATTTGAAGAAATTACTCTATTCTTTATTCAGTGATTTGAGTGATTTCAGTGATTGATTGATAAACTGTGAAATAAGATCTGAACATTCATAAAGTCCCTTCAGTTGTTATAGATACATTTTTTCTTCCTTTTTTTTTTAAGTGATGGGTATAGGACTATTTTGGCTTACTATTTTCGAACAAATGCTACTATTTTTTTCGTTGGCGGCTACTAAATCTGCTATTTTCAGTGTCATTAGGCAGTGACAGCCCTGCAATTGAGATGCTTTTATGAAATAGAATAAAGTTTTTTTTTCTAAAAAACTCCGATTTTTTTATAAAATAACAACAAAGTTGGACTTTTGATTTTCGAATTCGAAGACTGACAATTACAAGACGGATCCATTTAGTAATCCGCTTTAAATCAAGCTGCTTCGAATTAGGAAAAATGTTAGGAAAAGAAAGGACGCTACTCGATTCTTAAGCACCTGTCACTTAAACATCTGTAATTTTCAGGCAAATAGGAATAGAAATGAGTTTATGATGTGCCAAAAATAATCACATTTTTGAGTGGGGATTTTTGTTTTTTTCTGAAAACGTATTAATTTACTAAAACAAACAATTCTGTATATTCTTACCTTCTGTTCCATTTTCGTCCTTCTGAAGCCAGACTTGCATGAATTTAAAACCAGCATGCCGTACTCCGTGACATCTATTTTTATTGAGTTTTCTATAAAAAAAAAATCCTACTTTTTTATCGCGCTTGTTTTTGCGTCGTTCATTCATTTCTGACCAGTTTAAAAAATAATAACAACATTTAACTACAAGCACATTCCCACAAATGACCAGATTAGACCAAACCAAGTGTGTGTATGAGTGGGGGGCGGTAGGTAAAGACGCTCCTACTATCTCACTTTGCACAAGAGGGAAACACGAGTTCAGAGGTCAAAGACGTTCTTTGCGTGACCATGTTACTCACTGCAATTAAACTACGTGGGTGATTGGACACTATAAAAAATAGTATATAGCTTTGCAGGAAAAAATTTTCTTCTACCGATCAACTTACAACTACTGACCAAATATCAATGATTGGCCAGCACCGTATTGATGGTTGAGAACTAAAGCGTTTTTGTTTTTTGTGGAAGTGAGAGTGGGTGAAATGCTACACACTAAAGAGGTTTAAATTTAATTGCATCTTAAAAAAAAATTAAAAATTGAAAATCACTGCCATTTATCGTTTTTGTAAAAGTCTCAATAAGTCACAATCCTAAAATATGTGAATATAAATTTCACATTAATTTATCTGAAAATCCCATGTATAATACACTATCGCATATTCTTTTGAAACAGTGATTAATGAATGTTTTTAATAATTTGCACAATAAGTACTCCCATAGGATTAACATTAGCCTGAGCGTTAAGAGCCTACACTAGTTACGCGAAGAAACTGGATCACTAATGCTAAACGTATGGGAGCGTTCTTTTTAAATTGTCCCGCTTGCATATTAATAGTTTTAACTTTTTTTCCTTAGAAAAGCTGAGGTTGAATTCTAACCAGGTTAGTGTTTACTTTTTCGATTTTGGTCGCAAATTATTTTTATAAAGTTACTTTCACTTTCAGTGCCGGTTTCGAAACCTAAAAGTATAGCAATGCTAAAGATCAATCTAAACTATTCTAAGAGAAAAAAAAAAAAAAAAAAAAAACTTAAAATATTAAAATGCAAGCGAAAAATTTGAAAAGAACACTACAATAGGTTTAACATTAGCTTGCGAGTCTCCTTGTATTTCATATATATTTATACATTTTTGTATGAAACGACAACCAAAATCTTCATTTGGCGCCCCTTCGCCTTTGTTCTGGCACCTGGGGCACATCCTCTTTCTGCACCCCCCCTAGTTTCGGCCCGGGCTATAATAGTCTTAAAAAAACATTAAAAAAGGGAGTTACTATTCTATCTTGCATATATTTCAACCCTTAGTCTTTAGCCGTTGAGAGTTGTCCGACCTCGCGCCCTTTGAGGGCGGATCTGGATGTAAAAAGAGTAATTTTAGTAAAAGGCATGGGCGACATTTTTCAGTTGTCACCTACCTAGAAGTTTCAAAAGGACGAGAAGTGTAATTTGGTAAGGTAAAAGCAGGAGCGGCTGCGGCTTTACTATTCATGGCGCCCTGGGTGCCAAACAAAAAAGGGCGCCATTGCGCACTTTTTTGCTTATCACGGGCAGTCACCCAAGCTTGCCTCGTCTCTCTAAGACTGGATCTAGTTGGTTGCAAAAAACATTGCCCCAAAAGTAATGCAAAAAATAATGCACCAAGAGTAATGAAAAAAATAATTGCATCAAAAGGGACAGAGCGGTAGTTTTCAATTTCCGCCTAGGGTGGCAAAACGCCTAGAAATGACAAAAAGAAGAGAAAAAATCATTTTGAGGGATAAAGGCAAGGGCGACTTTATTAGCCAGGGGGCCCTGTGCGAGATTTTTTACTGTACCACTGCAAATGCTATACTCTTTTTTTCTTTTAAATGGTTTTACTAAAGCATTTAACTTTTTGCACTCATTCCAGGGCCGAAACTAGCTATCTTTTCACTCGGGGCAAACATGGATTTTGGCGGCCCCCTCTTCCTCCGCAAAGTAAGTTTACAAGGAGAAATTTGCGAAAGTTTCAATTAGCGGACTTATTTTAAAATTTTAAATGCGTAACAGTAAAATACGTAACAATAAAATACGTAATATTGAAATATATAACCAGCTTTATCAATTATTTATTTACTAAAACCAGGGAAAAAATCGAATGGAATCGGAAATAATTACGCTTTATACAGGTTTCCGTCTTATCAGGCATAACTGTTGGTATTTTTTCTGTTGGGAACCATGTAGTTTTTTCATTTAAGACAAGATTCCATTGTATACACATTTTATTTTTCCTGATTTTACATGTTGTTGTAGCATTACAAATTATTACAATTGAGGCACTTTAATGTCATAGTGATATTAGTCACATCGTTTAGGAACTAAAAAACCACGATTTACTATAGGCATAAAAATGAATTCCAGTATTGTAAAATATTTTCCTGTACTATCTACACCAGTTTTGTGTAATTATCACTTATACCACTCATCTTATTTATAGATTGATATGTCTAGATACTTTCCTGAACCTAATGCTAATTTCCAAATTTATGTGTGACTCAAAACAACAACAACAAAATTATTAAGTTTTTACTTTTTATTTTGTGAATTTTCGACCGCTTAGTTTTTATTGTCCCAGCCAGTCACCTGACCTCACCATCTCTAAGTTCAGATATGGTGATATGCCTGTAAAAAAGTAATTATATATAAAAAAAAGAATGGGATTATTCATTTGCTGTCTTGTATATTGCAGGCGAATCTTTTTATCTATTTGACAATTTTAATGCAGATTACTCAGCTTTTCTTTTTGATTTTTCGGCTAGGAAATATTTTTTACACAAATTTCACACGCACATATGTATATTGCATAAAACGGCAAACCAAATTTTCATCTGGCGCCCAGGGCACATGCCCCCTCTCCCCCCTTAGTTTCGGCCCTGACTCCTTCTCTCGTTTGTTTTTATTGTCCCGGACAGTCGCTCGACCTCGCCCATAGCAAGGCGGGAAAAAAGAAAGTTCAATGCTGCTCAGGGAGAGAGATTAAAAATAAATAGAACTACCTTCTTGGAATCTGTTTATCAGAAAAGTCAGAGTCAAACAAAATCTTCATTCGGCGCCCCCTTCGCCTTTCGTTCTGGCGTCCGGGGCATATGGCCCCTCTGCACTCACCCTCCCAGGGAAATCGGTTGGCGGTTGGTAATTATCGGTGAGGGTCAGTTTCACACAGAAGATAGGGGTGGAGACTGACCTTGGAAAATGTTATTGATTCTCCTGACACAGGAAGGGATTTAAATGATAGAAGGCGTAAACATGGTACATTTGGAATTGTAGAACAGCTCTTTTTTCTAATTCATTTGCAGTCTTCTGTTATAGATGAATCTTTTTATAAATCTGTAAATTTTAATACCTTTGGTTCAGTTTTCTTTTTGGATTTTCCGGCTGTGAGACATTTTTATGCGAATTCGATATATATACATATACATTATACATTTTTGTATGTAAAGATAAAAAAAAAAAATCTTCATTTGGCGCCCCCTAAGCTTTCTGTTCTGGCGCCCGGGGTACAGAAGGTTGGGGGGGCACGTGCCCCCCCCGTGCCCCCCCGACGCTACGCCTATGCATTCTATTGCTTTTTCAACAAGTTGTTGTTGATGTTTTGAAATTTCCCCGACAATTTTTGCAGAAAATATTTCACCTGCAATAAAAATTTGAAATTTTAGAAATTTTACAAAATTGAAAAAGAAAATCTGCGTAAAAAATAATAAAAAATGACTGATCTATATTTTCCCTCAACAAAAGGGCTGAAATTGTCGCAACTTAGGCCAGACAGTAATACAGTAGGCTATACAGTAGATAGGTGTCCAGTGTCACGTAGTTCATAGAATTGGTAAAACAAGTGAGTTTACTTTGTAAAAAAACATTGTTTCTAAAACAAAATTCGCGAATAACCAAGATAAGTATTCGCGAATGTTGAAATGTTCTGCATTTTCTTTTTCACGAATAACCAAAACTCGCGAATGTTAAGGGATTACTGCATTATAACCATAAAAATTTTAACAGAAATCAATTTCTAGAAGCTTCAAATATGATAATCTAAAATATAACCTCATTCAGTTAAGTAATTTGGGTGTTACGATTAGGCTAATGTCAGACGGACGTCTTTTTGCACGCTTTTTTCTCTACTTTTATCATCCCTACATATACACATGCCCGCTAGCATGTGTAGGGATGATAAGTAGGGAAAAAGCGTGCAAAAAAGACGTTCGTCTGACATTAGACTAAGTGTTGCCGGATGTCTCGCATAAATCAGGGCTCTAAATGCTCTGACACCACTAATTTCCTACAATTTATTTCGCCATTTTTAATCGCAGATAATTCTGCCATTAGATAAGGCGAAGAAAATTTCTTTAAAATACTGGTGTCCAGAGTATTTGGAGCGCCGATTTACGCTGGACACCTCGCAAAACTTGTTACGATTAAAAAACTACGTGAATTGCAATTCGTTTTGCAACTATTGATAATGATTTTAACATTAGGAGTTCAAAACTTTAAGGGGACAGTTTATCTTTTCAACATTTTTTTTTAACCATTTGGAAAAATGGTTATTGTTCTCGGTCAAGGTAGGAAATCAAAAACACATCCAAGGCTTTTTATTAGTTGAATCCGCATTTTATTCGTTTTCTGATTGGCCTATACAGTAATCTGTATTTTCCCTTACTTTCAACAGAGATGGATACTTCTGTTGCCACTATGACAAAAAAGTAATAAAAACTACAAAAAAAAATTAATAACTCAGAAACAAATTGAGATACAGCTTTCAAACAAATTGCATTTAAAAGTACATTTTTTTCTCTATACGACGGTGTGAAAAGTAATATTGTGGGATGTTTAGAAGTTTAAGAATGAAATTCCATTTAAAATGGGTCCAGGAATATTAATGTTTAATCCAAGGCGTACGTAATGAATGCCAGCTCCGTAGAAGTTTAAAAATTTACAGTACCGAAAAATGTAATCCATGGCGTATGTAATGTAGGATCAATTCTGTGCGATTTTTTATGCCTTAAATTTTAGTCTTTGAAAAAATCCTTTTCCAAATGGTCGTTGTAATTTGTTAAATTGCATTTTATTTATTTTTTTTAAAATATGGTTCAAATGGTGAACTCGCAGCATTAAAAATTTCAACTAAAAGTACATTTTGAGAAAAAAAAAATAACTGCATATTTAATTAAAATCTTTAAAAAGTTAAAAAAAAAAATCTCGAATTTATCAAAATTCCTACTACTTTTTTAATTATTGATATTTTTGCCCAATTTAAGATTTTTAAATATGTATTACACAAGACTGCGCATGGATTTTTAGAAACATCTAATATTACATTAATATACCGGGTGTCCCAAAAAGGACTGACTGATTTTAAAATTCAATAACTTGCAAACGGTGACAGATATTTAAAAAATTCTTGCAGGAGGGTTATGCATAAGGTCAAAAGTTTTTTTTACAGTGATTTTCAATTTTAGTTCGAATTACAAACAATAGATGGCGCTGCGATCAATAGACGCTGAATTCAGGCTTGATTTTTGGTACTTCGTGGCCCGGATAATACATTTCCATCTCCTTTTTCAGCATGGAACAAGAGAAAGGACCAGAAATCGAGCCTGTATTTAGCGACTATTGCTTACAGCGCCATCTATTGTTTGTAATTCGAACTAAAATCGAAAATCACTGTAATAAAACTTTTGACCTTATGCATAACCCTTCTGCAAGAATTTTTTAAATATCTGTCACCGTTTGCAAGTTATTGAATTTTAAAATCAGTCAGTCCTTTTTGGGACACCCGGTATTTTTTTTACTGATATATACAGTGTAAAACGATGAAATCTAACACATCTTCATACATTTTTATTTTAAAAAAATAACCAAAAACATGAAGGCTAATTCCATGCGCAGATTTATTACATATATAATAAAAAACATGTACAAAAAAGTTTAAATTTCTGTCTCAAATACAGAAAAAGCCTTAGTATTTTTAAAACACGAAAGTGAAGAAAATATGAATATGGAGAAAAAGCCATTTAAAATTTTAATTTGTGTGAGTAATTGCACTGGGTGTATTAACAAAATTACAAGATCTCGTGATATAATTGCCGTATGGGTTAACTATGAGGTTTCAAAATATTCACAATTGAACAGGCTTTCATTTAATATATATATATATATAGGGGAGGTGGGGGATGAATGGGACATTTTCACAAAAATATTTTTTTATTTAAGTTACTATCAATATTATATACCACATTTCATACATTAGGTATTTGCCAACATATATAAACAATATTTATTCTAGATTAGGATTTATTCATAAAAATATTATGAAATCAAAAAAAGTTCCTTCCTGTCCAAATCATCCCCACAGCAGGGATGAATAGGACACTAATAGGGACGGATGGGACACAAAGATTTTCCTCCCTGTATTCAATTTTACCAAATTAAAATTTATAATTATAACCTTATATGAAAATTATATTTGTAATATATGATTTTACAGCACGAATCGATATGTTTTTGTTTGTTTTTTTCAATAGCTTCTTTTATTGCAGTTTTAACTTTTAATGCGGACTTCGGCTATCAACCTGTTCTTTTTTTCCACTTATGAGGCATTTTAGATTTGAAATGAAAGTGCAAAATGTCTTTTAAATATAGCATAGCTAATAATTTTCAATCATAACTTATTAATTAATATTAATTAAATGTATCGTAGAAACAGGCAGAACGGAAATTATTGTGTCGATCGGAAAGTCATGTCGTGTTGGGAAAATCAATTCGTGTCGGAAAATTCTGCCCGATAATTATTAGACATTAGATATCGGAATCAATGTCTAATAATTAATTGATTGAATTTTCCGGTACGAATTGATTTTCCCAACACGACCCGACTTTCCGATTGACCCAATATGTTAGGGGTGGGGATTTATTTGTGCAACATTTCAAAATTCAATATAATTTCCCCCATTTGATCAATACACATATACTATTTTTATCAATTTTATCTATTTTGATTAAGTTTTAGTACCAATTTTTTGATAATCCATTAATAATTATTACAATACAATAACTAACACTCAGAAATTTTAAACAATAACAACTCATATAATGCTATTTAATACTATTAATTGACGTAAATTATTGATTTATCATCCTATATAATACTATTTAATTAATAAATAAAATTTTCAACATCTCTAGGGAGGAGTGAGAATGTCCCATTCATCCCCATTTGAAATGTCCCAATCATCCCCATGATGCATAATATCCCTTCTCAGCCATTATACCTCAAAAATTATTTTGTCACAATGGTTACTATTCATTCATTTTAATTATTGATATTGAACTTTAAAATAAATAACTACAACATAGCTTAATTTTTTATATTGTATAAGATATTTCACATCTTCAAATGTAAAAAAAACTTACTTTTAAGCAGAGATTTCAAAAATGCAACTTTGAAGGAAAATGAAAACAGCAATGTGGTCCTACTTTTAGTTCTGAAGCACACTGTGGTAGACGTATATGGGGTTAGGAAGCAATTTAAAATAAATGTTTATTGCCTGAAATATTGAGAATGTCCCATCCATCCCTTGTCCCATACATCCCCTAGCTCCCCTATATATATATATATATATATATTTTTTTTAATCGATATCCTAATGACCAATTTTGAGGTAAACTATCCCCTTAAATGTGCATGATTCCTAAACTTCTTCAGCAAATAACTTCCTGGTTGGTATCCTAAGGTAATATTTACTGAAGAATCCAAATATGATGTCAAAATTAGGTGTTCATATTGAAAATTTCAGAATTTGTTACAATTTCTGTATGGAGATACCCATATTTGGAGATACCCGAAGATTAATAATGAACGATTAGCAAAATTCATGGATTTTAAGATTCCTATTCAACGAGATTGCTGAAATTCACTGTTTTTTCTTTCTTTTCCTTTTTGGAGTTTTCATGAGTACGAAGTATATATACTTGCGAAATGCAATATAAAGATCATATTCGTAACGAAATTTCGTGAATTTTGAGATTAAAATACAACAAGGTAATTTAGTCGTTGTAACGTCATGAGACAGGAATTCAGGATGGTCTATAGCTACAAAAAGCTTTATTTACAGCTATATAAAAATATTCAGAAAAAGTTTAAATAATGAAGTGGTGTTTTACAATTTAGAGCTTAACTAAGCTCTGTCCGCAGTATTGTTAGTACCGCGAGTGGGTCACTAGGACAGAGTACACCGTACTCTGTCCACTGTCCGGAGAGAGTTTATCCCCGCATCCTGCCCTTAGCTACCTGGACAGACTTACGCAGGGAGCGTAAAAAATAGGTCTTCACCTATCTGCGTTACAGCCGAGAATCCCTTAAACCGCCCAGGCATCTGTGTATATGTAAGACGAAGTCTTTTGAAAAGAGCGGCACGACGATGCTTGAGGAGGTATTTCAAGTTTTGTAAGAATTATTATATATAGACCATAAACCCCTTGTATTGACGTCACGTTGCTATTAGCAAAGACTGATACTATTGCATCTGGAGCACAGAACTGCTCGTTTGCCGTTAAAAGCACGTGTTCTCTTTTTGTTTAGTTTAGATCTTTTTTATTTTTATTATTATAGTGCAAATAAGTGTAATAAGTCAAATGGAGAGCACCACAATCGCCTTACGTTTGGGCGCCATATGAAGCAATGCCAGACATGTGACGTCATGTGCAACCCGTCTAAGATGTCTAAGAAACTGCCAAAGATAAGATCTTGGCTTAAAATATGATTTTCATACTGTCTGTTGGAGAGATCTGAAGAGCAATATATTGCAAGATTAATTGGGTTGTTAGAGATTTTATGATACACAAAATGTATCGGTCTTGTAGCAAGAGGGGGATATTTAGGTGCCACATCTGCATCTATTGACAGAGAGCTATTGAATAGAACCAGGACTTTACATCGTTTTAACGAACTAAAAAAATAAGAATGGAAATTCTTTTCCTTCTCCTCAATTTCAAGTTACCCAAGTTTCACTTATCTGCGCATATAGGTATTGTTTTTGGTAAACTACTACTGAAATGTTATAAAATTGGCATAATAAAATTTGCCAATCGTCTCATTTAATGTATCATTTCTTACTTTTTATTGTATTGTATTATACAGAATACAGTAAACTTCCGAATATCACGTGATCGGCGGTATGGCGGGTAATCCAAATAGACCGATAACCGAAAGACAGCACAAGACCGTTACAAAAATCACATATTTCCATTTCTCAGTTTATAAAAAAGAATATTTAAACGCTTTTTATTTTACCTGTTGTGTACTTTCGTTAATAAAAATCATAATTGATTAAAAATAAATCAATTAAGGAACAAATTTAGAATTTTACAGAATAAATATGTAGTAACCTGTTTTCTTCCAAAGTAATCTATTACACGTTTTTGTTAGCGTTTTCATTGAGCTTTTACTGCACAAAAATTACGAATTCTACAGAATAAAAGTACTTGGGTTGCATTAGCTTCTACTTGCATCTCAAACCAATTAAAGCACTTAGAAAGCATGGTTTTCACTTCTGCATGACTGACTCCTGGATCACCATTCCCCAATTCATCACATTTATCGGCTTCATATTTCTCTGGATTCAAAACATTTTGAATAACTTTGTTATCCGTTAATTTGTGACAACCAATATCATTCTTGTCACAATCAAGCCAGTCCGTGATTTCATCCGCACAAATATTTTTTTTAACTTGGTACGTTTGACTCCAAGATCAATATTTCCAAATCATCACTAGGTGCTCCCGCTTCGGCATTTTGTGTGCTATCAACAATGTTACGCTAATGTTCCTTTCTAATAAAATAATAATAATAGTAATAAATAAAAATAGGGGGAGTGGGGTGGTTAACCGAAGGTGACGGTTGATAGAGTGGCGGATAATGGGAAGTTTACTATATTGTTTGAAACCGATAAATACACGGAGTAACTTTGGGGGTAGGGAAGGGACCAATAAATCGTTCTTTCATTAGCTGTTGTAGTAAAATTTGATTCTGTCCTCGAACAATTCATTAGAACGAATTGTGTTCGAGAATCGAGCACACTTTCTATCGACCTTACAGACATATTACGTCACCCAAAGAACGCTTTACTTCCGTATATTCGAATCAATATTTAAGAGGCAAGAAAGATCTAATTTACGAGAACATGTTTCAAAATTGTACAAAGATACATTATCTTAGTCACGGCACAACGTGACACATCAAGACGTAAATATCCTTCCGACATTGTTGCTATGTTACGACAAACTCAACATATTCTGAGAGAAAAAAAAAATGAGATATAACCTGAAAAATAAGCTTAAATAGGGGTTTTCCGTTATTTTATTATATTTTTTGAGAAGTCAGTTGTAAGACATTGATATTTCATATGCAATAAAAATAAGAAATTAAAAAAAAAAGAATGTTGAACTCTAGATAGTTATAAAAGAATAGTTTTCTTCTAACGTTTTGTTTTGACGAATGGTTTATTTTAAGAAGTCATTGAATCTAGAAATAAAGATAATGTTTTACTTCTGGTAAATTTGATATACTCTAAAAATATACGATACATTCGGATTCGTCAGCTTAAACACGAGAAAAAATATTGTAAAATTTTGTTGAGACAGTGATACAAATTGTGTATGGACATTCAACATAATGCTTTTGCTATAATTTTTTTTTCGATGTGCAAAAAATCGTTTCTATATTAATAAAAAAAAAACCTTGATCATTATTGACAAAGTTTAAATAAAGGAGGTTTGTTATAAAATTCGATAATGCATATTTTTATATAAATGTGGGATAAATGTATTTTAATAAATCGAAAATTTAAGAGTATGAAGTAAATACAAATCATGATTTAAAAATAAAAATCGAGACAAATTTTAAATTATATTTACATATTTCTTTCTGAAATCTATAATGAAATCTCTGATTCATTTGATGATTTTATGAAATTATTCCGTGTAAATCTCTTATAATGAAAACAAAAACTCGGGAATTATTTAATATTTTAAACAAGAAAGGAAAAAAAATCATGCGTCAAGCATAGATTATGAAACACTTTCCAACACATTCAGCAAAATGTAACAAAATTACTTCAGTTGAAAATTATCCTTCAGCAATTTCCTTTTAGTAAGAAAAATGGTACGTGAATACTTTTGTGAAGCCCTGTATATTAGTGCTGTAAAAGTAACGACTAAATGAATACCCGTATGATGTCGTTACTTTCGAACTCGCTACCCGTTAGAAAGTATTCGTTACTCGTTACTGTTCAAAAACCGGGTATTAACAATCATCGTATGTACTACAAACCTGCAGCAATAGCAAATCTAATTATATACCGCACATGAATCTTTTGAAGAATTCGTTACTATTTTAACGTAAAATATGTGCTGCCATCTGTACGTTAAAAATACATTTAATTTTCTACGTTTTAATGAAAAAAAGGCAAACACAATTAAAATACGATGCATAATTGAATATAACATGTCTAAATTGTATAATTTCTTACTTATGAAATAAGGAATAATCGGAGAAAGCAATTTAGGAAGAGTAAAAGTTCACCAAATTTATACGAAAACTATGAAATATAATTACACAGCCAAAATGTTTTACAAACAAATTTACTTATTAATTTTACACTAAAAGTAATTATGTATTATGAAAATTTAATTTCTGGAATAATATGAAAATATTTAAATATATATATATTTAATTTTTTACGTGATTATCCTATCAAATGACACTGTACTTCAGTCACATTATTATTTCTGAAATTATTGATTTATATTTAAAAATACGCTTTTTTCAAATATGAAATTTAAAAAAATAGCAACAAAAATATTTGGCACAGATGTCACATACGCACCACACTAGCG
The DNA here is from genome assembly GCA_963932465.1 of Maratus speciosus. Classification (NCBI taxonomy): domain Eukaryota; kingdom Metazoa; phylum Arthropoda; class Arachnida; order Araneae; family Salticidae; genus Maratus; species Maratus speciosus. The sequence continues at coordinate 316,593,728 of OZ010788.1, read as the reverse complement.
TGATTTTTTTTCTAATGCCAATTTGGTGAAAACCTCGTTTTCGAATACAAGTTACATATATATATATATATTAAATAGGGAATAACAATAGATAAAAAATGTTTCATTAATAACTATAGAACAAAACAATTTATATAATTTAAAAAAAGAAAATAAAAGTAACTGTACAATTTATTAACAAATAAAAAACATCCGAGTTACCATATCAAGCAAAATAACGGCACTTTGCCGCCAGTTAAGTACCCCGGTTATTATATGACATTGGCTTCCGAAAAAAATTGCGCCAATATGGTGCGTATATGACATCTGTGCCAATTATTTTTACAAGCCAAACAGAAAAAAAAAGCAATTTAACAAATTACAACGACCATTTGGAAAATGATTTTTTCAAAGACTAAAATTTAAGACAAAAAATCGCACGGAGTTGATCATACATATTTCGTACGCCATGGATTAAACATTAATATTCTTGGACCAATTTTAAATGAAATTTCATTTTTAAATTTCTAAACATCCCACAATATTACTTTTTATATCGTCGTATAGAGAAAAAAATACATTTTTAATTGCAATTTGTTTGAAAGCTGTATCTCAATTTGTTTCTGAGTTATTTTTTTTTTGGTAGTTTTTATTACTTTTTTGTCATAGTGGCAACAGAAGTATCCATCTCTGTTAAAAGTAAAGGGAAAATACAGATTATTGTATAGACCCATCAGGAAACGAATAAAATGCGGATTCAACCAAAAAAAAGCTTCAGATATGTTTTTGATTTCCTACCCTGACAGAGAACAATAACCATTTTTCCAAATGGTTAAAAAAAAATAGAAAACAGTAATTCTGCTTTTTCAGAATTTAGTGTCACCCCTGATGAAAAAAAAAAATATATGTACATAAATATAGATAGTTCAGTTATAAGACTTAAAACACACGCGTTTATTTTATATAAAATGACGTGATCCGCATCCGCTGAAGAATTTTTTTCGTTATTTAAAAAATTCGACAAAAAAAATGGCTATCTCATGATTCATATGCTTTCATTTGTTTGTAATATTAATGTAGATACTTAAAATTAAGTTCAGTTTATAAAAACTTCATGTTTTATCAGAAGTTCTTAACTTATATTTTTTCGAAACAGCAAGTATTTTAATTACCTTTTTTTTTTCAGTTTTTATGAGAAAATGGCAACAAAAAGATATAATTGGTACTTTCCAACTATTTTTCCTGTACTTTTACTTTCTACAGAAATGGAGTACTTGAGTTACAAAAATTAAAAAAATAGCATTTAAAACTACAAAAAAAAATTAATATCTCAAAAAGAAATCGAGATGCAGTTTTCAAACAAATTGCATTTAAAAGTACTTTTTTCCCCAATACGACGGTATAAAAATTGGAAATGTGCGATGCTTAGAAGTTAAAAAAATGCGGTAGTGATTATTCCGTACAATGATACCTCTGCTTTGTATTACGGCTGGCTTATAGAACGGGGCGTGTTTTTTTTTTTTTTTTTTTTTTTTTTTGGAGATGACACTTTATTAGCTTAGCTGGAAGAAAGAAATAGCATACCGGAGGTTAAAAAAATTAAACGTTATCATAAAAATATTTTCACAAGCAATCTAAAAACTCGTCTTTATCATAAAAATATTTTTTTTTTAATTTAAAACATAAATACACGTACAAAGATATTTTTATAGGATAAAGAATGCACTGAAAGCAAAACTGTAAATTTTAGAACAGAATTTCTTGAAAATTTTCAGAATATTTAAAAGAAATGTGTTTCATTTTGGACTTTATCATCTTATCAACCAACAGTTTACGTCAATCGCATTATTATTTTAGAAATCTTTGATTTATGTTTAAAAATAATATTTTTTCCATTCTTTTTGGTTTTAATGAAGCACGCCTTTCAGATAATATATAACCTGATTTTGAAAAAAAATTCTTTCAGATGGCACTGCAAGCTCAGGGTATAAAATAGCTATGCTTCTTTTTCTTTCCATAATGAAGGAATTAACAAGCCCCTACGAAAACAAAATCGTTTGAGATTTGAGAATAAATGATACTAACAGAATGGTACGCATACACTGATACGTAAACAACTAACGCCGAAATATCCGAGTCTGAATACAAATTCGCATCTTTTACCGCATCCGGCTATCTGCTCCATTCATGAATTATACAAACGTAAGCAGCGTTTGAAGTTAGTTTCATTTTGTTCGGCTGCGTATTGACGCAGTAACGACTAACGAGTCGTATTTCGAAGTACCGATTCGGTATTTCGTATCTTAGAGAATACCCGTTACTTAGTAACGAATATGTGCGGTTTGCTGCAGCTCTACTGTATATGAGGTATAGAATTTATATATAACGAGTAACATGCAAAAAATTAATTAAATTTAAAAGCGCATACCGAATTTTAAACCGTACACTCCAGCAGTGTTGGGTATGAATGCGTTCATTGAACGGAAACTCACGAACTTAGTTCAATTTCTGTGAACTTTGAGCTGAACTTAACTCAGTTTTTGATAAACGAACGTGAACTGAACGAAAGCTCAAAAAATCCGCTAGTTTGAACGAAATTTACAACTCAAACTCAATTTTTTCATAACTTATTTAAAACTGTTCCAGCCGTTAAGATCACGTTTTCCCCATTCAAATGTCATTTAGAGGCCTAAACGGACTTGGGGCGGGTCGAGTGTGATCATTAGTTTTTTGGGGTCGTGCTCGAGTCTTGCTCTTATCTGGAGGCTCGGGCCGGGCCGAACAGGACTTATTTTTGGGTTTGTGCTCTATTATTCCTAAAAGTCTGTACCGACAGAAATTTTCTGTCCCGGTCACCCCTGCTTCTATGAAAATTATTGCCCCGTCCCAATCTGACTCGTGCAAAAATCTGTTTAATGAACAACTTACCTTGGGTCAACAATTTTTTCCGAAAAAATATATATTTTTTAATTACCATCATTCTACAATTAAAATTCTCTTTAAAGAATAGTAGTACATATACATTTCTAAGGGGGGGGGGGGGGGAGGGCATACAATACTGAAAACCCTGTTTTAAGAATCTGTGTATTACGAATTCCTGCTTTAATCGGAAAATTTTCTTGATCGGTGGATCTGGACCTCAGTGTTGTCAGTGGGCTACTTTTTTTAATTCAGTTTTTTTGATTGCCTCCACTTTTTTGAAACGGTAAAATTACCTTTGTTTTCGCTTTAATTAATATGTCATTAAGTAAGGTGCATTTTAGCATATCAAAAAATTGGTGCCAATCAAGAATCCGAATTTTAAAAAAGTCCTTCCGGCCAGTGCCGGGAGGAAGAGGTAGCTTTCATATTCCTTATTTTTAAAAAGCCAACTTATATTATCAATGGCGGATCTAAGGGGGGGGCGAAGGGGCGATCGCCCCCCCCTTGGGCTAATAAAGGGTTTGTAAAACGACATTATGCATCCTCATGGGAAATGACTTGGGGCGGAGCTCGAGCCCGGCGCGACCCGACCCGGGTCGCGCCACTTTAAATCCACGAGACTCAGACTGGGTCAGGTCTTTTCTCTTTTACAGTCGGGTCGTGCCCTGATTTTAATTTTTTATGCAGATTCCGATCGGACCAGACTTCTTTTTTCCCCAGATTGAGCCTGGCCTGGACTTCATTTTCCCTAAAGGTCGGCAATGGCCAAAAGCTACAGGTCGGGGCTTGGCCCGGAATAAAAGCTAAACATTCGGTCAGTGTCAGCCCGTATGATAAGCATTATTGGCCCGACCACGACCCGTGCACTCCTCTAAATTCTTCCCCCCGAGCCCAAGTTGGTTCGACCCGATCCGGGTCGCTCCAGTTTAAATCCACGAGACTCGGGCTGGGTCAGGTCTTTTCTCTTTTAGAACCGGTTCGTGCCCTGATCTTAATTTTTGCTGCAGATTCGGGTCGGGACAGACTTCTTTTTCCTCCAGATCGAGACTGACCTGGATTTCATTTTTCCTAGAGGTCTGCACTGGCCAAAATTTCCAGGTCGGGGCTCGGTCCGGAATAAAAGCTAAACATTGGGTCCGTGTAAGCCCGTATGCAGGGGCGTAGCTACAGATATTTTTTCGGGGGGGAGAGTTCGAAAATTTCCCAACTTGAAACAAATTCCTCCAACTTTCACCTAAAGCGATATGCACAAAGTGTGTACTAATGATAATGAAGTTTATGCATAAAAAATTCCTTTCCAAAGAAAAATTTTGAAACTAGAAACATAAAAATTCTAATTATTGGTTTGTTTAATAAACAAACAAACACGCGTTTTACTTTCTTCTGTCTTCACAAGACGAAAGTATTGAATTCGTAAAAAAAATTCTACAACTGGTTTTCGACGGTTTGATACGTTTTAGAAGGTCCTGAACATAATTTGACTGTTTTTAGAAAATGTCTGTCTGTGTGAATGTGACACAAATTTTGTGGGTGCTCTATCTCAAGAACTAATTCGCGGAATTTTATAAAACTTTAGATTCAGTTATACTTAGATAAAAATTAATGCTGATTAGTTTTTGGTGTAAATTACCCAAAAGGTGGCGCTGCTATGCTGTATTTTTCACGATTTACATGATTTTAGCGATAGTTATACCTCAAAAACTGTTGCACAGAATTTGATCAAATTTCATATTCTGTTAAACCTTGACATAATTTAGTGCTTATTAGGTTTTTGTATATATCTGTGGCACTGCTGTGCAGTATTTTTCACGATTTTCGCGTTAGCTATATCTGGAAAACTAATGCACGGAAATTTAGTCAAACTTCATATTCGGTTACACTTCCTTATTGGGCTTGGGTATATACTGTCCAAAGGTATCACTTTTGAGCTCTTTGGGTTTGGAATTTTGGTTGCAGACATCTAAGAGCATGGGTGTCGAAATTCAATGATTTGTTTGAAAAATGCGATGCTTCTATCTCCTTTTTAAATGCACACAATTAAACGAATTATAAATTAAATGCACATAATTAAACCTTTAGAATTCATTATTATGGGCATAGAATTGTTATTTAATTTTAACATTCTGATTGCAAGTTTTGAAGTATTAACATGTATGAAATAGAATAAGGTTTTAGGATTGGCACATCCAAATTGTTTTCATTTAACATAAATTCTTTTGGTCTTCAAAGAATCTAACCCTGATGAAGCTAACCTAATATCGTCCAGTTTAATAAAATCCACTATTTCACTTTCATATTTTAAGAGCATTAGGCTGTCAAATCTGTCAGACCTCATTGTAGCTTGCAATATCTATTTTTACAATTTTTATTTGACTAAAGATTCTTTCATTAGATGCAACGCCAAAAAGATAAGCTGCTGTAAATGTTAAGGTACGATTATATAGTTTGACAGTGTGACTCAAATAGTCTTTGAATTTCATGGCATGAGTAAAAGGTTTGTTAAGTGAGTTGGGATTAGGTTTATTTCTATTTGACTCTGCAAGTCATGTACATCCGGTTTCTCATATCCAGGTGGAAACATTATTAACTTTTCTAAGTTAGTGATACTCAAATTTGCCTTGCACAATTGTAATTTAAATATGCAATGTATTGGTGCAATATTCTCCTGATATAGGAAACATTGTCATTTAAGCCCATTACTAAATTGCCGAAATTTTCTTGTATTTCTTATAACTCTTCCCTGTAAAACTTATGTGTATCAATGTCCATTGCTATGCTATTATTTTTATCTATTCCATTTGGTGAAACCGTTTTCCCACGGTGCTTTCAGAAGTCAGCTTCTTCAATCACTACCTAATATTCATAATTGTTTATGAACTTGTCTATAAGGAAATCTTTATTACTTCAAAATTTTATTCAAGCGCAACCTGTCAGTGTTTATGTCAACCTGTATGTCGATTTTTTTCTTCAGTTGATGGACTGCTTTCATGGTCATATTTCTGTTCCAAATTCAAATCATCCACATTTTTACCTTTTTCATCCTCGAATGGATTTTTAGATGCTCCAAAATCTTGCACGAAAACTTTTTTCCTATTATGAAGGGTTCTTTCGTGCTAAGATTCATAGTCATTTTTTAGAACAGCTTTAAACACACAACACTGGACTTTTGGTTTAAAATTTCATAAGCACCTATAAATATAAATGAACAGGACATATATATATTTCTGCACACAAATAAAGGTAAAATGTGGCAAATTTATCTAAACTAACGACTTCTTACATCCACATTTGCTCATATAATGCTTTTGTCTTGACAGCAAAGGGTTAACTAATTTTCGGAGAAAAAAAATCACGAGAATGAGTAAAATATTGTCCAAAAATTGCAAAATTAGTGCAATTTGTGAAAACTCATCAAATCTTCTTGCCCAGCTGTGTTTCAAGTAGATGACTACATTCCTATCTTTTGTGCTACAAGTGATCTCCAATTTTCAAAAGAAGCTGTAATCCCTTTGGATTAAAATAGCTGGATTCTCTTTTAGGAGGGGAAAGGGAGGAAGGGTGAAATTTTCGAGAAAGGTACAAAGTTTTGAAGGAAATAAAGGAACTGGATAGTCAGCTGTTGGTGGATAGGAGAAGAGAAATTTAGGTCTGGTAGATGTATAATATTTTTGTAGATCTGAAAAATACAATGATAGATTGAGTGTGGCTGATTTCTTTTTGTATTTCTTTTGATAATTTAACTTGCTTACTGTTACAGTACTTAATCAGAAACATAATCACCAAAACAATAAAAATTTCATAATGTCTCAAAAATCCAGAATTTCCCAACTCTAAGCTCAAATTTCCCAACTTCACAAATATTGGGGGGGGGGAGGCTCCCCCCCATACCCCCCCATGGTGACGCCCCTGCCCGTATGATAAGAATTATTGGCCCGACCACGACCCGTGCACTCCTCTAAATTCTTCCTCCCAAGCCCAAGTTGGTCCGACCCAACCCGGGTCGTGCCCTGATCTTAATTTTTTCTGCAGATTCGGTTCGGGCCAGACTTCTTTTTCCTCCAGATCGAGCGTGGCCTGGATTTCATTTTTCCTAGAGGTCTGCACTGGCCAAAATTTCCAGGTCGGGGCTCGGTCCGGAATAAAAGCTAAACATTGGGTCCGTGTAAGCCCGTATGATAAGAATTATTGGCCCGACCACGACCCGTGCACTCCTCTAAATTCTTCCTCCCAAACCCAAGTTGGTCCGACCCAACCCGGGTCGTACCCTGATCTTAATTTTTTCTGCAGATTCGGTTCGGGCCAGACTTCTTTTTCCTCCAGATCGAACCTGGCCTTGATTTCATTTTTCCTAGAGGACTGCCCTGGCCAAAATTTCCAGGTCGGGGCTCGGCCCGGAATAAAAGCTAAACATTCGGTCCGTGTCAGCCCGTATGATAAGCATTATTGGCCCGACCACGCCCTGTGCACTCCTGTAAATTCTTCCTCCCGAGCCCAAGTTGGTCCGACCCGACCCGGGTCGCGCCAGTTTAAATCCACGAGACTTCGGCTGGATCAGGTCTTTTCTCTTTTAGAGTCGGGTCGTGCCCGGATCTTAATTTTTTCTGCATATTCGGGTCGGGCCAGACTTCTTTTTCCTCCAGATCGAGCCTGGCCTGGACTCCATTTTTCCTAGAGGCCTGCACTGGCCAAAATTTCCAGGTCGGGGCTCGGCTCGGAATAAAAGCTAAACATTTGGTCCGTTTCAGCCCGTATGATAAGCATTATTGGCCCGACCACGACCCGTGCACTCCTCTAAATTCTTCCTCCCGAGCCCAAGTTGGTCTGCAATCTTACTTATTTGTCATTCGTAAAAATTGTATTTGTTTTGTACATTTGTTTAGCGAAATCTTTAGAAATTTAATTTGATTTGATAAGTTACAGAGATGCATTTTTTAAAATTTACTTTTTTACTTCGTAGAGCTTTAAAATTATGATTTTCTTTTATCAACCGTTTCTTTCATTCTAAACTGATTATCCTACTGGATTTTTATTTGAATGTAATTGTTTAAGTCATATTTTTACGTAGTGTTTACGTACATAATTGCCTAAATAGCCATCGTTATAGTCATTAATATTGTTGTTTTTCTGTATTCATGAATTTCGAACATAATCTGAAAATAAAATATGAGCATAAGCAAGTGCACTTTATGAATAATTTTAATTGCAAAATGCAGACAGGGCTGGAGTTGATTTTTTAGCTTTTATACCGGCGGGGCCAATAGTTTTATTTTTTTATGTGGGTTGGACCTGGGCTTGGGCCTGATAACTTCAGACAAGGTAAACCTCTATCTGACATATCGAAGCCAGCTTAACTTTTTTTTTAAATGCTTAATTTCAGCCATCATCCCATAGCTACTGAATATACCGGTTGTTTTTAAAATGGACTGACTGATTTTAAAATTCAATAAATTGCAAATGGTGACAGATATTAAAAAAATACTTGCAGGAGGGTTATAGATGTCGGGAACAAACGTGATTATGTTCAAAATTTTCCGAAAATTTAACCCTCTCGCTGCGCAACCCGCGATTTCCACGGCCAACGTAAAGTGGCAAAATTTGCGCAACCCGCATTTTCCGCAGGAAATCTTTTTTTTTATGATCTAATTCTATTTAAAAAAAAAACCTGTTTCACAAAGATTTTAGGACATACATTTTACTCTAAAATGTGTGCAGATTTGAAATGTGTAATAAAAAATATGCGCAATTTTTTAAACCTATTTTGATAAATAATAATAATAATAATAATAATACGCAGCTCCAGGGTTAAGGCATTCGGTTCCCAAAAATTTAGAAAATTCAACTATCCGAAAATTCGGACATACAAATAATCGCAATTTTTGATAAATGGTCTCCATAAAAAATCTATTTCGTCAATCGTTCGCAGAAAATAGCTCCAATTTCGCCGAATGATCACAGAAAAAACGCGAATTTGGTCAGGAAGACACGGAAAACATGCGTAATTCTTCAAATGATCACAGAAAATGCGAATTTCTTCAAAAGGCAGCGGAAAATAACTCGAATTTCGTTAAAGGATCGCAGAGAAAACGCAAATTTTGTCAAATAGCCGCGAAAAAAAAAACCGCGAATTTTGTCAAAGGATCGTGGAGAAAACACGAATTCCTTCATAGAATCGTGGGGAAAAAAACGAATTTAGTCAAAGAATCGCTTTAAAAACGCGAATTTAGTCAAAGGATCGCTGAAAAAACGCGAATTTTGTAGAAGGGTCACGAAAAAAACGCGAATTTTACCAAAGGTCTGCAAAATTACACTAATTTCGTCAAAGGGTTGTAGCAGAAATGCAAATTTCATCAGAGCGATTTTCATCAAAGAGTCGTGGGTAAAATGCAGTGGTCTCTTTAGAAAACAGCACACTTACATACGTTTATTATTATAGGTATAATTTTTAACTTGAAATTATATACTGAACTAATTTTTGAAGAAAAAAAACAAGTTAACCCAAGCCCAGCTTGCAGGAATCTACACTCAGCCTGCATTCGATCCGAATCCAAAACCGCTAACCCGATCTGCAACAAAAATAATTAGTGCCAGAAGGGAATCCCCCCCCCCCCCCCCATCTGCTGTAACCTTCCAGAAAATTTTCTTTGAATTTCAGAATATTTTTTCTTTTTTACTCTACCCCTGATAATTTTTTTAACTGCGATTCTTAATTTTAGTTTAAAATAGCAACGAAGATGGTGCTGGAAGCAAGAGGCGCTAAATCGGTTGCCGGAGGAGGTAGGCTTAACGACCATTGTTTACAGTGCCATATATCGCTGCTATTATATAGTAAAATCAAGAATCGCAGTAAAAAATCTCATGACATCTTACATAACCCTCCTGCAAGATTTTTTTAAATAGCTGTCACCATTCGAAAAGTACTAAATTTTAAAATCCATTTAAGGACACCCGGTATGTTTTTTAATAAGTTTCAAAGCATTCTTTACTGAATTACAACTCACCTTAGATATAAGGAGACAAGCAGTCTTATACCAAATTAGTATTTTTTACATAATCCTGGAGATTAAAAAGTATTCCTAAATAATTATTTGGACGTGTCTGTTATGGAGATTCTACTGCATATAGTTTTTATCTTCAAAAATACTTAGACTTTCTTTTAAAAACAAGTTGGAAATTGCTCGTCAAACGTGGCAAATGAGGTGCGTTCGTACTATAACTAGTTTTATAATTATTTTTTGCACCCCATATTGTACTGAATGTATATTTGTTTGCACTTCATAAGTGCATAGTCTGTAACACCATTAAAATGCACTTGCAATAATTTTTTCCCATTCCCCGTAATGTAACGCAAACTTTTGACTGTCCCTGTAATTAAACTATACATCCGATTTTCATAAAATTTGAAATGGCTCGCCAAAATATTGCAACAATTATATATTTAAAATTTCAGACCATTCGGAAGGCTGTAACATCATTAAAATACACTTGCAATATTTTTTCCCATTGGCCGTAATGTAAAGAAAAACTTTTGACTGTCCCTGTAATTAAACTATACATCCGATTTTCATAAAATTTGAAATGGCTCGACAAAATTTTGCAACAATCATATATTTAAAATTTCAGCCCATTCGGTTGGGTAGTTTTTGCTCTGTTACATGCGGACGGACGGACAGACGGACAGACGGACTGAACGACGACTATAGGTGCTACGTATTTATATAATTACGAACGCACCTAAAAACGGGTCAACCCGAACCCTTCTCGCAAGTCGTAGTAGTGAAAACCCAATCCGAAACTGACCCAAATCGGATATAATGTATATCAATCTGCACCAAACCAAACGCGCTAGGCGCAGCTAAAAAGTAAAAGTCAACCCGACCTGTAGCAGAAAAGTAGAAGTCAACCGGGCCCAAACGCGACCCGCATCGAAAAAGTAGAAGTTAACCCGTCCATAGCAAAAAAGTAGAAGTTAACCCGACCCACAGCAAAAAATAGAAATCAACCAGACCCAAACGCGACCCACAGCAAAAAAGTATAAGTTAATCCAACCAGCAGCAAAAATTAGAAGTCAACCGGACCCAAACACGACCCACAGCAAAAAGTAGAAGTCAACCGGACCCAAACACGACCCACAGCAAAAAGTAGAAGTAACACGACCCGCAGTGAAAAAATTAGACCCGACCCGCGCATCAGATTGGAGTTTCCAAATTTCTAAAATCGCCCCCCCCTTGAGTACTCTCCAGATCCGCCCTTGTATATTATTCAAACACACGAAGCTCAATTAAGTGGAAACCGAATGTAGGAGATTCAATACTAATTTTTATCAATACTAAACCATTATGAATGAGAATTTCGCGAAATTAGTCAGCTTTATCCAAGCTGCTTTTATTTAAAGTCACTTATATTTGGCTGCCAAATTTGGCGATTTTTAAAGTGCCTGCCATTTTAAGACAACATGGTAGATGAGGCTAACCAGTGAACTTTGTCGAGACCTTAGTAATTGCTGTACACATGCTCACTCATATCGGAATCGGTTGATATATACGAGTGCTGTCCGAGGCAAAAAATCAGATTTTTCAAAATGTCACCCACTTTATAAATTGAAACTGCTATATCTGAGCCATTTTTTAAGATAAAGAAAAACAAAAAATGCTCCTGAATCCTTATATCAAGGTCAAATACTTAAGAAAGAAACCTTTTTCAATTTCTAATTTTTTTGCACCTAACTTTAAATATATATATATTTTTTAATTTAATGGCCGCCATTTTGAAACAAGATGGCTGATGAAGCTGGCCAGCGAACTTGGTCGAGATATTGATGTATACTATCCACATGCCTTCTTCCATCGAAATAGGCGAATAAGTGTGGTATCGCGTGACAAATACAAGATCGTTTCAAAGTGTTAGCCATGATAGAAATTCAAAGTGCTATAATTCAACCACTTTTTAAGATATAAACAAAAGAACAAATTTTCAGAAACAAAAACTGCTCCAGAATCTTTGTATCAAGGCCAAACGCATAAAAAAAATCTTTTTCATTTTCCAATTTTTTAATACCTCATTTTAAATTTTAAATTACATTTTTTTTTTAAATGGCAACCCTTTTGAAACAAGATGGCGAATGAAGCTGGCCAACGAACTCGGTCGAGACATTGGTATGTACTATGTACAGACCAAGTTACATTCAAATCGGTTCATAAATACGCCTGTTATCGCGTGACAAAAATCAGGTCGTTTTAAAATGTCAGCCACAATAGAAATTCAAAATGTTATAGCTCAGCCATTTTTTTAGATGTAGACGAAACAAAACCTGTTCCGGAATCTTTGTATTAAGGTCAAACACATACAAAAAAAATCTTTTTCATTTTCCAATTTTTTGGTATCTCATTTTAAATTTATTTTTAAAAAATTTTTTTAAATGGCCACCATTTTGAAACAAGATGGCGAATGAAGCTGGTCAACGAACTCGGTTGAGTTATTTGTATGTACTATGCACACACCAAGGTACATCCAAATCGGTTCATAAATACGTCTGTTATCACGTGGCAAAAATCAGGACGTTTCAAAATGTCAGCCACGCTAGAAATTCAAAATGCTATAACTCAGCCATTTTTTGAGATATAGACGAAACAAAAACTGCTCCCGAATCTTTTTATCAAGGTCAAACACATAAGAAAAAAATATTTTTTCAATTTTCAATTTTTTGCTACCACATTTCAAATTTAAATTTTTCTTAAAATTTTAAATGGCCACCATTTTTAAACAAGATGGCAGATGAAGCTGGCCAACGAACTCGTTCGAGACATTGTTCTGTACTATGTATAAACGAAGTTACATCCAAATCGGTTCATAAATACGCCTTTTATCGCGTGACAAATTTCAGGACGTTTCAAAATGTCAGCTTCGCTAGAAATTCAAAATGCTATAACTCAGCCATTTTTTAAGATATAGACGAAACAAAAACTGCTACGGAGTCTTTGTATAAAGGTCAAATACATAAGAAAAAAATATTTTTCCATTTTCAATTTTTTGGTACCACATTTCAAATTTTAAATTAAAAAATTTTTTAAATGGCCGCCATTTTGAAACAAAACGGCGGATGAAGCTGGCCAACGAACTCGGTCGAGACATTGGTATGTACTATGTACACACCGAATTACATCCAAATCGGTTCATAAATACGAGAGTTACAGTGTGACATAGGTCAGATATATATATATATATATTGATATATATATATATATATATCAATTTTGAATGGAGGGTGGTTTCGGGGTCTGGGGGTCATGATCGATGAAAATGTACCAAAATTTTTTGAAATCGCTTTCCTCCGAACGGCTGCAATAGGTAGCTTTTTGTAAAGAAAGCTACCTAAAAGTAGCCCATCTGGCAATACTGCTGGATCTTCCAAATGGATATAATAATCCATTTGAAAATAAATAATACACTTGCAAGAGACGACTGACCTGATAAAAAAGGAACTTAACTATAACGATTTTTTTTCTCTCTTATGTGTTTCCGTCTTAGAAGGTTTTTAGAGATAGAATTTTCAGATTTTTAAGTATCCAAGCCGTGTAAATGGATTAATGATATTGATAATAATTCAGATATTTTCATACTAATAGAGATCCATTAAAAAATTAATAGAGCTTACAATAAGATATATAGAAAGAAATGTAGTAGAAACAGTATTTCGGAACGGAGGTCCCTGTACATGCATCCTATGGTAGAGGTCTGCAAGCGGCCTAAATTTCTAAGCTCGGGCCCGTCCCGATCCATAGAAGAAAAATTCGGTCCGGCCGGTATAAACATTAAAAGTTCGGCCCGAACCCGGCCTGACCCGTTAAAAAAAATATTGCCCCGGCCCGTAGAGAAAAAATTATTGGCCCGACCTGGCCCTGTATAATAGCTAAAATTTCGGCCCGGAAAAAAGTCAAAATCTCTCGGCCCGAGCCCAGTCCGGCCCAAATGAATTGCTACAAAACATCGACTTAGAAATCTAAAGAATGCTATACAGTAAAATCTTCTAAGACCGAATTGCATAGGAAAGAAAAAAATAAGACAAGTTCCCATCTTAACAGGTGTAAATGTATTATATATTCTTTTCTCATGTATTATAGCACATCCATTTTGCATGGATCAACATATTTTTCAGGTTAAAAGAGGATTCCGTCATAGGCAGGTTCTCTTCACACGTTTTACTATTTTTTAATTTAGCTACATTTAAATAACTCTAGAAATGTACTATTCTTTATAAAGAATAAAATTAAATGTTTAATTGTAGAATAATGGCGATTTAAAAATATATGCATTTTTTGCAAAAATTTTTGGGCCATGCTAAATTTTACTGATTTTTGAATGGACCAGGCCACGCCAAGACAATGATTTTCATACGGGTTAGGTCAAAACCGGGACTGAAAATGTAGGCCGTGAAGACTAGAAAGAATGATACAAGTCCCGGTTTGGTAAGGAAAAAATAAGTTAGGCCCTGCCTGTTCCTTCAGGAAAAAAGTCAGAGCCTGGACCGGAAAGAGAAGTGACTAGGCCGGGCCCGAGCCTTCAGAAAAAAGTATGGTCCGGGCCCGGCCCGACTGCCGTGAATGAAAATAGGACCAAGCCTGGGCCCGGCCCGTGCTGAATCCGAAATGAAATGAAAGGAAATTATGTTTTAATGCAATTGTGAAGAGTAACCTACATTTATATCTCTACTACCAGTTTTATGCTTTTTAGGGAAAAAAAGGCAAGTGTTTAATATTCGAATAGTCATAAAATTTATGTTTTAATATTAAAATATAGTAAAACCTCTGAATAGTAGGGACATTGGGATTATTGAATAGAGTCTTCATCGGGTCAGGTTGTATATAAATTTCTGTTTCCATGTTTTAATGATTCTAATATTCTTTTTGCGGTTAGGTAGCCTAGAATAATCCTTGCTAGCCATAGTTAGATCTTTTGGAAGTCAGGTTGTTTGCATTTTCACAAAAAGTTTCAGCAAAACTGTGTTTCAGAAGAAAATAAATATGTTTTAGTGTATGAATATATTGTAAAACATATATTAAATTACTGTATAAGAAATAAAATTTATAAAGAATGTGACCATAGATTATTCCTTCTTTACGGTACAGTTAAGAACAAATTTTCTTCTCTCGGAATATGAAAAATGTTGCCAACATTTAATTTTTGATACACAACAAAAAAGCATGTATGATACTTGTCAGGGCCGAAACTAGCCTTTTTTGCACTCGGGGCAAACAGGGATTTTGCTCCCCCCCTCCCCCCCCCCCGCTCTACCGTAAAGTATATATACAAAGAGAATTTTACTAATTTTCTAATAGCCGACTTATTTTAAAATTTAAAATATGTCATAATAAAATATGTAATACTGAACTACGTAATCCACAATGGCGGATCCAAGGAAGAGGTCACGGGGGATCATGACCCCCCCCCCCCCCAACCTCTGAACACCAACAAAAAGATTCTAAACATTATTTTTAAAATGAAATATACAGTAGAGTCCCGCTTAACCGAGTCTCCGCTTTAACCGAGTTATTTTCTTCTGATGGACTGGTGGCTTCCATTATTATGAAACAGCTATTATAAATGAAGTATATTAGGTGAAGACGAAAGAGAAAAAAAATTATGGCCATTTTTTTTTCTTATTCTGACTAGAAAATCAGAGTTCTAACTTTTTACGTCTGCTCTTTCATCTTCACCTAACACTTCTTTTATAATGGCTGTTTCATAATAATGGAAGCCACCAGTCCATCAGAAGAAAATGATCCATTCCAATGGTATAATCCTTCATTTGGCACCCCTTCGTTCTGGCGCCCGGGGCACATGCCCCCTCTGCCCCCCCCCCTTAGTTTCGGCCCTGATACTTGTGATAGTTTATACACACATACACATGTTACATGTGTGTAGATTGGGAGATGCCCAAATTAGCGATATAAGCATATAAATATATAAGTACCATATTTTATGGAAGAAACGCTGCGTCGTTTACGAGTTCAAAAGTTAATTTTTTTCCAAGTGCGGCGTTAACGCCATGTGCGGCGTTTACGATTTTTTTAAATACCAACTGATTTTCCTTAATTTAAAAATTCATAAAAATACTTAAAATCGGATTTAAATATTTTAAATAAAACTTCAGACATCTTAAGATATTAAAAACGAGGCATCCTACGCCGCTCAGAAAACTTTGATTAAAGTTAGGTCAATGTGACGCTGTCGACAAAAGTACTGTTCCGACGGGTGCGGCGTTTACAACGGGTGCGGCGATTATAATATTTTAAAGCTTATTCAGGCCAATTTGAGGAGTGCGGCGTTTACGATGGGTGCGGCGTTTCTGCCATAAAACACGGTATTAGGAATTGCAAAAGTGTTCGCTAACTAGATAAGTGCTTTCGGGAGTATCCATTATGAAGATCTTATTGTATATAGATTTTTAATATAAAAAAATATTTTGGATATTCTTTTGAAAAATCTGGTCAACCCGAACCCGAATCACAAGAGTTAAAATCCAATCCGAACCCGAAAAATCATAGTCAACTCGACCCGAAACTGACCCCGAATCCGACTCGCAACGAAAAAATATAATGCCCTGGGTCGAAAATATAAAAACCCAATAACTGCAAACACTTATAATTGGGATCGAAATTTTGGCTTCGCAATATGTGGCACGGGTCAACTACACAACAGAATTCTCCCCACCTCCAAACGGTCTGGTGGGGCTCAGATGAGAAGGAAATATTTTCTTCTTTGCACTGGCCTGCTATTGATGCATACAGGAATCCATTTTGTTGCCTAAGTGGAAGCATAAATACAGAATGACTGCACGCGAGAGGAAAGACGCGAATAAAACAATAATAAGTGGAATATTTACGTAGCTTGTGCGTTCTTAAAATGCAATTACATTTTTTTTTTCAATTTTAAGCCTTCGTGAAGGTTTCAAAATGTATAATATCAATGATTTTTAACCCCTAAAATAACAATTTTTAAATTTAAGAATTTCTTACGATACATATTTGTGAATAAGATTATTAAGTTTTAACATCTATCATTGTTTTTCAGTTATACATAAATATTTTTCAACATCAAAGTTAATCAACGCAGTATATAACTGAGATTTTAATTCCCATCAGCAGTATTTGTTTTCTATTTAAAATAAAAGCCACTTTTTATTTATTAATTATATATATATATATATATATATATATATATATATGAATACTTTTCATTTTTTAAGGTGGGAGGGGGGTATCTTTAAAAATTTTAATGTCATCTAATCCTCCACTCCCCTGCACAGAGTTTAAAATCATGAAATTTTTTTTCTTTTTTGACCATTGGCTTCTTAGTAATGACAATAAGTATCCGCGTAAAATTTTCATTACCCACAAAACTTAAAACATTTAAAATATTTTTCTCTTTTCTTGTTTCTTTCAGATGTTAAGTTGTGTTAAATGTTAAATAAATAAATGACTTACCCTTCTCCCAAATAAAAAAATAAATTAATAAATAAAATATAAAAATAATTTCAAAATTTTTAGATTATTATACTGCATTTGTTATTCATTAGAATCGTTGATGTTAATTCTCTCCCATCCCCCCAGCAAATAGAGAATAATTAATAGCTGCTATTAATACAAAAAAAATTCTTTTTTTCAGCTTTTGTAGTCGTAAACCCTGTAAAAAAAAGGGAACACATTTTCTTATTTCATTGTAAGTTTCACACCTTTGTTTAAAATAAGCTATCTAAATCTGCAAAAATATGTTACCAATTTTCCTTTATAAATGTGTGAAATTTAAATAGCAAGATTATTTTCCTTTATAATAATAATAATAATGATAAAAAAATACGCCGCATTCATAATGCTTATTCTTTAGCTATTATTTTTTCCGTCATTACTCAGCGAATTTAGATAAAACATTAATTACTTTATCAAAGTCAATATTTTTAATAAATATTTCTTTATTAAACTGGGCTAACGACTAATTATTGCCAAATGATAATTTAAAATACTTTTATTGCTTAAAAAATATATAAGTTTCACATTTTTTCTTTAATCGTTTAAACAAACAAATCTTAAAACCCCTTTTTATGAAATTTTCATTATACTAATATTTTCAATAAACAGTATAGTGCAATACAAAATTTTAGTTTTATTTAACCTTTTGCTCTTCTTTGTGGAGAGTAACTTGCCATTTTTAAAAAATCTCTGCTACTAGGTATGCGAAGTGTTAATGCAACAATAGCTTGGCTTTTTTTTTTCACCCATCAGTAACACCCCCCCCCCCCCCAAAAAAAAAAAAAAAAAAAAAAAAAGAGAAAAGAAAAGAAAAAAAAAAAGAGACAGAGAGAGAGAATTTGATTCAAAAATCAAGACAGTGTTCTTAAAGAAATTGTTATTCTTGTTCTAGGGATTGTTTTCCTTTTTTTTTATCTATAATATTTTACATGTTTTCTTATCATGTTTTGAATAATTTAAAGTTTTTTTTTTATTATTTTATGCCAGAATTCTCCCAGATTACCCCCCCCCCTACACACACAGACTAGATATTTTTTAAACCCTTGGATGATTTCAATGAAATTCACATGCGGGCAGTGTTGAATTCAGACAATTTTCTCCGGGAGGGATTTCTGTGGCTCCGGGGAGGGGGGGTTATAGAGTTCCGGGGTGAAAATTTCTCCCGGACCACCCCCTGAATTCAACCAATTCAACACTGCATGCGGGTTTTTAACGTTTTCCAACTTAGTTGAAAGTTGATTATTAAATAGGCACGAGAAACCTGTGCTTCCCTTACAAAGTTTTGAAGGGTCCAAAATTGAGAAAACAGGGGGAACCCAAATTTTATATTGAATTAATTCGATTCCAAAATTTTATCTATTTTTTCTGTCAAATTAGTAACTCGTTTGTATATGTTTTTTGTTTCGTAAAAATACCTTTTCACATTAAGTTAATTTTTCATGTAAGCGATCAGTTTCAACCACATGATCACGATTCTTCAGTTTGTCCATTATTTTAGACGTATGTTTATTTTACATATTGAATTTGAAAATTATTCAATTTGGCTTGTATGTACAACATAAAATATTAATAATTTAAACTATTGCCAGAACTGAAAAAAAGTATTTCGAAAGATTGATATTTTCTGTTGTGCACATAGAACCTTTTGATCCAACTTACATTTTTATGCTTATACAGAATCCTTTTTGCAAAATTTTCTTGATTGTATCTAACTTTTGTGTGTATATATATAGGAGGACATTATAAAAATGTTGTTTGAAGAAATATATGTGAACTCAACTAAGCCACTCTTTGAAGCAATATTTGTAGCATTGATGAGTTTCCAAGTATGCCGAATGTAGAAAACAGTTCTCGAAAGAAAGGAAGTTGAAATATGACACTGTGTTTCCCATAGCTTCAAAAGTTAATCGGACCATGGTTGAAAGTGTTTTTGAATTTGGTTTATCTCTATATTCGTCTGTCCGTGTTCCAATTCACGTAAATATAGTCCAACTGCTATGAAATTGATATATGTTATAGTGCGTCTCATAAGTATATGGACAAGCGATTTTTTGAAATAGCAGCTCAAAATATGAAGCCATAATCACGAAAAAAATATCAAGCACATAGAATCATAATGTATGTTTGTTACAACAACGAAATACAGTATAGGTTTTACAGAATTTTTGTAAAAAAATTAAATTCAAAATAAGCTGTCCCAAAAATATATGGACAATGAAGAGAATTGCTTTTATTTCCAACGTGTAAAAAAAAATTGCATTTTCTGCGTTCTGTACATGTGAAGTACCCACTGCAAAATACAAAATCACTGCTCATTCTTCAATTATCGAATAGTGGGAAAATGCCTCGCAAAAGTTCAATTCTCTGCTGCTGATATAGCTGAAATTTGGCGTTTAAAGACTCAAATGTTAAAATTTCTGATATTTCTAAACAAATAAAGAGTAACAAATCCGAAATTTATGAAATTCTATCAAAAAGTGACAATGCGATTGTAAAACAACGTTCAGGTCGACCAAAAAAAGCAACTCTACCACAAGGCAGAGAGATATTTTGAGCAGTTTCAACCCAAAAGAAGTTTGTTCGCGAAATTTCGAAGACTTTAGCTTTTCCTATTACGAGATCTACTGTTCACCGTTGCATACAGGCAATCAAAATTCATAAATATCACAGAATGTGCGCGGAATTTATTCGGAAAGTGCACCATAAAAATGCACGTATTCTTTGAACTAAAAAACACAAGCCATGGGAAGATGAATTGTTAAGGCTGTTCTTAACTGCTCTGCTCAACAAGCGCAAAACGTTTTTACACATTTACAAATTCATTTTTTAGCGGAAAGATATCAAATTGGAAAGCCTGGCCATGGAAGCGATTTGGAATTGAACTGTTTTTTCCATTTTTTGATCAATCCATTACCTATTGAGTTAGAAGCGTTTTGGATCACGTGATAAACCCGTTTTCCGCTCGCTCTTGAGTGCTTTTTCTTCCTTCACGCGGAAATTCTGTTCAAAACGCCTACTTTGACACTTTTTTTTCTAAAAGATCTATTGCGTTTGCAAAAAAATGGAAAAAACAGCTCGATGACATAGTTTCTGAACAACAACACTAGCTAGTTTCATGCATTTTCGAACAAAAATAAATTAAAACTTATGTCAGAAAGTTTCCCTTTTGGATTTGAGAACACCCTTAAGTGTTTCTTCAGTGATGAAAACAAAACCAATTTGGATGGCCCTGATGGCTGGTCATACCATCGGCATGATCTGCGACGAGAATCTCGGGAGTTCATTAGTTAACAGCAAGGAGGGGATTCTCTCAGGGTGCGGGGCGAGATTTGTTTCAATGGAACAACGGATATTGCTTCTCTTAATGGTCAACAGTTCTCTGAGGATTATTAAAATGTCCTTAAAAGCAATCTACTTGCATTTGGAGACATTTTTGGAAAGGATAACTGAAAATTCCAAGAGAACAATGCGTCGATTCACATCTGTCATTCAACAACAGGTTGGTTTACGCAGGATCAAGTAACTATTATACACTGACCAGCTATCAGCCCAAACCTAAATCCAATTAAAAACTTTTGGGGAGTACTTGCACGAGATGTATATGCTCATAGTCATCAATTCTCTACTATTCAGGAATTAAAGCAAAACGTAGAGCACAATTGGTTCTCTTTACAGTCACACGTTCTCCAAACACTAGTTTGAAGCTTACTTGATACGGTTTTCAAAGGAACGGGTCCAAAATTCGAATTTAAATGCAAAAAACTCGAAAAGTCCATATATTTTTGAGACAGCCTATTTTGATTTTTATTTTTTTACAAAAATTCTGTAAAACCTATACTGCATTTCTTTGTTGTCATAAACTTGTATTATAATTCCATATGCTTATTATTTTTTTTCGTGATTATGGCTTTATTTTTTGAACTGTTATTTCAAAAAATCACCTGTCCATATACTTTTGAGACGCACTATATTTAAGTGTACTATGGCCTGCTCGGTTTAGAAAATGAAGTGTGTATCAGCTACGGTTCGTTTACAGGGACACTCAAAAGAATTGCTACACATTATGATCTATGGGAGGTGAATCATTAGTAATATATTAAAATACACCATTAAAAACGTTGAATCACTAATTGTTACACCATTTTAAACACATTGAAATTTATATATATCACTAATTTGTGCTACAAGATGTTTAATATGGCATGCATAGAATTTAGCGTTCATTTACAAGGACACAGAAAATAATTTGGCTAGAGTACTTTCTATGAAAAATAATTGCTGGAAGTGCGTTTTCAGATGTAACTGTTTTTTTTTTTTACATGTTACCTGGTGCTTTCTCTTCCCTGAGTTTCATATCATTAAATGTTGTATTTAACTGAGAAGTAAATTTTCACACATACGTGTGTGGTTGCGGATAATTCAGACAACTGAAGCGATTTGTAGTCGAAATGAGTTTTTAAATATTTTGATATTTAAATTACTTATCGAGTTATAATTGTGGTCATGCGACGACTGGTATTTCGCGCTTCTCGTGGTGTCGCGTACGGAAATTTGGTTCAAAAGGCCAATTTTGACAGTATTTTTTGACAAATCTTTTGTGTTTACAAAAAAAAAAAAAAAAAAAAAAAAAAAAAAAAAAAAAACGGAAAGCGTCTTTGGATTGCATAGTTCTTGGTACAACAACATGCGTTTCCGAACAAAAATGAATAAAAAATGGAAGTAGCTTCTATGGTTTTGAGAACAGCCTTAATTCTCAAAGACCAACGATGAGAAACTTTCTGACACATTCGCGGGTTCATTTTTAATCGGAAAATTCATGGCACTTGCATGCCTTTTATTGAAGTGGTTCGGAATCGAATGTGTTTACCATCTTTTGATAAAGAAATATTATCTATTATATTATTTTTGGATAGATTTTCTCCTTTCCCGCGCTATTGCGTGTTGAATGTTGATTCCAAACACAAACATAGTAATTTGTGAAAGATTTTCTGTTTTTATCAGAAAATGGAAAACATAATTCGATTATATATTAGATTAATAAAAGAAACTGCCAATTTCAAGCATTTCCGAACAAAAAGGAACTCTTTTTGGATTTGATAAAAGCCTTTCCAGTCTTCCAATAATATTACAGCTTTATGAATGGCATTAAAATAGTTCTTTTAATATGATGTCATTTTTATTTGTCGAAACATGATTCTTATTGGGGAATTTTATGTTATAGAAATATACTTCTTGTTATTATGCTACTTATCAACTTATTTAATACGAAAAGCAGCAAAAGTTATGGCAATATTTAAAATAAGTTTTATTTCTAATTTCTAACATTCCTAAAAATAGTAAATTCTGTATAAATGCAGACTTGAATCTACGAATTTAACATGTGGAATGTTGATAGTTATAAGCATAAATAAATTAACAAATGCAAATGAAAAGCTATAACAGATAAGTATATGACTATAATTTCACTTTCAAAAAATTGATGGGCAAATTATACTATTTTGTTTTCTTTTAAAATTTATAATTATTTATATACAATTGGTTTTTTAAAAGAAGAAGAATTATAAAATTTAATCTAAATTCCTACTTATGTATTAAAAAAAAATTCTTTAAACAATATCCTCTTGACTTTGAATCTCAAATGTTGCGGGAGAAAGCTACACTGTAAAAAAAAATGGTAACGTTCCATGTAAAATCCAGGAACGTTTCGCCTTTTCTCAGGTTTTCAGAATAATTTAGCTCTTTCCTGTGAAATTCTGGTTTTCTTATCTGAAACGTTCCTGAACAAAAGTTGGAAACAGCAAAACGCTGCGGCCGCCATTTATTATTTTTTTGCTATAATCCGTTGATCGCGCGCGAGTGTCGAAAAAGAATTCCTTAAATGAATGTAAAAAAATCAATATGGAATGCAAATAAATCAATAGACGACATAATCCTTTACGTCTCTATTGTCAAGACAATTCAGATCAAAATACAATACCTCCGTGACATCGCTAAGAGATTATCTCTCGTACTTGTCTGTGGAATGTTTACGGAGCAGACCGTGTAAAAAAAATACACCTATTATTTGGATCTCCATTAACCAGGGGACCATCAAACATGATTCTCACCGATTTTGATTAATTTAAAGTATGTTTTAGAGTTCTTATCTCTAATTATTTTTGTGAAAAGATTTCTTCAAATGGGACTTAGATTTTCAGAAATTAGATGCCGAGGTTTAGCATACGTTTCAAATACCCATTAGTTTGCAGCTCTCAACGTGTCTTTCGTGGTGTGGACGCAGAAAGCTCGCACGCCACCCGTACGGCCCGAGTTCGATGCTACCTCTGGACTTTTTTTTTTCTTTTTTAATTAATTTTATATTTTAACACTTTATTACAATTTGATTTAAATTTGATATATATTTGACACTTTGAATTGCTGCAAATTCGAATTTTTTTTTATTTTCGGAAAAAATATACAATTACGTTTAGGTTTTTTTTTTCATGAAAATTTATATGTATTTTATCTAACTTGTAAACTAACATAATTACTAATGAAAATCCAAAATATTTTATGTCTAGATTTTTTTTCTAATTATTATTTACATTTGTATATTTTTATATTTTAAGCAAAGTTCAGAAACAATATATCATATATATATATTTACTTTATTGAATTTTAACTGAAAATTTATTTTTTCGTGTAAATTATAAATAATAATTTTGATGTCAATTTCAAAATATTTTTTCATTCTAACAAATAATGATAATAAAGCGAAAATTGTCAACTGGAAATGTAAAAATCGTCTGCGGATCCCGCATGCTGTGAAATGTCAGTAATGTTTTGCTGTCAACAGAAATATTCCTGGTATTTCGCAGGAAACTTACTGGCATTTCTGTAGAAAGTTTTTAATATATACAGTAAAGTTCCAGTCATTTTCAAGAAATGTTTCTTGGAAATAATGGGCAACTCAGCTGCCCATTTTTTCCCAGGAACGTTGCGGAATTTTTTTTACAGTGTAGTTAAAACGAAATATTAAAATATTCTAAGACATATAGCGTAAAAAGTTGATTTTAACAAAAAGAAGTAAAACATTATGTCAGTAAGGTCATTCTAATTAAATTAGATAATGTCTGAATAATTAAAATCCTAAGCAAAATTCTTGTTTTATATTACGTACGTCTGATTTCAATGATTGTTTTCGTCCAAATTGTACGACATTTTTTATTACAATGACAATACAATATGCATGTTTGAAAGTTAAAATAAATAATTTAACAACAATTTAAAGATTGAAACAACATTTATTTTAAATGTATAAGATAGCTCACGGCGTCCATATAATTTAGGAGTGACATTTCACCATTAATAAGCCGTTGCTTCAAATTCGATAATTTTTCATTAATAAGCAGATATTTTTTTGCTCTTCTTCCATAATTGTGACCGACATCCATCATCCTCATCATGGCTTCATTTTCATTTTGCTCTTGTTTTAAGAGCATAATCAATGAAAATATATTCAGATGGTGCTGTTTTGCTTTTCTGTTCATTTTACTGTGCCACGCTTCAACATTATTTGTGGTCCGTTCCTGTGTATTATCAAAGTGGTTCCACAAAACACTGAAAATATATTGAGAATTATAATTATAATAACTCAAGGTATAAAATTTCTGTATATATATATATGCATATAAATGATGTACTTTTGCTAATTTTTTGATTGTACCAAGAATTGTTTTTACTGCTACTACTTTATGAGCTGACTGAAAACATGATGCACAGCAGTCTATTGAAATATTAGTTTACAACTCATTAATTAAAATATATCATAAATAACTTTTTAATGAAAATTTTCCCGTTATAGAATTTTAATCGGAAACAAATGCACTCTTAATATTGTATAAAGTAAAATTCGGCTAAGCTTCCGTTATCGGGTTGCATGTGATACAGATAAATAAAAAAAATTTCGTGATTAAAATTTATTTTTAAATTCATCTAAAAATTTGCAAATTAAGATGCGGTTTTCAGACAAATTTAATTTGAAATTAAATTCCCCCCCCCCCTAATCTACTATGTAAAATTTATGGTGGTTAAAAGTAAAACAATTTGCGAAAAAGGCGAAATAAACTGCTCATATCGTTGCCGCCGTCGATATGTCAGCATAATTCACAAACATGTTTTTTTTTTTTTTTTTTTTTTTTTTTTTTTTTTTTTTTTTTTCAATTTATAATATAGATGAGTATATTAAAGGGTTACAATATTACCGTAATAATCTTATCAAAATTAAGCCTGTCATGCAATTAATTTTAAAAAAATTGAAAGCGTAAAATCTTGCCTAGAAGGAAATGGGCATTAAATTGTGCATCACATTTTCATAATTCAACAGATATTCTCTATAAGCTCAGTTCTACTCTGAAGTCATACAACATTTTTCTTTATTTTTTTTTCACTTTTTTAATATATACAAGGTGGCCATAATTAAATTGACAGTACTCTGAGTGTTCTGTAGCGCGATCTAATTGACAGAATGACGCCAAATTTTGTAAAAAGATTAAACAAGACAGGGGACGAAGGATTCCGTGAAAAAAAAAAAAAAAATTAGTTTCAAAAGTGACCACCAGGGAAATATGTGGTGTTGTAACAGAAAATAAAGTTTAAAAAAATGTAGAATCAATATTAAAATAAAATTACCTTTCATTTAGCACATTTAACGATTTTAGTATTGGTTTTGCATTTTTTGAAACTCTCTTTTCTGTTACACAGCGCCACATATTCCCTAGCGGTGACTTTTGGAACTATTATTTTCTCGCAATCCTTTGTCCCCCGCTTTGTTTAATCTTTTTGCAAAATTTGGCCTCATTCTCTCAATTAGATTGTGCTACAGAACACTCTGAGTACTGTCAGCTTAATTATGGCCACCTTGTATGTATATATACATACATAGCATACGTAATAATTGTGTACAGGACTATTACCTCTTTGCAAAGCAAAAATCAAGTATAGAAAAACTATCCAAATTCTAATAAATTTTATAAGTGCTAATTGTATGAAATATACCATTTTAAATATTTTTTGCATTATTCAACAGTATATTTATAATTTGATCTGGAACCTCTTAAAACCTACAATAGCATCTAATATAAACTTCCGGTTCCAGTTCCGGTTTATTTAAAACCGTTTTTTTAAATTAAGGATAATATGATAGAATGCAATGATGGTGCAATAACCCTGTAGACCCTTCTCATAGCCAAATTGGTAATGGGATGACATAATTTCAAAAAACCTTAATAATTTAAAAATGCATTATATTAAGGAAAATGCAAAATTACATGTAATTATTAAACAGGGATGAGAGCGCTCCGACATGATCGATTACTACCACAATTTAAAGATTGAAACAACATTTATTTTAAATGTATAAGATAGCTCACGGCGTCCATATAATTTAGGAGTGACATTTCACCATTAATAAGCCGTTGCTTCAAATTCGATAATTTTTCATTAATAAGCAGATATTTTTTTGCTCTTCTTCCATAATTGTGACCGACATCCATCATCCTCATCATGGCTTCATTTTCATTTTGCTCTTGTTTTAAGAGCATAATCAATGAAAATATATTCAGATGGTGCTGTTTTGCTTTTCTGTTCATTTTACTGTGCCACGCTTCAACATTATTTGTGGTCCGTTCCTGTGTATTATCAAAGTGGTTCCACAAAACACTGAAAATATATTGAGAATTATAATTATAATAACTCAAGGTATAAAATTTCTGTATATATATATATGCATATAAATGATGTACTTTTGCTAATTTTTTGATTGTACCAAGAATTGTTTTTACTGCTACTACTTTATGAGCTGACTGAAAACATGATGCACAGCAGTCTATTGAAATATTAGTTTACAACTCATTAATTAAAATATATCATAAATAACTTTTTAATGAAAATTTTCCCGTTATAGAATTTTAATCGGAAACAAATGCACTCTTAATATTGTATAAAGTAAAATTCGGCTAAGCTTCCGTTATCGGGTTGCATGTGATACAGATAAATAAAAAAAATTTCGTGATTAAAATTTATTTTTAAATTCATCTAAAAATTTGCAAATTAAGATGCGGTTTTCAGACAAATTTAATTTGAAATTAAATTCCCCCCCCCCCTAATCTACTATGTAAAATTTATGGTGGTTAAAAGTAAAACAATTTGCGAAAAAGGCGAAATAAACTGCTCATATCGTTGCCGCCGTCGATATGTCAGCATAATTCACAAACATGTTTTTTTTTTTTTTTTTTTTTTTTTTTCAATTTATAATATAGATGAGTATATTAAAGGGTTACAATATTACCGTAATAATCTTATCAAAATTAAGCCTGTCATGCAATTAATTTTAAAAAAATTGAAAGCGTAAAATCTTGCCTAGAAGGAAATGGGCATTACATTGTGCATCACATTTTCATAATTCAACAGATATTCTCTATAAGCTCAGTTCTACTCTGAAGTCATACAACATTTTTCTTTATTTTTTTTTCACTTTTTTAATATATACAAGGTGGCCATAATTAAATTGACAGTACTCTGAGTGTTCTGTAGCGCGATCTAATTGACAGAATGACGCCAAATTTTGTAAAAAGATTAAACAAGACAGGGGACGAAGGATTCCGTGAAAAAAAAAAAAAAAATTAGTTTCAAAAGTGACCACCAGGGAAATATGTGGTGTTGTAACAGAAAATAAAGTTTAAAAAAATGTAGAATCAATATTAATATAAAATTACCTTTCATTTAGCACATTTAACGATTTTAGTATTGGTTTTGCATTTTTTGAAACTCTCTTTTCTGTTACACAGCGCCACATATTCCCTAGCGGTGACTTTTGGAACTATTATTTTCTCGCAATCCTTTGTCCCCCGCTTTGTTTAATCTTTTTGCAAAATTTGGCCTCATTCTCTCAATTAGATTGTGCTACAGAACACTCTGAGTACTGTCAGCTTAATTATGGCCACCTTGTATGTATATATACATACATAGCATACGTAATAATTGTGTACAGGACTATTACCTCTTTGCAAAGCAAAAATCAAGTATAGAAAAACTATCCAAATTCTAATAAATTTTATAAGTGCTAATTGTATGAAATATACCATTTTAAATATTTTTTGCATTATTCAATAGTATATTTATAATTTGATCTGGAACCTCTTAAAACCTACAATAGCATCTAATATAAACTTCCGGTTCCAGTTCCGGTTTATTTAAAACCGTTTTTTTAAATTAAGGATAATATGATAGAATGCAATGATGGTGCAATAACCCTGTAGACCCTTCTCATAGCCAAATTGGTAATGGGATGACATAATTTCAAAAAACCTTAATAATTTAAAAATGCATTATATTAAGGAAAATGCAAAATTACATGTAATTATTAAACAGGGATGAGAGCGCTCCGACATGATCGATTACTACCACTAAATTTTAATAGTATTTCAAGCATCATTTAATGACAGAATTTCTCAGATTTAATAAAGCAAAGAATGCTATTAAAATTTAGTGGTAATAATCGGTCATTTGGGTCGGAACACTCTCATGCCTGATTAAAACATTAAATTATTTGTGTTATAAAAATGGAAATTATTTTTTATTGCACTAAGAAAATTGCAATGGATATATATATATTTAAATTAAAGAATAAATCATAAAAATAATCAGAAACTGTATTGGTCTACTTAAATTATTAAATTCTTTTTTTTTCTTTTCATTCCTTCTTTTTTTTTTTTTTTTTTTTTTTTTTTTTTTTTTTTATACCGCATAGCTACAAACACTCCGACATTTATATCCTCTCTCGACATTTTACTTATGGTTATAGTTTACACAAGTTTTATGTGCATGGAAATATGTTGTTTTATTAGAGACGTCAAAAGATCTAAAATAATAACCTACATAATTATGCATAATCCTTATCCACCACTGTATAAGAGCTGGTGTGTATGGTAATGGATTTTCTTGGATCTTAAATGATCCAAGTTCTTTCATACCAAAATAAAAATTAATTTTTAGCCTCATGCTCAATCTTCATAAAAATTAAATTAAAAATATATATACAGTAGCTTTTTAATGTACAACAAAACTTTTTCAAAGCGGGATTACGAGAAAAGGACTGATATTTTTTTTTCGAAATCGGCACATTTGCGCATTATACGAGTGTCTTTTCATTATTGCCTTCCGTTTTCGTGTCAAATTCCGTTTTATGTTATTAAAAAAAAAAAGACATAACAATGTACTGTCTATTTACTCTGCAAGAATCATGAAATTAGTTCAAACTTGACATATTTCTGCTTTATCCACGTTCAGATTTGGGCAAATTTTACTGTATATTATAATCAATGCAAAAACCCTTGACGGGTTAAAAGTTTCTGACGCAGCACTTTATCTTATGCTCTAAGAATTTTAAATATGGAACTTAAAAATACTGATATCAAATTTTGAGTGACGTTATGCTATTTCTTAAAAAAATATATTTGTATTTATTTCATCATTTTATTTTTGTTTTATTTATAATCGCATGTGCAAAAGTTATGTTCAACATGAAAAGCTGCATAAAATTTTATTCGCTGTTGCTTTATCATTTACATCTCTCATAAATTCAAAATATGAGTTTTAAAAGATATGATATAAAATTTAAGTGACGCCTTGATGTGACTTTAAAAGGTTTGTTTTAAAATTCAATTTAAATTATTTTTGACTTGGTTAAAATAATTTTTTACATCTACACAATACTTTTAATTTTCCAATTCACTGTTAAATATATCACTTTCATTGAATCTATACTATGCATTGAAATGTATTTATTTCAATAAATTGATTTATCTTTTGTGTCACGCTATTCAAAATTGTGAGTAAGATTTATGTAAATGGTTTATTTGCGTCATTGTGTCCAAACTACATGAAATGTATGAAAAAGGATAGTTTGACGCAAATAAACCATTTACATAAATCTTACTCACAATTTTGAATAGCGTGACACAAAAGATAAATCAATTTATTGAAATAAATACATTTCAATGCATAGTATAGATTCAATGAAAGTGATATATTTAACAGTGAATTGGAAAATTAAAAGTATTGTGTAGATGTAAAAAATTATTTTAACCAAGTCAAAAATAATTTAAATTGAATTTTAAAACAAACCTTTTAAAGTCACATCAAGGCGTCACTTAAATTTTATATCATATCTTTTAAAACTCATATTTTGAATTTATGAGAGATGTAAATGATAAAGCAACAGCGAATAAAATTTTATGCAGCTTTTCATGTTGAACATAACTTTTGCACATGCGATTATAAATAAAACAAAAATAAAATGATGAAATAAATACAAATATATTTTTTAAGAAATAGCATAACGTCACTCAAAATTTGATATCAGTATTTTTAAGTTCCATATTTAAAATTCTTAGAGCATAAGATAAAGTGCTGCGTCAGAAACTTTTAACCCGTCAAGGGTTTTTGCATTGATATCATTACTTTTTTGAGGTTAGTGATAAAATGATTAAAAAAAAGATACTTATGGAATTTAATGCAGATTTAATTTTTACTATTTTATTACAATTTTCCTTATAGCAGTTTGTATATAAAAACAACTGGGTAAGTATAATCTCAGATCGCACAGAGGGTTTCATTTGATATTCCTTTAAAAACACTTTACCCTTAAATTAATAAATCCAAAATGTTAATTTATAATTATTAAATCCTTACATAGATGGTGTTTCATAGATGGATAGTTACATAGATGGATAGACGTTTTTATCAAACATTTCTCTATAATACTACGCAATTGCGTCAAAAGATGGCGACACCAGAAGTCTGGTATGCTTATTATGTAAACTGTAATCAAACTTCATTGATATTTATAAATAAAACATTTCAACTAAATTATTTATTATAAAAGAATTATTACATCACAATAGCTTTTATGCAAGGAAAATAATAATTATAATAATAATAATATTATGGATGTCAGTGATTATATATTGATTGACCGTCATAATAATAAAAAATGATATTATAAAAAGAAGAGCTGAAATGAATTGTTTTTTTACGTTTCTGATCGTGTGATTTATATTCAAATAATAATTATTAATGTATATTTTTTGTAAAGTGATTGAAATTAAATATATTTATAAAATTTATGGTAATATTTTTATTGTTGAAAAATTGCCAAGAAATAATCATCATCAAATTGGCGTCATTATAATTGTAATTTTATTTAACTTAATAGCAATTAAAAAAATTACAAAGGAACTGAGAATAATGGTCAACTAGCAGACTTAAAAAAAAAAAAAAAAAAAAAAAAAACACATTCACATGTGAAAACACGTATCAGTGAGTATCGAACTGCCTATCTTATGATCAGTAAACGATGGCCCTTAGCCACTCAGCCAGTGGGAAGACAAAATTTTTCTCCCCAAAAGTGGTTAAAAAGAAAGCATGTGTATGAATACAGTGTCATCCATTTTCGGTGAAATTTCCATAGAGTGGCGAAGAAATATAGTCCGATTTTTGATGCGCATTATAAAACGAACAAGAGTCTTGCTGGAAACAAGTAAATTGTTATTTGGTTCATCTGAAACATATTTATTTGATTTTTAAAAAATCGCCCGTGTCATTTTCGAGAGAAAAAAAAATCGAATTATTTAACGAACGAGAGTTTTCCCAGAAAAAAGAAAAGTGTTATTCACATCGCCTTAATCACATTTATATTATGTATCAATTTAAAAATAATCGTTAGAACCGTTTTCGAGATTTTCAAATTAGGAACTTCCTCGAT
Organism: Maratus speciosus; assembly: GCA_963932465.1. Classification (NCBI taxonomy): domain Eukaryota; kingdom Metazoa; phylum Arthropoda; class Arachnida; order Araneae; family Salticidae; genus Maratus; species Maratus speciosus. The sequence goes on along the minus strand of OZ010788.1, from coordinate 316,561,502 downwards.
ATGATACCAACGTTTTCACTTTAAAAATGGCTATTTAGATCTCAAAATATACTGCACGTAGAAATGTAAAAATTTCAGTATACGATTAGACTGCAGATATAAGACTGTTCTAGAAAATTCAGAACAATAAGACATATATCTGCTGAGTTATTAAAAGGCGGCTTTTCGCGTTTTCTTTGATGTCGAGTTAGCTGTATATATGAGTTCCGCCATCTACGAATTCTATGATACGATACGATACGATTTTAACGATGCGATACGATACGATTTTAGGCTTAAGGCTGCGTCACTCGGAATACTACCGTCTTCCATGATTAACAGCCTACAGTTCAAACTACAAAAATAATTTGAACACATGCAATAATATTTTACTTACATAGGGAACATGCTCTTTTCTCCGAAAAAATAGTCCTCTTTTAAATATGTATCTACAATGTAATTGTGAAAATCCATTGTCTTCGGGTGTTGGGGTGCATCTTCTGCAAGCAATACAAAAGCATACTCGACTAGATTGGGAGGCACTAATGGCAGAACCGCTGCCCTTCTTATCCATTTTCTGAACTCTTCTTCAGTTTCATAAAGAACTTTAAGACCTAATGCCTGCACCTAAAGAAAATAAATAAATAATGTATAAAGATATTTTTTTAAACCTTATTAATAAACTGAATTAAAATATCTCTCTCTCTCTGTGTATATATTATGAATCTAATTTTTAGCTTAATGGTGGATTCTATTAAAGAAATCGACTATACTTTTGCTTATATTGGTATTTCATGTACCCTTGAAAAAGTGAAATGGTATATAAGCTTCCAGCTACATCCTTCCATTTGATCTATTATTTGTTTAATATATATTACTATATATATCTATTATTTGTTTACTTATTGTATTCGGATATTTAGAGGTATGATTTTTTTTTTTTTTTTTTTTTTTTTTTTTTTATATATATATATATATATATATATTTGAAGATTATTAATAGGAAAATAACAGTTTTTATCATTAATTACAGAATTAATATTAATTTTATTAAATATTTGATTTGAAAAAGTTATTATCATATATATATATATATATAATAAAACTGTAATTATTAATCATTAGAACAATTAAATCAACCATAATTAAATAACACAGTTATACTATATTATCATTATCAACGTCAAACGTTTTCAATCCATTACTGAATGTAGATCTACATAATCATCCAATTAACACCGGCCACTTTTCTGATTTCGTCTACCCATCTTACTTGTGGTCGTCTTCTTGGTAGTTTTACATCTCTGTGATACCGCTGGAGGGTATTGTGTTGTCTTCTTGTGACTTGCTTAGCCCATTTCCGTTTTAGCCACAATTCTCTCGGTGATATAAAAAACTTTCGTCTGTTTTCTTATCTGAGTAATTTTCTTTCTGTCTCTTCTAGTTATGCCTAGCATTTATCTTTCCATACTTCGCTGTGTTGTTTGTAATAATTGTATCCTCCAGTTTTGTTAGCGTATATATGTATATATACATATACTTTTACAGAAAGTGAGAGAGGTAAATCTCTCAGAACATGCAATAACATGAAATATTAAAATTGAGCGGCATTTTACGAAAAATAATTTTAAATATAATTTTTAATAATTTTAATAAATATAGGAAAAATAATAAAATTTTACCTTTCTGATTATAGATTGTGTGAAGTGAAAACAGCATCCTCTGACCATCACGTTAGGGAATACCGTATGGATGGCATTTATTGCTGCGATTTCGAAATCGCACAATGCCATCTGAAAGTTTAAAGTGGTTTCAGCATCTCTTTCAGCTGCTTCTTTTATTAGATTAAACATCTTTTGATAATGACGTTGGCTGTTGCTTGGAAGGAGTGCAAACATTAAAGGGAAAAATGTATTTCTGTATTTACCATAAATGGTATATAATTGAGTAAAATACGTTGGTTGTATTTTAAATGTACCATCCATGGCTACGTTCTGGCTGCTTGACAGAATATTCATATTTTCCCTTGTCCCAAATATCTACAAAATAATAATAATAGAAAAAGATGTGGTAAGATATTTAAAAATCAATAAAATTTCATTAAAATGTAAATCACATATGATGGTTTAAAATCTTGTTCATTCTGTTCCCATAATAATTTCTTTTAATTTAATTTTAAATAATCTATTTAATATCTTAAAAAATTAAATGCGCGCTTTTTTATTATAAAAGCGTAGTTTTTATTTTATTATTATTATTTTTTTTATCAAAACATTTTAAGCAGACATTCTTTTTTGTTTTTATTAATATTTTCAGGAGAGAGAAAAAAAGGACAAATTTTTTTGAAGATTTGATTTTTATCTTACTTTTAGGCGAAATTTATTTTTATTTTATTTTATTTTATTTTTTTAGTAAAATTCAAAACTTATCTTTTTAAAATGTAAGCATTTCTAGGAATGCATATTCTTATTTCTATAAAAAATAAATAAATAAATAAATAAACTAAAAATAAATAAATTAATAAAATAAAATAAAATAAAATAAATAATAAAAAAAAATAGCCATTCAAGAAAAAGTTAGTCAGATTCCTGTCATCAATCTTTTGAAGTAACACTGTAGTATATAACAACAAATTAATGAAATTTGGATTAATCTGCGAAATTTTAGTGCGTACTTTCACAGGAAATCAAACTAGTGCTCGGAAACTCTCAATAGTCACCTGGTGGAAAAATATTTCAATATTTTTCCAATGATTGAAAGTGATCCGTATAATTGGCATCATTAATAAAGCATCTTTTCAATTTGGCACCTTGTGCCGTGGCATCATTTACATCACGTTTGATGCAACCCTGCAATTATCTATTGGTATTAATTAATAGTGTTAACATTAGACAGCATTACGACGCGGCTAAATTATATAGGTAAATAGTGCTATTAAAATCTTTACAAACATATTATTCTTAGCTTTAAAAGATATATATATATATATATATAATACTTACAATAATTCTATCACACCCAATACCATCATCCGCAATTAGAAAATCTCTTCCATCAATTGTTTGTCTCCATTGTTCAGGTAGTACTATGCTGTCGATGGACGCTGGGAGTTTGGGCAGTATAGATTGCCGCAATCTGAACAATGCAGACTTGATTGTATCAAATTCCGGCAGATGATTGCATACGTCGTGACCGTAAAATTTTTTCGATATTTCTTGCCTATTAGAGCAAAATAAGTTATTGAAACTTTTGAAAAATGAATACAATATTTGGACGGCAATCAAGATGCGTACATCAATTCACATCAATTTGAATTCAAAGTACAGAAATGTAAGATTTACTTTATATAAAAGACAGTAATATTGAAATAAAAGTCTGTGCCGTTAAAAAAACACTATAGCACATGGCAAAAAAATACACAGCGACAATTGGAAAATTTGCCTACTACTCATAGTTTGTAAAATGATTTTACTTTATTACTTTTCTGTAACAGTGTATTGCTTACTGAGGCTAAAAAATTTTTAATATTAATTTTAAATTTTGATATTAAAAATCAGGTTTGCAGCTAAGCTACAATTTACTGTAAGAATGAAAAGATAATATGCATATTTCAATATTAAAGCATTGAAAAAAGAATTCATTCCTCACTTCCTTATTTCTCATAATAATAAAAAAAAAATTCTTAAAAATAAATCCTTCTAGAGGTCTACACGGGCGAGAATGTCCAGGCCCGGGCCCGGCCCAAACGACAGCTATCTTGGACCGGTCTGATGTAAAAATTAAAAGTCTGTCCTGGACTGATCAGTGCAAAAATCAGTGAAGATTGACTCGATCCGAGCAAAAATAGCTCCGGTCCAGCCCGACTAAATTTCCACAAAAAAATTCTGTTTTTCATAACATGGAATTAAGATTCTATTAACCCTTTATGTTCTGAATTATGAATTCATGGAAATTTTATCTTCTAAAGCATTTTTCGTGAATTTTTTAAACTACATTAGAAGATTTACATAATAATTTTAAAAAATTTTGAAGGATTAAGCAGGATTAATTAAATTTGAGTTTATAGGGATTTTGTGCACTATTTTTAACCCTACTCAAATCTTTTACTTTAAATATTTTTCTGCATAATTTGTAGAATTAGGAAATGTACAAATATAATGTTCTTGCAATAGAAATATTTCCGAATTGAACTCCCCCCCCCACCCCCCACCAAACGCCAAGAAAGCTGAAAAAAGATCCAAAGGCAAAATAAATTCTTTTAAAAATATTTTTGTTTTGTGTTACTGTTATCAATAATGCTTTTGGGACAATATAAAGTAATGTACCTATAACTCATTCTAAACTGTATTACAACTAATCCATGTATTAAATGAATTTTATAACGAGTTATATTAACGGTACTTTAATATTACTTGCGTAGAAAAAAGGGTTAAAGAATACTGCATACATATTTATGGGAAAATTTTACAATTTTCATTAAATTACTGGCAAGACAGAAAATATTAGGAGCATCAATGATTACTTAGTCTCTTACACTTTTCAACATTCAAATAAAGATTTATGAAAGAAATTTATGCAGTTCAGAATAAAGGAAGAAAAGAGGCTTAGAAAAAATCAAAACTTTTGAGTCTGTATAATAAAAAATAGATTTTTGAAAATATCTCTATTTAATTTATTAAGGCGCTGTTCTGAAATCTAAAGGAGCTTCTTTCTGAATTCCTTTTTATTCAGAAATACATTAAATTGGCAGGAGGTGTTATACAGAAACTATGTCATCGAATAGCGTTTTTCCTTTTTTGGTAATAGCAAAAGATCTTTCAGAAAATACTGTCAAAGTTGGCATTTTAAAATCCAATTTCCGGACACGATAGCACGGGAAAGGAGAAAAAGCTGACGTCATGTGACAAGAATCGCTTATAACTGTATAAATAATTTATATGCATAAAAAATGGAAAATGCTATTCGATTCCAAATCGCTTCAATATTCAGGCCGGTCTTTTTTTTTTTTTTTTTTTGCCTTTACAGTGAAAAATGCGTTAGAGAATAGGCCAGATAGTTTTGCGTTGTTAATCAGGGAATTTGAGAATCAACTTTTGAGGCCACTTTGCTCTTTCAAAAACATTCGCTCGCTAACGTTAATTATGTGAAAGAAATCTTTTAAGTTACCTCGTTTCATTTCAATGCTTTTAAATTATATTTTTTGCATTCAATACGTGAGATCGATCTCATAAAAAGTACGTTTATTACTTTTTTAATTATGTTTGCAGGTTTTAAAAAAAAATTAGGATGCTTTTACTTTCAGAGCCAGTTTCGAAAGTAAAAGTTGGACCCAAAATGGATATTTACCCGGGTATTTTACGTCAGTGGTTGTGGGTTGACTTCAAGCGGAATTTGCGAGTTCGGGTCGTGTCTAATTCGATCCGTGCAAGACTAAATTCAATCGGACAGAGTAAGCACAAAGAGACGGTTATCGAATTTACTCTAAAAAACTTCTCAATATCTTAGTCAAAAATATGTGTTATCCGACATGAATAACATAAACAGTTGGACTTATATTAGAGTTATACACAAAGATGTGATACTGTCCAATTTAATAACCCTCGGTAGTACATAATTATACTAGTAAAACAAATTTGAAGAGAGCTATAAACCTTTATTTGTGTTGAAGTTTAAAATAATAACAATAATAGGATATTTGTAAAAATAAAAATACTTCATTTAAAAAATAAATAGTATAATGAAATTGCACAAGTCGCTTTTCAAAAATGATGAAGAAAAAATTCACGAACTTATTTTAAATAATACTATGTAAACAGTTCAGTGTTTGAAACAAAATTTGCGATATTTTATCCGGCACGTTTCACTTAAATCTCGAAAAAGAGTATAGATGGAAATATTCAGCTAATTTTATTTGACGATAAACTAATAGTTTTATATGAAATTCTTTATAAACTGTTATTTTGAAGTTTTTAATATTTCTGAAAATCGTACTATAGTAATCTTTAACTATTTTAGTTTTATTAAGATTTCAATGTAATTGTGATATATATTAATCGTATGCATAACAAATGAAATCTTCGAAACAATTCAATGTAACGATTTTTTATGAAACATTTCAATGTAAATATTATAGGTAACATATTAAACATATAAATTATATTTAAAAAAATAAGTTATTATAATGTTTAAGATACTTTTTTTTTATCCTCCCCGAAAATGCTTAAAATTTCATATTTATATGAAATGAAAATAACACAAAAGAAACCTCCTACAACAAGATTTTTGCAAGAATAATTTAAGGATTGTGATTGTTGGTTTCCATATAATAGCATTATTTAAAAGACTGGATGATATCCCATAAAGAAAAAGAATAGTATTCCTAAAATAATATGTGCAATTCACATTTGGACACAGAAGGCAGTAATAATAGTACTGAGATAGGAAAATACAATTTAATACACACACACACACAAAAAAAACAAACAAACAAAAAAAAAAAAAAAAAAAAAAAAAAAAAAAAAACATTCAATTTCTAATGTTACATGCACAAAAATTTACTATGTATTGTACAGCTAAATTTAATAGAAATAAGAATTTTATCAATGATAAAATTAGAATAATAATTATCCTTAAACATTTATAAATAGTATCTATATTATAAAGGACAAACATATCTGTATCGTAATGCTCACGTCATTTTGCGAATCACAACACTTTCCAAAAAAATTTCGGTTTTACAATTTTCGCTATTGCGATTTTTTAAACTTCTAAACATCGTACATTTTCAATTTTTACACCATCGTGTAGGAAAAGAAATCTACTTTGGAATGCAATTTGATTAAAAATTGTATCTGAATTGACTCATTTATTAAGGCTTTATAATTTTCAAGGTTTTTTCTTAAGAGGCTACTTCAGTCAAACGAAAATACCCATTCGCCAGTGCTAATCCTATGGAAGAAATTTATAAAGATATCTCAGTCGCATTTCAATATTTTTAAATGATTTTTTTTTCTTTTTGCATTGAATAGTTGAGATCGATCTGTACGAAGGCCGTTGTTTACTTTTTCGATTTTGTTTACAGGTATTTCTTATTAAGATTCTTTCATTTTCGGAACCGGTTTCGAAAGTAAAAGCATCCGCATAAAAAATATCTGCAATCAAAATCGAAAAGTAAAAAAAACGGCCTGCATACAGATTGATCTCAACTATTCAATGCAAAAGAAATCATTTGAAAATATTGAAATGCGACTGAGATATCTTTATAAATTTCTCCCATAGGATTAGCATTGGCAAATGCGTCTTTTCATTTGACTGAAGTAGCCTCTAAATGTCTATCGCGTATCTCCATTACGAGATAACAATAAATACTTTGCACATAAATCTATAAATATTGTTTCGGCTAATTTCCCATAGCAAAATTAAAACTGCATTAATAAATAAATAAAAGAATAATATTTAAAAAACAGAAATTTAACATATAAGCAAACAATTTAAATATTTATACTGCCAAATAGAAAAAAAAACCCACTTTGAAATGTAATTTGTTTGAAAACTGTATCTCAGATTACTGATTGGCTGCAGTTTTAAAAAGAGTTTTCAAGCGTGAATTATTTTAAATTCATCTCTATTGCGAAATATTAATCCGTTTGCCCTTAAGGCTGTTCTCAAATCCAAAAGGGCAACTTCCTGACATAAGTTTTAATTTATTTTTGTTCGGAAGTGCATGAAACTAACGGGTGTTGTTGTTCAGAAACTATGTCATCGAGCTGTTTTTTCCATTTTTTTGCAAACGCAATAGATCTTTTAGAAAAAAAAGTGTCAAAGTAGGCGTTTTGAACAGAATTTCCGCGTGAAGGAAGAAAAAGCACTCAAGAGCGAGCGGAAAACGGGTTTATCACGTGATCCAAAACGCTTCTAACTCAATAGGTAATGGATTGATCAAAAAATGGAAAAAACAGTTCAATTCCAAATCGCTTCCATGGCCAGGCTTTCCCATTTTATATCTTTCCGTTAAAAAATGAATTTGTAAATGTGTCAGAAAGTTTTGCGCTTGTTCAGCGGAGCAGTTAAGAACAGCCTTAAGAGCCTACTTCAGTCAAATGAAAGGACGCGTTCGCTAATGCTAATCCTATGGGAAAAAATTATAAAGATATCTCGATCGCATTTCAATACTTTTAAATATTTTTTTTTTTTTTTTTGCATTGGATAACTGAGATCGATCTGTATGCAGGCCGATTTTTATTTTTTCGATTTTGATTGCAGATTTTTTTTTATAACGATGCTTTTACTTTCGAAACCGGTTTCGAAAATGGAAGTGTCCTCATTAAAAATACCTGTAAAGAAAATCGAAAAAGTAAACAACAGTCTTTGTACAGATCGATCTTAGCTATTCAATGCAAAAAAAAAAATTAAAATATTTAAATTCAAACGAGATATCTTTATAAATGTCTTCCATAGGATTAGCATTAGCGAACGGGTCTTTCCAAATCGACTGTACATTTGATTGAAGTAGGCTCTTAAAACAGTGTAGAGTTCAACATTTGTTTCTCATCATAGCAAAATTAAAACTTCCTCTCTAAACAATTAAAATAATACAAATAAAATACAAATTTATCAAGCATGTAATTGAACTACGCGCTTAAAGCACTAAAATGATCACAATTAAAATTGCTGCCTTAATTAGCAAAATCTTCGGCTAATAACTCTTGGCATGCGTCTAAAACAAAAACATCCCTTTTGATAATTTTCAAAGCTTTATTTTATTACATAATTAATAATTTTCATATAAAAATATTTTTTTGGCGTTAATTGACAATTTAAAAAGCATATTACATTTGAAATATGTATTACAGTTTTCAATTTTAAATTAAAAAATGGTTTTCACCTATGTTCTACCCGGGAAGACTGGGTCGATCTACTAGTATAGATAAATGAGAAAAAATTATGAAATTTTATTTCAAGAGATGCTGCTAATATGCATTGTATGTATGATAAAAGCTTTTAATTACAAAATGTTAAACTGCACGCAAACTTTTACCATTGTTTAATGTAGTTAAGCAATATACATTATATTATATGTATTTTTAATTGAAATCTAAGTTTCGTGAATTTTAAAAGCTTCAAGGTAGGTTTGGTACAAATATAGAAAGAGCTTTAGATATGAAATCTTACCTGTAAATTTGAAGAAGTGGAACTGTTGGCTCTGCTATAGCTCTACTCTTCATCTGGTCAATGCACATTATAGAAGCAATTTTTGCAGACTCTGGTTCATGAAGATGGTCGCCACGTTTCTGTATACATTCATAGGATTCATTCACGGTAACTGCTGTTTTACAATTTTCATAATTGCATAAAAAGTACTTTGAGTACTTTCTGTTACATTTTAACTTATGTAAATGGTTTTCATGAATAAAGTATTTGGCTCCATTCAGTCCTTCAAATGTACGGCGAAATTCCATGATATTTTAGTAGCTATAAGTATTTGGAGCAAAAATTCACGACTCTTACCTATGGGTTTGAGTATGAGAATGTTCTTTTTTTCTTTTTTACTTTTCGGAAATTACACAAAAATGCATGGCAACCCTTCAAATAAGAATAAAGAACAGAAGCTTAAACAACGCCGACTTTTAGTTACAGTGCTTCAATAGATCTTGAGTCTCATTTCTCATATTGGCCATTATAGTCTTTAAATAACCCTTATAGTCTTATTCGTATAATAGCCAGTATAATAGAATAGAAGTTTTATAGTGTTTGAAATCTGAACTTGATCATACATTTTCCTTTACAAGCTGATAACTTTTACAAAAAGTATAATTTAGAAGATTTTCCACAAAGGCAGAGGAAACACCCCATCGAGAAGTTTAAAAGCTGTTAGTTAAAGCGATATTAGTAATAGTTGATCATTCTTCTTACGAATGGCAGAAACTTCCTGTCTTTTTAGGAAGCTCTGATTTATAGTTTAGTTTCTCCGATGGCCGACAAATATGTCAATGCCGCGGCAAAAACTTTCATCTTTTAATGATTATCTTGATGTCTCATTAGGCATTGTCGTTTTATAAGGCGCTAAGTAGGAGTCCGTAATTGACTAATTGGAATTTTTATCTCTCTATTCAAATAAATAAATAAATAACTGAAGCTGTCACCGCTGCTCCCATAAATGAATTTTATGCGACCGGAGGCCTTTCTTCGCTAATTTTAAGAAAACTACTGCATACAAAAATATGAAAATGGGTAGTATGGGAGAAATTATTGTAAACACGCTGAAACAGACAGTTTTTAAATCGAAGAATTATTTTAAGAACTATTTAATCTTAAATTTGGTCAAAACAGATCAAACAGATTAAAAAAAAATATGGAAACAAAAACTATGCATAGGAATTTAATACTTTTTTCTAAAGGTATACTTCATTAGCTTGCGGTGTGCAGATTGCACTTATTTTTTTAATTTGTCTGATTGTTTGAGGGTTTTCTTTTCTCAATTTTTTATTAAATTTTCATCATTTAAATAGATATTTTTTTCATATTTAGAAAAAGGCAAATACTATTTCCTTTCAATTAAAAATGCATTTAGACTTGGCTATTAAAAATAGAAAGAAAATTAAAAGCGAAACGCATTTAATGGTGGCGATTACATCATATTTGAAATACCCAAATATTAAATATCGTCATAAATAAAATGCCTAAAGAAATTAAATTGTTACTCTTGAAAAACTTTTAATAGTGAATTTTAAGTCAATATTTAAAAAGTTCAAATAATAATGTTCATAAAAACTTTTAAATTCAATAATATATGTACACATAAATTTTAAAAGAAAAAAAATCTTTTAATTAAATATAGTATTACATGCGAAACGCATTTAATAGGGAAAATTGCGTCAAATATTAAAACGATACATTTAAAATTAGATTCTTCCGGAGAATTTTAATGTGATATCACAAGATGTAAAAGTAGCGCGATTAGCAAATTTGTTTATAGATTGCATCAATCGATACAGCATGAATACAAGTAAATGTAACAGCTCTGTTACAGGAATTTTTGTTGTCGCGGTTACATAAAAAGTTCTAGGAATCCCAATTCCCTAGAAAAATTTTAGTAACTTTACAGATTTTTTTTTTTTTACAGTGTAGAGAAAAAATGTAAGCCTGATCCTGGAACGGCCGAAGTCAGGCTTACAGTGCTGAAAATATTAAGCCTGGACTCAGATACAATGTAACTGTCCGATACCGATCTCTGTACTTTTTATATTTCTGTATTAATGTTGTGAAACACGCATCGGCTCGCTCAGAATGTATATATTTGTTATTTCATTGGCTTCGTTTAGATTTTCATAACGGGCTGCTTAATTTTTTGTCGACCCGGACCGGCACGGCCAGTTTAAAAGTTTGCCCTCGTATTGCCCGGCACGGCCAGTTTAAAAGTTTGCCCTCGTATTGCCGGGCCTCGGGTCAAGCCCAGGTCCGTACAGACCTCTACCGGAGCACATAATCATAATCCAGGACTTTGCCTGTAGAAAGAGACTATTCCTTCCTTTTTCTGAAAAAATGTATTAATTTTGTATAATATGTTGCACAAAAACTGAATAAATTGAGTGGATTAGTTTAATTATTTAATATTATTTCTTTAATACCTGATTGAAATGAACTGAAATTTTCGTCTTTTTTTTGTTTCGTTTGTTTGCAAATATGTCAGAGACATTGGGATTATCAAGCATGTAAAATGTAAAATTTAATAAAAATTATTTTAAAACAAGATTTAATCAAAGTATAATATCATGTTTGTAAAGCAGAATCTAATTCGATTAGGGGATGGTGCTGATTCGATTAAACAATAATGAACTTTGTTTTCACAAAAAAAAAAAAAAAAAAGAATGATTTTATTATACAGTCAATCGTATAAACTGCGTGCTTATGTACTTTTTTTGTATCACGACAGACAATTTTTGTATAAGAAATCAGGATTGCAATTCACTTCTTATTTAATCAAAAATATAGAATATGTCACTAAGCCGAAGTCTTATTTTTATTCCACGTTTTAAAGCCTTATAAAAGAACAATTTTTAATCTTTTATCATCAATAACTTGAAATGGAAATAAATCTTCGCTTATCTTAAATGCATAAATTCTGCGGATTTCAATATTCAAAATTATTGAAAGAAAATTTAAAGATTGAACGCATTCTAAATGTCCCGTACTATACGCAACAACTGTCGTGACGTTGTTAATAATAATGTAGCTCTTGTAAAGATAATTTAAACAAACCTACTTTATTATACATGAACTATAATAACTCGAGAAGTACTAAAAATTTCTTTGGCTTACATCCAGGCAACACTGAGCTAGTTACTCCATACTTTGGACTCAAGAAAAAAAAGTAGCTTGAATATTTTATTCATCTTTTAATTATACCTTTAATAGTTTCAATTCAAGAATAACATTTTCAATAATCAATTTTTCCTATGTTTTCCATATATTATTCAAGTTATTAAAAATGACTCATAATTTTTTCATTCAAGAAATTCCTTATATTTGTATAATTTTTTTTCCTTTCTATTATAAGGAATTTTTTGAATGAAAAAAATAATATGTCATGTTTTTAATAGCTTGAAAGTTATTTTGTCCTTTGAACTATAAAGGACAAAATATAAGTATAAAATACAGGCATTACAAAAGGCAGTTATTTCTGTCGATAAAAATTATCTAAAAAAATATTCATCAGTTAAATGCAGCATTTAATATTATTAAACTCAAGAGAGAAAAACAAAGGCCGCGCACTTGAATTTTATGTTTTATTTTTAAATATGCAAATTTTTTATCAGAGTTCTTGGCAAAGTCTTTAGGTAAGCAGTTTGAAGATTGTGAAATCTTTAGTGGATAAAAATAGATTTTTAAATTTAAGAGAAATTTCAAAAGTTTCTAAGATTTTAGATAAAGAGTATAATTCGAGACAAAAAAGATGTAGTTTTGCATCAAAATGGATGCTTTACTAACTCCGCAGTCAAACCTATTCAGACTATCTTCCTTTAATCTCCTCCTAATCTACCCATCTTGACCTTTGGGGAGGAAAATGCAGGGAAAAGTAATTATACCGTGCGGAGCGCTGCTCCACGGAAATTTTCCCCAGACCGCATAAACACCTCAATAAAATAGTGGAGAATTTGTGGAACAGATAGTATCTTTGTCCCAGGTCCCAGACTAGTATCAGAAAAGAATAGAGAAAGCATATAAAGGAAAAACTCCACACTAGGACAAAAAGTCATGTTCGGTTAGATTATATAAGCAATACCATTACAAGAGGAGGCGCCAGAGACTTTTTTTTGTGCTTTGTTGCACAGACTAAGTAATTGGCGAGTTTCTTATTATATCCATTTTAAAAGGATGGGGAAAAAAATAAAACGAAAAAGCCTACTAGTATGTTCACACTACGATTACTTAAGATATCTTAGGCCGCCGAACTCTCTCAATTTTGAGGTGGTACCCTCCCGGAATTGGAAACCTGTTCACATGGAAAAACTCACTTAAGATAACTCAGTGAACGTCACTGTGTTGTTTGCGCATGCGCTTAAGATAAAACCGCCCGCAACACCCAATCAGGTAATGCGAAGCTTTACAGCCAGCGAGAGTGAATGGTCGTGACTGTCTCTAGCCCGAAGAAAGTTGAAACTCTCTCAGAGAGTTTGTGGAACTCCCTCAGAGAGTTCGGAGGTTTAAGAGAGTTCCGATAACGCAGTGTGAACAGGGTATACGGCTTGTTTGAAGTATCATTTGCGATAAAACGTTCCTAGTCTTGCTAGTGTCGCTACTAGTTCAGTAATCTAATCGTATATCCGTAAACTACTATGGTATGAATAAAACTTGGATTTCCTTGCGTAAATGCGCATTAGGTTCCCTTAGAAAGACCCCCTACGGAGGGCACTCCCTCCCCTTCGGGACCATACCCCTCGTGTAGATAATGGGTCGTCATAAACAACAACTATTGATGAAAGTTGTTGAGAAGGACAGAGGACGGACGATTCTAGGAAACGAAAACAGTGGGTACGCTTTCAATCAATTTGTCAATTGTTGGAAAGCACCTTCCCTCTTCTTTCGAATCAGAAGCAGTAACCTTTTTCATGCAGATTTCCTTTAAATTAAATAGATTTTTTTTTTCGGTAGAAAAATGCTATCGGCTTTAAATTTGGGGATGAATCACAAATCCTTAAATATACAATGATTTATTTATTTAATTATTTTTAATTATTTGAACTTTCTAGCATCAATGTGTTGTATGTATTTATTAGAATAAGAAACTATATGTAAATATAGCTTATACATGTATTTTTTAATGTATAACGCGATGACAATTGATTAATGAAAGATTTTACTTCATAGGCATTCTCTATACGTGAAAAATTGTTATGAAAAATAGCAATTTGAAACGAAAGATGAAATCCACTTACTCAAATATAAAATTTGAACAAAACAAACATTAATTTCTTTAGTTTCATCTGATAAAGTTCTTCTATTTAATAAAAGTGTTTTGTTTGCAAAACTTATTTTTTAAAGATTAACATAATAAGAATCATTTATGAAATGTACGATTTAATTAAGGCTGTTCTTAACTGCTCTGCTCAACAAGCGCAAAATGTTTTGACACATTTACTAATTCATTTTTTAACGGAAAGGTATAAAGGAAAGCCTGGCCATGGAAGCGATTTGGAATTGAACTGTTTTTTTTTTTCCATTTTTTGATCAATCAATTATCTATTTAGTTATAAGCAATTTTGATCACGTGACAAACACGTTTTCGACTGCTTTTGAGTGCTCTTTCTTCCTTTGCGCGGAAATTCGGTTCAAAATGTCCACTTTGACGCTATTTTCTGAAAGATCTATTGGGTTTGCAAAAAAAATGGAAAAAACAGCTCAATTACATAGTTTCTGAACAACACCAGCTCGTTTCATGCATTTTCGAACAAAAATAAATTAAAACTTATGTCAGAAAGTTGCCCTTTTGGATTTGAGAACACACTTAATGAAATGTATCATTAATGAAGTGTAGGATTTAAAAAAAGTGTTCTGAGCTGTGGTATTTATTTTTTAAATGCATCTGATTATATATAAATATCACTGTTACCATTAATATCCTTAATCCACATTCTATGGTTTGGATATTTGAAAAATTTAAAAATTCTATGCAATAAAATGTTTGGAATTGCATAGGAAAGAAGAAAAATCCGTTGTGGGCTGGTTTCCCTATGAGCAAGTTCGTCATCGGTTTAAAATGCATTACATTCTTTTCACAAGTACTGTTATGCTCATTTTACATAGATCAATTTTTTTTTGGGGGGGGGGGCGTGGGGGGCGGTGTTAAACACGGGATTGCGTCATAGGCAGGTTCTTTTTTTCGGGTTTTACTGTAATTTAATTTTATTGCCAAGAAATGCATCTACCAATCTTAAAGAATAATAAAAATAAATATATATGAATTTTAATTGTGGAATAATAGCGATTTAAAAAAGCGCGCATTTAAATTTAAAAAAAATAAGGCCGGTCCAAATTTTACTGATATTTTTACTAGATAGGCCAGAGTAGTGCTGGTCCAGTAATTTTCAAATGAACTGAATTGGAACGGGGACTAAAAATTTCTGCTAGTTCAGACCTCAAGAAGAATGCAGTCAAGCCCCGGCTTGGGTCGGAATATAAATCCAGTCCCGGTGCCGGCCCATCTCGTTCTGAACCTCTAGAAATAAGTAATCCACAAACCACGCTCGGAACGAGTATTAGAAAGGAAAATTGGGCCGGGCCTATGAAGAACCTTACATCGAATAACCAAAAGATTTGCTCACAAAATTTTGTAAAGTTAAACAAAAAAATTCTAAAAAAAAAAAAAATTCTAAAAAAAAAAACGAGTTTTTAGTGAACTTCGCTCACTTTCATAGATGAGTTTGAGTTGAACGAGTTCGTTCCAAAAATTTTGAATTTGAACGTGAACTTGACTCATTTTTGAGAAACTGAGTTTGAGTTTGAATTAGTTCGTTTATTTTGTGAGTGTACCCAACACTGCACTCCAGCTATTATTACTCAACGACAGTATACTGTAACCGATTTCTTTTGTGTGTCCCTGTAAATGAATAAAAAATGCTATGAATGTCCTTTTATAACGTGATCGTAGTGAAATTCAGTGATTTATATCAGTTTCAGTACATTTGAAATAGCATCATGTCATTAAAATAACGATTTTTCTCCATATACCACAAGGTAATGGAATACTTTTGAGTGCCCCTGTAAATGAAGTATTAATCCTCCATACTTCATATACAATACCAAACATGCTTTGGTGACCCTAAATAACCTTTATCAACTGCATGAAAATCCGAGTATATTTACGGGAGTTAGAGCGTGGACAGACAAACCGAATGCATAGACACTTTTCAACTTTGCTGGAAAGTATTAAAAAGAATAAAGTAGGTATTGCTCAAAAAGTAGAGCGTTTTTATGTGGCCGACAAAATCCATGTGATGCGAAGCATTTAACCATTCATAAAAACGTCAGAGTTACGCACGATCGGATAACATCTATAATCGGATGGCCATGTAATTTTTATGTTATTGATGTTTATTATAGAATGTTGGGTATTTAAAAGGAAGTGTACAGCATTTATAGTTCGTTTACAGGGACATACAAAAGAATTCCGTTACATTATAGTCTAGTTGGGGAAAATGTTTGCTGTGCATTTTATTGATGTTACGATATTTCAAGCATAATGAGATTGATATGTATCACAGGTGGACTACAAGATGCATTCTCAGGAGTATATAATAAGTAGCATTTGTAGTTCGTTTACAGGGACGCAAAAAGATTTTCATTACTTTATGATATACGAGGAAGATAATTTGCAATGCGTTTTAATGATGTTAGGATTCTTCAAACATAAAGAAATTAAAAAGGATCACTGAAATGCACAACACGTTTTCTATAGATTATAGAGTGCGTAGCATTTATCGTTCATTTACTTAGACACGCAAAAAAATTCGATTACAGGACTATGATAGGTAATTGCTGGAAAGGCATTTTCCGCCGTGATATGCATTTTTAAACTTATCTAATTTTTAGCGTATGTGGTATGTACAAATTCTATAGATCATATACAGAGTTGCACTTTTCTGACTTTTTTAGACTGTAGATGATAGATGGTAATTGACAAAATTGAGTTTTCAAATGTGTTATGTTTTTTCTAAATTGTTTACTTGAACACCACCTTCCAACTTATTAAAAGGTGAAATTTTGGTACAATATTTTGAATGTGTTGGAAAGTGTTTCACAATCTATACTTCACGCATTTTTTTTTTCTTTAGCAAAACACTCTAATTATCCTTTTCTTTGAGACAGAAAGGCGTCAGCCTTACAGAAAATCGTGCACTTAACTTATAAAAGTCTGCACGGTCCTAAATTTTCAGGGCCGCCCCGGCCAAAAATCAATGAAATCAGACCCGGCTTGGTCCGAACCGACTCAATTCTACAAAAAATTTCGATTTTTCTTAACATATAATTCACATTCTTATAACGAATATTGTATACTACATATTTCTAAAATAGTACATGCATACAAAAAAATAATTATTCAGGAAAACAATGTAAGTCTGATCCCGGACCGAGCCTGCTGAAAAAATCAAACCCGCGCTCAGACACCATGTCCGATACCGATCTCTTACGCTATACATGTTATAGTTCAGTATTGATGTTGTCAAACTATCACCGACTTTTGCGTCGTGCAACGCATATATATTTATTCTCGCCTTAGTCATACCCATTGAAAATTGTTTATATTTTATCGGCTTGGCTTGATCCTTTGAAATTGTTTTGTCGGGCCGGTCAACCTGCTTAATTTTTTGTGGGTCCGGTTGGCCCGTTTAATTTTTAGTCGACCTGACCCGTTTGAAAATTTGCTCTCATTTTGCCGGGCCGGGCCGAATACGGGAATTGGGCCAAGCTCGGGCCCGTGCAGACCTCTACTTCTAATAAATTTCATAAAGAGAACAATCAGCTGAATTCAAATTATAAAAATGATACCAGATTTCACACAAAGTATTTCATTAAATTTATAGTATCTCTTCTTGAAAAATGTGCTCATTATACAAAAGATATAAATCAAAATATTGATGAAGATGTTATTAAAAAAAAAAGCTGTTTTTTTTTCAACTTTGTCTATCTGATATTCCGAAGATCCAATGTTTTTGTAGATCCAATATTTTATCTCAGAAACATATCAAAACTTAGATTGCGTAGAGCAGGTCTGTCCAACCTTTCAGTTATTAGGGGCGCAGCTCAGCTGTTGGCAAACAATGAAGGGCGCCATTATTCACAAGACTGAAAACGTACAATGTTATCTCACTTCGGTAGTGTTACTGACTACACTCGTCTGTTGCGATCGATGCACATGCATCTCCACAGTAGTAACTATATCCACATTAGGGATGCACCGAATAGTGATTTTGGCAAAATACCGAATATTCGGCCTACAGATGAACAGAATACGAATATTCGGCTTGCCGAATAGTAACTGTTAGGCCGAATATCGGCCGAATATCGAATATTCGGCCGAATATTTTTATATTTCTAAGTTTAAAGGCATTAAAATGTCAAATTTTAAAACAATTTTTCACAATATTAATACAGAAACTTACATTTTGATAAACAAGAGCTTTTTACAAGTAAACTTTATAAGGAAAAAAATCTGCTTTGAGTTATTTAGGAAGAGGATAGTTATTAAATTTTGTTAATAAATAATTTTTTTAATTTCATGGCTACTTCTGTGAATTAAAACAAAAATAAATAAAATTTTCTTAAATTCTAAAACAAACATGTTAAAATCAAGGAAAACTAGTATGTTGTGGCCATCACAAAACTTCCTTCTATATAAATCACGTCAATTAAATCATTTAAATAGTACAAGAAATTACATCAATTTAGCACAAATTCATATCAAAGTATATCTGAATTTGAAGTTGGATGAAAATTCGTGCATTAGTTCTTGAAATAGAACTATAGCGGAAATTCTGAAAAATGTAGCATAGCAGCGCAACCTATTGTGCGATTTACACCAAAACATAATCATAAACAGCAATAATTTATATCAAGATATACCTGAATCTGAGGTTTGATGAAAATTCGTGCATTAGTTATTGAGACAGAGCTATAGTGAAAATTCTTAAAAATGCAGCATAGTAGCACCACCTGTTGAGCGATTTACACCAAACTGTACAAAACGTCAATTCATATCAAGGACTAACTGAATCTGAAGTTTGATGAAAATCCGTGCATTATTTCTTGAGATAGAGCTATTGCGAAAATCGTGTAATTCCTTAAAATGCAGCATAGCGGCGCCATCTGTTGGGCGATACCCATCAAAACGTTACAAGCACCAATTCATATGAAGGAATAACTGAATCTGAAGTTTGATGAAAATCCGTGCATTTGTTCTTGAGATAGAGCTATTGCAGAAATCGCGAAAAATGCAGCATAGCAGCGCCACCTGTCAGGCGATTTTCACCAAAAACTAATCAGCACCAATTTATATTAGGGACTACTATAATATAAATTTTTATTAAATTCCATTCATTAGTTCTTGAGATAGAACGCCCACAATATGTGTGTCACATACAAACAGACAGACAGACAGAACCACAGACAGACATTTTGTAAAAACATGTTTTTCGGAATCTCGGACCCCTAAAACGTGTAAATCCATCGAAAACCGGAAGTCGAAAATTTTCATGAATCCAATACTTTCTTCTTGTAAAGATAGAAGAAAGCAAAAATTGGAAGAAAAACTTTACAGAGTCATATACTATTCAATTGTCAGGAAGAGACCAAAGTAAAAACTAATTGGATGTGCCAATCCCAAAACTTTCTTCTATCTTATACATCTTAATATTTCAAAAACTAGTTACACATGTTAATACTTCAATATTATTAGTTCATTACTATACCAACTTTGATTTTCGTCTTAAATTCCTGCTTCAGTCAATTAAATGAACTAAAAACGAGTTAATCTATATCATGATATTTGATAAAATTAATAGTTTTTCCTTACTCTGTTATTATCAGATGTTTGCGAATAGCTGGCTTAGCAGGAAGTGAGTTCCCCCCTTTGCACGAGCCGCCGATGGACAATAGAACTACGAAAAATCAAGAAAAGTATACAAAAATCGCAATCACAGAGCCCCTTTACCGCGCGATATTTCCAAATTCAAGGAGGACCTGTTGGCCAAAGCCAAAAACATGCACAAAAAATTTGGTTCAATTGTATGCATAATTTTATACACTTTTTGATTGTACAATAAAGAAAATGGTACAGATATCGTAATTATAGCGTCCCCTTTCAGCGGAATTTTTCCAAATTCAGGGAGGACCTTCATGCCATGACCAAAAAGAAACACAAAAAATTTGGCTCAATTCTATGCATAACTTCATATACTTTTCGATGGTACAATATTCAAAATGGCACAAAAATCGCTATTAAAGCGCCCCTACCGGCGAATTTTTTCCAAATTAAGGAAGGACCTGCTTGCCATATCCAAGAACTTAAAATAAAAATTTGGTTCAATTCTATGCATAACTTCATACACTTTTCGATGGTACAATATGCAAAATCGCTATTACAGCGCCCCCTAGCGTCGAATTTTTTCCAAATTCAGGGAGGTCCTGCCTACCATATCCAAAAACTTAAAATAAAAATTTGGTTCAATTCTATGCATAACTTCATATACTTTTGGATGGTACAATATTCAAAATCGCACAAAAATCGCTATTACAGCGCCCCCTACCGGCGAATTTTTTCCAAATTAAGGAAGGACCTGCTTGCCATATCCAAGAACTTAAAATAAAAATTTGGTTCAATTCTATGCATAACTTCATACACTTTTCGATGGTACAATATGCAAAATCGCTATTACAACGCCCCCAACCGGCGATATTTTTCGAAATTCAGACAGGACCTACCTGCCATATCCAAAAACTTAAAATAAAAATTTGGTTCAATTCTATGCATAACTTCATATACTTTTGGATTGTACAATATTCAAAATCGCACAAAAATCGCTATTACAGCGCCCCCAACTGCGAATTTTTTCCAATTTCAGGGAGGACCTACCTGTAATATCCAAAAACTTAAAATAAAAATTTGGTTCAATTCTATGCATAACTTCATATACTTTTGGATGGTACAATATTCAAAATCGCACAAAAATAGCTATTACAGCGTCCCCTACCGTCGAATTTTTTCCAAATTCAGGGAGGATCTGCTTGCCATAGCTAAAAACTTAAAATAAAAATTTGGTTCAATTCTATGCATATCTTCATACACTTTTTGATGGTACAATGGCGACAGACAGACGGACACACGAACAGACAGACATTTTCTATAAACATGTTTTTTGGGATCTCTGACCCCTAAAACGTGTAAATCCGTCGAAAACCGGAAGTCGAAAAAAATTTCGATTACAATACTTTCTTCTATTGAAGATAGAAGAAAGTAACTAGTCGGATTGACTTCAAAATTCGTTATCACTTTGCCAAAATTAAATGGCAATCTATGCTCATCATAAGGATTCTAAAAAAGATGAAATTCTGTGCATTAGTTCTTGAGATATGACTATCGCTGAAATCGTGTAAATCCAGCAAAATGCAGCCGAGCAGCGCCACTTATAGGGTGATTTACGCTAGAACCTAATCATCATCAACTTATGTGTCTAACTGAATATGAAATTTGAGAAAAATTCGTGCATTAGTTTTTGAGATAGAGCTATTGCAAAAATCGTGAAAATTCCTGCATAGCAGCGCCACCTATTGGGTGATTAACACCAAAACCTAATTAGCAACGACTTCTGTCAACGTATAACTAAATCTGAAGTGTGATGAAAATTCGAGCATTAGTTCTTGAGATAGAATTGTTCTAAATACAGCACAGCAGCGTCACCTATTGGGCGATTCACACCAACACGTAGTCAGCATAATTTCATATCAAGGAGTAACTAAATCCGAAGTTTGATGAAAATGTGTGTGTTAGTTCTTGCGATAGAGCTACTGCGAAAATAGTGTAAATCCTGCAAAATGCAGCATAGCAGCGCCACCTGTTGGGCGATTTATACTAAAACGTAAACAGCACCAACTCATATCAAGGAGTAACTGATTCTAAAGTTTTGTAAAAATCCGTGCAGTAGTTCTTGAAATAGAGCTATTGCGGAAATCTTGCAAAATGCAGCATAGCAGCGCCACCTGCTGGCCGATTTACACCAAAAACTAATCAGCACCAATATATTAGGGACTACCTGAATA
Source organism: Maratus speciosus (assembly GCA_963932465.1). Taxonomy (NCBI): domain Eukaryota; kingdom Metazoa; phylum Arthropoda; class Arachnida; order Araneae; family Salticidae; genus Maratus; species Maratus speciosus. Next base: position 316,539,212 of record OZ010788.1, on the reverse strand, counting down.
TAATTTTTTATTAAATTCCGTGCATTAGTTCTTGAGATAGAGCACCCACAAAATTTGTGTTACATACAGACAGACTCACAGACAGACATTTTGTAAAAACATGTTTTTTGGAATCTCTGACCCCTAAAACGTGTAAATCCGTCAAAAACCGGAAGTAGAAAATTTTCATGAATCCAATACTTTCTTCTTGTAAAGATAGAAGAAAGTAATAAATAAATAACACAATCTATTCGAATTTCAAATGGTGGCAACTAAGCAAGAATAACTTTTCTTCTCGCTTTTATTTAGCAAGGAAATTTTTAAATGTATCCTAGATCAGTGTCTGGATTAGGCAATCACTTTCAGAGATTGTAAACATACAGGTTAGGTTGCTCCTAAAATCTTGCAACAAACTTTCAGAGGAGATAATATGCTCAAGACAAACATTTTTTGAACAAGAAACAACATCTCAGTCCATTTATTCCATCAAAATTACAATGCATTCAATCAAAAACATTGAGTGTGTAACTACAAGCCGAAACTAAATTTTCGTTCACAACTTTATCTATAATGAAAATATTTTAGAGAGATTTGTTTCATATTAATTTTGCTTGTATTAAATGTGATGATATCATTGCAAATGACTGAATTTTGGCCATTGACACAGTATAAATATTTTCAACTGAATTTTGAATAAAGGAATGTCTAGCTCAGGGACGGCGAACCTATGGCACGCTGCAGATTACTTTTTGGCACAACATAGATTCAGGTTCTGTATCAAAATATAGTATAATTTTACAAAATGCATTAATTACTCTAGATGTTGTCTCTGTTTATTTGAATTCGATTGGTTCTGTTGTTGTCATTGTTATACAGATTAAAGAAACTTAAATATAATTTATCCCAATATCTAGCTCAATATTGGGTCACAAAATTTTAAGAATAAGAGAGAATTAGGAGATAATTGCAAAAGAATGATTCAAAGGTGTTATAAGCAAAAATGCAGATGGTAAAATTCTGTCAACTCGGAATTCAATTCCTAACACTAAAAGCGGTAGATTCTGGCGCTTCCTATTTTGACGTTTTTTTCTGCGAGACATTCTTTTCGGAAATAATATGAAAAATTAAAGTAAAAACATCTTGTCAAATGAGTGCAATTCAACTTACATTCTCTTAAAAATATTTAAGTAAGAAGCTGATATATATTATTTAGCATCTAATATGAGACGAAAAGAAATAACATTTTTAAAATATTATTTCTAAATTACTTCTATTAAAATATTATTTCAATTAAAAATTTCTAAAGTACAACATCAAATATTACCCACATTTTTTAAATGCTAAAAACAAAATGTTAAATAATTTTGATCCATTATTATTTGATCCGTTAAAATTTTTTATTGTTTGCACGTCATGATCATGTAAAATATATTTTTGGAAAAATTTGGCCCGTGGATGTGAAAAGGTTCGCCGACCCTGGTCTAGCTCATAGTTGTTTATATGGTCAAAGGTGACTGGCCACTTGCGATTTTAGACGTTTTGTTAAATATCTATAAAATACAAGAGGAATTAATCTGGAACTCCAGGTGTGTAAAATGTATAGTATAGATAGGTCATATATTTCCGCGAAGATTTTTTTCCTGAAAATTCATAGGGGACCGTCAACAAATTGAAAAAGAACGAATATCTTTTGGATAACCCTGTGAAAACTAATGTAGCAAAAGCGTTCAAACTGTAGATTATGATTAAGTGTCTTATTGTAATAATCTGTGTTCATTTTTATGAGGATAGCATGTATATTCGAAGAGAAATTCAGGTTTTCATAAAAATAGTCTCAAATTTTGCCAAGTTTTTTGCTTATAATTTTCAGAGTTCTTATATTAAAAAAAAGTTCTTAACAAACAATATGACAAACAACATTGTACACAATACTCTGCAATCAGAATTAAAATATAGTAAAAATTGTATGAAAAATGAGCAGGTTCACTAAATAATGTTTCACTGCACATGCCCGAACTCAATTAAAATATAATGCACATAATGTGTTAGCTAAATGTATAGAGCAACTTTTATAAAAGTCTCAAAAACATAGCTTGAAAATTGTGAAAATTATCGTTGATAGAATAAGCTCAAAATCCTTTGCTCCCAAAATGAAGCAAAAAGATGAGGGGTTGTATCGATATATTCATTGATTAGTGCCAATATAGCATACACAATATTGCACACACTACTGTATTTGGCAGGGTTGGGCGGTATTTATCGCCTGATGGTTTTTACCGTCTTTGGAAAAACATGTTTTTACCAGGGTTTTTACCACCTATGAAAAAACTTATTAGTTTGACTATTTTTGTCACTTATATGAAAATTTATCTACCAATTTTTCATTTTCCCACGGGTGAAAGTTTTTTGAGTACTTAATATCATAATTCCATATAACAATATTCACCTAATTTAGTTTCTGATTTGGTAAGTGAAAGAATACTGTACGAAAATGGTGGTTTTTAAGGAATATAAAAAGTCTTTAAAACTTTCGTCCGTGTTTTCCTTTCACAAAAATTTAAAGATATTATTGTACATAGACTATAGACATCATTATTAAGCCTAAAAATTATTATAACTGTTATTATGAGAATACACTTTTCAATATTTATTATATTTATCTTAATGGAGACTAGTTTACTAATTTTTACTTAAAGCAAAAGGAAAAGAAAAATTATAAGTACGCTTTTATCACACTTAAAAATCTTAATCATTTTAATAAAAACCAAACACTTACAAATATTAATTGCCGTATAATGTAGTTTGTACAAATGTTAGTAGGTACAGTCGTGGAAAAAAAAAAGTAAACACCCCCTACTAACTCCTCAACAAATTATCGTAGAAGAAAGTTACTGGTACCGAACGATTGGAAATAAAGTCTACTTTTAAATGATGTATATAAAATTTGCTTAGAAGGCCATCTACATATTAAAACGAACCATAACTTTGTTTTTTTTTCAATAGCAGTACCCAATTCTGACAGCATAAATGAACTCTACACCCTTCAATTAGCCTAAAAACGAATTTTTATGCAATTCGTACCATAAGTTTCCGAGAAATTAATTATTTTAAAACGAGCTTATTTTAAGGGCTGTATCCAAATTGAAGTCCCGTACTGGATTGTTCACCGAGAGAGCCCCTTCCTTGATCAAGGCACCTTAAGCGCCACTCAAGGAGTCAATGAAGCGTGTTAGATTACAGTATAAGCAGAATAAATTTCAAAATGTCTATTCACTTCCATCATAGACGGCCCATTAAACCCTCATTTTGCCGTTTTTTAAGCATAATTTGAAAACTACTTGGAATAAAAATGTGAAATTTTGGAATTTCCATAAAGCAGGACTTAATAAATCTAAATCCATCCAAAAAATTGTAGGTTGCAATTCATAATTTTTTCGAATATTAATTTCATAATTCATAATTCATATCATAAAATTATAAAAATTGCAAATTCAGCTTATTTATGTTTGGGTATATTAGTATTATTACTACAAAAAAAATTAGCACATTAGGAGCATAATTTCGGGAGATATAAATAAAAATATGAAAATGTAATTTAACATTAGAAGCACTAAATTTTGAATGTTTATAATTCAAAAACTTATCATTCAAATGACTTGAAATTTGGTGTCTAGGCATAGTTTGAACGGAAGATTTGAAATATCTCGTTAAAATTGGGCATTGCCATTGAAAAAAATGAAGTTTGGATTCGTTTTAATATGTAGATGACCCCTAAGAAAATTTTATATACATCATTTAAAAGTAGACTTTATTTCCAATCGTTCGGTACCAGTAACTTTCTTCTATGATGATTTGCTGAGGAGTTAGTAGGGGGTGTTTACTTTTTTTTTTCCACGACTGTACATTTTAACAATCAATGTCCTTGGAGCCTCTTAGTATTCTATAACTAAATACAAGCTTTATAAGCTTTCTGTGCACCAAGTCTATTTCTTAATTTACTGTGGTTATGTGAAAAGTTCGAAAAAATACGCTGTATGAGTGAAGAAGTACAAGGTATGGTTATGGTGTGAAGATTCACCATTAAATGTATGAATTAGGGATTTATTTCTTTGTTACTTAACGCTTTCCACCAAACTTTGGCTTTTGCATATTTTGTTTTAAAGAAGCTCCTTGGAAATGGTAAGAGTATAAATGGAATGGAAACCTACTTTGTGAAACAGATAGTAAACATCTGTTGTTCTACTTATAGATCGGGAATTGAAAATATGATAAAATCTCTATGATTAAAGTGCTGTATCAGTAGCTTTGGAGAACTAATTATTTATTTCCAATCTCTTTATATATATATACAGGGTGCAATATGTTATCTATCGCCGGCCTTCAATTTCTCAACCGTTGGTCGTAGACATATAGTTCCAATTACAAAAACGTTTCAAATGAGGTAAATATTCATGTTGTGGCATTATTTAAAGTAAAAAATCAATTTTATAAAAATTACGAAATCTAACTTTTTATACGGTCCCCCAGTCCCTGTAGTAATATTTAGTAAAAATTTACACATATCATAACAAATATAACACAAAAAGTTTGACATCTGTACTACAAAAATTGACACAGTTATTAAATTTCAAAGTTTGGGATTTTTGCACATGATTTCGTCTTTCCTTGAGGGATCAGTTAAAAGATGAATTAAAGTAATTCGAGATCAAAATTAGGGTGCAATGTCCTTTTTACGGCAAAACCACCTTTAGTCGGTATCAACAAATCCGGGTATCACCAAAGAAGGTTATTTCATCTAAAAATTTGAGCTGACTTTTAAGGGTCGTATACAAAGCGAAGAATGAAAAATTGAAATTAAACAGAAAAAAAAAATACCAATTTATTATATTATCAGAAAACGGTCTACTATAAAAAATGAATACATCAAATGCCGGAATCTACTAGAGATACTGCTCAAAGTGTTCTTCATTGGTGGCAATGCACAATTGAATGCGTCCTGGACACGTTGGAGCATAGCAGGTAACTGTTGGACAAGCAAGTATGATGTGCAGCTCCATATCAACCAGAGAAGTAAGCTCAGTCACATATACTCTGCCTTGATGTAACCCCAGAGGTATAAGTCCATGGTAATCAAGTCGACTCTACTCGACTACCATATCCAATGACCTGCTGGCCGAATTCGGTGGCCAGATACACACGGACATTTGATGCTTTATGCGGAGGGGCCCCATCATGTTCAGTGTTGAATTCAGACACTTTTCTCCGGGAGGGATTTCTTTGGCTCCGGCGGGGGACATTATATAGTTCCGGGGGGGGGGGGGGATTGTACTTTTTGACCATCGAAAACATAAAATTTCAAATATTCCGGGGGTGACATCTCAGTGCTCCGGGGGGGGGATGTCCCCCCCCGGGCCACCACCTGAAATCAACACTGATCATGTTGAACCCAAACCCAGCATGTATGTCGGAGATACAACTCTTTATACCAATCACGGACCGTGTTTTGTAGTAGGTGCCTGTAACGATCGGCCGTTTAAGTTCTATAGTACTTGTATGGGTCGAACAACATTCAAACATCAAAGTAGGTAGAATCGATAACCAGAAAATAAACGTACTCACTAAGGACTAGATAAATGGCAGCGGAATGCAAACGACCAGCCGAACTATAACGAGCATGAAAATTGGGATTATTCAAATTACAATAGTACCGCAGCGCCACACCTTCGGGATAAGATACGAGTCATCTATCAGTGAACATGCTAGTCAGCGCTGAGATCGTGATGGCCAGCTACGCATACATGCAATATGCCGAAATGATACTTATTTATGGTGAATGTCAAACGAATTCCAGAGAGGATGCGAGTGTTTATTCAGAACGTGTCCCCAAGTCTCTACAGCCAACGGATGAAGCTATAACTGATGCATTGCACCATCTTAGAGAAACCGGCTCTGTTCCACCACGACCTAGAACAAGTAGACGGGCAAGGTGTAATGTTCAACTGACACCGTAGGAGGTGCTGGCATTCGCCCTTTTAATTCCACAATTGAACACGGCGGAAATAAGCGAGGCATGTGGTCAGCATGTCTGGAATTTGTTACAAGAACATGATGCACTTCAATACCATCCAACACTGGTGCAAGCATTGATGCTGGGTAACCAAAAACGACGATTTGATTATTGTAATTTCATGCTCAACACCTTAGAAATCCGTCGTTCCTTTGTGACATTCTGTAAACAGATGAGTCAATGTTTACACGGGGTAGCATTGTGAACGTACACAATGTACATTACTGGTCTCTGGAAAACCTCCACATCGCCCGCACAGTACGACACGTGTGGTGCGGTATATGGGAATCCTAGATTGTTGGGCGCATCTTCTACGATGGGACCTTAACGGCCGATCGTTACCTGCATCTGCTACAAAACACGGTACGTGACTGGTATGAAGAGCTGCCTCTCCGACATGCATTCCGGGTGTGGTTTCAACATGGTTGAGGCCCTCTCCGCTCCGCATAAAACATCAAACGTCCGGGCGTATCTGGCCACCAAATTTGGTCAACAGATCCTTGGGTATGGTGGTCCGGTAGAGTGGCCACCGCGTTCACCGGACTTGACTCCCATAACCTTTGTGGTTACATCAAGGCATAGGTCTATGTGACGGATACCACTTCTCTAGTTTATCTGAAGCAGCGCATCATCCTTGATTGTCGCACAGTTTGCACACCAACTACACTCTAATATGCCCAGGACTCAGTACTGTCACGCATTCAATTGTGCATTGTCACCAATGGAGAACACTTTGAGCAGTATCTCTAGTAGATTCCGGCTTTTCATGTACTCATTTTTTATAGTAGACCTTTTTCTGATATTATAATAAATTGATATTTCTTTTTTATTTTTTATTTCAATATTTCATTCTTCGCTTTGTATACGACCCCTAAAAGTCAGCTCAATTTTTTAGATGAAATAATCCTCTTTGGTGATACCCCGACTTGGAGATACCGGCTAAAGGTGGTTTCGCCATAAAAAGGACATTGCACCCTGATTTTGATCTCGAATTACTTTAATTCATCTTTTAACTGATCCCTCAATGAAAGACAAAATCATGTGCAAAAATCTCAAACTTTGAAATTTAATCACTCTGTCAATTTTTGTAGTACAGATGTCAAACTTTTTGTGTTATATCTGTTATGATGTTTTAAACTTTTACTAAATATAACTATAGGGACTGGGGGACCGTATAATTTCTAATTTTTATAATTTCATAATTTTTATAAAATTGATTTTTTACTTTAAATAATGCCACAACATGAATATTTATTTCATTTGAAACGTTTTTGTAATTGGAACTATATGTCTACGACCGACGGTTGAGAAATTAAAGGTTGGAGATAGATAACATATTGCACCCTGTATATATATAATTTATAAACACATCAATCGCATGAAAATAGAGTTTTTATCAATAATATTAAAATAAAGTTTAATGACTAGTAGAGTTTATTGTATCCTTAGGTTTTTACCACTTTTTCCCAGGTTATTACCATGATCTGGTGAAAACCAGTTTTTACCGGTAAAAAGCCAACCCTGGTATTTTGGAGGGGAATAACGGATTTTGAGCTTATTCTATCAGCGATAATTTTCAAGACTTTCAAACTATGTTTTTGAGACTTTCACAAAAGTGGCTCTATACATTTAGCTAACACATTATGCAAATTATATTTTGATTACATTCGGGCATACGCAGTGAATCATTATTTAGTAAACGTACTCATTTTTCATACAATTTTTATTGATTTTTAATTCTGATTGCAGGGTATTGTGTACAATATTATTTGTCATATTTTCTGAAAATAACTTTTTTTTTATGCTAGGACTTCCCTCAGAGGGATTAGTCTGAGCGATATTGCTGAGGACATAGATTTAATAATAACATGTGGAAGCAAAGAAAGTGAGATGTTATCTTTAATTGTCCATATACTGCGATAAATTAAAATGATGAAAATAAACGAATCGTAGAATTACAAAATCTTATATATAAATTCGCATACACTGTTTAAAAAAATGGGAAATCAAACCATGCAAGACAGCCATGCATGGATAAAATTGAAAGTACGCAATATATTAAAAGTAAAATAGAAAATGAAACACTAAATTATCTTATATCGGAATTTTAACTGTATAAATTGATGTCAAGAGCATAATCAGACGCTCCGCACCAATTTGAGAAACGTTAAATGACAAATATATGATGTTTTAAAAGAATGGACTATACTTTATATGGTGTGTGCTCCCCCGGAATAGTTAATATTGTACAATATCTGTTTTCCACGGATGCAATGGGGTTGTCGATAACAGTTACGGAATTCTCTCCTCAAAATGTGATATAGTATCAGAGTACCGCATACATTAACAGTGGCATGCAATGCTTCGTTAGAGTGTGTTTTAGATATGCTCGATCGGATTTAAATGATGCGTGTATGCTGGCCACTACATACGCTGTATTGTTTTGTTTTCAAACATATTCTGCACAAGTTGAGCTGTATTTAGCATGTATTAAATAAAAGAAATCGGCAATGATTGCAACATAAAGTATGACACAAGATCTGAATATATCATCTGCATAACTTTTGAGCTGTCAAAGTGTCATTTGAAGTAATTTACAAATCCATACATATTTATTCAGCAAATCATGCAAGCTAACAAACATACGCCAATATGAACCCGATTATGAAATTTCACCAGAATAAGTTAATATATAAAAAATTTACTAATGATAACTGAAAATATGACCTTATGATAAAATGTCTAGAAAAATGAATCAGATAAAAAATTCCTATAACATTTAAAACGGTACTTCCCTCTGTTAGTGGCCTTGGCGAGAGAGAGAAAAGCCTAGAGAAGGAACACTTTAACAACTTTCGGGCAACGTTCTCACTGTTTCATACAGGTCTTTATTCAATATTTACGCAATTTGTTTAATGCTAGGTGGGTATCTATCAGTTTTGTTGCATTTAAATTGCGTATTTTGCGGAGGAAATGCAGCATTATGAAATATTTAAAGTTGCTATACCTAATAATTTCAAATTAATGGTAATTGAGAAGAAATTTTTCTATTTCTGTGTTACTGCTGAGCCCAAAACAAAATTTCAAGATTTTGGGCTCAGCAGTAACACAGAAATAGAAAATTTTCTAAAGTTTTTTGTTTCTGCACTGTTTTATATAGCGACATTTTTAGAAATTGTTCTATTGCGAGAATTTACGTCATGATCAGCCATGTCAATTTTCATGTGTATATTCCTAACAATTCCATGTACATCGTTACTTAGATCACCTTTAGATCCTTTTCCGCTTTGTTTAGTCTTTCGATTTTTTAGAATTCGTTCTACAACGAGCATTTACATCTTATAAATTACTACCATGCCAAAGTTCTAGTTTCTAACCCCAACAGTATCCCAAAAATTTCAGTATTCCAAATAAATCATAGTTTAGAACCTTTCTAGAAATTTTTACGTTTATCCGTCAAATTGAACCTTTTAGAGAGCGTTCATTACGGTTACTTACATCTTAAAAGTAACTACCGCACCAAATTTAAAATTTATAATCCAATCAATATCGCAGAAATCGTAATTTTAGAACTTTTTTGCTCCTGCAGTGATGTAGGTTCTTGCACTGACATAAAATACAGCCTTTTTTTTTCGGAGCAGAGATGGCCACCAACATTTTTTTAAGTTGACTATGTAGTTTCAGAGATAACACCTCACAAACGTACAAGCATTAATAATATTATACACTTTATAATATTATAACGCTTTATAATATTAGCATTACATGTACCGATACAAAAGCCATTTATCTGTCACAAACTAAAGTGCCCGGCGTTACCTAGAATTTGAAGGATGTTTGTTCTGAAAAATCAATTTCAAAATTTAACATACAACACAAAACAAACATTAAGAAAAGCAGTCGAAATGTTGTATGAATGAATCATAAGAAAACGCTTTATAAAATGGATAAATGTATATAACAGACGCAAAAGAATACAGCTATAAATGAACTTATTTCCATTTATAACTGGAGCAATAATGTTAAAATACGCCAATATTTCCCTAATCGAGTTTTTATCATGCTTCAATACATTTTTCACACTCATATGACGTTATACTACATCCAACAGGTCCTTTATATTTCCAATATGACTTAAAATTTTCCTCTTTCACGTGGAAACCTTGAAATAGAAAAGTTATGAAGTTATATTCACTTTCATTTAAATTCGTCAAACTATTTATTTCATTTTCATTTTTCACGTGAATATCTTGCAATAGAAAATTAATTGTTGATGTAATATTTGTATGTAAATAATATATGTATGTAAATAATGTAAAGTTTTGATCTAATATTCACCTTTTTTAAAATTCGGCAAACTATTTATTTCATTTTCATTTTTCACGTGGAAATCTTGCAGTAGAAAATTAATTGTTGTAGTAATAATTTTATTGTGTATTTTAATTGTTGGCAACTGCTATAACGAAAAATGTTTAAATTTGATGAGAAATTGCTGTTAAGTTGGTGGTTTTTTATTAATTAAAAATTAATTATAAATTATTTCGATTCCAGATTACTTTAGTTGCCTCAGCCATGTTTTAATACACATGTACTTATCTTTTCACAATTTTGGCTTCCAAATTGTGGATTTTTATAGAATTACAAACAGACAGATAGACAAGTTTTTATTTTTATATATCCCTCTATTCTAAAAAAAAGTAACGAACGCTATCACCGCCGCCGCCGGTTTTGAATTTTTTGTGACCGGAGGTCTTTCTTCGTGAATGTTAAGGAAACTATTGCATACAAAAATATGAAAATAGGTGGTATTATAGAGAAATGTTTGATCAACACGCTGATGCATACAGTTTTCAAATAGAAGAATTATTTTAAGAGATATTTAATGCTAAAGTTGGACAAAATCTTTCATTAAAAAAGTTTTATAGGAGCAAAAACTATACATGGGAATTTAATCATTTTTAGATCATTTTATTCAATAGAAGATCCCGGTGTGCAGATTCCATTAATTTTTTTAATTTGACTCATTTTTTGAGGTTTTATTTCTATTTTAAATTCAAATATTCAGCATTTCAACAGATATTTTTTACATATTTTAGAAAATGGAATTAATTTAAACTGTTGCCAACTGTATAAACAGCGCAAACAATAATGGTTGCTTCAAATAAAAGAAATTATTTACACGTTACAATTATAAACAAAAAGAAAACCTTCAAATTAGAATTGAATAATTAGGTATAAAAAGCAGGCACTTATTGGAAATTACGCCATAAAAACTATATTTACATGTGAATTTTAAAAGAGAAAGGATATTGTAAAATAAATTCATTAACATGCGTTAAAAGTCTTAAATAGAAGAAATTACGTCACATTACACTTATTATGCAAAATGAACAAAAAATAATATCGGAAAGCAGTTTAAATTTAAAAATTGCGCGAGACAAAATATTAGAGGTTAAATATTAGGCTTTTTCAAAATTTTATTATTTGTCGTTTGATGTGAGGTGTTCAGCTATAAGTATGCAAAATTTTATGTCTCCAACTTAATTAGGGGCTGAGTTAGAAAAATTGTTTTAGATACACAAGTTAGAGCCCAGAGGGTTAAATATTAGACCTTTTTCAAAATTTTATTATTTGTCGTTTGATGTGAGGTGTTCAGCTATAAGTATGCAAAATTTCATGTCTCCAACTTAATTAGGGGCTGAGTTAAAAAAAAAATGCTTAAAATACAGAAGTTAGAGACTGGAGGGTTAAATATGACTTTTTCAAAATTTTATGATTTATCGTGTTATCGCAAGTGTTCAGCTATAAGTATGCAAACTTTCAAGTCTCCAACTTAATTAGGAAATGAGTTAGAAAAATTGATTAAAATACATAAGTTAGAGCCCAGAGGGTTAAATATTAGACTTTTTCAAAATTTTATTATTTGCCGTTTGATGTGAGGTGTTCAGCTATAACTATGCAAAATTTCATGTCTCCAACTTAATTAGGGGGTGAGTTAGAAAAATTGTTTAAAGTACACAAGTTAAGAGCCCAGAGGGTTAAATATTAGACCTTTTTCAAAAAATTTTTATTTGTCGTTTGATGTGAGGCGTTCAGCTATAAGTATGCAAAATTTCATGTCTCCAACTTAATTAGGGGCTGAGTTATAAAAATTTCTTATAATATACAAGTTAAAGCACAGAGGGTTAAATATTAGACTTTATCAAAATTTTATTATTTGCCGTTTGATATGTGGTGTTCAGCTATAAGTATGCAAATTTTCAAGTCTCCGACATATATAGTTTCTGAGAGCTGGCTCTGTGACAGACGGACAGACAGACAGACAGACAAAGGAGTGAGACAGGTAGGGTTTCGTTAGATGAACGAAACTCTAAAAACATGCTGCGGATGACTGTCACAACATCCTAAAATTACATTACCATCAGCGATCTACCAATCCCGAATTTAGTTTATATTCGTTTCATATATTCTTATTCTTTTGTGCGGCCCTGTAAAATAACTATCAATAATATATACCGTAAAACCTTTGATTAGCGGACATCTCGAGACTGCAGAATTTGTCCTCTATTTGGAGGTGTCCGCTACTGAGAGTAAAACATGTACAGTTATTTAAGTGTTGGTAATCGAAAAAATGTCCGCTAAATAGAGGTATCCGCTAATCGGGTATGTCCATTATGGAGGTTTTACCAGTAAAACCTCTGAATAGCGAACACCTCGGGAGGGCAGAATTTGTCCTCTATTTGGAGGTGTCCGTTACTGAGAGTAAAAAATGTACAGTTATTTAACCCCTTGGGGACGAGCGACACGTATACGTGCCGGAAATAGGCCTAAGGATCCTCGTTTATTTTCACCAGTAAAATTTTACTGTAAAATTTGCCTTATTTAATCCGAGCATTTTCCCGATTTGAATAGGCACAAACTTCTGTTTTTTAAAACCGGTAGCAAAGTAATAAACATTTCGTAAAAGGCTCCCGTCGCGAAGGGGTTAAGGGTTGGTAATCGAAACAATGCCCGCTAAATAGAGGTGTCCACTAATCGGGTGTGTCCGTTATGGAGGTTTTACTGCATAATATAATAATATCATCCTTTTCAAGAAAATTGCATGCTGTATGATAGACAGACAGACATCCAGAGAAAGATAACCTCCCGGAGCAATAAACACTCATGTCTTTTGTTTTAATCATCCACAATCGTTTCTAAATTTCGTTATACGAGTATTAAAAAAATCTGTTCATTTCCACTCGATAGACTGACAACTACCTTTTAGCCTGAGTTTTTAGCCGGATTTAGCCTGTTGTATGTTATACAATAGGCCAGATTTTATACAACAGGATAAAAACGGTCACCGTGGTACGGAGTACTGTATTATGATTTGTTTGCCCACCAAAACTGGTTGCCACGGGTTGTTGCAAGGTTTGTGATCACGTGGTTGAAACTGATCTATTCAATATTATTACTGCGTGCGTATTTTTTTTATTTGCTCCATGTGTTCAAACCAGTTGTGTACGAATACGAACGCATCCACCGGTGAAAGTGACGCACACCAAATTTCTGTGACGTATGCAGATAAATTGAGCTTTTTTATCAGTTTTTTTAATATAATTTTTAAACGGTTTGGAACTTATTTTTCATAGTAGGTGCATTCAGTAGGTGGCCCTAATAGGTACCTTCTGGTGCAATCAGAAACGAAATCCGACAAATATTTTTTGAGTTATGCTTGACGAAAGGTTTTTATTAGGCTTTTTTTTAGTAGGACATGGCGTTAATATCCATCGTAGCTGTAATGTGTCCGGATAGTAATATTTCGCTGAATATTAGCCTTCGCTTCGCTCAGACAATTAAGAACTACAAATTATAAGCAAAAAACTTGGTAAAATTTGGGACACTTTTTATAAAAACTTTAATTTCTCTACGAGTATACATGCTATCCTCATAAAAATGAACATAGTTTATTACAAAAAAGCACTTAATGATAATCTACAGTTTGAACGCTTTTGCTACATTAGTTTTTATAGGGTTATCCAAAAGATGTTTGTTCTTTTTCAATTTGTTGATGGCCCCCTATGGAGTTTCGGAAAAAAAATCCTCCCGGAAATGTACGACCTGTACTATTCTGTTTGCACACCTGGAGTTTCAGGATAATTTCTCACGTAGTTTTCTAGATATTTAACAAAACGTCTAAAATCGCAAGTGGCTCACCTTATAGTGTATGAATTATGGCCATATAGTGTATGAATTGTGGTAATTTTCAGCACTTCTCATCGTGATATCATATTTCACAGAAAACAAAGCAAGTCTGTTGAAAATATAGTTATGATATCTTCATTATTGTTAAAGTAACAAACGACAATCCAAGTTTGACCTCGAGTGGTATGAGATACACTGTATTTATGACTGAATAAGTGGATTGAGCTTATGCTTTCCTGTACAAAAAATGTCTGCCTTGATGTCCATTATCGACCCTAAAAGTTTTTCTATTTTGTTTAGAAACACCTTTTTTTTTCTTTTAATAAAGCAAGAAACAGATTATTTACCAGATAAAGTTCAGGAACTTGCATTTGTTGATCATTAATTCCTATGAAAATCCTCATTAATGGTTAGTTTTCTTAAGTGATACTTAACAAACCGCAAATAAATAATGTAAAAGCATCCTTTTTTTATTTAAATATGATTCGATTTCTGATTATTTGGAATATCCTTATAAGTTAAGAGTTAAAAGTAGAAGTTGTGTATGGTTTTTAAAAATATGTTCTAAAAGGATTTTTTTTTTAAGTATTCGGCAGGCCGAATAGTTTGATATTCGGTCAAACCGAATATCGAACAGATACCGAATGTTCGGCGCATCCCTAGCTCATATAAGAAAAAAACCGCAGGGAAAATATAAATCATAATAAATTTAGAATTACATATCTCTGAGAGAAGTTTATGTCAAATCTTTTGTAGGATAAGGAGATAAAAACCTTAATGCTGCCTGCCTACAATAAAAAAGCATTCAAATGTTAATATGTCTTTAAAATATTTTTAAATATGAACTTTTAGCTTTTAAAAAAGTTAGCAACATGAAACATTCGAAAGGCACACACTAGAGGTCTGCACAGGATCGGGCTTGGCCCGTAAGGACCGAAACTAGCCTTTTTGGCGCCCCCCTCCCGTCTCCATCACAAAGTATATTTACAAAAAAAAATTTACTAAGTATCTAATAGACAACTTATTTTTAAATTTAAAATATGTAAAACCCGAACTATGTAATCAGTTTGATTCATTTAAAACCTTGAAAACGGAATCAAAAGGAACCGAGTTGCATTTTAATCTTTTTTAAACATTTATATATATATATATATAGGCTAAATATCTAAAAAAATGGTTTCACTAAGAAATTTACTTTGTGCATTCCCCTCTCGTTTGTTTTTATTGTCCCGGGCAATCATCGCCCATGGCAAGACTAAAAAAAAAATAATAATAAAGAAAAGAAGGAAGCTCAATGCTGCCCAGCGGAAAAAAACAAACAGTTTTCATGGAATTTTTTTTATCTAATAGAAAAGTCAGACTGAGGGGTCGCTTCTCGTTTGGTAGTTATCCGTTGACAGAGTGTACCACAATAGCGACTGACCTTGAAAAACGGTAGTGATTTTCCTACACAGGGAGTGATTTAAAAGATAGAAGGCAAAGGCATGGTACTTTTTGGAATGGGAGAATGAAAAAAGCCTAAGAGGACAATTCTTTTTTCTTATTCATTTGCAATTTTGTATTGTAGATGAATCTTTTTATCTATTTATTGCATTTGGTTCAGTTTTCCTTTTAAATTTTCCGGCTGTGAGACATTTTTATACAAATTTCATATATATATATATATATATATACATTCTTGTATCAAACGTCAAACAAAATCTTCATTTTGGCGCCCCCTTCACCTTCTGTTAAAGCGGCGCCCGAGGCACGTGCCCCCTCCCTAGTTTCGGCCCTGCCTACCGGCCCGACAAGATGGAAAAATTTCCAACGAGCCGAGCCGATAAAAAAATTCGGCCCGATATAAAAATTTAAAAGGATCAAATTAAGCCAATAAAATGTGAACAGTTTTCAGTGAGCGTAACTGAGGCGAGGATAAGTATAAATAAGCTGCACTAGCCGATGCTTGATTGACAACAACAGTACAGAAATGTAACATGTCCAGCGTAGAGATCGGCAATGGCAGTTGCATCCTGTCTGAATCAGGCCTTAATTATTTTAGCAGACTCGGGGGGGGGGGGGGGGGCAGGATCAGGCTTACATTTTCTTTCGACATACTCGGCCCTCATGGCGTGCTGGTACTGATGATATTCTGTGGCTTGCGAACATATAGTAATCTATAATGTTAAATTTTCCCATAAATATGTATGCAGTACTCTCGAATATCCCAATTGTATGCTAAGAAAAATCAGTATTTTCTATGGAAATTGAGTCAGGTCTGATTTCATTGATTTTTGCACGGGCCGGCCCCGGGCTGAACTTTTAGTTTTTGCAGCAGGCGGGCCAAGATAGTTTTCGTTCGGGGTGGGTCTGGAAATTTCGGCCCGTGCAGACTTCTAGCACAAACACGCCTTATACGATGTGCATGCATCTCATAGAGATAGTCATGCCCGTGTAAAAATAGACTACAGAATAATCAAGGTAAATTTATAATTATATGTATCTGAAAGTGGTTCATCTCAAACTTTGGTAGGGTGAAGAAACAAAACATTGATCCTACAATATAAAAAGCATGCAAACATTAATGATTAAAAATTTGTAAGCATTTTTTTTTAAATGGTTTTTATATCTCTCTATTCTAATAAAAAGTAACTACCGCTGTCACCGCCGCCGCCGCCGCCGCCGGTTTTGAATTTTTTGTGACCGGAGGTCTTTCTCCATTAATATTAAGAAAAATAATGCATACAAAAATATGAAAATCGGTAGTATTATGCAGAAATGTTTGATAAACACGCTGATGCAGACAGTTTTCAAATCGAAGAATTATTTTAAGAGATATTTAATGCTAAAGTTGGACAAAATCGTTCCACTAAAAAAGTTTTATAGGAGCAAAAACTATACATCGGAATTTAATAATTTTTAGATCATTTTATACGGTATAATTTTCCGGTGTGCAGAATTCATTTATTTTTTTAATTTGACTTATTTTTCGAGGTTTCATTTCTATTTTAAATTCAAATTTTCAGCATTTCGAGAGATATTTTTTACTTATTTTAGAAAACTAGGGGGCTCTGCCCCCTACGAGCTACGCTCGTCAACCCCCGTTCAGACACCGCAGACTCTAACAGCATGCTAATTTGATCGCCTTTAAAAAGATTTCGGAAGATTGAATTATAATTTGAATCTGACAATTATAATCTGACGTAATTTTAACCAAACTTTTCTTTCTCTTTTTAATATTCACGTCAAAATACTTTTGTTAGAAATGAAATATTATGATCATCTTAAAATGTCAAGTAAATGTCTCGCGCAATTTTTAAATTAAAACTGTTTTGCAATATTATTTTTTGTTCATTTTACCTAATAAGTGTAATATTACGTAAATTCTCCTATTTAGGACTTCTAACGCATGTTATTGAATTTATTATTTTACAATATTCTTTCTCATTTAAAATTCACGTGTAACTATAGTTTTTATGACGTAATTTTCAATGAGTTCCTGCTTTTTATATTTTTTGTTTATAATAGTCACATGTAAAATAAATTTTTAATTTGAAGCAAACATTACTGTTTGCGCTGTTTATACAGTTGACAACAGTTTAAATTAATACAATTTTCTAAAATTTGTAAAAAATATCTCTCGAAATGCTAAAAATTTGAATTTAAAATAGAAATAAAACCTCGAAAAATTATTCAAATTAAAAAACTAACTGCAATCTGCACACCGGAAAATTCTGACGCATAAAATGATCTAAAAATGATTAAATTCCTATGTACAGTTTTTGCTCCTATAAAACTTTTTTAATGGAACGATTTTGTCCAACTTTGGCATTAAATATCTCTATAAATAATTCTTCGATTTGAAAACTGTCTGCATCAGCGTGTTTATCAAACATTTTTCTATAATACTACCGATTTTCATATTTTTGTATGCAACAGTTTTTTTAATATTAACGAAGAAAGACCTCCGGTCACAAAAAATTCAAAACCGGCGGCGGTGACAGCGGTAGTTACTTTTTTTTAGAATAGAGAGATTGTACTAATTTAACCTGTTGCCAACTGTATAAACAACGGAAACAATAATGTTTGCTTCAAATTAAAAATTTATTTACACGTGACTATTATAAACAGGAAAGATACTTTAAAATTAAAATTAAATAATTGCGTATAAAAAGCAGGAACTTATTAAAAATTACGTCATAAAAAGTATATATGTGAATTTTAAAAGAGAAAGGATATTGTAAAATAACAAATTCATTAATATGCGTTAGAAGTCTTAAATAGGAGAAATTACGTCATATTTACGTCACATTACAGTTATTACATAAAATGAACACAAAATAATATTGCAAAACAGTTTAAATTTAGAAATTGCGCTAGACATTTATTTGATATTTTGAGAGGATCTTTTCAACTATTTTTGTTAGCAAAGCGCAAATAATATTTCATTTCTAACAAAAGTATTTTCACGTGAATATTTAAAAGAGAAAGAATAGCTTGGTCAAAATTACGTCAGATTAAAAACGATTAATTTAAAATGTCTCATTTAAAAGAACTTTCTTTTCACTTTGTTAAAAAATACCAAGAGACAAAGACTCTGTTTACGTAATTCATTTTATATTAGCTTATTTTGAAATGTTGTTACACGTTTCTACGTCATCAAATTATTTTTATTTCGACATTTTATTTGTATTTTTATTAATGTTATACTAATTTATTTGTTATTTCGTTATTCAAAATAAAAATTATGTCAATTTGTATAATTTGGCGAAATGGGTCGACGGGATAATAATGTAGTACCGCAGCGGATTTGGCGTGAAAATTTCCCAATCAAAGAGAAATGAATAGAAATCTGTTTATAGGGAGATCGCCACTGTTTTTTAAATTATAATTCAATCTTTCGAAATCTTTTTAAAGCCGATCAAATTAGCGTGCATTTAGAGTCTACGGTGTCTGGACGGGGGTTGGCGAGCGTAGCTCGTAGGGGGCCGAGCCCCCTAGTTTAAATTAAAAAAAAACTAGTTGATGGAAACATTCGAAAGAGCACACAGTGGGACGTTTTGACGATCTAGGTGGACAAAATTATTTCGTTGAAATTTAATTAGTTTTTGCTGTTCTTTTTAATTTCATCACTAATAAAATGCTCAAACAGCGAAAAATATTTGGTTATTTAACAACGTCTTAAAATAAAAATACAGGGTGTCCACTAAAGTCCGTTCCCATCTTCTTAACTGCCGAACGACTGCATCTATATTCATAAACGTGGTGTTGTGTCTAGGTATAGTAAAGAGGCTATGCGCTGCTAGATAAGACCGCTTACAGCACCACCTGGTGCAAAATGGCGGCATTAGCGTTCCTATCGCGAAAACGGTTCGAAATATAAGATAAAAGCAGGGGCGTCGCCATGGGGGGGTATGGGGGGGGAGCCTCCCCCCCCAATATTTGTGAAGTTGGGAAATTTGAGCTTAGAGTTGGGAAATTCTGGATTTTTGAGACATTATGAAATTTTTATTGTTTTGGTGATTATTTTTCTGACTGAGTACTGTAACAGTAAGCAAGTTAAATTATCAAAAGAAATACAAAAAGAAATAAGCCACACTCAATCTATCATTGATTTTTCAGTTCTACAAAAATATTATACATCTACCAGACCTAAATTTCTCTACTCCTATCCACCAACAGCTGACTATCCAGTTCCTTTATTTCCTTCAAAACTTTGTTCCTTTCTCAAAAGCCCCACCAGTGGCTGAGAGGTTCTGCTCTCGAAGCTGGTAGACAGGAGGTGCTGGGTTCGAACCTAGTTGCGCCCGTCGGCCTAACCATTTCGGAGTTTTCGTGGTTTTCTTCGAAACCTTGGATTTCCATGCGTAAATGCGGATTAGATTCCCTTAGAAAGACCCCTACGAAGGGCACTCCCCCTAGGGCCTATATCCCAAGAGTAGATAATCGGCCGTCAAAAATCAACCATCAACCAACCTTTCTCAAAAATTTCACCCTTCCTCCCTTTTCCCTCCCAAAAGAGAATCCAGCTATTTTAATCCAAAGGGATTGCAGCTTCTTTTGAAAATTGGAGATCACTTGTAGCACAACAGATAGGAATGTAGTCACCTAATTGAAACAAGCTGGGCAAGAAGATTTGATGAGTTTTCACAAATTGTACTAATTTTGCGATTTTTGGACAATATTTTACTCATTCTCGTGATTTTTTTGCCCCGAAAATTAGTTAACCCTTCGCTGTCAAGACAAAAGCATTATATGAGCAAATGTGAATATAAGAAGTCCTTAGTTTAGATAAATTTGCCACATTTTCCTTTATTTGTGTGCGGAAATATATATATGTCCTGTTCATTTATATTTATAGGGGTTTATGAAATTTTAAACCAAAAGTCCAGTGTTGTGTGTTTAAAGCTGTTCTAAAAAATGACTATAAATCTTAGCACGAAAGAACCCTTCATAATAGGAAAAGAGTTTTCGTGCAAGATTTTGGAGCATCTAAAAATCTATTCGAGGATGAAAAAGGTAAAAAAGTGGATGATTTGAATTTTGAACAGAAATATGACCATGAAAGCAGTCCATCAACTGAAGAAAAAAATCGACATACAGGTTGACATAAACACTGACAGGTTGCACTTGAATAAAATTTTGAAGAAATAAAGATTTCCTTATAGACAAGTTCATAAGCAATTATGAATATTAGGATGTGATTGAACAAACTGACTTCTGAAAGCACCGTGGGAAAACGGTTTCACCAAATGGAATAGATAAAAATAATAGCATAGCAATGGACATTGA
This sequence comes from Maratus speciosus, assembly GCA_963932465.1. NCBI lineage: Eukaryota > Metazoa > Arthropoda > Arachnida > Araneae > Salticidae > Maratus > Maratus speciosus. Next base: position 316,518,208 of record OZ010788.1, on the reverse strand, counting down.
TACACATAAGTTTTACAGGGAAGAGTTATAAGAAATACAAGAAAATTTCGGCAATTTATTAATGGGCTTAAATGACAATGTTTCCTATATCAGGAGAATATTGCACCAATACATTCCATATTTAAATTACAATTGTGCAAGGCAAATTTGAGTATCACTAACTTAGAAAAGTTAATAATGTTTCCACCTGGATATGAGAAACCGGATGTACATGACTTATAGAGTCAAATAGAAATAAACCAAATCCCAACTCACTTAACAAACCTTCTACTCATGCCATGAAATTCAAAGCTATTTGGGTCACACTGTCAAACTATATACTCGTACTCGTACCTTAGCATTCACAGCAGCTTATCTTTTTGGCGTTGTATTTAATGAAAGAATCTTTAGTCAAATAAAAATTTAAAAAATATATATTGCAAGCTACAATGTGAGGTCTGACAGACTTGACAGCCTAATGCTTTTAAAATGTGAAAGTGAAATACTGGATTTTATTAAACTGGACGATGTTAGGTTAGCTTCATCAGGGTTAACTTCTTTGAAGACCAAACAAATCATTGAATTTCGACACCCATGCTCTTAGATGTTTGCAACCAAAATTCCAAACCCAAAGAGCTCAAAAGTGATACCTTTGGACAGTATACATCCAAGCCCAATAAAGAAGTGTAACCGAATATGAAGTTTCACTAAATTTCCGTGCATTAGTTTTTCAGATATAGCTAACGCGAAAATCGTGAAAAATACTGCGCAACAGTGCCACAGATATATGCAAAAACCTAATAAGCACTAAATTATGTCAAGGTTTAACAGAATATGAAATTTGATAAAATTTATGCAACAGTTTTTGAGATATAACTATCGCTAAAATCATGTAAATCGTGAAAAATACAGCATAGCAGCGCCACCTTTTGGGTAATTTACACCAAAAACTAATCAGCATTAATTTTTATCAAGGTATAACTGAATCTAAAGTTTTATAAAATTCCGCGAATTTTAGTTCTTGAACTAGAGCACCCACAAAATTTGTGTCACATTCACACAGACAGACATTTTCTAAAAACAGTCAAATCATGTTCAGGACCTTCTAAAACATATCAAACCGTCGAAAACCAGTTGTAGAATTTTTTTACGAATTCAATACTTTCGTCTTGTGAAGACAGAAGAAAGTAAAACTCGTGTTTGTTTTTTTATTAAACAAACCAATAATTAGAATTTTCATGTTTCTAGTTTCAAAATTTTTCTTTGGAAAGGAATTTTTTATGCATAAGCTTCATTATTATTATTACACACTTTGTGCATATCACTTTAGTTGAAAGTTAGAGGAATTTGTTTCAAGTTGGGAAATTTTCGAACTCTCCCCCCCGAAAAAATATCTGTAGCTACGCCCCTGGATAAAAGTGAATGACAAATTTGAGGAGCATCATCGGTTTAGTTCGAAAAGACACATTGTGAACATGAATACTAAATGAATCTCGTTCTGAACATGAATCTCGTTTATAGAAGAGATAGGGTTATCTCGAGATAGGAATTATAACTAAACTATTTTGCACCAGGTGGCGCTAGAAGCGGTCTCAACTGGTAGCGCATAGCCACTTTACTATACCTAGACTCCACCTTTATGACTATAGTTTTAACTGTTCGGCAATTAAGAGCGTGGGAAAGACTTTAGTGGGCATCCTGTATAATGCATTAGAAATAATGCAAAAATAAATAAAAGAAATGCAACTGCTACGCACTTTGTTTTCAATTTAAACAATGCTATTGCGTATTTCAATAACCTATAGTAATTTTGTTGAAATTTAGTAAAAATTTCTGCTTTTTAGCAACAATCTTTTCGCGATCTTTTGTGTCGCCTTGTAAAAAATGCATCATTTATACATTCGTCAAATTATAATTTAATAGGATTGTCATCGGAAAAACACGTTGTTTCCTCCGTGCATCATAATTGATAGTGAGAGGGCGCTGCAAGCGCTCTGGACTGAAAGAGGCGCGGGCGAGAATTCCCCGCCAGATGAAGTTGAGTAAGATGTGTTCTTAAGACGTAAGCGCAGTGTATCAACCGCTGCTAGTCCCTTTGGAATATTTTTGTAAATAATAAATGTTTTCGTTAAGTTTTGTAAATGTGGACAATCCATCGAGTACGCAACACACTTCATTTAGTATTTTTAAGTATTTTCTACAGTCCATTTTGAAGCTATCGCCGACAAAGTTTTTGGCCCTTCGAGCCGCAGCGCTCATTTAGAACACTGTTTATAGCAGGGTTGGCAGGTTTTTGACACATGTCAGTTTTTGACAGTTTAAACTGCAGTTTAATCCGTCATGTCAAAAACCCCTTGTCAAAAACCTCAAATACTTACAGTGATCTGTAAAATTTCACATTAAATGTCACATTTAAAATTCACTATCTATCTATATTATAAAGGACAAACATATCTGTGCGTAACGCATACGTCATTTTGCGAATGGCAGCACTTTGAAATTTGAAATAAAATTTTGGTTTTGCATTTTCTCTACTGCAAATTTTTAAACTTCTATCTATATTATAAAGGACAAACATATCTGTGCGTAACGCATACGTCATTTTGCGAATGGCAGCACTTTGAAATTTGAAATAAAATTTTGGTTTTGCATTTTCTCTACTGCAAATTTTTAAACTTCTATGCATCACACATTTTAACTTTTTACACCGTCGTATAAGGAAAAAAATTCTCTTTTAAATACTATTTGTTTGAAAGCTGTATCTCAATTTGTTTTTGAGATATTAATTTTTTTGTAGATTTTAATACAAATTTTGTAATTGTGGCAACTGAAGTACTCCATTTATATTGAAAGTAAAGGGAAAATATTCATGGTTTATTATTTTTATTCATTATATCCTTATTGATGCCATTTTCACATTACAAATAAAAGTAATTTTTTATAATTTTTGAACAGAAAATGATGTCAGACATTAAATAAAACACGCATTCTTCTTCATAAATCAGCTACATTTTAATATTTTTACATTACGCTGATAAATGAGTTTGAGGCGCTCGGCAAAATGATTCATTGGGTAAAAATGATATATTTAAAACAAAACGATATATATTTTTTTTTTGATAAAACTAAATATTTGACCAATACTATAAATGGCGAATACTATGACAACTAAAGTCAAATTTCTGAATTTTTTTTTCGCGGGTACTAAGATTAGAACTTAAGGTTTGTGCGAATGTTCACATGAAAAGTTGTATCGGACAAACGTGACTTTAACTTTGGAAATGCATTCATTAATAATCTAATCTTTTGCGCGTTAAAATACTTTCAAACTGTGAATTTGAGTGGTGCGTATGTAAATTACGAGAATGTGAAAATAACGTACAGTTTAGATTTTATGGGGGAAAATTTTATGATGTGACAAAGCGAAATCCTTTTTACTGATTTTTCATCCCGTAAAAACAAACATAAGAGCTCCATCGATAACTTCATCATAATTACTCATCTTGATTACGTAATCTAATACAGTTTAATTTTTCAATAATTTAAGCAGTTGAAGTTTGTAGAAATAATATTTTGGTAATTTTGGGTTTAAAATATTATTTGTTTTAAGAGTTAGACAACCAATGTAAGATGATTTTTTTGTTGTAATTATTTTTGTAGGTTTATTATAATTTCGATCTGACAGTTCCTTTCAAACATTTTAGTACGTCGAATTTCGACGGGTTGCAACTCGTTACTATAATTGTATAATTAGTATATAGTATTATTAATAATTACAGGGTTGGAAGGTTTTGACATGTGTCAGTTTATGTCGGGTTTAAACCATAGTTTAAACCGTCATGTCAGAAACCTCAAATACTAAATTGATCTGTAAAAATTCAAATTAAATGTCACACATGAGAACATTACATGTAATATTTTAAATTCACTCTTACTGTGTCACTCTATCAGTAATTAGTACATAGTAAAGTATTATTGTTAAGTACAACTTTTTAACAGAGTAAAATTTTATTTAGTTTTTTTTTTTTTTTTTTTTTTTTTTTTTGTAAAATTGTGTTTTTCTAAAAAGTAGACATTGAGCTCACCTGAGCTGTACATTTTTTCTCTTACTTAAAATCATTTTAATTTCGCTTACTTTTGAGAGCTTAAAGCATTAGCTAGCTTTTTTTATGGGGAAAAAAAACTTAGAAAAGTGTAGATTTTTTTGTATATATAACAAGATAATGTGCATCAATGTTATTCTAGTCTAGGCAATAACCATTTCATTCAAAATTGAAATTGGATTATTAATTTTAAACATTTACAAAATAAGAGAAGTAATTAAAAAAAAAAGCTTAAAGTCAAAATCTTTTTAAGACATGCTTTCTTTCAATATATAAAAATGTTTTCGATTTTAAAACTGAACAAAATTGGCTCGGTCATCTAAAAGAAAACTCCTGTAAGCCCATATTGAAAAAGTGCATAACAGAAGGGATCAAATCATGAAACCATACAATTGTTTGGCTTATACTTTGCATCCCAACCATCAGGGGCAAGGGTTGACTGCTGTATCAGTTGATTCAGCTCGCGCTTGAGCTACGGAGAGAGTTTATGGATGCTTACCCATACTGATTGTGTATGAAGCTAAAGAATCCCCTTTCCAATATTCTTATTTCAGTGCTATAGGGAGGACTCCACTGTTTGGTGGAAAGGTATCACAGACCTGCCAACTGCTACGAAAAAATCGTAGTTGCTACGATTTGGACCTATAAACTACGATGCTACGAAAATCGGTCTTAAACTACGATTTTTTGCAAAAAATACAAACGCATTTTTTGTTTCTAGTTGCGATTTTTATCCCACGCAGCATATTTTTCAGGAGGGATTTCTGTTATGAAATTTCCAAAATTTCAATAAAGATTTAGATAGTATTCATTTCCGAAAGTTAAAAAAAATCTGTTTAAAAAAAATGGCCATTAGTCTGAAAAAAATCAGGGCTGCAAAACAAACTTCTTAACATAAAACACTCTTTATGTATATTAACCAGGAGTGAATCGTGTTTCTGTAAATATTTATACAGGAATTCTCTTCCTTAGAAACAAGGGTGCCATTTTAAGAATTTCTGAAAGGGGGAAGGGTGTTTCTTTGAGGGGCAAGGTCGCACGATTTGCGAATTTCGTCAAAAGTTCATGGTAAAAAATGCAAATTTCAACAAAGAATCGTGATAGAAAAATATAAATTACGATTGTGGGGGAAAAAAATCGCGAATTTCGTGAAAATTTACTGCACTGGGCTAAAAGATTGGAACCAGACTCCTTTTACAAGTGTTAAAAAAAAAAAAAAAATCTGCGAAACGAAAAGAAACTTTTAACAATCGTATAAAAAGTTTCAGAGGAAAAAATTTACTATATTGAGACTGAAACCTTATTCCTTTTACAAATGTCAAAAGATGGCTGCGTAACACGAAAAACCAACCAACCAACCAACCTCCAGATTAATTTAAATTTTGTGTGCTACGATTTCTCATTTTCAAAGGTTGGCAGGTCTGGTATCACTAAATGCAACAGCTTTTTGAGCCTGCTTCAAAACTTGCTCATCTAGCAATGCTTTTGCTATCAAGTACTACTAGCTCAGCATCAATTAAGAGACAGACTATTTTCTAACGCTTCATACACTCTAAACTCAAAAATCTTTTGGGTGTAAATAAATGTGCTAAACAAGTGGTGTGCTGCAGCATGCTGTGGGGTAAAATTGATCCGGATTATTTAATTGTACAAAATTATTTTCTTCTGGTTTGAAAAAAAAAAAAAATATTTTATTGCAAATAATATATTTTTTAAATTATTAAATTTTAATAAAAGATCACATAAATCATTGACTTATTTAATGTTTATCTATTGTTAAAATGTTTTAGTATGTTACATGTATTTGGCAGTTTTCGACGGTTTAAACCAGTTTATGACAGTTTCCGACAGTTTAAACCAGTTTTTGACGCTTGTCATGTCAAAAACCAGTTTTTGACGTCAAAAACCCAACCCTGGTTTATAGAATCAACGCCCTGGGATTACTCGAATAACCTTGTTATAGAAATTATAGATATAATGCCTGTTGCTACTCCAGTGATTTCAGGAACTGTGGTCCTGAATCGAAAACGTGGAAATATACGCGGCCAGGTTACGAGAATATCAAATGCATTGAAATCGGAACTCGGCCCTAAAGAACTGGATTTGAAATTAAATTCTCTTCAAATGTTAAAAAAGAAAACTGATGAATTAAGGATGAATTAACTGATGAATTAAGCCGATGAGGATTTACAGGAGTTTGAAAATTCCTTGACCGAAATCGAAGAACAGTTAGAAGCTATCGAAGTAAGTCTTCTTGATTTAATAAAGCCTAGTATTTCTAATGTTGAAAGTCATAATAATAGTAATGATAGAGGCAGTTCTAATGAGGCAAAAATCAAATTGCCGTCAATTAATCTACCCCAATTTTCGGATCGTTACACAGAGTGGATGAATTTTAAGTTACAATTCACCACTTTAATTGATAATAACGTTAAGCTAAATGATGCGCAAAAGCTGTATTATTTACAATCAGCCTTAACTGGCCCTGTGAAACAATTACAAAATATTGATGATTCTTATACTTCTTTATTCGAAGCTTTAAAAAAAGATTTTAAAACAAAAGATTATTGGTGAATAGTCACATTTCAGAGTTATTGAGTAATAACAAAATAAAAATTGAAAACGCGAAAGAAATACGCAATCTGGTAGATAATTTATTGAGCCACTTAAGAGCCTTGAAACAGTTAGGACTGGAACATAACAATTTATCGGAATCTATTGTAATGTATTTTGTTTTACAAAGAATTGATGACGAGTCAAGAAAGGCTTTTGAAATGTCTCTTAATTGTAATGAATTGCCCGAATGGAATATTTTTATTGATTTTTTACTGAAAAGAGCACAAGCTTTAAAAATTCCCTGCCGGCTCGGGCCTACAGGCGGAGGTAGATTTCGATGTTAAGTACTAAATTCTCCAACAAAACTTAAATCAAGATTAGAGATAAAACCCGGTTTCTTCACAAAGAGCGAGCTGTAGGGAGCTAAACTTTTTGTGAAAATTGTAATATACACGAATACACACACACATATATATGGAATAGGTTAAAAAATGGCTACAAAAAATTCAGAGAACTTTAAAGTGTTAAAATATGTTAATATTTCCATAGTCGGGTTTTTATCATGTTTTAATACGTTTCATCAAACTTACATGGCGTTACATATTCACCTGCTGAGGTCCATTGTATTTCCAATATGACGCAATATACATATTTTTTTAATTCGTCAAACTATTTATTTTGAGTTTTCATGCTGAAATCTTGCTCTAGGAAACTTATGACGTAATATTCAATTTGTTTTCAATTTGTCAAACTATTTAATTTTACACGTGAAAATTTTGCAAAAGAAAAGTAATTGTTGTGGTGAGAATTTTATTATTTGTTTTTTTTAATTGTTGGCAACTGCTATAGCGAAAAACTTTTATTTTTTTCCTGCCATTGTTGTGTAAGAGCTGGTTTTGGAACAGATGTCATATTCGCCCCATATTGGCGCGATTTTTTTCGGTTGCCAATTTGGCGAAAACATCAACAGCATAAACAACATAATCCGGGTTACCACATCAAGCAAAATAACGACACTTTGGCGCAAGTTAAGTACCTGTTGCCTATATGATATTGGCGACAGAAAAAAATCGCGCCAATATGGGGCGAATATGACATCTGTACCCTGGTTTTATCAGAATCATGTTAAGACAGTATTCAAAATTTTGAACCCTCCCCATTTCCACCCTCTTGGGCCGATTTCGCCCATTTTCAATCCCCGCCGAGATATTAGCCATCTCAAAGTTGTTGGCGAGTTTGAAGACGATTCGTGCATAATTGCGACTTTTATCGTGCGGACAAAATTTAGTACATACATACATACATATATATATATATATATATATATATATATATAAACTTTTTAGGTGGGGGTGGTTTTGGGCTCCTGGAGTCCTATAATGAAAAGTTATGAAGGAATTTTTCAAAAGTCGCACCATGGTAACGACTGCAATAAATAGTATTTCTTACGAAATCTACCTAAAAATGTACAAAAATAAACAGCGTTACGAAACCAAGGTTTGAAATGACCCCTAAGCAAAAAAGTTTCGTTTTACAGAATGACAAACTTAACTGCGCATTTTATAAACAATCACATTTGATTTTTCGATGTCAGAAATATTTGGATTTACCTTTTCAAGAAAGATTGAATCAAATACAAAAATTACAGTTAATGCTATAATTATTTATCTAATCATACCGTTAATCGGTGTAATAAATTAAATAATAGATGCAAAACTTGTTTTCCTAATCACCATAGCACACTTCATGGAGCTAATTTTTCAAAATCTTATTATGAAAACAAACAAAGTAATTTTATTATGAATCAGCCTCAGATCAAAAATGAAGAAAAAGTAAATACTAATTCAGTGGAAATTATTTCAAGTGCGAAGACGCTTGAGCTGTCAAAATAATTATGATCAGAATTCTGACTCTGGCGCCAGCATATAACGCTTTAATTTCGACAGCTGTTGTTTATTTGAGGGAAAATAATGATTCTTTTTTCCTTTTGTTGCAATACTAGATACAGCCAGTAACATATCTCTAATTACTTTTTCCGCAGCAGACATGCTGGAACTAGAGAAATATAAAGTAAAGTCAGTGATTTCCGGATTTAATGATGCAATCTGTAAAATTAAAAACAGAATACATGTCGAAATTTCAAACAAAGATAGAACATTTAAAAAATTCTCTAACATGTTTTTAGTTCCTAAGATAACAGATTTAAACCCTACGTGCACCGCAGGGACTTCAAATCTGCACCTACCACAGAATTTGATATATGCGAACCCAAGATGTTTTGAACCTCAGCGAATTCAGGTGTTATTGGGGGCAGATGTATATTATGAATTGTTATTAGCTGGTCAGATAAAAATTCCTGACACTTCTATAACTTTACAAAACTCTCACTTAGGATAGATTGCAGGTGGAGTTATACATGATAAAAATGAAACTAAATATAATTGTCATTTATTAGAAAATCAAGATGAATTAAATTTGAAGGCCTTTTGGGATTTAGAGACATTAGGGAAGGGATGATCTAGATAATGTAACAAATGAAGATATCCTAGAAAGGTTTCGGGAAAAAGTGCGGTTTACAAATAACAGATATGAAATCTGTCTCCCATGGAAACGGAAGTGGGAACAATTAGACAATAACTGCAAGATAGCTGAAACACGGCTAGCTACTCTCGTAAAAAGAATGAAACGCGACACAAGTTTATATGAAAATTATCGTAAAATTTTAGATGAATACTTAGCAATGAAAATTATCGTAAAATTTTAGATGAATACTTAGCAATGAAAATTATTGAAAATGTTCCTGAGTCAGAAGAAAATTCTAACAACCCGATTTTTTATTTACCCCACCACACGGTATTCAAAGAAGACAGTGTATACACGAAATGTCGCATTGTTTTTGATGCGAGTTCCCATGAAGCAGGACAGTTATCACTAAATAACTGTTTGGACGCAGGCAGTAACCTAAATTCGAACATTTTCCATTTATTGATTTTTTTTTTTTTTTAGATTAAATAAAATTGCTGTTTTGGCCGACATAGAGAAGGCATTTTTACAAATTTCGGTCAACAAAAAAGACAGGGACGTTTTAAGATTCCTGTTTATAGATGACAATCCTGTCAACAGTGATGAGTTTAAAGTTATTATGTACAGATTCTTACGCCTAACATTTGGTTTGAACTCAAGCCCATTTATATTATCAGCCACCATCAAACATCTTAATAAATTTAAGAAGGAATATCCGGTAGCAACCGAAATCCTCAACAGTTGTATTTACGTGGATGATCTGATAGCCGGTACTGACACTGTACAAGATGCACTGAACATTTCACAACAATCACACAGAATTATGAAGGAAGCTAGTATGACGTTCCGAAAATGGATATCGAATAACGAATTAGTAATGGAATCGTGGGAGAAGAATGCGTTTAGTACTTTACCTCAGGCCTTTGAGGAAAATAAAACACATAAGGTATTAGGACTGTTGTGGCAACCTAAACAGGACATGTTGATGATGGAAATCGATAATTTATTAGAATTTCTGTGCAAGGCAAAAAATACAAAGAGGTTCGTTCTGCAAGTAGCAGGCAGAATTTTGACCCCATTGGGTCTCATATCGCTATTTACTATAAGAATTAAACGGTTGTTTCAAGAATTATGGAGTAGAAATCTAACATGGGATGAAGAATTACCCCCGATATTTCAAAGCTGTGGGAACAATGGTGTTCCGAGTTACCCCAATTAGCACAACTAAAGATTCCTAGAAATGTGTTACAGTTCCCTGAAGACTCTGAATATAAATTAATACTGCACACCTTTGCCGATGCCAGTCCCAGGGCATACGGTGCTGTCATATATCTACAAACATATTCCAAGACCCAATCTTCCATTAATTTGCTTACATCAAAAAGCAGAGTGGCACCCTTGAAAAAGGTGTCATTACCCCGGCTAGAACTTTTAGGTGCGTTACTAGCAGCGCGTTTAACTTGTGAGGTGAAGAAGGTGCTAGATCGCAAGGGACCATCTTCTATGTTTCTATGGACAGACTCGCAGATTGCCCTTTATTGGATCAAGGGGTCTGCAAATAGGTGGAAATCATTCGTGTTCAACCGTGTAAAAGAGATCCAATCGCTGACAGACCCATCCAGGTGGTTTCACTGTGCAGGGTCCGAGAGTCCTACAGACCTGCTGACAAGAGGTGAAAAATCTGAAAGTCTTATTCAGAATCACAAACGGTGGACTCGTTAGATATGTGTAATAATGAACAATCACTAGTAGTTCCAGATCAGGAGATCTATTTAACTGAACTAAAAAGAGACATAGTGAACAATAATTATGACTTTGCCACTTTATCTATTATTAATGACATTTCTATAATTGAAAACATTTTTTCATCTATTTATATAAAATCCAAGTCTCTGTGTGTCCCTCACTATTCCGGTAGGACCGCCTCATTGAAATGAGTAATTGTTGAAAAATATTAATGCAGGGTTACCACAGTAGCGCCAAATGTTAACCAACCTGGCGATAGCTGGCTAATTTGGCGAAATTCCCATTTAAAACCATTAATCTTTCATAATGGAGGTCACCGAAATTTAATTTAAACTCCACTCTTTTAGGATATTTTTTCGAAATCTATGGGTGAGAATTTAAAGTACATCTTTACATCTTCCTCCCGATGCTACTAATAAAATAACCGCCAATAGACAACGGTGTACTGTGTGAGCTCCTAACTGCGCGATTTTAATGTGCTTTAGGTGCTTTTTCCAGTATAGGTGCCTTGGCGAAAAAGGAAATTTGGTAACATTTTCCGGGAACCTATTCACTGTTTCATTTTATATACACGCGCATTTTTTTCGATATTTATACGATTTATTTAACATAAAAAAGCCGTTTCTCTAATTTTATACAGAAACAGATGTAATTTGTACATAACAACATCAATAATATACATATAAAACAAACAAAAACGCTCATCAAATTTGTTTTCATAGCTGTTTATATGATTAGACAACAAATCTCGATATTTTTTCGTTATACGGACACCATGCCAATATGTATGCTAATGCGCCAATTATTTCAAAATGCTAAAAGATATTTGTAATTTTATGCCAACAGTTTAATATGAGTTTTATTTTATTGCTTTATTTTATAGTAGTTATTTGTTCACTTATTTTAAGTATATATTTGTGATTTGATGAAATAGTTCGTAAAAGTCTGGAATTTACAAGTGTTATATTTTTTAAATGCTCACTTTAGTATCGACAATGGTTTTTCTTTTATTTTTCAAATGCTTCAATTCACGATTTTGCGCCAACTATTACGCTTGGCGACAATGGTGTCCGCATAACGGAAAAGTACCCAAATCTCACTTTCTGATGCCCAAATTACACCAAGCTTTTTTTAAAAAAAATGTCAAAGCCTCTACAGTGGAAAAGTACCAAACTGTCTACTATTTTGCGCTATACGTCTTATAGTGTGTACTATATGCAAGGGGAGTGGAGCGAAGAGTTTAAACATTAAATATTAAAGTTTCGGCACAGATGTCATATACGCGCCCCATATTGGCGCGATTTTTTTCTGACGCCAAGGTCATATACACAACGGGTACTTAACTGGCGCCAAAGTGTCGTAATTTTGCTTGATATGGTAATCCGGATGTTGTTGTTTATGCTGTTGATGTTTTCGCTATATTGGCGTCGGAAAAAAATCGCGCCAATATATGATAACGTATATGACAACTGTGCCACAGTTTCTACAAAGCAGTAAAAGACTAAAAAATTAAGAATAAAATAAATGCAAAATAAGACTAAAGAAGAAAGAAAAATCATGCGTTAAGCATAGAATATGAAACACTTTCCAACACATCCTAAATGCTTTAACAAAACTTCGTTATTTAGGGGAATAAGGTAAATAAGATAACGTTACTCCTTAGATATCCCGTCGATCAATTTCGCCAAATTATATAAATCGCCAAATCAACAGTAAAACATTAATAAAAATACAAATAAAACGTCGAATTAATGGTTTTATTGGCCATTATTGCATTTAATTAATTAATTAATAGCAACCATTATTGGCAATTAATCTTACAATTTGGCGACAGTAATTTGGTCGACGGGATAACTAAGAAATACCAAGATAACTAAGTAAACATTTTAGAAAACGCATAAAAAAAATTAAAAATTGATTTCAGCAGTTACCGTCCATAGCCAATAGTACCGTTATTACATGCCACTTTTTAGCTAAAATTTAATTTAAACTACTCTTAAAACTACTGAAATTACATTTCCAGATATTATCCTCCATAGACGGTTATGTATCCAATTCTTTGCGTGACCATGTATATCATTTTATGTATATTCTAGCAACATTTCTTAGGAAACTAAATGCAGTTCAGCGTAAAAATGCATAACTCCTTTAAAAACCACCTTTAAGCAATTTACTCTCATACTCAGTAACCCTTACGAATTCTTTTGTGTAGCCTTGCATATGAACTGTAGCATTTATACACACAGTATAGTATGTATAAATGTAGTGAAACATAAAAGCGCATATCATAATTAAAAATGCATTTCTAGCAATCATTGCTTATGTACAATACTTCGGAGAAAAGTTTCTTGGCGAGAAAGAAGTTTGCCAACGTATTTTCTGGCAACCTATTTACTGCTTCATACTCACAAGCAATTTTTTCATATGTATACAATTTGGCACAGATATCATATACGCGTTATCACGTATATACGTATATCATTGCCGCGATTTTTTTCCGAAGCCAATTTGGCGAAAACATCAACAGCAAACACAACACTCGGGTTATCTGTACAAGCAAAATAACGACACTTTGGCGCCAGTTAAGTATCCGGTGCGTATATGACATCGGCGTCAAAAAAAATCGCGCCAATATGTGCGTATATGACATCTGTGCCGACAATTTAATATAAAAAAAAGCTATTTACCCATTTTTACAAAGAAACAGAAGTAATTTTTGCACAGATGTCATATACGCAGGGCGGTTGGCGTGATTTTTCTACGACGCCAATTTGGCAGAAATCTCGCTTTCGAATACCAGTTACTTATATATTTTTCAATAATTTTCTATCATTTTGAAAAGGAAATAACTATAAATAAATAAAAGTTTGAATAATAACTATAGAACAAAGCAGTTTATATAATTAAAAAACAAAAAATAAAAGTAAATAAACAATTTATTAATAAATAAAAAACAATAGCCGGGTTGCCATAGCAGGCAAAATAACACCATTTTGGCGCCAGTTAGGTATCCCGGTTCATATCTGAAATCTGTGCCGTAATTTGTATATAAAAAAATTATATATATTTAGAAACGATTTTTTATGCATATAAGTGCATATATAAACAAAGATAAAAGGGTACTTTTCGGTTAGCCGGGCGCCAGTGTTTCATATACATATTTATATACATACATATATGTAAATATACATATATATGCATATACAAATATTGTATATAAACACATATAGATATATGTAAATATATATCTATAAATACATACATTTATATATACATATATATGTATATATGACACTGGCGCCCGGCTAACCGAAAAGTACCGATAAAAGTTCATTAGATTTGTTTTCATAGCTGTTTATATATTTTCTCAACATATCTCACTTTCTAATGCCTGAATCGCGCCAAGCTTTTTTTAAAAAGGCGCTATAATGGAAAAGTACTTAAATAAATAATTAACAGAAATAACAAATTATACAAACTAAAACTTTTTATTTCGAGATCAAAGCATTGTTTTTAATTTCGATTAAAAATACATATATCCTTGGATAACTTCAACTGAAATTAGTTTCACAGCTTGATATCTCATTCCATAAACCTAAACAAACACAAGTGATTCATTCATCGCGAAACGTCAAAAATATTAAATCATTGAGGTAATCATTCACAAAGTAAGTTCTCCAACAATCAATGGGCAATTTTCTAAAGACGTCATAGTAGGTAAAATGGTGGCGGTATCGTTTGTTTATGGTTTGTAATCACAAAGATTTAATTTTGCAATGTCTCTTAGTTACATTATTTTATTGTCATATTTATGAGCTCAGAACAAAAGCCTATTTTTTCATTATTTAGTTATTAAAGACGGAAAAAAATCATAAATGCATGATTTGAAAATTTTAAATAATTTTCTTTCTTAATACTAAAAAATAACATCGGGAAGTAACAGCGGGTTTAAGTTAAATAAGTTTAACTGTTTAATTCTGTTGTAATATTCAAAATAACTCTATTTATTAGATTTCAGTACTCAACATCAGGGCCCGATTAAACTTTGAAGTTAGAGGAATTACAATGTCATTTCAGGACCTTTCTTTTGGAGAAGCTTTTCTAAATTCCATATATACATGGAAAATCTTCAGTGTTAGAAATATTATTCCTAGGACTGACATAACACGAGAACGGCCTGCAATTTTACACAAGTTTTTGAAAGCTACTTTATATCAGATATTTTACTAAAAACTGGCTATTCTTTTGTTATAGCGGCCCACACTATTAGGATTATGACAAGTTGCAGCCAGTTTCGTCAACGTCGTAACCAAGATCGTGAAGCACACACATATAATACTATATAATACCATTTCATGAAATCGTATACGATAATTTAATAGTTTTTAACCTTACTTCAAGTGTGTTATTTATTTATTTTTAAGGCTCAACAATCTAAATTGTCCAATATATGAATTAAAAAAATGTAAACAAAGATTGAATAGACATGACCGCAAAAAGCCTCAAATCTGCATAGCACTTGGAACCAATCTGTGCAGATTAGTGGTCTTCTACTGCACACAGTTTTTCATAAATGTGTTTCGTTCTTAAAATGTGTTATTTTCATCTATCACTGCGGAACAAGCGAGAAAACTCATATTCTTGCACATAAGTTGTATATATCTTTATATCTAAATTTCCGTCATTTTTGACGG
This sequence comes from Maratus speciosus, assembly GCA_963932465.1. NCBI lineage: Eukaryota > Metazoa > Arthropoda > Arachnida > Araneae > Salticidae > Maratus > Maratus speciosus. The sequence continues at coordinate 316,502,607 of OZ010788.1, read as the reverse complement.
GCTACCTTTCTAGTTAACTAATAATTTCATGAAATTAACGCGCATAATTAGTTTTATTTTTAGATTTTTTTTATAATTGTCGTAATACCCAGAAAAGAAGAAGTGGAGCTTTAAGCCTTGAGGAGGTGAGGCAAGCCGAATTATTTTTAATTCGGTCAGCACAAAAGGGTGAGTTTCGAGAAGAAATAAAATGTCTCAAAAAAGGTAAGCCTGTTCCACACAAATGTAGATTACCTTCTTTAAATGTATTCCTAGGAAATGAAGGGTTAATTAGAGTTGGCGGCCGTTTATCGCATGCCGATTTGCCGCTTAACTCTAAATTTCCAATTGTGTTGCCTGCCAATCATAAGTTAACGGATATTATCCTAAATTATTTCCATTTAGGCCCACAAGCCTTGCTTTTCCATGTTAGACAGAAGTTTGGGCCACTTAAAGGCAAGAATAATTGCCGGAAAATTGTCCACAAATGTGTAACATGTTTCAAAAATAAGCCTGTTGTCAGCTCCCAGTGGATGGCCGATCTGCCAAGGGAACGTGTGACACCAAATTTTCTATTTTCGGTGACAGGCCTGGATTACTGTGGGCCCTTTTCTATTAAATTTCAAAATCAAAGGAAGGGCGTATTGAATAAAGTTTATGTAGTAGTGTATATATGTTTATGCACCAAAGCAATACACCTGGACTTTGTTTCAGATCTCACAACTCAGGCTTTTATAGCTAGTCTAAAACGTTTCTTTGGCAGAAGAGGGAAATGTGCAAAAATCCTAACGGATAATGCAAAAACGTTCATCGGAGCTGACATCGAGTTGAAAAAATTGCATAAACTGGTTAGTTTCCCAGATGAGGAGCTGTGTAACTTTTTAACCCAGGAAGGTATCAAATGGGAATTTATTCCTCCCAAATCTCCGAATTTTGGTGGCATCTGGGAGGCAGCAGTAAAATCGTTCAAGTTTCATTTGAAAAGGGTAATAGGTGATCAAAAATTAACTCTAGAAGAATTTTTAACCATACTAGCGGAAATTGAGGGAGTTTTGAACTCCCGCCCCCTTACCCCACTATCCCCAGATTTTGAAACTTTGACACCATCACATTTTCTTATCGGTAGGCCAATCACTTCGATCCCCGAACCTCAACTAGACGAGATTAATGAAAATCGTTTAGCCAAATGGCAGAGAATCACCAAATTTAGCCAACAAATTTGGAGACTTTGGAAACGCGACTATTTGAATAATCTCCAACAGAGGGGGAAATGGAAGTTTAAAAAAGATGATGTACAGAAAGGAACTTTGGTACTAATAAAGCAGGAAAATTTACCTTCCACCAAATGGTTGGTTGGTAGAATAGTGGAAGTTTTTAAGGGAAGGGATAATATAATTCGAACGGTGAATTTACGCTTGTCAGATGAGCGAATTTTTAAAAGAAACGTCAGAGATGTTTGTATATTACCAGTTGAGTAACAAATTTCCTTTCTTTCCTTAAGCAAACTCTAAAAAATATATTATTCTGTATTTAATCTAGTATTACAGTGAAATTATTCTTGTATTATTATTGTGTATGTAAGTTGTTATATCTTATAATTTTTTCTTGTATGATAATTTTTGCAAATTTATATGTTAATGTATATTGAAACTTGCATTTCAATCCCCGGGGGAGTGTTTCCTCATAATTGATAGTGAGAGGGCGCTGCAAGCGCTCTGGACTGAAAGAGGCGCGGGCGAGAATTCCCCACCAGATGAAGTTGAGTAAGATGTGTTCTTAAGACGTAAGCGCAGTGTATCAACCGCTGCCAGTCCCTTTGGAATATTTTTGTAAATAATAAATGTTTTCGTTAAGTTTTGTAAATGTGGACAATCCATCGAGTACGCAACACACTTCCTTTAGTATTTTTAAGTATTTTCTACAGTCCATTTTGAATCTATCGCCGACACACGTGTAGGCAAAGTTTCAGCTTAGTCAAATAATTGGAAGTAGTTTAAAATTGTCTTGCAAGATTTGAACTAATCTTTCATATGATCCTGTAAAAAAAGCGTACCTGCTACGTTCCATAAATTATAATATTGCACTGTCATCAGAACTACATATCTTGAGCAAAGTTTCATCTCAATCAGATTATTGAAATTGGTTTAATATTAACTTGCAAGTTTTAAGTTTAATTTTTGTGAAGCCCTGTAGAAACAGTATTCTAAACAAACTTCTACGTTCTTTAAATAATAATAATATTGTATTGTCATTCAAATTACACATGCATTCGTTGTTTTGGCTCAATAGGATAATTAAAAGTGGTTTAAATTTGACTTGCAAGATTTGAACTAAACATATATATACATGCACTGCAAGTTAATATGATACTTGTTTATTAATAAAAACTTAATGATCTGCAGACATCTGCAGGAATTTTTTTTAATTTTCAAGACTTTAGGAATGGCACTTTGATTTAAAAAAAAAAAAATGCTTATTGATGAATAATATGTTCAAAGTCAAGATGAAATTTGTAAACAACAAGGATCATCCAAAATTTCAACCTTTGAAAAAAGCGGTAAAGCTGGTTTAATATGCCTTATTTTCAAACAAAAATGGGTTAAATCTGACCTTGACAAACCTGTAACATTAGAACAGCAAACTCGTGCTTTCAAATAAAACAGAATAGTCACGACGTGCTCTCAAACTTAGAGGAAGCTAGTGCAACTTTTGAAACTCCCTCAAACCAACTGCGCAAATGGCTTCTTTACGGTCATAATTAATCGACACCTCGGATTTGTTCGATAAAACTCGTATGGATCTCGAAAATACAGACATTCAACTACCAGTACACGCGGTTTTGACAAATTCAGAGATAATCGGGAAAATGAATTTTGTCCACCTAGATTTTTAAAACGTCTCACTGTGCAGCCAATCCCCCCCCCCCCCATTCTGACCAGAAAATCAGAATTCTAACTTTTTACGACTACTCTTTCATCTTCACCTAACACTTCATTTATAATGGCTGTTTCATAATAATGGAAGCCATCAGTCTATCAGAAGAAAATGATCCATTCCAAAGGTGTAAGTTCGATTGAAAAATCTATTTAATACTTTGAGCAGAAAGAAGAGGCTACACCTGCAATTTTCATGACACTAATAGAATCACATAGCTGCCAATGTGTACGGTTTTGTTACCTCCAAAATTTAATACAAATTTTTGCCATATTGAATCGTTGACAATTGTTAGACTTTTTAAACTGAATTTCCGGAAACAAAACAGCCAATTGTTCCCTTGTGGCGACTTTTCTGTGGCTGTGAACTCGTAAAACTTTGCTAAAAATGCTAACTTTGACAACATTTTTTGAATGAATCTTTACCTTTATAAGAAAATGGGAAACTTTAATTTATTGGTATATGAACAAAATCGGTAAATTTTATATTTTTACGAATATTAATGCAAATTTTTTGTATTTACGAATGAAAATGACTCCGCGAAAGCATCAGAAAAGTAGTTAGTTTGGATTTGGGAATAGCTTTCAATATAAAAAAAACTCATAAAGAGATGTGATCCCCTCAATAAAAAAAAAATGGAAATCCATGACCCCCACCCCCTCTAAATGGTGAGCTAGATCCGCGTTTGGATACATACTTACGTTGACAACCTGATATCAAAATTATGTTGCACCATCTGTTAAACTGGCTCTTTTGCTTGAATACTTTCGAAATTAATAAAATGCATTATACTGCCAATCAGGGTTTGAAAAAACCCGGGTTTTTTTGTTTTCTTTAAACCCAGCTCACTGGGCCCACAAGTCTAAAACCCGGATTTTTCTGGAAAAAACGGCCTTTATTGAGTTTTTTTTTTCTTTTTTAGAACACTTTAAACGTCTAATTTTCATATACATAATTCCTAACTTCTTCATTTATCAGTGAAACCTAGGTATAATTTTGCATTAATGATGACAAATGAATTAATGATTGCGATGAATTAACAATATATACACAGGGTGTCCATAATTAAACGACCTTACTTTAAAGTTATTTACAGACAAAACTATTGTTCATAAAGTTGTGAAATTTTCTGAAAGACATAATAAAGAGATGGGAATTTGTTTAAATGAAAAAGAAACGTAAAAAAATAAGTTCAAAATTTCGCCAGCAGAAGCATAACAAATTACACATTCAGACATGGTACAGGCTCAGCAAAAAAAAAAGCTGAACTTTCACGGCTCACGGACTTTTGACGAAATTCACATTTTTCTGCAGCGTTCAGATGAAATTTGAGCTTTTTCCGTGTCCATTTGACGAAAATCGCGCTTTTCCCGCTGTTCTTTTAATGAAATTCGCGTTTTTTCCGCTATTCTTTTAATGAAATTCGCGTTTTTTCCGCGATCTTTCGAAGAAATTCGCATTTTTTCCCACGATCTTTCGCCAAAAATCGCGCATTTTCCACAACCTTTCGTCAAAAATCGTGCATTTTCCCGATCTTTCGGCAAAAATCTCGCATTTTCCATGATCTTTTGTCAAAATTCACGCATTTAATACGATCTTCTGCCAAACTTCTCGCATTTTCCACGCTCTTTCGCCAAAAATCGCGCTTTTCCACAATCGTTCGCCGAAATTTGCATATTTTCCACGATCTTTTGTCAAAATTCACGCATTTTCCACGATCACCTGCCAAACTTCTCACATTTTCCACGATCTTTCGCCAAAAATCGCGCATTTTCCACAATCTTTTGCCAAAATTCGCACATTTTCCACGATCTTTTGCCAAAATTCGCGCATTTTTCACGATCTTTCGCCAAAATACGCGAATTTTCCACGATCTTTTAACAAAATTCACGTCTTTTTCGCGGTCATTTGACAAAAATCGCATTTTTTCGCGATTCTTTGACGAAATTCGCGTTATTTTTTCGCGATCCTTCGACGGAATACACGTTTTATACACGATCTTTCGACGAAATTCGCAAATTTTACACGATCCTTTAACGAAAATCGCGTCTTTTTCCCGTTGCTTTGACGGAAATCACGTTTTTTTTCCGCGATCCTTTGACGAAAATCGCACGTTTTTCCAATGATACTTTGACGGAAGTCGCACTTTTCCGGCGATCCTTTGACGAAAATCTCATTTTTCCGCGATCCTTTGACGTTAATCGCGTTTTCCCGTGATCTTTGGACGTTAATCGCGTTTTCCCGTGATCTTTGGACGTTAATCGCGTTTTCCCGTGATCTTTGGACGTTAATCGCGTTTTTCCGTAATCCTTTGAAGAAATTTGCGTTTTTCCCGCGATCTTTTGAAGAAATTTACGAAATTTGGCGCGGTTCGTACTCGCGTATTTTGTTGTATTTCATCCGTTCCGCTACCCCCTCCCTCCCCTCAATTAAAAATGTCAACAAATTTTAATGCATATTTGCATCGATCCCAGGGATGATAAAATTCACTGCCGAAAAAGCGGAATTAGGCGTTTCCGCGGAAAAGTAACATGATGTCTGCACATTTAACATAACGATAGTTTAGAAATTTTACTTACAGGGTGTCGATAATTAAACGACCCTATTTTAAAGTTATCTACAGACAAAACTATTGTTCAGAAGGTTGTGAAATTTTGTGGAGGACATAACAAAGGTATGGGAATTTGTTTGAGAAAAAGGGAGGCCGTTTTTTAACGAATGATACATTTACAATAGTTTAACAAGTTTTGTTATAACCAAATAATTAAGACGATATTAAACCAACTACAATTGGATTTTTTTTTTTATGTAATTCTTACCTTAAGTTAAACATGCTAAATTAATATAGTTTCTTTAATTCACTTCAAATCAGAAATCAGTTGAAGACTTTTTTTTTTTTTTTTTTTTTTTTTTTTTTGGAAGAAATGGGATTCATAACATTTTTAGCAAAATTTGCTACATATATATTGCAATAGTATTAAATGTTAAATTAGATTGTCATAGAAATAGAAGTCAGTATCAGTGGTATCTGTAAATTTAGATCGCAAATGGCGACACAGTTTTACTAGCTTTGCTGCTTTATCAACTCCTAAATGATTACATAATTTGCTCCAAACCAGACTAAATGTAGAAAAATATTGTTAGATTGAAGCAGAGGTAGCTGGTGCTGTATGTAAAGAAAAGAAAAACTGACAAAATCCAGGAGGAAACTTATCTTCTTCACTCTTTTTTGCCATATCTGCCACCATTTTTGTGTTGAAAACTCCTGTATACTTTCATTGAACATTGAAGCAGGATAATAAATGGGATATTTATTTTAAAAGCTATAACACCTGGCAAGTAATCAGGATGGTATTCAAGTGGCATCTTTAGGCATGAATTAAGATTTAAAGCATTTGGATGCATTTTAGATTACAGGCATGAAAATCTTCCTTCTTTTCAGCTAATTTCTTTTTTGGTCACATTTTATCTCTGCTTAGAAATTCCTTTAAATCTGGTTCTTTTGAAATATATTTAAATTGGCATTTATCTTTGCATTCTCTAAAACTTTAATTAATTAAATCTATGAATTGGTTAATTAAATATATTCTTTAACTAATTAAAAATCAAATAAATTACTTTTAATAAACTCTTGTAAAAATTATGCTCATTATTTTACTTAGATTAAATAATGGTACAGTTGTGAAAGCACGAGAAAACTTGAAAAAACCCACAATGGGTTTTTTCAAGTGGGCAAACCCTGCTGCCAATAGATGGCATGACATACAATACTTTGACACTTCAAACTAGTGCTCGCGATTACATGTATAATACGTATTATACCGATTCGGATTTTGCATAGGTATAATATGGTAAAAGCGGTTATCTACGTATATGTTTTATACGCATAATCGCGAGCACAACTTCAAACTCACTTTACACAAAAACACGGGATAGTCCACTTTGGTTCTCAACACCTCATTCGTAAATACAAATTTTGTTTAGTATATGGAGTTACATTTTCTATGCTAGAAGTTTAGTCTGACATTACTGGGATTGCAGAGCCAAAATTTATTGAGATTGCTAAAACCAAAATTCATATAAATTGTAGCTTTCGATAAATTTAGTTCAACAGAATGACACAGAAAATCAAGCTTTTATATTCTTCAATGCTTTTATAATAATTGTATCATAGTTTATCAAAGTAAACTATTATCCAATCATTAAAGGAGAGATGGTAAAGAAGGGAAAAGCAGGAAAAAAAATTTCCAGAAGTTAAACATAAAAGAGGATTTATTGCTATAAATAAACAAAAAAAGCAGCATTATACACAACGATAGGATATCACATTACTTACCAATCAGTAACTTTTTTCATCAACTGCAAAGTACAAAATACACCTCTTAGCATAGGGCACATTGAGTAGATAAAAATAGGGAGGAAAAATCACATAAAAAATATGAAGATAGCACAAAAGAGATATTGATAGACTTAAATTTGTATAAGTTAAAAAAAAAATTTTTTGAAAGCTTAATCACAAATGTTATTTGACAAAATTAACGTATCAAAAAATTCTAAGCAATATACAGAGAAACAAAATGAACTAATAAAAGTATTAAACAAAATTCAAACATTAGTGAACTTGTCTCTTTATTTTTAAAGTTATTTCACAGGCATGAAAGTGTTCCACATATTCATGGAAATCTATTTGTTTAATGCTTTTCAAGCTGTTTTTGAGATTGACGCAAAACTGTTAAGGAATTGTGATTGAACAACTTATACCATGCATATATGCTTAGTATACAGTTATATTGTAATGATTTTGTATTTGAGTGGAGTTCAGCTCTTCGGTCCAGTTTGCACTTTCATGCCTGATTTTATAGTACTTTGACAAAAAATATTTTCCAGCTGTCCCTAATACTCGTTATAAGTTTTTTAATAGTATGTTTTATTTTTTCCACTTTTTAAACCAGCATAGTCACAAGAAAGATCCGCTTGGCATACCTCCCCCCTCCCTTCCCAAACACACACCATCCTCTTGAAAAAATTCCCAATTATAACCTAAAATACAGTATGAACTGACATGAAAACCCAAGTAGTTGTTAATTCTCAAACATTTCATGTTTCGATTAAAAAATTATCATTACAAGTTCAGTACATTTTTAACACTCATTTTCTTTAGAAATCACAGTGTCCTACCTTGATAGACTTACTGAATGCTTCTAGAAATTTTAATAAATTACTTTGCACAGAGCAATAAACCTCAACTACATCAAAGTTGGGTACTGACCAAATTGTATATAAGTTTTACTATTTTTTAAATGTTTGTATTTTTTTTTCTTCTCCAGATAATATACACAAATTATTGCTATAAAATCAGAGAATGCACCATAAAAATAAATTAAAATTATTAAAAATTAGCATGGAGCAAATTTAAATTCCTAATAGGGGAAAGTAGGGTAATACTTTATAACCAGGTGAAAACTGTATATTTCAGTTTCATTTCATTTGAGCAGCCAGTGAGTGGCTAATGGTTGAAATACTTAACTCTAGGCAAGAAGAAGAAGCAGTCTTTATGGTATCTCCATACTGACATTTGTGTTGTTGATTTGACATTTTATAAATAATCATTTATTAATAAAAATGTGATAAACTAATAATATATGAAAAATGATATTATGGTACAGGGATAAGTGCTCGGTATGTGTATAAAGTTACAATAAACTGTTGGAGGAAATTCGTGCTTCAAGAAGTGATTAAATAATACGGTATGCAGTTTTACCCCACTTTGCTCTATTAAATTCAAGACTCATTAAACTGCACTGAACCTCTACAGAAATACTGAACACTGATCCTTCAGTTAAGTAAATTTTGATATTTCAAATAGAATCTTGAAGAAACAAAACAATACATATAATTAACATTATTTGCGAAAATCTTCAGAAAGAAACAAACAGAACAATAATTATACTATAAAAAATCAGATTTTCATTTAAAATAAAAATGAGGACATAAGTTTCAAAACTCGTCTTATCCAAAATTTTAAAAACAGAGTTTTCTCTTATCAATCTATTCTATTGGTGAACCTGCATCAAAAAAATACTACAATCTGCAAAAAAACTAGTTTTATCGAATATTTCTGGCACTGAAAAATCTTGGTTTACAATGAAAACCAATGGATGCAGTCAGGGGTTTTTCACAATTTCCCAAAATTTGATTTTCTGGATAAGGCAAGTTTTGAAACTCACGTCTTCAAATATACACAAGGTTTGTCTAACAATTTCCAGGACTGCTGCTGTAGTACTGCGAGAAAAAAATAATGAAAACTGCATTTAATGCTGTTCTTAAAAAAAAAAAAATACATATCCAGCAGTAGTACTTCAGTACATAATTGTGGAGACTATTGAAACAGATTTCATAGTCATTAAAAGATAAATTTTGATATTTCAGTGATTCCTCCCCTCCTCCTAAAACCTTTATATCCAAATCATGTTATTTTATAGTAGACTTCAATTAAGAGGAATGATAGTCATGAGATGAAACAATACCAAACAACAGACACAGTCAGTAGCACCAACTTTTGAAAAAGATTGGATGGGCTAAAAAAATTTTGAGTAACATAGCATGTCCTATTTTTTTTCCCTTTGGAGAGAAATGCGGGGGAGGAGCGAATGACTAAAGATGATAATTTGAAGTTAAATTATGTTTTTTTTTTAATCAATATAAAAATTATTATAATTTAATAAATAATTTTATTAAATTATAGTCTCACAAGTTCTTCCTAATAAATACATTAATATTTATTAAAAATAACAAACTATTAAAAGTGCAAAAAACGAAAAAACTAAATGTCAAGAAAAGCATACAGTTTAGCCATCTAAATGCTTTATCAATTCAAGACACTAAAACAGATGGCAAAATATGCAAGAAATTAGTTTTCGAGAGAAATTTAACTATACATCCATTGAAGGGGTTTTCAGTGCTCCTGTAAGTCTAATGGATGTCCTTACAATTTTTCAAACAAAATTATTTGAGAACGTTAATAAAACCGAATTCCGTTTCAGCAATAAAATAAATAAGGAAATAAATCAGTTGAAAATGGGTGAGCGAAGAGATCAAATTATTGAGTGGCCTTGTGCCCAATGGGCCCATATAAGTTGGCACCACTGGACACAGCGGTTCACTTATAAAATCTGCAGCTCATCAAAAGCTCCTTTATATGAACAGCAGCATGAAATTTTATGTTATTATGCAACAGAAATCAGCTAACTTTTTCAGTGATGCCAGGAATGTATTACAGTGTATCATTTAAACAAAAAATAGGAAAAGGAATGCATTTAAAAATTGTGATGGATCCTGCAGGATGCAAGATTTTTCCTTCCAATAACGCATAGATATATTATATAATTTATATTAAATATATTGAATCTATCTCTTTTTTTAATGAGGATACAGTCCTTTGGAAGCGTCTGGCTCCAGAGCCACTGCTAAGACTTTTTATTGGTGGGGGAGAGGACCTTAAACTGCCAAGTCAAATTTCAATTTTTGCCAAGTTACCACAATTAGAAAATGTAATATAGTTCTATTTGTAAAAAGTTTAATAATATTCCCAATTAGATTTGTAACTATTGCCAAATCCAAAAAATATCAGAAATAGAAAGTGTATTATAGTTTTTATTAAAGTTTTGAACAAATTTGCCAAGTGCAACAGCATTTGCAAGCGTTTTCAGGGAGGGGGGGGGAGGCTCCCCCCCTGTCCCCTCCTCTTAGCGAAGGCCCTGTCTGGGTCCGTCAGGGCCGAAACTAGCCTTTTTTGCACCCGGGGCAAACATGGATTTTAGCACCTCCCCCCTCTTCCGCAAAGTATATTTACAAAGAGAATTTTACTAATTTTCTAATAGCCGACTTATTTTAAAATTTAAAATATGTAATACTGAACTACATAATCTAAAAAGGCAGGCCCAAGGGGGAGCTCACAGGAGTCATGACTCCCCCCTGAACAATAATAAAAATATTCTAAAGATCATTTTTTAAATGAAATATACAGTAGAGTCCCGATTATCCAAATTTCCGCTTTAACCGAGTTGTTTTCTTCTGATGGACTGATGGCTTGTATTATTATGAAACAGCTATTATAAATGAAGTGTTAGGTGCTTCATTTGGCACACATTCATTCTGGTGCCCAGGGCACATGCCCCCTCTGCCCCCCCCCCCCCTAGTTTCGGCCCTGTCTGGGTCTCAGGATTTCAAAAGGGCAGTGCCATCACTATTTCTTCTGAAAATGAAGTTTAATAGGCACTCTCTTCATGAGTCTGTACAATAGTGCTGCATATTATTATCTATTAAATGGGTGACTACTATCATTAAAATGCAATTTAAGCTATAATTGTCCATAGCAAACAATGTATTTCATTTATTTTTTCTTTTGTGGTCTTGCATAAATATAACCTAGATATAATGAGACTAGATAGCACACAAAAACTTTATCCATCGGGGGGGGGGGATTTAGCATCATTAAAATGCATTTCAAGTAACAATTGTTCATATAAGGTGACATTTGAATTCTTTCGTAGCAGACCTGTGCATAAATTAGATTTTGTCTACCATTTCAGGTATTCACATGCCCAGATATTTGACAAAAATACTGTCATTTCTTATGTTTTCTCTTCTGTTGAAAAAATCCATCCTATATTACTGAAAGGTTTAGAAGAGACATTACAGCACTCCTATTGGTATTTTTTAACATTTCATAGCTTCAGGTGCCATTTTTTAAATACTGGAAACAAAACTCTATAAAATCAAATCACTGTTCTTATTGCCATTGATCAATTACAAATAATTCTCAAAATAATGCACTTTTTTTTTTTTTTTTTTTTCAGATATAAACTAACACTTAAGTATGCACAATTTTTTTTTAATGCTTGCTTTTTTAATCAGATAACCAAAGACTTAAGATGAAAATAAGATAATTTCACTTAGTAACCACTGGACGGTAGATTGGTTTTTTTTTTTTTTTTTTTTTTTTTTTTTTTTTTGTCACTGGCTAGTGAGAATAATTTCTTTAGTAGCCAGTAAGTACATATGTCAATGAATATTTAATTACTGTTAAAAACATTATATATTTTTTTTAAACAAGTAATTTATGTACTAAATAAAAATATTTTAATTTATATTGTTTTGAACAAACATGAGACTATTTTAAAATAAGTTAACAGCAAAGTTATACACAACATGCTTATGTAGCTAATTATACAAGTCCAACTAAGTGAAGGTACTTGTGTAGCTAACTACATCAGTACCTTTCTTTTTATTGCCTGTCTAGAATTAAGATCTGACAATAATAAAATAAGTATGTACAACCACTGACTAGCAGGTGTGAGAATGAAAAGATCATTGAATTGCTGATGCAAATGTGAAATCAGAAACGTCCGAGGAGTAGGGAAAAAAGGAATGAGGAAAAATCAAATTGGAAAAATCCTGCATTTGGCTGGTTCTTTCCATATTTTTAATTGCCAATTTTTCAAGTTTAATTGCTGACTGACGAGTGCTTATTTTCATCTTACCAAAGACTGACAACCAGGTAGTGCTATCTATCCATATTTTTCAGTTTTAATGTCATATGTCCAGCCCTGTATGTTTTAGACAAATCTTGCAGAAATTCCATTAAACTAGTAAAACATATTTAGCTAAGTGAACTTTTAGCAATGTTGTACAGTAGAGTCTCAAAAATCCACACTTTTAAAATCTGCAATCTTTCAAAATCTGCATGCATTTCAAATGTAAACAGTGAAATTGGCAATTAAGAAGTATTCTTTATCATTTTTATTCCAAATAACAGCGAACGAAAATAAAATTTTTAATGTAAATTTATGGAGAAATAGTAACACACGATATTAGCACAAATAAAACGTTTCTATTTCACAGAAACTTACACACAACAAAATGTAAAATAATAGAAATCGATGAAAGATGTAAACAAGCACAGAAATGTTTTAGTAGTGGCACCCTTTATCGGCCGCTAAGGAAAATAGCGAATTAATTTATTTTATATTTCATGCATGGCTTTAATAAATGCATGACATAAAATATGGCCTGGCTCTTTATCTATTAAAAATGAGGATGAAGATAAGAAAATTTCAGTTAACCTTACCACAAGCACCTGAACTCTGTTGAATGAATTAAGCAAACAATTTCAACTCAGGTTCACAAGACTTTTAAAAGAAGAAATTGTTGAATGGATGAAGTCTTAAAATCGTGTTGCTGATGAAGAAATTATTTCTTCAATAATGAACACACCTGAAGATAGAAAAACTCAATCTGACAGTGACTGAGAGAAAATTTTTTGAAGAAGGTTTGGTTTTAGGTGAAAATTTTGAAGTTCTTGGAGCAGCAGCGTTATATAGACCAACAGAAAATAATGAATATTTACAGAATTCAAAAGAAACTTCATCAAGATAAAACGGAAGTTCTCAACCAAACGACTATATAAGAAATGTTTAAAAATTGTAACAAAAAATAATTTTGGGTATTAATATAATGTACTGCACTGGTAAATAAAAGAGATTCAAGTTTTGATTTGCTTAAATGGAATTATTACATGCTCTTATTGGAAATTTTAAAAAAAGGTAAGTTGAAAAAAACAAATCATTTAAACCAGAATCTATAAAACTCTAAAATCTGAACAGCCTCTGGTCCCAAGCTGTGCGGATTTTTGAGACTCTGCTGTATATCCAGGAGAACTTACTAAAGAAAAAAAACTTCATAGTTATGCAATTTTAGTAAATCACATTAAAAAACAAAAATATTCAAGACCCCCAACTTTTTAATAACTCTCTATATATATCTTTATAAACAGCAAATAGTAGTTTCTGAATAAAAATAATTTAATTAATGAGAAATCTGCTCATTTATAATACAACAAACATGATGAAAATATTTACATTAATAAAAAAAAAAAATGGGAATAAGTACTTATGGAAAGTAGTTATATACAGAGAAGACAATATAATATTTAAATATTGGAAACAAAATATTTATGTACAATTATTTACATACAATAATACTTATGAAAGAAAGTATCGTACATGAAATATGAAAAAGAACAGATAGAAAAATGTATTCCAAAATAATTCATGAACAACACAGTTGAGTTAACTATAGGAAACATTTTCCGAAATCAAGGTGATTGTCAAATTATCATGCTTTTGTACAATATTTATTACAAAATGGTAACCTAGGATGTTTGTCTTTCTTATGGTATAAAGTCAAATAATAACTATTTGACTGAATATTCCTACATTTCAGAATTTAAAGATATAAAAGTTAAATCGTAAAATAATTTTACTTAATGTTTAACAAAGTACTTCCATTTTTATTAAAAGACCTTTTTGGAAGTAAACTTTATATTCCAAAAAAATCTATGCTGCTTTGAATTATTAATTAACGACTTAAAACTTTTTTAATTAATAAAACTTTAAACTTCCTGGCTTCTTCTATGAATTAAAATAAGTAAATAAAATGTCCTTATATTTTAAAATCAAAGAGAAATTTTGAAGAAATTAGAAGGAAAATTTTACAGTTATACAGTGTTTATTTGTCAAAAAGGGACTAAGTAAATATAATAAAGTATCTTAGAACAAACTTTCAGGAGAAATAACGTGGTCAAGACAAAAAAAAAAAAGTACAGGAAATAAAAGGCAAAATTAGCAATAGCCATCGGCCACTAAATGCGGAAAAGTGGCTATTAAAATATTCTCTGTCAGTGGCCACCTTAGCCACTTTCCTACCAGTGGCGTAGCTACATATTCAGCGCCCTGGAGCAAGTGAAGTTTGTGCGCCCTCTTGTCACCCGAAAAAGTTCTGAGCAATTTTATTTTGAAGTTGAAAATTTATATACTATTCTTACTTCAATTTAAAATCTTACTTTCATTTGAAAGAGAAAGTATTTTAACAGCGTATTAAATACAAATAATTAAAAATAAATAATGAATAATGAAATAAATTATAAATTTTTAAGTACGAAATACCTACCAATATTTTCTCCGAATTAGGCGGGATTTTCGTTTTAAATGCGCTAATGGGCCAGTACAATCTTCCGCCCTTAATATCTGTTTTTCTTTTCGAAGCATTGTAGAATACTAATAAAAAAAATACTATTGTCAAGATTAATTTATTTTATTTATTTTTTTTTTACTTTTTGCATATGGATGAAACATGTTTTCCTGTTTTTAGTGCCAGAAAATACTAAAATTCCATAAAATTCAGAATATCACAACTCTCTAAAATTTGGTCGTACAAAAAGGAATTTTTATTTTAACTGTTAAAGCACGGAGAAGATTTTTCTAAATATAACATATGGAATCCAGGAATCGAATAAAAATGTAACTTTAAAAAAAAAAAAAAAAGACAATTACTTGAGGATGAAGAACAACTTTGGAACTTTTTACTGTTGAACCTATATTTCTACAGCTAATAGTTTAGAAAATTAGCCAATGGACAATGTTAGATTATGGACAAAAGTTGACACTGGGGTTCTCACTGGCGTTTGATTAATCTGAGCAATTCGGCTAATCGTTAAAAAAAACTAGCCAAATTCAAATAATGGCAATAATAGATTTGTCGTGAAACACTGAATATATATATGTATATAATAATAAGTTACACAGAAAAGATTTAATCTACAGTAGCATCATTGAGAGTGTAGCCAAAAGAAAACAACATCTCTAGTAATTTGGCAATAGGAAATAGAAAAGCATTGTAATCACAATAAAAATAAATGAAAATAATGGTAATTGGTACCTATATTTTTAAATTTTCATGTACTTTGAATCCGTTCTTACAATTTTTACAATAATTCAATATGTATGTCTGTATGTTTGCGTGTATGTTAGAATTTCCTCATGTTTTCAGATTCCCAGAGCACAATGTGGTGTGTTTTTGATGATGTCGGCAGGTATGTTAAAAATCTGTCGCATGAACTGTGTTAATTTTCGAAGAAATCGGGCTGCGGGTTTGGTATTTGAACCATTTTTCAACCATTCTGTGACGATAACAGATGAACATTTTCTCTTATATCTCAATTAAATTATTTTTATTGCACACCTTCATCTTATATCTATATACAACAACGTTTCGCCACGCAGACAGTGGCGACTTGACAAAGCGTTCATAATCACTTTACTACCAGTAATCTCACTAAAAAAAAAAAATCTTCTCGTTTAATCGTAGAAAATCCCACGATTAAAAGAGATCAAATTTGATATATTCTGGTAGAAAAGTGATTGTGAATCCCTGCTACTGTACGCAGGATCGGACTCAGTCGCTGCCAGATACGCAGATTTTGGATTTTCGGAGGACACAACAGTTTAAAAACTCACTATTTTAACTAATTAGTTTTTAATTATTGCTAATATAAACCAATAATATCCACTATAATTACAGTTTTTCTTTCTGGGGATGCTTTCAATTTGGGTACTGGATTGGAAATTGTCATTAGAAGAAGAAAAAAAATCGAAACAATATAAAGATAATCGACCAATAGACATCGACCTCATATATTCTATGCAGAAATAAATAAATAAATAAAAATAAATAAATAAAATAATAATAAAAAAAATAAAAATGTTGAAATGTAAATGAGAAATTTATAAAGAATACTGCCATTCGTTTAACATTAGCTTGCGAGTGACTAGTGTAGGATTCTAAGTATGTATACAGAATTTTAGTATTAAATAAGAATGTTATGATTAATTAAACCTATTTTAAACATTTTTTGCATCCTGAAGATAAATAATATTAAGTAAATGCTTGTAATATTATGAAACGTGTAAATATTATTAATTTGATTTTAAGGCAAAGTATCTTTAAAATAGATTTTTATACATTAAACTCTGTCTAAAGCTCTATGTATGACAGATTTCCGTCTTAGGCCGATTGTAATATATTTAAAACCATCCTTCACAACAGGGTATAATCGAAGGGGTGCAAAAAGAAGAGCTCCGCTTTGAACTCGTAACGTATATACAAAATAGCTGACCGCCGCGCTGTTCAGATTGTCGAATTTATATAGATAACATTGAAACAGTCCCGTTTTCGTATTAAAGTGAAATTTTTAACAAAAAAGAATGTTTGTCTTACTTTTCTTTGCCAAAAATATTCTTTATTAATATTTTTGTGCATCAATCTCAAAAATTAGTATAATAAACATTAATATAGGGAAGGAAATTACAATCACAGCATTAAAATAGCAATTAAAGCCTTTGTGCAGGAATATTAAAAAGCAGTAAACCAACGTTTAAAATGCACAAATAATGCGTGAAAAGCAGCAAACAGCTGTTTCGAATCTACAGCGAGATTCTTCTTCAGTGCAAGATAGGGAAAAGGGAACAGCGTGCTAGAAAAAGCAAGGCTGAGAAAAATTGAAACAGCTGTTTGCTGCTTTTCACGTATTATTTGTGCATTTTAAACGTTGGTTTACTGCTTTTTAAAATGACAGCATTGTACGAATGCACGAAGCCTACACATTTCAAACAAATACTTCATAAATGATTTTGTTGACAGACATTACGAAATGTAATCTTGTAACAAATATTTAAATACCGATACGCTAGATGGCAGCACACGACAGTTTAGCGGGCTGCCAAATAGGTTTTCCCATAATTCATTGCGGATTAGTTTTTACGGCAGAGAGAATGTAGAGGTGTTAGATATACAAGCTGCTTGCTTGATTTTTGCCCCGGAGCTTTTAATGAGAGGCGCGGAAAATGATAAAATATTTGGCAATCACTGGATTTCTTCTGAGTTTTGGCGCTGTAAATATGTAAAGAAATCATGTAAATAATAAAATGTCTTGTAGTACAGATATTCACTAAACATTACTTTGTGCTAAAGTATAGAGTGGTGTTTCTTATTTGAAGTGATGAGTCCCTTTTTAAGGATTGTAGCGTCTACTTAAGAAAAGTAAAAAGCTATAATCTCCAAATGAAGGCTATTAAGTAAATCAAACTCAGTAAATGCTTTTCAACATGATTCCAAAAAGCAATTATGAAATGAACTTGTTATTCAAAACAAGGAAGTTTATTATTCTAAATAAATACTTTGTATAAACATTTCATCGCATATCCAAGGAATTAAGACATTTGAACAATCAATAATCTAAACTGTTTAAGTGACTATAAATATAAATAATGTAATATTAAGATTAATGATACTAATTTCCTGTTTTTATCTTCAATAATGTATAATGTATGTTTTTTACATTTACTTGTATTCCAGACTCTCAAAAGGAGAGATGCGGTGATTTTTATGCTGCAAGTGCAACTAATTAAATTCTGTTTCTTTCTTTAAAAGTTCAATCTACATATTTTTTTACAAGTCACAAAAATAATCACGTGTGCTTTAAAACAACACAGAATATTATACCATTAGCAATGGATTAGAATGGGAAACGACCAGAATTTACAGATGATATTACTCTGATGATGATGGATACCAGATAAACCACGGATACAAACATAAATACAAATACAACGCAAGCCAATTTTCTCTTACCTATGCTTTGCTTTTATAATTGAGATATGGATAAACAATAAACTGTGAGGAACAACGAATTTCGCGCAAACAAGTTGTTGGATAAGTTGAAATACGTCTAACAGATTTTACAAAAAAAATATATGTACACATTTTAAATAGAGGTGAGACTCTCTGGTGTCAGACAGGCTGAAAATTCTTGGGACAGATCATGTCGCCATTAGTTAGACAGAATTACATAATATGTACATTAGGATTTAAAAGATTTAAATGCGCCTCTAAAACAAAGAAACTTTTTTAAAAAAAATTGAATTTTTCTGTTGTGCAAAGAGAAAAAAATAAAAAAATGCTTCAAAAAGTGAAATTTTTAAAAAATTATTAAATAATTTAAGACTGTTCAAATCTAATGCTTGTAGGTAGCAAATTTTGTAATTAATAGCTCGACTTATGTCAGCAATTCAATCCAAGATTAGCGACGTAAGTCGAGGTACATTTAGATAAGCAAAAAAGGATAAGTAATATAATTTCTCCAAAATCTAATGAACATATTCTATAATAGGATTATGTCATACATACATTTAACATTAGCAACAAAACAAAACGTTTGCAATTCAAGAATTTGGAATAAATCAATAAATTGTTAACTTACAATTTATTGTTCTTCTAGCTACCCCGTTCGAAAAAATCTTACAATGAAGTTTGAACCGACAATTTTTTATTTTTTTATTTTCAGAAGCTCTTTGTAACAGCAGAGTGAGTTTTCTAACATTTCCCTTGTGAATTTTTTTATTTATTTGCCATTATCACTTAATTATCGCTTTAAAGTTTCCCTTGATAGAACCAAAAGTCTTCAAAAAAGTTCAAAGTTGGTCTTAATTAAGGAAATTATTTTTTTCAGGCCAGACGACGTAAATGTGGGGTGACGTAAGCCGGGATACTACTGTATTAGCTTTACTTGAGGGAGGGCGCAGCTTTACCTGGTTAGGGCGCCAGTCTGAGCCTGCTCAATTGTGATTTAATTTAGTAAATTCCTATTTTTTCTTATTTTGTCTAATTTATAGGCCTTGTTTCAGTACTGGCGGATCGGAATGAAAATTTATTGAAGATTATGTCATTAGTAGGGATTGACCGAATACCGAATAGTTGATTCGGTATTCGGTGGTTCGGCATGTAAACCGAATATTCGGCTTCGGCCGAATAATTGCAGATAAGTATTTTCTTAGAAGTAGAAGAATTATCTTTTATTTAGAAGTAGAATAGGCTAAACAATGAGTTTCAATATTACGTGCATGAGTTCAGAGTTCAGCTGCACTACAAAAAACAAGTCAAAGGCCATTTTTTATTTAAAAAAAAAAAATTTCCTTCCTAAAATAGTGTGCATAGGTGCGAAATCAAAACAATTGTCTACAACAGAGAAAGAAAATGTAAGGAAGATGCACATCTTTCCCTTATCATTTAATTTTATTTACTTCTACTTTAGTTTTTTAATTTAAATTTATTTAATGTGTATTTTCTTTAATATACACATCAAATAAGTATATCAGAGTTCATATCTGTATATCTAAGGTGTATATTAAAGAAAATACACACATCAAAGTATACCCTTATGACAATCCTATAGCTTTTATAATCATTATATCAAAATTCGCTCAAATTTCTTATCTTCACCACCACAATATTAAAATATTCATCAAAATATAAATATTCTATCAATAATTTGACAGAAAATAGTTAAATGTAAAAATTGATCTAATACCTTTTGTATTTTGAGAACATTCCTATTCAATATGTTTATAATTAGACTTAGACAATCAGTAAATCAGCTTAATGACAACATTGTTTGTTATTATTTGAATGAACTTTTGTTTTTCTGACAATCCTTATCCTTAATAATACCCAGTATAGTTTAATATTTTCTTAAGTTATTTTTGGGTATTGACTAGTGATAAAATAATAAAAAATAAGTGATGGGTTAATGAATTTGTGAGTGGAAAGAAGTCATTAAATTTTTTGTGTAATTAGATTTTTGAATAAAAATGTAACTGAATTAAATTATTGAGAATTTAATTTCAATTAAAGCTTATTAAAAAAGCTAATATATGCAAAAATGCGTATTAAAAAGTTTCAAGTATTCGGTTGCCGAATACCGAAGCTTCGGTATACACTTCGACCGAAGCTTCGGTATTCGGTATTCGGCAAAATTGCTGCTTCGGTCAATCACTAGTCATTAGAACATGTTTTCTTTAAAACATGAGGTCTTTAGCACCCGTGGAAATATTTCACACTTTTATAAAATTAGGATCTAAGGTTTTATTCATTTTTATGCTGTTTTGAACTAGTGGTGTACCGAGTAGTACTTTGCCGAGTAGCCGAGTACTTGGCCACTGACTACTCGGCCGAGTACCGAATACCGAGTAGTTGTGTAATAAGAAGAAAAACACTGATGTGCACATAATGTGAGCTTAGGTGTACATATGTGTGTACATATATATAAATATACCTGTGTACATATATATATACCTGTGTGTACATACATATATAATACCTGTGTGTACATACATATATAATACCTGTGTGTACATACATATATAATACCTGTGTGTACATATATATAATATACATGTATATTATATATAAATTAACTAATTAAATTTGAAATTTATTTGTGCACCTTTTAAAGACAATTTCTGACAATTCGAAACAGTAGCAAAAAAAGGAGAATTGACAGATAACAAGTACAATTATAACCAATTTAACCAATAAAAAATTAAAGCATTCTTCAACCTTTCAATATATTCCAATACCTGAAATCTGTCTATCAAAAATAAAAATGTTTATTGGTTACTGTAAGAAAACTATTCATTGAATAACACAAAGCATTTCATATTTATTTTGTAACTGTACCTTATTTTCTTTTGATTAAAAATAGAAAGAGAAAAATAAAAAGAGAGGTACAAAAAGAGATACAGGCTTTCTTAACAGAAGACTTATGTAAAACTGACACTTCATTTGCATGGTGCGGGGGAAAAAAACTTTTTCGATTATGTGCCTTGCAAAAAAATTCTTATGTGCACCTTCAACCACTGTTTATTCTGAACGTATATTTTCAGAGGCAAGCCAAATTAATAGTAGTAAAAGTGCCCTGTCCACTGATAATGTAGAACCTTTGGTGTTTCTGAACCATAATTTGAAATATAATAAATTTAATTATTAATTTTTTTTATTACATTTATTGTATTTTCAGTTTCTTTATCCAAAATAATAGGCCCCACCAGTGGCCGAGAGGTTCTGCTCTCGAAGCTGGTAGACGGGAGGTGCTGGGTTCGATCCCAATCGCGCCCGTCGGCCTAATCGTTCGGAGTTTTCGTGGTTTTCTTCGAGCCGTGGATCTTCCATGCGTTAATACGGATTAGGTTCCCTTAGAAAGACCCCCACGGAGGGCACTCCCCCCGGGCCGGGCCTATATCCCTCGTGTAGATAATTGGCCGTCAAAAATCAACCCAACCCAACCCAAAATAATAGTATTTTCTGTTTTCCTATATATTTAAAAAGAACTTATTTTTATTTGTATAAATGTGAAACCAAATTTTAATCTGGAATTATTTTATAAGGGTTTTTGTTCTTAACTTTTTCTATATTTTGTATTTGTAGACATATTGTTAAATACCGAGTAAATAGTTTTATGAATTATTGCATATATTATACATTGATATTCGAATAACTTTTTAGTCTGACCACTGATCAGTTAACTGATCAGTTTTAAATTCATATACTTAAAAAATGAAATTCTTGCAACTACTCGGTATTGGCCGAGTACTCGGCCGAAATTTCGCTGAGTACCGAGTACTCGGCAAATTGGCCGAGTAGGCCGAATACCGAGTATTTACCGAGTACTCGGTACTATTTTGAACACACAGCATTTCTGTAAACTGTTCGGAAAGTTAAGTGGAGTAACTACAGATTTTTTTTCTTTCTATAATTCGAAAATTCATTGACTAAATGTGATATCGGATGGTGGTGGTGTGGAGGAGGGGAGGACAAAGCCTTATTAAGGCTATCTTCGAAAATTATGTTTTGCCATATTTAATCCTAAAATTCTACGATTAAATAAGGTTTAATGCGGAAAAACAGTTTTCGAAAAAATATATGTGTATTTGCATAGGCTATAATTAGGTCCTAAGAAACACTGAATTTAAACTTAACTTTTTCTCTCTTTTTGAAGGAAAATGCTTATCAATTCTGCATTTGTGATTCGCCATATTTTCAAAATCTCAAAAACGATATACACAAAATTTAATTTGCCGCTTTTCAATCATATCCCTCTAAATTTTGTGTGTCGTGGACTGATGAGGAATACGGCTAAATCAGGCTCTTATTATTATTGTTCTGTAATCATTATTGATGCATGTTTAGTTTCCACAAAAAAAAAAAAAAAAAAAAAAAAAAAAAAAATTTCAAAATTTGGATTTTTTTGATTTTTTGTTTGTAAAATGGTCATTAATTTTCTTCAATTCTTCAACTGTTTTTTTTTTTTTTTTTTTTTGTAAAATAACTAAATAGCTAAAGCATTGGTGTTACATTGTAAATATATGTTTCTCAGCGGTGACTTCTTTGGCTACCATTATTTCCGTACAGTAATCATCATGATAGATTTCTAAAAAAAATCCAATAGAAATGTACCAGGAAAATTATTGTTTGGAAATAGTGGTAGCCAATAAAGTGATCGATGAGAGCATTGTAAATAAGTTTTGATTGCTTTAAGATTTGAAAATCTTCAACTGTCATATACGAAAAAGTTACAGAAAAAAATCAAGTGTTGAAGAAGTTACTTGTTAATTAATTTGTTAATTAATTAATTGAATTAAAATTTCGCTAATAGAAGTAATTTCTATTAACTGTTTATGAAAACATGTTTTAAATCGAACTAGTTGAGGTTAAACGTAAGGTAAAATATCATAGGAATATGCTGATTGTAAGAAGATTCATCTATAATATCCGATTAATAAGGAAAAACATATGCAAATATTTTTACAAATGAAATATTTATTTCGCTCTTTCTAATTTTGCGCCCTTAGGATTGTTGCGCCTGGAGCAGTTTGCTCCAACTGCTCCACAGTAGCTACGCCCCTGTTTCCTACAATGAGAGAATAAAATTTTCTTGCATTTCATCAAGGATTCTACTTTTTCTGGTTGAAATATATTAACATTTATTTGGGCTATTCATTTTTGATTAATACTAATAGAAATTTTAACAAAAGTTTACCGTTTAAATACTTTTAAATAAAAAAGAAGCCAGTAGTTTAAAGAAAGTGGCCACTTAAATATAAAACTGATACTATTGGCCACTGGCCATAAATGAAATTTCCCAGTTTTGCCCTTTAACAGAAAAGCAGCATTGCAATCCAGTTATTCCACCAAAAAATACATTACATTCAATCAAAAATACAGAGTGTATTACTACAAGCTGAAACTGAATTTCCGCTCAGAACTTCAACAATAATGCAATAATTTTAGTGAGATTTTTACCACTTTAACTTTGCTTGTACGAAATGTGACAACATCATTGGAAGCGATTGAATTTTGGTCAGTGACACTGTATATGCAATGTCGACTGCATTCTCTATAATGGAATGCCTCTCAGTGTTATTTGGATATGACTGGTAGGAATTTCCAGTACTTTTCATCATGCCATTATATTTCACAGAATTCAAAGTACAAATCTATTGAAGGATCGTTAATATCTTCATTACTGTTACAGTAACAAATGAAAATTTTAAATTTTGCTTGGAGTGAGATACACAGCATAGTTGAAAGAATAGATTGCAATCTGGTTTCTGATCTCGCATACTAAAAAATTTAATAAGATCATAAGAAAGAAGAAAAAATTATATCTACATGTTTACCTGAAAGGATTATTACCTAATTACCTTAAATCAATTTTAATCATCCTGTATGAAATTATTTGGATTTTCTTATATTCTAAATAAAAAGAATACATTTAATCAGTATTTTTTTTTTATTTATTAACTTAGCTCTTTCTACAAACAGAACTAATTGTTATTGTAAGCAATTTTAACTCCTTGATTAGTAACACTATATATAACAATACAAATTTTAAGTTCAATAAAAATACTGTGAAAATAATAAATTAAAAAAGAAAAGTATACACCTGATCATCCAAAATTTTCTAATTGTATTTTATCATTAATATAAATTTTAAAAAAGGAAAAAAAAATTAATTTTTGATTTATTTAAAATTTGTTTCAAAACTGATCTTAAAATTACTTCATTAAAAAAAAAAGAAGATATTGAATTAAAATACGACTGGTTGACTTTATGTTACATACTAATTTATTGAAACAGTCAGAACTTTTCTGTTGAACGATATAGTACAGAAATATTTCAAGTTTATAAAATCATTAAAAATTTTACTGTTAAAAAATTATTTTTTGATAAATGATACGAAAACTATGCTGGAAATTTTAATTATTAAAAAGACATTTTGTACCTACAATAAAATGTATATGTACTGTATAAATATGAATTATTAGTACTATACATGAAGGACACGTCAATAAATAACATTTAGAGAGAAATCTTTCATAACTACAAGTTTATCTTAAAAAATAAGTATAATCACTTAACAATTCTTAAATATTAATTTCTATTTTTTTTTTTTTTTTTTTTTTTACACAGTATTGAAGTGCAATTAAATATGCACAAAGATATAAATTTGAAACAATAAATCAAACATAACTCTTCTATGCAAAATAAATATAAATAATTGTTATTACTATTTACATTGTTGATGTAACTGACTTCTCTAAAAAATGCATAAAAAAATCTCAAAATGGAGATAATAAATGAAATAAATTACACAAGGAACTAAGAATATAAGCAGAGTTTCCCCCAGGTTTAAAAAAGGGCAGGGTGCTTCTTGTAGGAAAAGGGCACTTTTGGATTCCGAAGGGCATGTTTTGGATTATTAAGGGCACTTTTTTTTAATTTTTAAAACTACTTTTAATATTTAATAGACAGGACGCTATTTTAAAGACAGCAATGAGTCAATTTTTACTATGCAAGTAAATTTTTTAATAAACAAAGGAGAAAAGGCATTTTTTCCAGCTGGGGGCAACAAGGGTGCTAATGTTTTTCATCAGGGGCAAGAGGGGTGCTATTTTGTAAACGTAGGGGCAGGCAGGGTGCAGCACCCTCCTGAAACTGTCTAGGGGAAACTCTGATATAAGCATGGAGTAAAATTCAATAATGCTTGAATATGATTCTAGTAAAGGAACAAGTTACTTTACAGAATAATTCCAAGATATTCCCTTCCTCTCTCTCATTATACAGATATTTTTTCTACCAAGGCAAGGGCAATACAGTTTTACTTTTTAAGAAGAAAAAATATCATCAATGACACGGAGCAAAAAAACAAATTTACTTTACTCATATGTATGCTTTCATTTGACATAAAGCATACTATGCATGAAAATAATGAAAGATGAACTGCATGTACGTATGGTTTTCTATCTCTTGTTGGGCAAATACACACCTCTTTTCTCAATGTGTCCATTTAATTGAATAAGATTTTACACATAATGAATACAGTTGCATCACTAAAAATACCAAATTTACAAATAACAGTACCTTTAATAGTCTTTCTTTTCATGGAATACGTTTGCAGAATATGTACTATTTAAATATTGTATTCCAGCCTTTTATCACTAACAGTCCATCTTAGTCTATCACGAGTGTTTTCTCCAATTGATTTAAAATTATACCAGTTCTGTTATGTCACTAAAAATACAGAATTTACATTACTGTTAATATAGTCTTTCTTTACACAGAATATTTTTGCAGAATACAGGAAAAGCTTGCAGAAATATGTGTTTAAATATGGTATTCCAGCATTTTATCACGAACAGCCCACCTCAGCCTATCACGAGTGTTTTCTCCAGGTGGCTTAAAATTATCCCAAAACTTTTTATAGTAATTGTACATAGCAACAGGATCACTTTTCTTTTTTCTTGTGTTTGATATTCTCAACGATGTTGAACGAGAAGATAAAGAAAAGGTTGAAGGAGACGACTTTATAGATGATTCGGGACTCAAAACTGTTACACTGCCAGTAGAACTATTGGATTTATAGGATAAATCGTCACTTGAAAAAGACTTACTACTATTTAAGTTTTCATTCTCAGGATATGGAGTATCAAAAATGCTTGGAATTTCAACAAGTTCTTCGGTAATAACTGACCTTCCATTTCTACGTCTAAGGATTTTTCTCTTTATTGTTTTTTTCTCACTACTTGTGGTATCCGAGGTGTTCCAATTGATATCTGAGGATTTGTAAGCATTAGAGGAGATTTTTGACTCAGAATAGTCATCATCAAGATTAAAAGCTTTAAAAGCATCATTTACATCCTTTAGAGTATTATCATTTAAACTATTTTGAGAATCAGACATTTCTCGAATCTTTTCCCACTTCGCAGACTTACTTTCTTTCATTGCTTTATTTTTTACCTTTGCTACGGAAACATATGATTCCAATCCATCTTTTTTTAAAGAATAATTTAATTCAAATTCATTTTCTTTTGGTGAAAGTTTTTTTGAGATGCTAGAATATTTAACATCTTCATTTCTATTTTGATCAATTTTTGAATTTCTGGATACATAAATATCAGTCGACTTTGATTTGTTAACTTTGGCACGTTTATCTTGAGAATTTCCGAATTCTGACAAAACATCTGCGTCATTGATATTACTACGTTCAA
This sequence comes from Maratus speciosus, assembly GCA_963932465.1. NCBI lineage: Eukaryota > Metazoa > Arthropoda > Arachnida > Araneae > Salticidae > Maratus > Maratus speciosus. Next base: position 316,475,413 of record OZ010788.1, on the reverse strand, counting down.
GTGATCCATGAGAACTTCTTACTTCCAATTCGTTATCGGTATTCTGAAATCTGTTATAATCCAGCCTTATGTCATCATCTTGGCTATTCAGATGACGCAAATTTGACTTTTGCGACTTCCTCTTAGTTTTTCGAGAGACACGTGAATCTGCTTTCTTGTAATTTTCTTGTGTTGTACGCCATTCCCCCAAGTCATCAGAAGTTTCAGGCAAATAAGAAGACTGTGGAGATTCATCATTGTAGCCATAGTCAGAAAGAGGTGTATCACGTTCATTTTCTACTATTTTTGAACGATTATCCTGTTCTTTTGCAACTAGATCAGAGAGATCACCCTTCATTCTTTCAAAAACATCAGGAGGTACTTCATCATATCCAAGTTCATTTAGCTCCTTCAATAATTCTTCATCACTGCAAAACGGAGTGCTGTAACGTGACATACCTAAAATGTATTATTATTTTAAAATAGATACTAAATAATATATAGTCATATATGTTCGGCATTCATATACTATGCCTTTTATGATGTAAAAGACGGATATTTACAGTATCATTTATACCGTCTGCTATTGACAATTTGAAAAAAAAAATTGGCAGAAAGAAGTTGAGTTGTATCAAACATGATCGTAAGCCATGGGAAAATAAACTGAATTGAGAGAGAAGTCGGTATTGGCGATTTTACCGCCGTCTGGTAAAAAAAAGATATAACTTCTCGTATCAGGAAAATCCGGTGCAAGCACATTGCATTTATGTATTTTTAATTTATTCATAATGATTATTTTTTTGCGCAATTTCAGATTTCATGTGACATTAGTGTTCTGTTTTATATGACAAAGTTAAAATTATCTAAATTTGAATATCTAAAACTTTCAAACGTATTTACAATAAAGAATGATTTCAATGGTACTTTAGCCTTTAGCATTAATGAAAGGGACAATTTTCCTGTACCGATGGCTGTAATCACCACGCCACAGTTGTTCCGATCGCCATCTCTTCGCTTACGCGACTTGACATAGTGACTTGGAATTGGTGGGTGTGTCTCGTGGGGTGTGATAGGAGGTTTTTCAATCCGGTGAATCATTTATATACCGGAGTTTCACCGTGTAGCAATAGCTTCATTATTTTAGTTCCTTTTGTTTGTCTGTTACAAGTTGTAATGTTTCTGGAAGATGTTTCTTTTGCTTAAATTATTGTCTTCATTAAATACTTAAAGGCTATAGTTGGCAGGGGCGGACTGGCCCACCACGCTACCCCGCGATCGCGGGTTGGGCCAAACGGGTGTAGTGGGCCAAAAAAAATACAATTTTTTATTTTTCCTTCTTTTCAATAAAACTAAAAAAATAATAATTATGAAACTCAATTCTTCTTGGTAGAGGGGAAGGCCAAATGGATGTAGTGGGGGAAAAAATACATTTTTGTATTTTTTTTTCTTTTTAATAAAACAACAGCAACAAAAAATATTATGAAACTCAATTTTTCTTTTTTTTTTTTGTGCACCTTTTTTTCCTTTTTTTTTTTCTGATCGGGTAAGTCTTAATTTCTACCTTCCCTCTTCCGTCAGCAATCTTTGTCAGATCTGCGAAAATTATTCATCTTGTTAGTAAAAAAAGATAGGCAAGGATTACCTTACATATTTAGGAATAATCTACAGTCTACAGATCAAGGATCTTGGGAGGCAAGGATTAACTTAGTAAAAACGAGAGGAGGCAGCGGCATACTTGAATAATAGAGACGTTAAACAATAAATACGACAATTTTTTTTATAATTGGTAATGCTGCTATGGAAATATGATAAAATTTTGCACGGTTCTGTAGCAGAAGCTATGGAGAGAAGTCAAGAAAGATCTTCAGGAAGTATGATGAAGGCTAGAATAGAGCAGAATGAAAAAAAAAATAAAAATCCTAAACACCATGGAAGAGGTTCGTTGATTACATTCCTGGCACTTCTTTTGATGGTGCAGCAAATATGAGTGGGAGATATAAAGGTCTGTAGGCACAACTGAAAAGGACAATCCAAATATACAGCATGTTCATTGATATATGCACATATGCTTAATTAGTTCCTGAAAGTTGCAACAGAATTTTGCAAATTGACAATGGACTTCTTGATCTTAATGTAAGCTACAATCGTGTTTAGCTCAAAGTGATATGAGCGACTGAAAGCACGGACTTCAGTGAATAAGGAGCCTGTCGGTGGAAATAAACTTCTCCGGCGATTACAAAAAGGTTAGCGCTACTAGGTAGTGGATTAAGGATCGAGCATTTAATAGCATGTTTGGCTAGTCTTCGAAATATTTTAAAGATCAACATAAGATTTAACATTGCTTAAATGCCTACAAGGTATCACCGAAATGGACGATTTCCCGTCACGTGTATCTTTTTCGGCAAGATCACCGATTGATAATTGGTGCAAGTTTCAGCATATATTAATACAGGCATGAGAGCATTCCGACCCAAATGACCGATTATTACCACTAAATTTTAATAGCACTCTTTGCTTTATTAAATCTCAGAAATTCTGTCAGTAAATAATGCTTGAAATACTATTAAAATTTAGTGGTAGTAATCGGCCATTTGGGTCGGAGCGCTCTCATCCCTGATTAATAGTAACCATTTTAAGCGACCTATTCAATATATGTAAGCACACAACGAAGTATCTGCATAGATCAGCGGCCTGGGCTTCTTAACTGCTGCTAACAAAATCCAAGCCCTTAAATCCAATCTGCTACACAAAAGAAATAATTTTGATATGGTTATAAAAAATACTTCTAAATTTCCGGAACATCTTCGGAAGCAACTAATAGAAAAGGAGTACACCATTGAAATTGAGAGTTTCCTACCGGAAAAGAGAATATATAGCGAAACGTCCATGTGGTGAATATTCTCACGATGAGGCAAGAAGTATTATCGGTTCACCATCTGACTTATTTAAGATAAACGTTTATAGTGTCATTTTAGACACAGCTATTCAGAAGTTGAATACACGAGTTACTGGAAATGACCTGCTCATGAAAGACATTGCCTGGTTTGATCCTCGCCGGTTCAGTGAGGTTAAATTTTTAAATGAACTTGCTAAAGAAGCTCTTAGTACTCTGGCTTGGCGAAAGTCATGAGTTACTGCAATTTTCCCGGCACTATACTCATTATAATCAGTCGCTATTGCAGCAACAATCTTGACGTAGTGAGCTCTACGCCGCCGCTTACAGCAAAAAAAAGAGCTATTCAGAAGAACTCATGGAAGATGATGAGGATTGCTGTAAAGTTAATAAGAAATGTAAAAAATGCCTAGCATGTGCATTAGAATTATTGTGCGAGTTGAATGCCTATGGTCATATTTATCCAAAACAAAGATGCAACTATTTAGTGTCGAATATGTAAGCGTACATGTGTGTATGGGCGGAGCGAGTAGAAGAACAAGTTTTATAAGTGAGTGTGGCAAATTTTACGTTTTGTTCGCTCGCACACCTCACCAAATATCTTGATGTTTTTTTGCTGCACACGGTGAAATTCAAAAGCAGACAGTAAAAATGAGTAACTATCAAAGTTTGAATGCTGGAATGAGATGGCGAATATCGGGGAGACTGGAAACAAGGCAGTCTTAAGTGCAGATTCCTAGGGACTTCTATGTAACGCCCAACGTCGTATCGAACTTATGGAAACAGTTTAAAGATACTAGATCCATAGAGAGAAAGGTCATTTAAGAGCCACGATGGTCAATGAATATCGCTATTTATCTATTACAGCGAGGAGGGGTAACAGGAGTGCAGCATTTTCCTAGGTCTCTCGTGACCTTTATACGGCTACAGGAAATTGAGTTTCAACGGTTACTTTTTGCAGAAGGCTACATGGCAGAGGGCTATTTGCAATAAGACTTGCTGCTTGCGTCAGCTCACTTCTGCACACGGGAAAACCCGTTTATCATGATGCACCGATAATCGACTTTGGACAAGGGATCATTAGGGGACAGTTCTATTCACTGATGAGTCTCGAAGCAGACTAAACACTAATTCTTGACATACTTTCATCTAGAGAAAACCAAGGATCCATGGATCCTTGGTTTTCTCTAGATGAAAGTACATGCCTCCCCACGTCCGAGAAAGAAACCACTATGACAGCGAAGGTTTGAGGGTCTGGACAGGCATCATGTTGGATGAGCGCACACCCCACCCTGTGTTTGGCAAAGGCTCTGTGACTGGTCTTAAGTGTAGGGATGATATATTTGTACCTTATGTTCGCTTTTCAGGGATGCAGTTGGTCCTGATTTTATTTTAATGGACTACAACACGTGCCCAGATAGAGCTCATTTCGTCGAAGAATTTCTGGAAAGTGAGTATATTCGCTTGATGGATTGGTCCGCCAGATCGTCAGACCTAAACCCTATAGAACATATCTAGGACGCTCTGTGAAGGACAATTGGAACTCGCTTTCCTCCTTCCATAACCACCAAGTGCCTGAAAACAGCATTGCTGGAGGAGTGAGACTAACAGGCACAGGGACTCATAAACTGCCTGATTTCCAGTATGAATTCACGTTGTGGGAGCTGTATAACTGTAAGAAGGGAACATACCACTATTAACCCATTTTTTGGTTCAATATTGTAAGCTCTGTTTTATACCTTCTGATGCTGATGGGTCTTACGCGAGAACTGTTCAGTGGTTGTTGTTTTTTTTTTTTTTTTTTGCATTTTATCAACCTACGTACCTACCTAATTTCATTAAAATCTGCCCAGTAGTTTTGGAGATATCAACCAAATTACGATTATGATAAGATAATAGATGGAGTTGCCTCAAGTTCAAAAGAATTGTCCATATATCTGACATTCTAATTAGTTAGTAGTGAGGGTATAAAACAAACTATTCAATTTTCAGGTACTATATTGTTATATAACAAACATTAATCAATGTACAAAGGGTAGTCAGTATTCAAACATTTTAACAATGTGGTTGTCGAATGGTGGGCCAACGCATAAGTCCAGCGGGGTGGGCCAAACTATGCCAGTCTGCCCCTGTTAGTTGGTCTCTTCAAATATATATCTAATATGAATTCGTTTTTATATCTTAGATTAGTTTGTTTCATCAGTCACCATCGACCGTCGCCTAGCTTCCGTATCGATGTATGTAAAGTTTGTCTCATTGAATTAGGAGTTAGCTGTCAAGAGAAAGTTTTGCCATGTGTTTTGCCAGTTTTGCAAACTGTTGATACGGTTTGACTCACATCAATAGAGAGGGGAGTGATTTTTCATAGTAATTTGGCCTTCATCGTGCGGCAAGGTTGACGACCTTTTGGTTTTTGTTTCTGAATGATCGGCTGCGTTTTTCATCTGCTTGCTTCAAGAAATTGCTGGTGGTTTCTTCTGGAGCTGTAGCGCTTTACTTTTTAAGGAATGTAGTTCTGTTTAGAATGAAGGAACATTACATCGTGTGAGACATTACGTGTACTGAACAGTGTTAAGTTTTTCGGACGATACACCGCGATGAATTTTAGCGAACTACTGCTCTGGATTAACTACGACCTTTTCTTGTGAATCTAAATTACCCAAAGTGCCTTTTTCCGGATTATGAGTTGGCTCTGGTGCATCTTCAGTTGACAATAGTTATTTATCATATCCTGTGTTTATTATATTTTATATTGAAATATGATCAAAGCAGTTAAGTTTATTTTTATTTCAAATCTTGTTTTACAGAATCATTGTTATGTTTAAGTTCAAGTTATATTTTGTTTTTAAAAGCTGTCATTTTATTTCATCAATATATTTTTCTGATTTTATGTTAATGAACTAATAAATGTTATTGCTATTTTTAATCAGTTGTATGTTTTTATATTCTTTTTGGCTAAGCTTCTTTAGGTTTCAATAGAATCAGTTTAAGAGAGGATTACATATTTAAATATTTAATTCTTTCAGAATATACTTTTTACTTTAATTTATTTTTCTTTTGGGGGTGGTAAAATCAGCGTATCGCTTTCATCTGCCTTAACCTTCCGTCTACCAGACGGGTCCATTGGACCCGACAGCAATATTTAATGTAAATTTTTCTCATGAAAAATAGCATTCAAAGTTTCGCGATTACATGACTTTTCCTGCAATTGTCTCCTCTATGTATATGCAATTGCGATTAAAATTTTCTTCGAAATTTTTTACCTATTTTTAATTTGTTTCATTGTTTACCACGCGGGTCCATTGGACCCAACATTAAAACAAACGTAATATACTGTTGCTTTCTTTTTCTAGGGTTGCCATAAATCATGAGGAGGAACAGGGTTACCATAATTGGCTGTTTATCGCCCATTTGGCGATGGATTTTTAGCGCCAATCTCGCCAAATTTGGCGACTTTATAATGAAGTTTTGAGAACATTCTAGACTGATCTAGTAAACTTCGTGCTCTATATATAAAAGGTTACTTCTGGTTCAGAGAGTCATTTATCAACAGACACAGTTAGTGAGCGAATGGTGTCTATTGATGTTTTTGAGTCTTTTCATTGAAAATAGGACTTGATATTTGAAGACAAGTAATAAGTGTAGTTTGTACGTGCTTTGTTATTTTACAAATATTCATCATTTTCTTATTTCCTAACTTATTTTTTGTTAAAAACTGAATTGAAGATGAACAGAAAAAAAGTATTGACTCAAGAGGAAATTCAAAAAATTATGGAAAATCCGGACGATATAGAATTCGACACCGATGATGAAAATCTGTCGTCTGATGAAGGTGAAGTAGATTATGTTGAAATACATAATGAAATTTCTGATTCCTACTCAGAATCTGATAATGATTCCAATGAAGTAAATGTAGCAACCACAAGTACTTCAAATTCTACTTTTGTTTCCAAAAATAATTCACAGATCTGGTATAAGAATGAAGTTGCCAGACCACAAGGAAGACGTACTGAAATCAATATTTTACGTGAAAAATCTGGACCTTCAAGATTTGCAAATCGTGAAGTGGATTCCATATCATCCTCATTTCTTATCTATTTCCGAAAAAGACTTTTGGAAATTATAGTAAAATGGACAAACGCGGAAGGCAATAGAGTATTCGATAAAGAGTGGAAACCTATAGATATTATAGAACTTAAAAAATTCATCGGACTTTTATTACTTATTGGAGTATATAAATCGAAAAATGAAACAGTAAGCGAACTTTGGAGCATAAAAAATGGAAGACAAATATTTCGGGACATTATGAGTCGCAATAGATTCACAAGTATATTACGTGTCATAAGATTTGATGATGCTGCTGAGAGGCGTAAAAGAAGATCAACTGATAAATTAGAGCCAATAAGAGAATGCTTTGAATTGTGGAATAGCTATTTACAAGACCCTTATATTCCTAATTGGTCTATGACTGTCGATGAGCAATTAGTTTCTTTTCGTGGAAAATGTCCTTTCCGTCAGTATATGCCATCTAAACCTGGAAAGTATGGATTGAAGTTCTGGGTTATTTGTGACAGCGTAACATCGTATGCTTGGAAACTGGAACTATATACAGGCAAAAATGAAGTAAGAGAATCTCATCAGGGAGAAAATGTAGTTAAAAGATTGACGAAGGAAATTGAAAATTCTGGTCGTAATATTACATGTGATAACTTTTTTACGTCATATGCATTAGCAACACATCTTACTTCAAAAAAATTATCTCTTATTGGAACAATTCGAAAAAATAAACCTGAATTACCCGCTGTGTTCACAAATCCAAAACATCGTTCTGTATATTCTACTTTATTTGGGTTTCAAGAGAAGGCGACCATCATCTCTTACTGTCCCAGAAAAGGTAGAATTGTTACTTTGCTAAGCACAATGCATAACACTTATGATATTGACAACAGCTTAGAAAAAAAGCCACAAATAATCCTAGATTATAATAAAACCAAAGGCGGAGTAGATACGATGGACAAAATGGTAAGAGCATATAGTGTGAAACGCATGACACGTCGGTGGCCTTTGATTGTATTTTATAATATGATCGATATAAGTGCGATGAATGCATACATAATATGGTTGTCACTGAATGCTGAATGTGATCCGAAAATGAAAAAAAGGCGGAATTTCATTATTCTTCAACTTGCAGAAGAATTAGTAGGTGAAGGAGGTATCGCCGTCTCAACATCTACTTCAGAACAACTTTACGCAAATAGTTTTGAACCGCCACGAAAAAAATCAAGATGTCATATTTGTCCCTCTAAAAAAGATCGAAAAACACGAACATTATGCAAGAAGTGTACGAAAAATGTTTGCGGAGAACATTCCGTCGTTATTTGTACTTCATGTACATAATAATTTTATTATGATGAAAAACGTTTTGTAGTCATTATAATATACTATATATATTACTTTCTTACTGTATGTGTTACTTTCTTACTCTATTACTATATATATCACTTTTATATATTGTATAAGGTGCATTAATAACAAATATATTCATTGTAGATAAATGGGTGTTTTGTATATTTTGAAATCCTATATATTAGGTAGCTTTCATTACAAAAAGCTACCTATTGCAGCCGTTCGGAGGAAAGCGATTTCAAAAAATTTTGGTATATTTTCATCGATCATGACCCCCAGACCTCGAAACCACCCTCCGTTCAAAATTGATATATATATATATATATATATATCTGAGATTTGTCATACTGTAACTCTCGAATTTATGAACCGATTTGGATGTAATTCGGTATGTACATAGTACATACCAATGTCTCGACCGAGTTCGTTGGCCAGCTTCATCCGCCATTTTGTTTCAAAATGGCGGCAATTTAAAATTTTCTTAAAAATTTTAAATTTGAAATGTGGTACCAAAGAATTGAAAATGGAAACATATTTTTTTCTTATGTATTTGACCTTTATACAAAGATTCCGGAGCAGTTTTTGTTTCGTCTATATCTTAAAAAATGGCTGAGTTATAGCATTTTGAATTTCTAGCGTGGCTGACATTTTGAAACGTCCTGAATTTTGTCACGCGATAAAAGGCGTATTTATGAACCGATTTGGATGTAACTTCGTTTGTACATAGTACATACCAATGTCTCGACCGAGTTCGTTGGCCAGCTTCATCCGTCATCTTGTTTAAAAATGGCAGCCATTTAAATTTTTAAGAAAAATTTCAATTTGAAATGTGGTACCAAAAAATTGAAAATTGAAAAAATATTTTTTTTTTATGTATTTGACCTTGATACAAAGATTCGGGAGCAGTTTTTGTTTCGTCTATATCTCAAAAAATGGCTGACTTATAGCATTTTGAATTTCTAGCGTGGCTGACATTTTGAAACGTCCTGATATTTGTCACGTGATAACAGGCGCATTTATGAACCGATTTGGATGTACTTTGGTGTGTACATAGTACATACAAATATCTCAACCGAGTTCGTTGGCCAGCTTCATCCGCCATCTTGTTTCAAAATGGCGGCCATTTAAAAAATTTTTAAAAATTTAAAATTTAAAATGAGATACCAAAATATTAGAAAATGAAAAAGATTTTTTTTGTATATGTTTGACCTTAATACAAAGATCCCGGAACAGTTTTTGTTTTGTCTATATCTAAAAAAATGGCTGAGTTATAGCGTTTTGAATTTCTATTGTGGCTGACATTTTAAAACGACCTGATTTTTGTCACGCGATAACAAACGTATTTATGAATCGATTTGGATATTACTTGGTCTGTACGTAGTACATACCAATGTCTCGACCGAGTTCGTTGGCCAGCTTTATTCGCCATCTTGTTTCAAAAGGGTTGCCATTTAAAAAAATTAAATTTAAAATTTAAAATGAGGTATTAAAAAATTGGAAAATGAAAAAGATTTTTTTATGTGTTTGGCCTTGATACAAAGATTCCGGAGCAGATTTTGTTTCTGAAAATTTGGTCTTTTGTTTATATCTTAAAAAATGGTTGAATTATAGCACTTTGAATTTCTAGTATAGCTAACATTTTGAAACGATCTTGTATTTGTCACGCGATAACACACGTATTCGCCTATTTCCATGTGAGAAAGCATGTGGATAGTACACATCAACATCTCAGCCAAATATAAGTTACTTTAAATAAAAGCAGCTTGGATAAAGCTGACTAATTTCGTGAAATTCTCATTCATAATGATTTAGTTTTGATAAAAATTAGTATTGAATCTCCTATATTCGGTTTCCACTAAATTGAGCTTCGTGTGTTTGAATAATATAAGTTGGCTTTTTTTAAAATAAGGTATTTGAAAGCTACCTCTTCCTCCCGGCACTGGCCGGAAGGACTTTTTTACATATGGGTCCAATGGACCCGAATGCTAGTTCTTGCATATACTTTTTTTTGGTAGTCTGAAGGTTAAGGCTCTGTTATCCTTTAACCCCTTGGACACTACATAAGTAGTGTTCATCATACTCTCATATGTTCGTTACGGATTGCAGCGTTAATGATTTTCGTTCGTTTGTGATCGCGGCTTTCGCGAAATTAGGGCAGTTTTTCAAACTGCTGCACGGCGAGGTTGCGGCAACCAGGGATTTTTTCTTTTGTTTGTGTTAATGAGCATTTTGCACTCATACGGTCACCACACAAAAAAAAAATAATAATATATATGTATAAAATCACATAATTACATCAAAATGACTGTTAGTACAAAATCACAATTATATCAAAACGACTGTCAGTATAAAATCACATAATTATAACAATATGCGCTATGCATGACAAATGACTCACAAAAATAAAATTTCATACATAATAAACAAAAACACAAGGTCGAAAATTATTGTAAATTACAAACAGGAAAATTGATTAATGAAATATATTTCATTAGCTACTCTGAAGTAATGTGACAAAAATTTTCATAAATTAAAGTGACGTTATATGCGCAGTAGACATAAAAAGCGTTATATATATATATATTGGAAGCAATACGTTTCAGTCATGCTTTTGACGATGAGTAAAGGAAAGGTGTTGTCCGAGGACTAAAGAGCCAAAATCGATGCATATCTAGAATGTGTAAAACCTGCTCTCAAAATTAGTAAATTAATTAAAAGATCAGTTGCGTGATAAGTAATTATAAAAAAGATTTAGCAAATTATGGCAAAAATTTTAACAAAAAAGGTAATCCACGTTTAAACTAAAAGGGAGAAAAAATGTTCTTCAACTTGCATTAAAAACGAGCCACAGTTCAAAGCAGATTTGTGCAGATCTATTCCTTCAGGGGCGCCATTTGAGGGGGCTGGGGAGGGCGATAGCCCCCCCCCCCCAAGGAATTTGATTTTTCAGAAAATTCAACCATCAATTGTCAGACTAAAAAAAAAAATTAAAAATTGCTCAAACGCTAAAATAATTTATCAGATTTGATTGTAATAAAAACATATGCATTAAATAAATGCTTTATGCATAGAAATTAATAATTATAAATAAAATTTCCTATTCGAACTTTCTTAAGGTGAGACATATATCGTACTTTGGCTAATTTTAAAAATACATGAGAAACATTTTCTTTTATTAATTGCTTCTCAGCTGTGTACAACTGAATCCTAGGAAAACTAGTCCCCTTATGGCTAGAAAATCAGGGGTAGAGTTTTTCAGATAGTTTTTTTTGCGGGAGGGGGGAGAGCTGAAGGGATGAGTATCATTCAAGTTCTTATTTACCTGACTTTTTTCTTTTTTTGAGTTATTAGTGTCACGTTATATTTACTGCAATCATTGCAACGTTACCAAATTACTTAATTATTTGCTTTATTAAATCATATTATATATGGTACACTCTCAAAATTCTTCAGCCCTAGGAATGGAGTCTGCGCGCACCCGACAAAACAATTTCTTCAACCCAAAAACCAACAGACTTCCACCAAATCCCAAACCAAACTAAAAGAAAACTGCTCGATATTTTAACACATTTATAATAAAGTAGTCTATAGTTTTATCCCTTATGTACAGAAATGAACACATGGATTAGTACTATGAGCCATGATTAATAGCCAAATCTACAGTTTTTCATTTAAAAAATATTCATGGCTTCCTTGTTAAAACTCAGGTCATCCCGACTCCAACTGAAAGAGATAAAGCATAATCCTTGAAACTTAAGTGCAACGAAGAAAATACGTCAACCTATTCTGCTGCAGGACTGTAATTTCAAGTAAATACGTAATCCGCTAAAAAGATTTATACATTGAAAGGCAACCCGACACGAAATGAAAGAAAATGAATCCATATTTTAATATAATTATTGTAAAAGAAGTCTACAGTTATATCTTTAATATAAACTTTAACTTTTATGTAGAAAAATGAAGATATATATATAGTATTCATTAATGTTCAAACATGTAGCTTTTTCATCTAAAAAATATTCAGGATTTCTTTGGAAAATAGTATTAACACGAACCCACCTCATAATAGTGAAAGCGCAATCCGAAACAATTAACGCTTTACCTTACCTTTTCTTGCAGAAAATCACTCATGAAAATTTTCTTATTGCTATAGATCACAAAAGTTGCAAATTTCGTGACCTATTCATGACGTTCGAGGGCTGATTATCTCATGACTGATTGAATTTCATGATTCTTTTTTCACGATCACCTGAGGAAATTTGCGATTTTTTTCGCGACCGTTTCACGGAATTTACGATTTTTTTTCTCCAACCGTTATCGAAATTGGGTTTTTTTTTTCTCGTTTGTCACCGTTTGTCAAAATTCACAATATTTTTCTGCGACCAACTGACGAAATTCCATATTTGCTTCTGCGATCTTTTGACAAAATTGGCGATTCTTTTTCACGATCATTTGTTGAAATTCTTGATTATTTTTTTCTACTACCAACTAATAATATTTGTAATTTTTTGCAAGATAGCTACACAAAATTTCGTATCTTAAGTCACGATCGTTTGACGAAATTCCCCTCGATTGTTTGACTAAATTTTCGTGATTTTTTGTGCAATCTTTCGACGAAATTCGCGATTTTTTTCACAATCCTTTTACAAAATTCGAGATTTTAGTTTGTACAACCATTTGACGAAATCTGCATTTCTTTTTGCGATCTCTTATGAAAGTAGCAATATTTTCCATGGTCGTTTGGAGGAAATTAGCAATTATTTCTGCGACTTTTTTTTTTCAAAAATTTCAAAATTCACGATTTTTTCTGTGACCCATGACGAATTGATTTTGCGAATTCGAAAGAAAAAAATAGTGGACTTTCACGAAAATAAAAAAAATTCGCAGAATGATCACAGGTCCATGAAAGAATTTAAGGAGACAAAATCACGCAGAGCTTTTTTATTGTGCGAGATTTTCCCATTTTCTGTTAGATTTGTGCAGTTTTGCACGTTGTGCAATTCTGAACATTTCCTGTTTCTCAAAGAAAGAGAGTACCCATTTTAAAAAATATTAATAATTTCAAGAAAGTAAATTTCTGAGACTAATTTTTTCTAAGATTACTTAAAATTCTGCACAGGTTTTGGAAAAAAACAAACAAAAAAAAATCAAGCCATATCTACGCTCATATTTCTGTATAAAGAAGTGTTCTATTTAACAAAAATATATATTAATACCTTACCAACCCTTCTGCATCGGCGTTTTACCCTTTCAAAATTCACTTCCGGGATTTTAGATTTTTTTTCTGCAATGTTTAAATAATATGCACCGGCTTTGGAAATAAAAAAATACTAAACTATATCTATATACATTTTCCTTAAAAATGGGGTAATCCATTAAAAAAATTCTTATTATTCCTTTCAAAAAATTTTGTTTCTGAAAGTCACTTGGCGATTTCTGTTTTCTTTTTTTCTTTTTTTCCCTGCTATGTTTAAAAATTTGCATGGTCTTTGGAATTTAAAATACAAAAAAAACCCCAAAAAATGTCGAAGCACATCTAAGTACATTTTCCTTTAAAATGACGTCCTCGGTTTTAAAAAATAAGAATATTAAACCTATCAGTTCTTTTCTGAAACCCATGTTCGCAAATTTGGTTAACCCTCACATAAACTTGGGATTGGGGGGGGGGGGGGGGGTACATTGTTAAGAAGGTACAAAAAGTGTTGAAAAATAAAATAACTGATAGGAATATTAGTTTAACATAGCTATTGTGTAATTCTTCCATTACCAAAGAAAACAAACATCAGCGCACACAACTGTTTTAATGTAAATACCATAGTAATTTTATTTATTTCAAGCTGATTATTTTATCCGTACATCTCTAGTTCTAAACCAAAATTTTACTTGAACAACAGCTAAAAGGCTAGTTTATTGCATTAAAATTTTAGGGCATTAGTGCAAAAATAAGCTTACACCAGGTGTATGTGAATACTGTGTGTAACTTTAAGATTGAAGACAAATACTAATTTTCTTTTTCACATTTTTATATCACACAGCACACAAATGTTACAAACAATCACGAACACTGAAGAACATATAGAATGATGAGGTGACTTTGGGGTAATAACCCGCTGTTAGAACAAGTGACGTTCGTAAAACATATTTTAAGGAATACTCCCGCTATAAGCAACAGAATAATTGGGGATAAGACCCGCTATAACATAACGTGTCACAATGGCAGCTAAAGAACAACATACTCTATACTTGGGGATAAGACCCGCTCGAATGCACAACGTGCCGCAATGGCAGCTCAAGAACAACTACTCTATACTTGGGGATAAGACCCGCTCGAATACGCAACGTGCCGCAATTGCAGCTAAAGAACAACTGAACTGGGTGACATGATCGCAAAGCTACGGAGCTCGTTCGGCATGCGCACAAGGTCCGAACATGCCGCCCCGCGTTGCAATGTGCGTAGCACATTCAAAATATTAAAAGTACACTATAAATACAAGAACTAAATAAAATACCAATACCATAAAATAATATTACAATAACGATAAGTTGCAATAAGAAGGACTATACAATACAATAAAATTAAATTCTAGGTTAAACAAAAGTTAAGCTATTTTCTAAAAATAGTTCTTTATTGTCCTTAAGAAAAGTTGAATTTAAAATAACGTGTAAATCTTAGGTGCACTTTAAAATAAGTAAACAATGAGAAATAAGTATATACATTACATTTCATTAATGGGTAAGACACATAATCTAGATATGGATCTAAGAAAGATATTTGAGGCTGTTTTTACCTTTGCAACCCTTAAGGTGCGTTTTCACTGGTCGTCCTAACGACCTAAAAAACCCTAGCGATCCAAAACCTTAACCTAAGAGCGTTTTCACTGGTTACAGCTAAACCCTTACGCCAACCAATCAAAGGCAAGTTTTTACTGCGCAAGCGTCTACTTTACGGCTTCTATATCGAGCCTAAGCTCCGTTAATCAATCAATCGATCAGCGGTCAATTATAAACAAATAATTGTTGACTGCACTTGTGCCATGTTTAATAGTAAATATTTTGTATAAAAAATAATCGAAAGTTTTGATTGTTTTCCCCCACTAAAGGTTTATCACCTGTGGCTAAAAAAAAATGCCTTAAAATTCATTTATTACTTTATAATTAAATTCCTAAAAATATTAATATTTATTGTCAACAGAAGCACACAAGTGTACATCACTTTTGAAAAAAATAAACTATTATAAAATCCCATCTTGACATACTTAAAGCAAATTCAATAAAAGAGAGTAAAAAGAAAAAACAAATTCATAGGTTTAATGAAAATACAGCCTAAACTTATTTTGGTACTTCTCGGTTAGCCGGGCGCCAGTGTTATATCTACATATAAATATACATACATATATGTATATATACACAATTATATATATACATATATTGTATGTATACACACACATATATATATATGTATATATATAATTATATATATACATACATGTATACATAGCACTGGCGCCCGGTTAACCGAAAAGTACTCTTATTTTTAAAAATACAAAGTGAGGGAGGGGGTCTCCTAAACATTTTGTGAATATGAAGGAAAATAAAAATAAAAGGTATTTCCTCATTATAGCGGCCCTCGCAATTACGCCAAGGCGTAGTTACGAGTTTGCCAAGCTTATATTTACATTTAAAATTTAAATATCATAAAACATAAATAAGATTTTACAATTGTAAACCGGGTCGTAGTGGAGTGTATACACTGCATACCTTCTGGATTTTTTTTAAGGAATACCGTATACCCTTTGTTTCTCAAAAATACTATAGCATATACTCTCTGCCTTGAACGTATACCCCCCTGGTTTTCTTACGACTACATCACTGGTTGTATATATGAGATAACGTAGCAATTATCTTGATTGCTGCTATAGAGTAAAATATTAAAAATTTTGATCTTTTTTTTTTTTATCTTTAAAATAGTACTCAGGACCAAAGCTATCCAAAGACAGACTTCTAAAAGGATGTTATTGTGTCAAACTGAATGTTTGCTAAACCTTTTTACAGAAATAAAGGCTCTGATTTTATGTACAAGTTAATCTTTCAGTTGGCACACTAATTTTTAATAAAAGTAGTCACATGTCGTACTTTTTATGCACAGAATAGTTACTCATTATCTAAAAATAATATATTTCCTCTTCGATGAAGAGGATATCCAATCTAAAGAAACCTTTTAACCTTTGCCTACAGTATTAAATAGCTTTTGATATATCCATTATAGGAAAATTAAAAAAATATATTTATTGAACTTGTGGTTTGTCCTAAGGTGTCCCATCTGGTGGGACACCTTGGGACAGTTAAAAATAGATGTGAAAAGTTCAATAATTGAATTACAATATACATGGAATATTTATTCAGGAAAAGAAATTTATTTAAACTGACAAAGATAACTAATGTAAATTTTCTAAATTTTAGGGATGCAAGGAATATGCGGCTTTTGTATTCCTTTCCAGTTTTTTCTTTTATTTATGCTCTCAATTTGAAGGAATGTTCTTTTTATTTGATGAAGCATATTCATAAGCAAGGGTAGGCGAATCATTAATTGTTGCCCATAGTGATATTTCGAAGCTTGTAAAATGTAGTCTACCAACTTTCTTTCCTCATCGTCAGTGAATACTTTTATACACATTTAAACAAACTTCTTATGCATAAATACCATCAACTGTAGCAGCTAAAGCAACTAGCAAATTAGAAGAGAGAAAAGAATCTAATACATGCATACATATACAGAAATTAATTTTTGAAAATCAAATATTATTTACAAATGAATAACCAGACTAGCTAAGAAATTTAAGTATACTTGTTTGAAACCATTAGGCAAAAATCGAAATAGTTATGCTACGGTACCATCTAGATATTTATTACAGAATGCTAATTATGAAAAAATGCTTATTGGAATAAGTTAATTGTATGGTATTTTAATAACAATACTGCAAAACAGTTCTTTTGTTTACATTAAATTTTTATCAAGTTTTAGGATAAAGTAGTAATATAGATTCACAAAAGGCAAGCCTCAACATTTTAAATCAAAATATCTTAAGCATAATTATATTTAAAAAAATAAAAGCACTCTAAACATATTATTTTAAAAAATGAAAGGCAAAATATAATACAAAAATAAATATTTAATTAAAATGGTAAATGCTGATTTTTTACGAAAGTACTACTCAAAATCAAATATGGGAACTGAAAATAGCTGATTATATATATTTATTAAAATAGTATATAATTTGTAACGGCACAGATGTCATATACACCCCATATTAGTGCGATTGTTTTCCGACGCCAATTTGGCGAAAACATCAGCAGCATTATAAACAATAACACCCGGGTTACCATATCAAGCAAAATAATGACACCTTCGTGTCAATATGCACCGCATCCATTGCATATATGACATTGGCGTTAGAAAAAAATCGCGCCAATATGGGGCATATATGACATCTGTGCCATTGTAACATTAAGAAAAATCTCATAAAAGAATTTAACCCCTAAGCAATGATTCATAAAATTACACATGCTTCTACTTAAATTAGGCCTAAATTCCATCAACTGTCAGAAGACTTTAATAAAACTACATTTAAATACAAAAACAGTTATATTAATCCTTTAAAAGTTGCAGAAATTTGTCCTACCTGCACATACTTAAAATTGTTCTGGTGGACATTAAAATCTTTCTACAAAAGATTAAGTTTATTATATACATAAAGACCCATCTCTTATTATAAAAATGTTTATGTCATAATTTTAATTTTTGAAAGATTATCTTATCATTAATTTTTTAAACATTATTTGCAACGGGCGGTTTGTTTATTTAGGTTAATACAATGTGACAGTTTATTTAAGTATGAGATGTTGTTTCAGTGTTGTTGTTGACAGTTTATTTAGGTTTTTTTCTTTCTTTTGCATGTTACATGCTTTATAAATCACTGTTTTCAATCTAATTTTTAAAAATTTCCTAAAGATACACAAGGATTTCTCATTTAAATTTTTCTTTTCTTTTTTCTGCATTCATAATTATTAACAAAACAATAAGATAAAAAGCAATCGAAGAGTCAAAATTTAACAAGTTTCAGTTTCGGTCGATACTCAATTTTAAATCATACCAACTGTATCATGCTCTGATGGCAATAAATATAATTAACATAAGGAAAAAAAAAACCCACTTTGTCGTCTTAAAACAAAAAACTCTTTATCTTTTAAAAATGCTTTTTTTTTTTTTTTCATTTTACTTTCAAAAACACTTAGTCTCATATGAATATAAACAACAAACCTTTTTTTTGCATCTTTTAAGTACACTTTTTTACTTTAAAAAAATAACTCTAAAAATTTTTATTATCTAAAAACATATCCCCCCTTTTTTTTTCATCTTATAAAATAAAATCAAATAGAAAAGAAATAGAAAAAATTGCCCTGGTAACAAACAAGACGGGGATATACGTAAGCCTGGCCCACACTTTTTTTTTTTTACTTAGCGGCAGATTTTATTTATGCCCCAGACTGTACAATTTTACTTATGGGTGTTTAAAAATATTTTCAGCTAGATAATTGTTGTACTTACTTTTCTTATTGTGTTCTCATAGTTTGTATTGTAGCATGTTATTTTTGGAAAATGTAATTTAATGAGTAATGTAATTAAAAAAAAAAAGTTTGTAGGGAGCACAAATATTATTTTTATGTTACTTTAATAAACTTACTTTATTGTCTCCTCTTTTGACATAGAAGTGGGAGTCCAGCCATACTCACAGATTTTTTTAAATCTTCTGTTTTGAAATCTTCCGATGCAAAGATGAATCCACAATCCTTATAAAAGTAGCATACAGCTCCAAGGGCACGAGACAAATTCCAGTTGCTTGCAGACGATCACTAATGGTAGTCACTTATTATACAATAAAACTACACACCTGTGATTTTCTGAAAGCATTCAAATTTGAAGATTTATCTCTATCCTGGCACCAGCTGATCCACCAGACGCTTACTTTCACTGGTATACTTCGTACTGATTGATATATACAATTTCTGGATGTAACGTCAAAAATAATATTGGTGCTCCTGGTAACAAACTAGTTTTTTTTATTACATTACTCGTAAAATTATATTTTCCAAAAAATAACATATTACACAACAAACAATGACAAAACTAGGGCCTACTACAGTTTCATTACTTCTAACATACTATTTTGACCGCTGAATTTATATATATCATGAATTCATGATTTGTCTAAAACTTTAATATACACTCAAACATATAGAGTCAAATCAAAGAATCTTCCACAGAGAGCATTTTATTTTTTGATAATGAATTCCATTTTCAAAAATAGTAAGAATAATAAGTAAATGCTTTTTGAAAAAAAAAAAAAAATAAATGAATAAATAATTTTCTACTCTTATAAATAAATAGGTACATTTAAATTGATGATCTATGCTGTAAGATAAATCTGTAGCTATACTTGTAAAAGAAATGCACTTAAATAACAATTTAAACAAAATTTTATAAATATATATTTCAACTAGAGAATCTCCTATTATTTTGGTAAGATTTAATTTAAAATGCATTGAATAGGCGTTTATAACTGCCTATCGAATTGGAATGGTAATGTGTACAAATTCTTCGAAATGGGCACATAGAAAAGCTACACATAGTTTGAATATCTCTCAATTGATTTAAACTTCATACAAAGTTATAAATCTTCATAAAAGTTTCAGCATTAATTTTAACAAAAAGAAAGATAACACATCTGCAGGTAAAATGTATTAAAAATAAAATAAATAAGTAGATCAGCAGTGTTTTCTTTACATGACAGAGTTCACAAGTAAGTATCTGAAAAGGAGTAAAGAGCAAACTGTTTTGCAATCGGATCTTTCTTGCTTAAAGGGGAACAGGAAAGGACAATGTCTTGTTTATTTTATAGAAACTTTGTTTACATGCTCACTTAAACATGCATAATCAAGTACTTACTATTAGCAAAACATAATTGAATTTTGCCTGTAACTAATTTTCCATTTAAATAACAATGGGCTACAGTAAACAATATCCTTCTTAACACTTACAATTATTTTAAGTGAGTAAAGGGAAATTTAAATCTAAATTGATCAGAAGTACCCTATCAAGTAACCTAATATAATCAATGAAGCAATTCATTTTAAGAAACAAATATTCTTAAAAAATACTTTTATTATTTGTATACTATTAACACTTAATAAAAATAAAATGATTTTTAGAACTGGACATATCTTCATCCTTATATCTGAAACAAAATCCTTAAACGAACTATATAATTAGTATTCTAATATTAATAAAATGCATCTGAAAATGATTACCAAAAATAGCGATCTACAATCCATATGGATTACCCACAATTTATTAAATTAAAAGACAATAATAAAAGAGGATATTTATCCAACATGTTAATAAAATTTACTATTTTGCTTCAATCACAAAAAATAGATTATTCTTTGACGTAAAAACAGAATAATTAAAAAAAATATATCATTTAGAAAATTGACAACACCACCATTATTATCAAAATACTCTATTTTAATTGGCTGCGCTTGGGTAAGCCGTGCTTAGGATTGATCACGAATCAAACCTACAAAATTGCGTTCTAACGACCTAAAATCTTGTGCTTAGGTAAAAAGTTAGATAAGTTAGACCTTGGGTAGACCAGTGAAAACGCACCTTAACATTACAATCCTTTCCTGGTATAACCTCTAAGATTCGCCCTAGCACACACTTACAGGGCCAAAACCGCATACGTACGTAATGGATTAAAGTTTGGGGACCAATATGAAAATACTTCCTGTGAAAATGCTCAAATATGAGTTTTGTGAGCTTATGGCCTTTCGGCAAAATGATTTGATGCTTCTTATCAAAGTTTAAATCTGAATTTTCCAACCTACCGCCAACTCTTAAGATATTATTTTGATCCAAAAAGGGGGATAAACATTTAATTTTACTGGAAGGGGGAACCCTTGATTCCCGTTTTAAACCCTTAATCTCTTCCTGAAATTCTGCATTTTGTACTAATCTAATTAGAGAAACTTCTGAAATTTTTATTTCTGGGGTTGTGAGGCTGCCTCTGCGCCGGTCTGCTAACTTACATTTGCAATTGTGAAAAAACCTATAAACATATGCCAGTATACGAAGAATACTATAGTATTTACCACTTATGTTGAGAAAAAAATTTACTTCTTCAGGATTCCTGAAAAGAGAAAGAGAAATATTAGAATTGAAATCATTACAATTATTTTTATATTTTGATTTAGTCTCGGGAAAGTAATCTGCTTCTGGCACAGAAATATGTTTCTTGCTCAGTCACTAAGTCATCAGCTAATAGGAATTTTGGTCCCATAAACCACATTGGATTCTCTACAAGGGAATTAACACTCGCACCTCTGGTCAAGAGATCGGCAGGGTTGTCCTTGCTGGAGCAGTGATACCAAGAGTTCTAATCTGAAAGTGCATTAATCTCTATGACACGGTTTGCCACAAACTGCTTCCATCGCTTTGATGATCCCTTGATCAAGAATAAGGTTATTTTGGAATCCGTCCAATAGTACACTGTCGTTGTGATTTTTTGATCTAGGATGGGTTTTACTTTATTGGTCAGTCTTGCACTTAGTAAGGCTCCGAGAAGTTCCAGCCTCGGCAGAGTTATCTCCTTTATCGGGGCAACACGACTCTTCGAGGTCACGAGATTGACTTCCACTCCACTTTCTCTTTTTATTCTCAGATAAATTGCAGAGCCATACGCTATTTTACTAGCACCAGGAAAGGCGTGTATTTCTACAGCTATTACTTGATTCAAGCAACCAAGAATTTTCCTCGGAATTTTTAATTCTGCTAAATTTGGAAGTTCTTCGAACCACTTCAACCACCTTTCGTGCACATTAGTTGGCAACTGTTCATCCCATGCTGTCTTCTTTAGCCATAGTTCTTGGAACAGGCATTTGATTCTAATGGTGAATGGCGTCAGCATGCCTAACGGATCGAAGATTTTACCAACTGCTTGCAATAGTAGACGTTTTGAGCCTTTTTGCGATGACAAGAATTTTATTAAACTTTTGACTTCGAATGTCAGACAATCTTCTTCTGTTTTCCAGGACATTCCTAATACCTTGCTTAGATTGCTTCCTAGGCTTATTGCAGCATGTTCTGCTTGAATATTTAAACCTTCCTTTTGCCAGCACTTCAGTAACGCTTCATCATTGGTTATCCATTTTCGAAGAATCATTCCTGCTTCAGACATTATTTTGTTAGCATTCAGGGAAACACCAAGAGCGTCTTGCAGCGTATCTTCGCCAGATATAAAATCATCCACATAAATATATTTATCGAGTAGATGAACAGTTCTTGGGTATAGGTTCGTAAACCGCTTGATGTGCTCCTTTATTGTAGCAGATAGGAGGAATGGAGAGGCATTGACTCCAAAAATAACACGTTTAAATCTGAAGACCTTGAAAGATTTTAAATCATCATCATACCACAGAAAACGGACAGAATCCCGATCTTTTTCAGCGAGTGAAATTTGAAGGAACGCCTTCTCGATATCTGAAGAAAAGGCAATTTCGTATAATCTGAAGTGGATTAAAATATCAAATAGAAGTGGATTTAAGTTGGTGCCGGGCCATAAACAATCATTAAGGGACAAATTGTTATCATGAGAGCTGGCATCGAAGACGATTCGGACCTTTGTAGTAAGTTTATCTTCTTTACAGACCGCATGATGGGGCAAATAATACACTGCCCTGTCTAAAACAGGTTCATTTTCCTGCACCTGCTCTATAATTCCCTGCTTTAAATATTCCGTGATTATTTCAGAATATTGTCGAAAAAGTTATGGGTTTCGATAAAATTTTCTTTTTAGACCTTCCAAACGCTGTTTCGCAACATTAAAATTATCATTTAATTCCTTCCAGTCTTTCTTCCACGGTAACTGAACTTAATATCGATCGCCTACAAATTTGACAGTTTTATCGAATATTTGTTGTGCTTGATCCGTTTCTGACAATTTTGGATCATCATGTTTAATGCCTATAGATTCAAGCTCCCAAAATTGTTTTAAATTATCATTTATTTCATCGAAATCTCTAACGAAATTGCACATAGCAATATTGTTTGTTTGCGTGTTCTCCTCTAGCGCCCCAGTTGGGATCCATCCAAAAACAGTGTCTTGCAGAAAAAGTTTATCGTTTATCTTAACTGAATTATGCTTTAAAATTCTATAAAATAATTCAGCCCCAACCAATGCGTGAATTTTTCCCGGTTTGAAAAATGGGGGGTCTGCCAATTCCACAATATTCTGTAAATTAATGTCCGATACATTTAATTGCTTTGATGGAATTACATCCGTGATTTTGGGAACAATTAAGAAATCTATATTCTCCCTGAAAGAGACATCTTCGTTTGTAATTACACTCGAAATTTTATTTTTTACGTTATAAGTATAACCGTTTAATCCTGTAACGGGTACATTAATTATCCTTTTTTTAAGTTTCAGCATGTCAGCGCAATCCTTAGTTAAAATATTGACATTGCTAGCATTATCCAAAATTACTCTAAACTTTCGTTTATTTCCGAAATTATCTTCTATATAAACGAAGCATGTACTCAGTAAAATTGATTTTCTTTCTTTACTTATATTATTCAAGGTCTTTAAAGATGCATCATTATTTACCGAAATGTTAATCATTTCTCTATTTACCGCACCTGCAAGAGGGGAGGAAATTTGGGGGGGAAGCCAATTCAGTTTTGGATTTGTTTTCTTTATCTCGATGAAGCAGGGCCGAAACTAGCCTTTTTTGCACCCGGGGCAAGCATGGATTTTGGCGCCCCCCCCCCCTCTTCCGCAAAGTATATTTACAAAGAGAATTTTACTAATTTTCTAATAGCCGACTTATTTTAAAATTTAAAATATGTAATCTTAAAATATGTAATACTGAACTACGTTAATCCAGAATGGCGGATCCAAAGGGGGGGGGGGTGTCATGACTCCCCTCTGAACATCAACAAAAATATTCTAAAGATCATTTTTAAAATGAAGTATTCAGTTAGAGTCCCGATTATCCGAGTCCTGCTTAACCGAGTTTCCGCTTTCACCGAGTTATTTTCTTCTGATGGACTGATGGCTTCTATTATTATGAAACAGCCATTATAAATGAAATGTTAGTTGAAGAGGAAAGAGCAGTCGTAAAAAGTTAGAACTCTGATTTTCTGGTCAGAATGGGAAGGAAAAAAATGGCCATATATATATTTTTTTCTTCCCATTCTGACCAGAAAATCAGAGTTCTAACTTTTTACGCCTGCTCTTTCATCTTCAACTAACACTTCATTTATAATGGCTGTTTCATAATAATAGAAGCCATCAGTCCATCAGAAGAAAATGATCCATTCCAAAGGTATAATCACTCATTTGGCGCCCCTTCGTTCTGGCGCCCGGGGCACATGCCCCCTCTGCCCCCCCTTAGTTTCGGTCCTGCGATGAAGCGATGAGCTGTGTCGCAATCCACAGGTATTACAGTTATATTTTGAAATGCAAGAATTTACAAAATGAGAGTTATTCAAATAATTGGTACACAGTTTATTTTTCTTCACAAAATCGTATCGTTCGGAAACATTCATTTTTAGAAACTGAGAACATCTTTTCAAATTATGAAAAGCCAATTTGCACAGAATACAAGTTTTTTCGTTTGATTTATCATTCGAATTTAGCATGAAATTTTTTTGTTTGTTCGAAAGAGGAATGTTTTTATATAAGGGTTTTGAAGCAGAGTATCTATTTACGCTTTCTAACGTAGAACTTCGGTTTTCCAAAAATGACATTAATTCATTAAATTGTGGGTATTCTGATTTTTTAATCGAATATTCGAATAATTTTCGAGATTCCTTATCTACCTTTTGCAATATAATATTGATAAGGATAGCATCAGACAGATTGTTTTGTTCATATTGTAATACTTTTAAAGCCCTCAAATTTTTATTTACACAATCAATAAAGGATCTCAATTCTTTAGAAGACTCGTAATGTATTTTTTCATAATTAATTATGGCTGATAAATGAGTGTCAATGAGCAAACGCTGATTTTCGAATCTTTCAGTAAGTGCAGTAAACAATGACTCAAATGAATCATCTGGACTTTCTAATTGTTTTGCTTCATTTTTTAGCGATGCTCGCAAATAAAACAGCTTCTGAGCGTCATTTAAATGGACATTATTGATAATAAAATTTGTAAATTGTACTTTAAAGATTGACCACTCTTCATATTTACCATTGAATGTTGGTAGTGGGATTTCAGGTAACTTAACTTTAATATTATTCAAACTTATAGATTCAATACTATCAGCATGCACATTTATTTCAGAAACTTTAAGATTTTTAAGAAATATGTTGAGACTTACCTCAAGTTTCTCGAGACGATCTTCGAGTTCATCTAACTCGTTTTCGATTTCTGGTAAGTCCTTAATATCAGGGATATCATAATATTTATCCCGTATTTCCGATACCTTTGCCTGAAGCTCAGGTAATTTTCGAATCTTTATTTCGAGCTCGATATTCGAGTAATTAATTTCGTGTGTATTATCTTTTACGAAGTGGCCGCCCCTCCGGGTGGTTCCGACCCGACCCCTTGAGTGGGGGAGGTGACCGGAAGCTCGGCAGAGTTCGTTGTGTACGAATGCGAGGGGGCCGGATGGGGACGAATCGCCACCTCCTCGAGAGGCTCATCTCCGACAGGCATTGAGTCCGGTGGCCACGGTTAACGGACGTCGTGCATAGGTGGGAGCGGTTTGGGATGTTGACGTAACCACCTCCGGCACCCGGGTTCTCTGGGCAAGCCGGGTAGCGACGCTCCATACTCCGATCCCAGAGCCGGTCATAGACCGGGTGGTGACTCTGGGCAAAGGATAGGTAAGGCGATAGGACCCCATCCACCTATTTAGTCGTTGAGC
Source organism: Maratus speciosus (assembly GCA_963932465.1). NCBI lineage: Eukaryota > Metazoa > Arthropoda > Arachnida > Araneae > Salticidae > Maratus > Maratus speciosus. Next base: position 316,449,143 of record OZ010788.1, on the reverse strand, counting down.
CAGAAGCAAAAATTAGTGATTTTGGTTTCATCTCTGAGGACTTGATGATATATACCTTTTTGGATTCATAATGGTCCAAGGAGTTTATTTTATGATGATACTATGAAATTTGTGGTAACTTATAGACGCCATATTGAAAAGATGAGCGCCATCTATCGCACATAAATACATATGATTTTTTTTGCGAGTATCATATAATTAAATAGATTCCAATGAAAAAATGGAAAGAACAAATATTGTTAAACATAAAAAGTTATACAAATTATGTATTTATTAAGATTTTATTTTAATATGATGCTTATCTTTACATTTAACTTTATGTTTATTAACAATTTCAATGGGATAAACATCTAGTTTTGCATTTTAATGCGTATTATTTCATGTGGTAAGACAGAGCAATTCAAGAAAAAAATTAATATTGGTGAAACTATTGTACTTAGTCTGTTAAGATTTAACACCTTCGGGACGACAGGTGCATATATGCACCTTCAGAAATGTGTTTCCATCGCTTGTTTTTGATACCACAAAAAAGAAAAGTAAAATTTTACTTATTTAATTAAGATATTTTCTTGATTGCTAAGCTAAATTTAATTGGGTGAAAAAAAGTGGCGTCAACCGAATAAAATTCATGTAAAATATGCTGTGCCGAACGGGTTAATAAATAACAAAAATCTTAGTCTTCTTCACTGATATCATCATCATCGGTTGACATTCCTGAGTCCAAATACCTTCCATCGTCATAGAACAGTTCTACATTCTGCATAGGCTTGTATATCTGAGAGGTTATTAAAAAAAAACAGCATATGATGGTGAGACACATGTTCTTGAACAAGAACATGACATCAGTTCCAAAATAGCTTCAGGAGCAAGAGGACAGCCATTCCACTGGACCTTTAGATAACCTTTCCCTTCACTGTTTGTTCCAAAAATCCAACCATATTTATCTGGGGATGGAAGATCAGGATCATCCTGTAGGCACTTCATCCAAACAAGACCATGGTAATTATCTCGCATTACCTATAGATAGAGTGTATTACTACATGGTAGAATGCGATGCGACTCCACAGACTCCTCTTTTACAGAAAAAGTATATAGAATATAGCACAAATTATTGATGTCTGAGTATTTGTTCTTTCCATAATAGGGATGGCAAACTTACGACTCAAGCTATTTATTTATTTCCTCTGCTATATCAGCTTTAGTATCAAGCACCTTAAGCGCATTTCAAAATTCAGTGTTCTGAATCATCATTTTTCATTCCCTGCAAAAGCACTTACTGTATCGCACCCGATAGTTAATGCATTACACACCGCTTTACCTAGAAGTCCATGCATTTCACTCAAGCTGTAGTACTTTACTTTACCCTGTCATTGGATCTAAATTTTACAAATATTCACCCTTTCTAGTTTTTCAAATCTTTTTCTAAGGAAAACAGTGTGATAACTGCCACATCAGTATCTATAGCGACAATAATAATAATATTTATAAATCCAGACGCTTACGTGACGCTAAGACGTGTGAGCGAAATAAAAGTCGCGTATATTCTCTTCTTAGAAGCAGGTCAATTTAGTGTATTCTTCAACTAGTTATTTCGTGAATTTATAGTATTTTTCTCCATAGATAACGTACAGTCGTGGAAAAAGAAGGAAACACCCCTACTAACTCCTCAACAAATTATCATAGACGAAAGTTACTGGTACCGAACGATTGGAAATAAAGTCTACTTTTAAATTATGCATATAAAAGTTGCGTAGGGGACCATCTAAATATTAAAACGAGTTCAAACTTCATTTTTTTTCAATAGCAATACCCAATTTTAACGTGATATTTCAAATCTTTGGCTCAAACTACGCCTAAGCACCAAATTTCAAGTCATTTGAATAATAAGTTTTTGAATTATAAACATTCAAAATGTAGTGCTTTTAATGTTAAATGACATTTTCATATTTTTATTTATATCTCCTGAAATTATGCTCCTCATGTGCTAATTTTTTGTGTAACAATAATACCGATATACCCAAACATAACACCTGCCTCTATGTATCAAATACAACATCTATTATTTGAGAGGATGTAGAATCTTTTATTATTTTAGAAAACCGATTCTTTACTAGTTGTCCAAATGGTTGTAGCTTCTGTGGTAGCTTTGAACAAAGCACATTCTATCAATGATATTAACAACACCATCATTTACATTCTTTCAGCAGTCGCAATTTTGTCATAACATTTGTTAGTTTGATTTTTCAGTTTTTCGCATTAAACCATCAAGTGTTGCTAAAGACTATGGAAGAAGCCCTAGGTGGTAAGAAAAGACAGCTCTCATATCGAAATTACTTCGCTCTGCAATGATCGTCCTCCGAGCAAACATATTTTTTTCTGCCTAGGCAACAAATTCTGATTTATTAAATTTTACACTCTGTTTCTTCTTAAAGTCAAAAAATGTTTTTAGCATCTTTATCTCTGGAGGTTTGAAAAACCCGTCTGGCTTTGACTCTTCAGACAGATATTCTCTTTTGAAAGTGTGGTAAGCTTCTCCACCCATCTCATGAACTTTGACATATCTTCGACAGTTTCTAGATTTGTCATCGCTCCAGTTGATTCTATTACCATGTCTAGATTTATCCATTCATTGGTAATCATGTTCTGTAAATATGAGATATCACGTTCGTCTTTCCGGATCCTGCTCAAAGCCAGATCTGGATGTAGAACTAATTTTGCTTCTTTCACGAATCATGTGAAGAAATGCTGCCCTGATATCAAAAATATCTCTCGACTGTGGTAGGTCTTTGACTGAACTTCGTTGTACATTTTGACCCCTGAATGTCTTTACTTATTGTCTCGTCAATCGCCCAATTAATTTAATAGCATGCAAAAACAAGAAAATCTTTCAATCACCCTGCTTATCGGCGGCCGTTTTCCAATATGGCGCCCATTAGCTACTCTGTGTTTGAATGTATCATGGATAAATGTCATTCTGATGTTGTGGTGAATTAAAAAAATGTATGGTTTACCAAGTCCGCTGACATGAAACCACACGAGCTCCTGGCTCAACGACGGCGGCCATTTTTCAATATGGCGCCCATAAGCTGCCCTGGTTTCGAAAGTATCATGGATAAATGAGGTACTGTTGTTGTGGTGAATCCCAAAATATATAGTTTACCAAGTCCACTGACATGAAACGACACGAGTCCCTGGCTCAACGACTAATTGACTAAGAGGGAGCCTGAGGTAGGAGTGAGGGCTTTGTAGTGGAAAGTCCTCGGTGCTCGCTAGTGACGACGGGGCTCGCGGGAACGCCATGCAGGGACTCCCGGAGCAACCGAAGGGCGAGGGTTTCGGACAGCGCACAGGTTACTTTATGACTTGGGTGGCTCATCCCTCCGAGGACATCAGCTGAAGCAGTTGGGAGCCGACCCTTAGGGTGGTAGGGTTTGGCGGTGCCCCCGTTGACCAAGGAGCGGTCGCGTGGGGAGGCCAGTATGGCTCTGGTTGCTCCATGTCGTGCCGTGACCCTTGGGAGGGGGTCGGCCGGCAGGTCTACCATCGAACACTGTCCCCGCGGGAAAATGGGCCGGAGGCTCGCCGGTAACGCGGCGGCTCATCGTGCCTCAGAGGAACCTTGGTCCGATCCAGGTCCTCCGCGTCTATGCGGTACCGGAGTTTTCCTCGCCTGGTGATGAGGACCTAGAAGTGTCTCCACCTAACTTTCGAACGCACTAACAAAGGTAGCGGTCGGTCACTGCACGGGGTCAGGGGCGTTCGGGCCTGGGTACCTCGACAGCCGTGAGGTAAGGTAGTGGCGGGCGGGCTTCTGTCGACCTCCACTGGCTTCTCTGTCTTCGGACGGGGTCGAGTCGGTGAGGGCAGGCGGGACTCCGTTCCGTCCAACCCCCTAGTGAGGCGGAGTCTATTCCATCTAGGTGGAGTTTTCCGTGCCCGCCTGGGGTCGCTAACGGCACCTAGTCTGGGCCAACTGGTTCCCAGCGTGATCCACGAGGGGTTCCGTCGGTCGAGCCGGGTGGTTTGGGCGAAAAGCCAGGAGCTGGGTCGCTTTACGGCCGGAGGGACTTTCCCCGTCCTCCCTGGTCTTCAAGCTAGGGGCTCTTCAATAACTTTCCCATCGGCTGGCCCACATAAATGTCTCTGCCGGAAAATGGTATCTGATCTTGGGGGCCTTCCGTAAATTAATTTCAGGTCGGGAAGCCTCGGTTCAGTTCGTGGGCCCAGAGTCTTTAAAGGCGTCTGGTTCCTGCAGGGCTTGCGGGGTCTACAGGCTCGAGTAACCAAGTTTAGGGACCACTTGGTTTTTCTAGCTGGGTGGTGAGGACTGTCGTAGCGGCCGTTCGTCTCTTCTTGGGAATAGCCGTCACCGTGTGGGCTGGGCAGCGGTGTCGGTCTGACCGGAGGGCAGGTGAGGCCGGGGTCTCAGGGATCGCCTTGATGGGGCGCGTCTGACGGCGACCTTCGGGACGCGTCGCGGGCGTGTTTCTCGGGCGGTCTCAGCCTGGACAAATGGACCTGAAAAGGGTCTGGGACCGGAAGACGGTCCCCTTTTTAAGGGGCGCCCACCGTCTTATCTTTTACGAAATTTTCTAATTTCGTTATAGTACCTTTTAGAGCACTTTTTGTTCTATTTAATTTATCCATAGCAGCTATTTCGCTGCGATATCGACGAACCACAAAAATTGTATGTGAATATTGTGTGTAACTTTAAGATTGAAGACAAATACTAGTTTTCTTTTTCACATTTTTATATAACACAGCACACAAATGTTACAAACAATCACGAACACTGAAGAACATATAGAATGATGAGGTGACTTTGGGGTAATAACCCGCTGTTAGAACAACTGACGTTCGTAAAACATATTTTGGGGAATACTCCCGCTATAAGCAACAGAATAATTGGGGATAAAACCCGCTATAACATAACGTGGCACAATGGCAGCTCAAGAACAACTACTCTATACTTGGGGATAAGACCCGCTCGAATACACAACATGCCGCAATGGCAGCTAAAGAACAACATACTCTATACTTGGGGATAAGACCCGCTCGAATACGCAACGTGCCGCAATGGCATCTGAAGAACAACTGAACTGGGTCACATGTCCGCAAAGCTACGGAGCTCGTTCGGCATGCGCACAAGGTCCGAACACCAGGGATGAAAGTGCACTAAAGCCATTTTGGAGCAGCAAAATCCATTTTTGGAGCAGTAAAACCATTTCTGGAGCAGCAAAAATCTGATTTTGGAGCAGTAAAATCCATTTTTGGAACAGATAAAATATAATTTTGGAGCAATAAAAGCTGTTTTTGGAGCAGATTGAAATTCTAATGCTAATAAACTCCTAAAGATTAAAACGATTGCTATCTTGAAAATATTTTGACATTTGAAAGAGTTATTACTCAGATAAAATTTCTCCACACACATTTTGCTAACTCTGGATATTCTAAACGACGATTAGATACAGATTGCAATAGTGAAAAATACGCAGCAGGAAGAAAAAAAAAATCTGTTTATTTGGCTTTAAAAAATATTATTTTAGAGCAGTAATTTTAACTAACCAAAGAAAACCATATGAATACAACTTACAGGTCTCCGACTCAACTTTTGTAGTAAAAAATGGGGGTCCATTTTTTTTTTTTTTTAAGGGACAAAAAAGGACCATACATTTTGTATAAAAAGGAACCTTTAGGGACCTATTTCAGCAAATCACAAAATAAAATAAACACAAAATCTCCGGGACCATTTCATGAAATTAACGTGTATTTCGCGCTTCTTTGACGAAATTCGCGGGATTTCATGATCTCTTACCGAAATTTGCGTGATTTCACGATCTCTTACCAAAATTCGAGTCTTTTTGCGATCTTTTACCGAAATTTGAGTGCTTTTCGCGATCTTTTGAAGAATTTTGCATATTTTTCGCGATCTTTTGACTACGCTCACATATTTTTTCGCGATTTTTTGACTACGTTCACATATTTTTCGCGATTTTTTGACGAAATTCGCATATTTTTTGCGATCTTTTGACAAAATTTGGGTTTTTTTTCACAAACTTTTGACTAAATTCGCGAGTTTTCAGCGATCTTTGAACAAGATTTGCGTGTTTTTCGCGGTCTTTGAACGAAATTTGCGTGTTATCGCAATCTTTGGACGAAATGTGCGTGTTTTCGCGGTCTTCTGTAAAATTTGCGCTTTTTTTCGACCTTTTGAGAAATTTACGGGTTTATTTGTTAATCTTTTGAACGCGTTTTGTTCGTTTTTTCACAAAACTAGCGATCCTTTGACAAAATTCACGTTTTTTTCGCAATCTTTTGGCGGAATTCGTGTATTTTTCGCGATCTTTCGACGAAATTTGCGTATTTTCGCGGTATTTTGAAGAAATTTGCGAGTTTTTCGCGATCTTTTCACAAGATTTGTGTGTTTTCGCTATCTTTCAACGAAATGCGCATGTTTTCGCGATCTTCTGGCAAAATTTGCGCTTTTTTGCGATCTTTTGAAGAAATTTACGTGTTTTTTTTTTAATCTTTTGACCGCATTTTGTTCGTTTTTTCATGAAACTAGCGATCCTTTGACAAAATTCACGTTTTTTCGCGATCTTTTGATCGCGTTTTGTTTGTTTTTTCACGAAGAAATTAGCGATGTTTTGACAAAATTCACATTTTTTTCCGCGATTCTTTGAAGAACATGGCGTGCTTTTCGCGATCTTTTGATAAAATTCGCATGATTTTCTCGATTTTATAACAAATTCAGGGGTTTTCGCGAACTTTTGACCGTAGTTTTTTCATTTTTTGACGAAATTAGCGGTCGGGAAAGAGTTTAAACGGAATTTTTCTTTGTTTCTCGGATCGACGAAATCGTGCTAAATTTCATTTTGGTACTAAGTACATTTTGGCGCAAATGTAAGGGAAAACGCTATTTCTGCGCAGACATGAGCAGCACTTGTATTTCTGTGCAGATATGCGCAGCACTTGTATTTCTGTGCAGATATGCGCAGCACTTGTATTTCTGTGCAGATATGCGCAGCACTTGCACCCCTGTTACACTTTCAAAGAGTGCATAATGTTAAACCTATTAGAAATTTTATTATTTTCAAACTGATTATTTTTTGCCTAAATGTAATAACTTCTCAACGAACGTTATACTTGATCATTAGTTAAAATGATATATGTTAGTGTAATTGTATAAAATTAAGCTTATTGTTATAATCAAAATACGCCTAATGTTAATCCTATTGGCAATAGATACAAAACCGCAAACTTAAACGTGAAGTGACTTCGAGAAAGGAATTTTTTTTGAAAGGGTTGCTATTAATTTATTAATAAATGGGTACTTTGTTAGAAAGGTAAATATACTTTTGTTAAGTGAGTAGGTTTTTTTTTTTTTTCAAATTTTCATTTCTGAATCGGATGTAGAAAATATGCAAGTCGTGAGAGTGGCTTTCAGAAAAGATTTTTTTGAAAGGGTTAACAATAATATGGGGCTCTTTTAAACAGATACCACCATTAGGTAGAAGTATGTAGAGGTTGTCTGTTTTTTCTTTTTTGTCGCATTTCCAGAGTGGATGCGGATTTTTAACCATTGCAGAAAATAGCGAAAACCCATGATAATTTCAGAAATTTTTTTTTTGAAAGGGTTTCATATATTATTTCATGTATTTTTTCATTCAATCAAAAAATCTGATCACGCTATTGTAAATCGAGCATGATATAATGGCCTATCCAGATCCTGGATATGGTAAATTCGTTTTAACGGGCAGGAATAAATAAATTTATTTTACATGATTGATATGATGAATTTTAATATGTTCATAAACATTGTGTAAATATTCAAACATTCCTTGACAGATAACTGAGGACTAAAAATGGAAAACGCTGAAAGTATAAAAAAAATCTAAAATCTTTTACGAAAAAATGTCTTAAAAGGATTCACAGCAAAACATGACTGGCAAATTCCCTGACTTTCCATGACCAAATCTAAAAAAATTTCTTGACTTTCCCTGACCAAACAGGCATATAACGAAATTTTCTACTTATTTTTGCAATCCTTTGTCAAAATTAACGATTTTTTTTCAGAGACCATTTGAGGAATTTCGAGTCATTTTTAATTTTTTCGATGAATTTCGCGTCATTTTTAATTTTTTCTCCAAGACTTTTCCTATATATTTCGAAATTTCCCTGACTACTTTGAAATTCCATGACTTTCCATACTTTCCATGACGCTGGAAACCCTGCTTAAATGCCAAGCTTAACAGAACCCTTGAAGTGCCAACCCTAGTAGAAATAGTTCAAAAAAAGAGTAGAAAAATGTTGATGCTTGAATGTGCCACACGAAGTAAAGTGGAGAATGCTGAATGTGCCACATGAAGAAAAGTGGAGAATGCTGAAAGTGGCAGTGATAAGATGCCAACTTGATAGACTAATAATAAGCTAGAAGAAGCAAGGGGTCGTCGGGTAGCTTCATCGCCCCGTGCTCTCCCTTCACGCTTTTCGGTGTTTTTAATTTGAGTAATTTCCCTTTTAAATTTGTCCGGTTCCAATTTTTGATTTTTTTTTTCAACGTTGCTTTCGCTAGAGAGTCTTTCACTTGGGACGTGGCTGGGGACCTACAAATCTTGCTTCCGCAAAAGAGTCGGACTAGAGTAGAAGAATAAAGGGCTGCGGACGAAGAGGGGCCGCTCGCCGCGGCGGTCGACCCCCCGCCCACCCACAGCTTTCTGAGTTAAAACTTTTCTAAATATTAGGAATAACCAAACGGAGGTGGACAAGAAGATTTCTATGTCTTGCAATATGGTTAAAAATTGGTCCCTTACAATAAAAGAAACTGATTAAAAGTTCCAGATAGTAAAATTGCTTATTATTCAAGTAGAATTTACTATCAATCAAAAATCTCTCTAAGACTGAAGGTCTTGCACCCATGTAGCAAACCACATCTACAAACTTCAAGCTTTCTAACATCGCAATCAGTTTAAAAAAAAAAAAAATACGTATGTTAAACCCCTTAAAAAAATTAACTTAGAAATTTCAAATATGTTTTTCAGCGCGCATCTGCTAAACTAATCATGAAAAAAAAAAAAAACCTACTTGACCAGCATACTTCTCTCTTTAAAACGACATTTGTGGTAAAAAATATTAACTCTTTCGAAAAAATTCTTTTCCGAATCCATTTTGAGGTTTTCTTTTTTTCTGCTATGGTTAAAAATCTTCACCTGCTCTTCTGATCATAATACAAAGAAAAGAAAAATACCAGACCATATCTACATTTACTTTCTTTTTGAAAGATAGTACCCATTTTAAAAAGTATTAATAATTTCAAGAAAGTAAATTTCTGAGACTAATTTTTTCTAAGATTACTTAAAATTCTGCACAGGCTTTGGAAACAAACAAACAAACAACAACAACAAAAAAAATCAAGCCATATCTACGCTCATATTTCTATATAAAGAAGTGTTCTGTTTAACAAAAATATATATTAATACCTTACCAACCCTTCTGCATCGGCGTTTTACCCTTTCAAAATTCATTTCCGGGATTTTAGATTTTTTTTCTGCAATGTTTAAATAATATGCACCGGCTTTGGAAATAAAAAAATACTAAACTATATCTATATACATTTTCATTAAAAATGGGGTAATCCATTAAAAAAATTCTTATTATTCCTTTCAAAAAAATTTGTTTCTGAAAGTCACTTGGCGATTTCTGTTTTTTTTTTTCCTGCTATGTTTAAAAATTTGCATGGTCTTTGGAATTTAATATAAAAAAAAAAAAAAAAAAAAAAAAAAAAATGTCGAAGCACATCTAAGTACCTTTTCCTTTAAAATGAGTCTTCGGTTTTAAAACATAAGAATATTAACCCTATCAGTTCTTTTCTGAAACCCATGTTCGCAAATTTGATTAACCCTCACATGAACTTGGGATGTTGGGGGGGGGGGGGGGTACATTGTTAAGAAGGTACAAAAAGTGTTGAAAAATAAAATAACTGATAGAAATATTAGTTTAACATAGCTGTTGTGTAATTCTTCCATTACCAAAGAATACAAACATCAGAGCACACAACTGTTTTAATGTAAATACCATAGTAATTTTATTTATTTCAAGCTGATTATTTTATCCGTACATCTCTAGTTCTAAACCAAAATTTTACTTGAACAACAGCTAAAAGGCTAGTTTATTGCATTACAATTTTAGGGCATTAGTGCAAAAATAAGCTTACACCAGGGATGAAAGTGCACTAAAGCCATTTTGGAGAAGCAAAAATCTGATTTTGGAGCAGTAAAATCCATTTTTGGAGCAGTAAAACCATTTCTGGAGCAGCAAAAATCTGATTTTGGAGCAATAAAATCCATTTTTGGAGCAGCAAAAATCTGATTTTGGAGCAATAAAATCCATTTTTGGAACAGATAAAATATAATTTTGGAGCAATAAAAGCTGTGTTTGGAGCAGATTGAAATTCTAATGCTAATAAACTCCTAAAGATTAAAATGATTGCTATCTTGAAAATATTTTGACATTTGAAAGGGTTATTACGCAGATAAAATTTCTCCATACACATTTTGCTAACTCTGGATATTCTAAACGACGATTAGATACAGATTGCAATAGTGAAAAATAAGCAGCAGGAAGAAAAAAAAAAAATCTGTTTATTTGGCTTTAAAAAATATTATTTTAGAGCAGTAATTTTAACTAACCAAAGAAAACCACATGAATACAACATACAGGTCTCCCACTCAACTTTTGTAGTAAAAAATGGTAAAAGGGATCCCCCCCTTTTTTTTAAAGGGACAAAAATGGACCATACATTTTGTATAAAAAGGAACCTTTAGGGACCTATTTCAGCAAATCACAAAATAAAATAAACACAAAATCTCCGGGACCATTTCATGAAATTAACGTGTATTTCGCGCTTCTTTGACGAAATTCGCGGGATTTCATGATCTCTTACCGAAATTTGCGTGATTTCACGATCTCTTACCAAAATTCGAGTCTTTTTGCGATCTTTTACCAAAATTTGAGTGCTTTTCGCGATCTTTTGAAGAATTTTGCATATTTTTCGCGATCTTTTGACTACGCTCACATTTTTTTCGCGTTTTTCTGACTACCTTCACATATTTTTCGCGATTTTTTGACGAAATTCGCTTATTTTTTGCGATCTTTTGATAAAATTTGTGTTTTTTTCACAAACTTTTGACTAAATTCGCACATTTTTCGGGATCTTTTGGCGAAATTCGCACATTTTTCGGGATCTTTTGGCGAAATTCGCGAGTTTTCCGCGATCTTTGGACAATATTTGCGTGTTTTTCGCGATCTTTGAACGAAATTTGCGTGTTATCGCAATCTTTGGACGAAATGTGCGTGTTTTCGCGGTCTTCTGTAAAATTTGCGCTTTTTTTCGATCTTTTGAGAAATTTACAAGTTTTTTTGGTAATCTTTTGAACGCGTTTTGTTCGTTTTTTCACAAAACTAGCGATCCTTTGAGAAAATTCACGTTTTTTTCGCAATCTTTTGGCGGAATTCGTGTATTTTTCGCGATCTTTCGACGAAATTTGCGTGTTTTTCGCGGTATTTTGAAGAAATTTGCGGGTTTTTCGCGATCTTTTCACAAGATTTGTGTGTTTTCGCTATCTTTCAACGAATGAGCACGTTTTCGCGATCTTCTGGCAAAATTTGCGCTTTTTTGCGATGTTCTGAAGAAATTTACATGTTTTTTTTTTAATCTTTTGACCGCATTTTGTTCGTTTTTTCATGAAACTAGCGATCCTTTGACAAAATTCACATTTTTTGTCCGCGATTTTTTGAAGAACATGACGTGTTTTTCGCAGTCTTTTGATAAAATTCGCATGATTTTCTCGATTTTATGACAAATTCAGGGGTTTTCGCGTACTTTTGACCGCAGTTTTTTCATTTTTTGACGAAATTAGCGGTCGGGAAAAAGTTTAAACGGAATTTTTCTTTGTTACTCGGATCGACGAAATCGTGCTAAATTTCATTTTGGTACTAAGTACATTTTGATGCAAATGTAAGCGAAAACGCAATTTCTGCGCAGACATGCCCAGCATTTGTATTTCTGTGCAGATATGCGCAGCACTTGCACCCCTGTTACACTTTCAAAGAGTGCATAATGTTAAACCTATTAGAAATTTTATTATTTTCAAACTGATTATTTTTTGCCTAAATGTAATAACTTCTCAACGAACGTTATACTTGATCATTAGTTAAAATGATATATGTTAGAGTAATTGTATAAAATTAAGCTTATTGTTATAATCAAAATACGCCTAATGTTAATCCTATTGGCAATAGACACAAAACTGCAAACTTAAACCTGAAGTGACTTCGAGAAAGGAATTTTTTTTGAAAGGGTTGCTATTAATTTTTTTAAAAATGGGTACTTTGTTAGAAAGGTAAATATACTTTTGTTAAGTGAGTAGGGTTTTTTTTTTTTTTTTTTTTTCAAATTTTCATTTCTGAATCGGATGCAGAAAATTGTTAAGTCGTGAGAGTGGCTTTCAGAAAAGATTTTTTTGAAAGGGTTAACAATAATATGGGGCTCTTTTAAACAGATACCACCATTAGGTAGAAGTATGTAGAGGTTGTCTGTTTTTTCTTTTTTGTCGCATTTCCAGAGTGGATGCGGATTTTTAACCATTGCAGAAAATAGCGAAAACCCATGATAATTTCAGAAATTTTTTTTTTGAAAGGGTTTCATGTATTATTTCATGTATTTTTTCATTCAATCAAAAAATCTGATCACGCTATTGTAAATCGAGCATGATATAATGGCCTATCCAGGTCCTGGATATGGTAGTTTTGTTTTAACGGGCAGGAATAAATAAATTTATTTTACATGATTGATATGATGAATTTTAATATGTTCATAAACATTGTGTAAATATTCAAACATTCCTTGACAGATAACTGAGGACTAAAAATGGAAAACGCTGAAAGTATAAAAAAATCTAAAATCTTTTACGAAAAAATGTCTTAAAAGGATTCACAGCAAAACATGACTGGCAAATTCCCTGACTTTCCATGACCAAATCTAAAAAAATTTCTTGACTTTCCCTGACCAAACAGGCATATAACGAAATTCCCTACTTATTTTTGCAATCCTTTGTCAAAATTAACGATTTTTTTTCAGAGACTATTTGAGGAATTTCGAGTCATTTTTCATTTTTTCGATGAATTTCGTGTCATTTCTAATTTTTTCTCCAAGACTTTTAGGACTTTTCCTATATATTTCGAAATTTCCCTGACTACTTTGAAACTCCATGACTTTCCAGATTTTCCCTACTTTCCATGACGCTGGAAACCCTGCTTAAATGCCAAGCTTAACAGAATCCTTGAAGGGCCAACCCTAGTAGAAATAGTTCAAAAAAAGAGTAGAAAAATGTTGATGCTTGATTGTGCCACACGAAGTAAAGTGGAGAATGCTGAATGTGCCACATGAAGTAAAGTGGAGAATGCTGAAAGTGGCAGTGATAAGATGCCAACTTGATAGACTAATAATAAGCTAGAAGAAGCAAGGGGTCGTCGGGTAGCTTCATCGCCCAGTGCCCTCTCTTCCCGCTTTTCGGTGTCTTTAATTTGAGTAATTTCCCTTTTAAATTTGTCCGGTTTCAATATTTGATTTTTTTTTTTTTTTTTTTTTTCAACGTTGCTTTCGCTAGAGAGTCTTTCACTCGGGACGTGGCTGGGGACCTACAAATCTTGCTTCCGCAAAAGAGTCGGAGTAGAGTAGAAGAATAAAGGGCTGCGGACGAAGATGGGCCGCTCGCCGCGGCGGTCGGCCTCTCTTCGTCCGCAGCCTTTTATTCTTCCACTTAGTCTGACTCTTTTGCGGAAGCAAGTTTCATACATCCACAGCCGCGTCCCGAGTATAAGACACTCTAGCAAAAGCCAGATTGAAAAAAAAAAAAAAAAATCAAAAATTGAAACCGGACAAATTTAAAAGGGAAGAAATTACACAAATTAAAGACACGGAAAACTGAGAAGGGAGGCCTCGGAGCGATGAAGCTACCGGATGACTCCTAGTTACTTCAAGCTCATTATTAGAATCGGACTGTTGGCCATTACACAAGTTGATATTGTTGTTACTGTTTTATCAATGGGATTTTTTAAGCAAGGTGAAAAATATTAAATATATATATAAAAAGAAATGTTTGCAAACGATAATAGATATTTAAACACTAAATTAAAGGAAGCTTAGAAATGGTAACATTTTAACATTTACTATGTATCTACATTTTAAAGTGTTGAACAAGGAGTAAGGTGGAAAACGCTGTAAGTATTAGAACTAGGAATTTTTCTTTTTTCCACTCTCTTGAAAAATTTCTTCTTTTGGACTTTCAGCATTTTCCATTTTTAGCCCTCAACTGTTTTTATACTTTTACTATGTTTCAAACCACTACCATATTGTTACAAACATTGCTATAGTTTGATGCCAAGGCGATACACCTAGGAACAAAATTACCAGCAATTTTGGAACCTTGAGAATTTTTCACCAAGCTTTATTGCTGAAGTAGCCCATTTGTCGTCAACTATTAACTTGGATAATGATTGTTGAAAAAGAATTCTTTTCAAAAAACATTGAAAAAAGTACTCAGAATATGCCTGACATAATCACATTCATATAAAAAAATGCTTACTTTTATAAATGACGATTTAAATTTCCTGCTGTATAAAGATTTTTTTTTGCTTTACAATATTTTTTATGTACTCAAATAAATGCTTTGGAATTCAAAATCTAATTTCTACATATCCCCCACCTCCCTAGAAAAAACAACATATTTAAAGAACATTTTTATATTTAAAACAAACATGTCATTTACTTTTGCACCACTATGACATTTTCACTTTCGACCGTGCTAAGACTATGAGCCGTAGATATAAATATTTCCTCCATAACTTATTAATGTTTTGCATATAGTAACTTTCAGATTTCTATGTTTATTGAAAAAAGTATGTTGAAAAAACTACCGAGCAAGGCTTGATCAACCAGGTACTTTCTATTTAAGAGAATAATTCGAGGTCTGCACTATTTGGATTAGAAATTTTGTCAACCAAAAACCCAACCTGAACACACTTCAATTTGAAAATGACCCAAAATATTCAAATCTGATACCAGAGCGAAAGAAAATTAATCCATATTTTAATACATTTATGGAAAAGCAGTCTACAAATGTGGAGCAAACATTCAAACCGTGTTTTCTCACAAAAAAATAAAAAATCAGTTATTGTTATTTTTATGAACTCTGTGTTAAATTGCACAGAAATAAATGGTATTTTTTACTAAAAAAAATTTTTCTCCGATTATAAATCAATTTTAAAACTTGACGTTTCAATCAAAGAGTGTTTCCTCCAAAGCCTGCATTCAATCAAGCAGTGATTTCTCCAGTCTGCCAATCACAGTTGTCACTTAATGTGTACTTTCGAAACCTACCATACATATCACAATTGAAACGGATTGTTTTAGAAAAAAATAAGAGAACTGTTAAATTTAAAGGCTTCCAGAATTATAGATTTCAAGATCTAAATGAAGAAGATGATGTAAATCTTCTTAAAAAGGGAGTTACTGTTGCCTTGTTCAAAGGGTTGTTTTAGAATATCTTCCTCTTAGCCACGCCATACCAGTTGAAAAGAACAAAGATGTTAAAAAACTTTTGAAGGTAATGTATAGTGAACAGTGGCAAAATCAACCTGATGATATATTCAAATGATACAACCACATTATCCATGATTGATAAGCCTGCAATAAAGAAGAGGGATATGTGTATAACTGTCTAGATGAAGATATTGGTTTTAAAATTTGAAGTGGATTTCTGGCAAACGAGTATTTATTTAGTAAATATTTAATGAATACTACTAGGTACCATAATCTGTCATTTTATTTTAACAATAATCAACTGAAATTCGGTATTTATTCAAATAAAATAATGCTATTGTATTATTTGTGAGTTAGAACTTATTTCATTCAAAAAGCGTTTTATCCACTTGTCAAACAATCAAAACATGTTTCCTCCTCTGAATTCGGTCAAAACGTGATTTCTCCAAATATTAAATGCATTTTATTAATTTGTTTTATGTTTAATATCTTGGGTATGCTTTCAATTCTTTCTAATAAACAGTAATAAAAATACACAATAAAAATGAGAATTAAATACAAGTTATTTTCTTATTTATCAGTTTTTTGTGTTTTTTGAAAATTTGTATCTGAAGGAGAAAGCATGGTTTGCATGTTTGCTCCACAAATATATCAAACATCAATTTCAACTTTTTGTATAAAAATGAACGTATATACACTCATTAATATTGAAAGACAATTTTTTCTTTCAACTGAAGAATATTCAGGACTTCCTTTTGAAAAAAATTGGTCAACCTGAGCCTGACACAAAAGAATGAAAACTTAAACAAAATGTTTAAAGTAATTCAACTCACAAAGAGAAAAAAATTAATGACAATATGACTAGAAGTGTAGTAGGAAAATATATGTACAGTTTAAATTTTCACAACTGTATTAACAATAGTACCAATCAGGATATAAATCCATACACAGAAAATGAATTTCTTCTCATTTTAATTCTTTGTACGCAATTAAGAAGTACCCCACATATATTTATCAAAACATGTAAAAATCTGAAAATAAGCACCTGGGTATAAATAAAATTATAAAAAAATTTGGATGCTTATTATGATAAAAGAAAATACATTGCAAATATGGATAGATTTGTAGATTTCTTTTAGAATATCAAATAAACCTCTGATGCATGATAACCTTATAAGAGGTTGCATTTTTCATTTTTACTCCTTTACCACATATAAACTTGAAGTTCAATAATGTGTATGAAATGTAGCAATAGAAGATGTAACCACTTTCTCTCTATGAAAATTGAACTGAAAAACTCCCTTTTAATAAATTTATTTCTGTTCTGCATGAGAAGGTTTTCTCAAAGAAATTCTACTTTTGGATCTAAACGAGTACAGGAAAATTAATTTTTTCTTTCTATTTTGTGTGAATATATCCAAAATCTAAAGTATTGTAAAAAAATAATTAACAATACTTTTTTGTGCTTGCAAAACTCATACGAACTTCATTTTTAATTTTGTAATAAATGACAAAAAGACAACATTTTTTCTTAAACTATTTTAAGCGCAATATATATTTTTAAAAATCATTCATCTGTATTAATAAAAGAAAGCTTTGCTCTGTGTGCGATGGCTAGAAAAATCTACCGTACGTACAAGGCTGAAAATTTGGGTGAGGGTAGTCCAAGATCTCTTCTGGTGGTTTAAAGATTGCTCGGATAGTGTTACATTTGTAAACTATTAAAATTTCAGAGGATTTGGATAGTTAACAAAACAGATGCGAAAACTAGAAAAAAAAAAAAAAACCAAGAAGACATTTATTTTTTAACTAGATATCAATATATTTTCACAAATTTTTATCATGAGGTGCACAACTGTTTATAACCGTTGAAAATTTCAAAGAATTTAAACAATAGGAACTATTTTAACTACTGGAAAGTGAAAAAAAAAATCTCCACCACTAAATATCAATATTTATTCACCCAGGCTACGAAAATATTATGCTTTAACTCCTAAAAATTTCAAAGAGTTTGGATGATAATGACTATTTTTTTTAAGCATTTAAAATGTCAGAAGACACTCATACCCCCCCCCCCCCCCTTTTCCAGCATATTTCAAAATTACACATTGACTCCAAAAATCAAAATACACAGAAAAAATATCAAATATACTTTCAATTCTCTTTGAAACAATGCAAAACATTTCAAAAATACGAAAACTAGCCCTTTGAAAAAAATTCATTCCCCAAAGTCACTTTGTTTTTTCCACACATTTTGCCATTGGTACATTACGTACATTTCGACTAAAAAAACAATTTTATACAATACAGTAATACACCGACTCACGTCACCCCGTGTTTATGTCGTCTAGACTGGAAAAAACAAATTCCTTGTACGTACTTAGAACTTTTTTGAAGATTTTTGGAAGAAATTTAACATTTCAAATGCAGTCACAGTCATAGGGCATTCATAAGGTGAAGTTCAGCAAAAACAGTGATGGAACAGCATGGACCTCATTTTGGAGCAGCAAAAAGCCATTTTGGAGCGACAAAAACACTCATTTTGGAGCAGAAAATAACTATTTTGGAGCAGCAAAAAGCCACTTTGAAGCAGAAAATAACCATTTTGAAGCAGCAAAAATGCTCATTTTGGAGCAGAAAATAACTATTTTGGAGCATCAAACTGTCATTTTGGTATTTTTTGACGAAATTTGCATTTTTTCTGCAATTATTTGACGGAATTCGCACTTTTTTCCCGCGACTCTCTCACAAAATTAGCTTTTTTTCGCAGTCCTTTGACAAAATTTGCGTATTTTTCACGTGTTATTCGGGCTCTTAGTTGAAATCAGCATGTTTTTCACTATATCTTTTGATGAAATTAGCGTGTTTTTCGAAATCTTGTGACGAAATTTGCAGTTTTTTGTGACCTTTTGATGAAATTTGTGTTTTTTCCGTAATCTTTTAACAAAATTTGTGTTTTTTCTTAATTTTTTGAGCCTGTTTTGTTCGTTTTTTGACGAAATTAGCGATATTTTGACAACTTTTTTTTTTTTTTTTTTTCGATCCTTTGACAAAACTTGTGTGTTTTTGGCGATATTTTGACAAAATTCGCTTGTTTTTTGCGACCTTTTGATGAAATTTGTGGGGCTTTTTTCGCGATATTTTAATGAAAGTAGTGTTTTTTTACGATTTTTTGTTCATTTTTTTGACGAAGTTAGCTATCCTTTGACAAAATTCACGTTTTTTTTCGTGATCCTTTGACGAAATTCGCAAATTTTTCGCGATATTTTGACGAAATTTGCGTTTTATTCGCGATCTTTTGATGAAATTTGCGGGGTTTTTCGCGATATTTTAACGAAAGTAGTGTTTTTTCACGATCTTTTGACCCCGTTTTGTTCGTTTTTTGAGGAAATTAGCGATCTTTTGACAAAATTCACGCTTTTCTCGCGATATTTTAACGAAAGCAGCGTTTTTTCACGATCTTTTGACCGTGTTTTGACAATGTTAGCACTCCTTTGACAAATCAAGATTTTCCCCCGATCCATTGACGAAATTCGCGTGTTATTCGCGATCTTTTGACGAAAATCTCGCGTTTTTCGCGATCTTTTGTCGAAATTTGCGACCTTTTGATGAAATTTGCGGTTTTTTCACTATCTTTTAAATAAATTAGCGTTTTTTCACGATCTTTTGACCGTATTTTGCTCGTTTTTGGACGAAATTAGCGATGCTTTGATAAAATTCACGTTTCTCTCGCGATCCTTTGAGAAAATGGCGTTTTTTCGGGATCTTTTGACGGAATTCACGTGCTTTTCGCGATCTTTCGACGGAATTCGCGTGTTTTGCAAGATCTTTTGGCAAAAATCGCGTGTCTTTAGTAATTTTTTGGCAAAATTCGCGTGTTTTTCGAGATCTTTCTTCAAAATTTGCGTGTTTTCCCGATCTTCTGACGAAATCTGCGTTTTATTCGCGATCTTTAAACGAAAT
This sequence comes from Maratus speciosus, assembly GCA_963932465.1. Lineage (NCBI taxonomy): Eukaryota > Metazoa > Arthropoda > Arachnida > Araneae > Salticidae > Maratus > Maratus speciosus. The sequence continues at coordinate 316,429,579 of OZ010788.1, read as the reverse complement.
AACGTTTTTCCGCGATCCTTTGTTAAAATTCACTGTTTTTTTCTGTGATCATTTGAGAAACATCGCGTGTTTTTCGCTTTCTTTTGACCAAATTCGCATATTTATCGCAATATTTTGGCGAAATTTGAGTGGAAAATGATCGATTTGGCTCAAGAATTATTATCGAATTGGCGCAGTTGGGCGCAATTTTGTTGAAAAATGATCGTTTTGGCGCAATTGGAGCAATTGGCGCAGCTGTTCCATCACTGCAAAAAACAATGAGAGATGCTTGAAAAGTCTGTGCCCCCTTTCCTTCGCAGAGACTAAGAAAATACCTGAAAATTGTGATTCTGTACCCCTCTTAATTGATGAAATCGTCGAAAATGGAAGAGAACTCAACTTGGATGCTGAAGGTATTGTTGAACTCATAAATTCACCTGATACGGACAAATCCTCGACAAATTTATCGAATTAAAGAAACAAAGTACTGTCGAAAAAATATATAAATATTTTGAGCCTAGGGAGGACGGGCAATATTATGACTGTTGCAAAATTAACCAAAGGACTAAACCTTATTCAAGCTGGAATGACTGTTCTTGAAAATATTGATTCAGATGAGCAAAGTGTAGCAACGATTAGAAAAAGCTTAGAAAATTCACTCTGCAGTTACAAAGAGCTTCTAAAAGAAAAAAGAAAAAAAAAATGTCGGTCCAAACTTCATTGCAAGATTTTTTCACATGCTCAAAAACTCAAACAGGGCAGCCAGAAGAACAATTAATTGTAAGTGAACAACTCATTGATTTATTTCAAACTCTTGTATTGCAAACACATTTTTTTACTAAGGTTAAATGTATGTAGCATAATCCCTAAATACGATAGAATATTTTCATTAGATTTTGGCAAAATTTTCTTACTTGTACTTTTTTGCTCATCTCAATGTACCTCGACTTACGTCACTAGTCTGAAAACGTATTGCTGACATAAGTCGAGGTATTACTGTAGTTCTGAAATTTTAATACTATATACTAACTTTTTAGCTAATGATCAGGTATTGAATTGGTTCAGGTATAATTGGATTTAAAGGTGAAAATATTGGTTTGAAAATCAAAGAATAATCATGTGTAAAACACTGATTTTTACAACTAAATATTAATATTTTAGCACAAAAATTACACACAGTTGTCAGAAGCATATAATTCAGAAATTTGGTTTAGAAAATATAACATATGGGAGGGAAATAATGAGTTCCAATTTCAAAAATTTTGCCATATATTCCATTCACCAGAAGAAAAGAAAACACTGCTTTTTACAACTCATCATCAATATCTTAGCATGAAAATTTTACACAGGTTTTGGACAAGAAGAAATGTATTTTTTTAATGTTGAATCTTCCCCCATCCCCCTTCCCGTTGCAGTTATCAACCTTTTTTACCGCTAAGTTTTTTTTTTTTTTTTTTTTTTTTTTTAACTGATTTCTCACAGTTAGGGGACACAAATTTTATATAACATATCTAAATATTTAAGCATTTGGACAATTATTGATTGTGAAATTTATTATATTTTTGTAGTACCAAAAAAAAAAAAAAAATTTGTAATGAAAGGTGAAATCCTGTAACTCAAATTTGAACCAAACATTTATTAAGAATAACTAAAATTTTTCACTAAAGTTTTCAATCTTTTTTCACGAAATTTTTACATGAGCTGCAAAAATGTTATATTTATAACCGATAAAAATTTCAAACAGTTCAGACAACAAGAACTATTCTTTTTTAATTATGAAACAAACGTGAAAAAACAAGAAAATGTCTTCTTACAAGTACTTTTACCATTAAAAATCAATATTTTTTTTCACGATTTTTTCATTTTAAAATATAAATTGAGACAAAATAGAGTTAAAGATATAAAATCATACACATTTGAGGTTCATTTAAACTTATTATCACTGGAATTCTTGCATGATTGTGTTAAAAATAATAGCTTGCTAAATGGGAAAAATTGTACCATTTACCATAAGTCTATAATAATAAAAAATGTGTTCCTTTGATTATGCTAAAAATGTGACTATTATACATTCGAACAAAATTAGTCAATTATAACACAAATAATTTTAATATAGAAATATAAAATATATTTACATAAAAGTATTTGACAACACATTTTTAAGACTCATAAATAAGAAATAACACAAGAGTCAGCCATAGCAACATTAAAAAGATAAGATGACAATTAATAAATTTTTATTAAAGAATAGTTTTTGAAATAAATTTATAGATCTCTCTCCAAATAGTTTAAAATATTCACAGAAATTTTAATAACTGAACAATATAACAATTTTGATCAAAATATAAATAGTTCTAATGATTTTTCAGTTCCTGAAGCTGTACTGTACTAAGCAGCACTAGACAAGTTTTTTCATGTGCTCCTTAAATACAGCATCATAATTCAAATACATTCCTCATGCATTTAAAATATTTACAAATATTTTAGTAAGTGAATATAACAATATTGATCAAAATATAATCAGTTCTAATGATTTTTTAGTTTCTGAAGTTATACTAGGCAGCACTAGATACAGCAAGTTTCTTCAAATGCTCCATAAATACTTGAAGGCTAACATCATCTGTGAGAACAGGGGCACCAGCACCGTCCTATAAAAAAGTTATGCAAGTTTTAAGGAGAGGATTTGCATTAAAAAATCATAAAACAATTATGATTTAACTGATAATTTTAAATACTATCCAATCTATATTATAAAAAACAAACGTGTCCGTGAATAACGCTAATGTCATTTTGCGAATGGCAACACTTGGCAATGAAATTTCAGTTTTGCAATTTTTGAAGCTGTAATTTTTTTAATTTCTAAACATCGCATATTTCCAACTTTTACACTGTCATATAGGAAAAAAAATCTACTTTCAAATGCAATTTGTTTTAAAACTGTATTTTAATTGACTGATTTATTATGACTTTTAATCCCTTGAGGGGCATGTAATTGTGTTTCTAATGTCAAATTCACGCTGGAACCTGCAAAAAAAATCTACTTTCAAATGCAATTTGTTTTAAAACTGTATTTTAATTGACTGATTTATTATGACTTTTAATCCCTTGAGGGGCATGTAATTGTGTTTCTAATGTCAAATTCACGCTGGAACCTGCAAAAAAGATTTATTTCAAAATAAAGAAAGGCAATTTTATGACTTTTTTCCACCAAAGTTTAAAAAGTAAAATTTAATAAAATTTTTCTGGTGCAAATCTTCATTAATCGTAGGTGGGATAAAATATATCCCACCGCCCCTCATAGGGTTAAAATAATTTTCAAGCATTACTTTTTGTAATCTATTTCCATCCTGTGCCATTACGAAATAACTGAATTGCACTTAAAACAATATAAATCGTTCAGCATTTGTCTCTGGATAATTTCCCAGAACAAAATTAAAATTTTATCAATCTATTATATATATATATATATATATATATATAAAGTGACTGTTTGTATTTCACAGCTACTCCTCACAGAATATGGAACGGGTGATTCAATCAATGCCAGTTATTTGCATGGATCCAAGAATGTCAAAAGTGCTCTTAAAATTGTAAAATTTTAATAAATTTTCAAGATAATTTTTCATAATTTTTAATAACATTTCTTTAATGACAGCAACTAAATTGCTCTATTTTTGTGGATAAAAGGGAGAAAGGGGATTATTAGATTTCTATGTTTGACATCATTTTCAAATTGAAATTAACTTTTATTTGAATATATAGTAAAAATGATATTGGGATTGAATAGTATTGTTCAAGAAATGTAAATTTATTGTCACATATATTCAAGCTTCAGGAATCGGTTTATTTTAGAAAGCAAAAAATCGTCTGTCACCTGGAACACAGAGATAAATTTCATTGACATAAACAAACAAAAAAAAAAAAATTGTAACTTTTTAAATTTAATTTAAAGTGAAAAAAACTAATTTTCAAGTATTTCCTTAAGATGGCGATTAAAACTTTTCAACAAGGACGTTAAAGGTTTTTTAGCGAGAAAAATCATATTTCTCTAAGTATTTCTTTTAATTCATAAATATAAAATGTTTTTGAATAAATTCAGCAAAACAAAGTCATTTTTGTATAAGTTCATCCAAATGAGGTCATTTCTACCAGCTTCAAAATTAGCAGCCATATCTTTGAAGAACGAAAAGCTAAAGTAATATGTGCATTTTTATTGGGAAAGCTTTTGAGTTAAACTGAAAATATAATTCATTATTGAAATATTGTTTTTAATAAAATTAATACTATAATTGCCTTCTAAATTTACAATAAAGTTAGATTTCATTTTCCCCAAAAGAATCAAATGATCTCATGCAATTCAAAAGCAACACATCGGGTTGTCCTGCAACTAGTTATTTTAAATCCTTTAATAACCACCAAGTGTAATTTTGTATCACAATTCAGTTAATACACACACAAAGCACACCTAAATGTGAATACAGCGCTGAAGAAAAAGTGTACACCCTAGTAAATCTTCAGCAAATAATTATAAACAAATATGGGAATAGGCCAATTGGGAATAATTAAACAGTAGTATAAATTATGCTTTGGGGACCCATCTTCATATTCAAATTTGTAATAATCTTTTATAGCAAAGTCGAAGACAGTGGGACCCCCAACATTAGGTACTTTTGGAAGACTCACTTTCGCCAGTCAGGTGCAAGTTCAGTGATGGAACGGCATGAACATAATTTTTGAGCAGCAAAAAAAAAAAAAATGCTTTTTCTAGAGCAGAAAATCACTATTGTCATTGTGGAGCAGAAAAATTGCTTTTTTGAGAAAAGAAAGAAGGTTTTTGGGGATAAAACACCAAAAGAGAAAAATAGATACAGTGAATAATTATCTAGGGAGAGAGATAAATAAAGACTTGATATAGTGCAAAATAAAGAAATTTTTTTAACGGGCTGGGCTGATTAAATAACTAAGCAGGCTTTTTGGGCAGATGAAAAATTAAATGAATGAGAAATTTAAAAGGCCTATACTTCACCAACAAAATATGAAAAAATTTCAATGGACCTGTCAGAGTTGAAAATAAGTATAAATGTGCACCATGCGCCAATTCTATTTTGACGCAACGAAGAAATTTGAAAATTATGATACTTTAATTTTTTTTTTTCTTTTATTCAAAACTACTATAAATTTTAATGTAATTTTTTAATGTTTTTATTTGAATGTAATAGAGTCCAAGTGATCATTAATGATGTTATTCTGTATTCTACGGCTTACGGACATATAGTCTGAAATAAACTGTAAAACTTTCATATAAATATGTATGCAGTATTCTTGCAAAGTATCTTAATTGAAGATTGATAAAAATAGGCATTTTTGTAGAAAGTGAGTCAAATCGGGCCTGATTTTATTGATTTTTGGAAGGGACGGGTGGAATTGAAAATATAAACAGCCTGGATTTTTAGTGTTTACACTGGACTGGGTCGAGCCAAGATAGCTTTTGTTTGGATGCAAGCTTGGAAATTTCAGCCCATGCAGACCTTTAATAGAGATTAAAATATCCGAAGTTTTAAAAATCATCATTTTGAAGCCCTATGAAGGAAAAAAATATATTTATTAAAAATTCTAAAGATTTAATTGAACAAATGTACATTGTAACTGTCATTTTCATAAAAAAAATTGTGGGCCTGACACAGCCCAGAAAAAACAAGTTCCAAGGCTGCAGCTTGAATCTACAGAAAAAAAAAAATGCCCAACCTGATTCTTCTTAAAAAAACCCGACACGAACGTACAAAAAGCTGGAACTTTATCTAAAGTGGAAACCTTTTGTTTTGTAAAAATAAAATTCGGTCTTGGCGTATCGAACTTGGACTAAAGTTGGTTGACATGCACATATAAAGAGTTCGGATCCCAAGCGAATGTGCAAATGCCATACAAAATAGGAAAATCATGCATAAGAAAAAATGCTGTGCAGTGTTTTCTCCTTAGACATGTGAATGTTTTTTAATTTTCATGGAAGTCTAACTTTTTAATTTTGCAGAATTTTATAAAATTTGTTGATAGGGCGCGCACACACACACACACACACACACACACAGAAAAAGGCAAATTTGGCTAATTGGTAGTGAAAAAAAAATTGCAAATTTCCTCAAACGAATGCGGAAAAACAATTCGCAAATTTTGTCTAATAATTGATAGGGAAAAAAAATTTCGTTAAACGGTTCTGGATAAAAAATCACTAATTTAGTGAAACAATTGCACAAAAATCGAGAATTTCGTTGAAGATCATGCAAAAAATCATTAATTTTATCAGTCGGATGCGGGAGGAAAAAAAAAAATGAATTTGAACAAATGATCATGGAAAAGAATTGCAAATTTCCTCAATCGATTAAGGAAAAATGTCGTGAAATTCAATAAATGGTCGTAGGAAAATTTTTTTTTTCAATGGACCGCAAAAAAGATATCGTGAATTTCAGCAAATAATTGCAGAAAAAAAAAAAAAAAATCACGAATTTAGTCAAATGATTGCACAAAAAGAAAAAGCGATCAAAAATTTGTTGCAGATAGGGCAAAAAATTGTGAATTTTGTCAGTTGGTTGCAGGAAAAAGAAAAATTTTTTTTGACAAGCTATTGTGGAAAAGAATCATGAATTTTGTCAATAAGTGGCGGTAAAAGTCGCGAATTTAGATAAATGGTCAAAGGGGGAAAAAAAAAAAGTTAATTTTGCCAATCGGCCACAAAAAAGTTATCATGAATTTCAGCGAAGAAACATAGAAAAGAAATCATGAGATAATCGCGGGGAAAAAAAAAAAAAAAAAAATCACAAATGTTAAATGGTGGTGGATAAATAAATCCCAAATTTAGTCAAACAAAATTGTGCAAAAAATTTTTTTTGACAAATGATTGTGGTAAACAGTGGCGCCAACTTTTGAAAAATATTGGGTGGGCTCAATAATTTTGGGGTTACATGAAATTTTGTTTTCTTTGAAAGTATGGGAAAATGTGATATTTCAAGTTATAATAAGTCAAGTTAAAAATTTTTAGAGCAGAAAATAAAGTTGCTATTTTATTAAATTATATTTTCATATGAGGATTTAACGTCTTCATTTTTTGTACTCTAATATTTAATATTATAGCAAGAATATGACCATAAATTAAAACACAAATGATTAGAAACATAGTAAAATGGGAATTTAGAGCAAATACACTGAAATTCTTGTATTAATTCTACTATTTACTTAAACTATACCAGGGGACACCTTTTTAACCGCTGCTGATAGATATGTGCTTCGAATTGCAAAAAGTATATAAATCCATAGCTGCCAGCTTTTCCGCTTTTTTGTACCACAAAAATTTAATAGAAATTTTTGGTTTATTTGATCGGCAGATTACGGCGATTTAAAAAGGTAAAATGTACTATAAAATTTTTGTGGTACAAAAAAGCGTAAGATGTTGGCAGCTATGTAAATCGAGTATGATATTTACAGATTTGGAATTTGTTTAACAAAACTTACACGTTTAAAATACGAAATTTAATTTTTATACAGCCTTCTTTTTGTATAAGTTATATTTAGAAAAGCTAGTTGGATGTGCCAATGCCAAATTTTTCTTCTATCTGATGCATCTTAATACTTCAAGATTCGCTATCACAGTGCCAAAATTAAATGACAATCATGCCCATCATGAGGATTCTAAAGGTATAAAAGGAACATTTCACGTGATCCCAAAACACAGCATTTGAGCAACACATTTCAGTCACCTATGTGCCTTATGGATGTCAAAGTGTATTAACATAAATGGTCATTAACAAATAATCGCTAAGGAATTTACACGAACTTCCCCTCTACTACTCCTTGATACTCACTGGTAAAGTATGAAAAAATTTCTCTATTGAGAGAAAATTAATTGGACGTCTTTTAAAATGGGGGAAGAATAAGAGTAAATTATTGGGTGGGCTCAGACCCCATGGGCCCATATAAGTTGGCGCCACTGGTGGTAAAGAATTATGAATTTTGTCAACCGGTTGCGATAAAACTCGCAAATTTCGATAAATGGTTAAAGGAAGAAATTTTTTTTCCCCAATTGGCTGCAAAAAGATATTGTAAACTTCAGCAAAGTATTAAAGATAAGAAACCATGAAATGATTGTGGAGGAAAAATAAAAAAAATCCACAAATGCCGTTAAATGGTGTCGGATAAAAAAAAAAAATCCCGAACTTAGCCAACCAAATTGTGCCAAAAAAAGGGGGGGCGGGGAATCAAGAATTTCGTTAAAGATAGCACAAAAAATTGTGAAATTATCAATTGTCCACAGAAAAAAAAAATAGCAAATTTCGGCAAAGAATCGCAAAAAATTCTTAAATTTTATCAAATGGTTGGGGAATAAAAAAAAAAAAAAATGTTCATACTTGGGTGCAGTTTGGCACAATTTCGTTAAACATGTTAGCCATTATTAAAGTAATGGCTATAAAAATAAAAGTAGCAGATATTAGCTTTAACAATGGAAAGCTTATGTGGCTAACTTATTGACATATCCAGACACGATCTAAGCAATAACTTTAATTAAAAAATTTAAAGAAATATTGCAAATTAACTTGTTTGTAATTCAATTAACTTTAAAAACAAAAATGTAACTGTGATGGATTAAGTAAAAATAGATAACCATTAAGAAGTAAAAACATGTTTATTAAAACCAAAAACAAACAATAAAAACAAACTTAATTTTCATAAAATATATATCAACTATTAATATATCGCATATTTAATTAAAGATATATATGGCATTAATGTATATTTACTCCAGGACTCAAAGGCATTTGAATTAACTAGACTTCATATTAAAACCGTAAAGCGATCTTGATTTTCTCAAACGACATCACTGGAAAATTATATCAAATTCCATTTCACCAAACGCCATCCATATCAATAGCTGCCGATAACATCAATGTCACGAGAAAGGTCCAAGAAATGTAACACCAACATTTCTAGATATTCAAAAACACTTATTATAGCCAAAACTCCATTCCTTCAGGATTTATCACTACATATAATCCAAGAATACGCCTCTTTAAAACAGAAAACAATTTCCATAAACAGCTTTATAAGCATATAACACCAAAGAGATTTAAAAGGCAATTTAAAAGATGACAACCACTATCTTGGTAAACATATTATGAAGAACTAAGGCGATGATATTTAAAAGCTTTAACGATTAAAATGTAAAACAGGATCTCCTAAAACGTAGATAAAAATACTTCACATCAACTAATGATCAATGGCGAATCTCCCAATGCAAGGAAGGAACAGAACGAATACATGAGAAGGGAAAATCTCTTTGATACAATGACCAGCGGTAGACGTGCCGACACACCCCCTTTCAGGAATGTTCGATGGAGCAGCGATTCACTACAGCAGACTACATCAGCTAATTCATTCATAAAGCTCGCTACCGCCACCTGGTGAAGGAAAGTAAACCATGTAGTACGATCTTTTGTATGGGACTTAGACGTTTGGCAAGTGATACTATCAGAAGTCGTAAAAAGTGAATACTGCATTTAAAAGAACACAACTTAAAGAAACTGAAAAGACTTCGTAAGTAACTTAAGAATAAAAGGATTAACGTAGGATAAAGGTAAGTTTTTACTTTAAATATATTGTATATAATAAAGTTACTTTAATAAATAAAGTCTCAAATAAAATACTGCCTGTTATACTAGGAAATATTAAAGGCATAGAGAACTGGGAAAATGGGCTTGTTATTTCCTAACAAAACAATGGTCAATATGTTTCAAAAAATGAACAGCAGTATCACTTTGGTGAAACTGGCATAGCTGTTCTATCACTGTAAGCTAGATAGGCGAAATCCACTAATAGATAGAAAACTTTGCATAAAATTCTGCAATAGGAGGAGGACAGGTACAGCGTCCAGTGAGGGCAAAGAGGCCATTTGAGTTTTTTACGCTGTATAGTGCCCCTATCATGCAGGAACTGGATGAAACAGTCGTTATAGATGCTAGTAATATTGTCTGCGACTTTCACATGGAATGCTACATTTTTATAGTTCTGAAATCATTTTATTGTTTTTCACCTTTTTGATTTTAGGTAAGTGGAACAATTTCTTGATTATAGCTAAATAATATGCAGTGTTACGATTTATTCTTATGCTGTTTGATCAGTGTGAAATAACCTTTTAAATGACATTTAATTAGTTGCTAGGCCACAGTTTTGCAAGTTACTTTAATATGTTTGTTTTGTAATGGTTTTGTAATGGCATTATTCCGGGCAAAGTGGCCAGATGGCTACTTTGTCTTGAAACGATTTTTTATTCATTGTTTATGACAAAATACTACTCAAAAGTATTTTCTTTGAAAAGAAGAAGACAGGTCGGGGCAATAACTTCATCAGAGAAATGTTTGCTCTCGACATTTGCAGTCTGCATGTCTGTTGAGTTCACTTGTCATATTGATACTCATTACTGTTTACTTTATCTTGTAAAGATTTAATACTTAAAATATTAAGAAGCATAATACTTATTCTTAATGCGTGTTACTTTAGCTTGTGTTGATTAAGGGTGTATTCGAAAAAATATTTTTTCACCCTCAACAGCTCGAAATTTTCTGAGACATTTTCAGACTCATTTTTAAAAGTAAAAACATGAAACTTGCTGGTGTGATTTCTGAAGACATGTTTAACATGCCGTGTGATTTCATTTTCAGCTCAATTAATTAGAATTTGATTTTTAAACAATTATTTTCTCAGTATGACCATTTTTTTCATTCCCAGATCGCCTGCTTCGGAAAATTCGATTCAAAACGCCAACTTTGACAGCGTTTTTTACAGTATTTTCTGCAGTTATCAAAAAATTAAGAAGCACGGCACATTATATAGTTTCTAAATAAGAGAATTTCCCAGTTTGATGCGTTTGAGAGCAAAAATGAATTTTAAAATGAATCAGAAAATAAGCAGTTTAGATCGGAATACACCTTTAAATATACTATACATGCTGAATCAATCTGATTTGTTCATCTACCTATGCTGGACACTTTATCCGGCTTAGGTGGGCAAAGTGGCCTTTTTTGTAGTTTTTATTTTAAAGTAACATGTACATTAAAAAAAAAAGTAGTAAAATAGCAATTGATACTAAAGTTATTATAATTACTATTGGTATTTGTTTCTAGAACTTTACTGATTAAAAAAGTATCAAAAGTTCAAACTTTAGAGTGGCTATTTTACCCTTCCTTCCTTTTAATATATAAGCAAAATTAGCATCAATTTTTTAATTGAAGAGATTGTTATGAATAATCATGATTATGATAAGTTAGCATTAAAGAGACTGATACATGAAATATTTTCATGTCAAATTTTATTTTAAAGTAAAAAAAAAAAAAAAATCTGTAATATAGCCACAAGACTAAATTATTACAAGACCTTATTACTTTTTATTTGATAATTATTGCTTTTGCTTTATCAGACATTTATGATCATTCAGTAGAATCTCAAACGAAATATTTATTTTCAACTTGGAGATAATGTCATTACTATTTGAAAATTAAAAGTTTGGGTCCATCTTAATGTACAGAAGCCTAAGCAAATTATAAAAGCACCAATAAATAGTGGATATTATTTCTAGCAAAATTAGATTTGAGGCATTTCTACTCCGCCCCCCCTTCCCATTTACCTCCAGAAATGTACAGTTGTAGAAAACAAACTGCTACAAATCATTATATAAAAATGTGACTGGTACCAATCAATTTGTAATAATGTCTACTAATTAATGCTATACTTAGATTTTACTTAGGGTTTGTCTTCATACTGAAAATGTATCAAAATTTGAAATTTCAATATGAACACCTAATTTTGACCTCACATTTGGATTCTTCGGTAAATTTTACCTTAGGGTAAAGTCATTCAGTCAAGTACTCTAGGACTAATAAAGGTCTAAAGTTTGAAACTTAATGTTAAAATTATTTTTAAATCATTACAAAACAGCAATGTGCATTTTTTTTTTTTTTTTAACATAACTCAAAAACACATGGCAGAATGAGCTATAACTTTTATTCACATATTTGAAGCTTTTAGAAATCAATTTCTGTTAAAAGATTTATAGGTTGCAATCATATTTTTATCAAAATTAATTTTTGAAAAAAAAAAAAAATATAAGCTATGAATTTTTTAAAAACAAAAATCAATTTCTAAAAGCTTCAAATATATGAAACCAAAAATACAGTTTATTCCACACATTGTTTTTCTCTCAAACCAATCTAAGACCTGCCTTTGCTAAGAAATAGGAATCAGTTTCAGATTTCAATTTTCAAAATATTTTGAGTGTAATTATTTCTTTATAACAAAAATCATATTTTTACGAAAATCTACATGCTGTCATTAAGTTTACTTATGAAAAATGTTTCAATATTAAAAAGCAAAGATTTAAATTTTTTTCTTTTTCTATGCGAAGAATTTTTGCCAATTTTTTTGCCCTCTATAATATTAATTTAGTTTCTGCATCTTAAGTAACTCACAGGCAATGTCAGTGTACTTATTAAGTATTTCCTTTCACATAAACTGATCAGCAATACCAATCTAAATTCAAATTGCACCTAAATTTAAAGAAATTCCAAAGATCCTACAATCTAAAGAGGTACTATTGAAAAATAGATTGAAAATCAGTAATATGGATTATTTGCATGAGATTATTACAGATGTTTAAAAAACATTTTTAAAAATATACACAGAGTAGCAGCCAAATTATGAAAACCTTTAAGAAAAAAATTGATTTCTACATTTTGTTAACTCATAACAATGCTTAATTTTGAAGTAATGCCATAGAAATATATATCAAGGGAAAGGTAAATTTAATCCAGAATAAGATGAAATAATTATTTATAGGATATTTAAACTACGAGTATAATAGCAGCTGTCAAACAGAAAATTGAAACATATGGAGAAAATTTGCTATATAAAAATTGTCACCAGGCGAATTTTTATTTGGGTAAATTTTTGGTTTATAGTAGCCTTAAATTGCATTCTCATGGAGTGAACCAAAGTTTTTTGCTTCTTCAACTATTTTATTATAAAACAAAGATTCAGTTATTGCGACATAATATTATTAATTAATATATAATATATTCAATTAGACATAATTTCACAGTTGCTTCTGATAAATGATTCTGACTATGATCAGATGTATTTTTTAATTAATGAAAATTCTATTAATGACTCAAACATTCTCAACTATGGAATTAGACAGATTTTAACAGAATCACTAGAGCATATTAGATCACAAAATAATTTAGCACAATGATTTATGATGATGCAAGAAACGGAAGTGAAACTGCATGCAAATGCTGACATTGTGAAACTGCTTTTTACAATGTAAGAAAGCACTGACTAGAGAAGACTATGTCCCTTTGACCAATGAATTATGCACTGTCCCTTAAGGCTAATTAAAGCTTCCTGGATAACAAATAGTGGGGCACCCCTACCAAAAAAACTTGAATTTGGATAATACTGACAGACATGTAAAACCTTTCCTGTACTTATTGTTTTAACCAAAAGAACTATCTATTCTGTGGATACACAATTGTGAACACCTTACATCAATCGTCAGTATCTCACACAAATTCAAACTTGCTAACTACAAGTAGCTATTATGAGTGCTGATTTTGCATTAGATACACTTCAATTTCACATTATATCTGCTCAATATTTAAAATATTCCCCCCCCCCCCCCTATGTAAATAGAAAAATGAAAGTTATCTCCAAAATATCAATAAGTTATGGGGAATATATTTATATTAAAGGCTCATAATCGCAGAACAGTTTTACAAGTGTTAAGCCAGTGAAAATCAAAGGTGGCTTGCAAGGGGTGGGGGCAGGGTTTGGTTTTTGACATGACAAGCATCAAAAACTGGTTTAAACTGTCATAAACTGGTTTAAACCACCGAAAACTGCCAAATACATGTAACACACTAAAACATTTTAACAATAGGTAAATATTAAATAAGTCAATGATTTATGTGATCTTTTATTGAAATTTAATAATTTAAAAAATATATTATTTGCAATAAAATATTTTTTTTTGGATTTTTGAACCAGAAGAAAATAATTTTGTACAATTAAATAATCCAGATCAATTTTACCCCGCAGCATGCTGCAGCACACCACGCGTTTAGCACATTTATTTACACCCAAAAGATTTTTGAGTTTAGAGTGTATGAAGTGTTAGAAAATAGTCTATCTCTTAATTGATGCTTTGCTAGTAGGACTTGATAGCAAAAGCATTGCTAGATGAGCAAGTTTTGAAGCAGGCTCAAAAAGCTGTTTCATTTAATGATACCTTTCCACCAAGCAATGGAGTCCTCCCTATAGCACTGAAATAAGAAGACGGGAAAGGGGATTCTTTAGCTTCATACACAATCAGTATGGGTAAGCATCCATAAATTCTCTCTGTAGCTCAAGCGCGAGCTGAATTTAAAATAATACATGTAATGTTGTCATGTGTGACATTTAATTTGAATTTTTACAGATCAATTTAGTATTTGAGGTTTTTGACAAGAGTTTTTTGACATGACGGTTTAAAGTACGGTTTAAACCAGACATAAACTGACACATGCCAAAAACCTGCCAACCCTGTAATTATTACTAATACTATATACTAATTATACAATTACAGTAATAGTGAATTTTAAATATTACATCTAATGTGTGACATTTAATGTGAAATTTTACAGATCACTGTAGTATTTGAGGTTTTTGACAACCGTCAAAAACTGACACGTGTCAAAAACCTGCCAACCCTGGGTGGGGGGAAGGGTTACAGGGATAAAAACCCCTCTGTGAATGAAGAAAGTTTATCTACAATAGTACATTTTTTAATGTTAAATGCATATTAACCTCTTGACTACATTGCCAGTAAAAGCCATGTGCTAACAAGGTCCATTCAATTGTTACATTTTAATAGCAATATTTCCATATAGTAATCTTTATGTTATTTAATCGCAGAATTTCAATCATTAAATAAGTCAATTTATACTGTTAACTGTGACAGTATTTCTTGAAAGATTCTATGTCTTCATAAGTTGTTATAATGGCATGTATTATAGTAAGCATGTAATAGTGGTATCTTCGGGATCTTCCGTAATCATGTTACTGATCAATGACCAATAGTATTGCCAAGAACTTAGATTCTTGTAGTCTAAATTATTTTTCTCATATTTCTAAAATAGAATGGACTTACTTCATGAATTTTTTTTTTTTTTTTATGTAGTATTTTGAGTGCTGAGTTCGTTTTAATATGTCAAATGAATTTTCTTGAATTTGGGACCCAGCTTTATCATTTTCTATTGATTGAATTAGCATAGGAGTCTCATTTTATGAAAATTGTTAGAGTCCTGTTTGATATATATTATATACAGCAGCATTTTCAGTGCTGCATTTGTTTCAATCTGCAAAAGCAAACTTTCCTGAATTTAGAACCTAGCTAGATCGTTTTCTTGTGCTTGAATTACTACGGGAGACAAATATTGTGAAAATCGTTGGAGTCCTGTTTGATATTATAGCAGCATTTTCAGTGTTGAGTTTGTTTTAATCAGTCATAATGAATGTTCTTGAATTCGGAACCTAGGTAGATCATTTTCTTGAGCTTGATTTGGTACAAGAGGCAAGTTTCATGAAAACTGCTAAGGCCATTTTCAAAAACTTCCAAATATCCAAAACTGCCTTATTGTTTAACATATTACTTTTTGGGTAACCAGTCTACTCTTTAAAATGTGTTTTTAATTTTATAACACTTTACTAGCTCATGCATTGCAAGGACACACAAATTTTACCAATTTGATAGCAAATATAAAATACATGGATAAAAGTCCTATCTGGTTTAATACAAGAAATAAAAAGTTGGAATCCTACCATAGGCTTGACTGACTCATAGCCAAACAAAATGACACTTGTCTGTCATTCTAACCAACCATGAACATTCATACACTCGAATGAAAGAAAGTTATTTCACATCAACCTAACCAAATTTTACTGCCATTTTCTGATTATATATCTATAACTTTTGACAAAGTACTAATAATTAAAACAAACTATATCACATAATATTCTTGATTAAATTATCTTTCCATTAGTATAACATTTTGGGTATTACTAAACAAAATGTAGTTTTATGATGAATCTTCAAAAGAGGCATTTAAAAAAAGGTTTTCAGAATTTTGGTCGCTAGTGTATATATGAAAGCTGATGAAGAAATTAAAATTATAAATAAATTGGAGTTAAATAGAAAATTGAAATAACAGCCAGGGTATGAAAACTGTTATAAGACAAAACTATACAAAACATTAAACATGCAAAATCATGTTTTCTGCACAAAATTAAAAGTCTACGGCAATAGTAATAATAATTATTAAAAATAAATTAAAAAAAACCACCACCACCAAGATTTATAAAAAAAGGAAATACCGTAGTATTTGATGACATCTGTTGTCAGGTGGTGATAATGGAAAAGAAAAAAAAAATTTAGTACACATGCATTTAAATACAATAAAACAAATTTTAAAAACACCTATTTTTCAATTATAAGAAAATTAACTGAAGCTCTGCAAATTTACTTTCTTTTAATTTACATTAACTTAATAGGGGGAAAAAAAATCTAGAATAAATTCATAATAAAATAGTTTAAAAAGCTGAGCAACTTTTAAAAACATGATTTGACATTAAATTAATATATTACAAAATGAAATGTAATGTATTTAATAAATTTGTATGCAAGCTTTTACACTATAGGTAAAAATTTCTTCTGTATCAAACATTGTTATGAATGATTTAGCCTTGAAAAGTGTCGGTTACAAATTGAAAGGCATGAGTTAGAAAAGCAATTTGTCATCTACTTTGCATAATATTAGTACCATGAGTGAGCTAACACATATAAATTTTATAGCACAGACAACATTTATGCTATTACAATTGGAAGATATTTCATAAGAGTATTAAGAAACATGTTAGAAAAACAACTATACATGTGAATAGTACAAACTAAATTTTAATTTTTTACGCCATTTGTGTAAACAAAGGGCAGTAAAAAATCATGTTTGTAGTAAAATTTGTGTCAGTACACTTGCTGGAAGATTGTGCTACAAAATTTAGATAAAAGTTTATTAAAAAAAATTATAACAAGCTTTTTGAAAGTGACTACACAGCTTGGCACTAAAGCAGTAATCCTAGTCATGGTGTGTTCCAATCTAGTAGTGAATTCATATCCTTTTCCTTAAAAGTGGACTTAGACATAGGAGAGGATATTGTAGAATTTTAAGAGGAAAATATGGATTGCCTCTCCTGGGCCATTAATACAAAAGAAATTTTGAAAATTTTTTAAGGAGGATTTTCCTTTTGCGTTATCTCTTGAATATATTACAATACAAACTTTGTGTTTGTATGGTATTTTTTCTTCACATGAGAACATATTTACTGCATTTCTTCTTAGATGAACAAAAAATTTATGGAATAATTTTCTATTTTATATAAAAGAAAGAAAAATAAGTTGATTTTTAAATATTTTAATTAGCCATAAAATAAAAAAAATTTAATAATTAAAAAATCTTTTAGGTGTTCGATATTTTAGCATTTTAATTAAAATACTTTCAGTTAGTAGACTTCCTCATAACACACGACTGAATATTTAATCACAATTTAGAAGATTTAAAATCAATTGAACCTCCGAAAGTTGATCTTTGATTCTTCTTACTTTACATAACATAATCACTAGTTTCTAATTTAAAAAAAAAAGAAATTAACTCCTTTTAAATACAGTACAAAATTCAAGAACAAGTCTGTTCATCATAAAATTCTAAAATCAAATGCCAGATGCTCATTCAGTTTTGAGCACATGGCTGGTAAAACTCAAATAAACAAAAGTACGCATTTTAAACATTTCTTGTTCAGTATATACATTTTATGTAAAAAATTACCAGCAGTTCTATGAAATTTAAAAAAAGGTGTCCTGAAAAATTTCTTTTATTTAAAAACAGTTATTCAAAATGTTTACAAATATTTTAAAAAGTATCATGATTTAAAAAAATACATTGAAAAAATGAAGTTTATATTTTTATGGACAAATAAAAAGAAAAGGAACTAAATATTTCTTAAAGTATTTATAAACCATTTTATGAAATCAAAGCATATTTTCTTCAGATTGCCTGAATGTGACTTAAAAAATTACATATTAACTTACTAACAGAAAGCTATCATCATGTGCAACTTGATTCCAAATTGTAATTCCAAACAATGTTTTCTCCTTGTTAATACTAACCTCCACCTTTTAAAAAAAAAAATTCTGCAGTAACTAGAGGTCTACTGGGGTCTGGCTATCAAAATGAAGGCAAACTTTCAAATGGGACGGCCGGCAGAATAAAGACAATTTTTCTAATGGGCTGGCCAAGTCGATATATATATATATTAGGGTGGTTCAGCCGTCTATGTAAAAAAATAAACTTTCACTAATATACCAGGCCTTCCCTCAATTTTTTTAGACTTGTGTATAGTAATATTCTGGCAGAATTTGAACTTCATATTTCAACTGCAAGAGGGTGCTCAACACCCACTAACTGCATAAGTTTGTGTGTTTCACTCAAATTTTTCTATATATTTGTTTAAAAAAAAAAAAGACCTCCAAAATTAATTTCTTGAAAAATAATAAAACAATATAGAAGTAAAAAATAGAAAAGTAATCATATTTGGTCTTTAATAATACAAAATAGTGTCTAAAACTGATTTTTTTCGTTATTTCTGATCATTTTCTGTTGGCTTCTATGACCAGCAGCAAGAATTGCTTTTAATCTTCATAATTTGTTATGATTTTATTGAAATCTCCATTAAGCTTAACCTCTCGTTCTGGACTGTCATTCACTACTTGTAAATTGTGAAGCTATTCTTTTCCCTTGGGATAGTCATCATTGTCATTTCATTTTTCGGGAAAAAGCTTAACAATGATTTTCTTATATTCATACGAGGTAAGAGTTCTGTTGTTCTTGTTGCAAAGTCTGACAGTCGTACACCATCTTCTTTAACCCCTTAGTTCTCGCTCCCGTCATATTCACGGGCTGTGTCTTTTACTCAAATTGTTTGATTCCCACCAGTTTTATAAAATAGTGAAATTGGCTATATTTTAGTATCGTTTTACCTGTCATTAAATAAGGTAAATATTTCTTTCTCATAAAAGTGGTGCCAATAAGCAATTTGAATTTTTAAACCGTAATTTAATTCGAGCGTTAAGGGGTTAAAAATCTCAAGTTCTCATCTTACATAATGCTTCTTAAGGGCTTGTATCAATGTAAATCGCTCTTACAACAATTTGTCTTCTCCCATTTAAATTCTGTCAGAAAAGAGAGAAAGTCTTATGAAATCATCAGAACACTCAGACATGTGATGTTCCATCACTTCTCCAGCAGAAAGCGCAATCTCTTCGTCTGTTGATAGATAATTTTCAGGATCTTTAACTGTGTTCTAATAAATTCATCGTCTGAAGACTCAGAGTTTTCTGTTACACTATTTAGATAAATATTGGATGAACAGATGGTAACTAAAAGTAAAGAGACTCTAATGTTTCATTCTTCTTTTATTCTCTGGAGAAAACATTCATACTTTTTTTGGTAACTCTTTACCTTTTAAACCCATATACATTTTACAATTGATTCTTTGACCCTGAAGAAAATTAGAATTTTCTTTAATTTTTATTATTTTCATAACACCTTCATAACCAATATCAAAGAAAATAGTCCAAGATATCTAACCACTCCTTATTGTTGGGCTGTAGAAAAAGAACTTTGTTTTTCTTTAACAAAAGCCAATGAGAATGAATGTTTTCCAATTTTTTAATTATGTATGTGTTTCTTTTGTTTTGTAGGAATTTCAGATCTCTGCAATATCTGCATTGATTCTTTAACTGTCAAATGACTAACATATTGTATCAATTTTGATTCTTTCAACTGATAAAGAACACGCTGAAGGATTTGTCTTGTCATAGTTGGTTGTTTCAATCTAGTCAATTGGTCTACTGATCTTAGACCAATCAGAAAAATTTCATTACTAAGGCAAGTTGAAACCGGAGCGATTGCAAATTTTTAGCATTGAAATTTCTTTGAACAGAAAAGAATGGCTGTTTTTCATAAAATTAAAGCTGTTGATTAATACACAAATTTTGTGATTATCTTATTTCATATTAGGCTTATTGTTTGTCTTATTAACTGTAACATGAATAATGTTAGCATTCTATAACAGTAGATTAATATTTAATGTAAGTAATGTAACCTAAATATAATTCTTGATACTTATTTAAAGGTAAAAACTCTGGCAAAAAATAAGTAAATGTATTTTAAATATTATTTTATTTGTCATCTTTCACTTAGGAATAGCCATGAGCTAAATGTAAACTTCAGACAGATGTTTGCGCCAGATGCAGAATTTGAAAATCTGTATTTAAAATAAAAATTATCATGAAAAATTAAATGTTTCACTGACAAATTGTTTTCATTTGGTTGTAAAAAGAGTTGGTAGAATTCTTGTTTTGGTTTAGTGTTGTCTGTAACTTTATCATGTAAATAAATCTCAAATTTTGGTACATATAATAAAATATTTCAGAAATATTTAAATACAAATATAAATATTCTAACAAACTAAATTTCTTCTAAAAACTTCTGGAAAAATTAAATATTTCTGAAGTATAAAATATTGTTGCATTTCCTATGCTTCTGTTAATGTTAAATTGTGGGGTCATTGAGCATCCTCTTAGAATTTGAGTAAGAAGCTAAAAATTTACCAGTATTATACTATTGATGAGTCTAAAAAAATTAGGGGGTGACCTGGACTCTAGCTCAAAAAAAGTTTTTTTGAACCACTCTAATATATATACACACATACACAGACCAATAAAAAAATTAAAGCCCAGCTAGGGTAGCCCAGCTGATTAAAAAAAAAAAAAAATTAAATGGGCCCAGTAGCTTCATATAACAAAATAAAAAAAAGGTCTGACTAAACAGACAAAATTTGAGTAATTTCCAATGGACCTAGGGCTTCTCGCTAGGGATTCTCGCTAGGCTGAGAATAAGTTATAACCGTAATTCATTAGCCAATGCTAGTTTAACAACATCAATATAGAAATTTAACATGTCCAACATAGAGATTTGTATTGGTCATTTATGCTGTGTCTAAACCTGGGCTTAATTTTTTTCAGCAGATTCGGACTGGGCTCAGGCTTAAATTTTTTCCTACATACTAGGGCCGAGAAGGGACTTAATTGTTCCCACGACGTGTCATGAAAAAGTTTATTTATTTATTTTTTCCATAAAAATAATAATGATAATGAACTTCAGTTAATGGAATCTATACGCTAACATATGTGCCACAGAAATTGCAATTATTTGTTACTGTTTAATGGCAACACCCGAGAAACGCATCTCATTGGTTATTGTGTAAAAGTCCTTTGGCAGGATTTAGGGCGATCAGGTTTATTTATGTTTCGCCACAGCGTTTCGCTCTTTCGCTGCAATTATGGAGCTTCAAAATATCATTTGAAATGCCCGTAAAAGATCTCAGCGAATGCTGCAAAGTGAAGAAGAAGCCGAATTAAGAGAAAATCGAAATAGATTGGATCGAGTACGCCATCAAACAGAACATAAGCGATCACCAAAATAGGCTTAATAACCGTAGCATGCATGCGTTGCTTCCGAAATCCAAATTACCGATTTAAACGTTCCGTTGCATAACTGTGGGAAAGAGTGAAACTTGCAATTTCTGCAAAGCACTGTATCGAAAACGCGAATTAAGCAGCTGCAAAAAGTTTACAAAATGTTGTCATGATGTTGTACTGTCTCTACCCCCTCTGCACGGACCTGCGATACAAATTTCAGATTCATTTAAGAATATTATTACTGGCCCACCAGAAGTAAGATACAATAAAACTTGCTTAGACGGAAACAAAAATGACCAGTGATAAATTTTGTTTTACGCAAGTTATTTAAAGTGAACAAAGAATAATAGCATTTTTGGGGGGAGGAAAGAGCTGGAACTTTTTATTTCGTTTATTGCAGGATTTCATTATAAACAGGCTTTACTCTATTAGAAAATAAATTTGCTGGATGGTACTTAAAAAAAAAAAAAAATTATATAATAATATTTGCTTACAATTTTATTATTTCTTTTTCAGTATTACAGTTTATGTTGTATTTGTAATTGCTTTTTCATCTAAAGATTTTAAGTAAAAAATTAACTTATTGAAAATATAATTAAATTTTAATTGAATTCATCAATTAATTTGTAATAAAAAAGTTTAAAGTATGAGACATATAAAAATTTAAAAACTTAACCTGTGACTGTATACACTTTGGAACTGAACAAGAGTCAGGCCTTGATAATTTGCACTCTTCCCCCCCCCCTCCCCCCCTCCTGTACGGACCTGCAATAAAAATTTCAGATTCATTTAAGAATACAGTAGACTCCCTCAAATCTGCAATCCTAAAATTTGCACATCGTCACAGATGTAAACAATGAAACTTTCAGTTCAGATGTAAGGACAAAATTACAGATTCTTTTAGTTTTAAATCATTCTGTATGTGTTTTAATATATCTCGATAATATGATTGAACTCGGGGTGTTTCATGAAGTAAGTATAAATATATCTCTGAAAAAAATCACGATATTGATGATATCACTGGTAATCACAATCTTTTTACAAAATATATTTATGTGTTAATCAAGCTTTTTGGTTATTAACACTGGCTATAAAACTTCCTTACTTTATGATTTTGATGTGAATTAATAGGGTTACCTTTAAGAGGACAGTTCCACTGAATAATTTAAAAAAATGTATCTTATCTTTATTATGCATATTATTTACTTTACTTTTAATAATTTAATCATTTAAAAAATTATCTTACTTCTTATTAGTTTATTACCTTACTTGATTATTTTAATATTTTATTATATTGCAAGCAATTATTATAATTTCGACTGCATTATTACATTCAAATTACTGTTTTAAAAATGTAAAAGCAATGACCAGAAATCTGCAAAATTCTAAAATCTGCACAACCTCTGGTCGCAAGCTGTGTGGATTTGAGGAAGTCTACTGTATTATTATGGGCCCGAGCAACGCCAGGTGGGTCAGCTAGTCTTAGGAAATATACTTTAATAAATTTCAGAGAAATATTTTTTAAAAGCTAGCTTTTTTAAAACATACAAGCTTCAAAAAGTTATGATGTTTTAAGCCAACCCTTTTCTTTCATTCTAAACTGCATTAAATTTTTTAATGATTCTACATTTGAATGTAATAGTTGAGCCTCTAAGTGATGTTGAACATTAATGCTGCTATTCTGTATTCTACGGCTTTCGGTGATGCAGTTTGAAATATACGGTAAAATTTTCGCATAAATATATATATCATATTCCTTAAAAGAATAAAATGTATGTTAAGAAAAATCTAAATATTTTGCTGAAATTGACTCGGGTCGGGACTGATTTCATTGATTTTTGCAAGGGTCAGGCTGGGACAAGATAGCTTTCATCCGGGCTGTGTTGGGCCAAGCCCTAGAAATTTTGGTCTGTGCAAACCTTTAGCAGTAGCCTATTAAGCAAATTTATACATAACTCAATTAGAAAAAAGACACTAAAGAACTAATATATCCTAAACCAGGTATTATATGATTTTTACATGTAATGGTCTTATCTGTCTTTAAACTGTGTGTAAAAAAACCTTGGCACCTGGATAATGAAATTTTATTTAAATAAAATAGCTTTTTTATTTTTATTTTTTTAATAAGTTTGTGAGGGTTGATTTCAAAAGTACTGGATGCATTTTATTTATCATTTATGCCATTGGATAAGTTTGTGGAATCATTTATATGCATGATTTACTGATATAACTATTATTTTTTTTTAATTAAAATTTGGCGTCTCTCTTTTATTTGGGGTGCAAAGGTTGCTGTAGGTCATTGTTTCTGATCTTTGCAACGATATATCATGCTACAAGGGTGGTTCAATAATTACTGTTCCGAGTGTGTATAAAATATTTGTACTGCGATGGTTGATGTGGAATATTGAAGTCTAATGTCTTAGATGCCTATATGCTCAATTTCAGAACCATGGCTGTTATAGTAACATATTTCTTTTTCGTTTTAAGTGTGAGAGGTTGCACCTAGCTTGAAAGAGGAGGGGGGGGGGGGAGAAAGGCTAGTTGGAGCTTATGGGGCCAGACCTGAAGCAGTTCTGTGATAGATTTGTGACAGTGGATGAGACGTGGCTACATCACTATGATCCCGAGTCCAAACGACAGTAGCCACGTCTCATACACTGTCACCCCCCTCCTCTTTCAAGCTAGGTGCAACCCTCACACTAAAAACGAAAAAAAATATGTTAATATAGCAGCTACAGTTCCAAAATTGAGCATATAGACTTCTAAGACATTAAGCTTCCATAATCCACATTAACCATCGCAGTACAAATATTTTATACACACTCGGGACAATAACTATTGAACCACCCTCGTATTATTGAGGAATTGAAACGGCTATATTATTTAGCAAAAAAAAAAAAAAAAAAAAACGAACAGCATGAAAAAACTAATTTTATTTAAAAAAAAAAAAAATAAATAAAAAAAAAAATAAAAAAAAAAATTAAGGGAGCTTAGAATTATTTTTACGGAGACTTGTGTAATTCCGCATTATTAAAAGAATTTTCATTTTTTTTACTTCATTACTTTTTAGTATAATTACGTATACACCCCCATTTTTCTGATAGTTCATTACAGGATTTTTGAAAAATCTTCTGTAATTGAGTACCCCACCCAATCGGCATATAAATTATGTTGTTGGAAGCATTTTTCATGTTTGAAGAGAATTCAACATGAACCCTATTACAAAAGATGAGCCGATTTCACAATTAGTGGTTATTTAGAAATTTGTGGCTTTTCACTTAATCAGTTTTCACATTTGCGTACTCAATGCAGTAATGAACAATCTGCCTGAGAGTGAAAAATTGAGAAACTTGGGCTGTTATTCGCGGGTTTGAATACAGTAAAACCTCCATAACAGACACCCCTATTTAACAGACAGTTTTCCAATCCCCATTCCCAAAACCTAGATTTTTGTATGTTTAACCTCTGAATAACGGACAGTAATTTTGGCGACAAAGGATAAAAAATTATTTTGTAATGAGAAAAAAAAAAGTAAAAAGCCTCTATTTTTCGGATGCAAACAATGTTTCAGATAATTTTATACAGTGCCAAGAAACAAAGAAAAAAAAAATCATTTTAGTAGGGCTCGTTCGTAAAATTAAAAAAATAATTAACTGAATTGCATAACATAGAAGAGAGAAATCAGAAACGTCACAAGGCGTCATATAATCTTAGCAAAAGAAAATAATCACTGAAAACCTAACATACGATTTTATTTATTTTTACTCTTTTATAAAACAAAGAAAAGAGTTACTCTATTTTATTTATTTACTTTATTGGGAAATTACGTACTGATTTTTTGAAAGTGAGAATTAAAGGCGCCAAGAATGCAATAAGAGCAGCAAAAAAAAAAAAAAAAAAAAATATTTTACAATGTTGATTACTGTTTGATTCTTGTTTGTGATTATTTCGAGAATGGCCTAAAAAAGAAAACGATTAACTTTAAAAGAAAAATTTGAAATTGTATAAGTGTATCTGAGAAAGAGAAATTGAGTTTACAGATAATTGCTGAATGTTTTAAAATAAGTAAAACACAGGTGGGAGAGATTTTACGGAATAAAGAAGAAATAAGGAATTTGAGGATTGCTAACTCTAACGAGAAAACCAAAAATATGAAATTTTAGAAGACTAATTCCATTGAAATTGATTCTATAATTGTGAATTGGTTTACTCCAGTTCGTTCAAACAACATTCCTGTCAGTAGGCCTTTGATTCAGGAAAAGGATTTAAAAGTCGCTAAAGAACTCTGATTACACAATTTTAAGGCTTCCAGTGGGTGGCTGGAAAAGTTCCGATCTTGGCATAACATTTCTTTCAAAACAATATGTGGAGAAGCAAAATCTGTAGATCTTAAACAAGTGGAGGATTGGCAGGAACGACTGCAATCAATTTGTGAAGGTTATGAGGAAAGAAACATTTTTAATGCCGATGAAATTGGACTTTTTTTCAGAATTTTTCCGAATAAGACTGTTTTAAAAAGGATGAATGTATCAGCGGGAAAAATTTCAAAGAGTGGCTCACTATTTTATTATGTTGCAATTTGTTAGGAAAATTTGAAATCCCTTTTATTATTGGAAAATCTCTGAAACACAGGTGTTTCAAAAAGAACATTCAGTTTAATAAATTTGGTATTGTGTGGAGAGTCAATAAAAAAGTGTGGATGACCAGTCCTTTAATGATCGAATGGTTAACTTCCTTTGATAATAGGGTGAAAAAACAACAAAGAAAAGTTCTCTTGTTTATGGACAATGCAAGTTCTTATCCAAAACATTTGAAATTTGACAATGTTAAAATTGTGTTTCCCCCCCTCCAAACACAACTTCAGTATGCCAGCCACTTGATCAAGGCATAATACACAATTTTAAAGCCTGGTATAGAAAGCTTTTATTACGTCACATTCTTTCAAAGTTAGATTCTATGAATACACTTGAGAACTGCCTAAAATTAGTTAATGCTCTTGATGCTATAATTTGGATTTCCTCAGCTGTAAAAAACATAAAACCGGAAAGCGTACGACAATGTTTCAGAAAAGCAGGCTTTATATTAAAAGAAAATGAAACACACGTTACTGATACAAATGAAGAACTAAGCAAAATAAGTGAATTAATGAAATGTATCAGGAGTGAAGAAACCGCCAAAAATTTCATTAATATTGATGATGAGTTATCTATTGAAGAAGAATCAGTTATGTGTGCGATTATATTCCTTCAGAATTTCCGATAAAAGCTGACTCTATTAGTGATGATTAAACAGATACTGAAACTGGAGATGCTTCCTGCATTGAAAATTTTGGTAAGACGCTAAATCGGCCTATTTGGGCCATTTTGGATTCCTTCGCCAATTGCGCCAACTGGGACAAGATATGGAAATCTTCTCAAAATATACAATGTCTCCTGCCCTTTATTTTGCTTTTCCTTTTCTTTACAATTTTTTAGTATCAATATCATTTGCAGAAATATTGCAATTTTGGAAATGCTCTTTATTTAGTCAAAAAATGTAGACGGATATAGCTATAAAATGTATGTAAACATTAGATATAGGATTGAAGAAGAAAAAAAAAAAAAATTAAAATTTGCAGTAATTTTAATTGATCCACTAAAATAGTTGGTGCTTAATAATTTAAATTTTGTTCTAACACATTAGAAAATACAATACTGCAATGATGTTTACATCGTTTCCCTAAATCAGGAAATGTATTGTATTTAGGAATCCATATTGCCTTAAAATAACATCATATTCACAGATATATTTTGTTTGATTCAAGTTGGAAAAATAGGACCAGCGTAGCCTGCTAGTTCTTAAATATTACACACCTATTTCTTTATAAACAGGAAAAATTTAAGGCAATTTAATCTGAATTTCATTTTTGAAAATATATCTAAAACAAATTTATAATAATATTCACATATTATTTGAAGTAAAATTATATTGCATGATATTTATTCTTTACATATAATTCATTATAAATGCATGTTCTAACAAGACAATATAAGGAACAATACAGGATAATGAATAAAGTTATATCAAATATAAATCAATGCATATAAAAATAAATCTACATGCTAGTGATTTTGAAAGTATTTTGGAGCCATTCTGCTAGGAAATAATGTGTCTAGAGACCACGGTTCTTTAGTAAATAAGAGTTTAATGTAACACACAAATTTTCTAAACACAGTTTTATTACAATATTTGTTGCAAAAGTAATATCAACAGAGCTTCAGTAAATATAGAAATGAATAGCACTTACCTGCCCCCAGCTGTACATATTGTTATGGGTAATAGATGGATTTACTTTTGAGAGTAAAAATCTTGCCTAGGGGGAAAAAAATACACATTATGAAATACAAATATTACTGAATCAAATATCTATGGCATATTAGAATAACTAAATAAAGCACAAAATTATTGGACTTGCTGTTTTTTAAACACATTGGAAAAAATAAAGAAAAATCAATAAAATGTATTAAAAAAAGTACATGGTTCCCATTTAGATTTTGTTGTCAAAAACTTTTAAGGACCATATGGCCATTTTTTATTTTAAGGTTCAAAATTTGTAGAAAGCATGTAGAAAATTTATTGGCATCCTGCAACAACTTTTGGATATTAAACTAGTATGTTATGGCCATCACAAAACTTAATTCCATATAAATCACAATTTAGAATGTTTTCCACTCACTTCATTTTTCATTCGAAATTTCAAATTTTTTAGAAACCATTCTTAGACATTAGAACATTATTTATATCTTGAAAGTAACCATCTTGCCAAATTCCAAGCTTCTAGTTATCTAAGCTTATCTAGTTACCTTTTTTATATCAACTGTATCATAGATATCACCATTTTGGAACTTTTTTGTTTCTGCACCCTTTAAATATCGATTTTTTAAAAACTGTGCGTGCATTTACATCTCTAAAGTAACAGCCATGTCAAATTTAAAGTTTCTATCCATAACAATTTCAGATAAATCATATTTAAAAATATTTTTTATAATGTTTTCTGCTCATTTCACACTTTTAAATTTCGAATTTTTTAGAAATCATTCTTAGCAAGCATTTAAATACTATAAATAACCGCCATGCCAAATTTTAATCTTTTAGTCCCAATAGTATAACAGAAACCGCTCTTTTTTTTTGGGGAGGGGGGGGAGTTAAATTTGGATCTTATAGAATTAAGGAAGAATAGAATATATATTTTGCTATGTTTTTAGTATAAAGTGTTATTCTATGTTTAGAATAGTGTTGGAAAAAATGAGCTGCATTAATAAGAAATATAATTATAACATACATTTTAAGACAGTTAAAATATACATGCTACTATTTGCTATGAGAAGGATGCTACTGCTTTTTTGCAACTAGATGTTGTATATCTGGTTCAATGTTTGAAACATGTATCCATAAGTTTGATCTGATATACAGACAATTTTTACATTTGTTTTTCAGGTGCTCAAGGCTGGAGAACAGCCACAAATGGCACAGAAGAATAATTCCTTGACAGCTTCTAAAAATTGGGAAGATTATTCTCTTGGGAAAACAATTTTCATGGAAGCACTGCAGAATAATTTCACAAGTTGTTTCTGCTCTAAGAAAGTCATGGTTTTATTATTTTTAAAAAAATGAAATGGATCCCCATCCACTCAGTTTTTGACTTCAACAAAGAAAATAAAATCTGAAAGCTTCTTTCAAGTGCTTCAGGAGTACAACCAAATTTTTAATAATATCAGGGAAAATTCTATCGTCAGAGGTTTGTAAGATACCGAATAATTATTGGAATGATTCAAAAATATGATTTTCAAGTCGATTTGCCCACAAATGATTTTTTATTGTTACTTATACATTTTCTTAGGCTCTAAAATTCTGTTCTGATGTTCCTTGTAAGCTTAAATTGAACATTCAGAAAAAAAAAAAAAAAAAAAAAAAAAAAAGGATTAAATAAGCCACCTTCATAAGCCAAAAGAAATCACTTAAACGATCTTTCAAATGGAATTTGGTGTCTATTAAAAACAGTCGTCATCACAAAGTTCAAAAATATTAATTAAAAACTTTTCCTCATGACAGCCAGCTAATTTTTGTATACAAATGTTGATTATTAGTTATTTTTTACACAAAATTAAAAAAAAGTTGAATCCAATATACGATTGTTCATATAATTTACTACTTAAATAGCTTCACTGAATGCAGTCTTCAAATTCTCAGACTTTTTTTTAGAAACTAATTAGTACAACAGTATGTCCAAACTGTATGCAGTGATTTAGCTTCAACCAAGTTGATCAAATCAATAACAGTTTCACTTATAGTTCGAGCCAAATCTTTACTTATTCCAACACATCTTGACTAGTTTATTTCTTTTTGTTGTATGAAAGCGTTTAAACATGAAGGAGGGAAGAGGAACACATGAGAATAATTTTTATATTTTTGACTATTTCTCAAAATTGTTACAAGCTATTGAAACAAAAATTTATTTATATGAATATTTACACTTTGTTTGTTCTTTTGGTGAAACTTTTGGATCCATTTATCAAGAATTTCTAACTTATATCATCATTCTAAAAATTGTCTAAATTTGTTCACATGTGCCCCGATGGAGGGGTAGTTGTGAACATACCTGGGGCACATGTGAGCACATGCATAAATAAGACAAAAATAATTTTTTGTGAATAAAAACTGTGTTAAAAACTAATTAGATACCTTCTTTCTAGATGTGTGAATAAATCAATAAATGTTTCAACATAGATACAAGAACTTATTCGTAAAATTATACACTAATATATCTATTCCTTTTGAGCCAAGCATATCAAAACTGTGTTACTTTGTGCATCACGGTTTTAAAAATTGGTAAAATTGTGATATAAAAAAATCCCTGCCGGGCCGGCCTACAGGCAGAGGTAGATTTCGAAGTCAAATATACTAATTTCACAAACAAAAACTAAATCATGATTATAGCTAAATCCACTTTAACAATTTTATCTGGCCGCTCTTGACGAGTTTTTATTTCATTTTCATATAATAGCTGGTTTTATCAGAATCATGTTAGGGCGGTATTAAAAAAAATACTTTTCCATGCTCAACAACTCGAAATTTTCTGGCATAATTCCAGATTCATTTTTAATTAAAAAATAATATGAAACTTGCTGACGTGATTTTTGAAGAGATTTATAAGCGACCTGTGTTTTTATTTTTTGTTCAATTAATTAAAACTTGATATATAAACAATTATTTTCTCAGAAGGACAATATTTTTCGTTTCTAACACAATGGCTTCGGGAAATTCCGTTCAAAATGCCCACTTTAACATCATTTTTTGAAATATATTCTGCCTCTATCTAAAAATCGATTATTACGGTACATTATATAGTTTCTGAATAAGCGAATCTACCAATTATATGCGTTTGAGAGCAAAAATGAATTTAAAAACCAGTCAGAAAATAAGCAGTTTGGATTTAAGCGCATCCTTAATACAATGATTTTTCCAACACAATCCGCTTCGGTAAATTCGGTTCAAAATGCCCTTTTTAACAGCATTTAAAAAAATATATTCTGCCCCTATCAGAAAATCGACCATTACGGTACATTATATAGTTTCTGAGTAAGAAAACTTACCAATTGGTAGCCTTTGAGAGCAAAAATGAATTGTAAAATGAGTCAGAAAATAAGCAGTTTGGATTTGAATACACCCTTACTTAGATGATTTTTTTCTTCAACCGGTATGTATTTTTAATTTGTTTTTGCTCTAAGAATTGGTCCTATCCAAAACTTGTCTATATAGATGTTGTAGACAATATTAAGAAGATATATGATAAATTCATGGGGATTTTATATCTTTTGAATTGACGGAGTTATGGATTTTTTTCTTCTTCAAACCCCCTTTTTGTTTTCGTTTTTAATTTTTTTTGCGGTACGAATTGGTCCTATCAAAAACTTGTGAATATAAAAGTTGTAGATAATGTTAAGGAGATTCATGATAAAATTAATTGGATTTGATATCTTGAGAATTGACGAAGTTATGGATTTTTTTCTTCTTCAAACGCCCTTTTTGTTTTCGTTTTTAATTTTTTTTGCGGTACGAATTGCTCCTATCAAAAACTTGTGAATATAAAAGTTTTAGATAATGTTAAGGAGATTTATAATAAAATTAATTGAATTTGATATCTTGAGAATTGACGAAGTTATGAATTTTTTTCTCCCAAAAACCCTATTTTTTGCGCCCCTTGAGCCCATTTTTAACTTTATCAAAAATCTGTGATACATAAATTTTTGGCCCTATTTTTAGAAGTAATAAAAACTTTCAATTGATTTGATATGTACAAAAATTAAGAAGTTATGGGGGGTTTTCTGTTTTCACAAAACCCCTCCCTATTTCCCTCCCCTTGGTCCGATTTTGCCCATTAACGAACTTGACCGAGATTTTATGCCCTTTGATTTTATGTATCAGTTTGGAAGAGATTGGTGCAGAATTACGAAAGTTATCGTGTCCAGAAGAAAGTGATATATATATATAGATAGATAGATAGATAGATAGATATATATATAAAGTTTTTTACTGAGGGTGGTTTTGGGTTCTAGGGGTCATGATCGGTGTAGATCTGCAAAAATTTTTCAGAAATTCCAACATAGGAACGATCCCAATAGGTAGTATTTCATACGAAATCTACCTAAAAATTGGTGATTATCACAGTACTACTGCACTTTTTTTGGCCAACTAAATTTTACTTTCATAAAATAAATATCTTACAAAAACTTTAATATGGGATAAGAAAAAATAAATACGTTTAAAACTGGAAATCATTAAAGAATAACAAATAAATATATTGTTTTTTACAGAAAGCCACCATTTTTAATTGTTATCTAACTTCCAGTAAATTAAAACTATGAAGCAATCCTAAAAACATTAAATTTATAGCTGAATGTTTGACAAGGGTAATTAAATTTTAAACTAAAAAAAATGCATTCACACACTTAAAAAATACATTCATAATCTAAAATTGAAAAATTTGGCAATTAACAACTGTTCACATCTGCTCCCATATGTTCTATTCAAAAGTGCCTCATCT
Organism: Maratus speciosus; assembly: GCA_963932465.1. NCBI lineage: Eukaryota > Metazoa > Arthropoda > Arachnida > Araneae > Salticidae > Maratus > Maratus speciosus. The sequence goes on along the minus strand of OZ010788.1, from coordinate 316,396,850 downwards.
ACCAACTTAAGGCTTCTGTCCTGCAGGCGAAGGCACTCATGAGCTAATGCTATTTTTCTAATATCTCTTTTGCATTTCGACATTTTTAAATAATTTTTTTGTATTGAATATCCAATATCTACCTCTACATTGCACCTTTTTTACTTTTTTGATTTTAGTTACAGATATTTTTTAGAATGACACTTTCATTTTCAGAACTGGTTTTGAAAGTGAAAGTAACTTTATGAAAAATATCTGCAACAAAAATTTAAAAAGTAAAAAAGGTGCAATGTAGAGATGGATATCGGCTATCCAATGCGAAAAAAAAAAAATTATTTAAAAATGTTGAAATGCAAACGAGATATTAGATAAATCCCTCCCCATAGGATTAGCATTAGCTCATGAGTGTCTTCGCAGGCAGGGACAGGAGCCTTAAGGCTAACTTATAAAAAAAGATATTTTTAATTGAAATAAGGGAAGAAAACTTTCTGTAGACTTAGCTAATTAATGCCACTATAGAATGTAATGCTGATATTCTATTTTAAAAAATGTCATGAATAAATTTTTACTTCAATAATTTTAGAAAACTTTTTTACTTAACACCTTCTAAAACAAACAAATTACAACAACCTATCAAAATGGCTCATTGTTCTGAAAATTCAGCCAAAAGATGGTACCAGTACTGCCATATATTGGTAATTTTTTGAATTTTTTAATTTCAGATTAACTGAGTGAAATGTGTACTGTTCACATGTGCACACATCTCCCCTAAACAATATTGTAAATATTACCAACAAATTCATAACAAGCAAAAGCAAAAACTATTAAATTAACAATATTGGAAATATTCTCATCCAGTTGCAATGCAAAAACAAGAAAGAAGAAAATCATGCGTCAAGCACAGATTATGAAACACTTTCCAACACATTCAGAATAATGTAACAAAACTGCACCATTTAATAAGTTTAAATATTGTCTAATTCAACCACATGGAAACACATAACACATTTGAAAACCCAATTTCAGCTGTTCCCATCTACAATCGGAAAACTATCCAAATTATTTGAGCAGCCGAGTATATGATATGTAGATTTGTTTCTATTAACTACATGCATGCCAAAATTTAGTTCAGTTAGGAAATACATATATACTTTAGTTAAAAATTCACCTTCATCAATTTCCGTTAATAAGTAGAATGGTATGTGAATTCTTTTGTGCAGCCCTACAACACATGATGTATAGAATTTATATACAACGACTAAAATGAAAAAAAAAAAAAAAAAATAAAATAAATGGTTACATTTAAAAGTGCATGTTGAAATTGAAAACGCACTTCCAGCAATTATTACTTGAAAACAGTACAGTAGTCAATTTCTTTTGTCTGTCCCTGTAAATGAACGACAAATGCTATGAATGCCCTATTCTATCATAATCATCTTGTAGGGAAATTCAGTGATTTATGTCAGTTTCAATAAATTTGAAATAGCGTAATGTCATTAAAATACTCTGCAAACAATCTTACCTCATATACTACAATGTAATGGAATTCTTTTGGGCACCCCTGTAAATAAACTATTAATCCCACATACTTCATATACAATACCAAACATGCCTAGGTGCCCTAAATAACGTTTATCAATTGCATGAAAACCCAAGTATATTTACAGGAGTAAGAGTACCAGACGGACAGATAAATCGAATACGTAAACACTTTTCAACTTTGTTGGGAAGTGTTAGACTGATATTTACACATTGATTCTATTGGTTATCAATATTTTCACAAATCTGTGATTCTGTTCTTAACAGTATCTATCATTATACAGTCAAACACCACTATAGTGAACCATCTATGGACCCAGCAATATGTTCACTATAACCAATGGTTCACTATATCCAAATTCTTTGAAAATAATATTTTTTAGCATATGATATAGTATTGTTAAAAATAGCGATTGCAATAATATGTAATTTGCTTACAAATTATTAACTAATTAAATAGATAATAAATCAAATATTAAAAATAAAAATAGTTACTAACTAAAACTTAATTTTATTTTTACATTCTATGGACGAAATTAGTGATTTTCGATTGAATAGAATTTGATTTTAAGTAGAGTTCATCAATTAGTAAAGAATTCAATATTTTCTGGTCCAAAAAAAAAATGTTCAGGATATTAGTTGCCGATTTGACTTATGAGGTAGAGGGGGGGGGGGGGGGGGGAGCATGTGCTGTTTAACAACTTGTTCGCCCTAGTTTAAGGACATGAGCATGGAAGTGAAATTTGGCACAATGTAACGGAATGCCATCATTTGCAGCCACAAGTTCACAACTAGTGCAAGTTTAAAGTTGGAGAACTGAAAAAAAAAAAAAAAAAAAAAAAAATCTGGGGAAATAAGTCCACTATAAATGAACTACCAAATTTTTAGCTGTCCACTATAAGTGCATAAAATAACAGTTAAATGGGAGTTCAGACGGGACCACTAAAAAAGTTCACTACATCCGAGTGTTCATTATACCCTGGGTTTATTATAGTAAGGTTCAACCATATAATGAAACCTTTTGCAGCTTTTTTTTCTAGTACTATTATTCAGATCAATGCCTTAGTAGAAGGTAGAAATAAATTCTCTGCAACTGGAACCCTTTGCTATCATCAGATGATATGCAATGAGGCAAAAAAAGGTCTTTATGATTATTGGAACCAGTTAGTCTTTTCAATCCATTTCTGACTTATTTTCCATCCTTTTAACTTGTGTCTTTTCAATTCTTTTCTGACTTGTTTTCAGTTCTCTTAATTTTCTTTTTAAAAAGTCTGTTTACATACTTTTTGTATTCAGTATGTAAATGTCTATGGAATTTTGCTGTTTCATACACTCATTTAAGAGTATATTGTGGCAAATAACAGGCAGGCGGTTTCTTGTTATTAGTACAGGTATTTGTAAATCAATGTAATATATAAAAATGAAAATTTGTGTGTCTGTAATTCTATACAAATCCACAGTTTGAAAACCAGAATTGTGAAATGTTACGTACATGCACATTAAAACACAGCCGAGACAACTAAAGTAATCCAGAATCAAAATAATTTATAGTTAATTTTTAATTAATAAAAAACCACCAATTTAACTGCAATTTCCTATCAAATTTAAAGATTTTTCATTATAGCAGTTGCCAACAATTAACATCCACAATGAAATTCTTACCACAACAATTATTTTTCCATGTGATAAATGAAAAAGAAATAAATAGTTTCGGAAATTAAAAAAAAAAAAGTGAATATTACGTCATAACTTTTCTATTTCAAGATTTCTCAGTGAAAAAATGAAAATGAAATAAATAGTTCGAAAAAATGGGAAACATTATGTTAGATTGGAAATATAATGGGTGCCAGCAGGTGAATATATAACGTCATATGAGCAGTGGTGTAGTCGTAAAAAAAAAACAAAGGGTATACGTTCTAAACAGAGGGTATATGCTCAAGGCAGAGGGTATATCCTAGTGTATATATACCATAGCTTTCTTGAGAAACAGAAGGTAGTATACGGTGTTCCTTAAAAAAGTCCAGAGGGTTTACAGTGTATACCCCCCGTATACCCTCCACTACATCCCTGCATATGAGTTTGACAAAATGTATTGAAACATAAAAACCTAATTATGGAAATATTGGCATATTTTAACATTTTGAGGTTCTCTGAATTCCTTTTCGCCATTTTTAAATCTATTCTACATATATGTGTGTGTGTGTGCGTGTATATTAGAATTTCCACAAAGGTTTAGGTCCCTAGAGCTCAATCTTAGTAAAGGAATGAAATAAAGATTTTAGATATTTTTAAAATAAAAGTCATAGAATTTTTGTACTTGCCATTCTTCTTTAATCATGAAAAAATTATTTAAATAACAAAATACTTAGAAACAACTTTTCATCAAAAGGTTTTAATCTTGGTCTCAATCCAGATCACGGATTATATATTGTCGTCCGGATTAAATAATAAAATAAACGGTCAACTTTGAATATTACTCGTGCTCAAAGGGTTCAGTACAATAAATATATGGATTATTAACTGTATTACTAAAAGAAATCGCTGCTAAAATATAATAATAAGACACTGTAAAAAACTATACAATGTAGGATTGGGTATACCTGTATACACTAGAAAAGTAGGAATGGGTATAATATAAAATTTCAAACAGATATGAAGCCTAAATAATATCAAATATTGCTATTCTGTATAACTTTTTTTGTTAATCTTATCCATCCTAATCTGTTTCTAATGAACATAATTCGGTAGACAATAAAAGCAGTTCACATTTAAATTTCATTTGGCATTTCATAAAACTAAATTCAGTGTAGTAATAACCTTTCTTTCTACAGTGTAGCTAAAACAAAAACTTTGTTCAAAGTTTAAATTTGACATTATGCTAAACGCGCTTTGAAAGGAGGCCGCAAAGTTGCAACACTGCCTTGGTTTGTGCCGCGCTTTTCCAGATAAGTTTTTAATTAACTTTTAAAGTCACTCGAGGAGTATTGAGTGATACACTCAATGCAAACTAGTCTCGAATTCCGTGGTATTTATGTAAAAACTTGATGTTTATTGATTCCATACTACTACTGGACATTGCATTCCACATATATATCATTAAAAGTTGTAACTAGGCTTTAAAAGCCGATGGTACATAGAGTATGCCGCCCCTGTCATTATGTATGTCCAAACCGTTCGTAGTTAATATCTCTGCTACTTACTGACGATTTTTTTTGAAAATCATTATCAACAATGCTTTCATACTGCTGCTGCAATAGGTACCTCGAGCACTGCTCAACACTTTTGCTGAATGCCCGTAAATCGGAATTTGTGTGTAACGGAAAAATGCGATTCTCAAAAACTATGTGACCTAGGGTAATCGCTATAATTTTCCTGCAAGGTTTAAATTAACGTCTACTACCTCTAATTTTTTCATAATTTTAGTTTCAGTAGATTTGGAATTAGATGGGGGAACATATTTTTGCGCTACATTTTCGACGATATCTTTGAAAATGTAATACCTAAAATGAAAAGAAATGCCTTTTTGAGTTCAGGTTTACAAAAGCTTTCACAGGATACCCTACACGATATACAAAGAAAACAGATTTTTTTTCAAGTAACTTAATTAGCCTCTCTACATTTTTATTAAATATAATTATGAATGTTTAATAATCTGGAAATATGTGGGTCAATAGTCTTTATTACTTTCCCAAATTTGAACTTTCCACGTTTTATAGTTTATGAGTAAAATAGCTGTGACAGACAGACACAGGAGTGATCTTATAATGGTTCCGTTTTTACTTTTTAAGTATGGAACCCTTAGTGAAGTGAAAACTACATAAAAAAACAAACATTCTTGAAATTCAAGGCAACATCGGATACTTTAGGTGCTGTTAAATATTCTTCAGAGTATTTATGATTTTGCTTGGCATTATTTTTTTAACTCACATATTGAATCACAATCATCTAAATCTGACTCCTTTTCACTTTTATATTTTATTGTACACACTTTAACTACTGATCAATATCTTACATAAAAAATGTTGAACTACGTAAATATGTAATAGAGATTAAAATATGAGCAGTGTAATTAAAAATGACAATGGCTGCAGTTCACTCATTATTTTAATCTAGCACATCGCAAACACATGTGCTCTATGCTCACAGTATTTGTGAAAGAAATTCTAATGAATGAAGCAAGCCTGAAACAAGTAATTATTTTGAAAAAATGTGAACATACTTCCACTGCCTCTTAAAAACAAATCAAATTTCATCTCTCATGCATGCAGCCCTATGTTTGAAAAATAAAAGTTCCTAAAAATTTAAAGGAGAAAAAGTTTGATTCTAGTAAAGTTTGTTTTAAATCTAAAATGATTTTCTAATTTTGAGAAAAAGATACTATTTTCGTAAATTTGAGAACTGTAATTTTTTTAAATAATTGAACTCAAGTTCATATCTTTTAATTTTTTTCAGAAATTTAAAACTAAACATTTCTTCTTTTTTAAAATTGAAATAATTAAAAGATTGCGCGGGTGAATTTTTATTATTTTTAAATGGAGAATTAAAAACAAACTACTGCTGTTTTTCATGCAGGAATAAGCAAACCATATGGCCAAGTGATTGCTACAATGACAATGTGAGACAGTATGCAACAGTATTTAAGATGATCTGAAAAAGATAAAAAATATTCAGTAAAAATGTTTGGCCTGTATAGTAATGAATTCACAGTGTGGCCAAGGGGATTCCCCTTCTGAAGCATTGAAATGGCTACTTTAGAAGATTTGGGATTTTAAGCTTATTAGTGGTCCAGAGGTTTTAGACTAAAGAAAATCACCTGCCATTATAGCCAAGCTTATGCTTGTTTACTTGTCTCAATCGCATAATCAAAAACACCCAGGTGAACATCCACAAGTTTTGAAATAAAGAATACCTGGTATGCCATAATTTGGACAAACATGTCTAAGCACAGTCTAAGCATCATATGTCGCTTTTTTCACACTTAAGCTCCATAGACCATTAAAGAGGGGTTAGGGTAAAGCAAGATGACAAAAAATTATCCCCAATCAGGTTAATATAACATTTCAATGTCCGTTCGAGGTTTTTGTGCTAACCGACAGTCAAGATAGGTGGTGAATACAGTGTAACTTGTAATGAACAACGGCCTAATCGCAATAATGCAAGACAAAATTGATAAGATACTCTCCACTAGGATGCCTCAGAGAGTTTGTGACATTCAAGAATTAAAATTTGATTGGTCTAGACTGCTTTAGACAAAAATAAATCACTAAGCTAATGTTTCTTGATACTTCATGCATTTAATTAACTCGCCCAGAGATTATCTTCACCTGCAAGTTCTGTATTGCTTGCTTTCATAATTTGGACAAAATATTCAGTCTGAGCATGTGATCAGGGTGCCACTCTAATAATTTTTATTACACAATTAGGTGTTTTGAAGAAAAATTGCAGAAACTGATACAAAAGTTGGGAAAAAGTCTAGTAGGTAATTAACTCGTTCAACAGGAGATGTCTTTGAATAACAAGGAGTCGAGCTGGAAATAAATCAAGATAGATTGTTATAATAAAAACCCTACAAAAGTAGGCCAGTAGATCATCGAACAAAATCATTAAATTGAGTTGACTCAATTACAGCAAATAAAAAATAAAATAAAACTGAATTATCTGATTAAAATGAAAAATAGGTCTATGAAACTTTAGTATGGCTAATTAGAACAGTCTCTTAATAGACTTAGAAAATGTGAATGATTACAAATTGTATGTCAATTAACCACAAAGTACATATAGATCAATTGACGCTACATGAAAAAAATATTTACTTGAGAGCCTCCTTGATCACAATCTATGTAACGGGGCATTGGAAATCTAGTTTGTAATATTTCTTGGGCATCATCAACAGGAGCTTGTAATAACTGCCTAAAATTTTCATGTTCAGGTGAATTTTGATAACCAGCTTTTCTCCATTGCGCTATAGTCTTGAATAGGAAGAAAAAAAAATAACACATTGTATGGATAAAAAACAAGAAAACAAAATTCAGTAGTACAGTAAGTATAGAAAAGAATCAATGAAAAAAAAATCTGGACATGAACTATTAAAATAGACAAAATTTAAATATTACAGGATTTTCCAATCTCAGAATCTCTCCCTTGTTAGTTTCACAAGATGAAAAGATAAAAATTTAACAGTAATCTTATTTTATTTAACAATAATCTAAATTAAGAAAACAAACATTTTGTGTGTCTGCCTGTGTAGGCCCTCATGCTTTAATAGGGCTGTTGGGGGGGGCAAACACTACAACACTGGGCATGGAGACAACACCTCAAAGAGATGTTTGCAAGATTCGATTTTGATTTAAAAAAATTAAGGCATTTTTGTAGTAGATATTTTCTTTCATCATTTGAATCTTTGTTATTAAATATTGCATAATTTCAGTCTTTACAGCACAATATAGAATAAAAAATGCATTTTCTGATAAAGTTTACCACAAAACTGCAATGCAATTTATGAATTTAATAATTAAAAAAAAATCTTTTACTTAAAAAAAAAAACTTCAACATGTAAATTTTTGCTTATAATTTCAATAAATGCAAAATAATATAATTTCAAACTGCAAATGTTTCTTTGCATCAGTGAGACACTAATAATCATACATAAAAAAAAAAACAACAACTAAATCTTAGGAAAATGAAAAATGCCAAACCATATATGCACCCATCTTGGCTCTTATAGTAACAATTCAGAAGATTAAGGGATTCAATTTTTGTAGTAAAATGCTTCTTTCTTAAAAAAAAAAAAAGTCAATGATGGATTTTTGTCATTTATCCTCTTTAATAGTTTCACTGCTTGGTTTATCCTTGAAAAATCACCTTTCTAATATGGGACTTCTTATTCTAAGTCATATCTTATTCTACGTTTTATATCTTACTCTAATATATTAATTAATTATATTAAAAATTATTTATATCTTAGTCTAAGCTGAAAATAAAAGTGAAAAGTACACCTCCTTTAAATAATCAAATCCTTTATTTATTAAATGTCATATTTAATTGGTGAAATTACCGATATACTTTTACAAATGTCATATTTATCGATGGAAGCATCAAGTCTTTTTAAGTTTAAGGTAGATCAGTACATTTTTTTCATTCTCTCCATGCAAGGAATGGGTTTATTGGTAGTAATATTTTTTTTTTTTTTTCAAAAATAAACAAAGCAAGTAACAGGAATTAGCTTTGAAAATGAGTTTTGCCGTAATCTACCCAATCTGAAAATTATTTCAATTAATTCCAAAATCATATTGAATAATTTAAACCATGAAATTCTAATTCTAATTTTTAAGCAAAATGTCAACCTTTAAGAATTACATATTTCTGCAAAGCTCTTTGATGAACTTTTTTTTTCTTCTAGATTTTATAAATTAACATTATTATGTAATAATTTAAAATTAAAATTACATGCCACTTAAGTTTAAAAGGAATTTAAAACACTTTGTTCTTGAAAAATAAATCTATACTAGTAATCTGCACTATATAGCAGAATTTTGTTAAAAAATATTACACTGGGATATAGAAATTATTTTTTTATCATCGTCAGTTTAAAAGAAGTTCAAAACAAAATTTTAAATGAAAATACACATCAAATAGTAATTACTAAAACAAATAGTTATTATAAGAACAAATTTATATTGTGCTAAATGGCTTTTCAATAATAATTTATATGTTTATTGTGCTTTATAAAAACAAAAATTAAACTAAGAATAAATCTTCAGATTTCAAAATTTCAACTTACTTCACCATGGAAAATTACAATGTGGAAAAACGTATCCATAAGCAAAATACGATCAGGCTGAATGCTACTTGTATCAAGTAAAACAGGCTATATAGATAAAGATAATTAAGTATAAAAATCATGTTTTTCAAATGTATAAATCATGTTTTAAGAATAATTTAAGAAAGAGTAAAAAAAAAAAAAAAAAAGTATTTTCATACTTCTGGCGGACCACTGAAGGAATAAGCATACACAATGGGTTGGATCATAATCAAAGAATTAGTTAAATCTTCCCTAATCAGCATATGCCTGAAAAGAAAACAAAATACATATATAAATTACATATATAGAGGACAAGAATCATAAAAGATGAAAGATAAAATGTCAAAACTAACAAATAAACACCAGAGAATAAAAAGTTAATAAACATAAATTTATGGGAATAATAAAGGAAGTTAAGCATTAATTATATTTTCACTCTTTAATTCGTAAACGTATCTAAAAGATAAATGTGAGAATAATATGGAACTTAACACATTGAGTACTATGAATAGCACTCAACTAGGTAAGCATTCAGAAAAATAAACTTTACATGACTTCTAAGGCACATAGGTTACTTTACAAATTATGAACAAAAAGCTTTTCATTTTAAGTGACTTAAAAAATGTTAAGTAATGGTTTTTAGACTTATGAATCTCAACTTTTGACTGTGAATGGAAACAGCTAATTGAGATGGTTTAGTTCATTCAACTGTAAGGGTTATGCAGATATAGTTCCTCTTGTATATAGATTTGTAATTAAGTAAAGAGGCGTTCCTTGTGTTTGATTGAATTGACATGCCTAGATATTTAAGTGATACCTGTGATATTGCTTTTGGTATTTTAAGAAAGCATTTAAAAGAAATTGCTGTATTGAATCTTCAAGTTTTGTGTCTCTTCTTTGGGGTAAACTTTTGTTTTCATATATTTAAAGCACAATAGGGAACTGATTCTGTAATAAAAAAATAGAAGAAAGATCTCTACTGATTGGTAAAAGCTGCAATTCCATTTGAATTTTGCAGTTGAGAGAGAGTATTCTCAAAGTTTGGCTCAACAGTAGACATACTAACATTTTTCTTCTAAAAATTTGACTAGTTTTCCATTTGCTTATAAAAATTATATATTAAATAGACAAATAATTTAACACCTTTTTTGTTTTCACAATCATCCAATGGGGTTTTTAATTCAATACATCATTTCTGAAGCTTCTTGATCAAGTTTTTTACAGATAATTTTATCAGATTTCCATCTCAATTTCATAGTTGAGGTAAGATATTTTTAAATTTGGGCTCAATGATGGACAGGCCAACATTTTTCTTCTGAGAAATTGCTTAAACTTGATGAAACAGCTAAAATTTCACACATAAAATGAATGAATTAAAATTGGGGGAATTTAAAACATTAAAAATCCATTAGCACTTTGAACCAGAAATTTTGAAAGATACCCCCCTCAGCAACAGCATTCTCTGGATCTGTTAAAAATAGATTTATAATTTATATAACTGTAATTGATCACATTTGAATAAGACAGTCATCGAGTAAATTCCACTCATTTTAATGTGGCTTCTTTTTCTCCAAATACAGCTTTGGTATTAATCAAGCTTTTTCTTGCAGGAGCTATTTTTGTAATACTTATAAATGCTAGTAAAAGTTCAACCAGTTAAAAAAAAAAAAAAAAAAAAAAAAAAAAAGAACAAAGATTCAAAGCTGTCTTTAACAGCTTAGGTAATTTTACGGTTTAAACAAAGAATGCCAATTAGCTTATTTTGACTTTGATTTTATTTTATGACAGCTCTTTGATTTTTTCCCCCATCACTACCCTTGCACCAATCCTATCATTTTTTTTTCAAAATTTCAAATCATTTCAGTAATTTAAAATGAGTTATATGTACAATAGTTTCTGCTTACACATCCTGAATGTGACAGCTTTAAAAAAAGTAGTATTATGCTTTGCCTCTTTCAAATGGTCTATTGCAAATGTTATGGCCACTTATTGTTAATGTCAGTAGTTTTAACTTCAACTGTTAATGCAGAAACACATGTTTCTTTTTAAAATATTATTCTTTCTACTATTTTTTTTCCCTTAACTTTTGCTATTACATCACCAAATTCATTGATTGTCACATTCACTTTTGTAACTAACTTTTTGCTTTGTTAAGTGGAACTAAAACAGGGCTTTGTAATTTATTTATCAAAATTCCAGAAAGTCTATAAAGCACAGGTAATGGAAAATTAAATAACATAACAGTTGCAAATACTTTTTCTTAAAATTCTGTTTTAGATTTTTTTCTTTTGCTGGTATTAATTGTCTGAGCAAAGCAAAGCGATCAATACACGGCACAATATTATTTGGGACCCTACATATACTATGGCAGAAATTAACCCTTAAATGTGCAATTTTTTTATTTTGTTTAAAAAAAATTATATCTGATTCTATGGAATGTTTATTACACAGGAAAAATAATGAAAAAAAAAAAATCAGAGATACATTTTTCACACAATACGTCAATCTTTTCTTCTGTTGCACATCTGCAATACAAGTAAAAACTACTGTCGTGTTGCTGTTTTACGCTAAAATATTGCAAATTAGTAAATATTTTAATAAGTATGTCTCCAAATACCTTAATTTATATAATTATTTATTTTATAAAACTTAATCCTTTAATTTCCATCATAGAATATGCTAGCAATTACATAGTTCAGAGAATCTGACGTTACACCAGAAAGTTTCAATGGTTAATTTAGCTTTATTTAAAATAATGAATGTCTGTTATTAATTAAAGCAAATATTGCTATTTTAATTTTCTGGTGTGAATTAGGTATATACGAATAAAAAAAAATCTATTAAATTCAAAATACTGTTCTTTGCATATATGCAAAGCTGCACACTAAAGGGTTAAAACCTTTCGTCAAGCGTAACAGAAAATATATTTAATGGATTTTGTTCTCATTTTTACAGGGGATACCTGTGAGGTAGACCTCTTAATAAATTTCCAACCATTTGAAAATTATATTAAAAAATAAATAAACAAGCTCAGTTAAATGGAGGCCAGTGTTTAAATTCAAATTTAAATATCTGCCATAAAAAAAATACATAAAATAAATAAACAAGTTAGAACAATGAAATAAAATTTGTGATGTCATGCTTGCTAAATTACCCGACTGACTGCAGACCTGATTACAGAACTCTTCCTCCATAAGTTAAACTATTAACAAGTATCCATTAGGTTTAATATTAATATTTAATTATTTGTGTTACTTTTATGTTAAACAGGCACAGGCAATAAACAGTCAAATATTGTTCACATTGCACTCGTTTCAATTAAAATATTTTCCTTTCACTCATTTAAATGAAAATTAAAGTACATAGCTTTCATTTCCAATCAAAAAAATCTGCAGCGCTACAAACAATCCATTAACGATCATGGCTTACACTGACGAGCCCTGTTTCCTTGACCATGGGCCCTAAGGTACTATACAGAACTGCCAACACATTTTAGTCCCGGAAAAGGGGAAAAAAATTATTTAAAAAGGGGAATTTGAGGGACTATTTATATTTAAAAAAGAAAACTAAAAAGGGACATTTATCTAAAAATACTGCATTGAATTTTCCTAAATATGCAAACAAATATTTAAAAATTATCTCCAAAAATATTTTAATTGGTTATCATTAAACAATGCACACAGCTTTATTTAATATGTATGCTGTATTACTTAAACACAGTTAAATATCTAACTGCAAGAAAAAAGTATTCAATATTCGACACACCTTGATAATTCTCCTAAAAGGAGCCTGCACTTTTAATTCAAATTGTTGCTTTATTGATATTTAGAAGAGCAAAAAATGATTTGCAATAAATTATAAACAGCAAAAATTAATGCATCTAAGAAAATATTAATTAAATCAATTGTTAGCTGAGTCACAAATTAAGAATTAACAAATTATAGTGCATTTCTTAGAATTTAACACTGAGTAAACAGGATCAGTGAATAAAAAAAGCACAGCATAACAGTGCCTCCTGTTGTGTATTAAAATTTAAAATATGTATTGTTAAAATGAATCTCAAACATAAAATTTAGTTCTTTTCTATGCAATAGAAGCTGAGATAAGCTAGCGTTCATATATAAAAAAAAAAAAGCATAGTATGGCAACACTCCTGGGGAATGATAAAAACCAATATTGAATCAACAGTAATTCCTAATCATTTTACATATTAAATTTGATGAAATTCCATCTCAAACATGCTGAGATCTGGATATCATGAAATCATTGAAAATGAGACAGTGCCACCTGTTGGGCAAAATACACCAAAATCTAATCAGCATTGATTCATGTCAAGGCTTAAATGAATGTGAAGTTTGATGAAATTTTACCTGAGAGATGCTAAGGTACAGTTATAATGCAAATTTCAAAAACTGCAGAACTGCAGCGCCAACTGTCGGGCCATACACACCAAAACCTAATCAGCACATGTATGTGCTAAGGTCTAATTAAATATGGCATTTGATGAAATTCCATGCTTTAGATTTTTGGATAGAGTGGCTACAAAATTTGTATTTCATACTCAGAGAGATTTAAAAAAAAAAAATGGTCAAATGGTATTCAGGTCAACTTAAAACATGTAAATGTAAATCCATCAAAAAATGATAATTATTTTCATGATTCCAATACTTTCTTCTGATAAATATATATTAAAGAAAGTATTTTTTTAAAAAGGAAAAAAATGCAATTAAGATTTCCTATAATAGCTGGGATATTCATCAAAATCAAAACTATAATAATGATAGAAGTTTGTGTAGTGAAGAAACTGTGCACATAGAGCTACAAGATGTGGCAGGAAGGTACTTTATGTCTATAGTTATGCACCTCAAAGCCAGTTTTGGAATTTATTTTTTTTTAAATTTAATTTTTTTATATGATTTTTAGCATTTTTTTTTTTTTTTTCACATTAATGAAAGAATTCAGTTTCAATTTTTAGCCTAATGTACTAAATTGTAAATGAAGTTTATCAGAAATCTGCACAGTGATTTTTTAATTTTTGAAGTAAATTCAATAGTTTTTTTTTTTTGCGTTTGGGAGCAATATTTTTAACATTCGTAAAAGGAATTCAGTTTCAAACTTTCAGCGCTAATGGAATAAATTCTGTCAAGTTTCAGCAATTTTTTTTTTTTGGGGGGGGGGGGGGGGGGAGGAGACATTTTGCTGGAATTTGACATTTGAGAAAGAACTCCAGTTGCAATGTTTTAGCCTACTACAGTAAATTTTGTTTTCTACACTTTTTTTCTTTAATTTCTAGCAAAATTAGTAAAAGACTTGAAATTTTTAGCCCAATATTTGGAATTCGTACAGCAATTTTTGTATTTTTCACTTTTTTCATATTCTGTGGTAATTTTTTGACATTCGTAAAAGGAATCCGGTTCCAATCTTTTAGCCCAGTTTAGTAAATTTTGTTCTCTGTTCAATAAAATTTATTTAGAATTCGTACAGTGATTTTTGATTTTTTTGCTAATTTTTTAAAGCGATTTTTGAGATATTTTGCATTTTGCAGCAATTTCTTGACATTCGGTTTTAAATTTCTACTGTTGAGCTAAGCTGGACTGTAACAGGTATGGCTGAGAGCAGTCTATTCTTGATAATAGGGAAAAGGTCAATGAAAGGGAAGTCTCCTCTAGTTTTTGTTTTTTGGGGGATGAATAGGAGAATTCTGATAGTTTTACATTTACTTGTTCTCTGAGATTATAAAAAAGGATTTTGCTTCTTATATGGTAATATTTCATAAAAACTGTAGCTTCTCTTCAATGAAAAGGATATCTTTAAACTAAAGAAGCATGTTATCATAATTTAGATTTTAAATGTGCATTGTTTTTATTTATAAGGTACATTATAAAATTTTTAAATAGTATGGAAAACAAATAACACAAATGGAAAAGAAATATTTTAACTCTTGATTCAATAAAAATTTTTTTGGAAGGGTATCATCTTGTTTGAAAGAAGTTGCATTCCAATAATTAAAAATATGCAAAAAGGCAGTTTACTCTATTTCTTTTTAAATGATTCAGAATTGCGATCTTAAAATTCCTTTTTCTTAGTTTGTGTTTTTTGTCTTTTATTCCAATGCTTTCCGTCCTACGAAATGTTTTTTTTTTTTTTTTTTTTTTTTTTTTTTGGTAGCATGCCAAGGTCTGTATTTGAAGATTGGTCAAGCAATAGCTTAATGCAGTAAATTATTCCTCTGTAATGTTTGAAGTTTTAGTGATTTTTAATGAGATTTTCAACAAGTTTAATGTTTTTCTGCATTCTGTGGCAATTTTATGACATTCGTGAAATAATTCCATTTACAATGCTTTAATTAGTAAATTTTGTCCTTTGTGATTTTTGAACTTTTAGCAATTTTCTGAATTTTGCGGCGATTTTTCCACATTAGTAAATTTTTTCCCCAGTCACTGAAAGGGAAGAGCTAAGGGGACAAAAACACATAAAAGGATACCTTTTATTTAAAAAAGAGGACCATCTGGGAGCACTGTAGCTAAACAACATATGTCTCAGCCAGGTGATCAGCTTAACACAGGATCCTTAGTATTTAATTCCCAAATAAGCTTAGTACTCATTTCATCGACCCTGAAGGGATGAAAGGTTGAGTGAACCTTGCCCAGTCTGCAGTCCAGAATCAAACTGCAGACCTGTAGCATGGTAGAGAGATGTGCTGATCACTATGCTACTGGGCTTTCTTTAATTTCTAATACATATATTTAAAATGCATACATTTAAAATACATGTCTGACACATTTTATTATCAGTGGCGTGGCGTGAAAATTTTCGGTGGTCATCGCAATTATTTAAGTTTGTGGTGAAAAATTATTAACTCTAAAATTCAATGGTTGAATGTTCAAAAAAGAAACATTAAATCTTACCTTCACTTATACATGAACTCCAAATGTTCTGCTAAAACTGGATCGTAGAGTTTTAAAAGCTTATTAAGAGTTTTAAAATATTGCTTGGTCATCGCCGCATCCAGCGATGACTGGACGCCACGCCACTGTTTATTATATATATATATATTAAGAAATAATAACATAAATGAAATTTTTTTATTTCAACATCATATCATTGTTTCTAATTTACACACATGAAAAATAAAAGTTGGTATTGGTGAGATTTACAACCGGATGACACAATAAAATCTTATTTTTTACAGTTTCATATTAATCTAGAGATTTCATGGAAAAATCCTTTTGGGAACAATCTGTAATCAGGATTACAGCTAACTGGTGCACTTTTAGTGTGCACAGTTCGAGGAAAAATTAAAAATATTGTGGCAACCCATTAATGGAATTCACAAAATTTTTTAACCATACTTTTACCAGCATCGCTCTTAACAGACTGTATTATGGAATGCTAGCAACTTATACATTTAGAGCTCAATTTTTGTACTTTTCCATCAATTCCGTATACGTCATACGGTATTATATTAGTCAACTTCATATGGTAGGATTCCTTTTTGGTGATATTTTCTTGACAATAGAAACCGATTGTTAAACTGGATTTTTGACGAATTTTACAACTGAAAATAGAGTTTCAATAATTCATTAAATAACAAAAACATACAAGTAACTTTTGATTAAAAATAAATGATATTTTTTGTTAAAAGTGCCTTGTGTGGAGGAGAAAACAGCAATGTTGAATTTGACGGGAAAAAAAAAAAATTTCAAAAGCACTTTCTGGCAACCTTTGTTTACACTATAAAAACATTATCAAATTGTTATTTCTTTATCAAATAACTATTAATGTATACATGGCACAAACAACTTTGCTTTATATTTACTCCCTTTAAAACATACATTAAGAAGCGATTTGTTTAATTTATACATAATTAAGTCATATTTATGACATATGTATAATACAAAATATATAACATAAATAAGCCCGGTAAGATTGGAAATTTTTTCATTACTTGTTATTTTCCTCTCGGGATTGTTTATAATATTTGGTGCAAAAATGCACCTTAAGACTGAGTTATGTCAAGACCTCTATAACAAAGAGGCACCACAAAAAAAAAATATTAGATAAAATTACAAAATATCAATTTTTATTTGTAAATTTCCAAAAAACAGCACCACATATACCAACAAACCAGCTCAGCACCTGGGGCAAATCATTCTATTTAAACTGGACCTGCTCTCCCACTATCATATTTTCTTCCCTTGTCAGAAGTTAATGTTAAATCTATGTTCTCAACAATATTACTCAGACTAATCCCTTTGAGGAGTAGTTTCACAGCTTCAGCAGCTACAAATAAATTGTGCATTTTTGATCCTTCATCTTCTGTAATTTTATCAACCTAACAACTTGAATTCCTTTAAAAATTCAACTTCTTTTAACTTCTAAAAATTGCTGATTTAATAACTTTTGTACATAATGAACATAAAGAAATTCCTTCATTTGACTCATTTTTAATCCAGAAGAATTTTTCAGCTCCAGTGATGCCACGGATGTGCCATGGCACATCATTTATGGTACGTCATATCACGTATGGTACATCATGGTACATCATAAGAAGGTATGCATCAAACAAATGATATATCCTTTACGGCACAATTTTTTTTCTTGCAAAGAAAAAATTATTTTGTAGATAATAAAAAGAGAAGCTATTTTCTTTTAAATACATTGGATTTGTTTTACTTTTAAAAAGGAAAACCTGCTTTTGTAAAAAAAGGACTTAAAAAAGTGTCTGGGACCCAAGGTTTCAAAAGTCTGACACCAGTGATATCACTGAGATCATTTGGGATCAATACTTATTTTAAGGTTTCTGTAACTCCCTTTTAAATTCAAAGTTTTTTTTCACATAGCAGCAGATATTTCAATGGGTTCTGTTGGAAGCTTCTGTAAAATGCCTATAACTGATTTTTCTCATATGGTTGAAATTCCTTCTTCATACTTTTATCTTTTGCATGTTGTTGAATTATCTCAACACTTCTTTCATTATCACAAACCTTGCATATTCAAATAATTATTTGAATTTAATAAATCTGTAATATATTTCTGATTTTCAAATCTTAAGCAAATTTAGAGTATAATATAGCAGAATGATAGCATTGCTACTCTTAATTCCTCAGCACCCATTCCTCTCCTGTTCTTTTCATGATCCCAAAGAAAAGATAGGTTAGGTAACTAAAATTCCTATTACAAGTGGTAATTTGAAGCAACAAAAATTGCCCTAAAACAACAGTCAAGGTTCAGCCCTTCACCCTAGTGTTAGGGTTGTCACAAAATTCTAAACATGTTTCCACACTTATATTCAACACTCTACATAGGCAAATAAAGGGAGAAATGACAGTCAAAATGAGATGTCAGTTTTCCAAGTATTTTATGGGCTGTTATGGGCAACATTGCTCTTTTACAGGCGGCAAAATTGCATCAATAATAAAAAGTTGTTGTTCTGAGTAATTCTTTTTGAAACTATAGGTTAACATTATGTCACCACGTAGTGACAACTTTGATGCTTTGTGTAATAGGATTATAAAGTTGAAAAGTATAAAAAAAAATGTGCTTTACCTTTTCTAGGGCCTTTAGTCAGCCCTCTGGCTTTTTAAAAAAGACAAAAGTTGGTTTAGAGTATTTCAGAGCAGCATCTCCAGATAAATTATACACAAAATACAAGCAAACTTTTTGCTCATTTAAATTAAAACAATATGAGCATTTTGAAATTACCTGTAGAAAGAGGTTTCATCTGGACTGTTATTGAATACTTGTAAGAATTGTGATCGTCGTAGATGAAACATGAACTGAGGATAAAGTGAGAAGTTCTCTGAAAATCTGAACGATGCTGGATCATCTTTATTGAACTCTCCAAATTTCTGACACTACAACAGACAGACAAGCAAATGATTAATACAACTCATAAATATAAATAAAATAATAAATAAAATAAACGTAAAATTATCAGTAGAATATTTTTTCTAGTAGTACTCAAATTTTCAACACATATTTATGATATACTGCTTAACAGTAACATTTATATATACTTCTGATGGTTTAACGAGGTGCCTGAGACCATTGTCCCACATCCCCATGTCATAACAACTGGAGAAGATAACGTGAAAAACAGTCAGTACTGACGCATGAAGATGGAGACTTCGGATTGGTTGGGGCAAACCCCACTCAACCGAACAACAGAGCATGCCAGGACTATCTGAACAAAAGGGGGAAAAGGCTCATTAACCCAACAACAACAACAAAAAAAGACCCTTTTCAGGAACCATACATTTTTACATAATATTTATACAATTTTCCTATACAATATGCAAAAGTAATTCAAAGAGTAACATTTCTTAAAAGAAAATTGAACTAAAATCAAATTTACAGGTTGACTACTCTGAGCAATTAAATGTGGCAGGGTGTTTTAAATATTCTATTTATTTATCTACTAAAATATAGCATCTAGCTTAAGATATTCATGTATTGATGTAGTGTTTAGATAGTCATATTTCTTAAATTATATTTATTTCTTATTTAAAAACTTTTTTAAACAACTGAAAATAAAAACTTTTAAGATTAAACAAACAAAAAATTGGGTATACCCAAACAAATTAAACCAAAATCTGAATCAACCTGACTTGAACAAGTTTTGATGAAGCTGAGTGAATGAGTTCTTTGTAAAGCTGTTGATAGGATTATAGTGTTTTCAATGGACAGTTATTAGAATCAGTATGCATATTGAGCTTATTTCTTCCGATTGGTCAATTTCACTGAGTATGGACAACACAAACATTACCAGAGAGCAAAAAATGTTGATCAGCAGAAAACATGCTCTTCCCGAGCAAGGTCAAAGGATCATTGTCAATTACAGTATTGTGTTGGGTTAAACATTTTCAGTTCAGAAGTCATGATTTAAGAGAAAATTATCATTAGTGCATGAAATTTCTGTACAAATAAGATTATTATTGTACATGTGACAATATTATACATTGTTCCTCTCTTGATCTGTAATAAATAATAATATCAACAACTGAAAACAAGTAAAATATTTTTTTTTAAAGTCACAATTGCTGTTTTGTTTAAAAGATGTTTTAGGTTTTGTTTTATTTGTGAATGTTAAGTATTATATAGATGTTTTAAATTCGAAATAGTAGCGGTAATCTTAAACACATACATATTTTGTGTTCTCATCCACAGCGATTTTGATATAATATAAATTTTACTATTTTTATTTTTACCTATGCATGAAGTAAAAACTTTTACTATCCAATGTTCAAAATGCCTATTTGATTATTAGTACACACATAAAAAAGGAGAAAAAACTAACATTTTCAAACTTTCGCAGCAAAGGTTGCTAATTTTTGATATTATATTCATCATATAAACTAATTTATTCCTAAATCCTACATAAAAACTTTCCACTTCACAAAGATTCATGAGAAATTTAAGAAATTCATTTTGGAAATTTAGCACAGAACTTTGCAAATAAGTGCTAAAGGGGGGGGGGGGAAGGTTAGAGACAAACAGTGCCAACTATGAATTAAAAAAAATGAACACAGAAACAAACTCCGGAAACCTTTTCACTTTTTGAAAAATGCATCATAAAATTCTATATTAATCATGTGACTAAATAAAGAAAAAAAATCAAGATAAAGGAATGAGAAGTGTCAACTAAAACAGAAGCATTGTATTTACAGCAGGGTTGGTAAAAAACCCAAAAACCAGGTTTTCTTTGGTTTAAACCGGGTTTTTTTTTGAATAAGTTTTCCTATTACATATACATTCATATTTATTGATAAAAATAAACATTGTTGGATATATAAGTAATGTAACTTCATTTAATTTAACTTCAAATAATTTAAATTAAATAATTACAATCAATTATGTAGAAAATTGAAATCATTTAATATTTAAACATTTTTTTAGTAAAAGCTGTCTTATGTTCCATGAATAAAATGCTCTACATAGAGAAACATCGACACCTTGAAAATCTTAATAAACAATCTTTTAATTACTAGTAGTACTATAAATAAATATATGATGTAGTTTCATAAATATAATATACTTTCCCATGGCTATTCAAAATAATTTCTTTGAAATATTTGCAATCTGAGATATCTGATTTTTCTGTTTGAATACTACAGGACAATTATTATCTTTTATTGAAAGTAAAGCTTTTTATAAAGAATTCCTGGAATTATTTGAATTTAGCAGTAGAGTCCTTACACGTTTCAAGAAGTTACTATGTATTGTCATTTGACACTTCTCCTCTGAAACTGCTGAAAGGGCAACAGTAAAATAAACAGAAATACCTATTTACCAGCTTTTTAGACTACTGAAAACATTTATCTTAAAATGGAAAGTAGATTTATAAAAGTTTTCATCCACTAAAACATTTAAACAGCCATCAGACTTAATACACAGGCTTTTTTTCTGAGCTATGTTATAATACATATTACTTTTAAATGTCTAAACTAAAAATTAATAATATAACTTTTTAGGCATTTTTATGGGACTTTTTTCTATTATGTCTCAAGCAAACCTTAATCTTGATTTCCCCCATTTTTTTGTCAGATCTAAATAGTGGATTCGATTATGCAATAGACGATTTAAATATATCTTATTGCATGTTTTAGTTAACGGGTGCTTCGCTAACACCCAATTTTTGCGCCCAATTTTGTCACAACAGACTTAATATCTTGAGTTTTTTTTTTTTAAGGCTCCTCAAATCCGAAAGGACAACGTTATGACATAAGTTTTAATTTATTTTTGTTCGGAAATGCATGAAACTAGCAGATGCTGTTGTTCAGAAACTATGTAATCAAACGGTGTTTTCCGAGTTTTTTTTTTTTTTTTTTTTTTGCAAACAATAGATTTTTCAGAAAATGTTGTAAAGTGGGCGTTTTGAACTGAATTTCTGCGCAAAAGAAGAATAACCACTCAAGGAAGGTTAAAAACATCTTTGTCACGTGATCAAAATTGCTTACAACTCAATAGGTAATTTATCAAAAATGGAAAACAGTTCAATTCCAAATACCTTCCATAGTCAGACCTTCCAATTTTATATCTTTCTGTTAAAAAATGAATTTGTACATCTGTCAAAGCGTTTAGTGCTTGTTGAGAAGAACATTTGAGAACAACCCTAAAAGATAATCTCTCCAATCAAGAAAATTTTCTTTTACAGCTTGACTGAAATCTTAAAGGTCATTTTATGTTATTAATTATAAATAATCTACGTTTTCTCAAAAGAAAATATTTTATTCAAAATATTGAATATTTTTAATCTATTTTATCTTTGCTAAATTCACCTGTTTTAAATTTTTTCTTTAGAGCTTCAAATATGTTCATCAACACATGCAATTTGCATTCTACATGCATACAAATATAACCTAGACTCACTATGTCTCACTGTGACTGCTGGGATGAGACTGTTAAAAGTAAAAATTATTTATATCCAATAATTTCAAAAACTTAAATTACAAAAATGAGAAAACATATTATATTAGATTTAAAAAAAAAAAAAAAAAAAAAAAAAAAAATAGTTGCTTAACTTATTTATTTAAACCGTGCCAACCCTGATGGTAACATAATAAAATCATAATGCAAAACCCCAATCCCAATGTAGAAATGCAAGAAAAACAAAGGATTACTAAAACCCAATAGCCATACAGCAAAGAAAACTCACAGCCAATCATTCATTAGCGTACAAAACAAAGAGTAACCAATGGAGAGAATTACTTATGATTATGTCATCATTGAGGCATAATGCAATCTTAAGTAAATCTTAACTAATCAAGCAATCTAAGTAGTAAAAATGTATTTTTAGCTCAAACCTGCCATTTTGGCTATTTTTAAAAACAAAAGGCTTAAAAAAAAGAAAGAAAACTAACTACTTGTTTTTTTCTTCCCAGCTAATTTTAGAAAAATTAGTCTACCAAGCAGATTTAAAGGTTATAAGAAAAGTTTGATTAAAAATGTTTGCCACTTTACAAATTTATTAATTCATCACTTTTCTAAAGCTTTGCTTGTAGCATCTGGATAACTTGGATTTTGCGTTTTTCAATAATGTGTAAAATAAATGCAAACATTAGGGGAAAAGAGAAAAAAAAAACAGATGAAAAAAAACCAGCATGGTTTTTTAAAAAAAAAAACCATTTGGTTTAAACCATGGTTTAAACCACGGTTTAAACCAACGTGGTTTAAACCAAACAACCCTGATTTACAGTTGAAAAAAAAAAAAAAAAACTCTTTTAAAACATGCACTTAAAGCTTACAGAAAAATAGACATACCAAATTTGTAAAAAATTAAAATTTAAAACAAAAAGTAGGAAAATAATGTCAATAAAAGAAAATTTTATACACAATGAGAAATCTAAGACTAAACTGCTTACTAATCTAATCAATGTTCTGTCAAGCCATCTCAAGACATCAGCACCATCATCTCCTTCTGCTCTAAAGCAAGCAAGACGTGCCATCAATACTGCAGCAGCTTCTTGATCAAATCCAGCAGATATGTGATGAATATTTGTAGAAGCATCAGCCCAACTTTAAGGGGAGGAAAAATCAACAAAAGTTATAAAAGGAAGCTGTTTGTACAGTGCGTCTCATAAATATAAAGACTGCTATTTTCGAAATAATATTTTAATAATTCAGTATTCAAAATTATATTTATGCATATAACGAAAAGCATGTGCCAAGAAAACATTTTACTGTAAATTAAATTAGAATTAAATTATTTCAACTTTAAAATTGATAAATGTAAATAAATTTCCTGTCTCATAAATATAAAGACATTTTACATACTTTTTTTTTTAATTACCCTCGAATAAAAGATCCATTTCTATTAATGACAGAAAATATTCTATCTAGCATGCTATTTATCAAGTTGTATAACTATTTGTCTTTATATCAAACCAACTTCGTTTGATTTCTTTTTACAACTCAAGGATGTTTAAAAATTGTCTTCCAGATGCACATACACTGCGGACGAGAATGCTACAAAGATTCTTAACTGGATCTAAATAAGGGTTACGTGCAGCCGCGGGCCACACTGTAACATGAACATTGTTATCAGAAAACCATTTTTTTTGTGAGTCTTGATGTGTGAATCGATGCATTATCCTGATGGTACAAATAATTCCGACCACCAAGAGTTTTAGCAATTGGCAACAACTGACTATCAAGCAGTTTTATATACTCTTTAGATGTCTGTTTAACTTCCAGAAAAGCAATTCCATTAAAAGAGAAGGCACCCCAAACCATCACAGAACCTCTCCCTTTCTGCCAACTGAAGAGGGCTTGAGTTTCATGTCTTAAATTGTGCGAGTAGGAATTCCAAGCATCTGGGCCATCCAAGTTAAACCTCTTTTCATCTGAAAAAATGTGTTGTATCCATTCGTCCTTCCGGAGCATATCATCTTTAGCCCAGATTAACCTCCATTCTTTGTGTTCTTTTTTCAGTAAAGGAAATCTGCACATATGCTGACATACAATGTTTTTTCTTTCTTTTATATGACGATGTACTGTACCCTTTGGGACCATACCATAAACTCGTTGAGAAACTTATCGGAGGGACATTTTTTGCGACGAAACAAGTCGCATGATCTTGCGATCAAGTCTTTCTCGGTCTGCCAGAGCGTTATTTAGAATATAAATTGTAAATTTTTGATAAAATTTTATAAAGTGCAGCTCTGCTTCTCCCAGTGTTTTTTTACATATTTGACAAACTGTTAAGCCATTAGCTTTAAATTCACGTATTTTACAAATATCATCTTTAGAAATTTCAATGTTCCAAGGCATCTTTGCAACTGAAACAAGTCAAACAACTTTGCACGTTTGGGAAACTCCAAGTGTATTTCTGCGCATGAGCATTAATTCTGTACGCGCGCATTCGAAAAAAAAAAATGCATATGAAGCAGTTTCAAGTTTGTCTTTATATTTATGAGACAGCGTAATTTATTATTTTTTATTATTATTTGAGTCAAAATTATTTTATTTAAATTAAAACCCCTATAAGAGATTAATTTCAATGTTCTTAATATGAGGTATAAAATTTAATTTCTTATAACTGAATTAATAATATGTAATTTCAAAAACATCTGTGTCTTTATATTTATGAGACACACTGTATTTGTTTGTACCCTGCTATAAAGTACTTATATTATTCTTAGAAAATCTGCTAAATAAATTTTATTTCCAAATCACAAATTTATTATGCAGATTTCTTAAGAATGTAATAAGCTTTGCATAAATATTAGACTTTTTGAAAATTAACTGCTCAACTATTTCTTTTTTCAAATCAATTTTGCCTTTTTGCAGCATCATAAACTAATTATGAACATTATCAGAAAACAGTAATGAAGCAAGTAAACTTTTGTATAGCCAACAAACAATAACTTGACTGTTGAATAATACAAAATTAGATTAATTTATTTATTAAACTAGGGGGCTCGGCCCCCTACGAGCTACGCTCGCCAACCCCCGTTCAGACAGCGCAGACTCTAAATGCACGCTAATTTGATCAGCTTTAAAACGATTTTGAAAGATTGAATTATAATTTAAAAAACAGTGGCGATCTCCCTATAAACGGATTTCTATTCATTTCTCTTTGATTGGGGAATTTTAACGTCAAATCCGCTGTGGTACTACTTGATTATCCCATTGACCAATTTCGCCAAATTATATAAATCGCCAAACCACTCGCTAAATTATACAAATTGACAATTTTTATTTTAAATAACGAAAGAACAAGTAAATTAGTACAACATTAATAAAATGACAAATAAAACGTTGAAATAAAAATAATTTGATGACGTAGACACATGTAACAACATTTCAAACTAAGCTAACATAAAAGGAATTAAGTAACCAGTCTTTGTCTCCTGGTATTTTTTAACAAAGTGAAAAGTAAGTTCTTTTAAATGAGACATTTTAAATTAATCGTTTTTAATCTGACGTAATTTTGACAAAGCTATTCTTTCTGTTTTAAATATGCACATGAAAATACTTTTGTTAGAAATGAAATATTATTTGCGCTTTCCTAACAAAAATAGTTGAAAAGATCCTCTCAAAATATCAAATACATGTCTAGCGCAATTTCTAAATTTAAACTGTTTTGCAATATTTTGCGTTCATTTTATGTAATAACTGTAATGTGACGTAAATATGACGTAATTTCTCCTATTTAAGACTTCTAACGCATGTTTAATGAATTTATTATTTTACAATATCCTTTCTCTTTTAAAATTCACGTGTATACTTTTTATGACGTAATTTTTAATAAGTTCCTGCTTTTTGTACATAATTATTTAATTTTAATTTGAAAGTTTTTTTCTGTTTATAATAGTCGCGTGTAAATAAATTTTTAATTTGAAGCAAATATTATTGTTTCCGTTGTTTATGCAGTTGGCAACAGGTTAAATTAGTACAATTTTCTAAAATAAGTAAAAAATCTCTCAAAATGCTGAAAATTTGAATTTAAAATAGAAATGAAACCTCAAAAAATGAGTCAAATTAAAAAAATAAATGAATTCTGCACACCGGGAAATTATAACGTGTAAAATGATCTAAAAATTATTAAATTCCGATGTATAGTTTTTGCTCCTATAAAACTTTTTTAGTGGAACGATTTTGTCCAACTTTAGCATTAAATATCTCTTAAAATAATTATTCAATTTGAAAATTGTCTGCATCAGCGTGTTTATCAAACATTTCTGTATAATACTACCGATTTTTATATTTTTTTATGCATTATTTTTCTTAATATTAACGAAGAAAGACCTCCGGTCACAAAAAATTCAAAACCGGCGGCGGCGGTGACAGCGGTAGTTACTTTTTTTTAGAATAGAGAGATAAGGTGAAAATCACTATTAGCAACTTTTAAAATTAAATAATGCATTTTCTGCACTGCTTGTATCTTTTAGCGACTTCCTTGTGCTGTAGCATTGTGAACTCTATTGAAGCCATCTATCAAGTTATTTTGAGCAGACTATAGCAAGTATGGTACACTGGCAAATAAAGCAGGTCCCTGAAGCAATGCATGCGTAACAACGGACAGACAAATCATTTTAAGTGGTTAAAGAGAAAATCAATATTAATGTTGTGGAATGCTGCAGTTGGGATAAAAAATGGATTATTAAATTTTAAAACATGCACAATAACAGTAATAAAGTTTCTGAATTTAATTAAATCCAGTCCACTTCCTTTAATTTGCAACCGTATAATCGGCAAACGTTTATAACCCACTCTACATTTCAGGTGTAAGCAAACGTGTAAACAAACAGCAAAAGTAATTTTTTAACCAAGATAATGTACAGTTTCACCGTACTAAAAAAGTTGACTGATCTGATGAATTTATTAAGAAATTTTTAATGCATTTCTGCATTCACTAGAAGGAAATGTTCTGTGTATCTTGTAAATAATTATTAGACTTATATTCGACACATTTACTAGCTATATAAAATAAATAATTGCTTTCAAAAAAGGGGGATAAATATTCTAGTTTATTAGAAAAACTTGTTACTGATCAAAATAGCCTGACTCTTAAAAGGCTTCAAGATAAAAAGCACAGAGCATAAATTAAAAGCTATAAAGCAAACCACTATCACTGCAATGTTTGATAGATTTAAAAGTAGAAATGTTTTCTATTATTTTATCACATCATTTAAATGTATTTATAATATTGAATATAGCTTTTTTTTTTACATATACAAAAAAGCATTTTCTTTCATTTCTGTGTTATTTTTTTACACTGTGATTACCATATTTGCTGATAAATTCCAAATATTAGAATGCAAACAAAGAAATGACCTATAATCTGCAAAACCCTTGGTCCCGACCTGTGCAGATTAGAGGGGTGTATTGTATACCAAAAATATCAAATTACTTAGTATTAATATAAACATCTCCCAAATTTAACACTTATGAGAATGATTGAAAAAATTAGGGAATTAAAATGAGTTAGTTGAGTTGATATCAAAGTAAAAGCGATGAAATAATTATTATTAATGATTTTAAATGAAAATTATTTATTTAGTAAGGGAAACCCCTTACTTTGAATTTTGAGTAAAATAAAAAATAAAATTAAAAAAATGTTATGATTCATGAATACAGTTCTTAATAGTTATAACAAGCAATTAGAAAATCATCTTTTAATGATTTAAATTATTATTATAAATAATTTTGAAAAGGAAAAGTTACACATCAATTTATTATGCAATATTTTAAAGAATGTTATAAGTATTTTAAAGCAAAACCTTTGGATTCCAGTGTTTCTGTTGGGAGAAGGGCAGGGACATTCAATATGGCTTTTTAAATAGCTTAGAATTCAAAGGGTTAGTTATTTTTGTGCAGAGTAAAAATAGCATATAAATTTTTTTAGATATATCTACTTATAATAAAATCTGAGTGCAGGAAACTGTAGGTAACCATGCCGGTGTGAACCACTCTGGTCTGCAAATCAACCGTAGCTAAACGCCATGTTAGGCTTAATGAAAAACATATCCTAACATACGACAGCTGAATGATAATTTTTTTTTTACTTAAAATCATGTTTGTTCAGTATATTTTCACATAAAACATGTATATCATATCCATTTATAATGTATTAAGTTCTCAATGAAAATAAAGCTATTATAAACATAGAAATCAGATCTACACAAACGACACTGTTGCCATTCAGACTGAAATTCCAGCAAATCTACAAACAGATGAGTGACTCTCTGAACGCCATAAAAAATAAAAAAAATACAGGTTAACACCAATGCTGGTTTAAAATATTTATAAAAGTATATTAAAATCTATAAAATACGATGTTACATTCTGATAAAATTTACTTAAAAGGTGGCTAAAAATACATAACAGGTTTTCACAACATGAAAACCGTCAAAGATCTTAAAAACACCCGAGCGCTTTCAACTGCACTGCAACAGTTGTCATCAGGGGAAAATCAGAGGAGTGAAAGTTCATGGAAAATTCTCTGCTTAAGTATCAGTGGACGAGTCTATTTCAAAGGAAGGTAGGAAGGGGGGGGGGGGGGTAAAAATGAAAATGATACACCGGAAAATAGACCCAATCCCTAACGATGAAACGGCATATATGTAATACCTTTCACACACAAAGTTAATCAGAAAGAACTCAAATACATAGGAATGACCACTAGAAAATTTAAAGACAGACGAAAAGAACATATTACAGACATAAAGTATAACAAACCCTCTACTGCTCTATCTAGATTAAACCAAAAACAAGATATTCACATTGATTTCAGTAAAGCAAGAGTCATAGCCCATACTTCAAATTACAACACATCAATAATCAGAGAATCAATAGAAATTTTAACTCAAAGGAAGAATACTTGCAACGATACTTTATCCTACAACATATCTAAGATCTGGTATAGCATACTAGATATTTCTAGTCATTTTGCGGGGGTTTTCGCAATTTTTTGACAAATTTTTGGGGTTTTCGCGATCTTTCGACGAAATTTGAGGGTTTTTTCGCAATCTTTTGACGAAATTTGTGGTTTTTTTCGTGATCTTTTGACGAAATTTTCTGTTTTTTCACGATTTTTTGACAAATTTTTGGGGTTTTCGCGATTTTTTGACGAAATTTGCGGGTCTTTTCGCGATCTTTTGATGAAATTTGCGGGTTTTTTTTGCAATCATTTGACGAAATTTGCGGGGGTTTTCGCAATTTTTTGGGGTTTTCGCGATTTTTCGACGAAATTTGAGGGTTTTTTCGCAATCTTTTGACGAAATTTGTGGTTTTTTTCGTGATCTTTTGACGAAATTTTCTGTTTTTTCACGATTTTTTGACAAATTTTTGGGGTTTTCGCGATTTTTTGACGAAATTTGCGGGTCTTTTCGCGATCTTTTGATGAAATTTGCGGGGTTTTTTTGCAATCATTTGACGAAATTTGCGGGGGTTTTCGCAATCATTTGACGAAATTTGCGGGGGTTTTCGCGATTCTCTGACGAAATTTGCGTTTTCCCCGCAATCCTTTGATGAAATTGGCGATTTTCCTGCAAACGATTGACAAAATTTTTTTTTTTTGACGACTATATGTCCGAATTTTCGGATTGGTGACAGATTTTTTAAAATTTTCGGAAATGAATGCCTTACATTTTCGGAAAATTCAAACTAGAATCACCCCTAGGTCATATAAATAGAGATTAGTCAAACCCCCAAACCAGTGGCGCACCCAGGATTTTATCTTGGAGGGGGCCGAACATTTGCGGCGAAACAAAATAAATTTAAGAGGCAAAATTTCTCTAGTTTTGATTACAGTAGGAAATTACAAAGAGACACTAATTAATAATAAAATTACCGTAATTAATTCAGTATCAATTAATTGGTTATTTATTTTAATGAAAATTAAAATTATTATACTTAAAATTTAATATAATTAATAATTTAAAGAATTACTAATTGTTGAATGTGCAGAAGTTAAACATTTAAAGAGCTCATAAATAAACATTTATAGAATTTCCTATTTATATCTATCTAATTGTCAGACATATTGTAGTTTCAGAAAAATATCCAAAATAGCATTGACGAGAAGAATTATTATACGCAAATTTTTGGGCTAGTTCAAAATTTAACTCGTCACTCAGAATTGTATGGGAATTAATAAGCTAATAAATAATTTAATCTCTAGTGGAGCATGACAGTAAATTCTTGTCGAGGCATTGTCTATAGTCGTGGAAAGGGTAGATGCCCCTATTGTCCCAGTGGCTTAGCCGACTATGGGTCCGAGTTAAACGGATGAAAAATTACTTCAAAAATTCAATAAAATTCAATTAAAAATATTGTTACACATTCTTTTTTTTTTTTTACGAAGCTTTGAATTACCTCAGTCGCAGTTACATTAATCTCTCTGTGTATATGTAACAAAGCCAGCCCATTTAATCCAGTCCATTAAATGTTGATTCTGTCATTGTGGATCTAAAGTAAGTTTTTAAAATGTGCAATGTCAAACATTACCTTTCGCCGAGACAAGTTGTAACGGGTATCTTTAGTTATTTGTAGATGTTGGGTTACAACATTTTGTTCCATTTCAAAACTGCTTCAATGGCATTCTTGCATCGATTTATTGAAAGCTATTTCTCAAATTTTCTGTAGCTGAACTCAAATTCGGCATTCAAAATTTCTGAATTTGTAGAAAGCAAATCATGCAAATAAAATTCACACAATTGACGAAAATCTTTCATTTCACTTGCTGTTGGAGCATTTTTCCATTATGTAGAAAAAAAAATTCAAACTGTTGCGGTGCCGAGTGAAACGTTCATTAAGTTGAGTGAACGTTTGATCAATGAATGGAATAAAAATATTTTTCCTGAAATGCTCTTCAATAGAATCGGCTGGAACATTGGAACTTTGTGTTTGTTTTGATGCAGTTTTTGGCATTTTAATTTCAATATGAAAGTTATTGGCTTTCATACAAGCTTCATCATAAATATCCTTGAAAGAAATATCTGGGGCTTTGCAAATAGTATTTGAGTAAG
Source organism: Maratus speciosus (assembly GCA_963932465.1). NCBI lineage: Eukaryota > Metazoa > Arthropoda > Arachnida > Araneae > Salticidae > Maratus > Maratus speciosus. The sequence goes on along the minus strand of OZ010788.1, from coordinate 316,365,056 downwards.
CCACAAAGCCGTCAACGAAATTTCAGGCAATTAAAAGGCCGCTGTCAGATTTTTGAAATAATTTAGACAATGGTAAAATGTATGCAAATATATTCTGTAAGCTAAATAAAGAAATTAGGAAACCAAATTCACATAACGAATTTTTCAAAAGTTTTGCCTTAGAAGACTAGTTTCAGTCTTCCCAAGTTGCGATTGTTTCAAAGCTTTCTATCATGGTCATAATGGCTTTATGGTGTCCCACCCACCTAGTTGGACAAACTTTTTGTAGTTTTTGGTTATTAACCCTCTCGCTGCGTAATTGTTTTATCAAAATAGCTTCAAAAATTGTTTATTTAAGAATTTTTATTCTTTTGTCACCGGTTTTTCAAAACAAAAATTTTTTCTAATTTAATCGGAAAAATGCTCCGATTAAATAAGGTAAAATTTACAATAAAAAAATAACTGGTGGGAATGATCAAGGAGGTTTAATTAGACAGAAAAATGCATCCCCGAGAAAATCTTGGGTTCCCCAGCGAGAGGGTTAATTTCCGGTGTATGTTTGTCAATATTGTTGAGGAGGACGTCTTTTCTATTAGGAGTATTGAAAAATTGTGTGCCATTTCAATTATGCCAATGCAGTTTTTTATTTCTGTCAGAGATACAACACTTCAAGTGCTAAATTTAAACTACCGGGTGTCCCAAAATGGACTGACTGATTTTAAAATTCAATAACTTGCAAACGGTGACAGATATTTAAAAAATTCTTGCAGGAGGTTTATGCATAAGGTCAAAAGTTTTATTTCAGTGATTTTCAATTTTAGTTCCAATTACAAACAATAGATGGCGCTGTAAGCAATAGTCGCTAAATTGAGGCTCGATTTTTGGTACTTCGTGGCCCGGATAATACATTTCCATCTCCTTTTTCTGCATGGAACAAGATAAAGGACCAAAAATCGAGCCTGTATTTAGCGACTATTGCTTACAGCGCCATCTATTGTTTGTAAATCGAACTAAAATTGAAAATCACTGTAATAAAACTTTTGACCTTATGCATAACCCTCCTGCAAGAATTTTTGTAATATCTGTCACCGTTTGCAAGTTATTGAATTTTAAAATCAGTCAGTCCTTTTTGGGACACCCGGTATGTGAAACATAATGAACATATAAAGCTTGTGGATATATGTGAGACTTAAATCCGTTAAACTTTCCGCTCATTGATGGGACACCATCATAAACTTGCCCCTACGTAAATAGGACAAATCGATATCATATGTCTTTAATCCTTCTAATATTTTGCCTGGCAAGTTTTTCCTGCTGTGCTTGCTACAGGAATAGATTGTAAGAATTCTTCACAAATTTTGTTGTCCTTCTCTTCATCTATATACCAGACACACAAGGAAAAATGTTCAGTAGTAGAAATGTCACAAGTTTCATCATCAAGAAATGAGAAACATTTTGCCGAATTAATTTTTTTTCTACCAAATGATTCAAGATGATATTATTACACGCGTTTATACTTTGGTTTTGAATGTTCCAGCTAATAAAGGTAGCGTTTTTGGCAGAATGCTTAAAATGGTCAGTGAGGTTTTCATCCCCCGCATCGACTCTTGTTCTTAGTAAAGTTCGAAAGTTGCCTTCACTGGCGATTGCCTCCTGCTCAATCGCATAAAATTGCAATTTTTATAACCGGTTCTAATCGTTTCCGATTTACTGCAGCTTATGATGCCTGACCCACATCAATTTGTTGACCGACTGAAATATATTTTCCATCTCGAATATTCTGTAGCTTTTCGTAAGTTGTAATAGCCCTGAAATGATATTGTTTTTTTTTTGTTTTTTTTTTATTACTAAATCTCTCAATGGCTTTCTTCCAATTATTATAACCTTGCTACCCAGCTACTTCTGATTTAGATTTTCCAATGATAGGAGGTGCAAAAAATACGCAATATTTACAACGTGCACTATTTTCAACTTGAGAATACACAAGCCAAGTTTCTTTTTTAAACCATGTGTATTGAAAACTTTGTGATTTGCAGCTGTAGCACAGGTTGCGGGAAAATTAAAATTTGTTTCTGGTTCCCACAACTTTTTCATAATATTTAAATTATCGTCAGTATTGAATGTTTGTTCTTTCAACAATACTATGTCTTGATAATTGCTATCAGCTAAGGAAATACTATTCTTCTAGGTTATTCAAAGGCTTTGACTGATTTGCGACTAGGGAAACCTAATCCAAATCGGTATATTGTTAATAACGTCATTACTACTAGCATTTAAATCATCCTTTTTCTATATTTTGAAATAATTCAATTTCAATAAACTACTCTGTTTGCGTTTTTCAGTCATGATGTGAAGAAAAAAATCTACAAAATAAATAAATAAAATAAATATTTTACAAATTTAATTTGCAAATGTCAGTGAAGAGTTTTCATGCAGATTACTTATAACAGCTAAAAAACTACTTTGAAGTCTAATATATGATTGTCAATAAAGTCACTGCAAAATAGCCATGTAAAATACAAAATAAATTTTTGTGTAACTTTTGTGTACTCGCATATAAATCTGTATAGTATTACAAGTCTAAGCAAAAGAAAAAGGAATGGATAAGGATGCAACCGAAACAAGTGAGGGTTTTGCACTATAATGATCCAAACTGAAGTTGACTATATTACATCTGCACCATTCTGAATCTAGACGCTGGATCTCAATTGTTCGACCCGAAGAAACTTGAAACAAACATTATTCAGCTTTAATCACCAAAAGGAAAAGTATGTCATTTTTTGGTGGTGATAGCTTTCTTGGTAACTTTCTGTTTTCATTCTCGCAATTAAAAAAAAGTTTTCTGAAACTGCATGCAATAATGGGGGGAAAAACTGTTGAAGTCTGTTTTTTTAACTGCATGGTAACATTGCAGTTTTTTTCATAATACGTATAAGAGTAGCAAGCTGTGTTATGTGAGTCACCAATGATGTATAGAAATGTGGTATCAAGCAAATGCGTTTCTCTGGTTGTGCACCTTTGAAATTGGCTGGGGAGACCCGCGTATTTATAGGGCACCAATTAACTTTTTACACAAACGCACACCCACAAAAAAAAAACGAACTTTGGTCTCGTAAATATTTTAGATATTTTTTCTAGTGTTTTCTCCCTTTTCTTTTGGAGGGGGCCAGGACACATCTTAAAGAAAATTTTAAAAGGCAAAAAAAAAAAAAAAAAAAGAAAAAAGAATGCCAAATGCAACATACAAGAAAAAATATAACAAGTTTTGCATTTATTCTTTTAGAATAGCAGTAATCACTTTCTTTTGAAGGTGAAATTTTGACGAATTCGCATTTTTTTCGCGATCTCCTGGGAGAGGTTCGCGGTTTTTTTTTTGCGATCTTTTAATGGAATTCACGTTTTATTTCGATTGTTGAACGAATCTGACTTTTTTTCGTGATCTTTTGATGGAAACCGCGTGTTTTTTGCGATCCTTTGACGAAAGTTGCGTGTTTTTTGTGGGAATTCGTGTTTTTCGCTATCTTCTGGGGAAATTCGCGTCTTTTCGCGATCTTCTGATGGATTTCGCATTTTATTTCGATCGTTTGACGATACTAACGGTTTTTTGTTTCGCGATCCTTTGAGGAAATTCGCGTTTTATGCGATCTTTTGAGGAAATCTGCTTTTTTTCTCGATCTTTAACGAAATTCGCATTTTGTGAAGATCAAAGTGTAATATGCAATTTTGATGTATACACAATGCATACAATTTTTCTTAAACAACTCCCCCCCCCCCCCCCCTCGGATTTTGTATGCCACAGGTTGAAAAAAATATGATATGAATTGAAAAATACTACATTGAAAAATATTTCAAGTATTAATAACAATAATATTTGATAAACAATTGACATAATATGCATAGACGCCAACATTGTAAAGACTGTATCAGGAGTAAACCAGTTAAATTTCAGGAGTTTTGGACACTCTTCAGGAGTAAAATGTTCAGGTTTCAGGAGTCATTTCAGGAGTTGCATAAAGTTTTTTACGAGCTATATTTTTTACAAATATTTTCAGTCCTCTTGCAGCTTTTGCATTTATCAACACAAACATAATTTAAATAAAGGTTACTTAATTTACTTTTACTTTTAATGTATTAATAATTTTTTATAATAAATTTTGGAATTTTTTTTTATCTCTACGGAGCAAAAAATCCGTGATTGATGTGAGTGTAAAATCCCGCGACCAATTAACAAAATTCGCGATTTTCCGCCGAGATTGACTGATGAAAATCGCGAATTTTTCGCCGCGACTGACGAACGAAAATCGCGATGTTTTGCAGCGATTAGCAGACGAAAATCGCGATGTTTTGCCGCGACTTGCAGACGAAAATCGCAATATTTTGCCGCGACTTGCAGACGGAAATCGCGATGTTTTGCCGCGACTTGCAGATGAAAATCGCGATGTTTTGCCGCTACTTGAGGACGAAAATCGCGATGTCTTGCCCCGACTCGAGGACGAAAATCGCGATGTCTTGCCCCGACTCGAGGACGAAAATCGCGATGTTTTGCCGCGACTTGAGAACGAAAATCGCGATGTTTTGCCGCGACTTGAGAACGAAAATCGCGATGTTTTGCCGCGACATGAGGACGAAAATTGCGATGTTTTGCCGCGACTTGAGAACGAAAATCGCGATGTTTTGCCGCGACATGAGGACGAAAATCGCGATGTTTTGCCGCGACATGAGGACGAAAATCGCGATGTTTTGCCGCGACAGGAGGACGAAAATCGCGATGTTTTGCCACAACTTGCAGACGAAAATCGCGTTGTTTTGTCGCGACTGAACGGCGAAAACTGCGATGTTTTGCCGCGATTGACGGACGAAAATCGCAATGTTTTGCCGCGACTGACGAACGAAAATTGCAATTTTTTGCTGAGAAATCATCGACGGAAATCGCGATTTTTTGCCGCGACTGACTGACGAAAAGCGCAATTTTTTGCCGCGACTTACTGACGAAAACAGCGATTTTTTTTGCCGCGACTGACTGACGAAAACAGCGATTTTTTGCCGCGACTCATTGACGAAAACAGCAATTCTTTACCGCAAATGGCTAACGGAATTCGAGATTTCTTTTGCAGCGCAGCGAGTGATTGACGAAATCCGCGATTTTTATCATTAGACGATTACCGGATTTCAGGATATTTCCCCCCCAACTGATTTTGCCGCGGCTGCGATTTTTATCAGCGACCTATTTATGAATTTCACGATTATTTGCAACGACTGATTGACAAAATTTGCAACTTTTTTCAATGATCGGTTGGCGAAATTTGCGATTTTCTGCCGCGAGCGATTGTAGAAATTGGCGGTTTTATCGATTAATAGACGATTTTCGCGATATACTTCAACGACCGATTGACGAAATTAGTGATTTTTTGCCGCGATCGATCGAAGAAATTCGCGAATTTTTTGTCTCAAATTTCCGTATTTTCTACCTTATTACCGTACTTCCGTATTTTATCCTACATTTCTGGAGAAACTCCGGAATTTCCGGAGATATTGGCATCTATGAATATGTATCAAATACTGATAATAAAAATAGTGCCAATTCTTACTTTCTTGCAATAGTTGTCACTCTTATCTTTCTTTGGCCACTTGAATGTTGGTATTGAGTAATAAACTGTATACAGCCTCTTCCTCCTTGAGGTATAGGTGCATTATGCTATAAAAATTTAGTTCAATGTAATTAGGTGCACAATTTAGAACTTACAGCACATACAGAATAAAGAGCATATAAAAGCAATATCATTTTCAGAAATATTAAAATTTTCTATAATGCCAAGTTGTCTTTCCACAGTACATAATGAAAGCTACAGTAGGAATAAAACTAGAGACTCTGATCTCAGCATGGAATGAAAAATCATGGGAAATTTCGTAAATTACATATAGTCCAGGTAATAGGGAATTTTACCTAGCAAAATTAATGGTAGTTCTGGAAATCGGCTTACTTTATGTTTTTTGGGTCGCTGAATCCGAATTTTTAACTTCCCACCAAAATTTTCCCCGGCACCCCCCAAATTTTGGTAAAAAGCCCCCAAAAAAGGTTTTTATTAAAAAATTTTTTTTATTGTTTTAGGAAAAAAGTATCTAAAAATTTAGAAAGTACACAAAATTTGCAACAAATTAGATACATGACATTACGGCTTAGGATGAAGGGGAAGGGGGGATCTGCCTCGGAGCATGCATGCAGTGCTGCGTGAACTAAGTTGCGCAATTCCACTTAACCACTCACACGTTTACATTCGCCCTCCCATCTCCCCTCTGAACTTTTCTTATAAGGTTTACTTTAAGTTTTTTGGGTCGCCGAATCCGAATTTTTAACTTACCCCCAAAATTTTCTCCCCGAAACCCCCCCAAAATAGTTGTTTTTAACTTAAATTTCTTATTGTTTTAGGGAAAAAGCATTACGAAATTCAGAAACTAGACAAAATTTGCAACAAATAGGATATATGACACAATGTTTCATTTTTGTTATTGCATTCAGTTATGCATTATTGAGATCCCATTATCTCAAACTTTTTTTTTCATTATTTTTTTTTTTTTTCTATAGGCTGCAGGTAAAGGTTACATTTTCCCTATTTTAGATTATTAATTTATCGTCTGCATTATTTCCCCATTTAAATTTAAATATATAAGTACAAAAACAACTTTTAAAAACGTATTAAGTAAATAAATAAAAAGCATTAAGTAATTTATATTCCGTTAATAGTTTTATAATTAATAATTATTTACAGTAATAGATATTATAATATGTAATTAAATGTCATTCTAACAATGAAAAGATCGTTTTTAATATAAACATTACGGAATATCGTACGTTCAAGTAACTTTTAATGCTTTTCTAACAATCGCTAACTTCCGAAAATCTAAATTTAAAAAGTTATTTAATATTAATTATTTTATTCCCAAACTATTTTTATTGGATGCTACTATTTAATTCTAAGCGATTGCCAAAATTTCATTAATTTTAAACCGTAATTTAGCGAGATATCCATATTACAATATTTAATCACTTCTGTCAGTTTTAAAAGACCCGCGATCCATTTTTTTCCTGACACAGTTAGATATTTTTGTGTTTCTTCCCTGCAGAAAAACAACGTCGTGACGTCACTATCTTCCATCTTGTTTTAGTATCAGGCAGAGATATCGCCATAACTCAAGAATGCAGGGGGAATGCAACTTCGATTACGATACAAATCGTTATCGATATTTCGATTGCGATGAAAATCATTATCGATGTGACTCAGAAGCGCGCGTGCCGATCGCTCATTGGCTAAATTTGAGTTCAGCGTCAGTCCAACGATCTTTGGAGGCCATGTGCGCTTCGTCTCTATCACTTGTCAACGATGTAGCGTTGGTTGCACAGGTACGTTTGAGGCCCTGGCCTCAGACGAAGACTTTTTCCGTAAGAAGTAGCATTACTGTGGTTTTGAAGCCTTTTTTTAGTTTTGGAGCCAGACGAAGAAATGTTCTTTAGTGAGAGATAGCGTCGTCTTTTTTTTTTATGAACTGAAATCTCTCCCATGTCAACTTTCTGTAATTTCAGCGGCTGAAACTTCATCAATTTTACTTTAATGTGTTCATCTCTTTGAGATTAATAATAGCCTTCAAAGGATTTGCTTAAAAACTGAGCGTCCTTTCCCGTTCGTAATAACATGTGCCACGCCGAGCTCCACCGATAATGTGCCGTCATCAATTTTACCGTTACTGCTTATTGTCATGAATCTTCAATAGTAAAAAAATATAGCCTCCAGTTTATCTTCAAATTATCTTCTACAGAATGTTCCTAAATATAACTATTTAGTACGGCTCTGCATCCAACCTATTGCGATGACTATTTCAACTCTGTGATCCTTTAAAAAAAAAAAAAAAAAACCTCCAGTTTATCCTCAAACTGTCTTCTACAAAATGTTCCTAAATACAGGACTTTAGTCTGGACTACGGACATTGTGATTAGGATGGTATAAAATCAGTTTCCAATGGTGAACTCTCAGATCTACAACAATTTCATCAAGTTTAAAGGATTGTTTACATAGTGTAACATCATCTTAAATATATTTTCCTCTTCACATATGAATGTTTTATTCCTGGCCAGGAAAGTCTTATTTTTCTACCAATAATAGTCATTAAAATTATTATTCATGCAGTGCTATTAAAATTGTTTTAATAAAGAATTTTGTCTACAGTACCTTTCATCTCCGGGTGAGTTATTTTACACTTCTTATTTTTCAGCTTCCGTTATTGAATATTTTAAAGGCAACATTTTTTAATATATTTAACTTTAATTCTTAATATTTTCATTGGTTGCAATTCATGTATTTTTTAGACATATCGCCACTACGATCATGCCATATTTAACACATAGCAATCCTGTTGCTCATATTTTTGGGTCCAAAGTAACACAAATTGTAAATTTATGCTTTTTTTTTTTCACTTTTTTTTGGATTTTTACAATCTACAGAACCCAAAATAACTGGACAATTATAAAATTTTGCACTTATATTACGAGCACGTAAGACCTAAAACAACACGGCAATTGCAAAATTCCCCCCTCCCATCGATTAAGTTGGACACAAAATAATGCAGAGTTTTCTTCTTCTTCCTTTCTATCAACTGTTTCAGGAATCTACAACCTAAGGTAATGCTGAAATTGTAAAATTTCGGCCCTTTTTTCCCAAGCAGTGAGATCTTTAGTAGTAAAATTTTGCCTCTTTTTTCCCCTAGTCTACTAGGCTCGAAATAATGCTGAAATGGTAATTTTTTTTTCCTGTTTTCTTTTTTCAGGTTTTTAGGACCTCAAATAATGCAATAATTGTAAAATGTTTGCACTCTGCATTTGGAACATGAAATAAAGCAGAAATAGTAAAGTTCATGCTTTCCCCCCCTGTTCTTTCCTTTGTATATTCTAAGTCTATGCAATCTGTAGTAAAGTCTAAATAGTAAAACTTTTACCTTTTTTAATATTCCGTGGAACCTGTAATAATGCATTTCAAAAGACAGATTTCTGTTTAGTGAATAGAAAGCACATCTATCTCCAATTCATGAAGGGCAGAGGATTTGCCAGTTTTACTCTGATCAGTCTATGCATAACAGTTGCTAAAAGTAAAATGTTTATCACAAATATTCACTGAATTTGCCTTTTTTACAGCACATTTTCAGTTTTGATTTTCAAGTTTTCAATTCACATTTCCCACTAAACATAATGATCTTATAAACCTGGAAGGATCAATAGAAAAAAATAAATCTGGGGTACACCTGTAACACAATCACCCTTGTAAGGATATCACTATAATTGTCAAAGTTTATGCATAATATCAGAGAGTTACAATTTACTAATTTTTTCTTTACAAGATATAGAAAAAAAATTTCTTAAATGTATTTCATTTGAAAATACAGTAATTATATATAAATATGCTTGAAGTACAAATTAAATTTGAATGCAGATACCTGATTCACTATTTCAAAAAAAAGTCCAACAGTATTTCCAGGATTTATTCCACAGAACTTCCATTGGGATGTTCCACCTATACCGACTTCAGTATCAGAAACACTGTTGCTTTTACTGTGCAAAGAAACACAAGATCCAATGGCACCAGATACTTTGAGTTCTCTAGAAGTCTGAGTTAAAAAATGAGAAATTAATAAGATTGAAAAGAAATCATTAAGTACATTTATTGTCAATAAGAACATTTCTAAATTAAACAAGAATCAAACTGTCATATTTTAGTTACAGAAAAGTATAGTTAAAGTTGAACAATATATTCCAGTTTGCTATTGATATTAAATTTGTTTTGTGTATTACCTAATCGGTTAATTTAGTATTTCTTATAACAAGGTCAAATGACCCTTAACAAAAATATATATTTTATTTTGAACACTTACTTTCAATGTTATCAATAAATGTATAAATTTTAGTTTAAAGGGGAAAAAAAAAGTAAAAATATTAAAGTACGTATTTTTTCTATACAGTTATTAATTTATATCCAGTCAAATTTTGCTAATTTTAGACACATTATTATGCTATATTTTAAAAAATAATTTTAGAATTTTTTGCACATTTAATTTCATTTTTATTATGCAGAAAAGAAAAAAAAACTGTTAAAGTTAGGTAAGTGAAATAAATCAAAATACATTTCATACTTTTATTTCTAATGAAGCCCCAAATGCCATTTTAAAGTCTCCCTTCGGATCCTTTGCAAATACTCTTTGGAAAGTTTGCTTAAATAAAGAAGAATGGAAGGAGTCTCCCATTACAATATGGCCTCTAAAAGTAAGAAAATTATTTTAAAGAAATTTTATCAATATTAAACAGGAGATATTTAAAGATTCAGTAAATGCAATACGAACCCAGTGAAATTTGGACAAAATTTCATTTCATGAAGACCAGTTTGATCAAGGGCACATGAATAGATATCAATAATATGGCCATTGGCAGCAGCTCTTCCCGCTAAACTTTCATAATGCTAAAATTAAAAAAATGAATTGCCAAGAAATATTAATGTTCAAGAAGACTTGATTAGAAGTCACAATCAGTGTTGTCAACTTAATAGTCTTTTTTAACACTTTCTAACATAGTTGAAAAGTGTTTATGAATTCGGTTTGTTTGTCCGTCTGTTTGTGCTCTAACTCACATAAAAATAGTCTGTTTCCCATGAAATGGATATATGTTATTGGGGTTTACTATGCATGTTCGGTACTGAAAATGAAGTGTGTAGCATTTTGGTTTATTTACAGGACCACTCAATAGAATTCCCTTACACTACGGTCTATGGGGAAAAACTATTTGCAGTGTATTTTAATGATATTAAAGTATTTTAAACAGATTGAAATTGATACACATCACTGAGGTGTACTATAAGGTTCTTACTATTGATTATGGTGTGCATAGAACCTATCGTTTATTTACAGGGACACACAAAAGAATTTGGCTATAGAAGAAAATGACCAATAATTGAAACCCACAAACAATTGCTGGAAGTGTGTTTTCAGTTGTGGTATGAGTTTTTAAATTTAACTAGTTTTTTAAATATTACTTGGTATGTATAAATTCTGTAGATCATATACAGGGTCGCACAAAAGTTCTCAACAACATCTGTTTATTACACGGAAATTGCATAGTGGACATTTTCAACTGTGCTATGCGTTTAGTTGAAATAACTTTTAGCATACTATGTAGTATGCATTCATATCTGTAGCTCATATGCAGGGCTGCAAAAATAATTATATTTTAATGACTATTTCTTGGAAATAGAAGAAATCTGGTTTTCAAACGCATTATGCATTTTCCAAATTGATCATTTAGCCGTTATCTTTTACTTAGTAAACTGTGAAGTTTTGTTATAGTATTCTGAATGTGTTGGAAAGTGTTTCATAATCTATGCTGTATGCATGATTTTTCGTTCTTGTTTTAGTAAAGTACTAAAAAATGGACTAAAATAAAATAAAGAATGCTAAATTAGGAACTAGGAGGCTTTTTTTCTTTTGTGTGTGTATTATATATATATATATATATATGGGACAGCAGGTGCTAAACAAGAAAAAAAGAGGGAGGGCTAGATTTAGCTTTGAAAGGACCAAGTAGGCAACACTGCTTACAATATTACCTTAACTATTTTACACCTGAATGAATATCTCAAAGAAAATAATATACAAGGTGTCTGAAAAATCTATTTACATTACAACAATTCATAAAAAAATTAAATTGTATCAGAGTGTAGTTTGCAAAAGACTTGTCAAAGTGTGATATTTTGTGGGTATCTCTAATACAGTGTGCTCGTTCCAAACAGATATTTTTTTTCTTCTTTATATTTATGCATTTTAAAAGATTTTTATGGTAAAATATCTCAAATGACCAAAATAGCTTGGAGTCACTGTTCAGAGAAAATTCTCTAAATGGGGTTTTTGACAATCACCAGTGACTTACATATCATATTTTAAATATTTATAAATTTATTTTTTTTATAAGGAATAACAAACAATATTTCCAAATTTTAACTTCAAGAGAATATTCAAATAATCTCTCCATCTCTCTATTAATAGTGATTTAGTTAATCAATTAAGTTAAAAGCCAATAGAATAATTTGAATCTGACTACATTTGACATACTAATTACTATTTAATAATACAAAATACTCTTCAATAGTATGTATGTCCAACCTCAAGTATGATTTGAATACTAAGAACTGACAAATTTGCAAGATTTACACATAACAACTAAATGAAGAAACTGCAGATGTCAATACTTTTAACTCAATTGAAAATTCAAAAGTATCACGAAACATTTGTTAAATATTAATGATACATTTAATACAAAATGGTTGGGAACAACCACAATTGCAGAAGTGTAGTTAAAAAAGGAAAATTTAAAATAAATGAAAAATTACTTTAATTGCTTTTTTCATATATTTTGCGTTATCTTTTTCAATATCATGGTGAGAACGAATGGTTGATTTTAGTTCATCTCCTACAACAGCACCTGGGCCTTGAGTACAAGGTCCACCAACAAACAGCATAATGCGAGCACCAGTTGTAGGATATGTACACTGTAAATAAATTATGAATATTGATTAAAAAAAAATAAAACACAATCCACATGCAATTCAAACAGTCAAAGATGAAAAAAAAAAAAAAATTCTATTACAATGTTATAACTTATAACAGTAGTAAAAGCAGTATTAATAATAAGTTCATAAACAAATTAAATGAATACTGCAATCTTTACACAGCCCTCCCCTTTTTGTTCCTAAAATAAAAAGTAAGGGATTTTCTAAGTACTCTATAGAAGTCCCCCCCCCCCCCCCCCCCCTTGGCCTTGCAAACGAAATTCAGGCTTCCCATCCATAACTTGGAATGAAAAATAAGGTTGTTTATGGCTCTCTTAGAGAATTTACATTAAAAAATTCAGAAATATAATTATTAGATATTGAGTTACACACAATTCTATATTATAAAGCAAAAACATGCCTGTGAGTAATGTTGACATATTAATGGTGGCAACACCTGACCAACAAGTTTCACTTTCCTTCAATTTCACCATATTTCCTACAATTCACGACATTTTTAAAAATACAAATTACAATTCTAGATCTTAATGATTAAACTTGCCTCTGAAATTGAAAATAACCTACAAAATTGAAAGTAAAAATCTATGTAATTTGATATTTAAAATACAAAAAAACTACAATATAAATCTGATGGATTCAAAGTAACTTTTTATTTATATAACTTAATTTACATGTATTAAACATTCAAATTTTTTTAGACAGTACTGCTATCATGTCATTTATTTGTGTTGTTTTAGAAGCAGTTTGCTGTGTAAATTTCAATTTTTTGTCTTAACATTTTAATTTCAGCTTCAGCTTTTCTTTATTCTGTTTATTTTTTACTTGCTTCATAATTTTCTTTTTCTTATTTAAATATTCATCCTAGTCACTTTAAGATAGCTCGACATTTCTTTCGCAAAGGCATCACCTATTTGTGACAAATTTGCATAGCTAAAATAACTATGTAAAAATTAAAAATTGTAATTTCCCCTGACTCTTCCATGACTTTTTGAACACTTGTCATTTTTCCTGACAAGTCCCTGTTTACCAGGTTTTCCAGTCATGTAGGAACCACAGATTCTTTTTCTTTCAAATACAATCTGTTTGAAAACTATCTCAATTTGCTTATTTTTGTATGTTTTTTAAAAATAATTTCTACACATGATTAAAAAAAATCCTTTGCAGCTTGCTAGCTTCTATTAAATTTCTATTACAGTTCTTTCTCTTTTATTGTGGTTTGGAAACAGGCATAAGCGTTTCTGCTGAATATGTAGCTCCTGCAATTCTTTAATTATTTCTGACATTAAATTCCATTCACAGTGGAGAAAATTTACTGTATTAGGCTAGAACTTTGAAGTCTAATTCCTCACAAGAATGTTAAAATATCGCCGAAGAACATGAAAAGACCCTTAAAATCATATTAAAAAGTGCTAAAAATTCAAAAATCACGGAAGACAAAATATACTTTATTAGGCTAAAAGTTTGAAACAATCCCTTTTACGAGTGCAAAAAACATCATCACAGCAGAGCTAAAAAAATGCTAGAAATTCAAAAATAGTGGTGGTCAAAATTTACTACATTAGATTAAAAGTTCGAAGCAGAATTCCTTTTATGAATGTCAAAAAAATTTCTGCAGAATGCAAAAAACACTGAAAATCTCATTAAAAATCACTAAAAATTGCATATGGCACAAGTACCATAGTGCACTAAAACATTGTAACGCTGATTGTGTGTGTGTGTGTGTGAAACAAAAAAAAAAAAAAAAAAAATAAGAATAAATTCCTAATAAACGTTATTGAAAAAAAGAAAAAAATTACTATAATCGGGCAAAAATAGTGAAACCAGATTCCTTTTACTAATGTGGAAAAATCTCTGCAGAATGTGAAAAATCACATAAAAATGTTTAGCCGATCTGCTCGGCACTCCCCAGGCCCATTAAATAATAGCAGAATATGCAAAAAAGCACTAAAAATTACAAAAAACAGGGTTGCTACTCATACAGAAGAATGAAATTCCCTGACTTTTCCAGGTGCATTTCACGAAAATTCTAGTCCAGCGTTGTAGTGTGTAGTGGACACGCTGAGGGTAAAACAAATATTGCATCACTTTAAAACACTAAAATTACCTGAATACCGTTGATAATTAATAGCTTTTTTTTTTTTTTACACCATCCCTCCCTCTCTACACAAAAATTACTCTGAGGGCTACAAATGGAATTGCTCACTTTAATAGTTTATAATCATTATAAGTATTCAACAAACTATTAAAACTTGCTATACAATATTTGTGCATTAAACCATCATTTACTTCAACTGTATCACAAAATCACCAATGTCCAGATAAGCTACATTTCCAATGGGAGGCAAAGCAAGAAAAGAAGCAGACATTTCAGTGGAGAGATGGAGCCTTGTGATAATTATTTATTGTAACTTGAAAAAAAAAATACTGGAAAAAGTTCTTAAATCTGTAATAATGAGTTTTAAAAATTGTAAACTGTAATAATGAATTTTAAAAATTGTAAACTATCTTGCTATGGTGGATGGTGGGAGTGGGGTATAGCACCGGACAAAGGTGGGATTTGCCAAACTATGGCATATTTTCATCTCTGGTATCCTAAAGACGATACTTTCATGGAGATCACAACCAAATTTTATCAAATTCCCTGACTTTTCTAGACTTTGGAAAAAATATTGAAATTCCCTGGCTTTTCCATGACTTTTTTGGCCAATTTCCTGATTCCCTGACTTTTCCAGGTGGTGTAGCAACACTGAAAAAAAAAAAAATCACTGCACGAATTCTGTGTATTTAAAAGGAGAATGAATTTTGCTTATTTGGGCTAGATTCCTTTTATTAGAGAGGGAAAATCACAACAAATCATGAAAAAATGCTAAAAGTCACGAACATTTAATTCAAAAATTGCAGGACAAAATTTTCTACATTGGGCTAAAAGATTAAAACAGGATTTCTTTTACGAATGCGAAAACATTTAAGCAAAAAGCAAAAAAACTAAAAATCACATTAAAAAAAAATTACAAAAAATTCGGCTGAATCACAGAACAGCCGAGATTCTTGGCATCGCTCAATTTGGCGAGGTGATAAATGGATTTTTTTTGTTATCAGTTCGTTTTGTAAATCCTTTCCACACCTACAGTGGTCTGATCTTGAATTTGGATCGGTTTAATGGGATTGGTTGATTTGTTGTGTATTGGATGGTTACGCCTACCTGAAAACTTTTATTGACAATTAGCTCAGCGGTGTTTTGACAACTCAACTCCGCATGTTTTGTAATTTGTGTACAAGGCAGACATTTTTTAATTGTAAAATTAAAATGATGGCAAAGCAAAAGTTTTATTGTTAATATTTGTTAATTTTTTTTTGCTGTTTTTGTTGTAAAATTTGAAAGTTAAAGTACCTGTCTAATTTAGTTTGAAATTGTGAGTATTGGTTCATTTTTTTTTGCTGGAAAGTTAAATGAAGTTTACGGACGACTGGAAATTTACAAAATTATGAGTTGGGTTTCAAGAAAGGAGATGTGCGTTAAGGTATTTTATGCATTTTTTGTTGTAGTATTTTATATTAGGCGTTTATTGTATATTTCTCATGTATGCGCCTTACGAGTTTTGTAAATTTTGAGAATGCTACACAGCGAGAACTGCTGAATCCAGTAAATTTTTTTTTTTTTTGGTTAATGAACGCGTAGCGTTCATACAAGGTTCAGTGATTGCCGCTTTAACTAGTTTCCTGCATTTTTCAGATTGCTGCAGAACTATGTTCCTGTATTCAGTAATATATATTATTTTTTTATAAACGTGAAGCGTTCATACTTTCGTAAATTAGAAATGAATTGTTCAATGTTCACTCTGATACAGGCACATACTTTAAAATATTAAATGACGGCATGATTTTTTCTGAAAGTTGTTGAGAAATGAAAATTTTAATCATTAAATCGTTACTCTGATTTGGAAAGGTACTTTAATTTTTCAATAAGCTTATGTTGAAATCGTTTGTTTTATTTTGAATCTCATAAAAATCAGCTTTCCCGTGTTTTCTAATACGTTGTTATTTATAAATGTTGTATTTCCCATGATTCCAGGATGATGACGTAGTAAAAAAAACAGTCTGGAAGCATTCAGGAAAGTAGACCAATCATGTTAGTTTTCAGGTTTCTGCATTTTATGTTGCCGTATGTGAGGTGTTTGGCGCTTGTCAGAAAAGTTGCCAAATGGGGTGTCTCGCCTGTTCTGGGATTGTACCAAAAATTCTAACAATGCTGTATGATTTACGAATAAACTCTCCATTTAAAAAGAGGACAAAATTTACTATAGTAGACTAAGACATTGTAAATGGAATTCTTTCACAGATATAAAAAGAGAACAAATGCGAGAAAACACTAAAAATTACATTAAAAATTCAAAAATTGCAAGGGACAAAATTTTCTACAGTGGGTGGATATATTGTGATCGGACTTTTACAAATGTCAAAAAATCCCCACAGAACATGAAAAATCACTAAAACCCCCCAATCAAAATTACTAAAAATTTAAAAATAGAGGGAGACAAAATTGGCTATATTAGGCTAAAAGTTTGAAACCAAATTCTCTTTACTAATGTGGAAAAAGGCTAGAAAAAACAAAAACAAATCTAATAATAAGAAAAAAATACAAAATCAGACTTTGTGGTACATAACTACAGATATAATGATACCTTCCTGCCAACACCAAGACCTCCCCCACACTACTTCTTTCCTTATTATTATTATAAATAGATAATAACCACTTCATTTTTACTATGTTTGAAAATTTAAATGTGAAAATTTTAGAGTAACTATCATAAAAGAGAATATAATTATTGCAATGTTCTTAACAATACAAATTAGAACCAACCTCTAATAAACCAACAGCAATAGACAGAGCAACACCAGCAGACCTCAAAGGTCTTTTTCCTTGCTGTACAGGCCATGGATCTCTTTGAAGTTCTTCTAATAAATCTGTTAAACTCATATCACATTTATGTACTGGTTGAAGGAATCTGCAAAACATTTCAACTTTTAATTTACATCTATTTCAATATTATGAAAGTAATATAAAATAATTTAAAAATTAGATTTACTGAAGAAATCAGTTTATCTGATGAAATAAAAACCCGATATGGTGTATATGAGAAGTGGTTATCAATTTTTACTTTTTGACATGAAGCCTTACATTTTATATAAATTCAATAGAGCTACAAATTCATTATATTTAATTAATTAAAAAAATAATTAAAGCACTTAAAGACCATAAAAAACATTAAACAGTATACCTATTTGCTGGTGGCACTGTTGGACCAGCTGGTCCCCTTGGCTGTTGAGGCACACCAGACTGTTGCATTTGAGTATATTTACCAATTCCTAACATATCCTAAAATATGCAAAAGGAAGATTAACTTTCAAATTAAAAAGAAAAAAATATTTTTATTTAAAATCAGGGATAAAAAACAAACTTTTATCAAATTAAATATCAACAGACACATTGTAGGTAGCGTGACCAAAAATTTTGGGGTGTGCAAATATAATTAGATTAAACTTTTTTGGGTATTTTCCTATATAGTTGAACATATTTATGATTTCAGTTCATCCATTTGTATGTCTGCACTCTAATTTCATAATATTCTTGGATTGCCACGAAATTCATATATCTTATGGTGTATTATAGCATGTTCTCTATTGAAAATATACATAGCATTTTCAGTTCAATTACAAAGACACTCAAAATAATTTGCATACATTATACGCAATATGCGATAATTGTTTGAAGTGCATTCTAATTATATTGCACTACTTCATTCGTTACAAAATTTATATGCAATATTGATATGCACATCATCATGTTTTTGATAGAAATTGGTAAGTATATCATTCATTCACAGTAGCATACAAAAGAATTCTATAATATTGTCTACAGGCAGTAATCGTTTGAAGCGAGTGTTTGCATGATGTTTCCTCACTAGTGTATAGTGAATGTAATATTTAATGTTCTTTTACAGAACTTAAAAACAAAAAACTACATTAAAGAAATTTTTTCTTGGAAAATTTTAACAGATTTAAGTAACCATAACATGGGAATTGAGGAAATATTCACAAAAAGGTGAAGTTGGTTTTCATTTCAGAGATATCTGTGTTTAAATATATCTCATTATGTTATTTTATTGGCTTTTAAAGTACTTTGTTTCTACAGTCTAACGTCCCTGAAAGGGAACAAATATCTGCAACTTATAATATCTACGCACCAAAAAGATGTGTTTCATTCATGTGAAAAATGCAGACAGCAGTGCCACAGAATAATACAGGGTTCATACACATTTCTTTAAATAAAAATCAAGGATTTTTAAGGACTTCCAAGGATCAGAATAAAAAAAATGTAAGGACCTACAAATTAAATAAACTAATAAATTATAATATGTATTTTTTAATAAAGAGTTTCATTTTTGTAAATACAAGTTTTAAACGTTCAAATGGACAGGAAAGGAGGGGGGGGGGGGGGGGGGGATTTCAGCGTGTGGCAGTAGAAATTTAGAAAAATTAAAAATATCAAATACTACAGCAGACGAAAAAACTAGTCGGATGTGCCAGTCCCAAAACTTTCCTCCATCTCATACATGCTAATACTACAAAATTCAATATCAGAGTGCCATCATTAAATGGTAATCTATGCCCATCATGAGGATTCTAAAGATATGAAATTCTGTGCATTAGTTCTTGAGATATGACTATTGCTAAAATAGTGTAAATCCTGCAAAATGAAGCATAGCAGCACCACCTGTTGGCCAATTTACGCCAAAACCTAATCAAGGACAACTTGTTTCAACGTCTAACTGAAGCTGAAGTTGATGAATATTCGTGCATTTGTTCTTAATATAGAGCTATTGCGGAAATCATGTGTCATATCGCAAACCAACAATTAGTAGCGATCTGTATTAATAGATGGCAGCACCATACACGGACAGTCTGGAATTGTAAGGCTTTGCACTTAGCCGAGAATATTCTGCGCAGTTGTAAGATGTGATTTGTTCTGACAGCTGCTCTTGAGCGGCTTTTGTAAATATGTATAATAAACTATAAGTAATCTTATAGTTATGCTTTCTTCCTTAGTTAAGAGTAATTAATTACAATAAGAGAGCGGCGATGTAAAAGTGGCGACGAAAATGGGATTTAACCCAAACTGAAATGTTGTGAAAAAAAATTTTTTTTTTTTTTCGAAAAAGAAAAAATGAACGGAAAATGGCTGATAAAGAAATAATTTCTCTGGGACGCTTGGAAGAATATAATGCAAATGTTCCTTGGACTATTTATGTCGAGAAAATTGATTTTTATTTCTCAGCGAATGGCATCAAAAATGATGAAATGAAGAAGAATATTTTACTAAGCTCTGTTGGAACAACAATTTTTGCTATTTTACGAGATATTATTGTTCCGAATACGCTGAAAGAAATCAGTTACGAGGATCTTTTAAAGAAAGCTAAGGATCATTTTTCCCCATGCCCTAGTGAAATTGTGGAACGATTTAAGTTCCAGAAATGACTAAGGAAGCAAGGAGAGAATATAGCCGATTTCGTACCAGAGTTATGTCGTTTATCCGAACATTGCAACTTCGGGAATACGCTTAATGACCGCCTCCGTGATCAGTTGGTATTTGGGATCCAAGATGAGAAGATACAGCAAAAATTACTGGATTCTAAAGATTTAACGTTCCAAACAGCGGTGGAAATAGCTGAGTCATTTGAGATAGCTGAGGCTGGAGTGAAATCCCTACACATCGAAGGTAGTACAACTGTCAATCAAGTGCGTGTTTCGATATGAGAGAAATCGAAAGTGGAGAAGCACCTAAGCTCAAGCACCTAAGCCTAAAGAAGATAAATTCACACCTGAGAAACCGTGTTACAGATGTTCTAAAAATCATAATACCAAGTTTTGCCCTTTTAAATTTGCAGAATGTCATTTTTGCCATCAATTGGGGCATTTAAAAATTTGTTGTCGTAATAGAAAATTTGGAATGAAAAGTGAGAAACCTTTTAAGAACAGAAAAATTAAAACTGTTCAGGAAGAATATTGTTTAAATTTTATGGATGACAACTCCAGTAAGGTGTCATGGATAAAATCGGTCAAAATAAATGATGTAAATATACAATTTGAAATTGATAGCAGTGCGGTTCATACTATCGTAAGTAAAAGTGTTGCTCATAAATTGTTCTCAGGTAAGCTGCCTTTAATTAAATCTAATATTAAATTACAAACTAGCTAATACTGTTAAACTAATACTATAGCTAATACTATAAAACTTAGCAATAATAGCTAAGTTTTCCAACAATTGTTTTTAACTCTCTCGTTATAATCGATTGTAAAACATCTCGATTGTAGATTCTAGGAATTAATCGATGGCTGTATCGATTGTGATTTTTTACGATGACGATTTTTCTCGATTGTCGAATTTTCAAGAATCGCCCATCACTAACGAGGACTGTAAGAAAAGTGCTCCAGTTCGAAGAAGCCAAAGAGCTAGATTGCCTGTAGTTCGTTTGAACTATGAGGGGAGGTATGTCATATCGCAAACCAACAATTAGTAGCGATCTGTATTAATAGATGGCAGCACCACACACGGACAGTCTGGAATTGTAAGGCTTTGCACGTAGCCGAGAATATTCTGCGCAGTTGTAAGATGTAATTTGTTCTGATAGCTGATCTTGAGCGGCTTTTGTAAATATGTATAATAAACTATAAGTAATCTTATAGTTATGCTTTCTTCCTTAGTTAAGAGTAATTAGTTACAATAAGAGAGTGGCGATGTAAAATCATGAAGAATTCAGCATAGCAGCATCACCTGTTTAGAGATTTACACCAACACATAATCAGCCCTATATTTAACAAGTTGTACCTGAATCTAAAGTTTGATGGCTTTCATTCAAGGACGTTGTGCACAATTTATTAGGGAATAACAAAGCTACAAATTACAAGTGTATAGTTCAAAATATGGTAAACAATTTTAAAAAGCTAAATTTCCAAATGTCAAAGCTTCATTTCTTGCACTCTAATATTGATTTTTCCCCAGATAATATGGGAGCAAATAGTGACGAGCATGGTGAACGATTTAACCAACAAATTTCTGCTATGGAGTCTCATTATCGATCGCAATGGAATGCAACAATGCTTGCCGATTACTGTTGGTTCATCAAAAGAAAGGATACTGAACATAAATATAAGTGCAAAAATAGGTACTAATGTACTCAAATTAATACACTCAAATTGTGTTTGGCAGCTTAAAATGTGTATAAAATATGTGGAAAATGTGTATAAACAGTGTACAAGTATACTTCTGGTAAATTTAACATTTATGTATTATTATTATGCATTATTGTACCATCTCCTAAATTGTGATATATCGTAATATCATAAATACATATCGTTCGTTAAAAAAAAAAAAAAAAAAAACGAACCAAATAAAAATTTCTAATATTTTTATTTACTGAAGGGTGTATATATTTGGAATATTAGCTTTAAATTTAAGAAAAAAATAAAAAGTCAATTTTTGTTTATCAGTGTTATCATTTATGTGCGATAATTGTTGGAAGCATGTTTTAATGTGTGTTATGCATTTTTAAGCTTAACTAAATCTTAGAACTTTTCTTGTGTTTTAAAATTCTATAGACTGGGATGCTTAAAAGAATTCAAATAAATTATGGGGGTTTTGCAGAAATTGCTGAAAGTACATTTTCAATTGTGCTATGTGTTTTTCAGATGAAATTAGTTTTACTTCATTTCATTTTTTCGTCAATCAGAAAGATTCATCAGATAAAAACAAAAAAGCATATAAGTGATATACTTATTTATTAAACTGATAAATACAGTGATAGAAAAAACCCATTGTTTTTATAAAAATTCATTATTTTAAATATAATTTATATTAGCTGGAGACAAAAAGGCACCATGACGCCAGTTGTGCACAAAAATTTCACGATACCAGTTAAGGGTTAATGTTATTACTTTTAATTTAATAAATACATTTGAATGTGCTGCAAAGTAAACACTTCCACATCTGTTTTAGGACTTGCACTAGAAAATTTTGGTGCAAAAATAAAAGGAAATAAACTTCAGAATAAAAAAATATTCAATAAATGGCAGGTGTATATAAATTATATATTTATATTCATACAAGTCTATAGTATAAAATGATTCAAGTGTAAATATTTATAAATGTATGTATCTATGTAATATTTTATTTTATGTAAAACTGTATTATTTTCATCATAGAAAAAAATTGTTTACCAAGCAAACAACCACACAACACGCAAGAGAAGTTTGGCACCGTTTTTTAGATTTGCTGAACAATGGTTCAATAGCAGGATTTATTGCAAGGGCAATAAAACTATTTCCTTAAGTCGTAAGTAAGACCACTTAATTTTATGACCTACTTTTTGAAATCACCACCCTTCAATGACATGACCTATGATGAAATAATTATATAACCAATACAGGGAGCCAGCAATGATTGTTTAGGATGGGCTTATAATCCAATGAGAAGCATTTAAAAAAAAGGGGTATCATGCTCATGCAATTCACATGAAGGAGTGAGAATTTGATATTTTTATGATTACTCTTTGAGGATGCATAAATTTATGCAAGATCAGGAAAGCAACCTCTGTATATATATCTACAGGGTTTAACCCATATTGGACTGCACCAAACAAATATTTTTTAAAAATTTTAGAACTTTGATTTTATCATTAATATGGTGTAATTAAGCAGATAAAAGCAAAATTTTGAGAAAAGGCTTTTAATTTTTTAAGTAATTAGCTGCCCTATAAACAGGACAACGGTCCAAAGCATAGTAGTTCTACAAAAAAATACATTACAGAGAGATGTATTATGTGTCGAATTTTGGGAAACAGTCAATGCAAAGACAAATTTTACATTTTAAACAAACTGTTGTTGTTTTTCTCTTGCTATTCTTCAATTGACATCTTCTTTGACGTTCTTCATGGTTTTTCACCAAAACATGCTCATTATTTAGATGAGAAGAACTTTGTTATTCTGAATCATACCGCATTGTCTGATGTTGTTTCTTGGGATTGTTTCACCTAAATAACTAATTGTGACAGACCTTCGGAACTCTAACAGACTTTGTGGTTCACGAGGACAAAACAGATTAGAAATTTTCCAAGCTACGACAAGTGCCGTTTCAAAACAGTTCAAAAAAAGTTTCCAGTACAACTTTTTTCTTTGAATGGATGCAAAATATGTTTCAATGTGACCATCAAATAAGTCTACTCCATTTTTGTCTTTATTGTACAATGTAACACAAAATGGAATAAATTTTCTTTCTACCACCCTTTACTCTGCGCTCTACTTTGCTTTTTAGGTGCGTTCGTAATTATATAAATACGTAGCACCTATAGTCGTCGTTCAGTCCGTCCGTCCGTCTGTCCGCATGTAACAGAGCAAAAACTACCCAACCGAATGGTCTGAAATTTCAAATATATGATTGTTGCAAAATTTTGTCGAGCCATTTCAAATTTTATGAAAATCGGATGTATAGTTTAATTACAGGGACAGTCAAAAGTTTTTCTTTACATTACGGCCAATGGGAAAAATTATTGCAAGTGCATTTTAATGATATTAGAGCCTTCCGAATGATCTGAAATTTTAAAGATATAACTGTTGCAAAATTTTGTCGAGCCATTTCAAATTTTAGGAAAATCGGATGCATAGTTTAATTACAGGGACAGTCAAAAGTTTTTCTTTACATTACGGCCAATGGGAAAAATTATTGCAAGTGCATTTTAATGATATTACAGCCTTCCGAATGATCTAAAATTTTAAAGATATAACTGTTGCAAAATTTTGTCGAGCCATTTCAAATTTTAGGAAAATCGGATGTATAGTTTAATTACAGGGACAGTCAAAAGTTTTTCTTTACATTACGGCCAATGGGGAAAATTATTGCAAGTGCATTTTAATGATATTAGAGCCTTCCGAATGATCTGAAATTTTAAAGATATATCTGTTGCAAAATTTTGTCGAGCCATTTCAAATTTTAGGAAAATCGGATGCATAGTTTAATTACAGGGACAGTCAAAAGTTTTTCTTTACATTACGGCCAATGGGAAAAATTATTGCAAGTGCATTTTAATGATATTACAGCCTTCCGAATGGTCTGAAATTTTAAAGATATAATTGTTGCAAAGTTTTGTTGAGCTATTTCAAATTTTAGGAAAATCGGATGTATAGTTTAATTACAGGGACAGTCGAAAGTGTTCCGTTACATTACGGGGAATGGGAAAAATTATTGCAAGTGCATCTTAATGATATTACAGCCTTCCGAATGGTCTGAAATTTTAAAGATATAATTGTTGCAAAGTTTTGTTGAGCTATTTCAAATTTTAGGAAAATCGAATGTATAGTTTAATTACAGGGACAGTCAAAAGTGTTCCGTTACATTACGGGGAATGGGAAAAAATTATTGGAAGTGCATTTTAATGATGTTACAGATTATGCACTTTATGAAGTGCAGAAAATTATACATTCAGTACAATATGGGGTTCCAAAAATAATTATAAAACTAGTTATAGTACGAACGCACCTCATTTGCCACGTTTGGCGAGCAATTTCCAACTTGTTACTTTTGTTTCCTCGAAATTTGTGAGGAATGAAACCACATGGTTATCATTCCAACGCACTGCAACTATGTCAAAACAAGCAGTTGTAGAGCCCCCTTTCTGTTTTAGCAAACTATTTCAAAGGTTCTAATGGACATTTTGCCATTTGATTATCTAGAACAGTTCCTGTAGCCAAACAAACAAATAGATCATATGAGGTGAAAAAGTTATCCATATATATCCTGTTAGGTTTTAGGTTTTTCACTATGGAAAGCAAATCTTCCACAACACGTTGAGAAAGAGGTTCCGAACTTTCTTCTGTAGTTCCTTGGTCAGGAATAATTTGGAAAGGAATGTCAGATGCTAACATCGACAGTTTGTATCCAAATCTCACTGGTTTATTTTCCATGTACATCTTGCATCTGTACCTTCCAAAATATCTCACCATTCTTTCATCAATTGTTAGATTTTCTGAAAATAGGTCAAACTGCATCAAAGTAATATTGAACTTGCCAATAAGCAGTCAAATTTTATAGAAACAGTCTTGTTGATTGATTGCAGAATTGTCATTAAAATGAATATAGTGCTTTATGTTACTATACTGTTTTTTAGATATAGCATTACTCACTAAAGTGGTGCTAGAGTCTGGTGCATTTTCCCAATATATTTTTTCGCATGGCAAAATATGATATCCACTCTAGAATATAACACCCAAGAATTTCTTGAGTTCAGCTTCAGTGATGCTAAAAGAATGACAGTTTTTTGTGCTGCATACCGATTTGTTTCTATAACAGTATGAGCTATCATGTGGAAGAGTTCAATGGGAGTTTTTCCTGAAATCATACTTACTATATTTTCATGTTCTCAATGACAAATAGTCTCTCTTGACAGTTCAAATTTTGGTTCACGTCTTACCCACTTTAGTTTTTTTAATTGGTGCAATTCTTAGCTGTCATTTACCAAAATTTCAATTCTTCCTGCGGTATCTGGAATGTCACGAACGTGGCGCATTACTGGCTGTTTTGTATCAGACTTGTCGATCTCTTCTTCATCACTAATGGAATCTGGATTAGGAGGACTAATAACCATTTCAGGTTCATCAATTTCATCATCACTTAAAGAATTCATATATTCCAGTGCTTCGTCTGCTGTTAAAAATTTGCATGCCATTTTACAAATACAATTTTACAAAAGTAAATCATCAGACAAAATAAAGCTGCGAAAAACACTGCAAATTCACACAACAGAGAATCATTTAGTATCTCCCCTCCTTTCAACTCCCCTATATTCACAAATGGAATGTTCCTGTATTCTACTTACCCTAGAACAGACTGGCCATGTGCCAAGAAACATGACCAAACTATTTCAAGATGTTTGGAGCAAAAGTATTTCATCATAAAAATATGAAAGGAATGTGAGTTTTGAATGAAATGCAAAGAAGGAGAAAAGGAGGGGATTGGACCGTTGTCCTATTTTTAGGACACCTAGTAAGGACATATAAAATGCATGCATAAACTAATTTTATGAGCAAATATTTTATTTTACTCTAAAAGTACTGTTTTTGTAGTAGAAAAAACCTCTGATTTCTTCAATAAAAAAGTAACAATAACGGTAAAATTATAGATTATAAGATCGCAATTCTTAAGAGTCCAAGAGCCGACAGCACAAAAACCTATGTTATCAAGCACAAGAAAAAAAACTTTTATGGAAGAGTAGAAGTAGGAGAATCCAATGATCCATGTCTGCCGGAAGTAAAGTGGTGCATAAGCCAAAAATTTATACCACCAGTGGTTGACTCATAGGTTTATCATTGTATTTGTCCTACAACTATCCTCCATGTTTTCATACCTTTGTTTGTAGGACAAACAAACACAATGATAAACCTATATGAGTCAACCACTGGTGGTATTAATTTTTGGCTTATGCACCACCTCACTTCTGGCAGACATGGATAATTAGATTCCCCTACTTCTACTCTCCCATAAAATAAAGGTTTTTTTCTTGTGCTTGATAACATAGGTTTTTGTGCTGTTGGTTCTTGGACTAAAGGATTTTTTAAAATTAAATTTAAATTGGTTACTTGTTTTTTTGCTTATATGTTATTTTTTTATGTATTTTAAAGGTGTTATAACAAAATGCATCCAGAAAATCTTTACCAATTATTTAAAAAAATGTTTTATTAACTGTCCTATTTATAGGCCAGCGGTTTAATATAGGTTAACTCCGAATTAAACAAAACTATGTTCTACTTTTAAAATGTGCTTGCTACTCCAAGGAGGATTGAATCTGTGCATTCCTAGAAACTGAAGTGTCAAACAACGCCTCAATCTGCCAGTCCCACTCTGAGGATGTGCATGAAGGTATTTTGTTTCTCTCATACATTATGTCTCTGAACATTTATCCTTATAATATTATAAATGTCAATGTGTGTCTGAATGTTTGAATGAAGTGAACATCAAAACGGATGAATTAATGCTTTTGTATCTTTGCATATAGATAGATTATGAAACGGAAAAGAACATAGGCTATGTTTTATTTATTTTATCGAAATATTTCACTTAATTCAAAATTTCATACTTTTTCATACAGGATCAATTGGCATTTTCCCGATAAAATTTGACCATTTTTCTTTCCCGTTGCCAAGAAATTCTAAATCTGGAATAATAATTTTTCCTCTACAATTAAAAATTAAAATAAAAAGAATTCAAAAGAAAATATTTATGACGTCATATTTGAAACGAAAAATATGTATTTTTTATTATACATGAAGGATGAATATCAGTTACGTTAATAAGGGTTTTCTGCAAAAAATGGAGTAATAATTAGAAGGGAAAAGAATGAAAAAGAATCATTATTAATAAAGTTATTCGCTTGGAAAAATATGACGTCATATTTGAAATAAAACAGATATTTCCATGTATTCGTTAAAAATGCAAGGGACATGAACATCAGTAAATAATGAAAATAGGTAAATAATGACGTCATATTAAAACGAATAACAGAAATATTTTTTACTAATGAACTCTATTCTCGCTTTCAGTTCGAGGCTATAAAAAAACCATTTTACTAAATTGTGATGTCAAAATAATACTATCCATACTGATTGAAGAGTTTGAATATAAGTTACAAACAAATGAGAGTTTTCTTTCAAAATTCACGCTATGATTATAAGGAGAAGATATTTTTGATGGAAGAAAGGGGAATTAAAACGGATTAATATATTTTTGACGCTATTTCCCAAAACTACGCTATTTCCAAATTAAAAAGAATTGAATTTCAATTAGTATAAATGGTACAAAAACATGATTAAAGTAAATTTCCCAAAACTGAAAACATATTTACAAACATCGAAGCTTCATGAATGAATTTATTCCACAGAAACTAAAATCGTCTGCGGATGTAAATATATCTTCTGTACATTTAAGTGGATAGTTATTGCACACTATTCATAAGAATTAAGTTTTAAAAAATCATATACTATTATAATTAGTTATTTTTAAAGATGGCAGTTAAAACATGTCACAAAGGCGATTTTAGTAAAAGCTTTATCGGGTAAAAATGATGTAATATTTTTTCATGGAAAGCATTAATTTTAATACGACAACATTAACATATATTTATTTCAATTTCGTCAAAGCGATGTCGTTTTCGTTACACCAGCTTCGAAAGTTAAAACGAAATCTTAAAATAATAATATACCTTTTAGAAATAAAATCTTGCACCAAAAGTCGCATTATTTCAAAATGAAATTTCAGCTTACATTTTAAATATATTTTATTTCTTGAAATTTAGTATATTTAATAAAAATAATGTTTCAATGTTTTTCTAAATGCACAATAATATTGGATTTCATTAATCGATTCTATGTTTTAAACAAATTGAAATGCATAGTTTTAAATGATTCATGAAGTGAAAGAATATATATATATTTTTTTATTTCGACAAGTATCATTCCGTAAGATAAACTAACCTAGTGAAAGCGTCGTAATATTTAAATCATTAGCTGCTTTTCTTTCAGAAAATGTTAGTATTTTATAGCAGTTATACAAAATGGCGTAATTTGCTAAGAAATTTGCTAAGTAATTTGCTAAGAATTTGCCAATAGCAAATACATAAGTTTAACATCCTTTTACCGTACAATCTCCAGGAACATTGGTTTCAATAAAATTTAATAAATGGCACATCAAAGTCAACTTTAAAAAGTTTAGCAAGTAATTTTAATTTGAGATTAGGCTTTACATGTGACATCATTTACGTGTAAAAAAGAACCAAAACCATTAATAAAGCAATAAATCTCTCTTTTGCCTCAGATCCCTCTAATTTTTTAAAGGCATCGTGACTATCGAAAAGGGCAAAGGAAGAAGGAAAATTTTCTTTCGATTTTAAAATGTCAAAATCTATAGTTAAAAATCTCTCTGAAACACAATCTCTGTCCCCCATTGGAGCATATTGCTGCAAATTTCAAAGCTTTCAAAAGCCAAAATTACAGTACAACGTTAGATATGAAAATGTTAATTCATATTTGGGGTGCTTTTCCATAAATAGATTTATTCCGTGAAAGCAATAAGCAACTCTATTGCTAATAATCTATTGCTAACTCTATATAACTCTATTGCTAAATAATAAGTATTTAGGCTCAAGAGTCTTCAGAGCATGATAAATATTTTGATATTACTGGTAGATCTACAGTTAATAAAAGTGTGATGCAGTGAAATTAAAGTGTAATAAATATTTGAAAGTTAAAGATATTTCTCGTACTCTTATTATTTATTTTTGAACTTTGATGCTTCACCACGTTTGATTATTACTTTTTAATACCATTTATCTTTTTTTTTTCTTCCAAAATGTGATTTTTTGGAATATAAACATAATGTTGCATGTTGATTTTTCGATTACTCTAATCTTATCAAAGTCACGTCTGAAGTGACCTGTTAATAACCACTTTCCTTTAAAAATATTTACTAATATATTTCTTTAAATAATATTCGTTGTCTCGAAAACATAAATTAAATCAATGTCGTTGGGCAGAATAAATATAAAATAGAATAAATATAAATAATAAAATAGAATAACAGAGATGTAAATTTATTCTTCATTTAATCATAGAAAAGGTGTATGAAATTTCATGCTCAGGAAAGAAATTTAAATGATTCTATATATATAAATAAAAATAAGCAAATTGGGATCATCAGAAGCGCTTCTACTATAAAATGTGATAAAAGGTTAATTATATATGCTTTTAATTATCGAAATTTTTTGCTTAATTGGTGAATTTCTTCTTCTTTAAATGTTACGTGAACGCAGTCACGGGTAACAGCTAGTATGTTTATATAATAGAGTATAGATGTATTTCAGAATTTGTAGATTATATTTGTTTTTTAGTGAGATATTGAAGACAATGGCATTATTAGAATTAAAAATTGTTACTTAAAAATGAGAAGCAAATTAGATTTAACCCCTTTACTATCCCGGACGTATATATACGGCTGTAGAAAATACACGCATCTATTAAAGAGATGTCGAATTCCAATTATAGCGAGGCAATTTTCAGCACCTGGGTCGTTATATATAACAGTATAACATGTGCATTTTCTTACTGTTATTTCAGAAAACTAATATATACCTTCTTTAATCGCAGAAATATGTGATTTAAGTAAGGCACTGGAGATCGTGTAAGATTTCGTCGGCAGTTAAGGGGTTAGCTGAGAAAATTGTATTAGGCAGCGCTCTAGCTGGCTTAACTTATAAAGGCGTTGCAGCTTTCTCACTTTTTTTCTTTTTTTTAATATTTGTACATACATTGTTCATAGTACGTAAATAAACTTTATTATTTTAATGTCATTTCGTTTTTCTTTAATCATCATATGCATATTTATTTCTAATTTCTTTTATCTATATTTAGATATGTTTAGTTAGATACTTTCCCGTGAATATTTATAGTTGTTAAAAATGGCTTTAAAATTGAAAGAAGGCCTTTAAAAATTAAAAAAAAGTGCTCTTAAGAATCCGAAAGTGCCCTTCAGAATACAAAATGTGCCTTAAGAATAAAAAAAGTGCCCTTAAGAATTTAAAAAAAGTGCCCCTTTCTCACCAGCAGCAACCTGCCCTTTTAAAACTTAGGGGAAACTCTGCATACTTGAGAAATATGATTATACACACAATGTTTTTCATTGTGTAAGATATAAGTCTCCATTTTCTAATATTGTATACTGCTTCAATTAAGTCATTGAAGTTAGGTAAGTTTTTGGTAGCGCAATAATTGAGTTTTAACCTGGTAAATTGATTTTAATGGCGTAGATTCATCTCAACAGAAAACAGTGTCTATACTTACTTCTAAAAATTATTTCAAACATTCTAACACTTTCGGGGATAAAGTAATTATGTTGCTAGAATGTTGAAATGATACCAGAATTTATGAATAAACTGATAATAAAATAAACGCTTTATCCACGTATATTAGAAAAACAGAATTTTATTAAAAAATAATGGTTGCCATTTGGAAGTTTGGAATAAAAGTTACGTTTTATATATAATATACTACTGCCCTTGAAAGGTTTAAAGGCCTATTAATTAAAATGTCTGTTGCTAGCAGCATACATAGCAATTAGTTATAGGTTACAAAAATAACAATTTATTGGAACCTGTTACCAATGTAATTGTGGAACGATGCTGTTAACCAAAAGTAATTCTGTTTCCCATCTCTAATAAAAACTAATAAATCAAGGGTATTATAGACGCTCTGCAAAGTCGAAAAAAAAAAAAAATTCCAGACGAATTTCTTTTAAAATAGTTTTATGAAATGCATTCAAATTAACTTAAGATTTGGTATAACAAGTTAGTGGGTTAAATGAAAACAAAGACAAATAAGCAAATAATAACAAATAATATAAAACAAACAAATAAATACAATGGGAATGAGTTCTAAAAAAAAAAAAAAATTCAAAACAAGTAAGTTACACTGAAAACTTCAATAACATAATCGAGAGTGTCTTCAAGAGAAACATGCACTCGCACAATTGGGCAATTTCAGTCTTTTGTTTTCTCACCAAATGAAACATTTTCGCGATTTGGTGCAATGGCGATTGGGAGCGAGAATCCTGTGTGTGTGTGTGTGTGTGTATATATATGTTACTATAAAACCCCACAATTGTTCTCCCCCAACTAAAGAAAGCTTATTTGCTACCTTGCAGAAAACTTATTTTTTTATGTGCCAACTTCTTCTATGTTTAAAAAAATTTCTTTGCATAAAGTGTTTTCCAAGAGAGAAAAACATCCAAAATTCTTCATCTATAAATATCTCTAGGTTCACATCTTCCATTATCTGTATTCTGTTCACTTATAGCCTACTATACATTATACAACCATGGATAAAACTGTTTCAAGAAATCGTAAAGTAAATAAAAATATGAATTTATCAAGCAAATTATAATAATGTCATTAAATAGCATTTAAATGATGCATATAATGGTAATAACAGCTTTCGTAATAGGGAGGGCCATATAATGGCCAAATGAATTTTGGGTGACTTTTGTTCTGGAAATGTCATCGTAGATATCTTTCCTACAATGAATATTGTTATCTCTTCAGTTAGTGATCTAAACAAAAAACAAACAACCATACATACATATAGCTACAATTGGGAATGTAAGGGTCATTCTTAGGGACTTTTTTTTTTTCTTTTTTGATCTATTAAATATGTGGGTTGTTTAATTTTTATCAAATATATTAAAACGCAAAGCTATTTCTGTAAGATCAGAACTCAAATTTGACACAATTGCACATGCATCAACATTTTTTTTGAACCTCTTCAATTCAGAAGGAAGTAGAACAAGTTCCTGCTAGCATAGTGGACTAAAGCAGCCCTTTAAAGTTCTGAATTTTTGTAGAGGACGCAGGTTCGAGCCCAAGCGCAACAAAATGATTTCTTTAATATGTTTGTCGATAATTCAATTAAAAAGGACATTTTATTAGGAAGCGAAGTTATATGATTTTTATTTTATTGTTATTATTATTTGAATGCTTTATAATTAAATAAATTTAACACTCAACAATATTTTGAAAAAATAATGATTTTATATTTAAAATATTTAAGCTAAAATATTTTGCATGTTATTATCTATTAAATAAATTGAGCTGATCTACAAATTTCGTTATATTTTCTGACCAGTATCAAGAATATATACAGGGTGTTTATAAAGTCCCGGACCCATTTTGATGTTTAATAACTCATAAAATAATGAAGATATAAACAAACTTATGGCATTTATTGATGGAATAACTCATATTTTCCTGATCAGGTTTGAATATCTTTACTTTTGTAAATATCGTCCGTGCGTGTGGTTAATTTCAGATAATTTCATTTTCCAGTCTAAATATCTGTACTTTTCTAAACATCGTCTGCTTATTAATTGCATTTTTCTCTCTTTTGTTTTTGGCAACTATCGCAATGTTATGTTTACTTTTGATGTGTTTGTTCTATGTTACTTTTGTATGTGATGTTTTATTCGAGCAGATATTAAGGAGAATGCATACACCACAAGAGAAAGCACAGATTTTATGGGTTTCATAGAAACAAAATCGATAGTGCAAGCACAGAGAAATTGCAGAAGAATTTACCAAAAAGATCCTCCATCCAAAAGCAGCATCTTGCGGTGGAAAAAGAATTTTCTAGAAACTGGAAGTATCGCAGATAAGAAACGCTCCGGACATCCCTGCACAAGTGATTTTGATGTTGAGCGTGTCAGAGAGACATTTTTACACAATCCTAGAAGATCTGTGAGATCAGCGGCAAGAGAATTGGATATACCAATTTCGACGGTGTACAAGGTTATTAAGAAAAAATTAAGACTGCATGCATACAAAGTTCAAATTGTTCAAGTTTTGGAACCGGACCTAGGAGGACCTCCTTTGGCCTAGGAGGATGGCCTTTGCAACAGATATGCTAAGGAGAATAGAAGATGATGCTGATTTTCTGAAGCGCATAATGTTCTCCGACGAAGCATCCTTTCATGTTTCTGGCATTGTTAATCACCATAATGTGCACATATGGGGATCTGAAAACCCCCATGAATACCATGAGGCAGTAAGGGATTCCCCAAAGATTAATGTGTGGTGTGGACTAATGCACGACCGAGTCATTGGGCCTTTCTTTTTTTACAGAAGAGACGGTCTCAGCAGTCGTATACTTAGACATGTTGGAAAACTTCGTATTTCCACAACTAGAAGAGCTTCAGCCACATGTCATTTTGCAACAAGATGGTGCAACACCTCATTGGGGTACCATCGTTCGAACTTCTTTGAATGACCATTTTCCAGGAAGATGGATTGGGCGAGGAGGTCCAATTCCTTGGCCATCCAGATCACCTGATATAACGCCGCTGGACTTTTTCCTTTGGGGATTTGTAAAGGACAATGTTTACAGGAGGAGAGTGTCGAACATTGATGACTTAATAGCCAGAATTACAACTGCAATAGCATCTGTGGATGCCGACACGCTTGCCGCTACCTGGCGTGAAATTGACTATCAACTTTATATTCTCCGTGCGACGAAGGGGGCACACGTGGAAGTTCATTGACAAGGGTCATGAAACTTTTTGAGTCTATCTAACCATTTATGTTATTAATTTTAATCTATCTTTAATATTTTATGAGTTATTAAACATCAAAATGGGTCCGGGACTTTATAAACACCCTGTATATATGTGTGTGTGTGTCAGTCAAAGAAAAGTTAGCCATTCTTTTCCGTAAAAAATAAAATGGAAAGAAAG
The DNA here is from genome assembly GCA_963932465.1 of Maratus speciosus. NCBI lineage: Eukaryota > Metazoa > Arthropoda > Arachnida > Araneae > Salticidae > Maratus > Maratus speciosus. The sequence goes on along the minus strand of OZ010788.1, from coordinate 316,330,109 downwards.
AAAATTATTCATATAAGAACTATAAAGGAAATTACCTTGATATCCATAATTTAATATTTTAAAAAAATGTATAAAAATGTAAAATAAAATTCAAGTAATAAAAAATATATATTATAAATTGTTAGCTGCATCAAGTTTCAAATTTAGGTTTTTAGAGAAAGAGTGATAAAAATAAAATTTACGGCAGATTTCAATGGTCGTGTAGTTAAAATAAATATTTTTTCAAAAAAAGAGGCCGTAGTAAATAAAAATAAATGCTTTACCCAGTATTTTTAGGTAAATTTCTGATAAAAAGCAAGCATAATTAGTTGTAAATTGTAAACTTAAAATTCTTTCACTTCATTAAATAGGTTAGACTGACAGCATCCTCTATCGTCTTAAAGAAATAGAAATCACTTATGCAATATAGAAATTTGTCGCGATTTCAATAATTAATTTAAAAGCAACTCATTAAAAATTCAAAAATTTTCCTAATGTAACGTTCAAGTTATTTACTGTCAAATCTTGGGCACTATCTAGTTATACTTTAAATCAAGGCAAAACTACATATTACAAATAAAAATTCAATATTGATTTAAATCAAATAAAAAGAAATTAATCAAGATTTTAATCAAACTGATTTAAATTGGCGTATCCTGATCAGTATTAGACATATTTTTGCTTTATTTAAAAAAGATATCAAACATACCACAATACCTTAAGGTCATCAATGAAAACACCATATAACATAATAGAGCACAGCATGCATCTCTTTTCTAAAATCTCACTGAATGCGACATAAAGGGAACCATGACTTATCAGGGCAGGTAAATTTCATTATATGGTTTACTAATGGTGTTCATGTACTCAATGCAATCATAAGCATCAATAATTTACAGTAAAAGCACTTTAATTATTGTTTGCAATAACAAAACGATTAGTTCTGTGATTAAAAAAAAATATATACATCGTAATCAGAAGATGACTGAGCTACAGATTATTACCAACTTTTTTTATTAAGCAGGGGAAAATTGATGTTTATTTATCATCCAACAAGCTTTGTAGTATTGAATATAAATATTTGTTCATAGTAGTAAGACCATTACAAAAGGGTCTTTATTGAAATTAATAAAATCACCAGCTTTTCTCATTATACATCAGCACAAATTCCAGTTATAATAACAGCTAACATATAACAGTTTAGTATCTCTAGCATCTCTTGTATATCATTTCTAATGTGTCATTTTTGCCATGTGCCAGCAAGGCACACTTATTTGAACAAACTGAAGTTGAGCTAATGAATGCACAAGAATTGATTAAGCTATTTTCTCATACATAAAAATGTGTGCATTTTATTTTTTTAAATTGCATGAATCTGAAAGGCAATCTCTTATGAAACAAATGATATTTAAAATATTTGCACATATAAATTTATCTAATAACATGCTTAAATAAGAAAATTACCTGAATTTGCTTCCCAGTAAGGTCTTTTGTGCCTCTGAAAACATAACTTTTTGATATTCCTTCACAACCTAATTCATGAACTTGAACCATACGGCCAAATGTGATTAGACCAATCAAAGCATTTGGAGGCAATAAAGACAAGGACATTTGTAGCGATTCCTATATTGAGACAATTACATTTAATACAAAAAGTAAAAGTTTTGTAATTTTAGGTTTAATATTTTAATTTTATATATTGTTTTAAATATGAATAGTTTAACATGAATAAATGGTACTCACTTTAAGTTCAACTAATTCTTCTTCATCAATACAAGTATCCACAACAAAAAGAAATATAGGAGGTAAGCAAGATTGTCTCTGAAAATTAATTATAATTGTTAACTTTAAGATGTATTTTTTATACTTTAAATATAATAATAAAAAACTTGCATATAGGTATGCAGGTATTACATTTTAACAAAAAGTGTTACTAAAATTGATAGTTTATGTGTAATTGGGACAACAGCCAATTTATGCCATATTGTCATCGGTAAAATGCCATCAAGAAAAGTTTTTGAAAGAGAAAAATAATCAAACTTACAGTCCCTGGCCAAATTATTAGACACACCATAAGATTTTACAGAAAACTAATTATCAGGTGATACTGTACAGCTGTACTGTTTTTTATGAGATACAATGTATATTTACTATATTATTAATCACGTAAATATCTGTAACACTAATAAAACATCGTCATTATAGAAAAAATATGTATTTATTAACTCAAACAAAAATGAAGAAAATGTAATGAAAAGTTAATATTTTGTTGATCTACCTTTAGCCGCTATGAGAGCTTTAATTCTGCGCGGCATGCTATCAATGCAAGACTGTACTGTCTTTTGCATTTGAGGATGATTCCACACATGAATGATCTGTTCTAAGAACTGAGTTTTCTTTGTAATCACAACTTTAGCTACTTCTCTTTTCATGAGTTCCCACACGTTTTCAATTGGGTTCATATCGGGGCTATTACCCGGCCAGTACAACAGAGGGATACCCTGCTGTACTAAAAAAGCTTTAACAGACCGTGCTGTGTGGCAGGGAGCTCCATCTTGCATGAGAATGAATGGCTCCCGATTTGGAAACCATTCTTTGAGCTGCGGAATCAACCGATTTTGTAAGACATCTTTGTACTGATCTTGCCTCATCGTATCTTTTACCACGTACAGACGTCCAGTACCCTTGCTGCTGATGACTGACCAAATCATGATTTTTGTAGGGTGTTTAACAGTCTGAACGATATAGTCAGGATGGAACTTTTCGTCAGGACGACGACGCACAAACTGAGCTTTATTCTGCAAAATTTCAAAAGTGCTTTCATCACTGAAGCAAACCTGTCAAAAGCAGAAAAAAATACAAACATCTCTGCAGATCTTGCGTCATTGCATAGAACATGATATTGAATGTATGACTAGTGATGAAATTATAATAACTTACCTATCCCCAGAAGTCCACATCTTTATCACGCCACTGTTTGGCCCACTTCAGACGCTTTGCTTTCATTGCAGCTGTTAACTTGGTCTTCCTGGAGGGGCAGCAGGCCTTAAAACCTATTTTTGTTGATTTTATGCGAACAGTGCGCTCAGAAACATTCACGTTAGCATCTTGGAGTTGCGATTTTATAATTTTTGTGGTAGCCTATCTGTTTTCCATACAAATTTTCTTTAAACATCTCTCTGACCTTGGAGTGAAAATGGGCTTTCTGCAAAATCTTTGTTTTCGTTTTGGGCTCAAATCGTCCCCTGCCTCAATTTTCTTCTTTATGCGTCATATACTAGCTTCAAAAACCTTCAATCTTCGTGATATTTCGTGGTTTGAAAAACTTTTAGCATCCACGAGGGCCTTCACTTCAGCTTTTTTACGAGGTGAGAGATCACCTGTTTTACTCATGCTGAAAATGTTCCACGTGCTTATTTAAACACTGCACACACAAAAAACAACTAACTACGTAGCATACAACTTCAAAACAAATAAACCAAGCGCATAACGCCACAGAAACAAGCTCTCAACTGACGCACTAGCGAACGGTGGTTTGAACTGGCTGCAACCGGTTTCCACTTGTTTACGTCCGTGTATCCACTGGTTCACATTGTGTTGCCATACATTAAAACTAAATACAAATAGGAAGTATATAACAAATCACCTGAATAAAAATTCATTAAATCTATGTTTAAATATAACACAACTGCATATAAACTTCGTCGAAAACATGTATTTCATAAAAAACAATGGTGCGTCTAATAATTTGGCCAGGGACTGTATATACATGAAGGAAAATCCTAAAGCTTTATATACCTTAGCTGCTTACTATATGGTTTTAGTTACTTGCTACAGCCATGTGGATTCAAAACAGGGCTGTAAAAAACCTGAATTGGATGTGCTATATTTAAAAAAAAAGTTTTTAAATGGACAGAAAACCTTGTTTCTTTAGGAAAAATGAAGAAAATTATATTTTCCCCTACAAATTAACAGTATGTAACATATCCATATACAAGATGTCCCAAACAGATTAAAACAAGCTTTATTTTTTTTTTAAATCTATGAGACACATATTCAATGTAAAGGTAAAATGTAAGGTAATGTAATGCAAGAGAAGAATTACATTGATGAAATAGTTCTACCATTAATTTTCCTTTTAAATTTTTATATAGTCCCCGGGTCCTATAAGTTACAGAAAAATTTTCTTGATATAAGTATGACAGTAAAAATTCCATTCTGTTATGACTAAAACTCTGAATTTTATGAAATTTCGAAGCTTTCTGGCACTAAAAAGTCTGCTCATTTTTAATGCCAGACAACTGCAAATTTTTATAAAATTCAAAGTATCATAGCTTGATGAATTATGAGAGAAGAAAGGAATTTTTAGTGTTGTTTTTGTCAGGTCGAGGAGAAGAGTTTTCTAATTATAACTTATAGCACCAGAGACAGCATAAAAATTTAAAAAATGTAACATTTTGAAAATTAATGACAGTAGTATTTCATCAACATAATCGTAATTCCTACCTTATTTTGAACCCTTTTGCAATTTACATTACCTATGTATCTTCAACAGGTAAAAAATTAAAGCACATTTCAATCTTTTTGTGACACCCTGTGTATGTTTACATTGTTTAAAATTATGCCTGAATTTATATAGCTTAGTGATAAATCAAAGCACATTTCATTAATGTAACTGATTATACAATATGATTTGAAGTGTTTCTTTAAAATTAGCAGTTTGTATGTGCACCATACACAACACACCAAAGTGTGAGGGAAAAAAAATCAAAACGATCAGATTTTTAAAATTTAAATCAGATGATTTTTCTTATTATTTTTTCCTACATTAAGATATTGAATGGCGACCAAAAATTATAGGTCTACAAAGTAATTTATCTTTATACTTCATAAAATTGTGTAAAAATCTTTTAGGGTTAGCGGAAGTAGATCATTTTAAAGTAAACTAAGAAATATTTTGATTAAAATTATTTACGATAAAAATTACTTAAAAAAAATATTTTTTTTTTTTTCTCTGCAAGAATAATTTTTCCAGTTTTACATACACATGCATAAAAAGCTCTTTTTTTTTCAGATTTTTCTTTTAATATAATTCAAATACAAATAAAATTAACTTTTTCTGTCAACTCATATCGAGCTTTAGTGTAAATCATTTTGTACATTGAAAAAACTTTACAATTTTTTTTTCTTCCCATTTTGAGGCAAGATTCTTTAAATTTATTTGCATACCTTTACTTTCAGTTAGTATTTTATTATTTTTTTAAATAACAGTATCAGTATATGTGTTTGTACGATGTTATAGTGATCATGTTTTTTTCCTTAGATACTTTATAAAGTTGTTTAATAAATTTATAATTAATATATATCCAGTAAAATCAACTACATGAGAAATCTATTTGTTTCAAAGGAATTAAGTTTTTGTTCAAGAAAACATTCAAAATTCTTTCAAAAATTGATCAGCTATAAACATCTAAATGCAGCCTTCATTATCTCTATTATGCTTTTCTGTGTACTTATAGCCCACGATACAACCATAGACAAAATAGTTGAAAGATATTTAAAAATAAATAAAAATATTAATTTATCAAGCAAATTATAACAATGTCCTTCTAAATAGCATTTAAGTGATGCATATAATGCTAATAATGGCTAGATGAAATTTGGGCCAATTTTGTTCTGAAGATGCCATCAGGGATATCTTTCCCACGATAAGTATTGTTATAATCTTTTATTAGTTGCTTTCAAGAAAAAAAGAAAGGAATGCATACAGGTAGGTATAATCGGGAATGTAAAAAAGTCATTCTTAGGTACTGTTTTTTTCCCTCTATTTAGGCTAATTTGACTTAAATAAAATGTAAGTTGTTTAAATTTTAATATATTTTAAATTAAGGTAAAAATAAATATTACAAAGGAATAAAATTTCAATATTGATTTAAATGAATGATTTAAAAATAAGTTGTTTCAATTGGGATTTAAATAGACCTACCCTGCTACACACCCACCAGAAAAGAAAATTATCTGAATTCTTTTTGAAAAATAAAAGCAAGGCAATTTGGAGATATATTAATAATTTTGCTCCAATAAATACTCATCTGCAGAAGAATAAAAGGATGATGACATCTTCTCAAAAACTGTTCTGAAAAAATGCATATGAGAAAGAAAAAATGCATATGAGAAAAAGAACTAATTAGTATAAAAATGTTAAGCACAGCAAGAGCTTCTTCAGTAAAAGTTGAATAAATGCTTTTTCCCTCTTATTTTTGAACTTATATGCTTACCAAATAAAAAAAATAAGTTAGGGATTGAACTTTTTTTTTTTTTTTTTCCTGTTATTACTTGACTTTATTGATATGTAATAGTAATTTTCTTTCTTGTAAATAGTTCAAATCACGCAAAAAGCCATTTAATAAAGAAACACCGAATAACTCTTAAATTTCGACAGGCTTTTCAAAATTTTATTTTAACAATTTTAATTTTGAGAAGAATTTTTAACAGGTACTTTGGTAAAGGCTGGGAGTACTATTCAAAATTTTTTTAAATTCTGATTGAACCCTTCTATTTTATCAAAACGTTTTATTGATTCCAAAAAAGATATTCTTTTTTCTGTAACATTAAAAATGAGTAAACTATAGAAGTTTACATGTAATGTTTTGTATGTCATTACATAGGGTCATAATGGATGAAATCGGTATTTGCATGCTGTTTTAAATTTTACTAATGTTTTATCCCAAAAAACAACATTGACATGTATTTTTTATGTATCATGTATTTTTTTAAGCCATACAAAATTTATTTTGCTTGAATAAAGGGTTTCATTCTTGTAAATACAAGTTACGGCCAGGAAAGGGGGGGGGGGGGGTGGAATTTCAGCATGTGGCAATAGAAATTTAGAAATTTTTAAAATAACAAATACAGCAAAGCTAGTAGGATGTGCCAATCCCAAAACTTTCTTGTATCTCATTACTTCAAAATTCGCTATCAGAGTGCCAAAATGGCAATCTGTGCCCATCGTGTATAGGTCAAAATTAACATTTTTACCCACTGGCCACTGCACTGATTTTTTTTACTGGCCAGTTTTATTTAACCACTGGCCAGTAACAAAGTCATGCACGCTCCATACAAAATTGTGTTTTTTCTAACTATCAACATTGTAATTTACTAATATATATTACTTACCATTCGATAGGATTACACTCAACTGAAAAATATTATTTTTACTATTAATTGCAATGAAATAAATTGAAGGAAATTTTCAGAAAAGTTACAGCAGAGGGGGACCCCACCCCCCCTCAGCACTAAATAATATCCATTTTTCTCTGTCCATTTAACGAATTTCGCGATCTTTTGACGAATCTGCGTTTTTTCCGCAATCTTTTCACAAAATTGAGTTTTTTTTTTTTTGTAATCTTTTAACGAAATTTGTGGGGTTTTTTAGCAATTCTTTGAAAATATTTGCAATTTTTTTTTCAAGATTTATTGACTAAATTTGCATTTTTAAGCGATCTTTTGACGAAATTTGCATTTTCTCCGCGATCTTTTGATGAAATTTGTAATTTTTCCGCAATCTTTTCGTGAAATTTGCGTTTTTCCCGCGATCTTTTCACGAAATTTGCGTTTTTCCCGCGATCTTTTCACGAAATTTGCGTTTTTCCCGCGATCTTTTGACGAAATTTGCGTTTTTCCCGCGATCTTTTGACGAAATTTGCGTTTTTCCGCGATCTTTCCTCGAAATTTGTGTTTTTCCGCGATCTTTCCTCGAAATTTGTGTTTTTCCGCGATCTTTCGACGAAATTTGCGTTTTTACTGCGATTTTGTCACGAAAGTTGCGTTTTCTCTGCGATCTTTCCACAAATTTTGCGTTTTTTCCGCGATCTTTTCACGAATTTTGTGTTTTTTCCGCGATCTTTTCACGAATTTTACGTTTTTACCGCGATCTTTTCACGAATTTTGCGTTTTTACCGCGATCTTTTCACGAATTTTGTGTTTTTACCGCGATCTTTTCACGAATTTTGCGTTTTTACCGCGATCTTTTCACGAATTTTGCGTTTTTACCGCGATCTTTTCACGAATTTTGCGTTTTTACCGCGATCTTTTCACGAATTTTGTGTTTTTACCGCGATCTTTTCACGAATTTTGCGTTTTTACCGCGATCTTTTCACGAATTTTGCGTTTTTACCGCGATCTTTTCACGAATTTTGCGTTTTTACCGCGATCTTTTCACGAATTTTGTGTTTTTACCGCGATCTTTTCACGAATTTTGCGTTTTTATCGCGATCTTTTCACGAATTTTGCGTTTTTATCGCGATCTTTTCACAAATTTTGCTTTTCCGCGATCTTTTCACGAATTTTGCGTTTTCCCGCGCTCTTTTCACAAATTTTGCTTTTCCGCGATCTTTTCTCGAAATTTGCGTTTTCCCGCGATCTTTTCACTAAATTTGCGTTTTCCCGTGATCTTTTCACTAAATTTGCGTTTTCCCGCGATCTTTTCACTAAATTTGCGTTTTCCCGCGATCTTTTCACTAAATTTGCGTTTTCCCGCGATCTTTTCACTAAATTTGCGTTTTCCCGCGATCTTTTCACTAAATTTGCGTTTTCCCGCGATCTTTTCACTAAATTTGCGTTTTCCCGCGATCTTTTCACTAAATTTGCGTTTTCCCGCGATCTTTTCACTAAATTTGCGTTCTCCCGCGATCTTTTCACTAAATTTGCGTTTTTCTGAGATACTTTGAAGAACTTAGTGATTCTTTTTCGGGATTCTTTGTCGAAATTTGCGTTTTTTCCACGATTTTTTGACGAAATTTGCGTTTTTCCACGATAGCTGCGTTTTCTCCACGATCTTTTCACGAAATTTGCGTTTTTCCGCGATGTTTTGACGTAATTCGCGTTTTTTACGTGGTCCTTGGACGAAATTCACGTTTTTTCGCTATTCTTTGACGGAATTTGTGATTTTTTTCTACGAACGATTGACGAAATTGATTTTTTTCGGCGACCATATCGAAATTAGCGATATTTTTTGTCGAATTTTCGGACTGATGACAGTTTTTTTTTTTCCAGGAACCGAATGCCTTAAATTTTCGGAAAATTCGAGACAGAATCACACCTGCTACTTTCTTTTCTTACGTTCGGGAGAATCGCCGATTTTGATGCCGTAAGTTCCGAACGAATTTCACCCCTTTCCTCCCTGGCATCGATCTTTCAACCATATTGTTTGGCGAGTGGTGCCCATTGAATTTGGCGAGTGAGGACAATAAAGTTAATCGCCACGTTTTAAGTGTTACTCGGCGAGTGGCGAGTGCTAATTTTGTGCTATAACATCGTGAGGATCCTAAAGATATGAAATTACGTGCATTAGTTCTTGAGATATGCCTATTGTTAAAATAGTATAAATCCTACAAAATGCAGCACAGCAGCGCTACCTGTTGGGTGATTTACACCAAAATCTAATGAACAACATTTTACGTCAACGCTTAACTGAATCTGAAGTTTGATGAAAATCCGTGCATTAGTTCTTGAGATAGACGTATTGTGAAAATCAAGAAAAATCCAACATAGCAGCGCCACCTATTGGGCGATTAACAACAAAACCTAATCAGCACCAATATTTATCAAAGTGGGGAAACGCCAATTTCAGTGAGGAGAGGAGAAATACTGTATGATCGATTATTTATTGTTACAATAAAGTAACAGAGCAGGAAAAGTTAAGAAAAAAAAGCAATGACTTTTAAGGTTTTAAACTTTATGAGCTGAAGGGGCAAAAGGGAAAGCAGATTTTAAAAAAAATTTAGGGGGAAGGGAGGGGAGTTTATTAGATGACTTATTTATTTACCTTACTAAAAATTTACAAATAAGCAAAAAATCTAAGAAGCTTTAAAGACTTTAAATTCTATGTGCTCTTTAAGTGTGAGAGGTGGGAGAGTAAAGGGAAAATGCCAATTTTATGTGGGAAGAGAAGTGTGGAGAAATCTTCATAATCAATAAAAATTGTGACAGTAAAATGACAAATACAGCAGATTTTTTTTAAAAAACTAGGGGGCTCGGCCCCCTACGAGCTACGCTCGCCAACCCCCGTCCAGACACCGCAGACTCTAAATGCACGCTAATTTGATCGGCTTTAAAAATATTTCGAAAGATTGAATTATAATTTAAAAAACAATGGCGATCTCCCTATAAACGAATTTCTATTCATTTCTCTTTGATTGGGGAATTTTAACGCAAAATCCGCTGCGTTACTACTTAATTACCCCGTCGACCCATTTCGCCAAATTATATAAATCGCCAAACCACTCGCCAAATTATACAAATTGACATAATTTTTATTTTAAATAACGAAAGAACAAATAAATTAGTACAACATTAATAAAAATACAAATAAAACGTCGAAATAAAAATAACTTGATGACGTAGACACGTGTAACAACATTTCAAAATAAGTTAATATAAAAGGAATTAAGTAAACAGAGTCTTTGTATCCTGGTATTTTTTAACAAAGCGAAAAGAAAGTTCTTTTAAATGAGACATTTTAAATTAATCGTTTTTAATCTGACGTAATTTTTACCAAGCTATTCTTTCTCTGTTAAATATTCACGTGAAAATACCAGTTGAAAAGTATCCTCTCAAAATATCAAATAAATGTCTAGCGCAATTTTTAAATTTAAACCGTTTTGCAATATTATTTTGCGTTCATTTTATGTAATAACTGTAATGTGACGTAAATATGACGTAATTTCTCCTATTTAATACTTCTAACGCATGTTAACAAATTTATTATTTTACAAATTCCTTTCTCTCTTAAAATTCACGTGTAATTATAGTTTTTATGACGTAATTTTTAATAAGTTCCTGCTTTTTGCACATAATTATTTAATTCTAATTCCAAATGTTTTTTTTCTGTTTATAATAGTCACGTGTAAATAATTTTTTAATTTATTTACACGTATAAATATTTTTTTTTTGAAGCAAACATTATTGCGTCCTCTGTTTATACAGTTGGCAACAGTTTAAATTAATATCACTTTCTAAAATCTGTAAAAAATATCTCTAGAAATGCTGAAAATTTGAATTTAAAATAGAAATAAAACCTCAAAAAATGAGTCAAAATAAAAAAAATAATGCAATCTGCACTCCGGCAAATTCTAACGCATAAAATGATCTAAAAATGATTACACTGCCCTGTATAGTTTTTGCTGCTATAAAACTTTTTTAGTGGAACGATTTTGTCCAACTTTAGCATTAAATATCTCTTAAAATAATTCTTCGATTTGAAAACTGTCTGCTTCAGCGTGTTTATCAAACATTTCTGTATAAAACCACCGATTTTTATATTTTTGTATGCATTATTTTTCTTAATATTAACGAAGAAAGACCTCCAGTCACAGAAAATTCAAAACCGGCGGCGGCGGCGGCGGCGGTGACAGCGGTAGTTACTTTTTTTTAGAATAGAGAGACTAAACAGTTTTAAAGAGTCTTTAAACTTTGAGTACTGTTGGGGGGGGGGGGGGGAGAAAAACAGGGTAGCAGAATTTTTAGTGGGTAAAATTAAGATGAAATTCTAATGAAATGAATGTGATGGAATGAATTGTTAATGAAATTATTCACTATAAAGTAACAAATAGAGTAGAAAAAGTTTAAAAAAATTAAGTTTTAAAGATTTTAAACTTTGGTATTGTAGAGGGGGGAGCAAAATTTTGGAAGAAGGGGAGGCAAGGGGGAATAAATGTTTTTTTTTTTTTTTAATTAGAAATTCAAAGAAATGCAGAAGAGTTTCACCCCTGATTAAGAAATAATACAAGAGTAAAATTAAGCATTTTTAAGGACTTTTTGCATGAAAATAAGTACTTTTAAGCACCAACAATTCCTTTAAAAAAATGTAAGCACTTTTAAGGACTTTCAAGGACCGTACAAAACCTGTGTTATACACCTTACAGAACTTTCTCTTAATTCTCATTAACAGCCTAGAGGTAAAAATGGGTATCTAGCCAGGCAGAAAACCTGACAACCCTGATTCAAACCTATGAACTTTGAAAATATTTATTATTTATTAAATTGAAATTTGAATACAAAATTTTACGTTATTACTAAATTATCAAATAAATTGTGTTAAAATAACTGTTCAATTAATCGTATCATAAAATTGTAAAATAAAATTGATATAAAAAAAAAATAAACTAAAAAAACTTTGCTGAATTCTTTTAAAAACTGAAATCATAGGATTAGTTAATGCTAATAAAAAAATAGACATATAATAATACATAAGCAGATTTTGTAATTGTGCACAGAGTTTTATATTATAGTATAGGAATTGTATTAGGACATAAATATAATCCCCATTAAATGTTTATTACAGCACTTAGTCTTGGCATCCACAAAAAGAAATAGTTGTCAAGTGAGAGTAATTTGTGGAATGTGCAAAGTGATTGTAATAATGACAAGTCTAAGATATTTTGACTTTGTTCACAACTGCACATTACAAATACTTTAATAAAGATTTGTTTGGTCTTATCAAACTGAAAATTAAATATCCATGGGGCTGCTAGATTTCTTTTGAACTCAAGCTATTAAGAGGATAACTAGAATAAAATAGAATGAATGTTTCACCACATATTTTGTTAGACTTTCATCATTTTATTAGAAATCATCAACTTTGCAAAATCCCCTGGATCCATTAAAAGTCAATTGTTTGTAGAAAAGTTTAGTTAAATGAGATTTCATTTGTAATCTTATTTTCAACAGAAAACGTAACTGTCAAAAAAAAAAAAAAAAAAAAAAAAATATATATATATATATATATATATATATATATAATTAATACATACATAAATATATAATTATATATCTGGAATAGAGATAGCCATTATTTAACGTATTAGGATAAATAACAATGTTATTCCTGTATAGTACATTATTTAGTAACAGATTAATGGAAAGTCCCTGTTAAATTTGGAACGCATTACCTGCAAAGTATATAAATAAAGGAAAAAACTGAAAGAATAGTTTTTTAGAAAAACATTAAAATTATAATAAAAATAAAATTTCCAAAATTTGTTTTTGATATTAACAAAAAAAGAGCTTAAAACGTACTTTCAAATTAAAAAAAGTCCTGTTTTAAAACCTTATGAACGCTTATTATGACGCCCCAAAGTTAATAGAAAGAAATCATTAACAGCCGCAGGCAGTCAAAAATCTTCCTTTCATGTCTTTAGTATCCTCTAATGGCTAGAATGTGTCATATGAATCATTCACTGCAGAAAAATGAGTAAAGCTTAATAGCTATGAAGGACTATTGCAAACAACCAATCAGAGTCCATTTCACTAGCAAACATATGGCCATTCACTAAGAAAAGAACGTTACGACTGTTAAAATGTTCCGAGAAACCATACAGAGCTTGACAGTTATTTTATTACAAATATTCATTACTGTTGATTCTAATACTGCAATAGCTTTTAACTCAATACGAAGACAAAATATTTTTGTAACACATCACCATCACACTGATATAAGAAACTCTTATAATTTGTTTGCCTAATCATAGGCATTTACCAATAATTAACAATGTAGTTAAAAAAAATGGAGAGCATATTCAATAATGAATATTTAAGTTATGAGCATATAATGCAACTAAAATATATTGTAATTTAAAAATAATGAATTTAATATTATTAATTTTAATACCTTCTGGATTTAACCCCTTTAATGTGACTACGTATGTGTCTCTTTGAAAACAAGAGTGCCATTTGAGAAGGCTGGGGGGGGGGGGCAGTTGCACCCTCAAAGAATATAATAAGAATGTATCAGTCATTAAAGGCCAGATAAAAAAAAAATGCACAAAAGCAAAAATAACTTAAATTTGACTAAAGCAGGAGCATTAGCATTAAGAAGTCTAGAAATTATTAATTTTATTTTGGTATGATGCATGTCAATTCAGGCAGCCAAAGAAAAAATCTTACCTTCATAGTCTCAGAAGTTTTTGAATTGAACATATGTTAAAATTCAATAAAAAATAAGATACTTGTATATTTTGGTTTTGCCCAAAAAAATTCCTGGCCTGAGATACAGGCCGTCAAAGATGGCATCCCGGGCACCATTTCCAATTCGCCATTTTCGATAAAAATTTTAAAGTGCTCTATCTCTAGAACGGTGCAAGATATTTTGTTGCGTTTTTTTTTATTTTAAAGATAATATTCTTCTGTTTAAAATGATATACCCAATTTTGAAAAATGTATTCAACTTTTCTTGTGGCAACCTTTTGAAAAAAAAAATTTTTTTTTTCGAAAATGCCAATCCTAAAAATTTTGATTTTTTTGCTGTTGATCAATACCATTGGGAACTATCTTCACTGTAAAGGAGAACTTCCACTTTTGAGTTTAACAAATTTTAGAAACATTTAAAAAATTCAGAGAATTTTACAGGAACTGTATATATACAGTTCCAGTAAAAGTCACTGAATTTTTGCTTATTTGTATCATATTTGTAAGGATAAGCCTACTATATATCCTAAACAAGTTAGAAATTGCAATATCAAATGTGGCAAATGAGGTGCGTGCATAGTATTAACTAGTTTTATAAATATTCAGATCTTGGTGCAATAAGTGTTACACTCTTGGGCAAAAAGGCATGAATACAAAATTTACTGTAATTCCATATATTAAATTCAGTAATACGGAAGTAATATGAATCCATCTTAAAAGGACTTAATCGCCATGGCAGCCTAGAATCATTGCCTATCATGGGTCATTGAATCAATTATGTATTATAGGATTTTTAAATAGAATGAAGAAAACTTTTATTTATGTCTTATGTTTTGATTTTCATAGCATTTGAAGTGATACATACTTTATTGCAGAGGTTTACAAAAAATTACTTCCTGTGTCATAGAAAGTGCATAGTGTTTACAGGGACACACAAAAGATTTCTGATACTTTACCTTATTGGAAATACTGTATATTAGCAATGATTGCTAGAGGTGCATTTTTAGTTGCGATATGAGTTTTTAAGTTTAATTAAATATTTCCATATTACGTTGTGTGTATCAAGGCTGTAGATCATATACAGGGCTACACAAAAGAAATCGTAAGGGTATTGCTGGAAGTGCATTTTTAGTTGTGTGAGTTTTTAAATTTAACTAAATTTTTCCATATTACATTGTGTGCATAAATGCTGTAGATCATATACAGGGCTACACAAAAGAAATCTTAAGGGTTTACTGAGTATGAATGAAAGTAGCTTAAAGGTGATTTTTAAATGAGTTATGCATTTTTACACTGAACTACATTTAGTATACTAAGATATGTTTGGAGAATATAGATAAAATGATATACAGGTCCACGCAAAGAATTAGACACATGGCCGTCTATGGATGATAATCTCTGGAAGTGTGATTTCACTGGTTTTAAGGATGTTTTAATCTTAATTAAATATTATCTAAATAGTGGCATGTATATAAAGATAGTAGGTAAAATACAGGGTTGTATGAAAGTATTCAAGTATGCTTCTGTCTATTGGCATAAATTTCTAAAAGTCAAATTCCGACCTATTTATGTGCTTTTAACAATTTCCAACATAGTTAAAAGTCTTTATGGATTCGATTTGTCTGCCCATCTGTCTGAACTCTAACTTGTGCTAATATAATTTGTATTGTTGTGTAATTGATATATGTTATTGAGATTGTTTTACTATGTTCGGTATTGAAAATAAAGTATGTATCACTTCAAATGCTATGAAAATCAAATTAAAACATAAAACACATTAATAAAAGTTTTCTTCATTCTATTTAAAAATCCTATAATACATAATTGATTCAATGATATACCATGATAGGTAATGATTCTAGGTTGCCATGGCGATTAAGTCCTTTTAAGATGAATTCATATTACTTCCGTATTACTGAATTTAATATGTAGAATCATAATAAATTTTGTATTCATGCCTTTTTGCCCAAGAGGTGTAACACTTATTGCACCAAGATCTGAATATTTATAAAACTAGTTATAGTACACACGCACCTCATTTGCCACATTTGATATTGCAATTTCTAACTTGTTTAGGATATATAGTAGGCTTATCCTTACAAATATGATACAAATAAGCAAAAATTCAGTGACTTTTACTGGAATTGTATATATACAGTTCCTGTAAACTTATCTGAATTTTTTAAACGTTTCTAAAATTTGTTAAACTCAAAAGTGGAAGTTCTCCTTTACAGTGAAGGTAGTTCCCAATGGTATTGATCAACAGCAAAAAAATCAAAATTTTTGGGATTAGCATTTCCAAAAAAAAAATTTTTGAAAAAAAATTTTTGAAAAAAAATTTTTTTTTTTCAAAAGGCTGCCACAAGAAAAGTTGAATACATTTTTCAAAATTGGGTATATCATTTTAAACAGAAGAATATTATCTTTAAAATAAAATAAACCGCAACAAAATATCTTGCACCGTTCTAGAGATAGAGCACTTTAAAATTTTTATCGAAAATCGCGAATGAGAAAGGATGCCGGGGATGTCATCTTTGGCGGCCTGTATCTCGGGCCAGGAATTTTTTGGGGCAAAATGAAAATATACAAGTATCTTACTTTTTCTTAAATTTTAACATATGTTCAATTCAAAAACTTCTGAGACTATGAAGGTAACCCTCCTGCCTGAGTTGATATGGATTCAGCCTTTTCTATTTCAACATTCTCAAAGTAGGACATATTTAAAAATATTGAGTACATTAACTAATTTTTAAAATATATGTAAGAATAAAAATGTATGAATTCTCAGATGTGCACAACAGGATCAAAATAAATATCTGCTCATCCCCCCCCCCCCCCAAAAAAAAAAAAAACAAATTTGCCAACCCTTCCAAAGTTTTAAAGTGTACTCTGTTTGGAAATTTAACTCCAGGACCCAAGTTGGCTATCTGTACCTCTTCTGACCAAAACTTTATTTTCATAAAAAAGAAAAAGTAATAATTCATCAACAACACAGAATGATTTTCTAATTATATGAATTTCATCTAATTAAAAAATGTTTTAGGTATACATACCTCAATTTACCTTTTATAATGACTTTTGTAAATGATCATAATCTGTTTTACTATACCTTTCTTAGAGAGCATTCAAAATACTTCTGTGGTTTCAAACTAAAAACTTTCTATTATTGTTTGCAGCATTTTAATTTCCAGTCTTCAAAGTTTAATCATATACATTGCTTGCTTTATAATTTGCACAATCATTTGTCAGTGATGATTGATAATTATAAACATTGAAGTTCATAGCAATAAAGAATGTGTCATTTGAGCCGATGTAGCTCCAAATCAATGAGTACTGTTGAAAATTTCCAAAGGAACAAACCAGATTTTTGAAATATAGATAGTTATGGTTCTGGCCGAATTTTCGCCGAAACTCAGAAAATAAAACTTATTTGGTTAATCTTTAATTTTAATCATGAGATATTACTTTATAAGGCTTTAAGTATAACTATTTTACTTACTGCAATTGTATATTCTATAGTAGAAAACTGTGGAATCAGCTCTGCAGGTTGATGATGTTCAGATATGGAGGCATATTGTGGAGGAAACTGATAAAATAAATAAATAAATAAACAATTTAACCAAAGCAAAATAAGATAAACATATGTAATATGTATAGTTTACTTACTGGGTTACGTTGGAAGCAAAAATTGCACACCCAGAGTTTAGCTCTATAGTCAACTTGACTAGAAAACAGAAAAATTATAATGTATCAGTTTAAATTGGAAAAGCATTTGGATAAAGAAAAGTTTCTTTCTGATAACTCAAAAACTTACCACAAAGGATTTAAAACAGCACGGCAGGTCTGTCTACCACAAACAACAGGTTCATACTGAATAAAAGGCAAATCAGGCCTTTCCTTTAGAGGAGTATATAAACAAGCTAGTGGGACAACTAAACGTGTTGCTTCAAGACGACTGGATGGCCAAACATTCCAAGTGAAACGTGTGCCATCTCTATCTTCATTTTGTTGTATAAAATCCTGGTAAGTCTGACAAGCAGCCATCTGAAGGTCAAATTTTTAATAGTTCATTATTATTATTTTTTTAAACACATTTTGATAAATCACAACATAAGTTTAATTACTCGTTTTTCAAAAACAATTTTATAAGTATGAATAATTATAAAAAAGGAGCTTGGTGCAATATAATAGAAGCATAAAAAATACAATGTTAAAAGCACCAAAAATTTTAAATTTTAAGCATAGCGGTTTTGGTAGCATATAGCATACCTTCCCCAGTGCTAAGGATGGCGGAAATTTGCTCACATATATAGGGAAGATGGGGATGCAAGTTAAAGGTTTATTGACCAACAGTCAAACAGAGGATTGAAGGTAACAGCCAATAGGAAAATAGATGGGAACAGAGTCAGATAATATAGACGAACACGCGAACGCTGTTTGCAGAAAATTTTCAAAGTTTGCAGACAGTTTTGATGGTTTTTTTTTTACAAATTTCTTTATAAAAAAAAATTATTAAGACCTCGGGCGGAGAATTGGTGCGATGCACCTTGCAGACTCTTGAGAAGGTCTGCAGACTATTTTTCAACTGGAGAAAAAAAAAGTTTTTAAAATTTTTAAGAAAGAGTCACAATATTAAGGAATGGTTTGTCTCAAAAACAGCAGATAAATTGATGAGTAAGAGTTCATCTCTTCCATTCATGGACTAATAACTTTTTTATTTTAACATTCATTTATTCATATTTCAGTTATTTTATAGATTAATAAAATAACAGTTTTGTTGAGCAATCATAAGTTGATAACTTTATATAAGTTAATGATTAAAATATTTCACATTTTAATAAATATATATATTTTTTTATTTTCATTAGTTTTTCTTTCATTTGTTACTGTATTAAGCATACCATTCAATACTACATTTCTTGACTGAGTTTTAATAATGCTTGTAAATTAATATTTTTCTTTTAGTTGCTTAGTGGCACTCCACTCGCATATAACTGTTCATTTTTGCTGATAGTGGCGATATAGGACTCGGGAGGGATGCACTTTTGCAGAAAATTTAAGAGATTATTAGAGTTCGCAGACAGTTTTACATTTTATCTAAGTCTGGATGGGAAATGGAACTGAAGTAGTTAGGAAAAAAAAAAAATTAAGAGACAGAAGTTTTTATGTAATATTTCCAACAATCTGATAATGGGAGAATAACGAATTCACAATTAACAATATTTTTTAAATTTTTATAAATATGAAATGCTTCAAGGAAGTTAAGTTCGTGTATAGAAGTAGATTTAGAGATTATTTTAACCAAATTGAAGTCAAAAGTATGATTCATCTCCCAGTAATGTTTTGCAATATAGGATTTATTGATCGATTCCAAATGTCTCATTAGCCCCCATATGCTGATGTTTTATATTTTTCTAATCTACATAACACATGTTTATCCAAAGACAATTTAACTAAGTTTAATATAAAATAAAATATTTGTGTTATATTAATTAGTAGCATCATGAACAATTTCAGGCAATAATGAAATGTGAATGTCATTGAAGTAAAAAAAAAAAATCAAAAGTTACTTTTTATAGTTGAAAACAAACATTCTTAATGCACACTTTCAACAAATTACAAATGGCTGATTTCTTCTTGTTAAAGATAGCAGCTTTGGTGCAGGGATTGACCGAAGCAGCAATTTTGCCGAATACTTGAAAATTTTTTATATGCATTTTTGCATATATTAGCTTTTTTAATAAGCTTTAACTGAAATTAAATTCTCAATAATTTAATTCAGTTACACTTTTATTCTAAAATCTAATTACACAAAAACATTTAATGACTTCTTTCCACTCATAAATTCATTAACCCATCACTTATTTTTTATTATTTTATCACTAGTCAATACCCAAAAGCCAAAAATAACCTATGAAAATATTAAACTATACAGGGTTTTACTAAGGATAAGGATTGTCAGAAAAACAAAAGTTCATTCAAATAATAAGAAACAATGTTGTCATTAAACTGGTTTACTGATTGTCTAAGTCTAATTATAAACATATTGAATAGGAATGTTCTCAAAATACAAAAGGTATTATATCAATTTGAACATTTAACTATTTTCTGTCAAATTATTGATAGCATATTTATATTTTGATTAATATTTTAACATTGTGGTGGTGAAGATAAGAAATTTAAGTGATTTTGATATAATGGTTATAAAAGCTATGGGGTAGGCATAGGGATATACTTATTTGATGTGTGTATTTTCTTTAATATACACCTTAGATATACAGATATGAACTCTGATATACTTATTTGATGTGTAATGTAGAAGTAAATAAAATTAAATAAGGGAAAGATGCGCATCTTCCTTACTTTTTTTTCTCTGTTGCAGACAGTTGTTTTGATTTCGCACCTATGTAGACTATTTTAGGAAGGAAAAAGTTTTTTTTAAATAAAAAATGGCCTTTGACTTGTTTTTTGTAGTGCAGCTGAACTCAACTGATGCATATAATATTCAAACTCATTGTTTAGCCTATTCTACTGCTAAGTAAAAGAGAATTCTTCTACTTCTAAGAAAATACTTATCTGCAATTTTTCGGCCGAATACTTTTAAGTATTCGGACAAAGCTGAATATTTGGTTTACATGCCGAACCACCGAATACCGAATCAACTATTCGGTATATCCCTACTTTGGTGTTGTCATTCAGGTGTAACATATTTTTTGAAAAATAATATTTTCAATGAAATTTAGTCACTGTCCCATTAGACCCTTGTCCCAATCACCCCCACTCTCCCCTACAATTTACTTCTGTTTGTAAATAAAATAGATAAGTACTTCTTAATATTAAATAAATTGTATAAATATTGAAAAGTTTGTGTATGTGAAAAAGTGAATAGCTTGCCAGAAAATATATATGTTTGCAAATTTTCTTATCTTGTGAAGGCTATTTTCTCTATCTCTATCAGTCCTTATACTGGAAAAGTACCAACAATAATTTATTATATTTCATTAATTAAAATAGACACATTTAATAAGTTAAGATTTATCTACATTAATCCATTTATGCCTGAATTTTTGTTTTCTCAAATTTGTTGGTAAAATCACTTTAAATCAGGGTTGGAAAAAAATCAGGTTTTTTTAGTAAAAAACCAAAAAAAAAAAAAACGGTTTATTTGGTTTAAACCAGGTTTTTTTGGTTTAAATCAGATTTTTTTAAATATAATTTCCTACTGCATACAGATGCATATCTGTTGATAAAATAAAGATTTTTGGATATTATATAAGTAATATAACTTTTGAAAATATTTAAATAAAATAATTACAATCAATTATATAGAAAATTGAAATCATTTCTAATTTAAACATTATTAGTAACAGCTATGTCTTATGTTCAAAGTAAACTGCTCTACACAGTGAAACATTGATACCTTGAAAATTGTATGAAGAATCCTTTGATTAATAATATAATAATCAATAAACATTTGATGCAGTTTCATGAATATAATATATTACTCTGTTGTTGTTATTATTATTTTTTTAATATCCAAATACTTCTGGTTATTTTGTTTTCTGAGTGATAACTCCAAGTCAACATTTTTGGCCATTAGATTCAGAAACTAACAGAAAAGATTGATTGGTATTATTGAAATGCTATAACTAGCCAGAGTTGCAAAAAAGCCGGCTAAAATTAAAATAAGCCACGCTGGTGGCTTTTATTGGTTTTAACCGGCTTTTTTTGGCCAAAATTGGCTTTTATACAATGAAGCATTTTAATTATATATGACACATTTTTATGTGTTTTTTAATTTGTTTTAAAGACATTTAGTTGAGGTAGAAATCAATATAACCCAATATTTATCAATAATGAAGACATTAATATTGGAATAAAAGGTCATACCAATTGCTTTGTCTGGTTTACACTGACCTTAACAATCTTTTTTTAAATTTTTATTGCTTTATATAATTAAAAGGGACAATGGTTGCTTAGTTATATATTTTATTAACTAATTTTAAGGGATATTAATAATACAAGCATTATTTTATTTCTCATAAACATTTATTTAAAATTGCACATAAAGTCATTTAATAAAAACATCATTTTTCTCTATTAAAGCAGTATTATGAATAACATATGCATTAATTTATATGCATTATTTTAAATAGTAAGTAGCTTTTCAAAATTCTAATTCAACAAGTTTAATTTGGAGAATTTTTTTTTAAATTGTTCTCTTTATTTTATGCACTTACATGTACTAAAATTTCCTCAAATGTTATATCCTTTCTAATTTCTCTTTCAACATTGTTCATTCTACGATTTTAATCTGTCCATATGGACATATCTGGAATAAGTTACATAACAGCTTAGTAGCAGAAAGACTTTTTACATATATCATTTTTATAAGTATTTTTTATATAATGATTGCTTATTTACTTATTATTGCTCAAGTATTATATAAGATAATTTCAGTTATTAAATACATATAAGCTATTTAGCTTTAATCAATTTTAAAAGTAAATATCAGATGTAAGAATGTTTCTATTTTAATGTGTGACATTTTCTTATTCTTTCATATAAACTTTAAAATGTGTGGTATGTGTAGAGCCATGATAAAGAATTCCAAACCAATACTTTAGAGTCTTAATTTAATGTATTCTTCTGAATATTCATAATGTTTTTTCAGACATAATGCTTTTACAGTTGCATTCTAGCAGTTATAAGGTCTTATTTATTTGACAAAATTTAATAGAAGTTAATATTTTTTTCATAGAAAATATTTATAAGTGTATTAAAAATAAATTAATCCAAAGTTTATATGAATTATCTATAAACCACCTTTTTGAAAAATAAAAGCCGGCTTTTTTCAATTAAAGCCGGCTTTTTTTAAGTGGCTAAAACCAAAAAAAGCCGGCCGGCTTTTTTTGACCTGGCTAAAAGCCGGCAACCCTGCTAGCACTCAATTTTTGCAAGCTGTGTTATTCAATTTGATATCTTAAGTTACTCTTTTAAATTCTTCCGATAAGATAATCCTGCCAATCTAGTTACTAGATGTTTGAAAGTTTCAGAGTTGAAAAATAACCATCTTTGGTGGGAAGGGCCCCCAGTGGTTAAAGCAAGACAGATCTCTTTGGCCAAAATTGGATAATACATTCGATAAATTAGATATTTCTGAAGTTAAAGATCAGTTAGAACTAAAGAAAAACACTGTTTTAAAATCAACTATTGTAAATGAAAATCAGTTAAACATGGATTTGATTAATCGATATTCTTCTTTTATGAAGTTAATAAGAATTGCTGCATGGTGTTTAAGATTTCTGAAAAACTGTAAATTGAAATCAGGAATTAGAAAATATGATTATTTAGATACTTCTGAGTTACAGAATGTGACCAAGAAGCTGATAAAGATTGTTCAAAATTCCGCATTCCAAACTGAAATTCAATGTTTAAAGAAAAACCGTCCTCTCCCAAACCAGGGATCACTCTAGAACATAAAAAAGGGCAGGGCGCATATTACAAAAAAGCAGGGACCCGGAGCTGGAGCTGGAGCCCGGAGCCGGAGCGCTCCGGAGCTGTGTTTTCCCTGGAGCTGGAGCCGGAGCTGGAGCTCTAAACTTTCTCCAGCTCCAGGGCTCCTTTAGTTTTTAATATTCTTTTAAATCTTTTTTTTTTCAGTCTTTTAAATTTCTAGGCTTAAAATATTTTAATTACATCATTATTCAGTATTTTAATTATATCATTTTTTAGGTTTTTATTATTATTAGAGAAGGAAACCTTCTCAAAACATGATAACACTACTTTACTTCTACTTGAACTAAGTGACAACACTATTTGAAAAGAAATATGGCCGCCTGTTGTTTACATGCGTAGTTGTACAATTTTGGCTGTTTGAAAAGTGTAGAAGAAATTTAAGATTTTTGTGTTTAAAATTCCACCAAACTTTCTATTTTAAAAGCAAAAGCTAAAAGATGTCATATTTTCTGAACAAGCATTTCAAGTTTGATGAGAAGAAAAATGCATTTTGTCAGATCTTTAATGAAGGTAGAAAGTATTTGTGAGCAAAAAATTAAACGTGTAAATTAAAATCTGCAACTCAAAAGCGCGAAGTCGGAGCCGAGTTGGAGCCGGAGCCAGAGCTGGAGCCACAGTATTTTCTCTAGGAGCGGAGCTGGAGCTGGAGCATCAAAATTTGTTCGGCTCCGGGTCACTGCAAAAAAGGGCATTTTTTTTGTAAAGGGCACATTTTTAAAAAAAGGGCATTTTTGTAATAACTGCATACTGCTTAGAAAACACATTAATATTACTTTTATATAATCTCAGAAATAATACACTTTCATATCACCGGAGAAACGCAAATTTCGCTAAAGGATCGCGGAAAAAACGCAAATTTCGTCAAAGAATCGCGAAAAAAAACGCGAATTTCATTCAAGGTTCACGGAAAAAACGTGAATTTTGTCAAAGTGTCAAGGCATAAAACCAAAAATTTCGTCAAAGAATAGCGGAAAAAACGAAATTTCGTCAAAGGATCGTGAACAAAAACGCAAATTTCGCCAAAAGATCGCGAAAAAAATTCAAATTTCGTCAAAGGATCGCGAATAAAAACGCAAATTTTGTCAAAAGATCGCGAAAAAACCTCCCACAAATTTCATCAAAAAAATCGCGATAAAAAACGCAAATTTCATCATAGTATCACGAAAGAAAAAAAAAAGCAAATTTACTCAAAGGATTGCAGAGAAAATGCAAAGTTTGTTATTGGATCACGGAAAAAACGCGGATTTTGTCAAAGGGCAGCGGAAAAAACGCGAAACTCGCCAAGAGGCCGCGGAAAAAACGCATAGTTAATGTCGCGAGGGGATCCCCCCCCCCCATTCTGCTGCAACCTTTCAGAAAATTTTCTGTGAATTTCAGATTTTTTTTTTTTTTTTACTCATAATCACCCCTTATCTGTACATAAGTTCAAACTATATACTTATCGCAGAAATTGTGAAAAATACAGCACAACAGCGCCACCTGTTCGGGCATTTACACCAAAACTTACTCAGCGTCTATTTGTGTCAACGTCTAACAGAATATGAAGTTTGAGGAAATTCCTTTAATTAGTTCTTCAGATATAGTTATCGCGGAAATCGTGAAAAATGCAGCACAGCAGCGCCACCTGTTGAGCGATTTACACTGAAAACTAATCAGTACCCCATTTATATCAAGGTCTAACTGAATTTAAAGTTTTATTAAAATCCGTGCAATAATTCTTGAGATAGAGCACCCATAAAATTTTTGTCACGTACGGACAGACCGGCAGACTGTTTTCAAAAAACAGTCAAATCGTGTTCAGGACGTTCTAAAACGTATAAATCTGTCGAAAACCGGAAGTCGAAAATTTTCACGAATCCAATAATGTCTTCTTGTAAAGATAGAAGAAAGAAAGGGGGGGGGGGGGGAGGGCGGGATTCCATCTTATCGTTTGCATTTTCCATTCTTTATTAAAGGAGCATTTTGTCACAATTTGAAAAAAACTTTGAAAAACAATTATCAGACTGATATGGCCAAAGAAATCCAGATCCGGACCATATCAGCAGAAAAAAGATTAATGGCCGGCCCGAATCTAATAATAAACTAGTCGGATGTACCAATCCCAAAACTTTCTTCTATCTCATACATGTTAATACTTCAAAATCCGCTATCACACTGCCAAAATTAAATGGCAATCTATGCATCTCATGAGGATTCTAACGATATGAAATTCCGTGCGTTAGTTCTTGAGATATGACTATCGCTGAAATCGTCTAAATTCAGAAAAATGCTGCCTAGCAGCACCACCTATTGGGTGATTTATACCAAATCCTAATCAGCAACAATTTATGTCAACGTTTGACTGAATCTGAAGTTTGGAGAAAATCCGTACATTAGTTTTTGAGATAGAGCAATAACGAAAATCGTGAAAATTCCTGCATAGCAGCGCCACCTATTGGGTGATTAACACCAAAACCTAATTAACAACAACTTGTGTCAACATACAACTAAATCTGAAGTTAGATGAAAATTCGTCCATTAGTTCCATTGATAGAGCTATTGAGGCAATTGTGAAAAAGGCAGCAGAGAAGCGCCACCTGTTGGGCGATTTACACCATCACATAATCAGTAGCAAGTCATATCAAGGACTAACTGAATCTGAAGTTTGATGAAAATCCGTGCGTTAGTTCTTAAGATAGAGCTATTGGGGAAATCATGTAAATCCTGCATAATTCATCATAACAGCGCCACCTGTTGGGCGATTTACACCAAAACGTAATCATCATCAATTCATATCAAGGACTAACTAAATCTGAAGTTTGATCGAAATCTGTGCATTAGTTCTTGAGATAGAGCTTTGCGAAAATCGTGAAAAATGCAGCATAGCAGCGCCACCTGTTGAGCGATTTACACCAAAAACTAATCAGCATCAATTTGTATTAGGGACTAACTGAATATCAATTTTTATTAAATTCCGTGCATTAGTTCTTGAGATAGTGCGCCCACAAAATTTGTGTCACATACACACAGACAGACAGACTCACAGAGTCACAGACAGACATTTTGTAAAAACATGTTTTCTGGAATATCTGACCCCTAAAACGTGTAAATCCGTCGAAAACCGGAATTCGGAAATTTTCATGAATCCAATACTTTCTTCTTGTAAAGATAGAAGAAAGTAAAAAATCGGCCGTGGATCATGCCAGGCCGAGCTGACGAAAAAATTAAACGGGCCTATAAGAAAATTAAGTATTTTTTGAAAGATCTTTTGTCTGTATTAAAACATCGAAACGCCATTCGATTACATAGTTTCTGAATAAGGGCACCTGTTATTTTTTTTGCGTTTCTGAAAAAAATGAATTCAGATATGTGTCAGAAAGTGGATCTTTTAGATTTCAGCGTTAATAAATTATGGAGAAATATTTTCAGAAATGTTTTTATTATACAGCTTAAAAAGTTATGATGTTTTTAAAGCTACTTTTTTCTTTTATTATAAATTATTATATTGTGTATTTTTTGTCATAATAACACGTAATCTAAAACGTACTGCAAAATTTTCCCATAAATATGTGTGCAGCATTCCTTAAAATAATCTTAATTGCGTATCTAAAAGAAAATTGGAATTTTATTTGCAGAAATTGAGTCGGGCTGGAAAGGGCCCGATTTAATTGACTTTGCACGGGCCGGGTCAGTCCTGTTTTCACTGATTTCTTTATAGGCTGGGACGGACCGAATCGAAGTTTTTTCTTTCACACTGTGCCGAAGCATAAAAATATGATCGCACAGACCTCTACTTCCAATGCATAGTTAATTTTGTTTTTTCTTTCTTCTGATAGTAAATTCTAACTCAACTGTCGTTTATTTTTATCTGACTTTGCAGATTCCGATTACGTGATATACCACGTTCAAGAAAAATGTTTGTTTATTGATGCGTATTATGAATAATCTTTGAGTACTTGAGAATGAGAATGTAGTTTAGGTATTTCATTCTGTCATGATTTAATTTATAAGCATCTAAAAGTAGTTTAACAGTTGAGCAGTATATTTTAGGAGTTTTGTTTTTGGTTGTATTATATGTGAAAGATAGGACGATAGGAGGGTAAAAATGGAAATAAATAAATGGCTGGAAAACATTTATTTTGTAAAAATCCCGTACTTGGATAAAATATATATACAGAACGCCGTTTTTTTTTCTTTTTTCTTTTGAAAGTAGGCTTTTTTTGCGCTCTGCCGAGAGATTTGGGAACCAAACTTCCTTCTGATGCAGCTTTTTTGTCTCATGTAAATTTCCTAGTTAACATTTTTGCCGTGAATTCCGCCATCCCGTCTCCCCTGCGCCTAAAGGAATTTATTTATTAGGGATGCAGAATCAATACTCCGCATCCCTAATACATAAATTCCTTTTATCAATAATTTTAATTTGTAGATTTCGCCTAATTCATGATTAAAAATCACTTTTACAGTTTGCAAGATATCGAGTAGAGAAGGAAGGGCGGCCGTAAGACTTTTAAGACGCTACTTCCCTCACGCAAAAGCACCCGCTCGCTAATGTTAATCCTATGGGTGAAATTTTTGAAATACCTAGTTTGCATTTCAATACATTTTAAATGATTTTTTTTTTTTTTTTTTTTTTTGCGTTAAATAGCTAATATCGATCTCCACAAAGGCCGCTTTTATTTTGCGATTTTGTTTGCTTTTTTCTTTTTTTAAATGAAGATATTTGAGACTTAAGAGAAAGATTTTATCTATTGAAAAAGATGACCGAGTGGAAGTTTAATTTGTGATGGGATAATAAATTAATCATGAAAAGACTTCCTTTCGGACGGAATTTAGATATCTTGTAATTAGTGAGGGGGTGGGGGGGGGGGGACTGCTCGGGGCACTAAAAACTATGAGAAGGAAAATACACAAAATTCTTGATTAAAATTTAAGTTTCTTTACAATATATCGACCGTAGGGCGCCGAAAAAAAAAAAGAAACGTAGATATTAAAGCCGCCCTTCCTTATAAGAACATTTATAATTTACGTAATTTTACCGTATGAAAAGCATTAAAAATAATGGAAGTACCTTCTCGATCTTTTCCGTGAAATAATCCGTTACTTTAGCACATCTGTTTGTGTATTTAGGCTAATATCAGACGAACGTCTTCTTGCACGGTTTTTTGCTTACGTATTACGTAAGCAAAAAAGCGTGCAAAAAGACGTTCGTCTGACATTAGCCTTTAATATATTCACGTTCATTTTCCCTTTTCCTATAATTTTGAATGACATTTTTAAAACTTAAGGTAACTTCTTCCTTTTTTTAGAAAAACGGGTTGATTTGACTACAGAATAAAAGTAAAAATTCTTTTTCTCGATTTTTTTATAGACTTCCTATAAGCTATCATGTGGTCAAAGATCAGAACAAATGGTCATAATACTATTTCACCAGAGCTGGTGAGATGAATCAATGACAAAGAATTTTTTGCTCCTGTTACCCCTTTAAATTTTGTTCAATGGAGGTCTAGTGACATACCATCACAGAGAAGAGAACAAAGAGAGTGGGAGGAAAAGGGGAGAATTACTCCAGACTTATCAATCTAAAAAGGAACGATAGTGGGGAATTTTTGAAAGTACAATACAAAGAAGGCAAGATTCTACCCTAGAAAAAAAAGAGGGCGGATTTCTACCTGGAAAAGGGGCAAGAAGGGCGGAATTTTTTTTGAAAAAGGCACGAGGGCGGGCCGCCCCGCCAAACCTCTCTAGAGTGATCCCTGCCCAAACAACAGTAAGATCTTAAATTTAAATGTATTTTTAGATGCGGATGAACTGTTAAGGGTCGGTGAAAAACTAAAATTTTCTAATTTGTCAGAAGCTCAGAAGCACCAAATACTTTTACCAAAGTCTCCCTATTTTACTGAACTCTTAATTGATTATTACCATAAAAAATTCCTACATTCAAGTACTCAGACAACTCTATCTTTATTAAGACAATTTTATTGGATACTATCTGGTCAAAGTCAAATAAAGAAAATTATAAATAGGTGTGTGACTTGTCTTCGAACAAAGGGCCAAACTCTTTAACAATTGATGGGTGACTTGCCCTGTGATAGAGTTATACCATCTAGACCGTTTGAGAAAACAGGCTATCTAGCAGGCCCTATTATAACAAAACCTAATTTAAAACGTTCAAAGATGACACTAAAATCATACATTGCTATATTTATTTGTTTTTCTACCAAAGCCGTTCATCTAGAAGTTGTTTCAGACTTGACCACAGAAGCATTTTTAGCCAGTTTGAGAAGATTCATTGCTCGAAGATCTAAACCCTGTGTCATATGAAGTGATAATGCCACAAATTTTAAGGGTACTTGTGCTCTTTTGAAATCCTTCTATCAAACCTGTTCTTCAGAAAAAATTCAGTGATTTAGTGCTGAAGAACGAATTCAATGGAATTTCATACCCTGAATCCCCACACTTCGGCAGATTATGAAAATAAAATATAAAAACCATGAAGTGAATCCTCTTGAAAATAACTAAATTCTCTATCTTAAATTTTGAAGAGCTGTCAACACTTGTGACGTAAATTGAGACAGTTATGAATTCACGTCTGTTGACCTCCTTGTCTGCAGATGTTAATGATCTAGAACCACTAACACCTGGTCACTTCCTCATTGGGGGCCCTCTTTTGAATGTTCCTGAAAATAATGCTATTTTAGATTCTTTACTTTTTTCTTCTAGGTGGACACTAGTTCAAAGATTAAAAATGCAATTCTGGAACCGCTGGAGCCGAGAATACTTAAATGAGCTGCAAGTCCGCAGTAAATGGAAAAAGTCATTGCCAAATCTTAAAGTTGGACAGCTCCTGCTATTGAAGGAAGGAAATGACAAGTTTGTAGATTGGAAACTAGCTCGAATTCTGAAAACTTATAAAGGTGATGATGGACATGTCCGTGTAATTGATCTCAAGACCTCTACAGGTATGTTACATCGAAATATCGGCAGAGTAGTACCTTTGCCATTTTATGATGATGAACAACCGTCCAACTCCGGGCGGGTTGTTCCGGCTAATTCTCCAAACAGCTAGTTAGCCAGCGCATGCTCTCTTTGAACTGAAACGAATTAATATTTTGTTGATGTTAGAATTCTTCAGATATGATGTGTCGAATGTAACTTCATATATTTTTATGTTCCGTTTTGTAATTAAATGTTTGTTTTGTGCCTTAAAGAATGTTGATTATTCATAAAATAAGATACACTGAACCACCGTTGACGCTAGATTTGTTTTGAAATGAATGTTTAGATTGAGTAGAAAAAGAAATCGAATAATTACAATGAAACACTTAAATTTATTCAAGCATTAAACAGAATAATAATAATAGTAAACAGAATAAATTTGCTTTAAAACGATAAAAGATACTATTAACAAAATATGGTTAGATGTGCCAGTAATGGACACCCTTCCAGTAATGGACACCCCTTGATGTTTTTAGTTCATAAAAAAATAACTAATAAATATTTAGCTTTAATTATTTTTTTTTATAATTCCCCCTTGTATGTTTTATAAAACTATGTTATTGTTTACACTTTTAATCAAACCAATCAGGAAGCAGAAAATAATGTTTTAAAGTTTTGCTGTTTTTCTGTGAAAATCTTAATGAAGAGGTTAAGAGCTGGCTTTGTTTAATTTATATATTATTTATTTTCTTGCAAAATTTGAATGTTTTTGTTTGAGTAGCAATAGAAAACTTTGAATTTTATATACTAATGGCTATTTACAAAATTTCATTTCTTTTAAAGGTTTTAAGATCCATTAGTCCATCCAGAAAGTCCATTACTGGGATGGTTAATTAGTCATTTTCCAGTAATGGACACCCCATGTAGACATTGCTAAAAATGAAATTTTAGTAATGTTTATAGTGCATAAAATACTTTGGCTTAACTGCAAACCTAAATAATCAAATTTGATTTTTAAATTATACTTACCAAAATGTAATAACACCAAAACTTTTATAAATAGCTGCTTTTAAGTTATTTTATGCGATTAATAAAATTTTGATATTTTATTTTATTATTATTTTTTTATGTAGTACATATATATACCTCCCATATTTTATAATCTGGCAATCAAACCAGCCAGGAAGCAGAAAATACTGTTTGAGCACTTTCAAAGAGGGGCTCATAGGGCTTAATTCCTCTCCGTTTAAATAAAAACAAGTTACAGAAGCTATTAAAAATCCATTTTCTGTCTTAAATGTTTCCTTATTAAAAAAATAAATAAAAATGTAATACTATTAATGAAAGTTATTTGTAATATTCATGAAACTAGTAAATCTGCAGATCATTGGCCTCAAACATCAGTTCTACAGTTTTATTTTGAAATTATTTTATTTAGTATTTAAAATATTCAACTCACAATATCATTTCTTTCATATTTGTAACAGAGTTTCCCCCAGGCAGTTTCAGGAGGGTGCTGCACCCTGCCTGCCCTTAGGTTTACAAAATAACATCCCTCTTGCCCCTCATTTAAAAAATTAGCTCCCTTGTTGCCCCCACCTGAAAAAAGTGCCTTTGCTCCTTTGTTTATTAAAAAAATTACTTGCATAGTAAAAATTGACTCATTGCTGTCTTTAAAATAGCGTCCTGTCTATTAAATATTAAAAAGTAGTTTTAAAAATCAAAAGAATGCCTTTAAAAATTTCAAGAAATGCCCTTAAGAATCCAAAACATGTCCTTCAGAATCCAAAAGCAGCACCCTGCCCTTTTTTAAACCTGGGGGAAACTCTGTTTGTAATATTGATTATTATAAATGATATATCAAGTAATCTCTGGAAGATTGTTAAAAATAGTGACACAAAACTAAACATTAATATTCCAAAACTTTTTTTTTTAATTACCTTTTAAATCCACCACTGTTTCAATAATTTGATAGCTGTAATTGTCTGATATTTAGTATTTTAAACTATCCATCTAAAATAATTAAATCATCGATCTTCTGATAATTACAATAATTGATGCAAACAGTAAATGATTATCACAAATATTTTATTAATTACTGGTATCCTAATTGTTAAATTTATTTAAAAATAACTATTTTGTTTCATTAGTATGTATTCATTAAATTCTGGTTCTAAATACAGTCATAAAAATAATTATATTTATTACTTTTTATGGGGTGTCCATTACTGGAACAGAGGGTGTCCACTACTGGGCCAGAGGGTGTCCATTACTGGGCTTTTGATATATTTCTGTTATTTAAAATTAAATTTCTATTCATATGAGGAAATGAGGCTATAAGAATGGTTAAATATTGTTGATAGATTAATATAATATTGAAAAAACTGGAATATAATAATTATAACTATTAATAAAAAAATATTTTTTAAAGAAATTCCTTAAGGGTGTCCATTACTGGCACATCTACCCTATACTGTCAAATGCTCTGCTTTTTCTTCTCTTTCTTAGACTTGTGACGTACAATTATGTTGAATGTATAGAAGTAAAAACATCACTTTTAATATAGCCAAAATTAGGATAGAATACAAATTTATAACAAACCATTTGATTGAATGCTTATTTATAAACTTGCTGATTCATAAATTACATTGTCACATTCAATTAAAATTCAAGGTTATAAATGAAAGAAATATGTTACTATTTATCCTTATTATTTTTTAAACATAACTTTTAAAATTGCATTATTGAACATAAGGGTGCATATTCACAATATGCATGAACAGAGACAACAAGAAATGACTTATTATATTTAACATCCAAAAATTATTGAACTAACTCATTAATTATTACACACCTGGAGTAATAGAGCTCAAATATTGAAATATTTTACAGACTGCCGCAATGACACAAAGTTATTAAAGCCACGTCTGTCCAACAAATCGTCAACATTAGAAAGAGTGAGTTTGAAGTAGAAGTTATTTATTTGTAAACAAGAACAACGGAGTTTAGCAGAAATCGGTTGCATTGCAAAACCTTCGCAAAGGCAAAACTTGACGTCATAATCAAAATATGTAGTCAACGGCTCTTAACTGATTGGTCAATTTTCTTAATTGCGTTGCACAAATGAAGGGATGATATTATTTGCGAAAATCTAATTGGATCTCTGCCAGTGTTATGAAATGACATTGGTGTTTCTTCGGTCATTATTTGAATTATATGTCCTTTTATAATAACAGTTTTAAAACATGTATTTCACAAATGAAAAATTATTTTATTAATATTAATCTACAGATGTTTCTTTAAAAATTTTGAGAGTTTATTTGTTTTTTGCTTCCGACTAATGGCCTCATTCCGAAACTGAACTGTTTTTTCAGATGACTGTGTTTGTTTATTATAAAAATCATGTACTTAGTTATTTGAAGTATGCTATTTACTATTTTTGTTTCTAATTTTTGAAAATCGAAAACTATTGTGCATTTGTTTATACTGATTTTCATTTTGTAAATGGATTTTTTATGATTTGAAATATGTTTTAGCAGATATTAAAACATATTCCATTTCTTCATGGAATTTAGTCGTCTAATGGTTTTATTAAATTAAAATGTGGCAGTGTTAAGTGTAATGGTTGTTTTCAGAACTTTTTGAAAATTCTTATATTCATCGCGAACGAAATTTTGTGAACGCCCTAAAATAATTTTAAAATGAACTTATACAGAGTTTAATTGCCATTGTTTAACTTATTATTATTTTCAAATTATGTAATTCTATTTGTTTTTTGAACTACTCAAACTTCTGGCACTTTACAAATGTCTGCCGTGACGGATGTTTATTACAATAATATGTATTCCCAGTGTCCTTTATATAATTAATTATTTACTTTCTCTGTTGTTAAAAAAACAAACAATTGTGGTTAAGTTTCGTCCCGATTATTGATTTATGTAAATAATATAGTCATAGTAATATATTAATATAGTATTATAGTAGCCTTTCATAATAATTGTGCTTCAGTAATATATTGCATGTTATTTTAGAAAATAATGTATAAATGTCATCATTGCATTGTGATTTATAAAGAGAAATAAACAGGTCGCTAAACTTGTCAACCAGCAATAGGTAGCCGACCTGCAACAAGAGTGATGCAGGCGCTGTCCTTGCACCAGGTGCTTCTTAGTGCATAGTGCGCTTCTTTGGCACCTTCATTTTGCAGAAATATCACTTAACAGAATTTTACTGTTGATTTTTTTGGCAAATCATTAGATTGCAAATAGCACACAGGAAATGTTTCTTCGCAACTTATAAAACCTGTACCTGCTCAAAAGTGTATGGTACAGACAATAAAACTTTTTTATATATAGTAGTATATAGGGTAGATGTGCCAGTAATGGACACCCCTTGATGTTTTTCATTCCTAAAAAATATCTAATAAATATTTAGCTTTATTTTTTTTATTCCCCCTTGCATGGTTTATAAAACTGGGTTATTATTGACATTTTTAATCAAACCAATAAGGAAGCAGAAAATAATGTTACAAAGTTTCGCTGTTTTTCTGTGAAAATCTCAATGAAGAGGCTAAGAGCTGGCTTCGTTTAATTAATTTATATATTCTTTATTTTCTTGCAAAATTTGAATGTTTTTGTTTGAGTAGCAATAGAAAACTTAGAATTTTATATACCAACGGCCATTTACAAAATTTCATTTATTTCTAAAGTTTTAAGAAGGGGGGGGTGTCCATTACTGGGATGGTTAATTAGTCATTTTCCAGTAATGGACACCCCATGTAGACACTGCTAAAAATACAATTTCAGTAATGTTTACTTACTAAAATGTAATAACACCAAAACTTTTATAAATAACTGCTTTTAAGTTATTTTATGTGATTAATAAAATTTCAATATTTTATTCTTTTTTCTTTTCTTTTTTTTTTAAATGTATATTATACCTTGTATATTTTATAATCTTGCAATCAAACTAGCCAGGAAATAGAAAAGATTGTTTAAGGGTGCGATCAAAGAGGGGCTCATAGGGCTTAATCCCTCTCTGTTTAAATAAAAACAATTAAGTTACAGGAGCTATTAAAAATCTGTTTTCTGTCTTAAATGTTTTTTTATTCACCTCTGACAAAAAAAAAAAAAAAAGAATACTATTAATGAAAGTTATAGGTAATGTTCATGAAACTAGAAAATCTGCAGATCAATAGCCTCAAATATCAGTTCTACGGTTTTATTTTGAAATTATTTTATTTAGTATTTAAAATATTCAACTCACAATATCATTTATTTCATATAGTTATATTAATTATTAAAAATGATATATCAAGTAATCTCTGGAAGATTGTTAAAAATAGTGAGACAAAACTAAACACTAATATTTTAAAACTTTTTTTAAAATTATCTTTTAAATCCCCACTGTTTCAATAATTTGATAGCTGTAATTGCCGATATTTAATATTTAAAAAAACTATCCATCTAAAATAATTAAAACATCGATCTTCTGATAATTATGGTGTTATTACATGAGGAGTCAAAGACGTTTGAAATCCCAGAAGTCTAGCGACAACAGCCGCCTCACGGCCCGTCTTTTTCAAGCGTTTCATTGGCTGTTCCGGAAAAGGCTTTTCTATTATCAGATTTCCAACCATTTGATTGCCTGTTACTGGCAAGTCGCTTTGATCTCGGGCGTCAAAGACGCCCGACAGAAAAAAGACGCTCGCTTTCCAAGCGACTCCCCTGGAGCCATAGGAATAACATGGAGACGCCTGGAATCTGAAGTGTCTTTGACCCCTCGTGCAATAACACCATTACAATAATTGATGCAAACAGTAAATGATTATCACAAATATTTTATTAATTACGTTATTGGTATCCTAATTGTTAAATTTATTTGAAAATAACTATTTTGTTTCATTAGTATGTATTCATTAAATTCCGGCTCTAAATACAGTCATAAAAACAATTTATTACTTTTTATGGGGTGTCCATTACTGGGTTTTTGGGTGTTTTGATATATTTCTGTTATTTAAAATTAAATTTTGATTCATATTGGGAAATGAGACTATAAGAATGGTTAAATATTGTTGATAGATTAATATAATATTGAAAAAACTAGAATATAATAATTATAACTATTAATAAAAAAATAATTTTAAAAGAAATTCCTTAACCCCCTCACTGACAAGCCCGTGTTAATATGTTCACTAAGCTCCAGGTTTCACTGCAATGCAAGCAATATTTAAAGTAATATAATTCTGTTGATTTAATGTATTTTTAATACTTTGAACAATGATTAATACGTCCAAGGATTGCATTCATATTCGTTATTAAATTTTTTTATAAAATTCTCAAAGAATCATTTTTTTTTTAGCATTTAAAACAAAATGCAGAGAAAACAACATTACAATTTTGCCCTTTTTCAAAACAGTCGGAGGGTTAAGGGTGTCCATTACTGGCACATCTACCCTATATATAGGGTAGATGTGCCAGTAATGGACACCCTTCCAGTAATGGACACCCCTTGATGTTTTTGGTTCATAAAAAAATAACTAATAAATATTTAGCTTTAATTATTTTTTTTATAACTCCCCCTTGTATGTTTTATAAAACTATGTTATTGTTGACACTTTTAATCAAACCAATCAGGAAGCAGAAAATAATGTCTCAAAGTTTTGCTGTTTTTCTGTGAAAATCTTAATGAAGAGGTTAAGAGCTGGCTTCGTTTAATTAATTTATATATTATTTATTTTCTTACAAAATTTGAATGTTTTTGTTTGAGTAGCAATAGAAAACTTTGAATTTTATATACTAATGGCTATTTACAAAATTTCATTTCTTTTTAAGGTTTTAAGAGGGGGCGTCCATTACTGGGATGGTTAATTTGTCATTTTCCAGTAATGGACACCCCATGTAGACATTGCTAAAAATGCAATTTTAGTAATGTTTATAGTGCATAAAATACTTTGGCTTAACTGCAAACCTAAATAATCAAATTTAATTTTTAAATTATACTTACAAAAATGTAATAACACCAAAACTTTTATAAATAGCTGCTTTTAAGTTATTTTATGTGATTAATAAAATTTTGATATTTTATTTTATTTATTATTTTTTTTTGTGTAGTACATATATATACCTCACATATTTTATAATCTGGCAATCAAACCAGCCAGGAAGCAGAAAATACTGTTTAAGAGAGGCGTCAAAGAGGGGCTCATAGGGCTTAATCCCTCTCCGTTTAAATAAAAACAATTAAGTTGCAGAAGCTATTAAAAATTCATTTTCTGTCTTAAATGTTTCCTTATTAAAAAAATAAATAAAAATGTAATACTATTAATGAAAGTTATAGGTAATATTCATGAAACTAGTAAATCTGAAGATCAGTGGCCTCAAACATCAGTTCTACAGTTTTATTTTGAAATTATTTTATTTAGTATTTAAAATATTCAACTCACAATATCATTTCTTTCATATTTGTAATATTAATTATTATAAATGATATATCAAGTAATCTCTAGAAGATTGTTAAAAATAGTGACACAAAACTAAACATTAATATTCCAAAACTTTTTTTTTATTACCTTTTAAATCCACCACTGTTTCAATAATTTGATAGCTGTTATTGTCTGATATTTAGTATTTTAAACTATCCATCTAAAATAATTAAAACATCGGTCTTCTGATAATTACAATAATTGATGCAAACAGTAAATGATTATCACAAATATTTTATTAATTACTGGTATCCTAATTTTAAATTTATTTAAAAATAACTATTTTGTTTCATTAGTATGTATTCATTAAATTCTGGTTCTAAATACAGTCATAAAAACAATTATATTCATTACTTTTTATGGGGTGTCCATTACTGGAACAGAGGGTGTCTACTACTGGGCCAGAGGGTGTCCATTACTGGGCTTTTGGGTGTTTTGGTATATTTCTGTTATTTAAAATTAAATTGCTATTCACATGAGGAAATGAGGCTATAAGAATGGTTAAATATTGTTGATAGATTAATATAATATTGAAAAAACTGGAATATAATAATTATAACTATTAATAAAAAAATAATTTTTACAGAAATTCCTTAAGGGTGTCCATTACTGGCACATCTACCCTATATATATATTTCATAACAGTACAATGCAGATAGCAGATGCAATGGTATATTTCTAAAAATACTTTCATAATAATAGAAAATATTAATATTAAAATAATCATAAATGAAATGTGAAAAAATATATTAAATGAAATTGCTCATTAATCTGTAAAAATATATATATATTGTTGGAATTTCTATATAACATATGATTAATTTGTTAAAAATTGTATGCAAATTTCTTTTCTTAATTAAAAAGTCAGAATAAATATTATAATTAGAGCACCAAAATTCAATAATATAGTTAAACTCTGTATAGAAATGGAAATAATATATTTTTGCATTCTTTAATTTTTAAGATTTTTACTTTATCCATTGTAGGTAGCATTCTGAGTCTTCTAATACTATATATATTCACAATCTACCTAATATCCAAACTTCCTAATGTAATAAAACATCAGCAGATCTTTATAATTTAGTATCTAAAACACAATAATTTTTATATTTCAAAATCAGTGTCTTAATTCCTTCTCCCCACTCCAAAATAAATAAATGAAAAATAAAATAAAAAGAAATTTCTTGGTAAAACCATATTAACCAAACTTGCTTCAGAATTAAATTGCCATAGAGTACAGTTTACCAAATTGGTTTTGAACAAATTTAACCTTATTTTCATCAAAATATCACATCTGCTCACAGCATTTGTCGATGGAACATTTGGGCGATTCCGTGGAGAGTGTCACACACGTAACGCAGGCTTTAATTTGCATTTATTCAATTATTTATTAAATTTTAATGTTAATTCTCATTTTAAGTGGTATGGTAAATAAGTTATTACCATATTTTTAAATTTAAATGTGTAACAATAAAACTTACAGAAGTATATCATTTAATTTCATTACTCAAAATGTGCTTTTTCCCTGTGCTATTGCCATATCCATAACTTGTAAAATTATTACTATTAGTAATATCCCAAAAAATTAAATAAATTAAAAAAGATCTTTAAAAATTTCATACATCGAAACCCATTATATAGATTTATGGGATATTCATCATAAATGCCCATTAATATGGATCATTCATCTGTAGGTAAATTCGATTGGGTATCTTAGGTACAGATGATTTCTTTTTTTAACAGACATAAAATTCATGTTTTGAATTTACAGGAAAGCGTATGTAAGCTGAAAAGCTTCTGTTCTTTTCTTGTAATGACTGACGGAGAAAATCTATTGTTTCTTACCCCTTTAAACACTCTACGTCAGACATAGATTTATGTGACTGAACACCGTAGTATAACTAACTTATCTGAATTTCAATATTTCTTTAAGCCTTCTATAAATATGCATTTCTGTAGTACTGTTAATTTTTTTAAATGAATATTTGACAGCTTGGATTTCTGTATAATTTTCTTGGCAATTACTTTTAAAACGTTATGTTTTCACATCTCGGAAATATGTAATATCAGATTAAAAATGTGAACTTTCCTTTTTCAGATTAAAAAAATGTCCCTTAAAAAATTATATGTTGCAAAGTGCATGAAAGATTTGGAGTCTGAAACTGAGCTTAAACAAAATATAAAGACTAAGTCAACTAATCTGTAAGTATTAATATCTTTTTTTCTGAACGCATTTGTACTGAAATTGTATTTTTGCATAATTTTGTGTGTAACTCTTCATTTTGATACCTATATATTGTCAAATAAACTGTTTCAGTTTTTTTAGTTTTAATCTTATAAACCTCAATTCCTGACCATCAAGCAAATGATGGTACTAAACCTAAAATTTGTTTATTTTATTTTTTATTATTATTTACCTTGTTCAGTTTTAAGCACAGTTCTGAAATACCTTTCTTTCTTTCCATTTTTTATTCTATGGAATTTTTTATTAAAATGTATAATTTTTTTTTTATAACTTATAAATAATATCTTGAATGTCTAATCTGCCAAATGTATTGTGCACAGTTAAAAATTGGTAGATTACATTTCAAAATGGTTTTTCATTGTAACAAATAAAAACTTCGTCAAAGCCATACTTAAAAATTTAGTCAGTTGCAGTGGTGGCTCGTTATATTTAAAGGAGGATTCACAATCACAGTATAAGAATTATGAAAATAAAATTTGCAGGTAGGGCGTAAAACATAGATTAAAATACATTTGTGCAGTATTGAATTCAGAATCATTTTTTTCTATATGGAATTTTGCTGTTCCAGGAAGGAGAATAAGGATTTTTGGGAGGAGGAGAGAGTCAATGGGGGATTTCCCCCAGGCATCCCTTGGATTCATCACTTCGTTTTTGTTTTCCCAATTTAAAAAAATTGCAACTAAAATAAACAGAAATGTATCTGTACATAGAAATTTTGTAATTAATAAAAGACATAGAAAACGAAACAGCCTGTTTTATTAATTTACATCCACAAATTATTGACACTTGTTATATAAAACAGGACTAAATATTGTTTTGAAATCTCTAGTTTTAATTTTCGTCACTTGGAGAAGATTTAGAAAAGATGCTAGCTTATTCAATTTAATTTCAATCTTTCCGTTTCTTTAATTCCAAAATATTGATTTTACTAGCTTCCATTTTAACTGTTTGTAACTCTTCCTGCACATAATAATAAAAGTAAGAACAATATAAACAAGAAGATAAATAATTAGTAAAAAAACATGTAACTTAGTATTGAAATCTCAGGAAAAATCAAACAGACAAGAATATTTTCATCAAAGATGCATGCTACCACATGTTAGAGGTTGTGTGAAAGGAACGCTCTGAACAAGGCACTATTGCGCTGACTTTCGTCTTCCCATTTCCGTCTGCATAAGCTGAGTTTGAAGGGCATTTCTCCCCTTGCACGTGCGATCAAGAAAACACTGGGCATGCGGCATTGAAAACTTTTGAATTTTCTTCAGTAACGATCTATTATGGACCTATCTAAAAAAGTGGAGGGCAGGGCATGAGTGAATTATACTCGTATTGGAGATCGACAAAAAATTAGAAACTTTTTTATAATTATTTAATTTAATTTGTTAAGTTATTTCTTCAAATTTCTTTGGGTATTCATGTGCACCAATGGAAGAACTGCCACTGGTCAGTTGGAAATTCAAAAGTCGTCTCTAGATGCAACAAAAAACGTATCATACATATAAAAAATAATTTTTTAAGAAGTCATCTATTGAGCTTTTACAATAATATCAGAATAAATAATTTTTTAATTTTTCTTCATTGATGATCATACGCCAATTACTGTATTTTTCTGTGGATTAACTGTTAAATAACCTCAAAAATTTTAAGTGCAGATTATCTGCTGAAATTCTTTTTTAGCAAAAGTTCGTCAGATATCCAGTTTTTCTATTTATTGATTTGATTTCATTTGGCTTTGAGGTAGGTGCTACAGCCAAGTGCCGGCATGACCTCAAATGATCACAGAAACCAAGGCAGAGATAGATACAAGAAACACAGCAAAAGACACCATTCAAGCAGGAGAAAAGCATCAAACCCAGAGACAACGACCACAAGCTTTAACAACAGAGAGGGAAACCACTCACAGAAACTCACGGAGTAAAACTACAGTGCCTAGTAAACCAGTACCAAAACCATAAAGTCACTTACATAACATGCAGCAGGAAACACACCAACCAGCACGAAAAACGTACCAACAAAACAAAACACAACCCGGCAGCACAAGAGAAGACAATTAAAACCGTCCGCTCCCGAGGAAGAGTCTAAGGAAAAGGTGAAAACAGCAATAGTTAGAGTTCAGACAGTCCCAGAAATCGACCCAGTCATCAAGAGAAAAGCCAGCCGCAGACATCGCATCCCGAAGGATAGACCTTTCCGCATCAAAAACCCAACAGCTGAAAATATAATGGAACTCTGTCCCAACATCCGTGAGACATAAAGAGCAAGTGGGAGAAATGTTCTGCTTGAAGGTGTGCAGCCGTTTATCAGTTATAGCAGTTTGCATCCGAAAGCGAGCAATGAAAATGTCCTCTCTTCTGTTCCTCGTCCACCGATAGATGCTTGACCCCAGAAACGGCGAGTCTACAGCATATTTGCTGCTGTTCCACCAGAGCTTGAAGCTTGCATCGAGACGATCCCTTAATTGCTTTTTTAGATCTTCTGGAGCAATTCCACTGTAAGCATTAACAGCAAAGGGACCACTGTTGGCTAGTCTATCAGCCCTCTCATTTGGTGCAATTCCAGCATGGCCCGGGACCCAAATTAGCGTGAGATTCGCAAAGTTCTTCTGGACATGGACCAGTGTTTGAAAAAGATGCAGGATAACAGTAGGAGATTTGTAATTTACATGCTTAAAGGCTTCCAGAGTAGACTTGCTGTCCGTTAACACAATGTAATTTTCATTATGAAGAAGGAAGCTTTGAAAGGCAAGATGTATGGCTAAGACCTCAGCCGTAAAGACAGAATTCGGATCGTTAACCAAATGGGCCCTAGAAGAATTCTCAGTGATATTGATTGCAGCAATGGAGGTCTTGAAGTCATTCTTCGATGTATCTGTCTCAATGATGCTGTAGCTACCACGTTGCTGAAGATCATGCATGTAAAGATTAAAACAGTGGCTGATAGTAGTAGGAGGGAGATGCTTTGTTTGGAATGGGAGTTGATCAGTAATGATATCACAATAATCATTTATAATACCCGCAGGCCAAAAAGAGGTAATTAACATTGACGGCATCACCAGAGTGGAATCCGTAGACCAAGAAAAATTACCCGGGAAAATATTCAGGGGAGGCCTGTTGAAATTGGCAGCTGCGGTGCAACGAATATAAAAAAAATCGGTCAAATAGGTACGCCGAAATCTGAGAGGAACTTGATTGGCCTCTTTATACAACTTGAAAATGGGCGTCCACCTCGGCAGACCAGTAGCAAAACGCACGGCGGCATTGTACAGAACATCCACTTTCTTCAGAGATGATTGGGCAGCAGTGCCATAGACCGGGCAAGCATAATCGAGCACCCCGCGGATGATGGAATTCACCAGAGGAATCAAATTTGTAGTTTTCACCCCCCAATGAGGGCTGGCAACTGCTCTCAGCAGATTCAAACGTTTGGTACATTTCCTGCAGATGTACTCAATGTGCTCGTTAAAGGAGAGGTTGTAAGTAAAGATGACAGCCAGAATTTTCACAGAAGAATGCCATGGGATATCTGAGCCATGGAGCGTAAGGTTGAGAGGGGGTGGATACTGTGACGCGAAAAAGAAATAGCAGCGCACTTGTCAGGGCGAAGCTCAAGTTTCCAGTAACAGCACCAAGAATAAATCCTATTTAAAATATCTTGCAGCTTGGAGAAGGCCGTTTCAAAGAGAGCATCCGAAACATAGAGTAGAATATCATCAGCATAGATGACCATTTGGACCCCGGAGTCGACAGCATCAAACATGTCCCATAGGAAGATCATAAATAGGATGGGCGACAGGACACTACCCTGAGGGACCCCACGAAAAGACCTCACTGGGCGGGAGAAGACACCCCTCCACTTAACCTTGATCCATCTACAGTCAATCCACTTAGAGATCCAGAGTGCAGTTCTGCCAGCAATACCAACGCTGACCATTTTATGGATGAAGCCATCACGCCAGATAGAGTCATAGACAGCATGAATATCAAGTTTGAGAGCAATAATGAAATTTTTTGTTTTTCCTGGCTTGGCTGATGTCAGAATGGAACAGTTTAAGGGCTTTTGTGCAATCACAGTTGGGAAGAAAACCAAAGTGCCTATCCTGGAAGATCCGATTGGGTATAACCCAGTCCAGAATTCTCTTAAGCAGAATCTTTTCCATGATTTTGCATCCCACAGCAGTGAGGGCAATGGGGTGATAGCTGCTTGGGGCTGTCTTCAGCTTGCCAGGTTTCCAGATCGGCAATATCACAGCAGATCTCCAGGTATCTGGGACAATCCCGGAAGCAAAACTTTCATTGAGAAGCCGGAGGAAACTCACTTTGTTCGCAACAGAAAGAGCTTTATACACCTTAGCTGGAATACCATCTTCCCCTGGGGTAGTA
Source organism: Maratus speciosus (assembly GCA_963932465.1). Taxonomy (NCBI): domain Eukaryota; kingdom Metazoa; phylum Arthropoda; class Arachnida; order Araneae; family Salticidae; genus Maratus; species Maratus speciosus. Next base: position 316,285,624 of record OZ010788.1, on the reverse strand, counting down.
TTTTTTAATTGTTGGATCGCGATTTGAAGCTCTTCTAACGTGATTAACTTATTTCACCGATCCTCAGTGGTGTTAAGATCATATGGGATACCCTCGAGCTCATCAGCATTGCCAAACAGATCCGCAAAGGTATTAGCTTGTTCCATCCTATCCATGATGTCCCCATCTTCAACAGTCAGGAGGAGATTGGACTTCGCAGTGCTCCTATTACCAATGGCCTTGATGATACGGTACATGGACCAAGAGTCCACCAAACCACACATGTTATCCCAATAGTTACGAGCCTGGCACTTCATGTATCTCTTAAGTTTGGCAGCAAACCTTTTATAAGCTTTCCAGAAGTCCCTGGACAAAAAGGTTTTCGCAAGTGTCAGGAACTTACGTTTCTGTCCAAGCAGCCAAGAACAGTGGGAGTCCCACCTAGGAGGATTATCACGATGCTCCACTCTATAACTGAAAGAGTTCCTAGAAATCACAGCCCGAAAGCTATTATGGAGGTCGTCAATAGAATCGATGGTGCGACCCTCAAGAACTTGGTTGAAGCAGGGCACCACCGCATTCCAATCGATGGAAGTATGAACAGAGGAAGACGTGAAGCAATTAATCGTGTGGATAATGGGCCGGTGGTCCGAATCAAAAGGATCAGGATGGACGAAGGAATCAGTACGCCGAAAAAGATCCGGACTAGAAAAAGAGAGATCAATAAGTGACTACGAACCGGAATGAGAGACATGGGTGTGTTGAGTGGTGTTCAAGATGCAGACATTGTTATTGATCAGCCACCAAAAAGTATCTTCAGCGCCTGGGGAGTTGCAGGACCCGCCCCAAGCATGGTGCTTTTGATTGAAATCACCAAGAATGAAAAATGGATATTTTAGAGACTTTAAAAGACATTGGAGCCAGGCTTCACTAACCCTACCCTCGGGAGCATAAACGTTAACAAAAGTCACCCAGTGACGGTTTAAATAGACATTAACCCCCAGGGCCTCCACATCCTGAGGTGTGGGAAGGTTCAGAAAAATCTGAGCAGACGTAAGATTACGACTGACAGCGGTGATAAGACCACCACCCCTGCCGGGTCTGTCACACCGGTAAACCACCTTACCAGGAAGAGCAAACAAATCCTCCCCGTTAAGAAAGGATTCCTGAAAAACAAAGATGTCAGCCAACGAGAAGGGGGTGCAATGCAGCCAACGGGATTTGTTTCTAATCCCCCGGGCATTCCACTGGATCACCGAAAATGAACCAGATGAACGAGCCGTAAAGATAAAAATGAAGAGAAAAAGAAAACCATATAAAAAACAGCAACCCCAGAGACAGCACAGCAAACAAACGATGCACTGGGGGGGGGGGGGGAATAACAACGAAGAGAGCAAAAAAAAAACCAGCAAAGGCACAACAGTAAAACATGGGGGAAAACTGAACAAACAAGAGAACCAGAAGAAAAAGCACTAACCTTCATGCATCCTACTACCGGGAGGCACAGTCTCGATTTCCGGTGCCGGAAAAACAGAAGTACTATCAAGGTTACTTGAGGACTGCATACCAGAGGAGTCTAAGGGTGGGGCAGAAAGTAAATTCAGAGCACATGCTGAATTGCTAGGGCTATATAGAGTCTGTTTGATAGGCATATTAATGGGCGGAACCAAGTTTGCCAGCTTTATTGTTTTTTTACTTTGAGTTATGATCAGCAGGAGATTGCACATTTTCTTTTGGAGTACTAGTAGACTGAGAGGCTTCGGCATGTACTGACGAAAGTGAGTTTACCACCCCCTCCACTGCCTGCAAGAAAAATTATGCCTGCTATCGCATGGCTACAAGGAAGCACTTCTGGGTACCAGGGGCGTAGCCACATATATTTTTTCGAGGAGGGGGGGGGGAGAATTCGAAAATTTCCCAACTTGAAACAAATTGCTCCAATTTTCGACTAAAATGATATGCACAGCATGTGTAATAATTATAATGATACTTTTGCATAAAAAATTCCTTTCCAAAGAAAAATTCTGAAACTGAAAACATAAAAATTCTAATTATGGGTTTGTTTACTAAAAAAAAAAATAAATACGCTTTTTACTTTCTTCTATCTTTACAAGAAGAAAGTATTGGATTCGTAAAAAAATTCGACTTCCGATTTTAGACTGATTTATGCGTTTTAGTAAGTCCTGAACACGATTCGACTGTTTTTAGAAAATATCTATCTGTCTATATGTGATAGAAATTTTGTGGGCGCTCTAATACAAGAACTAATGCACGAAATTTAATAAAACTTTAGAGATTCACTTATACAGTCGAACCTCGTTAACGCAAACACCCAAGGGGAAACTTTTTTTGTTCATATTAAAAGTAGTTTGTGTTATCAGAACTTAACTACATTACATACAACTGGACGAGGCAATCGGAAACAGTTCGTGTTAACGAGGTTTGACTGTACCTTGATAAAAATTGGTGCTGATTTGTTTTTGATGTAAATCGTCTAACAGGTGGCACTGCTATGTGGCATTTTTCACGATTTACATTATTTTAGCGATAATTATATCTCAAAAACTATTGCATGGAATTTGATCAAACGTCATATTCTGTTAAACCTTGACATAATTTGATGCAGATTAGCTTTTTATGTATATCATATAGCAGGTGGCGCTGCTATGCAGCATTTTTCACGATTTTGCGATAGCTGTATCTCAAAAACTAATGCACGGAATTTAGTCAAACTTCATATTCCACATAAATAGATCCTTATTAGGCTTGGGTCTATACTGCCCAAAGCTATCACTTTTGTGCACTTTGAGTAAGGAATTTTGGTTGCATACATCTAAGAGGCTGGGTGCCAAAATTCAATGATTTGTTTGAAAAATGCTATGCTTATATCTCCTTTTTAAATGCACACAATTCAACAAATCTATACCTTTAGAGTTTGTTATTATAGGCAAAGAATTGTCATTTAATTTTGGCACTGTGATTGCAAATTTTGAGACAATAACATGTATGGAGTAGAAGAAAATTTTGGGATTGGCACATCCGACTAGTTTTCACTTAATATTATTTCTTGTGGTCTTCAAAGAAGCCCACCTGTTCATAACATCGCTTAGTTTAATAAAATTCCCTATTTCACTGTCTTATTTTAAAAGCATTAGGCTGTCAAGTCTGTCATCCCTCATTGTAGCTTGCAATATATATTTTTAAAATTTTTATTTGACTAAAGATTCTTTCATAAGATGCAACGCCATTAAGATAAGCTGCTGTGAATGTTAAGGTACGAGTATATAGTTTGACGGCGTGACCCAAATAATCTTTGAATTTCATGGCATGAGTAAAAGGTTTGTTAAGTGAGTTGGGATTTGGTTTATTTCTATTTGACTCTGCAAGTCATGTACATCCGGTTTCTCATATCCAGGTGGAAACATTATTAACTTTTCCCTTGCACAATTGTAATTTAAATATGGAATGCATTGCTGCAATATTCTCTTGATATAGGGAACATTGTCATTTAAGCCCATTACTAAATTTCCGAAATTTTCTTGTATTTCTTGTAATTCTTCACTGTAAAACTTATGTGTATCAATGTCCATTGCTGTGCTATTATTTTTATCTATTGCCTTTGGTGAAACCGTTTTCCTACGGTGCTTTCGGAACTCAGCTTCTCCAGTCACATCCTAATATTCATAATTGTTTGTGAACTTGTCTGTAAGGAAATCTTTATTTCTTCAAAATTTTATTCCAGTGCAACATGTCAGTGTTACAGTGCATGTTGATTTTTTCTTCAGTTGATGGACTGCTTTCATGATCATATTTCTGTTCCAAATTAAAATCGTCCATTTTTTTACCTTTTCATCCTCGAATGGATTTTTAGATGCTCCAAAATCTTGCACGAAAACTCTTTTCCTATTATGAAGGGTTTCTTCGTCCTGAGATTTATAGTAACTTTTTAGAACAGCTTTAAACACAGAACACTGGATTTTGGTTTAAAATTTTATAAACACATATAAATATAAACGAACAGGACTGATATATATTTCCGCACACAAATAAAAGTAAAATGTGACAAATTTATCTAAACTAACCACTTCTTATATCCGCATTTGCTCATATAACGCTTTTTACTTGATAGCAAAGGGTTAACTAATTTTTGCGGCCAAAAATCACGAGAATTAGTAAAATATTGTCCAAAAATCACTAAATTAGTCAAAAAAGAACTCATCAAATCTTGAAAACTCATGAAAACTCATCAAATCTTCTTGCCCATAGCTGTGTTTCAAGTAGGTTGCTACATTCCGTTCTGTTGTGCTACAAGTGATCTCCAATTTTCAAAAGAAGCTGCAATTCCTTTGGATTAAAATAGCTGGATTCTCTTTTGGGAGGAGAAGAGGAGGTAGGGTGAAATTTTTGAGAAAGGAACAAAGTTTTGGAGGAAATAAAGGAACTGGTTAGTCAGTTATTGATGGACAGGAGTAGAGAAATTTAGGTCTGGTAGATGTACAATATTTTTGTAGAACTGAAAAATACAATGATAGATTGAGTGTGGCTGATTTCTTTTGATAATTTAGCCATGGGGGGGGGAGGCTCTCCCCCCCCCCCATGGCAACGCCCCTGCTGGATACGTTGGAAGAAAAGTTCAAGTGTTTGTTCCAGGTCTACTTTGGTGACATACAGAGGATTGACGGCAGGTTCAGGAGGTTTAACAGCTTTGGCATACTTTTTTGGTTTCTCGTTCTTAGCATATCTTCTACGCGCTTCAGTAATTGACAGGTGGTTGTCAGACTTAAATCTTAAAAAGTCCATCTCCTTGGAGCGGGCCGGACACTGTGGATCTGATGCCATATGCGCATTAGGGTGGAACTTAAGTATAGGGTAAAAAAGAAAACTTTTTTGTTTTAATATGTAATAGTGAAAACTTTTCCTTTTTGGATGACTAAACATTTGGCTGAAAAGGTTTTTTTTAAATTAATTTGTTTTCCGGTTCCTCAAGGACATCAAAGTTTTAAAATTTCAGTATAAAGTAACTTAAAGTAAACAACATAGCTGTTAGCTCATATCTTCTTATATTAAGCAGATACTACCCACAAATCACTAAGAGGAGATTGCTAAATATCGACTTCCACACTCGTTATCTCCCTTTGTTATGGATTAATTCAATTGTATATTCAACGTACTGGCTTCTTAGGTAAACTTTGTCATTACATTGTGGGAATTCAACTTTCCCAAGATAAAGCCATCTCTTGCTTAATATCTAAAGATGGTTGACGCAGCTCTAAGGACTATTTTGACAAACATTTCCACTGTTTGAGAATGACAAGGAAAATCTAAAATTCAGGTGTATCCCCTGTTTGTACTTTTTTTTTAAAGTTCTTCATCTGATCAGTCCATCCAGACAGGATCCATGTTTTTATAGTCTATAATTTCAATATGTTCTCATTTTTTTTCAAGTTGCTTTCCTATTGGTCCAGAAAATCATTTAGTACCCGTAGTTTTTCCAGCAAGATTTTGAAATAAGTATCTAAAAATGTTCATTTGCATGTAATAAGCAAATTATCCATTGTAAAGTTTTTAGAGTATAGCTTCTGATGTTTTGACAACTCCAGATTTGCGTCCTGCATTGACGACATTTCTGTTTCCCCCAATAAATTTCAAACTTGAAATGTCTGTGTTATTATTTTGAAAATACACCAAACTTGTAGTGGCTATATTAATATAAAAAGAAGATATCAATGAAATATGACCAATATATTTTGATCCTGGTTTTTGAACTAAGACCATGTGTTCTTCTTTAATGATTCTTAGCTGTACGCTTTTCCCTTTGGTTCAGTTATCATAGTGTTATACTTTCTGCCATCAAAATGCAAACCTTTTAAAATTAATTCATTTTGTCTTTCTTGTTCTTCCAAATTCTTCCTTTTCTTTTCTCTTTGTTGTCTTCAAGCCCTTCTTTCAGTTACATTTTCTTTATTATCATCAGAAATACCCATATCTTTTAGGGTGCCATTCGCAATAATATTTGCAGTTCTGTCTAATACTCCGGTTCTTTCACCTTGTTGATTATCAAATTCAGGTTTAGAAGAACAACCGATTGAACCATTTCCTTTGGAACTTTTTTTTCACTTGACGATCATTCAATCAAAACATCACTTATTTGTTTTAAAATAACTTTTTCTTTTCTTGATATTTTTTTTTCCAGTCTTGCTACGCATTATTTTGTAGTTTTTATATCTATTGATCCTATTGCCAGCACCCCATCTCTCTTTCGTCTTTTAGAAAGTGACGTTCTTGTTCTGATACACGATAATATTTAATGCATTTACACAAAGTTTTTTGCACGATTACCTAACATGTTGCAATTTTATATTGGATGTGGGATTATTCTTTCCAATCTTAATATTTTTCTTCAAATTTTGACGTTTCTCACGATAGTCTAAGCATTTTTTATGGTCTGTGTATCAGAAACCGTTGGAATTAGAGGTCTCAGCTATACCCTTTTAATTGTATCAGCAACAGCTTTAGATATTTCAGACACAGTGTGTTCCAGATTCCACATGGCAGATTTTAAGTTAAATTGAACCCATAAATAATGTTTCATAACGTCTTCATATGTTCGCCAAAGATGACAGTCTAATGTTAATTATTTTGGTTCGCAAAATACAAGACACTTCAACAATTTTCTAGATTTAGTTACGCTAGCAGACATTGCCACATTTGACACCGACTGTTTATTGAAAAATAATCAAAGAAACTGTTAACATACGCTAAATCGGACTAACTTGTTATGAGTCGCAGACAAATAAATTAGAGACAATCAAAGTGGACGCACACTGCGCTGGCTTCTACAGAAGTCAAATAAAGTGGGGCCATCTTTTTTATGGTACTAAAACTAAATTATTCTCTTTATTACAGGACATTAACACTTCATTAATTTAATTTTGCAAAATATAAATTTAACAATAAGCTTAAAAAACTTTTCATGAAAATGTTGGCTTTTATTCATTTTTTATGGAAAATCATATGCTTTGAGGAACCGGAAAATATCATTTTAAAATTAAAAGAAAAATATTTTCTTTTTATGGAGTTAAAAAGGAAAAAAATAATCACTATTAGAATATAAAATTTGAAACTTCGTTTTTTAGTTCCACCCTAATGCGCATCCTGGCAGTTGGCACACTTAAAGTCCATACTGTTACATGTGGCAGCTGCGTGATTTTCACTACATTTCCTGCAAACTATTCCGTTTTTACATTTACCAGTAGCGTGGTTAAATTGCCAACAATTTAAACATTGGCGGGGTTTGTCATAGAAAGGGCGAACCCTCTCACTCATATAGAACATCTTTATCCTGTTAGGAATTATACAGTAACAAGGACAGTTTCCAACAGAGAAATATTTGAGTTATCTTTTTTAGTAAAGCATCTTAGTTCCTTGACTTTAAGCCCATTCTCATCTTGAATTTCTCTCCCCAACTCCGCCAGCTGGATGCTTTTGTCAATATTATGAACAACAAATCTCGAAGTGATGGTTTCCTGCTGTATATATGTATTCACCGGAACACCAAGTAGACATGAGATGTCCGCCACTCTTTGGGCACAAGTACTATCCGAAGTTTCAACAGCGAGCTTACCAATTCTGGTAAAGCGAATATTTAGTGGGGCGTTTGGTCCCACTTTATCGTCAATATCTTTTTTCAACAATTGAGGTTTATTGCAAGGAAAGTGGCTGCTTTGCGGTTCAATAAATACACATACATGAGAAACTCCATTATTGAAGGAATAGAAAACTTGCTGAGACGTACTATACTAATTATGTCTTGAATAAAAGTTTCAGAATCGGATTCGCTAGCATCAGAAACATTAAATACCGACGACATAATTTATGTAAACAATCCAATCTCCGCTGATATCAGCAGGAGAGGGATAACTCAAAACACCAAAATACAGCGCACAAAACAAAAATTACCACCAACTACCCACGACAAGAAGAAATGAAAACAAAATTACGACCTGTGGATGAAAACACACTACGTGGATGTCACTTCTAATCGCACGGAGCCAGGCACAGCAAGTCACCTACCTCCGCCACGTTCAGCGACCAAAAAACCCTATTTATTGAACACATACATCTGACTTGTGTGCTTGACATCAGGTGCTCGCTTATAAGTCATCATCAATATACAGGGATGACATAACACAAGGAAATATACAACACCAGAGAATTACACCCTGGAGCTCCACAAAGAGTATGCAATAGAGCCAGCAGCAGTTAAACCTGCAGCCCACCTACACTCTCAAGCGATTAGCGGTGTGGTGCCTTAACGACTCAGCCACAGTGGGCCCATATCCAGTTTCTACCAGCAGTCATAAAATATAAATGTAAACAGCTATCACACGATTGTCTGCTATCGACCATTTGCAGAGTTGATCGTGATTGGTTCACATGTGACGTGTATGTGCTTCTAGGAGTGGCTTCCAATTTTTATGTTATATATTTTTTAGCCTTTTGACAACGTGCTTCTATGAAGAACAAAGCATTTCTCAACTCATCTCTTTCAAAAATTGCAATCTCAATCATTTAGCATTTAGCTGAGTGAAACATAAACAAACAACTTTGAAACATCGTGTATTGTTATCACGTTGAAAGTTATAATAATATCTAAGAGAAAACGTGTTAGTTACACTGCCGAATTTAAACTGAACGTTATTTAAAAAGCGGAAGATGATTTAAAAACAGCAATTATTATTAAATTATCTGTATTCACAAGAAATTCTACATTTTATATATAAGATTCAATGAAAAAAAAAAAGTACCGTATATACTGTTGTCTAAGTCGAAGAATTTTAGACAAAATTTGAGAGTTGAAAATGGGGGGTCGACTTATACATGAGGAAGTTAAATAAATTTAAAAAAATCTCAGATAAATCGGTATATCGGCAAGTCTTTTAAGTAATCACATAAGAGATAAAAGCATACGATGGTCATTTCCCTGTGGTTGACAAAAAAAGCTCAACATTATTGTCCCTGTAATTGTTCTGCACCCATTTTCTCTTGGGACAGAATTTCCTTCAATACAGGGGCATTCCTTTCAATGTTTTAATCCCCTTTTTAAAAGGAGTTCAACTTGAGAAAGTTTCTAGATATCTCTCCTAAAAACCTACAATACAAAGAAGTACTATATTTTAATTAGCAGTCTAAGAAGTTGTTTACCCTTGTAAATAAGGCTTGAATAGATTTTTGAAAGAATTTTTTCTTTTTAAGTATCATTGAATTGATGTGAATAGGTTTCAAGATATTTTAAGCTTCTTTGGTTTTACATAATTATACAGTTTTAAAACGTTGAATAAAAAAAAGTCTGATTAGAAACGTAAAAAAGTTTATTAATTTAATGAAAATTTATTACTTTTAAATTCTCGATTACAAATCATTTTTTAACATACTACCAGAAATGTGGTTCGACTTATACTCAAAAATTCAGTTTTTTTCGAAATTTTGCTTAAGAATGGGGGGTAGGGGTGTCGACTTATACACGAGTATATACAATATTTGTATTTTTTAACTTGTAATTATTTTATTAGGATGAGCGAAGCGAATCCTCTACTAGGCTACACAAATTACATTTTGTCGTACACTTTACAAAAAAACTATTCAGTATTTTGACTTGGAATTAAACATAAAAATAAATTAGGATTTGTAGATTTGCACAATATTATTTTTTTACAGAATAACCCTAAAAAATTTATTATTTTAATTAATTTATTTTACATGATTTTCCATTACGGACGTATTTTTGCAAATAAAAAAGGAAGCATGTATATTTTCAGAAGAAAAAATAAATAATGGAGTTAGTCATTATAGTTAGAATCATGATTAATTATATAGTTTCACGATTTGTTTTATGAAATTTTTAAAATACCTTTTTTTTATGAAAATTATAGCATATTTTTAATGAATTAAAATTTGTGAAAATTCAATTATTTACATTCAATTATAAAAGTATTTTTCGGTGTTAAGAATTCCAAAACACAATTTATTCTGATTATATTCTGATATTTGTACCATTTTCATTATTGCACCATTGAAAAGTGTATGAAGTTATGCATAGAATTGAACCAAATTCTTTGCGTATGTTTTTGGCTATGCCAAGCAGGTCCTCCTTGAATTTGGAAATATTCTGCCAAAAGGGCACTATAATAACGATTTTTGTATAATTTTCTTGATTTTTCGTAGCTCTATTGTATGCTGGCAGCTCATAAAGCGATGGGAACTTCACATCATGATAAGCCGGCTATTCACAAGCAGCTGATGTACAGCAGAATAACGGAAAACTATTGATTTTAATAAATATCATGATCGAGATTAATTCTTTTTTACACCGATTAATTGACTGAAACAGAAATTAAAGATGAAAGTCAAAGTTTGTATAGTATTGAACTAATAATATTAAAGTATTGACATTTGCAGCTACATTTTGAAATATTGAGATGTATTAGATAGAAAAAAGTTTTGGAGATTGGTTAGAGGTTAATTTTCCGTAAAATTTGAAGTGGCAGAAAAAAACCCGTTTTTTTTTTTTCTGGAAAAATTGCAAATATTGGAAAAATTGATTTATCATAAATGTTTCTCAAAAATAAGTTATATTTTCTTAAAAAAATATACAATAATAAATTTTTTAAATATTTATGCACACTAAAAAAAATATTTTCCCTTTACATGAATATATTATGTAAAAAAAAAAAAGATAAAAAACCAGCTTTTAAAAGTTTATCCTTTCAGTCTCTGAATTCTTACAGTAACCTTTCTTGCTTAATTTAACACCTGTGTTTGTAATATATCATGTGTCTGTTGAAATGATTTTTCAGTAGCTTTTGTTTAATTATATCAATAGAGCTAATTTAAAAAATAACAACAAAAAAATCTTAAGTTTCAACCAATATCACTGCAGATTGAAAGCAGTTTTAAACTGTATTGTACATCCCATCTACATAGTACTGGTTTTCAAATACATAAAGGATGCCAGTGTAAAAGAAACAAATTATAGTAGTTCTGGTATTATTATAAATACTATTATCATTTTCAAATCTTCCATTGTTTAAAAATTGGTATTGTTTTACAATATTACATTCCCTTCCCCCCTTACAGTTATAATTTTCATTTCCTGTATTTTTACTTTCTTCTATCTTTACAAGAAGAAAGTATTGGATTCATGAAAATTTTCGACTTCCAGTTTTTGACAGATTTACACGTTTTAGGGGTCAGAGATTCCAAAAAACATGTTTTTACAAAATGTCTGTCTGTGAGTCTGTCTGTATGTCATACAAATTTTGTGGGTGCTCTATCTCAAGAACTAATGCACGGAATTTAATAAAAATTTATATTCAGGTAGTCCCTGATATAGATTGGTGCTGATTGGTTTTTTGTGCAAATTGCCCAGCAGGTGACGCTGTTATGCTGCATTTTGCAGGATTTCTGCAATAGCTCTATCTCAAGAACTATTGCAAGGATTTTTACAAAACTTCCAGGGTTCGTTGATATATATCGATGGATATATATCATGATATATATCTTGATATATATCCGATATTTATTTTTAAAATATCAAGATTTTTGATATTTTCGATATTTTCAAATTCTTGATATTTATTTTCAAAATATCAAGATGTTTGATATTTTGTATATTTTATATTTATTTTCAAAATATCACTGAGCAAGATATTTTTTATATTTTCTACATTCAAAGCAAGTGTAAATGAAATTTCTACCTGTTATTGACTGCATCATTCTGTAGGTGTATATAATGAACTTTTGCCTCTGGCAATGACTTTTTTAGGAAAAGAAAAGAAATCTTTTCCAAACTTTAAGTTTGAAACTTTTATTTTTAAATGTAGAACTAATAATTATGTGAGACAGTTAATTCAGAACAGATATTGAAAGATAAAATGTAATTTAAATAATCGTTTATATACAGCCAGGGTTCGTTGATATATATCAGTGGATATATATTATGATATATAACCGATATTTATTTTCAAAATATCAAGATTTTTGATATTTATTTTCAAAATATCAAGATTTTTGATATTTATTTTCAAAATATGAAGTTGTGCAAGATATTTTTGATATTTTCAGCCGTAGTTTGCAATATTTCAGTGTAAATTAAATAAATTTTCAACTGTTATTGACTGTGTGAATCTGATAAAGAACTTTTGTCTCTTTTGGATGTGACTTTTTTAGCCAAAAAAGAAAACAAATCTATTTTTTAAGCTTTGGATTTGAAGCTTTTATTTTTAAATGTTGAACTAACAGTTATGTGGGACATAATTAATTCAGAACAACCATTGAAAGATAAACTAATTTAAATAGGCAGTTATATACAGCTTCATTAGAAAATAATCTTTTCTCAAGTTTTGGTTCAGTTAAGTTTAAACTACAGCATGTTAGGAAATACGAAATAAGACATTTTATACTTACATTTATGTTAAAATTTTTCAATTTAAAAAACTTTTTATATCTGTTTTAAAAGTATCTGATTTTTTTATACTTGATCTTGATACTGAATCATATACTTAATTTTTTTATAAGTGTATAAAGCGAAATGTTATTGTTTCAATTAGTTCATCTTCAATTTTGTTTAAAGTAAAAAAAAAAAAAAAAAAAGAAAACAGAAAAAAAAAATGCATTTTTAGAATATTGTTTGATTAAGTTTTCATGTTAAGTGCAATATATTTTAGTTTCTAATCTATATTATGCTCGAAAACATTTATTATCAGCAGTAAGTTGACTGCTTCGAAAATATCGGATATATATCGGATATATATCAAAATATCGGATATTTTTGATATTTTCGAAAATATCATGATATTTACGAACCCTGAAAACTTCAGATTCAGTTACTCCTTGATATGAGTTGGTGCTGTATACGTTTTGATGTAAATCACCCTACATGTGGCGCTGCTATGCTGCATTTTGCAGGATTTACACTCTTTCGCAGTAGCTCTATCTCAAGAGCTAATACACACATTTTCATCAAACTTCGGATTTAGTTAGTCCTTGATATGAAATTATGCTGACTACATGTTTGTGTAAATCGTTCAATAGGTGGCGCTGCTGTGCTGCATTTAGAACGATTTCCTCAATAGCTCTATCTCAAGAACTAATGCACGAATTTTCATCAAACTTCAGATTGAAGTATACCTTGATTAATATTGCTGCTGATTATGTGTTGTTCTAAATTGCTTAACAAGTGGCGCTGCTATGCTGCATTTGTCATGATTTGCACAATAGCTCTATCTCAAGAACTAATGCATGAATTTTTCCCAAATTTCATATTCAGTTAGACGTTGACATAAGTTGTTGATGATTATGTTCTGGTGTAAATCACCCTATAAGTGGCGCTGCTACACTGCATTTTGCTGGATTTACACGATTTCAGCAATAGTCATATCTCAAGAACTAATACACGGAATTTCATATTTTTAGAATACTTATGATGAGCATAGATTGCCATTTAATTTTGGCAAAGTGATAACGAATTTTGAAGTATTGACATGTATGAGATAGAAGAAAGTTTTGGGATTGGTACATCCGACTAGTTATTTTAGGTACAGCTTTCCAGTCAAAACCCAAACTATGTTTCAGTAAGATTTAGATTCTTAATATTGAAAGCAGTATTTTTTTTTTTAAATGAAATTTTTAAAACAGGTGGATTTTTCCATATGTTTAAAAATGGTTTTCAACTAGATTTTTCACAGAGATTTGCTAACATTTTCTTTGCAAAGTTTGTTTGTATGGATTTATATTTTTTAAAAATACATTTAGACAACTCTAAGAATCTATATTTCAAGAAAAGAAAAAAATAATAAGTAATTTCAACTGCATGTTATTATCAAAAGAAATTTTTCTAACAATAGTAAAAAAATTACAGCTATGCAAATAAAAATAAATGCATGTTTCAAATTTTACGTTAAATTTTCCACCTTACCATTTTCATTAATTGGTATAATATTGAAATCATTTTGCACATGAATTTTCATTTTTAACAAGAGAAGTTGCATTTAATTATTTTACCAGGGATTTCCTTGGATTTTTTTTCACACGATCATGTTTTTGTGAAATTGTGAACTTTTATAAAAACTTATGAACTTGTAAAAAATGTGAATGAAATGTAAAAAATCGTGAATTTGTAAAAAATGTGATCGGAATTTTGTAAATTAGAAATTATAATATTCAAGGCTGTTCTCAAATCAAAAAGGGCAACTTCCTGACATAAGTTTTAATTTATTTTTGTTCGAAAATGCATGAAATTAGCTGGTGTTATTGTTCAGAAACTATGTCATTGAGTTGTTTTTTCCATTTTTTTGCAAACCCAATACATCTTTCAGAAAATAGTGTCAAAATGGACGTTTTGAACCGGATTTCCACGCAAAAGTAGAAAAATCACTCAAAAGCGGGCGAAAAACAGGTTTGTCACATGATCGAAATGCTTATAACTCAATGGGTAATTGATTGATCAAAAATTGGAAAAAACGGTTCAATTCCACATCGCCTCCGTGGCCAGCCTTTCCAATTTTATATCTTTCTGTTAAAAAATGAATTTGTAAATGTGTCAGAACGTTTTGCGCTTGTTGAGCAGAGCACTTAAGAACAGTCTTAAGTTCTTATTTAGACATTATTGAGATGTACTTTGTACATATATACAGCTAGATAATAGATTCATTGGTTATTGCAGCTATTATACAACATATTAGTTATTTTACGTATATATTTATATTACGTATATTTTTAAGAGAAAGAATTTTGTTAAAGGTCATATGTTTTAAGGTGAAAAAACTGTGAAGGATCCTTTAAGGGACTCAAGTTCTTTCTAAAGAGATCCCTGCTTACAGATAAGATTTTCCACATTAAGGTTTTCATGAGGGACACTAAACATGAAAAAAATATAAATAAAAGTATCCGAATATAGCGATTATAAAATTTTGACCACATTATTTTATAAATAAAATTTCAATTTTTCCAATTTGGAAAAATTTAAAAAAAAAGCCCTTCGGAAAAAAACTAAAAAAAAAAAGTTTTTTTCCCAGCATTTCCATTTTTTTTCCTGAGCATTCCCATCTGTAGGATTTGGTACATCCAACTAGCTTAACTTTTTCTACTTGAATTTTTGTGCTAATTTGAATATTCGTAATATTGTGGAAATTACATTTCCTTTTTTCTAATAAATCTTGATGGCCAATATTTTGTCTATATTTTATCTTTTGATCAGTTTTCTGGCCTAAACAATTTACCTATGGGGTCAAAATGGCCCCATATTAAGCATAAGTAATATTTTGATCTTAGTACTGTGAGGATTAATTTTAATTCTAACATTTAAAAAAGCTATGTCTAACAAATATCTCTTACAGTCTAGTTTCTTCTGCTGACAAAGTGTTTAGAGGAGCTCAAGAGAAATATATAGATAAGGATGAAGAAGCAGCTTATGTACACTACATGCGCTTCATTGAATTAGTTTTACTATTACAGAAGAGACCTGATTTCAAAAAAGTATGTATATGCTTTATATTTCCTCATGTTTAGCATTTTAGTAAAGTTTATTTGGTACTTTTCAGTTAGCCGGACGCCAGTGTTTTATATACATATTTATATACATACTAAATTGAATACAATTTGTATATGTAAATATATGTAAATATACATATATTTACATATACAAATATTGTATATATACACACATATATATATGTAAATATATATGTATATTTACATATATGTATGCATATAAATATGTATATAAAACACTGGCGCCCGGCTAACCGAAAAGTACCGTTTATTTATTTATTCATTTATTTTAGAACTATATTAGAAATGATTAGAAAATATTTTATGAAAGAAAAAAATTACACAAAAAAAAAACTAAATCTTTGAATCTTTGAATCTTCCCAGTTATTAAAATCAAATTTAGTACTTGTGATAATGAGTACTATTATAACCTGTCGTTCAATTTTAATATAATAAGAAAAAACTATACTTATTAATTTTCATGTAAAAATTATTGATAAAATAGCAAAAAGTAAACAAAGCATATAAAATATGAAAGATTTATATACTTCTGCAGTTGTATTTATTTAATCTTCACAAGTTTCTTTTCTTTTTTTTTTTTTTTTTTTTTTTTTTTTTTGCCTATAACATGCATTATAAAACATAGTACTGATATAAATGTACATTTAAAGCCCCAGTAACACAATACAGTAGACTCCCTAAAATCTGCATATCATCACAGATGTAAACAATGAAACTTTCATTTCAGATGTAGGGGAAAAATTACAGAATTTTTTAGTTTTATATCATTCTGTATGTATTTTAATATGTAATTCTCAATAATATGACTGAACTTGTAGTTTTTCATGAAGGAAGTATAAATTTATTTCTGAAAAAATCAAGATATTGATGATGATATTGGTAATTGCATGCTTTTTATCAAATATATTTATGTATTAATCAACATATTATAGCGTTTTGGTTATTAAGACTGGCTAAACCTTAAAACTTCCTTACTTTATGATTTTGATGTGAATTAATAGGGTACCTTTATGGGGAAATTTCATTGAATAATTCAAGGAAAATGTATCTTATCTTTATTATGCATATTTAATTATACATTATTATTTACTTGAGCTTTACTTTTAATAATTTAATAATTTTTTAATTATCTTAATTTTTATGATTTTAGATTATTACTTAATTATTTTGATATTGTACTATATTGCAAGCATTCATTATAATTTTGATTGCATTATTACATTCAAATTACTGTTTAAAAAATGTAAACAAAGCAACGACCAGAAATCTACAAAATTCTAAAATCCGCACAACCTCTAGTCCCAATCTGTGCGGATTTGAGAGAGTCTACTTTATCTCTAATCATAACAATTTTTATGATGTACCTGAGCATTAATGTGTCTCTGTCTCTACTACAGTAAAAACATACACAAAGTGAGAGACAAAGAAAGTTAGGATGCGGGATCAAAGAAGTGCAGTGTTGATTTTTTTTTTTTCAGTGGGGAGGGGGTTAGGGAGTTATTCAAATATATACTACTATTTCAGATTAGTAATGTTTGCCTTAATTAATTTTTTATTTAATGAAGCAAACATTACTATTCAGAAACAGAAAATCCACTAAATTGGTATTATTGGAGAAGAGAGAAGGAATTCGCATCTTGATCTTTGGGTTCGCATCTTAAGCATGATTTTTTTGTCTCAAAGGACTGAAAATCAGTCGTGTATTAAGCGAGATCACACAATAACTGTTCACATATTAAACCTGATATTTTTGCATTAGCCTTATGGGCACTGGGACTAGAAAAAAAATCTGCATATTAAGCAGGATCACATATTAACTCTGAGCATCTTAAGCAGATTCAAGTGTATTTAAAATAGTGATATATAAGGCTAATTTTATAAAAAATTAAACTTAAAACACCTACAAATATCGAATTCATATTCAATCATAAATTCAATACTTAAGATATTATTAAATAATAATAGATTACATTTCGCGTTGTTTTGAAGCCATCTATATTAACTTTAGTGAAAGAAAATTAACAAAACAGTACAAAATTAATATTAATTCCAAAATTAATTTTACTTTTAAAAAATGTAAATTTTTATTATTCCTATTATTTTAATATATTTAACAATGGTAATACACAAGGCTAATAGTATTAGAGAAAAAAAATATAAGTTACATATAAACAGAAAATTAATTCAATTAATTTTAAATTTGGAAAAATTAAATATATTATTGAATCAAAGATTATATTATTTTTATGTCGCAATCCAACTCTGTTCACTCTAAATATCACTTTGAAACAAAGAAAAAAATATAAACAATGTGATGGGCTGTAAAAAAAAAAAAAAAAAAAAAATAATAATAATAGTAATAATAAGCTCATTCAAGTATATTTGGTGGCACCATCTATGTTGTTTAATTGATAATAAAAATTAAAAAGAATAAATTTTCCAAAATGCCCACATTATAGGTGTGTGGATATAGACTGTATAACATTATTAAAATTTTAGTATTTTTGACCTCTACTCCCCTTACAATATCATATATTATTATTCCTCAAGCCCCCTCCCCCCTGCCTAATGATATTGTTATCAGTGTTTAAAAATTCTTTTCATTTTTACATTTGTTTTCTTTTTTATAGGGTCAGTTGAGGGTAAAATCAAGCTTTTTTTAGAGAAGACCCTAAAATCAAACTATTAAATTTATTTTAATGGAACTTTTTATGCATTTTATATACATTGGATTCATATAGATTAAATATGAAGCACAACCATCCACTTTTGTTAGATTGTTTTCTCCCAGTGATACATTTAAAAGAGCATGTTTTGATACACCCGCTTTATCCCATGGCAGGGTAAAGTGGGGGTAGTTCAAAAATTAGTCTATATGTAAATAAAAATATATAAATATTGTTTTTGAAATAAGAATGCACTGAAATAAATGTATCTTAATTATATTTAAATGCACAAATGCATAAAAAAATATTTTTTGCATGTTATTTAATTAAAGAAATATTGTTCACAGCTATCAAAATTAAGTTAACTTTGTATGAGACATAAATTGCTGAACTCTACATAATCTTCATCATTAATAGCAGGAAAAGAGTATTAGTCTCCCATTGATGACTTAGTCAAATACTTTATGTGATAAACTCATTCATTTCTATCACTTGGCCACTAAATTTAGCTGGTTGACTTTTTCCTTCTATGCATGAACTTTATTTTATTTTTTTAAAGTCTACTTTTATATTATCTGTTTCATTTCTTTTACTTTTCATAATTACTCTCACTCTGCATTTTGGATGTTCTGCCTTTCCTTTTCTTGAGATTTGTTTTCCCTTGTGGTCAATTTCCTCTGAATTTTTTACATTTGTTATTATTACTTATAACATTGTTTATTTCTATCATTCTTCTCTTTCTAAACCACATTTAGAAAATAAAATTTGAAAAAAATCTGTTTTTCAGTGTTAAAATCAGGGGTGCAGAAAATGTTTCTACTCCCAACATTTCCCCCAATCCACACGAAAATTTTCCCAAAATTTTACGGTATGTTATAGGTAAGTGCTGTATTACCATAGGTATAGAAAATTTATTTTAAATATTTCTCAACTTATGCGAGCAACTTATGCGCAAATATTTCTCAACTTATGGCAGGGGTGATTCTGAGTGAAAAAAAAATTCCGAAAATTCACAGCAAATTTTCTGAAAGGTTACAGCAGAGTGTGGGAAATCCACTCCGAACACTATGTATTTTTTATGGATCTTTTGACGCAATTCACGTTTTTTTTGCGATCTTTTGACGAAATTTGCAGTTATTTCTCCTTCCTTTTGACGAAATTCATAGTTGTTTTGCCATCATTTAATGAAATTCGCGGTTGTTTTGCGGTTGTTTGGCGAAATTTGCAGTTCTTTCGTGATCTTTTGATGAAATTTGCAGTTTTTGCGATCTTTTAACGAAATTTGCAGATTTTTTGCGATTTTTTAACAAAATTTGCGGTTATTTCGTCCCTTTTGACGAAATGCGCCATTGTTTCGCAATCTTTTGACAAAATTTTCGTTTATTTCGCGATCTTTTGAGTAAATTTACGTTCATTTCGCGATCTTTTGACGAAATTTGTGGGGTTTTTTTTCTCTTTTCTTTTGCGAAATAGAAGGTTATTCACCCTGTTTGACGAAAATCGCGGTTATTTTGCCATGTTTTGCCGAAAATCGAGGTTGTTTTGCAATCTTTTGACGAAATTCAAGGTTGTTTTGTGATCTTTTGACGAAATTTGCGATTGTTTCGCGATCTTTTGATGAGATTTGAGATTGTTTCGCGATCTTTTGGCAAAATGTGCATTTATTTTGCGATCTTTTGACAAAATTTGCGTTGATTTCACGATCTTTTGATGAAACCTGCGGTTATTTTGCGATCTTTTGAAGAAACCTGCGGTTCTTTCACGATCTTTTGACGAAATTTGCAGTTCTTTCGAGATCTTCTGACGAAATTTGCGGTTCTTTCGAGATCTTCTGACGAAATATGCGGTTATTTTGCGATCTTGTGACGAAATTCGTGTATTTTATTCGCGAAAATTCGCGGTATTTTTGTGTCCGAATTTTCAGATGAACAATTTTTTTTTTCAGAAATGAATGTTTTAAACTTAGGGAAAATTCAGAACATAATCACCCCTGATATACGGTGCATATTATTCTGAGATCGATTTTGTGAAGGTCGCCATACGGATATTTTTATTTGTACTGAAATTGTTCTATCTCAGGGAATTATGGAATTCATTGTTAAAATCGAAATCAATTGTTTATGTTTCTGAAAAATTTCCCCAGGGCGTTAAAATTTCTCCCGATCCTAGATCGCCGGGTCGGACATATTCTGCACCCCTGGTTAAAATTACAATCTAGGATTATAAATAACCAAGTAAATTATACTTTTTGTCATTTTATTACAAAATATACAGCAATAGGCATTTAAAATAGTTAATATAGAGATAAAAAATATCCCTATCATACAACACTTAGCTAAGCCTAACCATACCCCTAAATTACCCCACCTCTGAAAACAACTCATAATAAATAGAATTATAAAATTTATTCTTTCCTATCTAAGTAGATTTGTTCCTCAGATGTTCCTTTACAAGTCTGAACTAAAATGAATAGTTTTCGCCAGTTAATAATCATTTTAGAAGCAAGTTCATCAGCAGCTTAAACTGACATACCATATGCAATGAGCATAAACAAGGTTATTTGTAAACATTAAACTTATTACCTGTTTCTAAAACTAAAATAAAAATATTTGCCATAATCTCAATATATGTCTCTAAAAAAGAATTAACTAAATATCTTAATTTAAAAAGAGAAAATTGGAGTTTTTCAATATACCCCCACTTTTCCCCACCTGTAGCAGTGATAACAGATACTGTTATACCAGGAATCTGTTTAGGAAGAAATTGGGTCTGGTAAGGGACTCTTCACAGAATTTTTCACCTCAAAACAGGACCTTTCACAAAACTTTTCACCAAAATTCTTTGTTTTAGGAAATTTTTGTAAAAGGCCTAAGTAAAATTTGACCTGTCACTTTTACATATATAAACAAAATATGTATTTTACATACACATATCGTCTTTAAAATGTATAAACACGAACCTGAATATAACAATCATTTCAAATTTTCAAAATTATGACTAGATTTTCAGAAATGCAAAAAGCTGTTATAAATTTCACAACAACAGGACCCTGTGAAAAAAATGTGGACACACCCCTGTATACATTTACTATTTGCATACTTTACTGATTAAAATGAAGAGAAGACGTTAATAAAATATTGCTGTTATACATGAAATTTCCTCCATCAGTCGATTATATGTTCATATGATAGAACAATAGGATTGCCAAACGTTTGGGGGATTTCATGTTTTGTAATGAAATGATTTTTTTTTCATTTATTGGCTTTAATAATAACTTTGTATTTTCATAAAAATAGATAAGACTGAAAAATAAAAAAGTATTATTTTCATGTAAAGAAAAGTTACAAAAAGGAGAAAAGAAAGGTTTCATTGGATCTTTTATAACTTAGTATTTCTTAATACTTCTATAACTGCAAGGAGGCATATCTGTATTTAACCATACAGTTCATTTGTACATTATGTATAAGCATGGCAGCGTTCGAAATCCTTGGTGGTCTGCTGGTCCGATACCACCAAAATTTGTTTTCTTTTTCTGTTTTTTTTTCATTAGAAATATTGAAATTATCCATATTAGTCAGAATTATGTATAAAATCATGAAAAAATAAAAGTTAAAATCATGACGGATTAAAACCAAAACTCATGAATGCGAAATAGAAAACAGTAAACATAAACAATGTGGCTTCAACAGTTGCAGGTGTTGTGTCGAATTTATATCTTAGATAAGAAAATAATTTAGACCAGAATCTTAAAATAACGAAATTTTATATCCTGTTTATCCAGATTTCATAAACAAAAAAGCTTGATTAATTTTTAAAAAGTCTTGAAAAAATATCGTGATCGTCAATGATATTAGTGCCATTTTTATTTTTTCGGAAATAAATTCATATGTCCTTCATTAAAATGCGTGAGTTTGGTCCTATTAACTAGAATTACATATTAAAATGCATATGAAAAAATAAATATTGAAACACAGAAAAACGAACGTAAGAAAAATAAACAATTCGGTTGCAGTTTACACTTGCAAATATTGTGCAGAACCTACAATACAGTGAATTTTTGCTATAGATATGCTAATTTACATGAAAATCAAAAGTATCAATTTTATTTAGTAATTAATCAGCTATAATTGCCAAAAGAGCACGATTAGAAAAATATTAGTAAAAAAAAAAAGTTGCCATCGCTGCTGATTTCAGTGCCATCTTGAATTTTGTTCCTGCAACTTAACTGTAAGTTTCACTGTTTACATCTGAAGTGATACGTGGATTTTAGGGTAGAGGATTTAAGGGAGTGTATTGTATTAATAATGAAAACCACACAACCAAAATTTTAGTAGATTGCATTATTTTTATCATTAAAAAAAAAAAAAAAATTGCAATTTAACAAATTACAATGGCTATTTGGAAAATGATTTTTTCAAAGACTAAAATTTAAGACAAAAAATCGCACGGAGTTGATCATACATTACGTATGCCATGGATTACATTTTTCGGTACTGTAAATTTAACTTCTACGGAGCTGGTCATACATTACGTACGCCATGGATTAAACATTAATATTCCTGGACCAATTTTAAATGAAATTTCATTCTTAAACTTCTAAACATCCCACAATATTACTTTTTACACCGTCGTATAGAGAAAAAAATGTACTTTCAAATGCAATTTGTTTGAAAGCTGTATCTCAATTTGTTTCTGAGTTATTAATTTTTTTTTTTTTTAGTTTCTATTACTTTTTTGTCATAGTGGCAACAGAAGTATCCATCTCTGTTGAAAGTAAAGGGAAAATACAGATTACTGTATAGACCAATCAGAAAACGAATAAAATGCGGATTCAACTAATAAAAAGTTTCAGATATGTTTTTGATTTCCTACCCTGACGAGGACAATAACCATTTTTCCAAATGATTAAAAAAAAAAAAAAAATCATTTTGAAATTGAGAACATAACATAGTTTTCCCTTTTGAATATGGCAAGGTTACTAGTGTATCATAAAAAAAAAAAAAAAAAAAAAAAAAAAAAAAAGTAATCACCTTGAAATTGAGAAAATATTATTTCCTTTCAACTTTGGAAAGTTTAGTAATGTAAAAGAGATGAATATAATTATGAAAAATTGTGAAAATTATGCATTTTCAGGCTTATAATAGATAAAATTGAATTTGATGCTAATTTGTCATGGTCAAAAATATGCTAAATTCTTTTATAAAAAAGATTTGAATTATTTGTTTTTAATTTTTAATGGGAAATACTGTTTTAATTTTAAGCACTTTTGAATTGTGAACATTTGTTCACTTTTAAATATGAAAGCGTATCAATTACAGTGGACATGAACATGATTATGAGAAGTTACATTAGTTTCATAGATTGTAAAAGTTATTTATTAAGTTCAACAATAAATATATGTAGTTTATATTATGCATTGTCTGGTAAATGAAGTAATTTGATGTTTGTTATAAATGTAATTTTTATTTATTTAACTTTAGGTTGAAAATCGTAATCGTAACCAGCTCTTAGAACAAGCTAACATTGCCATTACAAAAGCTGAAAATTTAAAAGAAAGTCTTAGAAAAAGGTTTGTTTTATTTTTATAAATGAAATTAAAAACTTAATCTGATTGAATATTTATTTCCTACAAAATTCTGTGAAATTTTATAATTGTTTTTCTTTATATTATCTAGATATGCTATTCTTGAAAAAGCTGCCGCTAAAGAAAATGAAAAAAATACCTTTCTTACAGTAATTAAAAGTGGGCAGAATTATGGAAATCTTTCTGATGTATCTTCAGAAAACATAAAAGGTAAGTGCTGCTTGCCTTTTTATAATAGATCTGTATCTCATACATTATATTTCAAATATTGAATGTGGGTTAAATATTAATATATATATATTTTTTTTATCTCCTTATCATTTAAATGGCTATATTTCTCAATGTTTCTTTTGAAAATACTTACAATATCTATAGAGCTGTTAGCTTTAGAAGTATAGTTCCAATTGCAAAATTTTGAAAATGTTTTTCATCATATCAAAAACTACTTAGGTCCAAACAGTTATGTGGGACATATTCCGGGGCTCTACAAGCAATATATTCACAGAGGTCGATCCAAACAAAATTTGGGGCCTGTTTAGGGCCCTTTCACAAAAATCTATTTAATAAAATTGGCCCTTTCACAAAAATAAATTTATTAAAATGGGCCCCTTCACAAAAATGAACTTAATAAAACAGGCCCCTTCACAAAATTCCTTTTAATAAAATAGGCCCCCTATGTAACATTCTTTTTCATAAAAATTGTTTTAAAATGTGAAATTTGTAAATAAAACCAGGTCACGAAAAACAAACTTTAGCAAAGGGGTTTAAAGAATGTCTTTGTTCATAAATTCTTGGTTCGAATTTGAAGTAACTGGATTTCAACTTTCGTTACAAAATGTTATTTTTCACAAAAATATAATAAAATTCACAAAAATAACTTCTACTTTTCACAAAATGGGCCCCAAGAATAAAAACCTGCATCGACCCCAGATTCAGAAAAACTTTCCTCATGCTCTAAAAAGTAGACAGTAAAAATTTCATTTTTGTACAACCAAAACTTAATGAATCAAGATACTTTGAATTTATGAATTTTCAGCATTTTTTGCCACTAAAAAATTTTTAAATGTATTTTTAGTTCTGCATCTACTCTTCCCTCTTAAAGATTAAATACAGTGTTCATAAGGAATTTTTAAGTTGTGAATATTTTAAAGAGTAGCAATAACACAAACTTATTTTTAAGAATCAATTTAAATAATCATGATGGATTATATATGAAAGAATCTTCAGCAACATCTTCTTTATCCAATTAAAATGGCAATTTTCTTAAGCATGCCATCGACTCAATTCAATGGACAACTACGGTAATTCAACTAATTTGAATTGTATGTTCAAAAGTTATTTCCAAAATAAAAACAGACAAACTTTAAAATGATAAATTGAAAAGTGAAATGACTTCTAATATTTGAAGAAAGCAATAAAACATCACATTAGCAGAACTTTATTCTGTGATGAAGCTGGCCAAGCTCCTCACAACACACATAGTCAGTGAAAGTTATGCAATTCATTCATGTCTCAAGCAGTTGAGAAACAAGCATGCCAGAGATGAAATAGATCACTCCAGAAGAATGATGCAATATGTGCCGGAGAATGCAGATTGCACCGGACGGCTAATGTAAAATTTGATCATGCAACAAAACAATGTGAGAAACTTCCCCCCTCCCCTCTGAAATTTCATCTGCCTCTCTTTGCCCTTCCCAGTGAACAAATTAAACATGTTTGAAGTTATTATTTTTTAAAATCTTCTTTCTTTCTTTCTTATAACAATACATAATTAATCAATTATCTAAATTGCACTTCCCTCCCTTTGAAATGTTTGCTTCCCAATTTTGAAACCCTTCAACATACAGAGTTTAAAATCTTTAAAACTTTATTAATATATATATATAGTAGACCTGCCCGGCATTGCCCGGGTTCCATTGTAATACCCTTAAACAAAACTAGAGTTTGTATGATTTTATATCTTTTGAAATTCATTTAAATGAACCTAATTTCAGAGGCCCCATTGCCTTCCGCAGCGTCTAGTGTGCTCCCAACAAACCTCTTTACGAACGAACCTATAACCTGGATCTCTGCTACCTAAGGCAGCTTGTACCGGAAGTGCTCCACACATGCCGGAGACAATCGAAAACCAAGCTGAGTGAGCCAAACCTCGTAGTAATCAAGCCCATAGAATCAAAAAAAATAATGCACCAATATTGTTAGAAAACGTTGGTAACTGATGTCTAAGGTAAAATTTTATAATATAGAAATAGCTAAATTGTAATCTAAGTTGAATGAACCAAACCCCATTGAAATAGGGCCCTTTAGAACCCAAGGAAAGAATGTGCCCCCAAGCGATGGAAGGTGCCCCTCCACTTGTTAATTTCATGAATTACTTTTAACATAAACATGATATTTAATAAACGGATGAAATCCCTTATCTAAAGTTACCTTTAAAGTAATGCAATTTTTAATTTATAGCTGTAATGAGTAAACGTAAGTTGATTCTGAAAAAGGAGAATAATGTCCAAAAAAGGTGGTAGCTCAGGTATAAAGAAAGACCAAACCCTGGGAGCAAGGATCTTAACTGGAATGTAGCTGGGTATAAGAAAATTTTTTAGTTTTTTTAAAGTGGCTGGAGGACGCTAAAACTATGTTAAAGTAAATTGTAATAGAATTGGATAGTTTTTAAAGAAGCTGCAACAAAGGCCCCAAGAAGGAGATTAATATTTAAAATTGGTGGTAGCTGAAGTCTGAGAAATTTTTGTGTCATTTATGTAGTAGCAGGAGGATTTGAGAAGTTGTTTAAAAAAAGAAGCTAGCGAATCAGACTGTTTTTAAGGGACCTATAACAAAGTGCCCAAAGAGGGCCAACTGATAGTTAAGAGCAGGGCCCTAACATGAAAACTTGTTAAAAGGTCCAACTTCTTAGCACTTTAGACCTTCAATTAGTTAAAATTGAGCATAAGTTATGAGTTAATCATTGGGATAAAACTTCAAAGAAATGTGCAAAAAATGGTGGGAAATACTTTAAAAAGGGACCTAGGGTCCCACTAAAAATAACAGGGTGCTGGCCCGGGGAGAGGAGTCCAAGACTCAACTTCAAAATTTTGCTTTGAGAATGTGAGAAAGTTAGAGGGTGAAAATGTATGCCACACAAAAAGTTCAAGGGGCCCCGGATCGGGACCCTAGAGTGCCCCAGGATTTTAACTGGAATATAGAAACGCGAGAGTAACTAAATGGAAAAACGTATCCAAAAATGAAGATTGGATTAAGAGGGGGCTATTTATTAACAATTTATGGTGCAAAAACTTCAAAGGGCCTTATACCAGGCACCAAGGGGCCAGGGACTTAAGTGGCATATAGTTGGGTATAAAAGATACTTTTTAGTAGTTTTTAAAGTAATCAGAAGATGCTAGAACTATATTAAAGAAAATTGCAAGCAATTCGGATCATTTTTAAAGAAGCTGCACCAAGGTCCCCAAGAAGGCAATTAATATTCAAAATTGGTGGTAGCTGAAGTCTGAAAATATATTTTGTCGTTTATGTTGTAGCTGGAGAACCTAAGAAGTTGTCTGATTCACTAGCTTTTTTTTTTCTAACAATTTTAAAGGGAGCTATAATAGGGGGCCTAAAAGGAGTCAACTGATAGTTGAGAGAAGGGCCCTAACATGAAAACATGTTAAAATGTCTTAGTACTTAGTGCTTTAGATCTTCAATTAATCAAAATTAAGCATAGGGTATGAATTATTCATTAGAATAATATTTTAAAGAAATGCACAAAAAATTGGTAAAAGCTTAAAAAAAGGCCCTAAGGTCCCAATAAAAATATGAGGGTGTTGGTCCGGGGAGAAGAGTCCTAGACTCAAATTTAAAATTATGCACTGAGAAGGTGAGAAAATTACAGTTGAAAAATGCATGGCACACAAAAAGTTCAAGGGCCCCTGGATTGGGCTCTGTGAGACCCTAGAAGGGCCCAGGGTCTTAACTTGAATGTAGAAATGGGAGAATGACTAAATGGAAAAAGAATCCAAAAAATGAAGATCATATTAAAAGGAAGCAATTTATAAGGGTCCCTCACCGGACCCCAAGGGTGCCAGGGTCTTAACTGAAATGTAGAAATGGCGTAGAATCTGAATGGAGAATTCGCCCCAAAAACAAAGAAAATTGGATAGAAAGGAGGTATGTTATTAACAATTTAGTGCATAAAAACTTAAAGGGCTTAAAAAATTAAAAATCTGAGCCTTTGCTGCATCAGGACATGCCCTGAACTATTCTCACCTAAATTTTCAGGCTTCTACATGCAGTAGTTTTTGCTAGCCATTGCACACACTCACAGAGTGATTTGTTCTTTCATTGATATAGATAAGTATTATATATCCAAGGGTTCTGTTAAAAATCCACATTTAAAATGGTACAGTTTTAAATATTTGATCATGGCCAAATAAAAAAAAAATTATCCCCCCTCCGCCCTATAATTTGATGCTCCGTACCCTTTAAAATCGATATTATGTGTAAGTAATATTTATCGTAGGGCCATAGATACATTAGTCAAGGGGTTGGTGGACTAAAGCAAAAATTTAAGATATTTGCTAAAATTACTATTCAAAAATAGTGGTAAGTACAGTTTTGAAATTTAATATTAAATAAGTAATATTTATGGCATGGCTCTGTCAAAAATCTGCATCTAAAATGGTAGAAAACAGAACAGTTTTAAATATTTGATAGCGTCCCCCTAAGAAAAATTTATTAGCAAGAATTTAAGATGTTTGTTGAAATTACTATTCAAAAATAGGGGTAAGTACAGTTTTGAAATTTTACATTAAATAAGTATTATTTATTCCAGGGTTCTGTAAAAAAATCCGCATCTAAAACTGTACAGTTTTAAATATTAGATCGCACCAAAAAAAAAATTATCCTCCCCAGCCCCCCTCCCCCCTCCCCTCCATAATTTGAATTCTTCGTACTCTTTAAAATCGATATTATGAGTTATAAGCTATCTGAAAGTTTTATATTAAATAAGTAATATTTATCCCAGGGCTTTGTAAAAAATCTGCATCTAAAAACAATAGAAAACGGTACAATTTTAAATATTTGATTCCCTCCTAAAAATATTTATTTCGATCAATTTCATGTGTGCTTTTCATTTGGTCGAAATAGGCAATGTAACCCATATTTTTATTATAATACTTCACCGCTTTTGGACAGTTAACAACATTTATTTTTCCATCTTTTTCTTTTCTTTGAACAGTGTTTGCTTCTACTGGATTATCTATGTTTGATAATATGCTGACACATCTTTTGTCTTTCCATTTCAAGCAGTATATACCATCACTGCTGAGTGCTCAGTCATATTCATTCCGCTTTAGTTTTTTATCTTCAAAAGATTTTTTGGTAAATTTTTCCTATTCATATTTATGGCTCCGCAGCAAAACACATTTTGGGTTTCAAGAAAACGAAAAGTTCGTACGATGTAAAATAATCGTCCATGTACACTTTATGATTTTTTTTCATGCAGTGAGGTTGAAAGTTTTTTTATAACTCTTGCACCAAGATTTTTTTTCAATATTTTGAACTTTTCCAGCATATATTTCAAATTCACACGCA
Source organism: Maratus speciosus (assembly GCA_963932465.1). NCBI lineage: Eukaryota > Metazoa > Arthropoda > Arachnida > Araneae > Salticidae > Maratus > Maratus speciosus. Next base: position 316,256,239 of record OZ010788.1, on the reverse strand, counting down.
AATCCGGACTCATCACATCGCATCCATACTTTATATCCCCATCTGTTAGGTTTTTTTCAGCATATATTGTTTTAGTGAACTTCGTCCTTTGAATCTTTTCATCGCTTGATTGATTCTCTCCAGGGTGATAAATATTTAGAAACCTCTCTGACAAATGCTGTAATAGCGGTCTTATCTTATATAATTTGTCAAAATCAGGATATTCTCTTCTTGGCTGTAAGCTGTTGTTATTTACATGAAAATGACCTAACAACCAGGAAAACCTTTTTACGGGCATTTGTTTAGACACATATGAATCATGCAAAATGACATTTGATGACCAAAATTCATGGTAACTGGGAAGCTTTTTTATTCCCATCAATAAGTTAAATCCTTGGAAAATCAACATTTCTTCAAGAGTTATTGGGGTAAATGTTTTTCTTTTCTGAGTTGCATACAAATTACTCTGAAAGACCAAATGCTCCATAAATTTTGTCAATATTTGCACTTCAGAGAAATCCGGAATTGATTTATTACTATTCCCTTACTTTTTCCATGTCACCTTTCTAATTTGGGAAGGACCTGGAGAGTTGATATTATCATCTTCATTATCTTCGCTTTCCGAAATGGAGGAAATATTTCCTTGAAATAGACAAGCAATATTATCTTCATCCCCACTTTCTTCATTTGATATCTCAGACTCTGGATCCAACGGTAGTTCATTAAATAAAGCTAAAGCTACAGATGTACTAAGTATTTTATGTGGCATAATTCTTAACAGCAAATTATAATTTTAATTCACATTTAAAATATATGTGCTGAAGAATATGCAAAAATTATATAACGGTATTTTTCGTAAAAATAAATTCAATGAAACACAGTCTATTGGTAAAAAGCAACGCATGACAAATAACAAATCTAGAATGAACGAAAAATTTCTTTCTAGCATTGGAATCTGAAGTAATGCCCTCTTCTAATATAAACAATTCTTCCCCTTATACCCTCCATAAACATAGTTAATGTGCAAGAGAGTAAGGGTAAAGCAAGGAGATAGGATATCAAGTTACTTGAATCTTCTACGGACAATGTTGAATCCTCCAGACATTTTGCTCCGGGAAGGATTTCTGTGTGTGTGTGTGGGGGGGGGGGGGGGGGCAAAGCCTTAGATGCACACCGGTTTCGTTCGTATACCAGATAAATATTTGCTATTTTAAAAAAAAAACTGTTTTAGGGTTATTTTAACAAGTGTTTGAGTATTCTCTCCTTATACACGTGCAGAATAAGATAAATTGGTGCTTTATTTCTGCATTATTGTATTCCTTTTATTTTAAGAATGCTAAAAACTACAAGAGCTAAAAAGAAGGCTTTAAATTCATCATTGAAGACTCTTAAAATGTTATTTTTACAGTAGTGCTGCCATCTATTAGTAAAAAGTAGAGTTAGAAGATTACTTTTATGCTGTTATATTTAAAATTGGGCAATATTAAGAGTACAGTAAAACCTCTCTGTAAGGGCCACCTGTCGTTCCATTGAAAATTGACCCTTGAATAGGGGTGACAAAAAAACATTAGCTAAAATAAGGAAATCAAAACCTATATAGGTGAAAAAACTGTTTATTGACATTTTCAAACTCTATACATGATTTAAAAATTTTTCCATTGAAGTTTATTTACTTTTCATAATTTTTTTCACAGACAATTTTGGTTTCTAATGATTCTTTTACTTTATGGAACAAATTACTTAAATTTGCATCATTTCTTAATGCCTTAGAATGAGATATTAGTTTATTTATTTTTGTTAGCGTTTCCTGACAGGTGTAAAAATTGTGCTTCAATATGCATTCACAGTTTCAGTAAACGTGGAATCAGTTTTTCTAGACAACCTGTTATCCTAGGCGTGCTCACAACAAAGGGTCGAGTTTTCCCTCCAACCCAACCCCTACTGGTTGAAAGTAGTGATGCAACGAATAGTGATTTGGCCGAATAACCGAATACCGAATATTCGGCCGCCGAATAATGTACTTATTTTTGCCTAAAAACAAAATATAGTATGCACTATATGCACAATTCTTGTATATTTCACAATTAAAATGTATTGTTTTCTTTTAAAAAATTATTTATATACAAATTTTTAATTTTTTAAAGCATTATTTTACTCTGAAAAAATATTCGGCTATGTTCGGCCTAAAAATTGCCTCAATAATATAATTCAGACCCCCCCCCCCCCAAAAAAAAAAAAATTCTTAGCAAAAGTTCCTCATCAGGTACTGTCTAGTTACATTTTAATAGATATTATGTGTTGTTGTTACATTTTAAAATAATGACAAAATTTTAAAAGTACTAGGAAACATAAGTTTCAGCTTTCAGATGAAATAAAATAAAAACTAAGAAATCTTAATATCTTAAGAAAAACCATTGATAGAAAGGGTGAAAGGAATATCCTCTAAAGTGGTGAAAAAAAATCATTGTAGACTTTATAAAGCTCACAATTAACAAAATTTTTATTTATCTTTATTATTATTTTTTTTTTCTTTGCTGTCAACAGTGAAGCCTCTATAGAAAGTGTCCCTCAATGTGAAGAAGTAAAAGAAATTAGTAATGTTCTTTCCCAGCCACTACTAGAAAGACAAAAGTGTCCTTTGGAGTGGTGGGCGAAAAATTCGGAAGACTTTTCAAACCTTTCACAATTAGCCAAAAAGTACCTTTCTGCACCAGCAGTAGCGAGAGATTGTTTTCAGAAGCAGGTAACATTTACGGAAAAAAAAGAAAAGAAATAGTCTATCATCTGAGAACGCTGAATTATTATTATTTCTGCATCCCAATCTATGTTTATTGAAAACATTTTAACTGTTTTTTTAAGGCATTACAATGCTAATCTTGAAAAAAATATCTAAAACGTAAATGCATACTAATTAAAAGAATTTAGTATTTACATTTCTTTCATTATTTAATAAGAAATAGTAACAGACTTAAAAAAAAAAATCACTTAAATTATATTTAATTTTTAAGCGTATTTTACTATTAAAAAAAAAAACCCTTAAGTATTGCAACATATACGACTTAAATATCTTATACACATCTACAGAGTTTCCCACAGGTTTAAAAAAGGCAGGGTGCTGCTTGTGGGAAAAGGGCACTTTTGGAATTTTTAAAGGCATTCTTTTGATTTTTAAAACTACTTTTTAATATTTAATAGGCAGAACACTATTTTAAAGACAGCAATGAGTCAATTTTTACTATGCAAGTAATTTTTTTAGTAAACAAAGGAGTAAAGGCACTTTTTTCAGGTGGGGGAAAGAGGGGTGTTACCTTGTAAACCTAAGGGCAGGCAGGGTGAAGCACCCTCCTGAAACTGTCTGGCAGAAACTCTGCATCTATATCTAATCAATCATATATTTATGTTCTTTATAGGTATGGTATAATTCAAAATATTATTGAAAGAAATATTTTTTTATGTAACAAGGGTTAAATGTTAAACTTCCCATTATGATGAAAAATTTTTTGAATTAGCTTGTACAGCTGTATTAAAACAATTTTGAATAGATTAATTTTAAATTTAACAGATTATGTTAGCTTATTACAGATACTTTTTGTACTTACTGATACAGCATAATTTTTTTTTAACATGATTCCTAAATTAGACTCTTATATAAAAATGGGTGGATAAAACCCATTCGGAGTATGAAAGTTAATGGGGAAAAAAGTGTTAGTTAATTTCAAATAAAATTTTCATTATATATGATGCATATAAATTGTCAAATTAAAAAGTTATACTGTGTAAATATTATTTTTACAGTACTATTAGCATTTATTACAGTAATATTAGCATCTATTACAGTATTATTCGGCCTTGGCCGAATAATGGACTTGATATTCGTCCGAAGCCGAATATTCGTTGCATCTCTAGTTGAAAGGTCAAACAAAGTGTGAGGAACACCTGTTTGTCTCACTTGTGGAAAAGTTTGTGGTCCTTCATTGTGTTACCAAATCATCCTCATCTCCCCCTGCTTTCTTTGTTGAAAGTGCAGTTGTTTGCTGAACTCTTATCTTTTGGTTCAGGAAATCAATACATCTGCTTAGGATTCAAGGCACATGTGAAAAAAATGGCCCTTAAGAGGGGTAGGTGCAGCCCCTAATAGGAGTAAATTTAACATTATGTCTATCGGAAAATTTCTCCTTCCTAAAAATATTGGCCCTTAATAGAGGTGGTCTTTGAGTAGGGGTGGCCTTTAACCCTCCAACTGTCTTGGAAAAGGGCAAAATTGTAATGTTGTTTTCTCTGCATTTTGTTTTAAATGTTAAAAAAAATGATTCTTTGAACATTTTATAAAAAAACTTAATAACGAATATGAATGCAATCCTTGGAAATATTAATCATTGGACAATGTATTAAAAATACATTAAATCAATAGAATTATATTACTTTAAATATTGCTTGTATTGCAGTGAAACCTGGAGCTTAGTGAACGTATTAACACGGGCTTGTCAGTGAGGGGGTTAAAAGAAGTTTCACTGTATTTAAAAAAATGTTAAACTTGGTATTTCAATGAAACCACTGCACTGTAAAGGGTTAAAATATGCCACAAACGATTTTTCTTAATAGATTATAATATAACAGAATACTTTTGAGTTCCTCTGCTGCACTGTGCAGCACTGTTAAAATTCACAGGAAATCATTTTTCTCCATAGACCATAATTTTACATAATACTTTTGAGCGCCCATGTAGATGAACGATCACTGCTATGTATTTAATTTTAAATATCGAACATACCATGGCAAAACTCAATAACGTATATCAATTGCATGTCAATATGAGTATACTTATGTGAATTAGAGCATGGACAGACAGACAAACTGAAGTCATAGAAAGTGTTAAAAAAAGCCTGCCTCCACGAGATACAGTACATGATCTATTATCCGGAATCATCAGGATTGAAGGCTTTCCGGATTTTGGAATTTTCCTGATTTCTGGATTCATTTCCCCCCCCCTTCCTTGAACTTTGGAATTTTTCAAAAACATAAAAATAACAAAATTTAAACAATCCCATGTAGAATATGAATAAAACTTATCTTTTGCATATTTTTAAATTTAAACAAAAATTCCTGCACTGTTCAATGGTAACAAGGAATAAATAAATAAAATAAAATTGGTAACTGATATTGTTTTATCTGCAAGTTCTATCCTTTTTCCTTTACAGCTACATAATTTACATAAAAAATTTTGATAGATATTTATTAATAAACTGTAATTTTGTTGTGATTACCATAATTTTGGAAAGAAACGCCACATCTTCGAAAATTGACATCTCTTTGAAAAAAATCGCTGCACCCATCATAAATGCCACTGTCAAAAGAGATTATTTTGCTCTCTTAAGGCACTCAAACAAAAAAAATATATATATATACCGTAAAATACCAAAGATACCGTCGCCCCCAATTCTGAACAAATTTCATTTTTCAAAAAAAAAAAAAAAAAAAATCAGTTTGTAAGCCTACCTACATAAAATCTTTTTTCTTTAATAGAAAAAAAAAAAAAAAAGAAATCCATGCACAATTCCGTTCTGCGTAACAAAACATATTATCTATTCAAAGCTGATGATCTAATTCTGATAACCTTGACTTTCGACTTCACGAAAATTAAATAAGCAAAACAAACCTCAGAGAGTTCTCTTTTTTTTCTTTGGAGTTGCTCTTTACTGGGCCTTTTTGTAGGGTGCTGTAATTTTCTAATAACTTATTATATTTTAATAAAAACTTGTTTCACAGCCTAATTTACTATTATTGCAACTTGCTGAAAAATTTGAACGAAATCGGTAAATTATTAGAGATATCAATTATTTTTTTAAAAGTAAGATAAAACATATTTTGCTTATCGTTTCTTTTTTTTGTTTTTTTGCAGCTCAATAATTTCTTTTCCCATACTCATTCACATAGTCCTTTTTAGGTATAAAGGAATAGAATTTGAATAATTTCTTTCTTGTTTTTGTTTATTGAAAAAATTTTAAACTACTGGGTCGTCTTAAGAATTGGAATTTCAAAATTCCGCACAAACGGGGATTGTTAAATTGTTATAACAGAGACTAAAGTTCATTTAAAAACTAAACTTCCTAAATTATTACTATTAAATAATCAAAAAGATTTTTTAAAAACTGCGCTACCGGGTCGTTGTAAGAATGGGAGTTTCAAAATTACACACTAGCAGGGAATCCATAACAGAGCTTTTAAAATTCATTTAAAAAATTAATTTCTAAAATTATTATTGAATAAATAATCAAAAATAATAAACAAATTCTTAGCTTTCAAGTCATCTTAAGAACGGAATAATAAAAAATTTTTTATGATGATTTTTAACTGTTTTTGTGAATTTTGTCAGAAAACAAATCTGGAAACTGTGAACATATCGTTCTGGAATGCATGAGAAGTGAGGAAGGGCACAGACAAATAAACAGAACTCTGTTATTATATGTGTATTCAAGTAACACTGTGGCATAGCCATAATGTTTTTTCGGAGTGAGGGGGCGAAATATCAATGATTTGTTTTAAATGAATCGTAATGTAAATTAATTTTAAACTAAAATTTGACATAAAAATGATTTTATTCTAGATTTTTTTGGGGGGTGGGGGGCTCTGTGTTCCCCGCCACTGAAGTAACATATTTTAGTGGTTACGCATTGAAATAATGGACTGAAAAAAATATAGGAATCTGTAAAATTTTCATAACATTTAAAAGAATTTTTTTAGTAAAAATTTACAAATTTAGAAATTATTTGAATAAACTTTTCCAGATTTCGGGTTGCTCTGGATTTTGGAATTCTGGACAACGGGCCCTAATCGAGGGTGTGGGATGCAAATGAGAGAAGAAGACCTTGGGGGTCAAATGGGAGGGGGGCTAGAAGTACATTATATGAAAGAGTGATCAAAAGGCTGTACAGTGATAAATCGTATGATGGGATAAGGAAAGTGCAAAATTTACGAAAATGCCACTAATGGCTGGGGGACAAACCGAGGGCAGAAATGAATAGTCTGTACTGAGTTACCACTTTGGTCAAGTTTTCAAGAAGGGGCTCAGGTAATTAGGGGCCAAGTTACTTAACCAGTAATTTAAAATAAAAATGGGTGGAGAGGATACATAATATGAAAAAGTGGTTAAAGGGCTCACAATGATATATCACATGACACATGAGGGTGTTAGAAAAAGTTAGACAAGTGCCCTGAAGGGGCAATTCAGTCTCTAATGATTGGGGGGAGGGCAAACCAAGAGTAGAAACAGATAGTCCGTACTGAGTTACCAGTTTGGTCAAGTTTTCATGTAGGGCTGATGTAAAGGGATCAGATAATTAAGGTTCAAGATACGATTTTCAGAAATTACTATTCAGAAATAGTGGTAATGCACAATATTTTTATATGTTTAAAACATATGTATCTGAAGGTTTCCATAAAAAAATCTGACGTTAAAGAAAATATTCTATGATTTAAACAGTTTGCGATATGATTAAAGTTAGATTACAGCTCTTTTTTCTTTAAAAATCAGTCTTTTGATAAAATAAGAAGTTATTGATGGATTTTCTTAATTTTTCGAATTTATGAAATTGAATATTATTTTGCGTATATGTTCCAATTTTCAAATCCCTACTATAGGTGCGGATTCCCAAAATTTTTAAGGAGCCAGTGGCTCCTAAACCCAAATAATCCAGTGGCCACATTGTGAAAGAAACACATAAAGGCATAAAAGCAATAGCGTTTATATGGGGAAAAAATTCAGGAATTCAAAGTGTAAAATCATCTACACATGTACAAAGAACACACAGACTAATTACATCAAATGTGTATATTTTATTTAATCACATAATTCTTTTAATTTGGATATAAAGCAAGTAAAGTATAATATAAATCTTAACCTATGTAGAGCCAGAAGATAAAGTTGGGCAAGATAGAGGTTAAAAAAATATTTCTATAAAACTAAGCTAAGTATTCATGGTAGTGGGGAGTATTAGGAAAACAATATTTCTTATTTCCATTTTATCCTAAATCTTCGTAATTTCTGGAATAAAATATTTTGTATATGTTTGCAAATTTTCAAATTCCTACCTCAGATAGTTTTAAAAATATCAATGTATGTGAAAATCTACACTATCTGATCTTTCTTGCAAACCTGCATTTTTCTGCAACCTCTTCTGTTCTAAGCGATTGAAACAGATATTGGATGCATTTCTTTGTGGTTTTGCTCAGTTCTACGAAAAGTCATAAATTCCTTGCACCTTTAATTAAGAGTTTTTAATTAATTTAAAAAATCTAATAAAAAAAATCTAAAATCGGGCTTTAAGGTGCAAAACTACATACATAGGGGTAACTGTCTACCAAATTTTGTAGCTCTACATGCAGTGGTCTCTTCAGAACATTGTCGACACACTCACACACAAACTTCTTTCCTTATTATTATAGAATTGTTAATTTAATTTTATGTCACAAAGTTTTCCAGTAATGCTATGTGGAATGCAGATAAGTTGTTATTGTTTAAAGAGATATTAAGTAATATGTTAGGTAATGTTTTTATTTTTAATAGTTAATGTTTCTATTATTTTGCTTTTATGTTTTTAACAAATTAAAAAAAGTTGTTTTTTTTAATCAGTTAGTTTTTCTTTACATCACCACTTATTGTGTTACTTTATCTTAAAAGCCTTTTATTTTTATTAAATATCAGTATTTTATAAATTTATATATTAAGTTTCATAATTTTTTTTTTTTTCGTGGACGGTATTAGTGGATGGAGAACCAGCAGTCGCTTATTCACTGCTTTATGCAGCTCTGTTAACATTTGATTTCCAGACATTATGTAATGTAATGCTTGATGTTCTCTGTTGAAGATGTTGATTTTTCAATACATGCGCACAAACGAAAACCTCTCCACAAATATTCTTATACAGTAATACGGAGAAAAAAGTCTTGCAAAGGAAGTTCCAGAAGTAACTTCCAGAAATGAATTTTTTTTAAATAGCAAATATTAATATATATATATTTTTTAAAGACATCATTATGGAATAACATGTACTATCTATAAGTGGGAATTTTTTTTTTTTCATATTTTGTTCACGAAAAAGCATGCAAAATTTTAAAAATATCAGAAAATCGATGGAACGGCTCTCAGAATTTTTTTAAAATGGTTAATATTGAATTTTTTTCAAACAGATTGCACTGTTAGAAAGATAAAATTATTTACAAATAGCCTGGTCTTTTTCGTTTTCTCGTATTTTGAATAATTAACCTGAAATGGGCTTAAAAATACTGGAGGGTAAAAAAAGTACAAAGAAAGACATTTTGAAAATATTTTTTAAAAAGGGCTAAGATGGATATTTTTTGTACATAGATTGCAGCATTGGAAAGGTTAAAGCATCAAATTTAAGTATGTATTTTTTATTTTATCATATTTCAAATAGTTAAGCCAGTGTTTGCTGTGGAAGACATGCCAAAAAAGTTGTTTCATTTTCTGATTCTCTGTTTATTTTCAGAACAGGATTTTGGCTGTATCGCAGCCAATTTTTCAACGTATTCAATTTTTAATGCTATTTTGCACTGTTTCTTATGGTTTTTAATTAATTGAAGGAAAACTAATGCTGCCAAATTTTGTAGCTCTGCATGCAGCAGTTTCTTCAGAGTACAGCAGACAGACAGACAAATTTCTTTCCTTTTTATTATAGATTGAAAACATTAGATCAAAAACACCGCAGATCTATTTCACATCTTTATCTAGGTATCTTCTGTAATAAAAAATACTGTTTAGATTAATTCTAGTGGTGGTTCGTGGCTGGAGCTGCAGAGCTTTTTTTTTTTCTTTGTATTTGTTATCGTTGACTATTTTATAAAATACTTGAAAATCAATGGTGATTTACATATATTTTACATAAATACTTACACACATTAATAATTTACCCCACTATTACAGAAAACTATAAAATATCCCGGAAAGGTAATTAATTTTACTTCTAAAAGCTATTTAAACAACCAGTTTAGACCTGTGGTTTGCATTGTGCAGCAACAAAAAATAATACTTTTATAGAATATATGCAAAAATTATTTATAACTGGCTCTTTTATCTGCTGGAAACTAACAGAATCAGAGCTATAATCTTGGCAGTTCTCAGGAACACAACCTGTGTATTTAAATATATATATTACATGGAACAATTAAATTAGTTTTACAAAATTTAAGGTAAAGTTTCTTCTCTCTCTCTCTTTTTAAAATTTATAAAAGATATGTATATATATTTGTAGTTTAGTGATATATTTAAAACAAGTACCATATGTTAATTTATTTTTAACACAATTATTCAATTGGTAAATCAATCATAACAGTTGTAAATTTCCAAGTAGGTGAAAAAAGTCCGTGCCAGGATTTGAACCAGGGATGTCTTGGTTGAAGCCACCTATGCTTTACCCACTGAGCCATCCCAGATAAATCTGAAAAACTGATTCACCCTACTAACCTTTAACGATCACAGCATCTGGTCTGATATCTGAATCAGCTCTACAGAATAAATCAAAAGTTATTTTTAGAATACCTCCTCAGGAAATTAATATTTTCGACTTCTTTTTCTGTCTTCTCTTCTTAAATGATGTTGGTTTTTAGTTTTCAGAATATCTCTAAAATGTATGATGTAAATTGAATAATTGTGTTAAAAATTAATCCAATTACTCATTATGCATTCAACCTTTACTGCAGTTCCAAAAGTAACCTTCGATTTATTCTGTTGATCTGATTCAGATATCAGACCAGATGCTGTGATTGTTAAAGGTTAGTAGGGTGAATTGGTTTTCCAGATTCGTCCAGGATGGCTCAGTTGGTAGAGCATAAGTGGCTTCAGCCAAGACATCCCTCGTTCAAATCCTGGTCCATACTTTTTTCACCTACTTGGAAATTCACAACTGTTATGGTTGCCATATGTATGTGAAGTATTTTTAGTAAAAAATTTAAATTTTACTAGTTGATGGGACAAAGCACTTAAAATGTTTAATAATGTTTTAAATGGGTCAGTTTTTTAAGTTCAGTTAGGTAACATTTCTGTTCTATGCATTCAGTCTAATGATATTTATTAACATCACAATCACAACATTTAATCTTCAATTAATTTTGATTTATTTACTTTTATTTAAGTTTACCTTGGGTTAACTTTTCAACCTTTTTCTTGGAACGTAATTGCATACATAACACATTAAGTTGGGTAAAAGAAAAAAGACTTATAAAACCTGTGTTTCAGAAATTCTAAATATTGAAAAGGTTTTGATTTTTGAGATATAATCTTCAACAAATTTATTTATACATTTGTGAATCTGAACCAGGGACATTGTATGAATTTTATTTATAATTAACTGGTGTATCAATGCTTTTTAACTTTATCACTGCAGATATTCTTTATTAGTATAAATAATTGGATAATTTTTAACATGCATATAAGCCTCACATTTTTTTTTTTATAAAAACATGTTTTTGAGCTCTTTTTTGTTTATAGTGCAACTTCCATTGAATACAACGTGCAGTCCCCCCCATAAAAGACAGTCAGTCACGAGCTGCCACTGAATAATTAAATGATCAAAGAGAAAATATTCTGCTGTGTGGGCTTTTTCTTAGAGTGTATTCTTTTTTGTAAGTGTAAACTTTGTAATAAAACTATAGTTTAATGGTACCAAACCTTTTTGGACTACCACTCCATTTTAGAAAAAAATAGTTAATAACTTCTTGGAACAATTATTATTTTCTCCTTTTTATGTCATTTTAGGCTAGAGTAGAAAAAAAATTGTTCCCTGGGTAATTTTTTTAAATTATATTTTTCACCTTCAAAAAAATTCCCAACCCCTACTCTTATTTTGTACCTATTATAAAATGTGTGACAATTTAATAAAAGTTGAAAATAAAAGCAGTTAGAGGATAATTCAATTGTATATTAATTTCCAAACCTTTCTTTTATTTCAATATTTTTGGTTGTTTGTTTATTTAGTATCTATCAGCATATGGTTAATAAGGGGATTGGTCAGTCAGATCTCAAATTTCTCTTGCTAATATTAAACCAGTGGGAGTGGGGTGCATTCTTATTTTTAGAATACCTCCTCAGGAAATTAATATTTTCGACTTCTTTTTCTGTCTTCTCTTCTTAAATGATGTTGGTTTTTAGTTTTCAGAATATCTCTAAAATGTATGCTTAATTTTATCTGAAAATTTAAAATCTTACTCACGCCTTGTACAATTTTAAGACATAAAATATTAAATTAAGTATATATTTTAGAAATATTGTGATAACTAAGAAAAAAAGAGACATCTTTTAAGAAGAGTATATAGAAAAAAAAGGTAAAGAATATTAATTTCCTGAGGAGATATTTAAAAAATAAGAATGTATTCTACTCCCATATGTTTAACATTAGCGATGAAAATTCGAGATCTGACTGACCAACTCCTTTCATGTGAAAATTTGCCAAATTAAGCGAGTGAATTAAAAAATGCCAGCATATAATATTTTTCATCTATCTGAAAAGCCTCGCTTTTCCAATAAAAACAGATAGAAAGCTGTAATTTTTTTAATATTAATATTGTTTTTTAATTTTACACATTTGCCAGTGTTTGTTATTCATTGTTAATTTATTTCCTTTATTATTTCATACATATTAATAAGTAATGAGGATTTTTATGAGTTAGTTATGGCTACTTTTGCATGCTTTAAAGGCTTTTGAGCAGGAGGGGTATAATGTTTTAATTAGTAGGAGTGTATCTATATGTTTAATGATAATAAAAGTAATATAAACATAAAAGAAGGATATTTATTACAAATAACTAAAACTCCTAAGTTATTACACAGAACAAATTACATTTTAGTTTGCTAAATAATATAATTTTGTATGTCTGTGAATTTCCTTTATTTTTTGTTAATCATACCCATTATTCTTTTTAAAATATTAACTAATCTAGTATTTAAATTTATTTTAAATTTTAAGTTAAAATAATTATACCTTCATTTTCATTTTTTATAGATAAAGAAAAATTATTTATCTCAAGTTCTGAACTTTATTCTTTAATAACATCTGAGAAATCATCAATCGTTATCATGGATACTAGACCAGCTAAAGATTTTGAAGAATCGCATATAAAATATCATGCCTGTATTAGCGTGCCACAGGAAATTTTAAAACCTGGGTAATTATGTATATTTTTTGGACTTGATACTTTCTTACTTTTTAAAATGTTGATTGTTGATGTGTGTAAAATTCTTAAGTAAACTTATCACACTAATATTTGTTCAAAGTATGAATACAGATTGTGTAACTTTATCTAACCACAGCATTATTTATAGGGAAATAATATTAGGAATACTCATAAGTAATGTTTTTTTTTTCTTTTTCTTTTTTCGTGAAATGTAACTTTAGTATTTATATATATATAGGAAGGTGATTTCCAAAATGTTAATATATATTTAAATATTCAAATAATAACAGAATGCTGAAATCATACAAACTTGAATTTAATTCCTTGAAGACCTCTAATTTTACAGTGTGTTACAACTAGTTTTATCAAACATACTAGGATTAACACTTAACATATATTTAGTAGAATATTCTAATTGGGCCTAATATAGTCAATTGCTTTATTGACATCTTCCATGTTAATGCTTCATGAATGATGGGAAAATAAGAGACTGACTCTTTTCTAATATTCAAAGTCTAAAATCCACTCGTTTTCTGTGAATTTCGATATTATATTTCATGCATTCAAATCATAGGCATTAATGAATATTAGAGAGTTCGTTGATTTGATCATGTACATCACAAGTGAAATAAATGATGCTACCTAAATTCAAATCTGACAGATCGGTCATCCTGACTTGATGGCTTCTCAACATCAACATCTTGATCCGTTCCATATTCATGTTTAATTAGCTAAATTTAGAGGTATTCTTTCTTGTACAGAAAATTTTGATTACATGTTCAACACACATACAAATATATTTAATCTACGATAACTTATCCAGGAGTTTAACCCATAGGCCACTGCTTCATATATTCATCTCTGGTTGATGTCTTTCCTGGACCTTCATGATCTCCTATTTTTTTCTACTTCATATCGATCACAATTCTTGGCTGCAGTTATCTCATATGGCCCCAAATATTTTTCTTTCAGTTTTGTAACGTTGCCGAACTGTGTCCACTTTATAGTGGTGATATCTCCTACTTCATACTTTCTTGACTGCTTTCTTTTCTTATTAAACTGCCCCTTGTTTTCTTCCTGTACTTTGAGTATATTTTTCTTCACCTCTTCTCTCATGGCTTCGTGTTCCTTTATAAATACACTTGATATATTCTTCTTCTAAAATTTTTTTAATGCCTTGTACATCACTGTCCTTCATTTAAACTCCTGTCATTAACTCAAAGGGACCATACTTGGTGCTTCGCGTTATTATCCTAATGATAATACTTTGTAGTTTTGGCACATACTTATATTAATTGGATTTGTCGTCGCTAGATAATTTGGACAACACAGATATCATGGTTCTGTGCATTCTTTCCACCTGTCCATTTCCTCTTGGCATCCCAGATGTTATCGTTAGATGCCCAATTCCTTGTTTGGTACAATATTCCATAAACTTTCTTGCAGTAAAAGAAAGTTTTCAAATATTAATTCTAGTTGGATTCCCGAAAGTTGTTTGTTGTAGTTCCAATTTGTCTATCACTTCCTTGGCCGACATTGATTTCACTGGATAAAACCATGTGAACTTTGGAAATGCATCTACTATTGTGAAAATATATCATTATTTTTTATTTGTGAAAAACAATGCACCTAGCTTGTTTTTCGTAGCATATAATTACTAAGTAGCATATAATTCTTTTAAGCCACTTTTTGCACACATTAGCAACATGACATGGAGCTGAATCCTGTTGAAATATAAATGCTTCATTATTTTGGAAAAGATCATGTGCAGAAAGCTTCATTTAAGATTGAAATATTTCATTTATATATTTGCAGTGTTTATGTTTCCAAATGTTTATGTCACAAACTCTGCCCAAACCTTCTAATGTCATACAACCCCATTTCATACCTTTGAGTAAATGCTTCATAGTGTGTGTATTTGGGATGCAAATCTTCTCCAATTCTTCTCCTTAAGTATTTTATGCCAATCCTGCCAAATAGGAAGATTTTAACCTCACCAGGCAAAATAACACTGTCCCATTGTTCTGCTGTCCAGTTAACATAAGTTTTAGTCCAGTTTAATCTTTTCAACCTTTTTTGTCGAAATAAAAATGACTTTTTTCATGGAGTTCTAGAGTTTTAACCAAATTTTTGCAGTCTTCGCTGAGCAGACCTTACACTCGACATCATATTGGTTTGTGCCATTTCACCTTGTACACATCCAGATGAATTTATTTTGTCACCTATGCATAATCTCTGATTTCTTCTATCATCACTTGCTGTTGTACACATTTTTCTGCGTTTATCAGTTTGATTTTGTAGTGATATAGACGCCTTATATCACTTCAAAAATTTAGAAATGACACCTTTGGTTAAATTTCCACCAATTTGCCTTCTAATTTCTTCATAAATGTAACATTTTTCTCTTAATAGTACTATTTTACATCGTGTTCCAGGTTACCTGTCGACTTTATGTACCATTTTTTAATTTTATTGCATTTTACATCCAACTCTAATATCAGTGCTAAGCACTGACAAATGTCGTCTTCACAGTCCTCAAATATCCTCCAAAACATGACAACAGCTGAACCATACTGTTACCTTATTGACTCACTGTTAAAACAACATGACACTCGATTGGCTCTCTAAACACTTGTGTTTATTGGCTGCATTCAAATAATTGAAAACTACTTCATGTTAGCCTAAGCAAGCTGTGTTTCTTTTTGTGTTTGTGTGTTTATTTGTCTGTAATTTTTGATTAAATACTAGTAACTGAACGAAATTTATTTCATTACATTCTTTATTAAATTATATTTCCACTGATATATAATTTTATGGTATTACTTAAACAGAAAGTAGTGTTATGAGCTATGAGACCTCAAAAATACACTTTTTCAAAAATGTTTCCACAATTTTAGCCACTACTGTATGATTTACAAAAAAGTTTTTTTCTCCCTTTTTTTTTGGGGGGGGGGGGGGAAAGAAAAAAACTGTATTTAATATTGTTCTTGGATTGAATTTATTTAGAGTTGAAATTTGTGGGTTTGATACTACTTGCAGCAATAGGGGTAAACACCATGTTGTTGGTATTTAACCTTTTTTTTGTATAAGAAAAAATATTTTAGATTTTCATTCTCTTAAATTATAATTTCTGTTATGTGCATTATTTTGTATAATAAATTATTCCAAGGAATTAACAAGCCTGTTTTATGTCATTTTCAGATTAACTGCAGCAAAATTGGAAAGTGCCCTTCCCAAAGAATCTCTGTCTCTTTGGTTTAAACATACTGAAGTTGATCAAGTAATTTTAATAGACTGGGATTCAGAAAATGAAATTACTCTGAACATGTGTTTGAACATCTTAAAATCTGCTATCTCCCAAGTATTTCATTTTTTCATATATATTTATTGCATGTATTTTATATATTTTCTACATGAAAAGTATAAATATAATTGTATATATATATATATATACTTATGTAACATGAAATATATTGGTGAAACATCAAGTCCAATTCATAAATGTATCAATCATCATCGTTCAGACTCTAATAATAACAAAGCAAAAAATATACAATCTATAGCTGAAATTCAACATTTTCATAAACATCAATTTAAAAATACGACAATTGAAATCCTTCAAATTCTAAAAAATAAATCAGAACGTCTTTATATGGAATCATCATATATGAAATATTACAACACAATTTATCCTTATGGACTTAACAGTGAAGTATTTAACAGACCTGTCAAAGTCTTCACATCTATAAATAACAATATTGATTATTCTCCAATTTATCCTACTCTTAATCATAATTTAAATTGTAAAACAACACGTAACAAACGTGGAAAGGGTTCATCATCAGTTGTAGTTTCCAAAAAATCTATCACTAAACAAATAAATGATCTTCAAAGTAAATATTTAGAGAATTATAACTGGTTGTTAATTCGAAAAAACATCTTTGCTATTAAAAAGAAACAGATTGTACAACATTTAAATGCATTTCTAAGTAAATCTTTCTCTAAACATTTCTCTGATATTTATTTTGCCTCATTATGACTAGGGTTAATCTTTTAAATATTAATTTACAAAAAAACAAAACAAAATTCAAAACATGAATACTCAAATGATAATCACTTTTTCAAATCACATATTTAATAAAATTAATATCAATTCTATAATTAATGATAAAAATTGTTTTTTTCCCATTAATGATCTTCATATATCAAAAACCTTTAAATATACGAATACAATTGGTAGAAAGTTTTTTAACTACAATACATTTTCAAAAAATACATCTGCTGCAAGTAATTTTCCGTGTAAATGCAATGACCCCACTCTAAAAAAATACATAAACAATGATCATGGACATATAATCACTGGAAATCTTGATATTGTTAATGATTTTAAATTGAAACAACTAATGGGTTATGGTACTAAATATAGACTTCCATCTAAATTTAATGTTAAATCTATTATCAAACAGTTTACATATGATATTGATATTTTTATTTATAAAATTTCAATCTCTTATAATAAGCCTATTGAATATTTTAATCAATGGAAAATATTAGTAATTGAAAAATTAACTATGGCTTTAAAAAATAATATTGCTGATTTGGTTTCTATTAATACAAAGCATTTTTTCCAACAAATTACTAAATTACAAAAAAACTACGTTATTACATATGTAGACAAATCTCCTAATAATTATGCTATTATATGTAAATCTTATTATCACCAACTTCTTACGAATTGTATTTCTTCTAATAAGTCATTTCAAAAAACTAATGAAAATGTAATTGTAAATAATCGTAAAATTCGAAGTTATTATAAACTATTAAATATTTTATCTACTAACTTTAATTATCCATATTTAGTTCTTATTCCCAAATTTCATAAAACTCCAATTAAATTTAGGACTGTAACTGTTGGTTGCAATACATATAATAATAAAGCCAATAAACTTCTCTTAAAAATTCTTAATCAATTATATGTACTTACTACAAACAATAATAATACACATTGTATAAAAAATAGCTATCAACTTGTCAACATTTTAAAAAATCTTCATTGTGTATATAATATAACGACATATGACTTCAAAGATCTTTTTAATAATATAGACCTATTAGATTTACATAAAATTATAAATGCATTATTTAAAAAGTATTATAAAAAACTGGAATTACCATCTAATATAGATATTGCATATTTTAAATCTTTAACAAACTTCATTATCTATAATAATTATATATTGCAAGATAACACTTTATATTTACAGCATGTCGGTATACCACAAGGCGGTTGTACATCCAGTTTACTATCAGACTTATACTTATATCATTATGAACGCACTTTTACTAGTAATAATCTACATTTATATTGTTATATTGATGACATAATTTTAATTGAAACTGATCAATCTGTAATTACTCAATTTCCAGTAGATTATCCCACTAATTTGGAATTAACGGAAAACCTTTTATCTAACAATACAATTAACTTCTTAGATCTTAAAATTACAATAAAAGACAACAAAACAATCACAGATTTATATGACAAACGTAAAGAATTTAAATTCAAAGTTAATACATTTACAAATTTTAAATCTTGTCTACATCATTCTGTATTTCGAAATATAATACTTAATCATTTATATAGAATAAAATGTTTATGTTCTTCTCCTCTAATTAACAATAATATTAAAAAACTAATTTATGATGCATTAAATCATGGGTTTCCAAAAAAATTCATATATTCATTAATATACAATTAGTACTTTACTTACATGATCTTTTAAAACAAATTAACACATGCGTAAACAAAATTACAAAAAAATATATAAAATAAAAAAAAAATCTATAAAAAATTAAAAATTGTAAAATAATATAAAAAAATTATTATAGGTTGGATGGGTGGGTAGATGTTAGAGTACGGAGGAGGGTGGTGTTGTCTGGATAATACACAATGATTAATTTAAAAAAAAAATGGGGCTTATGTATTATTACTATATTTTTTATATATGTATTTTATAAGGATGTTGATTTGATATTTTATATGTAATTGGTGACTTTCATTAATATTATATTTAGCTTAAAGTTTTATCTTATTTACAATCATTTGTTATTAAATTTTAATTTACTAAGGACAATATCATATTAATTACTAATAGTATGCCATTTTTATAGTGATTAATATACATATAAGTATATTTAATATAAATAAAGTTATACTGTATGTATTAAAATTGGGTAATTATTTTTATTATTATTCCTCTATTCTTTTTAATATTGATCTATTTTCACTTTGTGTTATAAAATTTATTATCGGTTTAATGTGTTTGAATGTCCCACATTCATACTTTTAATATTTTTATGGCTGTATGAAAATAATCCACACACTATATTTGAGATTTTTAGGTAATGGGGAATTTAAGTATCTGATAATCTTCTATATACTTCCATATGTTTTTTATTTCCTGTTCATTTTATAATTAACTTCTATTATTAACGATTTTTATATTATTTTTAATATATATTTATATTAATTATTATTGAATTTGTTTTATTTTTTAGCATATAGCTATATGCTATATATTATCAATGTTATAGAATTATTTAAATTCTTAGTGTAGTTTAAATGAGTAAGATAATAGCATATTCTGAATGCTTTTTTAAAAATTTTATTAACAATAGTTTTTTAAAAAATATATAGTGTGGTTTATATTAGGTTTATAATTATCTATATATAAGGATTTGTTTGGTTTTGCTGTTAATAAAAATTTTTTTACATTCAAAGGCTTTCAATTGTTCATCTTGTGACATTTGAATAATAAAAATACTACTAGATGGCAGCACCAAAATTTGTCTTTTGACGATAAGTTATAAATTTTGTCTTTTGCAGCTCCTTTTCAGTTATAATCTCCTACACCAGGTGGATTTTTTAGCTAAATTTTGACGATATTGTTAAATAGTAATTAATTAATTTAATAGTGCATTTTAGTTATTTTAAATAATGTAATTACTTTCTATTTATTTTATTTTATATTATATTAATTCCATTTATCATGGTATTTCAAAATGTATTAACTGCATCCTTTGGTATCAATTACTGTGATTTCTTAACTGTTTTATACACCTTAATCTTTACGATATTTTGGTAGCCATGTGCGAGTGGATATATTGAAAAATACTGAAATATTAATTGGTATGTTGTGTATTATTTCTATTTTATATCCTATAAATATTTAAACAGGTTTTATTGATTTTTCCATTTCATATTATTTGTTTCTATTCTGTATTCATTTTTAACCTATTCACTTGATTATAATGGTTGTTCGGGCACAGAGAAAAATAATTTTTAGCTTTAGCTTATTTTTCTCACAGAAAACAACCATATTGCTTATATCATTGAATTCTGTGCCCTTGAAAACGCAGTTCAATATATAAGCTTTTCCATTATTTGTCGGTGTCCACTTTCTTATTTTTTCTTCCATAATAATTCTTATAATAAATTATTTGGCTCTTTTTTTATACTTACAACTTTAATTCATAATATTACGGTTTTTGATGGTGGTAGGTTATGTTTAATTAATGGTTATATATATGTACGTATGTATGTATAATTATTTATTTTGTGTTTTTCTTATGATATTTTAGAGTGAAATTTAATATATTAACTGAATAAGTTATGATTTCAGATTTTATGACTTCTTTGTAATTTGTTTTGCCAATTCTAGAATATTCGTCATTGAAGATTGATGCTTTTGTATTTTATTTCTAGTTAATTTAAATTCCATCAAAAACATCTCATGTAAAAAATAAGCCAAGTCTCATGATCTGGCTCGTCTACGAGAGAGTTTTTGCATCCGGGCTTACGTCCACGCTACAAATGCAAATACATTTAGTGCTGTTACAAATACTATTTTATGCAATGGTTTATAAATAAACATTTAATATTAAAATGTAAACAACAGCCATTACATTCTTGTGCTTCGTAATTGCCAAGTCATAAAATAATCATTAACTAACAGTGTACACTTTTTACGGATAAACAGTCACAAGACTTGGCTTATTTTTACATGAGATGTTTTTGATGGGATTTCACTTCTTTTTGTAAGGAGAAAGCCAAAGAAAGCTTTTCCAATAGCATCAATCTCAATTGTCCTATCTTTAGCTTCATAGACTTTATAAGTTTCACGTGCATAAAATAACTCCTGATTGCACTGATGCTCCGCTTTTCCTAGAAATGCTTCAAATTTGTCATGTATGCTACTAAAGATGAAAATAAGCACTCGCCAGTCGCCACTCGGTGGCTAAATGTGACAAACTGGCGACTAAAAATATGGAATGCACCGGCCAAATGCAGGATTTTCCAAAGGGATTTCGTCAAAGAATCGCGAAAAAAAAAACCCACGAATTTTTCCAAATGATCGCGAAAATACCCAAATATCGTCAATAGATCACGAAAAAAGCTAATTTCGTCAAAGAATCGCTCAGAAACCCAAATTTTGTCAAGTGATCGGGGAAAAAACGCAGGTATCGTGAATGGATCGCAGAAGAAACGCAAATATGGTCAATAGATCGCGGAAAATAAAGGCGAATTTCGTCAAAGAATCGCAAAAAAACGGAGAATTTCGTCAAAAGATCGCGTAAAAATGAACATTTTGTCAAAATATTACGGAAAAAACGTAAATTTCGTCGAAGGATCACGAAAAAAACCCAAATATCGTGAATGGATAGCGGAAGAAACGCAAATATCATCAATAGATCGCGAAAAAATGCAAATATTGTCAATAGATCGCAAAAAAATGCAAATATCGTCAATAGATCGCGAAAAAACGCAAATATTGTCAATAGATCGCGAAAAAACGCAAATATCGTCAATAGATCGTGAAAAAAACGCAAATATCGCCAATAGATCGCGAAAAAAATGCAAATATCGCCAATAGATCGCGAAAAAAATGCAAATATCGTCAATAGATCGTGAAAGAAAATGCGAATTTCGTCAAAGAATCGCAAAAAAAAACGAGAATTTGGTTAAAAGATCGCGAAAAACTTGTATTTCGTCAAAGGATCGCTAAAAAACCCGAAATTCGTCAAAGAATCGCGAAAAAAAAACATAGAATACCGTCAATAAATCGCGGAAAAATGCAAAATATCGTCAATGGATCGCAGAAGAAACGCAAAATATCGTCAATGGATCGCAGAAGGAACGCAACATATCGTTAATGGATCGCGAAAAAACGAGAATTTCGTCAATAGATCGCAGAAAAACCCGAATTTTGTCAAAGAATCGTGTAAAAAAGATGGATTTCGTCAAGGAATCGCGAAAGCTCGAATTTCATCAAAAAAATACGAAAAAAGTGCGAATTTTGTCAAAAGATCGCAAAAAAAAAACACGAATTTTGTCAAAAGATCGCGAAAAAAACGCACATTTTGTCAAAGGATCGTGGAAGAAACAAAAACATCGCCAATAGATCACGGAAAAACGCGAATTTTGTTTAAGTAACATGTAAAAAAAGCATAATTAGTTCTAGGAGAGACACCCCTCAGCCCCCCCCCCCTTTACATTTCAGAAAATTTGCTGTAAATTTCAGATTTTTTTTTTAATTTTTGAAAAATACGTAAGTATAGTAGACTTATGTAGTTAGCTATATAAGCATGTTACATATAACTTTACTGTTAACTTAATTTAAAATTTAAAATAGATTGGAAATTAGTATCTTAAGTTTATTCAAAACAATATGAATTAAAATATTTTTATTTATTACATAAATTAGTTATTTACTCTAAACTTATATATTTTTAAATTAAATATTCAGTGACATAAATGTACTTACTGGCGACTAAAGAAATTATTCTCACTAGCCAGTAACTGGCTACTAAAAAAAATCAACTTACCGGCCGGTGGCCACTAAGCAAAATTCCTTATTTTCATCTTTATATGCTACTGCCTGAAATGCATTCATTCAATTTTTTTTTTCAATTTATCAGCTGTTCCATCAAAGTTCTCCAAAGTTTCCTATTGTGCTCAGTCCATTTTATAATGTTGCCTGCTTCTAGTCTGTCTCCCATTTTTTTGTAGTTACAGCTCCCGTAATGTTTTCTAAAGTGTTTATTTTAAGCTGCAGCTTACCTCTAGACCTTTTTTGTCGGAGAGCTCCGACATTCATGTCAGGGTGTGAAGCAGTACAGTGTGCGACTGCTTCCCAATGGGATTCAGGATGCAAAAAACTGTAGCAAGTTACAGCTTCCCAATTCATTTCTGGGTGTAAATTGCTGTAAAATTTTAATGTGTGTTTTTGTTTTCGAAGATGATTTTGACAGTAGAGCGATCTAGTTTCTTGGAGCTGTTGAAAACGTGAATTCTCAGAACTTTTAAGCCTTCGCCTTTTGACCTCAATAGGTCTTCCAACTTTTTTTCTGTAGCTGATTTCTCTCTATGATAGGTTTATAGGTTTGTCATTTTGAAAAATATTCTTGCAAAGTGTTAAGAAGAGGAAATAGAACGTCATAGTGACTTCCTAAGAAACTACCAGAAAAAAATAAACGTTTCACAAGAGTTTGTGAATTATCACCAAATGATCCCCTAAGGCCCATTTTGATAGATCTTGAACGTATATGGATACTGTTTGGCAGCTACCATGAGCTCCAAGACCGACCCATAAGTTGTAGAATTCAGCTTAAGCTTGAATTACAGTTCAGTGTTAGGGGAAACATTTCCATCCTCATCACAAGTGTATGCTTGTAGTTAATCCCAGTGTGCAACTGCATACTCAACTATAGCATACCTGATATCATACGACAAGGCTATGGTACCTAGCACAGAAAAGAAGGTATAATGTAACAGACACGAGCCATCTCCATGTATAGGAACTATGCTATAAGCATGTTTTTCGCCATCATCAAAATGTAACATTTCAGCTTTTTCCTTTCAAACTTTCTTCGATCAACAATGCCTTTCATTGGAATGTAATTTAATTTTGCATTTTCCTCCTTCATGTATCTTTTCAGCAATTTTGCAGATGCACACTGATATCTAGAATTCAATCTTTACACAATAAAAAACTGTATCACCAAAATTTGAAATTCAGTTATTTCACTTCTTGAGATATAGCACTTACAATCAAGTTATTTTTAGAAACGAGTAGGTAAAAGAATTTTACAATAAACTTTCAAATGTTTTTTTCAATATATATATATATATATTGTTTTTTTTCAGTAAATGAAGAAAAGTAATAGATACTATCTGCAAAACATCAATAAGTTATGGAGAATGTATTTATATCTACTGCTTTTTGTCTTAGCATGGTTGAAAGTGAAAAGGATGTCATAGTGGTGAAAAAGTGATGATGTTTAAGTTTTAAATGTAAAAATATTTGTTTTCTTTTAAATATGTCATTTTTTCCGGGGAAGATGGGGATGTAGAATTTTGATTTTGAATTCCAAAATGTTAATTTGAGTACCTAAAAAACACATTTAAAAAAATTATACATCGCTGGAAGTTTGTATTGCCATTTAAAAAAATTAACTTTTTTTTACATATATACAATTATATTAGTCATATCCTGAGTGCCACTCTCCATGTTTTATAACAATTAACTTCCACAATTGTTGTCCACATCAATAGTTTAGCAATAAAGGTGAACTATGTGGTAAATATGGGGTAAGTTTGGCAGAAAAATTCTCTTACTTTAAAAGTTGCTGCTAATTTAGCGCCATGGTGTATCACCACTATATCAAATGTATCGTATGGAGTATCAAACTATAGCGATGTTTATAATAATATGGTAGTGGTTTTAAATATAGCAAAAGTATAAGAGCAGTTATCTATCAAGAATTCTTAGCATATTTACAGAATGTTTATAAAATATTTAAATTCACCAAATCAACATTTGGTAAAATAAATTTATTTTATTTGTTTTATTTGTCAATAGAATTTTATTGTATTCAGGACCCAGCTATTTCGTGCTCGATTTAGTATTATGGCAAACCAATAATGCTGTGCTTTATTGTGTTGATAATCAATGACCAACAGTATTGGCTAAAATTCTAATTACGGAAGATAATTTTTTTTTTTTTTTTTTTTTTTTAATTTTTTCTTTTATTGTGTCCCAAACACTACCTTCATACCAAATTTCAAGTTTCTAGGGCTACAGGATGTTCCTCAGATTTTTGATGATCGGTGAGTCAGTCAGTGTCTAAAAAGCAAAACTTTGAGTTCATATATTTTCTGAACTAGAAAAGATAGAAACGTGAAAGTATGAATATTTGGTTCCGTTTGAAGAATACTTTTAGAAAAATGAAGTTTCAAGTTCCTAAGAAACTCCAGCACAAAGATATGAGGATATCGAAAGTACCCTGAGTTGCTTCCAGAAAAGGATGCTTACAGCTGTGCTTTCTCGACTTGGCACGGGCACTGCCATGCCTCCAAATTGAATTGAAACTATTTCATTAAAAAGAATTACAGTGTAATATTTTGTATGAATACTTTAACCAGTTTCTTGAAATAAAGCATTGCGGGATCTCTTTTCAAAAACATAAATGTAGATAGCTTTTTACATGATGGGTATTAGCACTCATATTCTGTCTCTTCTGCCTATGATTATATTCATTATTACTATAGTTGACTACTTTTTTATGTTTTCTGGTTGTTTCCTTTCTTTTTTTTTTCTCAACTTTATTAAAGTTTGTACTAATAACTTGATCAAAAACTTTTTGATTTGCTTATTACAAAATGTGAAAATTTTACTCGTCTTTTTACAATTTGTTCACTCACAGTCATAGTTAATAATGTAGGATGTCACTATGGCTATGGTATGTTGCAATGCTTGCAGTTGGGCTGTTTCCAGTTCTCAATGGATTCAGTTTCATTCACTGACAAAGCTTTCAATATTTTGTAACCATCACAAATTTTTTGAGTACTATTAAAATCCTTGAGTTCTGTTTATACTATCTTTAATCTTATGAAATCCTAATTTTGTTCTGCTATCTATTTTATTGGTGCTTTAATGTTTTATTTTGTTAAGTGCCTGAGAAAGCATATTTAATGTAACAGCCTAATGTACAGTGGTGGGGAAAAAAAAGCAAACACCCCTTACTAACTGCAAAAAAATATCATAGAAGAAAGTTACTGGTACCACACGATTGGTAATAAAGTCTACTTTTAAATGATGTATATAAAATTTTCTTAGAGGGCCATCTACATATTAAAACGAACCATAACTTTGTTTTTTTTCAATAGCAGTACACAGTTTTGACAGCATAAATAGACTCTACACCCTTCAATTAGCCTAAAAATAAATTTTTATGCAATTCGTATGATAAGTTTCCGAGAAATTAATTATTTTAAAACGAGCGTATTTTGGGGGCTGTATCTAAATTGAAGTTCGGTACTCGATTGTTGACTGAGAGAGTCCCCTTCTTGATCAAGGCATCTTAAGGGCCACTCAAGCAGTTATTGAAGACTGCTAGATTGCAGGATAGCATAAGAAATTTCAAAATATCTAGTCACTTCTAGCATTGATGGCCCCTTAAACCATCATTTTGCCATTTTTTAAGCATAATTTGAAAACTACTTGGAAGAAAAATGTGAAATTTTGGATTTCTATAAAGCAGGACTTAATAAATCTAAATCCTTCAAAAAAATTGCAGGTTGCAATTCATAATTTTTTCAAATATTAATTTCATAATTCATATCATAAAATTATAAAAATTGCAAATTAAACGTATTTATGTTTGGTTATTTTAGTATTATTGCTACACAAAAAAAAATAGCACATAAGAAGTATAATTTCAAGAGATATTAATAAAAATGTTAAAATGTAACATTTGTGTTAACATTAAATGTTTAACATTAGAAGCACTAAATTTTGAATGTTTATAATTCAAAAACTTATCATTCAAATGACTTGAAATTTGGTGTCTAGGCATAGTTTGAATCGAAGATTTGAAATATCCTGTTAAAATTGTGTATTGCCATTGAAAACAATGAAGTTTGAGTTCATTTTAATATGTAGATGGCCCCCTGTGACAGCGTTTCTGTCCCATACCTTTTTTAATTCAAAATTTAATTTAAAATATAACTTTCTTACTTTTAGATCATATTATCCTCCCCCCCCCCCCCCCTCTTTCCTATAACGAAATATGTGATTAAATTCATTTCTCAAAACCATCCAGAGTTTGCTAAAGCGATTTCTTTCATCTGTCTAAAATTATCTTTAATTCAAAGCGCTCGAATAATCATTTCCTTTTTTCTTTTCTTATTTTAAGCTGTAACTACCCGTTTTTGCTGCGTGTGCAAAGAAATAAATAAGAATTAAATAGCGCAGCTGCTAGTCTCATTTCATGTTCTTGCATTGGATATTTTTCCCCGCCGCAGTGATAAGAAATTTTTATCGCTACTAATACGTGAACCTTGAATATATATATTAACAGTAAAAAGTAAAAATGAACAGATCTTATGGGAAGCATGTATTTATCGTGCTTTGTGGTCGAGCTAAAAGCCAGATGTCCTGGATTTTTCTGCATTCTTCTCATCGAACAATCTGCAGTCTGCAATTTCATGTAACAGTTAGTTGGGCAAAGGCCTATCTGCAAGATAAACAATTTCGGTTTGTCTGTTACTTTTCTCATCCTATTTAGAAGCGCTTGCTTGCAATCCCGGCCTCCCCGTCCGTTTGTGTCACCACATTTTTGCGGTAATGTTTATCGCCAAAAGCCTTTGTTCATTTTCGCGCGGTCACCAAAAGTTGTAAATTGGCGATGCTGTGCCACGCCAAGATTTCTTGATTTCGTGCAAAAAAACGGCACTTCTGTTTCAGCTCTCGAGATGTAAACTTGTCTAATAAGAGAGGGGCGCTTCGGCGTCCCATGTATTGTGGGGTCTCTCCCTCCCATTTTGGCTCCTGAACCACCTTTCTTTTATAAGATTTTTAATAAAGAAATATTTCCTGTAATATGGTTGGAGTTTTTGCATTTAAACGAACCATCCCACTGAACACCTTTACACCCCCTAAGAAATTTTATATAATCATTTAAAAGTAGACTTTATTTCCAATCGTACAGTACTAGTAACTTTCTCCTACAATAATTTGTTGAGGAGTGAGTAGGGGGTGTTTACTTTTTTTTTTCCACCACTGTACAATTGAGGATAGCTGCTAAACGATCACTCTATCAATATAAAACTAAGTGTGAAAAGGCACACATACGCAGTTACTGGAAAAATGTAACACTCTTTGGTTCCCAATCTATAATAATGCTCTGATCAACTTTTTCTTTTTTTTTGCAAGGCTGATCTTATTTTTGCATAATTATGTCAGCTGCATTAAATTAAGGCATTGCCTTTTGTTTTAAGTGATAGTGCATTTTTAAAAATTAATATTGCAAGTTTTTATTTAGCACCTTTATCCATCCTTCTTATTGTGATAGATTTTTTCAATCTTTGCTCCATCTGTTTCATTTTTTGACTGAATTTCTCAGCACTTTTATGATTTGTTAGGATTTTCATTCCATTTCTTTTCTTTTTGAGTTTTATTGATATAATTTCTGCTGTTTTAAATACATTAAAACTTCTATAATGGACTCTCCTAGTGTCTCTTTTAAGGAACACTTTTGCAATTACCAATGCATATACATTTATATGTTTTTACTTCTAAGTAGCAGATAAATTCAGTGATCCTGAGATGTCTTCTGTTTAGAGTTTTTACTGTATAATAATTTTAAGCTTTTGTTTTTAAAGTTATTTTGGTACTTTTCGGTTAGCCGGGCAACAGTGTTATATATACATATTTATATACATACATATACACATATTATATATATACACACATATTTACATGTATATGTATGTATACATACATGTACATATACATATATATGTATATATAACACTGGCACCTGGCTAACCGCAAAGTACCATTATTTTGTAATATTTAACAGATTTATAACAATTTAAATGGTTTTTGAAAATCAATAATTGTATATTTTATTTTGCCTTCCTCCAAGAAAAGAGATTCTCAAAAACACATTTGAGTATGTAAGACTAAAATGCTTATAGACTGAGAACTAGTGAAAAAATTTCCTTAAGTATTTGACTAATGTTTTGCCATTAAAAAAAAATATTCTTCTTGATTACGTGAAATAGATATGGCTAATCTGGCAAATTGCCACTGATTTAAAAGTACATGCTAAAAGTAAGGATAGCTACTACAAAGCAAAATTAATGATATCCTGATTACAGTGTGACTACTAACTACGGTGGCAATCATCTGTAATCAGAATACCATTTATTTTGTTTTGCAGAGTACTATACAATATTGCTAAGTGTACTTTTAAATTGCCGTCAACCTTGGGTGTAAGTTTTACATCCACGGGACGGAATTCCGTCTTTTGAAAATTCCTGAGGGCGGACGCAGGAGGGAAAAATCTCCGAGGACGAAAAAAAATCCGTTTTTAGATTTCTCAGGATTTGTGCAAAATGTTTAAGAATCGGGCTTAAAATAACTCCACTTTTTGATCATCCCGTTTAAAATTTTGGTTAGAAAATCCTAACTTATATTTTTTTTTCAGACACGCTAATTTTCTGCAAAAATGTGGAATTCCACTTTTTCGGCACAGAATTTTATTATTCCAGGATCGATGCAAAAATGCAATTGCGAACAGAGCCAAATTGAGCAAATTCTTTCAAAGGATCATGGAAAAAAACACAATTTACGTGAAAGGATCACAGAAAAATGCAATTTCTGTCAAAGAATCGCGGAAAAAACCTTATTATTGTCTAAGGATCGCGAAAAAGACATGATTTCCTCCAATAGATTGGATTGCAGAAAAAACTCAATTTTCATCAAAGAATCGCTTAAAAAGACATTATTTCCGTGAAAGGATCATAAAAAAGACATGGACTCCATGAAAGTATCACGAAAAAGACGTGATTTCCTCCAATAGATTGTTTTGAGAAAAAAATGAGATTTTCATCAAAGGATTGCGAAAAAGACGCGATATCTGTCAACGGATCACAAAAAAGACACGTTCTCCGTTAAAGGATCCAGAAAAAGATTTGTCAAAGTTTCACGAAAGAGACATGGTTTTCGTCAAACAATCGCGAAAAGGGCACAATTTTCGTTCAAGAAATGGGGGGGGGGGGGGGGGGACAATTTTTATCAATGTGATTTTCGAATATTAATGATGTGAATTATCACATTGCTACAAATCGTAAACCAACTTAGTGAAAAATGTACAAGCCGGGAATCGAACCCGGGTCCCTGGAATAGATCTCCAATGCTCTACCACTAAACCACAAGGACGATGTCCAGCTTGGCATTTCTCACTTATATAAGTTGGTAAGGCTGCTACTGCAGCACAAGATGGAGAAGTCTTCATGAGCACACATTCTAGCGGCGTAACATGAGACGCAAATAAACCCAGCATCGGTGAATATACAATTTTTAATTAATTTTTCAACTACATTTCAGCAGTGAAATTACGCTTGAAATTATTGAATATTAATGATGTGAATTATCACATTGCTACAAAGCGTAAACCAACTTTAGTGAAAAATGTCCTTGTGGTTTAGTGGTAGAGCATTGGAGATCTATTCCAGGGACCCGGGTTCGATTCCCGGCTTGTACATTTTTCACTAAGTTGGTTTACGATAAGTGAGAAATGCCAGGCTGGACATCGTCCTTGTGGTTTAGTGGTAGAGCACTGGAGATCTATTCCAGGGACCCGGGTTCGATTCCCGGCTTGTACATTTTTCACTAAGTTGGTTTACGATAAGTGAGAAATGCCAGGCTGGACATCGTCCTTGTGGTTTAGTGGTAGAGCACTGGAGATCTATTCCAGGGACCCGGGTTCGATTCCCGGCTTGTACATTTTTCACTAAGTTGGTTTACGATTTGTAGCAATGTGATAATTCACATCATTAATATTCGAAAATCACATTGATAAATATAAGTGAGAAATGCCAGGCTGGACATCGTCCTTGTGGTTTAGTGGTAGAGCACTGGAGATCTAAGCCTTACCGACTTATATAAGTGAGAAATGCCAGGCTGGACATTGTCCTTGTGGTTTAGTGGTAGAGCACTGGAGATCTATTCCAGGGACCCAGGTTCGATTCCCGGCTTGGACATTTTTCACTAAGTTGGTTTACGATTTGTAGCAATGTGATAATTCAAATCATTAATATTCAATAATTTCAAGCGTAATTTCACTGCTGAAATGTAGTTGAAAAATTAATTAAAATTGTGATTTTCGTTAAATGAGTATGGAAAAATGCAAATTTTGTCAAAAGATTGTGTAAAAGATGCAAATTTCGTCGAAAAATCGTGGAAAATATGCGAATTTCGTCAGAAAATCGTGTAAAATATGCAAATTTCACTGAAAAATTGTGGGAAAAATGCAAATTTCGTCGAAAAATTGTAGAAAAAATGCAAATTTCGGCTACAGATCGTGGAAAAAATGTTATTTCTGTCTAAGGATCGCGAAAAAGATGAGATTTCTGGCAAGAGATTGCAGAAAAAATGCAAATTTCATCAAAGGATTGCAAAATGTGTCATAGCATGTCAACTTCATTATTTTTAGCTGTAGCCTGTATGAATTAAACTTTTCAAATACTGTTTACATGAATATGATGTTTTACATGCATATGCACTTTTTTTTAAAAATTCTGTTTCAACATAATTGAATTTTACTGCGTATAACATTTAATGTGTTAGATTTTTTCTAAGTGGTGCATTGGTGTGTGTATGTGCTCATTCAGTGGGGGGGGTCAAAATATTTTTAGTCTTGGCCAAATTTCAAACTTGCACCCATGGTGGCAACCTACCTTCTCAGCCCTACCTATTTCAGGAATAGAAGTTTTATATGTTTCATTCTTCATCAAACACTTAAGCAAATTTCTTCAGCAGCTGTTTATCTACTGCTACTAATATTTTCTGCTGTCTATTATGAAGTATTTTTGTCCAATCTTTTATTTAATTTCAAGGAATTTTTCTACATGCCTCACTTACAAGTGCATTACTTAATGTTTATAAAAGAACATATTAGTTTTATGTTTTTATTTCTCATCTATCTATCTTCTCTTATCTATCATTGTAAACAGAATTCTTCTTTGAAGAAAACTCCACTGATTGTGAAGGGAGGCTATAAAGGCTGGATGAGAAAGTATCCTATGTTGGCAACTCAAGTATTAAACTTAGATCAGTTAAATGATTCAAGAAATTCAGTTACTTCTGACACATTAGGTATGGGTTTTTTTGTTTTTTGTTTTTTTTTACTTGGTGTGTTTGCATGTGAAGGGGGAGGGGGGCTTGTATTAATTCATCAGAAATACCATCCTTTCTGGCCCCGCTAACAGCTCAGGATTATTTAATCACTGCTTGGAACTCACAAATAAATTAAATGGACTGTATTTACTTCTTTATTTCTCAATCGCAAATAAAAGAACAAGAGCCGCAGTTTTGAATGTGTTCTCAGATTAACATCTTGAACAAACTCACAAAGTTTAACATTTTATATAGATGACACTTTTAGCAGCAACATACCACCAGGCCTTGAATGTTGCAAACATTCAATAATACAGTAGACTCTCTAAAATCCACAGACACCTAAAATCTACAACATATCATCACAGATGTAAACAATGAAACTTTCAGTTTAGATGTAAGGACAAAATTACAGAATTTTTAGTTTAATATCATTTTGTATGTATTTTGATATGTAATTCTTAATAATATGACTGAACTCGTGATTTTCCATGAAGGAAATATAAATTTATTTCTGAAAAAATCAAGATATTGCTGATATCACTGGTAATCACATTTTACCAAATATATTTATGTATTAATCAAACTTTTTTGATTATTAAGACTGGCTAAACCTGAAATAAAACTTCCTTACTTTACATTTAAGAGAAAAGTTTCTGTGAATAATTCAAGAAAAATGTATCTTACCTTTATTATGCATATTTAATTATACATTATTAATTATTTACTTGTCCTCTTTAATCATTTTTGAAATTACCTTACTTTTTATTATTTTAGTTTATTGCTTTACTTAATTATTATATTTAACTATATTGCAAGCATTCATTATAATTTTGATTGCATTATTCCATTCAAATTACTGTTTCAAAAATATAAACAAAGCAATGACCAGAAATCTGGAAAATTCTAAAATCTGCACAACCTCTGGTCCCAAGCTGTGTGGATTTGAGAGAGTCTACTGTACTTCACTTTCTTAAGAATACTAACCTTTGGCAAGACTAAACACTTAATTTTTATAAACTTTTTCTACTCTATTTGTTACTTTATAGTGAATAAATAATCAGTTCTAAAATTTTATTGACAATTTGTTTCATTAAAATTTATCTGAATTTCACCCTCTCAAATTTTGCTTCCCCGTTTTTGTCTTCCCACCCGAAATTGTCATTTTCCCTTTTCCCCCCCCCCCCCCCCCCCCCACACACACACACTTAAAGAGTACTTGCATTTTTTTACAATTTTTGCAATAGCTCTATCTCAAGAACTAATGCATTAATTTTCATCTAACTTCAGATTCAGGTATACTTTGATAAATATTGGTGCTGATTATGTTTTGGCGTAAATTCCCCAACAAGTGACGCTGCTATGCTGGATTTTTCAAGATTTTCGCTATAGCTGAAAAAGTATTGCACAGATTTTCATCAAACTTGAGATTCAGTTAGACGTTGACGTAAGTTGATGTTGATTAGGTTTTGGTGTAAATCACTCAACAGGTGGCACTGCCATGCTGCATTTTGCAGGATTTACACGATTTTTGCAATAGTCATATCTCAAGAACTAATGCACGGAATTTCATATCTTTAGAATCCTCATGATGGGCATAGATTATCATTTAATTTTGGCACTCTGATAGTGAATTTTGAAGTATTAACATGTATGAAATAAAAGAAAGTTTTGAGATTGGCACATCCGACTAGTTTTTTCTTCTGCTGTATTTATTTTAAAATTTTCTAAATTTCTACTGCCACATGCTAAAATTCCCCCTTCCTGGCCATTTGAATGCTTAAAACTTGAATTTACAAAAATGAAACTCTTTATTAAAAAATGCATATTATAATTTATTAGTTTATTTA
Organism: Maratus speciosus; assembly: GCA_963932465.1. Lineage (NCBI taxonomy): Eukaryota > Metazoa > Arthropoda > Arachnida > Araneae > Salticidae > Maratus > Maratus speciosus. Next base: position 316,221,978 of record OZ010788.1, on the reverse strand, counting down.
ATTTGTAGGTCCTTACATTTTTTTGGTTTTGGTTCTTGAAAGTCCTTGATTTTTATTTAAAGAAATGTGTACGAACCCTGTGTTATCCTTACATCGGGCAAATCTGCCATCTGCTCTTGCAAAACTTTCGAATTTATTTTTTTACAAATCATGCAATTAAAAACAATTTTACAAACTACATATCTGGCAGATAAAATCCAGAACTTACTTCTGATGAGGGACAGTGTTGTATCAGCACTTGGATGAAAATATAAAATAATCAATAAAATAAAAAGTAAAATTATGTTTTGAAGGAATAATCAATCATAGGATATTTTTGGCATTCAGATAAATTACTGTGTTTCAGTCTAAATGAGCCAAACAGGCACAAGTTTATCAGTTTACAGACCTGCCAACTGCTACGAAAAAATCGTAGTTGCTACGACTTGGACCTATAAACTACGATGCTACGAAAATCTGTCTTAAACTACGATTTTTTGCAAAAGACACAAATGCGATTTTTTATCCCGCACAGCATATTTTTCAGGAGTGATTCTGTTGCGAAATTTCCAAAATTTCAAAGTATTCTTTTCCGAAAGTTTTAAAAAATTGGCCATTAGTCCGAAAATTCGGACATTAAAAAATGCTCATAGAAAAAAAAAAATCTGGGCTGCAAAACAAACTTCTTAACATAAAACACTCTAGATTATTATTAACACAATTATTCTAATTGGTAAACAAATCATATTAGATGTGTAACGCTCGAACAATACACACTCCATCATTTTTTCTCTCCTTTACTTTTTTTTTTCTTTCGAAAGAACTGACAAGCTGAGTAAATTAGACTTGACGAGAGAGAAGGATGTTTACAAAGTTGTTGCCGACAAGGCATTTGAGCTATGCCGTATTTTAAATTAACTGAGTTATTTTGTAAATAGTAATATGTAAATACGATGTAAATATTAAAACTTATTAGTCAATTATAAGTTATCCAGTTTTATTTCGTAACATAAGATAGTTTCCACCCCGGATTCTAAATAATATGTTACAGATGTAAATTTCCAACTGGGAGAAAAATGTCCGGACCAGGATTCGAACCCGGGACCTCCTGGCTGAAGCCGCCAGTGCTCTGCCATCTGAGCTATTCCGAACGATTCTGGTCGAACTTTCACCCAGCTAACCTTGATGATTACAGCATCTGGTCTGAAACCTGGTTCAGCTCAACAGAATAAATCTCAGGTTATGGAACTCCAGAAATCGCTGGATACGAAATTACACTAGTTTAACCTTACACACCTATTGTAATTTCGTATCCAGCGATTTCTGGAGTTCCATAACCTGAGATTTATTCTGTTGAGCTGAACCAGGTTTCAGACCAGATGCTGTAATCATCAACGTTAGCTGGGTGAAAAAGTTCGACCAGAATCGTTCGGGATAGCTCAGATGGCAGAGCACTGGCGGCTTCAGCCAGGAGGTCCCGGGTTCGAATCCTGGTCCGGACATTTTTCGCCCAGTTGGAAATTTACATCTAATATAAAACACTCTCTTTATGTATATTAACCAGGAGTGAATCGTGTTTCTGTAAATATTTATACAGGAATTCGCTTCCTTAGAAACAAGGTGCCATTTTAAGAATTTCTGGAAAAGAGCGGGGAAGGGGATTTCTGGAAAGGGGTTCTTTGAGGGGAAGGGTTAAAATAGTGTGCAAAATCGCACGATTTGCGATAAACTACCGCGAATTTCGACAAATGCACGTATAAAAAAAAAATCAATTTCGTCAATTGGTCGCAGAAGAAAATAAATTTTGTCAAAGGATCGCAGTATAAAAACGCAGTATTGGTTTCAGGGGGTAGCCCAGTGGGGGAATGTTGTTGTCCCCCCCCCCCCGGAAGATTTGAGATTTTGTGTTCTCAATGGTGTGAATTTTGTCAAAATATCGCAGAAAGAAAACGCGAATTTCGTCAAAAGGTCAGTAAGAAAATGCAAATTTCATTGAAAGATCAGTAAGAAAACACAAATTTTCACCAAAAGATCGCAGAAAGAAAACACTAACTTCGTCAAAAGGATAGCGGAAAAGAACGCAAAATTCGACAAAGGATCGTGGTAAAAAAATGCGAATTTCGTCAAAAGTTCATGGTAAAAAGTGTGGATTTCCACAAAGAATCGTAATAGAAAAAGGTGAATTACGATTGCGGAAAAATTGTGAATATCCTGAAATGATCGCAGGAAAAAAATCCCGAATTTCGTCAATTTAGTGCGCTGGGCTAAAAAATTGGAACCAGGCTCCTCTTACAAATGTAAAAAAGAAAAAAAAAAAAAACGCTCTGTAACGAACAGAAACTCTAAAAACCGTATAAAAATTTTCAAAGGAAAAAATTTACTATATTGAGTTGAAAGGCTGTAACCTTATTCCTTTTACGAATGTCAAAAGATGGCTGTGTAACACGAAAAACCAACCAACCAACCTCCAGATTAATTTAAATTTTGTGTGCTACGATTTCTCATTTTCAAAGGTTGGCAGGTCTGAGTTTACTAGTGTTCTGAATAGCGGTATCCTTTTTTAAACACTGGATTTCTTTCATGAATGAAGTTCTTTGGATGTTCTTTACAATCTATAATAATAAAGAAAGAAGTTTGTGTGTGAGTGAGTGAGTGAGTGTGTCGACGGTGTTCTTTAGAGACCACTGCACGTACAGCTACAAAATTTGGGGAAAAGGTACGTCTATATATGAAGTTTTGCGCCTCGAAGCCCGATTTTCGATTTTTTGATTAGATTTTTTTTTATTTAATTTTTTATGCGATTTTTTACATTTCGAGACGATTTTTCCATATAAGTGAGAAGAATATGGTTTCTTTCTTTTAACCCAATATAGTAAATTTTGTTTTCTTTTCTAAAAAGTTTATTCGGAATTCGTGCAGCGATTTTTGAATTTTTAGCGAATTTTTTATGCAATTATTGAATGGCATTTAATGCATTCCATACCTATAAAGGAGGTTACCGTAGAGGGACATAGTTCTGTCGCTAAATGCAGCCAAGTTTGTCGCCAACTGGGTGGTATATAGCCAAATTTGGCGACCAAAATGAGTCGCCGAAAGTGACGCTAACTTGGCGATATTTCTAATATTTCGCCAAATTCCCATAGACTTCCATTGTAAAGCAATATGGATTACTTTCTTACAAAAAATCAACAAATTGAGATATTTTAATGCAACAAAAACTAATATTAACTTAAGGGATTGTATTAATTATATTTAAGGAAATCCAAGTAAATTAAATTGTGAATAAAAGTAACATGATACAATGCTTAGATTATTGTATTTTATTGATATTTTCGACGAAAGGGTTGCCAGTGGTCATTTTGGCGAAAATTATAGTTGATAAATGAATTGAAATGGCTATATCCATTAGAAAATAATGTTAACAACTCACAAATTAAAGGAAAATAACTGTTATTTGTTTAATTAAAAAAAAGAATCAAAAACCTTTTTAATGCAAGATAAAATTTATAAAATGAAAATATTTAATTTAAATAAATATGAAAGGAAAGTTTATAAATCTATAATAATAAGGAAAGAAGTTTGTGTGTGAGTGAGTGAGTGTGTCGACGGTGTTCTGAAGAGACTGCTGCAAAAAAGTTTATTCGGAATTCATGCAGCAACTTTTGAATTTTTAGTGAATTTTTTATGCAATTATTGAATGGCATTTAATGCATTTCCATACCTATAAAGGAGGTTACCGTAGGCGGGGATCCAGTTCTGTCGCCAGAAGCTGCCAAGTTTGTTGCCAACTTGGCGGTATATCGCCAAATTTGGCAACCAAAATGAGGCGCCAAAAATGACGCCAGCTTAATATGGGCAATATCTCTAATATTTTGCCAAATTCCCATAGACTTCCATTGTAAACCAATATGGATTACTTGCTTACAGAAAATCAACAAATTGAAATATTTTAATGCAACAAAAACTAATTAAGGGATTGTATTAATTATATTTAAGGGAATCCAAGTAAATTAAATTGTGAATAAAAGTAACATGATACAATGCTTAGATTATTGTATTTTATTGATATTTTCGACAAAAGGGTTGCCAGTGGTTATTCTGGCGAAATTTATAGTTGATAAATGAATTGAAATGGCTATATCCGTTAGAAAATAATGTAAACAATTCGCAAATTAAAAGAAAATAACTGTTATTTGTTTAATTTAAAATAAAAAGAATCAAAAACCTTTTTAATCCTAGATAAAATTTATAAATTGAAAATATTTAATTTAAATATGAAAGGAATGTTTATAAAGCTTAAAAAATAAATCAGTATGAAAGAAGCAATTGATACATTATTTGGCGATTTTTCGCTTCGGCAGGTTAATAAAAATGTGCCTGAAAAAACTTGAAGAAATAAAATTTAAGTAACAGTCTGTTAGTCCTTCTTTTTTTTAAATTCAATTTATCATTTTTATGTAATTTTCCCACCGTATGTCTTACAGGAGAAAGGCTTTATTTGTGAGTTACATGCTATTTAATTATTACCTTTGTCGCCAAACAATGCAATTTTAAGCCGCAAAGGCAGAAACGTGAAATAAGCCAGGCGAATGTCGCAATAATTTTTTTTAAGTATAGGAGAACATTTTGGAGTAAATCTTTATATTCAAATGTAAATTATATAAAAAGGAGTTAAAATTATAACTATGTAGTCAAGTATTTAAATTTTAGTGTAAAAATGTGCCATATACACACATTTTATAATCTTCGATAGTCAAGCTACCACCAAATGACATATTTACTATATTATTGAAAGTTTTGTTGGCACAGATGTCATATATGCTCCATGGTACATAATGGACTCCAAAATGGCGTTATTTTGCCTGACATGGTAACTCGGTTATTGTTGTTTATTTATTAATAAATTGTTTATTTACTTTTATTTTCTTTTTTACAGTTATATAAACTGTTTTGTTCTATGGATATTAATTAAACTTTTTATTATTTATTGCTATTTCCTTTTATAATAATAGAAAATAATTTAAATATATATATGTAACTGGTATTCGAAAACGACGTTTTCACCAAATTGGCGTGAAAAAAAATCGCGCCAAACCCGGTACGTATCTATGCCTAATAGTTATTTACATTATTGTGATTACTTAATATCAGGCAACAGATTGAAGAGTATTTGGTACATTTTTAATATATGGGCTTTGGTGAGTTAGAGAAAATGGCCTTGGCGAGTGAAGTGAATTTTACGTACATTTACTGGCAAACTATTTACTTTTCATATACATATAAGCATTTTTTTTTAAATATTTATTTGATTTATTTATATAAAGAAGAGCTTTTTATCTACTTTTAAATACGAACAGAAATAATTTGTGGTTCTACCTGATTATCCCATAGACCAAAAAAAATATCGCCAAACTATAAGATTAAATGCCAATAATGGGTGATCGTAAATGTCAAATTTACTTGACATTAAACACTTTACACGTGTTTGTTACGTCATCAGGTGATTTTTAATTCGATATTTACGTTTCTTGGCGATCTGCTTCAATTTTTTGACATTCCATTTTTGACCTATAATACTAAAGTAATTTCTACCTTCATTTCAATAAAGTTTATTCGGATTTTGTATAACAATTTTTGAATTTTTCGGGTATTTTGTATGTGATTTTTAGTGTAGTTTAGCGATTTTCTACCATTTTTCCACATTAGTGAAAGACGTTGATAGAAGTTGAATCAACTTTCAGTCTTCGAACACAATATATAATTTTTTTTCTCTTTTCGAAATTTGTGTAGCGATTTAAAATTTTTTCGCGATATCTTATTGTGATTTTCAGAGGATTTTCGCAGTTCGTTCTGTTTTTTTACGTACCCGGGCAACGCCGAGCAAGTTAGCTAGTACACAATAAAGACTGAAAGAGTTCACTGCATGTTAAAGTCCCAGTTGTTGAATACAATGGATTTCTAGTATTATATATGAATATTTTACACTATGCCACTACTCTTTGTAATTTTATGAATGAAGAACAATTACTAATGATGTCTAAAGGCTCAAGAGTGTTAACTTAGGAACATACCTGAGTTACAGATGAGAATTTCCATTCTTGAAAAAACAATTCACTGGTTTCAGCAGGAAATATATCAGGGTACTCAACCACCTCAGGCTGTTGTACAAATAGAGGACTGAATTATCACATTTCACATTGTTGGATCTTTATTGGATCTATACCTCTAGAAATAAGGTTTGTTGGATTTTGTTTAGAAGGTATGTGATTCCACTGTTCAACAAAAGTTAAATTTTATATAATCAATACCCTATTTGCCACAAATGTCTTTATGTCATTGGACTCTTTAACCATGAAAGTACATTAGTACAGTCTGTTTAAAAGTAGCTTTTTGAAACTTGTTTTCGAGCACTTACACTTTTTTCATCAACTTAGCCAATAGGACTGCAGCAGACAGCTCTAAATGCTGGATAGTGACATACTTTAGAGGAGCTATTCCAGATTTACTAGTCAGCAGCTTAATAGCAGAATCACCATAAGAATTAATAGATTTCACATAAATGACTGCATCATAGGCAAGTTCAGATGCATCTGCAAATCCATGTAATTCTACACAAATAGACTGTTCAACAAGAATACATCTAGGGATACTGATAATATTTACAGTCTTTAAGGAAGTAAGAAAGTCATTCCACTCACCATTTTCTTTCAATAGGATTAGGAGATAATCACACCAATCTATTTTCAGCAATCATATATTTTGCAGAAACACCTTGGCCCTTGTAATTATTGGACCAATCAAACCTAAAGGATAAAAAATTACCGCAGTTTGAGATAACATTGACCATTTGGTGTATATTTCACTTTGCTCTATAATTAAATTAAACACAAAACAATCTGGTTACGTTTTCCACAATACTCACAAAATTTTTGTTTCATTAGTAAACAAATATTCATATGTTGAATTATTATTGCACAAAAGAAAAGAATTATTTACTGACCATTTATGGAGTTCCATGCCTCCTCTATTTAACAAAGATATCAGCTGTTGTTGAATTTCTTTAACTGTGTTCAGATCATCAGCCCCTGTTAAGATGTCATCAATGTAAACGTCTTGCATACATCCACAGCCAAAGGAAATTAATTTACTTCGTCTCTTGCTAATTCTGTTAATATTTTTCTCACTAAAAAAGGGGCACTAGTTGTTCCATAAGTCACAGTACATAACTTATATACTTTTACTGCCTCATGCACCTCAGGTTTAAATAAGATTCTTAATAAATCTCTTTGAGTAGAATGTATTAATATCATATGGTATATTTTTTAAATATATGCTACAAAAACAAATTGGTGCTTTCGAAATTACAACATCATACAAAATAACTCATTTTGGATTGTTCTTCCATCAAACTGCAAACTGTTTAATGATTTTCTGGTAGAAGATAAGGAGCTAGCATTAAACACTACGTGTAATAGTGTGCTACTTGATTTTGCATGGAACACTCAATGATGTGGATTATAGTGGGTGATATCTGGTTCTGCAGATTCTCTCACTTCCTCCATGTGACATATACTTAAATATTCTTGCATAAAAGGTTTATAAATCATTAAATTTATGTTCTCTAAGCGATTGTATAATGAATTAAAAAATTTCATAGCCTTTTGCTTTGATTCACAAAGGCAAGATGGGTTTTCTTTCCGTGGTATTTTCACGATGTATTAACATGGTTCGTACGCTTTGGAAAAAATAGAAAAAGTGCTGGAAAAAAAAGTATTCATGTTCAAGGAATGAAAAGTGCTGGAAAAAAAAGTGGTCATTTTCAAGGAATGAAAAGTGCTTGAAAATATCGCGAACTTCGACAAATGGTTGCCGAAAAATATCAATTTCAACAATCGTTCGCTTGAAAAAATCGGTAATTTCGCCAAAGGGTCGCTTTAAAAATGCGAATTTCGTCAAAAGAGCGCGGAAAAACGCGAATTTCACCGAAAGGTCGCGGAAAAAAGCGCGTATTTCGTCAAAGACTAGAAAAATAACCCGAATTTTGACAAAAGATCTCGAATAAAGTGCAAATTACGTCAGAGGATCGCGGAAAAAACGCAAATTGCATTAAAAGATCGCTAAAATACGCGTGTTCATCAAAGGATCGCGCAAAAAAACCCCGCCAAATTTCGACAAAGGATCTTGAAAAAAAAACACAAATTTCGACAAACGATTGCAGAAAATTGCGAATTTCTCCAAAAGTTCGCGTAGGGGTGATTCTGTTCCGAATTTTCTGAAAATTTAAGGCATTCATTTCGGAAAATTTTAAAAAATCGGTCACCAATCCGAAAATTCGGCCATAAAAAATCGCGAATTTCGACAAATGGTCGTCGAAAAAAATTGATTTTGCTAATCGTTTTCAGAAAAATTGCCAATTTCGCCAAAGGATCGCGAAAAAAACGCAAATTTCGTCAAAGAAATGCGAAAAAAACGTAAATTTCGTTGAAAGATCGCAAATAAAACCAAAAATTTTGTCAAATGATCGCGAGAAAACGGCAAATTTCGTCGAAAGATCGCAAAAAAGGCAAATTTCGTCAAAAGATCGCGAAAAAACGACAAATTTCGTCGAAAGATCGCGAGAAAACGACATATTTCGTCGAAAGATCGTGAGAAAACGACATATTTCGTCGAAAGATCGCGAAAAAATGGCAAATATCGTCGAAAGATCGCGAAAAGGCCTCGAAAAAAATGCATAGCCAGTGCCGGGAGGGGATTTACCCCTTCCCCTCTCTGCTGTAATCTTTCAGAAAATTTGCTGTGAATTTTAGAAATTTTTTTTTAAAGTCACATTCACCCTTGAAAATTTCGTCAAGTATACGGTGAAAAAAAATGACGAATTTGTTCAATCTGTTATTTAAAAAAATTGCAAATTTTGGCAATTCGCCGGGGAAAAATACCACAAAATTTGTCCATTGGTCATCGATAAAAGATGCACATTTCGTCAATTTGTCGAAAAAAATCGCAAAATTCGTCAGTTATATGCCAATTTCATATATTGCCCCCTCCCCCTCCTAACGTAGTCAATCGGTCATGAAGAAAAAAAATTTATGTCATTCATAAAAATCACGAATGTTGTCAATCAGTTAAAACTTCACCGAATTATATTAATTCCAATTTTTTCACTGTGTAACTGATAAAAATCCTTTTTATAAATCCATTTAAAAAAAAAATCTTTTGTATTTAAAAAGTAAAAGCAAATTATTTAACCTTTTTTTCAATTATTTCCATATGGATAATTGCAAATGCTGTAAGGTTTGAGAATTCAGAGAATATTTATTAATAAAAAAAAAAAAAGTGCCAAGTTAAACTGATAGCATTGAGCTCACAGGCTATTCACACTAATTGTATATTATATTCTTATTTCAAAGAATAATGCCCCTCAAAAAACAAATGAAAGTGGCTTAGCCCCCGTTTCCCCTATTTATACTTAGCCAATGAGCATCCAAATCTAATAAGGGAAGCTCCTTAACATAATAAACCTGTATACCAAATTTGAAACAATTCAGATAATTCTGCATGGAAAAACCATATCGCTAAATTAGGGGGGGGGGGGCTAAACCCCTTTTCCCCCTTTAGACTTAACTAACGAACCTCCAAATCTAATCAAGAAAGCTCCTTATCAGAATGAACATAGAAAAAAAATTAAATTAAATTGGATAATTCTGCATGAAAATCCTTTATCTAAATTAAGAGGAGGTGACTTGTCCCCCTTTCCCCCTTTTATACTTAACCAATGTACCTCCAAATCTAATGAAGGAAGCGCCATTCCGAAATAAACCGGTATAACAAATTTGAAGCAAATCGAATAATTCTGTCTGAAAAACCCATTTACCTAAATTAAGGGGGCAGGGGGGTCTAGCCCCCCTTTTCCCCCTTTATACTTAACTAGTGAACCTCCAAATCTAATCAAGGCAGCTTCTTAACATAATAAACCAGTATACCAAATTTGGAGCAAGTTGAATATTTCTGCATGAAAAACCCATTTATCTAAATGAAGGGGAGGTAGCCCCCCTTTATTCTTAACTAATGTACCTCCAAATTTATTCAGGGAATCTCCTTAACATAATAAACCGGTATACCAAATTTGGAGCAAATCGAATAACTCTGCATGAAAAATGCATTTATCTAAATTAAGGGGGTGGCTACCCCCTCTTTCCTCCCTTTATACTTAACCAATGAACCCCCAAAACTAATCAGGGAAGCGCCTTATCAGAATGAACCTAGAAAAACAATTTGAAGCAAATCGGATGTTTCTATCAAGAGTTATCACATTACGTACATACAAGCATACGTACGTACGTACATACATACATACATACAGAACGGGTGGCACATTAGCTCTCAGGCTTTGATAGCCTGTGAACTAAAAAGTATAATTTGTAAAAAATTGTTCACAACGTCAGAAATGCTAATATTTGACTCATGATGAGTGTTCAGAATTCCTAAAATTTGACTGGTTTACTGCTGTTTTCTATTCTTGTAGTCATACCATACCTTTCATTTTTTCACTTAAAGAAAAAAACTCAAGCTCTGTTTTCTTAACTTTTTATTATGTATGAAATTTCTTCCCACGGTAACTTACTAAGTTAAAACACATTATTCTTTAAAAATTCACTAATAATGTCTTGAAAATTCCTGTTATAAAAATTAAAAGATTTAATAAGATTTCTTTGAAATAGATAATCAATGGGGTGGTTATTTTTCTTATGTGTTATTCTATGCAATTTTAATGCATATATCTAAACAGTCCTTGAATAGTGCTGGAATAGTCCTTGAAAAGTGCTTGAATTTTATTTGTTCTTGAGTGTATGAACCATGATTAACCTGTTTCAATTCTAGAATAATTTTTCAGGAAATTCTCTTCACAAATGTATGCTTTTTTAATTTTAGAAATCTCAGACTCTGTTTGCTATTTCCCAAAACTCTTTGATTACCCTTTCTAACTCAAAATTATCTGTTATCAATCCACAATGTATATTACCTTCACCCCTTGTCTGAAGGCTTCCACTAACAATATAACCGAATACACTATTTATTTTGTAACACTATTTTGACATTTAATCTTTGATGACAAGTCTCAAGTGGCTTGGATGGCATAAATTCTGTAATTTTCGGAACTACCAAGAAATCTAACTTTAAATAAAAATATTTGTGTTATTTGAAACAGTTGTATTAACCCTAGATCTAATATTCAGAGACAAATTATTTATGCCTGAAATAGAAATGTTAATATTTTCCTTTATTTTCAAATTAAGTTTATCTTCTAACCTTTTACTTATAAAATTCAAATTCCCTCTGACATCTAATAAATCACATCACATACTTCATGAAAATTACCAATTCATTTATTATTAAATAAACAAATGGGCTGAGTAACAAAGCTTTTAACTCAATAGCCAAGTTACATGTCATTAAAAGTAAACTGTTTTGATTGTTAGCTTGGAAAGTCAGGAATACTGGAACTGAAGCATCCAAATTAGATTTATTACCGCCTTTGTTTATATGACTCTTTTCCTGTAAAATTATCTCTTGATTTTCAACTTTATTTGTTTTTTGTTAGCAATGTTATGTCTTTTTTTACAACACAAGAATTTAGATTTACAGTCAGCCACTTTATGATTCGTGGGACAATTAAAGCAAAGATTGTTTGATTTTACAAGCTCAACTCTATTATTCACTGACATATTTTTATAAACTGGACCTGTATGCAAAAGATAATTTTCATTACATGGCAAAATACATTTAGAACTTTTTACGTCAGTTAGAAAAACTTAAGAAACATTTCTGGAATAAGTATTTGTATTACTCAATCTAGACTTATCAACCACAGGTTTTCCCTTTGATGTATAATATAAATCTATTTCCCAAGATAATTCTTTTGGATGAAACCACAAATCTGCTTGTCTAACATTTATAAAACACGTGACATCTTTGTCAAGTGTCTGGCAAATTTTATCAGATACCACTAACTGTTATAAAGTTTCAAAATCTGTCACATTTCTCAATTTTAAATAATAATCCCAAGTTGTTAATTAGGATGGAAATTGTACATATGTTTCCTTAGGTTGACGCTGTGTTTTTCCTAAAATGTTCTAAATAAGTTTGGGGGTTAGCTCAAATTCTCTAATTACTATAGCTTTAACCTCTGAATAATCTCCTGTTTTCCCATCTTTAATGTTAGTAATGACATTTGTTGCCCTTTCCCCTAACAAATTTAGAAGAATTTCCGATTTATACTCTTCTGGGGCATTTTTGTAAATAAAGACCCTTTCTAAAGATGAAAAGAAATAGCCCCAACCTTCTGGTCTTTTCAGCAATTTTTATTGTTAAAGTTTGTATGCTTTTGATCAGAGAGTGTAAAGATTCTATACTTTTTTTCTCAGGATCTCTTAAGTTATCACTTTTTGTTTCTGCTTGTGTTTTAGCCAACTCAAGTTCTAATTTTGCATGCGCTATTTTCAACTTTTCAAGATCTAGTATTTTTGTCTTGTCATGTTTTCTCCCTTCTATAATATTATTGGCTATATCTTCAACCAATTTAGGATCTGACTCCCAGGCAGAAAATTGTCCAAGTGTCTGCGACAAATACTTTAAGGACAAAAAGTAATCTGCAGGTAAAGTATTTGGTACTACTGAGTTATCCCATCGACCAATTTTGCCAAATTATACAAATTAATGTAATTTTTATTTTAAATAACGAAAGAACAAATAAATTAGTATAACATTAATAAAAATACAAATAAAAAGTCGAAGTAAAAATCACTTGATGACATAAACACGTGTAACTTCCTTAAAGTCAAGTGAATGTAACATTTATGATCAACCATTATTGGCATTTAATCTTATAGTTTGACGATAGATTTTTGGTCAACGGTATAATCAAGTAATACCAAATATTTTTACAATTGAAGTGTTAATTAATCAAATAATCACTTACTTGTAGCATTTCTAGGCATTTTATAAATTTTTATCAATAATAATCTTAACTTAGTATTAAATAATAAAAAGCTAAACATAATATGAAGCAAAATAAAGGTTCGATGAAAAAGAATCTGCAAAAGAGAAAGGAAAATCTGCGACGCATGTCTCCCGTCTCGAACTTTCTGTTACCAAGGTCTGACTTATATTTATCATTTTCCTTTACTAAATTCCTTAAATCATAAACAGTTAATTTTAAATATAAAATATCTTTACCTAATTCAACAGCTACTCGCTGATAATCTTCTTTTTTTGCACTCTTAAAAATATTTTTAATAATTACAGTGCACAATAAAATAAGTACAATTCATATAATTTTATTTAAGAGTGAATCTACATTTATCCAAATTGCTGAAAGAGCCACAATAAATCCTTTATTGAATATTTTTGTATTACCAATCACAAACAAAACACTTTGAGATAACCTTGAGATAATCTGACTTCTTATCTATGTTAATTTTTCACATATTAATGATTCATCCAATTTCTTGTTCTGTTTGAACTTCAAACATAATACAGCTAGACCATTTAGATCCACAATATATGCGTTATTGGTGTAATAATTTGTTGATTCATAGTAGGGAAAGGAAATACTGTTTCATGAATTCTCTTCTTTTCAGTACAGTTGCACTTAAACAAAGTGAAACTTCCACTGAGTGCATATAAATAAAAAATGCATGTTTATTTTTTTTTTTCTCCAGCTCAACAGACCACAACATGGGCCCGATAATAGCTCAGGATTATTTGATTGCTACTCAGAATGTCAGAACTCACAAATAAATTAAATGGACTGTATTCACTTCTTTGTATTCACTTCTTTATTTCCCAATCACAAATAAAAGAATAAGAGCCAAGGTTTACCACATGTTCTCAGATCGGCATCCGAACATACTCGCAAAGTTTTAACATTTTAGATGGCACTTTTAGCAGCAATATACCGCCGCCGGACGTTGATTGTTGCAAACATTCAATAACATAAATACAACCTCAGTTCAGTATACGATCTCTAAGTGTGAAATGCAATCTCAACAATACAAAATTTATCTCCAACCTTACTTTCTTTTTTCATAAAAATGTGTAATATAAAATCTGTTATCCTGAATGATTAAGAACTGGTATACTCTGGATAAGAGTTTTTCAAACGAATGATCTAAACTTTGTTTAAACTTTAAAAGCAATGTGACATCATTTTCCTGATGATGGTCATAGAAGTTGACTGAAATGTCAATTTTAAGCATTTTAATTTTATTTTAATGTTTGTTTAGTTTTCATATTATGTATGTACTATTCAATATTATGTATACACCATTTAGTAACATCATGAATTGTTTTGTTTTCACGATAAAATTTTACGGTAACTTTTTCATAGTGTAATTGTCCAGCTATTTATTATTAATTTGCTTTTACTATCATCTCCTTTATAGTATCAAAATTATTGTAATAAACTTTCATTGTATAAATAAATGATTGAATACCAATATGTCAAAGATTAAAAAGGTAAGTATGTTGATAGGTTAAAAGTAAATTTGTTTGAAAATCAATTTTATTGTAAAAAATTAGAAATCTGACTGTAGTTATTTGAATTAAATTCTTTTAAATATTTCATTGAAATTTTTTAAAATCTTAAAAATTATTGATGTTGATTTATATTAATTAAAATTGGAAGAATTTTGCTAGAGGATTTATATAAATATAAATTATATTATTGAGTTGTTTTTAAATTTTCTTTTGATTTAACATTAAAATTTACTTATTTTTGTTTAAAACATATAGATAAAGAAATGCTATCCATTTCAAGTTCAGAACTATATTCTTTAATAATGGCTGGACAGTCTACAATCATTATAATGGATACTAGGCCAGCCAGTGATTTTGCTGAGTCTCATATAAAATATTCTGGATGTATTAGCATCCCACAAGAAGTTTTAAAACCTGGGTAAGAATATTGTAATGTGTACTTAAGTTATTTTACTTTTTATAAAAATTTCTTATAAAATGTACAATAATTTCTTCAACTGTTAAAAAATAAACAAAACATGAAATTAAATAATAAAGGTAAAATTGTTAATAAAGTATTATATTAATTTGAAAATTTTTGAAAGTTACCATGCTAAAAAAAAAAAAAAAACTATTTTGTCCAACTTTGGCATTAAATATCTCTATAAATAATTCTTCGATTTGAAAACTGTCTGCATCAGCGTGTTTATCAAACATTTCTGTATAAAACCACCTATTTTCATATTTTTGTATGCATTATTTTTGTTAATATTAACGAAGAAAGGCCTCCGGTCACAAAAAAATCAAAACCGGCGGCGGCGGCGGCGGTGACAGCGGTAGTTACTTTTTTTTAGAATAGAGAGATATATTTTTTTTTGTCTGGAAAAAATGTCTTATTTTCGCATTACAAATTGTTTTAAAAATAAAATAAAGCAAAACCCAGTGCTATAAATTTGCTAGATATTATTAAACAGTTTTTTAAAAATTATCATTATTATAATTATCATATATATATATATATATATATATAGAGAGAGAGAGAGAGAGAGAGAGAGAGAGTTAAAACTTTGAATATGAAAATTAACACTAACCATATGCCATAAGAACAATACAGTAGAACCTCTTTTATCGGAAACTCTTTTAACCAAAACTCTCGATTAACCAAAATCCATTTTAGAGCTTTTTTTCTATCATATTACATGTGTGCAAAATCCATTTTGAAAGCTTTTTATTAAACTGCCATATTCTTTGTGGGCAAGCTGTCCTTTCAGAATTAAGTGTACATATAAATATTTTCAATCTTCTTTCTTAGAGTTCCTTTGAATTTAACTTGAGTTCCCATAAACAGCGGATTGGAACAAAGAAAATGAACAAATTAGCAATTCTGAAGCTTTTGAATGTTTTGCAAAAGGTTTGGCGTGGCTGTAGCAGCAGAAAGACTGTGATACTGGTGAATTAATAATATTAAAATACTCCATGATAGAGCTTCAAAACAAAGGCAATCGAAACTGCGACAAACAAAATATTTTTTCAAACCCTTGTGATATATGTAAAAGGTACTTAATTTTTAAATTAAAATTCAGGTAATTTATTCTTGTTTCTATAATAAGAAATATTGCATATATTTCTCCTTAATCTTAAAATTGAAGCATTCTCAATTATCCGAAAATTTCGATTTTCTGAAAGATGGTCGGTCCTTTTTACTTCGGATAATCGAGGTTCTACTGTAATTCAGTTAAACTTTAATATAAACATTAAAATAAATCAGCTTAAACAATAACTCCTAATTAACCAAACAGAAAACAAAATCAGAAGATGGGTGGCATGGCTCACGACATGCACAGCAGCGTTAGAATCTATCTATCTATCTATCTATATATATATATCCAGTCGAACCCCGATTTAACGAACCCCTATTTAACGAATTTTCCTTTATCCCTGACTAAAATGAAGGCAAAAACCCCTATTTAACGAATAATAAACCCCCAATTAACAAATTTTTTTCAAACAGCTGACAAAATATATATATATATATATATTAGTTTGGGTTAGAAAAATATTGGATTGCTTTTCAAATGATATAACCATCTTGTCTGGAACAGAAAAAGACTTTGTTGTACCTAGTAACTTTCAATGGGGCAGGATGAAGCCACAGACTTCTTATATAAGTAGACTCAGAACTGGTTTTTCTCTCACCAAAATCTACTCGGAATTTCCCTTCGGATTCCTGCTGAAACTTCGTCGGTGTTTCTCTAAAATTGACTGCACGTTTGCTTTAAGAGAATGTCATTGGAAAGTTGTCAAGGAAGCGATTACCATAAAAGAGACAACCCTTAAAGCACCAAAGAGGACCTGATGTTTGCGTCAACTTTCTCTCCAAATAAAAATGGGGATTTTAGTGTTCTTGGTTTATGATAATATGATGAGGTGACTATAAATCAAAAGGCTATAATTAAAAATAAACTTTATTTAATAAAACATAGCCATTCGCATGCGTCACTGCAAGAATAAATCAAAACGCACCTGGGCCTCTCCGATGAGACTTCGCAGAAGCGAGGGGGGGAGGAGGTCGCAGAACATTATTGGACTAAATTGAAAACTTCTCTTCATTTAGGCCAATAGCATGTCGCGGCTTGCTACACCTTCGCTTTTGCGCAAAAAGAGAGAGTGCAGGTGCAGACAGCTATAAGATCCGCTTTTTATTTCTTTGAGGGTAAGCTCATTATTGTTTGCAGGTGCAGATGAGTCATGAGTGTAACCTGTCAGGTGGGTTTCAAGTAGGAACAAGTATATAGTTTAAGAATTTTTAGCAATTGTTTTGTTTCTTGAGAGACGTGAAGTGTATTGAATGCTCGATTTTGCATAACATTTAATTTTTGAAACTTTGTGAAGCATGGCAGATTTTCGGAAACGAAAACATTTTTCGTTGACTGAAAAACTTAACATTTTACGTGAATTTGACAAGAACGTTGGACTGCAAAACCCGTTAGCAGAACGCCTTGAAATCTCTACGTCGACATTAGCAACAATTGTTAAACAACGAGCAGAAATTGAAAAAGCATCAGCAGAATGTGGTAAAAATTCGTCGAAAATAAGAAAGTCATTGAAAGCCACTCCTCTTTCTGCTCTTGAATCTGACCTAGTTGAATGGTTCAATATCGTTCGTGCCAAGAAAATAGCCATTAGTGGGTCTCTGATCAAAGAAAAAGCACTTAAACTTGCCGAAAAGCATAATGTGAAAGATTTTCCTGCATCCAATGGTTGGATTGACCACTTTAAGAAAAGATACAATGTAGTCCAAAAGAAAATCTGCGGAGAAAAGGCACATGTAAACGAAAATGTAGCAAAAGATTGGGAAGAAAAGTTGCTCAGCCTGATTGAAGGGTATTCACCATCGGACATTTACAATGCAGATGAAACAGGATTGTTTTATGAATTACAACCCCCAACAAAACGCTTTGTTATAGAAATGAAAAATGCTTTGGCGGCAAAAAAAGCAAAATGAGAATTACGGTTTTGCTTGCAGTTAATGCTGATGGAACTGACAAATTGAAGCCATTTGTTATAGGAAGAGCAGCAACGCCACGATGTTTTAAAAACATAAAGACCTTACCAACAAAATTTGCAGCAAACCTAAAATCATGGATGACTTCTCCCCTATTTACAGACTTTCTGACATCTTTAGATAAGTCTATGCAGATACAAAAGAGAAAAATTCTTTTGTTTATTGATCAATGTCCCGCTCATCCTCCAATTTGCAATTTCAACAATGTCAAAGTTTTGTTTTTCCCTGCAAATTGTACAAGTGTGCTTCAGCCACTAGACCTTGGTATCATCCGTTCTATAAAAGTTAATTACAGAAAGTTGCTTATGAGAAAAATTATAGCATCGTTGGACGAAAATGCAGAGGAAAAATACAAAGTCAGTGTTTTGGATGCTCTATATTTTGTGCGAGAATCATAAGATCAAGTTTCTAAAAATACAATTGAGAAATGCTTTCAGAAAGCAGGATTTCCAGGCACACAAGTGGAAAGTGATGAAAATGATGAAGATATCGCCCCTTCAGATGAAATTATGTGGAAAGAAATCACTCCTGAGATAGAATTTAACGATTATGTTACATGTGATGACGGACTGTCTGATGAAACTGTTAATGTGTTGGAACCAATGAATAGCGATTCTGATGCTGAAATCGATAAGGAAATTCCCATTAAAACTGTTAAATTTTCTCACGCTTTAGATGGTTTGGAAACTGTGAAAACATACTTCATGCAGCAGAACATAAATGACTCGATATTTTCTTCTCTCCATAAAGTCAAAAAAGAACTTTTTAGAGTAAGGAATCAAAGAAATTCTCAAACATCTATTACACAGTACTTTAAAATTAATTAGTGCGAAGTATTCGCTGTATTTTTAGCTGTAAAAAAAAAGTCTACAATCTCTAATTATGGATATTTTTGTGTAGCGGCTTATTAGAGCTTTTCCATAAGGTAAGTGCAGAATTTTTTTTATTTTGGACCGCGATTTAAAGAATAAAGTTTACGGTCTCGATGTATTCATTAAATCGGGGTCCGACTGTATATATATACAGTATGGAACCATTTATCCAGAAACCAGTTATCCGGAATGATATTTCTGATAGACTGATTTCAGAATCTTTGCAGAAAAAGGTGTCATACACTGCCAGTTTGACATAGGCTTTGTTTGAAACAATTGTATAATTTGATGACAACATCTAGTATTTCAAATGAAAACATATTTAGTTGTATTTTAGATGTTTTAATTTTTATGCAGAGGAAACAGAAGAATTTTTGCCCCTAAGGGATTCCCATAAATTACCTTCTTTTAAACTCTGGTTAACTTTTGATCCTTCTTGCATTGATTTTAAATCCAAGTAATCTAATAATTTAAAATAAAAAATAATGTCACAACCACACATATTCCACAAAACTTATCAAATGGATGCTGCTTTAATGCAAAACCAGTTAACCGGAATACATCTTACCCCAAGCATTCCGGATAAATGGTATATATATATAGGGCTTAATTTCTAACAAAATAAAGTACCAGAGCTCTAATATTCTGCAGTACTGCTGGTACTAATACTGTACCGTTCTCCCTCCCCTCCTCCCTGTCACTCCAATCTGCATGTTTATATTTCATACATTATTTGCAAAATTTGAAGCATTTTTTTTTCTTTAGCAAAATAAAATTTTTAAATATATCTATTAGCATACACTTAGCTGTCAACTATTCCACTTCTTAGTTATAACCCCTTCCGATCAGTAATCTTTGCTGATTTTAATGTTAATTAATTGCACAATTCTGCAATTAAATATGGTAAGGATTATGATTCGGAAATAGAGTTAACATAATGCAGCTATACATTTTTTATCAAAAAAAAAAAAAATAATAATAAATAAATAAATAAATAATGAAATTTACAGAAATTAATATTTATATGCTGAAGAACAATGTTTTTCAATTTCCTTTAAAAAGGTGCATACCTTAAACTATAATCGATACCTTCTGCCATAACAATCTTTTGTGCTGAGTCCCTGAAAATCAGATTAAATTAAAAATGTGACACCATTATCTAAAAGATTCAAGGATTTTATAGAAAAGAGGTGAACTCTGCTTGATTTCTTTCTATCAGAATACCAATGCATGGCAATTGTATGTACTTACAAATGAGGACGTGAGTTTCAAACTCGCCTTATCCAGAAAATTAAATTTTGGGAAATAGCGAAAAACCTCTGCTGACTTCGTCCATTGGTTTTCATTATAAACCAAGACAGTGTGAGAAACATTCAGTAAAACTAGTTTTTTTGCAGATTGTGGTGTTTTTTCGATGCAGGTCCACCAATAGAATATATTGATAAAGAAAACTCGATTTTTTAAATTTTGGATAAGGCGAGTTATGAAACTCACGTCTGAGACGAAAGTAATATATTGATGAGAGATGCCGTGAATAAGATGATCGTATAGCAAGGTGATAAGGTTGACTTTCAGTAAAAATAAAAGGAATAGTCTTACTTAATGGTGAGAACACATTGAAGAGACAGCAGTTATAAAAAATCTTCTTTATTCGTTGTTTCACTTGAGAGGTGGAAGGCAATTAGGAGAAGTAGGTCACTGTACACATTCGAAGAGCGTTCCACGTAGAATTATTAAAACTTGGAAGTAATTCCATAATAAAGATGAATACTGGTTAAAATCATTTTTTAAAGAAGGTCTTGATAATAAAAAGTCCGAAATCAAATATGCGTTAAATTAAAAAAAGTCCTTCCGGCCAGTGCCGGGAGGAAGAGGTAGCTTTCATATTCCTTATTTTAAAAAAGCCAACTTATATTATTCAAACACGAAGCTCAATTAAGTGGAAACCGAATATAGGAGATTCAATACTAATTTTTATCAATACTAAATCATTATGAATGAGAATTTCGCGAAATTAGTCAGCTTTATCCAAGCTGCTTTTAATTAAAGTAACTTATATTTGGCTGCCAAATATGGCGATTTCTTAAAGTGCCTGCCATTTTAAGAGAACATGGTGGATGAGGCTAACCAGTGAACTTGGTCGAGACCTTAGTAATTGCTGTGCACATGCTCACTCACATCGGAATCAGTTGATATATACGAGTGCTGTCGCAGGCAAAAAATCAGATTTTTCAAAATGTCACCCACGTTAGGAATTGAAACTACTATATCTGAGCCATTTTTTAAGATAAAGGCAAACAAAAAATGCTCCTGAATCCTTATATCAAGGTCAAATACTTAAGAAAGAAACCTTTTTCAATTTCTAATTTTCTTGCACCTCACTTTAAATATAATTTTTTTTTAATTTAATGGCCGCCATTTTGAAACAAGATGGCTGATGTAGCTGGCCAGCGAACTTGGTCGAGATATTGATGTATACTATCCACATGCCTTCTTCCATCGAAATAGGCGAATATGTGTGGTATCGCGTGACAAATACAAGATCGTTTCAAAGTGTTAGCCATGATAGAAATTCAAAGTGCTATAATTCAACCACTTTTTAAGATATAAACAAAAGAACAAATTTTCAGAAACAAAAACTGCTCCGAATCTTTGTATCAAGGCCAAACACATAAAAAAAATCTTTTTCATTTTCCAATTTTTTAATACCTCATTTTAAATTTTAAAATACATTTAAAAAAAAAAAAAATCGCAACACTTTTGAAACAAGATGGCGAATGAAGCTGGCCAAAGAATTCGGTCGAGACATTGGTATGCACTATGTACAGACCAAGTAATATCCAAATCGGTTCATAAATACGCCTGTTATCGAAAGACAAAAATCAGGTAGTTTTAAAATGTCGGCCACGATAGAAATTCAAAATGTTATAACTCAGCCATTTTTTTAGATATAGACGAAACAAAACCTGCTCCGGAATCTTTGTATTAAGGTCAAACGCATACGAAAAAATCTTTTTCATTTTCCAATTTTTTGGCATCTCATTTTAAATTTAAATTTTTTTAAATTCTTTTAAATGGCCGCCATTTTGAAACAAGATGGCGGATGAAGCTGGCCAACGAACTCGGTTGAGTTATTTGTATGTACTATGTACACACCAAGGTACATCCAAATCGGTTCATAAATACGTCTGTTATCACGTGCCAAAAATCAGGGCGTTTCATAATGTCAGCCACGCTAGAAATTCAAAATGCTATAACTCAGCCATTTTTTAAGATATAAACGAAACAAAAACTGCTCCCGAATCTTTTTATCAAGGTCAAACACATAAGAAAAAAATATTTTTTCAATTTTCAATTTTTTGGTACCACATTTCCAATTTAAATTTTTCTTAAAATTTTAAATGGCCGCCATTTTTAAACAAAATGGCGGATGAAGCTGGCAACGAACTCGGTCGAGACATTGGTCTGTACTATGTATAAACGAAGTTACATCCAAATCGGTTCATAAATACGCCTTTTATCGCGTGACAAAATTCAGGACGTTTCAAAATGTCAGCTTCGCTAGAAATTCAAAATGCTATAACTCAGCCATTTTTTAAGATATAGACGAAACAAAAACTGCTACGGAGTCTTTGTATAAAGATCAAATACATAAGAAAAAAATATTTTTCCATTTTCAATTTTTTGGTACCACATTTTAATTTTAAATTTTTTTAAAAATTTTAAATGGCCGCCATTTTGAAACAAAATGGCGGATGAAGCTGGCCAACGAACTCGGTCGAGACATTGGTATGTACTATGTACACACCGAATTACATCCAAATCGGTTCATAAATACGAGAGTTATAGTATGACATAGGTCAGATATATATATATATATATATTGATATATATATATATATATATATATATATATATCAATTTTGAACGAAGGGTGGTTTCGGGGTCTGGGGGTCATGATCGATGAAAATATACCAAAATTTTTTGAAATCGCTTTCCTCCGAACGGCTGCAATAGGTAGCTTTTTGTAAAGAAAGCTACCTAAAACAGAGACCGAAGATAAACTTTTAGATATCGAGATAATAGCTATTGAAGAACATCGCTCTTTGAATTTAGGCGCAAAGGCCCGAAATTCAAACGACAAATCACATTGTCAAAAATAATACATACTTTCGTAAATCTTAAAATCTGATCCGATCTTAAAATCTGTTAAAAAACTGGCTGCATTGATATATATACTGCATAAAAGGGGTTTACAAAACTACATGCAGAAATGATTTAAATCTATTTGTTAAATTAAATTTACGTATTAATTGTCGAACGAATGACAGCATGGAAAAACGAAACTACAGTCAAAAGGGAAGAGGAGAGAGACACACCTCCAATATGACGCGGTCGACATCACGCTTAATCTAACAATAGATCAGGAAGAGGGGGAAAATCTGAAATCAAAGGTTCTGTTACTTGTGGTAAAAAGAAAAGGAAAAAAAAACGATTTGAACGATGTTTTGCGTTGAAAATAAATAGTTTAAAACATGAGATAATAATGCTGCATTACAATTTAAAAAATAAATAATAAATGTTATTGCTACATCACATTACCCTCATTTGCCGAACAAAATTTTGGATGACCAAAAGGTGAAAAAGGTAAATCTTGAAAGAGCTTTTTCAACAAAGGGAAAACAAAATTTTAAAAGCCAAGGAGCAAAAAAAATGTAGAATAAACTTTAAGTTAAAATTTAAAAGTCATAATAAAAATTTTAAGTGCATGTGCACATTTAGGGAATGTAAATGTACAGTGACCTAAAGAGAAAGAAAAAGAATATACATCAAGTAGTACATTCAAATTTTAATAGTATACATAACATGATAGTATACAATAATATTAATATCAAGCCCCATTGCAATCACAGGCAAAGAAAGGCACCTTCCTGTGTGAAATGATCTCTACAATTTAAAATATTACTCTTTTAATATTTGATAATTTTATAAATCCAAAAGCTAAATAAATTTTTAGCCAAGAGACCACAAAATTTTTTTGAATTCAATAAGATAAAAAATAAGGTACACTTATGAATCAAAATTTATAAAGTTGCAAAAGTAAGGCAACATAAAGTCAGAAGTACCCTCTCTAAATATACTCTGACTGCCTAGGAAAATAAATCATAAATTGAAACATTCAAAATGAAAAATCATTTCTACTAATCAATTTTCTCATAATATTGAAACATTCAAAATGAACAAGTCATTTCTACTAATCAATTTCCTCATAAATATTGAAACATTCAAAATGAATAAATAAATCATTTCTACTAATCAATTTCCGCATATTTATAAAAAATAAATTGCAATGAGAAAGTCGAGAATATTTTACTTTTATATTCCGACAACCTAGGACTTGAATTTCATTAATCATAATAATAGTTTAAAAAAATTGTCATAATCAGGAAAAAATTTAAATTACCAAACAAGTGTACCATAAAAATATTTAGTTTAATTCCTTCAATAATTTACTAATAAAATTTAAATTTCTATGCTTGTAAAGAAAAATTATATTAAATTAACTTTAAACAACAGTTGAAATTAAATTAAAGAGCTACAAAAATTTAAAAAATATTGTAAACAGATAATCCTTCATGATACCTTGATCAGTGGACACATTCAGTAACTCTGTAAACACATTTATACAAAACACAAAAATACAGCAGACTCCAATGTGCATAAGAGACCTCTGAGATCTTGTGCAAGAGATAATCAAATAATCAGCATAGACAAAGGAATAGTGTATTTTACAGATGTAAAGAAGCTCTTGGTATAAACCACAAATGGTTGGATATGAATAGTACTGTGAACTATTCAAACACTTCTATTTTGTTGAAAAAAAGGCACAGTTAGCACAACAACACATCACCAATTATGAATATTTAGCAGAATATGGTGAATAAATATACTTTGAAGGAAAAATCGGTAGACACTGCTGGCAAAAAGAAGACAATGCATGGTGGTACATTTAGGAGTAACACTACACTTAAGGATGATATAAACACATACACCATGATGAGTAGAGGACAAGATCGGTAGTCAAAATCGGTAGTGAAGAAGCACTTTTTAATTATGATTCTTAGAGAATTGTTGAAGATTCACTGACGAACACTTCAAAAAAAGATGCGCTGGTAAATATGTTCACTAAGAACTTTGTGCTTTGCTTCGTATAAAAGGTGCAAATAAAAATTTTCTTCATTAAAAAAAATATCTTCATGATCAAATTTAAAATAATTTCTTGCATAAATTGAAAAAGTGAGGCATATGGCAGATTAAAAATTTTGAAGCAATTGGGTTATGAAATAAGGAAAAGGCACTATGATAATAATTAACAGATAAAAATTTTCAGCAATAAGTAAACAAACATTCTTGAGTTTAAACATTTCCTGTAGATCAAATAACAGTAAATTTTATAAATATTTGTGGAATATGGTATGATGTAGAAGTCAAACACTTCCAATGCGAGGATGAAACTTTGCCGCTTACCCCTACGTAAGGATGAAAATTTTCCGCTCACAAGTAAACGTTGACTGGGAAATTCTATTGTTTATGAAAAAATAATATGTATACTGGTTTAGCTTCAAAACGAACTTCAAAAACACACTGGAGAAGATCAGAAAAAAATATGGATATTTTACTACATAAATCACTGAGAACTCACCAGGAACATCAAAGCCGAAAATGGAGCACAAATCTTTATTGGTTGCTGTAAATGAGGAATAGAAATTTTTTTTTGCAGGTATGTATTAGAATATTTTCAGTACTTTCAGAAGAACATTTCCATACACCAGAGAAGCGTTTCAAAAAATGGATTAATAACAACACTCTTGAAGGCAACTTCAGTAGGTAGGTAAGTAAATGTGAATTGAATAAGAAAGATGAGTAAAACTATTGTCATTTTAAATCATGTAGAATAAAAATATTTCAAATTATTTCAGTCATGAGGATGATACAGGAGAATGAAAATTTTTAATTTCTTCTTTAAGCAAAAAAAAAAAAAATATGTCATTAAATTTTGATGAAGCCACATAATTCTGGAAAATTGAAGCACTGAGAGTTACGATGAGAACAGTTTGTAGAAAGCAAACAGAGTTCTTGAAATTTAACTTAGTAAGAACACTGCACTCACCAAACACCAAAATCGATATTAGCAGTCAAATCGTGCACTAGATGACAAAAATATCTTGAGAATAAAAGTGGAAGGTGGTACAAGCAAGTTAGATATATTTTTTATAAAAAGTTATTGAAGGTATTTTTGGAACAAAAATTATAAATTGATACATTTAAAAGCAGAGAAGACTTCAAAAAATCATGCAGGGTATATTGCAGCTACGAATTTCATGAAGAACTTCAGCTCCTTTGCAAGTAACAGATAAGAACAACTTCAGTAAAATAATTTAAACTTCAATAATTATCACAGATTCAAAGGGAAAAAATAATTTGCTTCAATAAATATCTTAAATTTCATAATATATCTTCAAATTCATTAAATATTTCATTGTATAAGTGCCATAAAATAAAATTAAAAAAACCCAATATAAGAATAAGTATAAAAACCATAGCCTCTTGTTAAATAAATTTGTTCTTAAAATCAGAGAACAATTTTTAGAATTCATTTCAGAATTTCAAAATTCATTAAAGACTTTCTTTGATAAATATCTTTTAATGCACCATAAGAATAAATAAATAAATTTCTTGATTTTTAAAATAATATTTCATTCTGCATTAATTTAAAAACAGCAATAATTTTGTCAAGACATACCTCAAAATAAAAACCAGTAACAGATTTTTTTTTTTTTTTTTTTTTTTAAATTATACTATGCTCAAAAATTTAAAATCATGGAATAAGTATTGCAAATAAAACTTGAGAACAAAAATTTCATTACGATGTTTGATCGATCTTCATCCGTTAAAACAGCAAAATGTTCCATCTGAGAACAGCAGAATATTATAATTTTCTTAAAGTTCCATTAAAAAATAATAATTTTAAAACAATTTATTTGAATTTACGTCAGTATTTTTCTATAAAAGTAATAAATCTGCAAAATTTTATGCAAAAGAAAATTCAGTTAGGAATAATTTTCTGGAACAAAATTTCTTCTAAGATTGAAAAAGATTACGTTTTCTTTTTATAAGAACAGAAAATATTGCAAAAAAGAATAACGGCAATTATAATGCTAAAACATTTTCAGAATTCCATTTAAAAAAAGCAGTTCTATTTGAGAACAAAAATTTTCTTTAAAAAGAATGCATCAATCGTCAAAAATACGGCGAAAAAATACAGTCATTAAGTTATTTTTTAAGGCATTACGTTGTGATCAAAAAGCAACAACACCGAAATGTTCTTTTTTTGTCACGGAAACCAAATGTGACGTAAGTTAATATATTGATGAGAGATGCCGTGAATAAGATGATCGTATAGCAAGGTGATAAGGTTGACTTGCAGTAAAAATAAAAGGAATAGTCTTACTTAATGGTGAGAACACATTGAAGAGACAGCAGTTATAAAAAATCTTCTTTATTCGTTGTTTCACTTGAGAGGTGGAAGGCAATTAGGAGAAGTAGGTCACTGTACACATTCGAAGAGCGTTCCACGTAGAATTATTAAAACTTGGAAGTAATTCCATGATAAAGATGAATACTGGTTAAAATCATTTTTTAAAGAAGGTCTTGATAATAAAAAGTCCGAAATCAAATATGCGTTAAATTAAAAAAACAGAGACCGAAGATAAACTTTTAGATATCGAGATAATAGCTATTGAAGAACATCGCTCTTTGAATTTAGGTGCAAAGGCCCGAAATTCAAACGACAAATCACATTGTCAAAAATAATACATACTTTCGTAAATCTTAAAATCTGATCCGATCTTAAAATCTGTTAAAAAACTGGCTGCATTGATATATATACTGCATAAAAGGGGTTTACAAAACTACATGCAGAAATGATTTAAATCTATTTGTTAAATTAAATTTACGTATTAATTGTAGAACGAATGACAGCACGAAAAAACGAAACTACAGTCAAAAGGCAAGAGGAGAGAGACACACCTCCAATATGACGCGGTCGACGTCACGCTTAATCTAAAAATAGATCAGGAAGAGGGGGAAAATCTGAAATCAAAGGTTCTGTTACTTGTGGTAAAAAGAAAAGGAAAAAAAAACGATTTGAACGATGTTTTGCGTTGAAAATAAATAGTTTAAAACATGAGATAATAATGCTGCATTACAATTTAAAAAATAAATAATAAATGTGATTGCCACATCACAACGTCCTCAAATGAAAGTGACTTCGTAAATGTTCAGAGCCGAACCTTAGCATGGGTAGCATACATGATACAAAATAAATAGAAAAATCACTAACGTGATTTTTATGCTCGTACTTAATAGAACACAAAAAATCTCAAAGAAATAAAACCTCAAGCTGATGCTCATTACCTAAAAACAGAAAATATTCTTTTCAGGTTAGCCATCTAAATAAAAAATAAAATAAACCAGCCAATTAAAAATTATCATCCTATTGTCACAAAAGGAAATCGAACTGAAAGCAAATTCATTGTTCAGTCTCTTGAGTGGCGCCATTTTCAACACTTTGCCGCCATGAATTTGCAAATATCTCTAGAATAGAAAAACACAATTTCTGTTTTCCCTTCATTCTGATCAATAGCATTAAAATGTTTGAAATAGAATATAATACATAATTTTGAAGGAAGAAAAGTTTTTTTTTTTTTTTTTTTATACATGAATAAATAAAATTTTGAATGTAAGACAGATTGAGCTCGAACCAGTCCAAGCCCAAAAACTGATATAAAAATTGGGCCCGTTTCATTTCCACCTGCTATGTGTGCAACACATTACGTCACATACAGGTGTTTTGATAAAAAAAGAACACAAAAGCTTGGAGATGAGAAGGAAAGGAAAGGGCAATTTAGACTTTGATTTTTTGGTAGCGCTATTGTTCTGGGCTCCGGAGCCCTGTATTTATTAGCTCCGGTGAATTAGGACCAATATTTAAATAATTACTAAAAACAGAAAAGTACCGGAGCTGGGCTCTGATGCAAATTAAGCTCTCTCTCTATATATATAAACCAGCAAAATAATATACCTGTATTTGGCCTGAACTGGCGTGCCACGTCACAGAACAAGAAAAAAAAGGAATATATTTAAACAGTTAAAAATTTCTGCAAAAAAATATAGAAAAAAACAGGCTGCAGCCTCGTCGGCAGTGGCTTATATTTCAAAAGCAGCTGAGCCTTAAATATATATATATATAAAATATGAATTAGTAGCAGTGGGTTTCAGCTGAAGTACTGAGTAGCAAAATCAAATGTTAAACACTCTATGGCTACATACCAGATGTTCCGCTGCCGAACCCTACGCTAGAGGTCTGCATGGGCCTGAGGCCTGTACCCAGTGGCAAAATGGAGGCAAATTTTCAAACGGGCCGGGCCAGCAGAATTAGGAGAATTTTTTCACCAGGCCGGTCGATAAACAAAATAAACGGGCCGGCAAAAAATTGAACAGGCCTACCAGGCCGATAAAAAAAATTAGCAGGCCTACCAGCCCAATATAAATATTTAAACTAAATCGATAAAATATGAGCCATTTTGAATATATATGACTTTCGCGAGAATCAGTATAAATGTGCATCACAAGCCGATGCTAGTTTGACAACTTCAGTACAGCATAGAGATCGGTATCTGAGTCAATTTTTTCACCAGACTTGCCCGCCAGAGATCAGGCTTGCATTTTTTTTCCAACTTAGTTGAGCCTGATCGGAACTGGATTTAATTGTTCTCAGGATGTGTAGGGTAGCGAATATGTTTTGTAAAAATATTGATAGCGATAATGAACTTATGTTAATGAATCTTTGGAAATATACCTTAAGGTGGTTGGCTCTCAAATTCACTGCTCAAAAAGGCAAAACTATGATATATTTTCTGACAATTTTTTTTAACTGTAAAATATAAAATTGTCAGGCCCAACTATTAAAAGGATTTGGAATCAAATAGCATTTTCCATTTTTGATAGATAAGTTACTTATTGAGATATAAGAGATTCTTGTCACGTGACTGCAGGTTTTTTTTTCTTTCCCATGCTATTGCTTCCAAAAATTTGATTCAAAATGCTAACTTTGACAGTATTTTCTGGAAGATATATTGCCTTTATGAAAATGTTAGTATTTAAATCCCAATGAAAAAAGGCGTGAGTAAGTTAGATAAAATTGGGACTTACCCGTTCTTCAGGATACTTTTTATTTCGGTGTAAATCCACATTTTGTGTAATCCAATATAATGGTTTCCCAATGTAATGTGTTAGTTGTCATAATTTTAATCAACCACTTTTTATAACCTCCTTTGAGAAAAAATTGTAGACTATTATATCAAATGAATAAGCAGTGGTAACACTTTAAGCTATTTAATTCACTTTCTTTAAATTGTGAAAAAGAGAGAGCATTTTTCATCCCTCTTCTCTTGAACAACTACATTTTCAGAATGAAAAAATATTTACATTATAAGATAATAAATCAGTAATAATAATTGTAATAGCAATATCATAATAATAATAATAAATCAGTTTAATGTCTATGAGTCACTCAACAAGTCATTATCTTTATCAAGGTTTTCAAGGTTAAATACATTTTTCACATTTGAAAAGATTTATGGCTGAGTTGAATCGACACATTATTTATGTAACTGAGGAAATTACTTTTATCACAGCTAATTAGCTTGATTTATATCCATCAACTCCTCCTTAATTTCTGAAGTTTCATTCTCACACAAATTTAAGTTCCTTCTATGGGTTTGAAAAACAGGTTTGGGAACTGGTTTCGTAAACAGGTCTGCTATCATCAATTTGGTTGGGCAGTACTTTAGGTTAATAGTCCCTTCTTGCTTTAGTTGTTTTATCAGGTGGAACCTAATTTCAATATGTTTAGTCTTACTTGAGTGCTTTTCTAATTCTATCATCTTGATCGTGGGCTGGTTGTCTTCATATAGGTCTATAGGTAAGGTTTGCTTTAGGTTTAATTCTTCCAGTAGATTGACTAGCCACTTTATTTCAATTGCTGCATTTGCTGCTGACACATACTCGGCCTCTGCCGATGATAATGCAATGCAGGATTGTTTCTTGGTCGACCATTGTATGGGGTTTCTTCCTAACATGTATAGGTTCCTACTCGTTGATTTTCGTGAATCTACATCTCCTCCCCAATCTGCATCCGCATAAACTTCAAGTATCGGTTTCCTTTCTCCGCTCAGAACTAGACTATAATTTTTTGTAGTCTTTAAATATCTTATCACTCTTTTTACTGCATTCCAGTCTTTCATTCTTGGTGATTTATTTCTTCTGCTAAGAATGTTTACTGCTGCACAGATGTCAGGTCTGCTTATAGTTGCTAGATATAGAAGTGCTCCTATGGCTTGTCTGTAATATGTGTTGTTTGGTAAAATGTTATCCTCATCATTAAAGCGTGTGTAATTTGTTTCCATGGGTGTGCTACACGGTTTTGCGTCTTGCAAATTAAATTTATTGATTAATTCTTCTATTTTCTGAGTTTGATTTATCATGTAGCTTTTATTTACTTTTTTAATGTTCATAGATAGGTAGTTACTGATGTCACCTAAATCTTTTAGCTCGTATTCTTTATTTAAGCTCGCGATTACTTCCTCTATTATTTCGTCTTTTCCAGCAATTAAAATGTCGTCTACGTATGTTATTATGTATGTTGTGTTATCGCCCCTTTTTCGCGTAAAAAGGCATGAGTCAAATTTGCTCTGACTGAAATTCATCTTTTTTAGTGTTTCTGTGATTTTATTATGCCACGCTCTCGCGGCTTGTTTGAGTCCGTATATGGCTTTGTTTAGCCTACATACTTTATTTTCCTCATTTGGTTTAGCGAAACCTTCTGGTTGTGACATATATATCTCCTCCTCAAGCTCTCCATGTAAGAATGCGGTGTTAATATCGATATGTTTTACATTTAAATTTTGATGCAATGCTGTTATTAATAATGCTCTTATTGTTGTATATGACACGACTGGTGCATAAGTTTCATCATAATCCTCCCCGAATTTTTGTGAATATCCTTTTGCAACTAAACGTGCTTTATATTTTTGGATTTTTCCTGTGTTGTCGCGTTTTAGTTTGTAGGTCCATTTGCAACCTATTATTCTCCTATTTGGTGGAGGTTCTACAATTGACCAAGTTTTGTTTTTCATAAGGAAGTTCATTTCGCTTTTCATTGCATCTATCCAATTTTGTTTATCCTTAAAATTTGCCATGTTTTCGATTTCCTCATAATTTTTTGGTTCAGTAGTGTTTTCGTTCTTAACCATGTATATTAACCTAGCAGGAGGTACACCTTTATTAATTCTTTCTGATCGTCTAAGTTCTGCTACTGGTTGATTGGACGTGGATGGTGTCTCATTGCTATTTGAAATTTCTATTTCTACAAAATTTTCGTTAACCCGATTTTCATCTTGTTTTGGTTTGTTTTCTACTTTCTCGTTTCTATATTTAAATTTGTTTTCGAGAAATTTAACGGTTCTCGCGATCTTTATTTCATTTCCTCCTACATATATTCTATATCCTTTGGATTCATTATCATATCCAACGAAAATTCCCTCTATAGCTTTATCGTCTAATTTTTGTCTTCTGGCTTTACTGATATATGCGAAGGCTTTGCAGCCAAATACCCTAACGTAACTTAAGTTTGGCTGTCTGTTTGTCCATAACTCGTATGGCGTCTTTTCATTTGCTTTTGTCGGTAGTCTGTTTTGCAAATGATTTGCTGTGCAAATTGCTTCCCCCCAGAACTTTAATGGTAAATTTGATTCACTTAACATTGTCCTTGCCATTTCAACTAACGATCTGTTTTTCCTCTCTGCCACACCGTTCTGGCTTGCGCAATATGGAACTGTGTGTTGATGTTTTATCCCATTAGCCCTGAGGTAATTTTCTATTTCATCTGATGTGAATTCCCCTCCGTTATCTGTTCTAATTGCTTTCGGTTTTTCTCCAAATTGAGTAGTTCGTAGCTGTAAGTTTTTCAATTGCTAAATTATCTTTAGAAGCTGCCATTTTCTTAACTTTTGATTACTTACGTGTTACCGTAAAAAGTTCTTCCAACTTTTCTGTTTGAAAGTTTAAAAGTTTATTTATCAAATATCTGATATTTCAGATTTCAGTGGAGGCTATTTAATTTATGTATTTTTATTCAGTGATCAGTAATCATAATCTTGTTAGTATTTAAATCCCAATGAAAAAAGGCGTGAGTAAGTTAGATAAAATTGGGACTTACCCGTTCTTCAGGATACTTTTTATTTCGGTGTAAATCCACATTTTGTGTAATCCAATATAATGGTTTCCCAATGTAATGTGTTAGTTGTCATAATTTTAATCAACCACTTTTTATAACCTCCTTTGAGAAAAAATTGTAGGCTATTATATCAAATGAATAAGCAGTGGTAACACTTTAAGCTATTTAATTCACTTTCTTTAAGGCTGCGTACTCACGCGTATTTTGCCTGCTTGTCCAGTATTCTTGGAAAAGCTTTTATTCTGAACCCATCTGCGGTTTATTGACAAAAGAATGAGGGGATCAACAATGGGTCAGGAGATAAGGAGCTCGACTCTACTTGAAGGAAAGGTTCCTCTTTTGCTGGACATCAGTCCCTTTCCTGCTAAAGTCGTTAAAAATCAAAGACACCGCGTGGCAAGAACAAACGAAGCCGACACTGATTACAGTTAGAAGGATAGTGTGTACGCAGCTTAAATTGTGAAAAAGAGAGAGCATTTTTCATCCCTCTTCTCTTGAACAACTACATTTTCAGAATGAAAAAATATTTACATTATAAGATAATAAATCAGTAATAATAATTGTAATAGCAATATCATAATAATAATAATAAATCAGTTTAATGTCTATGAGTCACTCAACAAGTCATTATCTTTATCAAGGTTTTCAAGGTTAAATACATTTTTCACATTTGAAAAGATTTATGGCTGAGTTGAATCGACACATTATTTATGTAACTGAGGAAATTACTTTTATCACAGCTAATTAGCTTGATTTATATCCATCAATATTGCCTTTATGAAAAATGGATAACACCATTTGATTACATCGTTTCTGAACAAGAAAACCTGCCAATCTTTTGCGTTTTCCTAAAAGAAATGAATTCAGAAATGTGTCAGAAAGTAGCTCCTTTGGATTTAGAAAAGCCTTAATAAATGACAGAGAAATATTTTCACAAATCTACTTTTTATTGTACAGCTTCAAAAATGATGATGTTTTTAACCCTCCTTTTTTTTCTTTTATTCTAAACTACATTATTTTTTTATTGAATCCTTATTTGAATGTTGAAACGTCTAAGAATCTAAGTAATCATCATTGTTGCTAATGTGTTTTTTCTGTCTTGCGAACACATCGTAAATAAAAAATATTCTGTAAAATTATCCCATAAATATGTATGCAGTATTATTTAAAGGAATCTTAATTTAAAGGAAAATTATCTCATTGTATGTTACAAAAAATCTGAAATTTTTGTAGAAATTGAGTTGGGTCAGATTTAATTGATTTTTGCATGGGCCGGCCTGTTATCACGGATTTTTGTATGGGGCGGCCGTGAACTGTGAAAATGGCCGGGCTGAACTTTTAAATTTTACACCAGGCTGGGCCTTGCCAAGATAGTTTTAATTCGGGCCGGGCCTGGAAATTCTGGCCCTTGCAGACCTCTACACCACGCCACAATATTAACCCTTTCAGGGGCAAAGCAATTCCATTGCTAAAAGGTTAAAATTAATAAATGACACTGGAATTTGAAAACAAGTTTATTTGTGAATAAGTAAAAGCTATGTTTTGCATAAACCAAAACTTTTTTAAAGAAAATTCTCGTGTCATTGTGGCATTTGGGAATTAAACTTAAGTGGTTTCATAAAAATACCCCCCCCCCCCCCCTCCCCAAGGGTTAAATGAATGCCTCACCTGGAACATAGTAAAAGGTGCAAAATTATGTTTGTTGAAAGAAACCCACACTCTACCAACTCAGCCACGTTTGTGGCAACATTGTGGAAATAGCAAAAGGGTCTAGCTAGATAAGCATAGCGAAATGGCCCCCATGGCTTATGTTTAAAATATCATGTGTGGTAATAAGGCTCACTGTGAGAATACAATATAGAGTGTTTTTTAGCTCCTGATTTTGAACTGCTCTTGAGATAATCGGTGAAGTATGTACCATCGCTACTATTTTTCAAATACCTTTTTTTTCAAAAAGTACAAAAGTTAAAAAAGTGAAACCAATGCCAATTATTAAAGAATATACTAGTTCACATTATATATTTTTTTCATATTTTTACACAAATTTGAACATTGTAATTGAAAAATAAACAAAAATATTTTTTAAAAGGATTATTAATGTAGTAATTTTATATTTACACTGACCAAAAAATTACAGAATAAGGCACAAAGTATATACTTTTACAATTTTTTTTTTTTTTCAATCGAAGATGCACTTTTTGAGTTATAACAAAAGTAATGCTAGAAACTTGCTAAAAAATTCGCAACTTTCCCTGTTTGTATTTGCGGAAATACGCTGCTATCAATGCATTGGTCGATTCGTGACATTTCCACTCAGTCAGGAAGCGCAGTGTGCCAAAATAAGAGAATGTTTCCATACATACCGCTTCCCTATAGGTTTTGTTTCGTGTTTGTAAATAATCCGATATTTGGCGTACTGAGCATCCTTCTCGTGTAATATGAAAAACTGACAAACAAAATGGTAACATTTGCCTACAATAATTTTCA
This sequence comes from Maratus speciosus, assembly GCA_963932465.1. Lineage (NCBI taxonomy): Eukaryota > Metazoa > Arthropoda > Arachnida > Araneae > Salticidae > Maratus > Maratus speciosus. The sequence goes on along the minus strand of OZ010788.1, from coordinate 316,186,202 downwards.
CATAGAAGAAGGCTATGGGGCTCTACAGTGTACATATATAATGTATCACTTTAGGGGGGAGTGTGTGTGTGTGTGTGTGTGGGGGGGGGGTCCTGGCACTTGACATCGGAAGATATTTGTAAGGGGAGTGGGAGGTTTGACATTTGATATCGTTATCATTTTTGATCAAACCTAAATTTATTTTTTCGGTATCTTTTTCTTTACGTCTGTTATTTTAAGGCTGTTCTCAACTGCTCAGCTCAACAAGCACAAAACATTTTGATACATTTACAAATTCATTTTTTAGAAGAAAGATATAAAATTGGAAGGCCTGACTATAGAAGCGATTTGGAATCGAACTGTGTTTCCTAATTTTTTGATAAATAAATTACCTATTGAGTTATAAGCGATTTTGATCACATGACAAACATGTTTTTCACCCTTCCATGGGTGGTAATTCTTCTTTTACTCGAAAATTCAGTTCAAAACACCCACTTTGACAATATTTTCTGAAAGATCTATTGCGTTTGCAAAAAAAAGGAAAAAAACAGTTCGATCACATAGTTTCTGAACAACAACACCTGCTAGTTTCATGCATTTCTGAGTAAAAAAAAAAAAAAATAAAACCTATGTCATAAAGTTTCTCTTTTGGATATGAGAACAGTCTTAAAATTTTTAAGTCTGTTTTTTCTTATTATGAAAATACAAAGTCACTAGTAAAGCCATTGAATGATTATAAAACATTTCATTCCAAAATATGGAATAACCCAACGTTCGCCATTAATATTATACGGCCATATGCATACATAATGCGTTGTTAGAGAAACCAGATTTGAAATGATACTTGTTATTTTTGCTAGTAAAAGATGGGGAAGAATGTTGTCCACCTGTTTTGTTTACAAGAATTTTTTTTAGCCTCGTGGAAGGGCGAAGTGCAAGAAGACAATATTACTGTTCAGTGCTTTATGTAACAAACAGCTATTATTAAAAACTTTTAAACAATAAGTATTTTTTAAAATGTTATTTGATATAAAGTTATTTTTTATGTAACAGTGATATTTTATGAATTTCTTCTCTTCATTTAAATTAGCAAAATATGCGAATGAAAATGTACAACCATAATCTGTATATCATTGCAAATGTATAAAAAGGAAAAAAAATTGTAAAAATAAAAAATTTTTAGACACTGATAACAATATTATTAGGGGGGAGGGGGGGTTCAAGGAGCGATAAAGAAGATCGGAAGGTAGGGAGGGGGTCCAAAATTGCCAAAAAGTTAATAACCTTGTATAATTTCAGCCCCTATTCAGCTTCACTTGCACAATCGACTGGACCATCGACTTAATATTACTATGCAAGAAGGATGCACAGTATGTTAAAATAACAGAATGTTTACAGACACAAAACAAACCTATAGGAAAGTGGTATGTGTGGAAATGTTATCTTATTTTGGTGCACTGCACTGTGCTGTGCATCCTACCCGAGTGGAAATGCCATGAATCGTCCAATGCATTGATAGTAGCGTGTTTCTGCAAATGCAAACAGGGAAAGATCGAATATCTTAGAAAGTTGCTAGACTTATTTTTTTTATAACTCAAAAAATGCATCTTTGATTTTAACGAAATTTTTTTTCTTAAAAGAACATACTTTGACCATTATTCTGTAATTCTTTTGTTAGTGTAAATATAAAATTACTACATTAATAATTTATTTAAAAATACTTTTGTTTATTTTTCATGTTCAAATTTGTGCAAAAATCTCTCTATTCTAAAAAAGTAACTACCGCTGTCACCGCCGCCAGTTTTGAATTTTTTGTGACAGGAGGTCTTTCTTCGTTAATATTAAGAAAAATATTGCGTACAAAAATATGAAAATCGGTGGTATTATAGAGAAATGTTTGATAAACACACTGATGCAGACAGTTTTAAAATCGAAGAATTATTTTAAGAGATATGTAACGCTAAAGTTGGACAAAATCATTCCATTAAAAAAGTTTTATAGCAGCAAAAACTATACATGGGAATGTAATCATTTTTAAATCATTTTATGCGTTAGAATTTGCCGGTGTGCAGATTGCATTAATTTTTTTAATTTGACTCATTTTTGGAGGTCTTATTTCTATTTTAAATTCAAATTTGCAGCATTTCTAGAGATGTTTTTTACAGATTTTAGAAAGTGATATTAATTTAAACTGTTGCCAACTGTATGAACAGCGGAAACAATGTTTGCTTAAAAAAAAAAAAAAAATATTTATACGTGTAAATAAATTAAAATTTATTTACACATGACTATTATAAACAGAAAAAAAACATTTGGAATTAGAATTAAATAATTATGTACAAAAAGCAGGAACTTATTAAAAATTACGTCATAAAAACTATAATTACACGTGAATTTTAAGAGAGAAAGGAATTTGTAAAATAATAAATTTATTAACATGCATTAGAAGTCTTAAATAGGAGAAATTACGTCATATTTACGTCACATTACAGTTATAACATAAAATGAACACAAAATAATATTGCAAAACGGTTTAAATTTAGAAATTGCGCTAGACATTTATTCGATATTTTGAGAGGATACTTTTCTACTATTTTTGTTAGGAAAGCGCAAATAATATTTCATTTCTAACACAAGTATTTTCACGTGAATATTAAAAAGAGAAAGAATAGTTTGGTCAAAATTACGTCAGATTAAAAACGATTAATTTAAAATGTCTTATTTAAAAGAACTTTCTTTTCACTTTGATAAAAAATACCGGGAGACAAAGATTCTGTTTACTTACTTCCTTTTATATTAGCTTATTTTGAAATGTTTAACTTATTTTACTTAATCAAAGACGAAAACAGCGATTGACATTTGTATTTTTGGTACTACTTAGTTATACCGTCAACCAAAAATCTATCATTCGCCAAACTATAAGATTAAATGCCAATAATGGTTGATCGTAAATGTCACATTAACTCCACTTTAAGCAAATTACACGTATCTACGTCATCAAGTTATTTTTATTTCGATGTTTTATTTGTATTTTTATTAATGTTGCACTAATTTATTTGTTCATTCGTTATTTAAAATAAGTATGATGTCAATTTGTATAACTTGGCGAGTGCTTTGGCGATTTATATAATTTGGCGAAATTGGTCAACGGGTTAATCAAGTAGTACCGCAGCGGATTTAGCCTTAAAATTCCCCTGTCAAAGAGAAATGAATAGAAATCCGTTTATTGGGAGATCGTCACTGTTTTTTAAATTATAATTCAATCTTCGGAAATCTTTTTAAAGCCGATCAAATTAGCATACTTTTAGAGTCTGCGGTGTCTGAATGGGGGTTGACGAGCATAGCTCGTAGGGGGCAGAGCCCCCTAGTGTGAAAAAAATACATAATGAGAACTAATATTTTCTTCAATAATTGGCGTTGGTTTCATTTTTTTAAGTTTTGTGCTTTTTGAGGAAAACGTAATTGAAAAATAGTAGTGCCGGCACATACTTCCCTGATTATCTCAAGGACAGTTCAAGGTCAGAGGCTAAAAACACTCTATATTGTATTCTCATGGGGGGCCATTTCGCTATGCTTATCCGTCTAGACCCTTTAAAGCAATTTAGTCTTCAACAAAAGAAAAATTTAATATATTTTGACTATATCTATATACATTAATATGTAATAATTTCTAATAACTGATATGAGCAAAAACATTAAATCAAAAGTGAGGAATTTGTGGTGTATTTTAATGGCGTTACAGAATTTCAAACATAAGGAAATTTATATGAATTTCTGAAGTGCACCAAAACGTGCCTTCTGTAGAGATGGATTGCAAAACATTTATCATTCATTTACTGGGACACACAAAAGATTTTGGTTATATAATGATTGGTCTATGGGAAAAAACTGCTGTGTAATATTACACTATTTCAAACATGATGAAATGATATACGTTACTGAGGTTTACTACAAGGCTTGCTGTAGAATATGATTTGCATAGCACTTATCATTCATTTACAGGGACACATAAAATATTTCAGATACAGTACTGTATTCGAAGTATTCTCTGTTAGACATGATTGCTGGAAGTGCATTTTCAGTTATGGTACCAGTGTTTAAGCTTAGATAAATTTTTGCCTACTTTGTGGTGTGCATAAATTCTGTAGATCATATACAGGGCTAGACAAAAGAATTCATAATTGTTACTAATGGTTTGCATGAATTGATTAAAGGTGTTTTTTAATTTGAGTTTATTCCTTTCCAAATGAACTGTATTTAGTATACTAAGATATGTTTGTCTATACTCCTATTATAAAGAGGAAAAAATTGTTTATTTGTCGGAGATAAGCTCTGGAACTACCGAACCGATTCCAAAAGTAATGGTATCAAAATGATGGTGTTAGTCCAATTTAGAACATAGGCTATATCTTATGTCGGTGCCACTACCCCAAAGGGGGTGCAGGAGCAAAAAACGTTCTAAAAATGAAATTTTTGTGTTACTGAAAGGCCTAGAAATATGAAATTTGGAATATTAGTTACTTATAAGATATAAATGATATTTAAGTACAGTTCTTAAACAATTCGAAATTTAAAAGGGTTGAAAATGCACAAAAAGTGTTCTAAAAAACGTTCTAAATGGTAGTTTCTACACAATCTCAGGAAATACCAAACCGATTCAAAAAGTATTGGTGTCAAAATGACGGTGACAACGTTTGCTCCAAGATAGGCTATGTTTTATGTCGGTGCCACTACCCCAAAGGGGGTGTAGGAGCAAAAAACGTTCTAAAAATGCGATTTTAGCGTTACTGAAGGTCCTAGAAATATGAAATTTTGAATATTAGTTACTTATTAGATATAAAGGATTTCTAAGAACAGTTCTTAAGCAATTCGAAATTTGAAAGAGGTGAAAATGCGCGAAAATTGTTCTAAAAAACGTTCTAAATGGTGGTTTCTACACAATCTCTGGAAATACCAAACCGATTTTTAAAAAAATGGTGTCAAAATAAGGGTATCAAAATGACGGTGACAACCCTTGCTCCAACATAGGCTATGTTTTATGTTGGTGCCACTACACCAAAGGGGGTGCAGGAGCAAAAAACGTTCTAAACATCCAATTTTTGCATTACCGAAGGGCCTAGAAATATGAAATTTGAAATATTAGCTACTTATTAGATATAAAGGATTTCTAAGAACAGTTCTTAAACAATTCGAAATTTAAAAGGAGTGAAAATGCTTGAAAAGCGTTCTAAAAAAGTTCTAATGGTGGTTTCTACACAATCTCAGGAAATATTAAACCGATCTAAAAAATAATGGCGTCAAAATGATGGTGAAAACCCTTGCTCCAACATAGGCGATGTTTTATGCCAGTGCCACTACCCCAAAGGGAGTGCAGGAGCAAAAAACTTTCTAAATTGCGACTTTTGCGTTACGGAAGGGCCTAGAATCGTGAAATTTTGAATGGTAGTTAGTTATAAGATATCAATGATCTTTAAAGACATTTCCTAAAAAAATCGAAATTTAAAAGGGGGTCAAAATGCGCAAAAAGCGCTATAAAAAACTTTCTAAATTGCGTTTTCTATGCAATCTCAGGAAGTATTGAACCGATTTCAAATATAATGGTGTAAAAATGATGGTGACAGATCTTGCTCCAAGATAGGCTATATTTTATATCTGTTTCCACTACCCCAGAGGAGAAGCAGGAGCGAAAAGCGTTCTAAAAACGTTCTAGATGCCGATTTGTTGGCAATATCTCAGGAAGAATGAATCTGATTTCAAACGTAATGGTAGGAAATTGATGCTGACAGCCTCTGCTCTAACATAGATGCTATTTTATGTCGGTATCACTGTCACCAAGACGTTGCAGGAGCAAAAAAGCGTTCTAAATTTCGATTTTTGTGATCGGTAGGGGCTAGCAACTTAAAATTGGTCAAGGTACATATTTATTAGCTATTAATGATCTTTAAGAACAGTTTCGAAAAAATTGGAAATTTAAAAAGCGGTGAAAATGCACGTAAAGCATCCTAAAAAGTTCTAAATTTCGATTTCTACTCAATCTAAGGAAATACCAAAGCTATTTCAAAAGTAGTGGTTGCAAATCAATGGTGACAGTCCCTGCTATAACATAGGTTATATTTTATGTTGCTGTCACTACCATTTGAGTTTTGCAAAAGAAAAACATGTTCTAATTTGCATTTTTTGCCCAACTGAGGGGTCTAACACTTTGAAGTATGGCATGGTATTTACTTACAAGATGCAACTGCTTTCTAAGAACAGTCGAAAGAAAATTCCAAATTTTAAAAAAATGAAGTGAGTGAAAAGCATTATAAATTACAATTTTTAAGCAAACTTATAAATTACCAAACCGATTAAAAAAAATAATGATGACAAATTTTGGTGATAGAACCTGCTTTAAACATAAGCTATATTTTATGTCTGTTCCACTACCACCAGAGGGTTGCAGGAGCTAAAAACTTTCTAAATTGTGATTTCTGTGATATTGAAAAGGCTAGAAACTTTAAATATGACATGGTAGTTACTTATAAAATATAAATGCCCTCAAAGGAACGTCGAAAATAAATTCGAATTAAAAAGGGGTGAAACGAAGGGGAGGTGCGAAAAGCATTCTAAAAAAGTTCTAAATTACGATTCTATGCAATTTCAGGGAATATAAACCGATTATAAAAGTAATAGTTGCGAATCAGTGGTAACAGTCTCTGATCCTACACAGGCTATATTTTATGCCGGTGATTCTACCACCTGGGGTTCACAGGAACAACAAATGTTCTAAAAAAAGGGCTTTAAAAGCTTTTTAAATTAAGTTTCTGTGGAATATTAGGAAATAACAAACCGATTTCAAAATTAATGTTGACAAATTAATGGCGACAGTTCCTGTTTCAACATAGCCCTTTATGTTGAGAGAGGTGGTTGGACTTGGAATTCGACATGATGGTTAATTTTAAGATGTAAGAAGATGGTTTCTAAAAAATTCAAAACTTCAAATGAATACTGAAATGAGCATATTAATTGAGCATAAAAGTTTCAAAATATTTTCTAAATTATCATTTATTTAGTTTTATTTCATTTTATTAATTTGTCTCATTTCTGCCTAATACAGTGTAATAATGATGTTTAGTCAAACTGTGTTTTAAATAGTAATTTTTGAATTATTCCTAAAAGTAATAAGTACCTTTTAATAAAATAAAATATTACCTTTTAATAAAATAAAAATTTAGTTAGTACCTTTTGATAAAAATTAGACATATAAATATCACTTGGCTATTTCAAATATTACGCGAGCAAAGCCGCGGGGTTTGCTAGTAGAATATAAAAAAAGAATTATATCCAAGTATATTTCTATCTATTGGTAGAAATTGCTGAAGGTAAATTTTCAACTGTGTTATGCATTTTTTTACTAAACTAAAATTTAGCATGCTATGTAGAATATGTACAAATCTATAGATTAATACAAGGTTGCACGAAAGAATTTGAGTACCTTTCCTAATGTGAGCGATAATTGCTGAAGTGTGGATTTCAAATGTATTATGCATTTTCTAAAATGTTTACGTAGGTATCTTCTTTACCTTATTAAATGATGAAGTTTTGTCACAGTATTCTGAATATGTTGTAAAGTGTTTTATAATCTAGGCTTGATGCATGATTTTTCTTTCTTGATTAAACTGTTATTACTATTTATTAATTTGTAATATATGCACAAAAATAAAACTTTTAAAATCAATTAAAAAAAATATTTAAATGCATTTTTATGTATTTCTTTTTTTAGAGTATAAAATATTTCTGCCCTATATTTTACTGTTTAATCTATTTTCAGGCTAACAGCAGCAAAATTAGAAGGTTTTCTGCCCAAAGAATCATTAGCAGAGTGGTATAAACGCAAAGATGCCGATTTCATAATTCTGGTTGATTGGGAGTCTAAAGATGAAACCACTCAAAATTTGCATTTAAATTCTTTAAAATTGGCCATGTCTAAGGTAAATATTTTTCTGTTAACTCTTTGAGTTAATCCTTTGAATATTTGGCAAATACTGTTTAATGTTTAATAAAATGATGTGTATGCAAGTATAAATATGTGAAGTAATATATACATGCAAGGAATTAGTCATCCGTCATTTTTCTTCACATCATCTTATTCTGGAGTTATTTGCAATATAGTCATGTTAAGAGATAAAGCAATTTCGTTTGGAATTTGACTTTTATTCTTTTTAACTAAATGATGATCCTTTTTAAATCAGAACTTCTGTAGTGAGAGTCTGTAAGCTTTTAATATCTCATTAGCTGAAAATATACCTGTTATTGCAACGTGGATCTAGTTATCAAGTCTTCATCAGAAAATGTCATGATTTTTTCTCATCCTATCCATTTATTTTGGTAATTAGAATTCTTCCCAGTATTGCACGGAAGTATTATTTTAAGAGAAACTTTACTTTTAATTAGCTTAAGATATCCAGAGAGATATCCAGTACACAAGAGGCAAAATGGGTTTGAACGTAAGATTTAGAAGTGAGGCGGAAGAATTTGGGAATTTCAATTTTAAGTCTCAGAATTTGAATTTTTACTTAGTTTTACTTTCTTATCCTGTCATACTTACTGTACATATTTATTTATGTTATGCATTAAAAAAAAAAAATCGTTTATAATATTAAATAGCAATAAATAAATAAATCCTTTCATTTGTGAAATTAGTGTAGCATTCATTCACTCGCTCTTGTGCTGTTATAGAGTAAAGTTCTATAGTCTTTAACAATTGTTTCTGTAGTGGATCTTCAAACATATTTCATTTCATTTTCATTGGCGCTTTTAATGAGGAGCAAAACGATTCACATCCGAACTCAAAGGCACACAAATGAAGAATATTTTATTTACAAAACTGTACAGAAAGAAATATAAAACAATTTCTCATTCATTTTTATCAATATGTAAAAGGATCTCCCATTGGTCTCCTTACAAACACTTACATTACATCACATGACGTCATGGCACATACTTCACGGTTAGCAGGGAGAAATGAAAAGAGGATGACTCGAGAGAAAAACAACTTTAAGTTATTTACTGAACTGTAAAAAACCCAGAAATCCCCTCCTTTTCCCTCAACTCATCTTAAAAAAAAATTTACATATGACACACATAATTATAAGTCAGAAAACAACATACCGCAATAATATTTAACTTTATCTAAGGTCAGCGCTTTGGTTAACATATCAGAAACATTTGTTTTCCTGAAATATGATTTAAAGCTAATAACTCTTTCATTAAGTATTCCTTTACAAAAAAATATCATGTGTCATAATTTGTTCTTTCATTTTCAACACTATTTTTTCGAGAAATAGATTGCACATTTGAATACCACAAAATATTACAAGTTTCTTTTCTAAATTTAAGTTAAATTTATTCATGATATGAGACAGCCATAGAATCTCTTTAACTAATTCAGATAGTGCAATAAATTCTGATTCCATAGTTGATAAAGCTACAGAAGGCTGCTTACACGATTTACATGATTGGATTTACACGATTTCAGCGATAGTCATATCTCAAGAACTAATGCACGAAATTTCATATCCATAGAATTTTCTTGAGGAGCATAGATTGCCATTTTATTTTGGCAGTGTGATAGCGAATTTTGAAGTATTGTTAATAGAAGAAAATTTTGGCATTGGTACATCCAACTAGTTCATTTCTAGCACTACTCTAAGAAATTTTGAAATAGGGCCTCAATTTTTTTCATTTTCAACACTATTTTTCGAGAAATAGATTGTACATTTGAGTATCACAAAATATTACAGGTTTCTTAATTTCTAAATTTAAGTTAAATTCATTCATGATACGAGACAGCCATAGAATCTCTTTAACTAATTCAGATAGTGCAATAAATTCTGATTCCATGGTTGATAAAGCTACAAAATGCTGCTTAGAAGACAACCATGAGATTAAAACATTCCCCATCCTGACAACAAAACTGTTTACAGGTTTCCTATCATCCTTATTAGGTGCCTAACTTTCTTCACAAATATCCAGTAATAAAACTAGTCTTTTGCATTAGATAATTTTATATAACTAGGGGGCTCAGCCCCCTACGATCTACGCTCGCCAACCGCAGTCCAGACACCGTAGACTCTAAATACACGCTAATTTGATCATCTTTAAAAAGATTTCGAAAGATTGAATTATAATTTAAAAAACAGTGGCGATCTCTCTATAAACAGATTTCTATTCATTTCTCTTTGATTGGGGAATTTTAACGCCAAATCCGTTGCGGTACTACTTGATTATCCCGTCGACCAATTTCGCCAAATTATATAAATCGCCAAAGCACTCGCCAAATTATACAAATTGACATAATTTTTATTTTTAATAACGAAAAAACAAATAAATTAGTACAACATTAATAAAAAATACAAATAAAACGTCGAAATAAAAATAACTTGATGACGTAGACACGTGTAACAACATTTCAAAATAAGCTAATATAAAAGGGATTAAGTAAACAGAGTCTTTGTCTCCTGGTATTTTTGAAAGTGAAAAGAAAGTACTTTTAAATGAGACATTTTAAATTAATCGTTTTTAATCTGACGTAATTTTGACCAAACTATTCTTTCTCTTTTTAATATTCATGTGAAAATACTTGTGTTAGAAATGAAATATTATTTGCACTTTCCTAACAAAAATAGTTGAAAAGTATCCTCTTAAAATATCAAATAAATGTCTAGCAAAATTTCTAAATTTAAACCGTTTTGCAATATTATTTTGTGTTCATTTTATGTAATAACTGTAATGTGATGTAAATATGACGTAATTTTTCCTATTTAAGACTTATAAGTTCCTGCTTTTTGTACATAATTATTTAATTCTAATTCCAAATGGTTTTTTTTCTGTTTATAATAGTCACGTCTAAATAAATTTTTAATTTATTTACACGTATAAATATTTTTTTTTGAAGCAAACATTATTGTTTCCGTTGTTTATACAGTTGGCAACAGTTTAAATTAATATCACTTTCTAAAATCTGTTAAAAATATCTCTAGAAATGCTGAAAATCTGAATTTAAAATAGAAATAAAACCTCAAAAAATTAGTTAAAATAAAAAAATTAATGCCATCTGCACTTCGGCAAATTCTAACGCATAAAATGATCAAAAAATGATTAAATTCCTATGAACAGTTTTTGCTCCTATAAAACTTTTTTAGTGGAACGATTTTATTCAACTTTAGCATTAAATATCTCTTAAAATAATTCTTCGATCTGAAAACTGTCTGCATCAGCGTGTTTATCAAACATATCTGTATAAAACCACCGATTTTCATATTTTTGTATGCATTATTTTTCTTAATATTAACGAAGAAAGACCTCCGGTTACAAAAAATTCAAAACCGGCGGCGGCGGTGACAGCGGTAGTTACTTTTTTTTAGAATAGAGAGATAGTTTGATGTATTTACTACATATTGAAAAATTTGACAAAGTAACTTCCAGTGAGTTTTAGAAGGTACATTACAGTGCTTTTACAGCATAGTAACAGAAAACATTATATCCGGTCCAGTTCTAGATGTTAGGAATAATAAACTCCCTTTCAACGACCTATAAGAAACATCATTTTTGAACAACTTGGATCGTGCACTTTTTCAACAATAATTCCTGTGCTCATTGGTAGTTTGCATTTTGTTTTTGGAATATTCTTAAAAGTATCACACATTTACTTAATATAACTCATTTGATGCATTAACCATTTTTCATTTCTAGTGCTACTCTAAGAAATTTTGAAATAGGGCCTAAATTTTTAACATCAAATTTTTCATGTAGCATTTTAAACATGATTCAAATAATAGTCATTTTTGGCAACCACTGCAAAATCATCACCATAAACAAGCACAATACATTCCAATTTAAATGATATGCACAATTTTTAATTTTTTCGAAACCCATTTCTATAAAGTTTTTGTTCTACCTCATTGATGTAGACCATATAGAGGCCATAAAGACTTTCTTTTTTTCAATCTCCATACATAGCATTTATTGTCACATTCACATTCAACAGAACCTTGTGGTTGTTCAACATAGATTTCTACATTTATTTTACTATATAAATAAGCTCATTTCACATCTAAATGATTGTTTCCAATCCAAGAATACAACCAATAATATCATAAAATATCTTACCAATGTAAAGTTTACAAATGGGGAAAATTTATCTACATAGTCAATGTCCTCAATTTGTCTCTACCTGTGGGTAACCAGTTGTGCTTTAAATCTCTGAATTTGCCCATTAGAATCCTTTTTTAAATTGTTTACCCATTTACTCCGCAAAACTCTATGCTTTTGATGTCTAGGGACTACATCATAAATGTCTCTGGTTTTGAGTGTGTCAATTTCCTCAGCCTTGCCTTCATGCTAACTTTTACTTTCTGCCGATATCTGAGATTCGAGGAATGACGAAGGTATTTTTACCACAACAGTGTACTTCAGCCTCACTATCCTCATCATGTGAATTTTGTTCTGTTTCCTTTTCAGAAAATTAAAGTTTTCAGTGTTGAAATTTATCTTTTTCGATTTGCAATATTCTTTTACATCATCTAGGCTTCACTATCTACCACTTTCTGGATAATGATACACTTCCTTTTTCCCTTTTGTTTTCCCATTTTTTCTTCCCTTAACTACTCTTTCCCACTGAATCTGTTTAACTTTGGATATTATCTCTCTATTCTAAAAAAAAGTAACTACCGCTGTCACCGCCGCCGCCGGTTTTGAATTTTTTGTGACCGGAGGTCTTTCTTCGTTAATATTAAGAAAAATAATGCATACAAAAATATGAAAATCGGTAGTATTATACAGAAATGTTTGATAAACATGCTGATGTAGACAGTTTTCAAATCGAAGAATTATTTTAAGAGATATTTAATGCTAAAGTTGGACAAAATTGTTCCACTAAAAAAGTTTTATAGTAGCAAAAACTATACATCTGAATTTAATAATTTTTAGTTCATTTTATATGTTATAGTTTCCCGGTGTGCAGAATTGATTTATTTTTTTAATTTGACTCATTTTTCAAGGTTTTTATATCTATTTTAAATTCAAATTTTCAGCATTTCGAGACATATTTTTTACTTATTTTAGAAAATTGTACTAATTTAACCTGTTGCCAACTGTATAAACAACGAAACAATAATGTTTGCTTTAAATTAAAAATTTATTTACACGTGACTATTATAAATAGTAAAGATACTTTCAAATTAAAATTAATTGCGTATAAAAAGCAGGAACTTATTGAAAATTACGTCATAAAAAGTATACACGTGAATTTTAAAAGAGAAAGAATAGCTTGGTCAAAATTACGTCAGATTAAAAACGATTAATTTAAAATGTCTCATTTAAAAGAACCTTCTTTTCGCTTTGTTAAAAAATACCAGGAGACAAAGACTCTGTTTACTTAATTCCTTTTATATTAGCTTATTTTGAAATGTTGTTACATGTGTCTACGTCATCAAGTTATTTTGATTCCGACGTTTTATTTGTATTTTTATTAACGTTGTACTAATTTATTTGTTCTTACGTTATTTAAAATAAAAATTATGTCAATTTGTATAATTTGGCGAAATTGGTCGACTGGATAATCAAGTAGTACCGCAGCGGATTTGGCGTTAAAATTCCCCAATCAAAGAGAAATGAATAGAAATCTGTTTATAGGGAGATCGCCACTGTTTTTTAAATTATAATTCAATCTTTCGAAATCTTTTTAAAGCCGATCAAATTAGCATGCATTTAGAGCCTGCGGTGTCTGGACGGGGGTTGGCGAGCGTAGCTCGTAGGAGGCCGAGCCCCCTAGTATCTTCAAGAGAGGTGATTTCAAAAGGATCACTATCTAAACTCTCATTTTAATCTAGTAAATTCAACTGCATTGTGATATCAGTATTACTCTCATTTGTTGATTTACTAACCTTTGATAGAATGTTTGAGTCATATCTTACATGTTTGGTGTCAATTACTTCCCTTGTACCTATTTTCCAAATTTGATATACCTTTGTTCTTATTGCATAACCAATTAAAATTCCCTTCTGTGCGCTTTCATCTAGTTTCATCTACCAGACGGGTCCAATAAGCTTGACAGGTGTGTTTAAAAGGATTTTTCTCATGGAAAAAAAAAAAAAAAAAAGACTGAAAATTCTGTAAATATGTGATTTTTTTCACATATTTGCAGAAAAAGTCGCATAATTACAGAAATCACTTATTTGAAACAGTCACATATTTACAAAATTTCCAGTCTTTTTTTTTTTTCTTTTTTTTTTATGAGAAAAATTCTTTTGTATATATCTGTCAGGTCCACTGGACTGTCTGATAGGCAGAGGGCTAAAAGTCCTTATTTTTATCCAAAATCTGCAAAAGTCCTTATTTTTATCCAAAATCTGCAAAAGTCCTTGATTTTACTGTCTTATTATATTTCTTAGTTAGAGGTAAAAATCTTCTACATTTTAGCAGATTTCTGCTTTATTTATTTATTTTTATTATTATTATTATTATTCACCCACTTTGAAATTCTGCCCCCCCCCCCCCTTACCTTCCTCGTTGCAGCACACAAAGTTTAAAAATCTTTAAAACTTTTTCTGGTTTATTTGTTATTTTATTCTATCAATAAATAATACATGTTTTTAATTCCCCCCACACATGCTCCTTCCTTTATAAGATTACCTGGATTACTTAAGCTATAAATTGAGGATTACTTAAGCTATAAATTGAATCCTCATATTTGACAGTTATGAGATTTAGAGCATATAGATCAAATTAAATCATTATGTTAAAGGATAAATTCACATTAATGTCAAAATAAGTACTTGATATATCTATCATAAATCCTAATTAAAATTTCTCTAGATTACATTTATTATTAAATCATAATCATAAATATTGATTATTAACGTCAAATTTAGAAGTGGCTGTTGGTGGTCCTCTTCTCTTAGAACTTTAAATTCAGGTAGACTCCTAGGAGCAGCCCTTGTGAACAGACATGGAATCAGGACTGATGGGAATTGATCCCGGTGGAGTACTGCATTGGATACTGTGATCTCCGTCTAATATATCCTCTATGCCCAATAAAGCAATGTATGAACGAACTGTGTGTGTGTGTGTGTGTGTTTAAATAAGAATGACGCCAGCCATGACTTCAAAACCTAGTTTATAACATATATATATTAAATAAATGATAAATAATTTATTTTAATAATTTTTACTTTATTTTCTTCTCTTACTGTTGGTTAATTTGCTATACAAATAATAATATCAAATAACATATGTATTTTTAAGTTGTATTATTTTGTGATAGTTATATTCTTGGTTTAAAATAGTGACATTTTTTAAATGATTGCACTGTGTATATACATGAAACTTTAAACGCAAAATATATACATTTTTTTAAATGTTATTTTGCTATATTTTATCATTTGAAAATATTACATGCTATGAATGAGCGCCATAACATGTAACAAATATAAAAATATTAATTGTAATATTATGCATTTAAAAATGATTTTATGTTATTTCATATCAAACAGTGGGATCAAAGTTGCGTATTGAAGAAAATGCCTATGGTTCTAAGAGGAGGCTATAAAGATTTTATGAGGAAGTACCCCATGTGTACAACTCAGGCATTAAACTTCGATCTTATGACTAATTTAAGAATGAACCCAGTTGTGACTGACTTGTCAGGTATGCCTTTTTCTTTCTATTCAGAATCTTGAAATGCTTATTGTATTTTTTGAAACATTTTAATTAGTGTTTTTATCGTAATGTTTTAATCATATGTAATCAATCAAAATTTATATTTTTTATAACAAATAAAATTTTTTAAGATAAGTTTAAATTGCAAAGAATTAATGCATCATTTTATTAATAGTTGCTTTATACAGTAGAACCCCGCTAATCCAAACTAATTGGGACCGGTGCCTGTTCAGGTTACAAAAAATTCAGAATACCAAAAATTCCGATAAAAATAGAAAAGAAAACGATGGGTGCTAAGAAAAATTCAAGTTTACTGTACTCAGTAATACAGTAAACATCCTCTAATCCAGCATCCTAAGGTCTGGCATGCTGGATAATCCAGCACGACTTTCAGAAAAAAGTAGTATTCCTTGTTTAATAACTCCTGATATTTATCATAATCCAATGGAGCTTCAGAATGAGGAATTACGTAACAACCCATTGCAAACTGTACAGAATCACGAATCTATAAATAGCTCAGTTACCATGTTGACGAGGGGGGGGGAAGAAAAAACATTTCTATAGATAATTTGCGAAATCAAGCTGTTGAAAGGAAAAATAAATTTTTATCACCTAAATTAAATACTTCTTGTATTTTAGAAAAGAATTTTATAGTGACTGGCAAACAAACTGACATTCGAGATTTTTTTACGATCTCTTCTATGAGTAGGCTTTCAGTGCACGTTTTCATTTTATATTCATGTACATTTATTCTACTTTTACATTATTGAGTATTTTTTTAAATTCTATTCAAGCTGTTTAAAGAATGAAAAACATGTTTTATTGCCCTTTTCTGTTTAATTCTAATTTCTGCACGTTTTTCCCGACATTCATCCTGTAATCCAGAAAATTTGGTAATCTGGCATGCTTCAAGTCCAAAATTTAACATGCCAGATTAGGGAATGTTTACTGTACTGCTATCTGTTGAGTCCTTTTATTCAATAGAAAGAGAATGTGTCTCCCCTTTTCAATACATTAATGGATGTGCTCCTGTATGAAGTGACCTTATCTTAAGGCGAACTCAAGAAGATATTCATTCCGTGAAACTAATGAGCCATGGGCGCTGCCATGTTGGGGGAGGCTATAAATAAATTTTTTCTATCTTCCTCCAAGTGGAATTTTACGTTTGGTTCAACCATTAATTTTCGCAGAAATGAATCATCCACTTTCCTGCTAGTTTATTCTTGTATGAGCACTTGTCTCCCTGTCACGTCATTCTCTTCTGTAAAATCGAAATCACTTGTTTTGTGTCGATCGTGTTAAGTTTATTTATTTTAATTCATATTAAGCGTTTCAGTTATGTCAGGTAAACGGAAATATAGTATATGCTCACTAAAAGACAAATGTGCTAGCACATTTAGACAAAGCCAAATCAGCCACGAAATTAGCTGCTGAATTTGTCATCGGCAAAGCAATAATTAGTGATTAGAAAAATAATCGCAGAAAAATTGAACAGTTTAGTTCAACAACATCAGAAAATGCACTTAAAAAACATAAAACATTGAAAGTGTCACATTATCAAAATATTGATGAAGCTCTTTACCTTCGGTTTTCACAAGAGAAACAAAAAGGATGTCAGTATCTGGCCCGCTCCTTACTCAAGAAAAGGCACATCAACTAAACACTTTAATGAATGGAGACTCTACATTTGTTGCAAATAACTAGGCATGAAAGAGTTCCTCCTAAAGGAGGAATTCCACCTCTTTAAAAGCAAATTTGGACATTCTCTGGATTGATGCAAAAATGCAAGGAAAATGTTAGAAGCATGTGGGGGTGGGGGTCTAGAAAGCTTAATAATTAGACATTTTGTCTGCTCAAATCCTTGCTTTTATTATAAGCATCTGAAAGTCATGTAGATTAAGTTCTTTAACTAGGGAAAGGAAGTGCCCATAAGGTTCTTTTTGGAATAGAATATTTTATTCTATTTATAAAACACTTCTGGGTCATTTCAGTGATGCATTTTTGGAAATGTATTTCTGGAGTAAAGATGAATTTGGTGTGCATATATTTAGCATAGGTTTTAAGTTTTATCTTAAACAGTTCAATCATTCAAAATACATTTATTTTGAAAAACTAATCTCTGTACTTCACATATGTTCCTCAGATACATTTGGATGGATTTATACTTTTAGCAAACTGTTTCCATTTTTTTTTTTTTTTTTTTTTGATTTAATGAATTTATACATTCATTGTTATTTATTTATTTTTTTCTTTCTAATACTTTCTAAGTTACAAAAAGAAAATAACAATCATATGTATAGTTACAATTCATTTTATTGTATGAATAACTGTTAAAATGTGTCTAAATTATACGAGTTTGGCCTTATTGTTCAGATGGAAAAAAAAATCCACCTTTTTTCCCCATTTTGCACTTTTATATCTGATAACGGAGGGTTAGATTGTTGGAAAAAAAGACATGGAGTTCGCCAGTTCTGCATAACAGAAGAAAAATATCCTCTGGTTACATGGTTGCTGTAGAATTCATAAAAGAATTCGATGATTTGATTTCATCCAAAAATTATGTACCACAGCAAATGTACAGCTTTGATGAAAGTGACCTAAATTTTAGTGCTGCCACAAAAAAGTCTTGTTTGTAAGGAGGAGTCTTGTGCTCCAGGCTTTAAAATGAGTAAAGAAAGAGTGACACTGTTAGCATGCTCTAATGCTGCAGGTGATAATAAATTACCGCTCATGTTTATAAGGAAATCAAAGAAACCTAGAGCATTAAAAAATCTGAACATGAATTCACTTAATGTATTTTACAGGAATCAGGAAAAATCGTGGATGAACTCCCAGCTTTTTAAAGAATGGTTCGAAAAGCAGTTTGTTCCAGCAGTAGAAAATTTTAGTAAAAAGAATAGTTTACCAAACCGTGCTTTACTAATTTTGGATAATGTTCCATCTCATCCAGCATGAACATCATTGTGTTGTGGAAATATAAAAGCAGTTATTCTACCTCCTAATGTAACAGCTTTATTACTGTCTATGGACCAAGGAGTGTTACAGAATGTAAAATGCAGCTACAGAAAGATACTTCTTTGAAAACTGATTGAAAGCAATTGTAGTTCGGTTTTTGTACGGCAACTTCTGCAGAATGTCACAATAAAATGTGTAATTTACTGGGCATGGGAGTCATGGGACAATGTTACACAAAATTGTTTAGTAAAGTTATGGAAGAAGTTATGGCCAAGTTTAGCTGATTCTAGCAATGTTGAGCCGGGAGAAGCAAACAAAAGCGAAATTCTACTACTCATTAAATATATCCCAGGCTCTGAAGATGCAACTGAACACGCTGTAACTCAGTGGTTGTCTTGTGATCTGGAAGCCAATCAGTTATATACAGATGAAGAAATTATCTCTTTAGTTCAGAATAAGATACAGGATGATTCTGATCTAGAAGAAACTGATGAGCAACAGAATGTTCTCGTTTCCCATTCTGAAGCTGCAAATGTGCTAGAAATAGCACTGTGAAATATAGAGCAGAGTGAAAATGCAACCTCAACAGACATTATGTTTATGAGACATTGACATAATATTGCTTCCTCGTCGAGAATAACATCACTTAGTCAGACAAATCTGACAAATTTCTTCACCCGAAAAGTTTGTTAATGTAAATGTGTAGCTGATGTGTTAATGTAATGTGTTTTTATTAAATGTAAGTGTGATCATTGATTTATTGCATTAGTTTCTTTCAGTGTGTACAAAATTATGCATGCTGAAAAAATACTTTTTTGTTTTTAGTACAATATTTCGATCATTTCAGTCAATCTGTTTAAGTATAATTTTTGAAAATAAAATCGGTTCAGATTAACTGGAATTTCGGATTAGTGGGGTTCGGATAAGCAGGGTTCTACTGTACCTACATTATTGTTGTCATTTCAATACAAACACAGAAAGCTAATTATGCCTGAACTTTCAAAAGCCAGTATACTTAAAAACTTAATACATTTTTCTCAAACATTTTTTTATTTCAAATTTATTGCTTTTCAATATTCATTTGCACTTTCTGGTTCTCTCCCACCCTTCTCTTCCCCCTCACTTGTTTTTCTCCCAAAGAGCAAGATACTTTTGTGGCAACATTGATTTTATATTTACTTTTCATTTGAATCAGAAATAGAGAGTCAATTTGCCTTTAAATTTTAATCTCACCAAATGTATCCCCAAAACATATATATTCAAAGAAACAGTACCCCTTTTCTAATGAATATTACATGAAGGCTATTTTCAACTTTAAATAAAATCTGAAAAACTGAGAATGGCTATAACCCTTGAGAACTAACATTCTTTTCGCCTTCATGTTCTTTCATTGAGAAATCTATAGGGTTAATAAAATATTATTTTATAATATACAATTTTTTTTTTTTTTTTTTTTTTTTTTTTAACTAATTTCATGTATTTCCAAAAATTTTATTCACATCATAATAATAATTAATTAATTAATTTGATATATTATGATTTTTATTTCTAGACATTGAATATCCAAACTTAGATGAAAGTGTGAATAATGAAGTACAAATATTAAATGAGAAAAATTCCAGTGATATGTTATTCAAAAAATGCCATACTCCTGACTTTATCATAAATGGTATTTCTCCTACTTCAAGTAATTCAAGAAAGTTAGTTTCTGCTCCAACATTTGATAGGAAAAGTAAACCCACTAATACTCCTAACAAACTTTCAAATGCTGAAGTCAGATCAAACAAAAGTTTTAGTACTTCAGCTAATAGCAGGAATTTTGATGATTCAGTGTCAGATAAAAAATTACCACCACCTGTTGACAGAAAGTCAAAAAGTGCAATTTTAAATTCAGTTACTGATGAGACAGACTTTAACAGTGATGCAAAAGATTCTGTGTTAATTTATTTTAACAAAGAACAGTCTTTAGTAAAAGAGAGTGTTGATATTGCAAATCAAAAATTGAAAAAGGAAGAAGAATTTGAAAAACTGTGTTTGAGGAAAGAATTAGAAGCAGAAGAATCCAAGAGGATAGAGATTCAAAAACAAGAAGAAAAATTACTTCAAAAAATAAAACAACTTCAAATTCAGAGTGCAGAAAAAGAAGCAGAACTCAAAGAAGTCAAAGAAGAAAACTTCAAAATAAGAAAAGTGAGTTGTCCAAAGTTATTGTTTAAAAACATTTTAATGTTTCGGTATACTTTCTCCCTCTTCTGTGCATTTGACTGAATTTCCCATTATCAAAAGCAAGAAAAAGAAAAAAAAAACTATGATAAATTACTTTAAAATATCAAAGAAAGATTTGGGAAATCTTTCAAAAGGGTAAAATAACAAAAGTTGAGTGACAGCACAAGCTCAAATATTTTTAATCCCATCAGTCTAAATTTAAATTCATAGAACAAAATTGTTAAAAAAAAATCCCTCTTAAAAAAAAGATGTGTTTAAAATATATCGGGGGCTGTATCCGTCTTACAATTACTGAAAAATGAAAAAAATGTCCTGAAATGTCCTAAAATAAGGTAACCTTTCCTGACATTTCACGAGTTTTGTACTATAGCACTAACAGTCATGATTTTTCCGGGAATATATATGTATTTTTTTTCACGGAATTTCACGAATCATTTATTTTTGAAAAATTTCACAAAATCAGCATTTTGGAATTAATATGTGAAAATGGTACATGGAAAGGAAAAAAAAAAAAAAACGCCAGAAAACAGTGAAACATTTTGTCATCTGATGATCAAAAACTCATAAATTTTTTTAAGTGGTCGCAGAAAAAAAATCGTGAATTCGTCAGTTGGATAAGAAGGAAAATCACAAATTTCATTAATCAGTCATGTAAAAAAATGCGAGTCTTCAATCAATCTCTAAAAGAATCGGGAATGTTGTCAATTCTTCTGTGAAATTCGGCATGCCACTTTTCTGCTTTTTTTTTCCTCTTTTTTAATTGATTAGCGATTTTTGCGGAATAATAATAATAAAAAAAGCATTGATGTGCAACACGAAAAAGACTGAGAATTTCAGCAAATGATCCATGAATAAAATCGTAAATTCCTGCCAATCATTCAAGCAAAAATCATGACTTTCATCAAACAATCATAGAAAAATTCACGAATTTCGTTGAGAGGTCTCATAAAAAAACTCTCTAATTTTATCAATCGGTTACACAAAAAAGATTGTGAATTTCGTCAAATAATCGTTGAATTAAATCGTGAATTTTGTTGGACAATTGAGGAAAAATATTGTGATTTTGTCAAGAGGTTGTGTAAAAAAATCACAAATTTCGTCGAACAAGTGCAGAAATTAATCGTAAATTTCATCAAATGATTGCAAAATAAAATTGTGAATTGCGTCTAACAATTGCAGAAAAAAAATCGAGAATTTTAGCAAACGATCGTGGGGGAAAAAATCTCAAATTTCAGCAAACGATCGTGGAAAAAAAAAAAAAATCAGAATTTTGGAAAGCGATTGTGGAGAAAAATTTGAGAATTTCGGCAAACGATCGCAGAAAAAAAGTTGTGAATTTTGGTAAATGATCACAGAAAAATATCGCAAATTTTGGCAAGCAATCACCTAAAAAATTCAGAATTTTCATAGTCGGTCGTAGAAAAAATTGCTAATTTCATCAAAAAGTTGCAAATTAATTGCGTATTTCATCAAACGATCATGGGAAAAAATGTAGTATGCCAGGTAAATGTGTCCTGAAATATCGATAAAAGTATGTCCTGAAATATCATTTAGTGCCAGTACTATCCCTGATATTTTTTATGCTTCTATCTATCTATATTTTAAAGCAAAAACATGTCTGTAAGCAATGCTGGTGTCATATCAACAGTGGTAACAATCTAATTAATTTCACTTTTATAGCAAATTTATTCATTTCTAAACATTACACCGTTTCATTTTTTTTTATAACAATGAATAAAAAATAAATAAAAATCAAGTCTTTATGTACAATCTGTTTCTAAAACTGTAGCTTTATTTATTGATATTTTATGGTTCTTAAAATAATTTTCAATCATTAATTATTTTTTTCAAAATCTTTGCACCAAAAAATTGAATAAAATCGATTATGTAAGTCGTCAAATGATCGCGGAATAAACACGAATTTCGTCAAAAGATCACGGAATAAACGCGAATTCTGTCAAAGGATCACGGAGAAAATGCGAATTTCGTCAAAAGATCACAAAAACGTGAATTTTTTTCTAAAGATCGCAGATAAAATGTGAATTTCGTCTAAGGATCGCTCGAAAAATGAGCATTTTGTCTAAGGATCGCTCGAAAAATGAGCATTTCGTCAAGGAATCGGAGAAAAATGAGAATTTTATCAAAAGATAGCGAAAAACTCAAATTTCGTCAAATAATTGCAGAAAATTTGTTGTGACATTGTTTTCACCAGATTTTTTTGCAGCTGAGTGGCAGGTTAAACATTAGCATCCCATGTTTATTAACTGATGTTTTGAGTGAAAGCATGTTAAAATTTGAATTCCACAACTAGCTAAGATTGCTGTGTAAAACATTGCATCAGAATTATGAACTTAAAATAGAAACTTTCATTTCACAATTACTTATAGTAAATGTGTAAGTATTTATTTGATTGTCTCTCTCCCCCTCCCCAAATAAAGCAGGGTTTAAACTGAAATATTGACAATTTTATTGTGAATAAAATAACCTTCTTAATTGTCTTAAACATGTACTATTTTAAATAATATCTCATTCTCCCATTTCAAGTGCTTTCCTTTTTTTTTTTTTCGTTTTGCAAATCTCATGCCTGCAAATACAGATTTTTTTCTCTTTCTGCTGCTAATTTTTCATTAGTATTCCAATCTGTACCCAACTGCCGTTTAGAATGTTCAGAGTTAGCAAATAGTGTGGAGGAGTTTTTTAGCATTAGAATTTCAATCTGCCCCAAAAACAGCTTTTATTGCTACAAAATTAGATTTTTGGTGCTACAAAAATGGATTTTACTGCTCCAAAATCAGATTTTTGCTGTTCCAAAATGGCTTTAATGCACTTTTATCCCTGCCTAAACCTGACATAAAAACTGGACTGCTACAACAAAAATCATTCTAATAATGACCACATCTATCATCATGGTCTGTGAATCTCTCATGACTTGTGAAACTTTATATTCCATTGAGTTAAGATGTGTCGTTTTTCTCGCAGTAATGAGACTTTTTTGTTCTCAGTACCTTCCCAGATATCGTTTTGCATTTTAAGAGAATTGTGCTTTGGAACATTTTCAGATAGGGAAGATTGATATATTTTTTTCAATACGTGAATAGAGCAAGAGACAGGGTTTCTTTCATCTTTGCTTTTCTATTTACAACACTGGAAAATACCATTTCACTTCTTTAAAAAAGTGGCAGGGATTTTTTTTTTTTTAATGCTGTGTTAAAAATGTGATAATTTATGAGTATAAGCAGGGTTTTTCGTTTTTGTGCATGTCCATGAAATCTCCACATTTTCAACAATTTTTTTTTTTTTTTCTCCATTAAAAGAAGGAGGAAGGGGGTATTTTTTATTATTTAAGTTTCCTCAGTACTATTGGTCAAAATTGTTAGTGTAGTAGAGTAAACTCCGACTATCTGGACCTCCGTACTATCTGGCGTTATAAAAAAATAAGGAATATTGCAAGCGGCTGAGACAGGCAGGTTCCTGTCCATGGGTGCTGACTTAGGACAGGAAGGATCAAGAAGGTATTGCAGAATGCAATAGCAGAGCAATGACAGACAGGAAGGGAGGAGTGGGGGGTGTTAAGGCTTAATAACCTGTTTCATCAATTGTGCTTTAGTTGTTAGCAAGTGTGGACATTATTTGCTGCTGTTCCTGGTTACGTTCGTATAGTTTTTGCTGTGCTTCGTGTTTATTTATTGAAGATTAACAAAATGGGTGATAAACGAAAAAAGGTTGTAGTGACTATGGAGGAGAAACTACATGCTATAAATCGACTGCAGTCTGGGGTAAAGGCAGAAACTATTGCTTCGTAGTTAAGAGTTGGTAAAAGTACAGTGGGTGACTGGAAGAAAAATCAAGCAGAAATTGAAAAGTGGCGTGCTGCCCAAGCCAGTGGATGTGGAATGAAAAAAAAGAAAAACCTTGCTGAAAGGCAAGCATAAAGAAGTCGAGGAAGCTTTATTTTTGTGCCATCAACACTTAAGAAGAAATGACTTGCCTGTTTGTTACTTGGCTGATATTGCAGGAAAAAGCATTGCGATTTTCCCGATTATTAGAAGAAGATTCAGAATTTACTGCCAGTGAAGGATGGAGGATTCAATATTCATCAGATTACCATAATTTGGGAGGCTTTATCTGCTGATAAAGAGGCTGTACCTTTGTTCAAAGACTATCTTGCTAAGCTTATTCAACAGGAGGAAATTTCTTTGGAGCAGTTGTACAACTTCGATGAGACCGGTTTAAACTATAAGGAGCTCTCTACAAAAATGCTTGCATCAAAGAAAGAAGCCACTGCTGCGGGATACAAGAAAACAGGGTGTCTACAGAATCTGGAAATCAGGGAATCATGGAAAAATCAGGGAGGTTTATCACTCTGGAAAAATCAGGGAAATGTCAGGGAACTTTGTAAAAATACTAGAAAATCAGGGAAATTTGCCTATATTGTGAAAATATTTGCATTTTCACCTTGCCAATGAGATTGATTCATCTATTTTATGTACCATATTTTTTCACATGCTGATTAATCTTTCCCAATATTTTTTAAAATATGTGCATGGTATGAGTTTTTGATATTTAACGTAACTTAACGTGATCAGATGTCCTGATTTTCTGTACATAGCACTTATATTGAAGGCAATTTACACATTTTTAAAAATTTTAAATGATACATTAGTATAACCTGACCAGGTGCCCAGCTTAATCCAATTAGTTATGCCATCAGATTTAGATAAGTCTTAGAATTGAATATTTTTCAGAAAATGAGGAAACTGTCTGGTCACCCTATAGCCATTGGCTTCTATATGTTGTTGGACGCTATGAAGTTCGTTGAGTTCAGATTTATAAAACTGTCAACCAATACTTAATGAATATTGGGCAATTTTTATGTTTTTCTCTTTTTTTTTCTCCCAAATTAGATATTAGCAAGCTGGATAAGTGTGTTATACGAGGAATCGGCATCGGCATACATGAAAAAATACTGTATGTGTATTGTTAATAATGGAAATCAGGGAAGTCTGATAAAAATAGTCAGGGAAATCATGGAAAAATCAGGGAACTTTTTTTTAGAATTTCTGTAGACACCCTGAAAAAGCAAGGAATGGGTTACCATATTGACTTGTAATAAGGCAGCCAGAAATCATAAGCTTAGGTTGACTTTAATAGGAAAGTCTAACAAATCTAGAGCTTTTACAAAACTGAAAAATCAGGAATCACTACCCCTATATTACATGCATCAAAAGAAAGCACGGATGAATTCAGAGATGTTTAAAAGCTTGTTCCAAAATGAATTCATACTGACAAGTAAAACATTTGAAAGACCAATTTGCCAAGAAAAGCTCTGCTAATTCTTGGACAATGTACATTCGCATCCGTCCATTGGTGAACTAGTAGATGCAGACATGAAAGCTGAATTTTTACCACCCAATGTGATGGCTATTTGTCAGCCGATGAACCAGGGCTTCCTTGAAATGATAAAGAAAAAGTATTGCCGGTGTCTTCTCCATTCGTTGATATCAGCAATTGATAATAATGAAGACTTCATAACCACTCTGAAAAACTGACATGTTAGATATCATAAGGTGGGTGGAAGAAGCATGGGAAGAAATTCCAAATATAGTTGCAAGGTCTTAGAATATTCTTTTGGACCCTAA
Organism: Maratus speciosus; assembly: GCA_963932465.1. Classification (NCBI taxonomy): domain Eukaryota; kingdom Metazoa; phylum Arthropoda; class Arachnida; order Araneae; family Salticidae; genus Maratus; species Maratus speciosus. Next base: position 316,159,704 of record OZ010788.1, on the reverse strand, counting down.
AGGTGGACATAAATCCGTGTGGTAATTTATGGCCTGTATGCCATATATGTTTGGTATCCCTAGTCTAGACTAGAGATTTGCACAGTGCACAGGCAGGAGTTTCCAGTCCCAGGCTCGGCCCAGCCTAAATGAAAGCTAACTTGGTCTGGCCCGGTATAAAGACTAAAAGTTTGATCTGGCCCATTTATATTTGTGCAATTCACGGTCCATCCCAGCCCATACAAAAATCAGTCAAAACAGGCTAGGCCCGATTCAATTTCTACAAAAAATTCCGATCACAATAGCAACATTAATGATTAGTTAAGACTTAGACTTTTTAACATTCAAATAAAAATTCATAAAAAAAATTTATGTAGTTTAGAATTAAAGTAAAAAAGAAGGTTAAAAGCATCATAACTTTTGAAGCTCTATAATAAAAAGTGGATTTTTGAAATATTTCTCTATAATTTATTGAAGTATATTTCCAATCATTCTGTTAACAGAAGCTCATTATCACTATTACTATTTTTACAAAACATATTGGCTGCCTGACACATACTGGGAACAATTAAGTCCAATTTTGGCCCAGCTCGACTATGTAAATAAAAAAAAATGTAAGCCTGATCCTGGCCCAGCACAGGCTAGACACGGTGTAACTGTCTGATGCCGATTGTACACTGGACATATTATATTTGTGTATTGATGTTGTCAAACTATCATTAGCTAGTGCAGCAGATTTATACTTATTCTTGTGAAAGTTCTATGCATTGAAAATGGTTCACATTTTATCAGCCCAGCTGATCCGTTTAATTTTTTTGGCAACCCGACCCGTTAAAAAATTGTTTCCATTCTGCTAGCCCGGGCCATCTGAAAGTTTGCCTTCATTTTGCTGGCCCTCAGGCCCGTGCAGACCTCTAATTTAGACTCTAGATCCTGCCACTAGAGAGCGCTGTTTTTTCATCCATTTATTTATTTGATTCATGTATTTCTACAGGAGCTACAGTACTGGAAAAAAGTTTAGGATCACCAACAAAAATACTAAAGCTTTTACTTTAATGAGAAAGGAATATCATTACTAAATTAAACACATAAAATTTATGCAAGTTTTATTATTTGTTTTAAATTACAATAATACTTTTTAAAATAAATCAATAATTAATTTCTGCATAACACAACTTGGTGGAAAAAAAAGTTAAGAACAATTATATTTAATATTTAAATTACACATGTAAAGGGTTTGTACATTAATTTTCAGTACTTTGTTGGCTTCCCCTTAACATTGATGACTTCTAAAAGTCACTTTTGCAAGGATTTGCCAAAATTTTTGCATGTTGAAATGGGTATTTGGTTCCATGTTTTCAAAATGGCTTCAATTCAACAGTCGAATCATACTGTTTTCCTTTGGCGTAAACTAGTGATGGGCGATAACGAGATGTTTTTCTCGATTTTCTCGATTGTATGGACATCTCAATATTTCTCGATTGTGTAAATTTTTTCTTGATGACTACAGTTTGCAAATTTCTTTTATAAATCATATATTATGTATTATATACGTCATACATTTATCAAGAATCGTCTGCGAGTGAACTGGAATGAGTCGATGTTAATAAAGACTAGGTGACTTCGACCGCTAGCGGGCCCCTCCTTTAATCGGGGCCCCTAATTTATACGTAATCTTGTAATATGAAATCATGAACAGGTTACCCGCTATATACGGCACTGATATATGATAGCAGGCGGGTATGGTGTGCATGCACTACAAAATCTTGTAAAAAAATATAATATTGAAACGAATGAACCTCGGACCAGATCTCTTGAAGGGAGGGGTCAAAGCGAGCGGAGGGGCACAGCAGCTGCATAATATGATTAAGTCGTCACAGGTCTTTAGACCTTTCCAACCATATGTCACATGAGAAGTCTGGATCTGAATTTATAAAAATTCAGAAAGGGGGGGAGGGGTGTGGGAGGTGGATAACATGATAAGTGGTCATAAGCCTTTCCAACAATATGTCACATGAGGGGTCTTGGCTAAATTTAGAAAAACACCCCCGTGTGGGAAAAGTGGGGGGTGGGGGGGTCATCGCAGGTGCATTACATCAATAAGTAGTCACAGACCTTTCCAACGATATCTCACATGTGGGGTCTTGGCTAAATTTGGAAAAGTGTCCCCGGGGGAGGAGGGTGGTGCAAAATGGGGGGATGGACACCTGAGGAGCATAAACATCAATAAGTAGTCACAGACCTTTCCAATGATATTTCACATGAGGACTCTTGGCTAAATTTGAAAAAGTGTCCCCCGGGAGGGGCAAATTGGGGAGACTGTCACCGGAGGTGCATAACATCAATAAATAGTCACAGACCTTTCCAACGATATCTCACATGAGGGGTCTTGGCTAAATTTGGAAAAGTGCCTGGGGGGGGGGCTAAGTGGTGGTGGGGACACCGTAGGCACATAACATCAATAAGTAGTCACGGACCTTTCCAACGATATCTCACACGAGGGGTCTTGACTAAATTTGAAAAGGTGTCCCTTGGGGTGGGGGGAGGGCGAAGAGTGGGGGTACTGTCACCGGAAGTGCATAACATCAATAAGTAGTCACAGACCTTTTCAACGATATCTCACAAGAGGGGTATTGACTAAATTTGGAAAAGTGTCCTCTGGGAGGGCAAAGTGGGGGGGCAGCCACCGGAAGTGCATAGCATCAATAAGTAGTCACAAACCTTTCCAACAATATGTCACATGAGGAGTCTTGGCTAAATTTGGAAAAGTGTCCTGAAATTTCATATATTATAAATAATATTTAGCAGAGGGCTCCATAAAAAAATCTGATCTAAAATGATAAAAACGGAAAAAACTACCCTCGCAGTGGGGGCCAAATTGGGGAGGGTCTCATAATATGAAAGCGTCATTCGAGAGCTTACCGATGACATATCACATGACTGGTCCAAAAAAAATTTGAAAATTGCTCCCCCTCCCTCCTCTCGTGGGCCCACTCTTTCGCCCCGGAATTCACACAGCCGCCACTTTAAAATTTTTATGTTCAATAAATAATATTTACCGGAAGACTGCATAAAAAACCCACATCTAAAGGGATATTTAAATTTATTATAGAAATCGGCTATGGTTTTAAAAATTTGTTCGCCCCTTCCCCATCCCCCTTTGGGCGAAGAAAGGTTCATAGTATGAAAGAGTGGTCAAAGGGCTTTTCGATTATATGCCACAGGAAGTGTTCAGTAAAATTTTTAAAATTACACCCTGCATGAGTCCACTCTCACGTTCTCCTTCCTCGAAATCACCCGACCCACCTTCCTCTTTGAAATTTTTATATTTAATAAATAATTTTTATCTGAGGGCTCCAGGTATGTGACATCTTGGTAGGGCTAAAATAAGGGAAACTTTGAAAATTAGGGCTTCATTTCACAGCTCATTGTCATGCCTCTTTCTCTATCTCATCCCTTGGTACTCTCGATAAATTTTCTTACTTTTCTTCTCTGTCGAGGACGAGAGAAATTATCGAAAAGCTTCTCATAGCGAAATGTTGAAAAGCGCGAGAGAAATCCTCGAAAGGATTTTCGTTGGAAGATTTCGAAAAGGACGAGAGAAACCAGCGAGAGGCTTCCCATCGGGAAAGGTTGAAAAGGGCGAGAGAAACTCTCGAGAGACTTCCCATCCCGAAAGGTTTAAAACCGCGAGAGAACCAACCATCGAGCAGCTTCCCATCTGGAAGCGTCGAAATGCTGGAAAAATCATCGAGATGAGATTCACCGAAATGCGAGATGGAAATGAAGCTTTCAGAGTCAAACTTACCATCTGGTTTAAGTCATAATTTCTCAAAGGAGTCCATCTGCTTATCCAATCTCTTTTTAGCTCACAGGCTATCTAAGCCTGAGAGCTAATGTACCCATCGGTTCTGTGTGTATGCATGTACGTACGTATGTATGTATGTACGTAACACGATAACTCTTGATTAAAATGTACGATTTGCTTCAATTTTTTTTATGTTCATTCTGATAAGGCATTCCGCTGATTAGTTTTGATGGTTCATTGGTTAAGGATAAAGGGAGAGAAGGGGGGCTGGTCCCCCCCCCCCCCTCCTTAATTCAGATAAATAGGTTTTTCATGCAGAATTATTCGATTTGCTCCAAATTTCGTATACCGGTTTATTATGTTAAGGAGCTTCCCTGATTAAACTTGGAGGTTCATTAGTTAAGTATGAAGGGGGGAAAGGGGGGTAGACCCCCTCCTTAATTTAGATAAATGGGTTTTTCATGCAGAATTTTTGGTTTTGCTCCAAATTTGGTATACCGGTTCATTATGTTAAGAAGTTGCCTTGATTAGATTTAGAGGTTTACGGGTTAAGTATAAAGGGGGAGAAGGGGGCTGGACCCCCCCCCCCCCTTAATTTAGATGAATGGGCTTTTCATGCAGAATTATTCGATTTGCTCCAAATTTGGTATACCGGTTTATTATGTTAAGGAGCTTCCCTGATTAAACTTGGAAGTTCATTGGTTAAGGATAAAGGGGGAGAAGGGGCTGGTCCGCCCCCACCCCCTTAATTTAAATAAATGGGTTTTTCATGCAGAATTATTCGATTTGTTCCAAATTTGGTATACCGGTTTATTATGTTAAGGAGCTTCCCTGATTAAACTTGGAAGTTCATTAGTTAAGTGTAAAGGGGTGAAAGGGGGTAGACCCCTCCTTAATTTAGATAAATGGGTTTTTCATGCAGAATTATTCGATTTGCTCCAAATTTGGGATACCGGTTTATTATGTTAAGAAGCTGCCTTGATTAGATTTGGAGGTTTATGGGTTAAATATAAAGGGGAGGGGCTAGTCTCCCCCTTAATTTAGATAAAAGGGTTTTTCATGCAGAATTATTCGATTTGCTTCAAATTTAATATACCGATTTATTCCGATATGGCACTTCCTTCATTAGATTTGGAGGTTCATTAGTTAAGTATAAAAGGGTTAAAGAGGTTAGACCACCCTTAATTTAGTGATATGTTTCTTTTTTTCATGCAGAATTATCTGATTTGCTTCAAATTTGATATACTGATTTATTATAGTTAAGGAGTTTCCCTGATTAGATTTGGAGGTTCATTGGTTAAGTATAAAAGGGGCAAACGGGGGATATTTCCCTTCATTTATTTTTTTAGGGACATTATTCTTTGAAATAAGAGTATAATATACAATTAGTGTGAATAACCTGTGAGCTCAATGCCATCAGTTTAACTGACACTTATCTTTTTATTGCTATTAACCGATGTGGGTTATGAAGCAATAGTGGTTTATGTATTCAGTTCTGTATAGTCCTAGTTTCAAACTTTACTGTTAAATTTAGTGTCATTTTGCCCCGAATTTTCAATGTTTCTCTTATTTTAGCTCTGCCAAGCTGCCCCATACCTGGAGACTCAGATAAATACTATTTATGAAATATAAAAAGTTCAAAGAGGAAGGTGAGTGAATTCTGGGGCGCGCGAGAGTGGACAAAGGGGGGTGGGGGTAATTTTCAAACTTTTACCAAACCTCTCCTTGACATATCATCGGAAAGTTCTTTCACCACTCTTTCATATTATGAACCTTTCTCCTGCCAGAGTTGAATTCCGGAAGGGGTGGGGGTGGGGGGTGGGGGAGCGGTGTGGGGGGTGAATTTTTTTTTTTTAATTGTAGAGATTTCTACAATAAATATTATTAAATGAGGTTTTTTAATGGAGCTCTCCGATAAATATTATTTATTAAATATAAAATTTTAAAAGTGGGGCTGCGTGATTTCCGGGTATATTCTGGGATAAAAGAGGGAACCCACGTGGGAGGGGTAGATTTCAAACCTTTTTTGGACCAGTCATTTGATATATCATCGGAAAGTTTTCGGTTATCATCAGAAAGTTACTCTTTCATATTATGAACCTTTCTTCTTCCCTCCCTAGTTTGGCACCCCGAGAGAGGCACTTTTCGAACTTTTTTGAAATCGTAGCGTTTTTAAACATTTTAGATCAAATTTTTTTACGGAGCCCTCCGATAAATAATTTTTAATATATGAAAATTTCAAAGAGAAGGATGGGCAGGGTATATTTCGGGGGGCACGATAATTGGAATCCTGGGAGTTGGGACTCTTTTCTATCTTTTGCTGACACCCCTCATGTGATATATCATTGGAAAGCTCTGTGACCACTATTTCATTTTATATATCGCCTGCGCCCCTCCCCTTACTTTGCCCCCCCCCACGGGGGCACTTTTCTAAATTTAGCCGACACCCCTCATGTGACATATCGTTGGAAAGTCCTGTGACAATTTATTCATATTATGCACTTTCCTTGCCCCTCCTCCCTACTTTGCTCCCCGCAGGGGTTCGTTTAATGTATTCCAGTCGAAGTCTTTCTAAAAATGGGGAAATTAAAGATCCAATCTCAAATGACGTAGAAAAATCAATAAAAATTTTTGATCCCTTTTATCATCCTTTAGTTCATGTTTTTGCCACTAGGGGGTGCTTTTGATTCTTATTTCTTTGGCCACATTGGTGCTAATTGCCGAAAAATTCTAATTTTTGATACTTAAACTCCCCTTACCGCTTCATAGCTACTCGCGTTTTTTCAGCTTTTTTCAACCAGGGGGCACCCTTACAAGACTTTTCCAGTCTTATGGCTCCTTTATAGCCTCCCTTTGGTTTGTTGTTTTTTTATTCCATCTGTTTTCAGTTACCCTATATTTAATAAAATCTGCCTTATATATATGTAAAAACAATGATTTCAATAATCGATTCTAAAACATCTCCTTTGTAGATTCTCGAAAGTAATCGATGACTGTATCAATTGTGTATTTTACGATAACGATTTTTTTCGATTGGTAAGTTTTCGAGAATCGCCCATCACTAAGCCCTATCACTACTATGAAATTGTCGGCCAGAATAATAGCTGAGTTTTCCAATAACTGTTTTTAGCTTTTCTCGTTATATTTTATTATAATAAAGTATTTTGAAGCTAGGAATTTGAAATTTTGGACACAATTGCAGAGTAGTATTCTGTTTCAGAAAATCCAAAAATATTTTAATTTGGCCCACAAGATCATCCACTGTCAATTAAGGAGAAAACTTTTAAGCTCCACTATCAATGAGAAAAAACTTTACAATATCCATACTTCGCAAAAATATTGAGAATTCTAATAAAAATGACTATCAGTACCACTGAAAACATTCAGAGAAAAAACTATTGTGTAAAGGTACAGCTAGTCTATTTAAAATGATTGAAAAAGACAAACTAAATAAAGGTATGAGCAAAATGGTTGCCTTTGCAATCCCATGGCTGCTAATAATGCTATCAAAGTAGACGTTTGTTGCTTTGCTATATTAAAGAAAAATTGTTTGTTCTATGTTACTTCAATCCTGATCAGTGTTTGTTTATATTATTCAAAACGGAAAAAGAAAAAACTTTCTAAAACAGAATTTTTCACAAGCCACTTGCGATTCTGTTTTAGCAAGTTTTACTGTATAACGCACAGTAATATGCATATTTTTTATAGGAAAGAACTATAATTAAACAGTACTACAAAGATTGTATTATATTCTACACATTACTAACAATGAAATAAAGATTGCCATTACAAAATGTATATTAGACATTTTTTATTTATTTATTTAATTTTTACAAATATATTAGCATTTAGTAGAACTAATAAAAAGATAAACTTTTAACTTAAAAATTTTCCTTTATCTCTTACCATTAATCTATGCTAATATTGTAAAGAAATAATGTGCATGCATTTCTTTGTAGGGGGTTTGGGAGGTAATTTCTGGAACTACTGAGCTGATTTAAAAAAAGAAAGGTGGTAAAATGCTGGTAACCATTTCTGCTCCAACATGGCTGTATTTTATGTCAGTGTAACAACCTCCGATTGGGTATCAGAGCAAAAACATTCAAGAATTGCAATTTCTATGGCATTGTAGGGGTTAGAAGCATGAAATTTGCTTCAAGTATGAAATTTTGAAATTTACGATTTATTTGGAACTGTTAAAGTTAAAATTGAAATCTTGCATGGCTGTTACTTTTAAGACATAAATGCTTGCACAGGACCGTTTTTTAAATTTTTTTATTCGAAATTTAAAAGGGTACAGGAGCAAAAAACATTCTAAAATTGCAATTTCAGTTATATTGTTTGCGTTAGAAACTTGAAATTTGGCATGGTGGCTAATTATAAAAATAAATGCTTGCTAAGAACGGCCTCTAAAAAATTTTAATTTTAAAAGGGTGAAATAAGCAGAAAATGTTCTTGAAACATTCTATTATTTAATTAATTTGAAACTGTTAAGACTAGAAACTTAAAAATTGACACAACTATTACTTTTAAGGTGTAAATATCGCAACAGAACAATTAAAAAAATTTTCAAATTGTAAAAGAACATACATGTAAAAAATTCTAAAATTGTGATTTTTATGAAATTATTGGGACTAAAAACTTGAAATTTTGCATGGTAGTTGCTTTTAAGATGTAAATGTAAGAAAACAGCCGAAAGACTCTGTGCAATTTAAATGCAACACAACAGGTTGCTACACAGCTAGTGAATTATAAAATGAAGTCAAAAAATATTCTGCGATTAAATTCACCCTTTTAAAGTGAATTTGGGCAAAAAAATATAATTGCATATTACATACCCCATGAACTCTATATATCTCCAAAGGTTCACAATTTTTTTAATTTCCAAGTTGAGAACTTATCCTTGTCAGCATGGTTGTTTAATTTTTTACTCACCTCTGTCTAAATATCTATGACTATAGATCAGCTAAGTATACTTTTCTTAAAATGTTTTGTGGATAACTTTTCTGAGTCTTGTATTAATGTTAAAAATGAATCATTTAATAATAATTAAAGATATTTTTAATTTTCCAAAAACTAAATGCATTTAAAAAATAATTACTGAAACAGTCAGAAAATCTTAATAAAAATTAATATATTCTGGTATATCTTGTGTAATATTATAGTTACATTCATAATTTTTGATAGTTTTATGCAAGCATATAAAATTTTAACAATCTAGCTTTAAAAGATTTTATAAAAATTGTACTTTAAGTTGTGAAAAATGCATTCTGAAAAAAAATTATTAAATATATATATACGTGATATTGTTTACTTGAAAACAAAGAGCCTCTTTTTAGGGATTTTTTTTATATATAGTTTGCAATTACATAAATTAGTTATTTTGAAAATTATCAGAGTCTATCTTTTATGAGAACTAGGTTACTTTGTTTCATTTTAAAACTGTTTATAATTTCTTAAAAATCAAAATGTTATTTATTTTTGGTGTTCTGAGATTTATTTGATTCAAATTAATAAAATACTAATGAAAAAAGAAAAATAGTCTATTTCGTTATTTTGAAGCTGTTTTGTATCATTTGTAGTTATTAGATGAACAGGTTGATAAGGAATATAAAGTGAAAAAAGAGCAAGAAATCAAAGATGCTTTAAAGAAACAAACTGAATTACGTGAATCTGTTGAAAGGTATGTGTTGCTATTTTCTATTTTTGATTGTAATTTATTCTTGATATTCATATAATTCTTTTCAAGGGTTAGAAAAGCAGTGCCGTATTTATTTGTATATGCTGTGTACACTCCCGTTTTTTAATATATTTTTTGGAGAAATTGATAAATATTTAAAAATGAGAAAGATTTCTAAACGATTTTATTCTGTTAAAATTTAATAATTATGTTTAATTCTGTACAATACAGTCAAACTCTGTTAATAAATGGAGCAAGGAAATTATAAAAGTCCCCTCGTATAAACCGTTACTCGTAATACCAATGAAGATAATAATTTAAAAAACCCACTCAGAATTAAACTAATTACTACTATTAATTGCTCGATTTATCTCAATGCTAAAATTAACTTAATATCAGAAAATTAACATAAATTATTCAGTTTTCTTTAGTTATTTCAATCATGTCATTTTCTTTCGACAAAATAACAGTACTTGCTTTATAGTTTGGACGTATTGACAAGATGAAATTGTTTTTGCCACTAAGATGTTATATATATATTTAAATTAGTCACTTTTAATTTTTAAATGGTCATTAATTTTTCTACTTTTGCATTGGTTTCTTGTTAGGAATCTTGCTATCTTAACAATAACTAATTTGTTAATCTGTACCCAACAAATCATTAGGAATATGTATTTTCTGACAGCCTTTTTTTTTAGAAAATTAGCTGACCCGTCTGCTGTTGACCCACCTTAAATATGCCTAAAATCAGCATTTAATGATTTTATATATTTTAATCTAGGGATGCACCGGATATTGATTTTGCCGGATATCGGATACCGGATATCCGAAGCTCCTTCGCCTGCCGGATTCGGATATCCGGCACTAGATATGTTTTTAGTTATATAGTGAATTATTTCTCTATACAATGTCATCTCAGAACAATAAATTACAAACATGTTTCACACATCATTAAAACATTTTAAATGTATTGAAATATAATTTACAAAAACTATATCTCTTTGAATATCAGGTCTTGCAATTCAAGTTTTCCCAGGAGGGGAGTTTCATACCCAACATTTATAAATGCAGGGGAGTTGAACAGTTAGAAAGGGGAAAAAAATCTTTAAACCCCGTTATTTTTTATGTGATGCTACTTAAAGAATTACATTTATACAGATATGACAAAATACCATTGAAACAATTTAAATTAACAACTCAAGATAATTATTCAAAATTTTTATTTTATTAAAACAAAGGAACAGAATCAAGCTTTATATATACCATGTCTATTTTTCAACTTTCAACTAATGTTATGGGCAATTAACAGTCGGGTTGCTAAATGAATTTCTTAATTTAGATTTTATTCCATTTTGCGTACTTTAGCCTCTTTCACAAGTTACACTTTTGACAAACAGCACAGAGTGACTTTTATAACTTTAGAAATTATCGGAAACACATGGTTATGCTCTCTTAAAAAGTTTTAGAAAACTTTGCAAATTCTGATGTGCATTAATTTTTAACTTACATGAATAATGCATATCGGTGATGGTATGTCACTTCTGAACAAATTTGTTTTATTATATCCTTAATGGAATTATATTCAAAACTGTAATCCCTGGTATTTTCGTTAATTGAACTATGTTCTATGCATTAGAATTTTAAATCCATATCCAAAGTTTGAAAAGGGAATAGTCAATTGATTTCTTCTATTACACAAGAAAAGGTTGATTTCAAAAAGTCCTGTCCTAATTTCTGTTAATTGCGAGAAACAACTAGTTTGTTGTTTCTAAATATATTTTTTTGAATTTCATCAGTTTTTTTTTTTTTTTTTTCATCTGCACCACAAGTGTAATCTCATTTTGTTTAGCGCTGACTGTTGTCGAATTTGGTAGAGCTTAGTCTCCCGTGGCCGTTGCTGCCCTTTCAGTTATTTCCCATTTTGGGCACACAGGAAAAACATCGCAAAATACGTAAATCGGTCATAGAAAAAAACATTGCTGATTTCGTCAATCATGGTGAAAATAAATAAAATAATTTGTCGATTGGTTTCGAGAAAAAAACTGAAGTTCATGGGAAATCGAAAGTGGGAAAATATCACGAAATTCGTCAATCGATCATGGAAAAGTATCGTGAAATTTGCTAGTCCGTCATGAGTAAATACCGTGAAATTCCTCAGCCTGTCGCAGGGAAAAAATGCGAAATTTTTCAATCGGATGCAGAAAAACAATCGTTACTTTCATCACTATGTCACTAGAACAAACAGGGAAATTTGCCAATCGGTCACAGAATAAAATTTCTAAATTTGTCAATTGATTGCGAAAAAAAAAATTTATGAAATTTATCAATCGGTCGCCAGAAAAAAATCAAGAAATTCGTCAGTCGGTCGAGGATAAAAATCGCAAACTTTTTTGGTCAGATGCAGAAAAACAAACACTAATTTTGACAACTTGTTGTAAAAAGAAACAGTGAAATCTGCAAATCGATAGTGGAAAATATCATGAAATTTGTCAGTCAGTCCCGACACTTCATCGTCGTTTTACGAAGAAACATTTTCAGAAAATGATTTTTTGGAAACAGGAGCCTCCCGCCCACAATATTCTTTAGGGCACAAATTCTGCCATCCCATCTCAAAATTCAAGACATGTATCTGCCATTCAAGCCGTGTAATGTATATTAATAATGTTGTATAAAAAATGTAATTTAAACATTAAAATATTCTGTTTATTTGTACAATGAAATGCCGATAATTGCTACTGAATTTGGATATGGGATTGACTATATTGATAATTGCTAATAATTAATTTGTACAATGAAATGCTGATAATTTGTGTAACAAATTTTAACAAATTAATAGGCTTATAATTGTAGAGTATTTTCACGAAGAAATACATACGTTCTTTTTATAATTTAAACATAAAATATCTACTAATATACCCATGATTAAAGAGTTATTTTCTCCAAACATAGGTTTAGTTGATGTCTTTTTTCTGTTTTAATTATTTAATACTGTTTTGCTTTGAGTCACATTTAGTTTTATTTTAAGTTAAATTACTTTGATATTTAATAAGTAAAAAGAAAATTACTTTTAATTTTAAATATTTATAATGAAGTTGGATGTACCAATCCCAAAACTTTCTTCTATCTCATACATCTTAATATTTCAAAAAGAGTTCCAAATGTTAATACTTCAATATTATACCAACTTTGATTTTGATATAAAATTTCTGCTCTTCAATTAATCAAAATAAGAATAAGTTAATCTCGATCATGATATTTATTAAAATAAATAATTTTTTTCGTTATTCTGTACATCAGCTGATTGTGAATAGCCAGCTTAGCAGGATGTGAAGTTCCCATGGCTTTACGAGCCACCAATATACAGTACAAAAAAATGCGAAAATTTGAGAAAATTTTACAAAAAATGCTGTCACAGAGCCACCTTCTGGCGGAATATTTCCAAATTCTAGAAAAAACTGCCGGCCATAGCCAAAAATATAGGGTCACCCGGGGTAATTCCTGGCCAAAAAGCATCAACATCTAATTATTATAAAAACTATTAAAGGTATTGTTCCCAATTTTTTTGTGGAATAAACCCCCTCTGATGGCTATATTATAAAATGCTTACTTAAATATATATGTACTTATAATTAAAATAATTATAATTTTTAAATGACCAAGAATTACCCCGGACATGGGGTAATTCTTGGTCACCTCTGGGGTACTTATCAGTCAGCATCCTTTTTCATGTAAATTAAGTAGTACAGTTAATTTTTTTATGACTGAGTAATAAAATAAGTAGAATCAACCTTCTAAAAGTTTTGTTCATCTCATAATTGTGGAATAATAAAGCATAGATTTTGTTTTGGGCATAAATACTAAGTTATTTGATGTGTAAAAGACTCTTGTACATTTTACAAAACATTAATTAGCCAAAGAATTTTTATGCGTTTTTACAACATTTATAAGCAGTATTTATTACTTCATTAGTATCCATTGTGAATTGGATTTATTAATAACTTGCAAATTTATTGGTCCATAGGAAATATAACTGAATGTTTGTTATCAATTTTATTTTGCTTCTAGGCCAACTGAAGTTTTCGGCTCCCTTTCAAGAAAGTTTCAATACAGACCTTTAATATAATACACAGCATAATAATTAGGTTCCTCTATTGCATTATGTATATTTTTATGCACCATTTTGGCATTTTGCAATGAGATATCTAGACACACGGCAGTGTGTCAGCCAAGTTCGCCTGACATAGCCGTGTGTTATTTACATGAACCATTTCAAGCTGTTTTCGTCAAATTTCAATGCTCTACTACTGAAAATCTATGAGACCTACGTACTTGTTATACGAAATGTGTAGTAAGGCCACCCTAATTACCTAAAATCCAAAATTTTATAAATAACGCATAATTAGTTTCCGAGATAATGACATTTGAAAATGTCTGATAATCGATAATTTTACCACTGACTGACTGACTGACTGACTCACTCATCAAAAAGATCTCGTATATCTACTGCAGCGACATACTTCAAATTTTGTGCGAAGTTCGTTTACACTATAAAACTAAGGAAAAAAATAAAAAAATTGTGAAAATCGATGAATTACCCACCTGGGGGTGCCCATTTTTACTTTAACATTACGTCTATTAGGCGAAATTTTAATTTGCCGTAGGAGGGACGCTGTTCTGTCGCCAAATACCGCCAAGTTTCTCGCCAACATGGCGATATATCGCCAAATTTGGCGACCAAAATTAGTCGCCAAAAGTGACGCCACCTTGGCGATATCTCTAATATTTCGCCAAATTCCCATAGACTTCCATTGTAAACCTATCTGCTTACTGGGGGTTTATCTAGGTTTACTTGCTTACAGAAAATCAACAAATTGAGATATTCTGTCTGTCACAGAGCCTGTTCTCAGAAACTATACTCGTTGGAGACTTGAAAGTTTGCATACTTATAGCTGAACACCACACATCATACGACAAATTATAAAATTTTGAAAAAGTCGTACATTTAACCCTTTGGACTCCCACATGTGTATTTTAAACAATTCTTTCTGTGTGAGCCTCTAACTAGGTTGGAGGAGTGAAATTTGGCATACTTATAGCTGAACACCTCACATCAAATGACAGTCTATAAAATTTTGAAAAAGTCGTACATTTAACCCTTTGCGCTCCCACATGTGTATTTTAAACAATTCTTTCTAAGTGAGCCCTAATTATGTTGGAGGGGTGAAATTTTGCATTCTTATAGCTGAACACCTCACAACAAACGAGAAATCATAAAATTTTCAAAAAGTCGAGCATTTAACCCTTTGGGCTCCCCCATGTGCATTTTAAGCAATTCTTTCAAAGTGAGCCTCTAATTAGGTTGGAGACGTGAAATTTTGTATACTTATAGCTGAACACCTCACATCAAACGACAAATCATAAAATTTTCAAAAAGTCGTACATTTAACCCTTTGGGCTCCCACATGTGTATTTTAAACAATTCTTTCTAAGTGAGCCTCTAATTAGGTTGGAGACGTGAAATTTTGTATACTTATAGCTGAACACCTCACATCAAACGACAAATCATAAAATTTTCAAAAAGTCGTACATTTAACCCTTTGGGCTCCCACAAGTGTATTTTAAACAATTCTTTCTAAGTGAGCCCCTATTTAGGTTGGAGGCGTGAAATTTTGCATACTTATAGCTGAACACCTCACATGAAATGACAAACCATAAAATTTTGGAAAAGTCGTACATTTAGCCCTTCGGGCTCTCACATGTGTATTTTAAACAATATTTTCTAAGTGAGCCCCTAATTAGGTTGGAGGCGTGAAAATTTGCATACTTATAGCTGAACACCATCATGCGACAAATCATAAAATTTTGAAAAAGTCGTACATTTAACCCTTTGGGCTTCCACATGCGTATTTTAAGCAATTCTTTCTAACTGAGCCCCTTATTTAACTGCAGACTTGAAATTTTGCATACTTTTAGCAGAACACTTGAGGCCAGGCGACAAATCATAAAAACTTGAAAAAGTCTTACGCTTAACCCTTTGAGGTACCACATATGTATTTTAAGCAATTCTATCTAAGGGAGCCCCTAATTAAGTTGGAGACATGACTTTTTGCATACGTATAGCTGAATAACTCGGACCACACGACAAATCATAAAATTTTCAAAAAGTCTTATATTATTTACTCCTAGGGGCTCTAACTTGTGTATTTTAAGCAATTTTTCTAACCTCCACCCTTTTCACTCGGGGAGCACTTTTCTAACTTTTGTCGACACCCCTTTGACCATTCTTTCATATTATGCACCATAGCCTTACATATTTTAGTTCCACTTTTTACCGCCAGGTGCGCCTACTTATCTCGGTGCTATGGGCTCAATCCCCTCGACTAATATATCTACGGATAGTATGTAAAACAGAGTTTCGTTCGGATAAAGGTTTGTTTAGAATAGAGTGCGCCCCTGGTTGCGAAATGTGGAACTAAGATTTTTCAAAAGGATAAAGTGTTTTGAAAGGAATATTAAACGAAACCCTCTGTGCGATCTGCGATCACACTTACCCACTTGTTATTTTCAAAATCATCAGAGAAAAAAGATATTTAGTTAATTAAATTTGAAAATCCAGGCAGGGGCAATATCCTTCCTCTGCACTGCCTCTTTGCCGGCACCCATGGATGAATGATACATAGTGTGGCATAAGTACATAACTTTATTTTTCACTTTCAGTACATAAAAGCAGGCCCAGATATAGGATATTTAATTGGAAAATTTAATAGGAAAATTTAATATAGGAATTTAATAGGAATTGTTGTTTCAGAAACAATAAAAGTTTCGAATCAATACATTTCGTCTCAAAACATGCATTCAATGTAGCAGTATTAAAATATAGATTTCTGCCGCAAACTGACAGCTAAATAGTTTGTTGCAGGAAATTTAATTTATAATTGAATGTTGCTTGGTGAATAAAATAGTCACATGTAAACACATTAAAAAGCATTAAGTAAAGTGTCTAAATATATTGTAACTTTACAAAAAGTAATGATATCTAACAAAAACATAGCTGTGAAAAAAGGGAGCCAAGTTCTGTAAAGACAATGGCAAGAAAAGAAGTGATATCTAAGTGGGTGCCAAGTTCAAATAAAATTCACTCAAACTTACCTACTGAAGTATTATAGCATTTTTTAAATTGTTTAGAAATAAAAATTATTGATAGCATATTAATAATAAATCTAGAACTTGGCAAGTTTTTGATAAATGTTATGCCTATCAATTTCATGTCTTAATAAAATGGTGATGTTAATATTAATTTCAATGACATTACAAAAAAAATAATATAGATATTATTATAATAAAATGACCCATGTTAAAGATTTGATAAACCAATAAATACACAGATACACTCCAGCTCGTCTTTGGTTATCACTCTAGCACCCACCTCCAGAAACCTCAATGCAAACAGACTAAGATGCCTGACAAACAGACAGATATACTTACGCTTGTTCTTGGTCATCACTCTAGAGACTGCACCCCTTTAACCCTTTCAGGGGCAAATAACTTTTATTCGTGAAATGCTGAAATTATTGAATCACACCAGAATTTACAAAATAAATTTATTTCAAAATGGGTAAAAGCTTCTTTTCACGTATTTAATAAAATTAAACTTTTTAGTCCTGAATTCTAGTATCAATGTGGAATTTTGCAGTTAAATTAGGTGGGATATATTTTATCCCACCGCCCTTCAAGGTGAAGGAGCTCACTCAAATTAAGGCTTCCAATCATGAAATAACAAGATTTGATATGATAATGTCATTATTAAAAATAAATGACTCGTAAATAAAAACTTGCCAAGTTCTAGATTTATTATTAATATGCTATCAATAATTTTTATTTCTAAACAATTTAAAAAATGCTATAATACTTCAGTAGGTAAGTTTGAGTGAATTTTATTTGAACTTGGCACCCACTTAGATATCACTTCTTTTCTTGCCATTGTCTTTACAGAACTTGGCTCCCTTTTTTCACAGCTATGTTTTTGTTAGATTATTTCTACTTAAATTGTTCAGTCATAGAGTGTGTCTTATTCTCTGAGCACTTACTGTTTTCTGCTTTTAAAAGTGTTTAATATAGTGGAGGAAAATTTTATAATCTTTTTTAAAAGACTGTGATATGTGATTAGTTGAAATAAAATAATTAAAACTGCAAGAATGACAATGATCTGTTGTAAAATGTGTAACAATCAAGATCGATATTTTGCAGAAATTCGAGTAGCAGTTTTGAACATAATTTTTTTTTAAATATTTAATTTCAACTAAATGAATAATTAAGGCATATATTTCAAAGCAAAGGATTCAAAGTATCTTTGAGATTTTTTACAGTTTCATAAATTGTTATTTTTATAACAAAAGCGAAAATGATCAAGAATTACCTCAGAAACTCAGTGACCAGGAATTACCACGGGTGACTCTACTTTATTAAGAACCACAATTAACTAAAATGTGGTGAACAGTGTGGTTGCAGTTAATTCTCAAAGGGTTTGTGAAAATAAAAATCACTAAATATGACAATAAAAAGGAATTAAATTATGATAAAAACATTGACCAGAATTACCCCAGTGACCAAGATTTACCCCAGATACATGGGGCAATATTTGACCAACTTCTGTAAATTATTTAAAATAGTATGAAAAATTTCAAGACTATTTTCTAATAGCTAAAGTAGTTGGTAATTGAACCAAAAAGAAAGAAAAGAAAAATATTTAAAATTTGAGTTGTGATAAAGATCTTTGTAAAAATGTATCATGACTAAGGCCAATGTTGTTTTACAGAAATTTAACAAGCCATTACAAAAAGATTTTTTTTTCAAAATCAATAAACAATAAACTCATAATTAAGTAATAAATTCCAATGAGGATAGTTCAGAGTACCTCTATGATTTTTTTCATTTTGGTGAAGCGTTCTTAAAACATAAAAAGGAC
This sequence comes from Maratus speciosus, assembly GCA_963932465.1. Lineage (NCBI taxonomy): Eukaryota > Metazoa > Arthropoda > Arachnida > Araneae > Salticidae > Maratus > Maratus speciosus. The sequence continues at coordinate 316,141,272 of OZ010788.1, read as the reverse complement.
TGTGACCAGGAATTACCCCAGAAACTTGCTGACCAGGAATTACCCCGAGTGACCCTACACAAAAAGTTGGTTCAATTCTATGCTTAGATTCATACACTTTTCGATGATAAAATAATGGAAATAACACAAAAACATACCAAAAACATACCCCCAAAAATTGGTTGAATTCTATACATAACTTCATACACTTTTTGATGGTACGAGAATGAAAATGGCACAAAAATCACTATTACAGCGCACCCTTCTGGCAGAATATTTCCAATTTAAATAAGAACCTGCTGGACATAGCCAAAAACATACACAAAAAAATTTGTTCAGTTATATGGATAACTTATCATTACATATTTAACATACACTTCTCGTTTCGATAGTAAAATAATGAAAATGGCACAAAAATCGCAATTACAGCACTCCCTTCCAGCAGAATGCTTCCATATTGAAGAAGGCCACAGCCAAAAACATACACAAAAAAATTGGTTCAATTCTATGCATAACTTCATACACTTTTTGATGGTGCAATAATGAAAATGGCACAAAAATCACGATTACAGCACCCCTTTCCAGTGGAATGTTCCAATATTGAAGGACGGCCAGCTGGCTACAGCCAAAAACATTCACAAAAAATTTGGTTCAATTCTATGCATAGCTTCATACACTTTTTGATGGTATGATGACAGACAGACAGACATTTTGTATAAACATGTTTTGGGATCTCTGACCCCTAAAACGTCTAAGCCCACCGAAAACCAGAAATCGAAAAAAATCTCAGTTACAATACTTTCTTCTATTAAAGATAGAAGAAAGTAAAAATAGGCCTGTTTAATTGTTAAACTTAAAAGAGAGAAAGAAAATTAATAAAGTCATACTTTAATAAGCAAATTCAGATTTTGTTTCACATTCTGAAAGTAAAGGTACAATTTTCTAAAAGATGTAAACATAAATTCTTAAATTTATTATAAAGAGTTCTAATAATACCAATGTTAGGAAAGCTGGCAATTCTTTAAACTTTAGAGAATTACCTTTTACTCATGAATAGTGGACGTACTTTCATATTTTGCATTATAAACAAAAGTTGTTCGGCATTGCTTGGGTCAAACGATCTCTTATCCTTATATATTTGCTTTGCTACGTATTGCCGGATATCCGGCAGAGAAGTTGGATATCCGGTGATTGTGATTCGGATATCCGACGGTATTTTGGATATTGAAAAATCAGCCGGATATGCCGGATATCCGTTGCATCCCTATTTTAATCAAAGTATTTGTAAACGAACCCAATGTGTGAGACCTAGCTGCCTTTGGCAGCATATACACCCTTGAATTTGTATGATTTTATATTTTTAAATGAAAATATATTCAAACAAACCTGCATTGGGAGCGCTATTGTCTTTAGCAGCATGCACCAAACATGCTATATGCACACTCTGGTCTGTTTTGATTTTATATTTTTAAACGAAAGATCGATTCATCCTGGGCCCGTAATAATAACTTTAAACATACCTAAAATCAGTGGTGAATGAATTTATATTTTCAAATGAAAATGTTTCCAATGTTGAGGGCCCCACTGCCTTTGGCAGCATACACCTTCGAATTTATATAATTTTGTATTTTTAAATGAAAATCTCTCCAAATGAATTTTGCTCAAAGATTTGGCAGACAACTATTGTCATCTATTTAAGAAAATAGTATCAAAAGCTGAGTATTACACATAAGCAGATGCTTAAAATGGAGAAAATGGAATAAGTTTGTATGTAAAATAGAAGCTTGCATTAAACTATGGAATGAGCAGTCAGAGCATCAGAATGTTTGCTGATATATTTTTATTTTGCTATCATGTTTTTAAACTTTTTGAACTTTTGTTTTATGCTTAAAATTTTTGCTGTAAAATATTTTCTACTTATTCATGTCATTATTTTTAAGAATGAGAGAAGAAAGGAAAAGAAAAGAAGCTGAAAATCAAAAGAAAAAAGAAATACACCCTTTGCCCTCTAGAGATATAGCATCTGCTAATCCAGTTCTAAGAAGAGCTGATACCAATCCTCCATGTAAGTTTTCTATACATTGTATTTCTTTATAAGACTGGGTGTGTATTATTCAACGTTGTTAAATTTATATAAAAATATTTGATTAGAGCAAAGTTGTTAAATATATTGTGTGTGGTTACAGAAGCATGCAATTGGAAGGATAAAGGGTTCAGTTGTACCAGGCCTCATGATTTCTGTGCATACAGAAACAATGTGTCCTCAGGGTATGCGACAGGTGTGGCCGCACAGTGTCCCATGCCTCTGGTGCCTGAAAAAAATATTTAATACAAAATACCAATATTTATTATTCATTTTATTCAGAATTATTTATTTCGTAATAAAATTTATGTTGGTAAACGCACTTATTTATAAAATGTAAAATCTTTTATCAATAAAATGTTCAATTGAAGTTACGGGCACTCGAGAAGAAAATAGTCGTTTGTAGCTTATATTAAATCGATAGACATTGCTATACTCTAGCCTAAGCATCACCAGGTGCATGAACTGAATGTGAATTGTTAAGAGGTCACTGATGATGATGATTCTAACAAACTGCTCACTATTATTTTAATGGTTATTTGTAATGTAACAACCCAGATTTGCTTTCTTCATTGTGTAATCTTCTCTTTTAATCTTAACCATACACTGCTATGACATTTTCAAAAGAAATATACTGCAAGGAAATTTTTTTGTAGATAGTTGTATGAGTAGAATATAAAAATAGTCTATAGTGGCAGTAATTGGTTCTCGGCTGATCACTGTTCACTTGTTCATGAATGTCGCATAGATATATAAGAGGTCTGCATTGGCCAAAATTTTCAGACCTAGATGCAATCTGGGGCAGATAAAGCTATCCTGACCTGGTGTAAAATCTAAAACCTCAGTGACAGCCTGAACTGAGAAAAAATTATTAAAAGCAGGACCAATCTGACTCAATTTCTATAAAAATTTCCAATTTTTTTAAGCTTCATTATCTTAATATTAAAATTTTTTCAATGAATATTGGATGTATATTTCCAGATTATAGTCAGTCCAGCATCAGTATGTGCAAGCCATGGTTTGCGGAATTACAATATTAATAATCTCATAAAACAATTACATTCAAATGACGATTCATCAAAGTCATAATTTTGAAGCTCTAGAGGAAAAAAAAAATAGATTTTTTAAAATATTTCTCTAATTTCTAAAGATTTCATTAACATGTGTACAGTCCTCAAAAAAAAAAAAAAAAAAAAAAAAAAAAGAGAGATAGAGAGCACCCCATACATTTAAATCTTCAAATTGTCACAAAGAGATGTGAGAGCTGCCCTTTGACTCTGACTTTTGGAGTCTACTTTCCAAATAAAGTTTGCAATAAAGGTCGTCTACCTACTAAAGATTGTGCTAGCTTTAAATTTTCAACTGGTAACATCCACTTTTGACACCGTATTTAAGTTCCTTGAATCAAGCAGCCTGGAAATAAGTATTGTTTTTATATCTTTTTTCATAAATCTTCATGGAGTTATAAAAGAAAATGTGTTTATCCGTGAATTTATAAAAATAAAACTAATACCTTACAAGGCGATGTAGCGGGAACATTCAATTAGTTATCAGAAAAAAAAAAAAAAAAAAAATTGTAAACAAACTCCTTTTATATCTAAAAAAATTCCATAAATTTTTTCCAGTTAAAATCTGAAATTTTCTTTTTTGTGGATGCTTTGATAAGAGGAGACTGTTTCTTTAAACTGTCAAAAGGTAAAATTTATCAATATCTCGAAAAGTTATGATTGGAATGACCTGTACATGTACATACCCATGTTTTTTACAGTATGGCTTGTTTTCTGTAAAAATGAATGTAGATCATAATTCATAACTTTTGAATATTAATTTATTAATAATTTTCATGATTAAAAATTTGTTTTTAAATTAAACTAGTTGGATGTGCCAATCCCAAAACTTTCTTCTATCTTATACATCTTAATATTTCAAAAACTAGTTACACATGTTAATACTTCAATATTATTAGTTCAATACTATACCAACATTGATTTTCATCTTAAATTTCTGCTTCAGTCAATTAAATGGACTAAAAACGAGTTAATCTATATCATGATATTTGTTAAAATTAATAGTTTTTTCTTATTCTGCTGTTATCAGATGTTTGCGAATAGCTGGCTTAGCAGGAAGTGAGTTCCCCCCTTTGCACGAGCCGCCGATGGACAATAGAACTACGAAAAATCAAGAAAAGTATACAAAAATCGCTATCACACAGCCCCTTTACCGTGCAATATTTCCAAATTCAAAGAGGACTTGTTGGCCAAAGCCAAAAACATGCACAAAAAATTTGGTTCAATTGTACACATAATTTTTTACACTTTTTTGGTACAATAAAGAAAATGGCACAAACATTGCTATTTCAGCACCCCCCTTCCAGTAGATTTTTTTTCAAATTCTGGTAGGATTTCTTGCCATAGCCAGAAACATGCATAAAAAATTTGGTTCAATTCTATGCATAACTTCATATACTTTTCGATGGTGCAATAATGCAAATGGCACAGAAATCTCTACTACAGCGCCCCCTTCTGGTTGAATTTTTCCAAATTCAGGGAAGCCCTTCGTGCCATGACCAAAAACAAACGCAAAAAATTTGGTTCAATTCTATGCATAACTTCATACACTTTTCGATGGTACAATATTAAAAATGGCACAAAAATCACAAAAAAAATCGCTATTGTAGTGCCACCTACCGGCGATTTTTTTCCAAATTAAGGAAGGACCTGCTTGCCATAGCCGAGAACTTAAAACCTTTTTTTGGTTCAATTCTATGCATAACTTCATACACTTTTCGATGGTACAATATTCAAAATCGCTATTACAGCGCTCCCTACTGGCAAATTTTTTCCAAATTCAGGGAGGACCTGCTCGCCATAGCCAAAAACTTTAAATAAAAATTTTGTTCAATTCTATGTATAACTTCATACACTTTTTGATGGTACAATATTCAAAATCACACAAAAATCGCTATTACAGTGCCCCCTACGGGTGAATTTTTTTACAAATTCAGGGAGGACCTGCTTGCCATTGCCAAAAACTTAAAATAAAAATTTGGTTCAATTCTATGCTTAACTTCACACACCTTTTGATGGTACAATGGCAACAGACACACGGACGGACAGACAAACATTTTCTATAAACATGTTTTTTTGGGATCTCTGACTCCTTATACGTGTAAATCCGTCGAAAACCGGAAGTCGAAAAAAATTTCGATTACAATACTTTCTTCTGTTGAAGATAGAAGAAAGTAAAAAATGCCTGAAATATCTTTGGGTCTATGCATTGTATCATTAAAGAAAATCAATAGGATGATTTTTTTGTGAAGATATAAATAAAAGTTTATCACATAGGGTAAACGCACCGGTAGTGGGCTACTTAAGGACATTTATCTTATTATTATTAAAGCATTTATGATTTCTAAATTATATATTTTTTTTTAACGTAGTCCTAACCTTCATGTATCGGAATAAACATTCAAAGTTTCAAAATATATTATTTGGAAAAAATGAAAAATAAAAAAAGTTACCTTCATCAATGATCCAGTAGTGGGCATAGTAAATTTTTGATGCACCAGTAGTGGGCCCCCCAGAAGTAGGCCACTCCAGTTTTGAGTTTAGTGTGAAAATACTGAAGTTATACTTTTTTTTACAGGTCTAGAATAGGATGTTCACTATAATGAAATCATACATAGAAGTTTAGATGATTACGTAAAATAATCTCACTAGTAAATCTGCAGATCAGGGGCCTCAACTTCAGTTCTCACTTTACATAAAAGCTAATGTCTTACAAGCTGCAAAGTAATTTTTTTTAGATTATATACAGGGTGTCCTTTCGTATCATTTAAATATAGCTAATTCCCAAGAAGCTTAGTTTTAGAGGTATAATTTTAATTGCTGAACTATTTCACATCTTTTTCATCATGTGAAAATCCATTTCCATCAAAATAGTTGCATTTTCATAATGTTACGAAATTTAATTTTTGTACAGTTTTTGTGATCTATAAGTTATATTTAGAAAATCTGCTTATATGCTTTATCTTGTTAAACAGTAAATATATAAAATTCTGTGATCAAGACTTTCTGAATTGTGCTACAATGAATTTTATGAATTTTCAGCGATTTCTGACATTAAAATTCATTTTTTGTGTTTTGTACCAGAATGATTCAAATGGTAGAAAAAAAAAATTATCAGTTTTTATCCACAATAATAGTAGACAATTTAGCAAATGTTTTTAAAATCGAAATGCATAGCTTTTGTTTTCTCTAAATAACAGTCTGTTGTATTTTGTAACTTAAAAAAAAAATCCGCCCAATTTGTTATTTCACAGTGGTGATAAATAATAAGACAAATATAATAAACAGGATAATTAAAAGCTGAAATGGCTACAAAACAAAATGATTTATCCAAAAACGAAAAAGATTTCAAAATGTGAGATGGGTTTATAGTCAATTTATTACAAAGAGTACTTTAGGTTGAAACTTACAATGAAAGAGAGACATCAGACTGGGGCGATAATTTCCTGACTCTCCTTTTTTTCCATCGGCTATTTTTTTAACTCTTCCTTTTGAATTTTTCTTTTTTCTCTTTCAGTTTATTTTTTATTTTTCTGCATCTTTAGCATTTTTAAGGCCTTCTCTATTCTTATAATATTGAAGCATTTAGGGAGAAGCCACAACTGCAGGAATTTTCTCTCTTTTTCTCTTTTTCTTTGTGTTATCTCCCCTTCTGGCCAAAATAGAACTCTTTTGAAAGGAGGTGGTACATTTCTATATGGCCCACCATTTGAAAGCACTGAATGGCTCCCAGTCTCAGTTGATCCTTCTTGAATGAAAAGGTTCACCTCAGCATCTTCAACAACTGCGCTTTGCTCCTGATAAATAGTTTCAGTATCAACAGTGTTAATAGGCTATTCAGTGTAAGTTGCCTCAACAGGTATGACTGGTGTACCCTGTAACAAGTAAAATGTAAAAATGGAACAAATAATAGAAAAAAATATATACTCAAGTTTTATACCCAAATTGTTTTGCGATAGATTACCTGAGAAATTGGATCCATGTTCGAAGTCTCCTTCATTTCCAACCATAAGTGGTAAAGATCTCTTTGCTCCACAGAACCTTTCAATTTGCCTTTATTTTCTGAGAAAGATTTTATTTTTCTTCTCCAATTTTATCTTCAAGAACTTCCAAGAAAGAAGCCATTTCTCTCTCCTTTATTGGTGATATTATCACATTCTTTGATGTTAGTGTGGATTCAACATTTACTTTCTTTAGATCCCATGGAACTAGTCCACTTCTTTGAATCTATTCACAATGGTTGCAGGAGTTAAACGATCTAGTGCTGATCTTATGACTGGTGGAAACTCATGTTTCTGCATCTGTTTGCCTTCATGAGTTATTCTGAAGTGCACTACTTCCTGTTGCCAAGCACCTTTAAGAGTATGGAAAACAGAAATGTTCATTGGTTGCATTAGGTATGTGAAATTTGGGGGCAAAGCTACCATTTCAACTCCATGAGCCGAACTAAAGATTCTTAGATTCAAATACATGCGAGAAGTATGCCCATCCATAAATAACACTACAGGTTTTTCTATGCAATGCTTATTTAAATATGGCTCAAAAATTTGAACCTTTATTGAGTATTGAACCTTTGAAGTATAAATTATTTTAGATATTAATTTCTTTTAATAATTATATGTCTGATAGCTTAGTGAAGTTGCATTTTCGCTGCTCCAGAAGTGGGCCCCTGGCCCACTACTGGTTCTGATGAACAGAATACTAAATAAATTATATACAAAGTCTTAGAACCTCAAAAAATACTTAATTAAAATAATTTAAACATAAAAAAAAATTTTGGCATGTGCTCCAGAAGTGGGCCACCATGCTCACTATTGGTACAATTTAAGAAATTAGTATCCAGAAGTTTGCCACCCCTAAAAATCAATATAATTTTCAATTTTTAAGTTTTCAGCTAATCTAACAAATTATTTACAATGTAATCGAGTATATCAACGGCGCTTTAATTCAAAATAAAACATGATATTAAAGAAACAACGCTTTAGATAAAACCTTATCTCTTAATGAAATCCTTAAGAATTTGCCAAAAAGTCTGAGTTTGAAGACATTCCAGAAGATAAACAAATATATCTACAGGAAAATAACAATTATTCCAAACTGTTTATGGAAAGTTAAGTTAACATTTAAGGACTTTAACTAATCAGATTTCTTTCAGTCGTTTTTCTGAAATGGATAGTGAGCTTGTTTTAAAACTTTGAAAGTTAGTGGCCCACTACAGGTACGTGGCCCACTACCAGTGCTTTTACACTAAATTAACATTAGTGTCCTCAAACTTTGAACTCATCTAACTCTACGAAAATTTAAGAAAAAGTATATAATTGATGCCTTTTTCTTTACTACTTTGATCAAAGGAACTAAAAAATGGGATCAAATTTAGGGTGAAAAAAATGGGGTACAGTTTTTAATATGTAGATGACACCAATTTAAAAATTAGTAATTCAAAAAGTTTCAATATTTCAAATTAAAAAAAATAGACATAATTGCCAGTCGAACTTGTTGCATTTCTCTGTGGCAATTTGACGATTAAATAGTATTTGGATGTTCTCTCTCTCTCTTTTTAACAACTGTATAATATAACTATTTTGTCTAAAAATATAAAAGGAAATGTTACTCCGACATGACACAAGAAGAAGGAATTTCTAACCCAGCACAAATCTGCAGAAAAAAAGAATTGCCTGAGGCCAGTCCAAGTACTTTGAAAGTAAATTTGGCCTGAGAGTGTACCTCTATTAAAACATACTACCTTCTTACCCAGCCCCCCCCCCCCCAAAAAAAAAAAAATATATATATATATATATATATATATATTATAATAATCCTGATGTGTCACTGTGTATGTCATGCAAACTTTTTAAAAAAGTGATTATGCTGTGAAGAGTAGTGTTGCCAGTTTAGCAGATTTTTCTGTTCAAAATATCTACCAGCATTTTCAAATAATTGCCTTCGCTTTATTTAATCATTGATTGCCTGTCATTAAATAATGTAAAAAATATTATTATAAAGATGAATTTTTAAAAAATCACCTAAATTGGCAACATTGGTGAGAATGGGAAAAAATTAACTAAATTGGAAGGGAAGGCCCTCACAAAAGTTCTTGCACACTGCCTCACTTTCGCTAAAGACGTGTGCACACCCCTGTCTGTTTATAATCTCATTCTTTTTATGATTTTGAACTCTATTAATGTGCTTTAATATTTCTTTTCAATTAAATAAGGTAGTAAAATTTGATTTATAAAAATGCATATTTTATATAAAGCTGAGATACCCTGGTATTACTTTTTCGTTACTTCATTATTTTGATTTACATTATGTTTGTTATTATTGTTCCTCTACTAAAACATACTACCCCCCCCCCCCCCCCCAAAAAAAAAAAAAAAAAAAAAAAGCAATCCTGATGCATCACCGTGTTTTTGATGCATCACAAACTTTTAACAAAAAGTGATTATGTTGTGAGAAGTAGTGTTGTGCCAGTTTAGCAGATTTTTCTGTTCAAAATATCTACCAGGATTTTCAAATAATTGCCTTCGGTTTATTTAATCATTGATTGCCTGTCATTAAATAATGTAAAAATTATTATTATAAAGATGAATTTTAAAAAAAATCAGCTAAATTGGCAACATTGGTGAGAATGAGAAAAAATTAACTAAATTGGAAGGGAAGGCCCTCGCAAAAGTTCTTGTACACTGCCTCACTTTTGCTAAAGATGTGTGCACACTCCTGTCTGGTTATAATCTCATTCTGTTTATGATTTTGAACTCTATTAATTTACTTTAATATTTATTTTTAATGGAATAAGGTAATAAAATTTGATTTATAAAATGCATATTTTATATAAATCTGAGATATCCTGGTATTACCTTTTTCGTTACTTCATTATTTTGATTTACGTTATATAGAATGTTATAGTTAACAGCCAAGAATTAAACCAAGTTTGTTGGGTTCTACACTGGTGGAAATTGATTTATGAAAACATGTTTTTTTTTAGCAAAAACTTCTTTTATATTCATTAAAAATGAATGAAATTTCATGGATATATATAGTATGTATAGCAAATGAGTCACGAAAATAAAATTTCATACATAATATTAAACATAAACAAAAAGTCCAAAATTTGATTTTCGTAATATGCAAACATGGAAATTGATTTATGAAATATCACATTTCATTGGCTATTCCAAAGTAATGTGACAAATATTTTCATAAAACAAGGTAACGTGACATGCTCAGTAGATATAAAAAGCATTATATATTGGAAGCAACACGTTTCTGTCATACTTTTCACGATGAGTAAACGAAAGATGTTGTGTGAGGAAGAAAGAGCTAAAATCGATGCATATCTAGAATGTGGAAAGTCTGTTCCGAAAATTAGTAAATTAATTAAAAGATCAGTTTGTGAGATATCAGGGGTGCAGAATATGTCCGATCCGGCGATCTAGGATCGGAGGAAATTTTAACCACCTGGGGAAATTTTGCAGAAACATTACAACTGATTTCGATTTTAACAACGAATTCCATAATTCCCTGAGATAAAAAAAAATTCACTACAAATAAAAGGTCCGTATGGTGACTTTCGGAAAATCGATCTCAGAATAATATGTACCATATATCAGGGGTGATTTGGTTCCGAAAATTAAAAAAGTCGGTCATCAATCTGAAAACTCGGACATAAAAATACCTCTAATTTTGTCCAAGAATTACGGAAAAAACGTTAATTTCGTCACAAGATCTCAAATTTTGTAACGCGCAAAAAACCGCAAATTTCGTCAAAAGATGTCAAATAATCGCAAATGTTTCAAAAGTTCAGAAAAGAACCACAATTTTCGTCAAAAGATCAGGAAATAAACGCGAATTTTATGAAAAATTCGCGAAAAAAGCACTAATTTCGTCAAAAGACTGCGAAAAAAAACACAAATTTTGTCAAAAGATTGCGAAACAACCACCAATTTTGTCAAAAGATGGCAAAAAAAAAAAAACGCATTTTTTGTCAAAAGATTGCGAAACAACTGCAATTTTTGTCAAAAGATCGCGAAAAAACCACAAATTTTGTCTAAATATCACGAAACAACCGCAAATTTTGTCAAAAGATCGCTCAACATAAAATTTCGTCAAAAGATCGCGGAACAATCACGAATTTCGTCAAAGGAACGCGAAAAAAAAACACGAAAATTTCGCCAAAAGATTGCGAAATGAACGCAATTTTCTTCAAAAAATCGTGAAATGAAAAAAAAATTCGTCAACAGATCGCGAAACAACCATTATTCCATTATACCATAACCATTTCATTAAAAGATGGCAAAAAAACCCCAAATTTCGTCAAATGATCGCAAAACAACCGCGAATTTCATCAAAAGATGGCAAAACAACCGCGAATTTCGTCAAAAGAGGGCGAAATAACCATGAATTTCGTCAAAAGATCGCGAAAAAACGCGAATTTCGTCAAAGGTCTGCGAAAAAAACATAGTGCTGAGAGTGGATTCCTCCCTCCCTCCCCTTCCCCCACTCTGCTGTAATCTTTCAGAAAATTAGCTGTGAATTTCAGAATTTTTTTTTTTTACTCAGAATCACCACTGCCATATGTACTTGCGCATAAGTTGAGAAATATTGGAAAAATAAATTTTCTATACCTACAGTAATACAGCATTTACCTAAACATACCGTAAAATTTCGGGGAAATTTTCATATGGATTGGGGGAAATGTTGAGAGTAGAAACATTTTCTGCACCCTTGTGAGATATATAACTATAGAAAAGATCCAGCAAATTATGACAAAAAAATTTAACAAAAGAGGTAATCCACGTTTAAGTATGAGAGAGAAAAAGAGGATTCTTCAACTTCCATCGAAAGCCAGTCACAGTTCAAAGCAGATTTGTGCAGATCTATTACTTCTGTATACTTACTATTACTTCCTGTACTTATATTCTTGTTACTTCTAGAAGAGTTAGGCAAATTTTACATTCTTCACGGAGCTTGAGATGGTCGAAAATGAAGTCTTGTCCCAAGTTACTTCTGCGTCACTAGCAGATGCATTTGCAGTATTGCGAGAAGTTCATGGCAATGGGTGAAAATTGGAAGAAAATCATTTTCTCCGACTAAAAAAGATTTAATTTGGATGGTTTTTAAGCATTATTGGAGGGATCTTCGAAAAGAACCAAAATCTACATTCAGCAGAAATTTTGGTGGCGGAAGGTTGATGGTTTGGGCAGCGATTGCTTATGATGGCAAAAGTGAAAATGCATTTTTAAGCGGTCGCCAGAATTCCTTTGATTACAGTTTAGTTTTAGAAAATTCACTTTGGTTTAACAAACAGAATATTGTTCTTTTAGATCATCCACCTATTTGTCCTGATCTGAAACCCATCAAAAACATTTTGGGGCAGCTTGTTCGAATGGTTTATGCAAATGTGATGCAGTACACATCACTTGTAGAATTGAAAGCTTCAATCTGTCAAAACTGGAAATTAATTGATCAGAAATACATTCAAAATCTTGTTTTATCAATGCCATATAGAATAAAAGAAACTCTGATGAATAAAGGCAGCTTTACTAAGTATTAATTTCAATTATATGTGATATTTCATATATCAATTTCCATGTGTTTATGTTACTAAAATCTAATTTTTGACCTTATGTTTTAATTTATTAATATGTATGAAATTTTATTTTTCTAAATTATTTGTTGTACATAGCATGTATAATGTATGAAATTTCATTCATTTTTAATGAATATTTTAAAAGTTTTTGTTAAAAAACCGTGTTTTCATAAATCAATTTCCACCAGTGTATTAGTCCTTTTGTTACATCATAGTCTTTGTTAAGCCAGGCCCATTGTCCCGAATGACATAGTGATTGTTAACAAACCATATGTGACATGCCATAAAATTTTCAATTTGTTTAGTGTTTGTTAAAAATAATATTCACAAAAGTTAAATAGGTATAAGAATTCTATGCATTCTGTCGACCTGTCCGTTTCTCCTAAGTACTCCTGTTGTTATTGGTACTTGTTCTATTTTCTGTTCTTTGCAATATGTTTCAAAATTATCAGATGTGAACGTTGGTTCTTTGTCAGTTATAATTTATGGTGAATTTCTGAAAATGTTCTGTTGTAGTTTTAGTTTGTCAATAACTTATAGCAGCAGTAGTTTTAATGGGGTATAACCAGACAAATTTGGTGAAAGTGTCTATGACGATGACAATGCAATTATAAATTTTATTAGTGGATGGCATTGGTCCAATATGATCTATATGATAGGTCGCAAGGAGGATACTTTGTTTGGGAATCGCTTTTAATAAACCTTCTCCTTTCCCTTGCTTTTTATGACATAGCATGCATTCTACGCATTTGGCAATGACGTTTTCAATTTGCTAACTTAACTGGGGTATATAATAATTTTCTTTTAGAATAATTTTGGTTTTAGCTACCGTATAATGATCTATGTTGTGGATATCATGTATTATTTTTTTCTGCATATTTGTGGGAATCATCAAAAGTTCTCTGTCATTTTCTCATTTGTATAAGATGTCATTTCTAATAAAATATTCTGAACTTTCATTTTTTTTTTATTGTTTGAAAGTATTTGTCTTCTTGTTCTATTTTTATTCTTGCTGTTAACTCATCATGCGATTGGGTTACTATTAGTACAGTATTTTAGCTTAAGGCGTTGACATGTCTCATTTGAGAACCTGATCTGTGTACAACTGTGTAATCAAATTCCTGCAAAAATAGTGCCCATCTGACCACTTTTGGCACAAGATCTTTCTTATCAAGTGTCTTGAAATGCAGAACAGTCTGTTACAACTTTGAATTTTGTTCCCAACAAATAATAAACGTAATTTTAGAGTGATTCAATTACTGCAAGTGTTTCCAATTCATATCTCGACTATTTTGCTTGAGTAGGTGTAGTTTTATGACTCATGTGATGAGTGGGGTGTAAATTTTTGTTGTCATCCTCTCGTAATAGAACACTACCTAAACCTATTCACTTGCATCTGTATGTAACTCTAGTTTAGCATTGCATCTAAATATATGTAATACCGAGATGTTTACTAATTTTTCTTTGAGAGTTTTGAAAGCTTCTTTCTTGATGGGTCCAAATTAAAATATGTGTCCTGCTTTTAACAAATCACTTAAGTGTTTTGCTCTCCTAGCATAGTGAGGAAGGTATTTTTGAAAATATAATGTTAGACCCAAAAAACTATGTAGTTGCTTAAGGTTGTGGGCTGACTTGCCAACTGCTACAAAAAAATCGTAGTTGCTACGATTTGGACCTATAAACTATGATGCTACGAAAATCAGTCTTAAACTACGATTTTTTGCAAAAAACACAAATGCATTTTTACTTTCTAGTTGCGATTTTTATCCCGCGCAGCATATTTTTCAGGAGTGATTCTGGTCCGAAATTTCCAAAATTTCAAAGTATTCATTTCCGAAAGTTTTAAAAAAATTGGCCATTAGTTCGAAAATTTGGACATTAAAAAAATGCTCATGAAAAAAAAAAAAAATCTGAGCTGCAAAACAAACTTCTTAACATAAAACACTCTTTATGTATATTAACCGCGAGTGAAACGTGTTTCTGTAAATATTTATAACAGGAATTTCCTTCCTTAGAAACAAGGGTGTCATTTTAAGAATTTCTGGAGGGGGGGGGCTCTTTGAGGGGCAAGGTTTGAAATAGTGTGCAAAATTGCACGATTTGCGATAAACTATCGCGAATTTCGACAAATGACCGAGTAAAAAGAAATCCATTTCGTCAATTGACCGCAGAAGAAAATAAATTCCTCCAAAGGATCGTGGTAAAAACGTGAATTTTGTCAAAATATCGCAGAAACAAAACAAGAATTTCGTCAAAAGATCAGTAAGAAAATGCAAATTTCATCGAAAGATCAGTAAGAAAACGCAAATTTCACCGAAAGATCGCAGAAAGAAAACACTAATTTCGTCAAAGGATTGTGGTAAAAAAAATGAGAATTTCGTTAAAAGTTCATGGTAAAAAGGGCGGATTTCATCAAAGAATCGTGATAGAAAAATGTGAATTACGATTAGGCAAAAAAATTGTGAATATCCTGAAATGATCGTGGGAAAAAAATCGCGAATTTCGTCAAAATTTACTGCACTGGGCTAAAAAATTGGAACCAGGCTCCTTTTACAAATGTAAAAAAAATGCTGTGAAATGAAAAGAAACTCTAAAAATTGTATAAAAATTTTCAGAGGAAAAAATTTACTATATTGAGTTGAAAGACTGAAACCTTATTCCTTTTACGAATGTCAAAAGATGGCTGCGAAACACGAAAAACCAACCAACCAACCAACCTTCAGATTAATTTTAATTTTGTGTGCTACGATTTCTCATTTTCAAAGGTTGGCAGGTCTGGTTGTGGGCTTCAGGAAATTTATTTACTGCCAATGTTTTAGCTTGTAGTGCCATTTTCTATGACATAGCCTAAAAATTCGATTCTTCTTTTGAGGATTTGGCATTTTTTAAAGGTAAACTCAAGTCCGTAGTCTGCTGCAACTTCTAGAATGCGTTTCAGCTTTAAGATAGCCTCTTCATCAGTCTGCGCAAGTATGATGATGTCATCCATGTAAACTAATATGACTTTCTCTTAAATAAGTTGTTTAGAAACAACTTGACTTGAATGTACCTCTGGAACTGTTGTGGACCTACCGATAATCCAAATGGAAGTTTTTTACTGGTACTATGAGTTATGCTTAGTAAATGAAGTGTATTTTTTACTCTCTTCGCTATATCAGTGTGATAAAAAACATTTTTCAAATCTAAGCTAGGGAAAACTTTTGCTTCCTCAATGTTGTTTAAAGCATCTTCTATTATTGGTAAGGTAAAATTATGTTTAATTATTTTTTTGTTGAGAGGTCTGTAGTCTATCCAAAGTTGCCAAGAATTGTTTTTCTTTTTTGCTATCACTATAGGAGATGCGTAATTAGAGTTTCTTTCTGTTATAATTCCTGCATTCAGCCACTCCTGTGTCTGGTTGTTTACGAATTCTTGTTCAGGGAACGCTAACCTTCATGGTATTTCAGCAATTGGGATGTCATTAGTTATGAGGTTGACTTTTAAATTTGTTTCTTAATCTTATTTGGTGTATAGATAGTGATGAGATCCATTACATCTGTTTTAAGCATTGTCTGTAATATGATTAATATTGATTTTCTGTAAATTAATTAAGTTGGCTGTTTCAGCTAAATAAATGTCAGTAATTTTCACTGGATTTAATTATCTAGTTATGAATTTTTCATTCTCCAATAAACAGTCATTTTAATAACAAGTGGCATGTTTACTTTTTTAGCAAAGTTGAAAGCTGCTATGTTGTGGCTAAGTTGTTTCTTTCTCACGAAATCTGCATGCAAAGCAGCTTTTTCAGTCGTGGGAGCGTTCTGCCTCTCAGACTGCAATGTTGAGTAAATTTTGAATGCAGTGAGGCTGACATGGGTGATTTTTTTACTTACGGTTTCCTGTAGGAAAGCTGTGACATAATTTACTCTTAACTTCTTTTATTTTTATTTTTCCCATAATCTGCAAGCCTTTTACCGAAATATTTTAACTGTTTCAAAAATTTATTCCACAATATAATATCATGATTTAAATTTTTTGCTATATACAAGTCAATGTTTACAACATAGTGACCCACTTCTGTGTTAACTGTTATGAATCCTATCGGTGTTACTTGGTTTCCGTTGATACCTGACAAAGTTAAATCGTTTTCATGCAACTTTGGACATCCTAGGGCAATATAAAAATTGTTGCTCCCGATATTAACATCACTTCTGGTGTCCTACAGCTCTTCAACATTTTTTTTCTAAAATCATCACGCTTTTTATTATTTTTATCTGAAGAATTTGAATTATTGCTTAAGGTAGCATTTGCGTTCTTAGGGGCAGTACATTGGTCTGATTTGTGGCCAGGAATTTTACATCTAAAACAAATAGGTCCTTCATTTTTACAAGAGCAGTTTATGGATTTATGTGAGCACCGATGTTAGAATTGCTCCTCTGGGTTATTGTGTAATCTTTTTCATATGGCACATGACCCACATCATTTCGATGGAATGTTCTATTATTTTCAGTGCCCTGGGTTGGACGCTTTCTAAATTCAGGATTTGGGTGCTTAATTTCAGTTTTCCTAAAATTGTTTCTTGCTGACCCAAAATCTTCTAACCTAATTATTGAATCCTCAACTTTCATTATTTTTGGCAATTCGTCGCAAAAATGTTCTTGTAGTTTGTAAGGTAATTTTTTTCTAATCTGGTCTATTACTATTGAATCTTTAAATTCAGAGAATGTCCAAATTTGCAATCCTTCCAACCACACATCCAAAAATATATTAATTTCAAATGCGTAATCATGCCACGAGGATGAAGTTTCTTTACGATGGTTATTAAATTTCTGTCTGAATTGTTCAGGTTACAATCTGACCCGTTTAAGTAGTATTTCTTTACAAAATCATAGTCTGAAGCATTTGAATCTGGTTCCCCACAAATGAATTGAGCAATCTCTAGAGGTAATAGGCAGTGGTGGGATTCAGCCGTTGTTAATTTGTGTTGAGTTCAGTGAACCAGTTGTTAAAATGATACTACAAATACGAAAATTGCATTTACATTAATTAAACTCTTTTTTTAATGTTTAACTGTACAACAGCGTTTTCTAACTATAAGACTGAAAATTTCTGATTTGTTACATTTAATAAAATGTGTCATTTGTAAAAAATGTTTCTTTCTCTCCATCACTCCTGTAAGAAGCAAATTTAACTGAAATATATATATATATGAAATTTTGAAGCTTTGAAGAATTTTGGGATACAAATAAACCGCCTATGCTAACCCTAGTCATATGATATGCTTATTGAACAGAACAAATGACTACTTATATTCGAATAAAAGATACTTTGCTTTGGCTGCTTCTTTTGAAAATATGCAGAAGGTTCCCTATTATCGCTAATCAATAGCTAATGACTAAATTATTAGATTTAGTGATGTACTTCCAACTGCCTTTTTTTTTTTTAAATACTGTTCTTCATATCCTATAAGTAACTTAAATCAAGGTAGTTATTTTCGTAAATGTAACAAATGTTAAAATTTTATAAGATCCTTGTATTCTAAAAGTTCTAAATTTAACGTTTTAGGAATTAGCTCTTGGTCAGTGATAAGGAAGGACACTTTATACACATTTTATAACTGATATTGCCTTGATGGCTGTATAGTTTAAATGAAATTGCTTGTCTTTTAAAAGCACTGAGAAGAAGACGTTTAAGTATAAAGAATGAAAACAAATGAAAAACAAATCATTAAAATGTTTGAAATACTTCTGAGGAAAAAAGCACATACAAAAGAAAGACGATGGGGATTTTATTGCTTCACAAATGTGAAAAGATTTGTTAAAGATCATAAATGTTTTAGTGAGATTGGGAGCAAGTTTTTAAAAACAATGTAATGAAATAAAAAAATGATAGGCTACTGAATTCTGAACATTTGAATGGAAATTGTAGTCAATTTGAAAATAGGAATAAACTACAGTTTTTTCTGCCTCACATTACCGGAATACTGGAGAAGTAATATTTCCATGGAAAGCGGCTGAAGAACTACACTCTTGGACAAAATTAGAAACTTAGAAAATTTTCAATTTGTTTAAATCATAATATAAATTATTGAGTTTAAGAAATGAACATAATTTGAATCCTGGTGCTAAGTATTAATGCACACATTCAAAAATGAGCTGGACTGCCATTTTTCTGCATTACTTTGAATATGTAGCTCGGCATAGATTGAACAAGTTTTTCCAACTGCTCCATTCTGAAAGTATAGCCATTTGTAAATCATTTGTGTTTCATATTGACGTCCATCATGTTAGGCTATTCGAACTATTGCTCCCCAACAATTTTCAATGGAGTTTAGATCAGGGCTGCAGGCAGGAAATTCCATGACATTCACATGCGATGCCAGTGCTCAAACCACTCTTTTGTCCTTTGCAGAGTATATTGCTGCATTATCTTGTTGAAAAACCCAGTTTACTCTAGCAATCAACGGTGCCTAAGGCAATAGATTATCTTCCAGCATTATTAGTCTTCTGCTTTTTGTTTTCCATTAAGGAAAGCCAGAGCAGTTTTACCATTCTGAGGAAAACCAGTCCACACCATCACAGATCTTCCATCAAAGTTTCGACTAAAGATATGCAATTCTAAAATAGGCCATTCATGCCTAATATCGTGTCAGTAGTATCTTAAGCTGTCTGGACTGTCTAAATTAAACTTTTTTTCGTCTGACCAGATGACTGTGCCTGTCAGACCATTCCATTGTCCATGGCATGTGCTGCTGTGCAAAGTGCAGTCTGGCTTTCATGTGATCAGGCTCAAGTTTTGGCTTAACTTTCATTTTCTTCCATTTCATGTTCGAAGCTCGTTAAAAAATTCGTCTAACAGTTCGAGAGCTTACATTTAGCTGTAAATCATTTACAATTTGGCTAGAAGAAGCTCCGGTACTAGTTGTTCATAAGATAGATCTTCAGTTTCTTTCTGTTATGTATGGTCGTTGACCACTGCGTTTTTTCTTTCCATAACCTGGCGGATTCTTTAAAACGTTTTTTACTACTCTTTGTGAACATTTAACTAACAAAGCAATTTGGCGTTGGGTTTTTCCTGAAGCTCCGAAGGCCAGAATTTTATCAACTTGTATCTCTGTTAGAACTTATCCTTGAGGCTTGTTGATTTTCACTGCTCTAAGAATAACATACAACAACATGACAAGATAAACAAGATGCATTAAAAGAGACTCAGAATTTTTCTAAAAGTAATTCAAAGGCAGAAGATAAAATTTTTTAATCATTGAGAAAAATGAAAATATGGATAAATATTGTTTGCATTAATACCAATGTGAAAAATAACTTACTGAATTAGTTTCTTATCATAAAATGCATTTATTCAGATCAAAAATACCAGAATATGGAAATTTATAACATTGAATTTATATTTTTGCCAGGTCTCACACAATGTCATTTTTTAAGTTATTTATTTTCTTATTTAAATTATCAACTCCATTTTATTTATAAGTTATATTAAATTTAGATGTATTTTTATAAATATTCATCTTTATTTTATTAATGTAAAACTAAGCTTATTTATATTATGGTTTAAACAAATTGAAAATTTTCTGAGTTTATAAATTTGCTCAGGAGTGTATTATTTATATTTAATGACACTATTAATTAATATTAATGATTATCGAGAGTTTTTTACTATATTTTAAATATTTTTCTAAAGTTATGGAGTTTTTTAAAGTATTCAAAAGGCTAAAAATATTGTCATAACAAGTGCTGCAAGTTCAGCCGAAATGGAAAAAGGGTTTTCAAAGATAAACATAATATGGTCAGAAAAGAGAAGTCAACTGACTAACTACAGTAAACTCTCTGTAAGACGGACTCTGTGTAAGATGGAAATCTGTCTAACTCAGAAAGATTTTCAAGTCCCTGCGAATCCATAGACATAGAGTAAAATTTGTCTGAGGTGGAATATTGTCTACTGCGGAAAATTTTCTTGGTCCCGATCGATTCCACCTTAGAGAGAGTTTACTGTATTTCTAATGTATAAAATATAATGACGATTAGCCTAAATGATTTAAAAACTTCTAAAAGAATGGGTTCCTACCTCTATAGTGAATGTATGTTAAGAAAGAAGCACAGATCCGATAATGTTCGAGTAAAGACAAAGAAAATTGAAAGTGAGGACTCTTATGAAGAAGCTATATGCAAATAACTCAAATAATACAAAAGTTATTTAATATTTTAAAACTCTTTTCTATACTATAATCTAGTTTTTCTACACCCTTTATTATTTTATTTAAGTATTAAATGAATGATCATGGACATGGGTTAATTCTTAAGTTTAAATTTCTGCTATTTTTGTGTTATCTTTATTGTTTTTTTTTTTTTTTTTTTTGAGAATTATGAAAATAGATGCTCAAAGTTTTCTGAATCAAAAAGATTTTTCAATTCTGACGCGTCTTTGAAGAGATATACGCTTTTATTGATGTAGTTCCTGATAGAAATTTCAATCAGGATTTCATGATTGCCAAATATTTATTAAATAAATTATGTACTTTTATGGGGAAACATGTTTCAGGATTTATTTTTTAACTATGTCAAGAGATCAAAGTTTTTTAACAATGTTCTTATAATATTGGAAAGTGTTTCCTAATCTATGTGTGATGCTTCATTTTCCTTTCGTGTGTATGCATCAGAAGTCATTTGGCAGCGAACCGGTTGTTAAATTACTTGAATTCCACCACTGGTAATAGGCCTAATAAATGAGAAACCCACTCATTTTTATCTAAACCGATCCTACTAATTTGCCTCTCAAAAAGATTTAAGTACACGCCTATGTCGTCATGTATTTTGAGTTTTGACATGATTTTTAACAAGTTACTTTTATTTGTCAAAAGATGGGTAATTTTTAATAAGTAATACCTCTGTAATTCCAATTTTCTTATCTCAAAATCATGCATGGCTTGATCATTTGTGAGTTCTCTATCACATGTTTCTTTTTCTCCTCTGTCAGAAGTTATTTTGCTTAATAGATTTTTTGCGAAACCACTCATCTGCTTTCACTACTATATCTGCTAATTTCGCATTCTTAGGGTTCATATCCTTATTCATTGGTTAGAGTTATTAAGTCGACTTTCTTTGCTCGGCTCAAATAAGCCATGTTTCTTTTTGCTTTCTTTTATTTATTATATAAATATATTTCAAAAGCAACAAAATTACAATAAAATACATAAGTCTCACTTACTTGGAACACGTAATTCGATCAATCAATTATATATATATATATATATTTTTTTTTTCACCGAGGAAATACGAGTTCCTTTTTTATAACATATGCTAAGTGTGACAATTTGCATATTTTGACGCATTTCCTAAAACTATAGCCTGTGAAAAAAAAAAAAAAAAAAGCACACAGACTTTTTGATCATCGAATGCAGAAAAAAAAGCACCTCTGTATTTTATAACACATTAAAAAACTTCACTTAATATTGAGCATACCAAAAAATTAAATCACCATATGCTCTTGCTGATAAGCATTTCTTAAAAAAAAAAAAATCACTGAAAGACACACTTTTTGTTTCGAAGCACACTTTCACTGGACAAAAATTCTTCTTTCCTTCAGAATATGGGTCAACAGAGGGTTTTCATCCGTCAAGACATCACTACCTCAAATTCTCCAATATCAGTCCTGTAAAAACAGTTCTTTCCGAACAATCAAAACATCACCATTTTCTGTGCGATAGCATCACAACAATATCGGCAAATCTCACCATGCTCAATCATTCGCAATCCCATTTATAAGTTCGTAAATAATCCCAGGCTTAGCCCCAAGTTGTGGGGATCATTTCATATCCGGAGCAAACAAATAAGATATAATTAAAAGAAATTTGGTATCTAGGAGTATAATATAATAAATAATAGTACAGTCTGCTTTTTAGTTTAATTCACATAGAATTTTAATGAAGTCTTGATTAATATAAGAGATAAACTATTTACAATGATGTTATATATTTAAGTAAAGTAAATATGAAAGAACCGGCCGCGTGCCTAATTCTAACATAGTAATAACATTAAAATGAACATGACCCATCTTGGCCAGTGTAAATTCTCAGAAGACATCTCTTCCTGCAATCCGTCCAATCACATTGAAATCTAAATTGCCTCTGCTCTCGTTCTCACAGTAAAAGTCATCAATAATTTAATTTTCGGATGTTGGGGTCTCATTTCATGTGCCTCAATTAAAAATGTGCCTTGCATGCAGTCCAGAGTTCAGGAACTCTTGTTACCACAATACATACTGTGAAAATAGTTGGAAGAAGAGAGGGAGTTTAATCACATTTTATTTGAAATTCTTACATTTCTTTCAAAGATATAAAAAAAAAAAATTTCATTAATCTTTTTATAATTTAGGATTCATGTCAATAGTTGTTAACAAACCTATGTGTAGTTAACATTAATGTGGTTGAATATTATAATAGCATAAAAAGCATGGGATAAAAACACATTAAAAAGCATAAACAAAATTATTAGCCTTTTAAAGATTAAATATTTGCCACAAAAATTCACCCCCTAGTTACAAAAATGCAGTTAATTTCGCTCCAAAACACGACAGGTGAAATCAGTTTGATTTAGTTCCTGATCATAAGAATATTCTCAGTTTTAGTTAATATTGCATTTAAATGAGAATTTCACAAAATTTGCCATTTACCACCAACTTGATTTGTTTATGGAAAATTATTTTTAGTATTAAATTTGATTCCATTCTGCGAAATATTTTTTATAGGTGTTTATGCATACAAAGCTAGTTCATGCAACCATTCATTGTTATTTCATGATCTTGAATAATGACATGTATTATGATGCCATGCACTTAATTAGCAGGAACACTCAAACTACCTTGCTTTTTAAAACAAAAGACATTCTTTTTTAAATTGTTTAAATCATTGAAACACTGTACATTTTGGTAAAATATCTTCATCATATGTTTGTTGCAACATTCTGTGTGCTACTGTAGTGTATTTCCTAAGCAAACGATTTTTGATCTAATTGAAAAGTGTTATTTCTTTGCTATATATTATTTGTATTTTTAAAAATAGACTCATTCTTAAAAATCTTTTTAAACTAATTTATGTTCATTCAAAATAACTTTTAAAATTTTTTTATTGCAAGTGTATGTACAAATTTAAAACACTTCAGTTAAATCTGGGATTTTGTATGTTCAATCAATATTTAAATTATAATGATTTAAATCATAACTAATAAAATTAATTTTCTGTTTCTTTAAAAATTTATTTAATGATGTTAGTTAGTCTTAATTGAAATTCATTTTAAATTTAACAGCTGCAGCAAATCCTTCTGAATATACTATGCCATTATCTAAGGAGATACCTGGTGATAGTTCTGGTCGAGGATTGGTTCGGTCACATTCCTCTCCAAACATAGCTCAAATGATGAATGAAGAAGAATGTGCTCAGCAAAAGATTCCATCTGTTGATCGCAGTTTAAAACCCAGGTAGGAATGAAAAAAAAAAAAAATAATAATAATAATTGAAAATTATTCAGGCTCCTATTTTAAAATTCCTCATTTTCATTATCTGTTTAAAATTAGCTTTGATTAATAAGTATGATAGAAATTAAGATTTTGCCATAATGAAATAAATTATTACATGGAATAATAATTCTAAGTGAAAAAATGCCTGCATTTTTATGGGTTTGAAAGTTTATTTGTTCACTTAATATTGGATTTTTGGCATAATTTTTCGCTGCTTCTAAATGAATATTCTTTTGCACTTGAATTGCTAAAGACTTCACTAGTCTTTGCTTAAACTCGTTTTCTTTTTCTTAAATTTTTTTTTATGATTTTACTGCTAAGAGTTCATAATGACCATAGTTCTGCAAGCTCAACCTAACATGGGTTGAAAGGTTGACAAGTTGCCAAAAATATAGAGTTTTGCAGAATAAAAGGTAGGTTATTCAACACTCAGAATATTTTACTGTATATTAAATAAGTAAATCACAAACTGAAGAAATGACTTATTTAAAAAAAATAAAAAAAAATCTCTTGATGCTAGGCTGCTTTCAAATATTAAAATATCACGTATAATGTTTACACGTATATATTTGGTTCAAAATTTGGTTGGACAAAAATATTGTCAAATATCTTACTAATTTGAACATTTTTCTCAATGAATGAATATACAGCAAGATTTTATTAATATGTCTCCTCCGCTTAAAACATATTTCAGGTTAATGAGGACAATTTTGTTTTGTGCATCATTTTCTATTTACACTTACTAGGGGACCTTCTTCAAATGTGCCTTAGACTTTGAGAAATTGGGTGTCAAAGCTCAGTATAAGTTTCAAATTCCTATTAATTTGCTCTTGTCAATGTGGACTTATTGCCGTTGAGGTAGAATACTTGCATGTTGGTCAGCAGGCCAGAGTTTGATGCTTGCTTCCTATCCCTCCCACCTATAAAATTTGCGCTACCCATAATTTGCACCCTCAGCTCACAAAGTTAAAAGTCCTGAAACCTCTAATTGTAACAGTAACAATAATTAATCCTGTGACTTTCATACATCCGAAATCGTCCTCCACCTCCTCTTCCCTCTGCCTTTTTCCTACCACATAAAATTTAGTTTTTAAAAT
Source organism: Maratus speciosus (assembly GCA_963932465.1). Taxonomy (NCBI): domain Eukaryota; kingdom Metazoa; phylum Arthropoda; class Arachnida; order Araneae; family Salticidae; genus Maratus; species Maratus speciosus. The sequence continues at coordinate 316,115,952 of OZ010788.1, read as the reverse complement.
TTCTAGTCTTTTTACTTTCTTCTATCTTTACAAGAAGAAAGTATTGAATTCATGAAAATTTTTGAATTCCGGTTTTTGATGGATTTACATGTTTTAAGGGTCAGATATTCCAAAAAACATGTTTTTACAAAATGTCTGTCTGTGAGTCTGTCTGTCTGTGTGTATGTGACACATATTTTGTGGGCGCTCTATCTCAAGTACTAATGCACGGAATTTAATAAAAATTCATATTCAATGAGTCCCTAATACAAATTGATGCTGATTAGTTTTTGGTGTAAATCGCTCAACAGGTGGTGCTGCTATGCTGCATTTTTCTCGATTTTTGCAATAGTTCTATCTCAAGACCTAATGCACGGATATTGATTAAGCTTCAGATTTAGTTAGTCCTTGATATGAATTGATGCTGATTACGTTTTTTTGTAAATCGCCCAACAGGTAGCGCTGTTATGATGAATTTTGCAGGATTTACACGATTTCCCCGATAGCTCTATCTTAAGAATTAACGCACGGATTTTCATCAAACTTCATATTCAGTTAGTCCTTGATATGACTTGCTACTCATTATGCGTTGGTGTAAATCGCCCAACAGGTGGCGCTTCTGTGCTGCCTTTTTCACGATTGCCTCAATAGCTCTATCTATAGAACTAATGGACGAATTTTCATCTAACTTCAGGTTTAGTTATATGTTGACACAAGTTGTTGTTAATTAGGTTTTGGTGTTAATCACCCAATAGGTGGCGCTGCTATGCAGGAATTTTCACGATTTTCGCAATAGCTCTATCTCAAAAACTAATGCATGGATTTTTTCCAAACTTCAGATTCAGTCAGACGTTGACATAAATTGTTGCTGATTAGGATTTGGTGTAAATCACCCAATAGGTGGCGATGCTAGCTGCTGGATTTAGACGATTTAGATTTTGCTGGATTTAGACGATTTCAGCAATAGTCATATCTCAAGAACTAATGCACGGAATTTCATATCTTTAGAATCCTCATGAGATGCATAGATTGCCATTTAATTCTGGCAGGGTGATAGCAAATTTTGAAATATTAACATGTATGAGATAGAAGAAAGTTTTGGGATTGGTACATCCAACTAGTTTTTTTCTGTTTCAGTTGTAAATCTTAAGTAATGGTAAACAACTAAATAATGGTCTAATCAACCTTTAAAAAAAAAAAAAAAAACTGCTTTGTTCATTTTTTATCCCCACTTCCCCAACTTACAAAGTTTAAAATTTTTAACACTTTTTAATTAAAAAAAAATTCTGTTTAGTTTCTTTAATGCAACAACAAATAATCTAAATCCTTCCTTTTTCCCTTTTTTTTCCACTTTTCCCTTCTCCTTCTCCTGTAAAAAATTTACAAAGTTAAAAAACATTAAGGCTCTTAAATATTTTCTTTCTGCCCTAGTTCTAACCCTATAGCAATGATAAATATCTTCTAATCACCCTCCTCCTCCCCCCCCCAAATATATATATATATATATATAAACTAGAGAACAGGAATTCTGCTTTTTCTGAATTTAGTGTCGCCCCCGGCATTTCCATTACTTCATTTTTTTCTGATGGACTGATGTCTTCTATTATTATGAAACAGCCATTATAAATGAAGCGTTAGGTGAAGATGAAAGAGCAGCCGTAAAAAGTCTGAACTCTGATTTTCTGGTCAGAATGGGGGGAAAAAGTGGCCATAATTTTTTTCTGTTATAAAAAATTATGGCCATTCCCCCTCCACCCCCCATTCTGACCAGAAAATCAGAGTTCTAGCTTTTTACGGCTGCTCTTTCATCTTCACCTAACACTTCATTTATAATGGCTGTTTCATAATAATAGAAGTCTCCAGTCCATCAGAAGAAAGTAACTCGTTTAAGCAGGACTCTACTGCAATACAAAACATATTTCAATTTTAAGACTTAAAGCATTTTATGTAAAATGACGTCATTCGCATCTGCTTATGAATTCCACATTTATGGTCTAACATTTACGATCTTAAACATCTACAGTAAAGCATGCATAGCACATCAGTATCACGAAATAATGCACAAATGCAGCAAAAAGATGCCGTCATTCAAGAAAATCGACTAAAAAAAACGGCTATCTAATGATTCACAGATACTTAAAATTAAATATAGTTTATAATAGCTCCATTGTTTTAACAGAAATCATTCGTTTATATTTTTTTCAAAATAGCACATATTTTAATTACATTTTACTTTTGGTTGTTATGAGAAAATGGCAACAAAAATATATAATTACTATTTTACAACTATTTTTCCTTTACTTTCTACAGAAATGGAGTACTTCCATTGCCAATATTAAGCAAATGGCTCCAAAAACTACAAAAAAATTAATATTTCAAAAATAGATGGAGGTGCAGTTTTCAAACAAATTGCATTTAAAAGTACTTTTTTTTTTCCAATACGACAGTATAAAAATTGAAAATGTGCGATGCTTAGAAGTTTAAAAAATTGCTATAGAGTATTTAATCGTACTGCTTTGTTTTACGGCTGGCTTCTGTAAGGTAACGTTATTTTTTGGAATACACAAAATAAGCTGGGAGAAAGAAATAGCATACCGTACCAGCAGCAAATACTTTGCTTCTCCACTACATTTTGAAGTGACGATATAATTAAATAATCATCTTAATTCTCCTTTCCAAAATTTTAGATTTACCCTCCTCCTTTCTTTTCCCTCCTACACACCAAGTTTACAGTCTTTAAATTTCCTTTTTACTCCCTTCTATCTCTACAAGAAGAAAGTATTGCTTTGCGAAAATTTTCAACTTTCGGTTTTCAAGGGATTGATATGATTCAGGGGTTAGACATCAAATCCCGAAAAACATAGTTTTACACAATGTCTGCCTGTGATTCTGTCTGATTATATGTGACACAAATTTTGTGGGTGCTCTGTCTCAAGAACAAATGCACAGAATTTAATAAAAATTTATATTCAGTTAGACCCTGATATAAATTAGTGCTGATTAGTTTTTGATGTAAATCGCCCAATAGGTGGCGCTGCTATGCTGCATTTTTCCCGATTATTGCGATAGCACTATCTCAAGAACAAATGTGCAGATTTTCATGAAACCTCAGATACCATTAGTCCTTGATATGAATTGGTGCTGATTACATTTTGGTGGAAATTGTCCAACAGGTGGTGCTGCTGTGTTGCAATTTTTACGATATCTTCAATAACTCTATCTCAAGAACTAATGCACGCATTTTCACCTAACTTCAGATTCAGTTAGAAGTTGACACAAGTTGATGCTGATTATTTTTTGGTGTAAATCGCCCAACAGGTGGCGCTGCTATGCTGCGTTTTTCATGATTTTTGCTATTGCTCTATCTCAAGAACTAATACATAGATTTTCATCTAACTTCAGATTCAGTTAGTCCCTGATATAAGTTGATGCTGATTAGTTTTTGGTGTGAATCGACCAATAGGTGACGCTGCTATACTGAATTTTTCATGAGTTTCGCAATACCTCTATCTCAAAAACTAATGCACGGATTTTCATCAAACTTCAGATTCGGTTAGACGTTGACATAAGTTGTTGCCGATTTAGGTTTTGGTGTAAATAACTCAACAGGTGACGCTGTTATGCTGCATTTTGCAAGATTTACATGATTTTAGCAATAGTCATATCTCAAGAATTAATGCACAGAATTTCATATTTTTAGAATCCTCATGATGGGCATAGATAATCATTTTATTTTGGCACTCTGATAGCAAATTTTGAAGTATTAACATGTAAAAGATAGAAAAAAGTTTTGAGATTGGCATATCCAACTATTTTTTTTCTTTTGCTACTTGTTATTTTAAAATTTTCTAAATTTCTACTGTCACACACTGAAATTCCCCACCCCCCTTTCTGGCCATTTGAATGTTTAAAACTTGTATTTACAAAAATGAACCCTTTATTAAAAAATGCTTATTATAATTTATTAGTTTATTTAATTTGTAGGTCCTTAAATTTTTTTGGGTTTGGTCCTTGAAAGTCCTTAATTTTTATTTAAAGAAATGTGTACGAACCCTGGAAAAGATTTCTGTCAAACCCCTAAGATTATTTTTTTAAGCATATATTGAAATAAAACATAATCAAGTGTTTCCAGTCGAATGTTTATTTATGTTTTTCTGGAAAAATTTTGTGAGTAAAATATATGGGGTGTGTCCCCCCCCCCTCTTTTTTTTTTTTTTTTTTTTTTTTTTTTAAGCCAACTGAACATTTTGAGTAAAACAGTGGATGTGGAAGGCTGTGCTTGTTTACCAGTATTATACAAATTGGTATGGTTTTTTTACTTTGGGATCCTGATTCACAACCATCGTTTATCCAGAATGCTTATAGGACACGGGAAAAATGCATTTTCTACAATCAACATTTTCTTGCATTCTAAAAAGCAGTTTGACAAGGCTTTATTCCTTCAACATTAGAATGCCGCTTCACTTTTTCAATTTCTCATGTCATCATAAGTGGTTGTATAAAATGCTTTAGCAACACAATAATATTCTGTAACAATATCAATATATTATGCCTAATTCATTGGTTGAAATATATTTGAGTCTTTTGATAATAGCATCTTCAGAATTTTAAAAACATGTTTGACTTCAGTGTGGCTGTTTCAATCAATCTTCGTTTTTTCTGTAAACTACCATATATTATCCCTTTTTATATATGGAGTGCCCTATGTCATCTTTTTCAAGGTTAAGAAATGAAACTAAGTATTTTTACCTACAAAAAATGCTTGTCACACTTATAATGTTATGTGGAAAAAAATGTTAAATAGTTCGACAGTAAACCAATTTGGTATTTTACAACAGCCGAAATATGTAACAAAAAATCATAACTGTTATCTCTATCACATAGAGAAATTGGATAGAAGAGGTTTAAAATAGACACATAAAGATTAATCTGAATTAAAATACCGTATGGCTTATTTAGAAATAAGTAATGAATGAATTCTTGAATGTTTAAAAAACTACTGAGCGAGGTTCAGTCTACCAGGTATGCAATTAATCGGGAGGCACATGTATATCGTATAATATATATCATAAAAATATTCAAAATGAAACATTCATATGGAAAATTTTTGTATATATAGCATAACTTCTTACCTACTACTTTTCTATAAAAGAAGCTAAAAATTAACTTTTATTCATTCTGACATTATTATAAAAATGCAGTTAACAATTTCTTAAAAAATATTTTTTATATCCATCATAAGTTTTATGTGGGATCAGCAGACAATTTTTGCATTTTCAGATGTTTTTATTATTTTTAGGGTTCCATACTTAAAAAGTAAAATCGGAACCATTATAAGATCACTTCTGTGTCTGTCTGTCACAACCATTTTACTCGTAAACTATGGAACATGGAAAGTTCAAATTGGGGGAAGTAATAAAGACTATTGACCCACATATTTCCAGATTATTAAACCTTCACAAATATATTTAGGGAAAATGTAGAAGAGTTAATAAGGTTACTTGAAGAAAAAAAATATTTTCTTTGTATATTGTGTGGGGTATTGTGTGAAAGCATTCATAACGCTGAACTCAAAATTACATTTATTTTAATTTTAGGTATTATATTTTCAGAGATATCGTCAAAAATATAGCCAAAAATATGTCCCCCCCCCCCCCCCATCTATTTCCGAATCTATTGAATCTAAAATTATGAAAAAAATTAGGGATAGTAGGTGTTAACTTAAACTAGAGTCCTGCACGGGTCGGGTTCTACATGACCCGAACCTGTAAATTCCATTTTAAGTCAAACCGCAACCCGACCCGAACCTGCAAAAAAAAATTTAGGCAACCCGCAACCCGAGGTATATTAAGAGACTACTTCAGTCAAATGAAACGACCCGTTCGCCAATGCTAATCCTATGGAAGAAATTTATAAAGATATCTCAGTCGCATTTCAATATTTTTAAATGATTTCTTTTGCATTGAATAGTTGAGATCGATCTGTACAAAGGCCATTGTTTACTTTTTCGATTTTGTTTACAGGTATTTCTTATGAGGACATTTTCATTTTCGGAACCAGTTTCGAAAGTAAAAGCATCCTCATAAAAAATATCTGCAATCAAAATCGAAAAGGTAAAAACGGCCTGCATACAGATCGATCTCAACTATTCAATGCAAAAGAAATCATTTAAAAATATTGAAATGCGACCAAGATATCTTTATAAATTTCTCCCATAGGATTAGCATTAGCGAATGCACCTTTTCATTTGACTGAAGTAGCCTCTTAACCCGAACCCACACAACCCGAACCTGCAAATTCCATTTTAAGTCAAACCGCAACCCGACCAGAACCCGCAATGTAAGGAAGGCAAATCATGTTTTAATACCATTATGAAAAAATAATTCACAACTGTGTCTCTAATAGAGGTCTGCATCGGTCTGGGCTGTGGTGGGGCAGCAAAATTTCAAACTGGTCAGGCCGCTTTATTAGGACAGTTTTTTCGGACTGATAAACAAAATAAATGGGTCGGGTGGCAAAAAAATTGAACGGTCCTGTCACGCCGGGCCAATAACTACAATTAAGCGGGTCTACTGGCATGATATAAATATTTAGACGAAGCCGATAAAATCATAAATGGGCCATGCCGGGCTAGGGCCGAACTTTTAAGTTTTACACGGGACGGGATGGGGCAGGGCGGGCCGCTCTCGGACCTGGAAATTCCGGCCCTGTGCAGACTTCTAATTCTCTAATATCATTTTTATGTTTTACATAGAAGAATGAACAAATCTATATGCTTTAATATTCAACTATAGTAAAATCTCTGACCCGACCTGATGCAGGACTCTAAATGGTATAAAACTAAAAATCTAATCTTTAAATATGCTTTCAAATTAGTTGCAGTTTCAAAAGTCCCACTTATAACGATACACCTTGTTTTACACAAGTGGCCATCTGCCTTTAGTTTATCGGCAGTTATTATTTCAAAAATTTTCCCGTCTAACATAGTACATTGCATATGACCACAATTAAATTATTCACTTGATACATTAGACAGGAAGTATCATTTAGCGTTTCGCTGCATATTGTATTTTTTAAATGTGGTAAAAATATAATGCAGTTTGTTATTTCAAAGACTCGTGAAAGTATGCATACCTGCTAACGGCTACAAAAAAATCGTAGTTGCTACAATTTGGACCTATAAACTACGATGCCACGAAAATCGGTTGTATAACTACGATTTTTTGCAAAATATACACAAACGTATTTTTTGTTTCTAGTTGCAATTTTTATCCCACGCAGCATATTTTTCAGGAGTGATTCTGTTCCGAAATTTCCTAAATTTCAAAGTATTCATTTCCGAAAGTTTTAAAAAAATTGGTCATTAGTCCGAAAATTCGGACATTAAAAAATGCCCATGGGGGAAAAAAAAATCTGGGTTGCAAAACAAACCAGTCATTTTTTAAGCCCAGCATTTCTTTTTAAGTTGGTGAATTAATCTGCAAGGTTTAAAATAATCTGCAGCGCCCGCTTCCGTGCTTCACTGTTTCTGCTACTGGGTTCGTAACATAAAACCTCTTTATGTATATATTAACCACGAGTGAATCGTGTTTCTGTAAATATTTATACAGGAATTCCCTTACTTAGAAACAGGGGTGCCATTTTAAGAATTTCTGGATGGGGGAGGTGATTCTTTGAGGACCAAGGTTTGAAATAGTGTGCAAAATCGCACGATTTGCAATGAAAAAGAGAGTCCTGCATAAAGAAAAATGCTGTGCAGTATTTCCCCCTGTAAATTCTTCCTCAGACCTATGATCCTTTTGCGAGTATATTTTGAAATTTCTTGGAAGTCCGCGAATTTTTTTTTCTTTTATGGAATTTCCCCAAATTAATTCATGAATCGATTGCGGAAAAAAATGAGAATTTCTTCAAATGATCGTGTAAAAATATCGGGTATTTCGTCAAAGGTCTCAGAAACAAATAGTGATTATCTTCTGTTGGTCGCTAGATAAAATCGCCAATTTCGTTAAGAATTCAGAGAGAAATTGCGAATTTCGTTAAAAATTGCGCAAAATATCACGAATTTCGATAAACTATCGAGGGGAAAATATTGCAAATTTCTCCAAAAGTTCGCGGAAACGAGTAGTGAATTTTGTTAATTGGTCGCGAAAAGATATTGAAAATTTTGGCGATCGGTTGCGATAAACTATCGCTAATTTTGACAAATGATCGTGTAAAAACATTTATTTCGTCAATTGGTCGCAGAAGAAAATAAATTTCATCAAAGGATCGTGGTAGAAACGTGAATTTTCTCAAAATATCGCAGAAACAAAACATAATATTTACCGAAAGATCATGGAAAGAAAACATTTATTTCGTTAAAGGATCGCAGTAAAAAATGCGAATTTTGTCAAAAGTTCGTGGTAAATAGTGCGGATTTCTACAAAGAATCATGATAGAAAAATGTGAATTACGATTTTTGAAAAAAAAAATTGTGAATATCCTAAAATGATCGTTGGAAAAAAATCGCGGATTTCGTCAAAATTTACTGCACAGGGCTAAAAAATTGAAACCAGGCTCCTTTTACAAATGTTAAAACACTTCGGAACGAGAAGAAACTCTAAAAATCGTACAAAAATTTTCAGAGGAAAAAAATTACTATATTGAGTTGTTGAAAGACTGAAACCTTATTCCTTTTACGAATCTCAAAAGATGGCTGCGAAACACAAAAAACCAACCAACCAACCTTCTGATTAATTTTAATTTTGTGTGCTACGATTTCTCATTTTCAAAGGTTTGCAGGTCTGAGGATGACTAAAGACAAAACAGACAGGCACACATTTTGCTTTTGTGAAACTTTGATCTGCAGTTTATACAGGCTTTTAACGGGAAAAAATATTTTCCACATTCTTTTAAAAAAGCAGATCAACCCGAACCCGACCCGCAAGAGTAAAAAAGCCATCTCGAAACCGACCCGAACCCGAAACAATAAAAGCCAACCCGACCCACACCAAAAAAATTTAAATCGACTCGACCCGCAACTGGGAAAATATAGCGCTGGCCCGACGGGTCGGGTTCAGGTAAAAGCGGGTAACCCGACCTGATGCAGGACTCTAACTTAAACCTTGCAGGAAAATTATAGTGATTACCATAGGTCACATAGTTTTTGAGAAAAGTGCATTTGTCCGTTACACACAAATATCGATTTGGAGGCATTCAGCAAAGAAGTTGAGGAGCGCTAAAGGTACCTATCATAGCAGATGTATAAAAGCATTGTTGATCATGATTTTTGAAGAAAAATCGTCGATAATTAGCCGAGATATTAATCCTTAAAGACACAGACGGTTTGGACGTACATGATGACAGAGGCGGCGTGCTCTATGTACCATCGGCTTTTAAAGCCCAGACAACAACTTTTATGATATATTTGTGTAAGGAAATGCCCAGTAGCAGTACAAAATCAATAAAATCCAAATTGTTAAAAACAGACTAATTTAATTATTAGAATTAATCACATAAATACTATGGGATTCGCGATTAGTTTGCATTGAGTGGATCTCCCAATACTCCTCCCATGTCTTTAAAATTTAACTAAAAACCTATATAGAAAAACGCGGCATGGACCAAGGCGGTGTTGCAACTTTTGGACCCCCTTTCGAAGCATGCTTAGCACATGCCAAATTTAAACTTTAAACAAGGGTTTTGTTTTAGCTACACTGTAAAAAGAAAAGATTATTACTAGGCTGAATTTACTTTTATGAAATGCCACATGAAGTTTAAATATGCATTATTTTCATTGTGAGTACTGAATTAAGTTCATGATAAATAGATTAGGATAAGATTAAAAAAAGAGTTATACTGAATAGCAATATTTGATATTATTTAGACTTCATATCTCTTTGAACTTTTATGGTATACCCATTCATATTTTCCTAGTATATACAGTTATACCCAACCCTATGTTGTATAGTTTTTTTACAAAGTTTTATTATTCTTTTAGCAACGATTTTTGGCTGAATCGCAAAACAGTCGAGACACTTGGCATCGTTCAATTTGGCGAGGCGATAAATGGATCTTTGTTGTTACCAGTTCGTTTCGTAAATTCTTTCCACGTCTTCAGTTGTGTTATCTTGAATTTAGATTGGTTGAATGGGATTGGTTGATTTCTTGTGTATTGGATGGCTACGCCTACCTTTAACAACTCAACTCCGCATGTTTTGTAATTTGTGTACAACAAGTTGTGTGACGAAGTTTAGAAGAAAGACGTTTTGTAATTGTAAAATTAAATGACAGTAAGGCTAGAGTATGTTATTGCTAATATATTTTGCTGTTTTTAGTTGTAAAATTTGAAAGTTAAAGTACCTGTGTAATTTAGTTTGAAATTGTGAGTATTTGTGCTTTTTTGCTGAAAAGTTAAATGAAGTTTATCAACGACTAAAAATTTACGAAATTATGACAATTCAACATTTTATAGAGTTGGTTTTCAAGAAAGGAGATGTTTGTTAAGGTATGTTAATAATTTTATGTATTTTTTAGTATAGTGTTTTTTTATTAGCTGTTTATTGTATATTTCTCATCTATGCTGACCTTACGAGTTTTGCACATTTTGATATTGCTACGCAACGTGAACTGCTGAATTTTGATATTGCTATGCATTGAGAACTGCTGAATTTTGAGATTGCTGGTAGCGAGAACTGCTGAATTTTGAGATTGCTACACACCGAGAAGTGCTGGTGACAGTGATGTTTTTTTTCAGTTAATGAACGCGAAGCGTTCATACATGTACGCTGATTGCCGCTTTAACGAGTTTCCTGCGTTTTTCAGATTGCTGCAGAACTAGGTTGCTGTATTCAGTGATAAATATCATTTTTTTATGAACGCGAAGCGTTTGTACTTCTTTAAATTAGAAATGAACTGTTCAATCTTTACTATAATATAGGCACGTACTTACGATATTAAATGACCCCATGATTTTTTCTGAAAGTTGTTGAGAAATGAAAATTTTAATCATTATATCGTTACTCTGATTTGGAAAGGTACTTTAAAAATTTCACATTTTCAATAAACTTATGTTGAAATCGTTTGTTTTATTTTGAATCTCATAAAAATCAGCTTTCCTGTGTTTTCTAATACGCCGTTCTTTATAAATGTTGTATTTCCCATGATTCCAGGGTGATGACGTAGTAAAAAACAGTCTGGAAGCATTCAGGAAAGTGGACCAATCACGTTAGTTTTCAGATTGCCACATTTTAGATTGCCGCATGTGGGGTAGTTGGCGCTTGTCAGAAAAGTCGCCAAATGGGGTGTCTCGGCTGTTTTGGGAATCTGCCTGATTTTTTAAATAATTCATATATTTATTGTACAGAACCCTCTGAGCGTGAGTAATACTTGCACTTGAATGTTTATTTTTAACTGCTATCATTATTTGTTATAATTAAAAAATATTTTGAAATATAATTTGTGAATGAAATGATTCATGCAAAAGAAAAATGTTCCGTTTGAACATTACATATAAATGTATATATAGACAATAAAAAATTAGTCAACTCTTAAAAATTTACATGCGAGCATTACTCCTCTAACATTTTATTTCATTTCTGACGATATGCTATTGGAAATTGTGACATCATTATTATTATTTATAATTTACAGAAAATAATAAATTTTCACTTAAAATTTCATAAAGTAAAAAAAAATAAAAAGAAAGAAAGAAGATGTATTATTTCATAACTTTGCTTAAAATATAAAAATATAAAAAGGTAAATAATAATTTAAAAAAAAATTCTAGATATAAAGTACTTTGTATTTTTGTCAGTAGAGATGTTAGTTTAAAAATTAGATAAAATATAAATTTTCAAGAAAAAAAAAAACGATAATGTTATTGTACATTTTTTAGGAAAATATAAAAAATTTCAAAGCAGCAGCAATTCATAACTATGCTTAAAATTTTAAAGTATCAAAAATATAAAATCAATTAAACAGAAGGAAAAAAGTCAGAAGGTAGAATATAACGCTGGCCCTCTGACCAGCATGTGAGCACTTTACCTCAATTTCACAATGTCTGCATTGAAAAGAGCAAATTAATACAGTACTGAATTTTTGAAATTTCAGAATTTTTTAAAGAAATATGCACAAAAATAGGTGAAAATGCTAACTAGATTTTATTAATAAATCACAAAAGTGTTTCTGAACATTGTAAGCACTCATATGCACATTCAGTATTTAGTTGGACCCCCTTTGGCTGTAATAAGGGTCTTCACACGAGCTGGCATTTTGGAAATGTACTACTTCAAAAATTCTTCAATGCAAGGATTGTGGTGCCAGACTCGTATGATTCATTCAATTAAAGTAACTTTTGTTGCATAATTTCTGATATGTTGTTCTTCATATCATTCCAAAGCGACTCAATGGGGTTCATGTCTGGACTGTTCCCTGGCCAGTCAAGATCCTCCAAATCCTGAGAAGGCAAAATTTCGTTAATTGTCTTTGCTGGGTGACAAGGCGCATCGTTGTGCATGAATATACCATCATTGTTGGGTACCATTCTCTTATCTGAGACAATAAGCAACTTTGTAGCACTTCCTTATATTGATGTTGGTTTGCATTTGCATGAACAACATAAAGTCTACCGTTTCCATATGTCGAAATGATGCTCCATATCATAACCTTTGTTGGGATGCTTGACAGTGTGCTTGAGGTATTCGGGCAGGAACTTTTTACCCAGTTTTCTCTTAACAAAGAGAGACCTGTCACTCATTATCTCCACTGTGGACTTGTCAGAAAAGCACACCTGAAATAAAAAATTAGAGGCTCTAAATATTGATTTTTATTTACCAAATATGAAGTGTATAAATTAATTTGTATTACGTCACAAATTAATTTATACACTTTTTGCACAATAATAAAAGTAAATTACCCTTGACCAATCTTCTGCTGTCTAGTGTTTATGCATGTGTGTCCAAATGAGTCTCTTTTTGTGTATGGCTACAGTTAGCTTAGGTTTTTTGCCAGGCCGACAAGCCATATGACCGTACTGAAAGAGTCTTCTCCTTACTGTTCTTGAGCAGATTTTGATGCCATTCTAACTTGATAACAGTTGCTTTGAAGTCATTTTCTGGTTGCTTCAACTCATTCGAATCAAATTTCTGTCAACACGGGGTGTGGTTAGTTGTTTACTTCTGCACTTTGATCGCTCGCTGGTGTTCACAAAAAGGCCCATCACAAGCTTCCTTAGAATTCTACCTATGCTTTGCGGTGAAACATACACCTTAGAAGCTATTTCACAGGCTTTCAGGTTAGCATGCGGAAAAATCGCTTGAATTTCACCTCTCTTTCCTGGGCTGAGGTCCTGTTTTATCCCCATTCTTATACGAACAGCTTATTTCTTTGATAAATTGCAACAGAAAGCTTAAACTATACCAAAATTATCAGTAAAACACTTACAAAATCACAAAATAACAATTATACTTAACCGTTTTACACTAAACACAGTGCATGCAGCTTGCAAACCCCACGAACACAAATAACAAATTTGCATCAATTTCTATGGTTAACAACCTGCAGTTGCTTAGCAACAATGACATCACTCAAATACTTCGGAAGCTTAATGCCAGTGCATTAGCATTCAGCCAAATCATCAGTGTTCAATATATAACCACAAAAGTGCCATGCAATTACTAAAACTATATTAAAATGAACAAAAGTAGGTAAATGTACATACTTAAAATAAAAATCCTATGTTTTTGGCCAGTACTGTGGTATTTGAAATGCTAAACTTTGACCCCCAATTTCTCAAAATCTAAGGCCCATTTGAAGAAATCCTTTCTCTAGCCTAGTAGGGATGTGAACTCTACAACATACTATAAAGTCATCAAAATCAGTGAGCATCATATTTGGTGGTCACCATGTTAGTGTAAAAAACATCACTTAATGCATACTACTCATCAGGTAATGTGAACAATTTTTTCTCTAAATTGTCCAAGCAGAATCATAATTGAAATTGTACATTATTTCTTTGAAAGCAAATTTGATGTAATTTTGATTTTTGAGCGAGGAAGATATTGTCGGTGACAGTGATGAAGAGAAAGAAAACATTCAACTACCAAAACTGTAAGAGGTTCAGAAAATTCTAACAACTGTTTGCCGATATTACCAATCAAAATATGAACAGACAAAATTTTTTAATGTGTTGCAAAATCAGAAAACGATGTTTTAAAAAGAAAATTTGGCCAACCATCACAAAGAAAAACAAGAGATTAACATTAATTATGTCAGTATGTCAATTCCTTTATTTATTTATTTGTTCAGAGTAATTTATTCTTTTGTATTAACAAATTGTCATTAACTTTCTTCTTTATCAGAATTACTGTATTATAGAAAAATTGTTTCTTTAAGCATTAAATTGGTAATGGTAACTTTTTAAAACTTCATTCAATGCATGGTATTATTTTACACCATTTAATGTGGGCTTCGGTTAGTGCGTATGAAAATTAGACTCTGGTAGGAGTCTGCACTAATGGGAGTTCACTGTAGATGACAATTAGTGCAAACTTTAATGGTAGCCCTTCAGAAATCTATATGCAATATAAAAAAAAACTTTAAAAAATTAACTTAATGTATCGAATATCACTATTTGAAAAATATTGTTCTGCTTGATCAGTAGAAATCATTTAGTGATTTTTTTTTTTAAATGATTGGTTTATACAGAATTAGCTGCCACTAGCGACCAGTTTGGTCTACTATGTATGCTAATCATTGTATCATGCTACTTTTATTCATTTGAATTTACTTGCTCAATCCTTTGCCAAATCGGAAGGTTTCGATGGAGAAATTAAGAACTTTGTATTTTTTTTATGTTATCCGGGCGCAGGCTAACATAAAAAAAATTACAAAGTTCTTAATTAGTTCCCAATAAACCTAGACATAATTTTAATGTCAAAGCATTGTTTTAATTTACCATGCAAAAAATAAAAAATTCCACTCGCGAGTTAAAAAATGCCAGGAGAACATTTAAACAAGCACCAAACAATGTTCCCATCACATTTTTTCGTATTTTATTATTTCATTTAAAATATAATCCTTTCACTCATTTTATTTAAAATGCTTAACTTTAATTTAAAACTGAAACATTTAAAATTCATGACTTTAACTTATTTCTTTTCTTTAAAAAAGAAAAGTAAAATAATAAATACTAATAAATTCTAGACATAATTTCAATATCAAAGAATTGTTTTAATTTATCATGCAAAAAATAAAAAATTCTATTGGCGAGTTAAAAAATGCTGTTGGCAAAATCTACGTGTTGCTAACATAAAAGTGCCAAGAACAAGAACTCTTTGTGATCATGGCAACTTTTGTGGAGTTTTATTCGAAAAAATAATTTTGATTAAATATGGCCATCTCGCATTTGAAAAGTGAAGCGATCAGTCCATAATTGTTTATGACAGTCACATGACTTGTACTACTGTAATATAGATGCTTGTCCCTGTCTAGTTCCTTTCTCTGAATTTTCGTACCATTGCTGTTAGTTTTTTTCAAAAATTAAGAAAAATTACAGACTGATTTATTTAAAAAATAAAAAAGGATATTCTGATGTAAAAAAGTTTCTACATTTGCTCTAAAATTTTCAGCAAAAGAGAAATAACCGAACTATCATAAATCTGATTTTTTTCTGGAAATGTGTACAAGTAAATTTTGTATTCTCTCGTATATTTTGATGAAATGAAATAAAGAAGGCACATTAGATTCTTCAAAAATTGTTGACTCTGCTAATTTTCACTATGCATAATTTATTTTTCACTTCCCCTTTGTTGGCTGGCAAATA
This sequence comes from Maratus speciosus, assembly GCA_963932465.1. Taxonomy (NCBI): domain Eukaryota; kingdom Metazoa; phylum Arthropoda; class Arachnida; order Araneae; family Salticidae; genus Maratus; species Maratus speciosus. The sequence continues at coordinate 316,100,171 of OZ010788.1, read as the reverse complement.
GCCCCCAACCTCGAAAACCTTTTACAAAATTCTTACCTGGGAGTTTTTACCCTTTCATATAATTATTTAAACAAAAAAAGAAAAGTATATTTTGTGACATACTTTCATCATTTTAAAACAACATACATTTTAACTGCACAATGCACATTACTAAATATCTTTTGAAAAGTATAATAACCCAAATTTAGCTTTTATTTAAACAGAAATCCTTACTTGAAGGTACATTGAATTCTTTTAACTAAGAAAACAATGGATGTTTAAGAGATTCACTAAAAAATGTGCTAGAAACATAAACAAATATGCTTGATTTCAAAATTTTGAGTGTTGCAACTCAAAATTATGTATTACAAAGGATAAGAATGCCATTTGGGAAATGAAATAGCAATGAAAATGTCATCGAAAGTTAATCAATTTTCAAATTATGACACTTAAAAAAAAAATTACACATTTTACCTCACCAAGCTCTATAATTTGAAGAAATTAATATCTTGCAATTTGACTTCATGTTTCATTTATTCTATATTAAATTATTTATAAATTTTATTTTTTGTTAGTCATATGCATTTTTGTTTTTGTTTTAGGGTTGTCAATGTTAATTCTGCGTTAAGTGAAATAAATAGAGCCAGACAACGTAATCTCAATCCACTTTATGGAAATTGCCCAGTAAGTGTTGAAATTGGATTTTTCTTTTATTTATTTATTTATTTTAAACAACATTTAATTTATTTTAAACAATATATTATATAATATAACTGAACAGTTATAGTTTTTAAGTTCTTTTTAAAGATATGTAGTTTAAAAACTACAATGTATGTGTTTGTGACTTCTTGTCAATGTTCTAGAAATTGAACTCTAATGTGTCAAATTACTTGCTTCATAGATTAAAATACATCTAGAAATTATGACTGAATAGTCACATAAGATGTTTTAATTGTATATAGATAAATTTCAGCCATAAAAAGATGTTTTAATTAGAGATTGACTGAAAATTCGGTTTTGTTTTCGGCGAAAATGCTGTCAAAAATTCGTCCGGACAAAAACTAGACTGAAATTATCTGTATTCCAAAATTCTTGTATCTTCCTTGAGAAATTTTCAACATGATTCATTGATTTGAGCTGTATCGGCTCAAATGAGACACTCTTTATTTATTGCTATGAGCTTCAATGTTTATAAGTCATGACTGACATAAGAAGTGAGTGCAAATTACAAAGCAAGGAATGCTTATATGACTAAACTTTGAAGACGCTTTTCACATGCTCATTAAAAGCTGCAGACTTAACTATAATAGAAAATCTTTAGTTTGAAACGGCAGAAATTTTTCGAATACTCTGAGAAAGTTTTAGTATAACAGATTATCATTTACAAAAATCCTTATAAAATATAAATCGATGTATGTATACCTAAAACATTTTTTAATTAGATGAAATTCATATAATTAGAAAATCATTTTGTGTCGTTGTTGATGAACTAATTACATTTTATTTTATATGAAAATAAACAGTTTTGGTCAGAGGCACACGCCGACTTGGACCACACACATAATTAATTTATAATTATGTATATTTATGTATGTTAAAAAATTTTTGGACATTTTCGTTTTCAGCCGAAAGTTACCGAAATTTAGTTTTGTGTTTCGTTTCCATCTTAACCCTTTCACCGTCCAAGGGTTTTCCTGTATTTTTATAAGAATGCTTGTAAATTCCAGGATAAATATATTTATTAATCGCAGTTTGATGCTATAATATCTTTAATACCACTTCTTTCTACATATGGTTCAAAATAAAATTCTGATTAAAATATTTTTGCCTACAGCCATTTTAACATGATTTCTAGAAACGGAAGAATCCGGGCCAGCTGGTTAAAGGGTTAAAAACCTGTTTCTGTTGATCCTTAGTTTTAATTATAAATAAATAATACAAAAAATATCCAAGTAAAAAACAAATAAATTATTTATGCTAATATATTGGGAAATAAATTATAAATAAACAATAGCTATTTGTAATACAATCAAATTATTTCACATTAAAGTAGAAAAAAGTAACAAAAATCTCTATGGAAGAATTCTTTTTTTATTCTGTTATGTAAGTGAAGAACAAACACATGCAAATTATATTAAAGATTATGCTAAATATTATTTATTCAAAACAAAATTTTTAATGTTTAAGAACTCTTGAACATTCTATCATTTAAGAATCAAAAGCTGTTTGAAAGTTACAATTTAGAGTGAATTTAATATAATTTTATTTGGAAATTCCATTAATTTTTTTTTTTAATCTTTGTTAAAAATGAAATAAATAACTAAAATATTATTTTTTAACAAATAAATTAATGTTATTTTATAATTTGAATGATATTTTATAATATGAGTTTTTGTAGTTTTTCTAGAAAATTGAGATGAACTAAGTAATAGTTAAATTTACAGTAATGTTACAAATAATTTATTCTTATTTAATTGCCTACAAAGGTAAGATATACCAAATGTAAAAAGATAATTTGCCAAATATGGGTGCTATCCAAAGTTCTTGCTGCCAATCTATTGTGCCAAATAGCGACAAAATGTTTCATTGTGTGAGAAAAGCAATGTTCAAAATTGCCAAATTGCAAGAACTGAATTCTTTTTTTCCTTTGTACAGGCAACATTCTCATTCAGATTACTAAACGATTGATGTTGCCTTATCACTTTCAAACGTACAATATTATTTACACACTCTATTTCTGGTGAGAATCTTCTGCATTTCGGCAAATTCCCCCCCCCCCCCCCCCCCACACACACACACACAAAAAAATCTCCTTTTCCCCATCTGCAGCACACAAAATAAAAATATTTTCAAATTTTAAACGCTCCCTTTTTTATTTACTTGATTATAGCAATACATAATCAATCATCTGAATCCCCCAATGAAATCACCACTTCCTAATTTCACAATTCCTTCCCCCAACACTGAGCACACAAATTTTAAATTGTTTAATTATTTTTCTGCCTTGTTACTCCAAAGTAATAACAATAACAACAAAAAATAATAATAATCTGAACAATGCTCTCCCAAGAAAATTCCCACTTCTCTTTCTTACTCTCTCATCTCTCAAACTTTAAAATCTTTAAAACTGTTTACTTAAAATAATAATAATAATAATAATCTGTTGCTTTATAAATGTATTCTTGCAATTTAGGTTATATTGGTCAAACTAAGAGAGCTTTAAAATTCAGATTAGGCAAGCATCAGACGTATATTGCAAATCAAGAAATCTCTAAATCTTCGATTGCTTCTCACTGTTGGTCTTCCAGTCATTGTTTCAATTTCTCCATGGCCAAAATTATTTCTTCCCCTGCCTCTCCCTCTCACTTGGAATTTCATGAAGCATATTTTATTTCTAAAAATTCTGCTAATCTTGTCAATGATCTCCCATCATCTCCTTTCCCATCTCCACGGTGATTACTTTTGTAATTCTTTTCCCTCTTCTCTTGTTTCTTTTCTTTTTATTTTGTTTTTTTTTAAAAAAAGGATCTTTTGGTTTCTTCTTGGTTTTATTCTTTTATATTTCTTTATTTATTATTATTATTTATATTTTTCACTTCCTACTATTAGCTCACTCTCCCTATACTTATTTATATATTTATCTTGTTCAAATTTTCAATCGTTAATAAAATACTCATTATTCATCCTATCAAGTTGAAATAAATTTTTTAAAACTTGTACTGGATGACAATTGATGTATTTACAGTTTTTTCAAATATTAATTAATTAATTAAATCTTCATTTAATTAATTTTAGTTTTGCATGAGAAACAAAATGGCGGCCATTGGTTATTGAAGATCAATGAAAGTATTTTCAATAAGGGGTTACCTTAGGGGGGACTGTTCTGTCGCCAAATACCACCAAGTTTGTCACCAACTTGGCGATATATCACCAAATTTGGTGGCCAAAATGAGACACCAAAAGTGATGCCAACTCGGCGATATCTCTAATATTTCGCCAAATTCCCATAGAGTTCCATTGTAAACCTACTTGCTTATAGAAAATCAACAAATTGAGATATTTTAATGCAACAAAAACTAATATTAGCTTAAGGGATTATATTAAATTTTTCGTTGATGACCTAAGTAGGAATTGACTTTAGAAACAAAATTTTTATATTACTTGTTTAATTTACTTCTTTTATTTTATTTTAATTTTGTTTATTTCTTTTTTTTTCATTTTTTCCCTATCAATTTCTCTTCTATTTTTTTGGCAACACTTTTCTCTTCTGTATGTTCCCCTTTCAGCTAACACCATCTGTCGCATTCTTTGCAACATTCTCTCCCTTTCAGTTCATGTTTTACCTTGTCCGCTTAGGACACGTGTTTAGTGTAGCTGATGACGAGCTGTTATATTTTTAGCTCGAAACGCGTCCTATGTTTTGTTTTTATTTTATGGTGATTTTTTACAAAGTTTTATTATTTTAATTGCTTCATATCGCCAGTTTTCGGTGCTGTTTCGCTGTATTTGTTGGTTTATAGCAACAATAAATAACTAATCTAAATTTCTTCCTCCCACACAAAATTTCTACTTCACCCATTTTGCCCCTCTTACGCACAAAAAGCTTAAAATTTTTCAAATTCTTTCCTTTTATTTTTTCTGTCCTATTTGTTACATTCTAGCCACAATAAATAATCAGTCATCTAAATAACTCCCTGAAATACATTCTCACCCATTCTGGAGGTATTTCTGTGGTTTTAATATTTCAAAAAATGAGGTATATTTTAGAAATAAATTAGATGTCACTCTGAGGTGTTGCTAGGCTTTTGAAATAAATCCTCGGTCCCTGGAACCCAGATACTTCCAAAAAACTGGGTCCTATTTACAAAAATAGGTACTCGTTTTAGAAGTAACACATATTCAATGTATTTAATACAAAATATGCCACTTTTGTATTTTTTTTCAAGTGCAAAATTATGCATCTTTAAGGATCCATCACAACGCTTTACCACATCCCCAATATCACTAGTCACTTTTGAATTTAATAACCTTGTATTAATAAAATCCATGAAAACATTTTGTTTTCATTACTCACTTTATTTCTAAGATATGGTAACAGCATATTAAAAAACATTTTTTATGAAATTATCTGCTATTAAATAACAAAATTTTGTGTAATGTAATGCTATTGGATATATTTAAACTCAATCAATATTTTCCCTTGCAGTTTCATTTATAAGAATTGTTAATTAACTGCAATTTTTCATCAAATGTGTTTTAAGAAAATGTGAGTATGCTATATCAGAATCCTGCATCTGACATAGCTACTGATCAGCATTGTACCAAGTCATGACAAAATGCTTCATTAAGCAAGAAAAGGAACGATCAAAATCATCAAATTGCAACAACTGAATGAATTCTTTTTCACGTGTACAGGTGACACTCCCATTCAAATTGCTGAATGTTTTTTACTGCTTTCAATCGTACAATACTATTAACATCATTCTATTTTTGATGAGAATCTGCTGCATCCTGGCAGCTAAATAAAAAAAAAAAAAAAAATCAAAAATACCCCTTTCCGTAAATCTTTTTTTTACACACTTGCAGCACACAGAGTCAAAAATCTTTCTCCTTCAAAAATCCTCCCCCCCCCCTCCAGTCTGAAATCATCACTGCCTATTTTACTGCATCCTCTCCTAGCACCGAGCACTAGATGTAGACGTTATTTAACAAAAAAGTAAAAATAACACTGTTATTGCTTTGAAGTTTGGTATTCAGTAACAGATTGTCAAAATCTACCTATTAATTTTGGAACAATTTATCCATTTTCCACATTTTCATCCAAAACAATCACAGTAAAATAGGCAGTGATGATTTCAGACTGGAGGGGCAAGGGGATTTAAATGGTTGATTATTTATTGCTGCAATAAAGTAAACAAAATAGGGGAGAAAAATTTATTGTTACAATAAAGTAAACAAAATAGGGGAGAAAAAATTATTGCTACAATAAAGTAAACAAAATAGGGAAGAAAAATTTTTAGAGATTAAAAAAAAAGGGGGGGGGGGGGGAGATTTTTGACTCTGTATGCTGCAAGTGTGTAAAAAAAAAGATTTACAGAAGGGGCTAGTTTTTTTTTTTTTAAGCTGCAAGATGCAGCAGATTCTCATCAAAAATAGATTGATGTTAATAGTATTGTATGATTGAAAGCAATAAACGACATTCAGCAGTTTTAATGGCCTGTACATGTGAAAAAGAATTCAGTTGTTGCAATTTGATTTTGGTCATTTCTTTTCTCACTTAATGTGGCATTTTGTCATGATTTAGTACAATGCTGATCAGTAGCTATGTCAGATGCAGGATTCTGATATAGCATACTCACATTTTCTTAAAATACGTTTGATGAAAAATTGCACTTAATTAACAATTCTTATGAATGAAACTGCAAGGGAAAATATTGATTGAGTTTAAACATAGCCAATAGCAAAATAAAAATAAATAAATAAAATAAAATTGAAAAATATTTTTGAAACGCAGTTTGGAAGAAAATAAAATTGTAAAACCCTTTTTTTTTCTAGCTTATAAAAACCCTTAAACAAGAAAATCTTACTTAAAAACCAAGGAAGTATGAAAATCAAAACCGAACTCTTTCATATCTCCTATGAATTAAAAAAAGAAGCCAGCAGTCTAATTCATTACTCACTTACCCTACCAACTTACAATCTTCAAATTTTATTGTTTATATTTTGAAGTCTATTGGTGTATATGCAGGGAATTCTTCAAAAAGGGGAAAATTCTATTGCAACTTTCAATTTTCATTCACAGCTTAAATTTCCCCTTTATCTGTTAATTTTTTAAAAAAAGTATTGCTTTATATGTATTTTTTTAATCAAGTTTTGGAAAAATTAAGTTAAGTTTGTTTTTTAAATTTTATTCGTTTTTAAGCTGATTATCTTTTTTAAGCTAAGTCGAAATTTTAGTTTTGTTAGATAAATGTATTTTGTAGACAGCATCTTGCAATTTATGTGTAAGTAGAATTTGATTACATTTAACCTGTATTTTAAAAATGATGTTTATTGAAATTTGAAGTTTATTCCAACCACAACTTATGACATGCTGATAATTGAAGTTCAAATGTTTGATTTATTATATGATAAATATATTTAAATAAGGCAAGTATTTTAACTTCAAAATTCAATAAATGCTCTAACGAAAAGTAAATTAAATGTATACAAACTCATTTTAGTCAATAAAATATCAAAAACTGTGCTTAATTGCAACATTTTTCTTCTGAACACCCACCCTTTTTTTCCCCCTTCAAACTAAAAATATTTCTGAATTAAAAGTGTTCTGTGATGTTAAAATTCTTAAAACCATAACAAATGTACTTTTTATTAACTCTGATTCTAACATTTTTCATTCATTCTTCTTTTTTTCAAAATATTTTGGAATATTATGCAAGAAAGTTTTGTGATGGCTGTAGCATACTAGTTTCTTAATTGTATTTAAATCCAGATTATTGATGTTAATGCAGTAATTAAAAAAAAAAAAAAAATCAAAGATAAGCTTTCCATTTTTTTTTTAATGAGAACTTATTATTTAATGAAAAATAGACAGACAAAACTTGTCAATTGAAAGTGCAGTACATAAAACAAAGCTAAAGACAATCTGATTACTTTGAAATCTGATTTCTGATTAAATTCTTATTTTATGAACTTCTTGGAGGAAACACGGATCACAAATTAGAAGTTCTACTATATGTATTAAGGATGATGTAGACTCTAACCCAGTGGTTCCCAACATGAGGCGTATGCCCCACAGGAGGGCATTTAGGCTTTCCAGAGGGGCAATTTGATAATTCAGAGAAATTCGCTCTTACGATCCTAAAATAATGTTATTACATTTTTTTTTTTTCTTTTTCAATCAGTCAAGTCATAAGTAACAAATAAATTTAAAAATCACTTTACAATAAAAATTTTCTGGTTTAAAACTTTTTTATTTTAATTTTCTTTCAAATTGTCACTCAGTATAATAAAAAGTCAAGGCGCTATCGACTTCTTGATGCAAAGGCAAAAGTATTTGGTTTTATTGCGTTCATTGAAGTATGGCAAACGACGAATTTACTCGTTTTAGGGGATCAAAGATCCCGAAAAACATGTTTTTGCAAAATGTCTGTCTATGAGTCTGTGGTATGTATGTATGTGTCACAAATGTGAGCGCTCTGTCTCAAGAACTAATGAATAGAATTTAATAAAACTTTAGATTCCGTTAGTCCTTGACATAATTTGGTGCTGATTGCTTGTTTCTGCAATAGAACTAACAATCAAAACTGCAATCACAAGAACTAATGCATGAATTTTCATCAAACTTAAGATTTAGTTAGTTCCTGAAACAAATGTGTCCTGATTAGTCCTGTTCAGTTTTTGGTATAAATCGCCCAACAGGTGGCACTGCTAAGCAGATTTTTTTACAATTTCCGCAATAGCTTTTTCTCGGAAACTAATACATGGATTTTCATCAAACTTCAGATTCAGTTAGAAGTTGGCATAAGCTATTGCTGATTAGATTTTGGTGTAAATCGCCTAACTGGTGGCGCTTCCATGCTGCATTTTTCAGGAAGTATTAACATGTATGAGATAAAAGAAAGTTTTGGTATTGCCATATCCGACTCGTTTTACTTGTTTTTTTTTTTTTTATTATTGCATTATTTAAATGTCTTTTTGGATTTTAAAGGGAATAAGACTTCACTTTTTATGTAATAAGAATCATTTTTCACAGAGAGGGGAGTAGGGGGGTGGGCATGAAGGCTTGAGAGATGATTTGGTGGGGCATGGCTTAAAAAAGGTTGGGAAACACTGCTCTAAGCATTCTTATTTTCATTATTAATTTATGATTTTATATTTCTTTTGGATGTAGGGTGGGTGGAAGACTAGAAAAAAATAATTGTAAAAATTACATAAAATATCAACATGAAACTGATTTATATTTTACTATTTTAATAAATATAGGTGCGTCCAGCAACAGGCTTGAGGAATTTAGGGAATACTTGTTTTATGAACTCTGTTATTCAGTGCTTGTCTAATACGATACCTCTGGCTGATTACATCAATAGTGGTCAGTATGTCGAAAATATTAGCAGGTAATATATATTTTTATCAACTTTAGATTAAATCATTTTTGTTCTAAAATAATCTACAGATAGTGATACAACTTAACCACAATATATCAATTAATTATACTTGATTTGAAGACCATAACAAACATTTAATAGATGCAGTATATAAAAAATTACACATTAAGTAGATGAATAGTGAGTTAACGCATTTAAATATGGCCAAATGCCAACTTAACAATATTAACATAATGGAAAAGTTACTTTGGTAATTCTCTTCCAATACAATCTACCAACTTAGTTGAGCCTTTTGTAAAAACTAAACTTTGTACTGTTTCACTCAAGATGAATGTCACTCTCCTAATAATATCATCTCACATTATCTCAACTCGAATATTTATACTCATTGAGTCAATTTCACATTTAGACTGTCACATTTTTATGTGGCCTCCATTTGTTGCCCTACACATATCTAAATGATATTCAAGTTCTTCCCATACACAGCTAAGGATGTTTGGTATAACAGAGTGAATGACGTCTGTGATTCTCTATTTCAAATGGAGGCTACATCGAACTGCACTGAATATGTATGAAATTTGGAGAGTTTTTCTTTTATTTGGTAAAAATTTCCTCTTTCCATCTTGTTTCGTTGATTTCCTGTGACCGGTCGAAAGTGCACCTTAACTTTATGAACACACCGTATATGTTTTCTTTTAGGAATTCTTTAATAGTATTCTTACAACATTTTCATCAGTCTGCAAATTTTTTTTATTGCTATATCCAATGTTCATTTGTAATAAACATTTTTTCTTGCTGATGTTTCTAATGATTTTTGATGTATTTTCATATTGGTCCAACCATTTACTCACTAATTACTTGTTAAAATAGAGTTCTTGTTACATCCAAGCTTGCTATAACCAAGTTTAACTGTAAATAATAATACCATCATGAATGATAAATATAAAATTAATTTTTTGTTTTGTTTTTGTCATAAAAATCCGGAAATTGTTTCTCTTTTTATTATATTTATTAACTAAAAAACTTTTTCATTTACATAAATGATAATTTCATCACTGTAACTGCAAGCCTCTGTAAATTCTGTATAATTTTAATTTTCTTTTTTTTTTCTACAACAAAGAGATAACAAGCAAGGTACAGGAGGAGAACTTGTTGAAGAATTTGCTGCTGTTATTAAGGCTTTGTGGATGGGACAATATAAATCTTTCTATCCAAGAGATTTCAAAGTATGTTGAAAATTCATTGTTTGCATTTTGTTATACTTTCTAAAATGCCATACTTTCCAGATGCCTCTTCTTTCCAGGTTTAAGAGATACATAAATAAGAGCGTATATCAAATAATTTTTTATTGACTAAAAATCAATGTTGCCTCTGATTGGGAAAGCGAGTGAAGAGTAACAAATTAATGGAAAGAGTTATTAAGCAAGGCTCTACAAATTTGAAGAAATCTGGTAACCAGCAAAAAATTCTAGTCATCAGTAGTTTCCTGTATTTTAAATTAAAGACACATTTCCTGAACATTTTTGCATGAATGTTTTCAGTAACCAGACACAGCATGAACAGGGGATTGTATTGAGGCTAACTTTTTTCGTTGCGTGCCAGGTTAATTAATTCTTTCAGATTAGAGTTGAGTTTGTTTCTTGCTGGTTGGGTTCAAGTTAACCTGATTTTTTGTAAGAAAGTGTAAAACACTATTTTAAATCAAAAACCACATCTTTGAATGTGAATGATTCTTTACATGTTCATTTTTCAGCAACAAAAAATAATTTTATATTAGAGATATGTATATCATTATAGGTTATTTTTTTTATAATTTCATTAAATTGTGGGCTAATTTGCAGTTTTCAGGTTGATGTATTTTGTGTTTGGGCTGAATTGCAGGCTGGCGAAATTTTTTGTTGTTTATTTTGGGTTGGGCTGTGAGTCAGCGAAATTTATTTTGGTCAGTTTTATAACTTAGTATTTCTTAATACAACTTTTATCATAAGGAGACATCTCTATATTTAATTATATAGATTTTATTTACATAATATGTACAAGCGCCACAAAATGCAGCCGCTCTTTTTGCAGCCATTTCTTACACTCAATAAGAACTTTAATCTGCTCCCATGGAAGAGCAAAAGCATTAAAACATACTTTCCTTAAAATCCAAATTTTTTAAAAGCAAAATCAAAGCGGTTCATTCAAAGAAGGTGCTGATTTCAAATCACAAGGGGACTAAGGTTAATGTCAAACGAACGTCTTTTTGCACGCTTTTTTCCTTACATATTATCCCTAGACAATGCTAGCGGTACTGTGTAGGGATAATACATAAGGAAAAAATCTCTGCCGGCTCGGGCCTACAGGCGGAGGTAGATTTCGAAGTTAAGTGCTAAATTCACCCACAAAACTTAAATCAAGATTAGATATAAACCCAGTTACTTCACTAAAAATGAGCTCTAGGGAGCTAAACATTTTGTGAAAATTCTAATATACACCAATACACACACGCATGTATGTGGAATAGGTTTGAAAAATAGCTAAAGCAAATTCAGAGAACCTCAAAGTGTTAAAATAAGTTAATATTTCCATAGTCAGGTTTTTATGATGTTTTAATACGTTTCTTCAAACTCACATGACGTTACATATTCACCTGCTGAGGTCCATTTTATTTCCAATATGACGCAATATTTTGTTTTTGTTTTTAATTCGTCAAACTATTTATTTCATTTTCAGTTTTCATGCAGAAATGTTACTCTAGAAAACTTATGACGTAATATTCAATTTGTTTTCAATTCGTCAAACTATTATTTAATTTAATTTTCACGTGAAAAACTTGCAATACAAAAGCAATTGTTGTGGTGAGAATTTTATCGCTTTTTTTTTAATTTTTGGCAACTGTTATAACGAAAAATATTTATTTTTTCCTGTCATTGTTGTGTAAAAGCTGGTTTTATCAGAATCATGCTAAGACGGTATTCAAAATTTTGAACCCTGCCCGTTTCCATTCCCTTGGGCCGATTTTGCCCATTTTCAATCCCCGCCGAGATAATAGCCATCTCAAAGTTGTTGGGGAGTTTGAAGACGATCCGTGCATAATTGCGACTTTTATCGTGCGGACAAAATTTAGTACATACATACATATATATATATATATATATATATATAAACTTTTTAGGTGGGGGTGGTTTTGGGTTCCTGGGGTCCTATAATGAAAAGTTATGAAGGAATTTTTTAAACTCGTACCATGGTAACGACTGCAATAGGTAGTATTTCTTACGAAATCTACCTAAAAAGCATGCAAAAAAGACATCCATCTGACATTAGTCTTAATATCCTTGAAAAGTCAGATTGTGTCGTCTCTGTGTATGTGTGTGTCATCTCAAAAACCTCTTCATAATCTACTAATTTTTAGTCCATCAAAGTTGACATTTGTCACTGAGGCTCAGATCTGTTTCCACAGCTTTTCTGCAAGATGCAGAATGACAGGGAAAAATAATGAAACAAACAATGAACTGTAGGTGATAGTAGGGCAGCATTTTCCGTTCAAAACACCTAGAAAGCTTTTCATTAAGTAAATGCATAAGGGAAGAACCAATTTACCAAGTTTGCTTTTAAGAAATTAGCACATCATATGCATTATGGCTTTTAACTGACTAGTACATAATCCTTTTTTTTGTTCATTCCTCAAATACCTCTTGAAATTCACCAAATGTGGGTGGCAATAACAGTACATTTTTTACACATTAGTGGCTTTCTTCAGAAAACATTAAGATGCTTGAAGCTTTGAAAAGACCTTTCTTGTTTCTTTCTTTTTTTGGAAATTGCTACAAATTCCATTCTTTTTCCAAGCAAAAAAGCACTCTTCAAAAATATCATTATACAGAAATTAGAATTTGTCTTTGAAAAGATGAAAAAGTTTCCACACTTTAAAGGGATCTGCATAATGGTGTCAATTTTCTGTTGTAGAAATTCAACAAAATGTACACAAAGAGGCATCGTCCCCCATCTCAACCCATAGTGTCAAAAATTACGGCGCTATGCCCTTTGACAGGACAGTCTTTTTTTGTTCATTAATTCATTAATTGAACATCAGTTAGGCTTGCCATTGACAGCCAAAAACTTTTTAGTTCCCGTTTGTGTGTCTGTTAGAGTATTCCTTTTCTTGTCATAATGTTGTCCTGTGGCACTTCAGATGATTTTCACTCTCTGTTTGTTGACAAGAAAATAGCCCATTTAAATTATTCTGAAGTTGTCAGATTTTTTTAATTAGGCGTATAACATTCGTTAGAATTTTATACATTTGTTCGAATAAAATAAAACATTTTGTTTTATCACTTTACTTATTTGACATGATACATATTTCACCTTTTCTCTTTTTCTTTTATCACTTCTCAAGTAGGGTAGAGCGCTCCAGACAAAAATGTACATTTTTATCTAAGAAATTACAACAATAATCAGTTCATCAAAATTTCAGAATATCATTGCATAATGCTATGTTTAATTCAAAGCTAATGCTTCTAATTTCCAGAACCTCCAAAGAATTTTATACTCTTATAAATATTTATGTAATTTATAAAATTCAAATTGCAGATTACAGGATGTTAAATGTTATGCAAAGTGAGATTAAAAAATAATGACTTGCTGAGCTGACATTGAGGCCCCTGATCTGCAGGTTTACTAGTTTATTACTCGTGGGTGGGTTTTAGGACTTTAAGTTTTGCATTATTTTAATGCTAGTTTTACCCAAAATAGAATTAAATTTCATTCAATTCATTTTATATAGTAAAAATTCGATACATTTTTCCTCCAATATCTTTTTATGAAAAACATGAAGGGAAAATCCTGCGTCAAGCATAGATTATGTAACACTTCCAAAATACTTTTACAAATCTTTACCTTTTAATAAGGTGAAAGATGATGTCATTCTAAATAATTTGCAAAACGCTTGACACATTTAAAAACTCAGAGAATTATCAACATAAAAATATTCAAATTATTTTGTGTAGCCCTTTTACAGCTTGTATATAATTGTATTCTTTTGTGCAGCTTGTATATATATGATTTATAGATTTGTGTGTATAGAATTCTAAATTTTAGTTCAGCTAAGAAATGCATAGCACAGTTTAAACTTCCTCTTCTGGAATTTCTGACAATAAACGGAAATGTACTCTAGATCTTTTGTGCTGCCCTGTTACGATCTATAGGAGTTATACACACAGAATCAAAGGCAAAAATTTAGCTACATTTTAAAATGCGTTCCACAACTGAAAATGCAGTTCCAACAATTATTGTTAATGCACAGTACTTTAAAAGATTTCTTTTGTGTGTCCCTCTAAATGAACAATGAATATTATACACAGAATATTCTATAGTAAGCCTATTGTAATGCACCTGAGTGATATATATTAATTACAATACGTTTGGAATAGAAAATAAACTGCAAACGATTTCACCCCATATACCGTAATGTAATGGAATTCTTTTGAGTGTCCTTGTAAAGGAACTATAAGTGCTACAAACTTCATTTTCAGTACTGCATATGCTGCAGTAAACCTCGATAACTTATATCAATTGCATGATAATCCAAGTATATTTATGCAAGTTGGAGCACGGACAGAGAGACAGACAGGCAAACCCAATTCATAAACACTTTTAAACTATGTTGGAAAGTGTTAAAAAACATTCTATTTTTTTCAATAATAAGATAATAGAATAATACAGATAAAATAAAAAGTCTATGCAGAAAATATAATATCTAAAACCGATCGCCCCTCACCCCTTCCCCTTGTAGATCCGTGCATGGCTAACGTTAGCTACCATCTCAGTATTCTATGTGATAATGTATCAGGTGCCTTTCTAACAGGATCAAACAATCTTATTAAAGATTTATGGTCTGTTATAATTTTAAACTTTTTACCAGCTAAAATTTGTTGAAGTTTAGTAACTCCGAATATAGCAGATAAAGCTGAGATATGACAGTCAGGATTGAGTCTTTTATATGAGTTGAGATGTCTTGTCACTAATTGTTTGTTCGTCTTTGATTTGTGCTGGTCAGGGTCGAGTTAAACAGCTTTTTTTTTTTTTTTTTTTTTTTTTTTTTTAAGAAAAGAAGAGTATTGTTTCAGATGAAAAAGCGATATATGTGAAAATAAATGAGTGTGTACAATTTTCGATATAAAGGATAAGATTCATATTAAAGATATAATTGTAGATTATTTTTCCATAAGTGGATTAAAATATCGTTTAATTTTCTTTTACTTTAGATTAGGCTTATGTTGAAGTATGTTGGGTTCATGTACGGTATAACCCAACTCATGCAAAACTCTAATTTCATAAAAACTGTAGTCTCTGCCAAATTCTTTGGGCTGATATTGAGTGCAGGTAATCAATCAAGACTATTTTTTTACTTTATCTTTCCATGCATGAGATGGGAAATGCCATATAAGCTCGGCTCTTCTGTTAACAACACGGTCTACAACAGAAACGGAAGATCGATTCTTGCCATGCATGGTGGAGAAAAATGTTGTTTGCACTCAATCCTTAGGTCAGTTTTTCACCAAAATATTAATTAAGAAAGAAAAGAAAAGAAAGGAAGAAAAAAAAATTTAAAGAATGTTACCAAAAGCATACTTGACAGATAAAATATTTTGGTTGCCAGTGTCGACCTGGTGACCACATTTATCAATCCTTGGTCTTAAGGATTAAAAATCTTTTAATAATAACCCAGTTTACATGCAAAGTATTTCCATGTTTAATCTCATCCTTATATGCTAATGTTACATAAATTACATTTAAAAAGTTCTTCTGGCCTGTGCCAGGAGGAAAAGGTAGCTTCTCTATTTCTTTGTTTTAAGATTTTAGCTAATTTTACACGAAAAGACAAAACTAAAATGCAAAGAACTTGATTAGAGAAGATTCATTCCCAGTTTTCATCAATACTGAATTTGAATGAGAATTCCCCCAAAATAGTCAACTTTAGCCAAATTGGTTTCTTTTGTGGTGATTTATTTTTTATTACTAAATTTACCAATATTCCACCAAGCTTGGCGAGAATTTGAAGCTAGCAGATATGATTGTAAAATGGTGTAAGTAATAATACAATACTAATGGTCGCTGGTTCAATTAAGACAAATTCTTACTTTAAAAATATTTATATACACAAAGGATTATTTACAAAGTTATATTTACATTGTTCGAAAAGATGTGGATCCAGTGAATGCACCATAGGTCCCTAGGAATTGGCATTAAATAAACTACTGACAAATTTTAAATATTGCCAAACTCCAAAACCCAAATTATATATAATATATATATACAATAGAAGATCTTTATAACGCGATTCTCCATATAACGCACAACTTCTCAGATGTAAACAATGAATTTAGCAGTTAAAAAGCACCTGCATTTTCACATCATAAAAAATTGCTATTCTTTAGAGGACTAAATTTGATGCATTAGTTCAACTTTATCTCCTAATTTAAGACCTTTTTACTGAAAAAAATGCTATTATTAGAATAAACATTTTTGAAAATGTATAATACAGTTGGACCTCTATTTAACGAAGTCGCTAAATCCTGAAAAAAAGTTCATTATATGGAAAATTCGTTAAATAGAGAGTCACCCTTTAAAAAACTTTAAACTACGTAAAACACATTTTAAGTCCATAAACACTAAATATAATTAAAAAAAGTAATTAGTCACGCTATTTTTATAAATTATATCCTTTTGTTTTACTTATTTTACCCATCAGAAAGAAATCTGCAGGGGAAATAAGAATGAAACAAAACATTGTCTGGAAATACATTGTATTTTCAATTAAAAAATAATTTTACATTAAAATCATGATTTTTTATTATGGTTGATAAGCTGTTTGGAGGAATACCACATTTTAAAGCAGTATTCTTTTTCTTCATGCCTTTATCCACCTCATCAAGAACATTTTTTTTTTTTCCTTTGATGCTCAAGCACTTTCGCTTTGACATTTTCGAGCTACAGGAACCGAAATTACCAACACGATTGATCATGATCAACAATCTAGAAAACGGGAAACTATAGTTTAAGGACATGAGGCAGCTCCATTTAGGGTTAAAAAGAAATATTGAAAGTTTGCCCTTCTTGGATGGGAAGCAAAGAATCACAACGATTTTACTGCTCCCGGTGAGTTAGGTACCTGGTAAGACCCGTTCATGGTCACTGATCATTATAAAATGTGTTAAAAGAAAGAATAAGTTTGAAATGTCCAATAATATTTTAAGAAATAGGGGAAAAAAATTTTTAGAGCCCAAGGAAAAGTTCGTTAAATAGAGAATACACTTCGCTATTTGGAGGTTATTTTACGAAGAAATTTGCAAAATGTTCTTGGTTCCAAGTAAAAGTTCGCAAAATAGAGGTTCGTTAAATAGAGGTCCGACTGTATAAGGGATGATTTGGTCAGTTTCATGTGGATCATGTTTATAAAGTAAATTTAACAATGTCTGGCCAATATTATGCAAAAATTTATAATTTGGATAACTCTTGGTAACAAGGGATGCAGTATAAAGATATTATGTATTTTGATATGTTTCAGACATATTTGACTATGTTTACAAGGTAAATTTAATTATGTGATCCATATAACGCAAAATTCTATATAACGCACAACTTTGCGTTTTTAGGTTTGCGTTATAAAGATCTTCAACTGTATATAATATATGATATGTATATATAATAGCGCTAAGTGTATAATATTTCCAAAGTGAACTCATCCGGGTGCCAATAATCTTTCGTTAAAATCAGTCATTTTATTTTAATTTTCAGAGATTTAATTTTTTCAATAAAGCTGTATTCAAAAACAATGTTTTATTATGAATGTTTCAGATTCATTCCTATGAGATTCATTAAAATACAGACCATCGAGTTCATTAGCAATATAGCGATCTGAAGGAACCCCATGCTTATAAAAACTTTCTTAAAAAATGACAATTTAAGGCCATCGAAGTGTGTATTAAATACAATATTGTTTGAATTTTTATATTCGGGCTGTTTTAATTTTTTCTTCACAGCCATGAATGACTCTTATATATTATTTTTTTTCTGAATTATAAAAAATTGAAGGTTAGTGATTTTTTTAAATGGAATGAACGAAGACGAAAGTTAATTGACTATATGTTTTAAAATAGCCTTATTAGTACTACTTTGCATGTTTTTGTGAAATAGTTCTTCAAATTTCGTGAGAGAAGTTCATTTGCATATTCTATGTCATTATTTTACCAATTCAATTAATATTTTCCTTTCAAATTAAATTTCAATGAAAAATGGGCTGTTTTTATAACTATTTTACACCATCTGACTGTATTACTCAGATAAGATATATTAAGATACTTCATGATTCTTTTTATAATACAATGTTTTATAATTCGTTTGAAAATGCAAACACGTCATTCTGACGGGCTATCTTCTAGTTAACTAGATTGTGCTGTGGAGGCACATGTGACAGCCAACATAGCATATGAAAGAAAAATAGTTACAACAATGAAAGATCATTTGCGAGAAACTCTGTCCACTAAAATTAATAAATTAATCTGTTGTCCAGGGGTCGTACTTGTCCTGAAACTCCCAAAATTCCTGAAAAACGAAAAAACATTCTGAAATGTCTTAAAATATGGCAACCTGTCCTGAAATTTTGTGCTATAACACTAATAAATAGTCATAATTTTTTCGTGCTACATATTTTTCTTTTTCGCAAAATTCCATGAATTATTTATTTTTGTAGAATTCCACAAACTATTTTGGAATTAATAGGTGCATAGGTGAAAAAAGTGTGAGCCAGAAAATAACTGCGAACCATTTTGTCAGCTGATGATGAAAAACTCATAAATTTCATCTAGGACTCACAGGAAAAAAAAATGGTAATTTTTCAATCAAACAGGAAGGAAAATCGCGAATTTCTTCAATCAGTCCCGTAAAAAAAAAAAATCTGGAATGTCGCCAATCATTCGCTGTTCAGAAATTTTGTCAATAAGACGCTGAAAAAAGTTACGAATTTTGTCAATCGGTCGATGAAAAAGACTGTGAATTCGTCAATCAGTTGATGAAAAATATTGCAAATTTCATCAATCAGTCGATGAACTAGATCTCAAATTTCATCATTTGGTCGATGAAATAAATCGCGAATTTCATAAATTGTTAATGTAATACATTGCAAATTTCTGTACTGTATTAAGTACTATATAGCAGAGTGCAATTGCTTTAAAAATTAATGAATTTTAACTGTCTTTAATTTCTTAACACAATAACCTAGTAACTCCCATCTTCTTAGTAGAAAATAAAAATGTCTACTTACAAATGTGAAGAGGCTTGTAGAATAAATGGGGTAGATGACTACATACTTAAAATGAAAACTTCCTTGAATAAAAACTAACAGCTTTTTATTGTTATGTAAATCTGGAGGCATATTCAATTTTACAACATCAACACTAAAGCAAGAACCAGATGACATGAATGAGAAACTTTCTCATTTTAAAATGGTTTGCAACCAATCACAACTAGCCAGCACATGCTGGAACTCTTTTGCATAAACAACAGAAAGTTGAGTAACACTGTGCAACCTGAAAAACATATTAACAAATAATGCTTCTTGTTTAACTGATACCTTGTTGGTAACCAACCAACCATTCAATCAATTAACTATGAATTTAACTGAAAACCATAAAAACAAAATGTAAACAATATGGATGCCAGCATGCTGTTGAAGTTAAGTGTTAGGGTTAGTTTTGTAGTAAGTTAGTAGTTTTTATCATTGAAATATAGTAAATAAATTAATAAATTTTAAATAAAACACTTAATACAATAAATGAAGTTGAAAAATGATGGAAAAAAACTTAATAAAAAAAAAAGTGTGGTTCTTCCACAAAATGCCCCCTTTTTCCAGCATTTTTCATATACTAAACACTTTCAAAAATAAATGTAAATACAGTAAACTCTGTCTAAGGCGGAATCGATCGGGACTCAGAAAATTTTCCGTGGTAGACAATATTCTGACTTATGCAAAAAAGCTCCCCCCCCCCCCCCCCCCCTCAAAAAAAATCCTCGAATTTGATGATTTTTTATTGACTTTCCTGACTCGAAAATCGGTTGAAAACTGAAATTCGGAAAGATCTTTTGTCTTTATACATAAATGAGAAACGCTATTCAATTTCTTAGTACTGCTGTAATACATGCGAATTGGAAGTTTACACACACACACACACACACAAAACTAACAACCCCCCCCCCCCCCCCAATAAACTTCGAGAATGAGACATTGTATTTGAGTACATCCTTAAAGTATAATATATTACACTTTCGAAAATATATATTTTGATAAATGCTCATTCTACTAGAAATATTAAGTTTTAAATATAATTTTGCATATTAAAAAAAATGCACAAGCATAAATTCAACAGTTCCTGTCCTTTTAAATTAACTTTTTCAAAGTGTTAGGAAATTTAACTGATATGCTCGACATTGAGTATTTGACTTATCCGTTTTAAAGTTTCATAAACGGAATGCCTTTCATTTTTAAAGTATCCCATTTTCCGCCTTATGCAAAAGTTTAGTTTCGGTGGGACCTTAAAATGCTTTCCGTTTCCGCGTTAGACAAATTCCGCCTTATGCAGCATGAATTAATGTAATTTTCTATGGGTTCGCCGGGACTTGAAAAATTTTCCGCGGTAGACAGATTTCCGGCTTGCACAGAGTCCGCCTTAGACAGAATTTACTGTATATTATGGAAAATACATATGTACAATACACAATTGAAAAATATTCACTTTAAAAAAAAATTCATCAGTTCATGATTTTAAGTTCAAAAAGTTTTTTTTTTTTTTTTTTCAGCATAAGTAAGCAGATCTAAGTTTCATAAATAAGTCCTTGCACAAAGACTTTGTAAGGAGATCAGCTAAATTGTCTTTAGACTTAACGTGAATAATGTCAAACACATTTTGTAGATATGTCTCTTACGAACATGTATTTTAAATCTATGTATCTATTCCTGATATTCTCAGCTCGGTTCTTAATGAACTGTATAGCAGCAGCATTGTCACACTTCAATATTGGTTTTTGGTTACCAATAATATTTGAATCAAGGTTAAAAGTAGAATATATTTGCTCTGAGGTCGAATTCAAGTACTTAAGTTCTTTAGCAGCTTCTGAGGCTGCAATAAATTCTGATTCCATCGGCAACATAGCTACACAGGTCTGTTTCACCACACGCCATGTTATCAGGAGGCCATTTAAGAAAATAGAGTAGCCAGTCCAGGATCGGCGGTCACTCGGGTCACTAGCCCAGCTAGCATCAACATAGGCAGAGAGCTGAGTGAGAGGGTCTTGAGGGTGCATTTGGATTCCTAATTCCTTTGTAGTTCCAGTTCCAAGGTAGCACAGGATTTGTTGAAGGCATTTCCAATGGATAGGTCCAGGATTTTCAACAAATTGCGAAAGAGCTGCTACTCCATAGCTGATGTCAGGTCTGCAACATCCGGAAATGTAGAGCAGGCTTCCCAGTAAATTTCTGTATGGAACATCTTCCATCTGGTTGTCATCTGTCGGCATATCTTTCCTAGAAGGAACAACTCCAGGTTGGAAAGGAAGAGAGATTTTAGTAAAGTTTTTAAAATTAAATTTTTCATTTCTCAATGTACTCTTTACAATGAATTTTCATGGAGTCTCCTGTCATATCAAATTCAATACTTAAAAGTTTAGAAATGGGCCCCATATTCTCGACTTCATATAAACTTTTTATAAGAGAAACTACTTCTTTTAAAATCATTTCATTTTCAGCAAATATCAGCAGGTTGTCCACATATACTAGTACCACTGCTTTTCTTTTATAAGAACGAGTTGGAACACGTCGAAATTCGACGAATTAAAATGTTTAGAATGGAACTTAGATCGAATTTATAATAAACCTACAAAAATAATTACAATACAAAATTCATTTTGCATTGGTTATCTAACTCTTAAAACAAATAATGTCTTAATCTAAAATTACCAAAATATTATTTCCAAAAACTTCAACTGCTTAAATTATTGAAAAATTAAACTGTATTAGAATACGTAATCAACATGAGTAATTATGTTGAAGCTATCGATTCAGGTCTTACGTTTGTTTTTTACAGGATGAAAAATCATTAAAAAGGATTTCGCTTTGTCACATCATAAAATTTTCTCCCATAAAATCTAAACTGTACGTTATTTTCACATTCTCAAAATTTACATACGCACCACTCAAATTCACAATTTAAAAGTATTTTAACGCACAATACATTATTAATGAATGTATTTCCAAACTTAAAGTCATGTTTGTCCGATACAACTTTTCATGTGAACATTCGCATAAAATTTAATTCTAATCTCAGTACCCGCGAAAATTTACCCTTCAGAAATTTGCCTTTATTTGCCATAGTATTGGTCAAATATTTAGTTTTATCAAAGAAAATTATCGTTTTGTTTTAAATATGACATCATTTTAACTCACTGAATCATTTTGCCTAAGCGTCTCAAACTCAGTATCAGCGTAATGTAAAAATATTGAAATATCATCTTCAATCTTTTGATTTATGAAGAAGAATGCGTGTTTTTTTAATGGCTGACGTCATTTTCTGTTCAAAAATTAGAAAAAAGTTACTTTTATTTGTAATGTGAAAATGGCATCAATAAGGATATATAATCAATAAAAATAAATAAACCATGAATATTTTCCCTTTACTTTTAATAGAAATGGAGTACTTCAGTTGCCACAATTACAAAATTGGTACTAAAAACTATAAAAAAATTAATATCTCAAAAATAAATTGAGATAGAGCTTTCAAACAAATTGCATTTAAAAGTACATTTTTTTCCCTATACGACGGTGCAAAAATTGAAACTGTGCGATGTTTAGAAGTTTAAAAATTTGCTGTTGCAAAAATTGCAAAACCGAAATTTCATTTCAAATTTCAAAGTGTTGCCATTCGCAGAATGACGTATGCGTTACGCACAGATATGTTTGTCCTTTATAATATAGATAAGCACAAGTAAGTCCTGGTATTTCATTAAAACCATTACTTGTGAGTTTGTTGTGCAATTCTTCATACCAACACCTTCCCGACTGATGAAGGCCGTATAATGCTGTATGTAATTTTAAAACATGGTTTTCCTTTCCAAGTGTTATGTAATCTGCAGGTTGTCTTATGTATATATCTTTATCTATGGCTCCATATAAATATGCACATCGTACATCTAGAAGACAATGCTTCCACCCCAAAATACATATGAATAAAGCTATAAAAAGCCTGATTAATAGGAAGTTAATAACTGGACTGAATGTTTCTTCATAATCCAGTCCTTCTCTCTGGTTATTCCCCAAGGCTACTAATCTTGCTTTAAAGTTTCCAAACCCATCGCTGGCTTTTCTTTTAAGAGTATATACCCACTTAGTACCTAAAATTTTACAGTTTTCTGCTTGTGGAACTAATGTCCAGACATTTCGGTCGATCATAGTTTTAATTTCTGCATCCATTGCCTCTTTCCAAAACTTAGCTTCAGGGAAAATTTTTGCTTGATTCGGAGGTCTTGGTATTATGATTTCTGCACAGCAGGTTTCCTCACTATCTGGTACATTAGTGTTACTTTCCATTTTTAAGATAATAGGACCCTAATATTCATCTTTATATGAAAAGCTCATTAGATCTTTGTCATAAATTATTTTATTTTTCTGACAATACTCTTGCATTTCTCTTTGGCTTCTTAAAGTCTTCCCGTCAGGTGTAAAAATATAAATGTCAATTTTTCCCTTTGAGGCCCCTTTATTTCTTATTGTTCTTATCCTCTGAAATTTAACTGTATTCGATTCTGGTTCAGGACTTGGGGTGAGTGATCGAGGTTCTTCTTTTAATTCAATCGTTTTTTCTAACTCATCTTCGGTTGGTTGGGATTAAGGCACTGATTTTGGATCAACTTGTAATTCGGGACTTGAAACACTGTTTCTTATGTTGCCCCCCAAATCATCATCACCATCAAACTCCAAGGAAATATTATGACCCTCTTTTCCTTTTCCTAACATTGCTTCATCAAAAGTCACATGTTTACTTTCTACAATGTTATTTTCATCAGGGATCCATATTCTATAACCACTCGTCCCATACCCATATCCTACAAAAATGCCTTTCTTGGCACGAGGCTGAAATTTATTTCTTTTCTGTGGGGGTTGATGAACATAGGCTGTACGTGTACAGCCATATCTCTTAAGATGATTTATTGATGGCTTTTTATTATACCACCGCCTGAAGGAGGATGTCATTTATGGTAGTGTGAAATATTCTATTTCTTATGTAATTAACTGCCATCATGGCTTCTAGCCAAAAATCATCTGTTAAATTAGCTGAATGTATTAATGTTCTCATTCCATCAAACAGCACACGATTGTATCACTCTGCACAGCCGTTCATTTGCGGCGAGTAAATCGTGGCGTGTTCGTGTTTGATTCCAAGATTTTCTAAAAAAAATTTCTAATGGTCGGTTGCAGTATTCTAACCCATTATCTGTTCTGACAGTTTTAACTTTCTTTCCAGTTTGCCTTTCTACCATAGCTATAAAATCTTTAAATTTACTATAAACTTCATCCTTATTTCGTAGTGGGTAACAGAAAGCCCTGTGGCTATAATCATCAATAAATGTTAAAACATATCTATAGCCTTGTTTTGTTGTAACTGGAGCCGGACCCCACACATCGCTGTGTATAAGTTCTAATAGCTCTCTAGATCTAATTTGTGGCAATTTTGGGTGGACAGCTCTCGTACTTTTACCTATTACACATATAGCACAATAGATCCCTGGTCGCGGTGCTTTGGCTCAGGCCACCCCCCCCCCCCCCCCAGTAATACAATACCTATTACACATGGTTCACACCGTGTTTCATCACCTTTAAGTTCTCCAGGATTCTGTATTAAATTTTTATTAAACATATCTTTCAAAGTGCTTAAGTTTACATGCGCCAGTCGCTCATGCCAGAGCATGATGTTATTCCTGTCTAAAGCATATGAACTATTATAATTGTTCTCTTTACTTAAGTTTACTTTATGTTGTGTCTTAAGTGTTTCATTTTTCCCTTTAAATTGAAAGTTTTCTTTAGTAGGCCAGCCTTTTATAGTGTAAAAATTACCCTTTAATTTAGCACTCCATAAGTATTTCCATCTAGGTGAAAAAATTTGAGTCAGGCATGCATTTTTGTCTTATCCATTTTAGACATACTAATTAAATTTCTATCAATAAAAGGAACGTATAAAACATCATGCAAATTTACAGTCATTATTTTATTTCGGTCTTTAATATTAAATTCAACTTCACCAATACCCTGTACTGTGTGGGGAGTGGTTCCCATACGTACTACTGGACCTGCTGGAGGCTTCCTTAATTCTGTAAAAAATTCTTTATTTTGACATACACGTGCCAATGATGCACTATCTAAAGTCCATTCTCTATTTGCAGGAAAAAGTTCATTTGCATAACACTTATCTACCCTAAATTCAGAGACGAAAGAACTGACTCTAGGTTTAGTTCTAGAAACTAAAGTTTTGTTTTTACAAAATTTAGCAAAATGATCACTTTTACCACATAAAAAACAAGTTAACATTTTCCTTATGCCTGGCTTAATTGTAATTGGTTTACTAGGATTTAATTTATCTTTACTTTCAACAGTTAATAAACATTCTTGTTTTTGAAGATCACGGAAATATCTTCGATTATATTCCTTTAAAATTTCTCCCTTTAAATTGTCAAACTTAAATTTAGACTCGACACAATTTTCAAATTCCCTTGCAAGGTAATCATATTCCTCTGGCAAGCACTATAACAATTGATAACACCTATGATCTTCAGTAATAGATTCCCCAGAATCACTTAACTTTCTATAACAATCCTCAAACTAGCTATAAATGTAGGTAACTCTTCATCAGGAAGAATTCTTAAATTTCTAAACTCTGCTAGCCTATATGCTTTTAAAGGTGTATTTCGATCTAAACTGCTTATTTTCTGATTCATTTTAAAATTCATTTTTGCTCTCAAACGCATCAAACTGGAAAATTCTCTTATTTAGAAACTATATAATGTGCCGTGCTTCTTAATTTTTTGATAACTGTAGAAAATACTGTAAAAACGTTGTCAAAGTTGGCGTTTTGAACCGAATTTTCCGAAGCGGGCGATCTGGGAATGAAAAAAATGGTCATACTGAGAAAATAATTGTTTAAAAATCAAATTCTAATTAATTGAGCTGAAAATGAAATCATACGGCATGTTAAACATGTCTTCAGAAATCACACCAGCAAGTTTCATGTTTTTACTTTTAAAAATGAGTCTGAAAATGTCTCAGAAAATTTCGAGCTGTTGAGGGTGAAAAAATATTTTTTCGAATACACCCTTAAGGACCTACACTCAATTTCTAAATTTGTTTTAAGTGTATCCCATATAACTGAAGGATCACTTAAATGATTTATCTGAAGCTCAACTTCTCTACTACAGTATGTTTTCAATAGACCAGCAGCCTTGCTTTTACTTTGATTTAATTTAAATTTATCAATTTTACCTAAGTCATCTACTTTTGGCCATTTAGTCTTATCTATCCAAATTATTAAACACTCTGACTCTAGAATCCTCTTTATATTTGTTACCCAAGAATGGTATTTATGTCTTGTCAATAGTAATTGAGGGTTAGGGCTAGCGGAAATGTTTGTTTACAAACACTGTGTACTGTAAAGTTGGGCTTAATGAATCAGAGAGTGAAATTCAATCCAAAGTTTGAATTGAACAAAAATTAATTCCGATTCATAAGCTCAAAATTACACTACAGCCGATGACGTAAGTGGTTGACATCGCTTAATGTGTTTTTTAAGAATTATTTTAAATTATATAAGATCAAATAAAATTATATTTACTAGTTATCGTAGCTGAAAAAAAATAAAGAAAAGTAAACACTCACCCAAGTACTTGAACACAGAAAGATAATTCACAAATGACGTTTATTTAAACATATATAAAATTTGCTGATTTGAATGCATTCTTACATTATGAATTATGTAAAGATTATCAAAGTGAATGTAAAATTTACTATAATTTTAGACAATTAGAGACATATTATCATCTAAGAAAAAGCAGAAGTTTACGTAATATTTCTTTTTGCAAATTAGGGATTAAAGTTCAGGAATGTAAAGTTAAATTAGGGATTAAAGTTCAGGAATGTAGAGTTAAATTAGGGCTTAAAGTTCAGGAGTGTAAAGTCAAGATCAACTAGGGACGTAGAAGGACTCTTGTATTTGGAAAACTGGAAACATGCTGTAGACAACTGGAAACACGCTGAAGACAAAGTTCCTTCAGGAATGTAGATTCTATTTCTTTTTATTCAATGCGAATCTGAACCGAATAAGAAGTTACGGATTTGGAAAATTGGAAATAGGATGTTTGTGAACTTCCTTCAGGAATGCAGATTTTGACGATTTCAGTACGTTACATAGGCAATTTACTATTTATCGCATCGACAAAAAAAACAGATGTTCAATTCATATTTGTTGATCGAAGAACAATAAAATGTCGATGAGCAGAAGAACCATTCAGGGCTTTCAATTAATGTTCTATGAAATTTACTTAGAAATGCTTCTTGAAGAGAAAAATATTATATTTCCTTTAGATGATATACGGCCGCTAAGGCCTAACGAAACGTCGATCTCTTCTCACTGGCTAGCGGAACTCTTCTGCCGCAACAACCGGCTAAAAAAGCACGGCGTCGCAGCCCCCACAAGTTACTTGCTCCAACGGCTCCCTGGTGAAGAATGATGACTTTTCCAGAAGAGTTTCAAACATGAAAAGCCATTACAGAGCGCGCCAGCCAATTAAAAACGCCTATCCTCCCCGCGCCTGACGTCACACACAACGTGCGTGTTCCAAAAGGAATGTTAAACGATTTAGCAGACGTCCGGTTTTGAGCTAAGCGTCTGTTTGGCAAAGGGGAATACCCTTCTTGTTGGAACTTTCAAAATGTCGGAAAGAATGATCTCATGGCGTCGCGCGCCGAAATTAAAAATGAGAAAAGATAGAAAATACATTTTTGCGTATTTCTGCCAAAGTATTTATCACAAGTCACTGAAAATTTTGCAATCGGCTAGAAATAAATATTTCTATCCACATAATATGATTTAAAAGGGAATTATTGATAAATAAAAGATTTCCATTTTTTATATTTTAGACTTAGAAAATTCCGATGTGTTTACACATTCGCGATGTATGTTGAAAGAAATTTGAAAGTTAAATTACTGAAATATAATAAAATACTAATTGCACTTAAATAATCTTAATAAGAGATAATGTTTACATTGAAAAATAAGGAAATATTGAATTATTTATCATTAAAATTTACATTGTAAGTTTAAAACTTGTGATTAGAAATTAGGTGTTTGAAAATGTTAATTTAAGTTGTAAAATTGAAATAAATTATATTATTTAAATTAATTTGAATGGGAAATGATGCATTATATTTTTTATGATGCAACATTTTATCTCCCGGTAGCAGAAAAAAAAAAGGATAAAAAAAAAATTTTAGCTGACAGGTTCGAAAAGATGAACCATCTGCAGATAATTCTATGCAAATTTAAAGGTAAACTACACAATATTAAACAACAATAAACACAATACAACAAAACAAATATATAAACACAATACAACAAAACAAATATATAAACACAATACCAAACAAGAATACACAGTACAAGCAGAAATAGAATTGTAACACAATATCAAACAATAACAAACATGGTACAGGTGGAAACAAACCACCAAAATTTATATATAAACAAAACACTGCCTGGGTGAGGTTCCAAATGGCCTATAAAAATGTAATCTTTTCATGTGCAAACCCCTAACAGTAGACATATTGCAACTATGATAAAAATAAAACTATATGTGTAATCATATTTAAAAAAACAAACAAAATGCTGCATAAAGTTTTCAAGTATTGCAAAATCAAACCAATAAAATTAAAACAGGATAATACTGCAATTGTGATGTAGCTGAGACAACTGTATATCATTATTTGTAGTATTTATTTTGTTTACATTGTAAAATACCATCAATTTCTTGAACAAAAAACAAAT
Organism: Maratus speciosus; assembly: GCA_963932465.1. NCBI lineage: Eukaryota > Metazoa > Arthropoda > Arachnida > Araneae > Salticidae > Maratus > Maratus speciosus. The sequence continues at coordinate 316,070,968 of OZ010788.1, read as the reverse complement.
GTACATTGTTCAGAATGATAGTTGTGCCCATTAAATTAAAAAAATTTAAGACATTAAGCTGTGAATTTTAAAATAGATCATATGTGATCTTGGACACTGAAATTTACAATATAGAATGTTATTCCCTTTAAATTATGAATAGTTGCACCTTGAAGGATTTATCGGAAGGGTACTAATTTTGTGATTATTTTTTGCCCCAAGCTATGCCGAATTTACCTTCTGTGTGTGCTCGCTATAAATTTGTTGGGAACTGAAAGAAAAAGAGAAATAACTTAGAGCAGTTGCTCCATCGTATTCTCATAAAATATCTCCACTAGTATTCAAAGAGCTGCAGCTAGGAGATTTGAGCATTGATAATTTTTCATATAATTTCTGGAACATATATAAATTTTCATTTGTATTTTTTTTTTTTTTATTTGTAATTTATTAAAGTTGTCTCAAAAATATATTTATTTTTTTTATATATATTTTCTCATAATTTTTAATAATGGTTATATAGGATCCTATAATTAAATTTAAAATAAAACATCACATGAATAAGCAGTAAAAGTTTATATGTTGAGATCACCCCTCAATTTCAATATGATATGGATATATATTGTTCAAAAATTAACAAAGATGAACATACAAAAAAAAATCTGTGGCAACATAATATTGCATTCCCATCATTTAAATTAAGGTAGAAAAAAAAATTAGATGAAGGATAGTACCTATTATAAAATATAGAATTGTAAAATAATGAAATCAATAAATCAGTATGCTTAATCAATTGTATGAGTGAACAGTAATGGACAGTACGTAAGCGCTTACATTCTGTGACCACTAGTATTTCGCCAGCAAAATATTGAAAACTCATAGAATTGATACAGATGTTACCACTGTATTGTTTAAAAAAAAATTGTAATTCAGAGAGATATATATACATATGAAGACACTAAAATGGAAATTAGAAAAAATGGGATTTACATTTGTAGGAAGATTGTAGTGCCCCAAAAAAATTTAAATGTCCATAACAAAAGAAAATTAAGTGAGTAGAAAACAAATAAAACTAACATCCTGTTGAGATGAGTTTTGATACATTCACTGTCATAATTCTGATTGTTGGATCAGTCATATGTTGAATTTGATAGTTATCGTTATTGCATATCTGGATAATTTTAAAAGGACCTGAATTTTTTGCATGGAAGGTATTAGTATGATTGAAATTCTTTAAATAAACTTTGTCGCCAATTTTCAACTTTGGAGGAGAACGACCTTTAAGAAATTTTGCATTCATTTTAAAATATTTTTGTTCATTAAGTTTAACTAATTCTCTGGTTGTTTTGATATGTTCTTGTTGTTGTTTAAAGTATTGGGAGGGTTCTTCAGCATCTTTAGGTGGTAAGAAAGTATCAATAGGTAAGTTTAAATCTCTGCCAAAAAATAAGTTTGCAGGACTAAAATTAGTTACAGAATGTTTAGAATTATTGTAGTGAAGCACAAAAAATTTCAATCTATCAGACCATTCAATTATTTGATCAGATAGTGAAGCAACTGATTCTTTCAGGGATCGATGAATACGTTCGATAACACCGTTCGACCTCGGGAAGTAAATGGACGAATTTCTACGTTTGATATTGAGAGATTTAAGAAAGGTTAGAAAGACATCAGAGGTAAAGTTTTTGGCGTTATCAGATAATATAATTTTTGGTATACCAAACCTCGAAAAGTAGTCGTTTAAAGCTTTAATTATAGATGGAGAAGTAGCATCTCTAAGCGGAATAGCTTCCAGAAAGCGTGAATAGTGGTCAACGATGGTGAGAATAAAAAATTTACCGTCATGTGACCTGGGGAGTTTACCCACAATATCTATTGCAAGCATCTCTCCGGGAGCCAATTCACACTTGGAAATGAAGGAAGGTTTTGTGTTGGTTTGTTTACTTTTGTAGGGAAGACATTTTTCACAGTTATTTACAAAATTTTGAACATCCTGAACCATTCCGTGCCAGAAATAATTCCTGGAAATTGTCTCAACCGTTTTTATCATTCCAAAATGAGCTTGGTGAGCAAGGGCAATGCAACTATTGATTAATGTTTTAGGAATAACGATTTTCTTTACTCTATTGACATTACCAGATTTCTTTTTAGCAAACATTAAAAGATCGTTATTAGGATTGATTGAGTAATTAGTGTTAGAACATGTTTTGGCAATTATTTTTTCTCGGATTTCTTTAAGTTTTTCATCATTTTGCTGCTCTTTTAGTATATTTTCAGTAGTTAGTGAGTCGTTAGTAGGTATAAAAATATTTAATGCATTTACATATAAATTAGGGTTATTAGGAAGGTCCACGACACGAGAAAGAAAATCGGCTGGATTAACAAGCCCAGGAATGTGCTCAACCTTAAAATTAAAACTCTGCAAATATAAAAGCCATCTAGTTATAATTTCAGCCTGTTTTTCTAGGTTTAAATGGTAGGTTAAAGCTTTAGCATCTGTTAGAATTTTGAATTGTCTACCGTACAAGAATTCAGAAAAATGTTTAACAGAGGAATAGATAGCATAAAATTCACGTTTGATTGAAGGGTATTTAGATTCTGCCTGATTTAATTGCTTGGAATAAAATTCAATGGGGTAGAATTTGTCATTGTGTTTTTGCATAAGAATTCCGCAAATTGCAACCATAGATGCATCAGTAACCAAATAAACATCCTTACTATCATCAAAATTTTTAACTGTTGGATTAGTAAGCAAAATTTCCTGAATCTTGAGAAAAGCATTTTGACAGTCATTGCTCCAGAAGAATTTTACCTTTTTTCTCGTTAAATTTACAATAGGTTGTACTATTTTTGCAAAATCGAAAATTAAATGACGGAAATAATTTATCATACCCAGATAACTTTGAACTTGTTTCAGGTTTGTAGGAATGGGAAATCTATTGATTTTGTTTACATTATCAGTAGAAGGAGAGTGACCGTTTTTGTGTAATTTAAAACCTAGGTATGTTATTTGTTCTTTACATATTTGAAGCTTTTTAGGGTCTAAAGTGAGGTTAAATTCTCTCAATTTGTCAAAAACTTTCTGCAACCATATTAACATTTCCTCCAATGAATCAGCAGCAACAATTATGTCATCTAGAAAATATTGAACATTTTTACCTCTTAATGAGCTAAGGCAGTTATTTATTAAAGTATGAAAATAAGAAGTTGAGTTCACACATCCAAATGGCAGGCGTTTAGGTTGATAATTCCCATACTCCGTTGCAAATGCCAGTTTGGCCCTATCCTTCTGTTGAAGAAGAATTTGAAAAAATGCGGCTTTTAAATCCAAAACAGTATAGAATTTTTTGCCCGATATATTTTGCATAATGTCGTTGATTTTTGGTAAACAAATTTTATAAGGTTCAGTAATTGCATTAAGTAATCGATAGTCGATAACCATACGAAATTTAAGTTTGTTAGGGTCATCAGTAGGTAACGTCTTCTTTTTAACAAAAATGACTGGAAAACAGTAGTTTGAGGTTGAATTTTCTATAATGCCAGCCTTCAGAAGATCAGCGATTTCATTTCTAGCAAACTCCTTGGCAATTCTAGGAATGGGATATGGTTTTGTTTGTAAAGCAAAATCATGCAGTAAGTTAAACTGAGGAACAACTTTATCTGTACATCCCAGTGTACTGTATGAAGAAGAAAAAACAGCTGAATTATTCATAAGAAGTTTGAGAACTCTCTTCCTATCTGATTCAGGTAAGTGATCAACTTGAAAATTATTAGCTTTTAGTTCATTTTTACGAAGTTCTAAAATATCATCACAAATTAGCGAATTTACCTGGTATGTTTTACTGTTGTCATGCGTAGAAATTTGATCTTTAGAAATTTGTTTTAAGTAACCTAATTTAGTATTTTTGTTGAGGACAATTTTTTGACTATTGTTGTTGAATACATACAGAAGAATAGAATTGTTAACATTTGCTTCATGAAGGCTAAGATCTAAGTTTAGTGGCAATTTGGTAGTTAATGGAACAAATAAATAGTTAAATGAATTGTTAATTTTATGTAATGCTTTAAGTCTTATAATCCTGCCATGATTTGGCCGAATAATGACACGGTTAGCTGGTGTGACAAAGTTTTTGGAATCTTCATGATTAATATCGTTAGAGAGAGAATTAATATTTTCATGTGATTCAGCATTGGAATTTGAAATATCATGAATAGTATTATTGTCATTGGAACTTAGATTTTCATTGTTAAAATTAGAAGTTTGAGTAGAATCAGGATTTTTATTTTCGAAAGGAAATGTGAGGTTTCCCATGATAAGTTGAGAGTTGGCAGAGTCTAACAAAACTTTATTTCGGTTTAAAAAATCATAACCGAGAATAATTTGGTAGTTAGAGTGCCAATTATCATGGGTAACGAAAAACACATTGCTGAACCATTTATTACGAATTTTAAAGTTTAATTGTACAGCAGAAAAATAAGGAACACTGGAATTATTGATGGTCTTGATGTTTACAGATCTAGATAAAAAGTTAAGTTTATTGTTTTGTTTAAGTAAGTTAATAGTTTTAGGTTGTATAAGAGAAAGATTTGCACCAGAATCCAGAAGACCAATAAAGTTATGTTTTCCAAATGTTAATTTAATTAAAGGAAGTGGAGAATCATCAGAAAAACATGACATAAGTGATTTGGGAATGTTAACAGCAGTATCAGAATAATTCATACCCTCGTGCAAAAATTTATCATCTAGGGCTCTGTGAGATTGAGGGGAAAAATTGTGCAAAATATCATCAGAACCCTCTAGAAGTTTAAATTATTTCTTCTGCCTCTGCCACGATATGGTCGATAATTATTTCTACCTCTGCCCCTATTGAATCTCTGCACATTGTTATCGCTACCTCTTCTAAAATCTCCAGCAAAGTTTCTGCCCTGATTCTCAAAATATCTATCATTACTTGGAGAATTACTGTTAGGACTTAAAAAATTACCTGCTTGATTAGCAGCACTGTTACCCTGACCAGAAAAATTTTGCTGCGGCGAAAAAAATCCCCTATTATGCAAAGACGGAAAAAACCAGCAATCGCGCGTATTATGCTGTTTGTTACAGATATGGCAAACAGTCCGCTCTTCTTTTAATCCTTTTAACTGCTCCGCCATACTCTGCAATAATTTATTTGAATTTTCTTGTTGTTTCAACAAAATTGTAATCAACGAGTCCTGACTGCTGTTGTTTGAAACCTGCGTCGCGTTGATGGTGTTGACTGAGAAAGAGCATTGCTGTTCCAAAGCTTTTTCGCAATCCATAGCACTAGAAACCAGATCATCGAAATTTTCCTTTCCAAGTTTAAGTACCTCTGTTTTAATATCCGGTCTAAGAGCTTCGAGCAATTTATTAAACATCAATTTTTGCTTTAGAATAACCATTTGAGGAATATCCTCAGCGTTCGGAACCAGTCGATTGACTAATTTTTTTACTACCTCAGCCAACTCCTTCACTGTCTGTTTAGGTTTTTGTCTTATATTTGAGAACTGATAAGAGGTTTCCTGGAAATTCTCTTCTCTGCTAAATTTTGCTCTAAATAAACGCACAAAATTTTCAAAATTATCAATGTTGTTAATTTCTGGATCGCTCGCAACATATTCCTGCGCCTTGTCTCTACAATACAGGCGGAAGAGTAGAATACGATTCTCGTCGTTCCAATTCTGTATGTTACAGACATCACTAATGTTTTTAATGAAAAAATGTACATTTTCCCCTTCTTTTCCATGGAAAGTGGGAATCGCTGCCATAAGCGCGTTTAATTGCAAATCATTTGCCATATCGTAATAATTTGTATACACGTGAAAAATCAAAAGGTATACTAAATCACTGATGTATGACAAATAAATTATCTTAAAGCAAAGCAAAATAAAAAAATAATAATGGAAAAATTTGTTAAAATGATGAAGGAAAGAAAAAAAATCATAAAAAAAAATGGAAGATTACTTTTTTAAAAATTTTCTAAAAATGCATATTAATGTGCAATACAGTTAAAGTAAATAAATATATGCAAAAATGTACAAATCCCCCAAAATAGAAAAAAAAGGAACACAATAACTACAAATATCAAAACATGCAACAATAAATCATTATAAATTCAAAGCGTAATATATAAAGTTTTCGTTTTTTCAATTTATGAAAAAAATATTAGCAAATAAATCTTTGAAAAATCAAATTTCTTTTCTTTACATATATTTATAGAATCAAATCTTAAAAGGAAAATAAATAAAAATATAAATCATGTATATTTTAAAAATATATTGCACCAATATGGGGTCCGCACATGAAATAGAGAGAAAAAAAATATATATATAAGTTTAGTGAGTATTATTTTTAAAATAAATGATTAAATAATTAATAAGTTAATTAATAAATATACTTTATCTAATATCATGAAAAAGTAATGAAACCCGATCTCCGATCTTTAAAGTTATGGCATCAATTAATGCCTATGAGTGAAAAGAAAAAATTAATATTAAAAAGGCTTAAAACAATAACTCCAAGAATGAAATCACTAAGTTAACGGCACCATTAATGTACTGTAAAGTTGGGCTTAATGAATCAGAGAGTGAAATTCAATCCAAAGTTTGAATTGAACAAAAATTAATTCCGATTCATAAGCTCAAAATTACACTACAGCCGATGACGTAAGTGGTTGACATCGCTTAATGTGTTTTTTAAGAATTATTTTAAATTATATAAGATCAAATAAAATTATATTTACTAGTTATCGTAGCTGAAAAAAAATAAAGAAAAGTAAACACTCACCCAAGTACTTGAACACAGAAAGATAATTCACAAATGACGTTTATTTAAACATATATAAAATTTGCTGATTTGAATGCATTCTTACATTATGAATTATGTAAAGATTATCAAAGTGAATGTAAAATTTACTATAATTTTAGACAATTAGAGACATATTATCATCTAAGAAAAAGCAGAAGTTTACGTAATATTTCTTTTTGCAAATTAGGGATTAAAGTTCAGGAATGTAAAGTTAAATTAGGGATTAAAGTTCAGGAATGTAGAGTTAAATTAGGGCTTAAAGTTCAGGAGTGTAAAGTCAAGATCAACTAGGGACGTAGAAGGACTCTTGTATTTGGAAAACTGGAAACATGCTGTAGACAACTGGAAACACGCTGAAGACAAAGTTCCTTCAGGAATGTAGATTCTATTTCTTTTTATTCAATGCGAATCTGAACCGAATAAGAAGTTACGGATTTGGAAAATTGGAAATAGGATGTTTGTGAACTTCCTTCAGGAATGCAGATTTTGACGATTTCAGTACGTTACATAGGCAATTTACTATTTATCGCATCGACAAAAAAAACAGATGTTCAATTCATATTTGTTGATCGAAGAACAATAAAATGTCGATGAGCAGAAGAACCATTCAGGGCTTTCAATTAATGTTCTATGAAATTTACTTAGAAATGCTTCTTGAAGAGAAAAATATTATATTTCCTTTAGATGATATACGGCCGCTAAGGCCTAACGAAACGTCGATCTCTTCTCACTGGCTAGCGGAACTCTTCTGCCGCAACAACCGGCTAAAAAAGCACGGCGTCGCAGCCCCCACAAGTTACTTGCTCCAACGGCTCCCTGGTGAAGAATGATGACTTTTCCAGAAGAGTTTCAAACATGAAAAGCCATTACAGAGCGCGCCAGCCAATTAAAAACGCCTATCCTCCCCGCGCCTGACGTCACACACAACGTGCGTGTTCCAAAAGGAATGTTAAACGATTTAGCAGACGTCCGGTTTTGAGCTAAGCGTCTGTTTGGCAAAGGGGAATACCCTTCTTGTTGGAACTTTCAAAATGTCGGAAAGAATGATCTCATGGCGTCGCGCGCCGAAATTAAAAATGAGAAAAGATAGAAAATACATTTTTGCGTATTTCTGCCAAAGTATTTATCACAAGTCACTGAAAATTTTGCAATCGGCTAGAAATAAATATTTCTATCCACATAATATGATTTAAAAGGGAATTATTGATAAATAAAAGATTTCCATTTTTTATATTTTAGACTTAGAAAATTCCGATGTGTTTACACATTCGCGATGTATGTTGAAAGAAATTTGAAAGTTAAATTACTGAAATATAATAAAATACTAATTGCACTTAAATAATCTTAATAAGAGATAATGTTTACATTGAAAAATAAGGAAATATTGAATTATTTATCATTAAAATTTACATTGTAAGTTTAAAACTTGTGATTAGAAATTAGGTGTTTGAAAATGTTAATTTAAGTTGTAAAATTGAAATAAATTATATTATTTAAATTAATTTGAATGGGAAATGATGCATTATATTTTTTATGATGCAACACACTGAAATATTTCTAAGTTAAAACTCATCAAATTCCGACTTTAAAATGGTGCAATACTGGGTTCCATAACCCTTTGTACTGTGTTAAGTACTATATAGCAGAGTGTAATTGCTTTAAAAATTAATGAATTTTAACTGTCTTTAATTTCTTAACACAATACCTGGTAACTACCATCTTCTTAGTAGAAAATAAAAATGCCTACTTACAAATGTGAAGAGACTTGTAGAATAAATGGGGTAGATGACTACATACTTGAAATGAAAACTTCATTGAATAAAAAACTAACAGCTTTTTATTATTATGTAAATCTGGACGCATATTCAATTTTACAACATCAACACTAAAGCAAGAACCAGATGACATGAATGAGAAACTCTCTCATTTTATAATGGTTTGCAACCAATCACAACTAGCCAGCACATGCTGGAACTCTTTTGCATAAACAACAGAAAGTTGAGTAACGCTGTGCAACCTGAAAAACATATTAACAAACAATGCTTCTTGTTTAACTGATACCTCGTTGGTAACTAACCAACCATTCAATCAATTAATCATGAATTTAACTGAAAACCATAAAAACAAAATGTAAACAATATGGATGCCAGCATGCTATTGAAGTTAAGTGTTAGGGTTAGTTTTGTTAGTAACTTAGTAGTTTTTATCATTGAAATATAGTAAAAGGTACCTTTTTAAATAAAACACTTAATACAATAAATGAAGTTGAAAAATGATGGAAAAACACTTAATAAAAAAAAGTGGGGTTCTTCCACAATTTCATTAGTCGGACGCTAAAAATGATTGCGAATTTCATCAATTGGATGCTTAAGAAAAACATGAATTTTGTCAATCGGACAGTTAAAAAGAATGTGAATTTCATCAATCGAATGCTTAAAAAGAATACAAATTTCAATCGGATACTTAAAATGACGTGAATTTCATCAATCAGATGCTGAAGATATCGCAAATTTTGTCAATCAGATGCTGAAAAATATCATGAATTTCGTCATTCATTTACTGTACTCCATGACTCTGGTTGTACCTGCCCTGAACTCGGAAATTCTGCTTACAGGCAACCCTGCAATTTTATTTATTTTTTTAATAAGAAACCTGACGCATTTCAACACTAAACCAGTGCCGTTCTCAACCGAAATATTTAAATCAGAACCCAGCATGACAAAAGTTTTCACATTTTATTACAATTATGTATAAGTAGACTAAAATTATATTATTAATACCAATTTTATATTTTTATTTTGTATAAAAATGAACATATACATACTCTTTAATATTGAAATATGTAGTTTTTTTCATTTGAAAAATGTACAAAAATGTACTTTTAAAAATTTGGTTCAACCCGACCCGAAATAGTCAAAACTCATCCTGAAACCAAAACATAATCAACCCATCCCGCAACGGAAAATAATTAGTGTCGACCTGAACCGTGTGTCTTAGCCGGTTGTAATCAGTTACCCGACCTGATGTAGAACTAATTCATATTCTCAAAAAGATCAGCAATTTCATTCGAGCATTGAAAAAATCAGATATTTCTTCAATCGATCATTGAAAAAAAATTGGGAATTTCTTATATCGATCACTGAAAATAATCGAGAATTTCGTCAATCATTCATGGAAGATCGTGATTTTAGTTAATCCAATGCTGAAAATGATTTAGAATTTTGTCAATTGGTCGATGAAGAAGATCATGAATTTTATCAATCGGTTGATGAATAAGATAATGTATTTTTTTAATCAGACACTAAAAATAATCGTAAATTTTGCCAGTCAGATGCTGAAAAAGATCTACAAAATCATTAATTGAACACTAAAAAAAGATCATGAATTTCAGCAGTCGGATGCTGAAAAAGATCAAGATGTATATCGAAAGAACATAAGTTGGGTTACTACTGTATATGTAGCTTTGCATCCAACTCTAATGCAGATTATAAAACAGTAATTAATGTTTTATTTTTCAGTTTTATACCAAATCCTTGAAATAGTCCCTACAAGGGTGCAGAATATGTCAGATCCATCGATCTAGAATTGGAGAAAATTTAGCCATCTGGGGAAATTTTACTGAAAAATGTACAATTAATTTTGATTTTAACAATGAATTACATAATTCCCCAAGATAGAAAAATGTTCAACACATATAGAAAGATCCATATGGCGGCAGCCTTCACAAAATTAATCTCAGAATAATATGTACCATATATACTCACGCATACGTTGAGAAATTTTCGGAAAAAAAAAGCCTTATAACTATGGTAATACAGAATTTATGTAAACCTATAACATATCTTAAAATTTTGGAGGAATTTTCATATGCATTGGGGGAAATGTTGGGATTAAAAACATTTTCTGCTACCCTGAGTCCCTATAGATTGTTTGTTTTGAATTTATGTGCTTGAAAGTTTGATATTTCGCCTTTTCAAGCTTAAATAAATTTTAGTTCTATAATGTTCTCGTATTGCAGTTAGTATGCAAGGCAAAAAGGTTTTGTGAAATTGTCCTGAAATTATGAAAAATCTGTGTCCTGAAATCTCACTTTGCGCCTGTATTACCCCTGGTTGTCTCTTGTTTTAAAATGTCAGCCATCCTAGAATTACAAACTGCTGTATCTCAACCATTTTTTAAGATAGAGGCAAAACAAAAAGTGTTTTGGAATCCCTGTATCAAGGTCTAACACTTAAGCAAAAAATAAATTAGGATTTCTAATTTTTCTATACAATTTTTTTTTTTAAATCTTTAAGTGGCCATCATTTTGCAACAAGATGGTAAACCAAGCTGGCCAACAAACTCAGATGAGATCTTGGTATGATCAATACATGTGCTTAGTTACATCCAAATAGGTTTATAAATTTGAGTGTTATTGCATGGCAAATGTCATATATATATATATATATATATATATATTTCAATCTATCACTGAAAATAATCGGGAATTCTGTCAATCATTGACGGAAGATCGCGATTTTAGTTAATCAAATGCTGAAAATGCTGAATGATGTCATTCCCTGTATAGGTGCAATATGTTATCTATCACCGACCTTTAATTTCTCAACCGTTGGTTATGGACATATACAGTATAGGACCTATTATCCGGAATCCTCAGGACCAAAGGCTTTCCGGATTTCGGGTCCCAACGAATTCCGTCAAAAAAATCGCAATTCATCAAAGTCGAAAAACGCAAATTTCATCAAAGAATCGCGAAAAAAAAAAGAACCAAATTTCTAAGCACCGCAAAAAAACCCACAAATTACGTCAAAATATAGCGAAAAAAACAAATTTCTTCAAAGGATCGAAAAAGCCTCCTGCAATTTCGTCAAAAAATCGCAAAAAAATCCGCAAATTTCGTCCAAAAATCGCGAAACAAAAGCAAATTTCGTCAAAAGATCGCGAAAAAATAGCAAATTTCGCCAAAAGATCACAAAAAAAACGAAATTTCGCAAAAGGATCGCAAAAAACACGCAAATTTAGTTAAAGGATTGCGGAAGTAAAACACAAATTTCGTCAAAATCTCACAGAAAAAAAACGCAAATTTCGTCAAAAGATAGCAAAAAAAAAATTCTTCAAAGGATCGCAAAACACTCTCTTAATTTCGTCAAAAGATCGCGTAAAAGCACAAATTTCGTTAAAGGATCGCGGAAAAAACGCATAATTAGTGCCGAGCCTTATGACTTATATAAAAAATATAAGTTAAATTGGTATATAATAAAAAATATATAAGAAATTTAACTTGCCTTATATGCTAGAAGGGTGGATATAAAGTCCAATAAATCTTCGGACTTTTACTGTAATAAATATCTACACTTTCAATCGACAACAATATTTGCAAGGCATTAATCAAGCGTATTTCTCCAGTGACTGAGAAATGTATTCGCTCTGCTTCTTAGCGTGATGTCACTGGAATTTCCACCTACTGTCAAATTACTTACTACCATAGGTAGCAATGATGCTGCTGAAACAAGTGGGGCTGCAAAATGCAGTTTCATTTAGATAGATTTTCATTTTACTAAGATTTTTCTTTAAAATAAATTCGGGGTTCATTTTCAGAATAAGATCAAAGTTTAAAACACGCATACACACATAAATAGTTAAAGGTATATATAAATATTATACAAACATACATATACAATAAACCCAACTGGAGTGACTTTTTGACAACCTTTAACTGTTGAATGTGTCATATCCCAACCCAACAAGAATAGTAGCAATCTATGTTAATAGATGGCAGCTTCATACACAGAGAGTCTGAGATTGTAAGGTTTTGCATGCAACCAGTGATATTGATGCAGTTGTAAGAAATGACTTGTTTAGAATAGCTGCACTTTAGTGGCTCTTGTAAATATGTAAATAAACTATTAATCTTATAGTTATGCCTTCTTGCTTTGAGTCCCATCCTTTTTACAATTTTCATGGCAGATTTTTATGAGGTCCTGGTGGGCCTGGGCATCAAGTTCCTCATCTATGCAGACGATATTTTCATCTACTGTGTGAATGATTGTTTGGACACCTGTAGAGTCAAACTCCAAGAGGCTCTTCGACTTATAATAGTGTGGTGTTCCTATTGGAAACTTTCCATCCGGGCTGACAAGTGCCATTCGATTAATCTCTCGAGACGGAGAGCGGTCTGTGATTTCCACTTCAGCGTGAACGGTGGACTCATCGAGTGGTGCCCCGTTCTAAAGTTCCTGGGTTTCCTTTTTGCCCGTCGTGGAGGCTTCCGGAAGCATGTAGAATACCTCCGGACGAAGTGCTTTAAAAGGATTAACATCTTAAAAGCTCTGGCCCACAAAAGGTATGGGGCTCGTTCACATCATCTGCGGACGTTGGCCCTCTCTTCTATCTGTAGTATCATCGAATATGGAGCTGCTCTTCTCACGGCTGCTAGTCCTTCGCTACTGAAGATGCTTGAAGTGATACAGACGAGTGCGTTACGGGTTGCTCTGGGGCTCCCGAAGTGGATGCCTAATATTCTCCTTCTCAAGCATGCTGGGGCTTGTCTCCTAGCTGACAGAATCAGGGTTCTGGCTTTCGGCTTCTGGGTGAAGCATCTTGCCCTTGGCAGCTGGTCTCCTCTCTTGGATTCTTGTGAGGATATTCTGGTCTCACCAGGAAATCATCTTTCCCATGTTTCTGAGTTTTTTGCCGGTCTGGGCATTGATCTGGATTTCCTCATCAGCTTCCAAGTTCCTCTTTCTCTTGACTCGAACGCAGTGCAATTTTTCACCTCTGATCTTCCTTTTCAGCGTACAGACCTTGATGCTAGCACCATTGCCCCGATGTTTGCTGATTATTTCCAGAACTTTACTGACTCGTGGGATATTATTGCCACCGATGCCTCAAAGACAGATTCCCTCACTTCGTTGCAGGCTGCACTTCCTCACACCACTTTGGCTATAGGGTGCAGCATGTCAACTCCGTCTTCACGGCGGAAGCTCTCGCAATAGGTGTGGCTCTCGACGAATTGATCTCGTTATCTCGTCCCGTGGTGATTTTAACAGACAGCTTGTCGGTTCTTTTGGCTCTCCAGTCTGCTAATCTGAAGTCTCCCAGAGTTATCCTTTGGCTCCACAATAAAATTGTTCGGATGCAGCATTTCTCCATTCACCTTTCCTTTTACTGGGTTCCGGGACACCGTGGTATCCCCCTCAATGAAAGAGCCGATGGCCTTGCCAAAAGTGTTTCTGTCTCTGACCCTCTGATTGATTGGACCTCGCCAGAAGATACTATTCGTAGGTTCTCTCACAGTGTTCTGCTGCAGGGTGAGTACTCTTACCGGACTTGCAAGTACTATGCTTCTCATGGGGATATCCCCAATGTCAATCACTCTCGGTGTTGGGTTCATAATCGTAGAGATGATGTGATTGTGTCCCGTCTCCTCTGCAGGATGCTTATTACCCCGGAGATTTTAGCTCGCTTTAACTTGGTTGCGGACGGCAGCTGCCGTGCGTGTGGTGTTTTAAACTCCTTGGAGCATATTTTGTTTTCTTGTGTCAGGCACCACGCTCAACGCAGGAGTTGTTGGGCGGGTTTTGATTTGAGCGATGAGTGTTTTCGTTCATTTGGTTGCTTTATCAAAAAGTTTTGTTCGTCGAGTGTTTTTCGTAACTCTACGCTACGGTTTATCCATAGTATTGACTGCTTCTAGCTAGGTGTCTAGTGCTGTCTATGTCTGTCGTTTCTGTTTGTTTGGATCATTTGGGACAACAGCCGTGCTGCTTATAAGTCCCAAAGCCCCCCCACTACCTACCTATGCCTTCTTGCTTAGTAAATAGTAATAATAAGAGTACGGCGATGTAATAGTGGCGACGTTATGGGATTTAACCCAAATTAAACTGTTGTGAAAAAAAGTTTTTTTTTTTTTTTTTTGAAAAAAAAGAAAAGAAAAAGAGAACGAAAAATGGCCGATAAAGAAATAATTTCTCTGGGACGCTTAGAAGAATATAATGCGAATGTTCCTTGGACTATTTACGTCATAAAAATTGACTTTTATTTCTCAGTGTATAGCATCAAAAATGATGAGATAAAGAAAAATAATTTACTAAGTTCGGTTGGAATATCAACGTTTGCCATTTTACGAGATATTATTGTTCCTAATACTCTGAAAGAAATCAGTTACGAAGATCTTTTAAAGAAAGCTAAGGAGCATTTTTCACCACGCCCTAGTGAAATAGTAGAGCGATTTAAGTTCCAAAAACGACTAAGGAAGCAAGGAGAGAATGTAGCAGATTTCAATAGAGATTTACATCGGTTATCCGAATACTGCAACTTCGGAAATACTCTTAATGACCGCCTGCGTGATCAATTGGTGTTTGGGATCCAGGATGAGAATATACAACATAAATTACTGGATTCTAAAGACTTGATGTTCCAAACAGTGATGGAAATAGCTGAATCGTTTGAATCAGCTGAGGCCGGTGTAAAATCCCTACACATCGGAGAAAGTACGATTGTCAATCAGGTGCGTGCTTTGAAAGTTGAGAAACCAAAAGTAGAGAAGTTCATTTGTGCATCTAAGCCTAAAGAAGATAGATTCGCGACTGAAAAACCGTGTTACAGATGCTCTAAAAACCATAATCCCAAGTTTTCCCCCTTTAAATCTCCAGAATGCCATTTCTGCCATCGATTAGGTCACCTAAAAATTTTTGTCGAAATCGAAAATTTGGAACGAAAAATGAGAAACAGTATAAGAACAGAAAAATTAAAACTGTTCAGGAAGAATATTCTTTAAACTTCATGGGCGACAACTCCAATAATGTGTAGTGGGTAAAATCGGTTAAAATAAATGGAGTAAATATACAATTTGAGATAGACACTGGTGCGGCTCATACTATTGTAAGTAAAAGTGTTGCAAACAAATTGTTCTCAGGTAAGTTGCCTTTAATTAAATCTAAAATAAGGTTACAAACTTACACTAAAGATTCTTTAACTGTTTTGGGAGAATTAAAAGTAAATGCTGTTGTTGATGAATATTGTATTCCTGATTTAATAATATTAGTTATTAAACAGGAGGCTCAGAGTCTAATTGGAAAAACTTGGTTAAAAACATCAAAATTATTTTGGCCTAATGTAAATATGATTAAAAGCATTTCAAAAGCTGATTTAATTAGAAATTTTCCTAATGTTTTTGCTGACGGGATCGGGACAATCAAGGGTTCTCCCGTGTCAATAAATTTGAAAAAAGATGTAAAACCAGTTTTTCTTAAGTCTCGACCTGTTCCTTTTGCTTTAAGAAAAGCTACTAATTTAGAATTGGAATGAGTAACAAATGGGGGTATTTTGAAACCTGTTGATAATCTAGAATGGGCAAGTCCTATAGTAATTGTTCCTAAGCCTAACGGTTTTGTTAGAATATGTGGTGATTATAGAGTAACAGTTAATGCTAATACTGAAAATGATAATTATCCTCTTCCAAGAATTATTTTCTAAATTGTCAGGTGGAAAATTTTTTACTGTTTTTTATTTAAAAGATGCGTATTTACAACAACCTGTAGATAACGAAAGTAGTAAAATTTTGACTATAAATACACATAAAGGTTTATTTAATGTGTTATGATTAGCATTTGGGGTAAAATGTGCTCGTCGAATGTTCCAAAGAAAAATTGAGAATATTTTTTAAAAATATGAATATGTTGATGTGTTTTTAGATGATGTTATCATTAGTGCTAGTAACGAATCAGAACATTCTGAAAGAGTTGAAAGTGTTCTGAAATGCTTTTCTGAGCATGGTAAGGAAAAATTAATTAAGGAAATAAGGATTAAATAAGGAAAAATTAAAATTCATGGTTTCGGAAGTTTCTTATTTAGGACATAAAATATCTCAGGAAGGAATTAGACCTGTTTCAGAAAAAGTTAATGCTATTTTGAATGCTCCTATTCCAAATAATGTGTCACAATTGCGTTCATTTTTAGGCTTAATTTCTTATTATAGAAATTTCCTTCCTAATATTTCAGACGTTTTAGAACCTTTACATAGATTATTAGATAATAATGTAAAGTGGACATGGTCAGAAAAGCATGAAAAAGCGTTTCAAAAAGTTAAACAATTATTGTGTACATCTCCTGTTTTAGAATTATATGATGTTAACAAAGATATAGTTTTAAACTGTGATGATTCTGAATATGGTATAGGGTCCGTTTTAAGCCACATTGTTGAAGGTAAAGAGAAACCTATTGCTTATGCTTCTAGAACTTTGAATAAAACTGAAAGAAATTATGCAATGATAGATAAAGAAGCTTTATCTGTAATGTTTGGTTGTCACTAAATTTCACCAATATTTAGCTGGAAAACAGTTTAAAATTATAACAGATCATAAACCCTTAATTAGATTGTTTGATCCTGTTAAAAAGGTACTTGATACATTATCACCTAGAATGCTGAGATGGTCGTTAATGTTAGCTGGGTATGATTATACAATTGAGTATCGCAAAGGTAAAAATAATAAAAATGCAGACGCATTAAGTAGGTTACCTCTCCCAGAAACTGTAAAAATAGTAAGTAATCCTGCTGGAATAATGGTCGTTTCAAAAAGTTAAACAATTATTATGTACAGTCGTAGAAAAAAAAAGTAAACACCCCCTACTAACTCCTCAACAAATTATCGTAGAAGAAAGTTACTGGTACCGAACGATTGGAAATAAAGTCTACTTTTAAATTATGTATATAAAATTTGCTTAGGGGGGCATTTATATATTAAAACGAACTCAAAATTATTTTTTTTCAATGGCAATACCCAATTTTAACAAGATATTTCAAATCTTCGGTTCAAACTATGCCTAGACACCAAATTTCAAGTCATTTGAAGTCATCATCATTTTCAAGTCATCATCAAGTCATATAAAATTTGCTTAGGGGGCCATCTACATATTAAAACGAACCATAACTTTTTTTTTTCAATTGCAGCACACAATTCTGACAGCATAAAGGAACTCTACACCTTTCAATTAGCCTAAAAACAAATTTTTATGCAATTCGTACCATAAGTTTCTGAGAAATTAATTATTTTAAAACGAGCGTATTTTAAGGGCTGTGTCCAAATTGAAATTCGGAACTGGATTATTAACCGAGAGAGCCCCCATCTTGATCAAGGAACCTCAAGAAGTCAATGAAGCCTGCTAGATTACAGGACAGCAGAAGAAATTTCTAAATATCTAGTCTCTTTTATTATAGACGGCCCCTTAAACCATCATTTTGCCATTTTTTAAGCATAATTTGAAAACTACTTGGAAGAAAAATGTGAAATTTTGGATTTCTATAAAATAAGACTTAATAAATCTAAATTCATCCAAAAAATGGTAGGTTGCAATTCATAATTTTTTCGAATATTAATTTCATAATTCATATCATAAAATTATAAAAATTGCAAATTCAGCGTATTTATGTTTGGGTATATTAGTATTATTGCTACCAAAACAATTAGCACATTAGGAGCATAATTTCTGGAGATATAAATAAAAATATGAAAATGTAATTTAACATTAGAAGCACTAAATTTTGAATGTTTATAATTCAAAAACTTGTCATTCCAATGACTTTAAATTCGTTGTCTAGGCATAGTTTGAACCGAAGATTTGAAATATCTCATTAAAATTGGGTATTGCCATTGAAAAAAATGAAGTTTGGATTCGTTTTAATATGTAGATGGCCCCCTAAGCAAATTTTATATACGTCATTTAAAAGTAGACTTTATTTCCAATCGTTCAGTACCAGCAACTTTCTTCTACGATTATTTGTTGAGGAGTTAGTAGGGGGTGTTTACTTTTTTTTTCCATGACTGTACATCTCCTGTTTTAGAATTATATGATGTTAACAAAGATATAGTTTTAAACTGTGATGCTTCTAAATATGGTATAGGGTCTGTTTTAAGCCACATTGTTGAGAGTAAAGAGAAACCTATTGCTTATGCTTCTAGAACTTTAAATAAAACTGAAAGAAATTATGCAATGATAGATAAAGAAGCTTTATCTGTAATGTTTAATGTCACTAAATTTCACCAATATTTAGCTGGAAAACAGTTTAAAATTATAACAGATCATAAACCCTTAATTAGATTGTTTGATCCTGTTAAAAAGGTACTTGATACATTATCACCTAGAATGCTGAGATGGTCGTTAATGTTAGCTGGGTATGATTATACAATTGAATATCGCGAAGGTAAAAATAATAAAAATGCAGATGCATTAAGTAGATTACCTCTCCCAGAAACTGTAAAAATAGTAAGTAATTCTGCTGAAATAATGTTCGTTTCAAATAATGATAATTGGCCTGTTACTTCTAAAACTATTGCGAATTGGACAACTGAAAATCCTGTAACTAAGCAAATTTTAGAGTGGGTGTTACATGGGTGGCCGCAAAAGGTTAAACCAGAAGAATATCAACCATATTTTCATAGAAGGGAGGAAATTTCCTATCTAGAAAATTGTCTATTGTGGGGACATAGAGTGATCGTACCAGAGGAAGGTCCTGAATATACAGTGAAGTATGTTTAACACGAAATTGAAGGGGCCGAAATCTGTTTTCGTGTTAAAAGAATTTCATGTTAAATGATTCGTAAAAAAAAAAAGAACAAAACTCACAAATATTTTCGATGTTGTCAAATTTTATTTCAATTTCCTGTTAAACTACTTCTATTTTGCACCCATGAGGATAAAAAACAAGTAAAAAAATATATTGTTTTTTTAGGAAAAAATCAGCTATCTTTTTTTGAAGTGTCTTTTTCAGCATTCTGAGATCTATCTTGTTTGAATCAAATAAGCAAAACTGGCTCTAAATCTTTGTGCTTAGCTGTTCTCATATACGTTTTCTCTCTGGTTTAAACATAGTGCGCTCAAACACTCACATAATGGAATCCCTGTTTTTTATTGATGAAGTAGAATTGGCAATGGCAAACTTTGCAGATTTCCGTTTTCGTCCTTCTTTTTCATCAACCGCATTAAGCCGCTTCATCTTCATCTGAAGCGAAATAGCAGTTTGTTTTCGGACCGATTTCTGAGCCAATGTGCTCATAAAACATAAGGTAATTAACAACAAAACACAAAATTCACTGATTTTCACCCAAAAATTTAGTGATTTTAACCCAAAATTCACCAATTTCAACTCAAACCAACTAGATCGAAAGCGAATTTTTTTCGTGTTAAACGATTTTTGTTTCGTGTTAAAAGAGAAAATATGTATTATATTGCATAGTATACAGTCCGGTCCGCAATATCATTTCGTGTTAACCAATTTTACGTGTTAAGCATTTTCGTGGTAAACATATTTCACTGTATATTAAAATTATTGCATTCCGTTCATCAGGGTATATCGAGCATAAAACCAAAAGCTAGGGGGGTAGTTTGGTGGCCAAATATGGATAAAGAAATTGAACAAATGGTATATTCTTGTAATAGATGTCAGATGTTTGCGAGGGATTGTCCCAAAATGGAACCCTTGAAATGGAAATCTGAATTACCCTGGGAAAGGATCCATATAGATCATGCGGGTCCTTTTGAAGGTAAAATATTTTTAATAGTAGTCGATTCCTATACTAAATGGTTGGAGGTAGGAGTAGTACCCAGGTTTCATAGTAAAACTACAATTAAAGTTTTAAGGAGAATTTTTGCTACATTTGGATTACCTGTTGAATTGGTCAGTGATAATGGTCCCGTGTTCACAAGTGATGAATTCGAGGAATTTCTTTAAAATAATGGAATTGAGCATACATCTATTCCACCATATCATCCATCTTCGAACAGACAAGCGGAAAGGTATGTACAAACTGTGAAAATTTGTCTTAAAAAGCTACATAAAAGTGACATAACATTGTCAATTTCACGATTTTTGTTAGAAAATCCTCACTTCTCATACGGTGACTGGTAAAACTCCTGCTGAATTAATGTTTGGAAGGCCAGTTCGAACAACCCTTCACTTGATATTGCCATCAAAACCTAAAATACAGCAACCCCTCCACAAATATAAGCTTCATGATTTAGTTTTTGTTAAAAATTTTGGAAATGGGGAGAAATGGGTAAAAGGAAAAATTATGAAATTATTGGGGAGTAGATGGGTTTTAGTAAATAGATGTGACAGAATAATGTGTAAGCGTCATGTTGATCAGCTGAGACGTAATAAAGAGATAAGTTATGAAATATCAGAGAGAGCTGTAAAGATGAATCGAAATTATAAACTAATGTCAGACAAAGTTAAAAATATGGGACATAGTGGTAAAAATTACAGTGATTATGATAGGGATGAAAGGGTTAACCAAAACCGTTTTTCTGGAATTAATGGAAAAATAAAAGAACAGCTTAATAATGATAACACTATAGAGCCAAGCCAATCTCAGCCTTCACATGATATTGTAACAGGTACAGTTGTGAGTAATAAAAAGGATAATACAACAGATAAATCTGTGAAAGACAATTTGACTAAAACTAATGACGAGGACTCAAAGAAAAGTACTCCAGTTCGAACAAGGCAAAGAGCAAGATTGCCTGTAGTTCGTTTGAACTATGAGGGGAGGGATGTCATATCCCAACCCAACAAGAATAGTAGTGATCTATGTTAATAGATGGCAGCACTATACACAGAGAGTCTGAGATTGTAAGGTTTTGCATGCAACCAGTGATATCGATGCAGTTGTAAGAAATGACTTGTTTAGAATAGCTGTACTTTAGGGGCTCTTGTAAATATGTAAATAAACTATAAGTAATCTTATAGTTATGCCTTCTTGCTTAGTAAATAGTAATAATAAGAGTGCGGCGATGTAATAGAATGCAGGCGTTATTTATGTGTGTTTTAATATATATTGTAGTATGTGTGTTTTATTATATTTATCATAGATCAATGTAATAGTAAAAACACATAAATAGGTTCGAGTAAGTCTCAGGTTCGTTTTCTGGCTCTGGCTAATTTTTCACTCCACTCGGATTTATTGTATTTATTGCATGTATGTCTGTATAATATTTAATGTATCCCTTTAAGATCAAAGCTTGCACAGCCTGCCTGGCTGCTGAATGCAGTGGAGATTTAATCCGAGGTTCATTAAAAAGTAAAAAATATATAAATCGAGTTTTGTTTGGGAAAAACTGACCAGTATATCTAGAAAAGCCTGCTAGTCTTTTGTATTAAAATCTGACAGACTGTTTGAATTTCATAACTCCTCCTTCTTGAACATGCAATGGAGCACAATGAAATTGACACCAGTTATCCACATGGATCCAGGGATGCCATATAAGCTTTCAGAAGTTTAAAATTTGAATTAGTTTCAAAGATTTTTTTTTTCCTTTTGTTTTTAAATATTTAACTCTAAAGTTAGCAACTAAGTTACTTCTTTTTTTGTAGATAAAAGAAGGAAATGGAAAATAAAACAAATTATTATGTTTTTTATTGACATCATTTTCTCAGCAAAATTGAAAAGAGAAATTCTTTTCAATAAATACATGTGGTGGAACAAAACTCTTGATTGAAATTTTACAACAAAGTTTGAAGAATTAAAAATGTAGTTTTGCATGTTCAAGCTTCATGAATTTATTCTAAAGAACCTAAAATCATTGGTCAACATATTGACATTTAAAAATTGTATTATAGATTTTTTTCACCTTTACTTTCAACCAAGGAGAAAGATTTAAGCTCCATGTATTTAGGTGGACAATTTTCGAACCATATTCACAAGAATTGAATTTAAAGAAAAAGCAGATACTATTTCAATTAATTATAAGATGGCAGTTAAAATGTTTCCCTAAGACACTAAAAGTTATTGAGTAAACATTACATAATTTTTTCCCTGTAAAACATTTAATTCAAAGAACTTAAAAAAAAAAAAGTATAAGTTTGTCAAAGTGATGTCATTTATATTTCACCATCTTCGAAATTAGAAAACAAAACTTAAAAGAACAATATGCTTTGACAAGTAATATTTTGCTGCAAAATGTAATTTTCACAATTTCTGTTTAACCTACATTGTAAATGAAATTTCTTGCTTGGTATTTAGTATTTAATAAAATTAATGTTTAATATTTAGTATTTAATAAAATTAATGTTTAATATTTAGTATTTAATAAAATTAATATTTTTTTCTAAATGTACAATAATATTGGATTTCTTTTCCCTCAAGAAATCGAAAGATCTCATGCAATATAAGTGCAACACACCTGGTTGCAATACAGCTCGTGAATATTTATATTGTATAAACTTCTTTAATTCATCTAATGTTTTTATCAATTCTTGTTTTGAAGGTATTATTTTATGTTTTATCTTACATAATTACATACTTTAAAGGACAATGTACTTTGCCTTTCCCAAATTCATTTAAACATTTTTACTTTTTAGAATACTGTCAGCAAGTGCCTTGCAGTTTGTATTGGAAATGAACAGCAAGATTCACATGAGTTTCTTGTAGTATTGATGGAAAAACTGCATGCAGATTTAAATAAAGTAAGTTTAAAGAGAGGGGGGGAAAGTGCTCAATTACTGATCATAGGGGAGATGGGAGAAATTAAATATTATGAGACTATTCTAAACTAGTGTATAACTCCGTCAAAAATGATGGAATGTTGATCTGCATTAACAATTAGACAAGACAAACAGCGGTATTTATTGCAACAATAATAATAATTAACAAAGTGAAACACAATTTTTGAAGATTTCACAAAACATTAAAATTAAATAGTTAATGTATTAAAGGTTTTTTTTAAATATATTATTTTTATAAAAATAACTGAATAATGAATGTCTCAACGCTTTCTTCTAGGGGTGGATCAAGGCACGGAGTTAAGAAATAGAGATGCAGTATGGAACCTCAAATCCGGACTGGCCGGGACCGCGATCGTTCCGGATTTCAGGTCCTTAACCAAAACAATAAATAAACTGATACAGTAGATGCCCGTGGCAAAATTTTAGATGCTGCGAAGCAGTCTATATTGCAAATTGCCATGTTTGGCTTAGAGTAAATAAACAGTCAAAAATGCAAATTACAAAAAATAATTGAAAATAAGGATAAGAATTTTTTTTTTTAATGCATCATATTCTTAGGAATATTAAAACATCTTTTAGAAAATGCGACGTTGTTCACGAGAGCCTAGTTAGGCCTAGGAATCTATATCAATTGCAGTATAGGACTTAGTTTAAGTAAACAGACGAAAACAAATTACAAAAGAAGAATTTTTTTAAAATCCTGCACATTATTAGCAACATTAAAACATCTTTTAGAAAATGAAAATGCGTTGTTGTTCGTGAGAGCCTAGCAAGGTCTAGGACACATATCTTTACATATATCGCAAATTGCAGTATTAGACTCAGTGAAAATTAAGAGAGAAACATTTAAATTTTTAAAATAAAATGTTCTAAGAAAGTTTAAAAATAAACAAAAACAAGAGGAAATCTATTCAAACTCTATTCTTTTCCTATAAAAAGGACTTCGTAAATGTGTTATTAAGTTCGCGTCGTTTGATTGCACAAGAAAGAAATTATTGAGTTGCAAGCAAACAGAAAAAAAGAGCAAAACCAGTTTTTTTCCTCTATTAAAAAAATAATTATCTCCGTTGCTAATTGACTAATTTCTTTCAAATTTTCAGCAAGCTGCAATAATAGTAAATTAGCCTGTATAACAAATTTTTATTAAAATATAATGTACCTCTAAAAAAAGACCACTAGAGAGTAACTGCAAAGTAAAACGAGATATCTATCTGCAGTTTGTTTTGTTTATTCAACTTGTTTATTTAACTCTGTGAAGTGGGAAGTCAACTTATCAGAATGAGATTATCAGCTTTGGATAGATAGTAAGTTTTGTCATGCAGAAAGAAACCATGCATAGATATTTTTTTTTTCCCTTTGAGTTAAAGAAAAAATATTTTTGGTACGGTGCTTACAAACAGAATTTTTTCGAATTGAAGGAGAGAGGGGGGGGGGGGAGGAGATAGCAAAACATCTTTACATATAAATATTGTAAATATATTCTATGCATCTTTTAAAATCTTCCTTCTGGTTATTTATTTGCTCTTTTTGTATTTTCTATTAAATGAAGAACAAGATTTATTTTTAAAATAAATTTAAAATGTGTTCACACACCAACTTTTCTAACTCTGTCAGCAAATAGTATTTAGATTAAAACTATAATATAAAAACATTGCAACAAACTTATTAAGTTGAGTGCAGTTGTTTAGTCTTGCTTAGTAGGAAACTATGTTACTTATGCATGTAGCGCCATCTATGGGCATTTTCCAGAATTATTTATTCCGTCTCATCGTGGAATTTCAGATTTCTTTATTCATTCCGGATTTTAGGATTCTGGATTTGAGGTCCTGTACTGTATTGCATTAGAACTCTGTGTGGGATCAAGTCAGCAGATTTTACTCATCTATGGAGCTTTACGTTTCATTTCTAAATATGGACTTGGCGTTCATTAATTAATATAAACAAAGGAACTTTTTGTTAAAATTGTATTTTTTTATTTATTTATTTATTTTTTTTTTTTTTTTTGGCATAGAAAATACGCAGGACACATTGATTTAATTTAAGATAAATTTTTAAAAGCTTCAGCTGTATAACTTTAAAATTTCATTTGGTATAAATAAAATCAAAAGTTATTATTATTATTATTTCTTTCGTAAAAATTTAATTTAATTTTATCATTTTTTAAGAACTTAGCTTATATCGACTTGAAATTGACTTGCATTGTAAATAAAATTTATATTTCATATCAAATGTAATTAAAATTTAAGGAATTCACAATACCATGTTATGTACTACATATATTAATTATACCAATGCAGATTAAATTTCGATTTTAACATAACATTTGAACAAACAAAATTATAATTTAATAAGTGAAAAGATAATTTTCAGCCATACTAATGCAATCAGGTAAACATCTTATATTTCAGTGATATCTGGGGGGAAAAAAACAAACATTTATAATGCAAACAAAATTTAAAAAATTAAGCAGATAAATGTTAAGCTAAATAAAACTAATTTAAAATTCTATCAAATAATTCATAATAATAATGATAATAATTTTATTTATATTGAATGAAATTTTAAAATTATTTAAATTAAGCTTTTAAAAATTGATCTCAAATTACATCATTACATCCGCAATTTTTTTTTTTTTTTAATAAGAAACTCTAATTTCAATCGAAAGTTCTTTTGTTTATATTGACTACCGATAGATGGCGGCAAAGCAAAGTTTGAAAATAGACGGATTTTCTCTAAAGCTCAGGCCGAGGGCGCTAGTTTAGCAAATACAGCTAGTACTCTGGTCAATTAACTCATTTTTCACAAAATCGTGAGTTGACATGAAAAAGTGAAAAACGCATTTCAAAATATTTAAATGCTTTGATATTCTTTTACAAATATTTTAATAGCAGAATCAGATGTTAACCTGCAGTTTTTTTTTTTTTTTTTTTTGCCTTTTTTTTTTAATGAAACACTGTTAGTCCAGGAGAAATGTACCAAAAAAGGGGGTTACCTTGCAAAAGATCGGGTAGAAGATTTTTTTTTCTGAATTGTTTATAATGATGCCAACATAGAAAAACCAAGTTTTCTAACAAAATTTCTTAAGGCTAAATTTTCTGCAAGCTGCAATAATAGTAAATTAGCCTGTATAACAAATTTTTATAATTTGGCCAAAAATCAACAAAATTTTAGGACTTTTTTTGATTTTTTAGAAATATCTGGTCAGCCATTGCCGTAACATATTATTTGTCAGTTACAAAACAGGATAAAATTCTCTACAACTTTCATATTTATAACTTTTTTATACACTCAATGGCAAGCGCAGTACGTCATTTCAAAAATAGGACATTTTTTTCAATTTTCTTAAAAACCGTGAAAAACGTAGTTCTGCTCCGATTATTCAAATGTTAACCACAGATTTAATTGTGTATGTCAACTTCTATATGTTGGTAGTAGTAAATTATGCATTTCAGGGCCAAAACTGGTCTTTTTTGCACCCATGGCAAACATGTATTTTGGTCCCCCCCATCCTTAAAAAGAAAATTTTAATAAATCTCTAATAGCCGGATTTTAAAAATTTTAAGTGTGTAATCATTAAATACGTAATGCTGAACTACGTAATCAGCTTTGTCAAATATTGATTCACTAAAACCTTGAAAACTGAACTGAAAGGAACCAAAATGAACCCTCTTTAAACAGGTTTCCATCTTAGCAGGTATAATTTTTCGTATTCTTTCTCTTAAAAATACGAGTATATAATTTTCTATTTAAAGGTCGGATTCTGTATATACAGATTTCATTTTCAAAGATTTTATGGTAGTTTTAGTATTGAGGCGTTTAAAGTCCCAGTTATATGAATTATGAGATTAAATTAGTCACATGAAGACATTCGCAAGGTAATATTAAACCTATGGGAGCAAATATCTCGATTGCATTTTATTGTACTTAATTTTTTTTTTTTTTTTTGTCATGGGATGTAAGATGTAAGGGATGTAAGATCAATATCTAATGTTGTGCTTTTGTACTTTTTCGGGTTTGGTTGCATTTTTTTTAAATATTCAGACATTTTATTTTTTGAAAACTGTTTGGAAGCTGTCCTGAAATTTAGAGTATCCTCATTTTAAAAAATGCTACCGAATTTGAAAAATTAAAAACCCACAACATTAGATATCAACCTCAGATATCATATGAAAAATAAATTAACTATTGAAATTCAAACCAGAGTAAGCTTTTCTGTTTGAGCTTTAAAGCATTTAATAGATAATCTTAAAGTTTTATATATTTTTGCATGCTAAAAAGGTATAATCTCTTATTTTATTTATTGATATAAGTGGGGGGAAAATTGACAATATTTTTTAAAACTAACCTTTTAAACATTTTTATGAAACTAATAATCTCAAATATTTTATTGACAGAATTTTTAAATCTTACAAAAGATAAATGCATAACATTAGTTAGTGAAATAATCTGTTATCATTTTTATTGTAGCTATTTTATATGAAATTACAATCCCAATGTCTGCTATTTTTAAAACAGTAAAAGATTAAAACATATGTTATCAATAATTGGTAAATAAAATATACCATTTGGATTGTGAAATAAAATGTTTTTCGCAAATTTTCTTACCTATCCCATTGGTGCTTGGAAAAATATGTATGTATTATAAAAATTATAAAATTATTAAAATTAAACAAGAATTCTTTCTTAATTGAAACTATCGTGCCAATAAGTTACTAAATATTAAAGTATTCTTTTAAACAATCCATTGAAGTTAACATTGTATACATTTAAAGTTACTGTCTAAATATGAAAATTGTCTCATTCATCTACACTCTGCCCTACTTGTAAAATTATGTAAATTTATTGAATATAAAATGTCTGTTGAGATGAAAATAAAGACGTGAGTGTGCAAATAATAGATAATTTACTGCTACCAATTTTTAGAAGTTGACATACACGATTAAATCCACGGGGAATATTTGAATAATTGGGGCAAAATTATGTCTTTCAAGGTTTAATATTATCTTGCGAATGTCTTCGTGTGACTAATTTAGTCTCATAATTCATATAACTGTGACTTTAAACGCCTCGATACTAAAGCTACCGTAAAATCTTTGAAAATGAAATCTGTATATACGGAATCCGGTCTTTAAAGAAAAAATTATATATTTTCAAGAGAAAGAATGTGACGAATTATACCTGCTAAGATGGAAACCTATTTAAAGCGGAATATATTTCGGTTCGGTTTTCAAGGTTTTAATGAATCGATATTTGAAAAATCTGATTACGTAGTTTAGCATTGTGTATTTAATGATTGCACACTTAAAATTTTCAAAATCCGGCTATTAGAGATTTGTTAAAATTCCCGTAGTAAATTTTCTTTTCAAGGGGAGGGGGGCAAAATCCATGTTTGCCAAGGGTGCAAAAAAGGCTAGTTTTTATCCTGAAACACATAATTTACTGCTACCAATGTATAGAAGTTGACATACACGATTAAATCCGTAGGAAACATTTGAATAATCGGGACAGAACTACGTTTTTCACGTTTTTAAAGAAAATTGAAAAAAAAAATGTCCTATTTTTAAAATAGCATACTGCGCTTGCTATTGGGTGTATAAAAAAGTTGTAAATATGAATGTTGTAGAGTATTTTATCCTCTTTAATATTGTAATTGACAAATAATATGCTACGGCAACGGCTGTCCAGATATTTTTAAAAAATCAAAAAAAGTCCTAAAATTTTGTTGTTTTTTGGCCACAGAAAATTTAGCCTTAAGAAATTTTGTTAGAAAACTTGGTTTTTCCATGTAGGCATCATTATAAACAATTCAGAAAAAAAAAATCTTATACCCGACCTTTTGCAAGGTAAAATGTACATTTCCCCTGGACTATGTAAGAGTCGTTCATTTGTTTCTAGATTTCGAATTTGTAGTTCTAAATGGCAACAGTCTTTGTTTGTTTATATTTTGTTATCCGTTTTTTATAATAGCTAGTTATCCATTATTTTTTATTTAGAATTTAAAACATTATAATTTGATAGTTTGTGAACGTTTTACATAAAATAACGAAGAATAGATGTTATACAAAGCAGATTATGTGTATATTTTCATAAATTGAACGATCGTCAAACTTATGGTTTCTTGAATATTTATGCCTAACATGACTGCGATAATTGCTTTTCTCAAGGATGGGTAATAGCTGGAATCGTCACCTTAGCGTATTATATAAATAGATAGTTAAAATAATAAGCACAGTGTTTGTATATAATATTATTGATTTGACTCATTGTAAAACTTTTTTTAAATCATAAAGCTCATAAATTAGAAATACCGTAATTTCGGGAATATGCGCCACACCCACTGTAAGTACCGTACCTCGGAAAATTCATTAAAATAAATAAAAATTCGCCAGAAGTGCCGCACACAAAAAAATATATCACAATTTTAAAAATTATGCTATTTTCAGCATTTTTTGCATTTTGCGACGATTTTTTAACATTTGTAAAAGGAATTCAATTTCAAGCCAGGTTTGATTCTGTTCCGAGTTTTCCAAAAATTTAAGGCATTCAGTTCCGAAATTTTTTAAAAAAATCGGCCATCAGTCCGAAAATTTGAACATAAAAAATATCTTAAATTGCGACAAATGGTCACCGAAAAAAAAAATTTCGTCAGTAATTTGCAGAAAAAAAATATCAAATTTGTTCAAAGGAGTGCTGGAAAAACCGGAATTTTGTCAAAGGATCACGAGAAAAAATCCGCATATTTCGCCAAAGGATTGCAAAAAAAAAAAAAAAACGTGAATTTTCACAGAGGATAACGAAAAGAAAACGTGAATTTCCACAAAGGATTTTAAAAAAAAATACTCATTTTTCATTCAAGGATCACGGAAAAAATGCGATTTTCGTCAAAGAATTGCAAAAAAATCAAATGGCATCAAGAAATGGCAGAAAAATCGCAGATTTCGTCAAAAGATTGCAGAAATAAGTGAGTTCGTTAAAAAACGCATGTTTCATCAAAAGATCACGAAAAAAACATGAATTTTGTTAAAGGATCACAGAAAAAAGACGTATAGTTGGTATCTGAAGGGGATCCCCCCCCCCCACCTCTCCTTCTCTCTCTGCTGTAACCTTTTCAAAAAATTTGCTGGAATTTCAGATTTTTTTTTTTTTTTTTACTCAGAATCACACCTGTTTCAAAGTTTTAGTACAATATAGTAAGTTTTGTCTTTTCTACGATCAAATTTAATCTGAATTTGTACAGCGATTTTTATTTCTCGTCAATTTTCCTATACGATTTTTACAGTTTTTTTTCATCTTTCAGGGAGATTTTTCAAAATGTAACAGAAATCCACCTGTAATCTGTTAGGCCATTGTACTAATTTTTGTTCATTTATAAATTTATTTGTGAATTTTAGCAGTTTTTCTGCGTTTTAATCTTTTACACATATAATAAATTTTATCTTTTATTAAATAAATTTTATTCGGAATTCCTACAGCTATTTTTTAATTTTTTGTGATTTTTTTATGCGATTTTTTTTTCACAATTTGCAGAGATTCTTTGACATTCATAAAATGTTTTCTTTTAATAATAAAAATGATTATTAATATTAATTATAATTAGTATTACTAATGTAATTATTAGTATCTTATCCCAATATAGCAAATTTTGTCCTTTTCAATAAAGCTTATTCGATTCGTTTACAGCGATTTTTAATGCAATTTTTTTATATTTGTGAAAGGAATCCAATTTAGATTTTTTAACCTAACATTTTGTTTCTGTGCAATTTTTTCATTTTTATGCAATTGTTAAAGATTTTTTTTTTTGAAATATACAAATATGCTTTAAATTCAAGATATATTTATTGAAAAGGGAACACACTTTTCAATTCCAAATCATTTCAGTAACCATGCCTGCAAATTTTATTCCATTGAGTGTAAAAAAGAT
Source organism: Maratus speciosus (assembly GCA_963932465.1). Taxonomy (NCBI): domain Eukaryota; kingdom Metazoa; phylum Arthropoda; class Arachnida; order Araneae; family Salticidae; genus Maratus; species Maratus speciosus. Next base: position 316,039,744 of record OZ010788.1, on the reverse strand, counting down.
TACATGAATATGTCAGAAAGTTTTGCATCGTTGGAAAAAAAAAATTGTTGAACAGCAAACAGAAATAATGATTAAAAGAAAAAAATAATAATAATTTTTTTTTTTTTTTTGTTTATTAATTGGCCAATTTTGTTCAAATTTTCAGCAAGTTGCAATAATAATAAATTAGGCTGTGCACTAACTTTTCATTAAAATATAACAGGTTTTAAGAAAATTACAGTCGCACATAAAAAAGTCCACTATTAGAATCACTAGAAAAAAAAGCTCCCCACGACTTGTGGTTTGTTTATTTAGCTCAAAGAACTCCGACATTGTGAGCATCAGATAAGTGTTCCATTGATAAATGTTTCCCTATGCAAAAAAGAAATAGTTTCAACCAAAAATATTTTGTGAAGAAAACTGAAGAAAAAGATATCAATTATTTTTTTACACAATAATACTTTATTTTTCATTAACATCTTCTAATGTCTGTTTATGTCGTAATGAAAGCACATTTTTAAAGAGTGAAATCCGCAAGAATTTAGAAAATATGTGCCGTTCTCGGGCGATTTTCAAATTGAAAATGCAATCAGTATCCAGTTGCTGCATCTGTATTTCTGATGGGTAGGATGGATTAAAAGGCTACTTCATTTATGTGAAAACACTCGCTCGCTAATGTGAATCCAATAAAAGACATTTTTAAAGATATCTTATTTGTATTTCAATAATTTTATTTTATTTATTTATTTTTGCATTGGCTAGCTGAGTTCGATCTCTACAAAAGCCATTTTCTACTTTTTCTATTTCCTTTGTGGGTTTTTTTAATAGGGATACTTTCAAATTCGAAACCGGTTCCAAAATAAAAGAATCCAAAGAAAAAAATACTGTAAAAAAAATCGAAAATTCATATGAAGATACTATTCACATTTTTCCCTTTATCCTTTGACGAAATTCGCGTTTTTTCTATCACCCTTTGACGAAATTTGAGTTTTTTACTCGATCATTTGACGAAATTCGCTTTTTCTTCGTGATCCTTTGACAAAATTAGCGTTTTTTCCGGAATCTCTTGACAAAATACACATTTTTTATGACGGTCCTTTCACAAAATTCGGGGTTCTTCTGCGATCATTTGACCAAATAAGCGTCTTTCCCTCTGATCTTTTCACGAAATTTGCAATTTTTTTTTTTTTTTTTTTTTTTCCCATGATCCTTTGACGAAATATGCGTTTGTTCCGTGATCCTTTGACGAAATTTGCATTTTTCCCACATTCCTTTGACGAAATATGAGTTTTTTTTTCGCGGACCAGAGATGAAATTCTCGTTTTTTGCAATCCTTTTATGAAATTCTTGCGATTTCCATAATCCTGTGATGTTATTCGTACTTTTACCATGATCTTTTGAAAAATTCACGCTTATTCCATGATCCTTTGATGAAACTAGCTATTTTTTCTGCGAATGGTAAACAAAAAAAAAGTTTTTTGATATCCAAATTTTCCGACCGATGACCGATTTTTAAAAAGATTCGGAACCGAATGGCTTACATTTTCAGAAAATTCGGAACAGAAATACCCCATCAATACATATTGCTGCCGAAGAAAAAGAAATCACCAACCATACCTGCTGCCCCGGCAGAAGCGCCACACTAAGGATTTTTTTTAACTTGTATGCGCCACAGCTCTTCTTCCCAAAATTACAGTAATATAAATTTTATTCGCTCTTTGTCCAAAGAAAAAAGAAAAAAAAATTATTTGTTTATATGTTGAGTATCAATCATTTTAATCAGATTCTCAATTTTTAAAATGATTTGAAAAAGCATTAAAATCTAAACGAATATGCAGTGATACCTCGGTCTTTGTCAATAATCCGTCCTAAAAGAATCGGCGATATCTAAAACCGCCGAAAAACGAGGCAATTATTTCCATATGAATCTATGTAAATCCAATTAATTCTTTCTAAACATTCCAAAATTCGTACCAAAGATACATTTTGTAGAGAATAAGTATAAAGTTTTATACTAAAAACAATAAGAAATTAATATAGTGTTCTTGGCGTATGGTATCAAGGCACTATATGTGTGGTTATTTTTGGACTTTTGGCAGTAGGACTGGCTTCAGAGTCAGAAGACCCATGTTGCTCAAAAAAAGTTGCCTAAGTGGTCTGTTTCTGCCGTATCTTTGATTTGCCTAAAATGGGGCAAGTCATTATCATTAAACAAGTTGCAGATATTGCTTGAAGAAGGCACATTCTTCCCTGCCTCTTCCTCCTCATCTGAAGCAATTTCTTCGTCTGCCGTCTGTTGCACTTTTAGGTGAAGATCTTGCAGCTCTAGTGGTGAGTTCTTCATTGTGTTCATCCACCAAGTCTTTTAAATCCTCACCACTCTCCTCCAAACTCATGGGCTTCTGGAAATCAACAATTGACTGCACCACATGTGATCTTTCTCATGCACACATCCTGGCTATATTTTCTTCCAGGTAGAGTTCATCATCTTGGATGTCAGTCCCTTCCAAGCTTTATCTATGAGCAGGGGTGTAGTGGAGGGTATACGTGGGTATATGCCGTATACTTTCTGGATTTTTTAAAGAAGCACCGTATACCCTCTGTTTCTCAAATAAAGTTATAGCGTATACCCTAGGCATAATGTTCATGACTTTAGCGTATACCCTCTGCCTATAGTGTATACTCTCTGCGTTTTTTATGACTGCATCACTTAGTGATGGGCGATTCTGGAGAATTCGACAATCGAGAAAAATCGTCATCGTAAAAAATCACAATCGATACAGCCATCGATTAATTCCTAGAATCTACAATCGAGATGTTTTACAATCGATTATAACGAGAAAAGCTAAAAACAGTTATTGGAAAACTTAGCTATTATTCTGGCCGACAATTTCATAATAGTGATAGGGCTTAGTGATGGGCGATTCTCGAAAATTTGCCAATCGAAAAAAATCGTTATCGTAAAATACACAATCGATACAGTCATCGATTACTTTCGAGAATCTACAAAGGAGATGTTCTAGAATCGATTATTGAAATCATAGTTTTTACATATATATAAGGCAGATTTTATTAAATATAGGGTAACTGAAAACATATGGAATAAAAAACAACAAACCAAAGGGAGGCTATAAAGGAGCCATAAGACTGGAAAAGTCTTGTAAGGGTGCCCCCTGGTTGAAATAAGCTGAAAAAACGCGAGTAGCTATGAAGTGGTAAGAGGAGTTTAAGTATCAAAAATTAGAATTTTTCGGCAATTAGCATCAAAATGGCCAAAGAAATAAGAATCAAAAGCACCCCCTAGTGGCAAAAACATGAACTAAAGGATGATAAAAGGGATCAAAATTTTTTATTGATTTTTCTACGTCATTTGAGATTGGATCTTTAATTTCCCCATTTTTAGAAAGACTTCGACTGGAATACATTAAACGAACCCCCGCGGGGAGCAAAGTAGGGGGAGGGGCAAGGAAAGTACATAATATGAATAAGTGGTCACAGGACTTTCCAACAATATGTCACATGAGGGGTGTTGGCTAAATTTAGAAAAGTGCCCCCGCGTGGGGGCAAAGTAAGGGGAGGGACGCGGGCAATATATAAAATGAAATAGTAGTCACAGAGCTTTCCAATGATATATCACATGAGGGGTGTCAGCAAAAGATAGAAAAGAGTCCCAACTCCCAGGATTCCAATTATCGTGCCCCCCACCCCCCCGAAATATACCCTGCCCATCCTTCTCTTTGAAATTTTCATATATTAAAAATTATTTATCGGAGGGCTCCGTAAAAAAATCCGATCTAAAATGTTTAAAAACGCTACGATTTCAAAAAAGTTCGAAAAGTGCCTCTCTCGGGGCGCCAAACTAGGGAGGGAAGAAGAAAGGTTCATAATATGAAAGAGTAACTTTCCGATGATAACCGAAAACTTTCCGATGATATATCAAATGACTGGTCCAAAGAAATTTTGAAATCTACCCCTCCCACGTGGGTTCCCTCTTTTATCCCAGAATATACCCGGAAATCACGCAGCCCCACTTTTAAAATTTTATATTTAATAAAAAATATTTATCGGACAGCTCCATTAAAAAAACTCATTTAATGATATTTATTGTAGAAATCTCTACAATTAAAAAAAGAATTCACCCCCGCCCCCTTCCGGAATTCAACTCTGGGAGGAGAAAGGTTCATAATATGAAAGAGTGGTGAAGGGACTTTCCGATGATATGTCAAAGAGAGATTTGGTAAAAGTTTGAAAACTACCCACCCCCCCTTTGTCCACTCTCGCGCCCCCCAGAATTCACTCACCTTCCTCTTTGAACTTTTTATATTTAATAAATAGTATTTATCTGAGTCTCCAGGTATGGGGCAGCTTGGAAGAGCTAAAGTAAGAGAAACATTGAAAATTCGGGGCAAAATGACGCTAAATTTAACAGTAAAGTTTGAAACTAGGACTATACAGAACTGAATACATAAACCACTATGCTTCATAAGTGCCAGTTAAACTTATGGCATTGAGCTCACAGGTTATTCACACTAATTGTATATTATACTCTTATTTCAAAGAATAATGTCCCTCAAAAAATAAATGAAGGGAAATATCCCCCGTTTGCCCCTTTTATATTTAACCGATGAACCTCCAAATCTAATCAGGGAAAATCCTTAACTATAATAAATCAGTATATCAAATTTGAAGCAAATCAGATAATTCTTCATGAAAAAAAGAAACATATCGCTAAATTAAGGATGGTCTAACCCCTTTAACCCTTTTATACTTAACTAATGAACCTTCCAAATCTAATCAGGAAAGCTCCTTATCAGAACGAACATAGAAAAAAAAATTAAAGTAAATTGAATAATTCTCCATGAAAATACATTTATCTAAATTAAGGGGAGGGGACTTGCCCCCTTTTCGCCCTTGTATACTTAACCAATGAATCTCCAAATCTAATGAAGGAAGTGCCATATCGGAATAAATTGGTATATTAAATTTGAATAAATCAAATCGAATAATCCTGCATGAAAAACCCTTTTATGTAAATTAAGGAGGAGACTAGCCCCCCCCCCCCCCTTTATACTTAACCCATAAACCTCAAAATTTAATCAAGGCAGCTTCTTAACATAATAAACCGGTATCCCAAATTTGGAGCAAATCGAATAATTCTGCATGAAAAACCCATTTATCTAAATTAAGGAGGGGGTCTACTCCCTTTATATTTAACTAATGAACCTCCAAGTTCAATCAGGGAAGCTCCTTAACATAATAAACCGGTACACCAAATTTGGAACAAATTGAGTAATTCTGCATGAAAAGCCCATTTATCTAAATTAAGGGGGAGACCAGCCCCCTTCTCCCCCTTTATACTTAACTCGTAAACCTCCAAATCTAATCAAGGCAACTTCTTAACATAATAAACCGGTATACCAAATTTGGAGCAAATCGAATAATTCTGCATGAAAAACCCATTTATCTAAATTAAGGAGGGTGTCTACCCCCCCTTTCTCCCCTTTATACTTAACTAATGAACTTCCAAGTTTAATCAGGGAAGCTCCTTAACATAATAAACCGGTATACCAAATTTGGAAAAAATCGAATAATTCTGCATGAAAAACCCATTTATCTAAATTAAGGGGGGGCGGACCAGCCCCCTTCTCCCCCTTTATCCTTAACCAATGAACTTCCAAGTTTAATCAGGGAAGCTCCTTAACATAATAAACCGGTATACCAAATTTGGAGCAAATCGAATAATTCTGCATGAAAAACCCATTTATCTAAATTAAGGGGGGTCCAGCCCCCTTCTCCCCCTTTATACTTAACCCGTAAACCTCCAAATCTAATCAAGGCAACTTCTTAATATAATGAACCGGTATACCAAATGTGGAGCAAATCGAATAATTCTGCATGAAAAACCCATTTATCTAAATGAAGGAGGGGTCTACCCCCATTTCCCCCTTTATACTTAACTATGAACCTCCAAGTTCAATCAGGGAAGCTCCTTAACATAATAAACCGCTATACCAAGTTTGGAACAAATCGAGTAATTCTGCATGAAAAACCCATTTATCTAAATTAAGTGGGGGACCAGACCCCCTTCTCCCCCTTATCCTTAACCAATGAACTTCCAAGTTTAATCAGGGAAGCTCCTTAACATAATAAACCGGTATACCAAATTTGGAGCAAATCGAATAATTCTGCATGAAAAGCCCATTTATCTAAATTAAGGGGGGGGGGGGGTCCAGCACCCTTCTCCCCCTTTATACTTAACCCGTAAACCTCCAAATCTAATCAAGGCAACTTCTTAACATAATGAACCGGTATACCAAATTTGGAGCAAGTCGAATAATTCTGCATGAAAAACCCATTTATTTAAATTAAGGAGGGGGTCTACCCCCCTTTCCCCCCTTCATACTTAACTAATGAACCTCCAAGTTTAATCAGGGAAGCTCCTTAACATAATAAACCGGTATACGAAATTTGGAGCAAATCGAATAATTCTGCATGAAAAACCTATTTATCTAAATTTAGGAGGGGGGGGACCAGCCCCCCTTCACTCACTTTATCCTTAACCAATGAACCGTCAAAACTAATCAGCGGAACGCCTTATCAGAATGAACATAAAAAAATTTGAAGCAAATCGTACATTTTAATCAAGAGTTATCGCGTTGCGTACATACATACGTACATACGTACGTACATGCATACACACAGAACCGACGGGTACATTAGCTCTCAGGCTTAGATAGCCTGTGAGCTAAAAAGAGATTGGATAAGCAGATGGACTCCTTTGAGAAAAAATGACTTAAACCAGAAATGCGGTAAGTTTGACTCTGAAAGCTTCATTTCCATCTCGCATTTTCGACAAATCTCATCTCGATGATTTTTCCAGCATTTCGACGCTTCCAGATGGAAAGGTGCTCGATGGTTGGTTCTCTCGCGGTTTTAAACCTTTCGGAATGGGAAGTCTCTCGAGAGTTTGTTTCTCTCGCCCTTTTCAACCTTTCCCGATGGGAAGCCTCTCGCTGGTTTCTCTCGTCCTTTTCGAAATCTCCCAACGAAAAGCCTTTCGAGTATTTCTCTCGCGCTATGAGAAGCTTTTCGAGGATTTCTCTCGTCCTCGGCAGAGAAGAAAAGTATGAAAATTTATCGAGAGTACCAAGGGACGAGATAGAGAAAGAGGCATGACAATGAGCTGTGAAATGAAGCCCTAATTTTCAAAGTTTCTCTACCAAGATGTCACATACCTGGAGCCCTCCGATAAAAATTATTTATTAAATATAAAAATTTCAAAAAGGAAGGTGGGTCGGGTGATTTCGAGGAAGGAGGACGTGAGAGTGGACTCATGCGGGGTGCAATTTAAAAAATTTTACCGAACCCTTCCTGTGGCATATAATCGAAAAGCCCTTTGACCACTCTTTCATACTATGAACCTTTTTTCGCCCAAAGGGGGATGGGGAAGGGGCGAACTAATTTTTAAAACCGTAGCCGATTTCTATAATAAATTTAAATATCACTTTAGATGTGCTTTTTTTATGCAGTCTTCCGGTAAATATTATTTATTGAACATAAAAATTTTAAAGTGGCGGCTGTGTGAATTCCGGGGCGAAAGAGTGGGCCCACGGGGGGAGGGAGGGGGAGCAATTTTCAAACTTTTTTGGACCAGTCATGTGATATGTCATCGGAAAGTTCTCGGATGATTCTTTCATATTATGAGACTTTCTTCCTCCCCTCCCCAATTTGGCCCCCACTGTGAGGGTAGTTTTTTCCGTTTTTATCATTTTAGATCGGATTTTTTTATGGAGCCCTCCGCTAAATATTATTTATAATATATGAAATTTCAGGACACTTTTCCAAATTTAGCCAAGACCCCTCATGTGACATATCGTTGGAAAGGTTTGTGACTACTTATTGATGCTATGCACTTCCGGTGGCCGCCCCCCCAATTTACCCCCCCCCCCCCCCCGGAGGACACTTTTCCAAATTTAGTCAATACCCCTCTTGTGAGATATCGTTGAAAAGGTCTGTGACTACTTATTGATGTTATGCACTTCCGGTGACAGTCCCCCGCACTCTTTGCACACCTCCGGGGGACACTTTTTCAAATTTAGTCAAGACCCCTCGTGTGAGATATCGTTGAAAAGATCTGTGACTATTTATTGATGTTATGTACCTACGGTGTCCCCACCCCCACTTTGCCCCCCCGGGGGCACTTTTCCAAATTTAGCCAAGACCCCTCATGTGAGATATCGTTGGAAATGTCTGGGACTATTTATTGATGTTATGCACCTCCGGTGACAGTCTCCCCCAATTTGCCCCTCCCGGGGGACACTTTTTCAAATTTAGCCAAGACCCCTCATATGAGATATCGTTGGAAAGGTCTGTGACTACTTATTGATGTTATGCTCCTCCGGTGTCCATCCCCCCATTTTGCACTCCCCCCGGGGGACACTTTTCTAAATTTAGCCAAGACTCCACATGTGAGATATCGTTAAAAAGATCTGTGACTACTTATTGATGTAATGCACCTCCGGTGACCGCCCTCCCCCTTTTCGCCCACAGGGGTGTTTTTCTAAATTTAGCCGAGACCCCTCATGTGACATATTGTTGGAAAGGCTTATGACCACTTACCCCCTTTGACCACTTACCACCCCTCTCCCCTTTGCACCCACGGGTAGGGCATTTTTATAAATTCAGATCCAGACTTCTCGTGTGACATATGGTTGGAAAGGCCTAAAGACCTGTGACGACGTAATCATATTATGCAGCTGCTGTGCCCCTCTGCTCGCTTTGACCCCTTCCCCAAGAGATCTGGTCAGAGGTTCATTCGTTTCTATATTATATTTTTTACAAGATTTTGTAGTGCGTGCACACCACACCTGCCTGCTATCATATATCAGTGCCGTATATAGCGGGTAACCTGTTCGTGATTTCATATTACAAGATTACGTATAAATTAAAGGAGGGGCCCGCTAGCGGTCGAAGTCACCTAGTCTTTATTAACATCGACTCATTCCAGTTCACCCGCAGACGATTCTTGATAAATGTATGACGTACATAATACATAATATATGATTTATAAAAGAAATTTGCAAACTGTAGTCATCGAGAAAAAATTTACACAATCGAAAAATATCAAGATGTCCATACAATCGAGAAAATCGAGAAAAACATCTCGTTATCGCCCATCACTAGCATCACTGTCTATGAGGCTAATGCAGTTGAGAATGTTGAAATGTTTTTTCCAGAACTCTCTTAAGGCTTAACTGCTCTGCTCAACAAGCACAAAACGTTTTGACACATTTACGAATTCATTTTTTAAAAGAAAGGTATAAAATTGGAAAGCCTGACTATGGAAGCGATTTGGAATCGAACTGTGTTTTCCATTTTTTGATAAATAAATTACCTATTGAGTTATAAGCATTTTTGATCACATAACAAAGACATCTTTCAACCTTCCTTGAGGGGTTATTCTTCTTTCGCATGGAAATTTGGTTCAAAACGCCCACTTTGACACTATTTTCTGAAAGATCTATTGCATTTGCAAAAAAATGGGAAAACAGTTTGATTACATAGCTTCTGAACAACAACACCTGCTAGTTTCATGCATGCATTTCCGAACAAAAATAAATTAAAACTTATGTCATAAAGTTGCCCTTTTGGATTTGAGAACAGCCTTAAAGAAAACTGTGTACTAGGCGTGTACTAAAAGCAACTTTGAAACTAGGGATGCACCGAATATTCGGTATCCGACCATGTTACCGAATATTCGGTTTGGCCGAATACTTAAAAAAACTTTTTAAAACTAATTTTTAAAACCTTATATAACTTCTACGTTTAACAGTCAACTAACTTATAAAGATATTCAAAATAATTAGAAACAGAATCATATTTAAGTAAAAGAGAATGTTTTTACATTATTTATTTGCTGTTTGTTAAGTATTATTTAAGAAAATTAACCAATAACGAAGATTTTCATAGAAATTAACTATGTACAAATGCAAGTTCCTGAACATTGTCTAGCAAATAATCTGTTTCTTGCTAAGATTTTAAGAACAATGTTTACAATCACTCAAAATGATCGCCTACCCCAGACACCGATCTAGGATGCGTTTAAAACTTCCTTGCTTAATCAAAAAAAGCAGAACAGATATTCTTGATGAGTTGCCACCATATAAAATTTGAATTGATTGTATTATTTATTTACTTTTACTTTAGCCTCTTCCTGATAAACAAATAATATGTGATCCTCTACAATTTTTCTTCCAATTTTTTCACAATTTCACCTTGATTTTAAAATATTTGTTTTAGAATTTAAGAAAATTTTATTAATTTGTTTTAATTCACAGAACAAGCCATGAAATTTAAAATTTTATTAATTAAAAAAGTTTTATAATTATCCTCTTCTTAAATAACTCAAAGCAGATTTTTTTCAGCATAAAATTTATTTGTAAAAAGCTCTTGTTTATCAAAATGAAAGTGCCTCTTTAAATATTATGTAAAATGGTTTTAAAATTTAACCTTTTAATGCCTTTAAACTTTGAGATATAAAAAAGTATTCAACAAGCCAAATATTCGGTATTCAGCCTAACAGTTACTATTCGGCTAGCCGAATATTCAGTATTCAGTTCGCCTGTAAGCTGACTATTCAGTATTCGGCCAAAATCACTATTTGATGCATCCCTATTTGAAACATTGCTTTTGTGTACAGTTTCTTGAAATTTGAAATGACATTCTGGTGGTGTGGTGTTAGGGGGCAAGAACTTCACTGTGAGAAAATTGAACTTCTAAAACAATGAGTCTTTCAAATCTGGAGGATGTGCAGGAAGCAGGAGCATTGTCCATTACCAGAAAGCACTTGAGGGGCAACTGATTATCGTGGAGGTATTTTTTCACTCTCGGGCAAAACACTTCATTTATCCTCTCCTTGAAAAATTGGCCTTGTGACGCACACTTTCTTGTTTCCCCTCCACATCACACACAATTTACTATTACATTGTTTAACACAAAAGAACTGATTGAATTAATTTTTTTTTTTTTTTTTTTTTTTTTTTTAAAGAGAGATTTTTATTATGTTAAATTATGGCTGGTAGTTGAAAAAAGGGATAAAGAGTGATCTGATAATTTTTTTTAAGTTGACCGTGACTTTTCTCATGTTCTAATACATATGTATATCAAGTTTTGTGCAAATCACTCAGAAATTGAAAATTTGTATAAGGAATACACAAACCGAGAATGGCTTTTATGGGTATAGACTTTGCTTGTCAGTTATTCTAATTTTATTTAACCCGTTGTTGGTCACACTATGAACACTATGAACCTCTCACCCTAGACGTAAAAAGTGTGTCTGTTATTAAGAAACTATTTTCAAATTCCCTTGCTTTTCTTTAAATATAAATGATATAAAATCTTTCTTTGTATAAAATATATAACTTTTATGCATGCTGTTTATACTATGGAAGAGGATAGTGTAAGAGAATCACTCACATGCTGCTAATGACAGGTTAATCTAGAAATAATTAATTTAAAATGTAAAATCAAATATTTGTTTTTTATTTAGCTAAACAATTTCAATAAGATTTCATTGTATATCTCTGCTGCTTTTTTCCCCCTCTCCATGTTTTAATGTCTTGCTTCTATTAATGTGTTTTCTCCTATTAATATTTTATTTCTAGAAATATATAAAAAATCCACCCAAGCTAGATCCTAATTGCAATGAGAATACGTTTTGGCAGCACCATAGAAGCTACAATAGCTCAAAAATATCTGATATTTTTGATGGTCTATTAAAATCAACATTAACTTGTCTTTCATGTCGGAAAACATCTGATAGTTTTGAAGTATTTTCTTGCCTATCACTACCTATTATGACATCGAAATGCACATTAAAGGTAATGATAATATTTTTCTCTATGTAAATATTCCCTTTGTTTCATATTTTTTGCTTATGTATGTTAATGAAACGCCAATATTTATATTTCAGTATTAATAATTTATATTTGCGTTTGTGTTTTGTCTCGTTCTCAATCTAATAAATCTTATCTTTAATGATAATTATTATGGCTGATTTGTTCTCACTCTATTAAATCTTATCTTTAATGATAATTATTATGACTGATTTGTCTATTAAAAACAGGGCTGCGGAGTCGGTGGGGAAAATGGCCGACTCTGACTCAGGGATATTTTAATGACTCCGGCCTGGCAGCACTAGTACTCGGGATTGGGTACTAGTGTTGTCTGTTGGGAGACTTAGATAAAATGTAAAACTGTCTGCAAACTTAAATAATTTCTGCAAAAAAAACGGCACGCCCTTCCCGAGTCCTATATCGCCGCTAACAGCAAATATGAAAAGTTATATGCGAGTTGGAGTGCCACTAAGCAACACCACTAAAAGAAAAATATTATTTTACAAGCATTATTAAAACTCGGTCAAGAAATAAAGTATTGAATGGTATGCTTAATACAGACAACTAATGAAAAATTTTAAAAAATATATTTATTAAAATGTGAAATATTTTAATCATTAACTTATATAAAGATATCAATTTATGATTGCTCAACAAAACTGTTATTTTATTAATCTATAAAGTAACTGAAATATGAATAAATGAATGTTAAAATAAAAAAGTTATTAGCCCATGAATGGAAGAGATGAACTCATCAGTTTATGTACTGTTTTTGAGTCAAACCATTCCTTAATAGTTCAATTCGTTCTTAAAAATTAAAAAAAACAAAAACAGTTGAAAAATAGTCTGCAGACCTTCTCAAGAGTCTGCGACGAGCATCGCACCAATTCTCTGCCCAGGGTCTTGATTTTTTTTTACATATATATATAAAGAAATTTGTAAAAAAAAAAAAAAAAAAAAAAAAAAAAAAAACATCGAAACTGCCTGCAAACTTTGAAAATTTTCTGCGAACGGTGTTCGTGTGTTCGTCTATATTATCTGACTCTGCCTGTTGGTTAATATAATGATGGAATATAAGAAAAATAAAGCTAAAATCTCACTATTTCGCATTGATTATCTTTTTAGGGCTTCAAAAATAAAACAGAAAAAAAATTATATTTTCCACTTTATTAATTTTACAATTTCGTGCTCATAAACCTGAAAAATCCAACTACTGCAGTCTAAAGAACACAAAATCGAAATTTTACTATTTTGGATCTGCAGACTGAGCAGAAACAGTGAAATTGTTACAATTTAGTTGTTATTTTGCTCCTCCAGACTCGGAAAACTTATATGGAAAGGAGGAAAAATAAAGAGGAAATTTTTTTTATTTTGGGAATAATTGGGATCCTGTGGATTCTAATGCAATAATTTAAAAAAAATTGCATTTTTTAAAATTAAGTTTACAATTTTGGATTTATTTTGGGTTCTGTAGATCTGAAAAATCCAAAATTCAAAAGGTGAAAGATAAAGAAATTTCACTATTTTATTGTTATTTTGTGTACCGGCGACTCAGAGAAAAAAAAAAAAAAAAAAAAAAATACAGTTTCATCTTATTTTGACTCCTGTGCACAAAAATAAATAAATAAAGGAAGGTGTATTTTAGAATTTTGACTTTTGGTCATACAGACTAGAAAAATTTGAGCAAAGAAAAAAAAAAAAAAAAACAGAAAAAGGCTTCTATTACAATGCTAAGCATTGCTGGTTCTTAGTTCTTTTGCCTCCAAAAATAGCACTGATTTATAATTTTTGCATTACATCCGGTAGGAGATCCACATAAGCCGAAATTTTAAGGCCCGTCCCCTAAAACGTTCTGCTGTGCTTTTATATATATTCTCACTCCAATCATACCTATTGTCTATTGTAAATTGCTCCTATTTTATCGTCGTAGTTTGATTCTTTCAAATTTGTTATATTGGGCTTATCAGTCTGATCCAGCCCATTAACCTAAATTGTGTTTAATTCTACTTACACAGCCTGTAAAATCGCCTTCATTTTCCGGGCCTTGGGTCCTTCCAGACCTTTGTTCCTCGGGTTCTATCCACAAACCCCAAAAATACGAGAAGAAGTACTTGTATACTAAATGTAAAATATCTATTACAGTTATGAATTAAAACAGTTTTCATCTACCCTGTACATTGGTGGTACCCTGTACCTACCTCTGTATCTAATTTGTACTCTGCAGTAAATCTGTCATCTTTAACATGAATAGCCTGATATAGTCCATAAATAACAATAATAATTCATTTTATAGATTTAAAATTATGTATAATTAGTTTAATTTCACTTTAAAATGTCTAACTAAAAAATCTGGAGTTGGAGTTGGCTTGTTTTTTAGCGACTCTGACTCTTTTGCTCAAAAATGGGTCTGACTCAGACTCCGCAGCCCTGATTAAAAAGGAGCACCTTTTATATATTTTACATTTATTTATCCGATATTCTTTAATAATATCATTCACCAATTATTTAATTTAATTCTCATTATTGGTGGTGACTATTGGTATTGAATAGAAAGAGCAAATAGTGAGAAAATAGAAGAATATGTGTTCTGAGGGAAGAATTTTTACTTTTACCACTTTTTAGATTGTTTTACCCAAATAAGAGTTTTTTCTTTTAATTTTGTTTTCGCTGTTTCCTTATTTAAAGCATCAGTGAAGCATTTTGCATTAAGAAACATTACTTTATTCATAGATTTTTAACTTGAAACCTCTTTACCTGTTCCAGATAGAAAATTTACATTGTCAGCAAAATAGATAACGGAACAGGTGGAATCCCAGTCTCTTAACGACTGTTAAGAAGTATGAATGAAGTATCCATGAAGATCCACTGAAAAAATTTAAAACTGATTTTTGATAAATTAAAGACATTGAAAAAAGTCCCTTCAAAGTAAAATGTTTTTTGTCAGGAAATCAAGAACTTCTTCTAAAAGTAAATACTTTACTGATGTATTGATGTTTTATTCATGGCACAATCTTATGACATCGAAGTTCACATTAAAAGTAATGTCAGATTGTCAGTCTTCAGGAAAAAATAAAATGTAAAGTCCTTAGGAGGAGTGGGGGAACTGAAGAAGAAGAAAAAAGGGATTTTAGATATTTAGATTTTTAATGCAAAGTAATATTTTTTATGTATAATGCTAGTGATTGTGGACTTAATGTACAGGTCTGCCATTTGCTACTAAAAGCAAATATTTTCGGCATCAGGCAAATATGACTACTATTTTAGCCTAAAACACTTCAAAAGTAACTATTTGGGGGAAAAAAAAAAAAAAAAAAAAAAAAAAAAATCTTTTTCTATTTCCAGCTATTATTTTTGTATAAAAGATTTTTTTTATCATTCTTAGAGTTGACAATTCTTTGTTCCCCCTCTTAACCTGATTTCCTGATTTTACACTTCAGTATTAATTTCCATTCAGTTTTTAAAATCTATAAAAACTTCCATTTGGGAAAAAGAAATTATTTTTTTCAAACTAAAATACAACACAAAGATACCAATTGTCTTGATTTTCGCAGGAAACTACCGACTTTTGGCTTGGCTCCCATCCATATTTTTTGCAGTGTATTTCTTCCAATTTTTTGTTCTGATAGCTAGGGTGACCCCGCCAGTACTTGATACCCTTCCAGTAGTTGATCAAATTTCTAAAATATTGCACCACTTCAGGCGGAAATGAGTTTTATACGTGGCACTTGACATAATATTTTTGTTTGGCTGTTGGTGTACCTGTTGTCACATTGTTTTCACCTGTCTGCTGTAAGAGAAGCCATTTTATGACTTTTTTTTTACAAAGTGTAAACGGTTTTTGATTAGTTGGAGACAATTATGGTAAGTTAAAATATTCCACTTCCATCTTGCTTGTTTCAACTAATAGTTTTATAAGAATTATTGTTAATCACAGTTCAAGGATGATAATTTAAAGATTAATTTTTAGATTTTCGATTGACTTCTTTCATCTGATCAATCACTGGAAAAAGGGCAACTAAAAAATTATTTATTTAGATTTTGTTGCTATTTAATTTCAGCAGATTTCATTTTTTCCATTATAGGACATTCATTAAGAGTTGTAGCAATCATGTTAGTTTACTTCTAAAACTTAAAAGGAAGGAAATATAATAAAAACCCCATAGCACTGATTTTATTTCATCAACTACTGGTGGAGTCTCCGTGTTTAACCTTTGCTAATGATTCACTGTCAATTAGCAAATTATGATTTGTTGTGTTCAATTCGTGTAATTGTTATTACTTCATTAAAATCAGACCAAAAATAAATAACTACAAAATGTTTCAAACTTATCAGTTTTATTTGTAATTTTAACAATTTTTATATGGCAAATGTTTTTTCTTAATTTATTTTATTAGTATGGCTATGTGAAATATGTAGTAAAATATATTATTCAAGTTGCTGTTTTTCCTCTCTAAATTTAAAATATTTTATGACTCAGGGCCAAGTATGGAGCTGGTACAAAGTACCAGGACCCAGCTGTCTTAAAAGGCCTGACATGGATCCTGTTTAATAAATATTAATAAATAAAATAGCAATAAGTAAAGAATAACAGTTACAACTCAAGTTACTTAAATTCGGGGTTCATACAGTTCCTACTTATGAGTACCATTAATTCTGATTAGTAATCTTTGCCTTAATAACAGAAATTCTGTGTTTAAATAAGGTGATGGGTGCTTTAATTTTTTGAAAATATTGATACTCAAAAATAGGAACTGTGTGAGCCCTGTCAGTTTTGCATGTAAATATTGTTACACAGCGCTAAGACAAAACAATTAAAATAGAAATTTTCATCTACTAATAATTACCAGCAGTGGCTCAATTATGAGTTGCTAAGTTGACAAAATGGCAGGATCATCAAACTTCAGAGGAACCATTATAAACTAAATTGGTTATAAAACCGAAGGGCTTTTCACTGTTATTTTATTGTTTAATCTAATGATACAAATTTTATTTTGTTTAATCTAATGATACAAATTTTATCATGTCATTATTATTTTGTTAATATAATGGTAATAATTTTAAGTATGACCTTATAAATAAGTAATAGTTCAACAATTTTATTTTCTGATACTTACTCACATGAATGTTGAGGCCCACGGGCTCTCTCTGCAGCCCTGATCCCGGTGTGAACTGAGAACTTTGTGCATTCCGGCCCTTCTTCCTATATTGTCGCAAAAAATTAAATGTTTTTCGATACCTTAGAATATGTTTAAGGATATACAAATATATGTATCATTTGCTTTTAACTTTATCCTACTCTAAAAGTCCAAAATATTGATTTCAGGATGAAAAGCTGATTAAAAGTTTCAACTTTTAAAAAATTGGTAACCACAAAAATAAATCTGCCCGGAACCACTGCCCTATTGTCTACTGCTTAAACCCTTTAAGACTGGTGAGAGAAATTTTCAGAATGGAAGAAATATCTTTTTTAAATCATAATATCTTTTTTAATCAATAGCAAGGAATAGCATATGCAGAGTCTATTTTTTTATTTTGTGGGAATTCAGTAGCACCTTACCAGTTGATCTAATTTATCTATCCAAGCCATAGATTTGTTATACAACCTAACTACTACCAGTTTTTAAATCTGTATATTTGTCTTTTCTTTTTTGTCCCACCTTCCAACTAAATCTTTATATCCTACGCCAATGAAGTTACATAAGAAAACAGCAGGTTTATTGTCATACCATTTCAATATGGCATTTTTTCCGTCACCACTTACTGACTCATCATAGTGCCCCCTCCCTTGGATGGAGGATTATTAAATCTATTTATGCTAATGGTTCCAGTTGCATATATATCTCTATCCATTAAAGGTCAAAATTAGCACTAGCCACTGGCCACAGGGCCAGTAAATGAGAAAAAGTGGCCAGTGAAAAATTGTCTATCAGCGGCCACCTTCCGGCCACTTTTTTACAAGGAGAGAATAAAATTTTCTTGCATTTCATCAAGGATTCTGCTTTTTTTTTGGTTCTAATATATTTACATTAACATATTTATTTGGGCTATTCAGTTTTAGATGAATACTTACAGAAATTTGAATGTTTAGTATTTTTAAATAAAAAAGTGGCCACTTAAAAAACTAGTTCTACCGACCAGTGGCCGCTAATGAAATTTCCCAGTTTTGATCTATACTATCCATTAAGACTTTAAACAAGTTGTAGGAAGATTTATTATCACTATCAATAAAGCAATCATCACCAGAATCCAATTCTTCAATATCTGATTCTTCAGCACTAGTGACGTAGTACAAAACTTCCTTTAAATCTTTAGAATTTTTCAAATTATATTTTTCTAAAATGCAAAATCATATACAATAAATGAGCAAGCAATTTTCCCAATTATGAATGATATCCTAAACGGCTGGGAATATTTTCCCGAAACTCGCCTACTATACTAAATCGAGCACGAGAAAACGATCTAGCTAGGTACTGAATTTTTAAAAAAAATTGTTTTTATAGGGCAACACAAGGTCAGCGCTGAAAATGTTTCTTGCTATAGATGGGCAAATGCTCGAACGATTTAGACAAAATATGTTTTCTGTGCTAATTCGAGCACAAGAAAGCGAACTAGCTAGGTTTCGAATTTACGAAAGTTCGTTATGACCGATTAAAACAAACTCAGTACTGAAAATGCTGCTATATATCAAAAATGGCTCTAATGATTTTTACAAAACTTGATGTCTATACTAATTCGAGCACAAGTTTTCCCGATTTAGCTAACTCACTAAATCGGGAAAACTCGTTTTCTATGTTTAAAACATGCTCATTGCTCATGATGGTGGTATCAATCGAAAACAATTCTGACGATTTATATGAAATATGATTTATTCGCTTATGAGAAAACTATCCAACTGAATCTCGGCTTCGGAAAAAAAATTGATAGGTTTAAGCAATTTTTTTATAGTTAATCTTCTGTAACTGGAATTATCACCAATGTCCCAGAGAATTGACGGTGTGTCATTTATCATAAACACAATAAAAAACTATTTTGAAGGTGGCACTAACGGGTTTCCTTCACTACTAAATCGACACTAGATAACAACCTATGTAAGTAAAAAAAAAAAAAAAAACTGGCAAAGAGAAACAAAATTGATTTTACCAAATGTTGATTTTGTGAACTTAAATATTTTCATAAACATTTTATAAATCTGCTAATATTTCCTGATAGATAACTGCGCTTATACTTTTGTTATATTTAAAATCACTACCATATTGTTACAAGCATCGCTAAAGTTTGATGCTATGGCAATACACCCTGGCACAAAATTAGCTGTAATTTTAAAAGCAAGACAATTTTTCTGCCAAACTTATCACATATCTCCCGAAATAGCTGATCTTTTCCACCAATTACTGACTAGGACATCGATTGTTGAAGAATAATCATTTAAATTTTTATAAAACATGGAGAATGGAAGCTCATGATATGTCTGAGATGATCGCATTCATATAAAAAAGTGTTTATTTTTATAAATAACAATCCAAATTTCTTGCTATATACGAAGGATTTTTTTTTTTAGCATTAAAATCTTTTTTTTTACATATTCAAATTAACTCTACGGAATTAAGTTCTATGCCCCCCCTCCCCCAACCCCCTTACTGGAATTTATGACATTATATTTAAATGAAACAAGCATTTTTATGTTTAAAACTGAAACATGTCAACACTTTTGCACCACTATGACATCATTTTCGCTGACTTTTCACTTTCGACCGTGTTAAGATTATGAGCCTCCAATATATCCTCCATAACTTTTTGATGTTTTGCATTTAGTAATTTTCACTTTTCTATGTTTTTTAAAGAAGAAAAGTAAAAATAGGGTAATTCTCCACTATCACGTTGACCACTTTCCATTAAAAAAACTTGCCAAACTGTACAATTTTATGCCAAAATTGCATGATCGTAGAATTACATTCACTTCACTTCAGATGTGTTACACTACACTTGTTTATTACGTCATCAAGTGATTTTTCAATTCAACGTTTATCTGTATTTTTAATGTTGTTTTACTGATTTATTTGTTATTTTGTTAATTAAAATAACAATTGCTTTCTTAAACGGCGATGACATGATTTTAAAAGAGAAAAAGCACTGAAAAAATGTTACGATGCATACTTACATACAATAGAGTGGGATAATTAAGAAAAATAATGTAAATAAATAAATATCCAACATTATCTTTTTCTGTTTTCATTTAATATATAGTAAAATTTATTTTTTAACGTTAATATATGGCACTTTAATGAGTGGGGCTTTTTTGAATTTCTTGTAATTTTTATTATTTTTTTTTAATTTGTTTATTTATTTTTATTCCATTGGCAACATTCCTCCATTTTTTTTTTATTGAGTGTTAGAGTCTGGCGAATAGTTTGGCGATAGTTTATTTTTGGAAAGTGGCCGATGGAAAAATAAAGAAGTACCAAAAAAAAAATTTTAAAAACCCACTTTTTTATAAGCATTGTATGGTCATCTTGAAAATACTGCTGCAATTTTTTGAGCGCAATTCATATTTTTTCTAAAAAATATATCCATCATAATACATTAATTTGACGCATGGGCAATGAATGACCTTGGTTATGAAAAATTCTATTGGTTTTTTGTGCTTGCAGCAAGCTTGCTTGCAAGTGAATTTATTAAAAAATATATAATTTTTGCTCTGTTTTTTTTTTTTTTTTTCAACAAAGGGGAACTAGAAAGAGGAAATGAAACATTATTTAAATTTTTTTTTGGTATTTTAATTGATTCCTCATCCTATAATCGTAAATTTATTGATTTCATAAAAGCATATTTTTTATATTACACTCTTTTTTTATTTATAATTTTTTTCTACTTTTAAATCTTTAACATGTTTCAATATTGCAGTTTCAGTGTGCTTTGGAATATTTTGACGAGCTTTTATTGGTGCATAATTAAATCCATTGTATTTTCAACTTCCATACAAGTGCACGAGTTACAGAGCGATGAGTTTTGCTGATTTATTCCCTGTGGCCGCGTAATTGAAAAGTGCCTTAAAATTAATATATTAATTTATAATTAAGTTGTAAAAATGTTATCTTGTATTGTCATCGGAAACACACCTTTGTACATAATTTATATAATTCAGCCTACCAGGAAGCGGGGGAAAAATTGATTGTGAAACTCCATCTTTGCATACAAGAACCAGGTTGAGTTAAATAAAAGTGTAAAAATAAACAAATGCTGAAAAAACTACCAGGCGAGGCTTGTTCTACCAGGTACTGAATATTTAATCTTCCTGATAACTTGTAGCTGTTTTAAAAATAATTCAAATGCCTAAAATAAATTTGATTATAAAAGCATTATAATTGAACTATCTAAAGAATCACAACCATCTGTAGCGTATGTCCATTGTAAGGGACATGTAATTTGGCTCCCATTTTGCCAAAACTATAACCAGTAATAAAATAAAACTATTTCCAATGCTAAGATTATCTTACAAACATTATATAAAAAAATCACTGACACATTAGAAGGAATTTTTCCTAAAAATCAAAACCAAAAGAATTTTCATGTTTTTGCATACCAAAACCTGACACTACTTTTAAACAAAGTGAGCTGTAAACATCTGTTGACTGTTGCCAAACCAAAAACCGCAAAAATATCAGAAAGATTAGTTATTCATCTATTCATGGAGCAAGTTTTAACTCTTTGCAGTCAGGGGATTAAAAGAGATAAGGTTTTAAAATGTATGTCCATTGTAATGGACACCGGGCCTGAAAGGGTTAAACTTACTAAGCATCAGAATTGTAACTGTCCTGTCTCAGTGATAACTTTTCAAGTGATTCTTTTTTTTTTTTTTTTTTTTTCTACCTCTCCTATTCAGTCTTTATTTGACCAAAATATGAGCTGTTTTTGCTTCTGTATTCAATTCCATCTTAAATATGTTTATAAGTATAAAAGACTCCATTCTTTTCATTAGAACCATGAAATTTTTCTGTTTGGGATAAGATTTTATTATATTCATATTCTGTTTTAATGGGTTTTATTGTCTAGTAGAATTGTCGAAATTAACTTCACCATCTCAGAGGGCTATGTACCAATGAAGTACTGTATGAATATATGAATATATGAATATATGTCATAATGATATGAAATTTAAACAACTGACGCTTCACATTATGTATTCAAGATTTATCTATATTTTAAAAACACTGTCAATAAACAGTACTGTATATCTCATGCAACATAATTTGCATGGACAAAGCTTCTGTGCAACCCATGTAAATAGCAAAAAATTAAATACAAATACAGCATAACAGAAGTTCGAAGTTCACTGATGCTTAATACTAACCTAAAAAGACAAAGTTCATATTAATAAAGTTATTCTCATAGAATGATGAGATTTCTACCGAGGTGAACACAAACCTTTGCCTACAAAAGAACTAGAGTAAAATATTTTTAATTTTTAAAATAAAACTAAAGTGCATGGTATGAAGATGCTGTTATGCAAATTTCATATCATTGTAATACATACCACATCCTACACAGCCCTCTTGAGTTGATAGTGTTTAATTTCAACAACTTTGCATTTCCATAATCTTTTTTTCATGTTTTTATTAATGTAACATAAAGTGTTCCATTATCCTAAATTTGATGCTATACTGATATTTGTAAACAAAAATAGTTATTATGAAACTGTTTATTAGGAATGTTTTCAACATTTTCTGCGAGCAGAAAAAATATCTGGAGAAGCAGCTTGGGATTGTCCTAGATGTAAACAGAAAAAAGAAGCTGAAAAGCGCTTGCGAATATGTAGAACACCGGAGGTTTTAATCATTCAGTTAAAAAGGTATCTTTTTTATAATAAAAGTATCTCTTTTTTTTTTTAACTATTTTGCTGTGTTTTTTTGTTGTTGTTGTTTGTTTATTTATTTGTTTAAAGATAAGAAACTACTGATGGCTTTGGCTTATCAGTCTGCTTACATGGTCTCTCAATCTTGCAAAAATGCTGTGAATATAGGAATTTTAGTGTACTATTTAAAATTGTAGAATATTACTTTCTGAAAATGAGCCATAAAAAATTTTAACTTGTGTCTGGATAAAACTTTTCAAACTATGTCTGTATCATATCTTTCTGTGAATTTAAATAAAAGTTCTGATAAATATAATGTATGCTTACAATTAAAATGTTTTGAAATCTTTTAAAACATAATATTAAAATCCTTGTACCTGTTTAGATTAGAAATACAATATTTAAAATGTTTAATTACAAGTAAAAAAAGACCACAGTTACTGAAATAATTCTTGGGAAAAGAAAGATTATTTTCAATAATTGATTGTTAACTGTCTCTAGTACTCTTTAAATGCCTCTTAAAGTTTTATTATTAGGTTTAATCAAGTATGATGTTATGATGCCTAAATAATTTAAGAGGATGTATTGTTGTGAATGAAGATTTCTTCCATCTTAGTTCATTGGCAAAATAACTGTAGCTTTATATGGGTAACTCTGGTCATTTTTAACACTTTTCAACTTATGCATTCGGTTTGTCTGGCCTTCTCCCTTCCCACCTGTCTGTGCTCTAATTTTTGTAAATATATACGGATGTCGGTTTCCCATGTAATTGATATGCTGTGCTGTCCTCTAAAAAAAACCCACTTTTTTAATTTCTCACTATATAAAATTTAATAAAAAATACAAAACAATTTGAAGTAGCTACATTTTCACAGCCTGTCCTGGCTAAGATTTTAATGTATGGTATTTTTTTTTTCTATCAATATATTACAAAATGGCAGCCAATTAAACAAGACTTTGAAAAAAACCCACTTTTTTCTAAAAATAACCCAACCCACATGTAAAAACACTTCTAGAAATCAAAATATTAAACAGCAAAGTTTTTCTTTCATTATTAATTAGTTTTAAAACACAATTCTGCAAAAAAAAAAAAAAAAAAAAAAAAAAAAAAAAAATAATAATAATAATAATAATATTTTAATAATTGTAAATTGAAGGATTTACAAATGAAAAATTATAAATGTAATTTTTTGCTTATTTTTTAAAAAAACTAAATAAACACTTAAGTAATTTTAAATGCTTTTATTATTGTAAATGACATATAGAAACAGGACAAAAAGAAATTTTGACTTCTGTGATTTTTTTGATTAAGTTCTAGGGTGGGTTTTTTTTAGGATACATTTTCCTGTGGGTTTTTTTAGAGGACAGCACTTACATTATTGAAGTGTATCATTTACAGGACTGCTCAAAAGAATGCTATTACATTATGGTCTATGGAGAAAATCCTTCCCAGTATATTTTAATGCTGTTATACCATTTCAAAATTATTGAAGGTTAATATACATCACTGAAGTGTACCACAAGTTGCTTACTATAAAATATAATATGCATATCACGTATAGTTTGTTTACAAGGGCACTAAAAAAATTCTGTTATATTAAAGTCCATCAGGGAAAAATAGTTTGTGGTATATTTATTCATGTTACCCTGTTACAAACATAATGAAATTGATAGGAATTTCTAAGGTACACTAAAACATATTTTCTATAGAATGTGGAGTGTAAAGTATTTATCATTCATTTATAGGGAAATGCAAAAGATTTCAGTTATATAATGGTCTAAAGCAGCGGTTCCCAACCTGGGGTACGTGGTGGACCTGCTAGGGGTACGTGAAAATAATATCAGTTATGGCAGAAATCACAAAAATGATTTAACTAAAAACACATAAAGAAAATTGATAGTTTTAGATGACAAAGTTAGTCTCTTGTGCAAATCCAACATGTTACACTCAAAATGAGGGAAAAGGTCCACTATACCTAACAATTCATTGATAATATTTACAATGTCAGTCCCATTGATAAGCATATGGCATGTGTACTTATATATTTCCCCCCATCTTCCCGAAATCTGCAATTAATCATTATGCAATATTCTTTTCTTACCACTTTTCTTTTATTTTTCCGTGTTTAATAATAATTGCAGAATGCCTAAATTATGTCACATCCCTTCCACCTGAATACTAAACCTGAGTGTTGACACAAAAATGGCGGCTGCCGAAGATGGATTTGTTTCAGTGTTTGTATGGTCCCTTAAATTTCGACGCCAGTATTCTATTAAAGTTTCTTTTGCTTTATTTTTCCCAGATTAAACAAGTCAAAGAAATCTTTTATAAAATACTGGTGTCTAAATTTAAGGGACCGTACATACATTTAAAAAAAATCTGCATTCGGCAGCCGCCCTTTTTGTATCAGTGCTCAGCCCTAGTATTCAAAGGGCGGTTGTCAGATCCTAAATTACTTCAGATTTTAATGTTTTTTCTTTCAACATGTTAATCAATAATCATGGTATGATTGTTAAAATTTCTTTTAATGCTACATTGATTTTTCTTAATCTTTGGTTTCTATTATAAAAAGTGATATTAACTTTAAAATGCAAGGAAATGTCAATGTAACTTGTAGCAATTTTTTATATGGTGGTGATAGGATTACTAATGGAAAAAAAAAGCATGTTGAGTCGAAAGGGAAGAGGGCTTTTTATGAGAAGTGGGATGCTCGGAAATGAAAACCGCTGGTTTAGGGGGGAAAATATTTTAGGGTATTTTAATTAGCATCCATCAGGCTGAAATGTCTGAGTGTTGAATTCGCATAAACTTGAAAGGAAGCAGTTTAAAATAAAAAAAGTATTTTATTTTCATATTTACTGTTTAATAGTATAGGGCAATTCCAAGCCAATGTTACTACTTTTAGTATTTTATTTTTTACATCAAATAGGTAATATATATTTTTTCTGATAGTATTAAATCTATATTTTTTATATTTGCCTTGCAATTTATAAAATTTTGAATAGTCATAATCAATAAAATCAATTATAATCAGCATAGCTTCTTTTTATGTGTTTGTTTTCTTTTTCATATTGGATGTTGATCTGTTATGGGTAAGATTACATGTTTTTCATAACTATATTGTGACAACAGTCAAATTTTCTGAAAGACATATGTTTCTGAACTCCCTCTGAATGAAAATACATGTTTGTTATAATAAATTGTATGTTATTTTATAAGTAACATAGATAAACATTAAGGTATGTGAAAAGCATGGTAATTCCTGTTTGTAACAATGCCATTCTTTTAATCATAACGATTTACATTAAATAACTTATTCATAATAACTATATTAATTTATCTCCTAATATGAAGGTTGCCCTTTATGTTTTTACAAACGACCAATAGAAGGCACTACTGAAATTTGTCTTCAGGTTATTCGTAAAATTCACATTTTTTTTTATCTTGGAATCAGTAGCATCTTAGAAATCGTCTGTGTATTTTGTTTACAGTGAGTGTTCTAAAGAAACAAGTGAATAAAAAAAAAATGGAAATAATTCGTGAAGCTTTCCTTTGGATGATTTTTTATGATTATAAGAAATGCTTCACTCGACAAGAATGCTTAGTATCGCTTCGTGAAACTTTTGGTAATGAAGCACCATCAGAAAAACTGTTTACAATTCGTTTGCAGAATTTCGTCGTGGTCATGCGTCCGTCAGTGATGAATCTCGTGAAGGACGACCAATATCGGTGATGATTACAAACAACTTCGATGCTGTGTGCAAGGTGATTGAAGAAGATCGGCATGTCACATATCGTGAGATAGAAGCATCTCTTGGCATATCACAGACTACTTGTACATTCGATTTTGCATGAACATTTAGCTGTTAAAAGGATTTGTTCCTGATGGATTCCACACAATTTGACAGAAGCTCAAAAAGAGGCTCGTGCAAATTGGTGTAAGGAAATGCTAAAAAAATTCAAATTTGGAACTGCAAAATCCATATACATCATCGTTACCGGTGACAAAACTTGGATATATTCATATGAGCCGGAAACTAAACAACAATCCACTTTTTGGATGTTTCCAGATGAACCAAATCCTACGAAAGTTTTCGTTCACGAAGCACTTCCAAGAAAATGATTGTTTGTTTTTTCGGCCTTACAGGACATATCGCAGCCATTCCATTAAAGGATCGAAAAGCTGTTAACGCTAAATGGTATACAGAAGTTTGTTTTCCAAAAGTCATGAACAAAATCAAGAAAAACAACAAAAAATGCTGCATCATTATTCATCACGACAATGCCAGCTCCCACAGAGTATGTGAAACAATTGATTATTTGAAGGATAAAAATATCGAATTAATGTCTCATTGCCCATATTCCCCTGATTTGTCACCTAACGACTTTTTCTTGTTTCCTTATGTCAAACAAAAAATGCGTGGGCAGCGATATCAACTTCAGAGTAGAAAAACTGTTTCAAGAATTGGTTTGAACGGATGGAAAAGTGTATAAATATTAATGACGAATATTTTGAAAAGCAATAAAACAGTTTGTTCCCAAAAAATTCTTTTTCTTTCTCCTTTTTGTAGAAGCTTAAAAGGCAACCCTCGTATCATTATACTAATTGTAGCCATCTTTGAATTAGATAATTATTTTTTTTTTATTAAACTAAGGCCATTTTTTCATCTATGGCTATTAGTCTGTTACAATGGAATTGCCCTATAGTATAAAAGTAAGTTTGAAATAATGCTGTTGAATCTTCTTTTCCAAGTATTTATTCTGTCATCAGTTGCTCAAGTTAATGCTCAAATGCTAATCTATCAGCAAGTGCCCCCATTCTTCTAATTTGGTTAAGCTTATCCTTTGCAAAAGGCACTTCAATGAGAATATCCTCTTAACACTGAACTCTATTAAAAGAGACATAAGTTGCTCCAAATAACAAGTACTTTGGGCCAATGTCCACTCAATTTTTGACGAGTTTAAACCCTGAGATTTGTGTATGGTAACATGTAAGTGTTAAAGACAACTGAGTTCATGAGCATGAGACTTTTATTTCCAAAATGTAGAAATAGGTATGACAGAGTCTTTCAGTTAGAAATGGTCCATGATAATCATGAATTCAAATATGTTCCGTCTGTTAGTAGAAATTACTGAAGATGCATTTTCAGCTGTGTTATGTGTTTTCTTACTAAACTAAATTTTAGCATACTATGTAGAATATATACAAATCTATAGATAATATTAGACCTGCAGGTTGCACAAAGAATTGGAGTACTTTTCCACTATGGGTGGTAATTGCTGAAATCTGGTTTTCAAATGTGTTATGCATTTTCTAAAATGTTTACTTAGATATTTTATTTACTTTATTAAACAGCAAAGTTTTGTTAAAGTATTCTGGAAGTGTTGAAAGTGTTTCATAATCTATGCTTGATGCATGGTTTTACTTTCTTTGTTAATATTTTATTGCTCTTATAAAGAAGAAAAAATCGACTGTATTGCTTTCCTCCACTGAAATGAATAAACTGTTATTTTGTTTTAACAGGTTTTCTTATGAAGGTTTGTGGAGAAGAAAACTACAAACACATGTTGATTTTGACTTTAGCATGGAAGTGCCTTATGAAATAAATAGCCGTGAATGTTACCGCATGTATTCATTATATGGCATAGTGGTATGATTTCATTTTTGCCTCTTTATTACATTCTGTCTGAATTCTTTGCTTAATATTTATGTTGGAATGCAGTTTAATGCCTGCCTTACACACATTGCACATGAAAAGAAAAGAAAAAAAAACTAGTTGAATGTGCCAATCCTAAAACTTTCTTCTATCTCATATATTTTAATATTTCAAAATGATGTTACAAATTTCAATAGTTCAATACTATATAAACTTTGACTTTCATCTTAAATTTCTGCTTCAGTCAATTAATCTAAGTAAAATGAGTTAATCTCCATCATGATATTTATTAAAATCAATAGTTTTCCGTTATTCTGTTGTCTGGCATCTTCTGTATTCTGGCGAATAGCCGGCTTATCAGAATGGGAAGTTCACGTTACTTCACAAACCGCTAGTGTATAATAGAACTACGAAAAATCAAGAAAATTACACAAAAATCGCTATTATAGTGCCCCCCTTTTGGCTGAATATTTCCTAATTCAGGGAGGATCTAAAAATTTGGTTTAATTTTATGATAACTTCATGCACTTTCCAATGGTACAATGTTAAAAATGGCACCAAAATGGCTATTACAGCGCAGCTTTTTGACGAAATTTTTCTAAATGCAGGGAGGACCTTCTTCCCTTGGCAAAAAATGTACACAAAAAATTTGGTTCAATTCAATGCATAACTTCATACACTTTTCGATGGTACAATATTCAAAATGGCACAAAAATCACTATTAAAGCGCCCCCTTTCGGCAGAATTTTTCCAAATGTAGGGAGGACCTTCTCACCTTCGCCAAAAACATACAAAAAATATTTGGTTCAATTCTATGCATAACTTTATACCCTTTTCGATGGTACAATATTGAAAATGGCACAAAAATCGCTATTACAGCGCCCCCTTTCGGTGGAATTTTTTTGTTAAACTATATCTCAATTTATTGGTTTTTTATGGTTTGTAAAGTAATTTTCAAGCATGATTTAAAAAAAAATAATAATGTGTCTCCTATCGCATGCAGCCCAGTTATGGAAGATTAACTTTTGCAGCACTTAAAATAATATAAATAATTCAGCATTTGTTTCTGTCTAATATTCCCTGGCGAAATTAACACTTTATCAGTAAATAAATAATATAATCTATATTATAAAACAAAAGCATTTCTTTGAATAATGTTGAACAAAATATCGATATTGGTAACAGGCCAATCAGTCTTTTTTTCAGAAATTTATTAACTTCTAAACATTACACAAATTAAATTTTTACACCATCAAATAGGGGGGGGGGGGGGAGGAAATATACTTTTAAATGTAATTTTTTAGAAAACTGAATGCCAATTTACTGATTTTTTATGTTTGTAAAAAATAATTTTCAAGCATGATTTTTGTTTAAATATATCTTTATTTTGTGCTGCTCGATTTTAGAAAATTAACCTGTTTGCACTTAAAGCAATATAAATAGTTCAACATTTGTTTCCAGATAATATTGCACATTGAAATTACGCTTCATCAATATATAAATAAAATAAGTAAAACACAAATATTACTGTTAAGAAATTTCAAAATATTATTCAAATAATTTGTATTTTTCATATAAAAATACTTTTTGTTGTTGTTAGTAGGCAACTTGAAAAACATATTAAATGTTAAAAAATTTGTTTAAAAAAATTGTTTTCACTTATGATCTGTATATTAGGCACTATGTTCTGTAAACCAGGAAATCAAAATTCAATCTCCTAGTAAAAATGAAATTTTGAGCAGCTTGAAAAGATATTCCAGGGTGTCCTTGGGGCCAAATTTTTTAAGGATCTCGGTCAGTAGACACACAAACAGTTCCTTTAATTTTGAATTTTATATCAGTATGAACTGGCAAAAATATTTAATTTGACACATATAGCATAATTTTAATAGTATGCAGTGTGATTTTTTAAATCTTTTACTTATGTTTTTTTTTTTTTTTTTTCTTTTGCAGATTAGTTCTAGCTTTAAATTTTATAGAAACATACCATCTTCCTTATGTTTCATTTTCAAAGCTCCAGTGGCGACTCGTTGGTTATTTAAATAGAGGTTCACAATCACAATATAAAAATTACGAAAATAAAATATGTTGGTATGGCGTAACATGCAGGTTAAGATACATTTGTATTTTGACGTTTAAAAAACTGCAATTGTCTATCTATACTAATAAAAGAAAAGGTCACTCTGTCTGTGTATGTATCTGTTGGCGATGACTAACCAAGTCTACCACATGCAGGGGTCTGTAAAATTTGATTGAGAATAGTCCAAGGCTGGTCCTGGTGTACCTGAGTCTCAGATTTTTAATTTTTTGATAATTAGCTGTCATATTAATTAAAAACTCATAAAAAAATCCATTTTTCCAAATTGGCAGAGGAGCGCATGCATGCTCAGCCCCTGCTTTCCGAGCATGTAGCAGAGAAGAACTGAATGGTGTTTTTATTTGGCCGTTTGCCTTAACGCCCTACAGCCGATTCATTCAGAATATGGAATAAAAGAAGTTGTATTCTTAAATTTCTTACTTTTACATCTTAAATACTGCAATCAGATAAAAATAAATATTGCTGTTAACTCTTTGAAAAAAATTTGCGAAAACGGTTGTTTTTGTGGTTGACTTTTTCTCCCTTATGGCGATGCTGCTGTAGTTTTCGATTTCAGATGTATCGATTCACAAAAAATACAAATTTAAAGCTGAGACCATCTCTTTGATGATGCAGTCGGTTCTGCAAAATATGAATTTTTACCTTTTCAAAAAAAAATTGCGACCGCAGGTGGTCACTTCATGCCTCCTGAACACAATCTTTTTTTCTACGCTAAAAGTAACTAAATCTTGGTATTTCAATATAATCTTTTTAAGATCAACTCAGCACAACAGATTTACATTGCCTACAAAAACTTTTAAACATTTGGAGGATTAGAAATATTAAAAAAAAATAATAAAATGAGACATTTTCGATGGAAAAGCTAAAACTCATAATGTTTTGCAATTCCTTCGCTCAGCTTCGGCTCATTTTTTCACTATGAAATATGCATATTTTCTCACGAAACTTTAAAGAGAGCTTGGATACAGTTATATTTATAACTGATTTAAATTTCAGAGAGTTTGGACGATAAGAACTATTTTTTTTATGTTAAAGGACCAGACTGGGGGGGAGAAACATATTTCATTTATGACTAGATATCAATATTTTTTCCCAAAATTTTTGCACAGGCTGCAAAATCATTATAATTATAACCAATAAAAATTTCGTAAAGTTTAAGCGCAAGGTTTTTTTTTTTTTGGTTTTTTTTTTTTAATGAAATGATCCTATGTGAAAAACAAGAAATTGTATTCTTACGAGCAGTTTTACCACTAAATCATATTTTTTCATGAATCTCTTATTTATAAATATAAATTCATAGAAAATCAAGTTAAAGATATAAAATCATACAAATGTTAGGTTTATTTAAATTTATTTTCACAGGCTTGGGCAACGCCAGTTGATCAGCTAGTAAGAAACAAGCGTCATTCATTGATGAGAAAATTGTATCATTTTACTTTCCATAAGAGAAAGTACAGTATGGCAAAAAAAGAAAATACCCCATCAGTATTATTTGTCAAATTATAAGAAACAAAATTAGTCATTCGATTAGGGAAAATATCTTCTTCCAATTAGGTTTTAAAAAATATATTCCTAGAGAGCCGTTTTCATACTTTCAGTATGAAAACCTAATATTTAGAAATTTGAAATCTTCAGAAAATTTTATCTTAAAATAGCAAATGGAAAGTCATACAATGTGCTAATTTATTAATTATGCAGATGTAAAAATTTGAACTCCTAATGTTAAATTAATTTTTAATAGCTGCAAAAGAAACTGAAACAAGTGAAGTTTTTTAAACATAACTCAAATTCTACTTTTTTTGGATTAACTTATATGAAGGTTCTAGAACCAATTTCTGTTAAAATTTTTGTAGGTCAAAATACATATATATTTTTTTAATATTCGTTTTATAATTTATATAATCAAATTCTGCTGAAAAAGTTCTATATTAAACTGTTATAAGACTTATCTAAACACCCTGTTTTATTGAATCATTGTGTTTATCATATCCTCAAAAGGTGAGTTCAAATGCACTGCAAAACAGAGTGTATTCAATAATTTTTGTAGTTACGTAACTTTTTTTGGTAACTTCCTCATTGGGCTTATTAACATTCAAACGAAATTCACTGTCAGGCTTTTAGCAAATGTCCACCTTTCTTAGCAAATTAAAATTCTATGTTGGGTTTTTTCTTTTTGAGTAGATATGATAAATCAGCTACACTGTAATTCATCTGATTTGGATCACAGTTGTGTTTTGCAAACCCAAGATAGAGAAAACAAAACAGTCTGTTAATTCACATCTGCAAATCCATGATCATTTTTCATATAAATTGTGCAGGAAATTCGTTAGTTTTGGATTTTATCACCTGGATTGATTTAGAAAAGGTACTTTAAATTTTTCTTTCCTGCAACAATGTTGAAAAATGCAATTACTTTAGTTCCAAAATCAGGGTTGCCGGCTTTTGGTCAGGCCAAAAAAAGCCGGCCAGCTTTTTTTTTTGTGTTTTAACCACTTAAAAAAACCCGGCTTTAATTGAAAAAAGCTGACTTTTATTTTTCAAAAAGGTGGTTTATAGATAATTCATATAAAATTTGGATTAATTTATTTTTAATACACTTATAAATATTTTCTACTAAAAAAAATATAAACTTCTATTAAATTTTGTCAAATAAATTAGACCTTATAACTGCTAGAATGCAACTGTTAAGGCATCATGACTGAAAAAAAAAAAAAATGAATATTCAGAAGAATACATTAAATTAGACTCTAAAGTATTGGTTTGGAATTCTTTATCATAGCTCTACACATACCACACATTTTAAAGATTATATGAAAGAATAAGAGAATGTTACACATTAAAATAGAAACATTCTTACATATATTGATAGTTACTTTTAAAATGGATTAAAACTAAATAGCTTATATGTATTTAATAACTGAAATTATCTTATATAATACTTGAGCAATAATAAGCAATTGATATTCTGATAACTTATAAAATGATATATGTAAAGTTTTTCTGCTACTAAGCTGTTATGTAACTTATTCCAGATATTTCCATACGGACAGATTAAAATCGTAGAATGAGCAATGTTGAAAAAGAAATTAGGAAAGATATAACATTTGAAGAAATTTTAGTTCATGTAAATGCATAAAATAAAGAGAACAATTAAAAAAAAAAAAAAATTCTCCAAATAAAACTTGTTCAATTAGAATTTTGAAAAGCTAGTTGCTATTTAAAATAGTGCACATTCATGCATAAATTAATGCATATGTTATTCATAATACTGTTTTAATAGAGAGAAATGATGTTTTTATCAAATGACTTTATGTGTGATTTTAAATAAAAGTTTGTGGGAAATAAAATAAGGCTTGTATTATTATCCCTTAAAATTAGTTAATGAAATATATAACTAAGCAACCATTGTCCTTTTTAATTATATAAAGCAGTAAAAGCGAAAAAAAAAGGGGTAAGGTCAGTGTAAACCAGACAAAGCAATTGTTATGACCTTTTATTCCAATATTAATGTCTTCATTATTGAAAAATTGGGTTATATTGATTTCTACCTCAATTAAATGTCTTTAAAACTAATTAAAAGACACATAAAAATGTGTCGTTTATAATTAAAATGCTTCACTGTATAAAAGCCAATTTTGGCCAAAAAAAGCCGGTTAAAACCAATAAAGCCACCAGCATGACTTTTTTTTATTTTAGCCGGCTTTTTTGCAACCCTATACCAAAATACTGATTTTACTATGTGCCATCTTAACTCTTTACAACTAGTTCCTACACACAATAATAAATATACAAAACAAAAGGAATAAACAGACTAGTAATTAGTTTTTAAAAAAAAATACCGAACATTGAAAACCAAGGGAGAAATCAGACGAACAAGAAAGAAACTGACAAAAATGCAAGTACTGTCACATTTGCCTCGCTGCTTCTGTTCGCATAAAGCGGTTTTGAAGATAATTTCTTTCCTTGTGCATGCCATCTATGAAATACTAGACATTCTACATTGAAAACTTTCAAATTTTGCAATTTTACAATAACATGTTATCTTTGTCATATCTAAAAAAGGGGGAGGGGAAGGATTCAAAGAAACAATGGATAAAGATTTTGAAATCTGTTTTTTAATTACTTTAACTTATTAATATGTGTTTTTCATTTTTCTTTGTGAGTTAATGTGCTCATGTGTGCCAATAGAAGAGCTGCCACTGTAAAGATTTCCTTTTAATCTATTATGATCAGAGTTGTACAATATAGACAGACGCATGTAGTGTGCACACCGTACGTGGAACATTTCCCGCAAAATTCAGAACTTTGCAAAAAAATTTTTAGAAAATAATAACATAATTTTTATTTTTGTAATTTAATACCAAAAAATTAAAAATATCCCCAAATTTTATATACAATTTATTTACTGTTTGCACACAATTAAAAGTAGCGGTGATTCTGTTTCGAATTTTCTAAAAATTTAAGGCATTCGGTTCAGAAATTTTTTTAAATTCATCAGTCTGAAAATTCAGACACAAGAAAATTGCAAATTTTGGCAAATGGTTACTGTAAAAAATCAATTTTGTCAATCATTTACAGAAAAATATCGCCAATTTCGTCAAAGGATCAGAGAAAAAATACGGATTTGGATAGCAAAGGATCGCGGGGAAAATGCTAATTTCATCACAGGGCCGTGAAAAAATATGAATTTTGTCAAAGGGCCGCAGAAAAAACGTGAATTTCTTCAAAGGATTGCGAATCAAATGAAAATTTTGTCAAAGGGCCGTGAAAAAAAAAAAAAAGGCTTTAATTTTGCCGAAGGATCACATAAAAACATTAATTTCGTCAAAAAAAAAAAAGGCGAATTTCATCAGGGAAAAGTAAAAAGCGAATTTCATCAAAGGGTCATGAAAGAAACACCAATTTCGTCAAATGATAGCGAAAAAAACTCAAATTTCAACGAAGGGTCGCATAAAAAACGCAAATTTCATCAAGGGGTCATGGATAAACAAGAATTTCATCAAAGGGCTGTGAAAAATTGCAAATTTAGACAAAGGACTGTGAAAAAAACACAAATTTCATCAAAGAATCACGATAAAGAATGCTGATTTTGTCAAATGATCTCGGAAAACACACGAATTTCGTTAAAGGGCAGCAGAAAAAACACAAATTTTGTCAAAGCATCCTGGGAAAAAAAATGTGAATTTCGTCAAAACATCATGGAAGAAATGCAAATTTTGTCAAAGGGTTGCTGTAAAATGCAAATTTCATCAAAGAAATATGGAAAAAAAAACAAGTGATCTCGTTGGAAAACAGCACACATACAAACATCTATGATTATTATTATAGGTATAGTTTTTAATCTGAAATAATATACTGAACTAATTTTTGAAAAATCCTGTTAACCGAACCGAACTTGCAGGAATCTACACTCAGCCTGAAATCCACCCGACCCGAAAACAGTTAATTTGGTGAGCAACAAAAATAATTAGCACCACCCTCTGCTTTAACCTTTCAGAAAATTTGCTTTGAATTTCAGAATATTTTTTTTTTTACTCAGAATCACCCCTGCCTTCCTATCATGGATTTTTAGCTTTATTTTTTGTTTAACCAAAATAATTATTCTTTAATTAATTTTTAATTAAATTAATGGTAATTATTTTAAACTATTGTTTTTAATTCATATCATAATATCATGGATTTTTAGCTTTATTATTTTTTAACCAAAATAATTATTCTTTAATTAATATTAATTAATTTTTAATTTAAATGGTAATTATTTTAAACTATTGTTTTTAATTCATTTCATAAAAATAATATAATACATAATTTTATTAAACATTAATTTGCAGAAAGTTTTTGACCCAATATTTATTTGCTCAGAAAGTTTTTGGTTTTATACAAGTCTGATTATGATATTCCCCTGAGCAAGCACTAAGGTTGGTGTAATTGTGAATTTCTTGAAATATTTTTACGTCTATGTCAAGTTCTTTTTCTGACATCTTCAGACTTTAAAAAATAGAATAAGAAAGAATTAACCTGTTCACTGCCACAGGATGTACATGTTACTGTTAAAGTGTAAAATTCCGTTATTTCATAAAATACCTAGTTATTTCATGAAATAACTAGCCAAGCCCCTTAAAGTGTGTAAAATTATTGGATTATATGGTTTAACTAGTTATTTTATAGAATAACGATTGCCTAACCGTTAAGGCTGTTCTTAACTGCTCTGCTCAACAAGTGAAAAACGTTTTGACATATTTACCAGGGTTGGTAAAAAAACCAAAAAACCGTGTTTTTTTTTTTTTTCTGTTTAAACCAGGTTTTTTTGGTTTAAACCAGGTTTTTAAAAAATATATTTTCCTATTACATATACATGCATATTTATTGATAAAAATTAACATTGTTGGGTATATAAGTAATATAACTTCATTTAAAAATAATTTAAATTAAATAATTACAATCAATTATGTAGAAAATTGAAATCATTTAGAATTTAAACATTTTTAGTAAAAGCTACTATGTTCCATGAATAAAATGCTCTACATAGTGAAACATTGATACCTCGAAAATCTTAATAGACAATCTTTTGATTACTAGTACTATAAATAAATATATGGTGTAGTTTCATAAATGTAATATACTTTCCCATGGCTATTCAAAGTAATTTCTTTGAAATATTTGCAATCTGAGATATCTAATTTTTCTGTTCTACCTGAAAAATTATTATCTTTTATTGAAAGTAAAGCTTTTTATAAAGAATTTCTGGAATGATTTGAATTTAGCAGTAGGGTCTTTACACGTTTCAAGAAGTATTGTGTATTGTCATTTGACACTTCTCCTCAGAAACTGCCATGTTAAAAAAAAAAAAAAAAAAAAAAATGCAACAGTAAAATAAACAGAAATACCTATTTACCAGCTTTTTAGACTACTGAAAACATTGATCTTAAAATGGAAAGTAGATTTATAAAAGTTCTCATCCACTATAACATTTAAACAGCTATCAGACTTAATACACAGGCTTTTTTTCTAAGCTATGTTATAATACATATTACTTTTAAATGTCTAAACTAAAAATTAATAATGTATCTTTTTAGGCATTTTTATGAGACTTTTTTTCTATTATGTCTCAAATGAACTTTATCTCGATTTCCCCCCATTTTTTTGTCAGATCTAAATAGTAGATTCGATTATGCAATAGACAATTTAAATATATCTTATTGCATATTTTAGTTAAAAGTAAACTTGTGCTTCGCTAGCACGCAATTTTTCAATGTCCTCTTATTTGACTTCTTATCTTGAGTTTCTTTTTTATTCTTAAGGCTGTTCTCAAATCCGAAAGGGCAACTTTATGATATAAGTTTTAATTTATTTTTTTTCGGAAATACATGAAACTAGCAAATGCTGTTGTTCAGAAACTATGTAATGGAACTGTGTTTTCTGTTTTTTTCTTCTTTGCAATAGATCTTTCAGAAAATATTGTCAAAGTGGGCATTTTGAGCCGAATTTCCACGCGAAAGAAGAATAACCACTCAAGGAAGGTTAAAAACATCTTTGTCACGTGATCAAAATTGCTTATAACTCAACAGGTAATTTATTTATCAGAAATGGAAAACACAGTTCGATTCCAAATCGCTTCCATAGTCAGGCCTCCTGATTTTATATCTTTCCATTAAAAAATGAATTTATATATGTGTCAAAGCGTTTTGCACTTGCTGAGTAGAGCAGTTGAGAAATGTCTTAAAAGATAATCTTTATAATCGAGAAAATTTTCTTTTACAGCTTAACTGAAATCTTAAAAGTCATTTTATGTTATTAATTGTAAATAATCTGCGTTTTCTCAAAGGAAAATATTTTTTGCTAAATTCACATGTTTTAAATTTTTCATTAGAGCTTCAGATATGTTCATCAACACATGCAATTTGCATTCTACATGCATACAAATATAGCCTAGACTCACTATGTCTCACGGTCACTGCTAGGATAAGACTCTTAAAAGTAGAAATTATTTATATCCAATAATTGGAAACACTTAAATTACAAAAATGAGAAAATATTATATTAGATTTTTTTCTAAAAAAACTAGTTGGTTAACCAATTGATTTAAACCGTGTCAACCCTGCTGGTAAAAGAATAAAATCATAATGCAAAACCCCAATCCCAATGTAGAAATGCAAGAAAAACAAAAGCTTACTAAACCCAATAGCCATGATACAGCAGAAAAAACTCGCAGCCAATCATTCATTAGCATACTGAACAAAGAGTAGCCAATGGAGAGAATTACCTATGATTATGTCATCATTGAGGCATAATGTAATCCTTACTAAATCTTAACTAATCAAGCAATCTAAGTAGTAAAAGTGTATTTTTAGCTCAAATCTGCCATTTTGGCTATTTTTTTTAAAAATAAAAGGATTTTTAAAAAAAAGAAGAAAGAAAACTAACTACTTGATTTTTTTTTCTTCTCAGCTAATTTTAGAAAAATTAGTCTGCTATGTAGATTTAAACCTCATAAGAAAAGTTTGATTAAAAATGTTTGTCACTTTACAAATTTATTAATTCATCATTTTTCTAAAGCTTTGCTTGTAGCTTCTGCATAACTTGGATTTTGCATTTTTCAATAATGTGTAAAATAAATAAAAACATTAGGGGAAAAGTGAAAAAAAAACAGATGAAAAAAAACCATTTGGTTTAAACCATGGTTTAAACCAAACAACCCTGATATTTACAAATTCATTTTTTAACGGAAAGGTATAAAATTGGAAAGCCTGGCCATGGAAGCGATTTAAAATTGAACTGTTTTTTCCATTTTTTGATCAATCAATTACGAATTACCTATTGAGTTATAAGGAATTTTGATCATGTGTCAAACCTGTTTTTCGCCCACTCTTGAGTCTCTTTCTTCCTTCACATGGAAATTTGGTTCAAAATGCCCATTTTGACACTATTTTCTGAAAGATCTATTGCGTTTGCAAAGAAATGGAAAAAACAGCTCAATTACATAGTTTCTGAACAACAACAACAGCTAGTTTCATGCGTTTTCAAACAAAAATAAATTGAAACTTATGTCAGAAAGTTGCCCTTTTGGATTTGAGAACACCCTTAAAGTATAAAATAATCATTTTGACATTAAAACAAATCTGTTGTTTTGGAAATTAACTGATGATAAGTAGTTAAAGTCACTCGAAAACTACATTTCAAATTACTAATAGATGAATTGATAAGTAATATATAAAAACGGAATATATAATATAATAATATTTTTATACTAGTAAAACAGTAATAGAACATAATAGAATGCAGTGTGGCAATAGTTATATTTAAATTTTTATAAATTATAATTACGTAATTATTAGGTATTTTGTCCTATTGGCAAAAACATTTACACTTTTTAAAACATATTACAAAGATTTTATCCAAAACGCAAAATATAAATAATTCTTATAAAAGAAACAATAACAACAACAATAATAATAATTTTAAATATTATTAAAAAATGACATGCTGGCAGGAATAATTATGTTATTTAATAGCAACACTTCATAAACTTTTTTTTTAAATTAATAATGCAAGAGCATTTTAATTTAAAATTTATGAAATACTTTCATTTTATTTTCCATTATTTATAAGAGCAAGGATCGCTGTGATGACACTTAGATTTGCATTGCATATTATTTTTGATACGGGCACACTTTTTATTATCACACAGTGCTTACTTTTGCAATCGAATTCAATATTTCTTTCACAAGTAAGTATAGCACTGTTTTTCTTTGTTTCACACTTTTTCAACAAAGATTCCAATGCTCTTGGATTAAGTTTTTCTTATTTGCCGATTGATCTTTCATACCTGTAAAACTCATTGTTTTAAAAAAAGATTGCAATATAATAATAATCCCAAATGAAAAACGCTAACATAAATCCACTGCTTTCAAATTTATGCAAGTTCAATACACATATCGACAAAACATGCACTCCGAAAGACATTTGGCAGCGAAGAAGAGGTAGGTCTAAGAAGAGATCTAAGAAAAAACTGACTAAAACCAGCTATAATCGGTTCAAATGGCTTTCGTGTGCCATATTTAGTATTTTAATGGTTAGACAATCGTTATTCTATAAAATAACTAGTTAAATCGTAAAATTCAGCATTTTTATACACTTTAACAGACCTGGTTAGTTATTTCATAAAATAACTAGGTATTTTATGAAGTATTTTATGAAATAACGAATTATATGCTTTAACGGTAACATATATGCCAGGAGAAATTCTCCCTCTCACTTAATTCATACTTCTTGTAGTGTTTAATTATCTTAAATCTTTTGAAAAGAATAAATTTTATTATAATTTTCAAAATCACAAGTGAAAAAAAAATTAACAAAATTTGGAAATTCTGGGAAGAGCATATTTCACAAACTTTTAAAGGAAGAATAATGTTTTGAAATCTGTCTAGGCAAGCCCCCTCATATCAGTGCAGATTAATAATAAAAAGAAATTATACCGTAGACTCTCTGAAATCTGCAACCCTAAAATCCACATACCTTTGCAGATGTAAACGAAACTTTCAGTTCAGATGTAGCAGCAAAATTATAGAATTTTTTAGTTTTATATCATTTCATATGTATTTTGATATGTAATTCTCAATTATGTGCCTGAACTTGTGGTTTTTCATGAAGGAAGTATAAATTAATTTCGAAAAAAAAAAAAATCAAGATATTGTTGATGTCACTGGTAATCACAATCATTTTACCAAATATATTTATGTATTAATCAAGTTTTTTTGGTTATTTAGATTGGCTAAAATTGAAATAAAACTTCCTTACTTTATGATTTTGATGTGAATCAATAGGGTACCTTTATGAAGAAAGTTTCACTGAGTAATTCAAGGAAAATATATCTCATCTTTATTATGCATATTTAATTAGACATTATTAATTATTTACTTGACCGTTACTTTTAATCATTTAATCGTTTTTTAAATTATCTTACGTTTTATCATTCTATTTTATTACTTTACTTAATTATTTTAATATTTTACTATACTACAAACATTCATTATAATTTTGATTATGTTATTATATTCAAATTACTGTTTAAAAAATTTAAAAACAGCAATGACCAGAAATCTGCACAACCTCTGGTCCCAAGCTGTGCGAATTTGAGTGAGTCTACAGTATTTGTAAACTAGCCTTCCATAACAAATATTAGTTTGGAACAAGGGATGTTTTCATATATGAAACAAATGTGAGAATATTTTTATAAAACTAGGCTGCTCTTCTCCCTACTAGCTACACTTTCCAACCTCTGTACACACCCACAGATACTAAAAACATCCTTATTTGCTCAGTTTTAAAAAGGATTACCCGATTATGTAAGGTTGAATGAAATTATCATCACCAGTGTCAATCTTCTGTAATCCAGTTGTCATTCATTTCTCTTTGACTGGGTAGAGGAAGCGGGGCTGGTTCATTACTGTCTCAATACTCAAGGCCTCCTGGCTGGTTTCACGACGTACCAAATGAAGATTAAAGAAGATAACCATGTGCTGATGTTTTCTCCGTAAAATTCAGCCAAAAACTTACTACTAGGTACTAGCACGATAGGCTTATTTATTTATTTAAGGAAGCAGATTATATTTCGAAGAACCAATTTTATAAAAGTAGAAAGCTATTTTCATAAACAGCTAATTCTTTTTTTAATTCTGAAGTTTATGTCATTAAATTGTCTAAAAGAAAGATACAGATTTTTTTTTTTTTTTTTTTTTAAGAAATCGTATGTATAGTCTTGTGTTGTAATATTAAATTTTAATATAACACAAACTTTAAACAAAAGAGAATAGTCAAGTATAATTTATTTTGTAATTGATAATGGATATACTATGAAAAATAACTTTACAATAAGCATTAAAATATCATTTTCTAATTTTCAAATATTTTTTAAAGGGTGTCGTTTTTTTTTTCTCCCCACTCATAAATACGAATCTTTCTGATATATTCATGAAGTAATTTTTATTAATAAAGGTATGAAATTGACACACGTTTCTTGGTATTTAAGTGACAAAGAGTTGAATAGCCTTTGCCGATTCACGACAATATAAATTGTATACAATTTCCGCAAAAGTCCTCATGGTACAGTTTGCTTTGGATTATTTTTTCGAAGTTCGATTTAGTTTGATTAACCTATTTGCTCATGAAATTATGAATTTTTAATCACAAGCGGCGATATAAGAAAAGGAAAATGCCTCAGTATTGAATGATACTGGAGTGCAAAAGTAATTATATTAACAATTCAAGATCCACGATATTCAGATTTCCTAGATCAAAAAGAATTAGAAAATACCTAGCTACATGGAATTCCAAGAAAAGACTATCAAGTGACTAATTCATCAAAGGTAAGTTTCTTATGGTATTCTTACAATCTTTATTTGTGATGAAATTTTCGGATTTATTTCCAGTGGTATTTGTCCATAGTAATAACTCCTAATTTTTGGCATTCTCGTTTAAAGTGTTTCTTCATTTCATCTAATGAGAGAAAAAAAAAAAAAAAAAAAAAATCTCTAGCATTGTCTAATCAAATTAGTTCACCAGTGTCAAATGACATCTCTTAGATTTTTGTTTATGATTATTTTATTTGTAATTTTTTAAACGAATAAACATGGAAATAAACATTCAATGTAGTAAAAAGGATCGGTGATAATTTTATTTTAAAAATTACAAATAAAACTTTCTAATTTTCTTTTTCGAACTTTTTTGTAGTACTTCTTTATCATTTTCCCTGATAACACAATCATTTAAGAATATATTGCAACAAATAAAAATTGTTTACAAAATACAGGCTATTTAAGTCCTTTATCTGAAAATTTTGAAATTACATGAAAGAACAAACAAGTCTAGCCGTATACTTAAAATTTTAGAATTAAGTTATTTAATTTATTATTCAACATTTATTTAAAACTATTTCTACTGAT
This sequence comes from Maratus speciosus, assembly GCA_963932465.1. NCBI lineage: Eukaryota > Metazoa > Arthropoda > Arachnida > Araneae > Salticidae > Maratus > Maratus speciosus. The sequence continues at coordinate 315,996,324 of OZ010788.1, read as the reverse complement.
GTCAAAAGACATCTTCAAGGATTTTTATTTGATCTAATTTTATTTATAGTTTTTAAAATGAAAATATCACCTATCCTTTTTAATGCATTGAATGTTTATTTCCATGCTTATTAGTTTTAAAATTACAAATAAAATAGCCATAAAACAAATTTTGTGTTCGTATAAAGACTTTCTGATAAACATAAAAAATCATTTTAATTCTTAAATACATAAAACAATTTCATACAAATTTTACAAAATAAAAAAATAATAAATAAATAAATAATAATAATAACTAACAAGACGTTTAATGGTTAAAAAAAAACCAAACAAACAAACAAAAAAAAAAAAAAAACAGAGATTTAAAAAAAAAAAAAGTTAAGTAATACAAATAATTTTTAAAAACTATGTTCACATGAACAGTGATGGGTATAAAATAAAATACTTCATTATTACTATTTGTAATTATTTTTAATTCATTTTATATAATTCATTTAGATATAATTAGAACAGTCTTGAGTTCTTCATACAACACTATTTCATAAATTTTAGATACTAATTAATAAGAATTCAAAAATTAGTCTAGATATATTGCAATTACAAAACTATAATATTAATAATATTATTTGTAGTTTTTAAAATTAAACTATCAACGATCTTTTCTAATCTAATACATTGAACGTTTATTTTCATACTTATTAACTTTAAAAATTACAAATAAAATAACAATAAACCACAATCTTAAAAGGTGTCGTTTGATACCAGTAGAAATAATTCGAATAGTCATTGAAACAAATTCATTAGTTGAAATCAAGCTTTATAGGAGAATGTCTGAAATCAGGAGAAATTACTATGGAAAATAACCCTGAAAATGCATCATAAAATTTCAACCTAAATAAAGATTGCAAAGATAACAATAAAATGAGAAACTTACCCTTGATGAATTAGTCACTTGATAATGTTTTCTTGGAATTGCATGTAACCATGTATCAGGTAACCATACACAACTTCACGATTAAATAGATTAATTAAACTAAATCAAATTTCGTGAAAATAATTTGCAGGAAAGCGTACCACGAGGTGAGCTATACGCCATTTCAATGAGAACTGATACTAGGGTGGGGTGGATAGATACTGCAAGCTGGTTTGGCCTTGTACATTGAGACGGTAATGGCTGGTTCCCATGGTCGCATCCACTACTGTCATGATAGCTGATGACTGATTTATTTTGGGATTAAGTGAGATCTATTACACATCTAAATGTCAGCTTGTATAAAGTGGTTAAATAAAAAATGACTTTTTTAACATTTGGAAATAATGTGATTTGCACCATTAAATGCTTTTTCCACTTTATAATTTAATCATTATGAAGTTTTCTTTCTTTTTAAAATCCACGTATAACTATATTTTTCAATTGAAAAATGTTTTGATATATTATTTGATCTTTTTAAAATCAAACAACATGAGATAAGACCTGCTATTAAAAACTAGAAATTAAATCTGTATTCACATCATGAAATTAAAAAAAAAATTTCAAAAAATTTGACAAGTTTAATAAATAATTGGACACTGCACACTAATCAAGTATATGTTTACAGAAGATGGTTAAAATGTTATGAATAAATTTTTATTCTGTAAAACTTATTTAACTGAACTGTCTTTACCAATTCCAACACTAAGTAACACTTTAAAACTTTTGTGAAAAGAGAAAGACATTAATTAGATGAATGTAAGTGATTATTGAATCAATGCAAAATATGCATATTTAATTAATAGCATTTGGAAAAATACAGAAAATGTGGTTTCTTGCCAATACAAAAGTATACATACTCAGTATAAAAAAAAAGGACATTAATGTTTGATTTGTGTTACAAAAGGGAAGCTAACAATTACAAAGACGTCCGTGACATCAGATGATGACATAAATCCAGGATGGCATGCTTTCAGTAAGATTTATTAACATAGGTTTGTCAATTTCATCCCAGGCTTTTAATATTGATTCTCAGAACTTGTCTTTGCTTTCATATTCTTTGCTGTGGGCATAGATTTTGCAAACTAAATTTCCCCACAGGTTCTCCATAGGATTGCAATTTGGCGAACAAGGGGGCCAATTCGAAACATTAACTTTTTGTTGCTTCAACCAATCACATATTCTGTGATTGCTATGTACTCATGCTGAAAAGTGAGCTTTACTTTCCTTTATCACTGGAGATACAGGATTATGTAGTCTTGCAATATTTATTGGTGCTTTATACTATCCATTTTTTGATATTCTGAAGGCCAGCTGAAACCTACCGCGAGCAGTGGATGCTCACCATACAATTAAGGTACCTCCTGCAAAGTTTCCTTTACAAAAGGTTTCTTTCTTAAATCTCGCCAGCATTATGAGAAACCATCAGATTCGCCAAGATTAAATTTCTTTTTGTCACTAAAAATAATCTGAAACATAAAAGATCCATTTGTAGCGCTTGATTTTTTTCATCCTTAATTCATGAAGAAAAAAAGATCTTGCGTCTTTCCAGTTTGTGTCCATGTTACTGCAACAAAATTGCAATTGCACTTCTTTGCGCCTAAATTTCAGATGTGGAGCAGGTTTCATTTTTGCAAAAACAAGATTTGAATTGTGTATAATTGTTTGAGAAATGGTATCCTGTGAAACACAAAGCTGTAATTCTGCCTTCACTATCTTTGCGCTTTTCATTTCATTTGATTTAAACCTAACAATTTGCCGTTTTGAAAGTTTCCGAGGATGTCCTGTTCAGTTTTTTTAAGTCCATAATTTCGTTGTTTCATCACAAAATTTTATATTGCACCGACAGAAAGTTTTAATTGTTTTGCAGAGGTGAAATTGACAAACCAACGTTGATAAATCTTATTAAAAGTATACAATACTGGATTTATGATGTGATTGGACGTCACGGACCTCCTTGTAATTATTAGTTTCCTTTTGTAACTACAAAACAAGCATTGTCTTTTTTTTACGCTGTGTATATAAACTTTTGCATTTTTCAAGAAACCACACTTTCTGTATTTTTTCCTATGCTATTAATTAAATATCATTTTTTTCCTTTTGTATTGTTTCATTTGCCACTTACATTCATCTAATGTCTTTCTCTTTTGACAAAAGTCAGCATATTTTTTTCAGAATTGGCAAATTTTAAGGGATAAGCAAAACAGTGCATCAACTCTTTCATGTTAGAAATATGTCTTGTGATTTTTTTTTTTCTTTCTTAAATTAGGCTTAACACTTAAAATAAGCCAGGGTGCATCCAATTCACATAATGTTTGTTTTGGGGGGAAGTTTTCCATTTTTCTCGTGCCAGCGTCAAATTTGTTAAACAAGTTCATTATGTAGTTTTTTTTTGTTTGTTTTTTTTTTGTATAAATTAGCTAGAATAAACTATTTAATGTATCTAATGAATGTCACTTCTTCATATTTGGGCCTTTTTTTATGATTCTGTTTATGATAACAATTTTATGTATATCTTTTAGTAGTAGATTTATTTATTTTTTTTAATATGCTTGCTTAGTATAGAAAAATGCAACCAGTATTCTATACTGAAAGAGTGATTTGAAAATTATTGTTTTGGATTTTCTTATTTTTGATAAATTATCATATGCAGGGAAGTGACCAAATCAAATCCTCATAGATACAAGAAAAAATTATGCGTTTTATGTTAGAGGAGAAATAGGGGAATCTTATGATCCATGCCTGCCGAAAGTGGAGTAATGCCTGAGGCTAAAATTAATAGCACTTCTGGTGTTTTATTAGAAGCTTATCTTAAGTTATGTAATGCAACAGTAACAAAATATGGAAGATGTTACCTTCATCTAATACTATAACAGGTCTGCATCATCACTGGTGTTAAGAAAGCAGCACAAAGCTTTTTGAATACTGTTGTTTTCTTCAATGAAATGAGTCCAAAATGATATAATTGCACACATTATAAATTGTTCTGCCAAACGAATACCTACAGCAGAACTTTGGCGGGCCTCGATTAATGTAATAAGACTATTTACACTTAATTTAAAATATAAATTATTCCTGTATTCGATAACGTAGGAAAACCTTTTAAAAAATTATGATAAAAATACTTCTTCCACGTGTTTGGCATTGGTTGCAGCAAGGCAGACTAAGATGTTACAGTAGTAAATGAAGGCAATATTTTCCATCTATATATTTAAAAGACAAGGCTGTTTTTTTAGTCATCTGGCCTGAGCCTTCTACTGAACCGATTTAGCTAATTATTTTTTTTATGAAAGCTGTCCATACCTGTACTGGCTATTTTTTTAAAATATTTTCGTTTTTATATTTTAATTATTAAAGTCCGTTATGAAATATATTCAAAATGGTGGCAATCAGATTACTTCCATTGTGGAGGAGATAAAGGAAACAATGGAAATTACCATATTTTTATGGATGCAATTTTCACATTACAATAAAAATAACTTTTTTAAAAATTCTGAAAAGAAAATGACATCACGATGGAACAAAAACGTATTTTTACTCATAAAGCTGTTACATTTCAATATTTTTTTCATTCCGCTGATACTGAGATTGAGACTTCAGTGAGTGAAAATGGTGTCATGGTAAAAATAAAATGAGTATTTACTTTGATAAAACTAAACATTTTTTTATGAATTCATCTAAAAAAGTAAATTTCTGGATCTCACCCGCACTCATATTAGAACCTCAAGTCAAGAGTGCAAATGTTGTCATGCAAAATTGTAACTGGCAAACGTGTTTGGGAATATATTTATTAATAATCTGTGGCATGTTATAGCACTTTGAAAATAGTGAATATAAATATGAAAAATGTGCATATAAATTTTATGATGGTCAAAACGTTATTTTTAGATATTGTTGAAAAAAAAAATATTTTCGTTGATTTTTCGTTACGTAATACCAAAGATCAAGAACTCAATAACTTTATAATTTCTTGCCTAAATTGCATGTTACTGATTACGTATAAGAATAAAATTTAATTTATCAATAATTGGAAAAGCTGTAATTAAACTTTAGTTGAAAATAGTATTTGTTTTAAGAGTTAGGCCAGCCAATATAAGATTGAATTTTTTTTTTTTTTTTTTTTTTTTTTAATTTTTTTATAAATTCAATCAGCAGTACTTTTAAACATTCTCATTCGTCGAATTCGACGGGTTTTGACTCATATTTTGTTATTCTTGTATTGCATAATTTAGCATAAGCATCTATAAATACACAAGAAGTGATATTAATTTCTGGCTTTGGCACCACTTCACTTTCAGTAGACCTGAATCATTAGATTCTCCTATTTCTACCTTACATAAAATACATAATTTTGTCTTGTCTCTGATAACATAAATGTTTCATATGGTTGTCTCCTGGACCATGAGTAAAATATATTTAATAATAAATATCTTGCAAGCTAACATGTATTCTTAAATTATTATTATTTTGTTGATATTATTCTATGCATGAATAAATATGAATATAATGTGTTGCATCATAAAAAATATAATGCATCATTTCCCATTCAAATTAATTTAAATAATATAATTTATTTCAATTTTACAACTTAAATTAACATTTTCAAACACCTAATTTCTAATCACAAGTTTTAAACTTATAATGTAAATTTTAATGATAAATAATTCAATATTTCCTTATTTTTCAATGTAAACATTATCTCTTATTAAGATTATTTAAGTGCAATTAGTATTTTATTATATTTCAGTAACTTAACTTTCAAATTTCTTTCAACATACATCGCGAATGTGTAAACACATCGGAATTTTCTAAGTCTAAAATATAAAAAATGGAAATCTTTTATTTATCAATATTTCCCTTTTAAATTATATTATGTGGATAGAAATATTTATTTCTAGCCGATTGCAAAATTTTCAGTGACTTGTGATAAATACTTTGGCAGAAATACGCAAAAATATATTTTCTAACTTTTCTCATTTTTAATTTCGGCACGCGACGCCATGAGATCATTCTTTCCGACATTTTGAAAGTTCCAACAAGAAGGGTATTCCCCTTTTGCCAAACAGACGCTTAGTTCAAAACCGGACGTCTGCTAAATCGTTTAACATTCCTTTTGGAACACGCACGTTGTGTGTGACGTCAGGCGCGGGGAGGATAGGCGCTTTTAATTGGCTGGCGCGCTCTGTAATGGCTTTTCATGTTTGAAACTCTGGGTTCTGGAAAAGTCATCATTCTTCACCAGGGGGCCGTTAAAGCAAGTAACTTGTGGGGGCTGTGACGCCGTGCTTTTTTTAGCCGGCTGTTGCGGCAGAAGATTTCGGCTAGCCAGTGAGAAGAGATCGACGTTTTGTTAGGCCTTGGCGGCCGTATATCATCTAAAGGAAATATAATTTTTTTCCTTCAAGAAGCATTTCTAAGTAAATTTCATAGAACATTAATTGGAAGCCTTGAATTGTTCTGCTCATCGACATTTTATTATTCTTCGATCAACAATACTTCTTTGCTATAAAAACATGAATTGGTTATCTGTTTTTTTTGTCGATGCAATAAATAGTAAATTGCCTTTGTAACGAAATGAAATCGTCAAAATCTGCATTTCTGAAGGAAGTTCTCAAACATCCTATTTCCAATTTTCCAAATCCGTAACTTCTCATTCGGTTCAGATTCGCATTGAATAAAAAGAAATAGAATCTACATTCCTGAAGGAAGATTGTTAACAGCATGTTTCCAGCTCTCCAAATACAAGGGTCCTTCTACGATACGAGTTTGGCTTTATATTCCTGAACTTTATCCCCTAGTTTAACTTTATGTTCCTGAACTTTATTCATTCTGGAGGCCTTAAAACAAAAAGAAATATTACGTAAACTTCTGCTTTTTCTTAGATGACAATATATCTCTAATTGTCTAAAATTATATTAAATTTTACATTCACTTTGATAATCTTTACATAATTCATAATGTAAGAATGCATTCAAATTAGCAAATTTTATATATGTTTAAATAAACGTCATTTGTGAATTATCTTTCTGTGTTCAAGTACTTGGGTGAGTGTTTTCTTTTCTTTATTTTTTTTTAGCTACGATAACTAGTAAATATAATTTTATTTGATCTTAAATAATTTAAAATAATTCTTAAAAAACCACATTTAGCAATGTCTACCACTTACGTCATCGGCTGTAGTGTAATTTTGAGCTTATGAATCGGAATTAATTTTGTTCAATTCAAACTTTGGATTGAATTCCACTCTCCGATTCATTAAGCCCAGCATTACAGTACATTTATGGTGCCGTGAGACATTTATGGTGTCGTTAACTTAGTGATTTCATTCTTGGAGTTATTGTTTTAAGCCTTTTTAATATTAATTTTTTCTTTTCATTCATAGGCATTAATTGATGCCATAACTTTAAAGATCGGAGATCGGGTTTCATTACTTTTTCATGATAATAGATAAAGCATATTTATTAATTAACTTATTAATTATTTAATCATTTATTTTAAAAATAATACTCACTAAACTTATATATTTTTTTTTCTCTCTATTTCATGTGCGGACCCCATATTGGTGCAATATATTTTTAAAATATACATGATTTATATTTTTATTTATTTTCCTTTTAAGATTTGATTCTATAAATATATGTAAAGAAAAGAAATTTGATTTTTCAAAGATTTATTTGCTAATATTTTTTCATAAATTGAAAAAACGAAAACTTTATATATTACGCTTTGAATTTATAATGATTTATTGTTGCATGTTTTGATATTTGTAGTTATTGTGTTCCTTTTTTTCTATTTTGGGGGATTTGTACATTTTTGCATATATTTATTTAGTTTAACTGTATTGCACATTAATATGCATTTTTAAAAAAGTAATCTTCCATTTTTTTTATAATTTTTTTCTTTCCTTCATCATTTTAACAAATTTTTCCATTATTATTTTTTTATTTGCTTTGCTTTAAGAAAATTTATTTGTTATACATCAGTGTTTTAGTATACCTTTTGATTTTTCACGTGTATACAAATTATTACGATATGGCAAATGATTTGCAATTAAACGCGCTTATGGCAGCGATTCCCACTTTCCATGGAAAAGAAGGGGAAAATGTACATTTTTTCATTAAAAACATTAGTGATGTCTGTAACATACAGAATTGGAACGACGAGAATCGTATTCTACTCTTCCGCCTGTATTGTAGAGACAAGGCGCAGGAATATGTTGCGAGCGATCCAGAAATTAACAATATTGATAATTTTGAAAATTTTGTGCGTTTATTTAGAGCAAAATTTAGCAGAGAAGAGAATTTCCAGGAAACCTCTTATCAGTTCTCAAATATAAGACAAAAACCTAAACAGACAGTGAAGGAGTTGGCTGAGGTAGTAAAAAAATTAGTCAATCGATTGGTTCCGAACGCTGAGGATATTCCTCAAATGGTCATTCTAAAGCAAAAATTGATGTTTAATAAATTGCTCGAAGCTCTTAGACCGGATATTAAAACAGAGGTACTTAAACTTGGAAAGGAAAATTTCGATGATCTGGTTTCTAGTGCTATGGATTGCGAAAAAGCTTTGGAACAGCAATGCTCTTTCTCAGTCAACACCATCAACGCGACGCAGGTTTCAAACAACAGCAGTCAGGACTCGTTGATTACAATTTTGTTGAAACAACAAGAAAATTCAAATAAATTATTGCAGAGTATGGCGGAGCAGTTAAAAGAATTAAAAGAAGAGCGGACTGTTTGCCATATCTGTAGCAAAAAGCATAATACGCGCGATTGCTGGTTTTTTCCGTCTTTGCATAATAGGGGATTTTTTTCGCCGCAGCAAAATTTTTCTGGTCAGGGTAACAGTGCTGCTAATCAAGCAAGTAATTTTTTAAGTCCTAACAGTAATTCTCCAAGTAATGATAGATATTTTGAGAATCAGGGCAGAAACTTTGCTGGAGATTTTAGAAGAGGTAGCGATAACAATGTGCAGAGATTCAATAGGGGCAGAGGTAGAAATAATTATCGACCATATCGTGGCAGAGGCAGAAGAAATAATTTAAACTTCTAGAGGGTTCTGATGATATTTTGCACAATTTTTCCCCTCAATCTCACAGAGCCCTAGATGATAAATTTTTGCATTATAAATGTACTGTAATGCTGGGCTTAATGAATCGGAGAGTGGAATTCAATCCAAAGTTTGAATTGAACAAAATTAATTCCGATTCATAAGCTCAAAATTACACTACAGCCGATGACGTAAGTGGTAGACATTGCTAAATGTGGTTTTTTAAGAATTATTTTAAATTATTTAAGATCAAATAAAATTATATTTACTAGTTATCGTAGCTAAAAAAAAATAAAGAAAAGAAAACACTCACCCAAGTACTTGAACACAGAAAGATAATTCACAAATGACGTTTATTTAAACATATATAAAATTTGCTAATTTGAATGCATTCTTACATTATGAATTATGTAAAGATTATCAAAGTGAATGTAAAATTTAATATAATTTTAGACAATTAAGAGATATATTGTCATCTAAGAAAAAGCAGAAGTTTACGTAATATTTCTTTTTGTTTTAAGGCCTCCAGAATGAATAAAGTTCAGGAACATAAAGTTAAACTAGGGGATAAAGTTCAGGAATATAAAGCCAAACTCGTATCGTAGAAGGACCCTTGTATTTGGAGAGCTGGAAACATGCTGTTAACAATCTTCCTTCAGGAATGTAGATTCTATTTCTTTTTATTCAATGCGAATCTGAACCGAATGAGAAGTTACGGATTTGGAAAATTGGAAATAGGATGTTTGAGAACTTCCTTCAGAAATGCAGATTTTGACGATTTCAGTTCGTTACAAAGGCAATTTACTATTTATTGCATCGACAAAAAAAACAGATAACCAATTCATGTTTTTATAGCAAAGAAGTATTGTTGATCGAAGAATAATAAAATGTCGATGAGCAGAACAATTCAAGGCTTCCAATTAATGTTCTATGAAATTTACTTAGAAATGCTTCTTGAAGGAAAAAAATTATATTTCCTTTAGATGATATACGGCCGCCAAGGCCTAACAAAACGTCGATCTCTTCTCACTGGCTAGCCGAAATCTTCTGCCGCAACAGCCGGCTAAAAAAAGCACGGCGTCACAGCCCCCACAAGTTACTTGCTTTAACGGCCCCCTGGTGAAGAATGATGACTTTTCCAGAACCCAGAGTTTCAAACATGAAAAGCCATTACAGAGCGCGCCAGCCAATTAAAAGCGCCTATCCTCCCCGCGCCTGACGTCACACACAACGTGCGTGTTCCAAAAGGAATGTTAAACGATTTAGCAGACGTCCGGTTTTGAACTAAGCGTCTGTTTGGCAAAAGGGGAATACCCTTCTTGTTGGAACTTTCAAAATGTCAGAAAGAATGATCTCATGGCGTCGCGTGCCGAAATTAAAAATGAGAAAAGATAGAAAATATATTTTTGCGTATTTCTGCCAAAGTATTTATCACAAGTCACTGAAAATTTTGCAATCGGCTAGAAATAAATATTTCTATCCACATAATATAATTTAAAAGGGAAATATTGATAAATAAAAGATTTCCATTTTTTATATTTTAGACTTAGAAAATTCCGATGTGTTTACACATTCGCGATGTATGTTGAAAGAAATTTGAAAGTTAAGTTACTGAAATATAATAAAATACTAATTGCACTTAAATAATCTTAATAAGAGATAATGTTTACTTTGAAAAATAAGGAAATATTGAATTATTTATCATTAAAATTTACATTATAAGTTTAAAACTTGTGATTAGAAATTAGGTGTTTGAAAATGTTAATTTAAGTTGTAAAATTGAAATAAATTATATTATTTAAATTAATTTGAATGGGAAATGATGCATTATATTTTTTATGATGCAACATAATGCAATAAATTCTTTAACATGTTATGAAACTAATGAAAAGATTTCTTTCCTTTTAGAATCATTATGGCACATTAGAAGGAGGACATTGTAAGTTGATATTATTATTAGTATGTTGAAAAAATATATTTGTTTACTTTTCTACCTGAGTACTAAGAGCATTCTTGATTTCTGTTTCAAGTAGAAGGCTTAAAATTTTAGAATAATTTATTCTATTTATGTCTTTTAAAAGTAAATAAAATAAAGAATTAGTAATGTCCATGTTAAATATATATATATTTTTTTAATCTATTTTTTGTCACACATAGTTTTGAAATTCCTCCCTTGTGTATGTGTAGACCTGTGCATTTAGTTTGTCTAAGCAAAGCATTGCATTGAATCATTAATTTTCATTGTTATTTGAAATACGTTTGGAATGCTTGACAACAATGTGAATCTTTAAAATTCACTAATAAAATAACTCATATTAAAACTACTGCTATTGAAGTTTCTGTACTTTTTTTTTTTTTTTTTTTTAATATCATATCTCAGAGTATTTTGCTGGTTTCTAAATTATGGTATATGCCATTATATTCAGTGGATGTTTCTTATTAATATTTATCAATGTTTATCTAAATATAATAAAACACAGTATAACAATTCCAATGCAAACCCATCTGTTCAAGCATGCACCTTTGCACAGTTATAATTTTAATATAATTTTATCATTGTTTATTTTTGTTTTATTTGTGTAGTTTAGTAACAAATTAATTTAATTAATTTTATGTAACTTTTGTAACCCATAAAAAAGAAGAGTTTGTTTATTCACAGCATTTAGAGATCGTTATTTTTGTGCATCAAATAAAATGTGTTTTCATGTATTTTCAAATGTAATATTCTTGAAAAGTATATTTCAATTTACTGACTTTTTATTATTTTTAAACCAAGCAGCTCAATTATGGAATATTAACACATTTGCACTTTTAAAAAATATAAATAGTTCAGCATTTGTTTTCGTCTAATATACCATAACAAAATTAAGACTTCATAATAACACATAATTGTTGAAATCCCTGAGGCCCACTGATTAACCAGGCCATGAACTTAATGCAAGTTTTACTTATTGTCGATGAATAATATATAGACATTTTTATGTTTCTTACGGTACAAGCCAGTAAAAACTATTTGTACTAATATTGCATTTAATCTATATTTGTTTCCTTCTACTAATTAAAAGAGATCTGTAATTTCTCCTCTGTTTTCTTATCTTATTTACATCAGATTATAAATTTGTTGTTAAAATCTCAAAGGCCCATGCATTAATCAGGCCCTCAATATGATGTTTCGGGTCAGTTTTCCTTATTGTTGATGAATAATATATCTGTATTTATTGCTGATATTGTATTCAATCAATATCTTTTTACTAATTAAGAGAGACCTGTAATTTACTCTATGTTTTGTCATCTTTTTTCATCAGATTACAAAGGGTCTATCGGGATAAGCATAGCGAAATGGCCCCCCACAGCCAGTGTGTGAAATAACATGTGTGTAATAAGACTCACCATGAGAATACAATATAGAGTGTTTTTGGCCCCTGACCTTGAACTGTCCTTGAGATAATCAGCGAAGTATGCGCAGGCGCTACTATTTTTCAAATATGTTTTTCTCAAAAAGTACAAAAGTTAAAAATATGAAACCAACGCCATTTATTGAAGAATATATTAGTTCACATTATATATTTTTTTCACATTTTTACACAAATTTTATCAGAGAAAAATAAACAAAATTAAAAAAAAAATTATTAATGTAGTAATTTTATATTTACACCAACCAAAATATTACAGAATAATGCTCAAAGTATGTACTTTTAAGATTCATAACTTTCCCTGTTTGCATTTGCAGAAATATGCTACTATCAATGCATTGGTCGATTCGTGACATTTCCACTCAGGCAGGATGCTCAGTACGCCAAAATAAGAGAATGTTTCTATTCATACCACTTCGTTATAGGTTTGTTTCGTGTTTGTAAATATTCTATTATTTTGGTGTACTGCGCATCCTTCTCGCGTAGTAATATCAAGAGCTGACAAACAAAATGGTAACATTTGCCTACGATGATTTTCACATAGAAGAAGGCTATGGGGATCTACAGTGTACATATATAACGTATTACTTTAGGGGAGAGTGTGTGTGTGGAGTGGTGGGGAAGGTCTAGCACTTGACACCGGAAGATATCTGTAGGGGGAGGGGCATTGTCATTTGATGTTGTTATCATTTTTGATCAAACCAAAATTTACTTTTTTGGTATTTTTTTTCTTTACATCTGTTATCTTAATTTTTTAAGACTGTTTTATTCTTTTTATGAAAATACAAAGTTATTATTAAAACCATTGAATGATTATAAAACATTTCATTCCAAAATATGGAATAACCAAATGTTCACCATTAATATTCTCCTGTCATATGCGTATATAATTTGTTGTTAGAGAAACCAGCTTCGAAATGGTATTTTTTTATTTTTGCTAATAAAAGATGGGGAAGAATGTTGTCCACCTGTTTTGTTTACAAGAAGTTGTGTTTAGCGTCATGCAAGGTCGAAGTGCAATAAGGCAATATTACTGTTCAATGCATTATTTAACAAAGAGCTATTAGTAAAAACTTTTAAATAATAAGTATTTCTTTAAAATGTTAATTGATACAAAGTTATTTTTAATATAGCAGTGATATTTTATGAATTTCTTCTCTTCATTTAAATCAGTAAAATATGCGAATAAAAAATGGACAACTGTATGTGTATATCATTGCAAACGTATAAAAAGAAAAAAATATTGTAAAAATAAAAAGGATTTTCAGACACTGATAACAATATTATTAGGGGGGAGGAGGGGTTCAAGGAATGATAAAGAAGATTGGATGGTTGGGAGGGGGTCTGAAATTGCCCAAAAGTTGATAACCTTATGTATTTACAGCCCCTATTCAGCTTCACCTGCAGAATTGACTAGACCATTGACTTGATATTATTATGCGAGAAGGATGCGCAGTAGCCAAAATAACAGAACGTTTGCAAACACGACGCAAACCTATAGGGAAGTGGTATGAATGGAAATATTCTCTTATTTTGGCACACTACGCATCCTGCCCAAGTGGAAATGTCACGAATCAACCAATGCATTGATAGTAGCGTATTTCTGCAAATGGAAACAGGGAAAGTTACGAATACTTTAGCAAGTTGCTAGCATTATTTTTTTTATAACTCAAAAAGCGCATCTTCAATTTTAACGAAAGTACATACTTTGAGCATTATTCTGTAATATTTTGGTTGGTGTAAATATAAAATTACTATGTTAATAATTTTTTTTTTTTAATTTTTGTTTATTTTTCTCTGATAAAATTTGTGTAGAAATGTGAAAATAATATAATAAAAATCCGTTGTTCCCAAAATAAATCAAAAACATGAGGGATTGTATCCATATATCCATTGATTAGTGCCAATTTAGCATACACCTACTCCTGCATTTGCATACAACCCCTCATCTTTTTGCTTCATTTTGGGAACAACAGCTTATTCTATAAATGATTATTATCAAACTTTTCAAACTATGTTTTTGAGACTTTTACAAAAGTTGCTCTATATATTTTGCTAACACATTATGCACATTATATTTTGATTGCATTTGCATGTGCAGTGAAACATTTTTTAGTAAACCTGCTCATTTTTCTTCCCAGTTTTTATTATTTTTTCATTCTGACTGCAGAGTATTGTGTACAATATTGTTCATCATATTTTCTGAAAAGAACTTTTTTTATATTTAGAACTCTGCAAATTATAAGCAAAAAACCTGACGAAATTTGGGACTGTTTTTATAAAAACCTTAATTTCTATACGAGTATACATGCTATCCTCATAAAAATGAACACAGTATATTACAATAAGCCACTTATTAATAATCTCGAGTTTAAACGCTTTTGTTCCATTAGTTTTTACAGTGTTATCCAAAAGATATTCGTTCTTTTTCAATTTTTTATGGTCCCCTATGGGGTTTCGGGAAAAAATCTTCGCGGAAATGCAGTGGAACCCGGTTAAGACGCTCACGGTTAATACGCGATCCCGCTTAATACGCGGATTTTTTCCGATCCCTTGAATATCGCCCATAAGGCTAATGCAAAAATATCACGTTTAATACTCAAATGGTTAATACGCAATCCCGCTTAATACGCGAGAGATTTTTGCTCCTTTGAAGCAAAAAATCACGCTTAAGACGCGAATTCATTGATCAAGATGCGAATTCCTTGTTTCTTCTTCA
This sequence comes from Maratus speciosus, assembly GCA_963932465.1. Lineage (NCBI taxonomy): Eukaryota > Metazoa > Arthropoda > Arachnida > Araneae > Salticidae > Maratus > Maratus speciosus. The sequence continues at coordinate 315,981,194 of OZ010788.1, read as the reverse complement.
GTGCCAATTTGCCAGATTTTTTTATATTCAAATAAAAAACACTGCTTACGAATAGTAATATTTACTTTATTTAATAACAGATTAATTAAGGTGAAAATTACTCATCGAAAATAGTGACAGATATTTGAAATTTTAACCCTTTCACCGTCCGAGGGTTTCCCTGTATTTTTATAAAAATTCTTGTAAAACACAGGATATATATTTTTTTAATCGCAGTTTCATGCTATAATAGCTTTAATATCATTTCTTTCTATATATGGTTCAAAATAAGATTCTGTTTAAAATATTTTTGTCTGATGCCATTTTAACATGATTATCTAGAAACGGAAAAATCCGGGCCAGCCGGTTAAAGGGTTTTAAAAACCCGCTAAATTAGCAAAACTACAATTCTTGTTTGATTCCGCGTCCTAACATTCTTTTGTCTCTCGCTTCGTGTATGTTTTTACTGTACTAGAGAGAGATAGACGAATTCAGGATACTCAGATATGTCATGATATTATTATGATTAAAGATTAGTATACCTATTGTTTGTAAGGTTTTAAATGTACGTTATATCCCAACCATGTTTCATAATACATATTATAGGCAAAAAAATGGAACTCGTAAAGATTAAATAAATATGACTGTGGTTGTTCAATTCTTATATGTTTTCTTTACTCCTTGCTATACTAACAATGCTTTTTTTTACACAAACTAGGGGGCTCGGCCCCCTACGAGCTACGCTCGCCAACCCCCCTTCAGACCACCGCACTTTTTTCTAAAAGCATGCTAATTTGATCGGCTTTAAAAAGATTTTGAAAGATTGAATTATAATTTAAAAAGCAGTGGCAATGAATTAAGTAAACAGAGTCTTTGTCTCCCGGTATTTTTTAACAAAGCGAAAAGAAAATTCTTTTAAATAAGACATTTTAAGCGGACTCTCATCTCAAGCACACAAGTCGTATGTTATTTATTTATTAAATAGCAAACATACAACTTGTGTGCTTGACATGAGAGCCCACTTATAAGTCGGAGACAAGATAGCACAAGAAAATATTACAACGCAAGAGAAATACACCCTGGGAGTTCCACACAAAGTGTGTGTGCAATGGAACTAGTGGCAATCAAACCCACAAACTCTTACGCTCGCAAGCGATTAGCAGACTGGTGCTTTGACCATTCAGCCACAGAGTCCCCAGTCGTATGTTTGTTGTTCAATAAATAAATAAATAAATAAAAGACATTTTAAATGTATCGTTTTTAATCTTACGTAATTTTCACCAAACTTTTCTTTCTCTTTTTAACATTCACGTGAAAATACTTTTGTTAAAACGAAATATTATTTGCACTGTCCCAACAAAAATCTCGAAATATCAAATAAATGTCTCGTGCAATTTTTAAATTTAAACTGTTTTGCAATATTATTTTTTGTTCATTTTACGTAATAAGTGTAATGTGACGTAATTTCTCATATTTCAGACTTCTAACACATGTTAATGAATTTATTATTTTACAATATCCTTTCTCTGTTAAAATGCACGTGTAAATATAGTTTTTATGAAGTAATTTCCAATAAGTTCCTGATTTTTATACGTAATTATCTAATTCTAATTTGAAAGTTTTTTTTCTGTTTATAATAGTCACGTGTCAATAAATTTTTAATTTGAAGCAAACATTATTGTTTGCGCTGTTTATACAGTTGGCAACAAGTTAAATTAGTACAATTGTCTAAAATAAGTAAAAAATATCTCTCGAAATGTTGAAAATTTGAATTTAAAATAGCAATTAAAGCTCAAAAAATGAGTCAAATTTAATAAATAAATGCATTCTGCACACCGGAAAATTATTACGTATAAAATGATATAAAAATGATTAAATTCCGATGTATAGTTTTTGCTCCTATAAAACTTTTTTAATGGAACGACTTTGTCCAACTTTAGCATTAAATATCTCTTAAAATAATTCTTCGATTTGAAAACTGCCTGGATCAGCGTGTTTATCAAACATTTCTGTATAATACCGCCGATTTTCATATTTTTGTATGCAATATTTTTCTTAATATTAACGGAGAAAGACATCGGGTCACAAAAAATTCAAAACCGGCGGCGGCAGTGACAGCGTAAGTTTATTTCTTTTAGAATAGAGAAATACTGTTAACAAGTTTTTTCTTATAATGAAAAAAAAGAAAAGATTATAATTGTACTCATTATCCCAAGTACTAAATATGATTTTAACAAGTGTTTCAAAGGTTTAATTTTTTTTTTTTAGCTCTATTAAAAAATGAGTCTAGCAGGAAATTGTTTTTTTTTTTTTTTTTTTTTTTTTTTTTGGCAGCATATTAATCCATAATAAAGCCGTTTGATTCACTTTTTATTTTCAGTTATTATTCCATTTGGTTCTATAAAAAGAAACAATCAGTTAAAGTTGAATTCAATTAAGTTTTACTAAAAATATACAATTTTCAACCGTAAACATATAAATGACAGTTCTAAAGTTCATTTAGAAACGATTAGATGTTGTAAATAAGCACAGCTCCTGGAACATTATACAAATCACGTTTAATACGCGATCCCGCTTAATACGTGACTTTTGCTCACTCCCTTGAAACGCGTCTTAACCGGGTTCGACTCTATATGACCTATACTATACTGTTTACACACCTGCAGTTTCAGGTTAATTCCTCATGTATTTTTCTAGATATTTAACAAAGCGTCAAAAATCGCAAGTGACCAGTCACCTTTGGCCATATAGTGTACTAGTATATAGTATATATATATCTATATAAACTTGTAACTATATATAATTTTGGGTATTAAGAAATGGAATCATTCCCTAAATAAAAAGTTTAGTTAGTTGTTTGAGATATTCATGCAAACACATTTGCCTGGGTTTTTTTTTTTTTTTTCAAAATTACAAATTTAACAATTATCTTACAATGTCTTATCATAAATATATATATATTTAATTTCTCAAGAGATCTGTATGCTTTATATCGAATAAATTAACTATTTTTATTTCAATCTTTAATTATTTTACTCACTTTGATATTTAGACACTGCATACTGCAAAACAAACACTGGAAAATGGTTTAAATATGATGATCATGAAGTTGGTGAAATAAGCTCTTCAGATATAAAGGTAAAATAACTTAATACTTGTAACGTATTTCTTTTTTATTATTATTTGGATTGCATCATAAATGTAAATTAAATATAACTTAATTGATTTCTGACTTTCTCTCTCTCTCTCTCTCTCTCTCTCTCTCTCTCTGTGTGTGTGTGTGTGTGTGTGTGTGTGTATATATGTATACGTATATATATATATATATATATATAATACAGCAAAATTGCAAAAAAAATTTTTCTTTACTAGAAAGTTAAATTGTTAAGGAAAAAGTTATACCATTAAGTATTAGGTACTTTTCCAGTATAGGGGCCTTGGCGAGAGAAGTAAATTTGACAAAACGTTTTCTGGTAACTTATTTACTGTTTCATATATTCAAGCAATTTCGTCAATATTTATACGATTTATTTAATATAAAGAAGCCATTTATCTATTTTTATGTACAAACAGGTGTGAATTGTGTATAAAAAAAACAGTAATATATACCGGGTGTCCTAAAAAGGACTGACTGATTTTAAAATTCAATAACTTCCAAACGGTGACAGATATTTAAAAAATTCTTGCAGGAGGGTTATGCATAAGGTCAAAAGTTTTATTACAGTGATTTTCGATTTTAGTTCGAATTACAAGCAATAGATGGCGCTGTAAGCAATAGTCGCTAAATACAGGCTCAATTTTTGGTCCTTTCTCTTGTTCCATGCAGAAAAAGGAGATGGAAATGTATTATGCGGGCCACGAAGTACCAAAAATCGAGCATGAATTTAGCGTCTATTGATCGCAGCGCCATCTATTGTTTGTAATTCGAACTAAAATCGAAAATCACTGTAAAAAAACTTTTGACCTTATGCATAACCCTCCTGCAAGAATTTTTTAAATATGTCACCGTTTACAAGTTATTGAATTTTAAAATCAGTCAGTCCTTTTTAGGACACCCGGTATATACAAATTATATGTTTATACATTTATAAACAAACATGAAATTTCATTTGTTTGTTTTCATAGCTGTTTATATCATTTGGCAATGAATCTCATTTTCTGAAGCCTGAATAGCACCAAGTTTCTAAAAAAAATGCCAAGCCCCTTATACTGGTACCAAATACTCGGGATGTTTAAATGAAAAGGTATGAAACGTTGTAACAACCAAACTGGTTGAAATTTGATTATGCTGCTTTGGGGTAACATAGTGAGACATCGAGGGATGCGATTGGAGTATTCGGCATGGTTGTGTGCATGTGTATGTGCCCGCGCATGAAGGAGGAGATAAAGCTGGTAGTTATGAGTTCCATCCAATTGATGCGGCAGTGCGTGCGAGGATATCATTGCTTTCCAATTGCAAATTTCGACAATTGAGGAGCAGCGAGGTGTCTGATTAAAGTCTGCTGCAGCGAGAAATCTGATAAAACCTCGCTTCTCCCCAATCATCGAAATTTGCAATGGGAAAGCCATGATGTCCTCACACACACTGCTGCGTCAATTGGACAGAACACATAACTGCCTGCTTCTCCCCCTCCTTTGTGCGTGGGCACCCACGCATGCACACAACTATGCCGGATACTCCAATTGCGTCCCTTAATGTCTCACTATGTTATTCTAAAGCGGCATATTCAAATTTCAACTAGTTTGGTTGTTACGGCATTTCATACCTTTTCATTTGAACACCTCTAGTATTATTTAACGCTTAAGTGGTGTATTAAGTTTATGTATTGTAACAGATATATGTTGCTATAAAAAGCATAAACTCAGTAGGCTGAAAATTTTTACATCTGTCAGCGTTCGAAATCCTTGGTGGTCCGCTGGTCCGAGACCACTAAAAATTCAATCGGACCACTAATTTAAAAAAATTAGTGGTCCACAGGACCAGTAACTTTTTTTCTTCTTTGACAGGTAAACATAAATTTTCCCTGAGAAAACCTCAGCCAAACACAAACCACAGAATTATATTTTATTTAAAAAAATAAATAAATAAAAAATTGCATTAAAACTTACAGTCAGTTGAAATAAATAATTGGAAATAAAATATATAATTAATAATTTTATACTTTGTTTATGTACTGTTTATTTAATTTTTAGCAAATTATAATTTTACATTTTATTATGCCAAAAATTTTGGATAACTGAAAGGAAGTTTGGTTTATATTCAAGGAGGATTAGGGGGGGTCACTCAAAGGGTTAAAGGTACTTAATAACTTAATAGAATTTTATGTAGCGGGCCATTGACGATGTCCAGTAAACTCTGATGTTTACTTGTCCTTGGGACCAGTGACTTTTATTTTTATCAATTCTACCGCTGTCTGTTAATATCAGGTTGTTCAAAAAATAATGCCTGATTTTAGTGTTGCATTTAATTTTGCTCCAATGTGTGTAGATAAATGAAATCTAATTGGAGAACTAATCATATGTGTAGTAGGTTCACTGAATGTGTTTCTGAAATACATGACACAGTTTGTTAAGTTACAATAGTTCTTAATCATTTGTGGATGCTTCAAAAGTGGTGTTGACACAAGAAGAATTGTGTGAAATTTCCCATTACTGATACAATTTGTGTTGAAATGCAACCCAAGTTTATGAAAATATAATTGTGGCATAAGGAAGGAGGCAACATCACAATGAACTGTAAATTGATGGATTGCAAATTTCGTGCTGCTAATACTTTTCTTCTAGATAGGAAAGGCTGAAACTAACATTCTGCTCTTCTTAATGACTGCTGGAAAAAACTATAGAAGCAAATCCTCAACTCACAGTCAAGGAATTGGCCAAACAGTTTGGTGTATCAGTATTAATCATTACTGAACATCTTTGGATGTTGAGAAAATCCAAGAGTTTGATAGATACATGGATACCAGATGAATCAACTGAACAGCAGAAGCAATGTAAATTTGATTTTTGCAATACTCTTCTGCTTTTGCATTAATCTCCCTGTGAAACCACTCTCCCAACTTAGTAATTTCTAATTTCTGTATGCTTGTGCATCTGACCAACTACATACAGGAAAAAACTTTCAGAGATTGAGATGAGGCAGAAAATGCCTTTTAAATTTTATTGCATACTAGCGAACTTGCCCGGCGTCGCCCGGGTACGTCAAAAAACAGCAGGAATTACGAAAAAGATCTGAAAATCACAATATTATATTGCAAAAAAATTTTAAATCGCTTCTCAAATTTTGAAAAGAGAAAAAAAAAAAAAAATTATATATTGTGTTCGAAGATTGCAAGTTGCTTCCTTTCACTAATGTGGAAAAATAGTAGCTAATTGGTAAAATACGCTAAAAATCACATACAAAATTCCTGAAAAATTCGAAAATTGCTATACGAAATCCGAATAAACTTTATTGAAATGAGGGCAGAATGTACTTTAGGTCAAAAATGGAATGTCAAAAAATTGCAGCAGATCGCGAAGAAACGTAAAAATCGCATTAAATTTCACAAAAAGTTCAAAAATCACGAAAGTCAAAATTTTCTATAATTGGATAAAAGTTTCAAGTCAAATTCCTTTGACCCTGTGGGCTCTCTTAAAATTTATGGTTTGGAAATCATGCTAAGCATTAGATCATGTTACTTTTATTCGTAATTAATTTACTTGGACCCCCTTAAATATAATTAATATAATCCCTTAAGTTAATATTAGTTTTTGTTGCATTAAAATATCTCAATTTGTTGATTTTCTGTAAGCAAGTAATCCATATTGGTTTACAGTGGAAGTCTATGGGAATTTAGTGAAATATTAGAGATATCGCCAAGTTGGTGTCACTTTTGGTGACTAATTTTGGTCACCAAATTTGGCGATATATCGCCAAGTTGGCGACAAACTTGGCGTTATTTGGTGACAGAACTGGATCCCCCCTACGGTAATCCCCCTTATAGGTATAGAGATGCATTACATGCTGTTCAATAATCGCATAAAATATTCGCTAAAAATTCAAAAATCGCTGTATGAGATGAAATCTCACAGTGTCTAAATCATGTTACTTTTTTATTTCTTTTGGCCTTATACATCAATGTTCCTTAAACTTAAAATCCATATTTATTTTTGCGCGGGCGATTTCGTTTCGACCGCAGATCGGCAAGTTCTCTGATGTTCCGCAGCGCCTGGCATGGGGTGCTTCTCCTTTGAGATCTGTACGATTGTGATGACGTCATCGGAGCAAATCTCTCACGGCATATGCATTGAATGGATGTCGATCTTTCGGAGGTGTGTCTAATCGCCGAGCGTACAACAAATAAAAACAAAACTTTTTAAATGTGTTCTTTCAGATTTGTTTATTAAGATATTGCTTAATATTTTAAATTCTCTAATAGATTTAAATCTTTTCTTTCAGTAACTTTTGAAGTCCCTGTATTCTTACTATAAATTAAAAATTTCGTTAATTTTAAATCAGAATCTGTTTTGTTGGTGATCTGTCATGACTTAGTTTTTGTTTTAAAAAATCGAGGGCTTCGGCTCCGGTCTGTGTCTGCCGATGGATGTGGAATCCGGTAAAAAGCTTCCGAAAGCGATGTCTGCGTTTTTAATAACTCCTGTTAAATTTATTTTCTGTTGGTTTAAAAAGGCTTTGAGATTTTTATAGAAAATTTCTCCTAGTGCTGCATCTTACATTTTTAAAGATTTTCTTAAAGAGGAATAAGTTACTTTATCGGCAACATATTTATTTTGAATATCGGTGACCAAAGGGTGAAGGCCTCTTACTTCTCTTCTTCAAGATGAATAAAAAGATTGATTTATGCTTAAAGGTGTCCTCATCATTTATTTACAGTTATACAAGTAAGAAGTTTCCATTATTTCTATTTTTTTACAATTGTTGACCTCAAAGAACAGGGGGTTTTATTGCAATACTACACAACGCATGTTAATAAAAAGGAACTCAAATTAAATTTACCTTTCATATCATGGCGCAATTTATTAGTACCACATTTGGTGTCGCAAAAACAGTGGTTCTGAAGAAAAATTTAAATTGATTTAAAGAAAATCGTAATATTTTAGAACTTTTGTTCTCAGAATAACTTTTGAAAAATTTTTTGATGTGTTCAATAGAATTCAAGATTTGTTCTTTTAGTGAATTTTAAGAAATATGGAATATTTTATGCAAGAACTTTTGCATAACTACATATGACAATATTTTTTTAGTATTGGAAATTTCTGTTCTCAAAAATTTCTTGCATAGATTTTTGCTACTTTGAAGAATTAAATTTTATAATTCTAGAATGAATTTGTTCTACTCCATCGTGAAGAATATAATATATTTTGCTAAATTTGTCAATTTTTTTTTCAAAACAATTATTTAAATTAAGATCAATTTCTTATTGAAGAATAGTCATATTTTTATGATGCATAATTATTATTCCATTTAAATAGTTTTATTTGAAAGAATTACATCTACATATTCTTCTATTTGTAATGAATTATTAGAGAACATAATTTTTTAAAGAATGATTATTTGGTATATATATATATTTTTTTAAATCAATTATATATTGTTCTTAGAAAAATTCTAATGAGTTTGAAATAATAAAATTGTTCTCAGAACATATTTCATATTTTAAGAGGCTATGACTTTGGGTTTTTAAATTTTATGGCACTATTAAATTGCAACAAATTTACAAATTCTATATATATATTTATAAGAAGCATTATTTTTGAAATTATGATTATTTGTTCTGAGAAATTTTATTCTTATGTCATACTTATTATTCTGAAGCTGAAATTCTTCACAGAAGTTATTAGTTGTAAATATCCTATATAACATTCTTAGATATTTCTATGCTTCTATTCTACAAATTTCAAATTAAGATATTTTGTTTAACAATAATTTGAATACAAGAGTTTGTTCATAGATTTATTCTTATGCCATCTGGACTGTGATGTTCTATATTATAATCATACAGTTTGGCTTCTTGCAAAGATAATCTGCAATTTACAAATTAAGAATGTATGCATTTAAGAATATTTTCACATTTATTTTACAACTGTTCTCATGTTGTTTCTAAAAGAATTCTCAGCTGACAAAATTTTATATTTGAAAAATTCATGTTGCTTCATTTTTTTTAAGTTATAATTTTGAAATTGGGACCTTTTCACTTCATCGTATGTGCAGACTATGACAGTTTTCAACAGACAAGATTCTCATGTTGCTCTCAGAAAAAGAATGAAAGCAGCATTATTTTTTTTACTCTTGAGAAGTAGGCATGGGGCTACTTCATTCCTGTTACAATTATATTCTTGAAATTATTTTACATCATCTATTTAAAAAAATCTTATGGTTTTATACAGCTTTAAAAAAAAATATAAGTTCTCATATTGTCAGTGTTCTCTGCAATAATTTTAACTGTGTGTCACTGCTGTTTCACATATTTAAAGACTGTCTCTCTACATATGCTGCTCTAAGAGTTCTCTTCGAACCTGTTAAAAAAATAAATAAATAAATAAAATAAAATAAATACTCACCTGCAAAAATACTTTGCTTCATTTTCAACAGTTTCTTACCTGATGAAGTTGGCCATTCACTGATGTGTTGTATCCATTTGTGCTGACCTCTTCTCTAGTATTTTCCTTGTTTTACGGTAGAAGATAAATATATTAATACTATACTTACCTGCTCATCTCATTGTTTTATAACAATAACTTTAAAATTTATCCTTCATTTTCAACGCTGAAGTAACTATTGAAGAAGAGTCATGTCATGTTGGAGTCATTTTATCCTTACAATGTCTGATTCAATTCAATATCTTTGATGTTTGTCTTTAAAGCTAAATAAGATTTACGAGTTATCTCAAATGTTTTCTCAAGTAATAGCTGTCACAAGACCTGATTATGGAAGTTTTGTTAGTTTGCTTTTTCTCTTGTGAGACGTAAATTATCCTTACTATGTGGATTGGTTGACTTATCTGCTCCTAAAAATCAGTGTTACTATTTTTGCAGATTTTTTTTTTTTTTTTTTGCTAAATCAAGAAAATTTATGAAATATTGTAAAATTAGTTACTTTCAATATTGATTTTGTATGTTTGTTCTTACATATACCTGCAGTTACAAGAGTTGTATTTTGATTCAGGAATTCTCAAGATCAATTTATTTTCTGTCTACAATTCCCCATATTTCAAAATTTTATTGTGCCTTTGTTTTCATTTGTGAATACACCCAAAGTCTCTAAATTTTTATGTTGTCATATGCCTCATATTTTTACACAGGAAGTAATTAATTGAATGAATTCTGAAGATTTATTATTAATGAAGAAATTAAAAAATTTTTAAGCATCAAATCAATTTCTAAACAAGATTACACAAAAAGAAAAGCACAGTTCTTAGTAACTATTTAACAGCGCCTTTTTAATGTAGAAGTGTTCCTTGATGAATCTTCAAAATTACTAAGAAATTTAAAGAAAAAGTGCTTATTGATATCATCACCTACCTACTTATGTCTCTTTTTTTCCCAAGATGTGTGTGTGAATACATCATCAATTCTCATCAAATACAACATCATTTTATCATCTTCAGTGCTCTATAATTCATCCTTTTAGTGTGTCCGGAAATAGTGATTACTGAAAGTTAATGATTAGCTTCAAAAGAAGTGAAGCACACAGATGTTGTGTTGTCAACAAAAAAAAAAAAAAAAAAATTGTCCAATGTTCCTGTATAATGTCTATTCAATTGTTAAGTTGATGTTGCCTTTTTGTGTGTATCACCTAGAGATATGTGTCGGCTTCTACATGGTAAACACAATGTTTACACCTTTGCAACAATACACGTACCTGATGTCTTTTTGTGTACCAAAACTTTCAGCGTGTTTTTTTTTTTTAACATTCTGATAACATTTATTTATTTTTCATGCAAACTTTAAATTGTGTTTATAACGCTAAGGAATCAAGGATCTGTAAAGAAGGACATTGCTGTTATTTTTGCAGTTATGGGGTGGTATATTGTGCTATTTAGTGTATATATTTAATTTTTGCACAAGGTATCAGGAGCCTTTGTTTAGGGAGATCCAAGCCATCTGAAACCTTGAGTAAGATGAGTAGTCACAGTGTATATTGTTCTATGATTGTGGATAATAGTATATTTTTTACATAATTCTCTTGATTTTTCTGCATGAAATATTTTATGTAAATGATTTTTAATATTTATATTATGGTACACTTAAAAATTTAAATTTCCCATGATAGTGTCAATTTTTTTTTTTAAATCTTTCATTGTATATGAAAGCATTTATTTTTTTTCTGGGGATCCCCACCCACTCAACCAAATACCTACTTATTCTTAAAACCATGGTTTGTCTATAAGTTTATGAGTTTATACATATTTAAAAATTGTATTAAGTGATGTCTCATATTTTAAAGAATAGTATATACTTTGAAAATTTTTGATGAGCTACAAAAAGTATTGGTGTTTGTTGATATATTGCTTTTGCAATACATATTTTCAGGTTCTATGAAAAGTAGTAAGAGTATATGTTTCAGTAATATAACACTTAATTCCTTTTAGACATGTCTCTCTTATATATATTGTTGCAACTACCTTAACTATCTGTGTTTTACATGTGGGTGGTCATTTAGTGCACGATTTGGCCACTTGTTCATGTGGAGTACAGCTGGTTGTTTGAAGTCACATATTTAGTACTAAGCTGAATTAAATTTAAAAAAAAAAAAAATGAATATCGTATTATGAAATTTTTTCTAAAGATATTTTTTTATGTATGGCCAGTTTATATTTCGAGTAACTGAAAGTAAATGCTCTATTTTATGAATATTAAATAAATTGTAAGTCCTAGGCGATGGTCAAATACTGAAGTTATTTTGATCTTTGTTGCTTGTAAAATGCAACTTTTCTTATATGGTATACCAATTTAATTAAATGTTTGATAATGAGCTCATTTTATATATGCTAATTCTGATTTTGTTTAGCATTTTTACTTAAGTAATACGTAGGATTTTATATATGCTAATTCTGATTTTGTTTAGCATTTTTACTTAAGTAATACATAGGATTTTATATATGCTAATTCTCATTTTCTTTAGCATTTGTACTTAAGTATTATTTTTGAAGATAAGTTTATGACATCATACTGCAATTGCCATAAATGGAAAGATTTGGCATTTTTTTATGTATGCTATTTGAATATACTATGTATACTTTTGATGTATTTTCCTTTTCTTCTCTCTTCCCTTTTGGTCACCACTAATTTTTATTTGCAGTATTTGGCTTTATTTTAATATTTTAACTTTGATTTTTTTTCTCTCTGTCTTTGGCATCTAAAATTTTGTCATCCCGTTTCTGTAAAAGGTTTTTATTTCATTTTACCTTTTACATCACTTGCTCTGCCAAAATTTTACTCAGTAAATGGGGGTATTGTGAGATGAAATCTCACAGTGTTTAAATCATGTTACTTTTTTATTTCTTTTGGCCTTATACATCGATGTTCCTTAAACTTAAAATCCATATTTATTTTTGCGCGGGCGATTTCGTTTCGACCGCAGATCGGCAAGTTCTCTGATGTTCCGCAGCGCCTGGCATGGGGTGCTTCTCCTTTGAGATCTGTACGATTGTGATGACGTCATCGGAGCAAATCTCTCATGGCATATGCATTGAATGGATGTCGATCTTTCGGAGGTGTGTCTAATCGCCGAGCGTACAACAAATAAAAACAAAACTTTTTAAATGTGTTCTTTCGGATTTGTTTATTAAGATATTGCTTAATATTTTAAATTCTCTAATAGATTTAAATCTTTTCTTTCAGTAACTTTTGAAGTCCCTGTATTCTTACTATAAATTAAAAATTTCGTTAATTTTAAATCAGAATCTGTTTTGTTGGTGATCTGTCATGACTTAGTTTTTGTTTTAAAAAATCGAGGGCTTCGGCTCCGGTCTGTGTCTGCCGATGGATGTGGAATCCGGTAAAAAGCTTCCGAAAGCGATGTCTGCGTTTTTAATAACTCCTGTTAAATTTATTTTCTGTTGGTTTAAAAAGGCTTTGAGATTTTTATCTATAGAAAATTTCTCCTAGTGCTGCATCTTACATTTTTAAAGATTTTCTTAAAGAGGAATAAGTTATTTTATCGGCAACGTATTTATTTTGAAAATCGGTGACCAAAGGGTGAAGGCCTCTTACTTCTCTTCTTCAAGATGAATAAAAAGATTGATTTATGCTTAAAGGTGTCCTCATCATTTATTTACAGTTATACAAGTAAGAAGTTTCCATTATTTCTATTTTTTTACAATTGATGACCTCAAAGAACAGAGGGTTTTATTGCAATACTACACAACGTATGTTAATAAAAAGGAACTCAAATTAAATTTACCTTTCATATCACGGCACACATTATTAGTAATACCACACGCTGTACGAATTCCGGATAAATTTTTTTGAAAAGAGAACAAAATTTACTATATTGGGTTAAAAGAAAGAAACCGTATTATTTTTCCTAATTTGGAAAAATCGAATTGATATGATCCCTTTAGTTAATATTAGTTTTTGTTGCATTAAAATATCTCAATTTGTTGATTTTCTGTAAGCAAGTAATCCATATTGGTATACAATGGAAGTCTATGGGAATTTGGCGAAATATTAGAGATATTGCCAAGTTGTCGTCACTTTTGGTGACTCATTTTGGTTGCCAAATTTGGCAATATACTGCCAAGTGGGTGACAAACTTGGCGGCGTTTGGCGACAGAACTGTGTCCCTCTACGGTAACCTCCTTATAGTAATGGAAATACATTAAATGCTGTTCAATAATTGCATAAAAATTTCGCTAAAAATTCAAAAATCACTGCACGAACTCCGAATAAACTTTTTTGAAAAGAGAACAAAATTTACTATATTGGGTTAAAAGAAAGAAACCGTATTCTTTTCACTAATGTGGAAAAATCGCTTCAAAACTTAAAAAAGTGCTAAAAATCGCATAAAAAATTAAATAAAAAGAATCAAATTGAAAATCGGGCTTCAAGGTGCAAAACTTCATATATAGACGTACCTTTTCCCCAAATTTTGTAGCTCTACATGCAGTGGTCTCTTCAGAACACCGTCGACACACTCTCTCACTCACACACAAACTTCTTTCTTTATTATTATAGATATAAACAGCCTAATTTCTTTGGACTGGTATTGAAGCATTAAGGGGTCTCAGGACTCTTAAAATTGGAAAAAATGAGAAAAAAGGACCATTTTCAACTTTTAATATCTTAAAATGTATTTGATATTAAGAAATAATTTTAAATGGGAATGAAAGATACAAGCATGTTCTTTCATTTTATGTATTTGAAAAATTGCATTATGCAGAATTAGCATTTACAGGGGGCTCTAAACTGTCAGACATTTGACGAGCAGAAAATTGGCATAACAGCTTATGCGCACGATTACAAAATAAATTTTGCAACTAGAATGAAAATTTTGGTGCCTACTTATACCTCAGATTATAATAATTACACTGAACCTAAATAAATTTGTATTTAAAGCATTTTTATATTTTTAATGCAAAGTTGTATTTAGCTAATGCAAAATTTAGAAAATTTCAACAATATAAACCCCTAAAAAAATGTTTTCTTTTTACAATAAAAAAGAAATTTTAGGTTCAGTTTATACAGACTAACATGAAACATATGTTTTGAAAATTTCATGAAAAAATATTCAAAAGTTTTTGAGATATCGTGCGTGTTATGCCCAAAAGCGTCATTTGAAGAAAAATTACCTCAAAGTTTTGGAAACACCGCTTCAGCTATTGAGCGAGTATAATTCTAAATGCCATAACTTCTGTTCTAATGGAAATTTCAAGATAACAATTATATCAAAATGTTCAGAAAACATAGAAGTTTAACATCTAAAAAAATTAAAATTTCGAAAATTTTAGAACTTTAAGAGTCCTGAGACCCCTTAAGGCTGTTCTTAACTGCTCCGCTGAACAAGCGCAAAACGTTCTGACACATTTACAAATTCATTTTTTAACAGAAAGATATAAAATTGGAAAGCCTGGCCATGGAAGCAATTTGGAACTGAGCTGTTTTTTCCATTTTTTGATCAATCAATTACCCATTGAGTTATAAGCGATGTCGATCACGTGACAAACCCGTTTTTCGCCCGCTCTTGAGTGATTTTTCTACTTTCATGCGGAAATTCGGTTCAAAAGGTCCACTTTGACATTATTTTCTGAAAGATCTATTGCGTTTGCAAAAAAATGGAAAAAACAGCTCGATGACATAGTTTCTGAACAACAACACCAGCTAGTTTCATGCATTTTCGAACAAAAATAAATTAAAACTTATGTCAGGAAGCTGCCCTTTTGGATTTGAGAACAGCCTTAATAACTCATTGGCAAAGATGGCTAGATGTCAGTGAGGCCTATTTATCAGCCTAATTTCTTTGGACTGGTATTGAAACACTAATAACTCATTGGCAAAGATGGCTAGATGCCAGCGAGGCCTATTTCAAATAAAACAAAGTTGTTAACTTATAAAACAAATTGTTTTTCATTCCTTACACCTAAATCTGCCATTATTTTCTGAACAACCTGGTATTGTATATATATATTTGTTAGGTTTTTTTTTTTCCCCACAGGTATATATATGAGGGAGGACGTGAATTTCAAAACTCGCCTTATCCAAAATTTAAAAAATCAAGTTTTCTCTACCAATCTGTTCTATTGGTAAACCTGCACAGAAAAAACACTATAATCTGTAAAAAAAATATTTTTATCCTTTATTTTTGGGTTCTTAAAATATTGGTTTGGTTTCAAAACTCGCCTTATCCACTAGGGAGTTGGCAACAAAACTAGCTTTATCCTTGGGCATGCGTAAGACCAACAAACGGCTAGCTTATCAGCTACTATTACAGTAATTTTCCTTCATTTCTCTGTGACCTGTTGCTATTTTCGTTTAAAGATTTTACCTGTTCTATTCATACAAACTAATTAAATAAGTTTTACAGCATGTCTTATGTGTAATGGGCAGTGAATAAACTCTTGCATTTTGTAGTGGTAGTGGAAGGGTGAAGAATAGAAAAAGAAATACAAACACATGGGCTAGAAAAGAATACACGCAAAAGAAGATTAAAATGTAAGTTAAAAATGGGGAATCGCTTTCTATATTTCTTACTGTCAGAAGATGTTAAAAGATTTAATTTTTATTCTCAGGCATAAACCTAAGGCATTTCCGGGCCTTTCAAAGGTATTACGATAAGGTACTATATAAAGACTAAGAACCATGGCCATCTTCAAATTGGTTTGAAGTGTATTTTGGAAGATTCTTGGAATATCAAAATTCAGAGTGTAAAAGTTTTGCTAGAGGCATCTAAAACTAAACTTTCTTCTTAAAAAGAAGGGAGAGGGAGTCCCCATGAAGCAAGAGAAACTTAATGATGTCCACAGATTGTTAAAAAAACATTTTGATGAAAACTGGTCAGAAATGGAAGTGCTTACTTTCTATAAAAATATTATTTCTAAGGAACCAGAACAGAAGGAGATGGTGTATATATATATAATATTATATGTTATATAGATTATATTATATTAAATTATTTTTATAAAAAAGTTATTTAAATTACTAGCTATTTATGATAAGTTTTATTTGATTATTGATAAGTTTGCTTTTTTATAATAAAACGTGTTACTAAATTTTAATCAAACTTATTGCTCCCGTAAGGTTTATTTTTTAATCCAAAATATTATCATCTGATGACCAAAAATAGAAACTATTAATTTCTTTCAGCAAGTATGATAGAGATTGGCAACAAAACTCTTCTTATCCATAGGTTGGCAACAAAACTCTTCTTATCCGAAACTTTTTTCAATTTATTAATTAAATGAATTAAAGTAGATTTTCCAACTTAACACAATGATATCACAGAGCAACTAGCTATAAGTATACAAAAAATTGGAGGTATTCGATGCACGGGGTCGCAGTTACAGGTTTTTTGCGATTTCCCAAAATTTGATTTTTTGGATAAGGCGAGTTTTGAAACTCGCGTCCTCATATATATTTATTTATTTACAGGTATATATAAAATCACACTAATGTATTAATAAAATATTGTATGTGTAGTATTAGATTATTAGATTTTGAACAAAGATGTGTAGGGATTACAATCCTTTAGTTTCCAATCTTGTAGGATTCCCCAATTTATTTATCTTTTTCAGATTCAGTTGTAAAAGTAATACTTTTTTTAAAACAACTATGTATTTTATGCAAGTTAAATAAAATAAAAGCTAATATTTTTCCTTACAGTTTTTTAGTACAGTTTTCTCTTTCTTCTTTAAAAAAAAATAATAAGATATTCAGTTAATGGGGGAAAGACAAAAATACCATACAATTATCCAGTTACCACTGGCAATAAATTTTAGCTACGCTACAGCACTTTAACACCATATAATTACATGATACAGGACCGTACTGAAATCTTTTTTGTTTTGCTGAAAATATAGTATAACCTCTTGAGACCCAAGCTCGCATTTTTCAAATAAATTTTACCATTTTTAGGATTAAGGCTCTTTATGGGACTAGAAAACTTTATATATATTCATTTATTTTTAAAACTAAAAAATATATAGAGTTTTGCCGTGTCCAATATAATGGACATTCGATCTTAGTCCTGTAAAAACCATATTATTGAATTACATGATTTTGAATGAAAAATTCTTAATTGTAAAATTTTTCTTTCATTATAAATGTGTTTTTATCGTTCATACATCACCTTTCAATATTGAACAATTATAGTTTTTTCATTATAAAAGAGAAAAAAGTATTTTTGGATGAGATTTATTTGAAAAGTATAAATCAATTTAGTGATTTTTAAATAGCTTTTTTTAAAAGGCATAAAAAAAAAAATCTATCACATCAATAAAAGTTTTTTTCTTAAATAAAATTATAAATAGTTAGTGGCACGGTTATCACAATTGACATTTGGATGCCAAAAGGAAATTAAAAAGAAATAAAACGCAGTTTATTTATAAACTTAAATTATTATCTTCAGTTATATTTTCTTTCATTATAAATGCGTTTTTATCGTTCATACATCACCTGTAAATATTGCACAATTTTAATTTTTTTCATTATCAAAGAGAAAAAGTATTTTTGGATGAAATTTATTTGAAAAGTATAAATCAATTTAGTGATTTTTAAATAGTTTTTTAAAAAGGAAAGGAATTTAAAAAAAAATCTATCACATCAGTAAAAGTTTTTTCTAAAATAATATATAAAGTTAGTGGCACGGTTATCACAATTGACATTTGGATGCCCAAGGAAATTAAAAAGAAATAAAATGCAGTTTATTTATAATCTTAAATTATTATCTTCGGTTATTTTTTCTTTAAATTTTTATTTCTGTTTAAATTCGATTAAATTAACTAATTTAATTATAAACAACATACGAACAGTAAAATAATATAAAAAGCTTGCATTTATGTTTTATAGTTGAACGAATATACAAATACAAGTTGCATTTCATGCTTACTTATTTTATTTTATACTTATCAAGTAAGATGAGATCGCTACATAGGTTTCAAAAACCAGTTTTTTAGGGCCAAGATCCTCTTTCTTTCACTACAAACTTCGCTGACATCAGAAGTGTGTTTTTATAGTTTATACGTCACTTCCAAATATCACATAAATTCAATTTTTGCATCATCAATTAGAAAAAGTGTATTTTAACTAAGAAGCGTGTTGATCAATTTCGTAATACAGTAGATCTTTATAACACAATTCTCCATATAACGCACAACTTATCAGATGTAAACAATGATTTTTGCAGTTAAAAAGCACCCGCACTTTCACATTATAAAATATTGCTACTCTCTAGAGGACTAATTTTGGTACATTAGTTCAACTTTATCTTCTAATTTAAGACCTTTTTACTGAAAAAATGCTATTATTACAATAAACATTTTTGAAAATGTCTAGTATAAGGGATGGTTGTGTCAGTTATATTTGTATCATGTTTATAAAGTAAATTTAACAATGTCTGACCTATATTGTGCAAAAATTTATAATTTGGTTAACTCTTGGTAACAAGGAATGCAGTATAAAGATATTCTAATGTATTTTAATGTGTTTTGGCCATGTTTACTAGGTGAATTTAATGATGTTATCCATATAACGCACAACCTTGTGTCTTTAGGTTTGCGTTATAAAGATCTTTTACTGTAATAATAAAAAAATAATAATATTTTGTTTTGTTTTTTAACTCTTCTCAACACCAGTAATTTGTTTGTTAGAATAATGATAATAAATAGTGGCACAGCTACCACAATTGGCAAGTAATTCCCAAGAAGAAATTTAAAAGAAATCAAAATGAGTTTATTTAGAATCTTCGTTATCTTTAATTATATTTTCTTAAATTTTTTTTGCTAATTAAATAAAATAAAATTTATTAATTCAATTATAAATAGTATCCTGACAGAAAAATAAGAATAAAAATAGTTATGAATAAGAATAAAACATAATAAAGGCTTAATTATCTATATTTACTAAATGCTGCACAAAAAGGGGGGGGGGGGAGAAATCACTGAAATCCAAAATTTGACAATGTGCTGATTTAGAACAAGCATTTTATCAGTAAAATTATTCATTTTTAGGATAATATTTAAATATTTGTTTATTTATTTTAGAATATATGTTATCTACTTCTGTATCTATTATTTGTTTCAATACTGTGTTGATTTTTAAGTAAAAACTAATGTCTCTCTTCAGTATACAAAAGGAGTCTAATATGAATAAAAACAACTGATGAAGACCCAACGTCCAATAGAATGGACATTTAAAAAAAAGTTGTTTATTCTCTAAAAATACAGATTACTTAAACTGCAATGCCATTTCATTGTTACAATACAACACTTAACATTAGATGTATGTAGCATTAATATCAAAGTACTTTAAAATATATATATAAAAATAGCGTTAAAACTGTGTGCTTACCTTCAATAGTCTTTCTCTTGTTGCCTGCCACTTTCAAATGATTAAAATACATAATTAGTTGCATTTTTTTTAATTTCTTCATGCAGATAGCAGCACTAGACTATCTGGTATAATGGACAGCAAGTATTTACAAGTCCCAACTGAAATTAAGTATTTTACATAAAAAATAAAAATGTCCAATGGAATGGACACGGAGTCTCAGGAGGATAAGATTGCATTCATTATTTTTACCCAACTTTCTTCCTATAGATTTGAAAATGCTTTCCATAATAAAGGAAGCCTTCTCAGCAGTGGTGTAGTCATAAAAAAAAAAAGATTCAGCATATATACTATAGCTTTTTGAGAAACAGAGAGTAAACGGTGCTCCTTAAAAAAATCCAGAAGGTATACGGCATATGCCACCGTATACCCTCCACTACATCCCTGCTTTTCAGCTTCAACATTAGTTGGTGCTTTAAAACTATGCACTCATACATAATATACAATTTTTTTTCTTTAAACAAGCTTTTTAATCCCACTACTTTTATATTATATCATTTGTTTTTATAACATCTTATCCAAATCTGTATTTTTCTTTATCACTGGCATATTTAACTTTTTTTTTTTGTATTTTCATTTTATATTATATTATGTCATTATAAATGGAAATCAATATGTTAGAGTAAAGTAGATTACATTTGAAAGAATTTCAATTAGTGACAAGCAATAAAAAACAGTTGTTTTAAACGCTACAGGATTTTTTTGTTTTCAAAACAAAATAAACAATTTTAAGCAGTTTAACTATTTGTTGTTTGTATGTAAGATATTCGTTAGATCGTATTAAATCTCTCAGGATCTGCATGGATTCTACATCGAAATTTTTGGTATTTGTGGTATGCATATGATTCTAGTGGTATTAAAAAGCTACAAGATTCCATTTGCTGAGGATTGCAATCCCTACTTATGTTCATTATTAATTTGTACCTTTTGTCAAAACATTTTCCTTTTTATTTGATTCTGTAATAGTAATCTTGTAAAAATAAGTTTATGCTTGGAACCCTTATTTATTTATTTATTTATTTTTTTCAGACATCTGCTGCTTACTTATTATTTTATATTTCAACTGATTTCCAGTCACGATTGTAGTACACCTTATCTAACTTTAAAGTTTATTCTATACACCCGGTAAAAAATTTAATTTAGTGAAACTTTGATGAGGTGTGGTCTGTTTGTAACTACTGTTTAAAATACAAAGAAAGAAAGAAAATGATTTGAAACTTTTAAGAGAAAGATTTGAACATTTGTGTTTGACAACAGTTCCAGAACTAAAGAATATTCTTTAAATTTCAAATGGAAAATGAAACCTGGGTTCATTTAGGTCTCAAACACATGTGCATATATCCATGTAGACAAAAAAAAAGTTATTCTACTTACATCTATAAATTATTGTTGTTCTTATTTGTAGATATATATTCTATGACTTTTTATAGATTTGTATATATGAAATATAAGCTTTTTTAGCAAGAATTCCACTGTTGTATTTATTGACAAACATTCCTGAGCAATGTATTGTTTACAAAATTAAGAGGAAGCTCTAATTTTAAATGTCCCATTAAAGCAGTAACAAAGTTTACTAAACTTTTTTTTTTTGGTAAAGCAAAGTTATTACAGGAAGTTATAACTATTGTTTGGAGTGCATGAGCTTTAAAAGTGATGTAGAAAATATGCATTATTTTTATTATCAAGTGTCTCCATTGATTAACACAAGAGTTTTTTCCTCTCATTCTCTTTTTTAAAATTGTTTTTAAAAGTTGAAAACCTCATATTCATTTAAATATTTGTTTAGATTTTCGAACAGATCTCTTACATGATACCTTAATCAAAATGTTTCAGAAAAAAATCTAGGGTGAAAACTTGATTAATTTTACTGTTTGAACTATTTATATTTTAATGTGACTAAAATACTACTAAAATTGCTTTGATGTTTTGATTAAAAAAAAAAAAAACTGCATAGAATTAAATGTAATTAACTTTATTTTTTTTTAATGTCTTTTAGTAATTTCTCAATGGGCTTTAATGGAAAATTTTAAAATGTTGCTGCCTCTTAAAAAACTTTTCAGGAGATATTTTAATAAAATTGTAAAAATGTATCTAAAGTTTATCTTTGTGAAATAAAAATTAAAAATACTTTATGGTTTTGCCTCATTTATATTTTAATTGTTTTATTGTTTTCTGCTCCATTATCGAACTTATTATGCTCTATTTAGTAAAATTAATCAAACTGTGATTAACTTTTGGATGATTTAAAACCATTTGAAGCAAAGTTTCCATCATGAGCCTGCATTTGAAAAGTCTTTTACTGGCAATAAGACAAGTAAGTGAATTTGAAGAATCAAGACTTGTCAGTCAAATCTGAAATTCCCCTCTCCAATGTTCATTCTATGGGGTTGGAATGACTTCGTATTTTTAATAATTTCTCATCAGAAAAATCAAAATGTTTAACTTTATTTATCTGTGTTCTCTTTTTAAAATATGTTTCTTTGTTTTTTGCTTGTCCAAATATTTTTAAAATATATACATGGAAACATAATTAAAGTGCATGTGTTTGAAGGGCTCTACAAGCTCAGCTATTTTGCAATATTTTAAAAAGTTTTGGTATTTATATTTTATATTGCTAAGAGTATGCTGAAACAAGTTTTGCAGAGATTCAAAATTAGTTCATTATTTTACCAAGAGGTTGTACTGCATACTATTAAATAAAGAAAAAATAAAAGTTTAAAAGGGAAAATTTCTCACCAGCTAACTTTTAAACATTTTTTAGGGTTCCGTACTTAAAAAGTAAAAACGGGACCATTATAAAATCACTCCTGTGTCTGTCTGTCACATTCATTTTACTTGTAAACTATGGAACTGGGAAAGTTCAAATTGGGGGAAGTAATAAAGGCTATTGACCCACATATATATAGATTATTAACCATGCACAAATATATTTATAAAAAATGTAGAAGAGCTAATTAAGTTACATGAAAAAAAAAAATCTTTTCTTTGTATATCGTATGGGGTATCCTTTGAATATGTTTCTTTTAATTTTAGGTATTATATTTTCAGAGATATCGTCAAAAATGTAGTGCAAAACTATGTCCCCCCCCCCCCCCACACACACACACACACTATTTTTTAATATACTTAAACTAAAATTCTGAAAAAATTAGGGGTGGTAGAAGTGAATTTAAACCTTGCAGGAAAACTATAGAGATTATTCTAGATCACATAATTTTTGAGAAAATCGCATTTATCTGTTAAACACAAATTTCAATTTTTGAGCATTCAGCAAAGGAGTTGAGGATTGCTGGAAGTACCTATCATTGCAGAAGTATAAAATGATTATTGATAATGCTTTTTTTTAAAAAAAAATCTCTATAATAAACCCAGATATTAACTCTTAAAGACATGGACGGTTTGGACATATATAAAGACACGGGTGGTGTACTCTATGCACCATCAGCTTTTAAAGCCTAGATAACAACTTTTAATGATATATTTGTGTATTGCAATGTTCAGCAAGAGTATAAAAGTAATAACTGTTTAAAACAGAATAATTTAATTAGAATGAATCGCATAATTACTGTGGGGTTTGTGACTAGTTTGCATTGAGTGGTTCTCTCAATACGCCACTCGTGTTTTTAAAAACCTATCTGCAAAAAAGTGGCAAAGACCAAGGTGGCATTGCAAATTTGCGACGTCTGCACAATGGCAAGTTTAAACTTTGAGCAAGGGTTTTGTTTTGGGTACACTGTAAAAAGTAAAGATTATTACTACGCTGAATTTGGGTTTATGAAATGCCAAATGAAGTTTCAATATGCACTTCTTTTATTGTCAGCACCAAATTAAGTTCATCATAATCAGATTAGGATAAGACTAAAAAAAGAGTTATACAGAATAGCAATATCTGATACTATTTAGGCTTCATATCTCTCTGAACTTTCTTAATATATCCATTTATACCTTTTTAGGAAATACAGCTATACCCAACACTACATTGTATAGTTTTTACAAAGTCTTATTATTCTTGCTTTTGCAATGAAATCAGGGGTGGATCTAGAGAATCAATTTGAGGGGGGGGGGCGATACCGAGTGACATATAATCAACGCAGTGGCGTAGCCACGTATTTTGGCGCCCGGGGCAGGAAAAAATGTTGTCCCCACCCCCAAGAAAAATATAACTTATTTTTCCTCAAGACGAAACAAAAGTCTTTTTGGCTTGTTCAAAGGCAGTTTCACTCTTCCTTGTTTTTAAGGATTCAGCTAATTTTACTAGAACACACGAAACTAAAATGTGTGGAACCCGATTATAGAAGATTTCTAGTTTTCGTCAATACTGAATTTGAATGGGAATTTCAAAAACCTAGCGAACGATATGACTGTTTTAAGCGTATGGGAGTAGCAACAATGAAAATAAGTTTTCAAAAAAACACATTTGCTAAAACTCCTAAATTACGCCCGATTATGGAAAAAAAATCTCCTGTTTCAAAACGGCAGCCACCCTAGAATTTCAAATTGCTCTACTCATCCATTTTTTTAGATAAAGGAGAGACCAAAAAATATTCTTGAATCCTTCTATCGAGACCTAACGATTATGCAAGAAATAAATTTACATTTATAATTTTTTGTATACATATATTTTTTTAGTTTGAAATCCTTAAGGGGCCGCAATTTTGAAACAAGATGGCGGATCAAGATTTCCAACGAAAGAGAGATATATATACTAAATATATAGATGAAAGGGATAATAATTAAAATCCTTTTAAAATTCAAAATTAAATTAAAAAAATCAAATTAAAATCCCTCAGTTCTTTTTCCTAACTTTAAATCTTATATTCTAAAATATGTTTTACTCCTTATAACTTTGTTTCCCAGTATAACATTTATTACATTCACTATTAAAATCAGAGAGTAACTTAAGGGTGTATTCGAAAAAATATTTTTCCACCCTCAACAGCTCGAAATTTTCTGAGACATTTTCAGACTCATTTTTAAAAGTAAAAATGTGAAACTTGCTGAGGTGATTTTTGAAGAGATGTATAAGAGGCCGTGTGATTTCATTTTTCGCTCAATTTGTTTTTTAAACAATTATTTTCTCAGTATGATTCTTTTTTTCATCCCCAGATCTCCCGCTTTGGAAAATGCAGTTCAAAACGCCAAATTTGAATGCATTTTTTACAATATTTTCTGCATTTATTAAAAAATCGACGAGCACGGCACATTATGTACTTTCCAAATAAGAGAATTTGGCAGTTTGATGCGTTTCAGAGCAAACATGAATTTAAAAATAAACAGTTTGGATTGGAATACACCCTTAAGATAAAAAATGCTGACGCTTGGACAATTCTCCTTCATTTGTGGTTAAAGTCTTGTACCTCACAGATCACAGGAATTGTGCGGGTCTTGACCACAGGTCAATCAACAGCTAATTAACCAGTTAAACTAAATATTAAATGCGTGAATAATCACATTGCTAACAAGTCATAAACCAACTTAGTGAAAAATGTCCAAGCCGGGAATCGAACCCGGACCCCTGAAATAGATCTCCATGTGGCTTAGTGGTAGAACACTGGAGATCTATTCCAGGGGTCCAGGTTCGATTCCCGGCTTAGACATTTTTCACTAAGTTGGTTTACGACTTGTTAGCAATGCGATTATTCACGTATTTAATATTCAATAATTTCAAGCGTAATTTCACTGCTGAAAAGTAGATGAAAAATTAATTAAAACAGTTAAACTAAATGTTCCTCCAAACTGATATCTTCACCCCCAGCTAGAAAATATTACAATCCTCAACATATTAGCAAGAACGTGCACGAAAAGGATTAGATTTTGCCCATTTGAGGTGCCAGCACAACCTACGACCATGTAGGTCCCGAAATTGAACTAAATGACTCAAGGAACTACATCCGATCGAACTCGCGAAGGTGATTGTAAGATACAACGACGAAATAAACGAGTTCGTTTTACAAAGAGGTTCCCGAGTCAAATTCTTTTCCCCCATTCATCTCCCAGTTATTCCTTACGTAGATAGATATAGCTTTCTCTAATGCATATGCACTGAATTTAACTATGTGAAATATATTTAGCTTTTAAAACGACGAAAACAGCCATTTGTACTGCAGTCGTACTAGGAAGACTGCAAAGTCCTGATTTCTTTTTTATGAATTAAGAATGAAAAATTTGGGGCTAGGTCGCCCACATTTTATTATTTGGTTTTCCTCAATGCCAATTTGACAGAAAAATGGAATTTCCAATAAAGAACAAATAATATCTTTACTTGTTCTTCCAGCTAAATCCATTTTGCATTGGTTCACAGAAGCCCCCATTTCACAAAAATATTCATTTGGAATTCTAAGAACACAAAAATCAGTGCAAGTCTGAAAATTTGTGTGAGGTTAGTCCAAGGCAGGTCCTGAAGCACATGAGACTCAGATTTCTAATTTTTTGATAATTGGCTGAGAATTTTACTTAAAAGCTCATCAAAAATACCATTTTGTTCACAAAATAGCAAAGTCGCACACACTTCTGAACCTGATTCCACAGCTGAAATAAAAGAAATTAAGAATTTTTACTAATCAGCAAAAATTAAGAAAACTAATTCATATATCGATTTGAAACTTTCAGAACCCATGTAGAAAAATATTTTACACCTGTGTATAAAAATTTCGGTCGGTAATTTTTCTAATTTTTTTCAAAAAATTGACAGTGACAGTACAAAAGTTCGGAGAAAGAACCATACAAGGAGGAACATTCATTAAAAACTGAATAAAAAGAGATATTTTTCCGGATACCTCTCCATTTAATTTCCAAAAATCGATGGAGCAGGGGTTATGACATGTAGACATTGACTTAATTATTAAATGCTGCTAAATACTAAAAACATAATTTAAAAGCATTTTATCAATTTAATCAAAGATTATTAATGTGTTCTGTGGCAAGAGTCTTATGATACGAGTTAAGATTTAGTCTAAGAGGGTTTCTACCCTTTATTTACATTTAAAAATATCTTTTCCGAAATATAGTCTTCTTTTATCGCCATTATAGAATATTAACGTCGCATTCATTTCTCGGATTCTATGGGCCAAATTTCAACGGGAATTGATTCACTCAGCTTCAGGCCCGTAACCAGATGGGGGCTGAGCCCTCCCTAGCTCCCTCTTGAGCCCCCTCTAGACATTTCACTTTCTTTTTCAATAAAATGTACATTTTAACTAATACTAATCTGAAGGAAAAAACTATATCTGAAAGAAAACCATTTAGATCTTTCAGTTGCCTGAAATAGAGCGGGAAATGCCAATTATTTTATAGTCAGAAGCATATTACGGTTAAATTCTCAATATGCAACCGAAATGCGATAATAGGAACATTTCCCTCTTCTCAAAAATTTAACCCCAGATGTACATCATATGTTTTGGTACATAGTAAATGGTCGAGGACAATCTATACTCGATAATCTCCGCAGGGTGGAACGGAAATAGACATATGTTATTCATCCTAATAGGTAATTAGTGAGCAATGGCTAAACGTCTTCAAGATAATCAATAAAAGCATGTTTCTAAATTTCAACGGCGAGTCTGCATACAACATGTGTTTAGCTGAGAAAGGAAAAAGCTAAAAAAGATTGTCAATTTATACAAATCAAATAAGAAAAATCTTTGTTTGAACAACATTGTTTCATGTCATGGGTGTCGGCAGAGGTTTAAATGAAAACGTGGTTGGAGCATGTTTTTTGAATTTTTATCTGTTTTTTCTCCTTGTGTTTCATGACTTTGAAAAACAATTTTTTTCAGTTTGTCTTAGGTTAAGTTTTTTATTTCGCTATTTTTTGACATGTTTACAATTATTTTTATTTATTTATTTATTTATTTTTTTTTTTGACAATGGAATAAAATTTGCAGCTATGGTTATTCAGATTCTAAGAATTTAACTGCGTTTTACATTTTACCAGGCTGTTTTCATGTCTAAGCCAGCTACTTTCTGAAAATTTTTTATTGATAAAGACATAAAATTTGCAGGTAATCGGGATGTAAGGAATTGAACAGCGTTTCATGTTTTTGTATAAACAATCTATCTGAAAATGACGGTAAATTCGACGCTTTAGACTGATTTTCATGACATGACAACCACGGAATGGTGGTCAATCTGGTAGCAATTGGCTATAACTCTTGCAAGTATCTTGGATGAGTTCGTTAATCAAGTATGTACATGTTATTGTTTGTTTACAGAAACACACATAAGCAAACATGCAAAACTTGTCAGCACAATAATGCCCGAAATATCGTACCAAATTCAAACCTAATTGGAACAGTGTATTGATCTTGCTAGTATCTTGGATGAATTCGTTAATCAAGTATTGTTCTGCCACCCCTAAGTGGTCACCTAATGAAAAAACTGGTCGTGTTCAAAACAAAGAGTACGCTACTCTCAAATCCAAAAGAGCTATTTTCAGACGCATTTCTGAATTTATTTTTGTTCGTAAATGCATAAAATTAGCAGATATTCTTATTCCTAAACTATGTCATCGAATGGAGTTTTCCATTTTTTGGTAAAGACAGAAGACCTTTCAGAAAATACTGTCAAAGTGGGCATTTTGAACCGAATTTTCGAAGCGAAAGCGCGAGAAAGGAGAAAACTTGTCACGTGACAAGAATCACATATGATTTGATATTTATTTATCAAAAAATGGAAAAGACTATTTCACTCCATATCATTTCTCTACCCAGGCCTGTCAATTTTATCCCTTTAAAAAATGAATCAGAAAATGTGATAGAAAGTTTCGCGATGTTGATTAGGGAATTTGAGAACCGCCTAAATGAATATACCTTTACTTTCGGTTCTCAGATACATTTTTAACTTAATTTCATTATTTGTATTTTGAGCCGGAAGATGAACCAAATTTTTTGGTTCCCCCTTCTACTCGGGCGCCCAGGGTATATGCCCCCTGGCTTTCCTCTAGTTTAAACCCTGAGGTCATGAATCACCCTGATGTATATTAATTATGGATTATCTATCATGAAAAGAATCTTAAAATTAAAAAGCATTTATTTATCTTGCTCAATCTGGTGGGTAAATATAAATTTGCCAATAAGAGTTTTTTTTTTTTTTTTTTTTTCTTTTTTAAACCTTTCTAGAAAACTGCTATTTATAATTCAGAGAAATATTGAATAATCGAAATTGCATTTGCTGTCTGTTTTTACATTATTTCTGAATGGGCTGAATTAAGTGAGATCAATAGCAGGCACTAATATAATAAATTGTAAAGTGCAACCGAAATCAGTATTCAATGCATGATTTTCTTCATTGCACATTTGTTAAAGTAGTCAGTTGTTGTCAGGAAAACTTGTTTTAATGCCAATTAATCATGGAAGACGGTAGTATTTCGAGTGACGCAGCCTTAAGCCTAAAATCGTATCGTATCGTATCGTTAAAATCGTATCGTATCGTATCATAGAATTCGTAGATGGCGGAACTCATATATACAGCTAACTCGACATCAAAGAAAATGCGAAAAGCCGCCTTTTAATAACTCAGCAGATATACGTCTTATTGTTCTGAATTTTCTAGAACAGTATTACAAAACACGACCTCCACGGACATTTTCTCCCGACCTCCCTGGACATTTTCCCTTCGAATGAGGACTATTTATTTTTGTCGTTTGGCAACAGAAACTTTTTGTTTTGTAGATCGAACGAAAGAACGATTTTGAGATGTGGGTTTTTTTCCCCATCAAACATGTTTTTAACAAATTCGAGATTAATTCATCGTATGTATATAATGTAAATATTTTTTTTTGTATAAGTGAGCCATATAAATAATCTAAAATGAAAGAGATGTTTCTTCATTTCCGACTACTTGATGTGAATTATTTTTAATTGCCGAATCTATCCTGGAATTAATGAGTTCTGATTCTAAAGAAGGCGGCCTACCTTGGATCGGTAAGTATTTTTTACTTACCTTTATAGATTTATATCATATGTTTTATTGTGTATCTGATATCTACTGGCGCCCGTAACAGCGACTGCCTAAAATATTTGAGTCAGAATAAGAATTTCGTTGAATTAGAATCTTTATTGAAGTGCTTTGTTTATATACGATAATTGCAACCATTTTTGTTTTTGATAAATTTTATTAGTTATAATATTGATTTAAGAGAATGGATGCAGTTAATAAAACAAAACGCACTACTGTTAGGTCTCAAACTACGAAATTAATTAATAGAATAGAAGCGGCAATTTCAGAAAATAGTGCCGATGAAGATACATTAGAACAGTTTCTCGCTGAGTTAGATTTGAAAGAAAAAGAGCTTAATTATCTAGATACTGAAATTCAAAAATCTAGTAAATTAGATGAATTAGAAGCTGAAGTTTTGAAATGTGATGAGTATAATTCGAATTTGGTAATTTGGAAAACGAAAGTAAAAAGGGCTAAATTGAAATTAGAAACTAAATCTAATTCGAATGTTTCTACTACAACAATAAACAAATCCGACGAAACAGTTGTAATTCGGGGGTTAGAATCCATTCGCATAAATTTACCCAAGCTAATAATTGAAAAATTTGACGGCGATCCTTCGGATTGGCAAAGATTTTGGGACCAATTCGAATCTACAATTCATAAAAATGCAGAATTGTCTGAAGTAGAAAAATTCAATTATTTAAAGTCATATCTGACTTCAAATGCTGCTAACTGTATAAAAGGTTATAGTTTAACTAATAGTAACTATTTATCTGCAATAGAAACTCTAAAAGAACGTTTCGGTAAGAAACAATTAGTAATTAGCTCACACCTTCATAAACTTTTATCACTTAATTCAGTAAAGAAATCCAGTGACGTTTATGCACTCCGCAAATTGCTGGACACTTGCCAGACCGAAATCAGAAATCTGAAATCTCTCGGATTGGAGATTGAAAATTATTCAGCGTTACTCTCTCCCATTCTAATTAAATTATTACCTTCTGACATAGTGTTACAAATAACAAAAAAATGTGGTAACGATGAAGAATTAAAAGTTACGGAAATAATTGATTATTTGAAAATGGAAGTTATTTCCCGAGAAAGAACTGCTTTTTTAATTTCTAATCAAGAGTCTTCGAATGCAGACATTACGTCTGGGAGGCCAGTGCGCGACAAGCAGTCGCCGAAAATAATTCCTTCAGCATCTGGCTTAATAAATGAAACGGTATCATTTTCTAAACAAAGTAAATGCCCGGAATGTAAAGAAAAACATTTTTTGATCGAATGTGAGTTATTTAAAAATAAATCATTACAGAATAAAAAGGAAACTTTAAAGCAGTACGGTTACTGTTTTGTTTGTCTCAAAAATGCAGGGCACATAGCAAAATATTGTAAAAAATTTGTTAAATGCAGCAATTGTTTTAAACGGCATTATAAAATTTTATGTCCCGAAAAAGAAAATGCCAGATCACAAGAAAATAATGAAAGCACGACATTATCAAATAAAACTTGTAATCGCGCAGTATTAATGCAGACTTTAACTGTCCGTTTAGAATCAAAGGATCAAGATAAACACTTGTTAGTACGCTGTTTGATAGACACAGGTAGTCAACGTTCTTATCTGAGTAAAGATATTATTAATCGAATGGGATACGAAGCAATAGGAGAAGAAAAAATGATTCACGGTCTTTTTGGTGGTATTCAAGAAACACACTTTCATAAGCGATATAAAATATATTTAAGTAATTTAGAAGATACTTTTAAATGTAATTTTGATATCTATGATCAAGACAAAATATGTACTGAGGTTCCAAAAATAAAAAATGGGCCTTGGATAAAGGAAGCTAAAAAATATGGGATAAAATTTACAGATTACGATGCATATACAGGGAAGCAAAAAGTTACAAATGCACAAGAAATAAGTTTACTTATCGGAGCAGATATTTATGGAAAGTTATTAACGGGGAAAATTAAATCCTTGGATAGTAATTTAACTGCTATACAGACCAAATTGGGGTGGACATTGATGGGTAAAACTAATGAAAAAGATACAAACGATTCCACAAAAATTGTTTTATCCTTACATGTAAATGAAGCAAAACTCACAGATTTATGGCGTTTAGACACTTTAGGAATTCTTGATCCAGGTGACAAAGGGTCTGGTTTAGAACTCGAACAAGCCGTAAAAGAACATTTCAACAAAAATATTCATATAAACAATGAAGGACGTTATCAGGTTAGTCTTCCATGGATTGTTGGTCACCCCCCTCTCCCCAGTGCTCGGAAAATTGCAGAACGTAGATTAAAAAACTGCGTAGATTCATTAAAGAAATCCGGCAATTTAGCTGCCTATGAAGCAGTATTTAATGAGTGGCTTCAAGAGGGCATTATTGAGGAAGTCGAATCAACTCCAGGAACGGTAGCTGAATTTTTTCTGCCACACAGAGCAGTAATAAAACAAAATTCCACTACCCGAATACGCCCTGTTTTTGATGGGTCCGCTAGGGAAAAAGGCTCACCCTCTATTAACGATTGTTTGTTGAAAGGCCCCAATTTAGTAGAACTTATCCCTTCATTGATAAATCGGTTCCGATTGAAGAAAATTGGTGTAATATCAGACATAAGAAAAGCATTTTTACAGATTTGCTTAAATGAAAATGACAGAGCATTTTTAAAATTTTTATGGTGGAAGGAGGGAAATTCTGAAGAAACGAAAATTTTCCAACATCGAAGAGTTGTTTTCGGGCTTACATGCAGTCCCTATTTATTGGGAGCAACTTTGCAACACCACTTAAAAAAGTCACCTCCCTCTATGCAGGAAACAGCTTCTAAACTTTCAGAATCCTTTTATATTGACAATTGTGTCACTAGTGTTGACAATGAAAAGCAACTCAATAATTTTATAACAGAGTCAAAATACATTCTCAGCCAAGCTAAATTTGACCTCAGAGGTTGGGAACACAGTTACTCTAACTCCTCAATGAAACCAGATTTTTCCTTAGAAAACAAAATTGTCCCAGTTTTAGGCCTACGATGGCTGTTGCCCTCAGATGTTCTTTCCATAGATGTAAGGGAAATTAATAAAGATGATGAACTTATCACTAAAAGGAAAATATTGTCGGAAGTTCATAAAATTTTTGACCCCATCGGTTATACCTGTCCAGTGACTCTTTTCCCCAAAATACTTCTACAAGATTTGTGGAAAAAGAAAATAACTTGGGATTCTGAATTACCAACTCCGATTGCCCAAAAATTTCAGAAATGGAAAAATCAATTGAGCTCACTTAAAGATATTGCTATACCTAGATGTTTAATAAGCGACCCAGATAACATCGGTGATTTAAGTTTGCATGTATTCTGTGACGCGAGCAAGGTAGCTTATGCTACATGCATATATTTACGAAATGAGAACGAAAAATCAACATCATGTCAACTGATCCAAGCACGATGCAGAGTAGCACCGCTAAAATGTGTTACCATCCCCAGACTCGAACTCCTCGCATGTACGATTGGTGCACGATTATCTAAAGGGGTTAAGTCCGACTTAAAATTAGAAAATCTTCCAACTTTTTTCTGGACAGATTCTAGTAATGCGCTGTACTGGATAAAAAGAAGTGAAAACTGGGCTCCATTCGTATACAATCGTGTTAAAGAAATTCGATCTCTTAGTAATCCAGAAAATTGGCACTATGTGCCTGGAACTCTTAATCCAGCCGATCTACCTTCCCGAGGATGTTCCGCGGAATCCCTTAAACAATCCCTCTGGTGGGAGGGACCTGATTGGTTGAAAAAACCTCAAGAATTTTGGCCAAAAAGTAGTTTGAATCCCGATTTTGAAGTAATTAACTCTGAAAAAAGAAAGACAGTTGTCAGTGCAGTAAATATCTCTCAAACTCCAATTGAGTTATATGAAAATACATCTTCATATTTGAAAATGATAAAAGTTACTGCCTGGATGTATAGATTTTTTGGAAATATCAGAAAGACACCGAATGAGCGAAATTTAGAGAAAATTTTAACATCTGAGGAAATAAATCACGCAGAACACGTCGTATTGAAATATGCTCAGAGATATTTATTAAGTGAATCTAAACCATGTTATACCTCTTTACAGACTTTTACTGATGAGGAAGGTCTAATTCGAGTAAAAACACGAATCTCTATGCGAAAAGATTTCCATTCTTTCCGGTATCCGATAGTTCTGCCTTTCGATCATAATATTACCTATTCGCTCATAAGAAGAAAACATATTGAACTTTTTCATGCAGGGATACAAACTGTAATGTCAGTTTTGCGCGAACAATTTTGGGTATTAAGATGCAGGCGTACAGTTCGAAAAATTATAAAAAGTTGCATGACATGTAGACGATTCACTGCCTCACCTGCTGAGACACCTACTGCCCCTCTCCCTGAAGAACGAGTCAAAGATGCTTCAATTTTTGAAAGTGTTGGTCTCGATTTATGCGGACCGTTATTTTTAAGAAATGGCTCGAAAGTTTGGATAGTTCTTTTTACGTGCGCCATATTTCGCGCAATTCATCTTGAATTGGTATCTTCACTTTCGACAGAAAATCTTCTATTAGCTATGAGAAGATTTATCTCAAGAAGAGGGAGACCCTCTATTATTATTTCTGATAACGGAAGAAATCTAGTGAAAGCATCATCAGAATTGAAGTCTATAAATTTTGAACGCTTGCAAAATTTTGCTATTGAACGAAAAATACAGTGGAAATTTAATCCACCTTCAGCTCCCTGGTGGGGAGGTTTTTTTGAACGCATGATAGGAATGTTAAAAGGTATTTTACGAAGAGTGCTTGGAAAGGCCAGCCTAAATTATGAAGAATTATACACCGTGTTATGTGACGCGGAAAGTGTAATCAATTCTAGACCGCTGACGTATATCGCAGATGATGATGATCTTGACCCTCTTACCCCCGCGATGTTCTTGCAAGATATCGAAGATTCGAGAGTTCCTGAATTTGACATAATTGATTCAACAAAAATGAAAAGAAGATTTGCTTATCAGCAAAGAATCCGAGAAGATCTTAGAAAACGCTTTAGAATAGAATACCTGGGGCAACTTCGAGAAAATGCGGGAAGAAATAGGGAAACTGAGTTAAAAAAAGACGATATTGTCTTAATTGGGGACGATAATTCAAAACGTATTAATTGGCCTTTGGGAAAAATTGAAGAACTATATCCCGGCAAAGACGGAAAATTCCGGGTAGCCAAAGTTAAAACCAAAACGGGTTCTTTTTTGAGACCCCTTAAAAGACTATATCCTCTTGAAATCAATAATGAACTAATGCCTCCTTTTTTAGTAGACAGAATTCCTGCTCCTATAGACGACGATTCTGTTCCTGCTCCTGTGCCAGAGTCTTCAGATCCTGCCTCTGTAGTTGAACCTTTGGATAGCGTCTCTGTTCCTGCTCCTGAGCCCGAGTCATCAGATCCTGTCTCTGTAGCTGAACCTTTGGATAGCGTTCCTGCTCCACTGCCAGTGTCTTCAGATTCCCCTTCTGTAGCGGATCCTCTGGATATCACTCCTGCTCCTGTGCACCAGTCTTCCATACCTGAGGATGGCAATCGACGATCTCGAGCTGGTAGAAAACTGAAACAGCCGCAACGACTAAATTTATGAAGTTTTGAGCTTCATCATCCTGAACCTCAAAGGTGGGAGGATATTACAAAACACGACCTCCACGGACATTTTCTCCCGACCTCCCTGGACATTTTCCCTTCGAATGAGGACTATTTATTTTTGTCGTTTGGCAACAGAAACTTTTTGTTTTGTAGATCGAACGAAAGAACGATTTTGAGATGTGGGTTTTTTTCCCCATCAAACATGTTTTTAACAAATTCGAGATTAATTCATCGTATGTATATAATGTAAATATTTTTTTTTGTATAAGTGAGCCATATAAATAATCTAAAATGAAAGAGATGTTTCTTCATTTCCGACTACTTGATGTGAATTATTTTTAATTGCCGAATCTATCCTGGAATTAATGAGTTCTGATTCTAAAGAAGGCGGCCTACCTTGGATCGGTAAGTATTTTTTACTTACCTTTATAGATTTATATCATATGTTTTATTGTGTATCTGTCAAACAGTCTTATATCTGCAGTCTAATCGTATACTGAAATTTTTACATTTCTACGTGCAGTATATTTTGAGATCTAAATAGTCATTTTTAAAGTGAAAACGTTGGTATAATATCGAGGAAGTTCCTAATATGAAAATCTCGAAAACGGTTCTAACGATTATTTTTAAATTGATACATTATATAAATGTGATTAAGGCGAGGTGAATAACACTTTTCTTTTTTCTGGGAAAACTCTCGTTCGTTAAATAATTCGATTTTTTTTTCTCTCGAAAATGACACGGACGATTTTTTAAAAATCAAATAAATATGTTTCAGATGAACCAAATAACAATTTACTTGTTTCCAGCAAGACTCTTGTTCGTTTTATAATGCACATGAAAAATCGGACTATATTTCTTCGCCATTCTATGGAAATTTCACCGAAAATGCATGACACTGTATTCATACACATGCTTTCTTTTTAACCACTTTTGGGGAGAAAAATTTTGTCTTCCCACGGCTGAGTGGTTGAGGGCCATCGTCTACTGATCTTAACATAGACAGTTCGATACTCGCTGATGCGTGTGAAGTTTTTTTTTTTTTTTTTTAAGTCTGTTAGTTGACCATTATTCTCAGTTCCTTTGTAATTTTTTAATTGCTATTAAGTTAAATAAAATTACAATTATAATGACGCCAATTTAATGATGATTATTTCTTGGCAATTTTTCAACAATAAAAATATTACCATAAATTTTATAAATATATTTAATTTCAATCACTTTACAAAAAATATACATTAATAATTATTATTTGAATATAAATCACACGATCAGAAACGTAAAAAAATAATTCATTTCAGCTCTTCTTTTTATAATATCATTTTTTATTATTATGACGGTCAATCAATATATAATCACTGACATCCATAGTATTATTATTATTATTATTATTATTATTATTATTTTCCTTGCATAAAAACTATTGTGATGTAATAATTATTTTATAATAAATAATTTAGTTGAAATGTTTTATTTATAAATAACAATGAAGTTTTACATAATAAGCATATCAGAATTTTGGTGTCGCCATCTTTTGACGCAATTGCGTACTACATTTTGTCTCTTATTCGGAAAAAAAGGAAAAAACTAACGCTTTTCACCGCTTTGAAAGAATCTCTTGTGACTAGAGGTCTATTTCGCAAATATTAAGAAAATTACTGCATACAAAAATATTAAAATGGGTAGTATTATAGAGAAATGTTTGATAAAAATGTTGAAGTAGACAGTTTTTAAATCGAAGAATTATTTTAAGAGATATTTAATGTTAAATCTGGATAAAATTGTCTCATTAAAAAAGTCTCATAGGAAAAAAAAAGTTTCTTTTATATTTGGTAATTTTCAAATGTTTAACTAATCTTATTTAATCAAGCACGGAAACAGCAACTAACATCAGCTGATTCGGTCTTGAAATCCCTCAGTAAAAGGGAAACCCGTTTACAGTAAGATCGCCATTGATTTTTTAATTATACAGAGCAGCCTCGATTATCCGAGCTAATTGGGACTGTTAGTAAATCGGAATCGGAAATCTCGGTTAATAGAAACTGTGTGTAAAAACTCGCCGTGCTTGCGAATTTAACATCTCTTTTAAAAAAATATATAGAACGTTTTTTAAATAATAAAAATAAATATATGTAAAGTTCTGTTTCACAGCTTAACAAATTTAAAAAGAAAATCAACTACCAGTAGTAAATTTTAAAATGCAATTTGAAAAATTTACGAAAGTTCACACAGCCACTGGAAACAAAGCATTGTTCGCTATTGACTTCTCAGGGTCCAGTGTTTCTTTGGAGTTGAGTGCTTTTGGGGGCAGAAGGGCCTGTATAGCACGGACAGTGAGCTAAAGAGTGTGGTTATTTTTAAGGCTCATTCAAAAGGAAAAAAAATCAGACTTTGTTATCGGCTCGGTTAACAGAAACCTCGATTAATCGAAGCTCGGTTAATCCAGGTTCTACTATAATTCAATCTTCCGTAATCTTTTTAAAGCAGATCAAATTAATGGACTTTAGCACGAAGTCACATAGCTGATAACTGCCATGCTTGTTGGCCACCTTTTTTTCAAAAAGTTTGCTTCACCTTATTCAATTAATGAGATATCTCCTATAA
This sequence comes from Maratus speciosus, assembly GCA_963932465.1. Lineage (NCBI taxonomy): Eukaryota > Metazoa > Arthropoda > Arachnida > Araneae > Salticidae > Maratus > Maratus speciosus. The sequence goes on along the minus strand of OZ010788.1, from coordinate 315,942,986 downwards.
AATAAGTCACATTTTCCCGTTCTAAAATACTGGTATCCAAAAATCGTAGCATGTAACCGACACTACAAGTACTCATGGAACTAGACTATTTTAAGTCTAATTTTTATTATAGACTATATAAAATTATTAAAAATATATATTATGATAGGAACTAGCGGGCTTCGTCCGCTATTTACGTTACGGATATAAAAATCATGTTTTTTTTTTTAGGGAAAAAGAAATAAAAACCTATTTGACGATAGGTTTATAAAGACACATTTTGTATTTGTTATATTTCCGGGGATGAGGAGGGGGGGGGGGCTATTTTGATTAAATATCGCAATTAGTCCACATGGCAGATATAATTATGATAGACACTAGTGGGCTTCGCCCCTCTATGGCGCCTTATGGGTCCAGCTTCCATAACTCAGAAACCACCTTTCGGACATCAATGCAACAGATTCCAAACGTTATAATTAACTTAATAATCACCCTATATAGCATTAAAGTAAATTTATGAGTACTGCATACTATTTTTTTATCGTAATTTCTGAAGAGAAAAAATTATTTCGGTTCCATTCTTAGGTACTGGTCTGAAAAATTTTGAAAAAGGGGGGAAGGAGGGGACATGAGACTGCTGTTTGTGAAACAACACAACGGGGTCTGGCTTATTCAACTTGGTTTTTGGTGACTTCAATTGGAAGGTGGTTTGTTTAAAAGAATGCGTTCCCTGCCCCATGAAAATTGGAACTATTGGTGCACCATCTATGTAAGGATTTAATAATTATAAATTAACATTTTGGATTTATTAATTTAAGGATAAAGTGTTTTTAAAGGAATATCAAATGAAACCCTCTGTGCGATCTGCGATTATACTTACCCACTTGTTTTCATATACAAACTGCTATAAGGAATATTGTAATAAAATAGTAAAAATTAAATCTGCATTAAATTCCATAAGTATCTTTTTTTTAATCATTTTATCACTAACCTCAAAAAAGTAATGATATCAATGCAAAAACCCTTGACGGGTTAAAAGTTTCTGACGCAGCACTTTATCTTATGCTCTAAGAATTTTAAATATGGAACTTAAAAATACTGATATCAAATTTTGAGTGACGTTATGCTATTTCTTAAAAAATATATTTGTATTTATTTCATCATTTTATTTTTGTTTTATTTATAATCGCATGTGCAAAAGTTATGTTCAACATGAAAAGCTGCATAAAATTTTATTCGCTGTTGCTTTATCATTTACATCTCTCATAAATTCAAAATATGAGTTTTAAAAGATATGATATAAAATTTAAGTGACGCCTTGATGTGACTTTAAAAGGTTTGTTTTAAAATTCAATTTAAATTATTTTTGACTTGGTTAAAATATTTTTTTACATCTACACAATACTTTTAATTTTCCAATTCACTGTTAAATATATCACTTTCATTGAATCTATACTATGCATTGAAATGTATTTATTTCAATAAATTGATTTATCTTTTGTGTCACGCTATTCAAAATTGTGAGTAAGATTTATGTAAATGGTTTCTTTGCGTCATTGTGTCCAAACTACATGAAATGTATGAAAAAGGATAGTTTGACGCAAATAAACCATTTACATAAATCTTACTCACAATTTTTAATAGCGTGACACAAAAGATAAATCAATTTATTGAAATAAATACATTTCAATGCATAGTATAGATTCAATGAAAGTGATATATTTAACAGTGAATTGGAAAATTAAAAGTATTGTGTAGATGTAAAAAAATATTTTAACCAAGTCAAAAATAATTTAAATTGAATTTTAAAACAAACCTTTTAACATCAAGGCGTCACTTAAATTTTATATCATATCTTTTAAAACTCATATTTTGAATTTATGAGAGATGTAAATGATAAAGCAACAGCGAATAAAATTTTATGCAGCTTTTCATGTTGAACATAACTTTTGCACATGCGATTATAAATAAAACAAAAATAAAATGATGAAATAAATACAAATATATTTTTTAAGAAATAGCATAACGTCACTCAAAATTTGATATCAGTATTTTTAAGTTCCATATTTAAAATTCTTAGAGCATAAGATAAAGTGCTGCGTCAGAAACTTTTAACCCGTCAAGGGTTTTTGCATTGATATTTTTTACTTATATCAATTGTGAATGTAATCAGAAATATTTTTAATTACGACATTTTCTAAAATATTCTCAATGAAGTGAAAACAGTAATAGGCTATGAGAATTTGAAAATCTATGCTAACCAGTCTGCAATGCATGATTTTCCTTTATTAAAATCTGAATGAAGTTACTTTTTTATGAAATGTCGATTTCAATTTATGTTTTGCATTTTAAATACAGTAAAACCCTGCTATGACAAAATCCTACGGAATGAGAAAAATTTCTATTTTAGATAGGTTTTCGTCTTAGTAGGCATACACGCCTAATTGTTTTGTACTTCTTTCCCCAGATTACGATTTTGTTTTCAGTTTAAGAATTTCGTTATGCAAATATTCCGTTATAAACAGGTTTACGTTACAGATAAGTTCTTTTAAGGCCAGTGCTAAAAGAAAAAGTGCTCCTTATTCTACATAAGCAATAAAAATGTCAACTGGCCTTTCTTTTCCAGCCATTCTGTGGTCATTACCAAAAAAAGGAGTCTCAGCAATGGATAGAGGCAGAGACGCATTCGTCGGAAAGATTTCGGATCCGATTCAGATCCCACAAAGGTAATAAAACATGAAAAGCACTACTTAACCGCGACAAAATCATCGCCATTTGTAGGCAGCGTTCGTTAACAGCGGAAGTTTTTAAGCGGTCAGGCAGTGCTTTTCATGTTTTATTACTTTCGTAATATGTAGTACGATCCGGAAATCAGTCCGACAAAATCCATCTCCACCTCTTTCCATGGTTGAGACTCCCCTTTCTTTTGTTGACCGCGGAAGAGTTGGAAAAGAAAGGTCAGTTGACATTTTTATGGCTTTCGTATGAGGTTTTAGAAAAACAAGCAAATAAACACTGCTTATAGAGAGATCCGTTTTAACAGGTTTAGTTGTATTTAGATTGCATAAAACATATGGATTGTTAAAAGATGTTAGCCCAGCCCCACAAAAATTTTTCAGAGCCCCCCCCCCCCCCTGGTATTACTAGCTGGTTACGGCCCTTACCATTTTCTGGCAGTTTTTAGCTCCACCTTCTAGTGCAGAGGGCGCATTCTTATTTTGGGTTCTATGGACTCAATTTCAACTTTGTTTTGCTCATTCAACTTGGTTTTCGATTGTCCTACAGTTTTTAGTTCTACCTTCCACCGCCAGGGAGCATTTTTATCTGAGGTTTAATGGGTCCGATTTTTGCGGAATGCTTTTCTTTCAACTCATCTTACGATTCTCTTCAGATTTTCCAGAGTGTGCGCAGCGCGCCTGCTACATAGGGGCCCGTGCAGGAGATTAATTTGAATGCGATAAATTTGAATGTAGGTATTTAGTGGCTAGAGATGTGTGCGTAGCAGTTCCGTCTACGCTGCCGAAGACAGTGGGGACTCATGCCAGAGGCTCATTGTAAGCGATTCATTATTATTATTATTATTTTAAATTTTAGTATGAATAGAGATTTTAATCGTTCGCGGTTTGTTTGGAAAAATCTACGGGCGGGTCAGCTAACATACAAATGAACAATGTTATTTTGATATCAGAAATGTGACTCCCAGTAACCGACAGGCCTTTTGATTTATAAACTGGAGGCTAGACAGTTAGAAACCTACATCAGCGATTGACAATTATGGATCTCTCCATCCCCCCATTTCACTGAATTTCTTCAAAACATTCACACACATACAAAAGAAAAGGTCAAAAATTCTTATTTATTTTCAAAATATGTGAAATAATTTCTGTTCAAAGCTCCTCTCGATTTCGCGCCCCCTATTTAATCACTTTGCGCCTCATTTCAGGTACATATTATCTGAGATACCAAGTATGTTGAGCCATCCCTAGAAACATTTACAGAAGCTTTTCCTTTGTTCATTATTTGGATATAACAAAATATCTTACTAAAGAAAAGATTCACACACAGACACACAATTTTTTTTTAATCAATAATTTTTATTTATTGTCAAAATATGCGAGATATTTTCGGTTTAAACCTTTCTCAATTTGGCGCCCGGGGCGACCGCCCCCTTGTCCCCCCCTTAGCTACGCCACTGAATCAACGTAGTCATAATTTCTGTTGCTCAAATCATTTCTTGCAGTTAATTATTAAATGAATATGAAATAATTAATGCGATTTCAAAATATTACAGACTCTCGATTATCCGACGTCCGATTAACCGAAACACTTGGTTATCCAACACTCTCATTATACAATCTCGCTCTCTCCTCAAAGTATGGTTTATTGTTACTTATTAGGTCGAAAAATTAAAAACGTTGTAGCAGAATTTATTTATTAAATGTGTTATATTTTTTCTTTCTCTTTTTACTCTTGTACTATGGTAATTATTTATCTTATTTTTTGTTCTTTTAGTTATAGTGAAGTTTTAACAACATTAACAAGCCTGCGATGATTGTGTTTTTTAACTTTTGATAATTGATTTTGATGTATTTTTTAGCACTGAATCCGAAAATGACCTTCATTTTTAACCGTCACGTCACGATTTTCGCGAAGTTAAAAAGTAATAAGAATAGCGAAAATCTCTCAAAGCAATTTGTCAAAGCCTTAACAAAAGGAGGTAAACGTTTTAAATACATCTGCGACAAATTTCCCAACTTTATCAACCTCCAAAATAAAAGAGGATACCGAGATGAACCCCCATAGAGAAGATTAAAGGAAAAGCGCGAAGCAGAGCATGAGCGGTTCAAAAAAACTCCACGCATGGAATAAAATTATAAAATTATAACGATTTTAAATACACAACATGTTTAATTGTAAAAATGCATAGTATAAGAAAAAAAATAATAATAAAATTAAAAAAAAAATGAATAAATTATTATGAAAAAAAGTTACGTCTATTTTATAGTAGCAGATTTTCCCAATATTTCGACTTTTGCGATTTGTGAAAAATCCTGACATGATAGTATGGTAAAAAATGAAGGTCATTTTTGGATTCAGCAGTAAAAATTACATAACCAATTGTCGAAAGCTGAAAAACATAACCGTCACATCCATTTTTTAATATCAGATTTCTGAAAAAGGATCTCCTTCAGAAATCTTAAGGGGCCTTAACATCCTTGAAAGTCAAAATGTCTCATCTAAGTGGTGTGCATACCTCTTCACAGGCGCGGATCCAAGGAAGGGGGGCCCCTTTGGATCAAAAAATATAAATCCATCGATTATCGCGAATTTCACCAAATGGTCTCCGAAAAAAATCAATTTCGTCAATCGTTCATAGGTCAAAGGATCGCAAAGAAAACGCGAATTTCGTCAAAGGATCGCGCAAAAAACGTCATTTTCGTCAAAGGATCGTGCAAAAACACGAATTTCGTCAAAAAGCATGGGAAAAACGTGATTTCGACAAAAAATCTGGCATTTCGTCAAAGGACCACGGAAAAAACACCGCAAATTTCGTCAAAGGATCGCAGAAAAAAAACGTGAATTCCGTCAAAAGATCGCAGAAAAAACGCGAATTTCGCCAAACAATTGCGGGAAAACGCTACTTTCGCGAAAGAATAGCGCAAACAATGCTGATTTCGTCTACAGATCTCACACTCTCAGAAATAGAACTCCCACTTTTGACGATTCAGCAATCCTTGAGCTGTATTTCGTCGTTTTTGACGTTAATTTTCTATCAACATCACGCGACTTTTAACGAAACGTAAACTTTCAAATATTTGACGAAAGTTTTGCCTCAATCACGATCAGACTCAATGCATTTTAAGGAAACAGTTGCTGTTCCTCCTCAAATCCTGCGATTTTAGCAAGCACATACTTGCCTGTTTATGTTAGTCCTGTAATAATTTATTTCAAAACAGCACTTTTTAGTGCTTTTCAGAAAATGCTGAAACATAGGTAATTATTGTTTCTTCATTAGTTATTTTTTTAGCTGTTAAAATTCTTAGGAATGCTTATTATTATTTTTATTTATTTATATGTTGCTGTTCGTTATGTTTTAATTCGAAAAGAATAAATTTCCCGTGTTCTTCAAAACCATTCAAAAAAGAAAATTTGGTCAATAAAATTTCAAACTTCCAATATATCTTTTTTCTTTTCTTTTTCTTTTTTTTAAGAAGTATATTCTGTTTTCAATCGTATTAAAAATAAACATAATTGATCCCTCTCCCCTTTATAAACAGTCAAGTGTTAAAATCTTATCCACCTACTCAAAGTGATAAAATCTCACGCAATATGCACCTCACAATTCGTTATTTGTGAGCAATAAATTAACCTGACCATATTCTAACCATTCATTGAGCAAAGAAAACTTCACTAATAAATAATTTAATCAAACCATATTATAATTATTCATTGACCATGAGGAAACCATAATAATAAATTAGCCTTACTTAAAACTTTCAGAAATTACAGCAGCGCCGATAAAATTACAATCTACTTTATAAGAATATAAATACGCAGCAGAATTCATTACATCAATCTAAAAGCACATCTATACAAGTCCCCAATAGCGAGGTCGGAAGAGCAACGGTCTCCCGAACCAAAGGTCGCGGGTTCCAAGCACACCGGCGAAAACGAGAAGTGAATTTTTTCTTCCCCCTGTCAATAAATACAGGAGTTTCCAAACTGTTCGATAGATGGCACCACCAGCCCTCTTTTGACGAAATTTATATCGTCAAGCAAGTGAAGAAAGTAATTTCACCAATTTGACGAAATATTCGCTCGGAGGATTTCCCAGGAGACGGTTTCGTTAAAAAGAAAGAAATATCGTAAAATCGGAGTACTCATTTCTGAGTGTGCCGAAAAAATGCGAATTTCGTCAAAGAATCGCGAAAAAATTACGCGAATTTCGTCAAAGGGCCGCGGAAAAAAACGCACAATTAGCAACAAGAGGTGATTCCTCTAGGCGCGCATCCACGGGGGATCGCCCCCCCCCCCCTCAGATATAAATCCAACACTTTTAACGGTAGTTTTCGCGGAACAGACAGACAAGCAAACGAAAACCAAACACTTTTCGTTTGTCAATGGTAAACCTCACTGACGTTTCGGCAATTTAGTGAACAAAAAAAGGATTATGTCCTCTCAAAAGGCATATTGCGCCACAGTTTTTGACACTATGGGTTGAGGTGGAGGATGATGCCGCTTCGTAATACATTTTGTTGAATCTCTACAACAGAAATTGACAACGTTATGTGGATCCCTTTAAAGTATGGAAAATCTTTGGTTCTTTCAAGGAAGCTGCAATTCTAATTTCTGTATAACAATATTTTTGACGAGTGCTTTATTGTCGCGAAATTAGCGTTTTCTCCGCAATTGTTTGGCAAAATTCGCTTTTTTTCTGCGATCTTTTGACGAAATTTGCGTTTTTTTCGTGGTCCTTTGACGAAATTCGCGTTTTCCCGCGCTTCTTTGACGAAATTCGCGTTTTTCCGCTCTTCTTTGACGAAATTCACGTTTTTTCGCGATCCTTTGACGAAATAGGCGTTTCTTTTGTGATCATTTGACCTGCAAACGATTGACGAAATTGATTTTTTTCGGCGACCATTTGTCGAAATTCGCGTTTTCCCGCGCTTCTTTGACGAAATTCGCGTTTTTTCGCGATCCTTTGACGAAATGGGCGTTTCTTTTGTGATCATTTGACCTGCGAACGATTGACGAAATTGATTTTTTTCGGCGACCATTTGTCGAAATTCGCGATAATCGGTGGATTTATTTATTTATTTATTTTTTTTTATTTTTTTTTTGGGGGGGGGGGCGTGAATCCGCGCCTGAATGAAATAGTTACTAATTAATATCTGGGAGCACGGCAGTGCGTCCGCCAAGTTCGCACAAGCCGTAAGCTACCTTTTCCTGAACTATTTCGGCATACTTTTCACCCCCTCATAACGTCGTTTTAGGGAGAGATATAGAAACTTTTCTTTTATACACATGTTCGTATGGTCAAACTGAACTAAGGCTCCACGATTTCATGTTTCTATATTGAGTAGTTTTCGAAATATTAAATTCCGAAAAAGCGCTTTTTTGTCACTGACTCACTTCGCATCATCAAATAACTAAGGTACTTCTAAAAGTCGTAGAATCATGAAATTTCACAAGTTGGGTTTGTAGCACAATTAACCAGAAAAATCTGAAAACACAGAATTTACGCCTGTAAACCCTTCAAACAGGGGGTGTTCATTTGGCCGTAAACAGTTCCTTAACACATTCAATTGTGCCAATGTTGGTCGCCAAAACTCGATTACAGAGTTTTGAAGGGGGTCACGTGATTTCAAGCAGAATAACATTTTATATATATGCTTTTCCAAAGATGTTTGTTAATTAGAAAAAATGAATATATCTAAAAATTTTAATTAGTATAGGTTATGATATATTTACGATATTAAAACAATAAAACATTTAACAAAATATAACCGCAATTCGGTACGTTTCCAATATAGTAGCCTTGGCGAAATACAGAAAATAACCTTGATGAGAAAAGAAATTTGATAATAATATTTTTTCTGGCAACCTATTTACTATGTCATATACACAAGCAATTTTTTCCATATGTATACAATCTATATTATAAAGGACAAACATATCTGTGCGTAACGCATACGTCATTTTGCGAATGGCAACATTTTGAAATTTGAAATAAAATTTTGGTTTTGCAATTCTCTCTACTGCAATTTTTTTAACTTCTAAACATCGCACATTTTAAATTTTTACACCGTCGTATAAGGAAAAAAGGGCTCTTTTAAATGCAATTTGTTTGAAAGCTGTATCTCAATTTATTTTTGAGATATTAATTTTTTTGTAGTTTTTAATACCATTTTTCTTATCGTGGCAACAGAAGTATCTCATTCTATTGAAAGTAGGGTAGCGGTCGTTGCAGCAACTGGGAACCTGAAAATTTGAGCATGCGCATCAGCTCTGGATTTTTGCCTGAGTGAAGAACCAGATCGAAAATAAAGACAGTTTAAAAAAAAAGGAAATCTAGCTATACAATAATGAATGTTTTAGTAGTTGACTCCATTGAAAAAGGATAACAACAGATTAAAGACTATGAAAATGAAACATTTCTAAATTCTAAAGTTGTGACAACTTATGCAGTTTTATATTTATATTAAATAAAAACAATAAAAAATTAGACTCATTCATAGATTTTTTTCTTCATAAAAACAACAACAGAAAGAGATATGATTATTTTACAAAAAAAACATTACTGGATACACGAAACTCGCTGCGCAGCAATCTCAAAAATCGTCAATGCCACGGTCAGTAACGCGTGTATGAAACCGAAAAAAATCCCTGGACACTCGAAACTCGCTGTGCAGCAATCACTAAAATGCACGAAACTCGTCAATGCCGCGGTCAGTAACGCGCGTATGAGCGCTCCGCCCCCATAAACCGAAAAAAACATCATTGGACACACGAAACTCGCTGTACAGCAATCTCTAAAATGCACGAAACTCGTCAATGCCGCGGTCCGTAACGCGCGTATGAGCGCTCCGCGCCCATAAACCGAAAAAAACATCATTGGACACACGAAACTCGCTGTACAGCAATCTCTAAAATGCACGAAACTCGTCAATGCCGCGGTCAGTAACGCGCGTATGAGCGCTCCGTGCCGATGAAACCAAAAAAAAAAAACATCACTGGACACACAGAACTCGCTGTACAGCAATATCTAAAATGCTCGAAACTCGTCAATGCCGCGGTCAGTAACGCGTGTATGAGCGCTCCGCGCCCATGAAACCGAAAAAAAAAATCACTGGACACACGAAACTCGCTATGAAGCAATCTCTAAAATGGACAAACCTCGTCAAAGCCATGATCTGGTAACAACAAACTAGTAATAACAAAAATCTATTTATTGTCTCGCCAAATCGTTATATGTCTGCAGATTGAATTGGCAATTTTTTTCAAAACGCGCCAAAATGCCATTTTTGTAAATGATTGCCAATCTGAAACTACGAGATAAATAAACCAGTGTGGCGGTTACTTTCAAAACTAAAGTGATTTTATCAGCGTTTTAAAAAAGAAAATTCAAGAAATATTAAAAATTACAAAAATATAAACTACAAAAATGAAGTGCTTAAAATAGCTTCTTTTACCATTATGTTAAAGTTCTGATAACTTATGTAATTTTATATTTTTGTTAAATAAAAAGAATAAAAAGTAAGACTCATTTGCAGATATTATTGTGGCACAGATGCCATATACGCACTACGATAGCGCGATTTTTTTCTAAATCCAATTTGGCGAAAACCTCGTTTTCGAATACCAGTTACATATAAATTTTTAAAAAGGGAATAACAATAAATAAAAAAATGTTTAATTAATAACTATAGAACAAAACAATTTATATAATTTTAAAAAGAAAATAAAAGTAAATAAACAATTTATCAATAAATAAACAACAACCGGTTACCATATCAAGCAAAATAACGGCACTTTGGCGCCAGTTAAGTACCCCGGTGCATATATGACATTGGCGTCAGAAAAAAATTTCGCCAACGAGGTGCGTATATGACATCTGTGCCGTTATTTTTTCTTAAAAACAACAGCAAAAATATATATGATTATTTTACATAAGAATTAAGTGAAAACACGAAGCAAAATTCGGTATTTTTCAAGAATATGAGCCTTGTCACTTTTTTTAGGCTTCAGAAAGAGAGATTTTCTGCCAACTGATGTAAACAACCATGAAAACAAACCTGATAAGATTTTTTGCTTATTTATTAATTATAAGAATACTCTTAAATTTATCAAATGACTTTGTTTAGTCGTTATTATTATTACTAATAAAAAAATACCTAACTTAAATCAATAATTAAAAAATAGGTATATCTTTTTAAAACTGTCTTTATTTTCGATCTGGTTCTTCACTCAGGCAAAAATCCAGAGCTGATGCGCATGCTCAAATTTTCAGGTTCCCAGTTGCTGCAACGACCGCTACCCTTGAAGGTAAACGGAAAATAGTCGAAAATAGGAGATACTGTATCTTTTTTGTTGCCATTTTCTCATCAAATCTGAAAAAAAAAGTTGAAATTAAAATAGGGGCTATGTCAAGAATATTGTCTGTTATTCCGTGATAATGACGTCATATGCATACTTTTCTATATACGAAGTTTAAGAGTGGATTGTAAAAGTGAATTGCTTTAGCGGATGCAAATCCCGTCATTTTATAAAAAAGCGTGTATTTTAATCCTTAAACCTGAATTATGTTTTGTAGAAGTGCGTCATTTTCACAGCCCAGCTGCTTTGAAATTCTTCACAGGTAAAAATGGTTCACTTTTGAAAATAATGTATTCGAAATCACACACTGATAAAACGCAACGTTTTACAAAAATTTAGAGTGTCTTTATAGAAGAGAGGTGACATGCAAATAATAGTGATTTATATTACAAAAATTGATGATTCTCGCCTGGATGGATTTGCTTCGCCGAGTTAGACCAGCAAACAAATAATTCGTGGTTTAAAATAAAATCATGTTCCTTAAGTTTTTGTTCAAAATTCTCTGAAATAAAATTTTAATGCTATTCTTTAGGACATTCTACTATAATTTTATCAAAATAACATAATTTGCTTAATTTAATTTTTCCTAATTTTACATAATCTATATATTTAAAACACAAGTGTGTTTTTTAGTCATCTGCCCTGATCTTTCTGCTGAACCAATTTTACTAATATTTTTTTAAGCTGAAAGCTCTTCATTTGTAGATGTGATCGCACTATCTGATTTTTTTTTTTTTTTTATATATATATTTTAATTTTAAAAGCATTTTATGAAATTTCTTCAAAATGGTGAAAATTAGATAGCTTTTATTATTGCAGACAAGAGAGAAATAATAAGGTATTTTTATCTTTATTCATACTACTTTCTGATAGAAATTCAAAATTGATGATAAAAATTGTTGTATAGGGTTTAGTGTCGAAAAATCCCATTCGGAGCAGAATATTATATTAAGGGCATAATAACGGAAAATGACATACTGCTTTTGAAAACACACATTTTTTCTCATAAATTTTCTATTATTGTTTCTCCTTCTGCATGTGTACTAAGTTTCAGACACTAGGCGAAATGCTTATTTAGGTGAAAAGGAAGTCATATTTAGAAGAAACGATCATTTTCTTAGATAAAACTAAACATTTTAACACAAATGCGTCTAAAAAACATAAATTACGGAAATTTTTACTCTCCTCAATTGTGATTAGAATCTCGAGTAAATGGTGCGTCTGTTTATATAAAACATGCTGCTGACAATCGTGACTTCAAGTTTTGAGTTAAAATGGTTTTTAAATGATCAAACAAAATACAATTTTTTTTTAAATGATGAATATGGATATCAGAATTGCGTATGCAAATTTTGAGAGGGTGAAAATTGCTGTTTTTCATTCCGCAATACCAAGCATAAGAGCCTCAATTGATAACCATATCCTAATAACTGATCTTTATTATATTTTACTGTTTAAGTATCTATATTTTAAAGAAGAAACGTATGTGCGTTACGCTGACGTCATTTTGCGAATGACAACACTTCGCGATTAAATTTCGGTCTTGAAATTTTCGCTACTGCAATTTTTTAATCTTCTGACCATCGTACATTTTCATTTTTCGTCGCATAGGGAAAAAATTTACTTTCAAATGCAATTTGTTTAAAAACTGCATTCATTGACTGATGTATTATAATTTCTAAAATAATTTTTAAGCATGATTTTTTCTAAGATTATGTTATCACGTGCCGGTTTCAATACATAATAATAATAAACATTTTGCACATACAGCAACAAACATTTTTCAGCATTTGTTTCTGACTATTTTTGCATAACGAAATTAATACTTCCTTTATAAACAAAAATAAAAGAATAATATTAAAAGAACCACCAATCTAACATATTTGTGAAAGACAAATTAATGAAATTAATACTTCTTTTATAAACAAATAAAAGAATAATATTGAGAAAACACAAATCTAACATATTTGTAATCGTACAATTTAAATTTTTAGATCACCAAATAGGATTTTTTTTTCAAATGGAATTTGTTTGCAAAGTTCATCTCAGTTTACTGATTGTCTATGTTTTAAAAAACAATTTTAAAGCATGAAATGTTTTTTAATTTATCTATATCGCGCGGAGCTCGATTACGAAAGATTAATCCGATTGCCCTTAAAACAAAATAAAGAGTTCATAATTTTCTTAAGGCTAATATCCATTGAAAAAAAATTCCCTATGAATGAATAAATAAAATAACATAAATAAAACACAAATTTATAAGACATGTATAAGCTCTGAAATTACCAGAATATAAAAGGATGCCATAAGTAGCAAAATCTTGGCAAATAACTCTTAGCATGCAGCTAATAAGAAAATATCGCTTTTGATAAACTTCAAAATTTATTTGATTGTATAATTTGTATTTTCCATACGAAAAATGCTTTTTTAATGTAAGTGGTCATTCTAAAAAATGTATTGCATATAAAAAAATTATTAGTTTTCAATTAAAAAAAATGTTTTCGCCTATATTCTTTAACCCGGGAAGCCCGGGTACGATCCCCTAGTTTATTTAATGTAAGGAACCCGTTTATTTATTTTTATATACCAACATAAATGATTTGCATATAAAAAATAATATTTTATACATGTATAAATAAAATGTTTATATGTATATAGATACATATATAAATAACATAAAAGTTCATCAGGTTTGTTTTCATAGTTGTTTATATCATTTGGCAACATATCTCAGTTTCTGAAGTCCGAATTGCGCCAAGATTTTTAAAAAATGCCAAGGTCCCTATAGTGGAAAAATATCCTAATTCCATATGAAAGTTTAAAAATCTCCTTTTATTTAAATCAAATGTGTAACTAATAAACTTGCTTTAACGAGGTTCGAGAGATGCGGCGTCCGAAGACCGCTGTTAATGTTATTATATTGTATTATTAGCCTACTTACTGTTAATTTATTGTTAATTTTAAATCTCTAAAAGAAAGATTATAGTTATAGCTATGTTGGTCGCTAAAACCCGATTACAGAAAATTAGCCTGAGTTATAAAGGTGTTACATGATTTCAAGCTGAATGAATTTTTATATGCTTTTACAAAAATCTTAATAAGGCCAATCTTTCAGTTTATCTGTCCATCTTTCTATCTTTTACTTCCTTAAAACAAATTTAATTAAAGACCGGGAGGCGTCTGCACAGATCATCACCTCATCGAGTTGACGGCTGAAATTTTAGGATTAGTTAAATATCGATTAGCGCATTGAAATGTAACTGGTCTGCCATTCATATCTTTGTGGAAACGACCTACAGACCCGATTTTACGGGTTAATTGGTAGATTTTCGATTGTGTTTTCCTGCACCCATTCCTCCATGTTTCCAAACTTTTGGATGCAGGAAAATACCAAAATACAATAGCAAACCTATCAGTTAACCACTAAAATTAGGTCTTCAGGTGGTTTCCACCAAGATATGACTTAACAGACCAGTTGCATTTAAATATGCTAATCTAGTTTTAACTAATTCTAAAATTTCAGCTGTAAACTCGATGAGGTGATGGTGTGTACAGGCGCTTCCCGGTCTATTATAAATGTTGGAATTCTAATCTCAGTAGCACTCTGGTCAATCTGGCAATTATCCCTACTACTTATGGAACACTATTCCTTTAAGTGCATTTTAGTGATGTTAATGAACTTATGCAAATGCATCATACATATTATACATATGCATATAATACGTAATACATTTGCATCATACATATTATAGGTATGTGCATAATACATATGCATCATTATGACGTCAGAATAAACAAAACATTTTTTGTCGCCAAATTTGAGAATTGACATGATATATTACCAAATTTGCAAAACTTTGCTAAATGTCGCCAAGCTTGGCGAATATTTGACGCTAGTGGCTATTTTTCAATGAGTTAATTATTAATTCCAGCCATCTATTTTTATTTTTCCGCATATCATCTGAATAGTTAAATGACATAACGTACTAATATTTCCAAAGTGCTAATAGTTTCGTCACTGCCCAAAACCTCTGCTATTGTTATCATATTGTACTGTTATTATATTTACTGTGACTATGTTGTTAATCTTTACACCGTTAAAACTTCTGTATTATATAAAGAGAATTTACGGAATTTGGAATTTTTAATAGCAGTTTCAATGCTATTAAGGGTGTATTCGAAAAAATATTTTTTCACCCTCAACAGCTCGAAATTTTCTGAGACATTTTCAGACTCATTTTTAAAAGTAAAAACATGAAACTTGCTGGTGTGATTTCTGAAGACATGTTTAACATGCCGTGTGATTTCATTTTCAGCTCAATTAATTAGAATTTGATTTTTAAACAATTATTTTCTCAGTATGACCATTTTTTTCATTCCCGATCGCCCGCTTCGGAAAATTCGGTTCAAAACGCCAACTTTGACAGCGTTTTTTACAGTATTTTCTGCAGTTATCAAAAAATTAAGAAGCACGGCACATTATATAGTTTCTAAATAAGAGAATTCCCCAGTTTGATGCGTTTGAGAGCAAAAATGAATTTCAAAATGAATCAGAAAATAAGCAGTTTAGATCGGAATACACCCTTAAAGCATTGAAACTGCCAGTTCTCCTTATGGTTATTATAATTCTATAATATGTAACCTGTTAATCGATATGCACGTTAGAATGAATCTTCTATAATCCGGTTCCTCGCATTTTAGTTTTCAGGTTTCGAATAAAATTAGCTAAAATCTTAAAACCATGGTCATTGACTAATTCTTCATCACGATCAGATGAGAAGAATGATAGATTTTCAAATGAATCATGGCAGTGAGCCGGTAGACCTTCTATTCTTCCGTAATCGAGTCTATTGAAAAGGTTAACTTGAAACAAAAATATATTAGCATCAATATGGTTTAATGCAAGTGCAGATATTGCCAAAGGATTTCATAAGAACCATTTCACTTGTACCCAGTCGTATCAGTTAAAATACAACAATTGGCAGTGAGCCCAATTAGAAAAGATTACTTAATAGGATTAAAAATTTCCGCATTAGAGAACGAATCGTAACTGCTAAGGAAACATGCATAAGTGAGTTAAGAGGTATTTGTCACGAAAGATGAAATACATAACAACACAAAATATATGATGTGCTTCCATGATCGTAAAGAGTTCTTGATTTCTCTATCAAAAGCTTCCGACTTGGCGAAAGAATGGGCAAGTAAATTAAATTATGAATATCAGTAACATGATGCAACGTTTAACATGGAATTAATACGGTAAATACTGCTTGCTAGAGGCGGCTAGTACTTTAATATAAAAAGAAATAAAGTATAAATTTGTAAAGCTCAGTAAAATAAATTTAGGTATTTTTATGTTAGCCGGGCGCAAGTGGCAAATCGCCAAATAGTGTTCCCAACTCCATTGTTCATATTGCATTAATTTCATTTAAAGATATAAACTTTTCAGTCATCTCAATTAAAATAGATTCATTTCCCTCATTTTATTTAATAGAATATTTAACATAGAAATAAATAAATAAGTAAATAAGAAATAATAACATAAACCAAAATGTTTTATTTGAAAATCAAAGCATTGTTTCTAATTTACACATCTGAAAAATGAAAACTGCTATTGGCGAAATAACAAAAGGCTAATGAGGAGATTTGCTCCCGGCTAACATAAAAGTACCGAAATTTAAGTTTTTTCATATTAATATAGTTTAGAATAACAAACTTGAAAAAAAAACATACAAAAAGTAGTGATATCCAACAAAAGGTTTTCGGTAAAAAAAAAAAAAAAAAAAAAAAAAAAAGCGCCAAGTTCTCTTTAATGTTTCGGCCAGAAAAAGTAGTGATATCTGAAGTTCGCACAAGTTAAAAGCCAAACATCCCAAATCTTTCATTGAAAATGGCTTCCTGTGACTTGGCCGTTAATGCCTTCGAGAGAGTTTTTCAAATTTTAAAATATGTACAAATCAGCTACATGCCAACTACATTTTTTTATTATTTTAGGCATTTTGTGGCACAGACTACAGAAATAAAATACACATTTGAAAAAAGCATTTAAACAACTTCAGTCTATTTAAATGCCTAGAAGTTAAAAATAACAAAATAGTTGTATTCAGGAGGTAATATCGCTAATTGCTAAAACATAATTAGTATCAGCTTTTAACAGTTTATAAATCTAATACCTCTTAATGTATGCAAACAAACAATAATAAATGCTCAAACGAAAAAAATCTCTTTCGTCAATACACAAGATTTCAATATTATACAATAAAATATAATGTAATATAGTGTGAGATTTGAAGTCAATAAATTTTGTTTTATTTCTTGGGTTTTACGTTAATCAATTTAGCTTTAGACTGTACAAAATGGCAATTAAACCACAAATGGACTAAATGATCTGTAATTAAAACTAATGTTTGTTGAAACTGAATGGTATTTATCAGAAATCTTTTACTTATATTGTCTTTATGAGAATTTGCCTCTTTGCATTCTAATATTACTTTTAATATTTAAATAATTCATAAATGCGTAATTTCCAGTCATTAATTTTGAAATGCTGTTGAAGGCATTAACGGCCAAGTCGCAGGAAGTCATTTTCAATGAAAGATTTGGGATGTTTGGCTTTTAACTTGTGCGAACTTCAGATATCACTACTTTTTCTGGCCGAAACATTAAAGAGAGCTTGGCGCTTTTTTTTTTTTACCGAAAACCTTTTGTTGGATATTTATTGTACGGAACCCTCTGTGCGCGAGTAATACTCGCACTTGACTGTTAAAAAAAAAATGACATGATATTAGTTGAGGGGCTCACAACCTTTGTAGACCAAGTCCGTTTTGAAAAAAAAAATTATATAGTCCATTTAGAAAGGTGCATAAAATCTGTTTTATTCACTCCCACAGTGAACCAAGCCTGGTTCACTGTGAGAGTGGGTAGAATAGATTTTACACACCTTCTAAATGGACTATCTCATTCTTTTTTTTTTTTTTTTTTTTTTTTTTTTTTTTTTTTTTTTTTTCAAAATGGACTTGGTTTACTATGGTTGTGAGACCCTCAGTTTAAAGTTTTAATCATGATGCTGTAAAAAAAAAAAAAAAAAAACACACTTTATTAATAAAGTTGTTTTATTAAAATGGTAGTAAATATGGCACTGCTTTGAAAGAATATCGCTGTCTCAAAAAAGTGAGAAGAGAATGTATGTGGGTGTGAATGGTCTATTTGAAACTACAGAAGAATTTGGACTAGAAGGCGGGGGTGCATTGAAACCTGATAGTACTTGTGTTTTAAAACTAAAACTTTGACTTTTAAAATGATATGGAGCTCATCCAATCCTTGTACTTTGCAACAAAATTCACTGCTGTTATAGGACCCTATTTCTTTAAAACTGGCACTTCTAAAGGACTAGTTCATACCCCTGTAACAAGTTCAATATTAAGTAGTAATGCAAATCTACAAAATTGTGTAATCCCTGCTTTGCAAGATAGAAGTTGATTAAACAAAACCATTTTCGTGCAAGATGGGAACTCTTCCACACATTGCTGAGCCAATCAAACAACTTCTCCATCAAACATTTGGTGAGGACAATATTATAATCAAAAAATTAAAAAATTCTTGGTTTCCTCGGTCCTTCAACTTGTGTCCTTGTGATTTTCTAGTAGTGACGATATCTAAAAGGCTTTGTATACAAAGAAAAATATAATTCTATGATTGAGCTAAAAACTAGCATAATTAGACATGTCCAAAACATTCAACCAAAAACATTAAATGCTACAGTTGATCACACTACTTTGCATCTTTAGCATTTGATTACACATAAAGCTCAGACATATTGAGCATATATTGTAAGAATTTTTCATGTTTTATCATCTTTATAAAATATCCAATATGGATTTAAAATGAGTTATTTTTGTAAATATTGTCTCTAAAAAAAAAAAAAAGACTCGCTAACAATTAAATTCTACCTATCGGTAAAATAATGAACTTTTTTTTCTTTTTTTTTGTATAACTCTTTTCTGCATACTCTAAACCAGAGGTCGTCAACCGCTGGTCCATGAGAAAATTTTCGGTGGTCCACAGAAAAGTCTAAAAATTACTTGGATTCTTTGTGTTTCATTAATAATTGTACTGTATGGATAATAAAACTATGAATAATAAACATGATAATACTCTAAATAATTATTACGTTTATGAAAATTTATATGTTTAGTTTTGAAATTTTAAATTATCGCAGACATTGATAATTGTGTTAAAATATATTATTTGTTATTTATCTTCAAAAGAGGTAATTTTAAATTTTTATCTCTCCCTAAAATGGTAATATTAATTATTGATATAAAAAGTAATGAAAATTTGAATTCAGTTTCCAACTACATATTTGTGCAAAACAAATATTTTAATTGTGTCACTACAATTAAAACTCAGTATCGATCTCGGCTTGAAATAAAAGCAACGCTGAGTTTCAGCAACGTAGTTGGTGCCATAAATATAGGAACTTATATAGGAACTTAATAGGAAAATATAGGAACTTACAAGTGCAGACAGATTTTATATTAAAAATGTGTGATACTTTAAAAAGCTTCAGTTGTTTTGTAATATTTAAATTTTAATAATTTTGTTAAAATGAAACAAGCTTTAAGTATTTTTGTTAAAATTAAATAAGCTTTTTTTTTTTTTTTTTTTTTTTTTTTTTCGATTAAATAAATCGAAGATAACTATTAAAAAATAGTGATATCTCTTGGGCCATAATTTGACATCCCTCATTTATAATTTTGTTACATCGAATAGATATTTTTCATATTAATTAAATAGGAACTCTGTGATAATTATTATACAAATGTATTTATGTTATTCAAAAATTCTTAGTGGTTCACGGGATTAAAAATTATGAATTTAGTGGTCCGTGAGGTTCAAAAGGTTGGCGACTCCTGCTGTAAACAGTATAAATATAAAAGCTTTAAAAAAAAATTCCTGGTTGTTTAGCTTGTAGAGCCCTTCAAACAAGTGCACTGTAATTATCGCCATATTTAATTTAACTTTAAGCATTAAAATCATATTCACAGCTCGACAGCTTCACTAGGATTTTAAAACTTGAAATATAAAATTAAATATATACAGTACAAAACCATTTAACCAGAATAGTTGCGGTCAGGTGTATTACAGATAACTGGTTTTTCGGGATAACTATTAAAAGAACATGCATTTGTTCAGATTGATAGAGTATAAGTAATTATAACATTGTTTTTGATTTCAAATTAACTATTAGATTACTCAGACTAAAAATCATACCCAAACAAGATCAAAGATGCTAATCAGAGATTGAAAGAAGGCATTTTATGAGAATACATTGCAAACAAAAATTCTTCTACTTCCTCTTGTGGCTTGTGGTGCTTCTGATGAGGGCGTCGGTGGCGTGGTAGTTCTCTTCAGAGGCGTAAATGACAAATATTTAGTTATGAAGAATAAAAGATTTTATTCGCATTGAACACAAAAGGTTTTCTGAACTAAATATCAGCATATGTACACAACAAAAATAAGTTGAATAAAAATTTTTGATGATAACAATTAACAAAGTTTGTGAGGTGGAAAGGTAATCAAAGTCCTAAATTACTGGTTAGAAAGTTCAGTAATATTAAAGAGTCTCCGAGACTCTATTTATCTACTCTTTAGAAATGTGACTATGAAGGGTTAAAGAACTCTTTTCTCCGTTGACAGCCTGTCGCTGTATTTCCCTGCACGACTATTCCCCGCCGCGAGAAAGATGTCTCTTTCACCCTCGGATTAATACCTCTGAGAAAAATATATTAGTGATCTCCGAGAGATTTATCTCTCGTCCCAGGTAAAGACTTGTAAACCTTCACTGTCTTGAGTCCTGAAGCTTACTAACTTTTTCTCATCAAGGATCCTCCTATATCCTCTCATTTCTCTCCGAAAAACAATAGAGAGTTTTTTAGCCACTAGCGATGCTTTTCTGTCAAAATCATCTGCTCGTTATTCTCCGATAGGCTGTCCAAGATCCAGCCCACTTTTTAGCTTCCGTTACCCCGCTGGTCGACTGAGAGTGGGAAAGCATCGATTAATTTCACTATGTCGGCGCATGAAAGGGACCCCAGGTGGTCCGTGCTTTCTTCTGGCTGTCTCCAAAGTGCCATTTTCTAAGATGAATTATGATTGACCTGTTCCTTCTGATCTTGCCGTCTAAAGTGGGAACTTAGACGAAATTTCGAGTCTTTTTTTTGAAACACATGGGGTTTCCTATCTTGTGAATTTGTATCACTTTGAGGGCTTTTTATGTGGAATATTGCAATAGTTTGAAGCTCCACACTGCATAAAAATTAAAATGTCAATCTAGATAAATATGCTTCTATTTCAAATCCTAGATGTTGGCATCAAGTTATATAATGCATGTTTGTATTGTTTCAAGCAATGTACATGTCAAATTGGCAATGTTTGGCACTTTTTTTTTTTGAAAAATTTTGAAATCAGTCAATCGGAAATATCATTCTGGATAACTGGTTTCCGGATGAACGGTTCCATACTGTATTTTAGAAATATCTTGCCAATTGAAAGGTAAATAAACACTTTTTAAGAAGTGTATACTGAAAAAAAAAATGTGAAAAATGCAAGTGCATTCCAAACTCATGGGTTTACATGGGAGAAGGCAATTTGCAATCTGAAAAAAGAACCTAAAGCTAAATTCAGGGGAAAAAAATTCATACAATATTAATATAATATTTATTTATGGATGGATTATCTTTTATTTTACTCTGAGTAAGAAAAATATTTAATATAATCTAACAAAAAAATTTAAGTGTGCATTAAAGCATTTATTACATTTCACTTTATGTGTCATTATTATTGTGTGTGTTGATTTCTTTTGGTCACAAAGTTTTTCTGTGTAAAACAAATATTAAAATTTCATTATTGCATCAGATTTTCACTTATCTTTCTTTTATGTTAGGTGTGAAAATGCCTTATGTATCCAAGAAAAATAGTTAAAACTAGGGGGCTTGGCCCCCTACGAGCTACGCTCGCCAACCCCCCCCCCCCCCCCGCCCCGTTCAGACACCGCAGTCTCTAAAAGCACGCTAATTTGATCGGTTTTAAAAAGGTTTTGGAAGATTGAATTATAATTTAAAAAACAGTGGCGATCTCCCTATAAACAGGTTTTTATTAATTTCTCTTTGATTGGGGAATTTTAAAGAAAAATCAGCTGCTGTTAAAAGATACAATGGCTGTTTTCGTCTTTGATTAAATAAAATCAATGGAACATTTCAAAACAAGCTAATATAAAATGAATCTTTGTCTCCCGGTATTTTTAAAAAAAAAAAACGAAAAAAGTTCTTTTAAATAAGACATTTTAAAAGTAACGTTTTTAATCTGACGTAGTTTTCACTAAATTTTTCTTTCTCTTTTTAATATTCACGTGAAAATACTTTTGTTAGAAATGAAATATTATTTGCGCTGTCCTAAAAAAAATAGTTGAAAAGATCATCTAAAAATATCAAATAAATGTCTTGCGCAATTTTTAAATTTAAACTGTTTTGCAATATTATTTTTTGTTTATTTTATGTAATAAGTGTAATGTGACGTAAATGTGACGTAATTTCTCCTATTTAAGACTTCTAACGCATGTTAATGAATTTACTATTTAAAACTCACGTGTAAATATAGTTTTCATGAAGTAATTTTCAATAAGTTTCTGTTTTTTATACGTAATTATTTAATTCTAATTTGAAAGTTTTTTTTTCTGTTTATAATAGTCACGTGTAAATAAATTTGTAATTTGAAGCGAACATTATTGTTTGCGCTGTTTATACAGTTGGCAACAGTTTAAATTAATACCATTTTCTAAAATAAGTAAAAAATATCTCTCGAAATGCTGAAAATTTGAATTTAAAATAGAAATAAAACCTCAAAAAATGAGTCAAATTAAAAGAATAAATGTAGTCTGCACACTGGGAAATTCTAACGTATAAAATGATCTAAAAATGAATTAATTCTGATGTAGTTTTTGCTCCTATAAAACTTTTTTAATGGAACGATTTTGTCCAACTTTAGCATTAAATATCTCTTAAAATAATTCTTCGATTTGAAAACTGTCTGCACCAGCGTGTTTATCAAACATTTCTCTATAAAACTGCCGATTTTCATATTTTTGTATGTGCTGGACAGATAATTACACTTGTTTATTTCCTATTTAATTTACACCCAAAATTGTTAATTTGTCCAAATCATCCTAGCAACCTCATAGTAAACCGGTATATAATTTTATATACCTTAAACAAATTCAAAATAACATTAGTGATCGTAATTACGTAATTCTAGTAGAAGAGCAACGCGAATAATTAATAAAATTAAATTATAATCCGCGTAAAACTGTAATTATTAAATTTAATTAATTACGAATAAAATTAAGAGTTTGCGTTGTGATTTATTTAGACTAACTCTTCCACTTATGGATTAAACTAAATTTAAGCTGTAAAAATAAGTTGACACACCTTAAACATTTATCAATTAAATAATTACAGAAACTTTTTAAAACTTGATTAAATATTTTATTTACATTGAACACAACTATATACATATACACATTATATTAATTCAAAAAAAGGAAAGCAACACTTTTGTTTGCTGCTCATTATTACATGTATATTTAATCTTTAAAAAAAAAGAAAATGTTTTCATTTACTCTTATTATTATATATTTTTCTTTTTGCAAAAAAAAATAATTCTCTTTCATTTTTAAAATACCTTAATTATATTTAATTATTGGTTTTGTTGGATCTCAGATTGCTCTCTACCATAAAATATCATAAAAGGATATTTATAATTTCTCATATAATTTAATGTGGTAAAAGAAAAAGATTAAGGTAATACCTTGAATCATATACAGGATGGTGGCCTTTATTCATCAAATTCAGAGCTGTCGCGATGCTAAGGATCATATCCAAACATCATCCGGATTCATCTTCTTATCAGAGCGGCGAAATCGGGATGGCGGGATGCATAGCTACGGACCGCAGTAAAACAATCCATTTTATTTCAACACCAGGAAGACATCATCAATTAGGCTTTCTTAGGCTCACTCCAATATGTCCATCTCGCCTGGGCATTACTAGGGCTCTCCGGATTCATTACATGAGCTTTCAGGATAGCTCCTGCGTCTTCGACATCTTTTCTTAGACTCTCTTTTTCAAACTTTTTTCTTCTTGCACACCAACTCTTGGCAGTGGGTGGAACTATTTGTATAGTCCTCCCTTATTGGATGTGAGAAGATTTTGCATTATCCTTAGATAGACCTATTAGCTAATAGTCTGCAAATGGCCCCTTACATATACTTTAATATTATTATATGCCTTAAAGTTTGGGTGGTCTAAAAAGCCATAAATTTATTCCAACACTTTTATTAAGGCCATAAATTTATTCCAACATTTTTATTATTTTACGATTTCTAATTATAACCACTTTCCACTGGCTTGTCATAAAACGACACCATGGCGTCTGGCTATTGTTGTTGTCTGAGATCCGAACTATATTCAATATTATACATTCATTTTACAATAAAACAATTCTTTTAAATATATATTTAATATTTAAAATCAACTTAATAATTTTTGTATGAACTTCCACTCCTATTTTACTCGAAAATATAATTATTATAATTTTACACTCATAATTATGTTTTATAAAAAAGAATTTGTACAAACAGAAATAACAAATTACGCAACTGTACTTTGACTTAACCAACATGGTGCGGGAACATATTATTGTTATATGTTGCCCAGCATCTCTCCGGGTAGTCAGAAAAAAAAAATAAAAACTGATTGCTGGGTTTTTTTTTTTTTTTTTTTTTGTAAAGCATAAAAGAATGTACGTGTCCATATGACGGTGTATCTACACAGTTTTGAGCCAAGTCTGTAATGTTCAATTATCAATGGTTCTGGTATATTTTATAAGAAGTTCTTCTATTTTTCATAACAGAAAGTTCAACACATGATAGCATAGTTGTCTGTTGACATTCACATTTATAGAAGACATCTGTACTGAAAATCTGACATCTTCCTCGAAGCCTTTTTTCTTTACCACACACATGTTTAATAATTTTGTAACTTTACAGTTTAAGTGCCCAAAAATACTTTCAAAGCTATAATTTTGTATGAAACTAATGTGGCGAAACAAACCTAAATACAGGAAAAATAATGGCATACACATTTGACATATCATTTCATCACATATAACCTTATGACACAGTGTTTCATTTAAAACACATTTTATACTGAATAAAAGTAAATACAATGCTTGTATTATGACATGTTATATTTTCACATAATTAATCTGATGTATTCAAATCATACTCAGAAAAATATTGTATACAAACTGGTGACCTTATTTTATTTATTTATTTGTTACTTCTATCTAAAAAGCCATAAATTTATTCCAACACTTTTATTAAGGCCATAAATTTATTCCAACATTTTTATTATTTTACGATTTCTAATTATACACCACTTTCCACTGGCTTGTCATAAAACGACACCATGGCGTCTGGCTATTGTTGTTATCTGAGATCCGAACTATATTCAATATTATACATTCATTTTACAATAAAACAATTTTTTTTAAATATATATTTAATATTTAAAATCAACTTAATAATTTTTGTATGAACTTCCACTCCTATTTTACTCGAAAATATAATTATTATAATTTTACACTCATAATTATGTTTTATAAAAAAGAATTTGTACAAACAGAAATAACAAATTACGCAACTGTACTTTGACTTAACCAACATGGTGCGGGAACATATTATTGTTATATGTTGCCCAGCAGTATGCAATATTTTTCTTAGTATTAATGAAGAAATACGTCCGGTCGCAAAAAATTCAAAACCGGCGGCGGCGGTGACAGCGTAAGTTACTTTTTTTTTAGAATAGAGAGATTATAAAACCTTATATTTTGCTGCATGGTATAGTGTCAAATGTAACATTATAGCCAGTCAGTTATTGAAGCATTTGATGTTATTGATTTGTAAATTTACTTGTAAGGAATATATATTTTTAACAAGTTTTCAACAAGGGAGGTTATTCAATTAGTTTGTTTTTTCTTTTCTTTATGTATATTCATGCATAACAGTTGTAAATTTTGGGACAATGATTAACAAAGCATTATATATTACGAAAAATAGGTGATAGTTTTCCATTAAAAAGAAGAAGGAAAAATATCTATATAACAACTTTAACCCTCTGAGCATTTTGGGGTCTTTCCTGCATTTTCATAAAAATGCTTATAAAACTAATGTTAATTACAATTTTCTTTCCCTGATTGTTTCTAATATGCACTTCATTACCCTTTATTTGACATTCATCTTAAAATACAATTCTGTCGAAAGCATTTTTGTCTGCAACCGATTTAACTTGTTTTGGTCAAACCGATTAGAAGGTTAAAAAAAAAATTCAATATCTATAGTTTTATATTTGTAAAATTTATATAAACTTAAAATTAAATTCTTATTAAAAAAGGGAGGGGGTGGTGGAAATGATATTATAAGCAGTTGCCTGCAAGCAGCAATTTCTAAATTCAGGATTTAGAGTCATGTTGATAAAAATAAAATTTGGAAAAATTGCAATCCTTAGAAATTCCAAAAAGTATGGTACCACTACCTGAAATTAGAAATCTTTGTCTAATATTTTTTCACCAGATTAAAAATCTTTTTGTGATTAATTGTCGAATTTCTAATATTTTTTTGTGATTAAATAAGGCAGAAAGTTCTATTCGATAATTATGGTAAAACAGTACACACCCTGCTGAAATGTCAATAACCAAGAAATTTACAAATTTTCTATTGCCAAGCATTCTTAGGATTCTGGCCACACTTTCAATTTTCAAAATGCAGTAGAGCACCGATTATCCGCGGAATTGGGTGGCAAGGGCACCGCGGATAACAAAAATCGCGGATAACCCGAAAAAGACAGAAAATGGGGTGCAAGCTCGAAAAAAAGAAAATTCAACATAAAAACTATGTTTTAGTACACAAAAAACATAATAAAATGTATAAAATACATACATATGTCCAGTACAGCCGAAACCTTTGCTTTACATCTAAATCACTAAAATAAAGAACAGTAAACAAAGATGGGAACAATGCCATAGATACTGTACAAAAAATGTTAAGTTACACCTTTTTATAAAAAATCAGTCACTTATTTTTGCTTCTTGCTTTAGAAACACCTTTTCTATCTCAAAAATGAAGCTATTCTTGATATGCTCCCCTGGAATTTATCATAGTATTCTTAGTTAATAGTTAAATATTTTAATTGCTGTGCTTACGTTTAGTTAATAAAATCAAGATAAGACATCAAGACTTTATAACTGATATTTTAAACATGGCAACCGCATATAGAAATATTCTTCTATTACTTTCGAATACATGAATTTTTCTGTTTATATTTATTAGTAGGGCTTACTGTATTTTCCTTGCTTAAATTTAAAAATTTGGCTTAAATTAAAAAATTCGCTTCGCGGATAAACCGCACCGCGGATAATCGGGGCTCTACTGTACAAAAATTATCTGTAATGCCAATGGCATCACAGAAATGAACATTCTCGAAAATTTAGCTATTTCTCTTAGCCGTGAGGTTAATGAAAAATCTAACTCTACTACTCTGCAGCTTGGAGAAACTTGTTCAGTTCAGCCACATTATTATTATTTTAAAATAACTAATTTAAGTATTGCGCGGCAGCGCAATACTTATTTATTTCCAGTGTCACTTCTCAATGTAGTCCGCGAGCCAGCAACAGATTTTGATGACCAAGTTCCTCTCGGCCGATAATTTGTAAAATGCTTCAGAGAGATGTATCATGAAGCTATATGAACTTCAGCTGCGGTTCCGTAGGTGGGTTGAGCAGCGGTAGCCTCCAAAACACGTAAAAAAAAAGAAAAAAAAATTAGTCATTTCCTCCCGGTTGAAAATTTATCAAATTATAGCTAACCCAATATCTTGAAGAAAAAAAAAAGTCAGCTGATTATAAAGTGGTGGGTAATGCGTCAGCTGGTCACATGAACATGAAAAATATATACAGGTTCCAAAGGAAAGTTCCTTTAACCTGAAAATACTTGCGAACAGAGAGAGCTACAGCTATGGAAGTGAGGTAACGGTATAGTAAAGCGACTACGCCCGACCTAATGCAAGCGAAAACAGCGCCCCTAGCGGCGAAATTTGGAAGATAGCTATTAAAAATCGTAAATAAAAAGAGATAGAGATAAATTTTAAATTAGAAAGTTTTAGAGCATCAATTAATTAGTACGAAACGACATTTGGTTCACACGGATAAGATAAATCGTCTCCTGTATACCCAAAAATGTCCGAAATCGATGAGCGAGATTCTACTTTGCCTATTCACATTCTGTAAATGTAGCAGTGCACAATTTCAGATTGTAACGTTGTACTGTGCTGTAATGTCTGTAAGAATTTAATTTCCAATGAATTTAAAATTTTAGATTAACCCTTTCAGGGGCAGAAGAATTCTGTTCGTAAACTGATGAAATAATTTACTGACACCAGAATATTCAAACGAATTTCTGACAAAATAAAACCCCGCTAATTTTAACGTTCATTACAAAAGCAATTTTTTTTAAAACATTCTTGCTGCCATTTGTCAGTTTTGGAATTAAAATGGGGGATTTCCATCTACGTCACAATCTGAAATTGTTCACTGCTCCATTTACGGAATGTGAATATGCAAAGTAGAATCGTCGCTCATCGATTTTGGACATTTTTGGGTATACAGGCGACGATTTATCTTATCCGTGTGAACCAAATGTCGTTTCGTACTAATTAATTGATGCTCTAAAACTTTCTGATTAGAAATTTTGCTTTATTTCTTTTCGTTTACGATTTTCAGTAGCTATCTTCCAAATTTCGCCACTAGGGTGCGCTGCCGTCGTTTGCATTAAATCGGGCGTAGTCACTTTACTATACCGTTACCTCACTTCCATAGCTGTAGCTCTCTCCGTTCGCAAGTATTTTTTAGGTTAAAGGGGCTTTCCTTTGCAACCTGTATATTTTTTTCATGTTCATGTGACCAGCTGACGCATTACCCACCACTTTATAATCAGCTGACTTTTTTTTTTCTTCAAGGTATTGGGTTAGCTATAATTTGACAAATTTTCAACCGGGAGGAAATGACTAATTTTTTTTTTTTTTTTTTTACGTGTTTGGGAGGCTACCGCTGCTCAACCCACCCACGGAACCGCAGCTGAAGTTCACATAGCTTCATGATACAACCCTCTGAAGCATTTTACAAATTATCGGCCGAGAGGAAATAACTGACGAAATTTGCACCTGGCTAGAATAAGGTTTAAAAATTTAAATAAAACTTTTATTTATTATTTTTTACTGTATCACAGCTATAATAGTGTTAAATATTAGCAGTAAGGATTCAACACAATTTACATTTACTTTCATAGCGTTCCTGAGTGGAAAATAGGGTATCTAAATTTAAGTGAAGTTAATTTTTTATGTTTTGATTATAGATTTTTTACGTTCAAATTAAAAGTTTTTGTCCAAACTACCGCAACCTGCATTACTACAGTGGTGAAACATTTTGAATTACACATTGGTAAACTGCATCCCACATTGTGATTCAATACCGCATACATCAAAGCCTGATGATGATACTCCCTATTAATTTTGAAATGCGTTCGCCTGAGTGCTGTAGTTATTAAAAAACTTGACACATTAAAAAAAAAAAAAAATCATAATTTAAAGAACAAATTTAAAAAGCAAAATTTATTTCCTACATTGTTTAAGCCCGAGAAGGGACAGATATTAAGATATTTCATTCAATTAGTTCCACATTTAATGTTAAATTTTTGTAACAAATTAGTTAGCCAATTGAAGATTAAAAAATAAAAATAAAATTCATACAATATGATACTTAAAACACCCTAAAAAATTAGATTCCGTTCAAATGAAATCGAAATAAATCTTAGACTTCTTTCATTTTTAATTGAAAATATCTGTACTGCAGATTTTGTATTATGTTTATGACAATTGTACATAAAATGATAAGATGCATGCAAAATACAAAACTTTGAAAAAAGTGTAAGATTTATTTCGATTTCATTTGAACGGAATCTAATTTTTTAGGATGTTTTAAGTATCATATTGTATGAATTTTATTTTTATTTCTTAATCTTCAATTGGCTTAACTAATTTGTAACAAAAATTTAACATTAAATGTGGAACTAATTGAATGAAATATCTTAATATCTGCCCCTTCTCGGGCTTAAACAATGTAGGAAATAAATTTTGTTTTTTAAATTTGTTCTTCAAATTATGTTTTTTTTAAATATTAATATTTATAATTTATTTTTCATATTTGCATATAGTATTATTAATTTTAATCTTGACTGCATTTGCATTTATTTTGTATTTTTACTTTTATTATTATTATATCTAATTTTTTTTTTTACTTCTGTAATTATTTCTTTTATTTTACTTACTTATTTATTTTTTATTATTTATATACTCATTATTATTATTTATTTATTTTTATTATATATACATATATATTTATATTTTTCCCCTTAATTTTTTTTATTCAATTTGCTTCCTAATTCTCTTTCTGTTTTGGGTTTTTTACTGATTGGGTAATGATCTTCTGTGATTGGCTGATGCCTTCAGCTTTCCAATTGGCTGTTTTCTTTAACTTATCACTGTCCCTTCCATTTCCTTTCAGTGTTACTCCTGCTTTCAAAGTGCTAGCACAGGTTCTTTGCACCCGAAGAAGAAAGTCGACTTTTTTTTTTTTGAAAGGCTTTGTACATTTTCAATTTTCAATTTTGTATATTGTTATTAAGGTTATTTTCCCCTCATTATTTTGACGTTTTTTTTTTTTTTTTTTTTTTTTTGTTTTGCAAAATTCTAACTCGATCAACTTGTTCTGTTCGATAAATGTGGTAAAACAGTACGTACCCTGTTGTAATGTCAACAATAACCAAGAAATTTCTAAATCTTCCATTGCCAAGCATTCTTAGCATTCCGGCCATAAGCTTTAATTTTCAAAATGCAAAAATGATCTTTAATATCAATAGCATCTCACAATTGGGCTTTCTCCAAAATTTAACTATTTATCTTATTTGTGAGGTTATTGTTAGTAAAAAAAATTGACTACTATGCTCTCTGCAATTTGAAAAATTGTTCAATTTAGCCATATAATTATATATATTACTATTTTAATTTTTTAATTAATATTAATATCTGTTATTTATTTTTTTATATTTATATATATATCATTAATCTTAACTTTGATTGCATTTGCATTTATTTTGTATTTTTACATTTATTATTTTCGTATCTATTTTTTTTTTTCAATTCTGTAATGTTTAGTACATATTTTTAAATGCATTTTTATTTTATATACATTATATGGCCAATGTGACCGGTCACTTGTGATTTTAGATGTTTTGTTAAATATATAGAAAAATACTAGAGGAATAATCCTGAAACTTCAGGTGTGTAAACAACATAGTAGACGTCATACAGTCAACTCTGTGAAATCCGCCGATGTATAATCAACCAATGTCTATTATCCGCACTACATGTTGGAATGTAAACAATGAAAAAGTCATTAACAGTTAAACTCTTAGATAACGTTAAATTTGGTATTTTTTTCCATAAGTTATCAATTTTCCACTGAATAAATATTTAAATATAAATTGTACATAAATATTTAAATTTACCAGGGCAACAAAATTTTATCTCAGAGTAAAAAGTAATGAGTGTTCATAGATTACAGAAAAAAATTATTGACAACAAAGCAAAACAGAAACTACCATTATGCTGTGTCAATGTTAAAAAAAATGAATACAATCAGTAAAATAAAGTTGCAATATGTTTTCTTTTACATAGTTATTATAATTTGTGTGCAGTTGTTCCTAATTTATTACCAGACCCTAAAAAATAAAATGTAAACAAAGGGATGATCTATAATCCGCAAAGCCCTCGGTCTCTAAGTGTGCGGATTTCACAGAGTCGGCTGTATATTTCTGCAACCCCATTGGGGACCGTAAACAAAATGGAGAAAAACAAATATATTTTGGATTGCTCTGTAAAAACTAATGTCGCAAAAGCGATGAAACTGTAGAACATGATGCGGAGGCTTCTTGTAATAAAATGTGTTCATTTTTATGAGAAAAGCATGCATACTCATGGAAAAATTAAGGTTTTTATAAAAACAATCCCAAATTTCACCAAGTTTTTTGCTTATAATTTGCAAAATTTCTTAATGTAAAAGAATGTTCTTCCAAAACGAAGCAAAAAGATGAGGAGCTGTATCCAAATATGGTATCTGTTACACACTATTATTTCAAATGAAAATCAAATTTCAAAGTAATTGCTTAAGAGGCGCAATGGCCAACATAGTGAAAAAGATTCCATGCCGGGACTCGAACCCGGGCCATCAGTATATCGCACTGACGTTCTACCGACTAAACCATATGGAACGATACCCAGGCTGGAAAATTTCTCACTATTATATGTTGGCAATGCTGCAAACGCAGCACAAGATGGAATATTTATCGTGAGCCACCAACCTGGGGCAAACACGAAATTTAATTAAATCCAGCATCGATAGAATCTATATTAATACATGGAAATTATTCCAGAGAGAAACATTCACCTTGCACACAATATTTCAAATGAAAATCAAATTTCAAAGTAATTGCTTAAGAGGCGCAAAGGGCCAACATAGTGAAAAAAATTCCATACAGGGACTCGAACCCGGGCCATCAGTATAGCGCACTGACGTTCTACCGACTAAACCACATGGAACGATACCCAGCCTGGAAAGCAATTACTCTGAAATTTGATTTTCATTTGAAATATTGTATGCAAGGCGAATGTTTCTCTCTGGAATAATTTCCATGTATTAATGTAGTTATACACACTATTGCACGCACACAATATTGCAGGTACTACTGTACTTGGATACAGCCCCTCATCTTTTTGCTTCTTTTGGGAACAACGGATTTCGAGCTTATTCTATCTACAATCACTTTCAGAATTTTCAAGCTATGTTTTTGAGGCTTTCACAAAAGTTGCTCTATACATTTAGCTAATACATTATGCATGTTATATTTTCATTGCATTCGCCAATGCGCAGTGAAACATTGTTTAGTGAACCTGCACATTTTTCTTTATTTTTTATTCTGTTTGCAGGAGAAGAAAGTCGGTATTGTGCATAATGTTATTTGTCATGGTTCCTACAAAGAACGTTCTTTTAAGAACTCTGCAAATTATAAGCAAAACACGTGGTAAAATTTGGGATTGTTTTTATAAAAACCTTAATTTATTGACGAGTATGTATGCTATCCTCATAAAAATGAACACATTTTATTACAAGAAGCCTCCTAATCATGTTCTATAGTTTCAACGCTTTTGGGACACTAGCTTTTACAGGGTAATCCAAAAGATATTTGTTTTTCTTCACTTTGTTTATGGCCCCCTGTGGGGTTTCGGGAAAAAATTTTCGCAGAAATATATGACGTCTACCAGTGGCGTACCCAGCATTTTAATTTGGGGGTGGGGGGGGTGGGGGGTGGGCTGACTTAAATTTCCATAATGTTCTAAATCTTACGAAACACGTTGAATTGTATTGTAAACAGAAATCATTTTTTATAAAAAGGCTTTAGTCAGAGGGGGGCAGGGGGGGGGGCAGTGGTGATTCCGTTCCGAATTTTCCGAAAATTTCAGGACTTAAAAAATATATCGGGATTTTTGAAAATGGTCGC
The DNA here is from genome assembly GCA_963932465.1 of Maratus speciosus. NCBI lineage: Eukaryota > Metazoa > Arthropoda > Arachnida > Araneae > Salticidae > Maratus > Maratus speciosus. Next base: position 315,909,127 of record OZ010788.1, on the reverse strand, counting down.
CGAAAAAAAAAATAATTTCGTCAATCGTTCGCAGAAAAACAATCTCCAATTTCTTTAAAGGATCGCGGAAAAACCCGAATTTTGTAAAAGGGCCATGGATAGAATGCGAATTTTTTCAAAGGATCATAAAAAATGTAAAATTGGCAAAGGATCGCGAAAAGAAGGTCAAATTTCGTAAAATATGATCGCGGAGAAAACGCAATTTCGTCCGTCTAATGACCGCTGAAATTTTTTCAAAGGATAGAGAAAAAAAAGTCAAATTTCGTCAAATGATCGCAGAGAAAATGCAAATTTCGTCAAATGATTGCGGAGGAAACGCGAATTTCGTCAAAGGACCAGAGGAAAAAACGCGAATTTCATCAAAGAGACGCGAAAAAAAAAACACGTATTCCGTCAAAGGGTCGCGGAAAAAACACGGATTTTGTCTAAGGACCGGGAAAAAGCGAATTTCGTCTAAGGTCCATGGAAAAAACGCAAATTTCGACAAAGGATCGCGAAAAAACACCGAAAATTGCTAATTTTGACAGAGGATCGGGAAAAAAACATGAATTTTGTCAAAGGGCTGCTGAAAAAACACGAATTTCGTCAAAAAAGCCGCGGAAAAAAATCCAATTTCTGCAAAGGATCGCAGGAATTTCGTCAAAAGACCGTGAAATTCGTCAAAGGATCATAAAAAACGCGCATTTCGTGGAAGGGCCGTGGATGAAACGCAAATTTTGGCAAAGGATCGCTATAACCCGTAGACCGTAAAAAGGCCACGAAAAAAAAAACAAATTTTGTCAAAAAAATCGCAAAAAATTGCGAATTTCGTCAAAGGGTCCCGGAAAAAACGCTAATTTCGTCTAAGGGGCCCGGAAAAAAACGCAAATTTCGACAAAGGATCCCGAAAAGACGCGAATTTCGTCAAAAAAGCCTAAAAAATCCGCAGATTTTTGCAAAGGATCGCGGAAAAGATGCGAATTCCGTCAAAAGGCCGCGAAATTTGTCAAAAGGCCGCGAAATTTGTCAAAAGATCGAAAAAACACGAATTTCGACAAAGAGTCCCGATAAAAACCCGTAGACCGAGAAAGGGTCGCGAAAGAAAGCAAATTGCGTCAAAGCATCGCAAAAAACCCCGCGAATTTTGTCCAAGGACCCCGGAAAAAAGTGAATTTCCTCTAAGGGCCACTGAAAGAACGTTAATTTCGACAAAAGAATGCGAAAAAAATGCGCAATTTGTCAAAAAAGTCACCGAAAAAGAGGAAACTTTGACAAAAGAACGCAAATTTCGTCAAAGGGCCGCGGAAAAAACGCGAATTTCGACAAAGAATCGGTCACGAAAAAAATGTGTATTCCGTCAAAAGACTGCGAAAAAACGCAAATTTCGTCAAAAGATCGCAAAAAAAAACTCGAATTTCGTCAAGGGACCGTAGCAAAAAACGAAAATTTCGTCATATTACCGCGAAACAAAAACGCGAATTTCGTCAAAGGACCGCGGAGAAAACGAAAATTTCGTCAAAAGGCCGCGGAAAAAACAGCGCACATACATGTTTATTATTATAGGCAGGGTTCTTGATGACGTTTGACAAACGCTAGCAATTTGGCTATAATCGGAAATAAAAAACAGTAGCCAAATGAAAAAAATGTTAGCAAAATAGAGTTATAATATACAGCCAATAGAGACCTATTGGCTTGGCGCCTGGTGCTATTACACCTCCAGTATAACCCTTGCAACGGAAATTGAATTTGTGCTGAGTTCAGTATTTTTAAAAATAGAGTAATGTAGATGGCACAGTGCGGCAAGTGACATCAATCGTTCAGTAACGTGAATAAGAGAGTCGTCTGTACTCACACATAATACACAAAGACCAAAATTTGTGCACTAGCAATTTGGCGAGTCTAATCGTTCATTTATTCGCCAAATGAAGCGTTGTCGCGTTTTGGCGCAATGGCGAGCGGCAGCGAGAGCCCTGATTATAGGTATAGATTTTAAACAGAAATAATGTACTGAATTACCTTTTTAAAAATCCGAATAACCCGAACCCAACTTGCAGGAATGCTGTTAGTCTGAAATCGACCTAAAATGAATATAGAGTTAAGCCAGCCTGCAACAGAAATAGTTAGTGCTGGGAAGGGATTTCCCTCTTCTGCTGTACCCTTTAAGAAAATTTTCTGTGAATTTCAGATTTTTAACCATTTGGGAATGGTTGTTGTTTTCGGTCGAGGATGGGGCCAAATGATGCTCGCATTTTATTTTTTTAACGAAATTCAACGATGTTCTTTACTTTTAGAAGAATTTTTATTTTAATAGGTAATAGAAAGGCGTAAAATCGCTAAAAATTGTTTGAATATGTAATCAAAAGGCATAAAATCGTTAAAAATTGAAAAAGTTACAAAATGGGTAGGCGCAAATTATCAGATATGGAAAAATCCAAAGCCAAAGAGCGACGCCGAAATGAAAATCGTCTTGCAAAGCAAAAATCGAGGTCTTCAACTCATTATGTAGCCCATGAAAATCGAGGTCTTCAACTGATTATGTAGCCCATGAAAATCGATAACAGAATAAAAGACGAACGCGAAAAAGGAAACAATCTAATGTTTAATCGATTGATAGTAAAAGGCCATGTCTCGAGGGGCTCCAATCCACTAGCCACGTCGTTTTACAATCGGTCGATTCAAACCGGGAAAATTTGAGCTCAACGCAGGTAATTTGTCGCAATCTGTGGATGATTCGGTGGAACTGCTTTCGATTTGTAAAGTTTTTCTTCTCGAAACGGGACTTGGGGAGTTTATCGATGAAGGTTTTGGTCGTCTGAAGTTTGATCTTTGCGATCTGTTGTTGAAGAGGATGCGACGGAATTTGCTAGACGAAATAAATTCCAAATGGTCGTTGTAATCTATTAAATTACAATTATTGCTTTTATTTTAGAGGAGGGGGAATGCAGCTGTAACCTCATAATCCCCATCCCCATTGCCTTCTTTGGGTATTGTATGCTCGGCATCACTGTGCACTAATATATGGGACTAATGAGAATGGCTGTATGACTGAAAAATAAATTACATTTTTATCGCAAAAGAAAGAAAAAAAATCAGGATCTTTTTTCGTTTCATTTTTTGATTATTTCGGGAAGGGAGCTGTAACCCAATCAGCCCCTTCCCCTTCTTTGGAATCAATTTGGAATAATATGAGACTAATGACAATAGTTAATCAGCTGTATGACAGAAAACTAAATTAAAAATTTATCTAAAACAAAAGAAACAGCACTTTTCCATTTCATTTTCGACTATTTCGGGAGGGGGCTGTAACCCCATTAGCCCAATCCCAGCTGTTTGGTTATACTGCGGTACCACTAAGTACTAATATGGGACCAAAGAAAATAGTGTGACTAGTTCGCTGAATGATAGCGGTCAAAATTACAAATTTCTCTCAAAAAGAGTTAACAAATCAGCACTTTTTTTCATCTCATTTTCGACAATTTTGGAAAGGAGGGGGACTGTAATCCCATCAGTCTCTTTCCCTTCTTTTGAGCATGCTGTAGTGTCAATGTAAACTAATATGGGACTAACGAGAATGGCTAATCCTCTGTATAACAGAAAACAAAATTACAAATTTATCTCAAACAGAAGAAAAAAAATCGGCACTTTTTCACTTCATTTTTGACTGTTTCGGGAGGGAAGCTGTAACCCCATTAGCCCCTTCGACCTCTTTGGGCAACTGTACACTGATACTGTGACTTTGGGCAACTCTGACTAAAGAGAACAATGTGGTTAGTCAGTTGAAGGATAGGAGAGAAAAATATTACAAATTTATCTCCAGCAGAAAGGGAAAAAAATATATCAGTGTTTTTTTTTCATGTTATTTTCGACTATTTAAGAAGGGAGTGGCGAGCTGTAACCCCACCAACCCCAGCGGTTTGTTCCCTTATAGCCGAAAAAATTCTAGCCGAAAATCATTAAGAGGGGGAAATGTAAGGGATCGTATAGGAGTTGCATAGTGTCAACGCTTAGTTCTGAATCCCTCTGAATCCGAACAAAATCACGAAAAGTTACTCCATTTTAGAAAAGAACCCTGTGCGGTTTGCTGTTGCGGATCATGTTACGGTTTTATTGCTTTTTTTCAACTTAGCCCAGTACTGTTTTACTATGCATTGTATCATCTAACCAATAAAAGGGTAACTAGACAAAAAGGTCTAGAAAATTCTGTCAGAATTGTCTCCTCACAATTTAAAAAAAAAAAAAAGAAAATATAATTTAACTTTATAATCAATGATTCGTGAAACTATAAAAAATTTCTACTGAATGAAATCTATGTCGAATTACTAATTTGTACGAATTATTTTTTGAATTCTTAATTTTTAGGCATAACTAATTTACAAATTCATAATTAGTGTCGACGATAAAGAGAGAATTATAAGCAACAGCAACAAAGTACGTGTGCTGTGCTCCTACTGCTGTTTCTTTTATTGTTTTAAATTATTTTCATGAAGTTTTTTTATTATTATTATTATTATTTTTTTTTTTTCTGAATGCCATGTGGCTATTTTTGGAAAATATTTATCTGTTTTTCTGGCGTCTCTCTATGCGTTACACAAATTTTGTGGGCGCTTTAGCTCTTTTTAATAATTAAAAAATGTTTAATTTTTTTGTACTGTTTCCTTATTTACTGATTTGTTTCCTTTTGTTTTGTTTGCCATTTTCACATGAAAATCATTTGAGTAATACTTTATTATTTTAAATGCTTTGACAATGAAATTGATTTTTGGCTGAAAAAATAAAATCTTGCTAAGAAAGGATTCCATGTAATAATACTTTACTTGTTTAGTCTTTCAAAGTTTGCTGGAATTGATTGAAAAGTAAAGGGCAGTGAAAGTGACACTATGTTTAAAGGAAAATATAGATTTTCATTCATAAATTTAAAGTAAATTAATTAAATTCATTGAATACATTTGTTTTTCTTTTTTATGGTCTAAGATTAAAATTCTACTGTTTTAATTTTATGAAAATATGCACAAAAGTAAATTTTTAAATATATTATATTTAAATATACAATTATTAAGAAAAATAGGCAAAAATTATGCCACTAATAACACAATCATGTTGAGAAGCTTTCTGTGTACATTAAATTTAATCTATTATTTAATCTTATTTAAATTATTTAATCGGCATTTATTTGCATTATCTACATATACATATATTTCAATGTATGTGAAAAAATATGACTATAATATTTTTGCATGTGTTTAAAATTCAGGTTTAAAAAAAGAAAATATATACTATATTCTCTATTGAATATCGCATCACTTTTGCATATAAAAGCATGCATTAAAGATTCTAATTTTATATACTTATCGAAACATTTTTATTTTTCTTATTTAAGCTATGGCAACAAAAAAGAAAATGGGAGACAATTTTAAATTAAATGTATCATTTGAAATATTGAGATTTATGAAAATGATAAAGAAATTAAAAAGGAACCTATATCCTATTGCGCTACTTTGAATTATATTTTGTAATATAAATGATATATTTTTCTTCATTTACTTTTAAGGTTGGTTGTATTTATTACGGCCAATTACCAACTCGAGAGATATGGGTCCTAAAGGGGGGGGGGGGGAGGGGCTCCGTGCGGGTCTTTCTAAGGGAACCTAACCCGTATTTATGCAAGGAAATCCAAGGTTCGAAGAAAACCACGAAAACTCCGAACGGTTAGGCCGACGGGCGCAATTGGATTCATTTACTTTAAAAAAAATTAATATTCTAGATTATTGTCCAGATTTCGATCCCAGAAAATACTAATACACATAAATACCAGTTTAAGCCTAAGTGTTTAAGTGTGCTTTTTGTGGAGCCTTCAGACAATTGATACATTAAACAATTTTGTACATAAAAAAAAAAAAAACTTTTTGCTTTTACTTTGGTTGTTTATTTTTACAAATCGATTGTTCATCATACCACAGAAGTTTTTACATTTAGTTTATACAGTTTTCATTTACACGGGAAGAGTTTTAATCCCCCACCCCCTCTTCTTTCTTTGCTGTGTCAGTGTCTATATACAAAAACATTATTAATGCAGTTATTTATAAATACACTTCACAAAAGCATATATTTTTATCCTTACATGTGCATATACGTTTTTTTTTGTTTGAAAAAAATATCAAAGCACTTTTTCAAGCACGTTAATTTTTTGTTTTTCAAGGAATAACCACAAGTATTTATAAATTATTTACTATTTTGTTATATTGAATTCATTTGTTAAAATGGCTCATTTTTACAAAAAGTTTGACTATATATACAGTTGTATATTACTGGTTTGTGATATCCATTTTATAGTCATTTCATTCACACTATTGCGGTTTTTGATGGTGGTCGGTAATGTTTTATTAATGGTTATATATATATATATATATATATATATATATATATATATATAAGAGCATTAGAGATCCATGTCCATTGCACATATAGTTCCAAAATGTTTAACATTTATTATTTTTTTTTAATTTACAAAAGAGAAACATTAAGAAAATTAAAAAAGAGAATAAATATATGTAATTTAATAAATCGAAATAATCATAAAAAATTCTTTGAAAGTTATTCTAAAGCCTTTATACATATGCAGCCGTTTAAACTTTTTATTCATGTAAGGGGAAATAAAAAATGAAATTTTGATAAAATTATAAATTAAGTTTCAATTTAAATTATTATTGGCCCCACCAGTGGCCGAGAGGTTCTGCTCTCGAAGCTGGTAGATGGGAAGTGCTGGGTTCGATCCCAATCGCGCCCGTCGGCCTAATCGTTCGGAGTTTTCGTGGTTTTCTTCTAGCCGTGGATCTTCCACGCGTTAATACGGATTGGGTTCCCTTAGAAAGACCCCCACGGAGGGCACTCCCCCCGGGCCTATATCCCTCGTGTAGATAATTGGCCGTCAAAAATCAACCCAACCCAACCAATTTAAATTATTTTTTATTTGTCTTCTAAAGTATATTTAGACAACCAAACTATACGTTTATTTTTTCAATACACTGATAAGTATATCACTTTCACTAAATCTATATTATGCATTGAAATGTATTTATTGAATAATGTAGTTTATCTTTTGCGCCATGCTATCCGAAACCTTAACAAAAAATTATGTAAATTATTTCATTGCGTCATATTATCCATTCGCATACATTTAACTTAATTTAGATACTAATGACGCAAAATAACCATTTACATATTAGGGGCAATCCAGTTCAAACCACCAGGTGGTGTCGCTCGACATTTTTAATTTTCCTAATCTTTTAACAAAGACTTCTTCATAGTTTTCTGAGTTTAAAAACATGACTAAAATTTTTTTTTCATCATATAGTTTTTTGGAGAGACCATTTTTAACAAACTACACAGCCATTTTTGGGAGAAAAACGTGTTTTACGGAAAATGCTGTAACTACTTTATTTTTCTACCTATCAAGACGAATCAAAAACCAAAATATTCAGCATAAAATTGTCGACATTTTATGTAATTATAAAATTTTCATAAGGTTCTAGACCAAAAACATGCTTAAAAAACGAAGAAATAAAAGGTGAAACACCGCATTACGTTGCCATTGTTTTTTATGAAGGAAATGAGACTCGCCTTAAATCTATTTTTTTTTTTTTTAAGATCTCTTATAGGACTATTCATTTTTATAAATTTCAATTCTGAAAACCGTTTTTTTTTTTTTTTTTTTTTTTTTTTTTGTACAGCTTATCAAAAATTGTGTTAAGTCTGCTTTTGGCAATTTTCACTAATTAATATCTCAAAAAGGACTGACTAAGAAATTCTGAAAACTTAGGATAATAAACATCTTTGTACTATAAAGTTAAATTGTAAATTTTATGTCTGAGACTTAACTGATTTTTGAATAACAGTTCACTAAAAATGCACCGCCCCCTCTTTTTGCTTAGGTACGTTCAAATTGGAGATAAAAACAAATTTTACGCATTATTGCTTAGTTAAATAGGGCAGTGGCACCTTTTCAAAACTTTCTTGAATGGAGGGGGAGGTCTTTTGATTTTATTGAGCGCATCTGAAGAGCACCTGATACATTTTTATTCTGACATTTTTTTTTAAATTAACCTAAATACTCGCTCGCTAAGAATTTTATAAAATATCTCGTTTGCATACGCCACTGCTTCTTGCCTTTTACACATATTTGCCTTCCCTCCTCCCCCCTCCAACAGACACACACAAAAAATACCGGTTATGTGAATCACTAATTAATTACTTTAGCAACTTTTATGAATCAAATCTAATAATCTTCCATAAAGTAATAGTTATTCGAAAAGAAAAAAAACCCGTCTGTTTCTTTTGCATTTCAGTACTGTTAAAGAAGAAAGAAATAGTGACCCTTCGTGACCCCGGGGATAAGGCTTTGACTGGGATGCCAAGAACAGTAATGACACAGGGTTGAGAGGGAGGGTGAAAAGGAAATAAGAAGAAACTGGACTCCTTATCTCAGTCCAGTATTTTAATTTTTAACAGTCCCCTGTAGGTTTCGGCTAAAATCTTTTCGGCTAGTAAGGAAGTCACGCCACCAGCATCTTTCCCTTTCTTTAAGTATACTGTGGTGTCTATGTGAGCTAATATTGGGCTAACGAGAATGGGTAATCCGCGGTAAAACAGATAACTAAATTACAAATTTATTTCAAACAGAAAGAAAAAATATCGTCACCTTTTTAATTTTCGACTATTTCGAAAGGAGTCATGTAACCCCATCAGCTCTCTTCCCCCTCATTGGATATACTGTGGTGTAAATGAGAGCTGATATGGGTCTAATCAGTAAGGCTAGATCGTTGTATTGCAGAAAACAAAGTTACAAATTCATCTCAAACAAAAAGACAAAAATGCATTTCATTTTCGACACATTTGGGAGGGGGCTGCGACCCCATTACTCGCCCCTTCCACTTTTTGAGGTATAATGTGGTGTCATTGGGCACTAATATGGAACTAAAGAGAAGAGAGCTGCTAGTCTGTGAAATGATAGGGGAAAAATACAAATTTATCTCACAAAGAAAGTAAAAAAGCATTATTTTTTCATTTCATTTTCAGCTATTTCGGAAGGAGGGGACTGTAATGTGACCAGCCCCCTCCCCTTCTTTCGATATGCTGTGATGTCAATGTGGATTAACATGGGGCTAACAAGAATAGCTAATTCGCTGTATGAGAGAAGAAAAAAATTACTAATTTATCTAAAAAAGTAAGGATTGCAGAAATCAAAATTACAAATTTATCTCAAACAACAACAAAAAATTAACATTATTTTAATTTCATTTTCGACTATATAGGGAGGGGGCTGTAATCCCATTAGTCCTTTTCAACTCTTTGGGTATAATGTGATGTCACTGTGCATTTCTACGGAACTAAAGAGAAGAGAGCAGCTAGTCTGTTAAATGATGGAGGAAAAAAGACAAATTTATTTCAAACAAAAATAAAGAAATCATCACTTTTTTCATTTCAATTTCGACTATTTTGGGAGGGGGCTGTAACCCCATTAGCCCCTTTCATGTCTTATGGTATAATGTGGTATCACTGTGCACTAATCCAGAATCAAAGAGAAGAGAGCGGCTAGTTTGTTGAATGATAAGGGAAAAAATACAAATTTATCTCAAATAAAAAGAAATTAATCAGCACTTTTTTCATTTCATTTTCGACTGTTTTGGGAGAGGGCTGAAACCCCATTAGCCCCCTTCCACCTTTTGGGTTTAATGTCATGTCACTTTGCACTAATATGGAACTAAAGTAAAGGGAGCGGTTAGTCTGTTGAATGATAGGGGAGAAATTGCACATTTATCTCAAACAGAAAGAAAAAAAATCAGCACTATTTTTTCATTTTCGACTATTTCGAGAAGAGGGGGCTGTAATTCCATTCCCCCTTAATCTTTGGGTATGCTGCGATGTCAATGTGCTCTATTATGGGGTTAACGATAATGGCTATTTCGCTGTATGACAGAAGCAAAAATTACAGATTTATCTAAAAAAATAAGGAAGAATCACCCTTTTCATTTAATTTTCGGCTATTTTTGGAGGAGGGGGGGGGCTGTAAACCCCATCAGTCCCCTTTTTTTTCTTTGGTGTCAATGTGAACTAATATGGGATTGATGAGAACGGCTAGTCTGCTTTATAATAGTAAAAAGTAAAATTTTTTCCAAAAAAGAAAGAACAAAATCAGCACTTTTTTCAAACCACTTTCGAAAATTTCGGGGGGGGGGGGGCTGTAGCCCCATCACCCCCCCCCCCCTTGGGTACGCCCATGACGTCTACTATGCTGTTTACACACTTGAAATTTCAGGATTATTCCTCTAGTATTTTTCTAGATATTTAACAAAATATCTAAAATCGCAAGCGACTGGTCATCATTGGCCATATAGTGTATATATTATATATACTATAAAGCACTGTTTACATGTTTCTCATTTATCCGTTTTTAGGTAGATTTCGTATGAAATACTACCTATTACATTCTCCCCTATCTTAGAATTTATGAAAAATTTTGGCAGGTCTACACCAATCATGACCCTTAGAACCCAAAACCACACTCAGTAAAAAACTTTATATATATTTGTCGAATAAATGTACTTCTACTGGTCGGTGTCTAGAAGGAATACCAGGCAGATTTTTAAAGAAATCTTAAACTTTAATGTTCTTGAATATATGGATGAGATATTTACATATGGGGTATTTGCATTTGAATTTAACCATGATAAATATAACTGGCGGCCGCGGCGACATTCTGCTTTAAAACCGAGGTCCGCTGACCCGGTATTCGGTCGAACAGCGACGTTTCAGCACGTCTGCTCACACGAGCAACCAACAGTCATCTCTCTTTCTCACAATAGTTTTTGTAGGTTCAGCAGTTTTTCGTAGACTCAGAGGTTGGGGTGGATCGTCAAGAGCCTCATTTAAAGAATTTGCTGGTCTTTGCAGTGCAGAGTTCAAATTCTGTCACCACAATTCGGTCTACCTGACAGGGCTGGGTCCTCCCAGTCACCCATCAACTCTACATACCTGACTGGTACTGTACTACTTTTTCCAGAATGTATAATATACACACAAAAAAAAATTCACAAACAATATATAAAACAAAATAATAGTAAAATCAACCCCTAAATATTGCTTTTTAAAAGTTTTCAGTCCTTGACCAATATTTTTAGAGGTAGAAAAATAATAAAGTTTTTCTGCTTGTCACTTGGAAGCAGTTCTTTTCACAGTTTATTCATAATAGTAATAAAAAAAAAAAGATATCAATAACATACAGTAAAAAAAAAAAAAAAAAAAAAAAAAAAAACCTTAAAGCACAAGTATTTCGTCTTAGACAGTAGAAGTCCAAGGCTTCATGTGATCTGCAGCCGTTGAGGTCGTATTTGGAGCTTCATGGTGTCCAACCTTGCTCACATTGTAGCGATCGTTTCTTTTTACTGCAGTAATCTCATAGGGACCAAGAAACTTAGACTTTAGTTTGGTACCTGTCCCAAACTGTGTTTTTTGAATGGCCACCAAATCACCGAGTTTATAGGTATTGGCCTTTTTTCGCTTTTTGTTATATGTTTTCATGTTTTCCTGTTGTATTTTTAGTATGCTTTGCTTAGCTATTTCTCTATTCGAATTTCTTTCCGATATGAACGAATTTAATGCCTCATCATCTAACAGTGTTTTGATTTGCAGGTCAGTTTTCTGCCGCAGTTTCGTTCCTGTCAGTAATTCAAAAGGTGTAAATTTTGTACTCCTCGATACGGTACTATTCATGATACGTTGCACGGGCGCGACAAATTTGTACCATTTAGTGGGGGTCTTCTACGCTAAGTTTTGCTAAAATTGGGATAAGAATTCTGTGCATTCGCTCTATTTGACCGTTTCCTCTAGGTATCCCTGTTGTTATGGGAATATGCTCTATGTTCTCTTCCTTACAATATTTCTCAAAATCAGCAGAGGTGAATGCCGGCCCTTTGTCGGTAATAATTCGCGATGGATTTCCGAAAATATCATGTTGTCGGGTTAACTTATCGATGACTTCTTTAGCGGCTGTAGTTTTAACGGGGTATAGCCAAACAAATTTAGTAAATGCGTCCACAACAGTAAAAATATGATTATAATTTTTATTTGTAGAAGGCATGGGACCAATGTGATCTATGTGATAGGTCTCGAGGGGTATATTTTGTTTGGGGATCGGGTTTAACAGACCTTCTCCTTTTCCTTGCTTTTTATTGCAAAGTATACACTCTATGCAGTTGGCAATGACGCTTTCAATTTGCTTTCTTAATTGGGGTATAAAATAATTTTCTTTTAAAATAATTTCAGTTTTAGCCACTGCGTAATGACCTTTGTTATGAACGTCGCGTATTATTTCCTTTTTCATATTGCTAGGAATCATCAGAAGTTCTCTATCATTTTCATATTTGTATACGATGTCGTTTCTTATAAAATATTCTGAACTTTCATTTTTTTCAATTAACTTTTTTATCGCTTGTATGTGTTCGTCCTCTTGTTGTGCATTCCTTATTTTTAATGTTAATTCATCATGCGATCGGGTAACTATTAGTACTGTATTTCTACTCAATGCGTCTACATGTTTCATTTGGGACTCTGATCGATGGGCAATTTCATAATCAAATTCCTGTAAGAATAGGGCCCATCTGGCTACTTTTGGCGTAATGTCTTTTTTGTCCATTGTCTTTTGAAACGCGGAACAATCTGTCACAATTTTAAATTTCGTGCCTAATAAGTAGTTTCGGAATTTTTTAACGGATTCTATTACCGCGAATGTTTCCAATTCGTAACTCGAATATTTTGCTTGAGTAGGTGTGGTTTTACGGCTCATGTAATGAATAGGATGTAAGTTTTTGTTTTCATCTTCTTGTAGCAGGACACTACCAAAACCTATGGCGCTTGCATCGGTGTGCAATTCTAGCCTAGCGCCCCGTCGGAATGTAAGCAATACTTACTGGGGGGTTAACTAATTTTTTTTAAGAGTCTCAAAAGCTTGTTTTTCGGGGATTCCAAACTTAAATGTATTTCCCGCTTTTAATAAATCACTTAAAGGTCTCGCTATAGTTGCATAATGTGGGATGTATTTTCTGAAATAAGAAGTTAAACCCAGAAAACTGTGTAATTGTTTAAGGGTGCGGGGTTCAGAAAATCCTTTACTGCCAAAGTTTTGGCTTCCGAAGGCCTAGTAGTTCCGTTTTCGATAATATAGCCTAAAAATTCAATTTTCCGTTTAAGGAATTGGCATTTTGCAAAATTAAATTCAAGTCCGTAATCCGATGCAACTTCTAGGACGCGTTTCAGTTTTAAAAGCGCTTCTTCCTCAGTCTCCGCAAGTACTATGACATCGTCTAAGTAAATTAATATTACTTTTTCTTTAATTAACTGTTTAAAAACAGCTTGAATATATCTCTGAAAATTCTGGGGGCCAATCGATAATCCGAATGGAAGCTTTAAATATTCGTACTGGGAGTTATGCATGACAAATGCTGTATATTACCTACTCTCCTCTGCTACGTCTATATGAAAAAATTATTTTTTAAATCCAATGTAGTGAAAACCTTCGCTTCCTCAATGTTATCTAAAACGTCTTCTATTCTTGGCAAGGGAAAATTATCTCTAATTATTTTTTTTTATTTAAGGGTCTATAGTCTACACACAATCTCCAAGAATTATCTTTCTTTTTCGCTAATACTATAGGCGATACATAATTAGAGTTACTCTCCGTTATAATTCCCATTTCCAACCATTCTTGTATTTGTTTGTCCACAAATTCCTGTTCTGGATATGCTAATCTACGCGGTCGTTGCGCAATCGGAATATCATCAGTTAATATTATATTTACTTTTAACTATGTGTCCTTAACCTTGTTTGGCTGTTGTGATCAGTTCCGTTAGTGACTTTCTGAACTAATTAGTGTCCCACTGACAGATTAGTGATCAGTTCCGTTAACTCTTTCTTAATAGTGTTGTTTGTAATGTGATTTAGCTCAACTTCCTGAAAATTAATAGAATTAGCTGTCTCAGCTAAATAAATATCTGTGGTTTTCGCTAAGTCTAACTGGGGGTTCGAACACTGTTCACTTTCCAATAAACAACTTTTATCAGAGCTTAATTGCATGTTTATTTTTTCACTAAAGTTGCAAGTTGTTTCATTTTGATTAGTTTGTTCCTTTCTCACCAATTCACCTGCCGCAATCATTTTTCCTATCGTGGGATTGTTTTGCTTTTCTGACCGCAACATCGCATGAAATCTGGGTGTGACATAGATGACGCGTCTGGTTTTCGTCATGACTGTTTCTTGTGGGAAAGCAGTGACGTAATTCACCCTAACTTCCTTCAATTTCCGTTTCCCTGTAATTTCCAATCCTTTTTCTGACATATTGAAATTTATCTGTTTCAAAAAGTTATTTCCTAAAATTATAGAATGGCTCAAATTTTTTACGACGTATAAATCTGCATTCACTGTGTAACCATCTATTTCAATTTTTACGGTCGTAAATCCTGTGGGTGTAATTTGACTACCACCAATACCTGATAAAACCAAGTCATTTTCATGCAATTTAGGACATACCAGGGCTGTATAAGTATCGTTGCTACACATATTGACATCACTTCCTGTATCGATTAGAGCATCCTTATTTTTCTCTAAAATCCCCACGCTTTTTATTATTTTATCAACCGGATTTAAGTTATTGCTTACGGCAGCGTTTGCATTTTTAGGAGAATTATTTGTACACTGGTCAGACCTGTGGCCAGGAATTTTACACTTCCAGCAGACCGGACTTTCTTTTTTTCGGGGGCAATCCCTAAAACGGTGAGAAAAGTCATTGCAATTGAAACAACGGATTTTTGTATTCTTTGTAAATTCTTTGGGGGGGGGGGGGGGGTAGGTGTGTAGTTTTTCTCATATGGTACGCGACTAATGTCATTTCGATGGAACGCTCTATTATTTTCACTACCTTGACGTTTTCTAAATTCCGTGTTTGGGGGCTTAATTTCAGTTTTCCGTAAGTTAATTCTGGCGGTTTCAAAATCGTCCAATTTATTTGTCAATTCTTCCACAATTGTAATTTTCGGCAATTCGTCACAAAAGTTTTCCTTCATTTCTAGGGACAATTTTCGCCTAATCTGGTCAATGATTAAAATATTTTTTAATTCTTCAAACGTTGATATGTGTAATCCCGATAACCATTCATTCAGAAAATTTGCGATTTCAAATGAGAAATCTTTCCATGACGCTGAATTTTGTTTTCTATGTAAAAAGAATTTTTGCCTGAATTGTTCTGGTGTAAGTTTGAAACGTCTTAAAAGTATTTTCTTTACACAGTCGTAATCACTGGATAGTTCTTCACTTTCACGATTTATTAGACTAACGATGTCATTTTTTATTAACTGACTTTCAGAAAAAAGTTAGTATTTAGTGACTATCAACGAGTAGATTTGGAAAAGATGCTTCGATTTTGATACTTCTTTTGATCATGGTATAGGCTCGTTCTGGTGGTTATCAGAGAAGAACTAAAGCATCAATAAAAAATGAAAATTAAAAAAAAAATTAACTTAAAAATGACAATTTGTGTAAAATCAATAAATAATCTGCAAATAAATTTTTGCAAACGCAATAGATCTTTTAGAAAAGAATGTCAAAGTGTTTTGAACCGAATTTCCGCGCGAAGGAAGAAAGAGCACTCAAGAGCGGGCGAAAAACGTGTTTGTCACGTGATGGAATTCCCTTATAACTCAATAGGTAATTGATGGATCAAAGAATGGAAAAAACAGTTCAATTCCAAATCGCTTCCATGGCCAGGCTTTCCAATTTTATATCTTTCTGTTAAAAAATGAATTTGTAAATATGTCAAAACGTTTTGCGCTTATTGAGCAGAGCAGTTAAGAACAGCCTTAAGTAGCGAAGAAGTTATCCCACCTCCTTTCAAAGATGCGTTGGACTGCATTGACACATAGAATATTTTTTGTTTCTCTCAATACTAGAGAGAAAACTTTTGCGTAAGCCTCAAAGTAAATCGGCACGTCAGACGACGATTAAAAATTATTTTAATTAAAATCTGTTTGTATTTTCTATAATAGAATTAAAAAAAAGTGTAATAAAGGTGTGCGATGTTTGATAATTCTCACTTTTATTTTTCAGTTTTAGAAATGATTATTTAATATGTTTCTTCAACTTTTTAATTTTTTGTTTCAATATGTAGTGCATTTTAAACAACCGAAAATGGTAGCAAAATTAAATTTGTATGATTAGCATTATATTTCTACAGTCGAATATTTTACGCCTTAGGCGACTACAATTTCGATTGTGCGTCTTTCTCAGTTATATGCAGTGCTGTAGTTGGGTGGGAACGCGTGGGCACGCCGTTCCCAGAAATATTTGGTTTGTTACCATTAAAAAAATATGTATCGTAAACAAGCAATTTTTTTTTTTTTTTAGCGAAACGGTAATTTATGCTAGTTTTAAGAAGATCCATTTCACTTGTATTAAGCCGCTTTAACCGAGTTATTTTCTTCTGATGGACTGATGGCTTCTATTAACCCCTTGAGGGGCGGTGGGATATATTTTATCCCGCCTACGATTAATGAAGACTTTCACCAGAAAAAATTTATGAAATTTTACTTTTCTAACTTTAGTGAGAGAAGGCCGTAAAATTGCTTTTCCTTATTTTGAAATAAAAATTTTTTAAATTTCCGGTGGAAATTCAACATTATACAAACGCAATTGCTTGCCCCTCAAGGGGTTAATATGAAACAGCCATTATAAACGAGGTGTTAGGTGAAGATGAAAGAAAAAAAAATGGCCATAATTCTTTTTTTCAGATAATTTTTTTTTTTTTTTTGAACTAAAAAAATAAATTCCATTTTTTCTCCCATTCTGACCAGAGAATCAGAGCTCTAACTTTTTACGGCTGCTCTTTCATCTTCACCTAACACTTCGTTTATAATGGCTGTTTCATAATAATAGAAGCCATCAGCCCATCAGAAGAAAATGATCCATTCCAAAGTTATAAGTTCGTTTAAAAAATCCATTTAATACTTTGAGAAGAAGAAAGAGGCTTTACCTGCAATTTATCATGACACTAATAGAATCACATAGCTGCCAATTTATACTGTTTTGTTACCTCTAAAATTTAATACAAATTTTTGGCATATTTAATCGTTGACAATTGTTAGATTTCGGCGATTGAATTAGGCAAAATTTATTAGTAAGTTTTAGTGGTAAGAAAAAATCTTAGAAATTGGTAGCTATGCTGTAGTGTAACACTGCAGCAAAATTGACATTCAACAAACAAAAAATTATCAGGGGCTTTTTCAAGTAAACCATTTCATTCCCCGGTTTTAGGTGCGTTCGTAATTATATAAATACGTAGCACCTATAGTCGTCGTTCAGTACGTCCGTCCGCATATAACAGAGCAAAAACTACCCAACCGAATGGTCTGAAAATTTAAATATATGATTGTTGCAAAATTTTGTCAAGCCATTTCAAATTTTATGAAAATCGGATGTATAGTTTAATTACAGGGACATTCAAAAGTTTTTCTTTACATTACGGCCAATTGGAAAAATTATTGCAAGTGCATTTTAATGATGTTGCAGTATTCCGAATGGTCTGAAATTTTAAATATATAATTGTTGCAAAATTTTGTCCAGCCATTTCAGTTTTTATGAAAACTGGATGTATAGTTTAATTACAGGGACAGTCAAAAGTTTTCCGTTACATTACGGGCAATCGGAAAATAATTACTGCAAGTGCATTTTAATGATGTTACAGACTATGCACTTAAGAAGTGCAAAAAATATATATATTCAGTACAATATGGGGTGCAAAAAATATTTATAAAACTTGTTTACGAACGCACCTCATTTGCCACGTTTGACGAGCAATTTCCTACTTGTTCTTGAAAGTAACGGAAATGTACAGTCGTGGAAAAAAAAGGAAACACCCCTTACTAACTCCTCAACAAATTATCGTAGAAGAAAGTTACTGGTACCGAACGATTGGAAATAAAGTCTACTTTTAAATAATGTATATAAAATTTGCTTAGGGGCCATCTACATATTAAAACGAACCATAACTTTGTTTATTTCAATAGCAGTACACAATTCTGACAGCATAAATGAGCTCTACACCCTTCAATTAGTCTAAAAACCAAGTTTTATGCAATTCGTATACCATAGGTTTTCGAGAAATTAATTATTTTAAAACGAACGTATTTTAAGGGCTGTATCCAAATTGAAGTTCGGTACTCCATTGTTAACCGAGAGAGCTCCCTTCTTGATCAAGGCACCTTAAGCAGTCAATGAAGCCTGTTATACACTGCTCAAAACAATTAAAGGATATTTGAAGTTTTATATAAAATAAAGATATAAACGAAATTTTTTTTGCCGAAAATAGAAGAAGAGAATCACAAATGCAAATTTTTCTGGTTTTCAAACTGTGGAGTATGCAAATTTTGAGTTCGACGTCAAAAACGTCACTTCAGCGGCAGCGAATGAAATTTGACTTTCAACTGGATAAAAGAGAATGAAGACAAGGATGATCGGCATTCAGTGATTGCTTTGTTTCGATGAGTACGATGTCTCAGCGAAGTCATTTGACAGATTCAGAAGCTTTGAGAATTGTTGGTAGGTTAGAAGGGGGCCAAACTCAAGCCGAAGTAGCGCAAGCCATTGGAGTGTCACAAAGTGTCATTTCCAGGATCTGGAACCGATTTTTGGAGGGTGGATGTGCAGGCCGAAGACCAGGGCAAGGTCGTAGACGGGCAACAACGCCCAATGAAGATCGGTATTTAGCGTTAACAGCTCGGAGACATCGAACCATGAACGCTACTCTTCTCCAACAACACCTTCGCTCGGCTACAGGCACCACGATTTCAACTCAGACTGTCCGAAACCGGCTCCATGCTATAGGTCTGTATGCTCGCCGACCGATGGTATGTGTTAGATTAACATCAAGGCATCGTCGCGACCGCGGGGAGTGGGCAACCGAGCATGTCAACTGGAGAAGAAATGAATGGAGCAATATTCTGTTTTCTGACGAGTCCCGTTTTTCTGTGCATCCGGATAATAGGCGTATTTTCATCTGGAGGGACCGTGCCAGTAGGAATAACCCTGCGTTCGTGCAGGAAAGTGTCAGATTTGGCGGTGGAGGAGTGTTGGTGTATGGTGGCATCTCCATTGACGGGCGCACTGACCTCTACATCATTCGAGATGGAGCTCTGACTGGTCGCCGATATAGGGATGAGATCCTCAGACCTATTGTAGTCCCTTACGCTGCAGCAATCGGAGATAACTTCATTTTAATGGACGATAACTGCAGGCCACATCGTGCAAACCTGGTGGAGGATTTCCTTTTCGAGGAAGGAATCGTTCGAATGGAATGGCCAGCGTGTTCTCCAGACATGAATCCAATCGAGCACGTTTGGGACGCTCTAGGAAGACGAGTTTCTGGCCGTCAACAACCCCCACAAACTCTCCAAGAACTGGAAAGAGCTCTTCTGTAAGAGTGGGGCAGAATACCCCAACTCGTCATTAATAGCCTCATTGAGTCCATGCCTCAAAGGTGTTCAGCGTTGCTGGCCGCCCGTGGAAACCATACCCCCTACTGAAAATGATTTTCTTTGAAGAAAACACCTTTTCTTATTCTTTTTTTCTCATATGCACAAATTGTGTTTTTTTTCCTTTAGTACACAAATGCGCAATAAAATGCATTTTTTTTCTGCCAAACGTGTGTAATTTATTCTCATATAACCTACTATGTCTGTCGACCATGTATCAATCAGCTAAACAGTTTACCAGATACAAAATCCACCTAAAACTGCAATATCCTTTAATTGTTTTGAGCAGTGTATTACAGGATAGCATAAGAAATTTTAAAATATTTAGTCACTTCTATCATAGACGGCCCCTTAAACCATCATTTTGCCGTTTTTTAAGCATAATTTGAAAACTATTTGGAAGGAAAATGTGAAATTTTGAATTTCCATAAAGCAGGACATAATAAATCTGAATCCATCAAAAAAATTGTTGGTTGCAATTCCTAATTTTTTTTAATATTAATTTCATAATTCATATCAGAAAATTATAAAAATTGCAAATTCAACGTATTTATGTTTGGGTATATTAGTATTATTGCTACACAAAAAATTAAAACATTAGGATCATAATTTCAGAAGTTATAAATAAAAATATGAAAATGGAATTTAACATTAGAAGCACTAAATTTTGAATGTTTATAATTCAAAAACTTATCATTCAAATGACTTGAAATTTGGTGTCTAGGCATAATTTGAACCAAAGATTTGAAATATCTCTTTAAAATTGGTTATTGCCATTGAAAAAAAATGAAGTTTGGATTCGTTTTAATATGTAGATGGCCCCCTAAGCAAATTTTATATACGTCATTTAAAAGTACACTTTATTTCCAATCGTTCGGTACCAGTAACTTTCGTCTACGATAATTTGTTGAGGAGTTAGTAGGGGGTATTTACTTTTTTTTTCCACGACTGTACATCAAAGATATGTTACTACGTAGTACAATAAAAATTAATGAATAAAGTGAAAATTTATATTTCATCTCCTTAGTTGGTGCCGGTTTGTGTAAATCCGGTTTATCCGAGTTTTTTGTTTATCCGAGGTGAGCTTGGTACATATTAACTCGTATAATCGGGAGTCTAATGTAATAATTATAACTGTTAATTGAAAAATGTTAGCTTTTGGCTAAATGTTTTAAATTGAATTTTAGCAAAAATCCGGTAGCATCAACATCTACTCTATGAAAAGGAGAGTTCCCACAAACATTTTTTTCCAACTGCAACACTGGTTATATGTCGTTTTAGAGCGGTTCCCTGGAAGGCGTATGATGCTTTACTATATATAATTTCTTCTTTGATTTTTTTTTACTCTGTTTTTATTCAATTTGCTTCATAATTCTCCTTCTGTTTTGTGTTTTTCTGATTAGGGACTGTACATATATAACATTATCAACTTTTTGGCAATTTTGGACCCACTCGCCCCCCTTTCGATGTCATACATTATCATTTCTCGACACCCCCAACCCCCCCCTTCCCCTAATGATATCATTATCAGTGCTTAGAAATTCTTTTTATTTTTACATTTTTTTTTTTTATACGTTTTAATGATATACAGTTATACATTTATTATTCTCATATTTTACCGATTTAAACAAAGAGAAGAAGATTATAAAATATCGCTATTATACATGAAATAACTTTATATCAAATAACACTTTAAAGAAATACTAAAGTATTTAATAATAGTTTTTTGTAACATAATACATTTAACTGTAATATTGTCTTATTGCACTTGCCTCTTGCACAGGGATAAGCAGAACTTCTTATACAAAACAGGTGGACAACATTCTTCCCCATTTTTTAGGTGCGTTCGTAATTATATAAATACGTAGCACCTATAGTCGTCGTTCAGTCCGTCCGTCCGTCCGTCCGTCTGTCCGTCCGTCCGTCTGTCCGCATGTAACAGAGCAAAAACTACCCAACCGAATGGTCTGAAATTTCAAATATATGATTGTTGCAAAATTTTGTCGAGCCATTTCAAATTTTATGAAAATCGGATGTATAGTTTAATTACAGGGACAGTCAAAAGTTTTTCTTTACATTACGGCCAATGGGAAAAATTATTGCAAGTGCATTTTAATGATATTACAGCCTTCCGAATGATCTGAAATTTTAAAGATATAACTGTTGCAAAATTTTGTCGAGCCCTTTCAAATTTTAGGAAAATCGGATGTATAGTTTAATTACAGGGACAGTCAAAAGTTTTTCCTTACATTACGGCCAATGGGAAAAATTATTGCAAGTGCATTTTAATGATATTAGAGCCTTCCGAATGATCTGAAATTTTAAAGATATAACTGTTGCAAAATTTTTTCGAGCCCTTTCAAATTTTAGGAAAATCGGATGTATAGTTTAATTACAGGGACAGTCAAAAGTTTTTCTTTACATTACGGCCAATGGGAAAAATTATTGCAAGTGCATTTTAATGATATGAGAGCCTTCCGAATGATCTGAAATTTTAAAGATATAACTGTTGCAAAATTTTGTCGAGCCCTTTCAAATTTTAGAAAAATCGGATGTATAGTTTAATTACAGGGACAGTCAAAAGTTTTTCTTTACATTACGGCCAATGGGAAAAATTATTGCAAGCGGATTTTAATGATATTAGAGCCTTCCGAATGATCTGAAATTTTAAAGATATAACTGTTGCAAAATTTTGTCGAGCCCTTTCAAATTTTAGGAAAATCGGATGTATAGTTTAATTACAGGGACAGTCAAAAGTGTTCCGTTACTCTACGGGAAATGGGAAAAAAATATTGGAAGTGCATTTTAATGATGTATCAGACTATGCGCTTTATGAAGTGCAAAAAATTATACATTCAGTACAATATGGGGTGCAAAAAATAATTATAAAACTAGTTATAGTACGAACGCACCTCATTTGCCACGTTTGACGAGCAATTTCCAACTTGTTACTAGTAAACTCAACAAGTATCATTTCAAACCTGGTTTCTCTGACAACAAACTATATGTGCATATGGCAGAAGAATGGGAATGGCGAACGTTGTGATATTCCATATTTTGGAATGAAATGATTTTATAATCATTTAATAGTTTTAACAATAACTTTATTTTCATAAAAATAGGTAACAGACTAAAAAAAAGATAACAGACTATATTGAAATAAAGAAAAGTTACCAAAAAGGAAATTTTGCTTGGATCAAAAATAAGGATATCAAAAGACAAACCTCCTTTCCTTTAGGGATATCATATGATATCAAGTGCCAGATCTCCCCTCCCCCCTAAAGTGATAACGTCTATATGTATAGCCCCTTGGATAATGCTCTTCTGTGGTTGACTGATGCCTTCTGCTTTTCTATTGGCTGTTTTTTAACTTATCTCTTTCATTTCCATTTCCTTTCAGTCTTGCTCCTACTTTCAAAATGGTAGCACGTGCATTCTTTGAATCTGAAGAAGACAGTTCTTACGAACATTATTTTATCCTTATTCTATAAACATCTCGGCTCTTTTCCAGTTACCTTGCTTCTTTTGTGATGCATTAACTTGTTAAAGAGGGAGGAGACAGTAATTTTTAGCTTCTTTTCTTTTTTGCAAAATTATAGCTCAATCAACTAGTTACTTTGAATAAATTTACACCTCAATGCTGAGCTCTTTATAAGAAGTGCTTGATAAAAAATATTTATATTTTGAAATCATTTAAGAAAACTAATTGTCCTTTTAAATGTGTTTGCCTATATTAAGATAATTGCAATGTCTCTGCTATAGTTTATACAAAGGTTATTAAGCTGAATTTATAAAATCGCAAACAGTAGGAATAAAAAAAAATTAATTTATTTTAGCCATTGTTTCATTATATAAAACCTCCCTCCCCGTCACACACATACACAGAATGCATTTTTAAATACTTTTTAGTATTCGTATATTAAACAGATTCAATTAAGTGAAGCTAAATTAATAAATTCAATATTAACGAAAAAAAAAAAAAAACAGAAAATTTAATTATGGAAAGTTTGTTAGTGATGTCAGTTTTTTCACTAAATATGTTATTTTACATAGTCTTTTAAAAAATAACTCTACTTTCTTCAACCTTTTTGTACTTTTTGTACAATCCAGGACGTTAAAGGTCTCACTTTGGTAAAATATTCTTTAGATATGTTTCTGCAGTCAGGAGTACTACCAAATGACGAGATTCCCACTACATAACTCCGTCCTCTCTTTTGGACAAAAAATGGTCCTCCAGAATCGCCCTAAGAAAAGGTAAAAGAATGTGATAATAATTATCAAAAACAGCCAACAGCTAGAAAAATGGAACAGAAGATCAATAAACACATTAAAAGTTGTACCAAGAATAAGAGATTGTGAATCTTACTGTGCTGAGTCATAAGGAATACAGTAAACATCCTCTAATCCGGCACGTTCGGGACTTGAAGCATGCCGGACTACAAAATTTTCCGGATTACAGGATGAATGTCGGGAAAACATGTAGAAGTTAGAATTAAGCAAAAAATGACAGTAAAGCATTTTTCTTATTCTTTAAACAGCTTGAATTAGAATTAAAAAAAATACTCAACAATGTATACACCATTTCTACTGCACATGAGTATAAAATGAAAACGTGCACTGTAGGCCTACACAATAGGAATACTCGTAGAAACCATCTTAAACAAATCCCGAATATCAGTTTGTTTTGCAGTAGCTCTTTCTCTTTTTTAGGAAGTCTTTTCGTAATTTCCGTATCATTGAACGAACGGCTGCGCTCAGAGGACTTGATAAATGTATCCAAGGCATCAGCTGTTTGATTCCAACTGATGTTGTTTGACTCGTTTATATCATCTTCATCAGAGTCAACATCTTTGGGGGCTGTTGGGTTGAAGACACTCTGAATGATGGCCTCATCTGTCAAAATTTTCTCTGTCGGCTCATCCAAATATGCTTCAACTCACTCTTTTATTTCTTCTCCATTCAGTTGTGTTTCCGAAAGTTGTGCCGGATTATCCAGCATGCCGGACCATAGGATGCCGGATTAGAGTATGTTTACTGTAATATGCGACTAATCCTAAATGATTTCATTTCGATATTTGAATACGAATACTTCAACCTTTTGAAAAATTATGCGCACTTCATTCCATCCAAGCCTATTTTGAAGGAAAACCCTGATTAAAGGAGTTTTGCGCTCAAGGCACGCTTCCGATTTTTGTGCCCCTGTAAAACTGATTGGTAGATTGGTTGAAGGATACTGCTGTTATTTTTTGCACAGAATAAATTCAAACTCTGTAAAATAAGAGACATTATAGACGTTACGCTTCTTGCAAATTGCTATTATCTATATTGAATTTTTTAATTTCTCTATTCTAAAAAAAAAAAAAAAAAAAAAAAAAAAAGTAAGTAACTAACGCTATCACCGCCGTAGTAAATGAATTTTTTTGTCACCTTAGGGTCTTTCTTCGCTGATATTAAAAAACTACCGCACACAAAAATATGAAAATATGGAAATATAATAGATAAATGTTTGATAAACACGTTGAAGCAGACAGTTTTTAAATCAAAGAAGTATTTAAAGAGATATTTAATGTTAAAGTTGGTCAAAATCGTTCCGTTAAAAAAGTTTTATCGAAGCAAAAATTGTACATAAGAATTTAATTATTTTTCTAAGAAGCTCCTGGTGTGCAAAGTGCATTTATTTTTTTAATTTTACATTTTTCAGGGTTTATTTCCATTTTAAATTCAAATTTTCAGCTTTTCGATAAAGATTTTTTACTTTTTTAGGGTTCCGTACTTAAAAAGTGAAAACGGAACCATTATAAGATCACTCCTGTGTCTGTCTGTCACAGCCATTTTACCTCTAAACTATGGAACGTGAAAAGTTCAAATTGGGGGAAGTAATAAAGACTATTGACCCACATATTTACAGATTATTAAACATTCACAAATATATTTAGGAAAAATGCAGAGGGGCTAATTGAGTGACTTAAAAAATATATATTTTTTCTTTGTATATCGTGTGAACCATTTCGTAATGCTGAACTCAAAAATACTTTTAATTTTAGGTATTATATTTTCAGAGATATCGTCGAAAATGTAGTGCAAAAATATGTCCCCCCCCCCCCCCCCATCTATTTCCGAATGTACTGAAACTAAAATTATGAAAAAAATAGAGCGAATAGGCGGTAATTTAAACATTGCAGGAAAATTATAGCGATTAACCTAGGTCACATAGTTTTTGAGAGAAACGCATTTTTCCGTTACACACAAATTTCAATTTGCGAGTATTCAGCAAACGTGTTGAAGAGCGCTGGAGGTACCTATCGTAGCAGAAGTATAAAAGCATTGTTGATAATGATTTTTGAAAAAAATCGTCGGAAATTAGCCGAGATCTTAACCTTTAAAGTTACCGACGGTTTGGGCATACATAATGACAGGGGCGGCGTACTCTATGCCATCAGCTTTTAAAGCCTAGATAACAACTTTTAATGATATATTTGTGTAATGCAATGCCCAGTAGCAGTATAAAAGCAACAAGCGTCAAATTGTTAAAAACAGACTAATTTAATTTGAATTAATCACACAAAATACTATGGGATTCGCGACTACTTTCCATTGAGTGGATCTCAATACGCTGCTCGTGCCTTTAAAAGTTAATTAAAAACCTTTCTGGAAAAACGCGGCTCGGACCAAGGCAGCATTGCAACTTTGCGACCTCCTTTCGAAGCGCGCTTAGCATACTGCCAAGTTTAAACTTTGACCAAGGGTTTTGTTTTAGCTACACTGTAAAAAGAAAAGATTATTACCATAAGAGATGCCAAATGAAGTTTAAATATGCACTACTTTTATTCTCAGTACCGAATTAAGTTCATCATAAACAGATTATGATAAGATTAAAAAAAATAGTTATACAGAATAGTAATATCTGATATTATTTAGGCTTCCTATCTCTTTGAACTTTTATGGTATACCCATTCATAGTTTGGGGCTATTATATAACGTTAAGAACATTTTGCTAATTTGGATCCCCTCCACCCCGTTACGATATCATACGTTATCATTCGTCACCCCCCCCCCCCCCCATCCGATGACATCATTATCAATGTCTAAAAATTATTTTATTTTTATATTCTTTTTCTTTATTTTTATACGCTTACAGTGATATGCACACACGATTATACATTTATTAGTTGCTGATATCGTTATCAATGTCTAAAAAATATTTTATTTTTAGATTCATAATCTTTCTTTTTATACGCTTACGGTGATATGATTATACATTTATTAGTTGCATATTTTACGGATTCAAGAAGTCAATAAAATATCAATAAATGAAATAAATTTATATCAAATAACATCTAAAAGAGTTAGTTACTATTTAAAAGTATTTAATAATAGCACATTGTTACGTAATGCATTCAAAAGTAGTATTGTCTTCTTGCACTAGCCTCCTGCCGAGGGAGGTTAAAAGCAGGACTTATCAATACAAGGCTGCCACAGGCGACTAATTTTTTAATTCTACCTCACACCATTTTCTCAAAACAAAATTATCGACATACTGTTCGAGAACATTTGCAAGAGAAATAATACTATACAAATCTGTTTTTTTTTTCTTTAAATAGAGGTGCGAACAATATAAAAAAGTAGTCGTGGTAGCCCTGTCAATAAAACAGTAGACAACATTATTTGTCTTTCTTTACTGGTAAACGATAATATCATTTCCTACATATTATGAACCTGATTTCTCTAAATGCGCATATGGCAGAAGAACAGGAATGCCAAACGTTGGCGTATTCCAAATTTTGGAATGAAATGATTTATAAACATTTAATGGCTTTAATAATAGCTTAATAAACATTTAATGGCTTTCATAAAAACATAAAAAAAAATAATAATAAAGTTAACAGACTATTTGGATATAAAGAAAAAGTTTCTGAAATATAAAAGTTTGGTTGGATCAAAACTGATAACAATATCAAAAAGTAACCCTCCCCCCCCCCCCCCGATATACCTTACGAAATCAAGTGCCAGACCCCGCCTCCCCCCTAAAGGGATAACGTTTATATATGCACAGCTCCTTTTCTAGTAAATACAGCTATAGTCCCAATTCTACTTTGTATAGTTTTTTTTATGAAATCTTATTATTCTTTTAGCAGCGATTTATGTAATAATACAGTTAATAATTCATTATTTATTGTACGGAATCCTCTGAGCGCGAGTAATAACTCGCCCTTGACTGTTTATTATTTAGATAAGATTATTATTTTTAAAATGTTGCCTATTGTAGAAACAGCGCAAAGAATAATATTTCCTTCAAATTAGATTAAATGATTACGTATTAAAAGCAGGAAAGTATTGAAAATTACGTCATAAAAACTATATTTATACGTGAATGTTAAATGAGAAAGAAAATCTTAAGATAATAAATTCATTAATATGAATTAAAAGCCATAAATGGAGGAAATTACGTTATAATTAAAATGGCCAAATAATAATATTGCAAAACAGTTTAAATTTAAAAATATACACGAGACATTTATTTCACATTTCTAAATGATCTTTTAAACTATTGTTGCCAATTCTAAGGCAGCGCAAATTAAAATATTTCCTTTCTAAACCAATGAACCAATGCAGTTGAGAATGAAGTGCCCAGCAAAAAAAGTATTTTCACGTGAGTATTAAAAAAGAGAAAGAAAACTTTAAAATGATAAATTCATTAATATGCGTTAAAAGCAGTAAATAGGAGAAATTTCGTCATATTTAAAATGACCAAATAATAATATTTCAAAACAGTTTAAATTTAAAAATGTAAAGACATTTATTTCATATTTTGAGATGGCGTTTTTAACTAGTGTTGTAAATTCTAAGACAGCGCAAATAACATTTCCTTTCTAAAAACGAAAGTATTTTAACGTGAATATTAAAAGGAGAAAGAAAACTTTGGTGGAAATGACATCAGATTTAAAACGTCTTATTTAAAACAATTTTTTATAGCATTGTTAAAAAAAAAATACCAGGAGGCAAAGACTCTATTTATATAGTTCATTTTATATTAGCTTTTTTTTTTTTTTTTTTTTTTTTTTTAAATGTTTAACCGATCTTATTTAATCAAACATGAAAACAGCCAGTAAATGTTTAACACCAGCTGATCCTACCTTAAAATTCCCCAATCAAAGGGAAATGAAAGGAAACCCGTTTACAGGGAGATCGCCCCTGGTTTTTTTTAAATTCTAGTTCAATATTCCGCAATCTTTTAAAGTCGATCAAAGTAGCATGTTTTTAGAGTTTGCGGTATCTCAATGGGGGTTGGCAAGCATAGCTCTTAGAGTGCAGAACCCCCTAGTATTTTATATAAATTAAATTTAAAATCTATTTAGAAAAACAAATTGATAAGAAAAAGATTCATGTCTTATTATAATTTTATTCTATTTTAAGATAAGAAGGGGCCAACATGAGGAAATAGCACCTAACTTGT
The DNA here is from genome assembly GCA_963932465.1 of Maratus speciosus. Classification (NCBI taxonomy): domain Eukaryota; kingdom Metazoa; phylum Arthropoda; class Arachnida; order Araneae; family Salticidae; genus Maratus; species Maratus speciosus. The sequence continues at coordinate 315,880,126 of OZ010788.1, read as the reverse complement.
GTTTTATTCTAACATAGGTACTGTCCCATAAAATTTAAATGTATGAAGAAAGATTTTAATTGTAATTTTTAAAAATGTACGATAACTTTTAAATGCTTTTGGTTAAGTTGCAATCTCCATTTGAATTCAATATTATGAAGTATGTAACACTTACCCCTTCCTTCAATTTTCATAAATGTAATATTCTTTTAATTAAAACTGGCATGAAGACGTTAACTTTGTTTTGGATTTTTAAACACAAGGAATATGAAAGCAACCTATTCCGGAAGGACTTTTAAATTTGTGCAAATGATGTCTTACAAGGGGAGCTGTAGTACAAAATAAAGAAAATGAATTTCTAAAATACCTTGCAAATGGCTTGTCCAAGATTAAAAGCACAAAAGTGCGTTTTGACTTTAGTCAATATTTTTCCACAGGCTTTGTTATCTTGAATTTTCATTTTTCCTTCTTGCAATACATTCGATTTGCGATAATTAGCTGAAAATATTATTGTCATCATCATCATCAGATCATATATTTTCTTTAAAAATGAGCATAATTGAAATATTTCATCAGCAAGGTTGTCATAAAATTATTTTTAAGTAAATAAAATATACATTATAAAAATTTTTGCAAACATTTTAGAGGTATTCTCAAGCTTTTTAAATTTCAACCATCAACAGATTTCATTTTATAACTGCGTGACAGTATAATTTTTTTTTGAAAAATACATGAGTAAATTCAATGTTATTCCCCACTCAAAAAAAAAAAAATATATATATATATATATATATATATATATATATTTTTTTTTTTTTTTTTTTGGGGGGGGGGGGGGACACTGTATTGTTGTAAATTCATTCATGCTATCACAATTATTGATGATGGTCAGTAATGTTTAATTAATGGTTATATATATATATATATGTGTGTGTGTGTGTGTGTGTGTGTGTGTGTGTGTGTGTGTGTGCATGTGTGTGTGTAATTAATTTGAAACTCGTCACTTCTCCTCCCCCGAATGCCTTAAAGGGTGTTAGTTAGTCAACTCCCCAATTCCCTTCAGTAATACTAAACCTATGGGCGTAGAATGCTTTTGCATATTTAAAATATCTCCTCAGGAAATTATTTTTAACTTTTTTTGTGTGTACTAGTCTTAATAGATGTCTCCTTTTTTTTTTTAGTTGTCAAAATATTTCTAAAATCTATGCTTAATTTGATATTTTATGTGTTAAAAGCTGGCGAGCTATGAGTAAGATTTTAACACTTCAAATAAAATTAAATATATATTTTAGAATTATTTTCAAAGCTAAGAGAAAAAAAAAATACATCCTTTAAGACTGTTCTCAAATCCAAAAGGGCAACTTTCTGAGATAAATTTTAATTTCTTTTTTGTTCGGAAATGCATGAAATTAGTAGGTGTTGTTGTTCAGAAACTTTGCCATCGAGCTGTTTCTTCTGTTTATTGTTTTGCAAACGCAATAGATCTTTCAGAAAATGGTGTAAAAGTGGGCGTTTTGAAACAAATTTCAGTGTGAAAGGAGAAAACCCACTCAGAAAGGATGAAAAACGTGTTTGTCACGTGATCAAAATCGCTTCTAACTCAATAGGCAATTGATGGATAAAAAGTGGAAAATACAGCTCGATTTCAAATCGCTACCATAGTCAGGCTTTCCAATTTTATGTCTTTCCATTAAAAAATGAATTTGTAAATGTGTTAAAACGTTCTGCGCTTGTTGAGCAGAGCAATTGAGAACATCCTTAAACACAGAAAAAATAAGTTAAAAATATTCATTTACTGGAGAGATATTTTAAATATACGATTGCATTCTACGCCCATAGGTTTAACATTAGCGAGTGGAATTGGAAAGCTGATTGATTAACACCCAGCTCTTCATTAGTCAGATCTGAAATCCCTCTCCAATGCTAAACCTGTGTACTTGGAATGATATTTTTAAAATTTATCACCAGAAAAAAAAAATAATAATAATAATAATAATTTTATTCTGTTTACTTTTCTTAAAGAACATTTATTTGCTCACTCTTTAGCAAAATATTTCTAAATTATATGTTTAATTTTATTTTAAGTGTTGAAATCTTATTTAGAACTCGACAGTTTCAATATGATTTTAAACTTTAAGTATAAAATTAAATATACATTTTACAATACAGTAAAATCTGTCTAAGGCGGAATCGATTTTTTTTCTTTTAAACAGTGAGAGAATTTTAAATATGAAATTTTGCTTTTTATGAATTTAGCGAAAAGTATAAAAGACAAAAATGTGCACATTTTTATTTGCTCAATCGACAACTTCCTTTTATTTATTATTGTTTACAGTTTTTTACGCAAATAAACTCCTATTTTTCTCAAGGAAATGTATACATACGGAATATGGTGCATAAAATTAAACTATACTACTATTTTAATTAATTTTTTTTCATTATCCTAATAATTTACAAGAATTATGATTTAAAAAAAATTGCTTTTTAAATTTTCAATGCATGATTTTATAAAAATCTCCTAGTCTTATATTTACTGTTCGAATAACGGCAAATCTATATAATTTTTTTTTTATTATAAGGGTAATGCAAAAAATGAAAATGCATATTTTAAATTTTTGTACTGTAAAAAAAAAAAAAAAAAAAAAAAACAGCAATTTATTTGAGTTAAAAATCTATACTAATAAAAGAACAAATCGCTGTGTGTGTGTGTGTGTGTGTCTGTGTGCGATGGCTAGCGAAAACTTCTGCACGTAGAAGTCTGAAAATTTAGATGTGAATAGTCCTAGACAGGTTCTGATGCACCTGAGGCTCAGATTTTTAATTTTTTAAGTTTCGGAGCCCTTGGGCCCTTTAAGGTTTTATGCACTAAATTGTTAATAACTTTCCCCCTTTTCACCCAATCTTCTTCGTTTTGGGGGACCTATCTCCATTTAGTGATTTTCGCCTTTCTACATTTTAGTTAAGACCTTGGCCCCTTGGGGCCCGATACAGGACCCCTTGAAGTTTTTGTGCAAATAAATTATTAATAAATTGCTTCCTTTTAATCTGATCTTCATTTTTGGAATCCCTTTTAGGTAGCTTTCTTTACAAAAAAGCTACCTATTGCAGCCGTTCGGAGGAAAGCGATTTCAAAAAATTTTGGTATATTTTCATCGATCATGACCCCCAGACCCCGAAACCACCCTCCGTTCAAAATTGATATATATATATATATATATATATATATATATATATATATATATATATATATATATATATATATATATATATGACCTATGTCACACTGTAACTCCCGTAATTATGAACCGATTTCGATGTAATTCGGTGTGTACATAGTACATACGAATGTCTCGACCGAGTTCGTTGGCCAGCTTCATCCGCCGTTTTGTTTCAAAATGGCGGCCATTTAAAATTTTTAAAAAAAATTAAAACTTGAAATGTGGTACCAAAAAATTAAAAATGGAAAAATATTTTTTTCTTATGTATTTGACCTTTATACAAAGATTCCGGAGCAGTTTTTGTTTTGTCTATATCTTAAAAAATGGCTGAGTTATAGCATTTTGAATTTCTAGCGTGGCTGACATTTTGAAACGTCCTGAATTTTGTCACGCGATAAAAGGCGTATTTATGAACCGATTTGGATGTAATTCGGTGTGTACATAGTACATACCAATCTCTCGACCGAGTTCGTTGGCCAGCTTCATCCGCCATTTTGTTTCAAAATGGCGGCCATTTAAATTTTTTTTTAATATAAATTTGAAATGTGGTACCAAAAAATTGAAAATGGAAAAATATTTTTTTCTTATGTATTTGACCTTTATACAAAGATTTCGGAGCAGTTTTTGTTTCGTCTATATCTTAAAAAATGGCTGAGTTATAGCATTTTGAATTTCTAGCGTGGCTGACATTTTGAAACGTCCTGAATTTTGTCACGCGATAAAAGGCGTATTTATGAACCGATTTGGATGTAACTTCGTTTATACATAGTACATACCAATGTCTCGACCGGGTTCGTTGGCCAGCTTCACTCGCCATCTTGTTTAAAAATGGCGGCCATTTATATTTTTAAGAAAAATTTAAATTTGAAATGTGGTACCAAAAATTGAAAATTGAAAAAATATTTTCTTCTTATGTGTTTGACCTTGATAAAAAGATTCGGGAGCAGTTTTTGTTTCGTCTATATCGTTAGAAATGGCTGAGTTATAGCATTTTGAATTTCTAGCGTGGCTGACATTTTGAAACGTCCTGATTTTTCTCACGTAATAACAGGCGTATTTATGAACCGACTTGGATGTACCTTGGTGTGTACATAGTACACACAAATATCTCGACCGAGTTCGTTGGCCAGCTTCATCCGCCATCTTGTTTCAAAATGGCGGCCATTTAAAAAAATTAAAAAATAAAAAAATTTAAATGAGGTACCAAAAAATTGGAAAATGAAAAAGATTTTTCTTGTATATGTGTTTGACCTTAATACAAAGATTCCGGAGCAGTTTTTCTTTCGTCTATATCTAAAAAAAAATGGCCGAGTAATAGCATTTTGAATTTCTCTTGTGGCTGACATTTTAAAACGACCTGATTTTTGTCACGCGATAACAGGCGTATTTATGAACCTATTTGGATGTAACTTGGTCTGTACATAGTACATACCAATGTCTCGACCGAGTTCGTTGGCCAGCTTAATTCGCCATCTTGTTTCAAAAGGGTTGCCATTTTAAAAAAATTAAATTTAAAATTCAAAATGAGGTATTAAAAAATTGGAAAATGAAAAGGATTTTTTTATGTGTTTGGCCTTGATACAAAGATTCCGGAGCAGTTTTTGTTTCTGAAAATTTGTTCTTTTGTTGATATCTTAAAAAATGGTTGATTTATAGCACTTTGAATTTCTAGCATGGCTAACATTTTGAAACGATCTTGTATTTGTCACGCGATAACACACGTATTCGCCTATTTCGATGTAAGAAGGCATGTGGATAGTATACATCAACACCTCGACCAAGTTCGCTGGCCAGATTCATCAGCCATCTTGTTTCAAAATGGCGGCCATTAAATTAAAAAAATATATATATATTTAAAGTGAGGTGCAAAAAAATTAGAAATTGAAAAAGGTTTCTTTCTTAAGAAATTGCCGAATTAGGCAGCCAAATATAAGTTACTTTAAAGAAAAGCAGCTTGGATAAAGCTGACTAATTTCGCGAAATTCTCATTCATTATATTGATAAAAATTAGTATTGAATCTCCTATATTCGGTTTCCACTAAATTGAGCTTCGTGTGTTTGCATGATATAAGTTGGCTTTTTTTAAATAAGGATTATGAAAGCTACCTCTTCCTCCCGGCACTGGCCGGAAGGACTTTTCCATTTAGTTATTCTCACTTTTCTACATTCCAGTTAAGACCCTGGGCCCCCCTGGGGTGCGTCGGGCCGGTCCAGGGCTCCTTGGACTTTTTGTGCGCCAATCATTTTTAATGCCCTATTTTTCTCATCTTCTCAGTGCATGATTTTAAAGTTAAGTCTTAGACTCTTCTTCCCAGACCAATACCCTCATACTTTTTATTCGGGTCCTAGGAACCTTTTTTAAACATTTACTCCCTTTTTTGCGCATTTCTTTAATATATTATTTTAACGAATAATTCATATTATTCCCTATGCTTTATTTTGATCTAAAGCGCTAAGTACTATGGCATTTTAACATGTTTTCATGTTACGGCCCTATTTTTAACTATCAGTTGGCCCCTTCTGAGCTCCCTATTATAGCTCCCTTAAAAATGGTCCGATTCAGAAGCTTTTTTTAAACAACTTCTAAGGACATCTAGCTACTACATGAGCGTCAAAAAAATTTCTCAGGCTTCAGCTGCCACCAATTTTGAATATTAATCGCCTTCTTGCGGCCCTTGGTGCAGCTTCTTTAAACATGATCCGAATTGTTTGCAATTTTCTTTAACATAGTTGTAGCGTCCTCCGTATGTCCCGTAGGGCCCGGTCCAGGTCCCTTGAACTTTTTGTGCAACATGCATTTTTCCCTCCCTAATTTTCTCCCCTCCTCAGTGCATAATTTTAAACTTGAGTCTTGGACTCTTCTTCCAGGACCAACACCCTCATATTTTTATAGGGGCCCTACGGCCTTTTTTGTAGCATTTACCCAGTTTTTTGTGTATTTCTTTAAAATATTATTCTAATGAAAAATTCATACACTTTGCTTAGTTTTGTCTAATTATAAATCTAAAGCTTTAAGTACTAAGACGTTGTAACATGTTTCCATGTTAAGGCCCTGTTTTTAACTATCAGTTGACCCCTGTTGGACCCCATACTGTAGCCCCCTTAAAAATGGTCAGATTCAAAAGCTTTTTTTTTTTCTAACAACTTCTTAGGCCCGCCAGCTACTACATGGACGACAACAAAATATTTCTGACTTCAGCTACCACCAATTTCGAATATTAATCGCCTTCTTGGGGCCCATGGTGCAGTTTCTTTAAAAATGATCGAAATTGCTTGCAATTTTCTTAAACACATTTCTAGCATCCTCTTACTACTTTAAAAACTACTAAAAGGTATCTTTAAACGCAACTACATGCCACTTAAGTCTCTGGTCCATTGGGGCCCGGTACAAGGCCCCTTAAAGTTTTTGCACCATGAATTGTTAACAAATTGCCTCCTCTTAATCCGATTTGCATTTTTGTAACTCTTTTTCCATCTCCCGTTTCTTTCTTCCAGTTAAAAATCCTGGGGCATCCTAGGGTTCCATAGGGCCCAATCCGGGGCTCCTTGAACTTTTTGTGCGGCATGCATTTTCACCACCTAATTTTCTCTCATTATCAATGCAAAAATTTAAAATTAAGTGTTGCACTCTTCTCCCCGGACCAACACCCACTTATTTTTACTGGACCCTAGGGCCCTGTTTTATGCATTTCTCCCCCTTTTTTGCGCATTTCTTTAAAATTTTATTCTAATGATTAATTCATATGCGTAATTTTGACAAATTGAAGATCTAAACTGCTAGAACTTAGACTTTTAAACAAGTTTTCATGTTAGTGCCCTGCTCTTTACTATCAATCGGCCCTCTTTGGGTCCTGCGTTATATGTCCCTTAAAAACGTTGCGATTCACTAGCTTTTTTTTTTTTTTTTTTTTTTTTTTTTAACAACTTCTTAAATCCTCCTACTACTACATGATTTGACAAACAAATTTCTCAGACTTCAGCTACCATCAATTTTGAATATTAATCTCCTTCTTGGGGCCTTTGTTGCAGTTTCTTTAAAAAGTATCCGATTCTATTACATTTTTCTTTAACAAAGTTTCAGTGTCCTTCAGCTAATTTAAAACTACTAAAATTTTTTCTTATACCCAACTACATTCCAGGTAAGACCCTGACCCCCCAGGGCCCGGTGTTTCTTTATACCTCAGCTACCACTTTTTTAGAACATTAATCTGCTTATTCAGCATTAATTTACGTTTACTTACTAGAGCCGTAAATTAAAAATCGCGTTAATTTAAAGGTAACTTTATATAATGGATTTCATCCGTTTATTTAATATCGTGTTAATGTTAAAAGTAATTCATGAAATTTACAAGGGTAGAGGGCATCTTCTACAGCTTGAGTGCGCATTTTCCTCGAATTCTAAGGACCTAATTTCAACGGGATTTGGTTCATTCAACTTATATTACAATTCAGCTACTTTCTGTATTATGAAATTTTATCCTAGACTTCAGATACCAACATTTTCTAACATAAATGATGCATTCTTTTTTTTTTTATTCTATGGGCTTGATTACTACGAGGTTTGGCTCACTCAGCTTGGTTTTCGATTGTCTTCGGGTAGTGCGGAGCACTTCCGATACATGCTGCCTTAGGTAGCGTGGACCCAGTTTACAGGTTCATTCGGAAATAAGTTTGGTGGGAAACACACTAGACGCTGCGGAAGGCAATGGGTGCCTCCGAAATTAGGTTCATTTAAAAGAATTTCAAAAGATATAAAATCATACAAACTTGAGTTCTGTTTAAAGGTTATTATTTACGGACCCCGGGTAACGCCGGGTGGGTCTGCTAGTTGTAAATAAAAAGAAAATTTTGTCGAGGGAACAAATACAAACTGCATATTTTCCTTTCCTTTTCATTAAATCCGGAAAAATTCAAAACTTTATAATTAAAATTCTCTCTTTATAAGCAAACGAATGCGTAAAAATATGCTTTTATTTATATTTGTATTTTATATGCATTTATTTATATACTAGCAGAATTACCCGGCTTCGCCCGTGTCCATAATAAGGGTCCTCCCGGGTAAAATACATTAAAATGAAATAATACGGCAATGACAAAAACTGAAATTGGTGCATTCCCGCCCATGAATCGTTAAAAAGACCAATAAGAAATATAAATATAAATAAAATAGTCTTAATTACATCTGCTATTAACTATATGATAATAATATATGTTCCAAACAAATGTCAAAATATATATTAAAACACAATTAATTGCTTAAAAGACGTCATTTCAATAAAAAACACATTAAAAGTATTAAAAACTTACATGATTCGACTTTTTCATTGAGTTATCTTCAGAATATACAAAAAAACTACAAACACAATGCCAATTGTGACATTATACTGATGATGGCAACGACCTAACCCATAAATTGTGCCTTTACTGAAATTTTTCTTAACTTCTGAACATCATACAATTTCGTTTTTCACGCTCTCGAATAGAAAAAAGTTCTTTCAAATGAAATTTATTTGAAAATTGTATCTCAATTTTCTCATTTGAATGGATTTTAAAGTAATTTTCAGTCATGGATATTTTTAAGTTTGCATGCAGTCCAATTACGAAAGATATACCTGTTTGCTTTTAATGCAATCTCTCTATTCTAAAAAAAAGTAACTACCGCTGTCACCGCCGCCGCCGCCGCCGGTTTTGATTTTTTTGTGACTGGAGGCCTTTCTTCGTTAATATTAACAAAAATAATGCATACAAAAATATGAAAATCGGTGGTTTTATACAGAAATGTTTGATAAACACGCTGATGCAGACAGTTTTCAAATCGGAGAATTATTTTAAGAGTTATTTAATGCTAAAGTTGGACAAAATCGTTCCACTAAAAAAGTTTTATAGCAGAAAAAAGTATACATGGCAGTGTAATCTTTTTTAGATCATTTTATACGTTAGAATTTGCCGGAGTGCAGATTGCATTAATTTTTTTATTTTGACTCATTTTTTCAGGTTTCATTTCCATTTTAAATTCAAATTTTCAGCATTTCTAGAGATATTTTTTACAGATTTCAGAAAATTGTACTAATTTGAACTGTTGCCAACTGTATAAAAAGCGCAAGCAATAATGTTTTCTTCAAATTAAAAATGTATTTACACGTGACTATTATAAACAGGAAAAAAACTTTCAAATTAGAATTAAATAATTACGTATAAAAAGCAGGAACTTATTAAAAATTACGTCATAAAAAGTATACACGTGAATTTTAAAAGAGAAAGGATATTGTAAAATAATAAATTCATTAACATGCGTTAGAAGTCTTAGGAGAAATTACGTCATATTTACGTCACATTATAGTTATTACATAAAATGAACACAAAATAATATTGCAAAAAAGTTTAAATTTAGAAATTGCGCTAGACATTTATTTGATATTTTGAGAATTAATTTAAAATGTCTCATTTAAAAGAACTTTCTTTTCGCTTTGTTAAAAAATACCAGGAGACAAAGACTCTCTTTACTTAATTCTTTTTATATTAGCTTATTTTGAAATGTTGTTACACGTGTATACGTCATCAAGTTATTTTTATTTCGACGTTTTATTTGTGTTTTTATTAATGTTGTACGAATTTATTTGTTCTTTCGTTATTTAAAATAAAAATTATATCAATTTGTATAATTTGGCGAGTGGTTTGGCGATTTATATAATTTGGCGAAATTGGTCGACAGGATAATCAAGTAGTACCGCAGCGGATTTGGCGTTAAAATTTCCCAATCAAAGAGAAATGAATAGAAATTCGTTTATAGGGAGATCGCCACTGTTTTTTAAATTATAATTCAATCTTTCGAAATCTTTTTAAAGCCGATCAAATTAGCGTGCATTTAGAGTCTGCGGTGTCTGGACGGGGGTTGGCGAGCGTAGCTCGTAGGGGGCCGAGCCCCCTAGTATTATAAAGAAAAGACACCGCTATGAGCAACTCTAGCATCATATTGTTGGTGAAGCAACCAAACCCAACCATAAATTTAACTTTTACTGCAATTTGACCTTTAAACATCGCACATTTGATTGTTCCAACGTCTAAGAATACAAAAAGTACTTTCAGTAATATTTGTTTGAAAAGCTTATCTCAATTTACAGATTGTTTGTCCATTTAAATTAATTTTAAATCACGGCGATATTTTTAAATATACCTGCAACCCAATTTAGAAAGATATATCTGTTTGCTATTAATGTAATATTATGAAGAAAAGGCATATCTATGAGTAACGCCTAGCATCATATTGATGGTGGCAACAATCTAACAGTACCTTAAATTACACTTTTACCGCAATTTGTTCTCTAAACATCATACATCCGATTATTTCACGTCTAACAGAAAACAAAAACACTTTCAGTAAATTTGTTTGAAAAGTTTATCTCAATTTACACATTTTTTATGTTTTTAAAGTAATTTTCAAACTTGAATTTTTTTTAAAAATATGCCTGGAACCCAGTTACAAAATATTAACTTAATTGCTCAAAAACATTGTAAATAACTCAGTATTTGTATGTTTTCGTGTACTTTTACATAACTAAATTGGCAAATTTCAGTATTTGTTTGATATCGTGTGGGAATCTCATTCCGGCAGCTTATAACATGGGTTCTTCTGAAATAATTTTAATTCAACTTGCACTATTAGTTTTTCAGTTAAAGTTTTGGTGCGTAATATTGTTATACACTGATTAGTCCTAGAATTATAGAGGGAAATTCCATAATCATGTGGAACCCGATTATGAAAGATTAGTCTTTTTAAAAATACTGAATAGATTTCATTGAAACTTGCATTGTTTGTTATATAATTTTACACGGATGGTTTTAAAATATTGCATAAAGTTTTACGTCGCTTTGTTATAAAATTACTGAAGAAAATTCAATAGTCAGGTGAGCCCGATTATGAAAGATTAGCCTTTTTCGAAAGTTCTACTGAACAGATTTTGATGAAATTTACACTGTTACTTTGCACCCAAATTTCTGGAATAGTTTTAATATATAACATTTCGTTGTACATGCTTTGTTATAGAATTAGCTTAAATGTTCTATAATCAGGTGAAACCAATTCTGAATGATTAGCCTTTTAAAAAAGTTAGGTAATTTTTGAAGAATAGTTTTAGTATGTTGCATATCCGTCTATCATTCTTAGACGAAATCCTACTGTAAATGATCAATTAAAAAATTTGGTCCTTAACAGCCGAAATTTTGTCTTACACATTAGAAAATGTAATAGCGCAGTGATGATCGTATCGTTTTCAGCCATACGGAAGGACATTTGAGATAAAGATACATTGCTTTAATATGCAAGATCAAATTCACCGATATATTTTCTTTAATTCAAGATTTCTTCGGAGAAACCGATCTCCGCAGCGGGCGAAATGTGCTACTCAGATAAATAAGTGATTGCTAAAAAGAAACTGATCGATAAATCGAAAATACCAAAAATATTTTTCCCTGTAGTTGTTGAGAAATCTAGCAAATATACTAAAGGTTAAAAATATATTCGTGTTTCAAATTAAAAACGATTTTTATTTATGTTCTATTAACGGGCGGTATATCGGGCATCTTTAACACATCTATACAAAGATTCTTTGCCGATAATTTTTTAATGGAAACTCATATTTCCATTCATAAAATCCAAATCCACAGCCGTTAAAATGAAAATGTCCTCAATTTCCAAAAGCGTTCAATCGTAATGTCAGTCATGAAATTTTGTTTTTTTTCTAAAAAAAAAAAGCTTACCCTAAAAAATAGTAGCTCTGTTATAATTTCTATTTAATATAAATCGTGGAAAAGTCATATTTTATGTAACCGTATTCGATATAAATCGTAGAATGTTATCACTGCATTTCACGTATTAAAACATTTATCTAACAAGGAGAGGGCCAACCTTGTTAATCACAGATTTTGATTATTTTAATATACGTTGTAGGGTAGAGACCCCTTAGTGTCAGGTTCAACGGATTTTATCCAACGCTCCTTAGTTCTTGAGAAACCGGGGGTCTAATAATAGTACACAACTTAAATACTTACATTGCAACCGCAATAGGTTAGTCGTAGCTCAGTAGGTACGGCGTTCGCTGGCTGATCTGCGGTCCTGGGTTCGGTACCCGAACGCTCTACATCCGTTTTTTTCATTTTTTGTTTTATAAATATACTTGTAATTATAATTTAATAATTTCAATTACAAGTTTTAATATCATACATTAATTATATTGTTAACAAACTAAAATTTATCATTTTTTATTTTTAAACCATTATTTCTCATTCTTTAAAGAGGTTTAAAAAGAAATTGGATCTATTATTGAATGATAAAATTTCCAAAATCTTGACAAAATCTGTTGTGGTGCCATCTAGTTATGATAAAATAAAAGAATATTCAAATAAAATAAAAATAAAAGCAGAAAGAGGATAAAGATGAAAGCAAAATAATTGAAAGCGCAAGCATACGTATTATAAATTTAAAAATCTTTAATATGCAAAAAATCGGTTGTAATTTAATTCTGATGCTAATTTTTAATATAATTATGCTTGTTACTTTAAAAACAGAATAATAGTATTGTCGCATTGACTTCCTTTGTTAAAGCAATGCGTAAATGATGTTTCTTTAAAATCACGAATTGACACAATTGCTCAATATCATTGCATCGATAAAGAATATATGAAACGCATTTTAAAAGTGATTTTTAAAAAATTAACAGTTTTATGATGTTTTATACAGCTACAGTACAACCTCTTTTATCCGAAACTCTTTTAACCGAAACTTTCGGTTAACAGAAATAATTTTTTAAAGCTTTTTTTTCACGATGTGTGACACCGATGTGTGCTAACGGTGTACGACAACGATGTGTGCCAAGAAAACGAACAAATTAGCAATTCTGAAGCTTTTGAATGCTTTGCAAAAGGTTTGGCATGGCTGGAGCAGCAGGAAGACCGTGATACTTGTGAACTAATAGTATTAAAAAAACTTCGTGATAAAGCTGCAAAGCAAAGGCAATCGAAACTGTGACAAACAAAACTTTGTTTTTAAACCCTTGTGTAATATGTAAAATGTACTCAATTTTAAAATTAAAATTCAAGTAATTTATTATTGTTTCTATTTTGCTATTGCTTTATTTTTATTAAGCACTTGTTACCGTAATAAGAAATAGCGCATATATTTGTCCTTATTCTTAAAATTGAAGGATTCTCGATTATCCGAAAGAGGGTCGGTCTCAATTACTTCGGATAATCGAGGTTCTACTGTATTTAGTTAAAAATAAAAAATTAAATGAGTTAAAATTATAATTGCTATACAATATTATAAATTTTAATTGACAATGAGATTATTAATTATACTTACAAGTATATTTATAAAACAAAAAATGAGAAAACAAATGTAGCGTATTCAGGTACCGAACTCGGGAACGCGGATCAGCCGGCAAACGCCATACCAACTAAGCTACGACCAACTTATTATTGTGGTTGCAAAGTAAGTATTTAAGTTATGTACTATTATTAGACCCCCCTGGTTTCTCAGGAACTAAGGAGCGTTGGATAAAATCCGTTGAACCTAACACTAAGGGGTCTCTACCCTACAACATATATTAAAATAATCAAAATCTGTGATTAACAAGGTTGGCCCTCTCCTTGTAAGTGATATAATTAAAGCTACAGCGTTACAAAGAAATAGGAAATAAATTGTAGCAGCCGGTTTTTAGAACGAATTTGAAATCTTATTGACGAAATTGACGTCACATCTAGCAAACGATTTTTTTTTTTATTATTATTATCTTTTTCCTGAATTGTTTTCTTGAAATTCAAACGCCTGTATTAAAATAGATTTTTTAACTTTAAAACATTCAAATGGAGATACTACGTCATTTTAACACACGTTTAGTTAACATTTTTACATATGTATAGGGAATTTTTTCGTTTTCTAATCAGAAAGACGTCGATTTCAAAAATACATAAATATAGCGAGAAAATCTGAATTTTTATTGCAAAAAAAAAAAACAACAAAAAAAACAAACAAACAAAATACACTCGTTATCATTTTCTTTAAATTACTGTGCCGTTTTTTAGGGTGTGGCAACAGGAAATAAACGATTGAATTACAAAATTTAAATAGAGATATTTCTATAATGTTAAACTATGGAAGGTGGTAGAAAAAAAGGGATAAATAGTGGTCGGATGGTTTTTTAAAAGTAGACAGCGATCTTTTCCACGTTCTAAAACGTATGTACAGTCGTGGAAAAAAAAAGTAAACACCCCCTACTAACTCTTTAACATATTATCGTAGAAGAAAGTTACTGGTACCGAACGATTGGAAATAAAGTCTACTTTTAAATGATGTATATAAAAATTGCTTAGGGGGCCATCTACATATTAAAACGAACCCAAACTATGTTTTTTTCAATGGCAGTACCCAATTCTGACAGCATAAATGAACTCTACACCCTTCCATTAGCCTAAAAACGAATTTTTATGCAATTCGTACCATAAGTTTCCGAGAAATTAATTATTTTAAAACGAGCGTATTTTAAGGGCTGTATCCAAATTGAAGTTCTGTACTCGATTGTTAACCGAGAGAGCCCCTTTCTTGATCAAGTCACCTTAAGCGCCACTCAAGGAGTCAATGAAGCCTGTTAGATTACAGTACAGCAGAATAAATTTCAAAATGCCTACTCACTTCCATCATAGACGGCCCCTTAAACCATCATTTAGCCGTTTTTTAAACATAATTTGAAAACTACTTGGAAGAAAAATGTAAAATTTTGGTTTTCCATAAAGCAGCACTTAATAAATCTAAATCCACCAAAAAAATTATAGATTGCAATTCATAATTTTTTTGAATATTAATTTCATAATTCATAATTCATATCATAAAATTATAAAAATTGCAAATTCAGTGTATTTATGTTTGGGTATATTAGTATTATTGCTACAAAAAAATTAGCACATTAGGAGCATAATTTCAGGGGATATAAATAAAAATATGAAAATGTAATTTAACATTAGAAGCACTAAATTGTGAATGTTTATAATTCAAAAACTTATCATTCAAATGACTTGAAATTTGGTGTCTAGGCATAGTTTGAACCGAAGATTTGAAATATCTCGTTAAAATTGGGTATTGCCATTGAAAAAAAATGAAGTTTAGATTCGTTTTAATATGTAGATGATCCCCTAAGAAATTTTTATATACATCATTTAAAAGTAGACTTTATTTCCAATCGTTCGGTACCAGTAACTTTCATCTACGATGATTTGTTGAGGAGTTAGTAGGGGGTGTTAACTTTTTTTTTCCACGACTGTACATCGAGTTTCGTGCAAATCGGTCAAAAACTGAAGATTTGTATAAAGGACATACATACAGAGAACGGCTTTTATATATATAAAATATATAGATGTTTGATCTATCTATAAGTTTTAAAGTTTCTTATACCGGCTGCTTTTCATTTTTAAAATATCCTCTTTTCCGTTTTATACAAGAATTTCTCTTCGGCGGGACCTCAAAAACCTTTCCGTTTCCGCGTTAGGCAGATTCCGGCTTATGAAGCTCGTATTAATGTTATTTTCTATGGATTCGCCGGGACTTTGGAATCTTTCCGTGGTAAACAAATTTCCGTCTTATACAGAACCCGCCTTAGACAAATTTTACTGTATTTTGCTTATAACAAAGTGTACAGAAACATCCTTTTTAAAAGCTAAAAAAAGTTGTTTTTTTCCAACATGATGTAAAAATGTTTATTAGGTATACCTATATAGCCCTTGAGAGTATTATTCAAAATTTAATTTTTAAAAACTGGATTGTATCTGTAGAATTATATTAATTTAAATAATGCTTCTATTGCAGTTAAACCTACAGCATAGTGAACAGTTATATCAGTTCGCGGCGGTGAGAAGGTTAAGAAGAGTGTACAAAGAAAATAAATTAAAAATGTTAATTTTCTGATGAGAAACTTTGAAAAAAAAAAAAAAAAACAAGAAAGAAAAAATCATGCTTCAAGCATAGATTATGAAACACTTTCCAACACATTCAGAATAATGTAACAAAACTGCACCGTTTAATAAATTAAAATATTGTCTAATTCAACCATATGGAAGCGCATAACACACTTGAAAACCCAATTTCACCTGTTCCCATCTATAATCGGAAAATTATCCTAATTCTTTGAGCAGAGTGTAGGATATATAGATTTGTATCTATTAAGTACATGCATGCCAAAATTTAGTTCAGTTAAGAAATACATATATACTTTAGTTGAAATTTCACTTTCAGCAATTTCCGCTAATCAGGAGAAACACGGAAGGGAGGAACGTGAATTCTTTTGTGCAGCCTGTATATGAAGTATAGAATTTATATACAGCTAGTAAAATGCCAAGAAATAACTAAATTAAAATAGTTAAATTTAAAAACGCATGCCGAAATTGAAAACGTACTTTAAGCAATTATTACTCAAAGACAGTACTGTAATCTATTTCTTTTGTGTATCCCTGTAAATGAACGACAAATGCTAATGAATGTCCTGTTCTATCGAAATCATCTTTTAGTGAAATATTTAGTGTTTTATATAAGTTTTAATACATTTGAAATAGCATAATGTAATTAACCCGTTTAGGACCGGCATCTTTTACACGAATTTTATTCGTTTGGCACCACTTTTTGTTAATTATTTGACTTAACTTTATAAATCGCGAAAATGTCGTAATTAAATAAAATCAATTTTACATTTCTTTTTTACTGGCATCAAACTCAAGCCTTATAAGCACTTTTTGAGGGTGCATATATGCACACATGGTCCCAAACGGGTTAAAATACTCTGCAAACGATTTTACCCCATATACCATAATAAAATGGGATACTTTTAGGTGCCCCTGTAAATGAACTAAAACTTCATATACAATACCAAACATGCCTAGGTGAACCCAAATAACGTTTGTCAACTGTATGAAAATCCGAGTATATTTACAGGAGTTAGAGCGTGGACAGACGGCCAGACAAACCGAATGCATAAACACTTTTCAACTTTGTTGGAAAGTGTTCATAAAAAAGAATGCATTGTAAGAACAAAATATTAACTTTGTAGATGGACATTTTCGGTCAGACTGATAAATGGCCTTCAAATAGCCCTGAAGCTAACAGCTATTGTTTTCTTACTATCTGCCCCTTACTTTTATTTAGTTTCACGAAGAAAAGGCTTTTTTAAGAAGTTTTAAACAAAGGAGCTCTAACACTACATTCATTCTAATTATTTGGCACTATAAAACTTAAGAATAACACAAGCCTTCGATGATTGTGTTTTTTTAACTTTTAATAATTGATTCTGATGTATTTTTTTTACCGCTGAATCCAAAAATGACCTTCATTTTTATTCTTCACGTCAGGATATTTCGCAAATCGTAAACTTCTACGGTAAAAAGTAAAAAAAAATAGCGAAAATCTGATACTAAAAGATAGAGGAGATGGTTGTGTTTTTAAACTTTTGATAATTGATATCACATATTTTTTAGAGCTGAATCCAAAAATGATTTTCATTTTTAACCGTCATGTAAGGATTTTTTGCAAATCGTAAATTTCAAAGTTAAAAAGTCAAAAAATAGCAAAAATCAGATACTATAAAATAGATGCGATGGTTGTGTTTTTTTAAACTTTGGCAATTGATTTTTATGTACTTTTTAGCGCTGAATCTGAACATGACCTTCATGTTTAAGCATCATGTCAAAATTTTTCGCAAATCGTAAATTTCAAAGTGAAAAAATAGCGAAAATTTGATATTGTAAAACAGATGTAAAACTTTTTTTATTCAATTTTATTTTATTTTATTCAATAATTTATTCAAATTTTAACTTATACTGGCGATCCTGACAGCTAAACAGCTCAGGGTTCAAATGAGGGGGGGGGGGGGGGGTCACTTTTATGTTTTAATTTTTTTAACTTTGAAATTTACGATTTTCGAAAAATCCTGACGTGATGGTTAAAAATGAAAATCATTTTCGGATTCATCGCTAAAAAATACGTAAAAATCAATTATCAAAAGTTCGAAAATACAACTTTCACATCTATTTTATAGTATCAATTTTTCTCTATTTTTTAACTTTGAAATTTACGACTTGCAAAAAATCCTTACGTGATGGTGAAAAATTGAGATCATTTTCGGATTCAGCGTTACAAAATACATAAGAATCAATTATCAAAAGGTAGAAAACATGACATAACCCAAATTTTGCAGGCTAGTGTAATATTTGCTATATATAAAGCTATGTTTTACAACATAGTTGGAAAGAGTATGATTTCGGTTTCTCTAGACGTCTGTCTGTCCGTATTCTATATCTTAAATATACTCGGATTCAGGCCTTAAATTCTAGCAGAAAAAGTACCGGAGCCCTAATATTCTGCGGTACCGGTACAACGACCCTACCGTTCCCCCCTTCCCCCTTTCCACTCTAATTGGCATATTTATATTTCGAACATTATTTGCAAAATTTAAAGCATTTTTTTTTCTTTAGCAAAATAAATATTTTAAATATATCTATCAGCATATACTTAGCTGTCGACTATTCCACTTTTTAGTTATCACTCCTTCCGAATAGTAATCTTTGACTACTTTTAAAGTTAATTAATTGCAGAATCCTGCGATTAAATATGGTAAGGATTATGATTAGGAAATAGTGTTAACACAAAAAAGGGATAGTTCACAGCTATGCATTTTTAAGAAAAAAATGAATGAAATTTACAGAAATTAGTATTTATATGCTGAAGAATGGAATAATGCTTTACAATTTCCTATAAAATGTGCATATCTTAAACTATAATCGATTCCTTCCGCATAACAATCTTTTGTGGTGAGTCCCTGAAAATCAGATTAAATTAAAAATTTGCACTGTTATCGAAAAGAATCGATGCTTTTATAGAAAAGGGAGAAACACTGCTCGATTGCTTTCTATCAAAATAACAATGCATGACAATTATATCTACTTACAAATGAAAGTGATTTCGTAAAGGTGCAGAACGGAGCCTTAGCACGTTCATGATACAAAAAAAAAAAAAAAAAAAAAAAAAAAAAGAAAAAGAAAAATCACTAACGTTATTTTTATACTCGTACGCAATTGAAGAGAAAAAAACCTCAAACTGATGCTCGTTGGTTAAAACAGAAAATATTCTTTTCAGGTTAAATATCTAAATGATAAAAAACAAACACAGCCAATGAAAAATTATCCTACTGTCACATAAGAAAATCGAACTGAAAGCAAAGCCGATATAAATTTGAAATAGAAAAACACGATTTCTGTTTCCCCTTCATTCTGATTAAAATAGCATTAAAATGATTTGAAATGAAATACAATGCGTAATTTTAAAGGAGGAAAAGATTTTTTTTTCTATACATGAATAAATAAAATTTTAAATGTAATGCAGATTGATCTCGAATCAGTCCAAGCCCAAGAACTGACATAAAAATTTAGTCCGTTTTATCTCCATCTCCTACGTGTGTGACACATTACGTCACATATAAGTGTTTTGGTAAAAAAGAAGGCAAAAGCTTGGAGATGGGATGAAAGGAAAAGGTAATTTAAGTACATTCGGTTTTTCGGAAGCGCTATTGCACTGGGCTCCGGAGCCCTGTATTTTTGAGCTCCGGTAACTTCCGACTAAAATTTAAATATTTACTAAAAACAGAGAAGTAACGGAGCCGGGCTCCGGTGGGCTCCGGCGCAAATTAAGCCCTGCTCGGATTGGTATATAATTGATATATCTTATTGAGGTTTACTATTGCATTTTCTCAATTGAAAATGAAGTGTGTAGCTTTTAAAGTTCGTTTACATTAGGAGTTCACAACCTTTTTTAGAGAAGAGCCACTCACAAAAAAGTCTGGGTTGTCGAGGTCCACATCAGTAACACGGAGAGAATTCTATTTCGGGGATGAGTTCTGTGGCCTATAATCAGACAAAAAATGTGGTTTTAGACGGGGGGAGAGTTTTACCCCTCTCGTTCCCTTATCCAGTCAACATATCCAATTCAGTTGGCAAGGATATATCAACAGTTTATCTTTGTATATATAACACAGATATAGTAAGGATTGTTTTCAAGGAGTGATAATATTCCTTGATTTTTATTCGGGGGAGTAAATTTTGTTTTATTAAAAGTGCCAAAAAACAAAACATAGGCATGAATGTGGCTAGTGCCGAAAAAAAAATGTGAACTTTATGAATGAAGAGGAGAGGAGGAGCCAATCAACGAAATTTGAGATTTTTACGTGTCTGTCAGTGAAAAATAAATAAAGTCACATTCTGTCGTTCAGGAAAAATGACTTTCCCACCGCCCTCCCCCCCCCCCCGCAAAAAAAAAGATAAGAGTGTGATAAACCAATCAGAGACCCTTTGAAAACTTCTTTATACAAAGACTACTGTAGTCACACGGAGAAACTCTAACGTTAATGTTAAACCTATGGGAGACATATTTATAGATTTCTCGCTCGCATTTTAATATTTTAAAATGTATTTTTTCTTTTTCTTTTCTTTTCTTTTCTTTTTTTTTTTTTCTTTTTTTTTTTTTTTTTTTTTTTTTTTGCATAGGATATTTGATGTCGATTTCTATTGTTGTACGTTTGTACTTTTTTCGATTTTGCTTACATTTTTTTTTTAAATATAACGATTGTGTCACTTTCAGAACCGCGGTTCTAAAAGCGAAAGTGCCCGTATATTTAAAAAAAAAACCTGTATACCAAGGTATCCCATGCAAAAAAAAAAAAAAAACAACAACAAAAAAAAAAACATTTAAAAATATTAAAATCCAAGTGTGAAATTTGCAGAGATTTCTCCTATAGGATTAACATTAGCGTTCTCGTTTCTTCGCGTACTCGTCACGATGAGCTGTGACTTTTTGCGAAATTATGATCCCCTTAGAAGAGAAAAGAACTGAAAAGGAAAACTAAAAAAGTCTTTTATAATAAGAATATTTACTTTCCTAATTAATCAAACTGAAATATTTTTATCCCAATGCATTAATTAGAAGCCTTTGTCTTTAAAAATTTCGAAAATATCAAATAGCATTATGATAGTTCTAAATATTGAGGACAGTCCTATTTCGTTTAATCATGCTCTAACTATTTTACTCCAAATACTATATTTAATTTATTTGTAATGAAAATTGAGAACGGCAATAAAGAACGACAAATTTAAGCAATTGCTTACGAAAAACGGGAATCGACAAGCTCAAATCTTTTGTAAGATATTCTTAAAGAATAGAGATACTTCTGTTCCATAGGATTAGCATGGAGAAAACCTTATCGGGGTATCGAACTCACAGAGTCCCGAGAGAGAAAAGTTAGAAGTCTGGCGCTCTGGCAACTGTACCATCCGACCACTCAGAGACGTGTGTAATTCATCTGATTATGTACGAAAGCGTCAAAATTGTGTGACTTTGGGGATTGTTTTTCAAGACCCACCTGCATATTGCACTTTATCCTTGCCATATGTTTATATATTGATTATACTGCAATATATATCAATGCATAATGGAAGGGTCGCCGCATTCTGCGTCCCCGATTTCGGGTCCTCTCCTTGTAAGTCTACATTCACTGAATGTGACATGTCTCCTTGATATTCCAAATCACCGAGAATCCATTGTATTTTATACTTACTACTACCTGCTACCGCCTGCCCCCAGCCAGTAATGATTCCTATCGTGCCGCTGTGTTCGAAACTGTGCGATATGGGTAGGCATACTGGAGCGATCAAGTGATTGCAAGGAATCTTCTTTTTCACTTTTAGCAGAGCGATGTCGTACGAAACTGTCTGCGGCCTAAATTTTTTATGGGCTTGTACGGAGGCGACTGAATGTACAGGGCACTCAGGTTTCACACAGATGTAAGAGATCTGTATTCTGCCAGGTTCCACATAGCAATTATTCCACTTTGTTAAATTGCTGAAGCACTCCTCTCTATTATAAAAGAAATTAAAGGAATCAGATACACAACATGGATTTGATTACGAAGTAACTATATCATTTATAATACACATAAAATGCAAGAAATAAGGATCTTGGTTTAATCGTAAATCATGACATATTTTTCTAAAATTAATCAAATATAAAGCACAGTGTTTAACGGCCTACTTCAATCACGCGAAAAGACCCGTTCGCTAATGCTATTCCTATGGAAGAAATTTATAAAGATATCTCGGTCGCATTTCAATATTTTTAGATGATTTTTTATTGCAGTGGCTAGCTGAGGTCAATCTGTAAAAAGGCCGTTTTTTACTTTTTCGATTTTCATTTGGGGATTTTTTTCAGGTGGATGCTTTCATTTTAGGAACCGGTTCTGAAAATGAAAGTGTCCTGATTAAAAATACTTGTGAACGAAATTGAAAAAGTAGGAAACGTCCTGCATACAGATCGACCTCAGCTAGCCACTGCAAAAAAAATCATCTAAAAATATTGAAATGCGACCGAGATATCTTTATAAATTTTTTCCATAGGAATAGCATTAGCGAACGGGTCTTTTCGCGTGACTGAAGTAGGGCCTTAAATAGATTATTTAAAAATATTATTTATCAAAATTGCACTAATGCTATTTTTATATAGCTTTCTTAAAAAAAAAAAAAAAAAAAAAAAAAAAAAAAAAAAAAAAAAAAAAAACATCTACACACATTTTCTAGCATATTGAGATGATTTTTTCATGTGTGTGTAGGGGGTGGATATAATAAAAGGAATTAGGACGTGTATAAAGTCAACGGCACAAAAATTATTTCATCTGATGATAATCTTCCTCCTCCTAACGAATTAACGAATGGCTAGTACGGAAATGATAAGGACTATTAAGAAGGATGGTCGAATGTTGTGCAGTGTAAATTTTGTTATGTTACACTAAGAATAAGAACATTAGTATCGAAATGGAGCCCTTTTAGAACCTTAATCTTCACCAAAAATTTACAGTACTATACTACCTTATATGTATATCGTTCATGAAGAAAATTGACGTGTACAATACTTAGTAAATCCCGAAATTTATTAGTGAGAACTTTGCTTTTGCCAGTTTTTGCTTCATAGGAGCAATTTCACTTTTTGTATGCCTTTCCACTCTAGATCGTTTTGTTTCAAACTTCTTCACGCGAATTCTTAAATAGACCTTAAATAGATTATGCTAATTGCATACTTCAGACTTCCATAGGATGCCGTTTCCGAATTGTGCTTTCAATTAGGAAAGTTTAATTTAGCATAGTCAATTATGTGCCAAATTTCAATAGGTTTGACATTTTCATTTGTTGAAAGTTTAATAATTATATTTTGTGCAACCGCACTAGATACATTGTGTTTACTCATAATCCTAGCCACTAAATTGAAGAATTTGGGAAGAATAAACCGATGGAAAACAAATGTTTGAATCATAAACAATTTATCACGATTGCTTCAGTAATCATGATAAGTTGTTTATGACCTGACAATAAGAATTTAAAAAATTCTTTTGATATTATAAAAGTCTCCTTTATATTTGATTCACCCTTGTAACAGACGACGGCAGCATTAAAATTTTTGAGACAGGGACAGAAGGTATGCGCCAAAAGAAATATATATAATATATATTGGTGAGGTAAATAAATTTGAACTTTTTATCTTCACAAATGATAATTTGTGGCAACAATTGCAATTTGGCAATCGTAGAATAATAATGATATGTAAGTGGATGCCAAGTTCAAATAAAATTCACTGAAACTTATCTACTGAAATATTGTAGCATTGTTTTAATTGTTTAAAAATAAAAATTATTGCTAGCATATTAATAATAAATCTAGAACTTGGCAAGTTTTTACCTTCGAGTCATTTATTTTCATTAATGGCATTATTATATATCAAAACTTGATATTTCATGTTTGGAGGCCTTAATTCGAGTGTATTGAGGCTCTTGAAAGGGGTGGAGTTTCTAGAGTGATGATCAAGGACAGGCGCATATGCATGTCTCTTTGTCAGGCATTAGTCTGTTTGCAATGATGTTTCCGGGGGGGGGGGGGGGGGTCGCTAATGTGATAATCAAATGCGAGCAGAAGTGTATCTGCGTGGGTGGCACTATACGTAGCTCGGGTCAACTACATAATAGAATTTTCCCCAGCTCCAAACGCTCCATACGAACTCCGATGCGGAGAAAAATATATATATTTTTAAATGTTGCATTGGCCTGCTACTGATGCATACAGGAATCCATTTTGTTGCCTAGGTGGAAGCATAGCTATAGCATGACTAGATTACGCACGCGAGAGGAAAGCTGCACCGGTTTTGCGCGCGCGACAAAACTTAAGTGGAATATTTACGTAGCTTGTGCGTTCTTAAAATGCAGTTACATTTTTCTTTTTTTAATTTTAAGCCTTCGTGACTGTTTTAAAATGTATAATATCAATGATTTTTATCCCCCAAAATAGCGATTTTTAAATTTAAGAATTATTTACGATACATATGTATATACGAATAAGATATTAAGTTTTAAAACCTATCATTGTTTTTCAGTTATACATAAATATTTTTCAACATCAAAGATAATCAACACTGTATTTAACTGAGCCCGACAATTCCCATTAGCAGTATTTGTTTTCTATTGAAAATAAAAGTTACGTTTTTTATAAATGAATACTTTTTCATTTTTTAAGGGGGGGGGGGGGGGGAGAATCTTTAAAATTTTTAATGTTATCTAATCCACCACTCCACCACAGAGAGTTTAAAATCATGGATTTATTTTTCTTTTTTGCCCATTGGCTTCTTTGTGTACGACAATAAGTATCCGCGTAAAATTTTCCTTACCCACAAAACTTAAAACATTTAAAATATTTTTTTTTCTTTTTTTTTTTCTTTCAATTGTTAAGTTGTAGCAAAAATAAATAAATAACTTACCTTTCTCCAACATAAAAAAATAAATTAATAAATAAAATATAAAAATAAATTTAATTATTTTTAAAGTCCCAAAATTTTTAGATTATTATACTGTATTTAGTATTCCTTAGAATCGTTGATGTTAATTCTCTTACATTTCCCCAGCAAATAGAGAATAATTAATAGCGGGTATTAATACAAAAAATTTCTTTTTTCAGCTTTTGTAGCCTTAACTCCTGTAAAAAAAAAAAAAAAAAAAAAAAAAAAACTTTTCTATTTCATTGTAAGTTTCACACCTTTGTTTAATATAAGCTATATCTAAATCTCCAAAAATATGCTATCAATTCCTTTATAATTGTGTGAAATTTACATAGCAAGATAATCCTTAATTAAAAAAAAAATACTCAGCAAATTTAGACAAAAACGTTAATTACTTTATCAAAATGAATATTTTTAATAAATATTTCTTTATTAAACTGGGCTAACGAGTAACAACTAATTATTGCGAAATGATAATTTAAAGTGCTTTTATTGCTTTAAAAAATAGAATGTTTTAGATTTTTTTAATAGTTTAACCCCTTTCTTTCTTTCTAACCGATGACCAGGCCCCTACCTGCCGGGAAGCCGCAGCTGAACGGGTTTGATACCTGGTATCGGGGCGGGTGACCACCTAATTGTCGCGTAGCGGCAATAAACCTAATGTGCGGCTAGATCGTATCGCAGTGTCTATTGCTTAGTTGTGAACGGTGTTACGTCGGTTGCTTAACATTTATATCCTGTAGTCTGGAACCTGCACATTGCTACTCATGTTGATCTCGTAATTTGGAAACTGGTCAGGTAACCAGACCTTCACCTGGCATGACACCTCCAGAGGTATAATTCACGGGTAACTTGGAGGACTTTGCACCCACGACGGATTTTACATGTACATGACTAGTTTAACCCTTTATCTACTACCGGTACTTATAAGTACTATTAAAATAACTTGTTATAAAATTCATTTAATACATCGATTAGTTGTAATACAGTTTAGAATGAGTTATAGATACATTACTTTATCTTGTTCTAAAGCATTATTGATTACACAAAACAAAAATATTTTTAAAAGGATGATTTATTTTGCCTTTGCATCTTTTCAGCTTTATTGGTGTTGAGGAGGGGGGGGGGCAGATTTTTCATTTCGGAAATATTTCTATATTTCTATTGTAAGTGCATTATATTTGTACATTTCCTAATTCTAGAAAATATTAAGAAAAAGATTTAAAATAAAAGGTTTGAGTGGGATTATAAATATTGCACAAAATCCCTATAAATTCAATCTTAATTCATTCTTCTAAATCCTTCAATCCTTCTAAAATTTATTAAATGATTATTATTGAAATCTACTAATATAGTTTAATGTAGTCTAATGTAGTTAGTTAATGTTTACATCCAGGCAACACTGAGCTGGTTGCTTCATACTTTGGACTCACTTCCACTGATTTTAATCAGGAAAGAGAAAAAAAGTCGCTTGGATAGTTTATTCATCTTTTAATTATACCTTTTTTATTAGTTTCAAATCAAGAATAACATTTTAAATAATCAATTGCAGCCTTTACCTTACCAGAAGGGATGCACAACCTGTGGCCCGCGGGCCAAAAGTGGCCCGCCATGGGTTAACTTGTGTCCCGCGATCACAATTTATATAATTTCTTCATTTTTTTTTTTTTTTTACACAATTTCGTCAATTTATAACTAGAAAAATTGCAATTTTTTCTACATAAAAAATCGCGAATTTTGTCAATTTGCTCCGGGAAGAAATTACAAATTTCATCAGAGCCAATTAAGAATCGCAAACTTTGTTGATCGAGTTCGAGTAAAACCGCGAAATTTATCGATGAGTCGAAGAAAAATCTCAACTTTCGTTGATCAACTGGGGAAAAATCTCGAGTTTTGTCAGTTTATCGCGAGAAAAAATCACGAATTTCGACAATTTGCCGCTGAAAAAATTGCAAATTTCGTCAGAGTCAGTTAAAAATCGGGAATTTCGTTGATCGGACGCGTGAAAAATCGCGAATTTTGTTGATTATGTAATCCTTGATCTGTTGCTGAAAAATTGCGAGTTTTGTTAGTTGATTGTGAGAAAAAAGCGGAATTTTGCCAATTTGCCGCGGGAAAAATTCAGAGTCAAGAATCGCAAATTTCGTTTATCGGGCGTGGAAAATTTTCGAATTTCGTTGATCGCGAGAGGAAAAATCGCGAATTTTATCGACTCGGCGCGGAAAAGTCTCAAATTTCTTTAACCGGACACAGAAAAATCGCGAATTTTGTCGATGAGGTACGGAAAAATTGCAAGTTTTGTTGACCGGCTGCGGAAAAATCGTGAGCTTCGTCAATTTACCGCGAGAAAAATGTCGAATTTCATCAATTTGTCGCGTAAAAATTACAAATTTATTCAGAGTCAGTTAAGAATCGCGAATGTCCTTGATCGGAGGCGGAACAGTCGAGAATTTTGTCGAGGAGCTGCGGAAAAATTGCAAACTTTCTTGATCGGCTACGGAAAAAGCGCAAGTTTCGAAAGCTTATTGAGGGAAAAATTACAAATTTCATCAGAGTCAATTAACAATCACGAATTTTGTTAATCGGGCACAGTAAAATCGCGAATTTTGTCAATGAGATACAAAAATTGCAAAATTCGTTGATCGACTTGGGAAAAATCGCGGTTTTGTCAATCTGTCGCGAAAAAAATCACGAATTTTCACAATTGATAGAAAAAATTACAAATTTTGTCCATTGGGCGCAAAAATATTGCGAAATTTGTCAATCGCTGGTGAAAAAAAAAATCGTGAATTTTCCCAAAAATTCGCAAACTTCGTGAATAGCACATGGAAAAAATTGCAAAATTTGAGTGTCGATCCCAAAAAATATCATGAAATAGAAATTCATTGGTCGCTGGAAAAAAATCGCAAATTTCATCGATTTTGCATGTAAAAGAAAACGCGATTTTCGCCAATTTATTGCGTGAAAAAAATCGCAAATTACATCAATGTATATCAGGAAAAAAATCACGTTTCGTCGATTGGCCATTGGAAAAAAATTGCAGATATTGTCAATCTGTCACGTAAAATATCGCAAAATTCGCCAATCACTCATGAAAAAAAATCGCGAATTTTGTCAATCGTTCATGGGAAAAACTCGCTAATTTCGAAGGTCGCTCGCAGAACAAAAAAGTCGCGAAATAATTCGATCGGGGGCGGAAAAAATCGCAATTTTCGTTGATCCGTTGTGGAAAAAAAATCGCGAAATTTGAAAATTTATCGCTGAAAAAAAATCGCGAATTGTGTCAATTTATCGCAGGTATCGCAAATTGGTTGTTTGAAAAGGTTGCAAATTATGCCAATCGGCAATGGAAAATTACCGCGAAATCTGTCAATCGGTCGTTGATAAAAAATCGCGAATTTCGTCAATCAGTCGCACTTGATTGACATAAAAAAACGAGTTTTGTTAATAGTCCGCAGAAAAAATAGCATAATTAGTCCATCACGCCTTGTTATTTTGAAAATAAGTTTCCTTTTATTTTAAATGAAGTTATTCTTCAATAATTTTTTTTATATAATTTTCATTAACATTCAATTACTTAGAAATTTTGTGTAATTTTTTTTCTTCAAGTTACCATTTGTCAAGAACGAACCGTTAATCTTCATAAAGTGTTGAATGGTTATTCATACAGATGCAAAGAAGCCCTGCATTCCTTCGTACAATTATTTATATCCGTTTGTTTATTTTTAATAGGCAAAAAATAATTATTCATCAAGAATAAAGACTTATTACCCCCCCCCCCGTACCTCCTCGATATAGAATTTTCTGTGTGTTACTGATGTGGCCCTCGACAACCCAAACATTTTTGTAAGTGGCCCTTCTCTTAAAAAGTTTGTGCACCCCTACCTTACAGTATATTTCTTAATTCTTCAAGTATATGTAAACGATTATTCTTCAAGTATATGTAAAAGATTATTCTTTAAGTATATGTAATAGAATATGTGAAGTTAAATGGAACATTTAATGCTATTAAACTCAAGAGAGAAAAACAAAGGCCGTACTTGAATTTTATGTTTATCTTTTAATTGTAAGTTTTTAACACTTTCCAACAAAGTTGAAAAGTGTTTATGCATTCGGTTTGTCTGTCCGTCTGTCCACGCTCTAATTCCTGTAAATATACTCGGATTTTCATGCAGTTGATAAAGGTTATTTAGGGTCCCTAAAACATGCTTGGTATTGTATATGTAGTATGTAGGATTAATAGTTCATTTACAGGACCATTCAAAGTATTCCATTACATTAGGGTATATGGGGGAAAAATCGTTTGCAGAGTATTTTAATGAGTATTACGCTATTTCAAATGAATTGAAACTGATATAAATTACTAAATTTCACTACGATCGCGTTAGAATAGGGCATTTATAGCATTTTTTATTCATTTACAGGGACATACAAAAGAAAACGATTACAATACTGTCTTTGAGTAACAATTGCTGGAGTGTACGGTTTAAAATAGGTATGCGCTTCTAAGTTTAATTAATTTTTGGCATGTTACTCGTTATATATAAATTCTATACCTCATATACAGGACTGCACAAAAGTATTCACGCACCATTCTCCTGGAGGAAATTTCTGAAGGGGAATTTTCAACCGAAGTATATGTATTTTATAAGTGAACTAAATTTTGGCATGCAGGTAGTTAATAGATACAAATCTATGTATCATATACAGGGCTGCTGAAAAAAATCGGATAATTTTCCGATTGTAGATGGGAAAAGTTGAAATTGGGTTTTGAAATGTGTTATGCGTTTCCATATGGTTTAATTAACGTAATATTTTCATTTTTTAAACAGTGCATTTTTGTTACATTATTCTGAGTGTGTTGGAGAGTGTTTCATAATCTATGCTTGATGCATGATTTTTTTCTTTCTTGTCATTTTTAAATGTGCAAATTTTCTATCTGAGTTCTTGGCAAAGTCCTCAAATAAGCAGTTTGGAGATTGTGGATCTTTAGAGGGTAATAAAAATAAAATTTTAAATTTCATAGAAATTTCAAAAATTTCTAAAAAATGATGTTGTTTTGCATCAAAATGGATGCTTTACCAACTCCTCACCAAACCTAATTCAGACTATCTTCCTCCCTTGTTTCCTTTAAACCATCACCCACACCCATCTGGACCTTTGGGATGAAAACGCAGGAAAAAGTAATTAAAGTCAGCCCTGTGATATTTTGCCATCTGTGCGTGTATTTGTTTATCAAATCTTTAACATGACTCATTTGTTTATTATAATAACAATGTTGCAAATTGTTATAATGACATTGTTATTAATATTATCATCATCATTTTATTAAAACATGAGAATGACAGGCATAACATTTATAAAAAACTTGCCAAGTTCTATATTTATTATTAATATGCTATCAATAATTTTTATTTTTAAACAGTTAAAACAATGCTTTCAGTAAATAAGTTTGAGTGAATTTTACTTGAACTTGGCATCCAGTTACATATCACTTCTTTTCTTGCCAGTTTTTTTTTCTTTTTTCACAGATATGTTTTTGTTAGATATAATTACTTTTTGTAAAGTTACAATATATTTATACACTTTACTTAATGCTTTTTAATGTGACTATTTTATTCACCAAACAACATTCAATTTTAATTTTAATTTCTACAACAAAGTATTTGGCTCTCAATTTGCGGCAGAAATCTATATTTTAATACTGCTGTATTGAATGATTGTTTTCAAACGAAATGTATTGATTCGAAATTTTTATATTTTCTGAAACAACAATAATCATATTGGTAATTAAATAAAATTATAAATTAATAGAAAATTGAAAATTAAAAAAATATTGTAAAATTTAAAAAGCAACAATTTATTAAAGTTATTTGGAAATTTTCTTCCTTTTCTTTTTAATGAAGTCGCTAATTTGTAGTTACAATAAATAATGTTATTATATAAATCTTCTCTCCTCTGAAATTTTCACTTCGCCACTTTTCTCCGCCAACATATAATGTGTAAAATTATATATATACATATATTAAATATTTTCTTCTAATTTTTTATAGTAATAATAATTAAAAAATCTAGATACCCTATCTCATGATTTTTTACACAAGGAAGAAAAATCATGCGTTAAGCATAGATTATGAAACACTTTCCAACACTTCCTGAATGCTTTAACAAAACTTCGTTATATAGGGAAATAAGGTAAATAAGATAATTAAGTAAACAACTTAGAAAACGCATACAACATTTAAAAAACTGATTTCAGTAGTTACCGTCTATAGCCAAATATGTATTCCAATTCTTTTGAACAGTCCTGTATTTCATCTGTTGGTTGATATATATACTATATAATGGGAAAATATAGCTTAGCAAGAAAACGCATACATGTTGAAATTTCTCTTTCAGCAATTTATACTAATAGATGGAAACGTACTTGAATACTTTTGTACATCCCTGTAGTTTACCTATTCACTATAGCTAAAATTTAATTCAAACTAAAACACTCTTAAAACTATTGAAATCACATTTCCAGAAATTATCATCCATAGACGGCTGTGAATCCAATTCTTTGTGTGACCCTTTATATCATTTTAGTAATTATATTCTCCAAACATTTCTTAGTAAACTAATGCAGTTTAGCGTGAAAATGCATAACTCATTTAAAACCCACCTTTAAGCAATTTCCATCCATACCCATTAACCCTTAACAATTCTTTTTTTTCCCCTGTATTTGAATTATAGCATTTATACATGTTGAATGCATAAATATAGTGAAAAATAAAAGCGCATATCATAATTAAAAATGCATTTCCAGCAATCATCGCTAATATACAAGAACTTCGGATACAATACAGTATCTGAAATCTTTTGTGTGTCCCTGTAAATGCTATGCACTTTGTATTATACGTGAAATAATTTATAGTAAACATGAGTGACGTATATCAATTTCATTATATACGAAATAGTTTAACATAATTAAAATACGCTGAAAACAATCGCCCCCCCCCCCCTATATCATTATGTAACGGAATTCTTTTGTGTGGCCCTGTAAATAAATAATAACTATTCTTTGCACCGCATATTCTACATAATATATATTTTAGTGTAATTCTTAAATGCATATCAATTTTATTAAGTTTGAAATCATGTAACATCATTAAAAATCATTTGAAACGATTTTTTCCCATTGGCCGTAATGTAACGGAATACTTTTGATTGTCCCTGTAAATGAACTAAACATGGTACAAACTTCATTTGAAATAGGGATCGTGCTATGGTAAACGTCAATAACATCTAAAAATTTCAGGGCAATCCGAGTATATTTACGAGAGTTAGAGCGCGGACAGACAAAACGAAGTCATAAATACTTTTCAACTTTGTTGGAAAGTGTTAAAAATAGCAGAATGCTATCGAAACGTAGATGACCCCGCCCACGTTCCCTTTCTCATTAGTTATTGGAAATTATCTTCTTTCTGTAGAAATCCCTTTTACCATCGACCCCTAATTTAAACGAATTTTCAGAAAAAAAGGTCTATTGAAATACAGAAGATTATTCCTTTTCCCCGTCCATCCTATCTAAATTTTCTACTTTCATAGTAGTAAAAATGGACACCTCCAAGAGGCTAATTAATCGATTTTCACATTTTTTTATTGCTTAGTTTTATAGTGTAAACGAACTTCGCACCAAATTTGCAGTCTATAAATGCAGTAGATATATGAGATCTTTTTGATGAGTGAGTGAGTCAGTCAGTGATAAAATTATCGATTATCAGTATCAGACATTTTCAAATTTCATTATCTCGGAAACTAATTATGCGTTATTTATAAAAATTTGGATTCTAGGTAATCAGGGGGGCCTTACTACCTGTTTCGTATTTCAAGTACGTAAGATCCCACAGATTTTCAGTAGTAGAGTGTCGAAACTTGGTGAAAAGAGCTCGAAATGGTTCGTGTAACTAGATGTTCGTGTAACTAACACACTAGTATGTCAGACGAACTTAGCTAACACACTGCCGTGTGTCTAGATTCAACTCTTCTGTGTGCAGTTAGTAACATGTTAAAGCTGGTGTTTGGTTGTACAACATGCGCATTTTAGGTCTTTTGATAAAGTTATTTTTATGTGTAAGACATTATTTCATACTATATCGTGGACGCTTTACAATGTTGTATTTGATTATTGTTTTCCTTGTATCGTGCAGTTTTTAAGATAGGTTGGTTGGTTGTATTTTGACGGCCGATTATCTACGCTTGGGATGTAGGCCCTAGGAAGAGTGCCCTTCGTGGGGGTCTTTCTAAGGGAACCTAACCTGTATTTACGCATGGAAATCCAAGGTTTTGAATAAAACCACGAAAACTCCGAAACGGTTAGGCCGACGGGCGCTATTGGGTTCGAACCCAGCACCTCCCGTCTACCAGCTTCGAGAGTAGAACCTCTCAGCCACTGGTGGGGCCGTTTTTAAGATAGGAACCGTAACTCTGTAGTTTGCCGCTAATAAGTTGTAAGTGGTCTGATAGATCTCGTAAGGGTAATGCATAGCCACTTTACTATACCTAGACACCACGTTCATGATTTATTTCTGAAGTCAATATAATTGATAGTACTTTAGCACCTTGTATATTAGTTTTTAAATAAAAAATATTATAAACAAATACCGCGACCTCTACTAAATTTTAAATCCTTCATTAAATATTTTTTTCTTCCCGATGAACAACTGGACTATGGTCCTGGCGCCCCTGATTTTGGGGGCCCCCAAATTTGGTTTCAATTTTCGTAAAGCTGTCTTTTTAAATCTCTTTTGACTTTGTACTGATTATAATGAATATTTTCTTATTTTAGAGTAAGATAAGGTTTAAAAAAAAAAAAAAAAAAAAAAAAAAAAAAGATGTATTTGTCTAGATATATATTTACAAAATGTTTTACTTTTTGTGAAGGAGGGCTCCGAATGAACACCAGGCTCTGAGCCTCTCTTAAATTGAATCGGACCTCATTGTAATTCATTTACTGACTATCCTACTTTATGAGTTTCTTAAAAGACGCTTTAATTGTTTTCAAAAGAAAAAGAAGGAAATTGTATTACTTAACGAGACAATGTGCTGCTGTCATCACATAATATTCAGATATGATGACACCTCCACAGTGATGCTGCCCGTTTCTGAGGATTGAAACCTAAAATGTAACAGAAAAATGAAAGCACCCAACAAATCATGCTAGTTGGCAAATTTTATTTAACTAGCTATAGAGTGAGCTAAGATTAATAAATGTCCATATGTATATAAAAGTGTTCACACATTTCTGTAATAACGATTTTGACTCTATATGATTCAAATTTAGATTGATAAAAAAAAAAAAAAAAAAAAAAAAAACATACATATAGCGTCAATTCGGAATAGTGTTTAATTACTGTCTGCATCATTAAAAATATTCTTTGCTTTAAAATGTCTCTGGAAAATAAACAATGGATGGAAGGCTACGTATGTGCGAAATATTCTTATATGAGAAATATTCTTATTCGATTATTGATAAAAGGTTTGGAAAGCATGGCTTTAGTATTTCTACATGTAAAACAACTAACATAATTAATAAACAAGTAAGAAATAGTACGTCACACGTGGCAAATGAGGTGCGTTCGTACTATAACTAGTTTTATAAATAATCAGATCTTGGTGCAATAGCTGTTGAACTTTTATGCAAAAATGCATGAATACAAAATTTATTACGAATATATATATTAAATTCCGTAATACGGAAATAATATGATTCCATCTTCAATAGGAAGTAATTACCATGGACTGCTAGAATCATTACCTATCATGGGATATCATTGAATTAATTACGTATGATAGGATTTAATAGAATGAAGAAAACTTTTATTAATATATTTTTGAGTCTATTTTCATAAAATCTGAAATGACTCAACAAAATTCTACAACGATTATATATATTAAATTTCAAATCATTCGGTTGGGTAGTTTTTGCCCTATTATATGCGGACAGACAGATGGACGGACGGACCAGACGACGACTATAGGTGCTACGTATTTATATAATTAAGAAAGTACTAAAAAACGAAATAAACGTCAACGTTTACATTTAACTGGTGAAAAAAACAAAACAAAAAAAAATAACCCAACAATAGTACGTTCACCGCTTATTATATCAAAACCCCCAAAGAACTATCACAAAATCTTTAAACATCTCTATAAGAACTGTAAACAAAAATATAAAATCTGATGAAAAGTAATCAAGAAACAACAGCAAAAATAAAAAATAAAATAAAATAAAACATGATGTTCATCGTCTACTGCGAAAGCATTTTTCTCAGAGTAAGACTATGCGCAGACTGTTGTAAGAAAATTATTTGGCAGGCAAAAAAAAAAAAAAAAATATTTATTTACAATTGATGAGGCTTGGATATACAGCCAAGTCTCTATGTAACGAAATCCATTGTTCCAGTAAAGAATTCGTTATATAGAGAATAAGTAAAAATTCCTGTTTAATGTGAAAATTTTCAACAAAAATTATTTTTGAGGTGTTTAATTAAGAATTTGAAATGTTTAACTATAAATATTAACCTAATATTGTATTTCTTAATTAAACAGTTTCAAAAAAGAAAACTTACATTAATTTTATACGAAGAAATCTGTAATTTTTCGCTGTTTTGATTTCAAAATTGTTACACTCTCAAAAAAA
Organism: Maratus speciosus; assembly: GCA_963932465.1. Taxonomy (NCBI): domain Eukaryota; kingdom Metazoa; phylum Arthropoda; class Arachnida; order Araneae; family Salticidae; genus Maratus; species Maratus speciosus. Next base: position 315,844,353 of record OZ010788.1, on the reverse strand, counting down.
TGGTCACACTTTAGCAAGGAGCGAAAAATTGTATCAGGAACATTTTCCTCCATTTGAAGTCATGTCCTTATAAGATCAAAAGAAGTCACCATTTCACTGCGTGATGTTTTTTTCTCTTGCTGTACGTTTTTCGTTTTTATGCTCATTGTCACTCTCACCATCATTGTTCATAACGCTGCTTAAAATATCACTATCAGTAGGATACTGCGCAATAGTGAAATTGTCATCCACTTCCAAAAAATCAGAGAGGGTAACATTTTCTTCGACATTTCCGCGTTCCTTAATTAATGTCCATTTATCTTTTAAGTTTGCTAAAGCCACATCTTCTTCGTCATCAGAATCCGCATTATTCTCCAGTTTAGAAAAGCCGGCCTCTTTGAAGCAATTGTAAATTGTTTTTTCAGTTACATCAAATCTCCAAGCTTTATAAAGTTCCGCAACACACTTTCTAAAACTAATGATGTCTTCGGTGGAATCATTTTTTTCAGTAGCTATGATCAGTTCTTTAAGAATTCGTTTCTTATAAGTCACCTTTAGATTTTTTATTATTCCCAAGTCCACGGGCTGTAAGATAAAAAACTCAGCACTGAACGATAAATCAGAAATCAGTGATGGAAAATTGATTCCATGTGATTTGGAAGCTTTTTTAAAATTGAATAAATAAAGAATATTTTATGAAAAAATTCGTTATATGGAGATAGATATTTCGCTATACGGAGACTGTTTTAATGAGATCACGGGAAAAGGGCACCGTCCCTAATAGAAATTCGTTATATAGAGAAATTCGATATATGGAGTTTCGTTATAGAGAGACTCGACTGTATTTATCTGATTGCAACAGAAAAAGATCGGTTTCCTACCGAAAAAGAGGAGAAAGAGACCTAAAATGTTGGTTCAAAGAAAGGCATACTAAAGGTTTTACTGTTACTGTTGGATTCTTAACTCGTAATACTATCAGAAATATGTTTTTAAAAAAGGCCTTCCATCAATTTACCCAAATAATCTTTATTGTGTTAAGTTCCATCAGGATAAGGCTACCCATACTTCAAAATCTATTGCTAAAAAACTAGTCGGATGTGGCAATCCCAAAACTTTCTTCCATCTCATACATGTTAATACTTTCTAAAAAATGCAGCCGGTTAGATGATTTACACCAAAATCTAATCAGCAACAACTTATGTCAACGTCTAACTGAATCTGAAGTTTCGTGAAAATCTGTTTTTAAGTAGAGATGTGGCGGAAATCGTAAAAAAATTCTGCAAAACAGCGCCACCTGTTGGGCGATATATACCAAAACCTAATAAGCAACAACTTAAGTCGACTTTATAACTGAATCTGAAGTTTGATTAAAATCCGTGCACCCCTTCTTGAGATAAAACTATTGCGGGAATCAGGAAAAATGCAGCATAGCAGCGCCACCTGTTGAGCGATTTACACCAAAACTTAGTCAGCATCAACTCATATCAAGGACTAACTGAATCTGAAGTTTGATGAAAATCCACGCATTAGTTCTTGAGATAGAGACATTGCGGAAATCAAGAAAAATGATGTATGGCAGCGCCACCTACTGAGCGATTTGCACCAAAACATAGTACACATCAACTCATATCAAGGACTAACTGAATCTGAAGTTTCATAAAAATCCGTGTATTAGTTCTTGAGATAGAGCCATTGCAGAAATCGTAAAAAATGCAGCATAGCAGCGTCACCTGTTGAGCGATTTGCAGCAAAAACTTACCAGCACCAATTTATATCAGGGACTAACTAACTGAATATAAATTTTTATTAAATTCCGTGCATTAGTTCTTGAGATAAAGAGACCACAAAATTTGTGTCACACACAGACTCGCAGACAGACATTTTGTAAAAACATTTTTTTCGGGATCTCTGACCCCTAAAACATGTAAATCCGTCGAAAACCGGATTTCGAAAATTTTCACGAATCCAATACTTTCTTCTTGGAAAGAAAGAAGAAAGTAAAAAAGAAAGAAATGAAATCGAAATTGAAGCTTTTCCATTTAAAGGCATCCCATTCAAGTCCCTCGACGTGTCTCCTATGAGTTACTGTGCATTTGGACTTTTAATACAAGCTCTTTACAAATGACTTGCAAAACATTGGATGAACTCTGGAAGACTGTGGTCGAGGAGTGGAACAAAATCAATCTTGATATTTTAAGAAAAAAAAAACTTTTATCTTGGAAATCAAGATATAATATGATAGTTCAATTAAAGGGCTATCAGATTGAACATATTAGAAAATAAAATTATTACATTTGTTTGTATGTTTCTTTTTCTAAAACTAGGGGGCTCTGCCCCCTACGAGCTACGCTCATCAACCCCCGTTCAGACACCGCAGACTCTAACAGCACGCTAATTTGATCGCCTTTAAAAAGATTTCGGAAGATTGAATTATAATTTGAATCTGACAATTATAATCTGACGTAATTTTCACCAAACTTTTTTTAATATTCACGTCAAAATACTTTTGTTAGAAATGAAATATTATGATCATCTTAAAATGTCAAGTAAATGTCTCGCGCAATTTTTAAATTAAAACTGTTTTGCAATATTATTTTTTGTTAATTTTACGTAATAAGTGTAATATGACGTAAATTCTCCTATTTAGGACTTCTAACGCATGTTACTGAATTTATTATTTTACAATATTCTTTCTCATTTAAAATTCACGTGTAACTATAGTTTTTATGACGTAATTTTCAATGAGTTCCTGCTTTTTATATTTTTTGTTTATAATAGTCACGTGTAAAATTTGTGGGAGCGCAATTAATATTTCATTTCTAACACAAGTATTTTCACGTGAATATTAAAAAGAGAAAAAATAGTTTGGTCAAAATTACGTCAGATTAAAAACGATTAATTTAAAATGTCTTTTTTAAAAGAACTTTCTTTTCGCTTTGTTAAAAAATACCGGGAGACAAAGATTCTGTTTACTTAATTCCTTTTATATTAGCTTATTTTGAAATGTTTGTTTAAGTATTGCGCGGCAGCGCAATACTTATTTATTTCCAGTGTCACTTCTCAATGTTAATTTAACATGGAAAAGCCTGATCATAACTTTTTCATTTTTTCTTCCCACCTTTTTGTCCCTGATGCCACTCATTTTTTATTCTTTACTAATTTTAATGATATTATAAATTTAAAGTGTAAAAACGATTGCCTGACGTCAGGGTCAAAACGAATGATAAAATGCCTTTGCATATGGGTGAATTATAACCCAGGGAGAAACATGGGCCAATTTATTTTTACATTACTCAAATATTTTTCTTAATAATTCCAATTTTCGCTTTTTTCATTGAAAATCAACGGACATTTTTCATAGAAAATGTAACATTTTTACTTCATTGCTGCAAAAATTTCAAAAGCCGTAATGATAATTTATTTATTTTTAGTTGAAAGATTTTCACGTGAAATATTAAATTGAGCTAGTTTTTTTTTTTTTTTTTTTTTTTTTTTTTCAAAAATTAAAAAGGTGAATATGGCGTCATAGTGGAAATAAAAAGGATATTTTCAGAATAAGTTTTTGCTTTGGTCAAGTTTATATTTTAGTAAAAAGTTTCTAATGGATAGCTATTTTTACGCAAGATAGCGAACTTAGTGGGGAATTACGTAACTTAAATTTTAAAATGTATTTTTTTTACGAGATGACAACTATTTATACCCCAAGTTAAACTTAGGTAATAATTTTCTGATGTGTTTACATCAGCCCTTGGGAGAGAATAGGGTTTAAAAATTTAAGTAAAACTTTTATTTTTTATTTTTTACTGTATTACATCTATAATATTGTTAAATATTAGCAGTAAGGATTCAACACAATTTACATTTACATTCATAGCGTTCCTGAGTGGGAAATAGGGTATATAAATTAAAATTAAATTAATTTTTTATGTTTTGATTATAGATTTTTTACGTTCAGATTTTAAGTTTTTGTCCAAACTGCCGCAACCTGCATTACTACAGTAGTGAAACATTTTGAATTACACATTGGTAAACTGCATCTAGGGATTACAGTCCCGGGATCCCGTATCCCAAGATCCCGGGATCCCGCATCATTTTAATCCCGAAAATCCCGGGATCTTGTCTGCCAAATCCCGGGATTTTCCGGATTGTCCGTTTTTTTAAATGGAACAATATTCAGCTGAAATAAAAAAAATATATATATTTATAGACTTTCTCTTTTGGAAAGAAAAGGAATTAATTTTTATGAAATTTATATATCCTTGAAAAAATATTACATATTTCAAGTATTTTTTACATATTTCAAAGCGATTAAGTCGTTTAACATGGAAACCTTTTGACTTGCAAACAGATGTAACCCGCTCGGCTATTATTCGGGAACAATGAAATCATTTGTTTATTTCGATTTTGCCGTGTTTAGAAAGCCGGTCGTTTCAGCAATTGGGAATCACAAAATTTCGAATTAGAGTTTACTGATAAGCGTCGCGTTTGAATTTCATAGTCATTATTATGTGCTAACTTCTTTTCGGGCGTTTATACTTATTTTGCTTTAAAGATGTCTAATGAAAATGATTTTGTAGCTCATAGGAAAGATAATGATACATTTTCAGTATGGCACTGCTATTTAAGGTAAAAGATGAAAAAATCGCTAAACGTAAAAGATGTAGCCAAGTGCTTAAAACGTTAGATGGATCGACTAAGGGTTGTATGCACATTTATCGACGAAGCATGGTACTAAAGTTTGGAAAGAATTTAATACATCATCTCTTCCTTCCACACGTCAAGATTGCATAGAAGTTGCACTGTTTTCTAAAAAGCGGGAAATAGAAGATTATTTTAGTAGTGATAAGGAATCACTGGATTTAATTTTATTGCGAATGACAGCTAAAGACTGTTTTTCATTTAACTTTCAACTGATTAACATCAACTGATTTAAGAAATTTACTGATAGCTAAAGGCTATAATGATTTGCCAAAATCTGCAGTATCAATTCGAAATCGTGTAGTGAACTATAATAAAAGAGTTGATTACAAGTGAAATACAAACTTTTAAAAATTCAGGGAAAAAATTAGCTTGAGTTTTGAAGAATGGACATTTACTGCAAACAAGCGATTTATGAATATTAATGCCCATTCAAGAAATTTAAATTTGAACAAATTCAAGAATTTAGGCCTTGTGCGCATATATGGATCTTTTACAGCAAAAATGTGCATTGAAATGCTAACGGAGCGGTTAAACCAATATGGCATTGCCCTAAAAACGAACAATGTTACAACTGGGACTTGGAGATGAAACTTTAGATGCTGTCATATTTCTTAGAACATATTTTCAAAGGAGTACCGATTAGTTATAGGAAACGGTGAACTATTCAAAATAATCTTTTTTTTTTTCACGAGGTACGTAATAATTTTTTATATTATGCAACGTTTTCGAATTTTAACAGCTATTGCTATTTAGAAATTTAAACTATACATCTATGTATTATTTTATTCTATGTGTGTGTGTGCTAAGTTCTTTTATTTTAAGAAAAAAATCTTCATGATAGGGAAAACCTTGCATTTGCAATATCCTAGAATTATAAACTTTAATTACATGGGTATGAGAATAATTCATAATTTAATTCGTGATATTAATTAGTTTTTAATATTGTAAATATTAAACTATTCAAAAACTTGTTTGACAGGAAATAAAAGAAATTATCTAGAAGATGAAGCATAGACATTTCATGTTTTTTGTTGCATTTTCAAACATCAACAGCGTATTTCTTTTAATTTTCAATTGTTCTAATTTATCCTTTAAGTTTTGATAGTTAATTGAAGTTAATTTTTTTAATTTTGGTATATTTTCATATGTAAATTAGACTGTAATTTTGCTTTGCCTTTTCTATAATGCCCCACCAGTGGCCGAGAGGTTCTGCTCTTGAAGCTGGTAGACGGGAGGTGCTGGGTTCGATCCCAATCGCGCCCGTCGGCCTAATCGTTCGGAGTTTTCGTGGTTTTCTTCGAACCTTGGTTCTCCAAGCGTTAATACGGGTTAGGTTCCCTTAGAAAGACCTCCACGGAAGGCACTTCTCCCCTTTGGGCCTATATCCCACGTGCAGATAATTGGCCGACATAAATACAGCCAACCTTTTCTATAATATTATGATATTTAGCTATTGTAAAAATTGATGATATTACAGAAATTCTAATTTTCCTAATCCCGGGATCCCGGGATTGAATCTAAGCAATCCCGAAATCCCGGGATTGGAAATTAGTCTCGGGATTGTAATCCCTAACTGCATCCCACATTGTGATGCAATACCGCATACATCAACGCCTGATGATGATACTCTCCATTAATTTTGAAATGCGTTCGTCTGAGTGCAGTAAGTTATTAAAAAACTTGACATATTAAAAAAAACATAATTTGAAGAACAAATTAAAAAAAACAAAATTTATTTCCTACATTGTTTAAGCCCGAGAAGGGACAGATATTAAGATATTTCATTCAATTAGTTTTACATTTAATGTTAAATTTTTGTAACAAATTAGTTAAGCCAATTAAAGATTAAAAATTAAAATAAAATTCATGCAATATGATACTTAAAACACCTTAAAAAATTAGATTCCGTTCAAATGAAATCGAAATAAATCTTGGACTTTTTTTTTTTAAGTTTTGTATTTTGCATGCATCTTATCATTTTATGCACAATTGTTATAAACATAATGCAAAATCTGCAATACAAATATTTTCAATTAAAAACGGAAGAAGTCTAAGATTTATTTTGATTTCATTTGAACGGAATCTAATTTTTTAGGGTGTTTTAAGTATCATATTGTATGAATTTTATTTTTATTTTTTAATCTTCAATTGGCTTAACTAATTTGTTACAAACATTTAACATTAAATGTTAAACTAATTGAATGAAATATCTTAATATCTGTCCCTTCTCGGACTTAAACAATGTAGGAAATAAATTTTGTTTTTTTTAATTTGTTCTTCAAATTATGTTTTTTTTTAATCTTATTTTACTTAATCAAAGACGAAAACAGCGATTGACATATGTATTTTTGGTACTACTTAGTTATCCCGTTTACCAAAAAGCTATCATTCTCCAAACTATAAGATTAGATGTCAATAATGGTTGATCGTAAATGTCACATTAACTTGACTTTAAGCAAGTTACATGTGTCTACGTCATCAAGTTATTTTTATTTCGACGTTTTATTTGTATTTTTATTAAAGTTGCACTAATTTATTTGTTCTTTCGTTATTTAAAATAAAAATGATGTCAATTTGTATAATTTGGCGAGTGCTTTGGCGATTTATATAATTTGGCGAAATTGGTTGACGGGTTAATCAAGTAGTACCGCAGCGGATTTGGCCTTAAAATTCCCCAGTCAAAGAGAAATGAATAGAAATCCGTTTATAGGGAGATCGCCATTGTTTTTTAAATTATAATTCAATCTTCCGAAATCTTTTTAAAGCCGATCAAATTAGCGTACTTTTAGAGTCTGCGGTGTCTGAACGGGGGTTGACGAGCGTAGCTCGTAGGGGGCAGAGCCCCCTAGTCTAGTAAATTTTTGAATGACCCCTATTTCGCAGCAAAAAAGATGCTTCAACTTGAAATAGCCATTACTCGGTCAGTTTTAATCGTAGAAGAATGGGACCTTTTTTCTTTTTTTTTCTTTTTTTTTTTGTCTCACTTCTTAGTGTAATAATATATTTTGACTAAATATAACTTATAGAAACGGGGGACCGTATTAAAATTTAAAATTCATAATTTTTTAAGAAACGTTTTTATTAATCCAAATCGCTTTTAAAATACTTCTTTACTTCATTTAAGGCTGTTCTCAAATCCGGAAGGGCAACCTTATAACATAAGTTTGGAAATGCATGAAATTAGCAGTTGTTGTTATTCAGAAACTATGTAATCGAGCTGTTTTTTGCGTTTTTTTTTTAAGCGCAATAGATTTTTCAGAAAATAGTGTCAAAGTGGGCGTTTTGAACCGGGTTTCCGCACGAAAGGAGAAAAAGCACTCAAGAAAGGATGAAAAACGTGTTTGTTACGTGATCAAAATCGCTTATAACTCAATAGGTAATTTATTGATAAAAAAAAGGGAAAACACAGTTAGATTCCAAATCGCTTCCATGGTCAGACTTTCCAATTTTATATCCTTCCGTTAAAAAATGAATTTGTAAGTGTGTCAAAATATTTTGCGCTTGTTGAGCCGAACAGTTGAGAACAGCCATAAAAGATTTTTGTAATTGGAACTATGTATATGTCTATGCTTAACTGTTTAGGAATTAACCATTGGACACCGTTGAGAGTGGTCACCTTGTATACGTCTTGCAATGCATACAACATATTTATAATCTATAATGTATACAACATATAATTCAACATATATTACATACAATGTGCATACAACATTATGTGTTTTGTGTGCATTACAAATCCTTTTTATTTTTAACAATTAAAACTAATAGCGAAAACATTCATTCTGCCGTTATGAAGAATCTTTCGATTGAGGAATTTTTCATAATCCTGGTTCATCCTGGACATGTTCCTGATCCTGTCCTAACATGTCATTGGTTCTAACATGTCCTAACATCCTGGTACCTAACATGTTAACGCATCTTCCATTAAATTTTATATTTTCTCTAACTTTCCTTATCAATATTAAGTTTAACCTCCGTATGTTTCCTGATTTTGGAAGAAGGGATTAAGGGTGTATTCGAAAACATATTTTTTCACCACCAACAGCTCGAAATTTTCTGAGACATTTTCAGACTCATTTTTAAAAGTAAAAACATGAAACTTGCTGGTGTGATTTCTGAAGACATGTTTAACATGCCGTGTGATTTCATTTTCATCTCAATTAATTAGAATTTGATTTTTAAACAATTATTTTCTCAGTATGACCATTTTTTTCATTCCCAGATCGCCCGCTTCGGAAAATTCGGTTCAAAACGCCAACTTTGACAGCGTTTTTTACAGTATTTTCTGCATTTATCAAAAAATTAAGAAGCACGGCACATTATATAGTTTCTAAATAAGAGAATTTCCCAGTTTGATGCGTTTGAGAGCAAAAATGAATTTTAAAATGAATCAGAAAATAAGCAGTTTAGATCGGAATACACCCTTAATTGTACCAATCCCAAAATCGGGACAGGACATTCATGCCCCTTCTAGTTTCAGGCCTATTTCTCTTCTCTCATGTCTATCGAAAGTCTATAAATGATGAATACATTCTCACTAGTCATCTGAAAGAGTCACCCTATTCCATAGTAATCATCTTATAGTCCCTCACTGATATATACCAATTTAAATATGTTTGAAATTGTGTAACATTAAAAAAATACATCGCAAGCGACCTTTTCCATAGACCGTAATGTAACAGAATCTTTTGAGTGTCCCTGTAAATGAACTATAAACGCTACATACTTCATTTTCAATACCGATCATAGTAATCCACATCAACATATATTAGTTGCATAGCAATCCGAGTATATTTACGCGAGTTATAGCACGGACAGACAGCAGACAGATAGATAAACCGAATTCATAAACACTTTCAACTATGTTGGAAAGTGTTAAGAAAGAAGAAGTGATTGCTACCTACTAACTCTGTCTCGAAACATCTTATAAAGATATGACTGGTACCAATCGATTACAAATGATATCAATTTTAAAGTGCTGTACTTAAATTTTGTTCAAGAGATTGACTATACATGAAAGTTGTACATCTTTGATAGTTGTACATTTTTAATATGTCAGAATGAAAATAGATTTCAAATTTATATTGTAATGTTAATTTTACCCTCAACTATATTATTTTTATATATATATCTGACGATATTTTCTTCCGATAGGGTTCTTCCGTAAATATTACCTTCGGATACGAATCGGATGTCATTCAGTCAAGTAGTTTTGGAATAATCAAGGTTTAAAGTTTGAAGCTCCTAATATAAAATTAATTTTTAATCATTGCAAAACCTATTGCAATGCTGTTAGTTTTTAAAGCATAATTCAAAAATTACTTGCCGGAATGAGTTGTAATTTTGGATTCGCATACTTGAAGCTTCTAGAAATCGATTTCTGTTAAAAAATCCATAAGTTATAATTAATATTTGTTTTCGAAAATTAATTTCAAATTTATATATTTTCAAAATTAATTTTCGGAAAAAATATAAATTAAAACCTGTTTTTTTTTTTTTTTTTTTTTTTTTAAACAGAAATTCATTTTTAAAAGTTTCGAATATGCGAATTCAAAATTATAATTCATTCTGCCAAGTAGTTTTTGAGTTATGCTTAAAAAACTGTGCACATTGCAATCTGCTTTGCAACGATTAAAAATGAATTTAGCATTAGGAGTTCCAAACATTAAACGATTAAACTTTTATAGTTCCTAAGTTATTTGACCAAATGACTTTTTATTTTTTATCCGGAGGTAAATTTTACCAGAGAATCCAAATATGATGTCAAAATTAGGTGTTCGAATTGGAAATATTAACGTTTATTACAATTTCTATATGTAAACGACCCCTAAGCAAAATTTAAGCATAGCATTAATTAGTAGATATTGTAACTAACCGATTGGCACAAGTCACATTTTTATACAATGATTTGCGATATTTTAGTAGCGGTTTATCCCTCTTTTTTCAAGGACTGTATAACGCAGTACATGCCGCCCAGCGACAAATTTTGAAGTTAGAGATCGTATCTCGAAAACTATAGGAGATACGAGCAGAAGTTAAAAACGAAGTTGCAGAGCATCGTAGATTTAATTGTAGAAGACATATTGTATACTGGATACGATTAATATAGTTGTCCAAAAAGAACCAGATCAAGCTAAAGATATAGGGCTAGTGCCTGGTATTCATCCGGGGCCACTTTTACATATACTGTCACAAAAAATGTACCATTTCCTATGCTTTAGACAACCGATATGAATATACAAATATATATATATATATATATGTATGTATGCACAATTAAAATGAAATCACAAATGTATGAACAAGATAGTAAAATTCTAAAGATAAACAAAATATGAACATTGGAAACCAGAAATGTATAATAAGAAACTATGAATAACCTGCAGAATCGCAAGATGAGCTTGCAGGTTTAATTCATAGTAAAGACATGTTATTTCATCCAATTTTGTCGGTATTAAGCCTAAAATAACAAAATTTAGCTCCTTATAACAATATCAAAAATTTCCAAAATAAATGATAAAAATTAAGAGATCCAAAAAAATGAAATACTACAAATAAGATATTAAAAGATGAATAAATGGAGACAACATAATACTTCAATGATAGATAAAAATCTAAAATACAAGAAATTTGACTTACCAAAGTAGAATATGTAAAGATGGAAGCAGATTTAAGCCTGGGAAAACATGTGGCTACTAAACAAGCAGATAGTTAATAAAAATAAATATATTGCTGCCCTCTGGTGTAAAAAAAAAATGAAAACAATATTGTAATAAGATTTTTAACAAAATTTTTAGTGCTGCCATCTATACAGAGGACTGAGAGATCAAGGACAGAGATGAATCAAAGGAAGAAGTTTGAAGATTCAGTATTGATAAATATTAAAAATGGAATGAAAAGTATGACTTAAAATAAATTAAAATTTATCAAAAATTAGAATGAAAAATATAGGAATAAGCTTAAAATAATGATGGAGAAAATATAGAAAAAATTACTGATTAAATTCATTATTTTAAAACAAACATTATAAAAAATAAAAAATGAGTAGATAAATCATATTTAAAAAACAAAAAGGATTATTTTAAGATAGTATAATATAAACCTTATTAGCTGCGAATATGTAAAATATTTATGAAAAATTGTGATCTAAAATGCATTAAACACAATTATTATTTTTTTTATCATAATATATAAGTATATATATTATATTTAAAAATACACACACATAGTTGTGCACATAAAACTAGTCCAACCCCACTGAGCATCTCACAAGCCATGCCACCTGTCTCCACTGGTTTAAGTTTTTAAAGTTATTTGTATTGTTTAAAATTTGAAGATATGGTGTTGTGGGATGTCGGGTTTGTTTTAAGTTATAATGTTGTTGTCTTTTAGTTCAGTTTACTTATTTTATTGTTTATGGAAAACACAATTTTTTCCCGAAAGCTAATGAGAATTTGTTTCAGCATATGCAAAGGCAATTTTATCAAATCTGAATGTGACCAAATGCAAATATGGAGCAAAAGTTGTGGCGTAGTAAAAGGTGGGAAAAAACTATACCTTCTATGTTAGTTTTGTTTTTAAAATAAAAAGGGTTTTTTTTTGGGGGGGGGGGGGGTCAGGTGTTTTTATCTTCAAGCAAGAGTCTGTTTATAACTGCAAAATAAATTTATCATCTGACATTATTCATTTTTCAGAAACAAAATACCTTGCATCAATTTCAGATATTTTGGTCTGCACAGATATTTATCGCATAAGCATGCATAGTACGTCGTTCTTCTCTTACTAAATAGATGGTGTTCTACAACTTTGTCACTAAATTTTTGGTCGTATCTTCTTTAGTTTTCCAGGTACGATCTCTACTCCTTAATTTATCGGGTTGCGCATAGCCATCCTATAGCGCATGGCTGTCCAACGCTGCACCCTTTGAATGTTCTCTTGTCACCCCTTCAAATATTTCAATTTTCTGGATTTCTTTAAAACAAAAATCCACCTCCAAAGTTACTTTGCCTTAAAATAATTAATATTTTCATTTTTTTTTTTTTTAATTATAGGTGTTATAAAGGTTTTTGACTCCTTTACCTGCAAAATCCCTGAGATTTCCCCTCCCCCCCCCCCCAATCCCAGAACTTCAGAAAAAATGTAACATTAAATTTACAGTTATTTGTATTTTATTCAATTTTTTACACGAGTCACTTCAACCGTAGTGTACCAATGCATGGCCCGATTAACCCCTGAAACTAGGGAAAGCACAGTATCACGTTTGGACTCCTCTTCATTCGAGTGAAGTTTTCTAAATTCTACATACGTTGAAAGTTAGTAATTCTACAAATATTATTCCCGGGAGGAACTTAGCCAAATTCACATATATTTCATTAAACAGCTTTTTTTTTATGTCGCTCAATATACTTTGGATAGCGTAGGTCTTGTATTTTCAGTTATATGTGGGGGATTTCTATAACCAACAAATCAGAATGACACGTGATTGGCTAACCGTATATTGATCACATTCAGAATACCCGATTACATAATTTTCCTAAGTATTGTCATAGTTTCTTGCATTAGGCAAACTTTTCACTGCAAATAAACAAATAAATAAATAATAAAAATGCGATGGAAAAAAAAAAGAAGTGGTAATTAATGGCCCCATTTTACTGTCATTTGGGTCCCCTGATAAATTTTAGATGGGAAGTTCATGCTTCATGTGCCTTATTGATAATCAGGCCCTGCACCAATCATTACCACTGTAAGATATAGTATACATATCCTGCAGGCGTGTGTGTATCGCTACCACTGCTAAAGTCAGATAATATTGTTGCATTTTTTTAATCATGATGTCACCTTTCACTGTGTACCACAAGCTGAGGTGTGCTATTACTTACTGAAAAGTTGGACAGACCTGCTGTAGCGCATGTTTTGTACTTAGATATCATATTCATTATGAGGAATTATATATTATGAGAAATATTGCAGATGTCGAAAGAGTGCTTAAAGATAAAATATTTGATATAATTCTATAAAATTACCATCCACGGATATTTGTTTGGAGGAGTCACATTATATCCTCCAACTATTCTAACTTTCCGCCTTCTGGTATGTTCTGGTGGGTAATGTAACTTTTTATTCGGGTAATTGAGGACTCCACAACCTAAAATTATCAAATAAACAACAAAAATTATTAAATAGTTTTGAAGTAGTTATTTATAATAAACTAGTTGAAAATCTGCCATCAATGGCGGTTGTAGCGTAAAGAAATACAGTAGACACGTTCATATCCGGACTGATAAAAGCTCAAAATTTGTTGCACGCTTCTAAAGTCCTTTTTTTTTTTTAATGTCTTAGAATTCTGCCTACTTGTTCAACGTGTTCACGAAAGATGTCCGAACAAATTCTTTGCATCTTTGCAGCGCCAGCGCCCACGTATCCAGTCCTAACTCATTATCTCCTCTATTTCTTGTTAGCTGTTCTTACCAGTATTCTTATCAGAGAGTTCTCAAAGATTCTTCGCTAATTTTTTGAATAATCTGAAATCTATAAACATTAAGGATGCAATATTCTGGTATGCTAAAGCATGGGAGACAGTCAAAAGCTTTACTTCACAAAATGTTGGAATAGGCAATCAATAAAAGTTGTGAAAATACAGAAGAAGACCTAGATTTAATAAATACAAGTAAGAAAAGTTTCTGATTGTGAAAATATCACAGAAGCAGAAGTCATTCTATGGGTAAATAGCGATGTAGATCACCACCTGACCGATTAAGAAATTTTTAATTTCTTAAATGAAAAGGAAATGGATCTAAACCATGACGATGAAGTACCTGTTGGAGAGAAATGCGTTTCTTCGGAAGAAGCATTTCAAGCATAAAAGAAGTATGCTTTTTTCCCCTAATTTTTTTTTAACTTTTTAAAGTTGACACTAAATTTTATACATTTTTATTTCCATTTTATAAAGGTTGCTTTGCGATTCGTAGAATAGCACAACGGATATACTCCCTCTGGCGTAATTATAATGACGCTTTGACGTTAGGTTAGCAGCTCGTCAGCGAATCGAGCGAAGAAGAAAACAGGCGAATTTAATGCAATATTTAATATATATATATATGGACTTCCAATTGTAATTGCAAAAATAGTGGTGTAAATGTATTAAAAAGGTGGAAAAAAACGGTTTTATATGTCGAATGACTCTTTTTAATAAAAAACATATCCCTCCCTCGTATCCGGATTTTTCTCATATCCTGATTACTTCAATCCATATTAGTTCAGTTATGGGAGGGTCTACTGTATTTAGTACTAGCAAAACCCTTGGCTTTGCACGAAGCATGCCAAGTGGGTATTTGTGTGCCTATTTACATTAAGGAAAATTATACTGCTACGGATAGTTTAAAAAACTAGAGGGCTCTGCCCCCTACGAGCTACGCGTGCCAGCTCCCGTTCAGACACCGCAGACTCTAAAAACAAGCTAATTTGATCGGTTTGTAAAAGATTATGGAAGATTGAATTATAATTAAAAAACCAGTGGCGATCTCCATGTAGACGTGTTTCCATTCATTTCTCTTTGATTGGGGGAATTTTAAGGTCAAATCAGCTGCTGTTAAGACATCTATTGGATGTTTTTGTGTTTGTTTAAATAAGATCACTTAAGCATTTAAAAAAAGCTAATGTAAAATGAAGTAAGTATAAACATAGTCTTTGCCTATCGGTATTTTTTTAACAAATCAATAAGAAAATTGTTTTAAATAAGAAATTTTAAATGTATCGTTTTAAATCTGACGTACTTTTCCCCAAACTTTTCTTTCTCTTTTTAATATTCACGTGAAAATATTTTTATTGTTTGAAAGGAAATATTATTATTTGGGCTGCCTTAGAATTGGCAACAATAGCTAAAAGGATCATCTAGAAATATGAAATAAATGTCTCGTGTAAATAAATATATTTTTTAATGTAAACTGTTTGGCAATGTTATTATTTGGTGACTTTAAATATGAAGTAATTTCCCCCCATTTATTGCTTTTAACGCATATTAATTAATTTATTCTTTTAAAGTTTTCTTTCTCTTTTTAATATTCACGTGAAAATACTTTTGTTGTTAGAAAGGAAATATTATTCTTTGCACTCTCTTAGAATTGATAACAATAGTTAAAAAAGATTATCTCGAAATATGAAATAAATGTCTCGTGCAAATATGTATCTTTAAATTTAAAGTGTATGTCAATATTATTATTTGGCCACTTTAAATATGACGTAACCCCCCGCCCCCATTTACTGCTTTTAAAGCATATTAATGAATTTATTATTTTAAAGTTTTCTTTCTCTTTTAATCAGGGTTCGTTGATATATATCAGTCGATATATATCTTGATATATATCATGATATATATCCGATATTTATTTTCAAAATATCAAGATTTTTGATATTTTCATATTACTTGATTTTTTTTTTTCCAAAATATCAAGATGTGTGATATTTTCAATATTTTTCTATATTTGATATTTATTTTCAAAATATCAGTGTGCAAGATATTTTTGATATTTTCAGTCAAAACAAGTGCAAATGAAATTCCCAACTGTTATTGACTGTGTTGTTCTGTAAATAAAGAATTTTTGTCTCTGATACTGACTTTTTTAGCCGAAGAAGAAAACAAATATCTTTTCCAAGTTTTATGTTTGATTTTTTTACTTTTAACTGTAGATTATGAGAGACATAATTCAAAACATACACTGAAAGATAAATGTCTAATTTAGACTGTCTAATTTAGATACTCAGTTATATATACAGCTTCATTAGAAAAGAATCTGTTCTGGTATTGATTTAGTTAAGTTTAAATTATAGGGAGACCGTGGGAATGGTGACACCTTAAGGGAATTTAATTTTTTTCACCTCAAAAAAATATTTATTTTTTAATAGTAAAAATTCTAAAGCTAAATTATGATCTTTAGTATCTGTATAAATTTAACCGTGATCATAACTGTAAAAAAGCACACATAAAAAAACTTTCTTTCAACCTCTGTACAGTGGCGAGATTACCCAGGATACTGGGGAATTCCGCCACTGTATCGGGGTAATGACGTCGCTCTTTAATGACCTAGTAAATACATAAAATGGATACTAGGAAGCACATAACCCACTGAAAATATTTAGATAGCAATAATTTATCAAAATAATGAATAATTACAATGTTCCTTAAGCTAGATTTATTAATGTGTTAAGCTTACAATTTAACTCAAACTGAAAAAGTCACCATGGTGGCGGCATTACCCCGAGAGGATAATATAGCGAAAATCCCCCAGAAAGCCGAAAGAAGAACCGAACTTGCTCAACAAATTGCATCAAAATGTCGGCGAATGCATGTAGAGTACGGGTGATATTATCTTAAGTACCTAGTGTTATAATAAAAGGTGTTTACCTCTACTCATTTGAAGCTCCAAAATAAGAGGCAACTAGATGAAAACTAAATTTTTCAGTAGAACAAGTGAACGACATACAACAAAATCATTCTCACTCTAGGCACTGTTTTTATTGTTTGACGCTATAGTGCAGGTGCATTCACTATCTCAAACTGCAGTTAGTTTTTAAACTAGGCGGGGTGGCGGCATAACACCGAGTGGTGCCATTCCCCCGGTCTCCTCTACAGCATGTTAGGGAGTAAAAAATAAGATAAACTTACATTTATGTTAAAAATTTTCAATTAAAACAATATTTTGCATTTAAAATTTTGTCTTATAAATTTCTGATTTATTGATAGTTGATATTGAATCCTATAGCGTTTTCTTTATATATATATGTGTGTGTGTGTGTAAAGCAAATTGTTTCTAGTTTTCAATTAATTGATCTTCAATTTTGTTCTAAGGAAAAAAAAAAAAGAGGGAGGGAAAGACAAATGCTCTTTTAGTATATTGTTTAAGTTTTCATGTTAAGTGCAATATGTTTTAGTTTCTAATGTGCATTATGCTTGAAAATATTTATTATCAGCAGTAAGTTGACTATTTTGAAAATATCGGATATATATCAAAATATCGGATATTTTTGATATTTTTGAAAATATCATGATATTTACGAAAACTGCTTTTAATATTCGCATGTAAATACAATTTTTAAGGCGTAATTTTCAATATTTTCTTGCTTTTAACACGTAATCATTTAATTCGAATTTTAAGGAGGGGTTTTTTTTCTATTTTTAATATTTACATGTAAATAAATTTTTAATTGAAAGGAAATATTAATCTTTGTGCTGTTTTTACAATTGGAAACAATTTAAAATAATAATTTCCTTCTAAAATAAGAAAAAAAAAACTCTTGAAATGATGAAAATTTTAATAAAAAATAGAAAAAACCCTCAAAAGGTTAGTCAAATTAAAATATATATATATGCAGTCTGCCCATCGCATGTTTGTAATGTATTTTTAGAAAAAATGATTAAATTCCTATGTATAGTTTTTGATTTTGATCCTATACAGGGTGTATCTGAAATGCTTCAACAAACTTAGGGAGATGATAGTACTCATCAAGACGAACAAAAAATGCAATGGAACATGGGGTCGCATTCGCAAATGACGTTTAAAAGTGAAAATCGCAAAACTAATAAAAATATAGAAATCTCGCATGCTGCTTTTCTGCAGAACTGGCTAGTAGCACGAAGCTGGTTTTCCTTTCACTTTGTGCATATCCGGTCCGGAAGAGATAACAAAAGCTTGGAAGAAAGCCAAACAAATCTGTGAGCAGGAATCCACGTATGCAGGACTCCCGAAGTCTTCCAGCGTGTCCGCCAGTCGTTCCTCCGTAGATGTACTCTGTGTAATAATGTCCGCGGTCGACACTTTGAACAACTGTTGTAAAATATTTGTTTTCTTTGGACATCACGAGCTGTGTTGTGCATATTCTGTGAAAAAAAAAATAAATAAAAAAAAAATTTGGAGTGTTTCTTTCTTGTCTCAGTTTGTCCATTTCCAGACGCATTTTCTCGATTTTCATCCCTTAAACGTCATTTGCGACCCCATGTTCCATTGCATTTTTTGTTCGTCTTCATGAATACTATCATCCCTCTAATTTTATTGAAGCATTTCAGATACACCCTGCATGCATATACACTGCTCAAAACAATTAAAGGATATTTGAAGTTTTATATAAAATAAAGATATAAACGAAATTTTTTTTGCCGAAAATAGAAGAAGAGAATCACAAATGCAAATTTTTCTGGTTTTCAAACTGTGGAGTATGCAAATTTTGAGTTCGACGTCAAAAACTTCGCTTCAGCGGCAGCGAATGAAATTTGACTTTCAACTGGATAAAAGAGAATGAAGACAAGGATGATCGGCATTCAGTGATTGCTTTGTTTCGATGAGTACGATGTCTCAGCGAAGTCATTTGACAGATTCAGAAGCTTTGAGAATTGTTGGTAGGTTAGAAGGGGGCCAAACTCAAGCCGAAGTAGTGCAAGCCATTGGAATGTCACAAAGTGTCATTTCCAGGATCTGGAACCGTTTTTTGGAGAGTGGATATGCAGGCCGAAGACCAGGGCAAGGTCGTAGACGGGCAACAACGCCCAATGAAGATCGGTATTTAGCGATAACAGCTCGGAGACACCGAAGCATGAACGCTACTCTTCTCCAACAACACCTTCGCTCGGCTACAGGCACCACGATTTCAACTCAGACTGTCCGAAACCGGCTCCATGCTGTAGGTCTGTATGCTCGCCGACCGATGGTATGTGTTAGATTAACATCAAGGCATCGTCGCGACCGCAGGGAGTGGGCAACCGAGCATGTCAACTGGAGGAGAAATGAATGGAGCAATATTCTGTTTTCTGACGAGTCCCGTTTTTCTGTGCATCCGGATAATAGGCGTATTTTCATCTGGAGGGACCGTGGCAGTAGGAATAATCCTGCGTTCGTGCACGAAAGTGTCAGATTTGGCGGTGGAGGAGTGTTGGTGTATGGTGGCATCTCCATTGACGGGCGCACTGACCTCTACATCATTCGAGATGGAGCTCTGACTGGTCGCCGATATAGGGATGAGATCCTCAGACCTATTGTAGTCCCTTACGCTGCAGCAATCGGAGATAACTTCGTTTTAATGGACGATAACTGCAGGCCACATCGTGCAAACCTGGTGGAGGATTTCCTTTTCGAGGAAGGAATCGTTCGAATGGAATGGCCAGCATGTTCTCCAGACATGAATCCAATCGAGCACGTTTGGGACGCTCTAGGAAGACGAGTTTCTGGCCGCCAACAACCCCCACAAACTCTCCAAGAACTGGAAAGAGCTCTTCTGGAAGAGTGGGGCAGAATACCCCAACTCGTCATTAATAGCCTCATTGAGCCCATGCCTCAAAGGTGTTCAACGTTGCTGGCCGCCCGTGGAAACCATACCCTCTACTGAAAATGATTTTCTTTGAAGAAAACACCTTTTCTTATTATTTTTTTCTCATATGCACAAATTGTGTTTTTTTTCCTTTAGTACACAAATGCGCAATAAAATGCATTTTTTTCTGCCAACATGTGTAATTTATTGTCATATAACCTACTATGTCTGTCGACCATGTATCAATCAGCTAAACAGTTTACCAGATACAAAATCCACCTAAAACTGCAATATCCTTTAATTGTTTTGAGCAGTGTATTTTTTAATGGAACGATTTTTACCAATTTTAACAATCAATATCTCTTAAAATAATTCTTCGATTTTAAAACTGTTTTCTTCAGCGTGTTTATCAGACATTTCTCTATAATACTACGAATTTTCATATTTTTGTACGCAGTAGTTTTCTTAATATGAGCTAGAAAGACCTCCGGTCACAAAAAATCCATTTACGGCAGCGGTGGTGACAGGCGTCCAGATAGACGTATCATTGAAATACTTTCAGTGTTGGCGTCTTTTCTTGTTGTCACGCGGTTCTTTTTTCTTTAATGTCTTTACAAGGAAACTGCTGGGCATCCTGCAGGAAGGAGAAATTTTTTTCCAAGTTCGATCTAAAGGAGTGTACTTATATAACGTTAACAACTTTTTGGCAATTTTGTACCCCCTCCCCCTTACGATATCATACGTTATCATTCCATGATCCCCCCCCCCCCCTTCCCTAATGATATCGTTATCAGTGTCTAAAAATTCTTTTTATTTTTACAATTTCTTTTTCTTTTCTTTTTTAAATACGTTCACAATAATATACAGGAATAGTTATACATTTATTATTCGCATAATTTACTGATTTAAATGAAGAAAAGAAGTTAATATCACTATAATATACGAAATAACTTTACATCGAATAACACTTTAAAGAAATACTATTTAAAAGTATTCAGTAATAGCTTTTCGTTACGTAATACATTTAACAGTACTATTGTCTTCTTGCATTTACCCCCTGAAAAGGTGTAAGCAGAACTTATAAACAAAACAGGTGGGTTACATTCATCCCCATTTTTACTAGTAAATATGCCCAGCATCATTTCGAAGCTGGTTTCTTTAACAACGAATTATATGCGCATAGGGTAGGGAATAGGGATGAAGAACGTTCGGATATTAAATATTTTGGAAAGAAATTATTTGATAATCATTTAATGATTTTAATAATACCTTTGTATTTTCATAAAATTATATAACAGACTAAAATAAAACCAACATTCTATATTGATGTAAAAAAGAAAGCTACCAAAGAAAAAAAAATTTTGGTTTGCCAAAAATGATAACGATATCGAAAGACAACCCTCCCTCCCCCCAGAGATACCTAACGATATTAATTGCCAGGCCACCCCTTTCCCCAAAGGCCGAAACTAGCCTTTTTTGCACCCGGGGTAAACATGGATTTTGGCGCCCCCTCCCCTCTTCCGCATAGTATATTTACAAAGAGAATTTTACTAAATTTCTAATAGCCGACTTATTCTAAAATTTAAAATATGTAATCATAAAATATGTAATACTGAACTACGTAATCTACTATGGCGGATCCAAGGGGGAGGTCACGGGGGTCATGACCCCCCTTTGGACACCAACAAAAATAGTCTAAAGATAATTTTTAAAATGAAATATAGAGTAGAGTCCCGATTATCCGAGTCCCGCTTAGCCGAATTTCCGCTTTAACCGAGTTATTTTCTTCTGATGGACTGATGGCTTCCATTATTATGAAATACGCACTATAAATGAAGTGTTAGGTGAAGATGAAAGAGCAGTCGTAAAAAGTTAGAACTCTGATTTTCTGGTGAGAATAAGAAAAAAAAATGGTCATAATTTAAAAAAAAAAAAAATTGCCATGGAGAGAAGAAGAGTATGGAGAAAAAAGAATGGCCATAAATTTTTTTTCAAAAAAAATTATGGCCATTTTTTTTCCCTTTCTGACCAGAAAATCAGAGTTCTAACTTTTTACGACTGCTCTTTCATCTTCACCTAACACTTCCTTTATAATGTCTATTTCATAATAATGGAAACCATCAGTCCATCAGAAGAAAATGATCCATTCCAAAGGTATTATCCTTCATTTGGCGCCCCTTCATATTGGTGCCCGCAGCTCGTGCATCCTCTGCCCCCCCCCCTTCCCTTAGTTTCGGCCCTGCCCTAAAGTGATAACGTTATATATGTACAGCCCCTAATCTCTCTTATCTCCTTTTTATTGTTGAATCTTCCGTTCTTTTATTAAAAACCACATTTTATTGGTTTAGAATGAGAGGGGGCACTTTCCATTTCTAAACGCAGCCTTTTAGTTACTTTTTTTAGAATAGAGAGATACTAATTAAGTCACATTTTGAGAAAACCTCCTTCTTGTACTGCATTAGGTGAACATATGACTTGAATTAATGAGACATTCCCAACTTATTTGGAGCCACCCCTTCCAAAAAACAGATACGATTGTACTTGGAAAATCTGTTTAAAATATATCGTACAGTGAAATAATTTTTTTAATCGGTTCAGTAGCCTCAGAGTCTAGTTCCTACAAACGAAAATATATTTATTTTTTAAAGTATTAGTATAACTGAAGTCCAGTGGCGTAGTGGTCAGCACGGCTGACTGCCACGCTGCAGGTCGAGAGTTCGACTCACGGGTAGGCCAGGTTCACTCAGCCCTTCATCACTAAGGGGTCGATAAAGTGAGTACCAAGCTAACTTGGGAACTAAATACCGAGGGCCCCGCGTTAGGCTGACCACCTGACCGGAACATATGCTGTACAGCATCTCGGGCCCCCTGGTCAAGAAAACAGGGATGGGCACTCTAGGCATTGGTACTTTATGGATCGTGTAGCCACAGGTTTAGTTTTTTTTTTTATTAATATAACTAGAATCACTATAAAAACCAACACACCTTTAAGTAATAAACTGGAAAACACTGGTTTAGTATATTAAAGCACTCATAATTAATGCCTGAAATCCTTAAAGGTACACTTAAAGAACGATTTATTTCAGATACATACAATTAATACAGTAAACTAAACGTTAGTGTAGTTAGAGCAACAGCACGGCACGCTGTAATCCCAGGTTCGATTCCTGGCCCCGGCTAATTTTTCATTCGTGTTGGGTTTATTGTATTAATTGTATGTATCCGAAAAAAATTGTTATATTTCCGGCTATGGGCAGTAACTGCTAAAATCTGGTTTTAAAATGTGCGGTGAGTTTTTAAAAATGTTTACTTGGCTATCTTCTTTTCCTTATTAAACAGCGAAGTTTTTGTAACGTATTCTGCAAGTGTTTGATCGAAAGTGTTTCATAATCTATGCTTGGCGCATGATTTTTCTTTCTTGAAATAATTTCTATAACAAAGATATAACTGATTTTTTAATTGCTTGAATTTTTATTCAGATTGCTTATAAGGCGTGAAACCAACAGAGTGAAAAATTGCCAGGCCAAGGATCCGAACCTGAACCATTGGCACTGCACGGCAACGCTCAACCAACTGAGCTACCCAGACGATATGCAGCCTTGTGCTTCCCACGCTGTTGGTTTCACGCCTTATAAACAATTTAAATAAAAATTCAAGCAATTAAAAATTCAGTTAATACTTATAAAGGGCGTTTATCATTTCTATAAAAAAAAATATGTATAGGGTAATTCTAAGATAGATGGCCATAGAGGAGAGATGGCAAACCTAAATATTTCAAAAACTATACCATAGATTGCAGCATAAACTTTGTTCGTAAGAAATAGTTCAACGTGTTCATTCATTGCGACATGCAGCTGTGTAATTTTAATGTTTATTTAATTTAGTGGTTGGATGTTTTTGTTGAGTTAGGTATCTGAATATTTTGCAGTACCTATGTTACCTTTTTTCTTACTATAAGGACTTTTAAGGCACGTATATAATCCAATCTTTGCTTTTAAGTCTAAAACAAAGAGGTACAATCGCAGAGTGACGCTTTAAATTGGGCAGCAATCTGTCCATCAATTTTAGGAAAGATGGCCACCTATCCATAATAATAAGGAAAGAAGTTTGTGTGTGAGTGTGTCGACGGTGTTCTGAAGAGACCGTTTCACGTACAGCTACAATAGTTAGGGAAAAGGTACGTCTATATATGAAGTTTTGCACCCCGAAGCCCGATTTTCGATTTTTTGATTAGATTTTTTTAATTCAATTTTTTATGCGATTTTTAGCGCTTTTTAAAGTTTCCAGGCGATTTTTTTCACATTAGTGAAAAGAATACGGTTTCTTTCTTTTAACCTAATATAGTAAATTTTGTTTTCTTTTCAACGAAGTTTATTTGGAATTCGTACAGCGATTTTGGAATTTTTAGCGAATTTTTTATGCGATTATTGAACATCATGTAATGCATCTCCTTACCTATAAGGGGGTTACCGTAGGGGGGGAGGACACAGTTCTGTCGCCAAATGCTGCCAAGTTTGTCGACCAAAATTAGTCGCCAAAAGTGACACCAACTTGGCGATATCTCTAATATTTCGCCAAATTCCCATAGACTTCCATTGTAAACCAATAGGGTTTACTTGCTTACAGAAAATCAACAAATTGAGATATTTTAATGCAACAAAATCTAATATTAACTTAAGGGATTATATTAATTATATTTAAGGGAATCCAAGTAAATTATGAATAAAAGTAACATGATACAATGCTTAGCATGCTTTCCCAAACATAAATTTTAAGAGAGCCCGCAGGTCAAAGGAATTAGGTTTGAAACTTTTATCCAATTATAGTAAATTTTGACTTTCGTGATTTTTGAACTTTTTGTGATTTTTAATTCGATTTTTACGTTTCTTCGCGATCTGCTGCAATTTTTTGACATTCTATTTTTGAAATATAATACTAAAGTAATTTCTGCCCCCATCTCAATAAAGTTTATTTGGATTTCGTATAGCAATTTTCGAAATTTTCGGGAATTTTGTATGTGATTTTTGGTGTATTTTAACGATTTCCTACTATTTTTCCAACATTAGTGAAAGGTATCAACTTTCAATCTTCGAATACAATATATAATTTTTTCTCTCTTTTCGAAATTTGTGCAGCAATTAAAAATTTTTTCGCGATATCTTATTGTGATTTTCAGAGCTTTTTCGCAATTCGTGCTGTTTTTGACGTACCCGGGCAACGCCGGGCAAGTTAGCTAGTAATCAATATTTCAAAATTATACGGAGTGAAGATTTTAACTAAATATAACTATTTTTAAAATAATTATATAATTTTTATGTTTATAATTATATTGACATAATTATTTAAATTTTAACTAATATAAATATTTCAATAGCTATAGCATAATAGGGCCTAACGATGTATTTTTGTTTCAGAAAATGTTGAAAAACTTCAGAAACGTTGATTCCAGAAACAGATAAAGTTGCTAAATAAACTTAAAACCGTGAAAAATCGAAAATAAACGCAAGAAAAAAACAAAAACATGACACTTCCAGTAGCGAAGAAGATTAAATATATTTGAAATTATTAGATTCTACAGATTCCGAGGGAATAGAATTGGATAAAGATCACTGTATTGGTTGTGGAGAAGAATATAATACCATAACCAAAAAGGATTACTGCATATAATGCATAAGGAGCCAGAAATGGTTCCATGAAACGTGTACAAACTATCAAGATCTTTGCCGAAAATGTGGTAAAATTTTACGAAAAGAGAAGGATTGAAATTATACTTCAAATTTTGCTTATTCAAATTTTATTCACTGATTTTCCGTGATGTAATTGCATCTTTACAAAATTCTATGTATTTCTTATGATTAACTATATGAAATGTGTTATTTGTTACTGTTTTAACTTCATTTTTTCTTTCTTGTATTGGATGGCCATCTCTCCTCGGCTTGAAAGATAGATGGCCATCGCCATCTGCCATTTTAATTTCAATCTTATTCCCCACTTTTTGTTCTCGATATTTAATTATTTTTTGTCCAAATTATGATGCGTATCTGTATAGGAATTTCAAATATGCATAAATATTTCTTGTATTTGCATTCTAAGAATTTTTATTTCAATCTTTAAAAACTATGGCTATCTATCCTAGAGTTACCCTATACCAGGGATGGCGAACCTATGACACGCGTGCCGAACCTGGCACGTAAGTAAACATCTCTGGCACGCGAAAAAACTTACAGATTATATTCAGTTTATGTAAAATAATCCATTTTATGTCTTTTTTTTTTTTTTTTTAACAAAAAGTATAGTTTTGTGTAACAATTGCTTTAAAATAAACCGTTACTGTTGAATGAATTAAGGTAAATATTACTAAGGTATTATAAATTTTAATGAAAGCGCTCCGTAGCTTCATTTTCTCGCCAAACCATTCAACATATAGTGTTTTCCAATTGCTTCTCTGTCAAATTTCAAAGGTTTCATTTTTGAAAATGGAATTTTAAGAGATAGTTTGCGTAGTAATACACATAACTGACACGCTTCTACTTCAGATTAGGTTTTATTTTATTTAGCTTTAGGGTTTTAAGTTATTTTAGGTTTTAATTTTGTAAGTTGAATTTTAACTATTAGTGTAAATAATTATGTATTTATTGAACATGCTTCCACCTGCAGAACTAAAAATAATCTGATTCAGAAGTATACAATAAAGGAAAAACTCATTTATAGATTATTTATACGGAATTCGATGCGACATGGCTATATATTTAGTAAATACAGCATAATAAATCAGTCAGGAATCGAATATGGTATAACTGTAAAAATATTAGGTAAAAATGCTATAAAAGTTAATTATTGGATTTTAACTAAGTTAAAATGTTTCTGGCACGTTAGAATGTTGGTACATAAAAATGTGAAATTGTTGGCACGCATTTTCAAAAAGGTTCGCCACCCCTGCCCTATGCATTCATTTCTCGGAACCAATGAATAGCGATTCTGATGCAGAAATCGATAGTGAAATTCCCATTAAAACTCTTACTTTTTCTCATGCTTTACATGGTTTGGAAACTGTGAAAACATACCTCATGCAGCAGGACATAAATGACTCAATATTTTCTTCTCTCCATAAAGTCGAAAAAGAACTTTTTCGAGTCAGGAATCAAAGAAATTCTCAAACATCTATCACACATTACTTTAAAATTTAAAATTAATTAGTGCTATTTTTGTGTAGTGGCTTATTAGAGCTTTTCCATAAGGTAAGGGCAGATTTTTTTATTTTTTTGTTTTCAACCGCGATATTACGAATAACCCCACCCCGATTTAACGAATAAAGTTTACGGTCCCGATGAATTCGTTAAATCGGGCTCCGACTGTATATGAATATAACTTTAAGAGAAGGAACATCAATAACAACTATTATTATTATTATTATTATTTTAATTTTTAGAATGCTAAAATGATAGTAAAAAACATTACATAATAATAAAATAATTGAAGAGCTCGGGTAATAAAGCTGGCATGTGGCAAAAAAGAAAGAGTTAATCGAAATGATTGAAGATAATCAATGATCCCCTACCCCCTGTTAAATTACTATTCGAAAAAAAAAAAAAAAAAAAAAAAAAAAAAAAATCTAATACTCACAGAGATTTTAATTGATAAAGGAGGCATTTGATAATAATTGCAAATAGATATTTTTAACTTTGCAGCTCCTTTTCTCAAAATGATGATTGTGTCACTTACCTCCTTTATCATCTGAACTCTTCAATTATAAAACGTGAAATAACGTAAGATGCTGCTTACTGCATTCTTTTGTTCTACTTTTCTTCTTCTTCTTTGCAAACATTTATAATAGAAATAAAAGTACATTTATTAAAGACGAATAATTTGTACTTATTTTTAGACAAATAAAGATTTAATAATACTTTGATACATGAAATTTAATAGCTGCAAAAATATAATATTTAGCAATGTAAACATGTACAGTGGGTGATCGATTAGCGAACTGTTAGTTTTACGAACAGATCGGATAACGAACATTTTAGCGAGAGATTTTTATGTTCGGATAACGAACACATGTGCGGTTAAGGAAGGGTGTTCTCAAATCCAAAAGGGCAACTTTCTGACATAAGTTTTAATTTATTTTTATTCGAAAATGCATGAAACTAGCTGGTGTTATTGTTCAGAAACTATGTCATCGAGCTGTTTTTTCCTTTTTTTTCGCAAACGCAATAGATCTTTCAGAAAATTGTGTCAAATTAGGCGTTTTGAACCGAATTTCCGCGCGAAGGGAAAAAGAGCACTCAAGAGCGGACGAAAAACGAGTTTGTCACGTGATCCAATTCACTGATAACTCAATAGGTAATTGATTGATCAAAAAATAGAGAAAACAGTTCGATTTCAAATCGCTCCTATGGCCAGGCTTCCCAATTTTATACCTTTCCGTTAAAAAATGAATTTGTAAATATGTAAAAACGTTTTGCGCTTGTTCAGCGGAGCAGTTAAGAACAGTCTTAACGAACACCTCACAAAACAAAGCCAAGAAGAAGCTATGCTGTATTTCAGATTTGCCGAGCTGTATTTATTTAATTGTATACGGAGTGTATCCGAAATGCTTCAACAAACTTAGGG
The DNA here is from genome assembly GCA_963932465.1 of Maratus speciosus. NCBI lineage: Eukaryota > Metazoa > Arthropoda > Arachnida > Araneae > Salticidae > Maratus > Maratus speciosus. The sequence continues at coordinate 315,815,769 of OZ010788.1, read as the reverse complement.
GAAGATAAAACTCATCAAGACGAACAAAAAATGCAATGGAACATGGGGTCGCAAATGACGTTTAAAGGGTGAAAATCGCAAAACTAATAAAAATATCGAAATCTCGCATGCTACTTTTCTGCAGAACAGGCTAGTAGCACGAAGCTGGGGGTTTTTTTTTTTTTCACTTTGTGCATATCCGGTCAGAAAGAGATAACAAAAACTTGAAGAAAGCCAAACAAATCTGTGAGCAGGAATCCACGTATGCAGGACTCCGGAAGTCTTCGAGCGTGTCCGCCAGTCGTTCCTCCGTAGATGTACTCTGTGTAATAATTTCCGCGGTCGACACTTTGAACAATTGTTGTGAAATATTTGTTTTCTCTGGACATCACGAGCTGTGTTGTACCTATTCTGTGCAATAAATAATTTTCTGGGATGTTTCTTTCTTGTCTCAGTTTGTCCATTTCCAGACGCATTTTCTCGATTTTCATCCTTTAAACGTCATTTGCGACCCCATGTTCCATTGCATTTTTTGTTCATCGAGTACTACCATTCCTCTAAGTTTGTTGAAGCATTTCAGATACACCCTGCATGCATATATTTTTTAATGGAACGATTTTTACCAATATATTGTCGACTTAGAGAACATTTTAACAGCTGTATAAGTAGTATGGCTTTATTAATTCATGATCTTCCGGGAGTCGGATCCTACATTTTAGGGTCCCCAAATTAGAATGAACAGATCAGAAACATTAATTTTTATATTTTGTGCCCCTGTTTAAAGAAATATTCTTAATTGCAAATTAATAATTTTAATTGAAATTTTGTTCACAAATTATTAACAGGCTCTAGGCTCAACTGGAACTTTATCGGACCCTACAGTAAACACTATCTTTTAGAGAACAAAGGAGTTTTTGAACGGTCAAAGTGACAAATTATGATATGAAAGTAGTAGTCAATGAATGCAATCCTAAAAGTTTTCACAAAGGGCATGTCATTTTTTTTCTTTTTTTTTAATGCGTCACGACATGGACAAAGCCATCAAAATACGATAAGATCTCTCCATTAAGGATGTATATAAGGATATTCTATTATAAAGGGAAGATTTATATATTTTTTATACATTATTCAGCTTCTAAGGGAGAATTAATTTAATTCCCATACAAATCAATACAAAATCTATAATCGGTTAACAAACAATTCGGTTAGCGAACACTGTTTTGGAACGTATTAAGTTCGTTAACCGATCACCCACTGTAATATTTTCTTAAAAATTACCATCATATGGTACCAATTGGTCAATATTGTACCGTTCATTTACTTGTAGTATGTACCTATGTGACATATACGTTTTTATTGACAAAATATTGCAATAATTATGAAGGGAGGTATATGGGAAGTTGCATATTGTATTATTCAATTCCTACTATTAGTTCACACTCTCTCTATATATATATCTTGTTCAAATTTTCAATCGTTACTAAAATACTTATTATTCATCCTATCAAATTGAAATAAATTTTTTTAAACGTGTACTGGTTGACACTTGATGTTAATACAGTTTTTTCAAATATTAATTCATTAATTAAATTTTAATTAATTTATTTTAGTTTTATATGGGAGACAAAATGGCGGCCATTGGTTATTGAACAGCATTTAATGCATATTCTTACTTATAAGGGGGGTTATCATACGGGGACTCTGTTCTGTCACCAAATACCGCCAAGTTTGTCGCCAACTTGGCGATATCTCTAATATTTCGCCAAATTCCCATAGACTTCCATTGTAAACCAATAGGGTTTACTTGCTTATAGAAAGTCAACAAATTGAGATATTTTAATGCAACAAAAACTAATATTAGCTTAAGGGATTATATTAAATTTTACTTTGATGACCTAAGTAGGAACTGACTTTAAAAACAAAATTTTTATATTACTTGTTTTTCATAGGAATACCCCTACAGAAATTTCATTTTTGATACATACACAAGAAAACCTATCTATATTGGAATCACTATAAACCAGTATAATGTTATGGGATATTATAAACTGCTATAATTTATCTTTTAAGATTACACTAAATTTCTTGCTTTAATACCGACTTATTTTGTATATTAAGCTACGCATAAATGTATGATGATACATTAGTTAATTAAGGCTGTTCTCAAATCCAAAAGGGCAAATTTCTGACATAAGTTTTAATTTATTTTTGCTCGAAAATGCATGAAACTAGCTGGTGTTGTTGTTCAGAAACTATGTCAACGAGCTGTTTTTTCCACTTTTTTGCAAACGCAATAGATCTTTCAGAAAACAGAATCAAAGTGAACGTTTTGAACCGAATTTCCGCGCGAAAGTAGAATATCCACTCAAGAGCGGTCGAAAAACGTGTTTGTCACGTCATCAAAATAGCTTATAACTCAATAGATAATTTATTGATCAAAAACTGGAAAACACAGTTCAATTCCAAATCGCTTCCATGGCCAGGCTTTCCAATTTTATATCTTTCCGTTAAAAAATGAATTTGTAAATGTGTCAAAACGTTTTGCGCTTGTTGAGCAGAGCAGTTAAGAACAGCCTTAAAGTCAGAAGACTAAAAGTCAACTAAATAAAAAAAAAGGGGGTATTGTCACCCATTCAGATTTATTGAATGTTACAGTACTGATAGGGTTAAAACTTTCACTCACAGCTCTTAAGTTAGCTTACGGTAATATTGACACTCCACATTTTAATTTTTGAGACTATTCAAACTTAAAATTTCCCTAGCAAAACTGCGAAATCCTTTTCCTTAATTTCGATAGATTATTCAACATCCAAAGATATTAGAAGATTCTTAATATTTTTTCAATAAACTAGCTGATCCGTGATAATATTTATATACCTAAAATCAATGTTGAATGATTTTAGACATTTAAACAAGGGAAATTTATTCAAACAAATCTAGGGTTGAAACAAATAGTATGAGTATAGGACATACCTGAGCTAAAGGATATGAACATAAATCGAATTTGAAAAATGTATTCCGTATACAAGACGTTTAAAAAGAAAAAAAAATGGAACAAGGTTTGGTAACTATAAGAATAATGGAGATATTAGGTTGTAACGAAAGTTTCTCGCCAAATCTCACCATTACATAATACTAATTACAATATATATAATTAACTGTAATATTATATATAACCACCAATCCACCAAACCTTCACAGTGTCATACGATACAACACTAAAACCTAAAGCTGTACACTTTATATGATGGCATTCTTTAGCTGACTTTTTGCAACAGAACTATGATGATTCTAATCTGGTAGCGTGATAGTTCCATTTCAGACACCTTGTACTTAATGATAACGATATTTTTTAATAATTTCACAACACAGTGTTGTAAATCAAGTATCTAACTTTCAAATGCCAAAAATCGTTTGACAAAATATGAGCAAACACGTCAACGCGAACTGTTTGCACAGACCGTATTAGCTGTGGCCAGAAACTTTCGTTACAAACCTGATATTTTAATGAAATTTTTAACAGATTTATCTTTCTCTGCGCAAAATGCGATAATTTCACGAAAAGTGCTGAAAGTTGCTCAGTTTTTTTCGCCAGTGACACTGCATATGAGGCATTCTCACAAAATTTTAACTTTCAGGAATAAAAATCTGGTGAAATTAAACATAAAAAAAAAAAATGGTCAGCAGATTTTTTTTTATTTAACTGAGGTTTAAGTTAAACATGCGAGTTCAATTTTCCTTACCGTTTGACCTCTCTAACTTTTTATTTTCTTCTACATTTTTACTTATAATGAATTTGCATAGTACCCACAGAACATTCAAATAAGAAATAATAACAATGTAGTATTTTTAGTACAAAATTTTAATATAACATTGTCTTAAAGGGGTGTTACAGAAGGGACGGTAGGGGAAAAAGGTGGACGATAAGGGGGAAAAAAAAGGTTTGGTATAAGAATGGGACGGTAAGGAAAATTACCACCTATTTTTAGGCAAATCATGTTAAGACTAAGTGATAGCCACAATGTTCATTGATTTTTAGAAGCAGTTATTTACATTGGATTAAATTAAATTAAAAAAATAATTTAACTCGAAAAGTGCAGGAATAAACCTTGGGGACGGTAAGACGCAATAAAGCCACGATGCTTTGAATTGATATTTAAATGCTGATTTAAATTCTGCAGTAAATTTCCTGTCAAAGAATTTTAGCCATTCTTTCTCTAGCATACTTCTGCATGAGAAAAAAGTTGAAAAAAAAATTCTGTGGCTGCATCTGAAGTGATTTTCTATATAATTTTAGCAAGAGGGACGATAAGGAATCTAAAATCCAGGGACAGAGTTAAAAAAATAATAACAACCGTAAAAATGTGTGCAGGTTAATTTTTTGCTACATATTTATATAAAACAGTAGTCCCAATTTCGGAAACAAATTACATCAAATCACTTTTATTGAAACAATTTTATACAGAAAGCTCCAGACTTAAAAAGCAGCATCAGGGACACGGGACGGTATGGGAATTTCGCGGTGTATTTGGACCCCCCCCCCCCCCCAACATCGTCCAAAACTTATTTATCTCGTTAATATTGTTATATATATATAATGGGATGTTTTCCAGTATAAGAAATAAAAAAAAAAACCCACAAGACTATGTACTAAAATAAAAATTATTATTCAGGAACTTAAAAGCCAAAATTAAGTGAGAATGCCTCATATATGTGAATTAAGATTCCAAAATATCTGTGTTCAGCACTGCGAATACGGGGTGTCAAATCCACCACCTCTCTCGATATCCGTATATTTCGCATAAAGCAAAACAAGTCTCTTAAAAATTTTCATTATTTTTTATTTAAAGTTATGAACAAAAATCCGGATTCGGATTGGAGTGAAACACGGAGCCTGATTAAAACAGAGTCGAATTGGGACGTGGCATTAGGCCATCCCAAATTTTATTATGCCGTTTTTGTAAAGCTGTTAATTTAACATTATTTCTACCACGATTTTGTATGAACAGTAAAACCTCCCTAAAGCGACCACGTTCCGTTCCAATAAAAATGGGTCGTTCCGAGAGGTGGTCTCTTAATGGAGGTCATGTTTAAATCCAGATTTTAATTGTTGGAAAAAGGTAGCAATTAATGATACTAAAATTTATTTTTCACATTAGGAAAAAATATAAAAATTTAAGCATCAAAGCAACAGTTAATCACATAAGTTAATTACTGCAGTTTAAAAAATGAATACTTTGATTTTACGGTTTTATCTTTTAAAACTTTTATTTCCCAGCCCTTTCGAAGTTCAGTAAATAAATGCAAATTTATTTGGACGGGAACAAATAATAACGATTTCTTTAATTTATTTATTTCTTTGAGAGTTTCCCGACAGACTAGGGCAGGGGAGCTTATTGACCGCCATTCTTAATTTGTCATCAGAGTTAAATTCATTGCCTAAAAAGGCACAAAGGGGTTTAAACACTTAAAAGTTTCCGGGATAAAAAAAAAAAAAATATCTAAACTTAGTTTAGAATTTTTATGAATAATGCGCTCTCTGGAATTATTTTTCTAATAAAACGTTCTTTAAACGACCAGGAAAAAACGGAATTTTCTTCAAAGAAATTGGTAGCTCATGGAGGGAGTTCATCTGAGATGGTCTCTGGATGGAGGTAAAATTAGTATTGAGCCTATGGGAATAAATTTCGTTCCATGAAAAAATTATCGTTCAGGGAGGTGGTCGCTTAATGGAGGTGGTCGCACAGGGAGGTTTCATTGTACCTATTTCTACCAGAAGGTATCTTTTGACACCTTTGCGTTTGAATGAAATAAGTGCCAAAACTGTTGGGATATCAGATTATCAGTTAAATGTAGATAGTTTGAGCAATATATTTATTAATACATTGATGCATATTTATTAGAGATTATTTAATAAGGTTATAAATTATAGTTTAATTCAACAATCTACGAAATATAAATCTACATAAATGTAATCAAACATGATTTACGTCAACAAGAACAACAATTAAAAAATATTATCGTCTTCATTTTTAAAATTTTTATTAGAAAATCAAACTTTTTAATATTATTAACTTAACAAACTTTCAGTCTCATATGTTTAAAAATTCAATCTTTGTAACAATAACAACAACAACAGTAATAAAAAAACAACAGTGTAATAAAATTCTTTCCTTATTCGATACTACAGTTTTTACACGAATGAAAACAAAATTCATGTGTATTGAACTCTTTACCAGAATTGGAGAACAAAACGCATTATTCAATTTTGTAGAACTAGTCACTGCAATGATCTACACTAAAATGCAACATATGGCGGAAAACAAGCGAATACCAAAGTTATGCAGCAACTTCTGTATTTCCCGTTACAATTGAAATCGGGATTCTCTAATCTGATTGGTATATATATATATATATATATATATATATATATATATATTATGAAAGAAAAAATTGGCCTTTTTTTCCCCATTCTGACCAGAAAATCAGAGTTCTAACTTTTTACGACCGCTCTTTCATCTTCTCCTACCACTTCATTTCTTATGTCTGTTTCATAATAATGGAAGCCATCAGTCCATCAGAAAAAAATGATCCATTCCAAAAGTATAAGTTCGATTGAAAAAACTGTTTACTACTATGAACAGAAAGAAGAGGCTACACCTGCAATTTTCATGACACTAATAAAATCACATTAGCTGCCAATGTGTACGGTTTTGTTATCTCTAAAATTTAATACAAATTTTTTCCATATTTAATCGTTGACAATTGTTAGATTTCGGCGATTAAATTAGGCATAATTTACTGGTAAGTTTTAGTAGTAAGAAAAAATCTTAGAAATTGGTAGCTAATGCAGTAGCGTAATACTGCAGCAAAAGAAAAAAAGAACTGCAGCAAAATTGGCATTCAACAAACCAAAAACTGTCAAGGGCTTTTTCAAATAAACAATTTCATTCCCCATTTTTCTTAAAATGGCGGAAATGAAAATCAAAGAAATGTCACTAGTACCATAAAAATGAAGGAATTAAGTGATAATTTAAATTTCCTCTCCTTAGTTGATGACGATTTGTGTCAATCCGGTTTATCCGAGTTTTTTGCTTATCCGAGGTGAGCTTGGTCCATATTAACTTGGATAATCGAGACTCTACTGTATAGGAAAGGGGCCTCGAATAAATATTTTACTAGATTCTGGGCTTCTTTTTGACTTTATTGGGGTCTGATACACGATATAGGTTTTGACTGAATAAATGGATTGCGACTCTGTTTTTTTTTTTTTTTTTTTATTGTTTCATGTAGTGTATTCACCCAACCTTACAAGTTTACATCGTCTTTTTTTACCAAGTTTACATCGTCTTTTTTTAAACACCCTGTGTATCTTACGCGTAAAATTTATTGATCAGATCATATGTTTTACATAAATGAAATTTTAAGACTTACCGAACACCATGTAAGGTTGTTACATAGAAGCGCTATAAGAATTATCCCTAAAAGATAAACTTTTGTCATTTTTAAACTAAAATAATTTAAAAAATAAAATGACATTCTCGGCTCTAGCTTGATCCTCTTGTAAACAATTTCAATGGCTGTATGCGTAAAAGAATTTTTTTTTTTCTAGAAGCGGCCGTATATTTCAAATGAAATTTCATTCCGTAATTTGATTTTATTTATTTTTTAAGAGAATTTTTTTTTTCGCAAATGGGTGTCATTCTTTTTACTTAATTCTCGAAAATTTTTTAAACAACTAATATTTTGAATGACTTCACAGTACTAAAATTGTCGTACATAATTTGTATATAATTGTCGTAGTATTTTCTTCTACCGTGACATAACGCAGTTACATTTTTTCAACGAAATACACGCAACTAAAAATTACGCTTCATTATTTGCGCAATGATTTTTAGAAAGGGGATAAAATAAAAGTGTTAATCAAAACTCATGTTTTTTGGTTTAAAAAACATATGTGCTTTGCCGCTTCCAATCTCTGTAAAAAGGTTCATTATAAAAGCATAGGGATAAAACAATGTAGCCGGCAGAACGGAATTGAGGAAGAGGCAAGATTTTGGAACAGATCTGCCTGGGGTCCGCAGTTTGGCCCACAATTATTTTTTTTTAAAGGAGAACATAAACATGGCATAAACTAAACAAAGAATTATTCGTCAGAATCTCCCATGACAGAAAAAATTTAACCATATCAATATAAAAAGCAGAATAGAAATTAAACTGTTTAAAAAAATTAAACATTCAAAAATAAGTTCTTATTAGTATTTTTCAAAATGAAAAATTGGAAGAGCAGAGTGTCCGTGATTTCATACAAAGATAGGACATTCGATCAAGTAGTTTAGGAATTATGTTGGTATAAATTTTGGAATTTCTATTGTTAAAGTAATTATTAATCGTTGCAAAGCAAACTGCAATGCGTGTAGCTACACTCTTTTAGGTAGCTTTCATTACAAAAAGCTACCTATTGCAGCCGTTCGGAGGAAAGCGATTTCAAAATATTTTGGTATATTTTCATCGATCATGACCCCCAGACCACGAAACCACCCTCCGTTCAAAATTGATGTATATATATATATATATATATCTGACCTTTGTCACACTGTAACTCTCGTATTTATGAACCGATTTCGATGAAATTCGGTGTGTACATAGTACATACCAATGTCTCGACCGAGTTCGTTGGCCAGCTTCATCCGCCGTTTTGTTTCAAAATGGCGGCCATTTAAAATTAAAAAAAAAAATTTAAATCTTGAAATGTGGTACCAAAAAATTGAAAATGGAAAAATATTTTTTTCTTATGTATTTGACCTTTATACAAAGATTCTGGAGCAGTTTTTGTTTCGTCTATATCTCTAAAAATGGCTGAGTTATAGCATTTTGAATTTCTAGCGTGGCTGACATTTTGAAACGCCATGAATTTTGTCACGCGATAAAAGGCGTATTTATGAATCGATTTCGATGTAATTCGTTGTGTACATAGTACATACCAATGTCTCGACTGAGTTCGTTGGCCAGCTTCATCCGCCATTTTGTTTCAAAATGGCGTCCATTTAAATTTTTTTAAAAATTTTAAAATGTGAAATGTGGTACCAAAAAATTGGAAATGGAAAAATATTTTTTTCTTATGTATTTTACCTTTATACAAAGATTCCGGAGCAGTTTTTGTTTCGTCTATATCTTAAAAAATGGCTGAGTTATAGCATTTTGAATTTCTAGCGTGGCTGACATTTTGAAACGTCCTGAATTTTGTCACGCGATAAAAGGCGTATTTATGAACCGATCTGGATGTAACTTCGTTTATACATAGTACATACCAATGTCTCGACCGAGTTCGTTGGCCAGCTTCATCCGCCATCTTGTTTAAAAATGGCGGCCATTTAAATTTTTAAGAAAAATTTAAATTTGAAATGTGGTACCAAAAAATTGAAAATTGAAAAAATATTTTTTTTTATGTGCTTGACCTTGATAAAAAGATTCGGGAGCAGTTTTTGTTTCGTCTATCTCTTAAAAAATGGCTGAGTTATAGCCTTTTGAATTTCTAGCGTGGCTGACATTTTGAAACGTCCTGATTTTTGTCACGTGATAACAGGCGTATTTATGAACCGATTTGGATGTACCTTGAATTATACATAATACATACAAATATCTTGACCGAGTTCGTTGGCCAGCTTCATCCGCCATCTTGTTTCAAAATGGCGGCCATTTAAAAACATTTTAAAAATTTTAAATTTAAAATAAGATACCAAAAAATTGGAAAATGGAAAAGATTTTTTTCGTGTGTGTTTGACCTTAATACAAAGATTCCGGAACAGTTTTTGTTTCGTCTATACCTAAAAAAAATGGCTGAGTTATAGCATTTTGAATTTCTATTGTGGCTGACATTTTAAAACGACCTGATTTTTGTCACGCGATAACAGGCGTATTTATGAACCGATTTGGATGTAACTTGGTCTGTAGATAGCACATACGAATGTCTCGACCGAGTTCGTTGGCCAGCTTCATTCGCCATCTTGTTTTAAAAAGGTTGCCATTAAAAAAAATTAAATTTAAAATTTAAAATGAGGTATTAAAAATTGGAAAATGAAAAAGATTTTTTTTATGTGTTTGGCCTTGATACAAAGATTCCGGAGAAGTTTTTGTTTCTGAAAATTTGTCCTTTTGTTTATATCTTAAAAAATGGCTGAATTATAGCACTTTGAAATTCTAGCATGGCTAACATTTTGTAACGATCTTGTATTTGTCACGCGATAACACACGTATTTTCCTATTTCGATGTAAGAAGGCATGTGGATAGTATACATCAATATCTGGACCAAGTTCGCTGGCCAGATTCATTAGCCATCTTGTTTCAAAATGGCGGCCATTAAATTAAATATATATATATATTTAAAGTGAGTTGCAAAGAAATTAGAAATTGAAAAGGGTTTCTTTCTTAAGTATTTGACCTTGATATAAGGATTCAGGAGCATTTTTTGTTTGTCTGTATCTTAAAAAAGTCCTTCCGGCCGGTGCCGGGAGGAAGAGGTAGCTTTCATATTCCTTATTTTAAAAAAGCCAACTTATATCATTCAAACACACGAAGCTCAATTTAGTGGAAACCGAATATAGGAGATTCAATACTAATTTTTATAAATATAATGAATGAGAATTTCACGACATTAGTCAGCTTTATCCAAGCTGCTTTTCTTTAAAGTAACTTATATTTGGCTGCCAAATTCGGCGATTTCTTAAAGTGCGTGCCATTTTAAGACAACATGATGGATGAGGCTAACCAGTGAACTTGGTCGAGACCTTAGTAATTGCTGTGCACATGCTCACTCACATCGGAATCGGTTGACATATACGAGTGCTGTCGCATGCAAAAAATCAGATTTTTCAAAATGTCACCCACAATAGAAATTGAAACTTCTATATCTGAGCCATTTTTTAAGGTAAAGACAAACAAAAAATGCTCCTGAATCCTTATATCAAGGTCAAATACTTAAGAAAGAAACCTTTTTCAATTTCTAATTTTTTTGCACCTTACTTTAAATATATATATATTTTTTTATTTAATGGCCGCCATTTTGAAACAAGATGGCTGATTAATCAGGCCAGCGAACTTGGTCGAGGTATTGATGTATACTATCCACATGCCTTCTTACATCGAAATAGGCGAATCCGTGTGTTATCGCGTGACAAATACAAGATCGTTTCAAAATGTTAGCCATGCTAGAAATTCAAAGTGCTATAATTCAACCATTTTTTAAGATATAAACAAAAGAACAAATTTTTAGAAACAAAAACTGCTCCGGAATCTTTGTATCAAGGCCAAACACATAAAAAAAATCTTTTTCATTTTCCAATTTTTTAATACCTCATTTTAAATTTTAAATTTAATTTTTTTTAAATGTCAACCCTTTTGGAACAAGATGGTGAATGAAGCTGTCCAACGAACTCGGTTTGAGACATTGGTATGTACTATGTACAGACCAAGTTACATCCAAATCGGTTCATAAATACGCCTGTTATCGCGTGACAAAAATCAGGTCGTTTTAAAATGTCAGCCACAATAGAAATTCAAAATGCTATTACTCAGCCATTTTTTTTAGATATAGACGAAACAAAAACTGTTCCGGAATCTTTGTATTAAGGTCAAACACATACGAAAAAAATCTTTTTCATTTTCCAATTTTTTGGTATCTCATTTTAATTTTTTAATTTTTTAAATTTTTTTAAATGGCCGCCATTTTGAAACAAGATGGCGGATGAATCTGGCCAACGAACTCGGTCGAGATATTTGTATGTACTATGTACACCCCAAGGTACATCCAAATCGGTTCATAAATACGCCTGTTATTACGTGACAAAAATCAGGACGTTTCAAAATGTCAGCCACGCTAGAAATTCAAAATGCTATAACTCAGCCATTTCTTAAGATATAGACGAAACAAAAACTGCTCCCGAATCTTTTTATCAAAGTCAAATACATAAGAAGAAAATACTTTTTCAATTTTCAATTGTTTGGTACCACATTTCAAATTTAAATTTTTCTTAAAAATTTAAATGGCCGCCATTTTTAAACAAGATGGCGGATGAAGCTGGCCAACGAACCCGGTCTAGACATTGGTATGTGCTATGTATAAACGAAGTTACATCCAAATCGGTTCATAAATACGCCTTTTATCGCGTGACAAAATTCAGGACGGTTCAAAATGTCAGCCATGCTAGAAATTCAAAATGCTATAACTCAGCAATTATTTAAGATATAGACGAAACAAAAACTGCTCCGAATCTTTATATAAAGGTCAAATACATAAGAAAAAAATATTTTTCCATTTTTAATTTTTTGGTACCACATTTTTAATTTTTTTAAAAATTTTAAATGGCCGCCATTTTGAAACAAAACGCCGGATGAAGCTGGCCAACGAACTCGGTCGAGACATTGGTATGTACTATGTACACACCGAATTACATCGAAATCGGTTCATAATTACGAGAGTTACAGTGTGACATAGGTCATATATATATATATAAATATATATATATCAATTTTGAACGGAGGGTGGTTTCGGGGTCTGGGGGTCATGATCGATGAAAATATACCAAAATTTTTTGAAATCGCTTTCCTCCTAACGACTACAATAGGTAGCTTTTGGTAATGAAAGCTACCTAAAATGGCTCAGATATAGCAGTTTTAATTTCTAATGTGGGTGACATTTTGAAAAATCTGATTTTTTGCCTGCGACAGCACTCGTATATATCAACCGATTCCGATGTGAGTGATCATGTGCACAGCAATTACTAAGGTCTCGACCAAGTTCACTGGTTAGCCTCATCCACCATGTTGTCTTAAAATGGCAGGCACTGTAAGAAATCGCCGAATTTGGCAGCCATATATAAGTTACTTTAAAGAAAAGCAGCTTGGATAAAGCTGACTAATTTCACGAAATTCTCATTCATTATATTGATAAAAATTAGTATTGAATCTCCTATATTCGGTTTCCACTATATTGAGCTTCGTGTGTTTGAATAATATAAGTTGGCTTTTTTAAAATAAGGAATATGAAAGCTACCTCTTCCTCCCGGCACTGGCCGGAAGGACTTTTATTACGTGCGTTCATAATTAAATACATAGGGTAGCACCTATAGTCGTCGTCTGGTTCGTCCGTCTGTCTGACCGCATATAACAGCGTAAAAACTACCCAACCGAATGGTTTGGAATTTAATTTATATAATCGTTGATGAATTTTGTAGAATCGTTTCAAATTTTAAGAAAATTGAATCAAAACTTAAAAAGATATTAATAGCTTTTTTTTTATTCTATTACATCCTATAATATGTAATTAATTCAATGATATCTCATGATAGTTAATGATTCTAAGTTGCCATGGTGATGACGTCCTATTTAAGATGGATCCGTATTATTTAAGTATTACTGAATTTAATATAGATAATCGTAATAAATTTTGTATTCATGCAATATTGCATCAAGATCTGAATATTTATAAAACTAGTTATTGTACGAGCGCACCTCATTTGCCACGTTTGACGTAATTTACGACTTGTTTAACTTAATTTGGTTCATGTATAAAAATGGAATTTCGAAATCGATTTTTCACTCATTTCTTGATATACTACACTAGAATTATAAAAATTGTGTACACAAATATATTTTCCATGACAACACAACATTTTAATATATTGATATTTTTAGAACTTTATTATGAATTAATAAATTATTTGATTATAAATTATATATTAATACATTTTAAGGAATTTAATTATAAATTTAGGCATTTTTTCGTTAGTCGGCTGCAGATGATAAATCGACAAATATTATGGGAAGGTGGCCTAAAATGATCCTAGAGGGCAAAATGATCCACATATGTTTTCTTCCAGACAAGGCACGCTATCTACAGGGTAACACATAACCTAGTTGTGCCATGTAAAGAAGAAGCGATGACGGTATTCAAGCGATCGCAGTATTACGCGTCTGAATGAAATTCTTTGAAAAAGTGGGTTTTATAACAAATGTTATAAGATAAGCTCTAACTTTCATATTTATTTAGATATACAGTCTTCCGTGTACAGAAATATGACGATGAATTACACTTTCTAAGTCTGTTACGTTTCCCGTCGTCATCTAGTTATATGACCTACAATGGGTGGCCATGCTGCCAGGTAAAATGATCCATCATGTAGATCGTGATGGTATTCCGGATACGGATAGGGCGGAAATAGGCATTATTTAACTTATTTCTGCGTTTATTAGCCCACGGAATGCTATTTCTTTCTCCCAGCTTATTTTGTCTCCAATAAATAACGCTACCTTGTGTACGCCAGCCGTAAAACAAAAGTCGATGTTTCGTTGTGCGATTAAATACTCTACAGCATTTTTTAAAACTTCTAAGCATCGCACATTTGCAATGTTTATACCGTCGTATTGGGGGAAAAAAAGTACTTTTTAATGCAATTTGTTTGAAAACTGCATCTCCATTTGTTTTTGAAATATTAATTTTTTGTAGTTTTTAGCGACATTTGTTTCATTTTGGCAACGCAAGTTCTCCATTTCTGTAGAAAGTAAAGAAAAAATTGTTGAAAAATAGCAATTATATCTTTTTGTTGCCATTTTCTCATAAAAATTGAAAAAAAAAAAATTAATTAAAATACGTGCTATTTTGAGAAAAATATAAATGAAGGATTTATGATAAAACATGGAGCTATTAAAAACTATATTTAATTTTAAGTATCTATATTAATGCAAATTACGTCATTTTACATAAAATAAAAGCGTGTGCTTTAAGTCATAAAACTGAAATATGTTTTGCAGTAGAGTCCCGTTTATCCGAGTGCCGCTTAACCGAGTTATTTTCTTCTGGTGGATTGGTGGTTTCTATTATTATGAAACAGCCATTATAATTGAAGCGTTAGGTGAAGATGAAAGAGCAGCCGTAAAAAGTTAGAACTCTGATTTTCACAGGTCAGAATGAAAAAAAAAAATTGGCCATATTTTTTTTTTTTTTTTTTTTTTCATTCTGACCAGAAAATCAGAGTTCTAACTTTTTACGGCTGCTCTTTCATCTTCACCTAACGCTTCATTTATAATGGCTGTTTCATAATAATAGAAACCACCAGTCCACCAGAAGAAAATGAAGTAATGAAAATGCCGGGGGCGACACTAAATTCTGAAAAAGCAGAATTCCTGTTCTCTAGTTATGAGCTATTATTTTTTGGATCATAATTTTTAAATATTCCATTTTATTGTTTTTTCAAAATTATTTGTGACACTTTGTTATTTTAAAATCTACATAAAATAAATTACGTACGAGTATGCTATTTGATTGCAAAACTTATTTTATTTCATTACGTATTGTCATAATTACTTTTATATCCTTTATTTTGCCGATAAAAACCAATTTACAATTATTTTTAAATGGAGGATCATTTTGGCCTTTGGTGAGGGTAAAATGATCCTTAGGACAGTTTTAGAAAAATCTGTTGTTTTTTTTTTTCATTACTCAATTTGGGTTTAAAATATTATTAAAATATGTTTATAATGCAAAATATAGTGTAAAACATATTAACATAGGGCCAAAGGTATATTTAAACAGTTATGTTTTTTTACACAAGTTTTCCTCTTAAGGAGATCATTTTAAGCCACCTTCCCCTACTTAGGGTTAACACTGTATATAAGTGTATAAGAGTTACAACTATAATGAGATTAATTATGCATCAAACTACGTTCTCTAAAGTATCTCAACCGGTTGTAAAACTGTAACAACGAAATATTTTAAACTCTATAAAGTAAAAAATAAAATATAAAGAGCGGACTATGTTTTAAATGTGCTTTTATCAATAGTTTTATTAATAGTTTGATATTTATTAAATTATGATTAAACCTTGATAATACAATGCAGAAATCCTGAACAGATAGTTTCAAATCAGGGCTGTCCCACCATTCACTAAGAGGGGGGGGGGGGGGGCGTACCTCATCTAGTGGAAAACATTGAAAGGGACTATTATTCACATGTCTGGAAATATAGAATAATGTTACTTCATTATACTGCCAGTTTGGCGCCCTTTTTTAGTCAGAAATCCCGAAAGCAGAATTTTTACTTTAAGTAATACTATAAGGCCTGTCATTAAATAACGTAAATATTATTATTACGAATTTCTGGTATGAATTCAAATTTATTTGCATAAAAAGGAGGCCATACAGGCAGCCCTAGTAAGGAGTTAAGAGGCTACTCACTCACGCGAAAACACTCGATCGCTAATGTTAATTATTTATAGAAGAAATTTTTTTAAATATCTCTTTTGCATTTGAATTTTTTATCTTTTTTTGCATTGGCTAGATGAGATCTACCTGTAAAAAGGCCGTTTTTTTTTTAATTTATTATTAAGGTTACTTTTACTTTCGGAACCGGTTTCGAAAGTGAATGTACCCTCATTAATAAAAACCTGCAAAGAAAATCTGCGTGAGTGTATACAGGCATCTTATAAGCATCTTATAAGACATCTTATAGTATATATAAAGGCATCTTATAAGCGCAGTCACTTCACATGTTAATCATAAGGCCCTCTACTATGGCCGAGATCGATGTGAAAAATAATTGCAGAAAAAAGGATAAACCATAGTAAAATTATAATTACATTTTCCTTAGAGAGAGAGGGGTCTGTCAAAATATTTTGTAGAGAAAACAGACGAAAATTTAACGCCTTTAATAAAAAATTATGTGAAACGCAAATGATTTTAAAGAAGCATCTTTTAAAATATATTTTTATTTTTAAAACCTCTAGTAACAGGAATCCAAGGCGCCATGGCCCCCGCGATCCTCACTGGACAGTCCTGGTTCAACTCAAGGATTTGAATAACGCTTTTTAGCCCCGGGTACGCTATTTCTTTCTCCCAGCCTATTTTATGTCGTCCAAAAAATAACGTCACGTTGTATGAGCCAGACGTAAAACAAAGCTGATATATCATTGCACGGAATAATCTCTACAGCAATTTTTTAAACTTCTAAGCATCGCACATTTTCAATTTTTATACCGTCGTATTGGGAAAAAAAAGTACTTTTTAATGCAATTTGTTTGAAAACTGTATCTCAATTTATTTTTGAGATATTAATTTTTTTGTAGTTTTTAGAGCCATTTGCTTAATATTGGCAACGGAAGAACTCCATTTCTGTATAGAAAGTAAAAAAAAAAAAAATAGCAATTATATCTTTTTGTTGCCATTTTCCCATAAAAACTGAAAAGAAAAATTAATTAATATACGTGCTATTTTGAAAAAATATAAATGAATGATTTCTGATAAAACATGGAGCTGTTATAAACTAAATTTAATTTTAAATATCTATAGTAATATTACAAACAAATGAAGGCCTGTGAATCTTTAGATAGTAGATTTTTTTTTTTTTTGGTCGAGTTTCTTGAATGACGAAATCTCTTTTTTTGGATTTGGTATTATTCAGCGATAGTGACGTCATAAGCGTACTTTACTGTAGATGTTGTTAAATACTGGATCGCAAATGATGATTTTTTCCGCGGATGCGGATGACGTCATTTTATGTAAAATAAAATCGCGTGTTTTAAGTCTTAAAGCTGAACTACAGTAGAGTCCCGATTATCCGAGTTCCGCTTAACCGAGTTTCCGCTTTAACCGAGTTATTTTCTTCTGATGGATTGATGGCTTCCATTATTATGAAACAGCAATTATAATTGAAGTGTTAGGTGAAGATGAAAGAGCAGTCGTAAAAAGTTAGAACTCTGATTTTCTGGTCAGAATGAGAGAAAAAATGGCCATAATTTTTTTTTCAAAAAAAATAAAATTATGGCCATTTTTTTTTTGTTCGTAATAATGGAATTATTATTATGTTTATTGTTTCATAATAATGGAAGCCATTAGTCCATCAAAAGAAAATGATCCATTCCAAAGGTATAAGTTCGATTGAAAAAAACTATTTATTTTTTTTTTTTTTCATCGGGGAGACACTAAATTCGGAAAAAGCAGAATTCCTCTTTTCTAGTTTCTTTCTTTCTTGCTGTAATATGTTTAAAAAAAAGAATAAAAATTATAATTGTTTAAATAAATTCACTAGTTCACTTTTTCTACCAAGCGTAAATCAAAGCGCTGAATGTTGCATAATTGCAGACCACCCCCAATTAATGCATTGTAATGGAACTTTTATGAAACAACATAGAATTGCAGTCATGAAATTAAGCGTGATTTTTAAGTTAAACATTAAATGTTATTAGACTGTCGTTTTTAGGTGCGTTCGTAATTATATAAAAACGTAGCACCTATAGTCGTCGTTCGGTCCGTCCGTCTGTCTGTCCGTCTGTCCGCATGTAACAGAGCAAAAACTACCCAACCGAATGGTTTGAAATTTTAAATATATAATTTTTGCAACATTTTGTCGAATCATTTCAAATTTTGTGAAAATCGGATGTATATTTTAATTACAGGGACAGTCAAAAATTTTCCGTTACATTACGGTCAATGGGGAAAAATTATTTTAAGTGCATTTGAATTTTGAATGATGTTACAGCCTTTCGAACAGAAGGAAATTGATATGCATATATGAAATGCACTAAAATATACTTTCAGTACGATATGCGGTTCAAAAAATATTTATAAAACAAGTTATAGTACGAACGCACCTCATTTGCCACGTTTGACGTGCAATTTCCAACTTGTTTATTTTTTACTTTTATACTGATTTAAGCACAACTTAAAACTTCTTTGTGGAATGTGCTGCAACTTTGTATTCGCATATTTGAAACTTCTAGAAACTGATTTCTGTAAAAAAAATTCATATGTTACAATTCATATACTATACATATATATAATGAATAATTTTAAATCTATACATTTTTTTCAATGTTGGCGTCTGCTGTTGTATTTCTGTTTTATGTATATAGTATACATATATACATATTATATAGAAGAAAAAAATTAATGTTTTAAAATATGAGTTTATTCTCTATTCAGATAATGAAAATTTGAATAAAACAGGAAAAAAAGATGAAGATTACTTTTCGGAATTACTAGTGCCCCAAATCATAGTTGGATAAAAATTCAAAAGGGGATGGGAGGAAATGTGATTTATGGGTGCGTTACAAAAAAGAAAAAAAAAGAAAGAAAGAAAATAGAGATAACTTTTAGTGGGGACAAACTTACCATTTCGTAATATTTCGCCCAGCCTTAAGGCTGTTCTTAACTGCTCTGCTCAACAAGCGCAAAACGTTTTGACACATTTACAAATTAATTTTTTAACGGAAAGGTATAAAATTGGAAAGCCTGACAATGCAAGCGATTTGGAATTGAACCGTTTTTTCCATTTTTTGATCAATCAATTATATGGTTATAAGTTATTTTGATCACGTGACAAACAAGTTTTTCGTCCGCTCTTGAGTGCTCTTTCTTCCTTCGCGCGGAAATTTTGTTCAAAACGTCCATTTTGACACTATTTTCTGAAAGATCTATTGGGTTTGCAAAAAAATGGAAAAAACAGCTCGATGACACAGTTTCTGAACAACAACACCAGCTAGTTTCATGTATTTTCGAACAAAAATAAATTAAAACGTATGTCAGAAAGTTGCCCTTTTGGATTTGAGAACACCCTTAATGAAGCTATCTTTCCCGGCCCGGTATAAGAACTGAAAATCGGGCCCGACCCGATTCAATTTCTACAAAAAATTACGATTTTTCTTAGCATACAATTAAGATTCTTTTCAAGAATACGGTATACATATTTATGGGAGAAACTATGTGTTTGAAATATAGACGTTAAGTTTTCACATTTATTAGTGGGGCTCAACCAGCGGAGTAGCCAAGGGGAGGATTCGGAGTCCCAACCCACCCCCACCCCCGAACGAGGAACTGATTTACTAAATCATTATATTTTTAAAAGACAAAAAATACACAATAGATTAATGATTACTTAGAGTTTAGACTATAACATTCAAATAAAGATTCATTAAAAAAACTGATGTAGTTTAAAATAAAAGAAAAAAAAGAGGGTTCAAAACGTGATAACTTTTGAAGCTGTAAAATAAAAAGTAGTTTTGTGAAAATATTTCTCTGTAATTTACTAAGGTATATTTCCAAGTTCACTATCGCTATTACTATTTTTACCAAACATATTGCCTGCCCTACACGTCCTGAGGTCTATTTCCGGCCCGACTTGACTGTGTAGAAAAAATGCAAGCCTGATACCGGCCGGTCCCGGCCTGGCCCGCTCCGTGTCTGCTGAAGAAAATTAAGCTTGTGCTCAGCCACGATGTAGCGATGTCCGATAACGATTTCGACGCTGGATACATTATATTTCTGCATTGATGTTGTCAAACTAGCACTGACTCGTGCGACACATTTATACTTTTCTCGCAAAAGTCATATCCTTTGAAAATGGTTCATAGTTTATTGGCTTCGTTTAAATATTTTACCGACTCGGCAGGCCCGTTTAATTTTTTTCGTCTGCCCGGCCCATTTATTTATTTTTATCGGCCTGGCCGTTAAAGACATTGTCCTTATTCTGCCGGCCTGGCCCGTTTGAAGGTTCGCTTTCATTTTGCCGGACCGGGTACGGACCTCGAGACAAGCCCGAGTCCGTGCACAACTCTATTACACAACCACGCTTGTTTCAAAATCTTGCTTCTTCTGTATTTCATTTAGCCGGCGCCCATGGTCAAGTTTAATCTTAGAATTTCACAAATATTCTAGAAAATGCAGTCATGTAGTTAGCCAATATCAACGTATCTTTAATCTCTTGTGTGACACATGAAGGAGATAAATGACAAAAGAGGGAAAGGCGCCTTTTAATATGTTAGGTGGTTCGGTTTATTCTATTGCTATGCGTAATTTCCAAAGGGCTATTCTATTAGACGAGACAGAAAGGGACAAATCTGAGAAAGCTACACTGATATCGGACGCATTCTTCAAATATGTTTTACAGTTATCTTACCTATAGTAGATCTTATCTTGTCCAGTCCATGTTTGGTGTAAAAATACGAGTCATTCTCTGGTAAATTAGTAGGTATCGTCCAGTTAGTTTCTGTGCATGCAAGGTTCTGGGAAAGAATATTCATTTGCATTTGGATAAAAGGACTTCTTTACAAGGTAATTTAATTAAATAACAAACTTTTATATCTACAGAATTATTGAGGATAAAAAGTAAATGTATTAAATATTAATTTCTCTTGCTGAAATGTTATGCATTTATTTATTTTTTACCCAAATGTAACTTTTAAAACCTATATTTTAATTTTGAAATTGAATTGTTTCATGATGGTACAAGTTTTATAGAGGTTACACATATACTTAAAGGGGGAACAATTCCTTAATTGCCCCCTCCCGGAGAGTTTGATTACTACTTTGGAAATGTTTTAAATGTTTGAACTTTTTAAATATTGTGATTATATTTGATGGATTCGCTATATTACCTAAAAACAGGCCAAAAATTAATTTTATACGTACTTTTAATTTTTAATCATTGATTAATTTTTTTAACCCCTTGGCGGCGAGCGTTCTTTTACAGAATTTTTAATCTTTTATCACCAGTTTTTCAAAAGAGAAATCTTTGCTTAATTGAATCGAGAAAATGTCTTAATTAAATAAGGCAACATTTACAATAAAAAAATATGTAGTGGGAATAATAAAGGATTCTGAGCACCTTATGCATCACGTATACGTGACGCTCGTTCCGAAGGGGTTAAGCACTGTGAAAATTAAATAAAATAATAATAAAATAACAAAAAAAAAAAAAAAAAAAAACGCACGTAAAAATTACTTGAGCCCGTATAAACAAAACTCTACTATTGATTATTGATCCATATTACCAATTAAAATTTTATTGGTAATAGGGATTAAAAAACTTTACTTTTTCCCGAAATGATAAATCTTAATTATATTGGTAATACAGATTAAAAAAAACTTTACTTTTTTCCTAAACGATAAATCGTAAATTTGCGATCACTATTACTCTGAAAATATTCAAAGTATTATAACCATACATGCATTTTTGAACGGACTACGCGCTAAATCCAAACTAAAGTTGAATTTTCAATTAAAAAAAAACTGCTTTTTAAAAACATGTAAATAAATTTTAGATTTATTTTATTTTGTTAATTCTATGCTAGTTTTAACACTGCTACACTTTTATTTTTATCAAAAATGTTCTTTTATATGCATAATTATTAATTTTATCATATTCAAAACATTTATTTGTTTTCCTTTCATGTGTAAATTACCTTATATGTATTTCGGTGTATAACGTGCTACTGCGCATACGTGCACTTACGATTTCAGTTTGTATTTTTCTGTTTTTATGTATATTCGCCATATTACGCGCACTCCTCTCCACATTTTTTTTTTTTTTTTTTTTTTTTTTTTTTTAATTGTAAAGAACCCTTCATGATGAGATATCTAGAATGAAAATTCAATAAAGAGCAAACATAAAGAAAATAAGCAAACGCAAAGCGAGGGCATAAGAACTTTTTCGCTATGATCGAAGAATTCTTTTTACATCATCTAATTCCAGAAAAAGCATGGCGTAGGTGTAATATTGTTCTACATGTAGAGCGATTTCATATTTTAATGCCAAAAGAATTAAGAGTTTTTCGCTTGTGTATATTCGCCTTGCTTTTCAATACTCCTGACAGACGCATTGATTTGTATTAGTTAATCATCATAAGTTGCGCAAAAGCAAATCTTTGATATAATTATTTATGCCTATATGGGAATGGGATATTCTCTCAAACGTGCATTTGCAGTATTAAATTTTCTGAAAAAAAAATCTTCTAAATTAATGGTGGGTGACAAAAAGGAAAAGTTTTGCGCTTGTATGTTCGCCTTGCTTTCCAATATTCCTAAGATGCGCATTGATTTGAAATAGTTAATCATCAAAAACTTGCGCAAAAGCAAATCTTTGATATAATTATTTATGCCCGTAGGAGTCTCTCAAACGTGACTTTTCAGCTTTAAATTTTCTGAAAAAAAAAAAAAAAAAAAAAATCTCAAATTTTTCCAGATCGTGAAAAATATTTCATTAAAATTACCTTTTTGCATTACGTTTATCCTGCGTTCGTAACCATGATGTCACATACCTGACTTTCTTGTGTAAATGATAACACAGCAAATATTATACTGAATTAAATGATGCTGTTGAATTAACTTTTGTCTACCTAATATTACATGTTATCCTATTTAATTTTACTATTTTATAGTCATTACTTGTTTTTATCTTGTTCACGGTATTTAGTCATGATGTGATCTCTACGTTCAAGATTTTTCACGGTTATTTAAAAAAAAAAAAAAAAACAATACTAAATAATAATAATAAAAAGATACTTGCAACGTGCTGCGTTTAAAATTACTAACAAGCTCTTCTTTCACACTAAAAGTTTTTTTCCTGCCTGTTGATCGATTTAAAATCAATTAATTTTTGTCCACAGATATAGCTCAATTTCTTGTGACAGTAGTTATTTATCAAATAAAGTTATAAATAAGCAAGATCACCAGGGGCGCGCCAGCACTATCTAGCGCCTGTGTGCAGAATTTCAGTTGGCGCCCTATAACGCACCCCCTCCCCCTCCGAAAATAAAACTTTATATAAAAAAAATTCTATGAGTATAAAGTTTTTTGAACCAGGATATTATTTAATAAAATGTGTCTTATTTCTATAGGGCTCCTATTTTATTTCATATATTAAATAAAATTTCTAAAATTTCTAAAATTTAAAATTTCTATGTAAATAAAATTCGAAACACAATAAAGCCTGTGAAAATAAAACCTTTCTGTATCAGAATCCTCCATTAAAGGTAAAATTGCATTATTCCAGAGAAAATAATACAATACAATAATAATAGATTGCATCCATACTAATAAAAAAAAGTGATTTGTCATCTCTAATTTGCATATCGATACTAATAAAAGAAAGACGTTTGCCTTTACTCTGCATGTGTTTAGCGATGGCTAAGAAAATCTACCGAACTTAGAGGTCTGAAAATTTTGAAAAGGATAGACGATAGCAGGTCCAAATACACTTGGGGCTCAGATTTTTCATTTTTTGATAATTAGCCAAAATATAATTAAAAGCCATAATAATAATCGCAAAATGACAATTCCTTCTTTCAAAGCAATCATTCCTCTGCATTTCTTCAAACGTTAAGTTGTTCTTCACGCTGACGAAAGCGTAACGTTCGATTTTTACTGCATTTTGAAATTGCGATGGCCGGGTCGACGTAGATTTAAAAGAAAGAAATTATGTTTGCTTGTGCTTTCAATATCATTTCGCCTTTTAAAAAAGTGAGCTGATGGTGCGCATTTTATATTACTTATATTATTTCATGAAGTTTTTGTCAGAATTAAAATTTTTAGATATCTAAAGGCCAGAAATTAAATACAAACTAGAGGTTCGCTTGAAAAATCAGACCGAAGCGCGTATATCACCCCCGGTGTACGCTGCAGAAGGTAGTAGGGCCCTCAACTCGAGCTACGTTTGGATAAATTTTCATTTAAAAATGAAAAATCATACAAATCCGAGCTTGTATCCTACCGAAGGCAGTGCTGCTGACAATATTAAGCTCATTTGGAAAGATTTTTGTTTAAAAATTTAAAATCAAAACAAACCGGACAGTGCGTTGCACGTCCGCAGTATATGTTGCAGAAGACATTGCGCCCCTCCCCGCCCCCCCCCCCCCCGTATCTGTATCTCTGAGTTCGTTTGAACAAAATTTCGTTTAAAAATATAAAATCATTCAACATTTGATTTTAGACTGTTTAAAGTTATTATAATTTGCAATGCCGGCGGATCGGTTAGTAGGGCATAAGCACGGAAATTTAAAACTCTCTTTTTTATAAATCTATATTTTTCCGTTCATGATACAGCGATCATTGTAGCTCCTAACTTATTTTTGTCTAAATTGGACTTTTTTTTTTTTTTTTTTTTTTTTTTTTTTTTTGCCATTCTAGTCTCTGAAGCGTGTAAGGTTATATGTAAAGCTAATAAGTGCTCGTATTTCAATACTTTCAATTTCATGTTCTGTATTAAGATGAAAAAATCGCAGTGCTTATCATTCAGAATCATCACGGTCTTTTATTCAGTATGTGATTAGACACACGAGCGTACGAAGGGTGTGCAGGGAAAGACCGCTTCTCTCAATCTTTGAACAGTAAGAGTTTATGGCCAAATTCAGCCTATTTTCACCATACCCTTCCCATTAGCAAAAATTCTATTGCCGCCAGGATGATAGATCCAGAGTACAAGTATATTAGATAAAAAGTATTTGTTCTGCTCGGAGGTCTATGGTCCGAAAAAACACCACAATTTTTGCCCAGTACATAATAGTTTCTACAGAAGTGATCATTTGTCGCGTTGAGAAAGTATATTGCTTCGACCGCCTAAAGTAGACTTTACTCCACAGGAGCGCAAAACTTACAGTACGTACCTACGACACGGAATACCGAAACTTTCACAAACGGCCGATGCTTCATTTTACCAATTAAAATTTTCTCCATAGCTGACTTCAGTCTCTCATTTTTGTCATATTTGTAGAAGTTATATCGGGCCGGCCGTGGACTGATTTAGTTTATTTTTGAACGGGCTGGGCCGGGCCTGTTTTCACTGATTTTTGTGCAGGCCGGGTCGCAAACTGCAAAAATATAAACGGGTCGGGCCCTGGCCTGGAAATTCAGGTCTCTAATTCAAGGCTGTCCAACGCGTCTCCGCGGGCGCTATGGTGACGTTCATTGAAGGTTTTCTTGGCGCCCATTCGAATCTTTCCTCTTCTAAATTAAAAATCCCCTTTAAAGTATGCTTTCTTTAAAATCAATAATATTTGAATGGGGTTCTTTTAATTGTTACCAGTGACCGCTAATATTTATTGTTAATTATGTTATTAATTTGTTATTTAGTGATTATAAGTTTTATGATCCTTTCACTTTCAAAACTTTTGAGCAAGGTTGGCCTTCTGAAAAATAATTTAAAATTTACTATGCTTTATATTATTTCTACAAATTATTTTTAAATGGAGTTTCTGAGTCGTAGGGGATTTATGGCTATCACTGTGAGATGTACATTGCATCCTATAAGACGCTTTTGACGTGTAAGCCTACCACTATTCGTGACCTGATTATCGCAGGGGACTTTTTTACCAGTACTTTTCGAATAGTAATTGTCATCTTATTTATGACAGGTAATTCTGCAATAAGGAGAAGATTGCTATTTAAAAATGGAAAAGAAGCCAGTGGAATTTACCCCCTCTGGTAATAAAACTGTACTATGCTTTACCACTACTACAATGAGATAATAGTGTTGCATCTGTGGCGCCTTTCGTTGTTTGCAACTACATCAGGTGCACCTCCGTTTATTGTAAGGTTGGATATGCCTACTTCTAAATCACTTATTAGGAGACTCAAAAGTAGAATAAAACGAAATAAATAAATAATAAAAAAGAATTAAATATCTATAAAAAAAAAAAAAAAACATTGTCTCTGGTAAATCTACAAAACATAATTAAGATGTCAAGAAAATATAATACATTTTAGTTTAATTAAATTAAGGATTTTTTAAAGTATTTGCTTCTCAACTTAAATCTTTGGCGCCTTTATTTCTTCTGCGCCTGTGTGTGCCGCACACTTTGCACACTGGGTCGGCGCGCCCCTGAAGATCACCCTTTGAAATTGGAGTTAAGATAAGCTTTACAAAGCACTTAAAAGTATATAACATAACATGAAAAAATAGTTTTAAATCAACTTTACACATCCACTAAATGGTACAAACTAGGTTTGTGACAAGTCACAGAAATGACTTTTCAGGCTCTGTGTACACATAATTTATATGAAATATTAATATTTTTTGTTATTCAACTATTTTCATGTATTGTTCATTTATGCAACACATTTCCATTATAACATTTTTCTCATTGCAATTTTTTAAAAAAATAAATATTAGCTGCGTAGAACCCAAGGGCGCCCATATAGGGGGGCAAGAAGGGGCTTAAGCCCCTCCTAGATTTTGGTTTTGTAAAACATTTTTTTATAAATCAGTTGCAAGATATGAAAAATTTAACTTTTTTTTTATAAATCAGTTGCAAGATATGAAAATTTTAACTTTTTTTTTTATAAATCAGTTGCAAGATGTAAAAATTTTAACTTTATCTTGTAAAGACAAAAGAGAATAAAACCTGCATCGACAAGATCAGAAGGGGCCGGAACAATTTTCCGTTTTAGACGGGTTTCCGTCTTAGCAGGTATACTTGTTGGGAATTCATTTTGTCATACCATGATTTTTTTTCTTTTAAAGCTGGATTGATTCTGTTTTAGACAGGTTCAGTTTTCATGAGTTTTTAATTAGTGCTTTCGAATAGGCTGCTTCTTACAAAAAGAAAAAACACAAGATAGGAAACAAATTCTATTTTAGACAATTTTTATCTTAATAGCTCTGTGTGGGGTTTTTTTTCCTACAAGACGATAACTGCTTTTCTGCATAAGGAAGGATTTCGTTGTAGGCAGGATCCATTTTCAAAAGTAAAACTGATTATGCATAAATAAAATGGTGAGAAATTGGAGACAGATTTAAGAATAATCGTGTCATCAATCATCATCTGGGGTCATCAGTCCGAAAATTCAAACATAAAAAATATCACGGAAGAATATAGCGAACTTTGACAAATGGTCGCCGAAAAAAATCTATTTCGACAATAATTTGCAGAAAAAATCACCAATTTCGTCAAAGGATCGCGGAAATGGGAGGAATTTTGTCATAAGATCGCGAAAAAAAGCAAATTTCGTCAAAGGATTGCAAAAAAAATAAAAACGAATTTCGTACAATAATCACTGGAAAAATACAAATTTAGTCAAAGAATCGCACATTTCGTCAAAGGATCGCAAAAAATGCGAATTTCGTTCAACAATCATGGGGAAAACGAGAATTTAGTTAAAGAATAGCGGAAAAAACGCAAATTTCATCAAAGAATCATGAAAAAAACTCAAATTTCTAAAATATCAAAGGAAAAAACTCAAATTTCGTCAAAAGATCACGAAAAAAAGCAAATTTCGTTCAACAATCACGGACAAAATGCGAATTTCGTTAAAGAATAGCGGAAAAAACGCAAATTTCGTCACAGAATGATGAAATAAACGCAAATTTCGTCAAAGAATCGTGAAAGAACACGAATTTCTTCAAAGGATCGCGATAAAAAAAAAAACTCAAATTTCGTCAAAAGGTCGCAGGAAAACATTCAAATTTCGTCAAAGAATCTCACAAACGCGAATTTCGTTCAACAATCAAAAGGAAAACGCGAATTTCGTCAAAGAATCGCGGGGAAAAACGCAAATTTTGTACAAGGATCACGGGAAAACGCGAATTTCGTCAAAGAATTGTGGGGAAAATGCAAATTTCATCAAAGAATCACGAAAAAACGCAAATTTCGTCAAAAGATAGCGAAAAAACGCAGAGTACCTTAAATATTTACTAAGATGTATGATAGCTTTGGAGGAAGTTTAGATTTTTCTCAGACCCCCCCCCCCCTAAAATTAATCATATGGGCGCCCTTGGTAGAACCCCTACGTGTCGCTAAAAATCTAATTTTATTGTACGTTTAGAAAATGTTTATTATATTGATTTTTATTAAATACTAAGTATCAATTATGAAATCATAATTACATTAGGTTACATCTTACCTCAATAAAAGTAAAGGTTTTCAATGATTGGATTTGTCAAAAAATTTCGTACTTTCAGGATTTGACTTTTGGCTTATAATTTTGGAGCTGATGTGATAAATACAAATGACGTCATTTTAAAGATCCTAATCAAAAATGATGTCATCTTGACGAACATATATACAAAAATATGAATTCAAACAAATGCTTAAAAAATATCGTTATTCTCGCTTAATCATTCCACTTTTGTGACAAAATTTAATTATTATCTTTAGAAAATAATTAGTTGAAATGATATGTTTCTTCTTTAGATTCATTACTTCTAAATAGGAGCAATAATTGGCCAGTTAAGGGTGTATTCGAAAAAATATTTTTCACCCTAAACAGCTCGAAATTTTCTGAGACATTTTCAGACTCATTTTTAAAAGTAAAAAGATGAAACTTGCTGGTGTGATTTCTGAAGACATGTTTAACATGCCGTGTGATTTCATTTTCAGCTCAATTAATTAGAATTTGATTTTTAAACAATTATTTTCTCAGTATGACCATTTTTTTCATTCCCAGATCGCCCGCTTCGGAAAATTCGGTTCAAAACGCCAACTTTGACAGCGTTTTTTACAGTATTTTCTGCAGTTATCAAAAAATTAAGAAGCACGGCACATTATATAGTTTCTAAATAAGAGAATTTCCCAGTTTGATGCGTTTGAGAGCAAAAATGAATTTTAAAATGAATCAGAAAATAAGCAGTTTAGATCGGAATACACCCTTAAACTAGTCATACTCAATCTTTTTTTCTCGCGGTCCGCAAACATATGTTTGCGAAGTTAGGCGGACCGCAGCACACTTATAAAAGGGTAAAAAAAGAGTAATTAAAATAGTAAGATAACATAAGCAATATACACAAAGTTCATTATATCAGTAGTTTTGAACGTTTGTTGCGGAAGAAATGCTACACCACAACTATTTCCAACTAATAAACTTCGTAGTATATTTCTATTGCAAGCGCTGTAGAATTATGCCTCGAAGTTTGATGATTGGAAATAGTGATGTAAAAGTTAATTAGTGTCAATTTTTAAAAAGTTAACCTCCTCTTCCTCCCCCCCCCCCATAAAAAAAAGCTGCATAATATGTTAAAACGTAATAATATAACAATGCAGATTTTCCAAGTTCTAAAGAAAAAAGTGAGGAGAATTTCTCAAATAAATCAGTCTTTTCCTCAATGCAATTTATTATTATTATTATTATTGCACAATAGAATTAATTGTAGAAATACATATACTGCAAACTTAATTAATTTGAAATAATGTTTGATTAATCTTGAAGATTTAGAAATGTACATCTTTGTAGCACAAATAAGACTACGTGTAAACAGAACTTTTGATTAAGAAAACAGTTTTTAGATGCTTTAACATAATTTAAAATAATTATAAATAACCAGTCAGATTTTATCTTCCCATGAAAAAATATAAAACAACAGTGAAGTTATTAAATACTCTTTTATGCACATCTCAATTAATTGTATAAATATTTTTAATGATTATCTGTCTCTGGCCGCTCATAAAAGTTCGTCGGGCCACATGTGGACCACGGGCAGCAGGTTGAGTATGGCTGAGTTAAACGATGAGAGCTTAAATTTATGTTTGAAATCCTTGATTGAATGTAAAACTTGTAGAAAAAAACTTATTAATGATATTTGAATGTGTGAAGTTGCATTTTCATTTCTTTCAAATTCCTTGATAATATTATTTAATCACGATAATTGTTTTCATCATCTATTCAAATAAAAGATAATTCCACGTTTTAAATGCGATGAAAAAACTGGCGTAAAAAAGAATAAATAAACAAAACAAAACAAAACAAAATACAATAAAAAAAACCTGATTATCTCTATTGTTTCTCTTTTTCTCTCTTTTATCCATAAAAATGGAATAATTCAGTTACCACCCTCACAGAAATATCATTAAAAATTACGAAAAAATTAATGTATCGGAAGCTAGTCCAAATTTTAAAATTCTGAGACCTTGGAGAAATACCGACAGATAAGCAGATTTTAATATAATACGAGTTGGAACCCGTCGAAATTCGACGAATTAAAATGTTTAGAATGGAACTGTTAGATCGAATTTATAATAAACCTACAAAAATAATTACAATAAAAAATTCATCTTGCACTGGTTATCTAACTCTTAAAACAAATTATGTTTTTAAACTAAAATTACCAAAATATTATTTCCAAAAACTTCAACTGCTTAAATTATTGAAAAATTAAACTGTATTAGAATACGTAATCAAGATGAGTAATTATGTTGAAGTTATTGATTCAGGCTTTTACATTTGTTTTTACGGGATGAAAAATCAGTAAAAAGGATTTTGCTTTGTCACATCGGAAAAATTTCCCCCATAAAATCTAAACTGTACGTTATTTTCACATTCTCAAAATTTACATAACGCACCACTCAAATTCACAATTTAACCCGGGAGAACTCGCTGCATGAGATTTTCTCTCACAGTCGTACTTTTTTAAGACTCTTATTTAAATCATTTTTCATTTTAATTAAAATTTCAAAATGTTTTTCAATTATTTTACCTATTTTGTGAATAAAAGTACTAAGCCAACCAAAAAAAGTTGATATTATATGAATGTAAAGTAAAAGAAAAGCAATTGGGCATTCTCACTAAGCGAGTTCTCCCGGGTTAAAAGTATATTAACGTGCAATACATTATTAATGAATGTATTTCCAAACTCACGTTTGTCCAATACAGCTTTTCATGTGAACATTCTCATAAAATCTAAGTTCTAATCTCAGTACCCGCGAAAATTTACCATTCAGAAATTTGCCTTTAGTTGCAATAGTATTGTCCATTTAGTATTGGTCAAATATTTAGTTTTGTCGAAGAAAATGATCGTTTTGTTTTAAATATGACATCATTTTTACTCGCTGAATCATTTTGTCTGGCGTCACAAAATCAGTATGAGCGTAATGTAAAAATATTGAAATAACTTCTTCAATCTTTTGATTTATGAAGAAGAATGCGTGTTTTTTTTTTTAATGGCTGACGTCATTTTCTGTTCAAAAATTAGAAAAAAGTTACTTTTATTTGTAATCTGAAAATGGCATCAATAAGGATATAACCAATAAAAATAAATAAACCATGACTATTTTCCCTTTACTTTTAATAGAAATGGAGTACTTCAGTTGCCACAATTATAAAATTGGTACTAAGAACTATAAAAAAAATTAATATCTTAAAAATAAATTGAGATAGAGCTTTCAAACAAATTGCATTTAAAAGTACATTTTCTCCCCCATACGGCGTGTAAAAATTAAAACTGTGCGATGTTTAGAAGTTTAAAGATTTCAGTAGCGAAAATTGCAAAACCGAAATTTCATTTCAAATTTCAAAGTGTTGCCATTCGCAGAATGACGTATGCGTTACGCACAGATATGTTTGTTTTTTATAATATAGATACTAGTAGCTAGCGTGGAAAAACGATGTGTTGCATTTGCATGGAATGAGATCTTTCGATTTTATTTATTTATTTATTTTTTTTGGGGGGTGGGGGATTTAATTTAATTCTGCAATTTATAAAAGGTTTAAAATATTATTTTTATTAAACTTCTTATTATAAGCAAGAAATTATGTTTTCAATGTAAATGAACTAAAAAAATACATTTTGTAAGTTACGTGATTTTGATGCAATTACAGTAGAAGGCTTTTTTAAGAATATGGTGATATTCCATTACATTTCATTGGTCGAGATGACTTTGGATAAAAATTTTGACAGCTTACCAAGATTACATTGGTTTACTTTCCTAACTCCTCTAAGCGACTTATATCCAAACGAGTATCGTCAATTTCTGTAGTGTGCGTTTTTACGGTTAAGGGTGTATTCCAATCTAAACTGCTTATTTTCTGATTCATTTTAAACTTAATTTTGCTCTCAAACGCATCAAACTGGGAAATTCTCTTATTTAGAAACTATATAATGTGCCGTGCTTCTTAATTTTTTGATAACTGCAGAAAATACTGTAAAAAACGCTGTCAAACTTGGCGTTTTGAACCGAATTTTCCGAAGCGGGCGATCTGGGAATGAAAAAAATGGTCATACTGAGAAAATAATTGTTTAAAAATCAAATTTTAATTAATTGAGCTGAAAATGAAATCACACGGCATGTTAAACATGTCTTCAGAAATCACACCAGCAAGTTTCATGTTTTTACTTTTAAAAATGAGTCTGAAAATGTCTCAGAAAATTTCGAGCTGTTGAGGGTGAAAAAATATTTTTTCGAATACACCCTTAAGACAAAAATTTTTAAGGTGAGAATATGCCCTGTACGTATGTTTAGACACCGTGCTCAATTCTCTATGTTCTATCACAGTTCATTTATTTACATTTTAAACTAATTCGAAAAATATTTCATGCGAATAAATAATATTAAAATCTTTGAGCTTTTCGATAATAATTTTAGATAATGTGGAAATAAATCATGTGAATATTCTTTACATTATTATTTTTTTTAAGAGAATGCATATAAATCATTAAATCGATTTATTCAAAGAAAATTAAAAAGAAAGATATTTGTTCACTATTTTGAATAACAAACGATATTCCATTACTTACCCCCCCCCCCCCCCCCAACCTCCGCACACACACAATAATAGAAAAATTTAGTCGTCTCTTTTACAGAAACTTCGTTAAATGTTTCAAAATAATAAGAATAATAACGAGGTGTCCTGTCGAATTTCGAGAAAAGAAAATGTTTAAAAAGGAACTGTTACATTGATTTCTAAAAAACCTACAAAATTAATTACAATTAAAAATCCATCTTACTTTGATTAGTCTAACTCTTAAAATAAATATTATTTTAACTTAAAGCTACCAAAATACTATTTCTATTAACTTCGACTGTTCAAATTATTGAAAAATAAATTGATTTTTAGACGTAATCTAATCAGTAACATATAATCGCATTAAGTAATTATGATGAAGTTATAAATTGAGGCTCTTATGCTTGGTATTACGGAATGAAAAATCATCAAAAATGATTTCGTTTTGACACATAGAATCCCCCCCCCTCCTTGAAATCTAAACTTAATTTCATTTTCATCGTCACATAATTTACATACACAATACACACCTTACATATACGTATTCGCCATTTAAAAATATTTTAACGTACAATAATTATTAATAAATATATTTCCAAAATTGAAGTCACATTTGTCACCTATAACTTGATTGGAGGCTAATCTAAAAAATATGTCTTTTAGACACATTCGTGGTAAAATATTTAATTATATCAAAAGAAATAGCGTTTTCTCTTAAATATATTTTCACTCGCTGAAGCAATTCTCCTATAGTCTTAAACTCCGTATCAGCGAAGTATTGAAATGTAACAGCTTTATGAGGGAAAGTGCGTGAATGTTAAAGCGTGGCTCCATTCTATTCAAAATTTTTAAAAGAGTTATTTTTATACTAATTTTGATTGCTAAAAGGTGTAAATTAAAACTTTAAAACCAGTAAAAATACATTTATTTCGACTGTTTACATCTTTCGACTCTACCCGATTCATTTTCAAAACAAATAACTAAAATTATTCTAAAATTGCACGCAATGGCGGATCTAAGGGGGGGGGGGGGGATCGCCCCCTCCCCTTTGGCAAATAAAGGTTTTGCAAAACGGCATTATGCATCCTCACGATAAATGACTTGGTGCGGAGCTCGAGCCCGGCGCGACCCGACCCCGGTCGCGCCAGTTTAAATCCATGAGACTCGGTCTAAGTAAAGTCTTCTCTCTTTTAGAGCCGGGCCGTGCCCTGATCTTAAATTTTTCTGCAAATTCGGGTCGGGTCAGACTTCTTTTTCTTCCAGGTCGAGCCTGTCCTGGACTTCATTCTTCCTAGAGGTCTGCACTGGACAAAATTTCCAGGTCGGGGGTCGGCCCCGAATAAAAGCTAAACGTTCAGTCCGTGTCAGCCCATATGATAAGCAGTATTGGCCCGACCGCGATCCGTGCTCTTCTCTAAATTTTTCTCCCCGAGCCCAAGTTGGTCTGTTATCATACTTATTTGTTATTCGTAAAAATTATATTTATGTTGTATATTTGTTTAGCGAAATCTTTAAAAATTTAATTTGATTTCATGAGTTACAGAGATACATTATTAAAAATCTACTTTTAGGTAGCTTTCATTACAAAAAGCTACCTATTGCAGCCGTTCGGAGGAAAGCGATTTCAAATAATTTTGGTATATTTTCACCGATCATGACCCCCAGACCCCGAAACCACCCTCCGTTCAAAATTGTTATATATATATATATCTATATCTGTCTATCTATCTATCTATATATATATATATCTGACCTATGTCACACTGTAACTCTCGTAATTATGAACCGATTTCTATGTAATTCGGTGTGTACATAGTACATATCAATGTCTCGACCGAGATCGTTGGGCAGCTTCATCCGCCGTTTTGTTTCAAAATGGCGGCCATTTAATTTTTTTTTAATTTAAAATTTGAAATGTGGTACCAAAAAATTAAAAATGGAAAAATATTATTTTCTTATGTATTTGACCTTTATACAAAGATTCCGGAGCAGTTTTTGTTTCGTCTATATCTTAAAAAATGGCTGAGTTATAGCATTTTGAATTTCTAGCGTGGCTGACATTTTGAAACGTCCTGAATTTTGTCACGCGATACAAGGCGTATTTATGAACCGATTTCGATGTAATTCGGTGTGTACATAGTACATACCAATGTCTCGACCGAGTTCGTTGGCCAGCTTCATCCGCCATTTTGTTTCAAAATGGCGGCCATTTAAAATTTAAAAAAAAAATAAAATTTGAAATGTGGTACCAAAAAATTGAAAATGGAAAAATATTTTTTTCTTATGTATTTGACCTTTATACAAAGATTTCGGAGCAGTTTTTGTTTCGTCTATATCTTAAAAAACTGGCTGAGTTGCAGCATTTTGAATTTCTAGCGTGGCTGACATTTTGAAACGTCCTGAATTTTGTCACGCGATAAAAGGCGTATTTATGAACCGATTTGGATGTAACTTCGTTTATACATAGTACATACTAATGTCTCGACCGAGTTGCCATTTAAAAAAAATTAAATTTAAAATTTAAAATGAGGTATTAAAAAATTGGAAAATGAAAAAGATTTTTTTTTATGTGTTTGGCCTTGATACAAAGATTCCGGAGCAGTTTTTGTTTCTGAAAATTTGTTCTTTTGTTTATATCTTAAAAAATGGTTGAATTATAGCACTTTGAATTTCTAGCATGGCTAACATTTTGAAACGATCTTGTATTTGTCACGCGATAACACACGTATTCGCCTATTTCGATGTAAGAAGGCATGTGGATAGTATACATCAATACCTCGACCAAGTTCGCTGGCCAAATTCATCAGCCATCTTGTTTCAAAATGGCGGCCATTAAATTAAGAAAAATATATATATTTAAAGTGAGGTGCAAAAAAAATTAGAAATTGAAAAGGTTTCTTTCTTAAGTATTTGACCTTGATATAAGGATTCAGGAGCATTTTTTGTTTGTCTTTACCTTAAAAAATGGCTCAGATATAGCAGTTTCACTTTCTATTGTGGGTGACATTTTGAAAAATCTGATTTTTTGCATGCGACAGCACTCGTATATATCAACCGATTCCGATGTGAGTGAGCATGTGCACAGCAATTACTAAGGTCTCGACCAAGTTCACTGGTTAGCCTCATCCACCATGTTGTCTTAAAATGGCAGGCACTTTAAGAAATCGCCGAATTTGGCAGCCAAATATAAGTTACTTTAAAGAAAAGCAGCTTGGATAAAGCTGGCTAATTTCGCGAAATTCTCATTCATTATATTGATAAAAATTAGTATTGAATCTCCTATATTCGGTTTCCACTAAATTGAGCGTCGTGTGTTTGAATGATATAAGTTGGCTTTTTTAAAATAAGGAATATGAAAGCTATCTCTTCCTCCCGCACTGGCCGGAAGGACTTTTTTTCTTTGTAGAGCTTTAAAATTGTGATTATCTTTTATCATCCGTTTCTTTCATTCTAAACTGATTTTCTTACTGCATTTTCATTTGAATGTGTCTAAGTAATGATTTTTACGTAGTGTTTATGTATATAATTACCTAAATAGGCATTAATATTAATGTTTTTCTGTATTCATGAATTTCGAACATAATCTAAAATAAAATACGAGCATAAGTAAGTGTGCTTTATGAATATTTTTAATTGCAAAATGCAGGCTGGACTGGAGTCGATTTTTTAGCTTTTATACCGGGCCGTGCCGAGCCAATAATTTTTTTTGTGGGGGCTGGACTTGGGCTTGGACCTAGAAATTTCAGCATGGGTAAACCTCTAGCTAACCAATCGAAGCCGGATTTAATTTTTTTTTTTTTTTTTTTTTTAATGTTTCTTTCAGCCATAGCTACTGAATATACCGGGTGTCCTAAAATGGACTGACTGATTTTAAATACAATTAAATAACTTGCAAATGGCGACCGCTATTAAAAAAATACTTGAAGGAGGGTTATGTAAGATTTCAGGAGCAGAGGTGTCCTGTATTTTCCGAAATTTAACGTTCTCGCTGCGCATCCCGCGATTTCCACGGCCAACATCAAAGTGGCAAAATTTTCGCAACCTGCAATTTCCGCAGCAAATCTTTTTTTTATGACCTAAAAAAGAAACTCTTCCACGAAGATTTTGGACATATTTTAACTCTAAAATATATACAGATTTGAAATATGTAATAAAATAAATGCGCAATTTTTGAACCTATTTCTATAAATAAATAAATATATATATATATATATATATATATATATATATATACGCAGCGAGAGGGTTAAGGCATTCGATTCAGAAATTTTAAAAAATTCATCAATCCGAAAATTCCGACATAAAAATAATCTCGAATTTTGACAAATGGTCGCCATAAAAAATCTATATCGTCAAACGTTCGCAGAAAATAACTTCAATTTCACCAAAGAAGAAAAAACGCGAATTTGGTCAAAGGACCACGAACAAAACACGAAATTCTTCAAATGATCACGGAAAACGCGAATTTTGTCAATAGATCGCGGAGAATACGCGAATTTTGTCAAATAACCACGAGAAAACGCGAATTTTGTCAAATAACCGCGAAAAAACGCGAATTTCCTCAAAGGATTGCGAAAAAACGCGAATTTTGTCAAAGAATCGCGAAAGAAACGCGAATTACATCAAAGGGTCGCGAAAGAAACGCGAATTTCGTTAAAGGGTCGCAAAAAAACTCAAATTTCGTCAAAGAATCGCGGGAAAATGCGTATTTCGCCAAAAAATCGTTTACAACACGTGAATTTTGTCAAAGGATCGCTGAAAAAAACGCGATTTTCGTAAAAGGATCGCTGAAAAAACGCGATTTTCTTAAAAGGATCGCGGAAAAAACGCGAATTTTGTCAAAGGCCTGCAAAATTACACTAATTTCGCCAAAGGGTTGCGGAAGAAACGTAAATTTCGTCAACGGGTAATGGAAGAAATGTGAATTTTATCAAAGAGTCGTGGGAAAAATACAGTGGTCTCTTTAGAAAACAGCACACATACATACACCTATGTTTATAATTATAGGTATAATTTTTAATCTGAAATAATATACTGAACTACTTGATAACGTGCTTTATAGCAATAAATGCAGAGAGAATGATACAGATTAATAATACAGAGAGAATGATATAATGAGAATATAATATCCTGTTGAACATGAAGCTAATTTTGATCGAGTCAATGAGGATGACCGAGTCTTATGCTCGGTCATCACCGCTTGTATTCCTTCTAAGTACATAACTAATTTAAATAAATAAAAACAATAAAGGTTAATATAATAGATTCTATGAAATCGTTTTGCACGTTTCTAGGAGAGGGAAATTATCCATATTCTCTATTAGTTTTGATGGTAAAATATTCTAAATTCATTTCTGAAGAGTATATGTTAAAAGTAAGCCTAACAGTATGTTTTCATTTTGCTACATTATTAATTTTCTGGTTAAAAATTTCAATAATAACTTTTATTTATGAGATAAAGCGTCTCTTAATGAAAAGCTAAAACCATTGATAAATGAATGTATTTTCAGAAAAATGGCATCCTACGGCATAAATTTCAATGATGGAGATCATGACAAGTCATTGGAAAAGGGTGGAACGTTTTCAACATCAGGCGTCGAAATTTCTACAAAATCAAGTCTAAGCAATGCTTATATGGAAAAAGACATTAAAACAGACGAACGGCAGCGTGTAGAGCTTTTTCACTCCACATCAGGTTTAGATCTTCAAGGTCCTTATATGATACACACAACAACCTTCGAAGAAGTGCAATCCTATTTGGATCAATGTTTGCAAAATGCTTGCTGGGATGCGGAGATCGGCTCTTTCAGGTAAGTAAATTTCTTGCTTTGTGTATTTAACTTTGTTGAATCACTTTTTCATTATTTTAATTTGCCAGTGACTGAGAATGCAAACTAAGAAGTAAGCATCGGTTCTTTTTATTAATTATTATTATCTTAATTAAATCCAAGTTTTAGCATTTAGTCTCGCGCATTAATTTTAGCAAGGATGAATCTTTCAGATGAGCTCTAATGTAATATTTATCTCAGATGTTTTATCGAACATGACAAACCCCGTTATTGCGATGGCCGCCTTTACAATGATTGTCGTTTTATCGATTTATAGCGCGCGAAGCACACAAAATCTCGTTTTCATGAGAACCTCTGAGTGATCGTCGCATCAACTATTTATTCTCATGAAACGCACATGGTCCCAAGGGAACATCGATACTGTCATGTTAACAGTTTGTGGTTAGCGTACAAGGGCCAGTTACAGCGATCGCTTTCGCTGTATTTTTTGGCCCATTTTTGAGTATTTTACCCGACAGGCCTCCAAAATTAGCATGGATGGGCAACACCGTGTAAGTCTGCTAATCTATTTATATAAAATTCAAGTCTCTGCGTGTCCCTCACAATTCCGGTAGGACCGCCTCATTGTAATGAGTAATTGTTGAAAATAACCACAGTAGCGCCAAATGTTGACCAACTATGAGAATCATCGCCAAAAGTGACAAAATATCACCAAATTTGGCGACAAAAATAAGTTGTCATATATGAAGCCAACTTGGCGATAGTTGGCTAATTTGGCGAAATTCCCATTTAAAACCATTAATCTTTCATAATTAAGGTCACCGCAATTTAATTTAAACTTCGCGCTGTTAAGGGTTTTCAGAATCTATAGGTGAGAATTTAAAGTGTAATATACGAAAATGTACGTCTTTACATCTTTATCCCGATAAAGGATG
This sequence comes from Maratus speciosus, assembly GCA_963932465.1. Taxonomy (NCBI): domain Eukaryota; kingdom Metazoa; phylum Arthropoda; class Arachnida; order Araneae; family Salticidae; genus Maratus; species Maratus speciosus. The sequence goes on along the minus strand of OZ010788.1, from coordinate 315,775,813 downwards.
ATAAAAAGGATAACACAAATAAACCTAAAAGTTCATTTATTTTGTTTTCATAGCTGTTTATATCATTTGACAAATAATATCACTTCTGAAGCCCAAATCATGACAAACTTTAAAAAAGTACGCCAAGTCCCCTATACTGTATAGAAGAAACGCACTTTATATAGCCAGATGCAAAAGTTAAATTCTCGGTACTTTTCGCCTTTAGGGGCCTTGACGAAGAAGGAAATTTGCCAACATATTTTCTGGGAACCTATTCACTGTTTCATTTTATATATACACGCATTTTTTTTTTTCAATATTTATACAAATTATTAACCATAAAAAGGTCATTTACCTAATTTTATGCAGAAACAGAAGTAATTTGTACATAAAAAACAGCAATAATAAATTGCAATTTTTATGAATTCATTATACATAGATTTTAATAAATATGTGTTTCGTTTTTAAAATGTGTTATTTTCATCTGTCACTGCGGAGCAAGCGAGAAAAACTCGTATTCTTGCACAAGTGTTGTATATAGCATATCTATATATCACATTTTCCGTCATTTCTGACGGGCTATCTTTCTAGTAGTTGTATAATATTTCATAAGCTATTTTCATTCTATAATACTACTAACTAGAATGTTTATTGCATTTCCCGACTTCACTGGGTTAACTGTTTTAGCGTCATAATTTTTTAAATCTTCACAGGCCCTCAAAATTCGCACCTGAAACACCGTGCAACTCTGCTTTTTGTATAATATTTCGTAAGCTATTTTCAACATATGACACCACTAACATAATAAAGTTTATTTTATTTCTCATAACTTTACTTGATTAACTATTTTAGCGTCTTATATATATTTTTTTTCTTTTATCTTAGCTTTAGAGTTATTTATGGATCGACATACAATATATCGAATGAAGACGGCTCCAATGCAGTCTTGAAAATACAAGGTCGATGCATTTTCTTTCACGAAACATTCACAAATTCTGCAGTGGCTATCGAAAAAGCACGTTTCTACTTCAGCAACTGGCATATTTTTCAACAATCCAGGTAAGAAATGATTACTTACTTTCACTTATTTTCTAGATGAGAAAAATATGTTTTGCGATTACATAGGACCGATGAAATTAAATTTCATCAACTGAGAGGTTTGTGTAGGGGGTTCAGGACCAGGAACAAAATTTGGACCTATTTAAGACTCTTCACAAAATTCCATCTAATAAAACAAATCTTTTCACAAAATTCCTCTTAATCAAGCAGATCTCTTCACATAATTCCATTCCATAAAAACATACTCTTCATTAATTATTTTTATTCTGTTGAGTTTTAAAATGCGTAATTTGCAAACAAAACAGGTTTATCAGAAAGGAAAACTTTAGCCAGAAAGACTTAAAGAAGTTATTATAATACTAGAAAACCCCGCGGATTTGCTCGCGTAATATTTGAAATATGCCAAGTGATATTTATATGTCTAATTTTTATTAAAAGGTACTAACTAAATTTTTATTTTATTAAAAGGTAATATTTTATTTTATTAAAAGGTACTTATTACTTTTAGGAATAATTGAAAAATTACTATTTAAAACGCAGTTTGATTAAACATCATTATTAGACTGCATTAGGCAGAAATGAGACTTAAATTAATAAAACGAAATAAAACTAAATAAATGATAATTTAGAAAATATTTTGAAACTTTTATGCTCAATTAATACGCTCATTTCAGTATTCATTTGAAGTTTTGAATTTTTTAGAAAGCATCTTCTTGCATCTTAAAATTAGGCCGACAGGTTCTGCTCTCGAAGCTGGTAGACGGAAGCTGCTGGGATCGGACGCAATCGCGCCCGTCGGCCTAATCGTTCGGAGTTTTCGCGGTTTTCTTCGAACCTTGGATTTCCATGCTTAAATACGGGTTAGGTTCCCTTAGGAAGACCCCCACGGAGGGCAGTCCCCTTCGGACCCATATCCCTCGTGCAGATAATCGGCCGCCATAAATAACACCAACACCACACCTTGAAATAGATGAAAATTACTCTAGATATTTGCTCTTTTTGTTAGTCTTCCACAAACGAATGCAGCCATATAAAGATTGGCAAAATTTTATAACTTATTTCGAATTTCAATATGTATGGGATAAAATATGCTGTTTTGTTATACAATTATACTACTTTATAAAACAAAAAAATAATAATTTTTAACTCATTGATTTTTTTATTTTCAGAGATTTTTTGCCATTTAAATCTTCTAGTGGAGCTGTACTTCATGCGAATAATGGATTACCAACCCTCCGAAGTAACAAAAAATACATGACAATAATATTTTTAAATGAAAGACCAGATAATGCCCGACATCATATCATACATGGAGATTGTATTATATTCTCTACCGAGTGTTTAGAACAGTTACATCCAATTTTCTCAGGCATGACTTACCATCCAGGCATGAATGATTGTAGCTGCATTCTACGCCCCCGTGTACAAAAAAAGACCGTAGCTTCCCAAACCAACCATTCAAATATGACTCACGAAAATCGTGAACATCGGATAGAAAAAAGGTAAGTAGAACGATTTGTTTAGCCCCCGGTATGCTATTTCTTTCTCCCAGCTAATAAAGTGTCGTCTCAAAAAAAATAACGTTACGTTGTATATAAGCCAACTGTAAAACAAAGATGTATCATTGCACTGTTAAATACTCTACTGCATTTTTTAAAACTTCTAATCATCGCACATTTAAAATTTTTATACTGTCGTATTGGGGGAAAAAAGTACTTTTAAATGCGATTTGTTTGGGAAAAAAAAAATGGCAATAATTATTTTTTTGAAAAAAAAAATATGGCCATTTTGTTTTTCCATTCTGACTAGGAAATCAGAGTTCTAACTTTTTACGGCTGATCTTTCATCTTCACCTAACACTTCATTTATAATGGCTGTTTCATAATAATAGAAGCCATCAGTCCACCACAAGAAAATGATCCATTCCAAAGATATAAGTTCAATTAACTCAGATAATCGGGACTCTACTGTATCTATATTTATTACATTTCTTTTTGTTGGGGGCGACACTAAATTCTGAAAAAGCAGAATTCCTGTTCTCTAGTTCTTTTTTTTCTTTCTTTTTTTTTTTTCCCTTCCAATTTCATTTTTATACAGGGTGCTTCAAAAGTGATTTAAAAAGTTAATAACTATTGATTTCGTGGTGTGGTTCCCAAAATTCATTATACACCATTCCCTCTCTTCTTTAAAGGGACCGCGGACCAGCAAAAATCGACCCAAAAATTGAAATTATCTTTGTACATATTAATTATTACCCAGTTTGCTCTGAGCCATTTCCAAAAAATCGCATGCAGATGGGATTATTTTTCGCAAAGCTCCAAGCGTTTGAATTTTGCACGCAAACAATTTTTCAGCTCTTTAAAACTGCTTTATCAACGTTTTTAGATTTTTGAAATGCTCCATGCGTCTTAATTTTTGATCAAAAATTCATGAAATTGATAAGGAAGAATCCTGATATTGCATTACGAAGAAACTGTGAATGCATTTTATATTTCAACTTCATTAAGATTTTTTTTTAAGAAATTTCATTTTTAACTTATTAAAAAGACAAAATCGGTATAGAATTCAGAAAAAAAAAACATCGAAAAAATTAACTATTCAAGGGATTAAAAAATCGACACACATATTTGTTTGTAATAGAGTTTTAAGCGATTAAATTGCAAAATTGAGGAAATATTTTAAAAATTAAGACGCATGGAGCATTTTAAAGAATTCGTTTTAAAATTTTTAATTTTTTAAAAATTATATTTAGTTTCGAAATTTCTTTTAAAGTGTTCTATATACTTATGGTGAAGTGTACATTTTCGCAAAATTCCATATATCTTTGATGAAAATTTAAAAAAAAAAAAAAAAAAAAAAAAAAAAAAAAAAAAAAAAAAACTTTTAACGTTAAAGATTATAAAGGACAATAGTAAAATATCATTTAACTTTAATACTTACAGGAACGGACGATAAAGCACGTTACATATTGATAAATATACTAGAAAATAAAAGTGAAAAGGGAATAATATTTCAGTTAGCATATTTGTTATGTGGAAATTCGGAATGTTAGAGCCATTATAAGTGACTATACGCTTCCTAAAAAATTGCGATTTTCCTGGCCCAATCTTTTTAAAAATGGATTAGTGTAATAGTCACTCAAATAAATTTATCCCTCTATTAGTCTCAGCTAGAAACAGCGCTAGTTTTCAGTTCTCGCTTTATTTAATCACAGAATCTTGCAATTAAATGAGGCAAAATTTATTTAGAAAATACTGGTATTAAAAAATAAGTACATATACGAACCCTGCTTATTCTCATAGGATATAGCATGAATATGAATGCGAATGTATAATAATTATTGAACTATTTTATTTCTTTTGCAGGTCAGTGTGTGACGACTTGGAATACTATGTCAACTCTACAGTTACAATCCCTGTGAAGCCTAGTTACATCAGGATTATTATGAGATGCATAGTTTTCTTCATATTGTTGTATTTATTCCATTGTATTTTACCATGTTGATTAACTTTCATTGGTTTCTGATTACGGAGCAATTTAATTCAAAATATTTGTCTAAAACAATCTGCAATGAAAATGTTCTCTGAATTCCTAACGCACAATTACGCTGTTTGTTTTAATAAAAGAAGTTTATTTTAAAATGTAGTCTCTGTGAACCCGAATCATTTGAATAGTTTTCAGTCGAGGAAGGACGGGTAAACTGTCCAGTGAGGGCCAAAGTGGCCATTTGATTATTATTTTTTTTTTCCGCTGTGCAGTGTCCCGCCATGCAAGGACTGTGCGAAACAGTCGGCAAAGATGCTGGTTGTATTGTGTGCGACATTGAAGCGGAAGGATACATTTTTCTAATTCTGAACTTATTTTATTGTTTTTCCGTATTTTTGATTTTTAGGCAAGTGGTACAATTTCTTGCTTGTAGCTAAATAATCTGTAGTGTTTAATTATTTGATCTTGTGCTGTTTGATCAGGGTGAAATAATGTTTCAGATCATGTGTGCAGTGGCGGATCCAAGGGGTAGGTCACGGTGGTCATGCCTCCCCTCCCCCCCCCCCCCTGAACGAAGAAAATTTCTAAAGAACATTTTAAAAATGAAATATATATTAAATTCTTTCAAATTTACCCTTTGCTCAACAATGAGAATTATTCTGGCTCTTTAAAGCTTTACTTAAATCCAAAGTAGGCCATTTCTGACACAACCAATGAAGTCATTTTTAATCTCAGATACAAGACATTTTCAAGTGCACTTATTCAGAGCAAATGGGATTGATTAGCATTTTCCATTTTTCGATAAAGATAAAGAGGAAATCTCCACAAAATGTGGAGTTTTAAATTGAATTTCAGGCCGCGACAGCCAATTGCTCCCTCAAGACGACATTTCTGTAACTGTCCACGCCTAAAAATTGTCTTGAAATGCTCAATTTCTGTATGATTCTTTGCTTTTATAAGAAAATGGGAAATTCTTCAATTTCTTGGTATCTGAATAAAATGTGTAAATTTTATATTTTTTACGAATATTAATGCGATTTTTTCGTATTTACGAATGAAAACGATTTCCCAAAAGTATCAGAAAAGTAGCCATTTTGGATGTAGGAACAGCTTTCAATATAAAAATTGCTTATTAAGAAATGTCACCCCCCTATAAAAAAGGGAGTCACGACCTCCCCTCTTCCCCTCTAAATGGAGGGCTCAAGGGCGTAGGAACCGGGGGAGCTGTAGCTCCCCCTGGAATATTTCAGACGGGCTCAGCTCCCCCAGGAGAAATTCTCGCACCACATCTGTTTACGATACATTGCTGAATTAGAAAAATAAAGTATACTTTTTCTAGGAAATTCACACAATAAATAACAAAGAGAAGATAGAGACAGGGCCCGACTTAGGCTATGGGGGTCCCCGGGGCAAGAATCATTTTGGGGGGGCTCCCCTTCTATCTATCTACAGAATCACAAAAAGATGGTCACAACTTTAAGAAAAAACACTAGTAGGATAATAAGCAGAAAAAAATGATAAATTGGTTGACACGATAATTTCTTTGCAAACTTTTACTTTGCTTATCTACGTACGTTATAAGATATCTAAAAGAAAATGCTCCAAGTTGGTCATAATTAGTGGTTTTAACTTGTCACGCTACGAGGAAAACGTTAATAAAGAATTTCTTTTGAAAACAATGGAATACAAAGTTGTCAAATTAAAATTGAAATCATTAGTTTTCTAATGATATAGCTTGTTTTTCGCATGGCTGGAGGGTGTACTGGAAGCAGAGAGGGGAAGGGGAAGCGTACACCCTTCCTATATGTTTCAAAATGTATAAATTTTGATCACTTTTGACTAATTTTGACCATTCGGTACCTTTTAATGAAAATCCTTATTACTCTTATGGGGGGGGGGCGGGGCAGCTGCCCCGCATGCCCCTGCATAAGTCGGGCCTTGGATAGAGAGGTGGTGGTGAGCACACTTGTTTGTGCCTTCACCTTTTTTCTCATTGTTTACAACCCTCCCGATTTCCAGAAAAAAGGGGGTCTTATACAGATCTACTACAAATTACCGATAACATATTTATAAAGAGGAGGCCTTTAAAATTGATTTGGAAGAGATATGTAAAGAATTTGTAAGCAAAACAACAGAAAGCACTTTAATTTTTGGTAAATGGAAAATGGAAGTGGGAGAAGCCTTAAATTTGAATATTGTATTCCGGATCGCACATAAATTAAGTTTCTATGTATCAAGTATATCTATTAAAAATTATTTTAACTGGATTAAAGAGTTGGTGATCTTTTGATATGCTTCTATTTTATACTTCTATTTGCGAAACGTGCAACACTATGAAGGAACCCTCCAAAATGAACGAAATGATCCGCGCACTAGCTTTCCGCATTATGCCCCGGCTCCCCCTGTTTGTACAAAGTTCCTACGCCACTGGGAGGGCTAGATCCGCCCTTGCATTCTTGCATATAGTCCCTAAAACCATTTTTTTATTCATTGTTCATAACAAAATACTACGCAAAATTATTTTCTTTGAAAGGAAGAAGACAGATCGGGAAGATAACGTCTGCACAGAGAAAGGCATATTGATACTCATTGCTGTTTACTTTATCTTGTAAAGATTTAATACTTAAAATATTACAAAACATAATACTTTTTCGTAATGTGTGTTATTTCAGCTTATGTTGATAAAATATACGTCTTGAATCAATGTGATTTGTTAATTTACCCAGCCTAGGCGAGCAAAGTGTCCATTTTGTAGTTTTTCTTTTAAAGTAACATGCACATTTTAAAACACATTTTTGAAAAAAGGAAAATAGCAATTGAAACTAAGTTATTATAGTTACTATTTGTATTTGTTTATAGAACTTTGCTGATTAAAAATGTATCATAAAAATTCACCAAACCTTAGAGTGACCACTTTAGCGTTCCTTATCTACATATTTGAAAAAATTTAAATGAAGGTGAGGATTTTCAATATTGAAAGCAAAGGCCTGGCAATTAAAAAGTATGCGAGAAGCTCAAGAGGTCTTTTACAAATAAAGTTAAGAAATAGAATTAACAAATACTTAATGAAATGTTTATAGATTAATTAATCGTTTAAACTATTTATTAATGTCATTACAGTAAACTCCCAACTATCCGGCTCGCGACTATCCGGCCCTCCGTACTATCCGGCCTATTAAAAATAAATGAGGAATGTTGCAAGCGGCAAAGGCGGCAGGTTCCCGTCCAAGTGGGTGCGAAAAGCATGGGAAGAAATTCCAAAAATAGAAATTGCAAGGTCTTGGAACATTTCTTTTGGACCAAAAAGGTAGACATAAACCAGTGTGAGAAATTGCAATGAGAGATGAGAACAATAAGCTTCTTCCGTTGCTGAAAAATATGCCGGGCTCTGACGATGTCAAAGCAGAAGACATCGCAGAATGAATGGCAAATGACTAAGTTAAGAAATTAATTGAAAACGATATTGTAGAAGTGTTGACAGAGGGAGAAGTATCAGAAGAAAAACATTAAAAGGACTGCAGGAACAATCTCATCTCACATTCGCAAGGGCTTAAGATGATTGAGGCAGCACTACAGTATATTAATCAGCAGGAATCGATGCCACCTTATATCATCTACTTGCGTAAATGGAGGGACACTGCATCCCGGAAGAGGGCTAACAGGAAGTACCTTTCCTCTATTAAGGGTGTATTCGAAAAAATATTTTTCCACCCTCAACAGATCGAAATTTTCTGAGACATTTTCAGACTCATTTTTAAAAGTAAAAACATGAAACTTGCCGGGGTGATTTCTGAAGACATGTTTAACATGCCGTGTGATTTCATTTTCAGGTCAATTAATTAGAATTTAATTTTTAAACAATTATTTTCTCAGTAGGACGATTTTTTTCATTCCCAGATCGCCCGCTTCGGAAAATTCGTTTCAAAACGCCAACTTTGACAGCGTTTTTTACAGTATTTTCTGCAGTTATCAAAAAATTAAGAAGCACGGCACATTATATAGTTTCCAAATAAGAGAATTTCCCAGTTTGATGCGTTTGAGAGCAAAAATGAATTTTAAAATGAATCAGAAAATAAGCAGTTTGGATCGGAATACACCCTTAAGGACTTTTTCAAAAACTAAAAACTGCAAGTTTGGACTCATCTTATGCATAACTTTTCATATCTTTGCAATCATTTATTAATAAACAGTAAAATAAGATTTACTCATTTTTTTACGAATTAGGATTAGGTTTCATATTAATGTTTTGCTTATTTTGAAACTGAGTATACTGTTTATATAAAATTTATCTTAATATGTGTAACATGTGTTTTTAATATCGCATGGCGTGGGGAGGGTACAAAGTTAGTAAATATTTGTAGAACTCCGGCCTATCCGGCTTTTTCATTATCCGGCCTACCCTTCTGCCACATTAGGCCGGATAGTCGGGAGTTTACTGTATCTCGAAATTAATATTTTAATTATTTTAGATAGAATGTTTAAGATGCTGAACTTCATAGAGCTACGATTGTTAAATTAATGAGAGAACGAATAAGGGGGGGGGGGTATTGGAGAAACAGTGCCCCCCACCCCCGATGTAACAAAAATGTTTCCATGGGAAATAAACAATCCTGGAGTATCGAAGCAAGTAATCATATTTCGCTTTACAATTCGCAGGAGTCAATTCTTCTAAAACCACTTAGTACTGAGAAAAAACTAAAATCTATTTATCAATTTAAATATGTATATATATTAAAATGCTCACTGAGAGAGGGTGCTAGTAGTCAAGTCTCAAATCCCTCTCGCTAATGTTAAACCTATGGTAGTGGAAGGGATTAGTGTTCTTAAAATATCCCATCATGAGATTAAATATTTTTCTTATTTTTTTCTGTGCACTTTTCTTAGCCTTTTAGGCTATTGTGAGTGAATTTCTTCTCCCATAAATATCTATACGTACCAGTGGCGTGGCGTCCGGTCATCGCTGGATGCGGCGATGACCAAGAAATATTTTAAAACTCTTAATAAGCTTTTAAAAGTCTACGATCCAGTTTTAGCAGAACATTTGGAGTTCATGTATAAGTGAAGGTAAGATTTAAAGTTCCTTTTTTGAACATTCAACCAATGAATTTTAGAGTTAATAATTTTTCACCATAAACTTAAATAATTGCGATGACCACCGAAAATTTTCACGCCACGTCACTGATACGTACATATATTTATTTACTTTCAAATTTCTTTAATGTCAAAATGTACAATATAATTTAGATGTTTTACTTCCTTTCCATTACATATATGGCAGCAGCAGACTCTAGTTTATGTTTAGTTGCTTTTGTAAAATGAATTAACACTTTTCAATTTTCAAGAGGTTTTTTTTTTTTTTTTTTTTAATAAGAGACAACTTATTATTCTTATTATTATTATATATATATATTTTTTGGGGGGGGGGGGGCATTTCTAGTTAGTAATAACAATATAAAATGTTTACATTTTACAGTAATTTTAAAACAAATTTGCAATATCATTTCTTGGGTTTGCAATGCTGAAATGATGCCCTAGAGTTCTGATAGTAAAACAAATGTTTCCACCAACCTTGAGACTAAAAGCCGTGTAACAACGGCTTAACGTAATCGCGTTTTTCGTATAAAAGGTAATTCCTTTGTGCGTAGGCGGATGTAGGAATTCAATGCACGCCTTTAGTCAATAACGGTTGATTTTATAAACACATAGGTGCCAAGGTTTACGTAATTTAGAATACCGCTTTTTTTTCTTCATATTACCTTAATAGCAGAAATCTAAATTATTAAAAAAAAAAAAAAAAAAAAAATGTGGTATTCAAAATCCGTAACTTTGCCACCTATGTAAATCACGGTATTCTCGAGATCAGTTAACAAATCATTAAATAAAATCTGTCCACAATAAAAATGTTACTTGAAAAGCTGACGTTGAAGCCCCTGACCGAACTAGAGTTCTTCGTGGGTTAGGTTCACGAGCGGAACACGAAAATTCCATTTGAAATCAACACGCAACCCGACCCGAACCCAACAAAAAAATTTCCTCGACCCGTAACCCCTCGTATTTCAAACCGAACTGGAAATACTTCAACTCGCAACCAGAACCGAACCCGAAATAAAAGGAAAATAAATCATATTTTAATACAATTATGAGTCCTCTCGATTCAAGAGAGTGTAAAATTGCCATAGAACACGGGGTCGCAAACCACTTATTTAGTCAAAAATACAGGTTGTTTCATCCTAACTGAACTTCGGTTGATGGTAATAATTTTGAGAAAAATAGAAACATTGTAAAAAAGAAAGGAACGGTATATACCTTGTTTTGTGTGAAATAATATAATAACATTACGAAAAGTTCTAGAAAACAGGGTGCTCAACCAATCGATGATAACGTATGAACTGGCAATGGCAGTCGAAAATGTGGAGCGTGAAATGCATATTGCTGACGAGTATAATGGAAACTTCTACCACTTCTTTTGATATTATCCCATTTACAACAAAGATAAGAATGTCTATTAAAAATTTTATAGTAATATACTTCAGTTTTCTGAAAGTTATAATCGTCAACTCAAACTGAGTGAGGGTAGAACAAACGTCCTGTATTTTTGATTAAATATGTGGTTGGCGGTCCCATGTTCTATGGTAATTTTTCATCCTCTTGATGCCCACTATTGTCCCGCTGAATTTGTCGGTCAAATTCGGCAACACCCTGTGTATTCTTTAATATTCAAACATAGTAGAACCATCTAAATAGCGGACACCTCGGGATCGTTGAACAGAGAGTCCTGAATCGTATCGGGTTGTCTCTTTTAGGTAGCTTTCATTACAAAAAGTAAAAAGCTACCTATTGCAGCCCGGTCGAAAGCACTTCCGAAAAAATTTGGTATATTTTCATCGATCATGACCCCCCACCCCACCCCAAAACCACCCACCATTCAAATGTGACTTATATATATATATCCATATTTAACCATTAAATAAACATTACCGACCACGAACAAAAACTCTGAGATCATGAATAAATATGTATCTGTTTTTTGTCATGCGATAACTCTCGTACTTATAAACCGATTTGGATGAAATTAATTGTATACATAGTACAAACCAATGCCTCGACCGAGTTCGTTGGCCAGCTTCATCCATCATCTTGTTTCAAAATAGCCGCCATTTAATTTTTTTTAATTTAAAAAGCGGTGCAAAGTTCGTTGACCAGCTTCATCCGCCATTTTGTTTGAAAATGGCGGCCTTTGGTTATTGAACAGCATTTAATGCATATCCATACCTATAAGGGGGTTACCGTAGGGGGGGGGGCTTGTTCTGTCGCCAAATGCCGCCAACTTGGCGATATCTCTAAAATTTCGCCAAATTCCCATAGACTTCCATAATAAACCAATAGGGTTTATTTGCTTACAGAAAATCAACAAATTGAGATATTTTAATGAAACAAAAACTAATATTAGCTTAAGGGATTATATTAATTATATTTAAGGGAGTCCAAGTAAATTAAACTATGGATAAAAGTAACATGATACGATGCTTAGGATGCTTTCCCAAACATAAATTTTAAGGGAGACCAAACAGGGTCGCCAAGGGCGGCTAGTAGCTTACTAATTTGCGCAATTCTCATTCAAATTCAGCATTGACGAATATTCTCTTATAGGGTTCGTCGCATTTTAGCTTCTTAAAATTTGAGTAAAATTAGCTTCGAGTTAAACTTGTAAAATTTTAAAACCAAGATATATGAAAGCTACCTCTTCCTCCCGGCACATGCCGAAAGGACTTTTTCTTTCGGTTCCGGATGACTAATTTTCATTCTGCGAGTCGGATTCAGAGCCTAGAATATTTCTTGTGGGTTATATTTAGGTTTTTTGCATGTGGGTTTTTTGGATTTTCATAAAAGTTTGGGTAGAACTATGTTTCAGATGAAAATAAATACGTATATTTAAATATGGATGAATGTATATTCAATTTTCTGCATGAAAAATAAAATCTATATAAGAATGTAATCATAGATTATTCTTTCTTTGCGCTATAACCATTTTTAATTCTCTTGGAATATGAAAAATATTACTAACATTTCGGTTTTGATACATACAAAAACACATGCATCGCATTTTTAATACTTTATGCACACGTACACATACACACGTGACGTTGTGTGTAGAATGGGAGATGCCAACTATTCAGAGGTATATCTATACAAATATATAAGTGTCAGAAATTGAAAAAGTGTCCGCTAAATAAAAGTGCCTGATTTTTCGAAGTGTCCATTATGGAGATTAACCTATAGTTATATTTGTAAGTTTTTAACCTCATAAAACATTCTAGACTTTTTTTTTTTTTTTTTTTTTTTTTGAAAAATCGAGTTAATCCAAAGCCGAATCGCAAGAGTCAAACCCAACCCGAAATAAAGAAATTCAACCCGACCCGATGCAGAACTCTGGTCCGAACCGGGCTCGGTTTCAATTTTTACAACAGTCTTCGGGTTGGGGGGGGGGGGGGGGATTTTACTTCTTCACAAACTGAAAAAGGGAAGAAAAACTTCCTATTTGAGAAACAAGAATGTAGTCAAAGTTTCAAAAATTGTTTTACATTACAATCCTTAAAAAATCAATTTAAAAGGCAGCTAAATTGTTATTAATGGGATATAATGAGACATATTCTTTTTGGTTTTGAAGCAGAGTCAATGTTAGTAACATAAAGAAGCCGTGGGGTATCATTTGTCTATCCTCGCTTTTTAGAACACATGTCCTTCAGTCATAGTTGTACAACGATACTTTTAAATAATAGAAACTTTAGGCAAATTTTTCGATCCTCCTGAGTTGGGACCTATGATATGCTGATTTATTTGTTAAAAATATAATATATATTTATCGCAGTTCTTTATTTACAGATTTGTTTTTTCAGCGATAAATTATCCCATACTGAAGATAGTAAGTACCAGTCTCATGTGTGACAACTCGTGTGACTTTCTTTAATTAAATGAAAGGGTTTGAGACCCATGAGCTCCCTCCTTTCTTTTGTATCCCTGCTTAAAATAAACTTAAAAATCCTTACGTATTTTTCAAAACAGAAAAAAAAAATGTTTCAAAATTTTCATGGTAATGGTAATAAAAAAAGAAAAATAAACCACAATTAATTTGGTTGATTTTCTTATTTGGGCACTTTGCATTGTAAATCTATTAAGGGGTCTCAGGACTCTTAAAGCGTCAAAATTTTCGAAATTTTAATTTTTTTTTTTTTTTTTAGATTTTAAACTTCTATCTCTTTTGAACATTTTGATATGATTGTTTCCTTGAAATTCCCATTCGAACAGAAGTTATGGCTATTTATTACAATTATACCCGCTCAATAGCTGAAGCGGCGTTTCTGAAACTTTGAAACACTTTTTTTTCCAATTGACGTTTTTGGCCATAACACGCTCGGTATCTCAAAAACTTCTGAATATTTTTTCATGAAATTTTCGAAACATATGTTTCATATTAGTCTGTATAAACTGAACATAAAATTTCCTTTTTTTTTTTTTTTTTTGTTCAAAAAAATATTTTTTTAGGTGATTATATTGTTGAAATTTTCTAAATTTTGCATTAGCTAAATACAACTTTGTATTAAAAATATAAAAATGCTTTAAATACAAATTTATTTAGGTTGAGGGTAATTATTACCAACTGAAGTATAATTAGTCACAAAAAATTTCACTCTGGTTGCAAAATTTATTTTGTAATTCTGCGCTTAAGCTGTTATACCAATTTTCTGCACGACAAATGTCTGACAGTTTGGAGCCCCCTATAAATACTAATTTTGCATCTTTCAATTTTTTAAATACATCAAATGAAAGAACATATTTATATATTTTATTCCCAATATAAATTGTGTTTGTAAATTATATAAATTTTAAGATTGACATTTCGACATAAAATATGTTGAAAATTGTCTTTTTTTCTCTTTTTTTTTCCAATTTTAAGAGTCCTGAGACCCCTTAATGACAATACGGGTACACATACAATCATTTGAACGACTAGTTTTTTCCCAGAGATATTCAGTTTACTACATTGTAATATTCGAAGCACAAATTAATGAAACACTGCATTTGTTTAGACTACATATGTAAACGCAAATAAATTCAACATAAAGTTATAAAACACAATATTAGTACTGGTTCCTAAAAACAATTTACTCCCTGAATACATCGAAATTATGGTATTGTCATCACAGGCTAATTATACAGGCCAATTTTATTCAAAGGCAGAAAATCTCTTTGATAACACTAATTTCTAAAGTATTGGTTTCCCAATTCAGTATCTCTCATAAACCATATTGAAGTGAATCACTTCTCTATAAAATTTCAGCCTACTTTTACGCATTGAAAAAATACAATTCTTAAGTAAGCACATAAATGCTGAAACGTAAAAGCTAACAAAATAGAAAATTCTTGCGTCAAACATAGATTATGAAACACTTTCCAAAGCATTCACAACACTGCAACAAAATGTAATCACACGTGATTTTAAGGTGAAACGCGAAGTAAACAATTTTGAAAACGCATAACATATTTTAAAACCTATTTTCATTAATTGCAGTAGAGTCTCGATTACCCGAAGTAATTGGGGCCGATCATCTTTCGGAAAATCGAAATTTTTGAATAATAGAGTACTTCAATTTTAAGATTAAGGAAAGATATATGCAGTATTTTTTATTACGGTAACAAGTGCTTATACATATTATTATTAATAAAAAATAAAGCAATAGCAAAATAGAAACAAGAATAAATTACCTGAATTTTAATTTTGAAATTAAGTACCTTTTACATACATCACAAGGGTTTGAAAAAATGTTTTATTTGTCGCAGTTTCGATTGTCTTTGCTTTGAAGCTCTATCACGGAGTTTTTTAATATTATTAGTTCACCAGTATCACAGTCTTTCTGATGCTCCAGCCGTACCAAACCTTTTGCGAAACATTCAAAAGCTTCAGAATTGCTAATTTGTTCGTTTTCTTCGTTCCACTCCGCAACTTACGGGAGCTCAAGTTAAATTCAAAGGAACTCTAAGAAAGGGGATCGAAAATATTTATATGTACTCATAGTTTGGAAAGGACCTCTTGCACACAAAGAATATGATGGTTTTTTAAACAAAAGGTTTCAAAGTGGATTTTGCACGCAAGAATGTGATAGAAAAAAAAAAAAAAAAGCCTTTAAAAATGGATTTTGGTTAACCGAGAGTTTCGATTAAAATATTTTCGGATAAAAGAGGTTCTACTTTATCAGTACTTGGAAAAACATCCGAATTCTTTAGTGCAGCCCTGTATAGGATCTATAAATTTCTATACATACTACACAGAATGCAAAAATTTAGCATAGTTAGGAAACTCATAACACAGTTGAAAATTCCCCTTCAGCAATTTCCGTCAATAAGCGTAAATGCACTCGAATTCCTTTGTGTAGCACAGTATATGATCTATAGAAATTATACACACAAAGAAATACAAAAGAAAAAACCTGTTAAATTTAAAAATATCACAATTGAAGAGCTTAATGTAGAAGAGCATGTTAAGTATTAAAAATTAAATTTGAAGATATTTGAAGCGTAAGTTTTTGTTGTAAATTTTAATGATTTATTTCCTGTTTGATACCAAGTGTTTAAAATATTAACAGGTGTGGTACACTGTAAAAAAACGACATTTTTACAGCACAGAGTACTGTTCACCTCGCGATCAAACTCGATCACAGTCGAATGTGCTGTAAGCTTTCTTTGGTTTCTTGACTATATAAACATGAAAAATAACAGTAGTTGCGTAAAATTAACAGCACATTATGCTAGCAAATCTACAGTGGGTTTTTTTTTTACAGTGTACTAAACTCTCACAGAAAGACTTATTCATATTTAATTTTCAAATATTAAAAATTATTAATATTGTTTATTAAATATTAATGAATAATGTCTTAAATCTTCAAGACTAAATAGGTTCTTAGTATTTTAGCTTTACCACGTGATAGAATACCTCATAACGCCTTCATCCAAAAGATTTTTTTTTATTTTTTTTTAAGTAAGAAAATGTAGCATAACCAATCCCTGATTACCGAATAGGTACGAGAAGCACGTGCTTCCCTTCGAAAAATTCGAAAGGGCCCCAAATTGAGAAAATAGGAGGCCCCAAATTTTATATTGAATTAATTCCATTCCAAAATTCTATCTAATTTCTTTTTCAATTATTAACTTACATATATATATATTAAAAAGTGTTTCATAAAAATACTTCATAACAATTTAATTTTTCGTGTAATAGATGAGTTTCAACCACATGATCACAATTTTCAATTGGTCCATTATTTCAAATGTAAGTTTATTTTACATATTGAATTTGGTTTGCATGCATAATATGAAATATTAATAATTTAAAACTATTTGCACAGTTGAAAGAAGTATTTAAAAGTATTAATATTTATGTTGTGAATGCATGCTGAATTCAACCTTTTTTATCCGACTTATATTTTTATGCTCAGATCATGCAAAGTCACTTTTGCATATTTTTCTTCATTGTGTCCAATTTTTGAGTAAGGGAAACATAAAACAAAAGTTCCTTAATACAATACAGTGAAATACTTTTAACACGAAACTAAGGGGACCGAAAAAAATTTTCGTGTTAAAAGAATTTCGCATGAAGAGATCCGTAAAAAAAGAACAAAACTTACAAATATTTTCGACGTCGTCAAATTTTATTTCGATTTCCTGTTAAACTACGAATAAGTTGCATCCATTAGGATAAAAAGCAAGTAAAAAAATATTGTTTTTGGGGAAAAAGTCAGATATCTTTTTTTAAGTGTCTTTTTTAGCATTCTGAGATCTCGCTTGTTTGAACCAAATAAGCACAGCTATCTCTAAATCTTCGTGCTTAGCAGTTCTCATACGTTTTCTCTCTGGCTTAAACATACTGCGCTCAAACCTTAACGTAATGGGATCCTTGTTTTTTATTATTGTGTATAAAGTAGAATTGGCAATGCCAAACTCTTTGCAGATTTCTGTTTTCATCCTTCTTTTTTATCAACTGCATTAAGCAATTTCATCTTCATTTGAAGCGAAATAGCAGTTTGTTTTCGCACCGATTTCTCAGCCATTGCGCTGATCAAACATAAGCTAATTTACAAAAAACTCGAATTCACTGATTTTCACCCAAAATTTAGTAGGTTTAACACAAAATTCACCAATTTCAACTCAAACTAACTGACTCGAAAGTGAATTTTTTCGTGTTAAACGATTTTTGTTTCGTGTTAAAAGAAAAAGAAAAAAAGCATTAAATTGCATAGTATACTGTCCGGACTGCTATATCATTTCGTGTTAACCGATTTTTCATGTTAAGCGTTTTCGTGTTAAACGTATTTCACTGTATATGTGAACTGAACTGAGCCACTCTTTCGAATAATATTTGTAGCATTGTCGAGTTTTCGGGTATGTCGAATTTAGAAAATTCTTCTCGAATGAAAGGGGGCCCCGAAATGACACTGTGCTTCCCTCGCTTCAGAGGTTAATCGAGCCCCGAGCATAACATGTTCTTCCACTCAGCTCTTCAATTGTAAACGTTCTTCCAGCAATTATTGCTCATAGACAGTTCTGTAGCCGAATTCTTCTGTTTGTCCCTGTAAATGAACGAAAAATGCTATGAACACCCTATTGCATAATAAAGCATCTTGTAGTTCACCTCGGTGATGTATATCAATTTCAATATGTTTGAAATAGCGTTATTAAAATACACTGCAAACGATTTCCCCCCATAGACCATAATGTAATGAAATTCTTTTGAGTATCCTAATAAACGAACTATAAATGATGCACATTTCATTTTCAATGTTGAACATGCCATGGTAATTACACTAGATTAATTTTAACATAATTATTCTAATTGGTAAATAAATCATATGCGATGTAAATTTCCACCTGTGCGAAGAATGCCCAGACCAGGATTCGAACCATGGATCACTTGGCTGAAGCCACCAATGCTCTTTCATCTGAGCTATCCCGGACGAATCTGGTGGATATAATTCCCCCCAGCTAACCTTACTGATTATAGCTTAATTGGATTGTAATTACGTATCCAGCGTTTTCTGGAGTTCCATTACCTGCGATCTATTCTGTGAGCTGATTCACATATCAGACCAGATGCTATAATCAATAAGGTTAACTGGGTGAATTAGAACCAACAGATTCGTCCGGGATAGCTCAGCTGGAAGAGAATTGGCGGCTTCAGCCAAGAGATTCCTGGTTTGGACATTTTTCGCTCAGTTGGAAATTTACATTTCATGCCATGGTAAAAATCAATAACATATATCAATGACATGGCAATCCTAGTATATTTACGTGATTTTGAGCAAGGAGAGATACACGACCAGACAAACCAAATTCATGAACACTTTTCAACTATATTGGAAAGTGCTAAAAAAAGAAAAAGTGTTCGTCCCTTCAGACTCTAACTTTCGCAAAAATAAGCCCCTCCCCCACAACATTTAAATATATTGCTACAAGAAACAGCAACACATTCTTTCCCGTAAATTAAATAGGTATACTATTGTACATGATAGTCGCATCAAATATCTTAATGTACGAAGTGTGGCTATTTAATAACGAGATTGCAGCTTCTACAGAAGAACTGCGCATGCGTCAAATTCGTACAACCAATAGATGTGTAGCGCAAAGCCTCTTGTATCGATTACTGCCTCTAAATTGGCGGTATTACATTAGTCTGGCCGTGACCTTCATTTGTTCTAGATCCTGTTTTAGTGTTTTGCCGAAAAAATTTTGAGTGTTTTAAAAGAGCAACAAATTAATGTGAAATTTCTTTTTTAAACTTAGAAAATCCGTTACTGAAACGCATAATTTGTAAAGAGAAGTATACGGCAATGGATGTTTATCACGTGCGCGGGTTTTTGAGTGGTTAAAGTGTTTCCAAGATGGCTGAGAAGACAGTGAAGACGATGTTCGCCCGGGTCGCACTTCCACGTCAACAACGGAGAAATTTTTCGATATTCATGGGATTGTATATCTTCACTGTGTCCCTGAAGGTCAAATTATTGATCACCATTACTACTTTGAGGTCCTTGCTCAACTTCGTGAAAAAGTATGAAAAAAAAAAAACGATCCGAATTGTGGAAGAACAAGTCATGGATGCTTCATCAGGAGAACGCACCGGCTCCTAGTGCATTGCCTGTCGAGACGTTTCTAGCCAAGTATAACATCCCAGTGTTGGGCAGTCCGCCTTACTCGGTGGACTTGGCACCATCTGACTTTTAACTGTTCACCAAGGTTAAATCTACATTGAAAGGAACCAGATTTCAGACCGTTGAAGCTGTGAAAGAAGCGTCACGTGTCATGAAGGAGCTTACAGAAGACGACTTCCAGCACTGTTTCAAACAATGGAATATTCGCATGGAGAGTTGTAGAGATAAAAGAGAGGTGTATATTGAAGGGGATAGTAACTAAATATGTATAAATTTAAAATAAAATATTTTACAGCATTTGTTGCGCTCTTTCTTAGTCCACACGCTGGTGAATTTTCCTAGACCCACGATCACCACTCGCACAGACTTTGAAAAGATGTTCTTTTATTTTGATATGCTGCCACCACCGACATATATATACGTGATATCAGGCACGGTGTAAGAAAGACTATCAAAAGGAATGTTACCTTATTCAATTAAAATTAATGAGCAATTTATTTACATATAAATAAAACATTATTTACATTTAAGAGCTGGGATATAGACGATCCGGCTGGAACTTAGTTACATATAGCAAGTACTTTCTGCGCACTGGGTTAACTTACTAAAATACTCTATTTCCCACTCACATTATGGTATCTCATGAATTTTTATCAGAGGATCTCCCTTGACACCCTCCACCCCCGTTGCGCCGGCTATCTCCGCAAGAGACTTCCCGAAAACACCAACCTACCACGTTGAGGTCTACGCCAGAACTCAATCAAAACGCTACGACCTGTTCTCACAAGGTCTATCCCAGAACTGCTTTCTCTCTCTCTCTCAGCGATGTCTACGGGGATCTTCTCCTGTGACAAGCATCCCTCTTATCTAAAAATTTCTCCCTCAGATGGCTTTCACTACTTACGAGATAGGGAATTTCTTTGTTTGACTGATCTGTGGTATGCGTTCTTGAATAGCAAGGAAGCTTTAATGCAATGATACAATGAACTTTTTCATACTTGTTTCTATCTAACTACAAATAAATCGGATCAACTTCAAGGTAAGAAAAAATATTATCTTAAACCAGCGGACGCAGAAAGTGATACATGTGAAATATTAGGTTGAGCAAAAAGTTCTGGGAAATTTTTAATCTAATAGTTACCAGAATTTGTATCGTATATAGGAGTACCTGTGGTATATCTATAGGAGTTCAGAGATTTCGACTCCAAAATGCCTATTGAACAGTATGATTTGCGTGTGTTGATCCGGCATTAATCTCGTTATTTAACATCCACACCTCGTATTATTGCTCGGACTACTTCACTCATGTGAAAACACCCGCTCACTAATGTTATAATCACATGGAAGAAATTTTTGAAGATATCTCTTTTGCATTTTAATATTTTGAAATGATTTTTTTTCATTGAATAGCTGAGGCCGATTGCTACAAAGGCTGTTTTGTACTTTTTCCATTTTTTTATTTTATTTTTTTAATGAGGATACTTTCACTTCGAAAGTAAAAATATTCTCATAAAAAAACTTGTAAACAAAATCGAAAAAAGGAAAAACGGACTTTGTAAAGATAGATCTCAGCTAGCCAATGCAAATAAATCTTTTTAAAATATTTAAATGCAAAAGAGATATTTAAAAAAAAATTCTTACATAGGATTAACATTAGCGAGCGGGTGTTTTCGCGTGAGCGAAGTAGCCTCTTCAATAGTTAGGATACTTAAATAGGCTGTTCAAAGTAGGACACAATATTCTGTCATTTGAAAATAATAATTCTATCTTACTTCTTTTAATTATTCTTTTTTCAAGGTAAAATGAAAAATTCCAAATCGATATCTCAGATTGCGATTACTTGAATATTTAGAATTGTAATGCATCTACTATAATGACATAATGTTAAAAAATATATATTACTTTTGCGATAATAGTTAAGTGATTAGGCATGCTAGAAATTCAAAGTTTGAAGGAGTAGATTTTTTTTTTTTTTTTAAGTATTCAAAATCGTTTTAACATTAACATATATAATATATATAAAATCTCTATATCTCAAGTTGAAACGACATAGTCACCTTAATAAAATAAATAAGCAATACGAATACTTAATTCACAATGCATTTTTCTTTTTTACTAAATAAGTGCAAACATACATAAGTTTTAAAATAGGAGGCTGGGAAGGAAAGAAAATAGAGGAAATGCTATCTATTTTCTTTCCTTCCCAGCCTCCTATTTCGGGTTTTTGGTTTCGCCCTCTGTATTTAACCAGAGGTTGTCTTCAGGTTTCAGCAGTTCCCCTGATGACGACTATTGTTTTAGTTGAAAGCGCTCGGATAACATCTTTTGACGCTAATGTTTTTAGTATCTTGATTGTTTTAAATGTTTTTAAAACTTATGTATGTTTGCACCTATTTAGTAAAATAAAAAATAAAAAAAAAATGTATTGTGAATTAAGTATTTATATTGCTTATTTGTTTTAACATTTTCAAAATAATTATCACACCACTTGCAATTCACATAAAATTGTATAAAACTGTGCAAAAAAAATTGAGTTAATATTGCATAAAATAGAGTAAGTATTTTGAGTATTTGCTGTATAATGGTAGCAGATCCAAAAATATAACATTTTGATAAAATTTTATTTTATTTTAAAAGTATTTACAAGAAAACAGGACATTCTATTTTTTATAAATATAAAATAGTCTTCAATATTTTTCACTATGGAATGTATAAACACAAAAGAGCACTTAAAGAAGCTGCAAGAACTACAGCTATAAAAACGATGAAGGCTGAAAAGTAACCCTCATGTTCGATCTTCCCAAAGTTCACATATAAAAGAATCGACATCAGCATGACAGCAAGAGCAGCCAACACAACATAACTCAGACTCTTAATAAGGCATCGGTTTTCATGGTAAGCTCTTTTGAACCTGGAAATAATAAAACATAAAATAATATAATATAAACGTATGCATCCCCCCTCCACACACACACACACAAAAAAAAAAAAAGTAAAATTTGGTGATAAACTTGTTACAGTACAAAATTTCTTACGGCTGTTCTCAACTGCTCTGCTCAACAAGCGCAAAACGTTTTGACACATTTACAAATTCATTTTTAACGGAAAGATATAAGATTGGAAGGCCTGTCTATGGAAGCGATTTGGAATCGAACTGTGTTTTCCATTTTTTGATCAATAAATTACCTATTGAGTTATAAGCGATGGATCACGTGACAAAGACATTTTTCAACCTTCCTTGACTGATTATTCTTCTTTCGCGCGGAAATTCGGTTCAAAGCACCCACTTTGACGCTATTTTTCTGAAAGATCTATTGCGTTTGCAAAACAAAGAAAAAAAAAACAGTTCGATGACATAGTTTCTGAACAACAAAACCTGCTAGTTTCATGCATTTCCGAAAAAAAAAATGTCATAAAGCTGCCTTTTTGGATTTGAGAATAGCCTTAACCCTTTATGTCCCAAATTATGAATTCATAAAAGTTTCATCTTCTAAAGCATTTTTCGGGAATTTTTTAAACTACATTAGAAGATTTACACAATCATTTAATAAATTTCAGAAGGATTTTCTCAATTAAAACTAATTACTTAAATTTGAATTTATAGCGATTTTCTGCAATTTATATAACTCCACTCAAATCTTTTATTTAAAATATTTTTTTTTCAGTATTTTATAGAATTAGGAAATGTACAAATAAAATGTTCTTACAGTATAGAAAAAAAAAAATATTTCTAAACTGAAACTTCTTCTTACCCCCCCCCACCCCCCCCCCCCCCCCCACCTACTCAATCTTTCAACGTCAAGAAAGCTGAAAAGATGCAGAGGCAAAAAAATCATCCTTTTAAAAATATGATTTTTGTTTTATGCAACCAATAATGATTTTGGAACAAGATAAAGTTAAGTATTTATAACTCATTCTAAACTGTATTACTACTAATCGATGTACAGTCGTCGGAAAAAAAAATAAACACCCCTTACTAACTCTGCAGAAAATTATCGTAGAAGAAAGTTACTGGTACCGAACGATTGGTAATAAAGTCTACTTTTAAATGATGTATATAAAATTTGCTTACGGGGCCATCTACATATTAAAACGAACCATAACTTTTTTTCAATAGCAGTACACAATTCTGAGAGCATAAATGTACACCCTTCAATTAGCCTAAAAATAAATTTCTATGCAATTCGTACGATAAGTTTCCGAGAAATTAATTATTTTAAAACGAGCGTATTTTAGGGGTTGTATCCAAATTGAAATTCCGTACTCGATTGTTGACCGAGAGAGCTCCCCTTCTTGATCAAGCATCTTAAGCGTCAATGAAACCTGTTTGATTACAGTACAGCAGAATAAATTTCAAAATGTCTACTCACTTCCATCCCCTTAAACCATCATTTTGCCGTTTTTTAAGCATAATTTGAAAACTACTTGGAAGAAAAATGTGAAATTTTGAATTTCCATAAAGCAGGACTTAAATCTAAAAACCATAAATCTAAATCCATCAAAAAAATTGTAGGTTGCAATTCATAATTTTTTTTAATATTAATTTCATAATTCATATCATAAAATTATAAAATTGCAAATTCAACGTATTTATGTTTGGCTATTTTAGTGTTATTACTACATAAAAAAAATAGCACATTAGAAGTATAATTTCAGGAGATATTAATAAAAGTATGAAAATGTAATTTAACATTAGAAGCACTAAATTTTGAATGTTTATAATTCAAAAACTTATCATTCAAATGACTCGAAATTTGGTGTCTAGGCATAGTTTGAACCGAAGATTTGAAATATCTTGTTAAAATTGGGTATTGCTATTGAAAAAAATTAAGTTTGAGTTCGTTTTAATATATAAATGCCCCCCTAAGCAAATTTTATATACATCATTTAAAAGTAGACTTTATTTCCAATCGTTCGGTACCAGTAACTTTCTTCTACGATAATTTGTTGAGGAGTTAGTAGGGGGTGTTTACTTTTTTTTTTCCATGGCTGTATGCATTGAATGAATTTTATAACAAGTTATCTGAATGGTACTTTAAAGTACCATCGGGCCATAAAGGGTTAAGGGGCTACTTCACTCACCGGCAATCACTCGCCCGCTAATGTTAATCCTATGGGAGAAAATGTTAAAAATATCTCGTTTGCATTTTTATGTTTTTATTTTTTTTTTCTTTTTGTATTGGATAGCTACGAGATCGATCGCTACAAAGGCCGTTTTTTCACTTTGCAGGTTTTTTGCATTATGGCACTTTCACTTTTGGAGACGTTTTCGAAAGCGAAAGTATCCTCAAGTATCAATGAATTAAAAAAAAAAAAACTTATTTAAAAATATTGAAATGCAAATGAGATATTTTAAGGAATTTCACCCATAGGATTAACATTAGCAAAGCAGGTGTTGTCTCATAGATTTAGATATCTTATTGCCAGAAAACACTGTAAAATCATAAAATTCAAAGTACCAAAAGAAGAGAATTTCATATGAGAAAATTCATCTTGATTCGAAGCAATTTTAAGTGTTATTAACGATTTTCTACTACGTACATTCGGTATCGGACTTGAGCGAATTCGGATTTCAAATCGTTAGGGTTGGGTTCCGAAAAAGAGCCCGAACTCATCTCTAATGCTTATGGGGCATTCTCACAATCTTTTGAATTTCGGGAATAAAAATCTGGCGAAATTAAACTTGCTAAAATAACATTTTAATCTGATAGACGAATGCCTTAATGATTCAAAATAAAGAAAAAATGGTCTGTAGCGAAATTTTTTTTTATTTAATTGAGGTTTAAGTTAAGCTTGCGAGTTTAATTTTCCTTACCAATTTACCACTAATTTTTTATTTTCTTCTAAATTTTTACTTATAATGAATTTGCATAGTACCCACAGGACATTCAAATAAGAAATAATAACAGTGTAGTATTTTTAGAACAAAATTTTGGTATAACATTGTCTTAAAGAGGTGTTAAAGAAGGGAGGGTAAGGTAAAAAAAAGGGACGGTATAGGAAAAAAGGGACGGTAAGGATGGAACTGTAAGGAAAATTACCACCTATTTTAGGCAAATCATGTTAAGACTAAGTGATAGCCACAATGTTCATTGATTTTTAGAATCAGTTATTTACATTGGATTAAATAATGATAAATAAAATTAATTTACCTCAAAAAGTGCAGGAATAAACCTTGGGTATGGTAAGACTACCAATAAAGCCACGATGCTTGAAATTGATATTTAAATGCTGATTTAAATTCTGCAGTAAATCCCCTGTCAATTTTAGACATTCTTTTTCTAGCATACTTCTGCATGAGAAAAAAACTTGAAAAAAAAAATTCTGTGGCTGCATCTGAAATGATTTTCTGTATACGTCTAGCAAGAGGGATGGTAACGATTCTAAAACCCAGGGACAGAGTTCGAAAAACAATATCAAAGTGAAAATGTGTGCAAATTAATTTTTTGCTTAATATTTACATAAAAAATTGTTCCAGTTTCGGATAAAAACTACATCGAATTACTTTTATTGAAACAATTTTATACAGACAGTTCCAAACTTAAAAATCAGCATCGGGGACACGGGACGGTATAGGAGTTTTCCTGGTATTTGGACCCCAAACATCGTCCAAAACTTATTTATCACGTTAATATTGTTGTGCAATCATGCAATGGGATGTTCACCAGTATATGAAATTAAAAAAAAAAAAAAAACACAAGAATATGTACTAAAATAAAAATTATTATTCAGGGACTTAAAAGATTGTGAGAAAACCCCTTATCTGAAAATCTTATCTTACAAAAAAAAAAAAAAAAATTTTTTTTTTTTTAAGGGTCAAGTTCAGATTTTTATAAAATTTTTATGTTAAGTTGTCAACCTTCAGATTTTTGAGTGCCACTATTTTGGAATATTTGTCTTATTTAATCGGAGAATTTCTGTTTTGAACAGGGTCTCTATTCCAGCACAGCAACAAATTTCCCTGACTTTTCCAGGTATCGAGATTTTGTGATGTTGCACACAAAAACTCTTAAAAGTTATGAATTTGAGAGCGGAACTTTCACAACTGATTCTGAAGTAACAACTACTGAATTTTTAAACAAATTCTTGCAAAATTTACATATTTTTGAACGTTTTACATGCTAAAATTTTTTGTAGATACGCACTTTTAACATCAGGTTCTATCCATTTTCTCCAATCAAGATAAAATTCTTTATCACATCAGTCACAGCTAACAGATTGCTTCGACATATTTTAATACAAATACAGTGAAACCTCCCTGTGTGACCACCTCCATTAAGCGACCACCTCCCTGAACGACTATTTCTTCATGGAACAAAATTCATTCCCATAGGCTCAATAATAATTTTACCTCCATTCAGAGACCATCCCTGTTGAACTCCCTCCATGAGCGACCCATTTCTTTGTAGTACATGAAACAAATTCCGTTTTTTCCTGGTCGCTTGAATAAGGTTTTATTAGAAAAATAATTCCGGAGAGCGCATAATTCATCAAACTTCTAAACTGAGTTTAGAATTTTTATTTATTCAAGTAACTTTTAAGTGTTTAAACCCCTTTGTGCCTTTTTAGGCAATGAATTTAGCTCTGATGACAAATTAAGAATGATGGTTAATAAACTTCCCTGCCCTATTCTGTCAGGAAACTCTCAAAGAAATAAATACATTAATGGAATCGTCATTATTTGTTCCCGTCCGAAAAATAATTGCATTTATTTACTGAAATTCGAAAGCACTTGGAAACAGAAGTTATAAAAGATAAATCCGTAAAATCAAAGCAAACGTCAATGTATTCATTTTTTAAACTCTGCAGTAATTAGCTTGTGTAATTAACTTTTGTCTTGATACTTAAAATTTCATATTTTTTTTCCTAATGTGAAAAATAAATTTTAGTAACATTAATTGTTACCTTTTTTCAACAATTAAAATCTAGATTTAAACATGACCTCCATTAAGAGACCACCTCTCGGAGCGACCAATTTTTATTGGAACGGAACGTGGTCGCTTTAGGGAGGTTTTACTGTAATAAATATTCAGTGAATTAAGCTAAAAATGTTTGAGCTCCAAAACAAAGATAAGTAATCAGACTGAAACATCTGATCAATCATACAACATCCAGTAGAAAGTTCCAGTGTACCTGGAGAAGAAAATCTCACAATTACAAGGAATTGTTGAAAAGGGATAGACAAAATTATTTGCGTTTGGTTGGTTGGTTGTGTTTATGACGGCCAATTATCAACAAGAGGGATATAGGCCCAAAGAGCGAGAGTGTCCTCCGTGGGGGGTCTTTTTATGGCAAGGTGCCTACAGAAATTATAAAAAAAAGTTCCCTGATTTTTCCATGATTTTCCTGACTATCTTTATCAGACTTCCCTGATTTCCATTATTAACAATATATATACGGTATTTTTTCATGTATGCCAATTCCTCGTATAACACGCTAATATCTCATTTGGGAGAAAAAACAAGAGAAAAACATAAAAATTGCTTAATATTCATTAAGTATTGGTTGACACTTTTATAAATCCGAACTCAAAATTTAGTCCATCAACTTCATATAGTGGCCAATGGATATAGGGTAACCAGAAAATTTACTCATTTTTTGAAAAATATTCAATTCTAAGACTTATCTACATCTGATGGGATAGGTAATTGCATAAGCTGGCCACCTAGTCAGGTTATGCTAATGTATCATTTAAAACTTTTAAAAATGGATAAACTGCCTTCAATATAAGCGTTATCTACAGAAAATAAGGGCATCTGATCACCTTAATTTACATTATATATCAAAAACTCATTCCATATGCATCTTTTTTAAAATATTGGGAAAGACTAATCAGCATGTGAAAAAATATGGTATATAAAATCGACGAATCAGTCTCGTTGGCAAGATGAAAATGCAAATATTTTCGCATATAGACAAATTTCCCTGATTTTCAGGTATTTTTACGAAGTTCCCTGACTTTTCCCTATTTTCTCCAGATTGATGAACCTCCCTGATTTTTCCATGATTCCCTAATTTCCAGATTCTGTAGACACCCTGTATGGGAACCTAACCCGTATTTACGCTTGGAAAACTAAGGTTCGAAGAAAAACACGGAAACTCCGAACGATTAGGCCGACGGGCGCGATTTTGATCGAACCCAGCACCCCCCGTCTACCAGCTTCGAGACAAAATTATTTGCATAACAGGTTGAAATGCTCTTTACAGTTCTTATAAAGAGCAAAATTTGATTTTTCTGGCACTGCAATTTCAAATTCTTAGTTTTATAATAAGAAATTTTTTCCTAGAATTTTCAAATTTTGTAACTCTTTCTCAGAGTTTACAAATTTCTCTGACTTTCCCGGTCCATATAAATTTTTCTGACTTTTCCAGGCGACTAGACACTCTGTTTGAATAAAGTGAAAATTTTCATTTCAAAGTAGTGGTATTCAAATATCTGAAGGGTTAGCAGTTCTGTTGATGCATATTGAAAAGAGAAATGCAAAATAAGTTTTTTAAAATGTTAATAGTCTTATTACAAATTATAATAAATGCTTTTCACCCTTCTGATGGAGCGTTCTTTTTTTATTATTATTATTATTAAGTACAGTAGAACCTCGATTATCCGAAGTAATTGGGACCGACCATCTTTCGGAAAATCGAAATTTTCGGATAATCGAGAATGCTTTAATTTTAAGATTAAGGACAAATATATGCGCTTTTTCTTTTTTAACAAGTTCTTAATGAAAATAAAGCAATAGCAAAATAGAAACAAGAATAAATTACCTGAATTTTAATTTTAAAATTAAGTACCTTTTACACGATGAACAGAAGAAACTCCTGCTAGACCACATTCACACTTTCCAGTTGTCCCTCCACTTACTGTGTTCTAGTCCGCTCCGCAGCTTACGGGAGCTCAAGTTAAATTCAAAGGGATTCTAAGAAAGGGGATCAAAATATTTATCCGTACTCGTGGTTCCGAAAGGACCGCTTGCACACAAAGAATTTGATAGTAAAAAAAAGCTTTAAAAATGAATTTTGCACAGAAGGAATGTGATAGTAAAAAAATTAAAGGCTTTAAAGACGGATTTCGGTTAACCGAGAGTTTCGGATAAAAGAGGTTCTGCTGTATCTTTAAAATGACACTCTCTTTTTTCTTTCTTTTTATGTTTTATATGACCCTGATTTTAGTGTGTGATGAAATTTTAATCATGGGTTCAAGTCCATGGTCGGCAACTGGCGGACTGTGGTCCACATCCGGATCGCGGAAGTTCGAAGACTGGACCGCCAAAATTGATATTGCAAATGAAGAATTAATTCATTTTCCAACAATTCTTGAATATAAAAAGAATTCCGAAATATACACTGTTGTGTTCTTAAATTTTCTGACAGATCATGTGAAGGGATTTGAAACAAGGTTCCAAGAATTTGCAGAAATCGGTAAGTTGTCTTAATTCTTTAAATCGCCTCATGAAGTTGCTCCAGCTGCAGAATGGACTTGTGACTGCGAAGTTGTTCAGTCTTGGAATACCTTTACTTCAAATAAAGATATTTGACTTTCAAGAGTATATTTCTTTGAAAATGTATAAAACTGCATCCGCTAAAGAATTTTGAGGTAAACACGTCTCAGAAAAGCAGGAAAATTGCAAAAAACTAGCTATTAACCTGGCTACTATATGTTTGGCCCCACACGTGTATGTGACAGAATTTTCTCCAAAATGAATTTTTTCAAGAACAAATATCGTTCGAGATTAACGGACGCCCACCTTGAAGACACTCTAAGTGAACCAAACTATAAAAAACTGCTTCAAGAGTTCAAGACCGCAAGTGTAATTTTTCACATTAACTTTTCAACGAATACCTGCCTTTTCCATTTCATTATATGTATGCAAAAATTTTCAGAACCTGTGTTGTGTATTTAGTAATTTTTCATAATGAATAAAAGACTTTTCTTTTTTCTATTATATGTATGTGTATGTAAAAATAACAATTCAAAAGTAATAAGTACTTATATTACTTACGTATTTTTTTCTCTGGACCACGCTAAAATTTTTCAAAAGTATTCGGACCCCATTTAAAATTACTTGCCGACCACTGGTTTAAGTGTTCCATAAAGTAAAGAAAAAAAAAAGAGAGAAACATTGTTATAGATTGATTACTGTCGGAATTAAAATCGTGCTTTTCTCCTTTTTTTTCATAGAATTTCAAGAATTTTTACTATTTTACCTGCGGTATTTTATTGTTAACGAACTATTTTTTTTCTCAAAAATGCTTTATCTAACGTTTGATCTCTACTCTGAAACAGTCCCTACAAAAGACATAGAACTTAAAATTTTGAATAATTGTTTTATCATATGAGGATAAAAAATGGAAAATGCTGAAATTACCAAAAAGTCAATTTTTTTTTTTATTATTATTTTTTACGAAAAAAATGTCTTAAATGCCAAGCTTAACAAACAGGAGAATCCTCGAAGTGCCAACCGTAGTAGAAATAGTTCATAAACGAGTAAGAAAAATGTCGCTGCTTGAATGTGCCACACGAAGTGAAGTAGAGAACATTGAAAGTGCCAGTGATAAGATGCGCGGCGACTGGTGGCCGTTACACAACTTGATCATGATTTTATTATTTAATCAGTGCATTGTTAAAAATTTTGCAACATTCTGGCAGGTCATTCGACCGTTTTTTGAAAAAAACGGTTACATAATTATAATTTAACTACATTCTGACCATAAAATGGCCAATAATATGGTCAGAATAGTGTTAAATTCACGGTTGTGTAATCGTTTTCGGAAAAAACGGTCAAATGACCTGCCAGAATGCTGCAAATTTTTAACAGTGTGGGATGTTTTTAAGCAAGGTGAAAAATATTAAATATATAAATAAAAGAAATGTTTACAAATGATAATATTAAGTATTTAAACACTAAACGAAAGGAAGCTAGGTACCTACATTTTAAAGTGTCGAACTAAGAGCCCAAAAGAAGTGAAGTGGAAGATGTTGTAAGGACCAGAAGTAGGAGTTTTTCTTTTTTTTTCTCGAAAAATTTTCTTTTTTGGAGTTTCAGCGTTTTCCAATTTTAGTCCTCATATATTACTGTTCAGTAAAGATAGAATATCTTGTTTTATTGCTAAATTATTGAAGGGAAGGGGGAGGGGCAACGAAAACAAGTTTGAAAATAATATAGAAAGTAAAAAATTTAAACGTTTATGTTTTATTTAATTTTTAATGTAATGCAGAATAAATTAAAAGTCTTACCAAGGAACATCGGTGTAGGTATCGTCAACAGTTATTGTCTCGTCGAACTTGTTATTATTTTCAATAGGTTGATTTAATTCTTGAAATATACTTATGTGATCTCCAGGTCTAATTTGGTGTACATTTATGTAGTTCTCGACATCGACCACATCTGGAAGGTTTCTGCATACGGCTTGTCTGTTGGCATTCATGTCTCACCCCTTGCGTTATTCGCGGCTTCTATCCAGAAAAAAAAGCGATCGTTGTTTTTCAAATATTGAAACTTCGATGATGTAATTTTTCTGAAATGAAACATTAAAAATTATTTATTACATTGCTTATTTAAATTAATACTTACCCGTAAGGCATGGTGACGTCACGGCGACGTCGTTATGAAGTCACACTGTGATGTTGTGACCATCAATGTGACGTAACGTGACGTCGATGTGACGTCATAGTGACTAGAATGCGAAGTCGTTATGGCCGTTTTAGAGGTAGCTTGTGACGTTACATTGTGTGTGACTCTGTGAAATCACGGTGTGACAGATGTGAAAAATGTGTCATTTGTGACTGTTTTGGCATAAATTTTTAACGAACCTGTGACGAAAGCGACAATGCTTTGAAGTCACATTGCGACCAATTTGTGACATATGTGTCATTTGTGATGAACTTGTCATAAACACTGTGATGACTTTAAATGAAAATCAAATTTATTGCTTAAAAGGCACAAAGGCCAACATAGTGAAAAGATTTCATGCTGGGACTCGAACCCGGGCGATCAGTATAGCTCACTTACATTCTACCGACTAAACCCCATGGAACGACACCCAGCCTGGAAAATTTCTCACTATTACATGTTGGCAAAGCTACAAACGCAGCACAAGATGGAATATTTATCGTGAGCCACCGACATTCGGCAAACACGAAACTTAATTAAATCCAGCATCGATTGAAACTATATTAATACTTGGAGTTTTTTCCAGTGAGAACCATTCGCCTTGCATACAATATTTCAAATGAAAATAAAATTTCAAATTAAGGCAATTTTAATTTGACATTTGATTTTCATTTGAAATATTGTATGCAAGGCGAATGTTTCTCCCTGGAAAAATTCCAAGTATTAATATAGTTTCAATCGATGCTGGATTTAATTAAGTTTCGTGTTTACCCCATGTCGGTGGCTTACGATAAATATTCCATCTTGTGCTGCCTTTATAGCCTTGCCAACATGTAATAGTGAGAAATTTTTCAGGCTGGGTATCGTTCCATGTGTTTAGTCAGTAGAATGTCAGTACGCTATACTGATGACCCGGGTTCGAGTCCCGGCATGGAATCTTTTTCACTATGTTGGCCTTTGCACCTTTTAAGCAATTAATTTGAAATTTGATTTTCATTTGAAATATTGTATATAAAGCGAATGTTTCTCCCAGGAAAAATTTCTAAGTATTAATATTGCGATGAATTTTAAAATAAAGTTTTGTTTGAAATATAAAATCTTATCTTTTTACCGTACTTTTTAGCAAAATATCGCTATTTTGGACTCCTATTCTTCTAAAACATTTTTAATTTTTCCACTTAAGGGTGTTCTCAAATCCAAAAGGGTAACTTTCTGACATACGTTTTAATTTATTTTTGTTCGAAAATGCATGAAACTAGCTGGTGTTGTTGTTCAGAAACTATGTCATTGAGCTGTTTTTTCCAATTTTTTGCAAACGTAGTAGATATATCAGATAATAGTGTTAAAGTGGGCATTTTGAACCGAATTTTCGCGCGAAAGGAGAAAGAGCATTCAAGAGCGGGCGAAAAACGTGTTTGTCACGTGATCGAATTCCCTTATAACTCAATAGGTAATTGATGGATCAAAAAATGGAAAAAAAAGTTCAATTCCAAATCGCTTCCATGGCCGGGCTTTCCTATTTTATATCTTTCCGTTAAAAAATGAATTTGTAAATATGTCAAAATATGTTTTGCGCTTGTTGAGCAGAGCAGTTACGAACAGCCTTAAAAAACAATGCTTATCAACTGACATCTTTTTTTATTAAGTTCTAAGCTTGATATTTAGAATGTGTAAGTTTTTTAATGTGTTGTGATTTGTCATTGCTTTATTAAATACGAACATGGAGTCTAACGGATATTAATACAACTCGTATTTATAGAACGGTATGATAAGCCATATTTATTTAAATTTTTTATTTCCGTGTATATTGTATTTTGTGAATATGAGCTAAATAGATTTGGTATGCTTTATAGGAAAAGACTGATATGGGAAATAGAAAAAACAAGTAAGAATAATCATGCGTTAAGCATAGATTATAAAAGTCCTTCCGGCCAGTGCCGGGAGGAAGAGGTAGCTTTCATATTCCTTATTTTAAAAAAGCCAACTTATATTATTCAAACACACGAAGCTCAATTTAGTGGAAACCGAATGTAGGAGATTCAATACCAATTTTTATCAATACTAAATCATTATGAATGAGAATTTCGCGAAATTAGTCAGCTTTATCCAAGCTGCTTTTAATTAAAGTAACTTATATTTGGCTGCCAAATTTGGCGATTTCTTAAAGTGCCTGCCATTTTAAGACAACATGGTGGATGAGGCTAACCAGTGAACTTGGTCGAGACCTTAGTAATTGCTGTGCACATGCTCACTCACATCGGAATCGGTTGATATATACGAGTGCTGTCGCAGGCAAAAAATCAGATTTTTCGAAATGTCACTCACGTTAGGAATTGAAACTACTATATCTGAGTCATTTTTTAAGATAAAGGCAAACAAAAAATGCTCCTGAATCCTTATATCAAGGTCAAATACTTAAGAAAGAAACCTTCTTCAATTTCTAATTTTTTTGCACCTCACTTTAAATATAATTTTTTTAAATTTAATAGCCACCATTTTGAAACAAGATGGCTGATGAAGCTGGCCAGCGAACTTGGTCGAGATATTGATGTATACTATCCACATGCCTTCTTCCATCGAAATAGGCGAATACGTGTGGTATCGCGTGACAAATACAAGATCGTTTCAAAGTGTTAGCCATGATAGAAATTCAAAGTGCTATAATTCAACCACTTTTTAAGATATAAACAAAAGAACAAATTTTCAGAAACAAAAACTGCTCCGAATCTTTGTATCAAGGCCAAACACATAAAAAAAAATCTTTTTCATTTTCCAATTTTTTAATACCTCATTTTAAATTTTAAAATACATTTAAAAAAAAAATCGCAACCTTTTTGAAACAAGATGGCAAATGAAGCTGGGCAACGAACTCGGTCGAGATATTGGTATGCACTATGTACAGACCAAGTAATATCCAAATCGGTTCATAAATACGCCTGTTATCGAAAGACAAAAATCAGGTCGTTTTAAAATGTCAGCCACAATAGAAATTCAAAATATTATAACTCAGCCATTTTTTTAGATATAGACGAAACAAAACCTGTTCCGGAATCTTTGTATTAAGGTCAAACACATACGAAAAAATCTTTTTCATTTTCCAAATTTTTAGCATCTCATTTTAAATTTTAATTTTTTTTAATTTTTTAAAATGGCCGCCATTTTGAAACAAGATGGCGGATGAAGCTGGCCAACGAACTCAGTTGAGTTATTTGCATGTACTACGTACACACCAAGGTACATCCAAATCGGTTCATAAATACGTCTGTTATCACGTGGCAAAAATCAGGGCGTTTCAAAATGTCAGCCACGCTAGAAATTCAAAATGCTATAACTCAGCCATTTTTTAAGATATAAACGAAACAAAAACTGCTCCCGAATCTTTTTATCAAGGTCAAACAAGAAAAAAATATTTTTTCAATTTTCAATTTTTTGGTACCACATTTCCAATTTAAATTTTTCTTAAAATTTTAAATGGCCGCCATTTTTAAACAAAATGGCGGATGAAGCTGGCCAACGATCTCGGTCGAGAGATTGGACTGTACTATGTATAAACGAAGTTACATCCAAATCGGTTCATACATACGCCCTTTATGGCGTGACAAATTTCAGGACGTTTCAAAATGTCAGCTTCGCTAGAAATTCAAAATGCTATAACTCAGCCATTTTTTAAGATGTAGACGAAACAAAAACTGCTACGGAGTCTTTGTATAAAGGTCAAATACATAAGAAAAAAATATTTTTCCATTTTCAATTTTTTGGTACCACATTTCAAATTTTAAATTTTTTAAAAAATTTTAAATGGCCGCCATTTTTAAACAAAATGGCGGATGAAGCTGGCCAACGAACTCGGTCGAGACATTGGTATGTACTATGTACACACTGAATTACATCCAAATCGGTTCATAAATACGAGAGTTACAGTATGACATAGGTCAGATATATATATATATATATATATATATATATATTGATATATATATATATATATATATATTGATATATATATATATATATATATATATTGATATATATATATATATATATATATCAATTTTGAACGGAGGGTGGTTTCGGGGTCTAGGGGTCATGATCGATGAAAATATACCAAAATTTTTTGAAATCGCTTTCCTCCGAACGGCTGCAATATGTAGCTTTTTTGTAAAGAAAGCTACCTAAAACACCTTCCAACACTTCCTGAATGCTTTAACAAAACTTCGTTATTTAGGGAAATAAGGTATATAAGAGAACTAAGTAAACATTTCAGAAAACGAATAAAACGTTTGAAAAACTGATTTCAGCAGTTATCGTCTATAGCCAAATACGTTTTCCAATTCTTTTGAACAGTCCTGTATTTGATCTATAGGTTGATATATATACTATATAAAGGTAAAATTTAGTTAGAAGTATATTCTCTTTCAGCAATTTATACTAATATATGGAAACATACTTGAATACTTTTGAACAACCCTGTAGTTTACCTAGAACCCTTATTTCACGCTACTATTTAGTTAAAATTTAATTCAAACTAAGACACTCTTAAAACTGCTGAAATCACATTTCCAGAAATTATAATTTATAGACGGCCGTGTGTCCAATTCTTTACGTGACCCTGTATATCATTTTATCTATATTGTACAAACATTTCTTAGTAAATTAAATTCAGTTCAGTGTAAAAAAGAATAACTCATTTAAAAACCACTTTTAAGCAATTTGCGCCCATACCCAGTAACCCTTACGAATACTTTTGTGTAGCATTGTATATGAATTATAGCATTTATATACACCATATACAATGCATAAATATAGTGAATCATAAAAGTGTATATCATAATTAAAAATGCATTTCCAGCAATCATCGCTAATGAACAGTACTTCGAATACAATATAGTATCTGAAATATTGTGTGTGTCCCTGTAAATGCTATATACACTTCGTATTATACATGAAATAATTTATAGTATGTAAATCTCAGCGACGTATATCATTCACAATTTCATTATGTATCATTTCATTCATGTATCACAATTTCATTATATATGAAATAGATTAACATAATTAAAGTACGCCGCAAACAATGCCCTCCACTCCTATATCATTATGTATTGGAATTCTTTTTTTAGCCCTGTAAATGAACAATAACTATTCTTTGCATCGCATATTCAAAAGAATGCATATTTTAGTGCACTTCATAAATGCATATAAATTTTATTCCGTTTGAAAGCGTGTAAAATCATTAAAAATCATTTGAAGCGATTTTTCCCCATAGGCCTTTATGTAACGGAATACTTTTGACTGTCCCTGTAAATGAACTAAACATGCTACAAACTTCATTAGAAATAAGGAACGTGCTATGGTAAACGTCAATATCTAAAAATTTCAGGGCAATCCGAGTATATTTACGAGAGTTAGATCGCGGACAGACGGCTACACGGAAAAACGGACAGGAAAACCGAAGTTAAACACCGTTAATCTGTTAAAAAAATATTCAGTCCTATATTATGTAAGTAAATATGAACTTAAAAAATATATACTAAAGCAGCTTAATCTATAAATTTCCCATTAGACATGAAAAATACTTTATTTCAATGCTTAAATATCATATTTTACATTTTAGTGCCAATAATTACGTGTATCATAAACTTAGAAAATAATTTTATAATAGATAAAAATTTAATAACCGATTCAGAAGGTCTATAATTAAATGTTAGATTAAAATCACAAACTGAAAAAAAAAAAAATGCTTACATACAATTTAAAAAAAAATAAATATATCAATTTGAAAAACACTAAAAATAATAATTAGTATTTAGAATTGTACTATTAAACAACAATAAACTACAATAGATGAATTAGATGTATTATATTAGATTTAACAACGTATAAAATTTCCAGGTACAGGTTTTTGATAAGACGGCCTTTTCTAGTATCTACTGAAAATAATTTAAATAATGAATTAGGTGATATTCGTAGAATTGCTTACAATAACGGTTTTAAAGTCCAACATAGTAAGAAATTAATCATGGATATTGCCAATAATAAGAAGCCTGAAGATAAATTTGATTCACAAAAATACAAACTTTATTCTACTCAATATTATCCAAGCTTTTTTGAGAAATTAAAATGCAGTCTTAAGCGGTTCAATATTTGTTTAGTAGCCAAATCATATCCAAAATTAAAGGAAATCATTTGCACTAAAATTGAACCAATTAATTTCGAGAATTATTCAGGAGTATATGAAATATCATTTATTAAGTAGATGGATCAAAGAATTACTACATTGGTATGACTAAAGTATAGAAAGAAAGACAGGGGCCTGTCCAGACTTTTCTCACAGGGTCCTTTTTTTGTGAAATTGTGAAGTTTTTCTTATTTTTGTGAAAATTCTAGTCATAATTTTGTGAATTTTAAATTATCCATGTCTTCATGTTCTATCCTTCATATATAAAAAGCTAAGTAATATGCTCTTTGGTGAGCTCAACTGCTTACTTACAGGCCAGATTTTATTTTTAAATGACTAAATTTGTGAAAAGTTCACTTTGAAGGTGAAAAGATTCTGTGAAAGGTATATTTAAAAGATAAATAATTTTGTGAAGGGTCCTGTTTTGGGATAAAATGTTTTGTGAAGGGTCTTGTTTGAGGATAAAAATTTTTGTGAAGGGTTCTGTTTTAAGATAAATTATTTTGTGAAGGGTCCTGTTTTAAGATAAATTATTTTGTGAAGGGTCCTTTAAAGGACCTAAAATTTTCCTAAACATATCCCTGAAAGAGCATGTAGCTGATATTAAATATAATAGAGAAACCACAGACCTAGTAAGATTATATCAAGAAAAAAGCATCTAAATAAATTTCAATGAGATAGTAAGATAATTTTTCCCTCCAGTCTATACTATCCAATCCATCCATTATAAGAGAAACCATAGGGATTCTAAGTCGTAAAAATTCAATATGTAACGATGTAGCATCTTTTAACTTACCGAAATTATGGCTCGAGCTACTCAATGGTTACGAAATTAAAAATATACATTCTAGTAAAATAAAAAAATAGCGTGCGTAAAATAGAAGAGTACGTTAAAAAATGAATGATCACGTTTCAGATCCATCGTATCATACATCGTGCAATTTTAGAATATTTTTATTTATTTGGTTTGAAAATGACTCGGGTAGAGTCGAAACATGTCAACAGTCAAATAAAACTATTTTTACTGATTTTAAAGTTTTAATCTTACACCTTTTAGTGATTAGAAATAATGTATTAAAGGCTGATACTATAAGACAGACTGATCTGAAATATAATGTTTATGTTTCATATGCAAATTAATTCATTCCTTTCCATCACCATTATTTAAAATAGAATCATAATTAATCCAATTACAAAAACTTACGTGCTCCAGTTAAAACTTTTATCCGGGAACTGCTTCAGAATCCCTTTTCTCCACTTCTAAAGCAAGAAAAATTTGAAAGTAGGATCCACAGATAAATATTAGGTATGCCACAAACAGATATCCACAGATAAATATCTATATTTGGACCTGTAGTTGAAGTTCTTTGAATTACTCACTGCACTTCTTGCAAGAATTTTACTCCCTTGGGTGAAATGTCTTCTTATTAGCCATTCATTGTCATCGCTGAAAACTTCATCTGTCTTTTGATGGTATGATAATGGTTAGCAGTTATCTGTCGGATTATGGGCGCAAATCTTAATTCCATTGTGCAGGAGTCTGTTTCTGTCTGACACTTTCTGGTGTGCAAAGAAAAATGGAATGTATTGCTAGATTTCGAGCAACAATTGAAAGAAAAAAAAAAAAAAATCTATGAAAACAGTAATAAGAGTGATTGATTTCTGTCATAAGTGTGATTGATATTAGTGCTTCCTGCATGCACTTAAATGTTCTGTTTGGAAATTACCTCTGTGTTACAGATTATTGTTTATTTATTTCGATTAAAGGGGAATCCCGGTGTAAAAGCTATAAAAAAATCAAAAGACATTGTTTTATCCCATGCTAAAACATTGGGTGTTTCTTTATTGAACTGGTGAGCATTGTAGAAAATGTAGTAATAAAGCTTCGGTTAAGTGGTGTTTCTACCTATTGCTGGAATTTTGTTTTTAACTTTTCGCTGGCAACATGGCATCTTTGCATAGGTGTAATCTGGTGTGTGTGTGTGGGGGGGGGGGTTGCCCCCCCCCCCCCAGTTTTCCAGGAGCAGGGGCAAGACTTACCTTTTGCCCCTCCATTTTTTTGTATTGTTTGATGGTTTGTTAAGCAGGGAACTTGAGAACAGCCTTAAGGCTGTTCTTAACTGCTCTGCTCAACAAGCGCAAAACGTTTTGACATATTTACAAATTCACTTTTTAGAGGAAAGATATAAAATAGGAAAGCCTGGCCATGGAAGCGATTTGGAATTGAACTGTTTTTTTCCATTTTTTGACCCATCAATTACCTATTGAGTTATAAGAGAATTCGATCACGGACAAACACGTTTTTCGCCCGCTCTTGAGTGCTCTTTCTCCCTTCGCGCGGAAATTCGGTTCAAAACGCCCACTTTAACACTATTTTCTGAAAGATCTACTGCGTTTGCAAAAAAAAAAAAAAATGGAAAAAGCAGCTCAATGACATAGTTTCTGAACAACAACACCAGCTAGTTTCATGCATTTTCGAACAAAAATAAATTAAAACTTATGTCAGAAAGTTACCCTTTTGGATTTGAGAACACCCTTAAGTTTGTTCGCATCAGGCATAAGAAATAACGTCGTTCTCTTAATTGTTTAAAATAATTTTTAAAAACATGAATTGTGCAATTTATTTTTCGGTATTTTATTGCATATGGCTGAGTATTAAGAATATTTATTTAATTTAAGTGTGTATGTGTACGTGATAATAGGGGGGGGGGGTATAAATTTTTACAAAAGAGACTTAAGATTTTTGCCCATGCAAAGAGTCCAAGTTACGCCTATGCATCTTTGATCTTTAGTTAGGTAACTGGGACTGGTATAACACCGCACCTATTTCTATCGGAAGATTAAATATTAAGTATGGGTTTCAGGAAAACATAGAATATTATTTCTTTTTTACAAAGATAACTTGATCTCTTGTGAATAATATAAAAAGTTAGAAACTAAATTATTTAAATTTTACTTATGTAAGAGTGTTGTCGAAATTACCCCATTAAAAACTAAAATGTTTAAAAATTAGGGGTAATTCCAACTAATAGAAGGATAATTCCCATCACTGTTTATTTACCCATATATAAAGTCATACAATTCTGCAAGGGATGGATTTTCAATCCTTTTTTTTTTGCTACTCTTTTGTATCCTCCCCCCCCCCCCCCCCCACACACACACACACTAGTCTATGCTTTCTTTGGTTTGGCAATTTCAATTGTTTCCTCTTCAACATACATTCTGTTGTCAGAACTTCATCATATTTTTGTAATTCATGCCATGACCTTTCTTGGGGACTTTCTATTTGATCTTTCTTGTTCTGCTGAATCATTTACAGAATTTGTCAGTTTTTCTGCAAATATGTCTGTAACAGATTTTTGAGTTGGACTGACAAAAGTGTCTGCTGAATTAGACATTTTTAGCTAAATTTAAATCTTTTGATAAACTTGAAAATAATTTTTTTCTTTTGGCATGAGTAATTTGATTGAAAAACGATGAAGTAGAAGCTAATTTTCCCATTAGGTATTTTTCTACATCAATTGGATTAAATTACGATTCTGGAATTTGTTTTTTGTCAAGATAAAAAATTCTAATATATATTATAAAGATAAAACATGTCTGTGAGTAACTCTGACGCCCTATTGATTGTGGCAATACCCGACTTCTAAATTTCTTTTTTATTGCTTTTTTTTTTTTACTAGACATTGCACAATTTCAACTTTTACAGCGTCGAATAGGAAAAAAATATTCTTTTAAATGTAATTAATTTACTTGAAAACTGCGTCGT
The DNA here is from genome assembly GCA_963932465.1 of Maratus speciosus. Taxonomy (NCBI): domain Eukaryota; kingdom Metazoa; phylum Arthropoda; class Arachnida; order Araneae; family Salticidae; genus Maratus; species Maratus speciosus. The sequence continues at coordinate 315,733,534 of OZ010788.1, read as the reverse complement.
AATTTACTGATTAATTTTTATGGTTTTAAAATGATTTTATTAAAAATTTATCTCTATCGCCTGCAATCCGATTAGGAAAGGCTAACCCCTTTGTATTTAAAACAACATAAATAGTTAATCATTTGTTTTCGACTAATATTTCATAAAGAAATTAAAACATCGTCGGTAAATAAATAAAATAAAATAAAATAAAACATAAATTTAATAGATATGTATTCGAACTACGCGCTTACACCGTCGAAATTATCAGAAACAAAAAGGCTGCTGTAAGTAGCGAGATCTTGGGCAATTTCTTCGGCTATTAACTCCGACATGCAGTCAATACAAAAGTATCGCTTATACAAAATTTGAAAACTTCGTTTGAATACATTATTTATATTTTTCATATAAAAAAATGTTTTTTGGTGTTGTTGGTGGGCAGTAAAAAATAATACATTAAATTAAAAATATCTGTTGCAGTTAAAAAAAAAATAACTTTCGCCTCACCCGGGTGGTCCTGGTTGGATCTCCTATAATGTTTCTAAAGCGTGTATTATGTTTCTTGATTTCATAGGAATATGCCATGATTCTTCTAAGATTTGAACAGACTCTGGCAGACGACTACTCTTGAGAAGACCAATAGGGCTTTTAACTAGAGATCGACCGAAAATTCGTTTTCGGAGTAAAAACTGAGTTTTGCCGCGGGCCGAAACTTAAACGAAAATATCTGTATTCCAAAAATCTCGTTTTTTCCCTAGAAAATTTTCCACATTACTCAATGATCGGGTCAAATGAGACACTCTTTATTTATTGCTATAAACTTCATTGTTTATAATTATCAGTTCTGACGTGAGTACAAATTATAAATCAAGCAATGCATATATGACTAAACTTCGAAGACCCTTTTCACGTGCTCATTAAAAGCTGCAGATTTAACAGTAATAGAATACTTGTAGTTTGAAACTGCAGAAGTGTTTCGAATACTCTTTGAGAAAGTTATAACAGATGATCATTCACAAAAATCACTAGAAAAGATAAATCACAGTTATGAATTTTCTAGACCTAAAATATTTTTTAATTAGATGAAATTCGTATGATTAAAAAATTATTTTGTGTCGTTAATGAATTAATTACATTTTATGTCATATGGAAATAAAAGGTTTACGTCAAAGGTACAGAGCGCCATCTTGGGCCACACGCATGCTTAAACGTATAATAAATTAATAATTATGTATATTTATGTATGCATTAATTACTTAAAAAAATTTTGTGGACGTTTCGTTTTCGGCCGAAAATAGGAAGATTGCCGAAATTCGGTTTCGATTTTAAAAACGCGTTTCGGTCGATCCTTAGTTTAACATTATCCACAAGTTTGATGTTCCGAAGTGCCAAAAGACACATTTATTCAATAGCTGAATTTTATGAATTGAAGGACATGGAAAATTTAATAGAATTATGATTTTTGTTTTTTATTGCTTGTAAGCATATTCTAATGCTTATATGTCTCAAACGACCATCAGAAATTACCGGTCGGATCCACCCCATGTTTCGCAAACTTTTGGGGTAATAACGATCCTGGAAGAGAACTTAATGTTAATTCACATTTCATACAAATACCTTTTTTTCTAAATTGAATTCAACAAACATACTTCCCTCAAAAATTCAAATTTTAAATAAATTACTTGAGTAGCTATTTCGCTTCTGAGTGTGAGGAAACAAAGATATTTTCAAAAAAAAAAAAAAAAAAAAATACATTACTAATAGTTCTGTTATCTTAGACAGTACTCGATGATACTAATATTCAGTGCTTCTGAAATATAAAAAAAGGGATTAGAAATCATATTTAGTTACTTTTTAATCTTACAGAGACTAATTTTAACATGGTCTTCAACATTATATAGCCATTAATCACCGGACACTTTCAATTTTAGATATTTTGTCTAATATTTAAAAATATACTTGTCGGATTCTTCTCCGACAAGTATTATATGTAACATATTCTTCAGGATTATAAAAAATATGTTTGACTTCATATTTATCAACGTCGATTTGATAAGGAGGACAATTAGGGGGCGAATTAAAAAATCAAAGAAAAATAATAATATTTTGTGATCACCCTGTAAATTAACATGCGCGAAATGATATATCGCTGCAAAATACAAATTTGGGAATACTGCAAAACATGTTTACTGATTTCTGATTTGTGTAAGAATAGCACGTTTAGTAATGGAGATATAGCGATTTTCTTTTTTTTTTTCAAGTTCGAAAAATTCTTGCCTGTTTTTAGCAAGGGTATCATGCCGGGTTTTCAACCAAATTTAACGCCACTTTCAGAAAAATTGGAAAGTGCAGTAGAAACAATTGAGCAGTTGCAAGAAATTTGTTTTATCAGCGCATGCGCGAACGATAATAAAGAATTTTTTTTTTTTTACATAATTTAATAGTCACCTTTGTGGAGCAACTCATAAAAAAAATCCAGTCAAATATCATAAATGCAGAAAGATATTGGCGATAGAGTGAGCTGATTTTCAGTTGCTCTCTAGCTCATCCTATCGACGATATCTTTCTGAATTTTCATGATATTTGACTGGATTATTTTTATGAGTTGCTTCATAGAGTTGACTATTAAATTATGTAAAAAAAAAACCCTTGTTGTTGTTCGGACATATATATGAATCGTTCGTAACATATAAAAATTATTTCATACAGCTGCTCATATTTCATAAAATATTTAACATAATTATGTTCCACTTGCACTATATGGTTTCCACTGCATTTTGCCAATTTTTTTTTTTTTTTAACTGGTGTTAAACTTGGTTGAAAACCCTGCATGATATAAGCTAAAAACATGCTAGAATTTTTTTAACTTTAAAAAAAAAATCGCTATATCTCCATGAATATACGTGCTATTCTTACAAAAATCAGTAAACATGTTGTACAGTATCCACATATTTGTATTCTGAGCGATAGATCATTTCGTTCATTTTAATGTACAGGGCGATCCCAAATATTATTATTTTTCTTTGATTTTTTGTTGCCCCCTAACTGTCTTCCCTATGAAATTGACGTTGATAAATGTGAAGTCAAACATATTTCTTATAATCCTGAAGTTCCAGAAGGATCCGACAGGTATATTTTTAAATATTCGACAAAATATCTAAAATTGAAAGTGTCCGGTGATCAATGGCCATATAGTGTATATCCCATGGTGGGAATTATCCCCAGCTGACACTATAGACTTCCAGTCTTGAGCAGAGTTGCAAACACTAAAAAAACAAAAACAAAAAAAGAACGGGTTTCTTGGGAGGAAAATTTTAAGTATCTTCGGGAATCTTCAGAAATTTTTAGGTATAAAAATTTTAAATTTATTATTTAATTTTTTATGATTTCAATTTTTGTTAGAGTAAACAAAATGTTAAAAAAAATCTAAACAAAATCAATGACGTAAATACAGGAAAATAGCCCAATTTACATGAAAATTAACGAAATATAAGCTTAATTTGCAAAAATATTAAGTAAGAGAAATTAAAATATCATAAGTAATTTGATATTTTAATCGATGGTAAGTAAAAAATCAGAGAGGCAGATGACAGATTCATCTTGTCTGTCAGGAATGTAAAATAGCTCCTGTACTATGAATCTACCCATGAAAACAACAAAACAATGATCATAACAAAAAAAAAAAAAAAAAAAAAAAAAAAAAGAAATAGAAAGAAAGAAGAAGAAGAATGCAAAAATACAATGAAACTCGCTAGAAAATTAATAGAGAGTATGCCTGTAATAGCAGATATACCAGCTAACAGAAATTAAACAATTTTAATTTTTAAAGAAACATTCAAATCCTCAATTCACAGCGGCTGTAGTTGTAAAGCTAAAGAGTTTGAATAAATTAGAAAAACTTAAAGTGCAAAATCAGAAGTTTTGTAAATCTCAAAAATCTATCTCAAACTTTACAGAAAAGCACCTGAAATTTCTTTAAATTAAAAATTTCAAATTGAAAAATGAGAGGTTTTGTTGCCTTCAAAACTCATTCAAAATTTCCAATATTCTTGAAAATTCCGGGTTTATACCCCAAAATTCTCTGGTTTATTCCTTCCCTCAACAAGCGCAAAACGTTCTGACACATTTACAAATTCATTTTTTAACGGGAAGATATAAAATTGGAAAGCCTGGCCATGGAAGCGATTTGGAATTGAACTGTTTTTCCCATTTTTTGATCAATCAATTACCCATTGAGTTATAAGCGATTTCGATCACGTGACAAACCCGTTTTTCGCCCCCTCTTGAGTGATTTTTCTACTTTCGCGCGGAAATTCGGTTCAAAACATCCATTTTGACATTATTTTCTGAAAGATCTATTGAGTTTGGAAAAAAAAAAAAAAAAAAAAATTGAAAAAACAGCTCGATGACACCAGCCAGTTTCATGCATTTTCGAACAAAAATAAATTAAAACTTATGTCAGGAAGTTGCCCTTTTTGATTTGAGAACAGCCTTAAAATCTACGTTTTTTTTTTTCTTTTTACGAGTCTGGAGTGAAGCTGCATCAGACATGTATTTATTTGTTGAACCATTAAATTTCCTCTTATATATATATATATATATATATATATATATATATATATATATATATATTTTTTTTTTTTTTTTTTTTACTTGTTTTTATTTATTTATTTATTCTTGACAAATACGGATTTTTACTTAGGAAAATTTTTCGCGACTTTTTTCGCGAAAATTCCATTTTAAAATAAAAAACAGTACAGTATATTTTTTTGTGAAATTTAACGTTTTACCAGATTTCTACAATAAAGTCATAAATTTTAAACCCTTGTTTGTTTATTTAACCACTGTTATCAAGAAGCAGTGCCCACCATTCAGAATGGAGACCTCGAATCATTTTCTTCTCCCGATTTTCCTGGTGAGTAGAATAATAATTTATATATATATATATATATATTTAAGTTTGTAATCTAATGGGATTTTTGTTTGAAATGAATTGTTACTTTTCATAAAAAAAAGAAGAAGAAAACCCCTAGAAAAGTTATATTAACCCCCACCCTCCTCCATAATAAAAAAAACCCCATGTAATTTGGATGATTTTCGCAATTTGGGTTCCAGAAAATCATGTGCAGAAAAGTTTGTACTGTTTTAGGCTTCAACCAAACGTGGTCATAGTGTCATTAGCGTAATCTTTTCAAGGGAACTTTACTGTGCAAGTTTGAAATCAACACAAATCCTTGTTACCTTTATATATCTTGTTCACTACTACCAGGTCCGAAACTAGCCTTTTTTGCGCCCGGGGCAAACATGGATTTTGGCGCCCCTCTTCCGCAAAGTATATTTACAAAGAGAATTGCACTAATTTTCTAATGGCCGACTTAATTTAAAATATGTTATACTGAACTACGCAATCTACACTGGCGGATCCGAGGGGTAGGTCACGGGGGTCTCGACTCCCCTCTGAACACCAACAAAAATAGTTTAAAGATCATTTTTAAAATGAAATATACAGTAGAGTCCCGCTTAACCGAGCTATTTTTTTCCTGATGGACCATTCTTCCATTATTATGAAAGAGCCATTATAAATGAAGTGTTAGGCGAAGATGAAAGAGCAGCCGTAAAAAATTAGAACTCTGATTTTCTGGTCAGAATGGGGGAAAAAATGGCCATAATTAAAAAAAAAAAAAATTATGGCCTTTTTTTTCTATCAGAAGAAAATGATGCATTCCGAAGGCATAATCCTTCATTTGGCGCCCCTTCATTCTGGCGCCAGGGGCACATGCCCCCTTTGCCCCCCCCCCCCCCCCCCCAACCTTAGTTTCGGCCCTGACTACTACAGATGCGAGAAAATCAAATCCAAGAAGGAGGAAGAATTTGAAATAGAGAAATCCGCAGTTTGTTTTTATCGAGACCTTGTCAATTTCTAACAGTGATCGCCAAACTGAAAATTCCAAGAAAAACCCGATTATCAAAATGGAATCCACTTTAAATTTTTTTAAAGATTAATTTTAAGTCAAATACAAATACCATATAATAAATTATTTTTAAAAATCCTTAACATAGGCATATGTGACAATATTTTCGATGCGCGTTCGTAACACTAATATTCGAATTTGTAACATCCAGTGGTGTACAAAATACAACAGTGTGAGTAATTAAATTAAGGGTTAAAGATAACATTATGTTCACAGGTGCCGAATATTAAGTATTTTGAATGCCATGATTTCCAAATAGTAATATTCAATAAATCGCAGTTTTTTTTTTTTGTTTTTTTTTTTTTTAACGTATTGGATACACTTATTAAATGGTTTAATATATATCATTAAATTTCATAATTCTGCTATTAAGGTGGCTCTCAAATTCCCTGCTCAACAACGCGAAACTGTCTGACTCAGTTGGAAATGTAAAAGTATAAAGTTGGCAGGCCTGACTATTGCAACGATTTAGAACCCCTTTTTGATAAATAAATTACATAAAGAGATTCAGGGTGTCTACAGGAATTGGAAGAAAAAGTTCCCTGACAATTTTAATCAGACTTCCCTGATTTCCATTATTAACAATACACGTACGGTATTTTTTCATGTATGCCGATTCCTCATACAGTGAAACTTGGATAATTCGAATTTTTTGCTCGGTCCCTAGAATTCTGTATCAAAACAATGTAAAAAAATCATGGATATTTCGAACTTTATTTTGGATAATTCGAATTTTTCGTACTGCTGCCTTTAAAAATTTTCGGTAAAAAACGTTCCTGAAACTTTTAGGAAAAGAACGGCGATGGTTTGGAATGTCACTATGTGGGGTTTCCAAGGAATTTTCTGACCCAAGCAAAATCCTAAGACTTGGAGCAATAATTGCTGGAAGTGCGTTTTGAAATTCGGTATATGCGCTTTTAAGGGTGTATTCGAAAAAATATTTTTTCACCCTCAACAGCTCGACATTTTCTGAGACATTTTCAGACTCATTTTTAAAAGTAAAAACATGAAACTTGCTGGTGTGATTTCTGAAGACATGTTTAACATGCCGTGTGATTTCATTTTCAGCTCACTTAATTAGAATTCGATTTTTAAACAATTATTTTCTCAGTATGACCATTTTTTTCATTCCCAGATCGCCCGCTTCGGAAAATTCGGTTCAAAACGCCAACTTTGACAGCGTTTTTTACAGTATTTTCTGCAGTTATCAAAATTAAGAAGCACGGCACATTATATAGTTTCTAAATAAGAGAATTTCCCAGTTTGATGCGTTTGAGAGTAAAAATGAATTTTAAAATGAATCAGAAAATAAGCAGTTTAGATCGGAATAAACCTTTAAATTGAACTAATCTTTTGCATGTTACTCGTTGTGTATAAATTCTATACCTCGTATACAGGGCTGCACAAAAGAATTCGCTTACCATTAGAGGAAAACGCAGAAAGAGAATTTTCAACTGTGGTATACATTTCCTAACTGAACTAAATTTTTGAATGCATGTATTTTATAGATACATATCTACATGTCATATAAATGGCTGCTGAAAGAATTTGGATAATTTTCAGATTGTGGATGGGAATTGCTGAAATTGGGATTTCAAATGTGTTTATCCGTTTCCAAATGGTTCAATTAGACATCCTATTTCAGCTTATTAAACGGTGAAGTTTTGTTACATTATTTCGAATGTGTTGGAAAGTGCTTCATAATGTATGTTTGACGCATGATTTTTCCTTTCTTGTTTATTTATCTCTTCATTTTGAGAAAATATATGTAATTCGAGTTTTTGGATGCTTCGAACTTTTCTCTGATCCCTTCCACTTCGAATTATCCAAGTTTAACTGTATAACACACTTATCCAGCTTGCTAATATCCCATTTGGGACAAAAACAAGAGAAAACATAAAAATTGCCTAATATTAATTAAGTATTGGTTGACAGTTTCGTAAATCCGAACTCAAAATTTAGTCCAACAACTTCATATAATGCCAATGGATATAGGGTGACCAGAAAATTTACTCTTTTTTCTGAAAAATATTCCATTCTAAGACCTATCTACATCTGACGGGATAGCTAATTGGATTAAACTGGCCACCTGGTCAGGTTATGCTAATGTACCATTTAAAAATGGGTAAATTACCTTCAATATAAGCGCTATCTACAGAAAATGGGGAAATCTCATCACCTAAATTTGCGTTAAGTATCAAAAACTCATACCATGTGCATCTTTTTAAAAATATTGGGAAATACATATGTGAAGACCTATATGTGAAAAAAATATGGTATATAAAATAGACAAATCAGGCTCACTGGCAATGTGAAAATACAAATATTTTCGCATATTGACAAATTTCCCTGATTTTCAATATTTTTACAAAGTTCCCTGACTTTTCAGCTTGATAAACCCTTCTGATTTTTCCATGATTTCCAGATTCTGTAGACACCCTGGATATGAGCAATTCTTGTCACGTGACGACAAGTTTTTTCCCCCTTTCTCGAGCTGCCTCGTCGGATATCCGTTTCAAATATTTTCTGAATAATATTCTGCTTTTATAAAATAATTGAAAACGTCATTCGATTACATAGTTTTTTAATAAAAGCACCTGCTAGTTTCATGCGTTTCCGAATAATAATGAATTCAGAAATGTGTCAGAAAGTAACTCCTTTGGATTTAAGAACAGCCTTAAAAAGTGCGGAGATTACTATTAAAAACAGTGCTATTTAAAATCATACTTGGTAATTGTTTATTAAGGAACATAATCATTTGCACCATCGTGTTCGAACACATTTTCTTCTTGTTCTTTTGTTGGCCATTGGAATATATCTTAGTATTGTCATTACCTAATGTTGTTTTTGCAATAAATGACAATTTTAAGCGGCAACAGATAAGTAATTCTTGTTACCTTCAAGGATACGTTTGCAATAGAAATACACTTCGAAATTTTTTTTAAAAAGAAAAAAGTGGGCTTGTGTAGTTTTTGAAATCACCAATTCAATTTAATTAAAACAATATTTCACGAAATTTTCACTTCTGAAAGCAAACGAAGATACTCATGGAATTGATTATTTTACCCAATCTGCATTTTAGTTGACTTATTTTATACCACTCGTTGATTTTCAAATTTGTCATTTTGACATTTTTCTACGAATTATATTTCCCTTTTTTTCAGAGATAAAATTTAGCTAAATACATTTCAAAATCTAACGGTGATTACATACTATATGTATCGATATCTTGCAAATTTGTTAAGATCTTAACTGCATAAATTATTATAGCATCTGTGGCAGATTTCTCTGCAACATATCGGTTTCCGCGACCCCCCCCCCCCCTCATTACTCAAAATCTACTTTGAACAAGTAAATTCATTATATTAATAATTTTTCCTAAAACAATTCATAGTTCTACATTCATATATTTATTTTTCTTCTTTCTCCTTTCTCAATGAACTTTCCTCAACACGTATAAAGATTTATAATTTCATATTGAGTTTTTTTTTTTAAATCTCACAATACCTACGAACACGTGAGCCACCGCTGCATGGAGAATCAAACTCCTTCATAAGTATTCTCCACCATAGCATCTACGTGTGAATAGCAAGAATATATTGTCCTTTGTTTATTTTCCCAATATATTAAAACATAATAATCTTCTAATGATCGATTTATCATTGTTTCTGCTGTTTGTTTTTCTGCTAAACTATTTTCTTATTCTTCGTTTGTGAAATCTCATCGTCTGAATTATTCATTCAGTTTTTGACCTTGCACTAATTACAAAGAATATTTTGGTTTTTAGAGCGGACGAAGTTAAAAACTGAAAGCAAATTAAAAACTAGTCGGATGTACCAATCCTAAAACTTTCTTCTATTTCATACATGTTAATACTTGAAAATTCGCTATCACACTACCAAAATTAAACGGCAATCTATGCCCATCATGAGGATTTTAAAGAAATGAAATTCCGTGCATTAGTTCTTGAGATATGGCTATCTCTGAAATCGTGTAAATCCAGCAAAATTCAGCCTAGTAGCGCCACCTATTGGGTGCTTTACATTAAAACCTATGTTACATCAAAACCACCAAGCAACTACTTATGTCAAAGTCTAACTGAATCTGAAGTTTGGGAAAAGTCCGTGCATTAGTTTTTGAGATAGAGTTATTGCGAAAATCATGAAAATTCCAGCATAGCAGCGCCACCTATTGGACGATTAACACCAAAACCTAACTAGCAACAACTTGTGTTAACATCTAACTAAATCTGAAGTTAGATGAAAATTCGTGTATTAGTTTTTGAGATCAACGCCACCTGTTGAGCGATTTATGCCAACACGTAATCAGCATCAAGTCATATACAGGGCTAACTGAATTTGAAGTTTCATGAAAATCCGTGCATTAGGTCTTGAGATAGAGGCATTGCGGAAATCGTAAAAAATGCAATACAGCAGCGCCACCTGTTGAGCGATTTGCACCAACACGTAATCAGCATCAAGTCATATCAAGGACTAACTGAATCTGAAGTTTCATGAAAATCCTTGCATTAGTTCCTGAGATAGAGCCATTGAGGAAATCGTAAAAAATGCAGCATAGTAGCGCCACCTGTTGAGCGATTTGCACCAAAAACTAATCAGCATCAATTTTTGTCAGGGACTAACTGGATATATATCTTTATTAAATTCCGTGCTTTAGTTCTTGAGATAGAGCGCCCACAAAATTTGTGTCACACACAGATTCACAGACAGACATTTTGTAAAAACATGTTTTTCGGGTTCTCTGACCCCTAAAACGTGTAAATCCGTCGAAAATAGGAATTCGAAAATTTTCACTCTCTTCTTGTAAAAATAGATGAAAGTAATAATCATAAACTTGATTATCTTCACCCAATATCCATTCTACCTACTTCATTCATTCACCATTTTTACTTTCTTCTATCTTCAATAGAAGAAAGTGTTATAATCGAAAATTTTTTCAACTTCCGGTTCTCGACGGATTTACACGTTTTAGGGGTCAGAGATGCCCAAAAACATGTTTATGCAAAATGTCTGTCCGTGTGTCGCCATTGTACCATCGAAAAGTGTATGAAGTTATTTATGCATAGAATTGAATCAAATTTTTTGTGTATGTTTTTGGCTGTGGCAAACAGGTCCTCCTTCAATTTAGAAATATTCCGCCGGAAGGGGGCGCTGTAATAGCGATTTTTGTGCCATTTTCAATATTGTACCATCGGAAAGTGCATGAAATTATGCATAAAATTGAACCAAAATTTTTGTGTATGTTTTTGGCTATGGCCAGCAGGTCCTCCCTGAATTTGAAAATATTCCGCTGGAAGAGGTCGCTGTAATAGTGATTCTTGTGCCCTTTTCTTTATTGTACCATCGAAAAGTGTATAAGTTATGCATAGAATTGAACCAAATTTTTTGTGTATGTTTTTGGGCCAGCAGGTCCCCTTTGAATTTGGAAATATTCCGCGGGAAAGGGGCACTGTGATAGCGACTGTTGTAAAGTTTTCTGGATTTTTCGTAGTTCTATTGTCCATCGGCTGCTCGTGTAGCGACGGGAACTCGCGTCCAGCTAAATCGGTTATTCGCAATCAGCTGATAACAACAGAATAAGGAAAAACTATTGATTTTAATAAATATCATGATCCAGATTAATTCGTTTTTACTCCGTTTAATTGACTGAAGCAAAAATTTAAGATGAAAATCAAAGTCGGTGTAGTATTGAACTAATAATATTGAAGTATTAACATCTGTAACTACTTTTGAAATATTAAGATGTATGAGATAGAAGAAAGTTTTGAGAATGGCACATCCAACTAGTTTTTCTACACTTCAGTAACATTTCGCATCTACCAGTTTGATATTTTCTAGTATAGTAATCAAAATGGGACATATCTTGAATGATAACTGATTGCTCCGTCATAACAACTTTTCCCGAACCGTCGCGCACTAAAAGGTGACTTAAGGCTGTTCTCAAATCCACGGAGCTATTCTCGGATGCATTTCTGAATTCATTCTAGTTCGGAAACGCATAAAATTGCCAGGGGTTCTTATTCAGAAACTATGTAATCGAATGGCATTTGACAATTTTGGTAAAGGTAGAAAATCTTTCAGAAAATAATGTCAAAGTGGGTGTTTTGAACCGTTTTCCTGACGCGGCAGCACGAAAAAGAGGAAGAACCGGTTGTCATGTGACAATAATGGTTTATGACTCAATAAGTAATTTATTTAACAAAAAATGAAAACCTTTTGGTTTCCAAATCGATTCAATAGTCAGGCTTGCCTGTTTTATATCTTTACGACGTTGAGTCAGAAAGTTTCGCGTTGACAACATTTTCATTTCCTTTGCCCTTATAAGATGGATTTCTTCATATCGGAGATGTCCGATATTTGAATTGTTTTCATTTTCCTGCTTTTTCCAGATTATTTTCCTCCACTTTCCCATGTGATTTTATCAAACAATATGCTGTTTTATATACATACACACACACACACACACATATATATATATATATATATATATATATATATACAAACAAAATGACATTCGATGTAAGTAAATTGAACTTATTGTACAATTAAACTTTATATTTTACTTGATTACCATAAAAAAAATTAAGTTGTAAATTAAATTGATTCATTTTGAAAAATATCAATGTTGATTATACTGATATAGCATTTTTTTTAAACAGAATCTATTACAAATTGTAAAATATTGCGAAATTCTGCCATGAGCAGTCAGTTTCAACATTGCATTGAAATTTCCAGATTTCATTCAAATTTCCATGACTTCTTCTAGCGTTACTAAATTCTTCAGATTTTCCCGGTCGGCTGGCCACCCTGGTATCTCAGTAAAGAGCACCAAAGTGCGACCCACTACCTACCTACCTACCTAGAAGGCTTTAAGATTTTCTATTTATTAAAGCTGTTCTCAAATCCAAAAGGGCAACTTCCTGACACAAGTTTTAATTTATTTTCGCTCGAAAATGTATGAAACTAGCTGGTGTTGTTGTTTAGAAACTATGTCATTGAGCTGTTTTTCCCATTTTTTTGCAAACGCAATAAATCTTTCAGAAAATAATGTCGAAGCGGACCTTTTGAAACGGATTTCCGCGCGAAAGTAGAAAAATCACTCAAGAGCGGGCGAAAACGGGTTTGTCACGTGATCGATATCGCTTATAACTCAATCGGTAATTGATTGACCAAAAAATGGAAAAAACAGTTCAATTTCAAATCGCTTCCATGGCCAGGCTTTCCAATTTTATATCTTTCCGTTAAAAAATGAATTTGTAAATGTGTCAGAACGTTTTGCGCTTGTTCAGCGGAGCAGTTAAGAACAGCCTGAATGGTATGAAAGCAGAGCCCAATTAAAACCCCATATGGGGCTCGGGCCACACATATAAGGGACGTTCAAAAAGAAACGAGCCGGAGTCTGGAATGTGCAAACCGGTGACAGAATGGTAATAGTGTTGCGTCAGTAACAAAGAGGGTTTCCGACAAGAGCACGGAAGTCCACATGCCCGCCGCTAGAGGGTCACGAGTGCAAGTTACATGACTACAAAGCTAACAGAAGCATGCATCAAGCATCAGTCGCCCAACACTCATTCGATTGTAAGCGACTGGAGATGAGTCTTCGTGTCATCACTTCGAACCAGAATCGAAACGACAAAGTCTCCAGTGGAAATATCGAGGGTCACCACCACCAACAAAATCAAAGACCATCCACACTAGTGTAGGAAAGGTTATGCTGACGTTCTTCTTTGACCAAGACGGTCTCTTTCTGATAGACTTTTGCAGCACCTTCCGTAGGAAAGTATCTGAATTCTAGATTGAATGAAAGAGATTTACTGAGTGTGCCAAGAGTGAAAGTATCCAGTTCGAATTTTAGAGCAGTCTTAATGTGGTCCGGAACACACACAAGTTGTTAAGGTGGTTGTTAAATTCCCTGCTCAACAACGCGAAGCTTTCTCACACATTTTTAAACGTAAAGGCATAAATTTAGTAGTCCCACCTATCAAAGTGATTTGGAATAAAATAGCGTTTTTCATTTTTTGATAAATAAATTACAGTACTGGCCAAATGATTATAATAACAGGTAAATTTACATATAAAATCTAACATATAATATCTAATCAATCTTTCAACATTCAGTAGGAAGTTTCAGTGAAGCTGGAGTTGAAAATCTCTGAGATATGAGGAAGGATTGAAAAGGAGTAGACAAAATTATTTTCACAACAGTTTGAGATATTCTTAACAGTACTTCTAAAGAGCTAAATTTGATTTTCTTGGCACTGCAATTTCAAATCCTTAGTTTTATAATTAAAATATATTATACATAGAATGACACTAAGTGTATAACGCTTCCGGGGTTGAACTCATCCTTTTCCTGATAATCCAAACGCGACCGCGTTAGGCTTAAGCATTCCAATGCCGTATTTGCCGACTACCTTATTGAATCTGGGTATCTATTCGTTGTGTAACATATTCTTCTTCAATTTTTCTCAAACCTTCAAAAAGTATACAATTATAACGCTTTAAGATCTAATTTAAAAATAACCAGATACCAACAACAGGGTTCCGATGTATACAGGCGATTACCGTTGCCATTCATAAGCACAAATTACAAATCCAAAAACAAATGAATGATCTTTCAGCTATTCATTAAATGCTCTTAAAATATTTTGCAAAAGCATATTAATATTTTGAAATGCGTTTTTCACTTTTGTTTACATTTATTTACAGTTTGAATTCAGTATACACGGTTAAAAATATCGCGAAAAAATACCTCTGTTTTTCAAGGCTATCTATTTTCTGACCAATGAGAACGCTTCATGGTGTTCAGTGAATATAGCTATATTCTGTGATTCATTCCCGTGAATTATTTTGTACCGGATTAACGTTTCCTTTCTAAAAACAAACGTATTTCAAATTATTTAAAGGCTTTATTATGGTTTTACAAATATTTTAACACCAAAGTCGGATGTCGACCGTGTTTTTTAATGATTCGTTCAAATGAGTCATTCAATTGCTTCTGGATTTGGATTGTGTTGTACATGTGGCATCACGAGTGAATATAGATTTGATTTTCAATCTTAAAACGTTGAGTAAAACGTGCTTTCTTTTCCGCAAAAGTTACATTTTTAGACAGATTATTCAAAATAAATTAACATTTAAATGATTACATTCAATTATCTAATATTCTGCTGCGATAACTTCAGTTAAAATTAGATTGGTAGCTTTATCTATCCCTATATGAAAGTAAACAAACGATTCATTCGTCTTGAACTTTTAAAATATTAAAACAAACGTTTATATGCTCTGTTGCGTCATCTGTTGGTAGTTTTAAAAAAAGAAATTTTCTTTTTAAAATGTTTTTTGAATTCTGAAGACATATCAGGAAAAATGAATATTTCTTATAAAATGAAATTAGAATATCAGAAATATGTAATGCCGTATATATATCAATGCATTATTATAATAAATAAAATTTTGTATTTTGTAGGGAAAATAAATTTGTAATTTAATAACAAAATTTGAGAAAATAAATTGTTAATGTAATTAAGAGTTGCAATTTACTTATGTGATAAAAGATAATTTTTAATTATCAAAATTTATTACAGGTTTCTTTTATGCATGTTTAAAAAAAATCGGGATTTTCTCTGTTCAACTTTTTAAAATTTAAGTTATATAATTATTATTTTGGCAATTAATAAAAACAAATAAACTTTCTGTTGGAATTGTCTTTTATTTTACCCCATACCATCAGATAAAATAGTTAATTGACAATATGTTTTAAAATAGCATTATTAGTACTAATTTGAATGTTTTTGTGAAATATTTCTTCAAATTTTGTGAGTGAAGTTCATTTGCATACTTTATGTCAGTATTTTACCAATTCAATTAATAATTTTCTTGCAAATTAAGTTTAAATGAAAAATGGGCTGTTTTTACTTTACCCCACCCCACCCTATCAGTCAAACAAGACAAAATTTTTTACTCCACAATTCTTTTTATAATGCAATGCTATATAATTTTTTTGAAAATGCAAACACGTCATTCTGACGGGCTATATTCTAGTATATATATATATATATATCTAATTTTTTCTTGGTTTCAATTTTTTCTCAGAATTTTCAAATTTCCCTGGCTTTCCCTTAGGAATGGTAATTTCCCCCTGACTTTTCTAGTCCATATAAATTTCCCTGACTTTTCCAGCTTATCCAGGTGGTTAGACACACTGTCTTGATTTCAACTGTCTTTATTTAGAAGCTGTTTTCACTCAATATTGATACTATACAATGTATAGATTTCAGTCTTGCCTTGAATTTACTTCTTGCAAGAAGTACATTCAAGTCAAGACTGAAAACTTTTCTGAGTACATTAGAAATAACGAAATGGAAATAGACTAGAAGATTTTTATATCTTGCATTATGGTTAAAAATTTATTTATTACAATAAAAATTAGGGATTAAAAGTAGTAAAATTGCTATTATTTAGGTACCTAAAGTTAGAAATTACTAGTAATCAAAAATCTCTCCAAGACTGAAAAGTCTTGCACCCATGATACTATAGGGAAAAATAAATAAAAACAAACTAAGGGTAATGTTTTAAATTTTGTAATAAAACCCTGATTTTTTTCCTCTTTTTTTTTTTTTTTTTTTTTTTTTTTTTTTTCGTTTTCTGTAAAAGTAAATCAAAAATTTATTTTTTTGTAACATTTCTTCAATATTAATTTAAAAGAAATTTCTTAATGCAAAATGTTTTGCAGGTACTGAGTTCCCATATCGCAATCTAATATCAGGCTGAAAACTACAACAAAACTTACAAAACCCCTGAAAACAGAATTGATAGGGCTAGAAAAATGCCATTTTAGGCAGGCGTCCGTCTCAGCAGGTATAATCCTTTTCGTCGGGATTATAAAACTTTTCCTTGCAATGCAGGATTCCGCTATAGAAGGTGTGTTTGCGCCTTTACTGAAAGAAAAAATAGAACCAGCGGCCTTATTAAAAATTTTATAATTACTTTGCAATAAAAAAATATACTAAAAGTTCTTATAAAAATAAAAATACTCTTTATAAAATTACTATAGAAACTTTTTAATTTTTTAGTATTCAATTTTCTTTTCTCTTAATAGTCATTAAAAATAATTTCAAAAAATCCTAAAATCAGGAGAAATTCTTATGAACAAACACCCCTGGTTATAAACATGTTTTGTTTTTACAGATTCTACTCTATTATTTTTTTATTGTTTACAGAATTTACTTATAAACATATTTTCATGTAAGTCATTGAAAGTAAGTCTCGTATTCTAATCCGAGTATGAAATATTGAATAAATGAGAAGAATGACCAATATCTTTTACATTTCAAAGTTATATTTATTGGTAATTTAAAAAAATAATTACAATATAATATAATGCATAACTTTGTATTGAATTACACAAACAGTACAATTGCTGTCAACATCACTTAAAATCATGAATTATTTGTACTTTTAAAATAAGCTCTTAGGAAAAACAGGTTGTGGGATTTTGTTCATCCTTTTATGAAATAAAATGTTCGTCAAGCATCTTATTTCACGAAAACATGAAAAATCAAGTCTTATTAGCTTAATAATTTTAATTATCTTCTCAAATTATCATTTCAATTATTACCTCTTTAACATCCAGGGATCGATGCAGGTTTCTTATCTTGGAGCCCATTTTGAGAAAAGTATCATTGTGTAACGAAAGATGAAATCCGGTTGCTCTAATTCGAACCAAACACTTATTAATAAGTTATTCTGCAAAAGATTTCCTATCTGATGAACTTCCTTTGTTTGCAATTAAACATTTTAAAATCTAACAAAATTAAAATAATTAATGAAGAGTATGTTTTTATGGAATGGAATTTTGCTAAGAGATTTGTTTTATTAAGAGGAATTTTGTGAAGGGGCTTGCTTTATTAAATGCATTTTTGTGAAGGGTCCCAAAATAGGCCTCAAATTTAGCCTGGATCGACCCCTGACATCTAAATTTATTACACAAATTGTTCCACAATTTGTAAAGGGTACCCGTAATTAAATGATATTAAAACAAATTGTTTGTGATAGATTCATGTAATTTTAATAATATAAATTATCTAGTTTAAACTTTTAGGTTTTTGAAGTCTAAAATCAAAAGTTTTTTTTTCTTTTTTTTTTTCTGTTACATTAAACAGTTCTGAGAGTTTTAATATGTACAAATCTTCTTACCATATTGAAGTTTTTATTTTATAACTGCGAAGATTATAACTGCAAAAACATGTATTAGCTTTCACAATCAATTATTCTTCGAAAATAACACTGAATCGCAAAGAAAATGAAATATTCGATAAAAAACAGAAATATTAAAAGAATTGAATTATCTTGGAAAAGCATATACAATTCGAAATCTAGAAATAATTAAAATACGAGCTACACTTTTAACTGATGGCTATAGTTCCATATTTTCAGTCATAAAATATTGAAATTTACTTAGCAAAGAGGAAAAAACATTAAATAAAATAACTTATGGCTATTTAATGTTTAATTAATAATAATTTGGGGCAAGCTGGGACGGTTATATATGACGAGAGGTATATTTGCACGTGGTCTAGTGCACAACACTACAGCCTTGTAATAAAATTGATGAACAATAAAAAGCAGAACTATCGTTCCCATCGAAAGGCTAGCTATCATAAGGGCGTAATTTCTAGCAGTAAAAACGATAAAGATCATAAAGCCCAGCATCATCAATGCCAGCACGAAGAATACCGTGTGTTTCAAGAGCTCGGACATATCACTGGGTCTTTCTGGTAGTCTTGCAGGAGGAGCCTCTTCCCTGTAAATTAGATGAAAAAACAATTTATTAGACGCGTTTGAAAAATTTTCAAATGATACATCAACAATGATGCAACAAGCAATGTGTTTCTAAATATAGTCCACTCCCTCTAATCCGCAAATCTATAATCCGCACTATGTTTCAGATGTAAAACAATATAGCTAAAATCTCTCTTTTTTAAAGCAAGATAATGTATACTTTGACCGTAATAAAAGTTGACTGCTCTGATGAATTTATTAAAAAAATTTTTAATGCATTTCTGCATTCATTAGAAGGAAATGTTTTATGTATCTTCTATATATCTGTTAGACTGCTATATTCTGAACACATTTGCTGGCTATATAAAAGATAAAATTTGTTTCAAAGAGGGGTTAGTTCTTGAGGATAAATATCTTAGTGTTTTAGAAAAAACAACTTTTGTTACTGATCAAGAAATCCTGACTATTAAAAGGCTTCGAGATTAAACTGCATAACATAAATTGAAAACTATAAAGCAAACCACTATCACTCCGATGTTTGATAGATTTAAAAATAAATTGAAATGTTTTCCATTAATTCTGTATTATTATATAAGTTAAATGTATTCCTAATATTGAATATACCTTTTTATACATAAGAAGCCTTTTCTTTCATTTTTGTGTTATTTATTTGCAGTATGATTACTATATTTGTGTATAAATTCCAAATATTAGAATGAAAACAAAGAAATGACCTATAATCTGCAAAATTCTATAATCCGCAAAACCCTTGGTCCCGACCTTTGCGGATTAGCGGGAGCGTACTTTATACAGTCGAATGTTAAACTATACAAAATACATTAACCCTTTATCTACTGACGGTACTTATAAGTACCATTAAAATAACTTGTTATAAAATTCATTCAATACATCGATTAGTAGTAATACAGCTTAGAATGAGTTATAGATGCATTACTTTATCTTGTTCTAAAAGCATTATTGGTTACACAAAACAAAAATATTTTTTAAAAGGATGATTTCTTTTGCCTTTGCATCTTTGGCGTTGTGGGGGGGGGGGGGGGGGGGATTTTCCAATTAGGAAATATTTCTATTGTAAGCACATTATATTGGTACATTTCCTAATTCTACAAAACACTAAGAAAAATATTTAAAATAAAAGATTTGAGTGGGATTGTAAATATTCACAAAATCCCTATAAATTCAAATTTAATTAATCTTTCTAAATTCTTCAATCCTTCTAAAATTTATTAAAATATTATGTAAATCTTCTAATGTAGTTTCAAAAATTTACGAAAAATGCTTTAGAAGATAAAATTTTCACGAATTCATAATTCAGTGCATAAAGGGTTAAAGCTTTTGACTCTATTCGGACAAAAAGACTTATTAAAGTTGTAAGTGTTGTTTCGGTCAATCGGAAATATCCTTTCTGAGACCTGAGGGGTCATTTCTGGTTCGAAGTTTCAGTAACTTGATATTCCTCATTATGAGCTCACTAAACAATGGAGGTTGTACAAAGTACATATAGGGTTGTACAAAGAGACCCCGGGCTCTAGCAATAATCCAATACGGGCCTCCACCATAAGTATGATACAATAAAACATGTTTCGACGGAAACGCAAACGACCAGTGAAAAATCCCATTTCATATAGATTGTTTTCATCTTAGAAGGGTTTTTTCAGGGTTGGCAAGTTTCTTCCAAAGTGGAAAATACCGCGGAAATAACCATGGAAAACATCGGCCGGAAGAAATAGGTTTCTTCCAAGCGAAAGAAATGGAAGAAACTGTATAATAAATATCTTCTTTTTATAACCTTAGTTAAATTAATTCCATTGGATCTATAGAAATTTAAATAATTATATATGCTAAATTAATAATTACATCAGATTTTTAGCCAAGATCATACACCCGTCTAAAGCTTTTCAACCATTGGCTACATGAAGAAAAGAAATTTTATCTAAAATACACAAAATCAATTAAAAATTATCCATTTCAATTTAACCAGCATATTTTTAAATTATTTAAACTTTTGAAAGTTAAAGTAAATAGTACGGATCATTTACCAGCGGTTTAATAAAAGACAGTGCTTTAATTTACAATAATTACTCTTAAAATTTTTCATTAAAATCCTCATTTTCCTTACTGCAGTGCAACATGGTATAAAAAAAAAACAAAAATTTTTTATCAGTGGAATTCTGCAATTAGTTTCTCAACTTAGAATGGATGCATGCAAAAGATGGAACATTTTCTTTCAAGTCCTATAGCACCTCAGGAGAGTTTAAAAGAATTTCGACATACCCATAGACATTTTTAGAATATTATTCTTTTAAAGTCAGCATTGAAATATGATGCTATATGTTAGTATAAATAATTATTAATTTGTTTATTTACTGTGGTGGGAAGTTTAAAATAATGCATTTTTTATGTGAAACTAATGTATTTTTATATGAAAAATAAAGAATTTGTAGGTGGTGTTTTTTTCTTCTCTTTTTACATAAATGGCATAATTAATGAAAAAAAAAATCCTCTACTTCTAAAGTTGTAAAATCAATCTGCTGAACCTGAAATTTTTATTAAAATATAACCCTTTTTTCCAAAAATAATATTTTTAATATTAATTAAATTTTCCAATTTAGTTTTCATATAATTATACTTTGAATTTAATTCCTTTACATAATTAATATACTTTAATTTTGAGCATATATTTTGTTGTTTTTTCCAGTTTCTTCCACTGTCCTGGAAGAAACTGATTTCTTCCGGACGAAACCCAACCCTGTATTTTTTTTTTTTGGGGGGGGGGGGGAGGGGGGGGGGGCATGTTTTTTTTTTTTTTTTTTTTTTTTTTTTTTTTTTTTTTATAGCAGGATTCCGTTATAAACAGGCTTTTCTCTATCAAAAGATAAATTTGCTGGATAGTACTTTTTTTTAGGAATCTATATAGTATTTGCTTACAATTTTGTTATTTTTCTTTTACAGTATTAAAGTTTATGAATTTGTAACATTTTTTCTTCTAAAGATTTTAAATACAAATTTAAAATATTGAAAATATAATTAAATTTTAATTAAACTCATCAATTAATTTTGAATGAAAAAGTTTAAAGTATGAAAGAAATACAATGCGAAACCTTAACCTGTGACTTTCCACCTGATTCCTGTTCGCGCGTCTGAATTCAGCCACATCATTAAAACAGATGAGCCATTTCAAAACTCTCTTATCAAATGAACTTTCAAATATTTGAAACATACACAGGAGTAAGAACCCTGAGCCATACAGACATTCTAACAAATTCTGACTTTTGAATTTTATTATTTATTAGTTTGCTTAATTAAAAATTTTGACGTACACTTTTTTTACTTTTTCTGGTTAAAAAAAAAAAAAAAAAAAAAAAAAAAGACAGGATTGAATTCCAGGGCCTTGGAAATTTGTACCGGCTCTAACCCCCTCTGTACGGCCTGTGTATAATCCAACTCGTTAAAAAATGAGCAGAGGTTTTTTTCAATACTTAAAATTCAAATTTAAACTTTATTAGTCAAATTTCCTGAATTTATTTTTAATTATACTTGTAATAATAGTAGGAAAGAAATGAAACTAAAAGCTGAGAGTTTCAAGTATCAAGTAAAATTAATTCGAAATGCTACTTACAGAGGTAAAACTTATACATCTGATCTACGTCTCTGCTTTGCTCTGTGAACCTCCTGTTTTTTATAGCACATGAACGTATGAAAACAGAATTTAAAATTATCTTGCACGAGAACGTTAAGAGGATACTTCACTCACACGAAAATACTCGCTCGCTAAAATTAATCCTATGGGAGATTTTTTTTTTTTTTAAATATCTTGTTTGCAGTTTAATGTTTTTAAAAGAACTTTTCTTTTTGTTTTGCATTGGATCGAGATGAGATCGATCTCTACAAAGACCTTTTTCACTTTTTCAATTTTGTTTACAGTTTTTATTTTAAGGATACTTTCTTTTTCGGAACCGGTTTCGAAAGTAAAAGTATCCTCAACGGAGAAAAAAAAAAAAAATTGAAAAAAAGAACGGCGTTTGTAGATATCAACATGTTATCCAATGAAAAAAAAAAAAAAAATACAAATGAGTAAATATGTAGCTATGTAGCAAATTAACACCTTGTAATAATATACTAATTTCAAATGCTAAAAGGTGTAAATTAAAACTTTAAAACCAACAAAAACTAGTCGTTGGGAGTCACCGTAATACTTACCCATCATGGATATGCGATTGATAACGTCATAAACTTTAAATGCTCTATTACTGAACTGCAAAAATGAAACATACTAACATACAAACTAACAGTTTACTGCGTCGGATTAAGCATCTCATTTCCAATTAAAATATATCTTTGAATTGAAATTTGAATGCAATACGGGTCATGAAAAATCGAAGAGTGTGAAAAATACGATTACAAATATCTCGGCAAGTAATTATCCGATCGACTTTATTCTTTATGCAAAATTTATATTTTTTTATTGTCTTTTATATTCACTCTTTAAAATAAACGATTTCGAAAATTTTTCTGTACCTTTTATCAGAACGAATATTTCGAGAGTCCGAGAAAAATAGTTCCGGATAATTGAGGTTAATGAAATTCACCAGCCTTCTTCTAATTCTTACATACCAAGTACACACCAAATTTCAAGTCTGTATCTCAATTTGTTCAGGAGATAGAACCTTTACAGACAGACGGACGGCAATTTTTTATTTTCTAAAAATATGTTTTTCGGAATTTCCAGTATCTAAAACGTGTAAATCCGTCAAAAGAAATTTTTTCGAGTTTTAAAATGATTACAAGACTTACCGACCGTATACTAACTATGATGGGTAAGTAATACGTTTCGTTTATTTCGACTGTTGGCATGTTCATTGCTCATGTTCAGTGAAACGATGCAGCATCATTTTACTTACCAAAAATATGGCTCGAGCTATTCAATGGTTATGAAAATAAAAATAAAATAAACATCCAAGTAAAATAAAAAATAACGTGCATAATAGGAAAGAATACGTGGAAAACTGAATGAAGGTGTTTCATAGACCGTGCAAATTTAGAATAGTTTTATTTATTTGTTTTGAAAATGATTTAGAGTGAGTCGAAACATGTCAACAGTCGAAATAAACGTAATTTTACTGGTTTTAAAGTTTTAATTTACATCTTTTAGTATTTGAAATTAGTATATACAAACGAGTATTTAGAAAAAAAATCCTCCCATAGCATTAACATTAGCGAGCGGGTGTTTTCATGTGAGTGAAGTAAGCCTCGATTATCAAGAAAGCAATCCAAAATGAAAATAAATACAAAATGCACTGACGGGAAACAGCCTTGAGTTGTCTTGCACATTTCCTATGCCAACTCTCGTGGTTACAGAAACCAGAATGAAATAAATAAAATTGCAGTTTAATCTAAATTTTACCTTAACGGACTGGGCCAGAAGTCTTCATCTTGGGCATTCCAAAAGGCATTGATCCCGTAAGTAACATGGTACGGACTTCCGTAAGCGGAATCAGAGGCTACAGAACTAAGTGAAGAAATCAGGGAAACCGGATGGGGACCGCCGCTGGATATTGATGCAGTTCTTCCTGAAGACATACTTATACCAGAATCTAACCTCGAAGGAACTTCCAAAACTTGGCTTGCATGATGGCTTGATTCATTAACTAGCGCCCCTTCGGAGATATTATTTTGTTCATGCTCATGCTTAGATGTAAGTATTGGAGTGCTGGTGAACACAGGGACCCATATAAGATCCGGCATGGGAATTTCAATAACACAGTCACTGCCAGACATCTTTTAGACTATAAACGAGGGTAACGATAAGGACCTGCAGAAGAAAAAAGTTATTGTTATTATTATTCTTAACACGCTGAGTGCTACGGTGACTGACACTGAAGCTGAAAAATGTACAATGTTTTAAGTAATTTTTAAATAAGTATAATCCTGTGATAAATAAAATATAAATAAATTTTCAGTAATTACTTAAAACAATATAAATATATATAAATATATATTTAGTTATATCATATTTTAGACAGTCAGTCATCGGTGAATGGCGCGTTCTAAAAGGAAAGTTCAGTGTCAGTCACCGGTGACCCTTAACGTGTTAAGGGGACCGTGGACCTTTTTTGAGCAGAAATCGACCCGAAAATCCAAAATTATTTTTGTGCATATTATTATTTTCCAGCTTGTTCTGAGCCATTTACGAAAAAACGCATGCAAATGCAATTATTTTTTGAAAAGTTACGCGTTTGAATTTTGTACACAAGCAATTTTTCGGCTCTTTTATGTATTTTAAATCTTTTTCTCAAAACTGATTTTTCAACGTTTTTAGATTTTTGAAATGCTCCATGCGTCATAATTTTTTTTTTAATCAAAATTCATGAAATTGTTACTGCTGTACTTAACTGCTCTGCTCAACAAGCGCAAAACGTTTTGTCACATTTATACAAATTCATTTTTTAACGGAAATATATAAAATTGGAAAGCCTGGCCATGGAAGCGATTTGGAACTGAAGTGTGTTTTCCATTTTTTGATCAATAAATTACCTATTGAGTTATAAGTTATTTTTATCACATGACAAACACGTTTTTCGCCCGCTCTTGAGTGGATATTCTACTTCGCGCGGAAATTCGGTTTAAAACGTGCACTTTGCCACTATTTTCTGAAAGATCTGTTGCGTTTGCAAAAAAAAAAAAAAAAAAAAAAAAAAAAAAAAAAAAAAAAAAATGGAAAAAACAGCTCGGTGACATAGTTTCTGAACAACAACACCAGCTAGTTTCATGCATTTTCGAACAAAAATAAATTAAAACTTATGTCAGAAAATTGCCCTTTTGGTTTTGAGAACACCCTTAAGGAGGCCGTGGACTTTTATTTGAGCAGAAATCGACCCAAAAATCCAAAATTATTTTTGTGTATATTATCATTCTCCAGCTTGGTTCTGATCCATTTACGAAAAAACGCATGCAAATGCAATTATGTTTTGAAAAGTTCCGCGTTTGAATTTTATACACAAGCAATTTTTAGGCCCTTTTATATATTTTAAATCTATTTTTCTCAAAACCGATTTTTCAACTTTTTTAGATTTTTGAAATGCGTCATAATTTTTGTTATCAAAATTCGTGAAATTGTTAAGAAAGAATATCGATATTGCTTATAAAGGAACAGCGTATTCATTTTAAAATTCGACTTCATTAAGATAATAAAATTTTATTTTTATCTTATTAATAGACAAAATTTTGATGAAAATCGTTTTCAAATTCAGAAAAGAATCTCTAAAAGATTAACTATTTAAGGGATTCAAAAATCGATACACAGATTTGTTTGTAGTATGCAAAATCGAGGAAACATCTAAAAAATTATGACGCATGGAGTATTTTAAAATTTCGTGTTAAAATTTAATTTCTTTTAAAAAAATCTTAAATTGTAATAAGATTGGAAATTTCTTTTAAGGTGTTATATATACTTTTGGTGAAATGTATATATTTCCACAAAGTTTCATATATCTTTGATGAACATTAGAAAAGAAAAAATTAATTTAAGTAAAATAATGCTATAAAAAGCGATAAAATATCTTTATTAAGATTGACGATCGTTTCATCCACGCTCGCAAATAACTAATTTAATTTTATGTTTGCAATGTTTTTCATTATGCATCATGTCTCGTGATATTGTTTACTATGTTTATTGTTTTTAAATTATGCGAAAATATTTTCTATCGTGAATGATTTTGAAAATGCCGCCGTTTGCGCGACGAAACGGTCGTCAATCGTAATAAAGATATTTTATCACTTTTTATAGCATTATTTTACTTAATCTGTTTATAAGTGATTATTATACATGTTTTTATAGAAAAAATTAATGTCCACCATTCCCTTAAGGGTGTATTCGAAAAAATATTTTTCCACCCTCAACAGCTCGAAATTTTCTGAGACATTTTCAGACTCATTTTTAAAAGTAAAAACATGAAACTTGCTGGGGTGATTTCTGAACACATGTTTAACATGCCGTGTGATTTCATTTTCAGCTCAATTAATTAGAATTTGATTTTTAAACAATTATTTTCTCAGTATGACCATTTTTTTCATTCCCAGATCGCCCGCTTCGGAAAATTCGGTTCAAAACTCCGACTTTGACAGCGTTTTTTACAGTTTTTCTGCATTTATCAAAAAATTAAGAAGCACGGCACATTATATAGTTTCTAAATAAGAGAATTTCCCAGTTTGATGCGTTTGAGAGCAAAAATGAATTTTAAAATGAATCAGAAAATAAGCAGTTTGGATCGGAATACACCCTTAAAGGGTTATTATTCATGTTCTTTACATGAGAATGTAACAATGATATGAGAAATTTTTTTATTAAAATATTACCAAATACATTTTTTTTAGATATGCAATGCTTTTTCACCAATAAAAAATAAATAAACTAAAAACTACAACTACAATATGAAATATAGATAAAATGGAGTGAAAACTCAACGCGGGCACTTGGGAGTTCTCTTTAGGCACATGAGTTGAAACATATTATATAATATATATATATGAAATATAATATGAAATATTTGAAATTTTCAGAAAAAAAGGAATGAAAATTTGATTGTGAATTTAATAGAGGGAATAACTTCGATGATTGATTATTTATTTATTGTTTCTACAAAATAGCAAACACGACAGAAAATGCTTTTAGAAAACTTAAAAAAAAAAAAAAAAAAAAAGTCTGCAATGGGGGAGTTGGGGAGAAACAATTTGAATGACTAATTATTCATTTATTATAGCTGGCCCGCCCGGCGTTGCCCGGGACGTGATGAATGACCCGTAAATGAACCTCAAATTTGTATGATTTTACATCTTTAACTGCACTTTGTCTGAATTTATATTTTTAAAGGAAAAAATTGCAAAAAAATATTGAATTGAAAGTGTATACTATTTGGTAATATTTTATTTCCTGCGTAATTTGATTTTTGGAGGTTATGCGTACCGAAAGCGAGCAAAACCGGGACGAAATACTCAGGTTTTTACAAATTTCGTCGAAATTTTCACCTATTTTATTTTGTAAAAAATATTTCTACCCATCCGAACGTTTCAAAATTTTTGTAGGTGATGTAAATGTAGTCTCTTTAGATGCTCTAAAAAGATCGTGTTAAAATACGGACGTTTAGTTACTTTAAAAGTAGACAAAATATCGTCTTCGTGAGAGGCGAAGTGATCTGCGTTCGCTGGTATTTTTGAAAGAGTTAAAACTCATATTTTTTAAAACCGATTGCATCATCGATTAGAAGAAGGTTTCAGCTTGAAGAGCATATTTTTGGTTTGTCGCTACCTCTAAAATTGCGCCATGGAGAGCGTTGCTATAAGAAAATAAACCTTTTTCGGAAAAAGACCTTTTTGAATTTGTTTTTTCAAAGGGTTAACTTCCATATTTGTTTGAATTGATTGCGGCATTTGAGACGTGCATTGAGTACGATCTTTCTGAATATGTCTTCCGTTTTTAACTTTACTATGCGGTTTGGTCAATGTAAGTTAATAAATAATGACAAAATATCCACCGAAATTTCTTCTTTTCGATCTTCATTTTCTGCCGATACGAAAATAAGGCTTCTGCGCATGCGCCAGATCTCCCTCCCCCCCCCCCCCCCCTCTCGTCAGGACTAAAATGATTTTTTGATGAGAGTGACTTGCGATTGTTAATTAATAACTCCGCTTATAATTAGAAATTTAAAATTCTGAGTCTCGGGTGCATCAGGCGAGCTCTTGGGCTACCATCGCAAAATTTTTTAGCTTTATACGTGCGGTAGATTTCGCTAGCCATCTCGGACACACACAAACAGTGCGAAACTTTCTTTTATTAGCATAGATTTTTGCAAAATTTTAAAAAGGGAAGACAAAATTAAAGTCTAGGCAGTTGGAAGTCCCCATAACTACCATGTTAAATTAATGTACTTTTCTCAGAAACTACCAACATATTCACTTGAATTTTTTTTATGCACATAATATGAAAAATTCCTAATAAAGTGAAGTCAACGTTTTAAACAGGTATTCTTTAGTTATTTTTAAAAAAAAATCTGGAATAAAAACCACTTTTAAACAACAAAAAACTTGCATTTTTTTCAAAGAAAAACTTTTTTATAAAAATTTTGTACAAATGTTTGTAACAAAAGTTCATTTCAGATTGATCAGGGATAGGTGTGAAATATTCTGGCAAGATTTCAAACAATGATATGTGGTAGTTTATATAAAAAGGTACATCGAAGTTCAAAAAGCAAAGTTTTGAGAAAATTGTGTTTAAAGTTTACTTATGTACATCAATTGCGCCTACGGTAGGAGGAGATCATAAATTGCGCCTACAGCTTCGGCCCCTTCTGTGTGAACTGCGCTCGAAGGGGTGAGATAAGCAATCTATCATTGTATTGAGGGTTACCTTAAAGAGTTTTTTTTTATCCAAAAAGGCTTCTGGATGCAAATCGAGCCATGGTAAATATAGGCGACAATAATCACAATACTTAAGCACGTGGTCTGCATTCATCTAGCATTGCATTACATCTTATAAGATATTCAACGTAAACGTAATAAATACAAATAAAATATTAAAATGAACTGTAATTTCTCAAGTTGAGGATACTTACTAATATTTACTACGAAAGAAGGGGGACTTTCGATTTAAATGGGCCCGGTGCAAACTGCCGCCCCAAATTTTGTTAGGTATTGCAAGAAATATCTAATGCTTAAAAAAAAAAAAAAAAAAAAAAAAGAAAGAAAAAAAAAAAAAAACATTGTTAAATAAATTTTTGACTTGTAACATTTGGATAAAGAGCGTTTTTTCGTTTTTAATGACAAAACATGCTGAAAATTCATAAAATTCAAGTTATCATAACTCAGTAAGTTTTATTTTTACAAAAATGAAACTTTTATTGTTTTACTTATTAGTAAACGAAGAAAGTTTTACTAAATATATAGTATATTTGAATCCCGTAAAAAAATTAAATTTCTGTAACTTTCAAAAATAACACCTTTTTTATATAAACGGATTTAATAGGATGAAGAACAACTTTAAAACACGTTTGCTATTGAAACTATACTTCTAAAGCTAATGGTAGGAAATTAGTCATTGGGCAACAATTAATTCACTCTTATGTACTATTTGTCACGATTTTAATATTTTATAATCGAAAGTTCATTGATTTTCACTAATTTTTTCCTCAAATAATACCAAATCTGTCAGTAGCATATTTAAATTAACAAGATTATTACTATAAGTTGTAGTATTACTGTTATTAGTAGTATTATTTTTTAAATGAAGCAGAATGGAGAAGGGCCTAATTTAGGATTATTTTAAAAATCAGTAATATGTTAAATTTTTCTATCACAACATAATTTTCATCTATTCATGCATTTATATTCTCTTTCAGATACCAAATAACTAATCCATTAGTTCTACTTGAAAATTTGGCTTTTAAAAGTCAGCAAAAATTTAAATTAACATTTTGAGGATCAAAATCATAATGTCAAATATAATCTATTATTTAAAGTGTATTTTTCTTTATAGATAAATAAAATCTTAAAACTATATTTCGAGAAGATGCGTTGATTTAATACGAAATTAGAAAATCATAATCTTATGTGGATGAAAGTATTTTTTAAGATTTAAGGGTGTTGTAAGAGTTTTCCTCAAAATTTTCTAACTTACAAACTCATTTTTAAACGTAAAAACATTTAGAGACATGACTATTGAATTGATTTAGAATCTAATAATCTTTTTTATTTTTTGATAACTGAATTACATGTTGAATTACAAGCGATTGTTGTTTTATGAAAATTTTATCGGACTGTCATGTCTGGAAATTCAGTTCAAATGCTAAATGCTTTTAACAGAATTTTGTGAAAGATTGCCTTTAATGAAAATTGGAAAAACCGTTCGATTTCATAGTTTCTGAATCAGCATCTGTCACTCTCATGCAAGTACAAACAAATATCAATTCTGGAAAGTAATCAGTTTAGATTTGAAAGCAGTCTTAAGGCTGCCCTCAAATTCAAAGAAGTCATTTTCTGACACATTTCTGAATTCATTTTTGTTCAAAAACACATTAAATTAGAAGGTGTTCTTATTCAGAAACTATGTAATCGAATGACTTTTCCATTTTATGGTAAAAGCAATACAAATTAAAGCAAATAAAAACTTTACAGAAAATACGGTAAAAGTTAGCGTTTTGAACAAAATTCACGACGCAGCAGTGTGATAAAGAAAAAAAACTTGTCGTCACGTAACAAGAACGGCTTATAACTCTATAAGTAATTTATTTATTTGAAAATGGAAAACGCTACTCAATTAAAAATCGCTTCAATAGGCCTATTGATTTTATTCCTTGAAGTATAAAAATGAATCAGACAATGTGGCATAAAATTTTGTGTTGCGGTACAACTTAAGAAATGTTTCTTTACCCATTTCTAGATGTATGTTTTTCAAATGATAACGCAATTCTCAGTTTTGAATTCAGGATAGTTTAGAGCTCTTCTTCTTATTATTATTAATTTATAAGCATACGCATAAGAGAATCGTGTGGGATTTTAAGAATTATATATTCAGTAAAAATTAAATTTGATCAAGAAATACATATTTAAGTTTCAGTTATAAAACATCGTGCAACCGCTTTAGAATTTTAAAATTTACTTTAGAATTTGAAAAAAGAATTAAGTTTTGAAAGAAAATAATAGATCAATATTTAAATACCGTAGTTCCAAACAAGTTAATAATAATATTAATAGTAAAAACAATAATATTAAGAGCAATAAAAGAAGTAATAATTAGCGTTCTTCATAGGAATATTTCATCTGCAAGAATATCCTTGTATTTAGAATGTTGCTCATCTTCCCCCAGCATCTTTCTTTCAAAATAATACAGGGAATAATTTTAAGGTGAAAATTATTTCTAGCATATTAATTGAAATACGAAATATCTGTATTAAATGTTAATATTTCATACGTTTGATCTTAAAATGACACATCCAAAGGCACAGTGAACGAGAAATTAGTTTAAACCTGACGAAAATATTTGTTTCCATACATAATTATCCTATGTCAAATATTTTAAAATATACTATTTCTAAATGAAAAATAATATGCTTGGGGAAAAATGGTATTATTAGGTAACAAGTGTTATTTCTTCATAAAGTTTTCTCTTCTAAAGTACTTTTAAAAAAATCTCCAATGTTTAAATTTCCTGTGTAAATATATATTTATGTATGGAATTTTTATCATGATACTTTTATTTATTTCCTTTTTTTTTTCAATTTGTGCATTTTATATTAACGAATATACATTTTTATATTGTCGATTTTTCTGTGATTTAATAGTTGTTATTGACAAAAAATTTTATTACATGCATATATAAAATATATGTGTATAAAATTTTTGTGAATTTAAGAAAAAGCATTATTGATAGCCCAAATTATCGATAAAGCGCCCAATTTAGCGAATTAAAGCCAACAAAAAAGAGTCTTTCTTACAGAAAAAAGCCCTCACTTCTTGCCCATTAGTATAAGAGACGGGGGTGACAATGATATCCGTTCCCCGTGACGCCGAGCGCAGTTCATACAGGGGGAGGCAAAGAAGGGTCGGTATAGACGCAGTTAGCTGGTCTCCATCTCACCATCCAGTGAAATGAAACACTTTTAAGGTGCGTTTATATGACGGAGACCGGCTAACTGCGCCTATGCCGACCCTTCTTTGCCTCCCCCTGTATGAACTGCGCTCGGCGTCACGGGGAACGGATATCATTGTCACCCCCGTCTCTTATACTTATGGGCACGAAGTGACAGCTTTTTTGTTAGAAAGACACTTTTCTGTTGGCGTTAAATTCGCTAAATTGGGCGCTTTATCGATAATTTGGGCTATCAATAGTGTTTTTTCTTAAACTCAGAAAAATTTTATACACATATATTTTACATAAGTATATAATAAATTTTTTGTTAATAATAGCTAATAAATCAAAGAAAAATAGACAATATAAATTGTATATCCTTTAATATAAAATGCACAAATTGAAAAAAAATAAAAAACATTATTTTTCGTTTAGAAACATATTTTTAAAAATATTTGACATAGGATAATTATGTATGGAAACAAATATTTTCGTCAGGTTTAAACTAATTTCTCATTGACTGTGCCTTTGGATGTTCCATTCTAAGATTCTTCAAGAACCTCAAACATATGAAATATTAACATTTATATACAGATATTTCGTATTTCAATTAAAATGCTAGAAATAATTTTCACCTTAAAATTATTTTCTGTACTAATTTGATAGAGATGCTGAGGAAAAAAAACAACATTCTAAATAAAAGGATATTCTTGCTGTTGAAATATTCCTATGAGCGCTAATTAGTACTTCTTTTATTGCCCTTAATATTATTGTTTTATTATTATTATTATTATTATTATTATTATTATTATTAACTTGTTTGAAACTATGGTATTTAAATACTAATCTATTATTTTCTTTCAAAACTTAATTTTTTTTTCAAATTCTAAAGTAAATTTTAAAATTCCAAAGCGATTCCACGGTGTTTTATAACTGAAACGTAAATATGTATTTCTTGATAAAATTTTATTTTTACTCGATATATAATTCTTATAATCATGCACGATTCTCTTATGCACATGCTTATAAATTAATAATAAGAAGAAGAGCATTAAATTCTCATGAATTCAAAACTGAGAATTGCGTTTTCATTTGAAAAACATGCATCCAAAAGTGAATAAAGAAATTTAATTTCTTAAGTTGTACTGCAACACAAAATTTTATGACACATTGTCTGATTCGTTTCTATACTTCAAGGAATAAAATTAACAGGCCTATTGAAGTGATTTTTAATTGAATAGCTTTTTCCATTTTCAGATAAATAAGTTACTTATAGAGTTATAAGCTTGTTACGTGACGACAAGTTTTTCTTTTTTCTCGCACTGCTGCGTCGTGAATTTGGTTCAAATCGCCAACTTTTACAGTATTTTCTGTAAAATCCTCTGCTTTCACCATAAAATGGAAAAGTCATTCGATTACATAGTTTCTGAATAAGAACACCTTCTTATTTAATGTGCTTTCGAGGGAAAATGAATTCAGAAATGTGTCAGAAAATAACTTCTTTGAATTTAAGAGCAGCCTTAAGACTGTTTTTAAATCCAAACTGATTACTTTCCAGAATTCATATTTATTTGCACTTGCGTGAAAGTGACATATGCTGATTTAAAAACTGTGAAACCAAACGGTTTTACCAATTTTCGTTAAAGGCAAGCTTTCACAAAGTGCTGTTAAAAGCATTTAGCATTAGAACTGAATTTCCACAATACGTTCTAAACTGAATTTCCAGATGTGACAGTCCGATAAAATTTTCTTCAAACAACAGTGGCGTATAATTCAACATACCAATAATAGTAATACTACAACTCATAGTAATAATCTTGTTAAAGTTGCTACTGACAGACTGGTATTATTTGAGGAAAAAATTTGTGAAAATCAATGATTTTTTGATTATAAAATATTAAAAATCGTGACAAATAGTATATAAGAGTGTCAGCTCTAATTGTTGCCCAATGATTATTTTCCTAAACCATTAGCTTTAGAAGTAAGTTTCAACAGCAAACGTGATTTAACGTTGTTCTTCATCCTATTAAATCTGTTTATATAAGAAAAGTATTATTTTTAAAAGTTACAGACATTTAATTTTTTTGCGTGATTCAAGTACTTTATATTTAGTAAAACTTTCTTCGTGTACTAATAAGCAAAACAATAAAAGTTTTATTTTTGAACAAATAAAACTTACCGAGTTATGATAGCTTGAATTTTATGAATTTTGAGCATTTTTTTGTCATTAAAAGGGGGAAAACGCTTTTTATCCAAATGTTGCAAGTCAAAATCAAAATTTTCTTAACAATGGTGTTTTTTAGGTAGCTTTCTTTACAAAAAAGCTACCTATTGCAGCCGTTCGGAGGAAAGCGATTTCAAAAAATTTTGGTATATTTTCATCGATCATGACCCCCAGACCCCGAAACCACCCTCCGTTCAAAATTGATATATATATATATATATATATATATAACCAATAATTAAACATAACCTACCACCATCAAAAACCATAATATTATGAATTAAAGCTGTAAGTATATATATATAAAAAAAAGATAAAATATTTATAAGAACATTATGGAAGAAAAATAAGAAAGTGGACACCGACAAATAATGGAAATGCTTATATATTGAATTACGTTTTCAAGGGCACAGAATTCAATGATATAAGCAAAATGGTTGTTTTCTGTGGGAAATATAAGCTAAAGCTAAAAGTTATTTTCCCCTGTGCCCTAACAACCATTAAAATCAAGTGAATTGATTAAAAATGAAAACAGAATAGAAACAAATAATATGATTTGGAAAAAACAATAAAACCTATTTAAATATTTATAGGATATAAAATGAAATAATAAACACCATACCGATTAATATTTTAGAATAAATCCACGCTCACATGGCACCCATATCGTAAAGATTAAGGTTAATAAAACAGTTAAGAAATCAGAGTAATTGATACCATAGGACACAGTTAATACATATTGAAATAAATGTTAAATAACTTTTAATATAATATAAAATAATATAAATAGAAAGTAATTACATAATTAAAATGCACTATTAAATTAATTAAAAACCGTTAAACAATATCGTCAAAATTAAGCTAAAAATTCCCCCTGGTGTAGTAAATTATAACTGAAATGTAGCTGGAAGAAGTAAATCTAGAACTTATCGAAAAAAAAAACACAAATTGTGGTGCTGCCAACTAGTATTACATTTATGATTTAATTGTCAAAAGACTTGCTTCAGTTATACGCAATTGAATGTAACAATTGTTTTATTAACAGCAAAACCAAAAATATCCTTATATATAGATAATTATAAACTGAATATAAACCACACATTGTAATTAAAAAAAAAAAAAAAAAAAAAACTATTGTTAATAAAATTTAAAAAGCATACAAAATATTCTATTAGCAAATTTATTTAATCTACACTAAGAATTTAAATAATTCTAGAACATCGATAAAATATAGCATATAGCTATATGCTATAAAACAGAATAAATTCATTAATAATTAATATAAATAATTATTAAAAATATAAAAATCTTTAATAAAAACTATTATATATAAGATAATTATAAAATGAACAGGAAATAAAAAACATATGGTAGTATAAAGAAGGTGAACTGATACTTAAATTCCAATTACCTAAAAAGCACAAATATAG
The DNA here is from genome assembly GCA_963932465.1 of Maratus speciosus. NCBI lineage: Eukaryota > Metazoa > Arthropoda > Arachnida > Araneae > Salticidae > Maratus > Maratus speciosus. Next base: position 315,697,487 of record OZ010788.1, on the reverse strand, counting down.
TGTGTGGATTATTTTATACATCCATAAAAATCCTAAAAGTATGAATGTGGGACATTCAAAAACAATAAACCGATAATAAATTATATAACACTAGGTGAAAATAAATAAATATTAAAATATTAATAAGAATAGAGGAATAATAATAAATATAATTACCCAATTTTAATCCATACAGTATAACTTTATTTATATTAAATATACTTATATGTATATTAATCACTATAAAAATGGCATACTATTAGTAATTAATATGATATTGTCCTTATTAAATTAAAATTTATAACAAATGATTGTAAATAAGATTAAACAATAATAAAGCTAATAATTAATGAAATTCACCAATTACATATAAAATATCAAATCAACATCCTTATAAAATATGTATTAAAAATATAGTAATAATACAAAAGCCCCATTTTTTATTTATTTATTTATTTTTTTTTTTTTTTTTTTTTTTTTTTTATGTATAAATTAACCATTGCGTATTATCCAGACAACGCCACCCTCCTCCGTACTCTAACATCTACCCACCCATCCATCCTATAATAATTTTTTTTATGTAATTTTACAATTTTTATTTTTTATAGAGATTTTTTTATTTTATAATTTTTTTGTAATTTTGTTTACGCATGTGTTAATTTGTTTTAAAAGATCATGTAAGAAAAATACTAATTGTATATTAATGAATATATGAATTTTTTTGGAAAACCATGATTTAATGCATCATAAATTAGTTTTTTAATATTATTGTTAATTAGAGGAGAAGAACATAAACATTTTATTCTATATAAATGATTAAGTATTATATTTCGAAATACAGAATGATGTAGACAAGATTTAAAATTTGTAAATGTATTAACTTTGAATTTAAATTCTTTACGTTTGTCATATAAATCTGTGATTGTTTTGTTGTCTTTTATTGTAATTTTAAGATCTAAGAAGTTAATTGTATTGTTAGATAAAAGGTTTTCCGTTAATTCCAAATTAGTGGGATAATCTACTGGAAATGGAGTAATTGCAGAATGATCAGTATCAATTAAAATAATGTCATCAATATAACGATATAAATGTAGATTATTATTAGTAAAATTACGTTCAAAATGATATAAGTATAAGTCTGAGAGTAAACTGGATGTACAACCGCCTTGTGGTATACCGACATGCTGTAAATATAAAGTGTTATCTTGCAAGATATAATTATTAAAGATAATGAAGTTAGTTAAAGATTTAAAATATGCAATATCAATATTAGATGGTAATTCCAGTTTTTTATAATACTTTTTAAATAATGCATTTATAATTTTATGTAAATCTAATAGGTCTATATTATTAAAAAGATCTTTGAAGTCATATGTTGTTATATTATATACACAATGAAGATTTTTTAAAATATTGACAAGTTGATAGCTATTTTTTATACAATGTGTATTATCATTGTTTGTAGTAAGTACATATAATTGATTAAGAATTTTTAAGAGAAGTTTATTGGCTTTATTATTATATGTATTGCAACCAATAGTTACAGTCCTAAATTTAATTGGAGTTTTATGAAATTTGGGAATAAGAACTAAATATGGATAATTAAAGTTAGTAGATAAAATATTTAATAGTTTATAATAACTTCGAATTTTACGATTATTTACAATTACATTTTCATTAGTTTTTTTAAATGACTTATTAGAAGAAATACAATTTGTAAGAAGTTGGTGATAATAAGATTTACAAATAATAGCATAATTATTAGAAGATTTGTCTACATATGTAATAACGTAGTTTTTTTGTAATTTAGTAATTTGTTGGAAAATATGCTGTGTATTAATAGAAACCAAATCAGCCATATTATTTTTTAAAGCCATAGTTAATTTTTCAATTACTAATATCTTCCACTGATTAAAATATTCAATAGGCTTATTATATATATATATATATCTGACCTATGTCACACTGTAACTCCCGTAATTATGAACCGATTTCGATGTAATTCGGTGTGCACATAGTACATACCAATGTCTCGACCGAGTTCGTTGGCCAGCTTCATCCGCCATTTTGTTTCAAAATGGCGGCCATTTAAAATTTTTTAAAAAATTTACAACTTGAAATGTGGTACCAAAAAACTAAAAATGGAAAAATATTTTTTTTCTTATGTATTTGACCTTTATACAAAGATTCCGGAGCAGTTTTTGTTTCGTCTATATCTTAAAAAATGGCTGAGTTATAGCATTTTGAATTTCTAGCGTGGCTGACATTTTGAAACGTCCTGAATTTTGTCACGCGATAAAAGGCGTATTTATAAACCGATTTGGATGTAACTTCGTTTATGCATAGTACATACCAATGTCTCGACCGGGTTCGTTGGGCAGCTTCATCCGCCATCTTGTTTAAAAATGGCGGCCATTTAAATTTTTAAGAAAAATTTAAATTTGAAATGTGGTACCAAAAAATTGAAAAAATATTTTCTTCTTATGTGTTTGACCTTGATAAAAAGATTCGGGAGCAGTTTTTGTTTCGTCTATATCTTAAGAAATGGCTGAGTTATAGCATTTTGAATTTCTAGCGTGGCCGACATTTTGAAACGTCCTGAATTTTGTCACGTGATAACAGGCGTATTTATGAACCGATTTGGATGTACCTTGGTGTGTACATAGTACATACAAATATCTCGCCCGAGTTCGTTGGCCATCTTCATCCGCCATCTTGTTTCAAAATGGCGGCCATTTAAAAAAATAAAAAAATTTAAATGAGATACCAAAAAATTGGAAAATGAAAAAGATTTTTTTTTGTATGTGTTTGACCTTAATACAAAGATTCCGGAACAGTTTTTCTTTCGTCTATATCTAAAAAAAATGGCTGAGTAATAGCATTTTGAATTTCTCTTGTGGCTGACATTTTAAAACGACCTGATTTTTGTCACGCGATAACAGGCGTATTTATGAACCTATTTGGATGTAACTTGGTCTGTACATAGTACATACCAATGTCTCGACCGAGTTCGTTGGCCAGCTTCATTCGCCATCTTGTTTCAAAAGGGTTGCCATTTAAAAAAAAATTAATTTAAAATTCAAAATGAGGTATTAATAAATTGGAAAATGAAAAAGATTTTTTTTATGTGTTTGGCCTTGATACAAAGATTCCGGAGCAGTTTTTGTTTCTGAAAATTTGTTCTTTTGTTTATATCTTAAAAAATGGTTGATTTATAGCACTTTGAATTTCTAGCATGGCTAACATTTTGAAACGATCTTGTATTTGTCACGCGATAACACACGTATTCGCCTATTTCGATGTAAGAAGGCATGTGAATAGTGTACATCAACACCTCGACCAAGTTCGCTGGCCAGATTCATCAGCCATCTTGTTTCAAAATGGCGGCCATTAAATTAAAATATATATATATATATTTAAAGTGAGGTGCAAAAAAATTAGAAATTGAAAAAGGTTTCTTTCTTAAGTATTTGACCTTGATATAAGGATTCAGGAACATTTTTTGTTTGTCTTTACCTTAAAAAATGGCTCAGATATAGCAGTTTCAATTTCTATTGTGGGTGACATTTTGAAAAATCTGATTTTTTGCATGCGACAGCACTCCTATATATTAACCGATTCCGATGTGAGTGAGCATGTGCACAGCAATTACTAAGGTCTCGACCAAGTTCACTGCTTAGCCTCATCCACCATGTTGTCTTAAAATGACAGGCACTTTAAGAAATTGCCGAATTTGGCAGCCAAATATAAGTTACTTTAAAGAAAAGCAGCTTGGATAAAGCTGACTAATTTCGCGAAATTCTCATTCATTATATTGATAAAAATTAGTATTGAATCTCCTATATTCGGTTTCCACTAAATTGAGCTTCGTGTGTTTGAATGATATAAGTTGGCTTTTTTTAAATAAGGATTATGAAGCTACCTCTTCCTCCCGGCACTGGCCGGAAGGACTTTTTAACAATTAACATTAGATATTCCTTGGAATATCTTGAAAGAGCTAACAAAATTTGGGGCGGTAGTTTGCACCGGGCCCATTTAAATGGGAAGTCCCCCTTCTTTCGTAGTAAATATTAGTAAGTATCCTCTACTTGAGGAATTTTATAGTTCATTTTAACAATATATTTGCATTTATTACGTTGAATATCTTATAAGATGTAATGCAATGCTAGATGAAAATGCAGACCACTTTCTTAAGTGTTGTGATTATTGTCGCCAAGATTTACCATGGCTGGATTTGTATCCAGAAGACCTTTTTGGGGAAAAAAAGGCAACCCTCAATACAGTGATTGCTTATCTCACCCCTTCAAGCGCAGTACATACAGAAGGGGCCGAAGCTGTAGGCGCAATTTATGATCTCCTCCTACCATAGGCGCAATTGATGTACACCCTATATGACGCTCTTCAAAACCTGCTACAAGAAGTTATAACAGGTAAATTATTTCCCTGGTCTTTCTTTTCCAATGTTTCTGTGGTCATCAACAATAGAAAGGAGAGTCTCGACAAAAGAAAGAGTCGGTTATAAACATGGCGAGGACCTCCTCCACTGACCTCTAGACAAGCTTCAAAAGACTGAGCTCATAAAAGAGTGCGACTGACCACATGAAAGATTCCACTGAGGCTGAACGCAGTTTGATCGATCCTTTATATATTCATTCCGTTTTCAAAAAATCTGCTACGGAAGGTGCCCCTATCGCATAAATGCAGCAAGGCGAGCAGAACAGTGACTGATTGACTATTCTCCTTTGACCGTTTCCCCTACTCGATTTCGGAAATGCAGACTAGAATTTATGAATTTATTGGAATAGTTACATAGCAGATTGCAATGCGGATAGTCTTTTAAACTTAATTCAAAAGCTACTTGGCTATAATTTTGATATTCGTGTGCTGTGTTTCCAGCTTCTAAATATCGATTTCTGTGAGGGGACAACATTGACTACAATTTAAAAAAAATTTCAAAAATGTATACATCGAAATAAAATTCCGAAAAAAAAAAAAAAGAATTGCAGCCTATGATTTTTTTTAAACAGAAATCGATGTAAAAGGTAAAAGGAGAAAATAAAATTTACGGAAAATATATATATATATATATATATGAGATGTCAAATTTAAGCATTCGTACGGAGACGATCCTCTAAACTTTTATTAATAACATAAATTAAGACTTAATTTCCAGTCGAAAAGCTATTTTCGGTTTTTGTTTTCTCTCGCTTTTTTTTCTGTGGTAATAAATTTCCAGATTAAAATGTATGGAGGTTCTTTCTCTCTCTCTCTCTTTAACCGACTATACATGGAATATATTAAATGTTAACATTATATTGGTGTTTAAAAATGCAACAAGTGTATGCACTAATTTGTAGAGCCGTACCGAGTACTCGGTAAATACTCGGCCAGTTTGCCGAGTACTCGGTACTCGGTGAAATTTTGGCCGAGTACTCGGCCAATACCGAGTAGTTGTAAGAATTTCATTTTTTTAAGTATATGAATTTAAAACTGATCTGTTAAAAGTTACTCGAATAACAATGTATAATATATACAATAATTCATAAAACTATTTACTCGGTATTTAACAATATGTCTACAAAATATAGAAAAAGTTAAGAACAAACCCTCATAAAATAATTCCAGATTAAAATTTAGTTTCACATTTATACAAATAAAAATAAGTTCTTTTTAAATATATAGGAAAACAGAAAAGACTATTATTTTGGATAAAGAAACTTAAAATACAATAAATGTAATAAAAAATAATAATAATTAAATTTATTATCTTTCAAATTATGGTGCAAAAACACCAAACGTTCTACATTATCAGTAGACAGGGCATTTCTTTTACTACTATAAATTTGGCCTACCTCTGAAAATATACGTTCAGAATAAACAGTGGTTGAAGGTGCACATAAGAATTTTTTTGCAAGGTTGCACATAATCGGAAAAGTTTTTTTTCCCCCCCCACCATGCAAATGGCGTGTCAATTTTACATAAGTCTTCTGTTAAGAAATACTGTATAGCTTTTTGTACTCTCTTTTATTTTTAATCAAAAGAAAATAAGGTACAGTTACAAAATATGAAATGTTTTGCATTATTCAATGAATTGTTACAGTAACCAATCAACATTATTATTATTATTATTATTATTATTATTATTTTGATAGACAGATTTCAGGTAAAAATTAGAGGGTTGAAGAATATTTTAATTTGATATTGGTTAATAATTGTACATGTTATGTGTCAATTCTCCTTTTTTTGCTACTGTTTTGAATTGTCTAAAATTGTCTTTAAAAGGTGCACAAATAAATTTCAAATTTAATTAGTTAATTTATATATACAGTATAGGTGGAAATTGGCGGTCGCCACTCGCCACGTGGCGATTAAAGTTGTAAAAGTGGCGATTAAAAAATCGGCCATCGATCGCCACTATAGTCGCCACTCGCCAAGTGGCGATCAAAAACTCTGTTATCAATCGCCAACTGAAATACAACTTTTTTCATGGAAATATGCATATCTACTTTGATTACATCTAATTAGCAAACTGGTTAATTCTTTTTCCTACCGGATGCAAGCAGATTTCAACGATAGCTGTATTTTCAATATTTCAGTTTTTCGCCATATGCTCATTCTTCAGTTGGATTATTATCCTGCAAAATATATCCATCAGCTTTGGTTCCACATGCATTGCAAATAATTTATTCCTTTTTTATCACCGGATGCAAATGCAAGTGGATTTTAACCCTTTTGGGGTCTGGTGTACTATTAATAGTAATGTCTCTCCATAGAGTTATATTTTGTCTTAACAAATTTTGTTATTATCTACATATAGTAATGATAGTACATGGCTATGCCTTTCTTATTATGATTTCATTTATGTTTGGACATTTACTAATAACAATAACAATAAAAGTTTGCTTAATTATCTTTGTGCTGTTGGCTATTCCTTTATTTTATACATATATTTCATTCATTAAATTTAAAATATAGGTTACCTTTCTGAAGGAATCATGTGATAAACCACAAAAAATTAGAAAGTTGTATAATATCTGTTAAACCCCTTTTTAATACGATATTTTCCAAATGTCTCCAAAAAACTCTTCCTTAACCTATATTATCATATAAATATAAATTGAATAGTACACAAAATAAGTACATTCGTTAGAATTCAGACAATGAGATAATCTTTAAACTTCAGTCAATCTATTTGGATAGCTACAATTAACATTATTAAAATAAAAGTAATTTTGTTCTCAAAATTGAAAAAAAAAATCATACCCGAAAGGGTTAAAGACATTGCAATACCTTCAAGATCAGTTACGATTATTTTTCTTCAAGATATACTGTTTAATCCTGCGAAATACTCACTAGCTTAGATTTCAACTGTATGTAATGTGTGTAGTATGTTAACCCCCTCACTGACAAGCCCGTGTTAATACGTTCACTAAGCTCCAGGTTTCACTGTAATACAAGCAGCATTTAAAGTAATATAATTCAATTGATTTAATGTATTTTTAATACATTGAACAATGATTAATACTTCCAAGGATTGCATTTATATTCGTTGTTAAGTTTTTTTTATAAAATGTTTAAAGAATCTTTTCTTTAAGCATAAAAAACAACATTACAATTTTGCCCTTTTCCAAGACAGTCGGAGGGAATAACACATTTACTTATTAAATAAAATCGAAATAACATTTTATTGTGTTTTATTTGAAAGTTCTTTTTATTGTATACACCTAGCTGTTGGAATTTTGATTTAGTTATTTTTTATATAAAGTAACAGTAATTTGATTGATAAATGTGTTTATGAACATTTACAAATAATCCAAAAATATATTCTAAAAAAATTAATATAACAGATTTTGTGGTTTTAAAGTAATTTTCTTAAATTTCGACAGCTTCCCTATTCTTATGGATAGTTGGCTGATATAAAACTCTGACTTATAGAAAAATATGTAATACAATACAACGATTGTAGTTTATCTAGATGTCAAGAAAGTTTGAAACATTATAGTGGCCAATAACTTTAAAAAGTGGCCACTAATGAAACTGAGTTTACCGGCCACTGGCTACTAATTGAATTTCCCAGTTTTCACCTATAATATACTATATGTACATTATATATATATGTATACACAGGTATATATATATATATATATACATATATATATATATATATATATATGTACACACATATGTACACCTAAGCTCACATTATGTGCACATCAGCATTTTTTTTTCCCTTATTACCCAACTACTCGGTACTCGGCCGAGTAGTCAATGGCCGAGTACTCGGTACTCGGCCAAAGTACTACTCGGTACACCACTACTAATTTGATATCAATTTAAAATATGATTAGTTGTAGGGTCGATGAACGGATTTTTTCTTAAGACTCATTTTGTGAAAAGAGAAAGTTATTTTTACGAAATTTATTATATTTTTGTGAAAACTAACATTTTGTAACGGAATACGAACCAATTATAATTATTAATAATAACTTTTTTAAGTCCCTTTGCTAAAGTTTTCATTTCTCGTAAACTTGTTTTCTTTGCAAATTGCACATTTTAAAACCTAGCAATATAAAAATAATTGATGAACAGTGTGTTTTTCCGGAACAGAATTTTATGTAGAGCCCTGTTTTATCAAGAGGAATTTTGTGAAGGCGCTCTAAATAGGTCCCAAATTTCGCCTGGATAGACCACTGGATTCAGCCACATCTATGAAATAATTTTCATACGCAAGTGAAAATAAATTTTAGCTATTTTAATGTAGATCCTTAAGTTAGAATATCTGAAGAGATTTTCTATTCAGCTAAAGAATTAATGCGTATATATATGTGTGTGTGTAATATATATATACTACATACATATACACATTAATTATGTAGCTAAATAGAAAATACCTTCAGCTGTTCTAGTTTAAAGAATCTGCATTAGAATATCTAAAATTCTGAGTCTTCATATCATAACATTTATATTGAATAGCATTTTTCACTTTAAATTGTCAAAATTTCAAGCAATTTCTGGAAGACCCTTATCGAAAAATGGAAAGGCTATTCGGTATTTTAGTATCAGAATAAAATCACCTGCACATTGTACGCTTTTTTTTAATAAAAATAAATTATTAAGAAAGTATTTTAGTTTTCCAAAACAGGAGAATAAATTGAGATATTACATAATAGATTAAATGAAAAATGCGCCAATAAGAAACGGATAAACAGTTCCTCTGCTGCATACATTAGAGATAACGAATGTCAAACAAAATTTTATTTTGATGCCTTTTGCCTAATATTCGATCTAGATCTACCCAAATTCTAAACATATAATGATTTCAGGAAAATAATAATAATAAATTAAATTGAGCTTTTAAACATATTTTAAAAAGAATCTTGCAAAACCATATTCCAGTACATCAAAATTGTTAGAAAATCTTACAACATTTATTCAGTTTGAAATTGCATAATACATCTACACAAATAAAGAATATGCATAATAAATAAAAATATTTTTCTTAAATATATATATATATGTATAACATTTTCTTTTTAAATCACAAGCTAATTTAAAAGTATAATATAAAATTTAGTTTTTAGCAGACCCTTTCATGATAAATTCTTGGTAAATAATTTTAAAATTGAACGAAATTATTGCACTATATCTTGCAAAAGCAGTTTTACTTTTATTCAATTTTGTTGAATTTACTTTTAAATCACTTTTAGAAATACAAGCAAACCTTTAACAAATATATATTTTAGAAATTTCTTCATGTGATAAATATTTTAGTCAGATGTTATCAAATTTCGTGCTAAACTCCATTTACCGATTTTTCCATTTTATAAATTTTTTTTCTGAATTTTAGTTTTTTTTTTTTTAAATAGAGATCTCATTGCATATATATTTTTGAATCACAATTAACATATCCTTATAAAACATATATTTTGTAATAACAAGAATTATGCATAGTATAAATATATTATAAAGAATAATTATAATATAGATAATTATTTGGATTCGTGAAAGTAATGTTTTGTTATTATTAACATCAACGTGTCAAGCTGTTAAGATTAGGATTAGTAAATATCCTATTTTCAAAACTATCAGATAGTTTGATATATATTCGACATTTTCAAAATACACAATAACTTATTGATGATTATAAATATTTTCAGATTTAATATAAAATAGGAGCTAAAATGCATTGCACTTATCATGAAAACGTAATAAAATAACATTATAAATATATTTGCTCTCTCTGCGTCCCCCCCCCCTTCCCTTAAGCAACAAAATGTAAGAAAAAACTAATTGAAAACAAACACAATTCGCTTTTTATGCTCACAAAAAACAAACTATTATCTAGTTTTGAGAAAATTTTATGTTTTATACAAAATAATTTGTTTTTATTGAAAAATGCCGGTTGCCCTAGCCGGTTGTGCTGCTTAAATTAAAGAAAACTAAAACTAGAAACGAGTCTTTGTAGTGAAACTGTAAATAACTTCTCTAAATTAGACAGTTTATCTTTCAGTAGCTGATTTGTTTTAAGTAAATATTGCAGCTTTTTTAAAATGCAGCTTCCAACGTAAAAGCTTGTTTTTTTTTTTTTTTTTTGGGGGGGGGGGGGGGGGCGAGGCTAAAGTCTCTGTCAGAGGAAAAGTTCTTACCTACAGAACGACAGAGTTGATAACAGTTGAAAAATTATTTTACTCTTTTTTTCTTTTTTCTTTACTTTCTTCTATCTTTACAAGAAGAAAGTATTGGATTCGTGAAAATTTTCGACTCCCGGTTTTCGACGGATTTACACGTTTTAGAATGCCCAGAACACGATTTGATGGTTTTTAGAAAATGTCTGCTGTCTGTGAGTCTGTCTGTCACTCCGTCACTCTGTCTGTGAGTCTGTATGTGACAAAAATTTTGTGGGCGCTCTATCTCAAGAACTAATGCACAGAATTTCACAAAACTTATTATTTAGTTATACCTTGATATAAACTAGATCTGATTAGTTTTTGGTGAAAATCGCCCAACAGGTGGCGCTGCTATGCGGCATTTTTCACGATTACTGCAATAGCTATATCTCAAGAACTACTGCACGGATTTTCATAAAACTTCAGATTCAGTTAGTCCAGGATATAGTTTGGTGCTGATTACTTTTTTGTGAAAATCGCCCAACAGGTGGCGCTGCTATGCTGCATTATTCATGATTATCGCAATAGCTCTAACTCAAGAAAAAATACACGAATTTTCATCAAACTTCAGATTTCGTTAGTCCTTGATATAAATTAGTGTTGTTTAATTTTTGGTGTAAATCGCCCAACAGGTGGCGCTGCTGTGCTGCATTTTCACGAATTTCGCAAGAGCTGTATCTCAAGAACTATTGCACGGATTTTCATCAAACTTCAGATTTAGTTAGGCCTTGACATGAATTGACGTGTAAATTAGTGCTGTTTAATTTTTGGTGTAAATCGCTCAACAGGTGGCGCTGCTATGCTGTATTTTTTGTGATTTCCGCAATAGCTTTATCTCAAGAACTAACGCTTAGATTTTCAACAAACTTCAGATTCAGGTATACCTTGATATCATTTAATGCTGTTTATTTTTTGTGTAAATCGCTCAACAGGTGGCGCTGCTATGCTACATTTTTCAGAATTACCGCTGTAGCTCTATCTCAAGAACTAATGCACGAATTTTCATCAAACTTCAAATTCAGATATACTTTGATATGAATTGGTGCTAAATTCATGTAATTTCTTGTACTATTTAAATGATTTAATTGACGTGATTTATATAGAAGAAAGTTTTGTGATGGCCACAACATACTAGTTTTTTATTGAAAATATCAACAATATCATATGCAATGATATTTTGTAAGTAAATTTCACATACATATCCATATATTAAAAGCATAAATGAAATATAGTATGAAAATTCACGAAGGGTTTATAAACAAAATTTACCAAAGTAATTGATTTTTTTCCCCATTCTCTTATTACATATTCCATTGAAGGAACAAAATAAAAGTTTGCTATATTAAAGCATAGTTCAAATGCAATGTTATTATAATTACTATATAAATGCCTTCTATTTAGACAAAAAAAAAAAAAAAAAAAAAGAAAAGAAAAAAGAAAGAAAGAAAGAAAGTTACCTTGTCTTAAAATTATGAGGAAGATGTGAAATTGTGAGTTTCTTTTTAGCGCCCTAAAATCTATCCGAAACACACAACGTATATTGATGAGCAAAAAGTTTATAAAATTTGTTGAACAGTGTAGTAGTCATAAAAATAACCAGGGTCGATCCAGGCAAAATTTGAGGCCTATTTGGGGCGCTTTAACAAAAAATGCATTTAATGAAACAAGCCCCTTCACAAAATTCCATTCCACTAAAACACACTCTTCATTAATTACTTTTATTCTGTTGAGTTAAAATGTGTAATTTCCAAGCAAAACAAGCTCACCAGAAAAAAAAAAAAGAAAAAAAAACGAAAAATTTAACATAAGGACTTGAAGAAATTATTATACTTAATAGATGCTTGGTTCGAATTTGATTAACTGAATTTCCTCTATCATTAAAAAATGTTACCTTTCACAAATATATAATGAATTTCACAAAAATAACTTTTCCTTTTCACAAAATGGTTTCAAGAAAGAAATTCCGCATCGACCCTTGATAATAATAATAATAATAATAAATTTTTCGCTTCTTCACAACCTAAATGTAAATGTCTGAAACTGTGATTCAGTTTGTGTTAGCATAAATGATGATTTTTAACCTCCGAGCCGCAATCGCCACTGTGTTAAAAAGTATTTGAAGAAGATCAATTTTTTAGTTATTTAGGTTTCTTTTTCTTTTCCTGTGTAACAAATAAGAACTTTGTAAGTATAGGTCAAAGCTGGAAATTTTCATTAGCTGCCACTTAAGTTGCCACTTTCTTTAAACTAGTGGCCACTTTTTTATTTAAAAATACTAAACAGTAAAATTTCTATAAGCATTAATCTAAAACTGAATAGCCCAAATAAAATTTTTAATATAAATATATTGGAACCAAAATAAGTAGAATCCTTGATGAAATGCAAGAAAATTTTGTTATCTCCTTGTAAAAAAGTGGCCGGAAGGTGGCCGCTGATAGACAATTTTTCACTAGCCACTTTTTCTCATTTACTGGTCCTGTGGCTAGTGCTAATTTTGACCTTTATTCGTAAGGACGTTTTAAGAACACAATCATTTTTAATAACTAGTAAAAACTCGACACAAGGGGTTACCATGCTTCATTTGGAAGAAAAAATAAAATATTTTTATGGAATCCTTATAGATTTTCAGGCCAAAAAATTGGAAACTCCATTAATTAAACCTTCATAATCAGATACGGTATTACATAAATATACAATACTAATAAGGTTACTCAAATTATTACTATCAAAACATCAACTTATATTACTGAAAGTTAAATGAAAATTTTAATTAAAAATAATTCAGGACACTCAAGTAGGTTTATCTAGCACTGATTTAAGTAACTTAAATGGAGATTAACATGCTGAAATATTTAATTACTAGCTAACCTGCTCGGCGTTGCCCGGGTTCGTTAAAAAACAGCACGAATTGCAAAAAAAACTCTGAAAATCAAAATCAAAAATTGCGAAAATTTTAAATTTCGCTGCAGGAATTTCGAATAAACTTCATCGAAACGAGAAGAAAAAATTACTATATTGGGTCAGGAGATTGAAGCTGGATTCCTTTCACTAACGTGGAAAAATCGTAGCAAATCACGAAAACACACTAAAAATCACATAAAAAATTCACGAAAAATCACAGTACGAAATCCGAATAAACTTTATTGAAAAGAGGGCAGAATTTACTATATTAGGTCAAAAATTGAATGTTAAAAATCGCAGCGAATCGCGAAGAAACGTAAAATCTCATTAAAAAAGGTAAAAATGTCAAAGATCACCAAAATCAAAATTTACTATAGTTGGTTAAAAGTATCAAATATAATTCCTTTGATGAGTGGCAAGCCGCGAAATGCCGTAAAACTCTAAAAAATCACGATAAAAAGTGGCTAAATAGCAAAAATAGCACAGGAGAAAATTTATTAGGCTAAAAGTTTGAAACCGAATTCAGGGATCGATGCAGGTTTTTATTCTTGGGGCCCATTTTGTGAAAAGTAAAAGTTATTTTTGTGAATTTTATTATATTTTTGTGAAAAATAACATTTTGTAACGAAAGTTGAAATCCAGTTACTCAAATTCGAACCAAGAATTTATTAACAAAAACTTCTTTAAATCTCCTTGCTAAAGTTTTTGTTTTTCGTGACCTGGTTTTATTTACAAATTATACATTTTAAAACAGTTTTTATGAAAAGGAATGTTACAAAGGGGGCCTATTTTATTAAAAGGAATTTTGGGAAGGGGCCTATTTTATTAAACAGATTTTTGTGAAAGGGCCCTAAATAGGCCCCAAATTTTGCCTGGATCCCCTGGAATTCCTTTTCCGTATTTAAAAAAATCACCGCGAACTCTAAAAATAAAAAATAAATAAATAAATAAACGCTAAAAATTGCATTGAAAATCGCTACATTTCAAAAAGGGCAGAGTAGAACATTTACCATTATAGGCTAAAGGTTTGAAACCAAATTCCTTTTAGGCTAGAACTTTGAAACAGAATTACTTTTAAGATTGGCAAGAAATCATTGTGAAAGCCGCACTGAAAATCGTAAAATATTAAAAAATAGCTAGGGTAAAAATTTACTATTAGGGAATAACATTGCAATCGATAAATTTACTATGTTAGGCAAAAAGTTTGAAATCGAAATCAGTTTCGAATGTCAAAAAATCGACACGGAACTCGAACAATGGCTAAAAATCACATTGAAAGTTGCATTAAAAATCGCTAAATGTTTGAAAGTCACTACTGTAAAAATTTAATATTAAGGGGGAAAACATTGTAATTGCAAATCCTTCACGAATAAGAAAATATAGACACGGAACGCCAAGATCGCATTAAAAATCGCTAAAATTCAAAAATCGTAGATGGTTAAATGTAATATATTAGACTAAAAGTTTGAAAGCAAATTATTTTTTTTTAATCAAAAAATCGCTGTGGGAATCGAAAAAATGCTAAAAAGTGCATTGAAACACTTATTAAAAATCGCTAAATATTAAAAAATCGCAGAAGTCAAAATTTACTTTAATGGACAAAACATTGAAATCGAAAATCTTTCGTAAATGATAAATCATCGACACGGCACGTAAAAAACCTTGAAAAATCGCTAAAAAAACGCATTGAAAATCCCATTAAAAATCGCTAAAATTCAAAATCATAAATAGCGAAATTTACAATATTAGGCTAAAAGTTTGAAACCAATTGTTATTTCCAAATGTCAAAAAATCGCCGTAGAACTCGAAAAAATGCTAAAAATCGCATTGAAAAATGTACTAAAAATCGCAGGGGTCAAAATTGTCTCTAATGGGTTAAGACATTGTAATCGGATATATTTCATGAATGACAAAAAACGCTGAATGCAAAAAAATATCGAAAATCGCTAAAATTCACATTGAATATAGCATTAAAAATTGGGGAAAATTCAAAAAGGGTAGAGGACAAAATGTACTGTATTAGGCTAAAAGTTAGAACCAAAGTTAACAAATTGCCGCAGAACTTGAAAAATTGCTAAAAATCACTAAAATTCAAAAATCGCGAAACATAAAATTTACTATAGTAGGATAAAAAATTTATACCAAATTTTTTTTCCGTATATCAAAAAAATCGCCATGATACTCGAAAAACGCTAAAAATTGCAATGAAAAATGGATAAAAAGTTGCTGAATATTCAAAAATAGCAGTGGGCAAAATTAAAAGTAATAGTGTAAAATACAAAAAATCGACT
This sequence comes from Maratus speciosus, assembly GCA_963932465.1. Taxonomy (NCBI): domain Eukaryota; kingdom Metazoa; phylum Arthropoda; class Arachnida; order Araneae; family Salticidae; genus Maratus; species Maratus speciosus. Next base: position 315,681,649 of record OZ010788.1, on the reverse strand, counting down.
CAAAACACTGTAATTGGAAATTTTTCAAGAATGACAAAAAAATCGACGTAAAACATAAAAAATCTCGAAAAAAACGCTAAAAATCACATTGAAATTAGCTAAAAATCAAAAATCGTTGATTGCAAAATTTACTATATTAGGCTAAAAGTTTGAAACAAAATTTTTTTCCAAACGTGAAAAAATTGCCGTGGGTCTCTAAAAAAATCTAAAAATCGAATTAGTTAACAATCGCTTAAAATTTAAAAATAGCAAGGGACAAACTTAACATTAATGGAGTAAAATAGTGTAACCTGAATTCTTTCATAAATAACAAAAATCGACGCAAAGCGTAAGCAATCTCTAATAATCGCATTAAAAATCTCTAAAATTAAAAATTTGTAATCTCCAAAATTTACTACAAACAAAATCTACTACATTAAACTAAAAATTTGAAACCCAATCCTTTTACCAAAGTCGCCGCGATATTCATACAATCGTTAAAAATCGCAGGGGTCAAAACTTACTAGTATAATGGGGTAAAACACTATAATCGGAAATCTTTTATGAATGACAAAAAATCAACGCGAAACGTAAAAAATCTCGAAAACTAGCTAAAATCGCATTAAAAATAGCTAGATGGTAAAATTTACTATATAAGGCTAAAAGTTTGAAACCAAATTCCTTTATCGAATGTCAAAATATCGCCGTGGGACTCGAAAAACCGCTAAAAGTCGCATTGAAAATGCACTAAAAATCGCTAAATATTAAAAATAGACAGGAGTCAAATTTTACTCTAAGGTGCAAAACATTGTAATTGGAAAGTTTTCATAAATGACAAATCGACGCGAAATGTAAAAAATAACGAACCATCGCTTTAAGGCTAATGTCAAAAGGACGTCTTTTTGCACACTTTTTCCCTTACGTATTATCTCTACACACACACTGTGTAGGGATAATAAGTAAGGAAAAAAGCGTGCAAAAAGATGTTCGTCTGACATTAGCCTTAAAAATTGCTAAAATTTAAAATTCGTAGATGGCAAAATTTACTATATTAGGCTAAAAGTTTGAAACCAAATTCCTTTTCCAAATGTCAAAAAATCGCCGTGGGACTCGAAAAACTGCATTGAAAAATCGCTAAATGAATCTATACGAGGAACAAAAGTTTACTCTAATCGGGTAAAACATTGCAATCGAAAATTTTCATGAATTACAAAAAATGGACGCGGAACGTAAAAAATCTCGCAAAATCGTTAATATTCAAGAATCGTAGATAGTGAAATTTACTATATTAGGCTAAAAGTTTGAAACCAAATTCCTTTTTTGGATGTCAAAAAATCAGTATGGGGATCTAAAAAATGCATTAAAAATCGCAGACGTCAAAATTTTCTTTAATGGGTAACACATTGTAATCAGGTATTTTTCGTGAATGATTAAAAAAAAAAAAAAGTAAAACAGCGTTCCCAGCAAAACATGTCTGACAATTTCCTTGACTTTCCCTGACCAAAACTCAAAAAATTCCATGACCAAACGACAAAATCTGCTTTGATACAGTAATTAAAATTTAAAAAATACATTTTAATTAGTAAGAAAAATCAGAAATACTTTTGTAAGTAGAAAAAATATTGCATTAAATAACTTACCAATTTTTTTTTTTTTTTCAATGGAACACAAAAATAAAAGCAAATGCATTATAATCACAAAGTAAAAAAAAAAAAGAAAGAAAAGGATAATGATTAAATAGCTTAAACTTTTACATAAAATAAAACTATTTTTGACAAAAACTTTTAAACACCTGAATAATATTTTTTACAATGCTTTTTTCAGTGAATTTAGTTCATTTTCAATTGCTTCTTCTAATTCAGCATATTTCCATTTTTTCCCCTTTCTTGTAATTTTTTCATTTATTTATGTTCTTGCTCTCTTCCCAGCCTTTTTTCATTTACAACCTTTTCTTCTATTTTGCAAATCTAATTTCTATCGTCTATGGCTACTTCGCACACAAGAAAGAAGTTTTTGCTTAATAGGTATAGTATCAACAGCATTGATTCTATGACAGCATCATCATAAACATGTCTCTGATTAACTACAGGGCTCCCAACAAAACATGTCTGGGAATTTCCCTGACCGTGACCAAATCTCAAAAAATTCCATGACCAAACGGGCATACAACGAAATTCGTTATTTATTTCCACAATCCTTTGATAATTTAGAGATTTTTTAGATTTCTTTATTCAGATTTAGAGATTTTTTTTTAATCGTTTGACGAATTTCGCGATTTTTTCCCTAAAACATTTGACGAATTTCGCGTTATTTTTCATTTTTTATCAGACTTTTCCATTAATTTTTAGAAAACATTTGTAAATTCCCTGACTTTTCCTATATATTTTTTTTATTTCCCTGACTCCAGATTTTCCATGATGACCCTGAAAAATCGACGCGCACGTAAAAAATCTTGAAAAATCGCATTAAAAATCACCAAATATCAAAATTGTAAATGGCTGAATTTGCTGTATTAGGCTAAAAGTTTGAAACCAAATTTTATTTCCGAATGTCAAAAAATCGCCGTAGAACTAAAAAAAAAAAAAAAAAAAAAAAAAAAAAAAAAAAAAAAAAAACGCTAAAAATCGCAATGAAAATGTATTAAAAATCGCTAAATGAAAAAGTATCCCAGGAGTAAAAATTTACTCTAATAGAATAGGTAAAACATTGCAATCGAAAAATTTTCATGAATTGCAAAAATATCGACGCGAAAAATAAAAAATCTCGAAAAATCGCATTAAAAATCTCTAAAATTCAAAAATCGTAGATGGTAAAATTTAGTATATTATATTAGGCTAAAAGTTTGAAACCAAATTCCTTTTTTTAATTTCAAAAAATTGCTGTGGGATGAAAAAAGTACTAAAATCGCATTGAAAAATGTATTAAAAATCGCAGAAGTTAAAATTTACTTTAATAGGTAAATCACTGTAATCGGAAATCTTTCGTGATTGATAAAAAATGGACGCGACATGTAAAAAATCTTGAAAAATCGCCATAAAACGCATTGAAAATCGCTACAATTCAAAATCGTAAATGGCGAAATTTACTATATTAGGCTAAAAGTTTGAGATCAAATTCTATTTCCGCATGTCAAAAAATCACCGTAGTACTCGAAAAAACGCTTAAAAGTTTGAAACAAAATTCCTTTTACCAATACAGTCGAACCTCGTTAACGTGAACACGCTTAACGTGAATCACTTTTAACATAAACAATTCCCACTGTCCCCGTCAAAATGAATACGGATTCTAGTGTTTTTTCTCCTTTTAAGATGAACACGTTTAACGTGAAATTTCGCTTAATATGAACAATTCTCGATGTCCCCATGAGAGATTTTGACGCTTAATGTGAACGAAAATGCCTAGAAAAGTGTGAAAGCTTCCTTTTTCCGAGAGAATAGGACCTTTTTTTTTTTTTTTTTTTTTTTTTTTTTTTTACACAATTACTTGTAACAGTTTTCTATTAATGGATAACAAAAATATATAACTAATGGTTTAATTATTAGAATAGAAATATGCCCGAAACAAAGTTTTCTCGCATTAGACCCTATGTGACGTACACGTTTATCCCTGAATCCTTTACTACTGCATTTAAGCTTATTGTAAATTAACTGATTATCTCTGGTACGAAATAATGATTAAAATTAAAGCATTGTATAAAAGCTTCATAATAAAAGGTATTATTATTAAAAACTGATTTAACAGTTGACCAAAACAAATATTTATTAAATATAAAAAAAATTATCTTGATGCTTAAATATATCTCGCTTTTTGCTTTGTAAATAGCTAAAGGTAAAAAGTGGTTCAATGCATGTTCTTGTGTATAACATTGGAAATGAAATTTACTGATAAGTTTTCACTGTTATATTTTACAATAAAACGCTGTTCAGTTAGCTCCTATGTCCCATTAGCCCCCAGTCTCCCCTATATGTAATTTTCCCAATATTTGTTATCTGGATTTTTTGTTATACTGATAGCATGAACTACGGATAACATGAACAAAAATTTAATTCCCCTTGAGGTTCATGTTAACGAGGTTTGGCTGTATATCAAAAAATAGCCTCGAAACATAAAAAAATGCTTAAAATCGCATAAAAAATTAAATTAAAAAAATCCAGTCAAAAAATCGAAAATCGGACTTCGAGATGCAAAAGTAGATGCATAGAGGCCCATTCCCCCCCCCCCTCCCCCCCCAATTTTGTACCTCTACGTAGAACAGCGGTCTCTTGAGAACGCCGTCGACACATGCAGTCACAGACACATTCGCACACAAACTTTTTTCCTTATTATTATAGATGGACCTAAAATGAGGATCTATTTAGGAAGGACTTTCACAAAAAATTTTAATTCCAAAACAGGACCCTTCACAAAACATTTCATACCAAAACAGGACTTTTCATAAAATTTTTCATTCCAAAACAAGACACATCATAAAATTCTTTGCCTTTCCTTTCACAGAAGTTTTCTCCCTTCAAATTGAACCTTTCACAAATTTCATCATTTAAAAATAAAATATGATCTACAACAAAACAACTGAACTTGTCGAAGAACATATTATTAACTTTTTATATATGAAGGGTAGAGCCTGAATATAATGATAATTCCAAATTTACAAAATTATGACTAGAATTTTCAAAAATATAAGAAAAAATTGAGAAAAGTCTGGACAGACCCTTTCCTTTTTTACAGGGTAATTTTCAATATTACTGATATTGAGAGAGTCAAATTGTGCCTACACTTTAAAAATTGCTAAATTCATCAATATCTGAACAAATATTATTAAGAATAAAGGTAACTTTTCAAAATCATGCACTTTTATATTTTAATGAAAGTGTTATACGGTGAAAATAAATAAAAATAATAGAAATATTTTTTTCCAATGATAAAATCTACACTATACGGCTAAAAGTTACCGGACACTTTGATTATTTCGATGCATTTTTTTCCCAAGTTAATAAATCGATAATAAATGTACGCTTTCTTTAATCACTACAGATAATACACACTGTAATCAATCACAGTGTGTCGTGATTCGTGAAATAAGTATTTAATAAAAAACATGAAAAATTTCAACACTGGCCGAAGAAAATATACCTCGGTTCCTAATCGTACATTATCAAGCTTAATGTATAGTTGAATTTGAAAGAGTCAAATATTATGTAATTTAAACATGAATTAATTATTCAAAATGTTAAAAAACCCATGTATGCTAAGGAATACTATCAATAATAATAATAATAATAACTTTTTTGAGCACGAAAACATGCACAAACGAAAATCCAATTCTTACAGGTTTGAACAAATAAATATAATATTTTACGAATTAAATATTTCCAACTGAGCGAAAAAAATGCCCAAGCCGGCATTTTTTCGCTCAGTTGGAAATATTTAATTCGTATGATAACTTTACCAATCAGTTTGAGTGTGTTAAAATAATAGTAAATATAATATTTCACTGTTAGTTTATAAAAAGCATACAAAACAGCGTAAGAGAAGAAATTGAAATAGTTGAATAGAGACAATGTGAAAATTCTTATATTACAGAGAGCATACAAAACAGCAATCGAGAACGAAGGGAATGGAATAATTACATACCATAGCATACAAATACAAAATAGCATTCAAGTGAGAAAAGAATTACTAAATAATTCAGTGCAGGTATAAGAAAATGTAATAACTCTCAAATAAATATGAGATTTAGTTGTTATCTTATAAATAGCGTACAAAATTACATTCTACGGAGAAGAAAATTAAATAGTTGAGTAGAAGCATAAGAAAATTTAGCAATGTGAAAATTCTTTTATATTAGCTAGAACATAGTAATCAAAAGCAAGGAAGAGAAATAATTGCGAGAGCATACGAAAAAACACTCAAATGAGAAAAAAAGGAAACAATTGAGTTCAGGCATAAGATAATTTAATTACACTCAAATAAATATAAAATTTCGTTGTTATGTTATAAAGAGCGTACAAAATTACATTCCAGATACAAGAAAATTAAATAGTGGAGTACCATAAGAAAATTTAATGATGTGAAAATTCGTACATAGAGAACATACAAGATAGTATTCAAGAGCAAGGAAATGAAATAATTGAAAGAGCATACAAATTGCAAAATAGAGTTCAAATGTGAAATAATTAACTGCAGGCGTAAGAAAATTTAATAATATCCAAATAAACATAGGATTTATTAACGTTGTTATGTTATAAAGAACGTACAACATAGCATTCTGGAGAGAGGGAAATTAAATAGCAATCGAGTCGAAGCATAAGAAAATTTAGTTATGTGAAAATTCTTAGATTAGAGAGAACATACAGTATAGTATTCAAGAGCAAGGTAATAAAATAACAGAGAGAGCATATAACACTCAAATCAGCAATAGGAAATGGCATTCAAATCAGAGAAAACTGAAATAATTCAGTGCAGACATAAATTTTTTAAATAACATCCAAATAAACATAAGATTTCGTTGTGTTACAAAATAGCATTCTAGAAAGAAGAAAATTAAATAGTAATCGAGTCGAAGCATAAGAAAATTTAGTAATGTGAAATATATGTGAGAATTCTTATATTAGAAAGAACATACAAAATATCTTTCAAAGTGAAATAATTGAGTAGAAGCATAAGAAAATTTAATAATGTTTAAAGAAAGGTAAGAAATAATTGTAAAATGTCTTATGTTTAGAGCCCCCTATCAAGCCAAATACAGGGCCAGGATATTCATTTGAAGTCCCCCCCCCCTCCTCCCTACATATAATGTCAACATTTTCAATGTTAAAGAATACATTTATGAATAAAATAATTATGAATAAAATAATTTCCCCTATATAGTACTACTTGCGTATTTGCCCAGAGTTTGCCATCTTGTTTCTTTGTTGATCATCGCCGATTTTAAATTTCTTAATTTGGATTTATTTATTTATTTTTGTTGTTATTCATGATTGTTGTTGTTTATGTTTAATCTCTAAATTTTCAAAAATTAAGCATAAAATGATTATAAATGATCAACAAAGAAACAAGATGGCGGAATCCGGGCGAATTCGTAAGTTGTTTAGATATCCATATAAATATTTAATTTAATATTATCCTACTCTAAAAGTAAATAATATTGATATAATTCAGTATAAAGTAAAAAAATATTTAAAATATCAACTTCCTGAAAATTACAAAAAAAAAATTTGGGGTCCCGAAAATCAGGGTCCCAGGCGCCATAGCCCATTCGGCATATGCATTAATCAGGCCCTGAGAGATTATACAAAACAGCGTTCATGAGAGAAAAAAATGAAATAACTGAGTGCAGGTATAAGAAAATTTAATAATATCCCAATAAATATAAGATGTAAGTGTAAAAATAGCATAATAAAATTCAATAATATTCAAATAAATACCTTAAAAATTCAATTTCCAGCAGAACCAGATCTGAGCATGGATAATCCAAAGTTCACAGCTAAACTGGGCTTGCAGAAAACACAAACACGTACTGCTCCTAACTAAAAAACTTATGAACTGGTGTTAATAGAAATAATGCAAAGAATTCGATCACGCGAAGGATAACCAAGCAGGGAAGTCACACTGACTATACCTTACTGTTTACTTTTGAAGAAGCATATTCTTCAAAATGGAAAGGTCTTAATCCTTTTTGAAATGCCCATAGTGAAAGCATTATAGATAATTCCAGACATTCTCGTTGTTGAACTGTGTGTTAGTCTGTTAGTGGCCGAGAAACAAATGGGGTAGAAAAGCGTATTTCCCAGAGGGGTGCAACTTAGAAAAATGAGAATCAATACAGAATATACAATAGAGATTTCAACTGTTAATTGTCTTAAAATATTTTGCAAGCGTTTACGTTTTCATTGTCGTACAAGATTATAAACTCCTCTCTGTCATCGGAGCACCTGCAGAACAAAAAGCAAAGAGGGAACAGTGGTCTTTTTTTTTCCATTTTTAAACGGAAATATAAATATGAAATAAACTAACCTAAGAATATTTTTTGTCATAACACCGCATGCAAGACTGTTTTTACATATCAAATTAAATAAATTAGCAACACATCAACATTTTTATGTTGATATGTTTTTTGCAATATACAGAAATGTAATGAAAAGATATATTTAAAATCCAAAAATAACTTCTACCTTTCTTTTTATTTATTTATTTTTTTATTTTTTTACAAAAAATTAAAACAGTGTATTATTTTCTTTCATCAAAGGTCGCGGAGCCCCCTCGTTTAAATTAAATTTTAAAGGCATGAACGTAAAAAGAAAAACATAACTAAACATTGTCTTCCATTGAAGGATTCAGGGAGGAGGGGGGGGGGGGCACAACACCCCGATGAAAAATTCCTTTTTTAGCTTTATTATATTAAATTACTTGTGAAGAATAAATATTTTTATTTTTCAAATTCACGAAAGAAAAAGAAATGATAGTTAATTAATTTTTTTTAATCCAGAGGGAAAGGCAATTGCAATCTCCGGTTCAACTAGCACTCTGTAATGGCAAAATAGGTAAAATATTTTTATAATTTGCAATATGCTACTGCATATTCTATGGTTTTTATGCATTAAATTCATTATTACTCGTAAAAATAGTACACTTAAAATTTATTAGCAACACCATCTTCAGGCGTGGGGCAACAGGGATTGGACATTGGACCCAGAACCCCAACTCTAAAACAAGCCTTATTATGTATGTCTGGATTTCAAAAAAAAATTTTTTAAAAAGGGGGTCGGAGCAATAATCATGAACTACGATAACTGAAAGCATATTTTTTAATTGTATGGAATTTTCCTAGTATTATGATAAGTATCATACTTTTATATCACATAGTAATAGAAACTTATGAGCTTTCGATTACTCTATTTCTGTTGTATGTTAATAAAATCTGTTTATAATAAATGCATAAATTATATTTTAAAAATGCATAATATGCTTTTAATTTAAAAAAAAAAAAAAAAAAAAAAAAAAAAAAGGAAAATTATTAAATAGATCTTCATGTGTAAGAAGCCTCCAAAATTCAGTCTAGCCCAGGACCTCCTGTGTTTTCATACGGCTCAGATTAAGAATATTTATGTTCAGAAACCACTATTAAATTTAATAGTCTTATATCCATGACATGGCACTTTTTTTTTATATTATTGGATGACTTGTTGATAAAATCAGAACTGCCACACACGAGAAAAAGCTGTAATAGATCAACATTTTGCAAAATCATTATTTGATACAAATCTAAAGTTGATTATATATTTTTATTTCACAAGCGGTTCTATATTTGATTATATATCTCTCAGGTGAGTTAGATCTTTTAAATAAACAATGAAATGCCTTTTTATTTTTCCAATAATGTAAAAATAACTTTAAAACATTCAGAGCATTGAAATACTGTAGAGTGAGGTTAATCAATAATCTTCCCCCCACCCACCCCCAGTCAGTCTTCTTTTCTTTTTTCCAAACATACATCTAACAAGCAGTTTTCCTCCCTGAAAGATGAAACTCTTGCAAAATATAATGACCAGTTTCGCAGAAATGTAATTTTGGTTTGTAAAGATTACACTGAAAAATGTCTCCTTATGCCCTTATTAGATTATAATACAACGGTTGTTATTTGAAATTAATTCGATTTACTAAACATCTAAACATTAAGATTATTTATGATTATGTAAGTTACATAGAAATGTCAGGAAATTGTGAATACTAAACTTTAAATACATACCGTACTTACATACTGTACTCTCCAATCGGGAATTAAATAAGATGTGGGGGGGAGGGGGAGGATTCATGGTGTACCTTGGGCCACAAATTGTCGGGCTGTGCCTGTGAAAAGGGTTGTCTAATTAATACCAGAAATTCTGAATAGTGATTTGCTCTTTTTTAATAACAGGCACTTCGTGATTATATAAATAGAAAAATTCTTCTTCTGAATTTCAGGTATAATATAGGAGGTTAAACTGGCAGCCCTGCCGTAAATAGAGCAGAATGACCAAATATATTATTACGTCAATGTTAATTTAATCTGCAAAGTGTCACTACTTATTTAAATATAGAAAAAGAACTTCTCTTTCCTATAATTTTAAAATATATAAATATAATTTATCGTGCAACTATTTAGCGGTTCCCTTCATCATGTAATAACAGCAGCGAGGCGTTACCTCGGCAAGTGAAACCTGATTCTAACATTCAATTTTAAATTATTTTGGAATATAAAATGTGAAAAACTTTTACCTGTCGAGAATTTGTAAATTCAGAACGGTAGTTTCGAAAGCACTTACAGTAAAGCACCGTTTATTCGTTTCTCATTTATACGTCGTTTCAATACAGTCCCGATTCATCGCTATGTATTTTAATGTTGTAATGTTTCGTTTATACGACGCATGACTTCGGTTATACGTCGCTTCTTTCATGCCGTAGCCGATTTTCTCAGCATTTTTATCCCCAGCGTCATTCTTTTTTCCTTTTCTGTTAGCAATATTTTGGGAAAGACGATGGAAAAGAGCACGGGTGACTACTAAAGGGGTTATTTAAAGTTTTTGGAACCTATGGAAAGGAAGGGACGAGAAGAATGGAGAATGGGTGGTCTGCTCAGAAGGCAAATTTTAGATTAGAAAACGACACTTCATTTCATGATTTCGTTACAATTTAGAACACGTTTGAATGCGATATCTATTTTTTGTTTCGGTCTCTTTTTGAACGATGAACGTGCTTAAAATGTCCCGAAAAACGAAAAGCTCTTTCATTAAAAAAGAAAATTGAAATTTTATGAATTTGAAATTTCGGAGGTGTGCAACTGATATAAGATTTGATAATTCTCACTTTTACTTTTTCAATTTTAGAAATTATTATTTAATAATTTTTTTCAGTGTTTTAACCTTTTTTTCAAAATATATAGTGCATCTTAACAACCAAAAATGGTAGCAAAATTAATTATATATATATATATATATATATATATATATATATATATATATATATATATTACGTTATTACATATGTAGACAAATCTCCTAATAATTATGCTATTATTTGTAAATCTTATTATCACCAACTTCTTACAAATTGTATTTCTTCTAATAAGTCATTTAAAAAAACTAATGAAAATGTAATTGTAAATAATCGTAAAATTCGAAGTTATTATAAATTATTAAATATTTTATCTACTAACTTTAATTATCCATATTTAGTTCTTATTCCCAAATTTCATAAAACTCCAATTAAATTTAGGACTGTAACTATTGGTTGCAATACATATAATAATAAAGCCAATAAACTTCTCTTAAAAATTCTTAATCAATTATATGTACTTACTACAAACAATGATAATACACATTGTATAAAAAATAGCTATCAACTTGTCAATATTTTAAAAAATCTTCATTGTGTATATAATATAACAACATATGACTTCAAAGATCTTTTTAATAATATAGACCTATTAGATTTACATAATATTATAAATGCATTATTTAAAAAGTATTATAAAAAACTGGAATTACCATCTAATATTGATATTGCATATTTTAAATCTTTAACTAACTTCATTATCTATAATAATTATATCTTGCAAGATAACACTTTATATTTACAGCATGTCGGTATACCACAAGGCGGTTGTACATCCAGTTTACTCTCAGACTTATACTTATATCATTATGAACGTAATTTTACTAATAATAATCTACATTTATATCGTTATATTGATGACATAATTTTAATTGATACTGATCATTCTGCAATTACTCCATTTCCAGTAGATTATCCCACTAATTTGGAATTAACGGAAAACCTTTTATCTAACAATACAATTAACTTCTTAGATCTTAAAATTACAATAAAAGACAACAAAACAATCACAGATTTATATGACAAACGTAAAGAATTTAAATTCAAAGTTAATACATTTACAAATTTTAAATCTTGTCTACATCATTCTGTATTTCGAAATATAATACTTAATCATTTATATAGAATAAAATGTTTATGTTCTTCTCCTCTAATTAACAATAATATTAAAAAACTAATTTATGATGCATTAAATCATGGTTTTCCAAAAAAATTCATATATTCATTAATATACAATTAGTATTTTTCTTACATGATCTTTTAAAACAAATTAACACATGCGTAAACAAAATTACAAAAAAATTATAAAATAAAAAAAATCTCTATAAAAAATAAAAATTGTAAAATAACATAAAAAAATTATTATAGGATGGATGGGTGGGTAGATGTTAGAGTACGGAGGAGGGTGGTGTTGTCTGGATAATACGCAATGGTTAATTTATATATAAAAAAAATGGGGCTTTTGTATTATTACTATATTTTTAATACGTATTTTATAAGGATGTTGATTTGATATTTTATATGTAATTGGTGAATTTCATTAATTATTAGCTTTATTATTGTTTAATCTTATTTACAATCATTTGTTATAAATTTTAATTTAATAAGGACAATATCATATTAATTACTAATAGTATGCCATTTTTATAGTGATTAATATACATATAAGTATATTTAATATAAATAAAGTTATACTGTATGGATTAAAATTGGGTAATTATATTTATTATTATTCCTCTATTCTTATTAATATTTTAATATTTATTTATTTTCACCTAGAGTTATATAATTTATTATCGGTTTATTGTTTTTGAATGTCCCACATTCATACTTTTAGGATTTTTATGGATGTATAAAATAATCCACACACTATATTTGTGCTTTTTAGGTAATTGGAATTTAAGTATCAGTTCACCTTCTTTATACTACCATATGTTTTTTATTTCCTGTTCATTTTATAATTATCTTATATATAATAGTTTTTATTAAAGATTTTTATATTTTTAATAATTATTTATATTAATTATTAATGAATTTATTCTGTTTTATAGCATATAGCTATATGCTATAATTTATCGATGTTCTAGAATTATTTAAATTCTTAGTGTAGTTTAAATAAATTTGCTAATAGAATATTTTGTATGCATTTTAAATTTTATTAACAATAGTTTTTTTTTTTTTTTTTTTTTTTTTTTTTTTTTTTTAAATACATTGTGTGGTTTATATTCAGTTTATAATTATCTATATATAAGGATATTTTTGGTTTTGCTGTTAATAAAACAATTGTTACATTCAATTGCTTACAACTGAAGCAAGTCTTTTGACAATTAAATCATAAATGTAATACTAGATGGCAGCACCACAATTTGTGTTTTTTTTTTTTTCGATAAGTTCTAGATTTACTTCTTCCAGCTACATTTCAGTTATAATTTACTACACCAGGGGGAATTTTTAGCTAAATTTTGACGATATTGTTTAACGGTTTTTAATTAATTTAATAGTGCATTTTAATTATGTAATTATTTTCTATTTATATTATTTTATATTATATTAAAAGTTATTTAACATTTATTTCAATATGTATTAACTGCATCCTATGGTATCAATTACTGTGATTTCTTAACTGTTTTATTAACCTTAATCTTTACGATATGGGTGCCATGTGAGCGTGGATTTATTCTAAAATATTAATCGGTATGGTGTTTATTATTTCATTTTATATCCTATAAATATTTAAATAGGTTTTATTGTTTTTTCCAATTCATATTATTTGTTTCTATTCTGTTTTCATTTTTAATCAATTCACTTGATTTTAATGGTTGTTAGGGCACAGGGGAAAATAACTTTTAGCTTTAGCTTATTTTTCCCACAGAAAACAACCATTTTGCTTATATCATTGAATTCTGTGCCCTTGAAAACGTAATTCAATATATAAGCATTTCCATTATTTGTCGGTGTCCACTTTCTTATTTTTCTTCCATAATAATTCTTATAAATAATTTAATCTTTTTTTTTATATATACTTACAGCTTTAATACATAATATTACGTTTTTTGATGGTGGTAGGTTATGTTTAATTATTGGTTATATATATATATATATATATATAATTGCAGCATTATTTTTCTACAGTTAAAGATTTTACACCTTAGGCGACTACAATTTCGATTGTACGTCTTTCACAGTTATATGTCTTCTTTTTAGAACGGTACCCTGAAGACGTATAATCGGTGCTTTACTGTAATTAGAGGTTATTTTTTATCAGATAGTAATTGCAGAGAAATAAAATAATGGAATTCATTTTCCTTAAGAAAGTTGTTCTGGGAGCAATAAATTAGAGGCTTAATTCATTAGATTATTAGTTCATATTATAACCTGGATATAGATAATTCCTAATTAAGACCGTTCTCAAATCCAAAGGGACAACTTTATGACACAAGTTTTAATTCATTTTTGTTCGGAAATACATGAAATTGGCAGGTGCTTCAAAAATTTTATAATCGCAAGACATTTTCATTTTTTTTTTCTTTGGTAAACGTAAAAGATCTTTTTGAATGTACCGTCAAAGTTGGCGTTTTGATCAAAATTTCCAGATGAAAGAAGATAAATCAGCCAAAAAGAGGAGAAAATCCCGATGTTACGTGACCCTCAAAATCGCTTATAACTCGATAAGTAATTTATTTATCAAACAACGGGAAACTCATTTCGATTCCGAATTGCTTCAATAGTCAGCCCTGTAAATTTTGTGTCTTTACGTTTAAAAATGAGTTAGTAAATGTTTAAAAAAGTTTCGAATGTATTCCTTTACTTTCATAGTTTTTATTTTGAACAAAGCCGGTCTATTCTATTAGGCGATCGCCTAGGTGCGCCAAAACAATACTTGATTAACAAACTCATTCAAGATATTTCCAAAATATAAAGCCTGCTCGAATTAGGTTCAAACTGGTTCAGTATCTCGGACAGTATCCTTGTAAAAGAACTAGTATGACAGCTTCATGATCAACGAACTTATCCACTGCACTTTCAATACACACACACAATATATATCTCACTACTAAATTATTAATACATTTTTAAATAAAATTTGGATTATTATAAGTTAGATGTAACATTAATAATTATTTAAAAATTAAATAAAAATTCACAAAATTCCTTCGAAATTACGTGCCACCTAAACGAACATTTCTGAATCAAAATTTCATTAAATCAATGGCTGATTAGATTTTGCAGAAAAATTGCATACGCGCCCTTTCCCCCTCCTTAGTTAATGAATGCATGAAAATGACAGTGTTTCATATAAGCAGCGTATGCTGCAATATATATATTTTTTTTTGTATAAAAGTTACTATGTTACAAAATATGTCTAAAATTTTATTTACAATTACCAAATGCACTTTATTTATTATTTTATTTATTTATTTATTTATTGTAAAACTTCCGCAGTATTTATTATATTAAAATCTAGTTGTTTGTTTGCATTTCACAACTCCTCCTCTTAAAATATAAAAGACAGCTCGATGAAATTAACACCAGCTATCCGATGATGTCAAGATGTCATATAAGTATAATCTATCAGAATTTTAAGATTTGACTTAGTTTCCGATATATTAAATGTTTTATATAACAAAGTTTCTCTAAAGATGGCAACTAAATAACTTTCATTTTTGTAAAGAAAAAAAAAAAAAAAGTATGTAATGTGATATCGTCTGTATGTCTGCTATCCGAAATGTTGAACAAGTATCTTTATTTTTGTTTTGTTTAAATAAATAGATTTAACAATTTTTTTTTTTTTTTTTTTTTTTTTTTTTTTTTGTACATTGCAAAGAATATTCATATAACTTACCTCCACATTACTAAAGTTATTACCAGAAAACTGAAAGATCATTGATCCGTGTGAAATATTATTTGTTTAAAATGTAAATTAATTGGCTGTAGCTGTAGTAGAACACAGAGTTTTGAACATGGAGTCTGAACTTACAGTCGTGGAAAAAAAAAGGAAACACCCCCTACAAACTCTGCAACAAATTATTGTAGAAGAAAGTTACTGGTACCAAACGATTCGAAATAATGTCTACTTTTAAATTATGTATACAAAATTTGCTTGGGTTGACATCCACATATTAAAACGAACCCAAACTTTGTTTTTCTTTCAATAGCGCTACCTAAGTTTGACACCATAAATAAATTCTACACCCCTCAATTAGCCTAAATCCAAATTTTCATGAAATTTGTACAATTAGTTTCCGAGAAACTAACTATTTTAAAATAAACTCTGTCTAAGGCAGAAGCAATCGGGACCAAGAAAATTTTCCGCAGTAGACAATATTCCGCCTTAGACAAATTTTACTGTATGTCTATGGATTCACAGGGCGTGAAAATCTTTCCGACTTAGACAAATTTCCGTCTTACACAGTGTCCGCCTTACACAGAGTTTACTGTATTTTAGTGGCTGTATCCAAATTAAAGTTCCGTACTCGATTGTTAAAATGCTACAGAATGACTATGCTATTAATGCATTATTTCTTGCCAAGTAGCATTTCACTCGCTTAATATGTTTCGACTATTGTCAACCCAAATTTTTCAATAAAATGAGTAAAATATATTTTTCTTCCAATTATGCGTTTCTGCACATCATAGACGGCATATTAAACCATTATTTTGACGTTTTAAAATCACAATTCGGAAATTACTTGGAAGAAAAAATTCAAATTGAGAATTTGCATAAAGCAGGACATAATAAATATAAATCTATCAAAAAATTGTAGGTTGCAGTTCATATTTTTTTTCGAATATTAATTTCATAATCCATATTATAAATATTTAAAATTACAAATTCAATGTTTGGGTTTTTAGTATTATGAGGACACAAGCAAATTATCACATTATGATTATAATTTCAGGAGATATTAATAAAATACGAAAATGTAATTTAACATTAGAATATCTAAATTTGGAATGTTTATAATTCAAAAACTCATTATTCAAATGACTTGAAAGTTCGTTTCTAGGCATAGTTTGAAACGAAGACTTAAAATATATTGCCAAAATTGGGTGTTACCATTGAAAAAAAACAAAGTTTGGTCTAATTTGATTTGTAGATTGGACCCTAAGCAAATTTTATATATATCCCTTAAGAGTAGACTATTTCCAATCGTTTGCTATCAGTAACTTTCTTCTATTATATTTAGCAGAGTTACAGAGTTACTAAGGGGTGTTTACTCCCCCCCCCCCCCATTTTTATTTTGAACAAATCCGGTCTATTCTATTAGGCGATCGTCTAGGTGCGCCAAAACAATACTTGATTAACAAACTCATTCAAGATATTTCCAAAATATAAAGCCTGCTCGAATTAGGTTCAAACTGGTTCAGTATCTCGGACAGTATCCTTGTAAAAGAACTAGTATGACAGCTTCATGATCAACGAACTTATCCACTGCACTTTCAATACACACACACAATATATATCTCACTACTAAATTATTAATACATTTTTAAATAAAACTTGGATTATTATAAGTTAGATGTAACATTAATAATTATTTAAAAATTAAATAAAAATTCACAAAATTCCTTCGAAATTACGTGCCACCTAAACGAACATTTCTGAATCAAAATTTCATTAAATCAATGGCTGATTAGATTTTGCAGAAAAATTGCATACGCGCCCTTTCCCCCTCCTTAGTTAATGAATGCATGAAAATGACAGTGTTTCATATAAGCAGCATATGCTGCAATATATATATATATTTTTTTTTTTTTTTTTTGTATAAAAGTTACTATGTTACAAAATATGTCTAAAATTTTATTTACAATTACCAAATGCACTTTATTTATTATTTTATTTATTTATTTATTTATTGTAAAACTTCCGCAGTATTTATTATATTAAAATCTAGTTGTTTGTTTGCATTTCACAACTCCTCCTCTTAAAATATAAAAGACAGCTCGATGAAATTAACACCAGCTATCCGATGATGTCAAGATGTCATATAAGTATAATCTATCAGAATTTTAAGATTTGACTTAGTTTCCGATATATTAAATGTTTTATATAACAAAGTTTCTCTAAAGATGGCAACTAAATAAATTTCATTTTTGTAAAGAAAAAAAAAATAAAGTATGTAATGTGATATCGTCTGTACGTCTGCTATCCGAAATGTTGAACAAGTATCTTTATTTTTGTTTTGTTTAAATAAATAGATTTAACAATTTTTTTTTTTTTTTTTTTTTTTTTGTACATTGCAAAGAATATTCATATAACTTACCTCCACATTACTAAAGTTATTACCAGAAAACTGAAAGATCATTGATCCGTGTGAAATATTATTTGTTTAAAATGTAAATTAATTGGCTGTAGCTGTAGTAGAACACAGAGTTTTGAACATGGAGTCTGAACTTACAGTCGTGGAAAAAAAAAGGAAACACCCCCTACAAACTCTGCAACAAATTATTGTAGAAGAAAGTTACTGGTACCAAACGATTCGAAATAATGTCTACTTTTAAATTATGTATACAAAATTTGCTTGGGTTGACATCCACATATTAAAACGAACCCAAACTTTGTTTTTCTTTCAATAGCGCTACCTACGTTTGACACCATAAATAAATTCTACACCCCTCAATTAGCCTAAATCCAAATTTTCATGAAATTTGTACAATTAGTTTCCGAGAAACTAACTATTTTAAAATAAACTCTGTCTAAGGCAGAAGCAATCGGGACCAAGAAAATTTTCCGCAGTAGACAATATTCCGCCTTAGACAAATTTTACTGTATGTCTATGGATTCACAGGGCGTGAAAATCTTTCCGACTTAGACAAATTTCCGTCTTACACAGTGTCCGCCTTACACAGAGTTTACTGTATTTTAGTGGCTGTATCCAAATTAAAGTTCCGTACTCGATTGTTAAAATGCTACAGAATGACTATGCTATTAATGCATTATTTCTTGCCAAGTAGCATTTCACTCGCTTAATATGTTTCGACTATTGTCAACCCAAATTTTTCAATAAAATGAGTAAAATATATTTTTCTTCCAATTATGCGTTTCTGCACATCATAGACGGCATATTAAACCATTATTTTGACGTTTTAAAATCACAATTCGGAAATTACTTGGAAGAAAAAATTCAAATTGAGAATTTGCATAAAGCAGGACATAATAAATATAAATCTATCAAAAAATTGTAGGTTGCAGTTCATATTTTTTTCGAATATTAATTTCATAATCCATATTATAAAATATTTAAAATTACAAATTGAATGTTTGGGCTTTTAGTATTATGAGGACACAAGCAAATTATCACATTATGATTATAATTTCAGGAGATATTAATAAAATACGAAAATGTAATTTAACATTAGAATATCTAAATTTGGAATGTTTATAATTCAAAAACTCATCATTCAAATGACTTGAAAGTTCGTTTCTAGGCATAGTTTGAAACGAAGACTTAAAATATATTGCCAAAATTGGGTGTTACCATTGAAAAAAACAAAGTTTGGTCTAATTTGATTTGTAGATTGGACCCTAAGCAAATTTTATATATATCCCTTAAGAGTAGACTATTTCCAATTGTTTGCTATCAGTAACTTTCTTCTATTATATTTAGCTGAGTTACACAGTTACTAAGGGGTGTTTACTCCCCCCCCCCCCACCACAACTGTACAGTGCTTATGCTGAGATTAAACGTTTTTGTCCCAAACCACATTACAAAAATTAACGATATTTGCTTGGACGAATTTGCTTAGACGAGTTAGAAAATTAAACAAGCATTATAGCTTGTCAACAATGGCAAGCCCACCACAATTTAAGGGTGTATTCGAATCTAAACTGCTTATTTTCTGATTCATTTTAAAATTCATTTTAGCTCTCAAACGCATCAAACTGGGAAATTCTCTTATTTAGAAACTATATAATGTGCCGTGCTTCTTAATTTTTTGATAACTGCAGAAAATACTGTAAAAAACGCTGTCAAAGTTGGCGTTTTGAACCGAATTTTCCGAAGCGGGCGATCTGGGAATGAAAAAAATGGTCATACTGAGAAAATAATTGTTTAAAAATCAAATTCTAATTAATTGAGCTGAAAATGAAATCACACGGCATGTTAAACATGTCTTCAGAAATCACACCAGCAAGTTTCATGTTTTTACTTTTAAAAATGAGTCTGAAAATGTCTCAGAAAATTTCGAGCTGTTGAGGGTGAAAAAATATTTTTTCGAATACACCCTTAATGCAAAATCTTCTCGGCCAATAGAATTTTATTAACCGCATGTTGCTGTTTTCTTTTTCTTTTTCTTTTTTTTTTTTTTTTTTTTTTTTGTCAAAGGTAATCACTATTACAATTACATCAAAATCACGTAACTTGCAAAATGTAAAATTCGTAATTCCCAGTTCGTTTACGTTGTAAACATGATTTCTTGCTGATAATAAGAAATTCAATAAAATTAATGTTATAAATATTTCCTAAATGTAGAATTAAATTAGATTTCTCTTTTTCCCATGAATTCTTATACAATGCAAATGCAACACATCGGGTTGCTACGCCAGCTAGTATTTATTTAAATGTTCGACATGTGTGCTGTTGCTGTATTTTCATTTCTAAAAGTTTCAATACTTGTATTTTGCATTGGTCAGATCACTTCTTTGAGCTATGACCTGTACCTGTTATCTGAGTTTCAAGAGATAGGCTCCATGGTATTTGATGCGTCAATAACTCAATTTAAGATAAGCAGGGGCGTCGCCATGGGGGGGGGTATGGGGGGGAGCCTACCCCCCCCCCCCCCAATATATGTGAAGTTGGGAAATTTGAGCTTAGAGTTGGGAAATTCTAGATTTTTGAGGCATTTTCTTTTTAAAAGTAATAGTAAAAAAATTACAAAATTTTTATTGTTTTGGTGATTATTTTAAGTACTGCAACAGTAAACAAGTTAAATTATCAAAAGAAATACAAAAAGAAATCTGCCACACTCAATCTATCATTGTATTTTTCAGTTCTACAAAAATATTGTACATCTACCAGACCTAAATTTCTCTACTCCTGTTCATCAATAACTGACTAACCAGTTCCTTTATTTCCTCCAAAACTTTGTTCCTTTCTCAAAAATTTCACCCTACCTCCCCTTCTCCTCCCAAAAGAGAATCCAGCTATTTTAATCCAAAGGGATTGCAGCTTCCTTTGAAAATTGGAGATCACTTGTAGCACAACAGAAAGGAATGTTAGTAACCTACTTGAAACACAGCTATAGGCAAGAAGATTTGATGAGTTTTCACAACTTTTTTGACTAGTTTTGTGATTTTTGGACAATATTTTACTCATCCTCATGATTTTTTTGCCGCAAAAATTAGTTAACCCTTCGCTGCCAAGTAAAAAGCATTATATGAGCAAATGCGGATATAAGAAGTCGTTAGTTTAGATAAATTTGTCACATTTTACTTTTATTTGTGTGCGGAAATATATATCAGTCCTATTCGTTTATATTCATATGTGTTTATAAAATTTTAAACCAAAAGTTCAGTGTTCTGTGCTTAAAGCTGTTCTAAAAAGTTACTACAAATCTCAGCACGAAGAAACCCTTCATAATAGGAAAAGAGTTTTCGTGCAGGATTTTGGAGCATCTAAAAATCCATTCGAGGATAAAAAAGGTAAAAAATGGACGATTTTAATTTGGAACAGAAATATGACCATGAAAGCAGTCCATCAACTGAAGAAAAATCGACATGCACTGTAACACTGACACGTTGCACTTGAATAAAATTTTGAAGAAATAAAGATTTCCTTACAGACAAGCTCACAAACAATTATGAATATTAGGATGTGACTGGAGAAGCTGAGTTCCGAAAGCACCGTAGAAAAACGGTTTCACCAAAGGCAATAGATAAAAATAATAGCTCAGCAATGGACATTGATACACATAAGTTTTACAGAAAAGAATTATAAGAAATACAAGAAAATTTCGGAAATTTAGTAATGGGCTTATATGACAATGTTCCCTATATCAAGAAAATATTGCAGCAATGCATTCCATATTTAAATTACAATTGTGCAAGAGAAAAGTTAATAATGTTTCCATCTGGATATGAAAAACCGGATGTACATGACTTGCAGAGTCAAATAGAAATAAACCAAATCCCAACTCACTTAACAAACCTTTTACTCATGCCATGAAATTCAAAGATGGGCCACGCCGTCAAACTATATACTCGTACCTTAACATTCACAGCAGCTTATCTTTATGGCGCTGCATCTAATGAAAAAATCTTTAGTCCAATAAATATTTTAAAAATATATATTCCAAGCTACAGCGAGGGATGACAGACTTGACAGCCTAATGCTTTTAAAATATGAAAGTGAAATAGGGAATTTTATTAAACTAAGCGATGTTATTAACAGGTGGGCTTCTTTGAAGACCACAAGAATTAATATTAAGTGAAAACTAGTCGGATGTGCCAATCCCAAAATTTTCTTCTACTCCATACATGTTAATGCCTCAAAATTTACAATCACTGTGCCAAAATTAAATGACAATTCTTTGCCTATAATAACAAACTCTAAAGGTATAGATTTGTTGAATTGTGTGCATTTAAAAAGGAGATATAAGCATAGTATTTTTCAAAGAAATCATTGAATTTTGGCACCCAGCCTCTTAGATGTCTGCAACCAAAATTCCTTACTCAAAGTGCACAAAAGCGACAGCTTTGAACAGTATAGACCCAAGCCTAATAAGGATCTATTTATGTGGAAGTGCTACTTATGTGGAATATGAAGTTTGACTAAATTCCGTGCATTAGTTTTTGAGATACAGCTATCGCAAAATCATGAAAAATGCTGCATAGCAGCGCCACCTGCTATATGATATACATAAAAAGCTAATCTGTATCAAATTATGTCAAGGTTTAACAGAATATGACGTTTGATCAAATTCCGTGCAATAGTTTTTGAAATATAATTATCGCTAAAACCATGTAAATAGTGAAAAATGCCGCATAGCAGTGCCACCTGTTGGACGATTTACACCAAAAACAAATCGGCACCAATTTTTATCAAGGTACAGTCAAACCTCGTTAACACGAATTGTTTCCGATTGCCTCGTCTAGTGTATGTAATGTAGTTAAGTTCCGATAACACGAACTACTTTTAATACTAACAAAAAAAGTTTCCCCTTGAGTGTTCGCGTTAACGAGGTTCAACTGTATAAGTGAATCTCTAAAGTTTTATTAAATTTCGTGCATTAGTTCTTGTGTTAGAGCGCCCACAAAATTTGTATCACATATAGACCGACAGATATTTTCTAAAAACAGTCGAATCGTGTTCAGGACTTGCTAAAACGTATAAATCAGTCTAAAACCGGAAGTCGAATTTTTTCACGAATCCAATACTTTCTTCTTGTAAAGATAGAAGACTCTAAAGCGAAAGCTGGGTCCCGGGGCGGTCATCCCTGTAAAGATAGAAGAAAGTAAAAAGCATATTTATTTTTTTAGTAAACAAACCCATAATTAGAATTTTTATGTTTTCAGTTTCAGAATTTTCCTTTGGAAAGGAATTTTTTATGCAAAAGTATCATTATAATTATTACACACGTTGTGCATATCATTTTAGTCGAAAATTGGAGCAATTTGTTTCAAGTTGGGAAATTTTCGAATTCTCCCCCCCGAAAAAATATCTGTGGCTACGCCCCTGAAGATAAGTTTTGATAAATAGCATCCCTGAAGGGAGAATGAAATTTGTGGAAGATGACATTACCAAGGGTTTTAAGCCTTTAGCTTTCTTTCCCCTGCAAAGAACTTTGAATTTTTTTAACAAAAAAAAAAAAAAAAAAAAAAAAATGTTTTTTGAATGATTAACCAAGGGGACGATGGCTGAGGGCGTGGAAATTTAGGGGGCGCCAAATTTATTCTACCAAACAAAAATTATACATATATACACATCGGATATTTTTCGTTTCAAAGAAATTATTGCACCGTCCCTTACTACACATCTAAAAATAAAATTCTAACTAAGGTCGTCTTCCTTTTTAAAACTTGTTTTAGGTTTTTTTCTTATGGGCTTCCACAGAAAATCATTATTTTTTATTTTTTTTATTTTTTTTTTTTTTTTGGGGGGGGGGGAGGGGGGATCAAATTTATAATATGTTTAATTTAAGGGTATGATTGGAAAACTTGACATTTTTATATTCAGAAAAATCCTAATAAAAAAGGCATTGCAAATTACTGTTTACAAACTAAGTTAAGTACCATTATTATCTTTGTAAAGTCATAATGTTACGTCAGTTACACAATAAAAGTTACGTCAGTTACACGTGTAAATGCCATTTTTTTCTTTTTTATTATTCGGAAATTAATTAAACAAGTTACTGTTATAATTTGGCATTACTTAGTGTTGTTGAGAACATTAAATCACTTTTTTGATCTGGATAGTTTTGATAATTTTTACACTTCAGGGAAGGCAGAAAAAATGTTTGTATATTTTATGTTACGTCAGTTACAGAATTTTGAATTGCAATTTTTGGGACTCAAAGAGAGATTGAAATAATCTGCAGGTATTTGGGTATTAAGACCTTAGTAAGAAATACTTTAAATTGTAAAAATTTGTTCTAGCTTTATTAGTAAATTTCCTACATAGATTTGAAAACAAAATTCGATGATAAAATGTTACGTCAGTTACGATGGAATTGCCCTTATAGTCTCTTTTGTTAATCTTCTCTTTTCTGAATCTGGAATTTTCCTTCTGTCCTTCTGTGACAAAAACATACACTCTCAAAATAGCACGTGGTTTCCTTTTTAGAATCCAAAAGGGTTGCCAACTGAACTATTATACTGTATTGTTAGATTTTTTTCGATTTTTTTCCACACTCATTTCCCAGATCCCCTTTGCCAAGATATAAGTACAATTTTCTCTTGTGTTATTTAGTTGTTTGGAATTTCTGAATAAACCTTTTAAAGTTTCAAAATAATTGCGAAATATGTTTTGAATAGAATTTATTCCCGTTTTCGCACTTTGTCAATTTTGTGACACCTGTCACAAAGAGAAGGGTACAAGAGGCGCCAAACTGAAACTTTGCCGTTCTCTTCGCACGGTCCTGGCTCTAATAGATATCCAATTTACTCCTGCAATTTACTCTCCTTAGCTTTCGTACCCTACTTTGACAGAAAATTAAAAAGTTTAAAAAAAGATTCTTGTGCACAGAAAAAAAAGTTTGCCACTGGCATCTAGAAAATAAATTGCGGCTCTAGAGAAAATAGTTCCATGCCATCCTTATAAATTCTAGTTCCCTTTGCTAGAGAGTTCTAGTTATCCCTATTAAAATTGAAGGGCGATTTCCTATATTATCGTGGTCAAACTTATTTAACACGTCAAGCGCCACGTCAGTGGAACTTTCCGTTTAAAACGCGTCCTTCACCGATGGCTGACGGTCTAAAAATGATATAAAACTAAAAATATATTGTTTTAAGAGCCATTATTTTGAAAATCAGACAAGTGCGATAGTTGTATTTTTTGTTTTGCTTGATTTTTTTTATGTTGAAGTAGATCATATTTAACGAATAATGTGAAATTTTGAAGCTCTGAAAAAATTTCCTGTATCCTGTAGAAAATGTCAAAGTTCAAGACCATGAATCCCATTTTTCATGAAACTTGAAATGCCAGTATGTTTGGATTGCTATATCTCTGGAAAGCAACAACATCCCAAAATTCTTTTGTCATAAACTGTTAGTATAACACTACATGCTCAGTAAAATTTACTTGGTTCCGTGGGCATTGTTAATTTTTATTGTTATGTTGTCACAAATTGCAATCAAAACGACGTTTTTGTCCGTTTTCTGCACTATCTCAAAACAGCATCACAGTTGAATAAAACAAAATATATCAGCTAGTAGTTGAACATATGTACAAAAACATGGAAACGAAAAATAAGTGGGGTCTCGTGCTATTTTCAAAAAAAAAAAAATAAATAAATAAAAAAATGACAAAACTTACAAAAAGGCCGTGTCAATATCAGACTTTTTCCCTATCAGAAAATGATTTATCCCGTTTCTCTTTCCCTTTCCTATGTTTTTCCCCGATGAGGAAATGGAGCATCCATTTTTTCTTTCTCCTTCTAGGGCAAAAGCCTAATTATTGCACTGCCTTTTTGTAATTTTTTTCATTTTTTTTCTTCAGAAAATAGCATGAGACCCCACTTATTTTTCGTTTCCATGTTTTTGTACATATGTTCAACTATTATCTGATATATTTTGATTTATTCAACTGTGATGCTGTTTTGAGATAGGACTAATTCAAAAGTTGCAAATTTTGAAACTTTTGAATATTTAACAGATTATATCTGCTAACACCATCGATATCCCGGTAAAGTTCTATATTACTTAGCTTGTCCTAATAGTATACTTTCATATTCTACAAGAAAAATTTTGGGGTACTCTTGCTTAACTAAGATAATAAGTGCAGAAAACGGACAAAAACGTCATTTTGATTGCATTTTGTGGCGACATAACAATGAAAATTTACAATGCCCCACGGAACCAAGTTAGCATGTAGTGTTATACTAACAGTTTATGACAAAAAATTTCAGGATGTTGTTGCTTTCCAGAGATATAGCAATTCAAACATACTGGCATTTCAATTGTCATGAAAAATGGGATTCATGGTCTTGAACTTTGTCATTTTCTACAGGATACAAGAAATTTTTTCAGAGCTTCAAAATTTCACATTATTCATTAAATATAATCTACTTCAACTAAAAAAAAAAAAAAAAAAAAAAAAAAAAAAAAAAATCAAGCAAAACAAAAAATACAACTATCGCACTTGTCTGATTTTCAAAATAATGGCTCTTAAGTAATTATTGAAAATTTTTTTAAAATTTACTTATTTTTTATTTATTGCATGATTATACTTTCTTAACCCTTTAACCGGCAGGCCCGGATTTTTCCGTTTCTAGAAATCATGTTAAAATGGCTGTAGACAATAATATTTTAAAAAGAATTTTATTTCGAACCATATATAGAAAGAAGTGATATTAAAGATATTATAGCCTCAAACTGCGATTGATAAATATATTTATTCTGGAATTTACAAGCATTCTTACAAAAATACAGGAAATTCCTCGGACGGTGAAAGGGTTAAAAATTACTTAAAACATTGTAAATTTTTCAGCTTCAGTGTCAGCCACCGTGGCACTCAACGTGTTAAAAATCTCTGCAATAAAATGCGAACACAAGAAGTGAATTTTAATAACTATAATTCTACTTTATGAATTAATTCTAGAAATCAAGTGAATCAAGTGATAATTTCTCGCAATTCAAACGATTCATAATATAATGTATCGTTTCATCACGTAAAAAACTATAGACTAATTAGAAATTCTCGATCATTTCTTACATCCAGTTTATTTGTTGTTTGCCCAATTCGCATAACTCGGAAATCTATATTTCTAGTTTAGGGATTTAGAAAATGACTACCTATTCGTTCTAGATGAAGGCGGTATATTTTTTCTTTCAGTGTAATCATCATCTGTAGAATATGATATAATTTAAATTAAGGCTGTTCTCAAATCCAAAAGGGCAACTTCCTGAGATAAGTCTTAATTTATTTTTGTTCGAAAATGCATGAAACTAGCTGGTGGTGTTGTTCAGAAACTATGTCATCGAGCTGGGTTTTTTTTTTTTTTTCATTTTTTTGCAAACGCAATAGATCTTTCAGAAAATAATGTCAAAGTGAACCTTTAGAACCGAATTTCCTCGCGAAAGTTGAAAAATCATTCAAAAGCGGGCGAAAAACGGGTTTGTCACGTGATCGATATCGCTTATAACTCAATGGGTAATTGATTAATCAAAAAATGGAAAAAACAGCTCAGTTCCAAATCGCTTCCATGGCCAGGCTTTCCAATTTTATATCTTTCCGTTAAAAAATGAATTTGTAAATGTGCCAGAACGTTTTGCGCTTGTTCAGCGGAACAGTTAAGAACAGCCTTAATGAAATGATTAATCTCTGCGTGTGTTCCAATGGCTTTCATTTCACATTATTCAATTTAGAAACTAAGAAACAAATACTCTATTGTTTTTGTTTTTGTTGTTGTTGTTGTTGTTGTTGTTGTTGTTTTCAGCTGCACTTTATGCAAGTAGTATTATTAGTCCCATTAACAACTTTTAGCAAAATAAAAATTTCACGGAATATTTTATATTCATGGCATATTGCTCTGTAGTGAGAGAGAGCGAATAACGGGGCTGCTGGAAGAAAATGCGAAATGAATGTAGCTGAAAGAAATATGCGCTAAACAAAGCAATTAAAAGTGTGGTTTTGCGATCCCGAATCTGGGAAGTACATCTCAATAAGAAATGCTAAAATGTTTTCATGCTTTAATAAGCAAAAGATTTAATCACATTAAATGCTTCTATTAATCCTATTACAATTCTCCTGCATTCGTTTGCTAATTTACAGAAGTTCACCCCCCCCCCCCTTCATATCTTAGTATGCTTCTGGGACTGTTTTCTCCCTGTTCAAAGCTTATTCAGAAACAATTGAAACTATTATGCATTTTGTTTAATCTTAATTATACATTCATTAAAATGTTATAAAGTTATATTCATATTACAGGTAGTCATTTCCTTTTTTACTCTCCAGAGGTTTTTATATCACGGCGCACTTTTACAGAAGTCCCCCCCCCCCCACCCCCTTTCATATCTTAGTATACTCCTGGGACTGTTTTCTCCCTGTTCAAAAATTATTCAGAAACAATTGAAACTATTATGCATTTTGTTTAATCTTAATTATTCATTCATTAAAATGTTATACAGTTACATTCATATTATAGGTAGTCATTTCCCCTTTTACTCTTCAGAGATTTTTACATCACGGCGCACTTGAAACCATTAGTTAAACGTCGGCGGCACACTTATATTAAGGTGACTAAAAATATAGGAAAAGAATACATATTTTTTAATTTAATTATCAACGTAAATAAAATGCTTCACAAAAGCGATCGAAGTAAAATAATTTATTTTAGTTTGCAATAAAATTGTAAGTAATACTGTTGAAAACGTATTTTTCGTTTTTTGTTTGTATTACGCAGCACCATTTTAGTCCAGGGGAAATGTACCAAAAAAGGGGGAGTTACTTGGCAAAAGGTCGGGTAAAAGATTTTTTTTTTTAATGAATTGTTTATAATGATGTCAACATGGAAAAACCAAATTTTCTAACTAAATTTCTTAAGGCTAAATTTTCTGTGGCCAAAAAACAAGAAAATTTTGGGACCTTTTTTGGTTTTTTTAAATATCTTGAGACCCGTTGCCCTAGCATATTATTTGGCAATTACAGTTTTAAAGAGGATAAAAATGTTTTTTTAATGATAATTTACAGATATATTATTATTTATAAAAAATTTAAAAATGAGAAATATATTCTTTTGTAGTCAAAATATCATTACCGTAGGTTGTCCCAACAAGCAATTTATTAGGTAAAGATTTGAGAAAGTTCTATTTAAAACAGGTGGTTATAATTTTTTATACATTTTTATTCATTAAGATGCTACTAATTAAAAAAATATTTATTTTCATTAATTAAACTTATCTATAATTCTTAATAATTTTTTTAAACCGTGTCCCAAGAAAGAGTGTCATTGCCATGCTTCTGACAAAAAGTTCCTCCGGATTTTTTTAGAGGACAGCACATGCCTTTTTATCAAGGCAAAAGTACTCCTTAAAAGTCAACTTGTTATCATATTTAGGTGAATAAGGTAAATAGTTTTATAGTTTCAATAAAACAAGCAAAGACTTTGAATGTTTTGGTGAGTATACTTTTGTAAGTCATTACCGTACCCAATTCTAATTGATAATTAAATGAACTTTTATTTCTTAATCTGCTTTCATCATATGAGAAATAGAAAATCATTGTATGGGCCAGAAGATATAATGGCTGCCATTTATGCCTGGGGGGAAAATAAAAATATTTTGCTTAATTTGTCATTACCGTGCTCACTTATGTCATTATACCAAGTGCATTAAAATTAAAAAATTAGTTTTAAAATGTTAAATTAGTAATTTGGTCTCTGTTGATGCTTGTATATTAATGTTTATGAGGTAAGGTAATTATTTACAAACAATTAAAACTTTCTGATTATTTCTAAAAAATTCATTTTGTTATTCCAAAACATGGGCAGATTTTGAAAATGACCCACCTATTCCATTGATACCTGGAAAAATATGTATGCATTATAAAAATTATTAAAATTAAGCAAGAAATCTTTTTTAATTGAAACTATCATGCCAATAAGTTACTATAAATTGAAAAATTCTTTTAACACGTTCACGCCGGCGCGGTGGGTCACACTCGACTGTCTCAGAGTTGTCAAGTCTTCCGCTTTTTATCACACCAGTACTATTTTAGAGAAAATGTTGTTCCTTCAAATCGCCTATTTTTTCTAAAATAAAACAACATTTTCTGTATAAAAATACTGGTATCCAAAAAGCCGGAGGCTTTGCAGATCTGAGACAGTCAAGTGTGACCCACCGCGCCGGCGTGAACGTGTTAAACAATGCTTTGAAATCAACATTGTATACACTTAAAGTTACTGTCTAAATATGAAAATTGTCTCATTCATCTACACTCTGCCCTACTTTTAAAATTATATAAATTTATTGCATATAAAATGTCTGTTGAGATGAAAATAAAGACGTGAGTGTGCAAATAATAGATAATTTACTGCTACCAATTTTTAGAAGTCGACATACACAATTAAATCTGCGGGGAACATTTGAATAAACGCGGCAAAATTAAGTTTTTCACGATTTTTAAAAAAATTGAAAAAATTGTCCCATTTTTGAAATAGCGTACTGCGTTGAGCTATTGAGTTGTGGGGCCTCAGATGAGGGCGGTAGCGTGACGTAAACTCCTCAGAGGCGTGATGACAAAGGTTTTAGTTAAGATGAAAATTAAAGGTTTTATTCTCGCAAAACAACAAGAAATCTTGGCTAAATACAATGTCTACACTAACACAACAAATACTTAGGAAATTAATTTGATGAAATAAAGTCTTGTAAGGTAGGAATATCTAAAATTGTCCTGGACCGGATAACAAATCAGAGTCCAGATTAGTTATATTCAAGAGTCTCTGGGAAACACTATGGTCCCTTCTAAGTAATCAAATGTCCGTTAAAGGTGCGGACTAACGTTCGCCCGTGCGTTCAGCTTTTCCGCTGATGCTCCCAGCTGTGGCTCAGCTGATCGGCTATTGTTGCCGTTGAGAGAAACAAGTCTCCCCTCTCCTCGGAGCGACCTCCGAAAAATAATCCCGTGAAAAGCCTGGAGAGAAACTTTTCTCTCCTTCAGGTTGAAGAACCTCTTTTCACGTTTAGCTTCTGCTAAACTCTTCTAAAAGTCAACTAATCCCCCTGATCTCCTCAGAGATCTCGTATATATCTTCATTTCTCTCTCGGAAAACAATGCTAGTTTCCAACATCCGCTGTCATTGGTCCGCCCGTCAAGACCCTTTTGACAGCCGACCTTCTAGTGGCTGGTCGGGGGCCCTTCCCCCTATTTCACACGGAACTCTCCTGTCAAAGTATGCGATGTCAAAAAGCACTTAGCGGCATATTTCGGTGTTACAAAGTGGGAACCAGTGGTCCTCTTTTTATGTACTATGTTCCAAAGTGTCATCTTCATAAGATCGATCGCACTGAAGTTATTTACTTTTAAGTTACCGGCAAACTCTGAGACTTAAACGAATTTTCTAGTGTCACTCCCGAATACATGGAGTTTCCACAGGCCGTGATTCTGTAGCATTTGTGGGGGTTTTTATGTGTGGAAACTGTGAAAAGGCTAAGTTTCCACAGAGTGTATAAAAAAGTTCTAAATATGAAAGTTGTAAAGAATTTTATCCTCTTTAGTATTGTAATTGACAAATAATATGCTACGGCAACGACTCGTGATATATTTCCAAAAAATCAAAAAAATGTCCCAAAATTTTGTTGTTTTTCGGCCACAGAAATTTTAGCCTTAAGAAATTTTGTTACAAAACTTGGTTTTTCCATGTTGGCATAATTATAAACAATTTAGAAAAAAAAAATCTTTTACCCGACCTTTCGCAAGGTAAAATGTACATTTCCCCTGTATTATTAACCATAAAGCTGAACTTTATTCTTATTTTTATTTATTAATTTAATTAACCATTTTATTTATTTATTATTTTACCTATTTATTAATTTATATATTTATTTATTTATTCATTGAAAAATCGAAGTCATTTCTCATCTAACCCAGAGCTCTCTGCATATTCTTATAAAAGAGATGTCAAAAACTGAAAAATGAAAATTCAAGAAATAGAATTTTATGATACTTATCCTTATCACAAAGTAAATCGCATAATTTAGCTCCCTCATCCCCCCCCCCCTTTTTTTTTACTTAACCAATGAAACTCTAAATCTAATCAGGAAGCGCCTTATCAAAATAAACCGGTACAACAAATTTGAAGCAAATCGGAGAATTCTGCATGAAAACCCATTTATCTAAATTAAGAGGGGTAACCCCTAGTTCCTCCCTTTATGCTTAACCAATGAACACCCAAAACTAATCAGGGAAACGTCTTTTCAGAATGAACCTATATTGAAAATTTGAAGTAAATCGGATATTTCTATCAAGATTTATTGCGTTACGTACATACATACATGCAGAAACTGCGAGCACATTAGCTCTCAGGCTTTAATAGCTTTTGAGCTAAGAAGCGCAGGAAGTATTTCTTGCAGTGAGGCCAGGCCGTATGTAATATTAGTTACATCGGGAAATATGTGGCCTCTTAAATATATTGATGTATATTTTTCATAAATAAAATATGTGGCTTATTTATATATAAGTGATATATGTATAATATTTATTGATGGATTTTTCATTGAGTGGAGCAAGTTTCCGTTATTCTTTGCACTGAGGACGGAACGCTAAACGCTACCGAAACAGGTGTGCTGAACGTTTGCTTAGTCTGGTGTTTATCACATTGCTTTTAAATTTATATAAGTCATATATATTCTTATGATATTTCTTCTTCCTATCTACGTAGTATTGTTGGCATTCCCAGCTTGAAATCTAGACGGGATCTTTTTTGTGTTTTATTTTTTTTTTAATATGGTTATTAATAACGTTATTGATTGTAGTGATATACAGTAAACCCTCGATTTAACGGACTAATTGGGACTAAGATGTGTCCGTTAAATCGAAAGTCCGTTAAATCGCAAAGTACTATTTATAATATTATTTTGTTATAATTATAGTACATATATATATTATTACGTACTTGTAATTACATATATTATTACAGTGCAAATTACATATATATATATAATATATATACACAATATATACAGTGTATATACATGTATATATACAATATATGTATATACATAAATATATATTGTATATACATATATACTACTGTATATATATATATATCAGTGGCGTGGCGTCCGGTCATCGCTGGATGCGGCGATGACCAAGCAATATTTTAAAACTCTTAATAAGCTTTTAAAACTCTACGATCCAGTTTTAGCAGAACATTTGGAGTTCATGTATAAGTGAAGGTAAGATTTAAAGTTTCTTTTTTGAACATTCAACCATTGAATTTTAGAGTTAATAATTTTTCACCACAAACTTAAATAATTGCGATGACCACCGAAAATTTTCACGCCACGCCACTGATATATATAAACACAATACATTACTTTTAATAATACAATATTGGTAATGAAATACAAACGAATTAACACATATGCAACTTTTATGGGAATGAAACACTTTTTACACAGAAATAATAATTAATAAAGAAGAAATAAACAAATGGAAAAAAATTACAATGCCCCCAAAACAACAGGCATCATTTTATGTTATTTACATTACATTAAGGTTGCTCCATACTGCTGGATTGAAAAAAGGCGTCTAGTTTTAGTTTTTCCCAATTGAATGCTGTTTTTTTATTATAAGAGCTCGAAATTGTCTAAAGTGTTCATAATACGCAAACACTTCGGGATCTGAAGATGCCCCTATGTAAGTAATGACGTCATCCATATGCTCTCGTACTGTAGATAATTTCGGTCGAAATTCGTTTAATTCTTCTTTCTTGTCGTCCTCGACCTCATCTTCATTATCATCATGCAGAATACTTTCTGCGATCTCCTCCTCATTTAGAATCTGGTAGCCTGGATCTGCTTCGTCATTCTCGAGCTACTGTTCTATATCTTTCTCAGGTATATCGTCACCAGCCTCCATTATTGTACTCCTAAAATCCGAAATCTCAAACCCTGTAAAATCGTATTCAGGATCTGCGTCGTTGAGTAGTTTTGACCAGCCGTTAGCCAGTGTGGATACCTTCATCTCCCTCCACGCAGCAGCAAAGTTAAAGATAGCTGATTTTAAATTGTAGGCGCGCAAATTTTGCAGCGTTCTGGCTCCTCTCAAATCTTCTGCTGCATCATTTTCATTTTCCAACACTACCATTACTTCTTCAAGGAATTTCTTCTTCTAAATCCTCTTGCAGGCAACAATGACTCCTTGGTCCATCGGTTGAATTAATGAAGTTGTGTTTGGAGGAAGGAAATCACATTTTATTCGTCCATCCCTATTAACTAACTTTTCCGCGTTAGGGTGGCAGGGAGCATTATCAAGGAGTAATAGAGCTTTTACTTCGTGGGAAGGTATTTTCATAACTTCTTCTTGATAGTGACGCACGGCAGGAACAAACTGGTTAAAAAACCAATCAGAAAAAATATCGCCTGTGAACCAAGCATTCTTTGAACTAGAATAGATGACTAGCAGTTGTTGCATACTAATATTTTTAAGAGCACGCGTTTTCCTGGCCTTTCCAACTACCATTGGTTTAAGACGATGACTACCATCAGCATTAGCACAAAGGAGTGCTGAAATACGCTCCTTGTTTAGCTTGCGGCCAGGCGTCTGGGCATCATGTTTGCACGCCAAGGTATTTTCCGGCACAGAACGAAAATAGAGTCCTGTCTCGTCAGCGTTGTATAACTGACACAAAAGTAGGCCCTCGGATTCTATCAGTTTCTTTATTTTTTTTCGAAAAGGTTCCACCTGTTCGATGTCGGCGCTTAAAGATTCCCCGCATGTTTTCCAGTTAGTGAAACCATGGCGTTTACGAAAGCGCCAAATCCAACCATCACTTGTACGAAATGTCACTAAACCCATATGTTTTGCCAATTTTTCTGCGGCTGCCCGCAACTCAACACTACGGACGACGACGCCACTTGACCGCTGTTGTACAAACCATTTGTATACTGCCTCCTCCAGGTTTTTATTTTGAGCCACTTTTACATGTTTCCTGTCCTCCACTGAGAAACCGCTTTTTGAATCACCCACGCTGTATTTAAGGGAAAAATGGACTAGTTTTTCCTTATTCTTGCGAATGTCTGAAACGGTTTGTTTTTTAACTCCGTATAGTTCGCAAACACGTGCGACCGACACACCACTCTCCAACTTCTCTATCAACTCAAGTTTCCGTTTAATATTACAAGCCATTTCAAAAAAGCACTAGTAGCAAAATACACTTGTGAACTGAAGCAGAAATGGATCGTGGGTACGCTAGCGTATGCATAGAACGAAAAGCATATCACATGGCCGCATAGGTCGTCAGCATCATTGCGCATGCTTAGAACGAAAACCACGCTGCAGTGAGAATCAAAGCGCGCGCTTTCGGCGTTTCGCGTTCTTTCCCCTTTTTTAAGGTTTCGTTCATTTGATCACGAGACATTGTGTCGCTACAGATATAATACATATATTTTTTTTTATTTTACCAAGAAATCGCTTTTTAAAAATAGTAAAAAGAAATGCTTTGTCGTTGTTCATTGCTTGATTTTTTACATATAAAAGCT
Source organism: Maratus speciosus (assembly GCA_963932465.1). Classification (NCBI taxonomy): domain Eukaryota; kingdom Metazoa; phylum Arthropoda; class Arachnida; order Araneae; family Salticidae; genus Maratus; species Maratus speciosus. The sequence goes on along the minus strand of OZ010788.1, from coordinate 315,645,942 downwards.
TAAAAGAGGGTTGCGTGTTGATTCTCAAGTAGGGGAGAGGGAAGGGGGCAGTAATACTTTTTTTTTTTTCTCGAAGCGTGTTTCATCGTTTTAGAAGCTGTTTTATCATGGAGGCTTCCAGTAAATAATAGTGCTAAATAAATATTTGACATTTGTCAAATATAAAAATTTGAAATACGGGCGTTGAATTTCAGGTTAGAGAGAGGGGAATAATTTTAAATTAACGATTTTGATTTGTTAATTTAAGGATAAAGTGTTTTAAAAGGGATATTAAACGAAACCCTCTGTGCGATCTGTGATCACACTTGCCCACTTGTTTTACTTTAATTTTTAATTTTTTTTTAAATTAGTCCGTTGAATCCGAAGTCCGTTGAACCGAGGTCCGTTAAATCGAGTGTTTACTGCACTTAATTCTATTAATTTTAATGTTCTGAACAGGTGTACTCAATTTTTTATATTACCATTTGTTCAGTACCAAGTACAGTCTAAATTCACACGTTATTTATTGTTCAAAAGAAATCATATATATTCTAATGATATTTCTTCTTCCTATCTACGTAGTATTTTTGACATTCGCAGTTTGAAATCTAGACGGGATCTTTTTTGTGTTTTATTTTTTTACAAGGTTATTGATAACATGATTGAATGTAATGATATACTTAATTCTATTAATTTTCATGCTCTGAACAGATCCCTTAGGTGTACTCAATTTTTTATATTACCATTTGTTAAATATAATTATGTTAGCATAATTTTTCTTTATATAAATTTTACAAAATATTTAATGAATTTTCTATGCATCTTGATGTTTTTGATATATCCTTTATTGCTTTTAAAGATAAATGTTCTGAAATTTTAAGCTCTTAATTTGTGTTGTATGTGATTTATATCTATGTGTTTATGTATATATATATGTATGTTTTTCATTATTTTTTATAATGTTCTTGCAACACTGTAAATGGTTTCGTCTGTAGTGTGCATTTCAATAAATAAATAAATAAATAATGAGTATCAATATGACAAATGGAAAAATACAAGGTACCTCCAGCAGACATGCAGACTGTAAATGTCAAGAGTTGTTAAACATTGGTACGCTTGAAGGATGTAAAAAAATATTTACTGGAGAAGCTAGAATTATTCGTTACATTGAAACCTACTGTAGTAAAAATAACGTTGCGGATAAGTGATTGTAACTTTTTGGATGGGTCGTTATAATTTAAAGGTCGCTGTTGTAATGGGCGTGTGTTATGTTAAGCATGCACTGTATTAGCATTAATTTATTCTGAAAACATTAGCAACAAAGAAACAAATATACATTCCATAACATTTTAATACAAAATAATACATCGTATACAATTTACACACTAAATATATCAAGATCGCCACAATAAGTATTTTCTCATTTTTTTATGAAAGTATACGGCTGATAATAGACAAACGTTGCTCAAAACAGTGATGAGAACTAACATAGAACCTTTAGATAAAAGTTTCTGATTTCCAGAGAAAGCCGCAAACAATATATAGAGATAAATGCCGACACCCAGGGCAGTAATTAACCAGGCTAGGATGATGCAAAACCACTGAAGCTTGCTGAATTTCGACTTCTGGGTTGAATTGCTCTCTTCAGACTCCGTTCTCACACTGCAATATTAACAACTAATGATTAGAACATGTTCTTTTTTTTAAAAAAATAATTTACATTTGAAGAGCTCAGGTGATAAAGGTGATATGTCACAAAAAATAAATGGCCAAGTGCGAGTATTACTCGCGCTCAGAGGGTTCCGTACAATAAATATATGAATTATAAACAGTATTGTAACAAATATTTAAATATTGCTACACTAGATAGCAGCACACGACAGTCCCTAATTTTAGCGGGCTGCCAAATAGTTTTTCCCATGATTCCATGCGCATTAGCTTTCCCTCGGAATCGTTCATGAGACACGATTGGAATAGGCAGAGAGTTCTACGGCACGCAATGTAGAAGATGCGAAATACAAGCTGTCTTGCTTGTTTTTTTTTCTCCGGAGTTTTATGAGAAGCGGGAAATGATGAAATGCTTTTTTTTTCAAATCAGCGGATTTCTTTTGAAATTTCTAAAGTCTGTACATATGTATTATAATTGTACATATTCGTGTTAAAGAACATATCCTAGTATCTTTTTATGATCTATTAAACGTTTTGTACTAAATCTTACAGTGGCGGATCTAATTTTGGAGTGATGAGTCCGTCATTAAATATTGTGGCCTCCTACTTATGAGAAGTAAGGTAGCTATAGTATTGTTTAAAAAAAAATCGTTGCTGAAAGAATAACAAGACTTTGTAAAAAACTATACAACGTAGGGTTGGGTATAGCTGTCTATACTAGAAAAGTATAAATGGGTATACCATAAAAGTTCAAAGAGATATGAAGCCTAAATAATATCAAATATTGCGATTCTGTATAACCCTTTTTAAAATCTTATCCTAATCTGTTTCTGATGAACTTAATTCGATACTGACAATAAAAGTAGGGCATATTTAAACATCATTTGGCATTTAATAAAATCAAATTCAGCGTAGTAAATCTTTTCTTTTTACAGTGTAGCTAAAGCAAAACCCTTGTTCAAAGTTTAAACTTGGCATTGTGCTAAGCGCGCTTCGAAAGGAAGTCGCAAAGTTGCAACGCCGCCTTGGTCCGTGCTGCGTTTTTCCAGATAGGTTTTGAATAAACTTTTAAAGGCATGGGAGGCGTATTGAGAGATCCACTCAATGCAAACTAGTCGCGAATCCCATAGTATTTACATGATTAATTCTAATTAAATTAGTCTTTTTTTAACAATTTCACGTTTGTTGCTTTTATACAGCTACTGGGCATTACACAAATATATCAGTAAAAGTTGTTACCTGGGCTTTAAAAGTCGATGGTATATAGAGTACGCAGCCCCTGTCATTATGTATCTCCAAACCACCCGTGTCTTTAACGGTTAATATCTCGGCTAATTATCGACGATTTTTTCGAAAATCATTATCAACAATGCTTTTATACTTTTGCTTACGATAGGTACCTCCAGCGCTCCTATACACTTTTCTTGAATGCCCGAAAATCGAAATTTGTGTGTAACGGAAAAATGTGATTTTCTCAAAAACTGCGTGACTTAGGGTAATCGCTATAATTTTCCTGCAAGGTTAGAATTAATGTCTACTACCTCTAATTTTTTCATAATTTTAGTTTCAGTAGATTCGGAAAAAGCTGGGGGAGGGGATATATTTTTGCACTGTATTTTCGGCGATATCTCTGAAAGTATAATTCGTAAAATTAAAAGAAACGTATTTTTGAGTTCAGCGTTACGAATGCTTACAAACAATACCCCACACAATATACAAAGAAAAGATTTTTTTTTTTCAAGTAACTTAATTAGCCCCTCCATATTTTTCCTAAATATATTTATGGATGTTTAATAACCTTTAAATATGTAGACCAATAGTCTTTATTAATTAATTCTCCAAATTTGAACTTCCCTCGTACCATAAGTTTACGAGTAAAACGACTGTAACAGACAGACACAAAAGTGATCTTATAATGGTTCCGTTTTTACTTTTTAAGTACGGAACCCTAAAAAATGAGTTAACCAGATGATTGAAGAAAAATTAATGGTTCTCTACAACCCGTTAAATTACTATTTGAAAACAACATAATACATACAGAGATTTTAATTAATAAAGGAGGCATTTGACAATAAAAGCAAAATAGATATGGAACATTACAGCTCATTTTCTCAAAATGATGACTGTGTCATTTACCACCTTTATCATTTTATTTAAAATTAAATATTCATTGTTAAATGTGTTCTCTATTTTTTAACTATATTGTTAATTCATTATTGATAAATGCCTATGATTATTGGTTGTCATAAAGTAATAAAATATAAAAGTTGTGTTATTATTTATATTTTATTTGAAACTTATACACACACATATATGGGGCATTCTCACAATCTTTTGACTTTTATGTTCCTGAATAATAATTTTTATTTTAATACATATTCTTGTGTTTTTTTATTTCATATACTGGGGAACATCCCATTGCATGATTGCATAACCTTATTAATGCGATAAATAAGTTTTGGACTATGTTGGGGGTCCAAATACCAGGAAAACTCCTATACCGTCCCGTGTCCCTGATACTGATTTTTAAGTTTGGAGCTGTCTGTATAAAATTATTTCAATATAAAAGTAATTCGATGTAATTTTTTTCAGAAACTAAGACAATTGTTTTATATAAATATGTAGCAAAAAAATTAACCTGCACACATTTTTACGGTTGATATTATTTTTTGAACTCTGTCCCTGGGTTTTAGATTCCTTATCATCCCTCTTAAAATTATACAGAAAATCATTTGAAATGCAGCAACAGATTTTTTTTTTTCAAGTTTTTTTTCTCATGCAGAAGTATGCTAGAGAAAGAATGTCTAAAATTCTTTGACAGGAAATTTACTGCAGGATTTAAATCAGCATAAAATTCCCAGTGGGAAACGAAATAAATTTCGTTTTTTTTTAATTTGTTCTTCAAATTATGTTTTTGTTTAATATATATATATATTAGGGTGGAACTAAAAAAAAGTTTAGAATTTTATATTCTAATAGTGATTATTTTTTCTTTTTCAATTCCATAAAAATAAAATATTTTCTTTTAATTTTAAAATGATATTTTCAAGTTCCTCAAAGCGTCTGATTTTCCATAAAAAACGAATAAAAGCCAATAATTGCATGGAAAGTGTTTTGAGCGTATTGTAAAATTTATATTTTGCAAAATTAAATTAATGAAGTGTTAATGTCCCGTAATAAAGAGAATAATTTAGTCTGAGTGCCATGGAAAAGATGACCCCACTTTATTTGAATTTTGTAGAAGAGGCTTCCATTGCCTCTGATTTATTTGGCTGTGACTCATAACAAGTTAGTCCGATTTAGCGTGTATTAACAATTTCTTCGATTATTTCCAATAAACAGAAGCAGTCGAGGTCAAATGTGACAATGTCTGCTAACATGCCTAAATCTAGAAAATTGTTGAAGTATCTTGTAATTCGCGAATCAAAACAATTTGTCATTTTTGGCGAACATATGAAGATGTAATGAAACGTTATTTATGGATTCAATTTAATTTAAAATCTGCCAGCTGCAATGTTGAACACACTGTTTTTGAAATATCTAAAGCTGCTGCTGATACAATTAAAAGTGTATTGCCGAGAGCTTCAATTACAACGGTTTCCGATACACAAATCATAAAAAATGGTTAGACTATCGTGAGAAATGTCAAAATTTGAAGAAAAATATTAAGATTAGAAAGAATCATAGGCGTAGAGTTTTCAAAATTATTGGAGGGGCTCAGCCAGTGGCGGAGAAAAGGGGGGGGGGGGGCTACATTCCCTGGAACGGGAGTTAATTTAGGGTGAATGTAAAATTAAGTAATGAATACAAAAATAGTAAAACTTGCTAAGACAAAATTACAAATAACCACTGAAAGCTTCCGCTTTATACAGGTGTCTCCCTTAGCAGGTAAAGATTCAAAGTGTTCCTTTCGATGGGATCATGAAATGTTTGCCATTAGACAAGATTTCGTTATAGAAAAGTTCCGTTTACACAGGCTAATCTTATATCCATATCATACAGTAAAACCTTTGTAAAAGCAATCGTAAGCGACCGAAACAATATTCCGTTTAAAACAGGTTTCTGGCTAATTAAGTAAAATTGTATGGCAATCTTTTCTTCTGGAGCATGAAATGTTTCCGTTGAAGACAGGATTATGCCATTGACAGATTCCGTTTTGGCAGGTTTAATTCTACATATATCATAAATATCTATATATCTAATAATAAAAGACAAAATCGCTGTTTGTGTGTGTTTATTGCCGATGGCTAGGAATATCTACTGCGCGCAGAGATCTTAAAATTTATATGTGAATACTTCAATGCAGGTACGGATGCCACTGAGGTCACATTTTTAATTTTTTGATAACTGGCCGAGATATTAAACACTCATCAAAAAAGAGATCTTTTTTAAAAAAAATTGGTGGAGGCGCCTCTCGTGCATGACCAGAAGCTACTTTTCGAGCGGAAAGGAAAGAACTAAATACATTTTATTTTTGACATTTAGTTTTAATGCCCATCAGCCGCTCCGTTTATAATACGGAAAAACGAACGACATATTCTTATAGTTCGTACTTTTACGTTTCAAACGCCGCAATCAGTTAAAGAAATATGGTTCTTAACTCTTTGAAAATTTTTTTCAAAAAGGGATATTCAAAAATCGACTTTTTCTCCCTTTCGCCAACGCTTACTCAAGGCTTAATTTTAGGGTACCCATTCACATGAAATACGTATTTAAAGCTAAGATACTCTTCTCGTCACCACCGGTGCAATCGGTTTTCTAAAAGACTAATTTTAATTCTTTAAACAAATTCGCGACCGCACCGTGACGAGACTATCTTTTTTCCACAATCTTTTTAGAGCATTTCGACAGACTGGATTTAACATCTATTACAAAATTTTCGTAATGTTCGAACGAGTAGAAGTATTTAAAAAATATAACTAAAAAAAGGTTTCGGCGCGGTTTCGCTTAAGCTTCGGCACACGTTTTCACTATTAAATATGCATATTTTTCATAAAATTTTATAGAGTACTCGAGTACAGTTATACTTATAACATATTAAAATTTCGGACAGTTCGGACGACGAAAACGATGGGTTTTTTTTAATTATGTTAAAGAACCCGACGCGAAAACAAAAACAAAAACAAAAACAAAAAAAAACTAGTCGGATGTGACAATCCGAAAACTTTCTTCTATCTCATACGTGTTAATACTTCAAAATTTGTTATCACATTGCCAAAATTAAATTACAAGCTATGCTCATCTCCATCATAAGGATATAAATGTTCATTAAATTGTGTGCATTTTAAAAGGAGATATAAGCATCGCATCTTTGAAACAAACAATTGAATTTTGGCATCCACCCTCTTAGATGTCTGCAAGAAAAATTCTCAGCTCAAAAAGCATAAAAGCGACACCTATCGCACTGTATACACCCAAACCTAAAAAAAGATTTATTTATGTGAACGTGTAACAGAATATGAAGTCAGATTAAATTCCGTGTATTCGTTTTTGAGACAGAACAATTGCGGAAATCGTGAAAAACGGAGCATAGCAATGCCACCTATTGCTCGATTTACACCAAAACGTAATAAAGAACAACATATATCAACGTCTAACTGAATTTGAATTTTGATGAAAATTTGTGCATTAGTTTTTAAGATAGGGCTATTACGAAAATCATGAAAAATTATCGCAGCGCCACCTGTTGGCCAATTTACACCAAAAAGTAATCAGCGCCATTTTATATCACGGTCTAACGTAATCGGAAGTTTGATGAAAATACGTGCATTAGTTCTTGAGAAAGAGCTATTGCGAAAATCGTGAAAAATGCAGCATAGCAGCGATACCTGTTGGACGATTTACACGAAAACGTAATCAGCCCGAACTAATATCAAGATATAATTGAAGCTGAAGTTTGATGAAAATCTGATCATTAGTTCTTAACATATAGCTATTGCGGAAATCGTGAATAATGCATCATAGCAGCGCCACCTATTGAGCAATTTACACCAAAAATTAATCAGCACCAAACAATATCAAGGACTAGCAGAATCTGATGTTTTATGAAAATCTGTGCATTAGTTCTTGAGATATATGGCGATTTGCACCAACAACTATTCAGCACCAATGTATATCAGGGACTAATTGAACCTAAAGTTTTATTAAATTCCGTGCATTAGTTCTTTAGATAAAGCGCCCAAAAAATTTGTATCACATACAGGCAGACTCACAGACAGATTCACAGATAGACATTTTGTAAAAACATGTTTTTCTGGATCTGTGACAGATAAAAAGTGTAAATGCGTCGAAAACCAGAATTCGAAAATTTTCTTGAATCCAATACTTTCTTGCAAAGATAGAAGAAAGTAAAAAGGGAGAAGAAAACACATTTCTTTTAGAAGTAGATATGAATATTTTTTTCACGAAATTTTTACACGGTCTGAGAAACGGTTATATTTATAAGCATAAAAATTTTAAAGAGTTCGGACCAAAAGAAACTATTAAAAAAAATTATGAAACGACCGTATGTGAAAAACAGAAAATGACTTTTTACGAGCGCTTTTACCATTAAAAGTCAATATTTTTTGGAGATTTCTTCATTTAAAAATATAAATTCGGACAAAATCGGATTAAAGGTATAAAATCAAGTTGTGCTTTATTAAAGGTTATTATCACGGGTTCGGACAACGCCGGGTGGATCAGCTAGTCTATAATAATAAGGAAAGAAGTTTGTCTGTCTGTCAGCTCTGAAAAAATCGCTGCACGCAGAGCTGCAAAATTTGGTATGAAGGTACCTCTATGTATTTAATTATGCACCCCAAAGCCCGATTTCGGATTTTTTGATTAGACTTTTTCAATGTGATTTTTAATGCAATTTTTAACGTTTTTTCACGGTTCGAGGCGATTTTTTTTAAATTATTAAAATAAATCCGATTTCAATCTTTTAGCGTACAATATAGTAAATTTTGTCCTCTTTTCAAAAAAGTTTATTCGGAATTCGTACAGCGATTTTTGAATTTTTCGCAAATATTTGCGTGCGATTTTTAGCTTTATTTCGTGTTTCGCAGCGAATTTTTTTTATATTGATAAAAGAAATTCGGTTTCAAATTTTTAGCATTATACAGTAAATTTTGTCCTTCGAAATTTTTGAATTTTTAATTCGATTTTTAATGCGAGTTTTTGCTATATTTCGCAACGAGTTTTGACACTCGTGAAAAAATTCCGGTTAAAATGTTTAGAGCACTTATAGTAATTTTTGGCCTTTGCGACTTTTGGAATTTTTAGCGCTTTTTAATGCAATTTTCAGCGATTTTTCGCGTTCCGCAATGACTTTTTTACATTCGCAAAAGGGATTCGGTTTTAAACTTTTAGCCTAATGTAGTCAATTTTGTTCACTTTGAGCGATTTTTATTGCGATTTTTTACATTCCGTGGAGATTTTTTGACATTCGTGAAAGAATTCTGGTTAATGTGTTTAGTCCGCTATAGTGAATTGTGTTTTCAGCGATTTTTTAATTTTTAATGCTTTTTTGCGTTTGTCTGCATTTTTTTCGTATTCCGTAGCGATTTTTTGGCATTCATAATATTTTTTCGGTTTTAAACTTTCAGCCCAATATGGCAAATTTCTCCCCCGCGATTTCTGAAAAAAAAAAACCCCACATTTCAACACGATTTTTAGCGTTTTTACGCGTTCCGCGCCCCCCCTTTTTTTACATTTATAAAAGAAATTCGTTTCAAACTTGTAACACGCTATATTAATTTTTTTCTCCTGCGATTTTTGAGCTTTATCGATTTTAAATGCGATGTTTAGCGTTCCGCTGCTATCTTTTGACATTCGTAAAAGGAATCGGATGCCAAACTTTTAGCCTAACATAATAAATTTTCAATAAAGTTTATTTGAAATTTGTACAGCGATTTTTGAATTTTTGGCGAATTTTTATGCATTGTTTAGAGATTTTTCGCATTCCACAGCAATTTTTCTACATTCGTAAAAGGAATCCTGTTTTAATCTTTTAGACCGTAATAATAAAATTTTGTCATCTGCGATTTTTTGAGTTTTTTCGTGATTAGCTACAATTTTTCCAAATTAGTAAAAGGAATCCGGTTGTCTTCTAGCCCAAAATAGTAAGTTTTGCTTTGTTTTCTTTTCCTTTAAATTTATTTGGAATTCGCGCAGCTTTTTTTTTTTTAATTTTTCGCGATTTTTTATTACGACTTTTTGAGTTTTTTCGTGTTCCGCACTATTTTTCGACGGACCGGACGACGCCGGCATATCAGCTAATCTTCGGGCAAACCTTAGTTGTCAATGGTGATTATACTGAGCGAGCCTTTTTACTGACTCTGGCGTTGTAGGATTTCCATACTGGGAGATATAGCGAGGAGTTTGGCGCGCAGCAAATCCTTTTTCGGATTTAATTTATATTATTTGTTTACTGCTGAAGTATATTCTTGGATTGCCAGGCTGTTTATCGTTGTTTGGAGGATTAAATTTGCGCGAATTGAATTTACCAATTAATTTGTTTTTTCCTGTTCCACGCAATTTTTTTTTTATATTCCTGAAAGAATTCCGATTGATGATAGACAGCCAAAATACATTTAGAATAAAATTATTTAAAAAAAAAAAAAAAAAAAAAAAAAAAAAAAAAAACGAAAAATCCCCTTTAGGGACGTCGGCTGGGGAGGGGCCAGGAAGAGTCACCGCCTCTCTCTGGATTTTGAAAATTAATTTTAAACGAAACTTTCTTCATTTCTGATTGTTAAAAATGAAAGATAAAAAACTGCCTTGCCTTCCTCAACCCTACCGTGGCAAAGAATTTTTAATTCTTTTTCTTTAATTTTCTTTTTACATTCACGTGTTTTTAATTTATCCAAAAGGGATCAGAGACAATTATTGGATTTTTATTGGATTAATTGGATTTTTAATTAATTGGATTTTTTTTTTTTTTTGAATTGTCAGTTTTGTTAAATGTTGGTAGAAATCTATTTTTGAATATTTAATATTTCTTAATTGTTGTATTATTTTATTGCTTCTGAGTATGTTTAAAAATTGTCTTAAATAGATAATTCTGTTTTTTGTTTTAGGTAGCTTTCTTTACAAAAAAGCTACCTATTGCAGCCGTTCGGAGGAAAGCGATTTCAAAAAATTTTGGTATATTTTCATCGATCATGACCCCCAGACCCCGAAACCACCCTCCGTTCAAAATTGATATATATATATATATATATATATATATATATATATATATATATATATCTGACCTATGTCACACTGTAACTCCCATAATTATGAACCGATTTCGATGTAATTCGGTGTGTACATAGTACATACCAATGTCTCGACCGAGTTCGTTGGCCAGCTTCATCCGCCGTTTTGTTTCAAAATGGCGGCCATTTAAAATTTTTTAAAAAATTTAAAACTTGAAATGTGGTACCAAAAAATTAAAAATAGAAAAATATTTTTTTCTTATGTATTTGACCTTTATACAAAGATTCCGGAGCAGTTTTTGTTTCGTCTATATCTTAAAAAATGGCTGAGTTATAGCATTTTGAATTTCTAGCGTGGCTGACATTTTGAAACGTGCTGAATTTTGTCACGCGATAAAAGGCGTATTTATGAACCGATTTGGATGTAATTCGGTGTGTGCATAGTACATACCAATCTCTCGACCGAGTTCGTTGGCCAGCTTCATCCGCCATTTTGTTTCAAAATGGCGGCCATTTAAAAACTTTTTAAAAATTTAAAATTTGAAATGTGGTACCAAAAAATTGAAAATGGAAAAATATTTTTTTCTTATGTATTTGACCTTTATACAAAGATTTCGGAGCAGTTTTTGTTTCGTCTATATCTTAAAAAATGGCTGAGTTATAGCATTTTGAATTTCTAGCGTGGCTGACATTTTGAAACGTCCTGAATTTTGTCACGCGATAAAAGGCGTATTTATGAACCGATTTGGATGTAACTTTGTTTATACATAGTACATACCAATGTCTCGACCGGGTTCCTTGGCCAGCTTCACCCGCCATCTTGTTTAAAAATGGCGGCCATTTAAATTTTTAAGAAAAATTTAAATTTGAAATGTTGTACCAAAAATTGAAAATTGAAAAAATATTTTCTTCTTATGTGTTTGACCTTGATAAAAAGATTCGGGAGCAGTTTTTGTTTCGTCTATATCTTAAGAAATGGCTGAGTTATAGCATTTTGGAATTTCTAGCGTGCTGACATTTTGAAACGTCCTGATTTTTCTCACGTAATAACAGGCGTATTTATGAACCGACTTGGATGTACCTTGGTGTGTACATAGTACATACAAATATCTCGACCGAGTTCGTTGGCCAGCTTCATCCGCCATCTTGTTTCAAAATGGCGGCCATTTAAAAAAATTAAAAAATAAAAAAATTTAAATGAGATACCAAAAAATTGGAAAATGAAAAAGATTTTTTTTGTATGTGTTTGACCTTAATACAAAGATTCTGGAACAGTTTTTCTTTCGTCTATATCTAAAAAAATGGCTGAGTAATAGCATTTTGAATTTCTCTTGTGGCTGACATTTTAAAACGACCTGATTTTTGTCACGCGATAACAGGCGTATTTATGAACCTATTTGGATGTAACTTGGTCTGTACATAGTACATACCAATGTCTCGATTGAGTTCGTTGGCCAGCTTCATTCGCCATCTTGTTTCAAAAGGGTTGCTATTTAAAAAAAATTAAATTTAAAATTCAAAATGATGTATTAAAAAATTGGAAAATGAAAAAGATTTTTTTTATATGTTTGGCCTTGATACAAAGATTCCGGAGCAGTTTTTGTTTCTGAAAATTTGTTCTTTTGTTGATATCTTAAAAAATGGTTGATTTATAGCACTTTGAATTTCTAGCATGGCTAACATTTTGAAACGTTCTGTATTTGTCACGCGATAACACACGTATTCGCCTATTTCGATGTAAGAAGGCATGTGGATAGTATACATCAACACCTCGACCAAGTTCGCTGGCCAGATTCATCAGCCATCTTGTTTCAAAATGGCGGCCATTAAATTAAAAAAAAATATATATATTTAAAGTGAGGTGCAAAAAAATTAGAAATTGAAAAAGGTTTCTTTCTTAAGTATTTGATCTTGATATAAGGATTCAGGAGCATTTTTGGTTTTTCTTTACCTTAAAAAATGGCTCAGATATAGCAGTTTCAATTTCTATTGTGGGTGACATTTTGAAAAATCTGATTTTTTGCAAGCGACAGCACTCCTATATATTAACCGATTCCGATGTGAGTGAGCATGTGCACAGCAATTACTAAGGTCTCGACCAAGTTCACTGCTTAGCCTCATCCATCATGTTGTCTTTAAATGACAGGCACTTTAAGAAATTGCCGAATTTGGCAGCCAAATATAAGTTACTTTATAGAAAAGCAGCTTGGATAAAGCTGACTCATTTCGCGAAATTCTCATTCATTATATTGATAAAAATTAGTATTGAATCTCCTATATTCGGTTTCCACTAAATTGAGCTTCGTGTGTTTGCATGATATAAGTTGGCTTTTTTTAAATAAGGATTATGAAAGCTACCTCTTCCTCCCGGCACTGGCCGGAAGGACTTTTTTTTTTTTTTTTGTTTTTTTTTTTATTGAGCTTATTTCATACTTACATTCTGCAGCGGGCGAATGTAGACCATGGACCTCAGCCATCCAACAACAACAAAAAAAAAAAAAATATTTAAAAATGTGTAAATGCAAACGAGATATTAGAAAAGAACCTTCCCATTGGTTTAACATTAACTCCCGTGTAAGGCTCCTGTCCCTACAGGCGAAGACACTCGCGAACTAATGCTAACCCTACGGGGAGTTTATTTTCTAATATCTCGTTTGCACCTCGGAATTTTTAAATATTTTTTTGCATTGGATAGAGGTCAATATCTACATCGCTCTTTTTTTTTTTTTTTTTTTTTTTTTTTACTTTTTCAATTTTGGTTGGAAATATTTTTTATTAAGTTACTTTCGCTTTCGAAACCGGTTCCGAAAATGAAAGTGTCATTCTAAGAAAATATCTGCAACCAAATCGAAAAAGGAAAAAAAGGAGAGATATAGAGGTAAACCTCAGCTATCCAATGCAAAAAAAAAAAAAAAAAAAATTATAAATGTCGAAATAAGTTTTTAAAACAAAGAAGCCCTTAATCAGAAATTTGTATTCGGGTATGGGTTGAGGAACGGTGAAACTCTAAAACGAAAAATGTATGTACTTTCATTTTGAAAAAACATTCTCGATATGTATATCTATAATTTCTTGTAACAATCAAAATAAGATGTTTGTGTTGGTAGTCGCGCCCCTCAATCTCCGCGCCTGGGACGACTGACCCCTTCGCTCCCCCCCCCCCCCCATTTCGCACGGGCCTGATTGATTTATGTCAAGTTAAATTATAATTTTACTTATCAAATCAAATTAACTTATATTTATGCATAAAACTGTAGCATGCATTATGAATAACTGGTGAATTTTTTCTTGTTTTTTGTGTCTAAAATACTGTTAAAATATCAAATTTATACTATTGTTTAAAAGACAAATTAATTTAACTGCTGATCAATTCTTTCTAAGTAAAATAAGAATAGTTTAAACTTCTATTTGCGAAAAGATAGAAATTATATCGTGAATGTACTTAAGAAAAGACGCATTAAAAAAAAAAAAAAAAAGATTAGTTTTAATTTACACAAAAAAGAAAATTCTTGTTATTTTACATATTCTTTCCATGTGCTTCATATTTACTTGAGATGAAATTGTCTAATCCACCAAAATTTTCTATCCAACGCGATTGTCCAGTAAATTAAAGAAATAAAAATACATTCTTAGATAACAATTGCTTGTAATTAATTTACCGGAAACTAAGAAAAACTGTTCGATTTCAAATCTCTTCAAATATCATGCCTGCAAGTATCCTGTTTTTACGTTTAAAAACAAGCCCTAAAATATAAAGTTTCCGGTTCTTGGACGGGGAAAAATAGTTTTATGGGAACAGTCTTCAAATAAAGAGCTTCTTTTATTCGTTTTAATTCGCAAAAGAAATTTTTCTTTGTTATTTTAAATGTCTCAGCCATATATTGGGTATGTACTTGGGATGAAATTTTCCGAAAAATTCGAATCCACCGAAAATTTTTCTCTATATTTAATAGTTTTAAAAAAGAAACTTTTGATTGGACATCAAAAATCTACTATTTCTGATAATAAGAGGCTTTATCTATTGACCATCACCCCGCATCTACTCTGTTGAGGGTCTAAGGTTACTAGCCATTTGCTTGCACCGCGCCAAATTCTCGCCAGAATCCTTCCTTGCGAATAAATACATTTCCTTGATTATTATTAGATATTTATCATAAAAATGAATATATGTTAAGCTCAATCGATTTTGATTAATGAGTCAATCATTTTTCATATAAAAATGTGGAAAAACGGAGATTTAATATGCCATTTCTTTCAGATTCTGTACAGAACTATTTATTGTCGCGGACTTACACTCCTCTCTAGTATAATCTCCATTGACAACTAAGGTCTGCCTCAAGTATAGTTAGTGTATAAATGTATAATATAAATACTACAGGGTTGCTCACGAAAAAGCGGCCCTGCTGTGTTTGCCATGAATGCTCATGTACAGATAAATACTTTCATATGAACATCGAAAAGTTTGAAAACATCAGGAAAATAGAATCAAATGTCAGTCCGAAACGGCACGGAAAAAAATGAAGTTTAGCCCTGGGCCGGGTTTTACAGAAAAGACTTAGATCCGGTCCGTACTCAGCCTGATATTAATGAAAGAAAATGGGCCTGAGAAAGAGTTTCTTGCTCGGCCCGAATAAGAACAACTGAATATGTACTGCTCATTGTTACCAGATCCTGGTGAATCGTCATTTAGTACAGAGAGAGCGCTTGATAGGTTTGGACTATTTTAATAAATATGAGCTTTATACATGATTTAGAGACAAATAATTTCTCCCTTTTTATTCTACGCTTTGGAGACACTGGTGATTCTTCCTGGCTTCTGGTTTCATCATACTCCTCTCCCCCCCCCCCCCCTCCCGAGTTCTTCAAAACTCGCAATTTGGAGTCACTTTCTTTGTAGGTTCGGGAAACGGCGAACCATCTTATCTGTGCTCTAATAAGATCATATCGGACACCATTTGTTGTCGTTAAAAACGAAAATTTATTGCCTTGTGTCTATGATGGCGAATCAGAAAAAGAAATTCTTCACAGAAAGTGTGCTCAGTGCCCAAAGAAGGAAGAAAACCCCACCATGGAGAGTGCTTAGTTTTTTTCCCACACGCCACGCTAAAATTTTCCAGTTGTTTTACATGTTTACAAAGAATAAAAGGAAAGAGCGAATTTAGAGAAAGAACGATAATCCATCGAAAACATTATACACTAAAAACTTTTGTAAATTATATGAAATTCCGAAATTTCAGTTTTTTTCTATGTCAGTTGACATAAAAAAATATAGCCCATCTGAAAAAATTATTGGAGGGGCCCGAGCCCCAGGGGCCCATATAACTCTACGCCTATGGAAAGAATAATCCTATATCCAAAATAAAATTTCAAAATGTTAGGTAATGGTGCAAAACACTTTTCTTTGTATAAATGCACTAAATATTATCGATATCGGGTATCAGAACTAGAACGGCACTTTCTCAAAGACCAAGGAGAGATGGGGTGATGGCAATAGAACCAATAGATATGAAAACTATAAAAAAAAATGTGTACCAAGACTAGAAAAGGAAATATCAAGGAAAGAAAAAGTTATTTTAAAACAAAAAAGTGATGCTTTGATTGAATGATTCGCCAAATGAAGAAAATAGTTAGGAAGGAAATAGTTCAATCGGTAGTTCTTCTAAACCTGAATTTGACAAGGTGAAAGAACCGGAGTATTAGACATAACTGCAGATACTATTGCAAATGGCACCCTAAAAGATATGGGTATTTCTGATGATAATAAAGAAAAGATAACTGAAAGAAGGACTTGAAGAAGGCAAACAGAAAAGAAAAGGAAGAATTTGAAAGAACAAGAAAGACAAAATGAGTTAATTTTAGAAGGTTTGTATTTTGACGGCAGAAAGCATAACAGATAACACTATGATAACTGAAGCAAAGGGAAAAAAAAGTATAACGAAAAATCATTAAAGAAGAACACATGGTCTTAGTTCAAAAACCAGGATCAAAATATATTGATTATATTTCATTGACATCTTATATTAATATAGCCACTGCAATGTTGGTGTATTTTCAAAATAATAATACGGACATTTCAAGTTTGAAATTTATTGGGTGAAACAGAAACGCCGTCAATGCAGGACGCAAATCTGGAGTTGTCAAAACATTGGAAGCAAGACTGTAAAAACTTTACAATGGATAGATAATTTGCTTATTACATGCAAATGAACTTTCTTTTAGATATTTATTTCAACATCTTGCTGGAAAAATATGAGTACTAAAGGGTTTTCTGGACCAATAGGAAAGGAACTTGAAAAAATGCGAACATATTGAAATTATAGACTATAAAAAATGGATCCTGTCTTGACGGACTGATAGGAATAAGAACTTAAAAAAAAAAAAGTATAAATGGGGGAAACACCTGAATTTTAGATTTTCTTTGTTGTACTTAAACAATGGAAACGTGTGTCAAAATTGTCTCGCGAGCCGCGTCAACCGTCTTTAAATATTAATAATCAAGAGATGGCTTTATCTTGGGAAAGTTGAATTTCCGCAATGTAAAGACAAAATTTGATTAAGAAGAATTATATAGGTTGAATATTCAATTGAATTAATCCATAACAAAGGAAGGTAAGAACAGTGAAAGTCATTATTTAGCCACCTCCTCGTGGCGACTTCTGGGTAGTATTTGCTTAATATAAGCAGATATGAGCTAATAGCTACGTTGTTTACTTTAAGTTACTTTATACTGAAATTTGACGTCCTTGAGGAACCGGAAAACAAATTAATTTTAACAAACCTTTTCAGCCAATAGTTTAGACATCCAAAAGGAAAAAGTTTTCACTATTACACATTAAAACAAAAAAGTGTTTTTTACCCTATACTTAAGTTCCACCCTAATGTATGTATATGTGTGTGTGTTTGTTTGTTAGAAATGTGTTTCTAATATATACTATAATTAGACTATATTACTTATAATTAATTAATAATTATATATTTATGTATGCATTAATTACTTTAAATTTTGTTGGAGAGTTTCGTTTTCGTTTTTGTCCGAAACTAGAAAAAAATTCGGTTTCAGTCTTATAAATCTGTTCCGGTCGAACACTATAAATAGTTAAGAAAAATATGCATTATATAAAGCTAAATATACCTATATAATTAAATAATAAAACTTAGTATGAATCACCATAAAACTAAAGAACACACAGGACGCGCGTTTCGGACTGGAAATTTTAACAGCCCGTCATCCTCCAAAGTAAACACGTGCCCGTAAAGAAGACAAGGTCATAAATAAACAGTAAGGGCAAAGAAGAGAAACAAAGAATAAGACTAGCTGAAAGGTAAACACCAATCACAGAGAAGCACGTGCAGAAGAGGAAAGTGTTGCCACAATGATGGAATAAATTAACTGAAAAGAAAAGAGTAAAAAATAAATAAAAATAAATAAACGAATTAAAAAAAAATGAATAAATAAATAAAATAAAAGAAGTAAATATATATATATATATATATATATATATTGTTTTATGGTGATTCATTCAAAGTTTGATTACCGTGTTTACTCGCGTAATAGTCGCCCTCACATAACAGTCGCAACCCCGTTTTGAAGCAGAATAAATCGTCAAAATAATTTATTCGCATAAAAGCCGCAGTTGCGTATTTGACCTTTATCTAGAAAATAGAAAATTGCCAGCTGTACTCTTCCGAGAGCTAGTATTCATGATGGATTCATCTGTTCTATCACTCCCATTGACATATCCAATGGTCACCCCATTCTTCAGACACCGATTAATATTATTATTACTACTAAAACATTATACCAATAATGTTTTAGTATTAGAGTGTACAATATTGTGTTGTATAGATTTCCCCGCATAATAGTCGCACCTAGACTTTTACAATGAAAAAAATGGCAAAAAAAGTGCGACTATTACGCGAGTAAACACGGTATTTAATTGTGATGTATCGACAGTTTTTCGGTGCTATTCATCTATACCGTATATACTCGAGTAATTTACGTCAGGACGTATTTCGTAACCCCTAGTTTTAAAAGAAAATTTCAATAAAAAACAAACATTCGAGTAATTTTCGCATGTATAATATGACATAAATTAGATTAATGAAATTTAAATCTCACTGCATGTGTCCTAACAACTTTCATTTTACAATATTTCAATTAGGGTCTTAAAAATAAATTCTCTTTTCTCCCGAGAGACTTTTTATCTTCAGCTGCATTTGTATGCAAGGTGAAATTATAACGAATGCGATTTCATCAGTTTTGTAATATATATGAGTGCTGATTTACTTATCTTTTCAATGTGTAGAAAAATAACTATTTGCAGGGAAGTTTTTACAGGTATAATATTCTGCTCTGTTAACATATATAATAACAGGGCAGCTAGAAAATAATTCGAGGTGAATGAAGTGTTTATCCAATCCATATAGTTGCCAACTTCCTGATTTTTTTAATACCAATATTTTTATGCAGAAATAATTGTTTTATATAATCGTACAATTTCTGCACTTAAATAAAGCGAGCATTTTTATAAGAATTTACTAGTATGGGATCATCCCATACTTAGCTCAAAAAGAAATACGTGCTGCTAAACAAAAGCAATTAAAGAAGTACGAGTATGAGTATTTTTGGCTCCGGATCTGGGAAGTACAGTCGTGGAAAAAAAAAAAGTAAACACCCCCTACTAACTCCTCAACAAATTATCGTAGAAGAAAGTTACTGGTACCGAACGATTGGAAATAAAGTCTATTTTTAAATGATGTATATAAAATTTGCTTAGCGGGCCATCTACATATTAAAACGAACCATAACTTTGTTTTTTTCAATAGCAGCACACAATTCTGGCAGCATAAATGAACTCTACACTCGTCAATTAGTCTAAAAACAATTTTTTATGCAATTCGTACCATAAGTTTCCGAGAAATTAATTATTTTAAAACGAGCGTATTTTAAGGGCTGTATCCAAATTGAAGTTCGGTACTCGATTGTTAACCGACAGAGCTCCCTTCTTGATCAAGGCACCTTCAGAAGTCAATTAAGCCTGTTAGATTACAGGATAGCATAAGAAATTTCAAAATATTTAGTCACTTCTATCATAGACGGCTTCTTAAACCATCATTTTACCGTTTTTTAAGTATAATTTGAAAACTACTTGGAAAAAAAATGTAAAATTTTGGATTTCCATAAAGCAGGACTTAATAAATCTAAATCCATCAAAAAAATTGTAGGTTGCAATTCATAATTTTTTTAAATATTAATTTCATAATTCATATCAGAAAATTATAAAAATTTCAAATTCAACGTACTTATGTTTGGGTATATTAGTATTATTGCTACACAAAAAATTAAAACATTAGGATCATAATTTCAGAAGTTATAAATAAAAATATGAAAATGTAATTTAGAAGCACTAAATTTTGAATGTTTATAATTCAAAAACTTATCATTCAAATGACTTGAAATTTGGTGTCTAGGCATAGTTTGAACCAAAGATTTGAAATATCTCGTTAAAATTGTGTATTGCCATTGAAAAAAATTAAGTTTGGATTCGTTTAAATATGTAGACGGCCCCCTAAGCAAATTTTATATACGTCATTTAAAAGTAGGCTTTATTTCCAATCGTTCGTACCAGTAACTTTCGTCTACACGATAATTTGTTGAGGAGATAGTAGGGGGTGTTTACTTTTTTTTTTCCACGACTGTACATCTCAATAAGAGGTGCTAAAACTTTTAATTTTTAAAAGAGCAAGATTTAATTACATTAAATATTTCCATCAAACCCATGAAAAACTATCCTTGTATTAGTTTGCTAACTAGAACTTTTTTCTTATTCTGAATGGTCCTAGGATTGTTTTCATTTTCTTTCCTTTCAAAAACTGTTTATACGAGCTGTTGAAACACATATACACTTCATTAATCATAATTATTCATTC
Source organism: Maratus speciosus (assembly GCA_963932465.1). Taxonomy (NCBI): domain Eukaryota; kingdom Metazoa; phylum Arthropoda; class Arachnida; order Araneae; family Salticidae; genus Maratus; species Maratus speciosus. The sequence goes on along the minus strand of OZ010788.1, from coordinate 315,625,180 downwards.
GTTAAAAGGTTATATAATTATACTAGATCATACCTGCCAACGCTTGAAAATAGCAAAGTGTAAAATGACGCGTGAAGGGTATTCACATATTTTTTAAAACTTTTTTATTACATAATAGATGAATATTGTTAAATATTACAGCGGTGACCATTACAAAGATAGTTTGATGAGAATAACAGGAAAACCATTATCAGACTCATTAAGAAACGTATTTTAAAGCCATATGCATAGTTTTTTTTTTCTTTCATTTTCTGCTGTTCTTTTAAGCAAATGTATTAAGAACATTATTTTTACATACAATGAAAATGAAAAGATTATTTCTGGTGATTTTTGACAACGAAACGTGAATTCATTCATCTAACAACATTAAACATCCCATTTGCATTCAGAATTTATCGTTATTAAAAGCAACTATAGAAAGTAATTCATAATTTGAGGGGAGAAAAATGAAACAAAATAGAAACTTTGCAAAAAAGTGTAAAAATAAGTATCCTAAGTGGTAAAAGTGTACAAAATGGTCAACAAGTAAAAATTAAAGTTAAGAAATCAAAAACCCCGACTGCGTAAAAAAGCGAACTAATTAATTATTTCTCATCAAAATGAAACAATTTTTTTATATTACTTACCTATTTTTTTATTTACTTGTATTGATGATTTTTAAGTTGTGTTTAATGTTAGTTCCTACCCATAAATACTGTTTTGATGTGGCCTATATATGTCTATGATGGTTAGAGTTGCAGTAAAGCTAGAGATACTACCTACACAACTTCCAGGTTGTGTAATATTTAAACGGAGCTCCTGGCTGTAAAATAGTCAATGAAACATCGTCTTCATTTCGAAAGACCTATCCAATGATGTGCCACTCAATAGGGTGCGTAAAAAAATTTTCGGCTCTACCGCCATTTTGAATTTATAAAAACAAAAGCTAGCCTATAACCATCGGACGGTTAAGACGATCGATAGAGACCGCATTCATTAAAATCCATCCAGCCGTTGGGATGTTTCCAGGGTATAAAGAAATCCACATACCCAGATACGCGTGAAACACATAACCCTTCTTGGCAGTCGGGTAAAAAGTGTAAACTTTACACCTAAAGTGTAAAGGTTCGCAAGTATGCTAGATTAATTTTAACACAAACATTCTAATTGGTAAATAATTCATACGAGTTGTAATTTTTCGACTGGGCGAATTAGCTCGATGAATTAGATCCTCCAGATTCGTCCGGAATAGTTCAGTTCGCAGAACATTGGCAGCTTCAGCCAGGGCCATCCCAAAGACTTTTTATTGGTGGGGGAGAGAACCTTAAATTGCCAAGTCAAATTTCAGAATTTGCCAACTAGTTTTATAATTTTGCCAAGTTACCACAATTAGAAAATGTAATATAGTTCTTATTTGTGAAAAGTTAAATAATATTCTCAATTAGATTTGTAATTTTTGCCAAGTCTATCAGAAATAGAAAGTGTATTATAGTTTTTATTAAAGTTTTACAAAAATTCACCAACTAAGTTTGCAAATTTGCCAAGTATAACAGCATTCGCGAACGTTTGGGGGGGAAGGCTCCCCCCCCCCCCACCCTTTAGCGAGGCCCCTGGCTTCAGCCAAGAGATCCCCCGTTCGAATCCTGGTCGGGACATTTTTCACCCAGTTGGAAAATATAACTCATATATTACAACTCATATACAGGGTTAGCACAAATGAATGACAGGATTTTAAAAATTTATATTTTCAAAACTATTACACATATTATATATAATAAATGATATATGAAAATAAAGAAGAACATTCCAAGGTTTTTTTTTCAGTTTCAAATGTTTGATCTGTGAATCTTTCGTACGAGTAACACGACAAACACCTAATCTGTAATCAAGTTCGTTCCACATATTTGACAGTTTTTCACAGTCAACGATTCTGCAGCACTAATGCATTAAAACAATAAATAATGCAACACCGTGTACATTTTACGGTGCATCAGTGCTGCATTCTTTAGTGTTTTATAATGCACTAGCAATCGTTGACTGTGCAAAACTGCTAAATGCGTGGAACGAACTTGATTACAGATTAGGTGTTTGTCGTTACGAAAGGTTCGCACACCAAACATTTGTAACTGAAAAAAAAAAAAAAAAAAAAAAACTTAGAATCCTTTTTTTAAAAAAATATATCACTTATTATAATATGCGCAATAGTTTTGAAAGTATAAATTTTTAAAATCCGGTCATTCAGTTATGCTAACACAGTATATTCATACTATAAAATAGATTAGTCATGTCTCTTTTTAATCTCTGAGTTTTCGTTTGAGATAAATGAATAATTGAACAAAAAAATCGCGTATTTTACGCATCCCCTACTTTCAGCACCGAAAAAGTGCGCAAAATATGCGAGTAAATACGGCATATCAAATAAGGCTGTTCTTACCTGCTCTGCTCAACAAGCGCAAAACGTTTTGACACATTTACAAATTCATTTTTTAACGGAAATGTATAAAATTGGAAAGCCTGGCCATGCAGCGATTATGAATGGAACTGTGTTTTCCATTTTTTGATCAATCAATTACCTATTGAGTTATAAGCGATTTTGATCACGTGACAAACACGTTTTTCTCCCGCTCTTGAGTGCTCTTTCTTCCTTCGCGCGGAAATTCGATTCAAAACGCCCACTTTGACACTATTTTCTGAAATATCTATTGCGTGTGCAAAAAAATGGAAAAAACACCTCAATTACACAGTTTCTGAACAACAACACCGGCTAGTTTCATGCATTTTCGAACAAAAATAAATTAAAACTTATGTCAGAAAGTTGCCCTTTTGGATTTGAGAACACCCTTAAGGGTGTCTAAACACCTCAAATCTAAAACGACAACTTTCTGACATAAGTTTTAATTTATTAAGGTGTTCTCAAATCCAAAAGGGCAACTTTCTGACATAAGTTTTAATTTATTTTGTTCAGAAACTATGTCATCGAGCTGTTTTTTTCCATTTTTTTGCAAACGCAATAATCTTTCAGAAAATAATGTCAAAGTGAACGTTTTGAAACGAGTTTCCGTGCGAACGGAGAATAAGCACTGAAGAGCGGGAGAAAAACGTGTTTGTCACGTTATCAAAAACGCTTATAACTCAATAGGTAATTGATTGATCAAAAAATGGAAAACACAGTTCCATTCCAAATCGCTTCCACGGTCAGGCTTTTCAATTTTACATCTTTCCGTTAAAAAATGAATTCGTAAATGTGTCAAAACGTTTTGCGCTTGTTGAGCAGAGCAGTTAAGAACCGCCTTCAGAAAATTTTATATTACCTTGTGGACTCTGTGGGTGCGTTTAGCTGCGACGATTCAATTTTCATATTCTGGATACTACTGAGGACTGTCTTTGTTTGAGAAGAACTTGCGGATGGCATCCACTGAACTATGCTAGACCGAAATTGATGTCCATTGGCAGGTATTAGCCTTGGATGAACCTGAGTTTGAAAAACTGGAGGATAGGTGGAGTTTGAGGGCTTGCAAAAAACTGCAACATCCGGTTTTAGATGCGTCTCCTGCAAGACAGGATTTTTCATTTGTACAAAACCACTGTGAGAATAATTTCGTGATGAAGGAATTGACTTGACAACATACTGTTGTTCCATTGCATTATTCATGTCGATATAACAACTTCTCTCCAAACTCTCTTCTGATGAATCATTCTTATTCTCTTTCATAGGAGTATGAGGCCTAGAAATGCTTCCCATGCATTGGCCTTTTAAACATGGGTTTTGCTGTGGGTGGTATGTCTGTGGATATAATCGGGTAAATTCGGGGATATTATTACTTGCCTGGTGCCTTGCCATGATCTGCTCTGACGCTTATTTTCACCTGGAAAGAAATCATTATGAAATTATTTGTAAATAAAGAGGAAAAAGGGTTATTGCACCTATGCATTTCATTCAAACAGTTGATTACAAATATGGCAGATTTTGACAAAATTGAGTGTTTCGTTGTTTCTCTTCGACATATACAAGCTGTTATGCAGGTCGCACACTGTAACGACAATAAGAAAATGAAGTGCGGCATAGGAGAAAAAACAGGTCGAAACAAAGAAAAAAAAATGTTTCAAACCTGTTTTTTCTCAGAAATCGAGCAACATGCTGTATGTGTCGTCTCAGTGTGCGGCCTGCTTTAGACTCATTTTACTTTATTATGCTCCAAAAGCATGATTTGTTGCACAAAGCAAAAAATATTTTTAAATGGATAATTTCTTTTGTAACACTTTCCAACATGCTCAAAAAATGTTTATGAATTCGGTTTGTTTGTCTGCCGTCTGTGCTCCTAATTAGCATAAATATACTCGGATTGCCATGCAATTGATATATGTTATTGAAGGGTTACAATGGCATGTTTGCTATTGAACATGAAGTGTGTACAATTTAGAGTTCGTTTAGAGGGACACGCAAGAGTATTTCGTTGTGCATTAGTGTCTATGAGGAAAAATCGTTTAAGGTACATTTTAATGATGTTACACTATTTCAAATACATTGAAATTGGTTACAAGATGCTTACTATAGAATATATTGTGTAGAATTTAGAGTTCGTCTACAGGGACACTCAAGAGGATTTCGTTACATTAGTATCTATGGGGAAAAATCGTTTAAGGTACATTTTAATCATGTTACACTATTTCAAACACATTGAAATTGGTTACAAGATGCTTACTATAGAATATATTGTGTAGAATTTAGAGTTCGTCTACAGCGACACTCAAGAGGATTTCGTTACATTAGTATCTATGGGGGAAAATCGTTTAAGGTACATTTTAATCATGTTACACTATTTCAAGCACATTGAAATTGGTTAGAAGATGCTTACTATAGAATATATTGTGTAGAATTTAGAGTTCGTCTACAGAGACACTCAAGAGGATTTCGTTACATTAGTATCTATGGGGAAAAATCGTTTAAGGTACATTTTAATCATGTTACACTATTTTAAACACATTGAAATTGATATATATTACTGAAGTATACTACAAGATGCTTACTATAGAATATATTATGCATAATATTCATCGTTCATTTACAGGGACACACAAAAGATTTTGGTTACGTAACGTACTGTCTATGAACAATAAATGTTGGAAGTGCTTTTCAGTTGTGATACGCGTTTTTAACTTTAGCTATTTGCTACATATTACTTGGTGTGCGTATTTTCTATAGATCGTATATGGGATTGCACAAAAGATCGCGAGAACAATTCCGTTAATTAACTAAAATTTCTGCAGGGGAATTTCAACTATGCCATGCGTTCTTAACTGAACTAAATTTCCGCATACAAATCTATAGATCATATAAGGGCTGCACAAAAGAACTCTGATAATTTTTCTGACTACTGGTTGTAATTCCTGAAGTTGGGTTTTCGAATGTGTTACGCGTTTTCCAAATTGTTTACTTCGTCATCACCTTTGTATAATCATCTTTGATATAATTTTATCGAGGTGCACTACAAGTGGCTTACTTTAGAATATGGTGTGCATAGCATTCACAGTACATTTGCAGGGACCTACAAAATAATTCGACTACAGTATACTATCTATGCAGGGACCGATTTACAAATTTGGGGACCCAGGCACAGATGCTTACGGTGGCCTCCTTGCACCAATGCTTACAGAGGTATTGAGTAAAAATACATATACTATAATGAAAAGGTACTTACTAAGATAACCATTATTGCCTTTAATAATTACTTTACATTATCCATTAAAAAATTAAATTTGATAATCATTAATTTACTTTTAAATAATTATTTTGCAATTATGAAATTTAAATGAGTAGACGTTTTATAATAAATTTTCTGGTTCTGATTATGTTTTCCTGTGCAAGTCTATATAGCTGGAGCGATAAAGTATGCAACAACTAATATTAATTTTCTGAAATACCAAGCTACAATTATTTAAAATGTTAGGGGATTCTGCCGCCTACGCCTACGAGCTACAATCACCAACCTCCCAAATAATCTGATGAGAACGGGAACAGGAATAACAAAGAATTAAAAATACAATATATTTTTTAAAGGATAAAGATAAAAGAAAATATTCACTATAAGAAAGTAATTAAATATGGACGTTTCAAAAAAAAAAACAGCGATCTTATAAAAATACAATACGAATATAGTATAATGTAAAATGAAATGCAAAATTCCATTTGATGCTAAAACTACATCAGATTTCAGAGAATAATTGAAAAACCTTCATCAGCATTTGGGGCCCCGCCGAAATGGGCCCGTACCCCGAATACCCTGCCGTAAATCAGGTACTGTGCCTATGAACAAAGTGCTGGAAATACATTTTCCGCACTACGATACGCGTTTTTAAACGTAACTAATTTTTTACGTATTATTTGGTGTGTATAAATTCTATAAGTCATATACAGAACTACACAAAAGATTATATCACTCGCATTTAAAGCATTCAGTTCGTCGCTAATAAGTATCTGGAAAAAAAAAAAAAAAAAAAAAAAAGCCACCAAAATGCGTAAAATATTTTATAACTGTAACTTTAAAATTGGTCACATTTTTTAAGCTTACACTTCAGGTAAATGAAGCATAAGTCGTAAGTCTTTCACGTCCATAGAGTTATTTGATCTTCAAAGTTAAAAAAGAAAAACCGTGAACCACTTTCGGGATTTTTTGCCGCATTTAGGGTTGATGGGGGCGCTTTATAATGAACTGTGTGTATTTTAACGGGAAATTTTTTTTACGGAAAACGTTTTAAATGCAGAGAAATGTTTCTTGTTTTGTTCCTGAAATTCAGATGTGTCATTATTTCCGCTTATTGATGGGAATTATTAAAGGGGATTTTTTAACTGTGCTATGCGTTTTCTAACTAAACTAAATTGTAGTATGCTATATAGTATCTATGCAACTCTATAGATCCTATATGTCGTTGCACAAATAATTCGAATATTTTTTAGCCTATAGATGGTAATCTCTGAAATTGGGTTTTCAAATTGTTTGCATTAAATATTTCACCTTTTTAAACTGTGAAGTTTTGGTGCAGTGCAAGATTTTTCGTTCTTGTTAATGAAAACTGTTCAGCTTCCTTGGTATTGGAAAATATGCGGCGGAAAGTTTCAACTCTGAAAAATTTCTATGTATATTTTCATTGTCATGTCATTATGATTTATACATTTTCTAGTTCTATAAATACTAAAATCAATGAATATTTTAAAGAAATGATTTGAGTAGAATTTTAAATGGTCAACAAAACCCCTATAAGCACCGATTTTGTTCATTAATTTTATTTTTAATAGCCGAAATGTTTATGAAATTTATTTAACTCTTTGAAATTCGGTGGAATAATACCACTTAATTTTACCAGCTAAATGTCATCCAGAATTTGTTAATAAAACTTAATGAACATACGTGAAAAAAGAATTTGTTTATTTTCAAATTAATTTGTTCATACATTTTGATGGCAGTCAACCATTTTGATATTTTAGCAACGGAATAACTTTGTTCTTGAAAGGGTTAATGATTGCACAAATCTAACATACTTTCAAATATTCAGGGCAAATGATGAAACTTTCATTAATTCATAATTTCTGACATAAAGAGTTAGATTTATTTGTCTGAAATAAAAAAAAAAAGAAAAGAAAAGAAAAAGAAAAGAAAGAAAGTCTGTGCGCATCATCCGCAAAAGCGCAGGTTTTAAACAAAAATGTTTGTAGCAGACGATCTACAATACATAACTATGCACCTAAGCAGCTGACTGCTGATTCCATATAAAACTTGATGCTTCTCTCAAATAATGCGAACTTTTTCCCTTCTTACCAAGGTCACTTTTTATTGAAAACCTAACTCAAATTTAAAATCTTTGACTAAATGCGAGTAGTCTGGTTTTCAGTTACGGTTATTAACCAACCACTTTCTGAGTGATTTATCTGAATGAAAACAAAATATAACGGTAATTCGGATCCTGAAAAATAAAAAAAAATCGGTTAAATGAGAGTTTTACTCACGCACAAAGAGTTCCGTATGTTGATTATTTATCATTATGATTCGCCTTAAGGGTGTATTCGAAAAAATATTTTTTCACCCTCAACAGCTCGAAATTTTCTGAGACATTTTCAGACTCATTTTTAAAAGTAAAAACATGAAACTTGCTGGTGTGATTTCTGAAGACATGTTTAACATGCCGTGTGATTTCATTTTCAGCTCAATTAATTAGAATTTGATTTTTAAACAATTATTTTCTCAGTATGACCATTTTTTTCATTCCCGATCGCCCGCTTCGGAAAATTCGGTTCAAAACGCCAACTTTGACAGCGTTTTTTACAGTATTTTCTGCAGTTATCAAAAAATTAAGAAGCACGGCACATTATATAGTTTCTAAATAAGAGAATTCCCCAGTTTGATGCGTTTGAGAGCAAAAATGAATTTCAAAATGAATCAGAAAATAAGCAGTTTAGATCGGAATACACCCTTAATTAAAACAATTACCTTTTACAAAGTTTAAATTTGGAATTATACCAAGCTCGCTTCGAAAGGAGGTTGTAAAGCCGCATTGCCGCGTTTTTTAGATAGTTTTTTAATTAATATCTCGGCTAATAACAGACATTTTTAAAAAAACTCATTATCAACAATCCTTGGACGATTCCGCGTCGAAAGGTACAGTCGTGGAAAAAAAGTAAACACCCCTTACTAACTCCTCAACAAATTATCGTAGAAGAAAGTTACTGGTACCGAACGATTGGAAATAAAGTCCACTGTTAAATGATGTATATAAAATTTGCTTAGGGAACCATCTACGTATTAAAACGAATTCAAACTTCCTTTTTTTCAGTGGCAATACCCAATTTTAACAAGATATTTCAAATCTTCGGTTCAAACTATGATTAGACACCAAATTTCAAGTCATTTGAGTGATAAGTTTTTGAATTATAAACATTCAAAATTTAGTGCTTCTAATGTTAAATTATATTTCGATATTTTTATTAATATCTCCTGAAATTATGCTCCTAATGTGCTAATTTTTTGTGCAGCAATATTACTAAAATACCCAAACATAAATACGTTGAATTTGCATTTTTTATAATTTTATGATATGAATTATGAAATTAATATTCGAAAAAGTTATGAATTGCAACCTACAATTTTTTTTGATGGATTTAGATTTATTAAGTCCTGCTTCATGCAAATCCCAAATTTCACATTTTTCTTCCAAGTAGTTTTCAAATCACGCTTAAAAAACGGCAAAATGGTGGTTTAAGGGGCCGTCTATGATAGAAGTGATTAGATATTGTGAAATTTCTTATGCTATCCTGTAATCTATCACTCTTCAATGACTGCTTGAGTGGCGCTTAAGATGCCTTGATCAAGAAGGGGGCTCTCTCGGTCAACCATCGAGTACCAAACTTCAATTTGGATACAGCCCCTAAAATAAGCTCGCTTTAAAATAATGATTTTCTCGGAAACTTAACGTACGAATTGTATAAAAATTTGTTTTTAGGCTAATTGAAGGGTGTAGAGTTCGTCTATGCTGTCAGAATTGTGTACTGCTATTGAAAAAAACCAAAGTTATGGTTCGTTTTAATATGTAGATGGCCCTTTAAGCAAATTTTATATACAGGATTTAAAAGTATACTTTATTACCAATCGTGTAGTACCAGTAACTTTCTTCTACGATATTTTTTTGCAGAGTTAGTAAGAAGTGTTTACTTTTTTTCCCCCACCGATTGTACCTCAAGCAACCTTCAACTTCCCCACTCAGCTCCGGCAAAGTAAAGTTTGTGTGTAACTGAAAAATGCAATTTTCTCAAAAATTATTAATGAGACCTAGGATAATTTCTATAGCTTTCCCGCAAGGTTTAAATAAACTTCTACTATGTCTAATTTTTTAAAAATAATTTTAGTTTCAATAAAAAATAGATTCAAAAATACGCGGGGGGGGGGGGGCTCAATTTTCAATAAAAAAAAGTACCGGGGCTCTAATATTCCGCAGTAATAACAACTGTAGTGTATTCCCCGTCCCCTCTACCCGCATATTTACATTTCATACATTATTTGCAAAATATAGACGAGTTTTCTCGTCAGCAAAAGAAAATTTTTAATATAGTTTGACTGCATCTCATATGTATCTACATACAGAAATGCTTCAACAAACTTCGAGGAATGATAGTACACTTTAAATCGAACAAAAAATGCAATGTAACATGAGGTCGCAAATGACGTTTAAAGGATGAAAATCGAGAAAATGCGTCTGGAAATGGAAAAATTGAGACAAGAAAGAAACACTCCAGAAAATTATTTATTGCACAGAATAGGTACAACACAACTCGTGATGTCCAGAGAAAACAAATATTTTACAACAATTGTTCAAAGTATCGACCGCGGGCATTATTACACAGAGTACATCTACGAAAGAACGACTGGCGGACAAAAGTTTGATTTATATATATAAATAAAATAGAGCATCAAATTTTATATATTTAAATTTAAAGGTTAAAAATTTTGAAATTTTTTCGAAAAAATTACAAAAGTTTTCATTTTTTTTTTTTTTTTTTTTTGTAAATTTTATCTTAAATATTATTCAGGGGTACATTATATGCCTTATTGCGTGAATTTAGGACAAAAAAAAATAAAAAAATAAATTTATTTTTGAGAAAAAAATGTAATTTTACGCGTCGTCTTAGAAATCTTCGAAATGCCCCCTGCGCATCCCATATCAATGAAAATCCCCAATATTTTTTATAAAAGTTTGTTTTATATATGTAAATAAAATAGAGCATCAAATTTTATATATTTGAATTTAAAAGTTAAAAAAATTGAAAAATTGGAAATTTTTGAAATTTTTTCGAAAAAATTTCAAAATTTTTAATTTTTTTTTTACGTTTAAATTCAAATATATAAAATTTGATGCTCTATTTTATTTATATATATAAATCAAACTTTTATAAAAAATAATGGGGATTTTCATTGATATGGGACGCGCAGGGAGCATTTTGAAAATTTCTAAGTAAAATTCCATTTTTTCTCAAAAATAATTTTTTTTAATTTTTTTTTTTTTTTTGTGATAAATGCATGCCCTAATGCATATAATGTACCCTTGAATAATATTTAGGTGAAATTTACAAAAAATAAAAAAAATTATTTTTAAGGATTTTAAGGTCCCTTGTCCCTTTTAAATTGGAAAATTCGTTAAACTGACATTCGTTGTAACGAGATTCTACTGTAATAAGGTCTAATAAATGGACAGATCGAAAACATTAATATGAAGAGTGAAAAATTTTCAGAAATCATACTCACCAAGGATTTTTTTGTATTAAGGCTGTTCTTAACTGCTCCGCTGAACAAGCGCAAAACGTTCTGACACATTTACAAATTCATTTTTTAACGGAAAGATATAAAATGGGAAAGCCTGGCCATGGAAGCGATTTGGAACTGAGCTGTTATTTCCATTTTTTGATCTATCAATTACCCTTTGAGTTATAAGCGATATCGATCACGTGACAAACCCGTTTCTCGCCCACTCTTGAGTGATTTTTCTACTTTCGCGCGGAAATTCGGTTCAAAAGGTCCACTTTGACATTATTTTCTGAAAGATCTATTGCGTTTGCAAAAAAATGTAAAAAACAGCTCGATAACATAGTTTCTGAACAACAACACCAGCTAGTTTCATGTATTTTCGAATAAAAATAAATTAAAACTTATGTCAGGAAGTTGCCCTTTTGGAACACAACGCACAGCGCTGTTCCGGTGGGATTCGGCGCTCGTATTTATAAGCTGCATTCTGGTGGGTTCCATTCCAACTGATGTGTAAAAATTCACTAAAAATAAAAAGTATTGGGGTTGCGCTCCTTGTGACCTCCGGTGCAAATTAAGCACAACGTGAAGCTAAAAAGTTGATTAGTAAGAATCTATTATAATGAGGTAAAGTTTGTTTGTTTGTAGGAGGTAATCTCTGGAACTACCGAACCGATTTCAAAAGTAATGGTATCAAAATGATGGTGTTAGTCCACGTTCGAACACAGGCTATATCTTAAGTCGATGCCACTACCCCAAAGGGGGTGTAGGAGCAAAAAACTTTCTAAAAATGCGATTTTTGTGTTACTGAAGGGCCTAGGAACATGAAATTTGGAATCGTATAGTTACTTATAAGATATAAAAGATCTCCAAGAACATTTCTTAAAAAATTCGAAATTTAAAAGGGGTAAAAATGCGCAAAAAGCGTCCTAAAAAACGTTCTAAATGGCGATTTCTACGCAATCTCAGGAAGCACCGAACCGATTTCAAAAATAATGGTGTGAAAATTATGGTGACAGCATTTGCTCCAAGATAGGCTATATCTTATGTCTGTACTACCCCAAAGTGGGTGCAGGGGCAAAGGACGTTCTAACAATGCGATTTTTGTGTTACTGAAGGGCCTAAAAACAATACATTTGGCATGGTAGTTATTTATAAGATATGATCTCTAAGAACATTTATTAAAAAATTCGAAATTTAAAAAGGGCGAAAATGAGCGAAAAGCGTTCTAAAAAGCGTTCTAAATGGCGATTTCTACGCAATCTCAGGAAGTATCAAACCGATTTCAAAAGTAACGGTATCAAAATGATGGTATGTTAGTCCCTGTTCCAACATAGGCTATATCTTATGTCCATCCTACTACCCTAAAAAAGGGTGCAGGAGCAAAGGACGTTCTAACAATGTGATTTTTATGTTACTGAAGGGCATAAGAACATGAAATTTGGCATGGTAGTTACTTATAAGATATAAATTATCCCTAAGAACATTTCTTAGAACAATCGAAATTTAAAAGGGGTGAAAATGCGCAAAAAGCATTCTAAAAACATTCTAAATTGAGATTTCTACGTAATCTCATGAAACACCAAACCAATTTCAAATGTGAGGGTTGGAAATTGAGGGTGACAGCCCTTGCTCCGACATAGGCTTTCATGTCAGCGTCACTACCACCTGGGTGTTGCAGGAGCAAAAAATTCTAAATTGTGATTTTTGTGATACTGCAGGGGCTAGCAACTTTAAATTTGGCAAGGTAATTATAATATGTGAATGCTCTCTAAGAACAGTTTCTAAAAAAAAATCGAAATTTAAAAGGGTTGAAAATGCGCAAAAAGCGTTGTAAATTGCCATTTCTACGCAATCACAGGAAATATTAAACTGATTTCAAAAGTAAGGGTTGCAAATTGATGGTGACAGTCCCTGCTCCAACATAGGCTAAATTTTATATTGTTGTCACTACCACCCAGGGCCGGCCCAAGGACATTTTGGCGCCCGTGCGAGCACTCATCGCCCCCCCCCCCCCCCACACACACAAGAAAAATTGCTTGACTTATGATCTTAATTTTTTTTAATATTCATACTTTTTATACATACTATTACTAATTATTTAAGATATTAATTTAAAGTGTTTCAAAAACTGATAAAAGATTCTACATTTAACCTCATCTTTGAGTTTGTATTTGCTAAATTGTAAAATCAGAGAAATTTCAATTTTAGAGTAATTATCAGTCTTAATGTGTAAAATTACGATACAAAAGTAAAACACAAGGCCGCAGCACATGGTATTGGACGAAAATAACAATAAGTTAATTAATTTTTTAAAAAAAAAAAACTTTTTTATAAGAATACTGTTTGGAATACTACGAAATAAAGATGCAGAAGTACTAGTAAATAGCAAATATGAAAGATGAAAACTGCAATCTTTTCTCGTTATTTAGTACATAAAAAGTACTAATAAATTTCATATTTAAATGTAGATTTTCGTAAAAGGCTCACATTTCATGATGAAAACTTTCGAAAGAATGGAAAACCTAGTTTTTTCTTCAGCTGATTCCGGAAACATAAATATTCTTATAAACATAAATATTCTCTATTTTTGAAAATTGAATTTTAAGAGATAGTTTGTATAGTAATATACCTAAATGACACGCTTCTACTTCAGATTAGGTTTTATTTTATTTACGTTTAAGGTTTTAAGTTATTTTAGGTTTTATTATATTTAGGTTTTAACTTTGAAAATTGAATTTTAGCTGTTAGTTTAAATAATTATGTATCTATTGATCTTGCATCTACACGAAGAGTTAAAAATGATCTTATTCGGAAGTATACAATAACAGAAAAACTCATTTGTAGATTATTAATACGGAATTCGATAAGACATGGCTATATTAGTGAAGAAATACAGCATAATAAATAAGTTAGGAATCGAATTTAGTATAAAGGCAAAAATGTTTAAGTAAAATTTCTATAAAATATTAATTGTTGGATTTTATCTAAGTTTAAACGTTTCTGGCACATTAGAACGTTGGTACATAATAATTTTGAAATTTTTGGCACGCATATTCAAAAAGGGTCGCCATCCCTGGTGTAGAACATCATAAAAAAATCAACATATCGGACACTAAGGGGAAAAAAAGTTATTTAACAATAAATGTATTAAATGAAAGATTTTTTTCAAGAAGATTACAAAATAAAATTTATGTACAGATATATGTATTTTTTTTTTTTTTTTTAATAGACTCAATTTTCACAATTCTACATTTTCAAGCTTATGTTGATTTATTCATCGAGCTCTTTGCTCCGGTTAATGAGTTTGCTCAACCCTTTTGAAAAAAATTCGTCATCATAGATAATTTTAAAAAAAAAAAGGGGGGGGGGGGTGAAATTTACTTTTTTCGCTTAATTTTAAATAATAAATTAAACAGAAAAATTGCGCTTGGACATAAGTCTGTATATATAATAAAAACGCTTAGAACAATATTATTCCAAAGAAACCTTATCCCTAAGCAGATTTCGTTCTTCCAGTACTTAAGGAGCCGCTGCACTAAAACTCCCCGATCGCGAAATCCCATGATAACCTATGGTAAAACTTTGAAGCCAAATTACTCATTACTTAATATAAGTATTAAAATACCATTTTCCCCATCAGAAAGTGGACATCAGATGCCAATGATGTGCGTTTATATAAATTGTCGACGTAAATTTTAAGTATTTTTCAGAAAATGATAAAATTTAATCAAATGGAAATTTCAAAACATATAGGGATTTTTTATCTACTTAAAATTTATGGAGATAATTTTTAAAAACACACATCATCGACATCTGACATCTTCTTTCTGATGGTGAAAAAGGTATTTTAATAATTATATTAGGTATGAGTCATCGCGTTTCAAAGTTTTCCCATAGACTAACATGGGATTTCGCGATCGGGGTGTTTCAGTGCAGCGGAGCCTTAAGGTGCAAATTATTTCACAAAATAATGAAGAAACTTTGTAATATTGAATAGTTCCCTTTCGGTTTAGACAAACTTTGACTCAGTATCAAATACATAATCTAATTTTTAAAAAGTCTTTTTTTTTTTTTTTTTTTTTTTCATTTTAGTTAAATTTCCAGCAATTTTCATTTTTAAATTAACAATAATTGCTTAAAATTTCAGTTATTTTAATTTCAGTATTGCGAAATATTTATTGTGTAATGGGCCAAAGACTATATTTCACTAATAAATAATCCCTAATGATGAATGAAACAGTGCATCATTATAACGCAATTATATATTTTTATGACGTTATTTTTTTCTGGCTTTCCGCTCAGTGTTCCTTTCAGACCACGTTTCGGAAAACTGGGGAAATACGCAAATTCAAACAATATGGCATGGGCGCCGGCTGAACGAAATCTGTGAAGTGGGAAGATTTTGGAACAAATATGTGTGCCTGTAGCAAAAATAGAAATAGTTTAATCCCTTTACGTCAACTGAGCTCCGACCGCCCCCTCCTCTCCGTTTAAGATGATAAATATTGGAATAATTAAACACTAAAAGAATTGTACTGTTGCTCGAAAATTTTCCCAAGTGGGGGAAGGGGGGGGGGGTCCTTACGCCGGAGAGGCACAACCTTCCACGATATGTGCCTGAAAGAAACACTAGTTCCGATCAGAACCTGATTATCGCAAGGGCAAAAGAGGCAGCTGTCCAAGCTCTCAACTCTAAAATACCCACCTCCACCTCAAACACCAAAATTGTTTTCTTAATAAGTAGAAATCGTGGCTAAAAGCATGTTATAGAGGTACCATCTAAATCTTTGCTTGACGCATCGGGGCGCCATATAGGCCCTTGTTCCGCCGCTCTGAGTTTAGGGCGCAGCAATGTCCTTCGTAATTTCAAGAACTGACAATTTTGAAATAATACAAGCATGCTTTGTAACTTCTAGATACTATGTTTCACATTCGCATGAAGATTACTCATTTAAGCGAATCAAGCTACTTGAAAAATGTTTGGTTTGATTCATTTTTAGCTATTAAATATTCAATTTACAGCAGTTTAATAAACTAATTAGTGAACGACCGAATTGTATTGTCTCGATACTGCGGTCATTTTAATAAGAATTATTTACCTATATATTTTTGGTTACATGCCTTTTTTTTTCATTTTTCATTTTTGGCAAAATTTCTGACACTAACGCTATTGACTATTTCCAGAAGATGAGCTGACATCCAGAAGACACTGCTAGAAGAAAAGCTTTTTCAAAGACGCCTATTTTTTATTTTAAAATTTCTGCCCCTTTTAGCTCCTAACGGTTTCTTTTTTCCGGTCATCTGGGGGGCAGTCTCAGATTCTCTGTGGGATAAGAGGACTCTAGAAAAATGCGCTTAAATACCCGGAAGTGATAGAATTCACCATGAATCTGTCAAAGTCGAAATTAATTAGCATCCCGCACGGGAAGCAGATTTGAATCGGGTGATTTCTGTGGTTCGTAATTCTGCTTCTTTTCTCATTCAGATAAAGAACAGAAACCGATGTCTGCATGCGAAAATTCGGCGCCCTTGAATTCCTTTTTAAACAGAACGAAGAATCCTTTCTCGAGCTGGCCTCAGTCTAGCTATAGTAAATGTAATAAATGAAAAAAAAAACCGCAGAATATAAAATAATTTTTATCGGTGCTCTTATAGGCGCCCTTTCATCTGTTTGGCGCCCCTACGGTTCGGCGCCCCGTGCGGTGGCACACTTCGCACACGCCTTAGGCCGGCCCTGCTACCACCTGGGGGTTGCAGGAGCAAAAAATGTTCTAAATCGCGTTTTTTCTGATACTGAGGATCTAACATTTTGAAATTTGGCATGTTAATTACCTAAAAGATGTAAATGCTTTCTGAGAACAGGCGAAAGAAAATTCCAAAATTAAAAGGATAGAGCGAGCGAAAAGAGTTTTGAAAACGTGATAAATTACATTTTTTATGCAATCTTATGGAATACCAAACCGATTTAAAAAATAATGGTTGCAAATTGGTGGTGGAACCTGCTATGTCCATGCCGTTACCACCAGAGGGTTGCAGGAGCAAAAAAATTTCTAAATTACGATTTCTGTGATACTGAAGAGGCTAGAAACTTTAAATATGGCATGGTACTTATTTATAAAATATAAATACTCTCTAAGAACTGCCGAAAATAAATTCGCAATTTAAAAGGGGTGAAGCGAAGCGAAGGAGCGAAAAGCATTCTAAAAAAGTCTTAAATTACGATTTGTATCCAATCTCAGGAAATAATAAGCCGAATACAAAAGTAATGGTAGCGAATCAATGGTGACAGTCATTGATCCTACACGGGCTATATTTTATGCGGGTGCCCCTACCACCTGGAGTTGGCAGGAACAACAAACGTTCTAAACAAGCCTTTAAAATTTTTCTAACTTACGTTTTCTATGGAATTTTAGGAAATACCAAACCGATTTCAAAATTAATGCCCGCAAATTAATGGTGACAGTCTCTGTTTCTTCAACATAAGTATTTTATGTTAGTGCCACTACCACCAGAGAGGTGTAGACCGTTATACAAGAAGCTTGGAATTTGACATGATGGTTCATTTCAAATGTAAATGCGCACTAAGAACGGTTTCTAAAAAATTCAAAACTTCAAATGAATACTGAAATGAGTGTATTAAATGAGCATAAAAGCTTTATTATACTTTCTAAATTATCCTTTATTTAGAATTAGTTTTAGTTATTCTTATTATTTAAAGTCTCATTTCTGCCTAATGCAGTGTAATTATGAAGTTTAGTAATTTTTGAATTATTCCTGAAAGTATAGTGTCTTCTAATAAAATCTAGACATATGAATATCACTTGGCGTATTTCAACTATTACGCGAGCAAAGCCGCGGGTTTTACTTGTATCTTATAAACACGAACAACAAGTTGCGTGTGAACATAACACAACCCTAAGTAAAAATTGCAGATACGGTTGCAGTTAATTATGGCATTCTTCGTCGCCGTTCGGAAACCATTAATTCTACACTTGCGAGCGTTGGATAGAAGTATGTTCCTGCACTACGCCACCTATGTAAGAACGTCGGTGAAAAAGAAACGCAAAAGAGTGGAGATAGTTGAGAAAGAGAAAGATATTTAGGATTTGGTTTTTCAGAAATGCTGTTCCACTGGGCACCGGAGCGCAGTATGTATCGCTCCGGAGCCGATACATACTGCGGAGCGATATGTATGTGAGCTATACATACTCCGGAGTACCAGATGTAAGATGAATTCCGACCAATATTTAAACACTCATTTAAAAAAAGAAGTATCGGAGCTGAGCTCCTGCGCAAATTAAGCTATGGCCGGGGTGGGGGTGGGGGGGACATATTTGTGCAGTACATTTTTGACGATATTTCTGAAAATACTATACCAAATCCATTGAATCTTGATAGATTAAAACCTGCTAAGAATCACAAAGGACTCGTTTTAGACAACTTTTTGTCTTAGTTTAATAACTATAATTACATGATAGTCCTTCCTCCAGAATCATGAAATGTTTACGTTTAAAACAGGATTTCGTTATACAGAGGTTCTGTTTTAACAGGTTTTATTCTATAAATATTTCCGTTATTACTATTATGTGACCCAGCCGATCACGAAATACCATGTTAACCTTATATGGGGAATTTTAATTAGGAGATTACTCATTACATAATACATATAAATATTGAAATATTGTTGTCATCATTAGAAAGTATGAATCCGATGAAGACGGAGTGCGTTTACAAAAATTATTTTCCTACATTTGAAGTATTTTTAAGAAGACGATAAATTTTGAAAAAATCGCCCAAGTTTTATCGAAGTATATCGCGTGTTTAAAAATATTTGAAGTGTAGGAAAATAATTTTTGAAAACGCTCTACGTCTGTAGCTGACGTCTAATTTCTGATGATGAAAACAGTATTTCAATATTTATATTATGTAATGAGTAATCACCTATAAAATTAAACCTTCCCATACGTTAACATGGTATTTCGCGATCAGCTTATAGTCCATGCAATAAGGAATTTTACCTAGCAAAATTAATGGTAGTACTGGAAATCGGCTTTCTAGATGTTTTTTGGGTCGCTGAATCCGAATTTGTAACTTCCCACAAAATTTCCCCCGGCAACCTCCCCAAATTGTGGTAAAAAGCCCCCCAAAAAGGTTTTTATTAAAAAAATAAACTTTTTATTGTTTTAGAGAAAAAGTATCTAGAAATTCAGAAAGTAGACAAAATTTCCAACAAATTAGATATATGACATTATGACTTAGGATGAAGGGGAAGGGGGATCTGCATCGGAACACGCGTGCGGTGCTGCGTAAACTAAGTTGCGCAATTCCACTTAACCACTCACACGTTTACATTCGCCCTCCCATCTCCCCTCCGAACTTTCACTATAAGGTTTACTTTAAGATTTTTGAGTCGCTGAATCCGAATTTTCAACTTTCCCCCAAAAATTCCCCCAGAACCCCCCCCCCCCCCAAAAAAAAAATAGTTGTTTTTAACCTAAATTTCTTACTGTTTTAGGGGAAAAGCATTACGAAATTCAGAAACTAGACAAAATTTGCAACAAATAGTATATATGACATAATGAATTAGGATGAACGGGGAGGGTGAGGGCTGCCTCTGAACATGCACTGCGGCTCTACGTGAACTAATTTATGAAGTTCAGGCAATTGGGGATTTTATCTGGCAAAATTAATACTAGTTCTGGATTTCGACTCACTTTATGTTTTTTGGGTCGCTGAATCCGAATTTGTTACTTCCCACCAAAATTTCACCCGGCAACCCCTCAAAAAATTGATTTTTTGAAAAAATTTGGTTTTTGTTAAAAGCGCGCGGGGAATGTTCCGAGGCAGCCCCCTCTCTCCCCGTTTATCCTACGTCATAATGTCATATATCCTATTTGTTGCAAAATTTGTCTAGTTTCTGAATTTCGTAATGCTTTTCCCCTAAAACAATAAGAAATTTAAGTTAAAAACAACTATTTGGGGGGGGGGGGGGGGGTTCGAGGTGGAAAATTTTGGGGGTAAGTTAAAAATTCGGATTCAGCGACCCAAAAAACTTAAAGTAAACCTTATAGAGAAAGTTCGGAGGGAAGATGGGAGAGCTAATGTAAACGTGTGAGTGGTTAAGTGGAATTGCGCAACTTAGTCCACGCAGCACTGCGGCGCTTGTTCCGAGGCAGATCCCCCCTTTTCCTTCACCGTAAGTCATAATGTCATATATTTAATTTGTTGCAAATTTTGTCTACTTTCTGAATTTCTAGCTACTTTTCCCCTAAAACAATAAAAAAATGGAATTTTTTAATAAAAACCTTTTTGGGGGGCTTTTTACCAAAATTTGGGGGTGTTGCCGGGGGAAATTTTGGTGGGAAGTTACAAATTCGGATTCAGCGACCCAAAAAACATCTAGAAAGCCGATTTCCAGTACTACCATTAATTTTGCTAGGTAGAGTCCCTATACGGTCTCTATTGCCTGGACTATTAGGGAAAAACCTATTGGTGAATCACGCGAAAACACCCGCTCGCTAATGTTAATCCTATGGGACAATTTTTTTAAAAAATATCTCGCTTACATTTTAATATTCGTAAACGATTTTCTTTGAATTTTCTACAAAGCCCATTTTTACTTTTCGATTTTTTTTTTTTTTTTTTTTTTTAAGGATATTTGAACCGGTTTCGAAAGTAAAAGTATCCTGACTAAAAATAAAAAAAAAACCAAATAAACCTGCAATCAAATTCTAAAAAGTAAAAATCCACCTTCGCAGAGATCGGCCTCAGCTTTCCAATGCAAAAAAGAAGTATTTAAAACTGTGGGAATGGAAACAAGATATTAAAAAAAAAAATCTCCCTTGGGGAAGGACGGGGTTTAACATTAGCAAGCGAGTGTTTTCGCATGACTGAAGTAGCCCTTGAAATATTTATTTAATATTAGGAAAAATAGAAAGCACACTGAAGCACCATTTAAGCATACTGATTTACGCACATTCATATAAAAAAGCAGACATTTTTTAAACATTTTGCCGAAATTAAAAAAGAACCTTACATATGGTGCGTGTCTTTTAACCGTTTTATAATAGCTACATTTTAAACGAAAGTATGAACAGCTATTTTTTTTTTTAATTCGTATTGATTAATAAATAAATTTTAGTTAACAAAAAAAAAAAAAAAAAAAAAAAATCCAAGAAAGAAAAATTATGCGTACGGCATAGATTATGAAACACTTTCCAACACTCCCTGAAAGTTTTAACAAAACTTCGTTATTTAGGGAAATAAGGTAAATATAATAACTAAGTAAACATTTAAAAAACTGATTTCTGCAGTTACCATCCATAGCCAAATATGTATTCCAATTCTTTTGAACAGCCCTGTACTTAATCTGTATGTTGATATATATATATACTATATAATGGGAAATTGAGTTTAGCAAGAAAACGCATGACAAGTTGAAATTTCTCTTTCAGCAAATTTTACTAACAGAAGAAAAAATATTTGAGTACTTTTGTACAGCCCTGTAGTTTACCTAGTACCTTTATTACACGCCACTATTTAGCTAAAATTTAATTGAAACTAAAACACTCTTAAAACTACTGAAACCACATTTATAGAAATTATCATCAATAGACGGCATGTATCCAATTCCTTGCGTGATCCTGTTTATCATTTTATCTATATTCTACAAACATTTCTTAATAAACTAAATGCAGTTCAGCGTAAAAATGCATAACTCAATTAAAAAACACCTTTAAGCAATTTGCGCTCATACCCAGTAACCCTTACGAATTCTTTTGTGTAGCTCTGTATATGATTTACACCATTTAAACACACCATATAGTATGCATAAATATAGTGAAACATAAAAGCGCATATCATAATTAAAAATGCATTTTCAGCAATCGCCGCTAATGTACAGTACTTCGGATACAATATAGTACCTGAAATCTTTTGTGTGCCCCTATAAATGCTATGCACTTCATATTATACATGAAATAAGTTATAGTAAACCTCAGCGAGGTACATCAATTTCATTATTTATGAAATAGTTTAAATATAATTAAAATACGCCACTATCCCCCCCCCCCCCCATATCATTATGTAACGGAATTCTTTTGTGTGGCCCTGTAAATGAATAATAACTTATTTGCACCGCATATTCTACAGATGCATATTTTAGTGCACTTCATTAAATGCGTATCATTTTTGTTATGTTTGGATGTGTGTAACATCATTAAAAATCATTTGAAACGATTTTTTCCCATTGACCGTAATGTAACGGAATACTTTTGACCGTCCCTGTAAATGAACTAAACATGCTACAAACTTAATTTGAAATAGTGATCGTGCTATGGTAAACGTCAATAACATCTAAAAGTTTCAGGACAATCCGAGTATATTTACGAGAGTTAGAGCACGGACATACAAACCGAAGTCATAAACATTGCAAAGAGTTAAAAAGGGATGGGGCGGGGTTAGAATTAATGAAAATTTACACACTTTTGTTAATTTACTATATTTTGGAACACATAAAATTTTAATTAATTGCATTGAAACGGAATTACTTTTCTTTCATTCCGTGTTTCGGATCAGTTTCGAGTAAAATTATTATAGTATTTCAAAAATGTTAACGAAATGTTTTTGCTTTTGCAGTTCCAATTGAGTTTCGCGTTGACTTCGCAAAGAGTGTTCTGTTTAGGTGAGGCTTTGGGATGGATTCTATATTGAACAAGTACCACTACTGTAACTTTAGAATAATAAGAAGACGACGGATAAACGAATAATGATAATAATAATAATTTAAAAGGAATAAGATATACAACAATAAGAATAATAAGATGAAATCACAATGCATTCCATCAGTTTTATTTTTAATGACTATCTAAAAATTAAAATAAAATATTTTCATTTAATCAACCTTTTTATTAAGAATCGTGCTCACAGGGCCGAAACTAGCCTTTTTTTGCACACAGGGCAAACAAAGATTTTGACGCCCCCCCCCCCCCCCCACACACACACACACACCCTCTTCCGCAAAGTACATTTACAAAGGGAATTTTAATAATTTTCTAATAGTCCGCTTATTTTAAAATTTAAAATATGCAATCATAAAATATGTAATATTGAGCTGCGTAATCTACATTGGCGGATCCAAGGGGGAAATCACGGGGGGGGGGGGGGTCATGACCCTTCCCCTCTGAACAGCTACAAAAATATTCTAATGATATATGTTCAATAAAGTCCCGATTAACCGAGTTTCCGCTTTAACCGAATTATTTTCTTCTGATGAACTGATGGCTTCCATTATTATGAAACAGCCATTATAAATGAAGTGTTAGGTGAAGATAAAAGAACATAAAAGAGCAGTCGCAAGAAAAAGAAAGAAAAAAAAAAAAAAAAAAAAGTGGCCCCTTTTTTTCCCATTCTAACCAGAAAATCACAGTTCTAACTTTTTACGACTGCTCTTTCATCTTCCCCTAACACTTCATTTATAATGGCTGTTTCATAATAATGGAGGCCATCAGTCCATCAGAAGAAAAGGATCCATTCCAAAGGTATAATCTTTCATTTGGCGCCCCTTCGTTCTGGCGGCCGGACACATGCCCCCTCTGCCCTCCGCCCCCCTTTAGGTTCGGCCATGCGTGCTCATACCCTGCCCTCTGAAATATCAAAATTTCTTCTCAATTCAAAAGTTAAAGAGACAAAAATAAATTAATTAATTAAAATCAAGAAGATAAATCTAAATTACAATCATTTTTTGCCAAAAATCTTTAAAATATTGCATTGTAATCGGGCCCGATCGTATTGGGAATGTATATTGATCCATGAGTGGAAGTATGCAAAAGGAAAAAAAAAAACATTTGCAAGATTCAAAATACGAATACAACGATTGGGCTGGCCTTCAACTTCATATAAATATACTCTATTCTTTATTATAATTATAATATATATCAAAATATAAACTGAAGGTATAGAAATAATTTTAAAGTTATAAATTCAAAAACATCCACGATCTGTGAGTTAAAGTCACAAACACTTTGTGTATCATAAAAAAAAAAAAAAAAAAAAAAAAAAAAACATACGCTTAAAAAATAAAAAAAATAAATTTATAAGGTACTTAAAACCAGAGTTTGGCAAATTTGTAATTGCAATTATCTGCAATGTAATTACATTTTAATTGCATGTAATTAATTATAGTTAAAATTGCATGCCATAAAAAATTATTGCAGCACTGTAATCGGAACCGCTCCTACCCCATTATTCGGCAAAATTACTGCATTTCAATGTATGTAACTGTAATCAATTACATGCAATTAACTTGTAATTTCATTGCGAATAATTGAGATTACAAATTTGCCCAACTCTGCTTAAAACCTTTAAATTAAATGTAATTTGAAACTGAAATAGAGTAAGAATACATAAAGAAAGAGGATGTTTAAATTGGAAAGATAACTAAATTTAAAGACAGTTAATTTTAAAAGAGCAGCAACTTTGGATAGTTTGCTACATTTTTCTTTTATTTAAGACTTTTTAAATTTTCTGGATACATTTAAAACTGAGCGCTGTTATTCTGAAACTTTTAAATGTCCCTTACACTCTAAAGCATTTAATAATAATCAGCGATAAAAGCATTTTTTAAAACCTTTATTTAACACAGTATATTTTCAATTCGATGTACCCTTAAATATATTAAAGTTACAGAAAATAATTATGTTCAAAGAAAAGAGTTTTAGCTTAATGAAAGAGAAATTAAATAATAATTAAAATAATAACTGAAAATTGATGAAAATATATTATGGAACTCAAAAAAAAAAAAAAAAAAAAGAATTTCAAAATTATACATTAATTTTAACATGCAGCAGTTTAGGGTTATATAATAAAGTTATATTTTATAAGAATAATTCTCACTTTCTTTTCTCTTTTGCAGAATTAGAAAACACACGAACAAACAGATTTAAACATTTTTATATTGTGCCAGAAACCAGGGGCGTCATTTCAACAGGGCAGGGTTGGACAATTTCTCCCTTCTGATCTTCAGAAGGGAGATCTTCAGTATTTTTTTTTTTAATTACTGTTTCTTTACTTTCTTGTTATTATTTGCGTTTTCATTTGTTTTTATCAATATATTAATAGTTACATGCAAGTAAATTATAACAATAAAAATTTCCTTTGAAAATATGTATGATTAATGAATGCGAAAAAAGAGTTCATTTCAAATGGGAAAAAAAAATATATAAATTTACAATGCTCATTTGTCGACCCTCCCCCCCCCCCCCCTTAAAAAAAATCTGAAATGACGCTCTGCCAGAAATATTAATAAGCGAATTGAATGCATAAATGAAGAAAGTTAAAAACATTACATGAAAAAAATGAAACTATCGGTGCGGTACACTTTCAAAACCTCATTTTCGCTCAAAATGTTAATTTTTAATTCTTTCATGCTCATGCATGATAACTTGAGATGAGTTGATATCGTAAAACAACCCTCAGATCACTGTGCATATTTCCTTTTTACGTATATCTCATATAAAGTTTAAGAATGCTTATGAAATACAGTAATCGATGACAGAACCTTTTATTATTATTATTATTTTTTTTTTTTTTTTCGAATATTCAGTTGGAAAGTTCGACTTTGACAAATTTGTTTCTGTTCTGCATGAGAGAATTTTTCCTTAAATAATTAAATCATTTCTGCTCTTGGATCAAGAACATAAGTAAAATGTTTCTTTCTTTCTTTCTCTCTCTTTTTCTTTTTTACATTTTACAATGCATTAAATTGTATTCAAAATTTAAATTATCACAAAACACTATTTAATAACTAATAATAATAATTTTTTATTGTACATAAACCTCATATGAGATTCGTTATGTAATTTTGTAATAAATGTAAGCTTTAAAAACATATATATTCGGCATTATTTGTTCTTGATAATCTATTTTAAATCTATTTTAAGTTCAAAATATGTTTTTCATCCAATTAAAAGTAATTCAGTTTTTAAAATAATTCATTGAATCTTACCTTTAAAATTCAAGCAATATTTTTTCTTTCTGTAGGTTTCCGTTCAGACGTCGAAAAATGCAGCCGAAATCCTTCAATCAATGTAAAATTAATATTACACACATTAACACATAGTTTTAACTGTATATAATTTTAATTGCAACAACTGGAGAATCCCACTTTTTTTTACAGAAAAAAAACCTCGAGTACAAACAGACGAGCATAGAAAGTATAAAATCGATACGTACGCTACCAACAGAAAAATACTGACTGGCCAAAAGGAATCTGATGACCACTTCTCGATGTCGATAGCATGGGAACGAGACAAATCCGGTAGCCGTTTATCTATTTGCAAGCAAAAGGGACTCAACAAAAGAAATCTGTTTAACTTGCATCATTCCTTTTCAGTTCAACAATGACTCCTCTGATGATGTTCTCACAAAGCTCTGGATATTAGTTTACCGCAGGGCGCCCTGCAAGCTACTAGAACTATAGACGGAGACTGGGAGGTTATCTCAAGCTGTAAAAAAAAGTGCCTCCTTCTTTCAGCTGTAATGCACCGAGAAGCTATAAAATTAGGCTTGAACGGTGATAATTTAAGTGTAATTCATTTTCCCACACAGAAGTTCTCATACTACTTATGAGAAAATATCATAGTCATAGAGCGAAGCATCGCTAGAGAAAAAGGATAAAAACAGCAAGTCTTGAAAAAGAGAGACAGCTTTTAAAAAAAGAAAGAAAAAAAAAAGACTAAAAGTGAAAAATATACATATGAGGCATTCTCACATAATTTTGACTGAATAATAGTAGAATGAAGTCCTTGAATAATAATTTTTTATTTTAGTACATATTCTTGGGCTTGCGATCTTGAGGGAGCTGTCTGTATAAAATTGTTTCAATAAAAGTAATTCGATGTATTTTTTTCCGAAACTGGGACTATTGTTTTATATAAATATGTAGCAAAAAATTAACCTGCACACATTTTTACTGTTGTTATTATTTTTTTTTAACCCTGTCCCTGGATTTTAGATTCCTTACCGTCTCTCTTGCTAAAATTATACAGAAAATTACTTCAGATACAGTTTGCGGATACATTCAGTCAGTGGCGTGGCGTCCGGTCATCGCACGATGCGGCGATGACCAAGCAATATTTTAAAACTCTTAATAAGCTTTTGAAACTCTACGATCCAGTTTTAGCAGAACATTTGGAGTTCATGTATAAGTGAAGGTAAGATTTAAAGTTTCTTTTTTGAACATTCAACCATTGAATTTTAGAGTTAATAATTTTTCACCACAAACTTAAATAATTGCGATGACCACCGAAAATTTTCACGCCACGCCACTGAGTCAGATACAGTCAGAACGTTTTGCGCTTGTTCAGCGGAGCAGTTAAGAACAGCCTTAACATCCTTTTAAGACTGTTATACCAAAATTCTGTACTAAAAATACTACATTGTTATTATTTCTTATTTGAATGTTCTGTGGGTACTATGCAAATTCATTATAAGTAAAAATTTAGAAGAAAATAAAAAGTTAGAGAGGTAAGGTGGTGTGCTAAATAAAATAGTAAGTCATAGAAATTATATCCATAAAATAGTTTCGGCTTTTTCCTACATTTTTGTCATTTTTTCCATCTTTGAATTATTTTTTCTTTAAGGCTGTTCTTAACTGCTCTGCTCAACAAGCGCAAAATGTTTTGACACATTTGCAAATTCATTTTTTAACGGAAAGTTATAAAATTGGAAAGCCTGGCCATGGAAGCGATTTGACTGAACATGTTTTTTCCATTTTTTGATCAATCAATTACCGATTGAGTTATAAGCAATTTTAATAACGTGACAAACCCGTTTTTCGCCCGCTCTTGAGTAGATATTCTACTTTCGCGCGGAAATTCGGTTCAAAACGTCCACTTTGATACTATTTTCTGAAAGATCTATTGCGTTTGCAAAAAAGTAAAAAAAAAAAAAAACAGCTCGATGACATAGTTTCTGAACAACAACACCAGCCAGTTTCCTGCATTTTCGAACAAAAATAAATTAAAACTTATGTCAGAAAATTGCCCGTTTGGATTTGAGAACAGCCAAGAAGCGTTCCATGAACCAAATTAATTTTGATTTGCAATGATAATACTCTTTATAAGCTTTCATATGAGCATTATTTTATTTCGGTTCAGTGCGAACTTATTCTAACTTATTCAAAATTAATGTTTTTAAAATATATTTATTTTATATAAATATATAAATTTGGGTATTCATTTCTTAAATTAATCTTTTTTTTCTTCTACTTCAAGTAGAATAAGTTTGATCCATGCTGTTGCATTTGAGAGATTAAAATTCTGATAGCTATTTCCAGTTTTTGAAAAAAAAAAAAAAAAAAAAAAAGAAAGAAAAATAAGACATGGAGTGTTTTGAGAAACTGATAATAGGTAAAATTTTAAAAACAATAAAAAGTAATTTAAAGTTAATCAGCTTTAAAGTTAGTTTAAAATAATCAAGCTTTCATTAAAGGATATAGTTCATGCTAAAAAGTGATTTTTCAAGAAATTTTCCATTCTACTAATTTTGGATAATTTTTCTCATTTTCAACATCCCTTGTCTCCCTAGACACTCCTTGGACACTGATTTCTTATACTAGATATCTTTCAATTTCTAACTTATAAAAAGTTATAAAGTCTAAAACTACAGATAACAATTGCTAGACATTAAATGTACTGAAATCAGATTAATATTGAGCAAAATTGATACCAAAATAAACGGTCAAGTGCGAGTATTACTCGCGCACAGAGGGTTCCGTACAATAATATATGAATTAGTAAGTGTATTATTAAAAAAATACCGCTGCTAAAAGAATAATATGACTTTGTAAAAACTATAAACGTAGGGTTGGGTATAGCTGTATAGTATACTAAGTGCAAAGGAAAGTCCCTTTAACACCTGAAAATAGTTGCGAACGGAGAGAGCTACAGCTATACAAGTGAGGTAACGGTACAGTAAAGTGACTACGCCCGACCTAATGCAAACTACAGCAGCGCCCCTAGTGGCGAAATTTGGAAGATAGCCATTACAAATCGAAAACGAAAAGAGGTAGAGCACATTTTTCAATTAGGAAGTTTTAAAGCATCAATTAATTAGGACGAAACGACATTTGGTTCACACGGATAAGATAAATTGTCGCCTGCATACCCAAAAATGTCCGAAATCGATGAGAGACGATGAAAATTTATCTTATCCATGTAAACCAAATGTCGTATTCTATTAATTAATTGATGCTCTAAAACTTTCTAACTGGAAATTTTGCTCTATCTCTTTTCGTTTTCAACTTGCAGTGGCTATCGTCCAAATTTCGCCACTAGGGGGCGATGCTGTCGTTTTCATTAAATCGGGATTAGTCGCTTTACTATACCGTTACCTCACTTGCATAGCTGTAGCTCTCTCCGTTCACAAGTATTTTCAGGTTAAAGGGACTTTCCTTTGCACCCTGTATACTAAAAAAGTATAAATGGATATACCATGAAAGTTCAAAGATAAATGGAACCTAAATAATAGCAAATATAGCTATTCTGTATATTTGTTATTCCAAATAGATTTTTAGCTAACCTTTAAAGACATAGTAGGTGTATTGAGAGAGCCACTCGACGGAAACTAGTCGCGAATCCTATAGTATTTATGTGATTAATTCTCATTAAATTAGTCTGTTTTTAACAATTTCACGTTTATTGCTTTTATACTGCTACTGGGCATTGCATTACATAAATATATCCTTAAAACTTATTATCTAGGCTTTTAAAGCCGATGGAGCATGGAGTACGCCGTCCCTGTCCTTATGAATGTCCAAACCGTCCGTGTCTTTAAGGGTTAATATCTCGGCTAATTACCGACAATTTTTTACGAAATTCATAATCAACAATGCTTTTATACTTCTGCTACGATAGGTACCTCCAGCTCTGCTCAACACTTTTGCTGAAGCCCGTAAATCGAAATTTGATTGTAACGGAAAAATGCGATTTTCTCAAAGACTAATGTGACCTAGGGTAACCGCAATAATTTTCCAGCAAGGTTTAAATTAATATCTACTACCTCTAATTTTTTCATAATTTTAGTTTCAATAGATTCGGAATTAGATGGGGATTGGAAACATATTTTTGCACTAAATTTTCCGCCATAACTTTGAAAATATAATACCTAAATTTAAATTAAATATATTTTTGATTTCAGCGTTACGAAAGCTTTCACACGATATATACTAAGGAAAGATTTTTTTTTTCAAGTAACTTAATTAGCCCGTCTACATTTTTCCTAAATATATTTATGAATATTTATTAATATGTAAATATGTGGGTCAATAGTCTTTATTACTTCCCCCAATTTCAACTTTCCACATTGCATAGTTTGCGAGTAAAAGGTCTGTGACAGACAGACTGACAGACAGACAGACACAGGAATGATCTTATAATGGTTCTGTTTTTACTTTTTAAGTACGGAACTCTAAAAACAAAAAAAAATTGAAAATTTGGCGTAATATTCATCAATATTGAATGCTGTACTCCAGGTGTAATCAACTCTTTTACTATCACAAGGTTACACTCTCTGCTCCACACACAATTATTATTTATATGTTGGTTGCATGCTTTACAAAGGACATTCGACATTCATCAAATGAAAAGAGCAAAATTAGCGACGACCACACAGGGATACTAAATGAAATAAACGGTCAAGTGCGAGTATTACTCGCGCTCAGAGGGTTCCGTACAATAAATATTAACTGTATTATTAAAAAAAATCGTTGCTAAAAGAATAATAAGACTTTGTAAAAAACTACACAACGTAGGGTTCGGTATAGCTATACTAGAAAAGTATGAATGGGTATACCATAAAAGTTCGAAGAAGTGTGAAGCCTAAATAATATCAGATATTGCTATTCTGTATAACAAATTTTTTTAATCTTATCCTAATCTGTCTATGATGAATTTAATTTTGTACTGGCAATAAAAGTAGTGCATATTTAAACTTCATTTGGCATTTCCTAAAACTAAATTCAGCAGCGTAGTAATAATCTTTTCTTTTTACAGTGTAGCTAAAACAAAACCCTTGTTCAAAGTTTAAACTTGGCATTGTGCTAAGCGCGCTTCGAAAGGAGGTCGCAAAGTTGCAATGCCACCCGCGCCGCCCCAGTCATTATGTATGTCCAAACCGTCTGTGTCTTTAAGGGTTAATATCGCGACCAATTACAGACGATTTTTTTTCGAAAGTCATTATCAACAATGCTTTTATACTTCTGTTACGATAGGTACCTCGAGCGCTCCTCAATGCCTTTGCTGAATGCCCGAAAATCGAAAATTGTATGTAACGGAAAAATGCGCTTTTCTCAAAAACTATGTGAACTAGAGTAATCGCTATAATTTTCCTGCAAGGTTTAAGTTAACGTCTATTGCCTCTAATTTTTTTTCATAATTTTAGTTTCAGTAGATTCGGAAATAGAGGGGAGACATATTTTTGCACTACATTTTCGACGACATCTCTGAAAATATAATACCTAAAATTAAAAGAAATGCATTTTTGAGTTAAGCGTTAGGAAAGCTTTCACTCGATACCCCACACGATATACAAAGAAAATATTTTTTTTTTTCCTCAAGTAACTTAATTAGCCCCTCTACATTTTTTCTAAATATATTTGTAAATGTTTAATAAATATATGGTTCAATAGTCTTTATTACTTCCCCCAATTTGAACTTTCCAGGTCCCATAGTTTACGAGTAAAATGGATGTGACAGACGGGCACAGGAGTGATCTTATAATGGTTCCGTTTTTACTTTTTAAGTACGGAAACCTAAAAAATGCCTATTTAAAAAAAATTATCGGTCATTGGCATTTCTTTATTTGAAAAATTTCCCCAAAAATGTATTTCCATATGCTCCAAATTTTTTTTTTTTTTTTTTCTCGTCACATTACTTCTCAGAGCATTTTGCAATCAATTCATACTTCTGTCTCCTAAATGTCCAAAACGCATCAAACTGTAGTTTATCTTGATACTGCTTACAAGGACAGAGTAAAAATTTCCTGCATGTCATCGATGATACTACTCTTGCCCGTAGTAAGTAATACGTTAATATTAAACCAATTTATTCATGCTATTTAACTTTACGTTAATATTAACCCAATTTATTTGTGCTATTTAAGTAAATATTAATGCAGAACACAGAAACGCAAATTATTCATGCTAAATATTATTTAAAATTATAATACAGATATTTAACAAAAATTTATTCTTTAGCACTTTTAAATAAGAAAAGGTGGCCACTAACGAAATTCCCAGTTTTGCTTTTTGCTAAACCAGGGTCGAAACTAGCCTTTTTTGCACCCGAGGCAAGCATGGATTTTAGCGCCCCCCTCCTCTTCCGCAAAGTATTTTACAAAGAGAATTTTACTAATTTTCTAATAGCCGACTTATTTTAAAATTTAAAATATGTAATATTGAACTACATAATCTACAATGGCGGATTCAAGAGGGAGGTCACGGGGGTCATGAGTCCGCTCTGAACACCAACAAAAATATTCTAAAGATCATTTTTAAAATGAAATATACAGTAGAGTCCCGATTATACGAGTCCTGCTTAACCGAGTTTCCACTTTAACGGAGTTATTTTCTTCTGATGGACTGGTGTCTTCTATTATTATGAAACAGCCATTATAAATGAAGTGTTAGGTGAAGATGAAAGAGCAGTCGTAAAAAGTTAGAACTCTGATTTTCTGGTCAGAATGGGAAGAAAAAAAATGGCCATAATTTTTTTTTTTTAATTAAAAAAATCAGAGTTCTAACTTTTTACGACTGCTCTTTCATCTTCTGTTAGAAAATGCTCTTTTGTTTCAAGAACATTCCACCAGATGGCAGCATCAGACAATCCTTTTTATTTGATCTACTGTGACAGACTCTCAGAACAGTTAGTGTTTTCTCCTTCCCTTATAGCAGTTGCCAGCAAAACGCTGGTGGATTAAAAATCCAATAATATTCCAAAGGAATATAATATGTTAAAAAAAAACTGCAACAAACCATAATTCAAAGTATTTCTTTGTGTTTGTAAATAGTCTTATTCATCTGTTTTGTTTTTATTGTGAAGTGTGATTAGTATTGTGTCCAGCATATATGTTATTCTAGTGTATTTAATCTTCAAATAAATGTTTTTTGTTCATCCTAAGAAGAATATATTTCTATTGAAATGCATCAAAACATAAAGGTAAAACTTTTAACTTTTTATTGTTTACCTATTGAAGAATTTCGTATTCATGCCTTCCATATGGAATAACATTCCAACAGTCGATTATGAGACTGAAGTTATCTCAATATTAAATATAATAATATGAAAGAAGAAAATATAATATAATTAAATTCAAAGAAATAATTATTTTCTGAATGTTGCTATTTTTCACAAGTGAATGATATAAAAGAAAATTCAAAGAATTGTTCTTATTTTGAAATCAAAAGTATTGTGTATTGTTAAGAAAAGAAATTATTTTGAATTTTATTTTGCCAATTTCTTACTGAAATTTTATTATACAAGTTGCAAATGTAAATTTATGTTTTAAACAAACAATTGAACATTTAAGAACAGTTTTTTCTGAAATCAAAAGTAACTTCAAAAATTGTTCTCAGGAATTTTATTTTGCTCTTATTTCATCATTAGCATTATATTTGAGTTTATAATTGTTGTTTTGATGGATTAATAAGATAAAAAGTTTTATTTTCTGTGAAATAAGCAAATATTATTATATCATAATGTCTAGTATTAAAGAATCTCATTATGTTGATAAATTAACTGATGACAACTATTCAGTTTGGAAGTTCAAAATAGAACAAT
This sequence comes from Maratus speciosus, assembly GCA_963932465.1. Classification (NCBI taxonomy): domain Eukaryota; kingdom Metazoa; phylum Arthropoda; class Arachnida; order Araneae; family Salticidae; genus Maratus; species Maratus speciosus. The sequence continues at coordinate 315,591,078 of OZ010788.1, read as the reverse complement.
TGTTAATCAAAGAAGGCCTGTATGACGTTGTATTTGAACCTAAAAAGGAAAATGATGATAATTGGGTAAAAAAGATAGAAATGCTAGGGCATTAATTTGTTTAAATATCTCAGATTCACAAATTGTTCATGTCAGACATGCTAAAAGTGCTAAAGAAACATATGATCAATTGAAATCTGTTCATGAAAGAGTAAATTTAACAAATAAACTTTATCTTCTTAGGAAGCTGTATTCCACTAAATATAATGAAAGTGTAAAAATGCAGGAACATATTAATTCTGTCTTAGAATTAGAAAAATTAAGAAGCATAGGTGAAGTAATACAAGATGATAATTTAATAGCTATTTTGCTCTGTTTCTTACCAAATTCTTATAGTACCTTTATAACTGCTATTGAAAGTAAATATGAAACAGATTTATCATTAAAATATGTTCAAAACAAATTAATTGATGAGTATCTTAGAAGAGTTGAAACTAAACAAATTTCAACAAAATTTGAATCTATTGCTTTAAACGGTAATAGGGATAAACCAAAGCATTTGAATAAACAAAAATTTTGTGCTAATTGCAAAAAGAATAATCACAACCGTGAAGATTGTTTTCACTTAAAGACTAATAATACTAACAAAACAAAATCAAGTTTTACTCAAGATAGATCACGTCAACAGTTTAAGAAAACAAACAATTTCTCTGCTTCAACTGCTAGTCAAAATGAAAATCTATCAGATTCTCAAAACTATCGTGAATTAATGGAAGAATCGAATTATTCGAGTTTTGTTATGAAATCTCAACAAAATGGAAATAAAAACAAAAATTTGTCTTTTGTTATTGATTCAGGTGCGTCTGTTCATTTAGCTAATTCCTTGGAACTGTTCTCAGAATTAAAAAGTTCGAATAAAGATACAATTACAATTGCTAATGGAACTAAATTAACTGCAAAGGGAAAGGGTAAATGTACTTTTAATATTGAAACACTTAATGGTCAAACAAATAGAGTTACATTAGATCACGTGCTTTATGTTCCCGAGTTGGATAGTAATTTATTATCTGTCCAGTCTTGTACTGAAAAAGGTTTTGTTGTAACATTTAAAGATGATATATGTTTAATTAAAAAGGGCAACATCTTAGTTGCAGATGCAAAAGTTGATGGGGGTTTATACAGATTAAAAATAATACCTACAAATGAAAAGGTATGTAGTGCTTCAGAAATATTACCCGTTTGTTCTAATGTTACTGCATTCTAAAATGGCACCAAAGGCTGGGCCATAGAAATTTGGAATCCATCAAGAAAATTCAAAAGGATGATTTAGCTTTAGGTATTACTGTGAATAATTGTTCTCATAATACTGAATGTTCAAGTTGCATAAAAGCTAAGCAAACAGAAAAATCATTTCCAAAAGAAACGCAATACAGAAGTAAAAAACCACTTGATTTGATATACAGCGATGTATGCGGTCCTGCAGAAACAAAAAGTATGGGGTCAAAAAGATATTTCGTTACATTTATTGATGATTACTCTCGTTATACACAAGTATATTTTATTTCTTCTAAAGATGAAGTATTTGATAAATTAAAAGAGTATGTTGCATCAACAACAAATAAATTTAGATTGAAGATTAACCCCTTAACGGTCGCATTAAACTACGATTTAAAAATTCAAACTGCTTATTGGCATCACTTTTCTGAAAAAGAAATATTCACCTTATTTAATGGCAGATAAAATCATAACATAATAAAGCCAATGGCACTATTTTATAAAACTGGTGGGAATCAAACAAATTGAATAACAGACGCAGCCCGAGAATATCACGGGAGCGAGAATTAAGGGGTTAAATCCTTGCGTAGTGACAATGGAACAGAATATTGCAACGAATCTGTCAAAGACTACCTTAAAAACCTAGGAATAAATCATGAAACAACGACGCCATATTCACCGTCCCAAAATGGAGTCGCAGAAAGAAAGAATCGCTCGCTTATTGAAATGAGTAAAGCCATGCTTATAAATGCTAAATTGCCAAAAACGTTCTGGGCAGAAGCCATAGCTACAGCAGCCTACTTACAAAATAGATTACCTACAAAATCAACTGAAAATACACCATATGAACTGTGGAATGGGCATAAGCCAAATTTGAGTCACCTTAAAGTATTTGGATGCAAAGCATATGTGTATGTTCATAAACAGAAGAGACAAAAATTTGACGAAAAAGCCACTAAAGGAGTCTTTGTTGGTTACGATTTAAGAAGCAAAGGATACCGAATTTATATAGGCGGTAGAAAAATAGTGATAAGCAGAACAGTGAAGTTTTTTGAAAATATGAACTGTGAAAATGTCTTTAAAGAAAATCGTGAAGAGCGAATCTCAGATTTAATGCATTTCAATTTTTCAGAAGAAATTCTTGAAAATGATAGTGAAGCTATCCGAATAGAAAATACTGCAGAAGAAATAAAAATGGATGAAAAATCAGTAGATAGCCCAACAACTGAAGAAAGTGAAGATAATTTCCAGAGAAGAATATCTAACAGAGAGACTAAAGGAATTCCACCAGAAAGATATTCTTACAAAACTGAAGACAGTTGTTCCAAAAATCAAGATCCTGAAACTTTTAAAGATGTTTTACAATTATCAGTAAAAGATCAACAGAAATAGTTTAAAGCTATGAAGGAAGAATTTAACTCTTTAAAGGAAAATGAAGTATTTGAGCTTGTTACTTTACCCAAAGGCAAGCACGCCATTGGCTGTAAATGGGTTTACAAAACAAAACATAATGAAAATGGAGAAGAAATAAAATGCAAAGCACGATTAGTTGCCAAAGGTTTCGCTCAAAAATTAGGCACTGATTATGATGAAACCTTCTCTCCTGTCGTCAAACATACAACTATTAGAGCTTTTCTGACCTGGGCAGCTTATCATAAAGCCAGAGTATTTCAAGTAGATGTTAAAACAGCCTTTCTACATGGTAAACTAGATAATGAAGAATTATACATGCATCAACCAGAAGGCTTTCATGATGAAGAAAATAAAGACAAAGTCTATAAATTAAAAAAGGCTATATATGGTCTTAAACAAGCCGCCAAGTGCTGGAATGAAGAAATAGAGAATATTCTAAAGGCATATGGATTTAAACAAAGTGAAGCATATCCATGTTTGTTCATAAAAGAAAAATCAAAGAAGACAATTCATCTCATACTGTATGTAGATGATATGCTGATAAGCTCAGAAGATGAAAATGAAGTTAATGAAGTAATAAATTATTTAAAGAAATCTTATCCCATAACATCACTAGGAGAAGCAAAATACTTCTTAGGTATAGAAATTTACAGAAAAGAAGATGGAAGTTATTTACTTTCACAAAGAAGTAAAATAAATCAATTAGTTAAGGATTTTCAGCTTGAAGAAGCCAAACCAACTTATACCCCAATGGAAACTAACTATTATAGTTTAGATAAAGAAGAAAATCTTTTATCATCAAATGATAATTTTAGACAAGCTATAGGAAGTATTTTATATATTTCCTCATGCACAAGACCTGATATTACCGCTCCTACACACATACTAAGTCGAAGATGCAATAATCCAAGACAAAAGGACTGGAATGCTGTTAAGAGGGTAATAAGATACTTAAAAACAACGAAAGACCTTGATCTCCACATTTCTTCAAAAGAATATCCTAATATAGTTGCATACTCGGATGCAGACTGGGGACAAGATGCTACAGACAGAAAATCCACCTCAGGAAATGTAATCTTCTTAGGCAATAGCTGCATTTCTTGGTTCTCACGAAAACAAACATGTGTGGCATTATCGTCAGCAGAAGCTGAATATGTGGCACTGTCACAAGGAACTCAAGAGGTGCTATGGATCTTAAAATTATGTAAAGATCTCAATTTACAACAAGATTTTCCTATTAGAATTTTTGAGGATAACCAATCTACAATTAAATTGGTTGAAAGTGAAAAATTTAAATCTCGCACTAAACATATAGATACAAAGTATCATTACATACGTGATTTAAAAACGAAAAATGTTATAGATGTCAAATATCTATCAACAAATGAAATGATAGCAGACATAATGACGAAGCCTCTGCCAAAGGCCAAATTTGAACTTTGTAGAAACCTTATCCACCTGGTGTCAGATTCTATCACAAAACGGGAGAGATGTTAGAAAATGCTCTTTTGTTTCAAGAACATTCCACCAGATGGCAGCATCAGACAATCCTTTTTATTTGATCTACTGTGACAGACTCTCAGAACAGTTAGTGTTTTCTCCTTCCCTTATAGCAGTTGGCAGCAAAATGCTGGTGGATTAAAAATCCAAAATATTCCAAAGGAATATAATATGTTAAAAAAACTGCAACAAACCATAATTCAAAGTATTTCTTTGTGTTTGTAAATAGTCTTATTCATCTGTTTTGTTTTTATTGTGAAGTGTGATTAGTATTGTGTCCAGCATATATATTATTCTAGTGTATTTAATCTTCAAATAAATGTTTTTTGTTCATCCTAAGAAGAATATATTTCTATTGGAATGCATCAAAACATAAAGGTAAAACTTTTAACTTTTTATTGTTTACCTATTGAGGAATTTCGTATTCATGTCTTCCATATGGAATAACATTCCAACATCTTCACCTAGCACTTCATTTATAATGGCTGTTTCATAATAATAGAAGACATCAGTCCATCAGAAGAAAATAATCCATTCCAAAGATATAATCCTTCATTTGGCGCCCCTTTGTTCTGACGCCCGGGGTACATGCCCCCTCTGCCCCCCCCCCCTTAGTTTCGGCCCTGCGCTAAACGGTGAGTAGAAATCTAGATATGATTAGTAAAAATGTATCTATACCACTCACTGTGGCTACTAACCTGTTTGTGAACAAACTCCCCAAAATAACTGGGAGCTGTGACACAAAAACTGTTTACCCAATTTAGATGTTTAACGAGCCAGCGAGTATAAAAGCAGCAAGAAAGTTTTACCGGTCTTTCTTTTTTCTAAACCAGTGGTTCCCAACATGGGGCGTCCGCCCCACCGGGGGGCAATTTGACATTTTAGGGGGGTAACTTCGAATTTTTAACTTACCTATTTGCTGTCAATTATTTTTAGGAAAATACTGTTTCTGACAAAAAATAAAAGTAATACATGCAAAATTTAAAAATAAAATTTAACAAGTAAAAATTAAATAAAAAAACCCGACTGCGTGAAAAGCGAACTAATTAAATATTTCTCATCAATATGAAACTATTTTTTATATTACTTACCTATTTTTTTATTGACTTGTAGTGATGACTTTTAAGTTGTGTTTAATTGTTAGTTCCTATCTATAAACACTGTTTTGATGAGGCCTATAGATGTCTATGAAGGTTAGAGTTACAGTAAAGCTAGAGATCCTACCTACACAACTTCCAGGTTGTGTAATATTTAAACGGAGCTTCTGACTGTAAAATAGTCAGTGAAACATCGTCTTCATTTTGAAAGACCTATCCCATGATATGCCACTCAATTGGGTGCGTAAAATGTTCTTTTCGTCTCTACCGCCATTTTGAATTTATAAAAACAAAACCTAGCTTATAACCATCGGACGGTTAAGACGAATCGATAGAAACCTCATTCATTAAAATCCATCCAGCCGTTGGGATGTTTCGAGGGTATAAAGAAATCCACATACCCAGATACGCGTGAAACACATAATCCTTCTTGGCAGTCGGGTAAAAAAGTCTTTTGTTGAACTTAAAGTTTCAAATGTAAAATTTTAAATGGAAATTTAATCAGAATAATTATATGAACAGTGTTTAAAAGTATTTCGGAGACCATTTTTATTTTTAAAACTCTGTATAATTTTTTTGGTTATAAACGTATTTTATAGTTTTCTCAACTTTTCCGAATATTTATTGAGCGGGCTTTGCATTTCTTCTCTGGCTGGTGTATGTAAAACGAAGAACCTTTTGCACGTGTAACTACTTAAGGGCATACCTAAATCTTACTGTCTTGAATATAGTTAACTTCAAAAATATTTGAAATATCTAAACATGATACTTAACTAAACATGAAATTTCACGAGTTTATAAATCTTAAGGAAATGGGTAAATAGTAAATATCTACGGCTGTAGTGCAGCTCCTACAGAGTAAATGAATATATAGCATACACATATACAATTTAAATTTTAAAATGTGATAATTCATGGCAGTCAATTAACGATAACCGGTAAGGGAAACAACTAAAAATTAAATTTAAAAAATCAAAAAACCCGACTGCGCAAAAAGCGAACTAGTTTATTATTTCTCCTCAATGCGAAACTATTTTTTATATTACTTACCTATTTTTTTTTTTTATTATTTAGTTGTATTGGTAACTTTTAAGTTGTGTTTAATTGTTAGTTCCCATCTATAAACACTGTTTTTATGAGGCCTTTAGATGTCTATGAAGGTTAGAGTTGCACTAAAGGTAGAGATCCTACCTACACAACTTCCAGGTTGTGTAACATTTAAACGGAGCTTCTGATTGTAAAATAGTCAATGAAACATCGTCTTCATTTTGAAAGACCTATCCAATGATATGCCACTCAATGGGGTGAGTAAAAAAAAAAAAAAAAATATCGTCTCTACCGCCATTTTGAATTAATAAAAACAAAAGCTAGCCTATAACCATCGGATGGTTAAGACGAATCGATAGAGACATCATTCATTAAAATTCATCCAGCCGTTGGGATGCTTCGAGGGTATAAAGAAATCCACATATCCAGATACGCGTGAAACATATAATCCTTCTTGGCAGTCGGGTAAAAAAGTCTTTTGTTGAACTTAAAGTTTCAAATGCAAAATTTTAAATGGAAATTTAATCAGAATAATTATATGAACAGTGTTTAAAAGTATTTCGGAGACCATTTTTATTTTTAAAACTCTGTATAATTTTTTTGGTTATAAACGTATTTTATAGTTTTCTCAACTTTTCCGAATATTTATTGAGCGGGCTTTGCATTTCTTCTCTGGCTGGTGTATGTAAAACGAAGAAACTTTTGCACGTGTAACTACTTAAGGGCAAACCTAAATCTTACTGTCTTGAATATAGTTAACTTTAAAAATATTTGAAATATCTAAACATGATACTTAACTAAACATGAAATTTCACGAGTTTATAAATCTTAAGGAAATGGGTAAATAGTAAATATCTAAGGCTGTAGTGCAGCTCCTACAGAGTAAATGAATATATAGCATACAGATATACAATTTAAATTTAAAAATGTGATAATTCATGGCAGTCAATTAACGATAACCGGTAAGGGAAACAACTAAAAATTAAATTTAAAAAATCAAAAAACCCGACTGCGCAAAAAGCGAACTAGTTTATTATTTCTCCTCAATGTGAAACTATTTTTTATATTACTTACCTATTTTTTTTTTTTTTTTATTTAGCTGTATTGGTAACTTTTAAGTTGTATTTAATTGTTAGTTCCCATCTATAAACACTGTTTTTATGAGGCTTATAGATGTCTATGAAGGTTAGAGTTGCACTAAAGCTGGAGATCCTACCTACACAACTTCCAGGTTGTGTAACATTTAAACGGAGCTTCTGATTGTAAAATAGTCAATGAAACATCGTCTTCATTTTGAAAGACCTATCCAATGATATGCCACTCAATGGGGTGCGTAAAAAAAAAAAAAAAAAAAAAAAAAAAAAAAAAAAAATCGTCTTTACCGCCATTTTGAATTTATAAAAACAAAAGCTAGCCTATAACCATCGGATGGTTAAGACGAATCGATAGAGACATCATTCATTAAAATTCATCCAGCCGTTGGGATGCTTCGAGGGTATAAAGAAATCCACATACCCAGATACGCGTGAAACACATAATCCTTCTTGGCAGTCGGGTAAAAAGAAATGCGTTTTGATGGAGAATAATGGTTATTTAAAATTCTTAAAAGTCGGAATTCTGAAAGGTTCTTGTGTAATTTTTTTATCCATAGAAAGAAAATTTAGTGTCCAAAGCTTTCCCACTAACACTTAATAAGTTACTAAAATTAATAAAAAATGTGTCATTGTTATCAATTTTAATGCCAAATATGGGAGTCATTTCAAGTAATTTGAGAAAATAAAAATGCAGACTACTTTTGTTAAGCATTGAGATACATTGGAAAGGCACAACAAAACTCTTTTTTGGCATAAAAGTGAAGGTGTATAACATTTATAGAATTAGATAAAACATATATTTGTGACAGAAAATTCACCTCTTTGTTAAGTTATTGAAAAATGAGTGACTAAAGAATGGGAAATGAATAATTACTATTAAGGCTCTGTTAGGCTTCTTTCAGGTGGAGCGTTCATTTTTAAATACTAAGAGAAATATGTTATAGAATGTCTGCGCGAGGAGCGGCGGGGAGGGGGGGGGCATCGCGATTTTAGATATGCTTTGGTGGGGCGTGGCCAGTAAAAGGTTGGGAACCACTGCTCTAAACAAAATTCAGAAAATATTCAAGTTTAAAATACATATGAATAACCTTGTGGTGTATTTAGACAAAAAATTGTCTTTCAATCTTTGCTTTATAGAATAATCAATGCTTTGCAAATATTAGGTTGAGCAAAAAGTTCTGGGAAATTTTTAAGCTAATAGTCACCAGAATTCAGTGGCGTAGCTAGGATGGGTGACACCCGAGGCGGATGTAAATGATGCCCCCCCACCCCCCCCCACACACACACAACACCCGTCATATTTTTTCAATCACAATTCTGCGTTATAAATAAAATGTTAACATTTTTTTGGAGAACTGTTATGAACTTTACATTAACAAAGTAATAATATAAAGAAAAATAATAATAATTATTATTATTATAATAAGTAAAGAAAAATTTTATATTATTTTTTTGATGCTGTTTACTTTAGTCAATCTATTTGGAAGCGTATAAATGAAATTAAGAATTTATTTGTATCGTATAAGCAAATATTTTAACATTAGAATGTAATGAAATAAAATGCAATTTAAATAAAATAAACTAGTCGGATGTGCCAATCCCAAAACTTTCTTCTATCTCATACATGTTAATACTTGAAAATTGGCCATCACAGTGCTAAAATTTAATGACAATTTATGCCCATCATGAGGATTTAAAAGTTATTAGTTCCTTGAATTGAGTGAAAATAAAAAGAAGATACAAGTATCGCATCTTTCAAACAAATCGGCAACTACCCTCTTAGATGATACTTCAAAATTCGCTATCACAGTGACAAAATTAAATGACAATCTAGGGCTCAAATGAGGATTCTAAAAAGTGTTATGTTCGTCGAATTGTGTGTATTTAAAAGGGAGATATAAGCATTGAATCTTTCAAACAAGTCACTGAATTTCGGCACTCACACTCTTAGATGACTGCGAGTAGGGGAAAAAGGACAGTTCAGCGTCATAAGGCGGATTGCGGATTGTGTGGATGTGGGTGGAATCCACCTTGTGGATGGAGGAGGAGGGTGGAATCCACCTGTTGGGAGACTTATCCTATAGTAGGAGGGGTTAAATGTTGGAGGGGGCTTAATTTTTGAGGGGCTTAATTTTTTTTTAAATCGACTTAGAGTAGAAATGGGAATATCATACTATAACATGGGTCTGTTCGAGAGGAAGTATGAGGACACTAAATTTTTCGATGGGCTTATTTTTTAGGGGGGCTTATTTTTAGGGGGGCTTAATTTTTTTTTTTCGAATCGACATAGAGTAGAAATGGAAATATCATACTATAACATAGAGATGTAGGTATTTTCGAAAGGGACTTTGAGGAGCCTAAATTTTTTAGAGGGGCTTATTTTTTTAGGGGGGCTTAATTTTTAAGGGTGATTTTTTTTTTTTTTTTTTTTTTTTTTTTTTCTGAATTGTCTTAGAATTTGAATGAAGATAAAAATGTCTTATGTTTTCTGAAAAAAATTTTTGATGCTGCCATCTGTATGCGGTAGTGCGAATTTATTATTGAAAATAGTATTTTATTTTTGAAAAGTTTTGAGGAAGGTTTGAACCTGCAAAATAGTCTCTTGGCTCGATGATATGTTGAACACTTAACTAATCGAGCCAAGAAACTATGTCTATATGTTTAGATTTTAGATGTTTCAAAACAAAAAATTGTATTCCCCCTTCTGTATGCGCAAAGAGAGGTGGGTTTCTTAAGATAACTCATTAATACCTATTTTAACTGCTCACTCTGCGAATTTTTTTTAATGTATATGATTTTTATTTTTAGTTTAACTGATTTTATCGATTTTGTGAATGAGAGTTTGATTATTTTACGCACAAATGTATGATCATTTTAGAAAGCCGTGGTTTCGAACCTGCGAACTCCCATTCAAATTTCATTTTTTGTAACTGATAAGCTATCCACTATCCAGACCGCGTCCCGACAATTACTGAATTACTTTTGAACACTATATATTTTTAAAAATACCTACCTCTCCCTTTTTCTTATACTAGGGAAGTTAATACAATTTATGTTTAAATAGAAGAAATGATTAATTTTTTATATTTCTTTAGTAAGCAAGTCATTTTTGTAGATCGATTAGAAGGCTACCAAACGATTTGAATTAAACATTGTTTTTACCAGTATTAATCCACCTAAGTTTAGAATTGTACTTTTTCTTGTGAACCATATCATATTCATTTAATCGTCTGAAATTTCAAATAGACTTCCTAAACCTCATTATCAACGTTTCTCACTATCTATCACAAACATCCGATAAGTCTAATCAGCTTTTTTCAACAGAAAATAGCTAATATGTAAATAATGATTTTAGAAGAGATTATTTCATTTGTTTACAGATTTTAAATGAAAGTTTGAACAGATTTTCTATTTATCGATTATTATAAATTGAATCAACTCATAGTTTGTTATTGCAATAGATAATTATTTGATGATTCTACACTAGTTCTAATGAATTTTAAAACTACTGCCTCACTTCAACTCATTCTTTTATACAGTTTAATAAATTTAGTTTGAATTAAACCATTGGTTTGTCATATATTTCACTGAAATAATAAAATTAATGTGTAAAACCTTAGAATGTAACATGATGAATCAGATACTTTTTAAACATTATATAAAAACCTTTGGATTGATTCACTTCCTGTGAACTTCCTACACATACTTTTTTATGCCACGTGTTTTTCTGAAATGTTTGCACCAATCATATTACATGATTTGCACTATCGTAATAATTTTTAAACATGCGCCCCCTATGATTATATATAAAATTGAATGAAACGAGACTTTTTAATTAGTGTTTGCTATTTTTTGAGTGTGTGAAGACGCTTTTTTCACTCAGGATAATATGGCTAGTTTTCAAGATGGACATTCTACTATGTTAAGCGATGATGTATCACGTTTGAATAATCAATATTTTTCATCAAGATTAAATGATCAAGACATGGGATTAATAATACAACCTAAAGTAGAACCCGTTTCAGATAATGAAGCGGAATTCTCCTCATCAGAACTAAAGAAACAGAAGCCACCTTTTTTGTGTACTGTTTGCAGCAAATCTTTTTCACGAAAAGGCAATTTAAAACAACATTTGATGATTCATTCAGAAGAAAGACCATTTATATGTGACATCTGCCCAAAAGCATTCTCTAGAAAGGCTATTTTGAATCGTCATAAACTATCCCATTTAAAGATTCCTTCCCAACATAAATGTGAATCGTGCGGTGAAGCGTACTCAAGAAAGTATGACTTATTAAAACACATGAAGATCCACAAGTCCTCCAAAAACGATAAATGTATTCAGCGTAGTGAAATATTCAATCCCAACTCCGATTTTTTATATCATTTGAAAACTTCACAGAGAGTTAGATGCAAAATTGATAATTCATCCTCTTTAAAAGATATGTTTTTTGAGAAGGTTAAGCATTTTAAAAGGCAAAATGCGTTAAACATATTTACTAAAACTGTAATCAACTCTAACGAGGAGAATGCTACAGACTTTAACACATTTTTTAATAGTATTCATTCGGATGTTTTAAACGAATTAAACTACCAGATTCAAGTTAAAATATCGATGAAATGGTATGCAAGTGTACAAGTTGTTGTATATCGTGTAACACAGGAGGGTGTCTTAGAGATTGCCACACCCTATTTCCTTTCAAAAACTATACTTGAATTAACGAAACAAAACTTATCTGAACATGTTGAGGATACCTTTGCAAAAATTATTAAGTCCTATGAGAAGTCCACCAGACGTGGTTTTAATTGGACATTAGATAAAATATTGAATTTAGAACTATCTACCTTTAAAATATAACATGATTTGAAATGTTTATACCTTTTTTGAAATATGTGTACTCATGTTTTCACTATTGTAACTATTGAAAACGACGAATAAATAATGTGTAAATGAAAAAGCTGTTGTCTGTTTATTTTTGTTAGAACAACTTGTGATTTTTAATAACTTGTGATTTTTAATAACTCATGAAGTCGTAACGACTTTACTTACTATTTTTTTTTTTTCAATTTCTTATCAAATGAATAATGAGTTAACTATCTTTTATTAATTTCATATTGAAAGTCTGAAATTATCCATTGAAATAGTTATTTTGCAATATTTCTAATTTATCATAATTATTTTTAAAGTTTAATATATCACTCGTTGTTTGGATAAACAACTGTTATTGCTCAATAATAATAATAATATTATCATTTATTACCATACAATTCTTTAAAAAAAGCATAGAACCATTAACATAATATATCATTATCCACTTTTTAAAAACTGTTACCTTGTGTTGCCATTGAATTCTTCAAAGCAAAAAAGAATAAAACTAAAATCATCATCATTAAATATCATACACCACTTATATAAAAATTGTTACTTTGTGTTGCCATACAATTCTTCAAAAAAAGAATAAAACTAAAACTATTAACATTAAATATCATATACTGTAAATATAAAAATTGTTACCTTGTGTTGCCATACTATTCTTCAAAAAAGGATAAAACCATTGACATAATATATTATTCACCACTTAAATAAACTGTTTATATATATATATATATATTAGACTTAAACTAAAATTAATGACATTACTAATTCTTTTAAGTGTTTATCTGTAACCGACACTGATTTTTAACATATATTAAGGGATGTGCTGTTTCAAAACATTCAGTTTCCAACTGATTTTTGTTCTAACTTCATCTAATGTTACCTTTATTATTTGAAAATGGGTTCTGTAGTAAATATGTTAAAAAGATCTTCCGACAAAGTGACTTCTTCTTCAAAGTATCAAAGTTTAGAAGAACCTAATGATCCCACTTCTGCGAGTGAATTAAATATACCAAGATTGGAAATTCCTAATTTATTAAACACTGACTGTGGGACAATATCACGTGATTTATCCACTACTGATTACTCACCGAATGTGAAATCTGAAATCGATATGAATTTTTTTATCCCTAACTTTGGTGATGATACTACATCTTCCGAGAATTCATGCCAAAAGTCAATTTCTGTCGAGGACTATTTGAATATATTTTTCAAAGACATGAATTTTGAATCCGCTTTAACCTCGACCCCAGCTAGTAACATAATTTCCCAAGACGAATCCTTTCAAGAACCTACTATTGGCCAAGAGGTTTCTGACTCCCAACCAAGCAACCTTTCTAAAGCAAGTGATGAATTACAAAGCACAACCCCACCTACGAATGTCATTCCACAGTCTAAAACTAGCAAATCCAATCATCCTATTGTATTTCGAGAAGAACTCAGTGACTGTATCTTTTTAATTTTAAAGTTGCATAATAGACAATTTCATATTCATATTCGAGAATTTAAACGCAGTGGACTTACTAGTGAAGAAATTCTAACGAAAAATGGTATTATTATGGATGTTAACAGCTGGTTCGAATTTTGCAAGAAAATTTTTTCATTTAATTTGAGATATAAAAGTTCCTCATTTGTTTCTAATAACATGATATTAGTGTTAAATTTTAATAATTCTATCATGCGAATTAAAAATTTAAAGAATTATTCTCACATTGACTTAAACGAGTATCAGTTGCTGAAATTAAAAGAAAAAATACATGATTTGAATAAGGAACTTCTTCAGCATATATATGTAAACCATATACCAAGCTTAATTAGGCAGAAATGTATCATTGGTCATATATCTACAGAAAATGAACTCATGTTACAGTCTAAACTTATAACATGTATTGAGAATAATGTATTAACTATACTAAACCGCATTTTTGAATGTGATGGATGTATTTTTAATCAGAAATCTCAAAGCCCTCATTCCTGTTGTATACTAAATAATCGACAAAAATTTGAAAAACTAGGAGAGATGTTATTAACACTTATAGATTTAGATTTTGTTATTTCCTCATTTTTAAACGGAGTGGATTGTGTTAGTGAAAACTTTTTATCAAACATTCATGTAGAAACAATTCAAAACGAATTGTTTAAAATAATAAAATAAAATGTATTGCTATCCTTTATAATACGTGTGTGTTTATTTGTCTAAAGTGTATGTTTATTTTGTTATGTCTTTTAGAACTTTTTAATAGAGTGTTAGACTTAAATTTGCATATGTATATAACTAAAGAAATCAACAATTCTTTAGCAATTAAAAAATTAACACAAGTTTAAAATATTAAACTAATAATCTTAATACTATAATTTCTACTTTCTAATATATATTTATGTATATATATGAAACTTAATTATATAAAAAAGTTTTCAATAATAATAATAAGTTTAGAAAATTAAAAAGTTTAAAAAACAAAATTAAGAAACTCATTAAAAAAAATATTTGAAAAGTTAAAAAAATAAAGTTTTCAAAATAAAAAAATCTTTATAAAAAAAATAATAATAATTAAAAAAAAAAATTAAAAAGTTTACAACAGTTTAAAAAAAAAATTAAAAAGTTTACAAAAGTTAAAAAAAAAAACTTGAAAAAAAAAAACTAAAAAAAAAAAAACTTGAAAAAAAAACTAAAAAAAAATTAAGTTATCAAAATTAAAAAAAAAAAAAATTTATAAAAACTTAATACATTAAGTTTTCAAAAGTGAGTTTACCTATTCGTATATGTATACATGCATGTGACTTTCATTATGTTGTAGTTCAATACTTCTTTTTATTCTATAAAAGTGTTAGATTAATATATACTTATAAAAATATTTGTAAGTTAAATTAAAAAAAAAGTAACTTATAAAAAAATGTTCACAAAATTAAAAAAACAAAATCTTTCTAAATAAAAAGTTTTCAAAATTAAAAAAAAAACTTTTTAAATAAAAAATGTTTTCAAAATTTAAAAAAAAAAAATGTAAATAAAAAAAAAGTTTTCAAAATTAAAAAAAAATACTTTATAAATAAAAAAAAATATTAAAAAGTTTATAAAAAAACTTTTTATAAAAAATATTTTCAAAATTAAAAAAAAAAAAATTGTAAGTAAAAAAAAAAGTTTTCAAAATTAAAAAAAAAAAAAATTGTAAATAAAAAAAAAATATTAAAAAGTTTATAAAAATAAAAAGCTAAAAAAAAAAAACTTTGTAAAAAGTTTTCAAAATTAAGTTATCAAAATTAAAAAAAAAAAAAAAAACATAATAAATTATGTTATCAAAAGTCAGTTCACATAACTGTATATGTATCTGACTTTCATAATTAAAAAAGTTATCAAAAAGTTGAATTAGATTGCAAATACAAGTATACAATCAATCATATATCAATCAGTCATAGCAATTAATCGTTCAATCAATTAACCAATCAATGATATCAATTAATCAATAAATCAAACCAATCAATCAATCATATTAATCAACCAAACAATAATATCAATCAGTCGTATCGATCAATAAATCAAACCAATCAATCATATTAATCAACCAAACAATAATATCAATCAGTCATATCGATCAATAAATCAAACCAATCAATCATATTAATCAACCAAACAATAATATCAATTAATCATATCAATTAATCAACCAATCATTCATATCAGTCAATCATATTAATCAACCAAACAATAATATCAATCAGTCATATCGATCAATAAATCAAACCAATCAATCATATTAATCAACCAAACAATAATATCAATTAATCATATCAATTAATCAACCAATCATTCATATCAGTCAATCATATCAATCAACCAACATTCATATCAGTCAATCATATCAATCAACCAACATTCATATCAATCAATGATTCATATTAATCATATCAATCGATCAATCAAGATACCGAATACAAGTATTCATACAAATAAATCACATCAATTGCAGCTCAAGTATTACAAGTTAGTATAATAACATTATAAGAAAGTTTTGAATTAATACAATGATTAACTACCAACATTTTGTAACAGCACTTTTACAAAAGCAATGTATGAATAGATATTTTAGTTACAAAAATATTTAAAATGCTTTTGAAAATTAACAAAATTATTTTCCAAAAATGTTAAAAACATTACAAGCTGCTAAAACCTACAATTTAACAAGAATGAGTTGTCCTATATTTCCTTTCTATTTGCATTTGAGCATATGTATACGGATTCCTCCTTTTAATTATGTTCTATAGTATACACTTAAAATATATATAGTATATATAAAACATTAAATTAAAATATTCTTTAGTTATTAAAAAGTTTTAAAAATTAGCAATTTTTTTAATATTATAAGATAACAAAAATTATTTTGTAATTTATTAAAAGTGAATTTACCTATCGCTATATATGCGTTTCATAAGATAAATCTTCTTTATGTTAACATCCTACCCACATTTTATTTTATAGTTATACACATCGAAACGAAAAAAAAAAAATAAACAATCTATTATTAAATTCTTCAATTTAAAATTTTAATACATACATACTTAAACATTTATATAAAAATAATGAACTCACCATGTTTGAACTCAGAAAAGAGATGATGAGCTTATCACGTGGTAGATTATGACGTAATCAATTAGATATCACGTGCCTTCCTCGTGCCTTTTGATTGTCTTATCTACAATCAGATTGTATTATCAATCACGTGATCTAACTGATATGAGTCTATACCAAGACACTAGCCATTTTCACTTCAGTCATCGAATATGTAGGTCGTATATTTTTTTGAAAGTCTTTTATTTTATGGAATCTTCACCAACATGACATCAGATATTTGCAAATAAAATCCTATTAAAATCTTTCTCGAAATTGTGAACAAAGATTAATTTTCATATTGTTTAAGTATAATCATATTTAACTGGATAATAATATTTTTAGAAGTAACTTAAATTTCTTATAAAAACGGAAGTATTTATTGCATCATTCATAGAATTCAAGTTTGAATATTAACCAAGTTTTTTAAACTTTTATAAACTCTTTATACTAGAATATATACTAGTTTTTACTAAGTACTAGTATATACTAAATACTAGTATAAATTATAAAAGTTTAAAAAACTTGGTTAATATTCAAACTTGAATTCTATGAATGATGCAATAAATACTTCCGTTTTTATAAGAAATTTAAGTTACTTCTAAAAATATTATTATCCAGTTAAATATGATTATACTTAAACAATATGAAAATTAATCTTTGTTCACAATTTCGAGAAAGATTTTAATAGGATTTTATTTGCAAATATCTGATGTCATGTTGGTGAAGATTCCATAAAATAAAAGACTTTCAAAAAAATATACGACCTACATATTCGATGACTGAAGTGAAAATGGCTAGTGTCTTGGTATAGACTCATATCAGTTAGATCACGTGATTGATAATACAATCTGATTGTAGATAAGACAATCAAAAGGCACGAGGAAGGCACGTGATATCTAATTGATTACGTCATAATCTACCACGTGATAAGCTCATCATCTCTTTTCTGAGTTCAAACATGGTGAGTTCATTATTTTTATATAAATGTTTAAGTATGTATGTATTAAAATTTTAAATTGAAGAATTTAATAATAGATTGTTTATTTTTTTTTTCGTTTCGATGTGTATAACTATAAAATAAAATGTGGGTAGGATGTTAACATAAAGAAGATTTATCTTATGAAACGCATATATAGCGATAGGTAAATTCACTTTTAATAAATTACAAAATAATTTTTGTTATCTTATAATATTAAAAAAATTGCTAATTTTTAAAACTTTTTAATAACTAAAGAATATTTTAATTTAATGTTTTATATATACTATATATATTTTAAGTGTATACTATAGAACATAATTAAAAGGAGGAATCCGTATACATATGCTCAAATGCAAATAGAAAGGAAATATAGGACAACTCATTCTTGTTAAATTGTAGGTTTTAGCAGCTTGTAATGTTTTTAACATTTTTGGAAAATAATTTTGTTAATTTTCAAAAGCATTTTAAATATTTTTGTAACTAAAATATCTATTCATACATTGCTTTTGTAAAAGTGCTGTTACAAAATGTTGGTAGTTAATCATTGTATTAATTCAAAACTTTCTTATAATGTTATTATACTAACTTGTAATACTTGAGCTGCAATTGATGTGATTTATTTGTATGAATACTTGTATTCGGTATCTTGATTGATCGATTGATATGATTAATATGAATCATTGATTGATATGAATGTTGGTTGATTGATATGATTGACTGATATGAATGATTGGTTGATTAATTGATATGATTAATTGATATTATTGTTTGGTTGATTAATATGATTGATTGGTTTGATTTATTGATCGATATGACTGATTGATATTATTGTTTGGTTGATTAATATGATTGACTGATATGAATGATTGGTTGATTAATTGATATGATTAATTGATATTATTGTTTGGTTGATTAATATGATTGATTGGTTTGATTTATTGATCGATATGACTGATTGATATTATTGTTTGGTTGATTAATATGATTGATTGGTTTGATTTATTGATCGATACGACTGATTGATATTATTGTTTGGTTGATTAATATGATTGATTGATTGGTTTGATTTATTGATTAATTGATATCATTGATTGGTTAATTGATTGAACGATTAATTGCTATGACTGATTGATATATGATTGATTGTATACTTGTATTTGCAATCTAATTCAACTTTTTGATAACTTTTTTAATTATGAAAGTCAGATACATATACAGTTATGTGAACTGACTTTTGATAACATAATTTATTATGTTTTTTTTTTTTTTTTTAAATTTTGAAAACTTTTTACAAAGTTTTTTTTTTTAGCTTTTTATTTTTATAAACTTTTTAATATTTTTTTTTTATTTACAATTTTTTTTTTTTTAATTTTGAAAACTTTTTTTTTTACTTACAATTTTTTTTTTTTTAATTTTGAAAATATTTTTTATAAAAAGTTTTTTTATAAACTTTTTAATATTTTTTTTTATTTATAAAGTATTTTTTTTTAATTTTGAAAACTTTTTTTTTATTTACATTTTTTTTTTTTAAATTTTGAAAACATTTTTTATTTAAAAAGTTTTTTTTTTAATTTTGAAAACTTTTTATTTAGAAAGATTTTGTTTTTTTAATTTTGTGAACATTTTTTTATAAGTTACTTTTTTTTAATTTAACTTACAAATATTTTTATAAGTATATATTAATCTAACACTTTTATAGAATAAAAAGAAGTATTGAACTACAACATAATGAAAGTCACATGCATGTATACATATACGAATAGGTAAACTCACTTTTGAAAACTTAATGTATTAAGTTTTTATAAATTTTTTTTTTTTTTAATTTTGATAACTTAATTTTTTTTTTAGTTTTTTTTTCAAGTTTTTTTTTTTTAGTTTTTTTTTTTTTCAAGTTTTTTTTTTTAACTTTTGTAAACTTTTTAATTTTTTTTTTAAACTGTTGTAAACTTTTTAATTTTTTTTTTTTTAATTATTATTATTTTTTTTATAAAGATTTTTTTATTTTGAAAACTTTATTTTTTTAACTTTTCAAATATTTTTTTAAATGAGTTTCTTAATTTTGTTTTTTAAACTTTTTAATTTTCTAAACTTATTATTATTATTGAAAACTTTTTTATATAATTAAGTTTCATATATATACATAAATATATATTAGAAAGTAGAAATTATAGTATTAAGATTATTAGTTTAATATTTTAAACTTGTGTTAATTTTTTAATTGCTAAAGAATTGTTGATTTCTTTAGTTATATACATATGCAAATTTAAGTCTAACACTCTATTAAAAAGTTCTAAAAGACATAACAAAATAAACATACACTTTAGACAAATAAACACACACGTATTATAAAGGATAGCAATACATTTTATTTTATTATTTTAAACAATTCGTTTTGAATTGTTTCTACATGAATGTTTGATAAAAAGTTTTCACTAACACAATCCACTCCGTTTAAAAATGAGGAAATAACAAAATCTAAATCTATAAGTGTTAATAACATCTCTCCTAGTTTTTCAAATTTTTGTCGATTATTTAGTATACAACAGGAATGAGGGCTTTGAGATTTCTGATTAAAAATACATCCATCACATTCAAAAATGCGGTTTAGTATAGTTAATACATTATTCTCAATACATGTTATAAGTTTAGACTGTAACATGAGTTCATTTTCTGTAGATATATGACCAATGATACATTTCTGCCTAATTAAGCTTGGTATATGGTTTACATATATATGCTGAAGAAGTTCCTTATTCAAATCATGTATTTTTTCTTTTAATTTCAGCAACTGATACTCGTTTAAGTCAATGTGAGAATAATTCTTTAAATTTTTAATTCGCATGATAGAATTATTAAAATTTAACACTAATATCATGTTATTAGAAACAAATGAGGAACTTTTATATCTCAAATTAAATGAAAAAATTTTCTTGCAAAATTCGAACCAGCTGTTAACATCCATAATAATACCATTTTTCGTTAGAATTTCTTCACTAGTAAGTCCACTGCGTTTAAATTCTCGAATATGAATATGAAATTGTCTATTATGCAACTTTAAAATTAAAAAGATACAGTCACTGAGTTCTTCTCGAAATACAATAGGATGATTGGATTTGCTAGTTTTAGACTGTGGAATGACATTCGTAGGTGGGGTTGTGCTTTGTAATTCATCACTTGCTTTAGAAAGGTTGCTTGGTTGGGAGTCAGAAACCTCTTGGCCAATAGTAGGTTCTTGAAAGGATTCGTCTTGGGAAATTATGTTACTAGCTGGGGTCGAGGTTAAAGCGGATTCAAAATTCATGTCTTTGAAAAATATATTCAAATAGTCCTCGACAGAAATTGACTTTTGGCATGAATTCTCGGAAGATGTAGTATCATCACCAAAGTTAGGGATAAAAAAATTCATATCGATTTCAGATTTCACATTCGGTGAGTAATCAGTAGTGGATAAATCACGTGATATTGTCCCACAGTCAGTGTTTAATAAATTAGGAATTTCCAATCTTGGTATATTTAATTCACTCGCAGAAGTGGGATCATTAGGTTCTTCTAAACGTTGATACTTTGAAGAAGAAGTCACTTTGTCGGAAGATCTTTTTAACATATTTACTACAGAACCCATTTTCAAATAATAAAGGTAACATTAGATGAAGTTAGAACAAAAATCAGTTGGAAACTGAATGTTTTGAAACAGCACATCCCTTAATATATGTTAAAAATCAGTGTCGGTTACAGATAAACACTTAAAAGAATTAGTAATGTCATTAATTTTAGTTTAAGTCTAATATATATATATATATAAACAGTTTATTTAAGTGGTGAATAATATATTATGTCAATGGTTTTATCCTTTTTTGAAGAATAGTATGGCAACACAAGGTAACAATTTTTATATTTACAGTATATGATATTTAATGTTAATAGTTTTAGTTTTATTCTTTTTTTGAAGAATTGTATGGCAACACAAAGTAACAATTTTTATATAAGTGGTGTATGATATTTAAAGATGATGATTTTAGTTTTATTCTTTTTTGCTTTGAAGAATTCAATGGCAACACAAGGTAACAGTTTTTAAAAAGTGGATAATGATATATTATGTTAATGGTTCTATGCTTTTTTTAAAGAATTGTATGGTAATAAATGATAATATTATTATTATTATTGAGCAATAACAGTTGTTTATCCAAACAACGAGTGATATATTAAACTTTAAAAATAATTATGATAAATTAGAAATATTGCAAAATAACTATTTCAATGGATAATTTCAGACTTTCAATATGAAATTAATAAAAGATAGTTAACTCATTATTCATTTGATAAGAAATTGAAAAAAAAAAATAGTAAGTAAAGTCGTTACGACTTCATGAGTTATTAAAAATCACAAGTTATTAAAAATCACAAGTTGTTCTAACAAAAATAAACAGACAACAGCTTTTTCATTTACACATTATTTATTCGTCGTTTTCAATAGTTACAATAGTGAAAACATGAGTACACATATTTCAAAAAAGGTATAAACATTTCAAATCATGTTATATTTTAAAGGTAGATAGTTCTAAATTCAATATTTTATCTAATGTCCAATTAAAACCACGTCTGGTGGACTTCTCATAGGACTTAATAATTTTTGCAAAGGTATCCTCAACATGTTCAGATAAGTTTTGTTTCGTTAATTCAAGTATAGTTTTTGAAAGGAAATAGGGTGTGGCAATCTCTAAGACACCCTCCTGTGTTACACGATATACAACAACTTGTACACTTGCATACCATTTCATCGATATTTTAACTTGAATCTGGTAGTTTAATTCGTTTAAAACATCCGAATGAATACTATTAAAAAATGTGTTAAAGTCTGTAGCATTCTCCTCGTTAGAGTTGATTACAGTTTTAGTAAATATGTTTAACGCATTTTGCCTTTTAAAATGCTTAACCTTCTCAAAAAACATATCTTTTAAAGAGGATGAATTATCAATTTTGCATCTAACTCTCTGTGAAGTTTTCAAATGATATAAAAAATCGGAGTTGGGATTGAATATTTCACTACGCTGAATACATTTATCGTTTTTGGAGGACTTGTGGATCTTCATGTGTTTTAATAAGTCATACTTTCTTGAGTACGCTTCACCGCACGATTCACATTTATGTTGGGAAGGAATCTTTAAATGGGATAGTTTATGACGATTCAAAATAGCCTTTCTAGAGAATGCTTTTGGGCAGATGTCACATATAAATGGTCTTTCTTCTGAATGAATCATCAAATGTTGTTTTAAATTGCCTTTTCGTGAAAAAGATTTGCTGCAAACAGTACACAAAAAAGGTGGCTTCTGTTTCTTTAGTTCTGATGAGGAGAATTCCGCTTCATTATCTGAAACGGGTTCTACTTTAGGTTGTATTATTAATCCCATGTCTTGATCATTTAATCTTGATGAAAAATATTGATTATTCAAACGTGATACATCATCGCTTAACATAGTAGAATGTCCATCTTGAAAACTAGCCATATTATCCTGAGTGAAAAAAGCGTCTTCACACACTCAAAAAATAGCAAACACTAATTAAAAAGTCTCGTTTCATTCAATTTTATATATAATCATAGGGGGCGCATGTTTAAAAATTATTACGATAGTGCAAATCATGTAATATGATTGGTGCAAACATTTCAGTAAAACACGTGGCATAAAAAAGTATGTGTAGGAAGTTCACAGGAAGTGAATCAATCCAAAGGTTTTTATATAATGTTTAAAAAGTATCTGATTCATCATGTTACATTCTAAGGTTTTACACATTAATTTTATTATTTCAGTGAAATATATGACAAACCAATGGTTTAATTCAAACTAAATTTATTAAACTGTATAAAAGAATGAGTTGAAGTGAGGCAGTAGTTTTAAAATTCATTAGAACTAGTGTAGAATCATCAAATAATTATCTATTGCAATAACAAACTATGAGTTGATTCAATTTATAATAATCGATAAATAGAAAATCTGTTCAAACTTTCATTTAAAATCTGTAAACAAATGAAATAATCTCTTCTAAAATCATTATTTACATATTAGCTATTTTCTGTTGAAAAAAGCTGATTAGACTTATCGGATGTTTGTGATAGATAGTGAGAAACGTTGATAATGAGGTTTAGGAAGTCTATTTGAAATTTCAGACGATTAAATGAATATGATATGGTTCACAAGAAAAAGTACAATTCTAAACTTAGGTGGATTAATACTGGTAAAAACAATGTTTAATTCAAATCGTTTGGTAGCCTTCTAATCGATCTACAAAAATGACTTGCTTACTAAAGAAATATAAAAAATTAATCATTTCTTCTATTTAAACATAAATTGTATTAACTTCCCTAGTATAAGAAAAAGGGAGAGGTAGGTATTTTTAAAAATATATAGTGTTCAAAAGTAATTCAGTAATTGTCGGGACGCGGTCTGGATAGTGGATAGCTTATCAGTTACAAAAAATGAAATTTGAATGGGAGTTCGCAGGTTCGAAACCACGGCTTTCTAAAATGATCATACATTTGTGCGTAAAATAATCAAACTCTCATTCACAAAATCGATAAAATCAGTTAAACTAAAAATAAAAATCATATACATTAAAAAAAATTCGCAGAGTGAGCAGTTAAAATAGGTATTAATGAGTTATCTTAAGAAACCCACCTCTCTTTGCGCATACAGAAGGGGGAATACAATTTTTTGTTTTGAAACATCTAAAATCTAAACATATAGACATAGTTTCTTGGCTCGATTAGTTAAGTGTTCAACATATCATCGAGCCAAGAGACTATTTTGCAGGTTCAAACCTTCCTCAAAACTTTTCAAAAATAAAATACTATTTTCAATAATAAATTCGCACTACCGCATACAGATGGCAGCATCAAAAATTTTTTTCAGAAAACATAAGACATTTTTATCTTCATTCAAATTCTAAGACAATTCAGAAAAAAAAAAAAAAAAAAAAAAAAAAAAAAATCACCCTTAAAAATTAAGCCCCCCTAAAAAAATAAGCCCCTCTAAAAAATTTAGGCTCCTCAAAGTCCCTTTCGAAAATACCTACATCTCTATGTTATAGTATGATATTTCCATTTCTACTCTATGTCGATTCGAAAAAAAAAAATTAAGCCCCCCTAAAAATAAGCCCCCCTAAAAAATAAGCCCATCGAAAAATTTAGTGTCCTCATACTTCCTCTCGAACAGACCCATGTTATAGTATGATATTCCCATTTCTACTCTAAGTCGATTTAAAAAAAAATTAAGCCCCTCAAAAATTAAGCCCCCTCCAACATTTAACCCCTCCTACTATAGGATAAGTCTCCCAACAGGTGGATTCCACCCTCCTCCTCCATCCACAAGGTGGATTCCACCCACATCCACACAATCCGCAATCCGCCTTATGACGCTGAACTGTCCTTTTTCCCCTACTACTGCGACCAAAATTCACAACCCAAAAAGCATAAAAGCGACACCTGCTGGGAAGTATACACCCAACTATTTATGTGAAAGTGTAACAGCAGAATATGAAGTTTGATTAAATTCACTACATTAGTTTTTGAGATATAGCTATCGCGAAAATCGTAAAAAATGCCGCATTATCAGCGGCACTTGTTATATGATTCACATAAAAACCTAATCAGCATTGTCAATGTCTCTAAGCGAATCTAAAGTTTGATAAAATTCCGTGCATTAGGTCCTGATATAAGATATTGCGGAAATTGTGAAAAATGTAGCATAACAGGGCCACATTTTGTACGATTTACAGCAAAAACTAATCAACACCAAATTATATCAAGGTATAACTGAATCTGAAGCTCGATGAAAATCCGTGCACCAATTCCCAGGGCCGAAACTAAGGGGGGGGGGCAGAGGGGGCGTGTGCCCCGGGCGCCAGAACGAAGGGGTGCCAAATGAAGGATTATATCTTTGGAATGGATCATTTTCTTCTGATGGACTGATGGCTTCACATTATTATGAAACAGATATTATAAATGAAGAGTTACGTGAAGATGGAAGAGCAGTCGTAAAAAGTTAGAACTCTGATTTTTCTGGTCAGAACAAAAAAAATTATGGCCATTTTTTTTCCCATTCTGACCAGCAAATCAGAGTTCTAACCTTTTACGGCTGCTCTTTCATCTTCACTTAACACTTCATTAATAATATCTGTTTCATAATAATGTGAAGTCTTCAGTCTGAAAATAACTCGGTGAAAGCGGAAAATCGGTTAAGCGGGACTCGGCTAATTGGGACTCTACTGTATATTTCATTTTAAAAATGATCTTTAGACTATTTTTGTTGGTGTTCAGGGTGGGGGTGGGGGGGATAATGACCCCGTGACCTCCCCCTTGGATGCACCATTGTAGATTACATAGTTGAGTATCACATATTTTATGATTACATATTTTAAATTTTAAAATAAGTCCGCTATTAGAAAATTACTAAAATTCTCTTTGTAAATATACTTTGCGGAAGAGGTGGGGAGGGGCACCAAAATCCATGCTTGCCCCGCGTGCAAAAAAGGCTAGTTTCGGCACTGTCAATTCCTGAGGTAGAGCTATGGTAGAAATCGTGAAAAATGTAGGATAGCAGCGCTACCTGTAGAGCTATTTATACCAAAAATTAATCAGCACCTATTTATATCAAGGTATAGCTTAATTTGAAGTTTTATTAAATTTCATGCATTATTAGTTCTTGAGATCGAGCGCCCACCAAATTTATGTCACATACAGACAGACATTTTCTAAAACCGGAAGTCGACTTTTTTCACGAATCCAATACTTTTTTCTTGAGAAGATAGAAGAAAGTAAAAACACATGAAAATTCAACGTATAAAAGGTTCTTTACTTTATATTTCATTTTTACTGCCTTCTACCTTTACAAGGAGAGAGTATTGGATTCGTGAAAAATTTCGACGGATTTATACGTTTTAGAAGATCCTGAACACAACTTGATGGTTTTTAGAAAATGTCTGTCTGTGAATCTATCTGCCACTCTGTGAGTCTATCTGTCTGTATGTGACAAAAATTTTGTAGATGCTCTATCTCAAGAACTAATGGACGGAATTTCAGAAAACTTATGATTCAGCTAGACCTTCATATAAACTGGTGCTGATTAGTTTTTGTTGTATACCGCCCAAAAGGTAGCGCTGCTATGCAGAATATTTAGCGATTTCCGCAATAGCTATATCTCAAGAACTAATGCAAGGATTTTCATAAAACTTCAGATTCAGTTAGTCCTTGATATGAATTGGTGCTGATTGCGTTTTGGTGTAAATCGTCCAACTGGTGGTGCTGCTAAGCTGCATTTTTCACGACTTCCGCAATAGCTCTATTCAAGAACTAATGAACGAATTTTCATCTAACTTCAGATTCAATTAGTCGTTGACACAAGTTGTTAGTAATTAGGTTTTCGTGTCAATCGCCCAATAGGTTGCGCTGCTATGCTGGATTTTTCACAATTTTTGCAATAGCTCTATCTCAAAAACTAATGTACGGATTTTCATCAAACTACGGATTCAGTTAGACGTTCACATAAGTTGTTGTTGATTAGGTTTTGGTGTAAACCACCAACAGGTGGCACTGATGTGCTGCATTTTGCGTGATTGTAGCCAGGGGGGTGCCATTTCCCTCTAGTTTCGGTATCAAGGTTTCCGTACTTATGACGTCACTGTGCGTGCTAAGGAGATTTCCTGCAACAGAAAAGAGCCTATTTTTGCTTTTAAAATCGAATTTCAGCTCAAAAAGCTTTTTGTTTTTGGTCAAAGGAGAGCATATTTCTTCAAGACAGAACAATTTTCACCAGCGAAAATATTTTTTTTGTAGAATAAAGCGATTATAGAGGATTTTTCCCCTTCAAATGAAACAGTTGTGCGTTATTATTATCATTACAGTATAGGACCCATTATCCGGAATTCCAAAATCCGGAAAAAAATATTTGAAAATTTTCTAAATTTGTAAATTTTTACTAAAATTTTGGAATTTGAAATTTTTCGAGAATTTTACAGATTTCTAATTTTTTTTTTCAATCCATTATGTTTCAATGTGTAACCACTAAAATATGTTACTTCAGTGGCGAAGAAACACGGACCCCCCCGCCCCCCCCCCCCCCCCCGAAATTAGAAAAAAACATCTCTCTCAAATTTTAGTATAAAATTAATTTATTACAATTCGTTAAAAAAAAAAAAATCATATTTCAAGAGGGGGTGATACTCTTCCGAATTTTCAGAAAAGTAAAGGCATTCGGTTCCGAAAATTTTCAAAAATTGGCTTTCAGTCCGAAAATTCAGACATAAAAAATTGCACAAATTTCGGCAAATGGTCGCCGAAAAAAATCAATTACTACATCAATTGTTCGCGGAAATCACCAATTTTGTCAAAGAATCACAGAGAAAACGTGAATTCTGTCAAGGAATCTAAAAAAAAAACACGAATTTTGTCAAAGAATCGCGAAAACAGTGGTAATTTTGTCAAAAAATTGCAAAAAACGCTAATTTCGTCAAAGAATCGCGAAAAAACCCACTCTAATTTCGTCAAAGAATCGTGAAAAAAATGTGAATTTCTTTCAAAGAATCGATAAGAAAAACGCAAATTTCATCAAAGGATCAGGCAAAAACGCAAATTCCTTCAAAGGATTACAAAAAATTTCAAATTTCGTCAAGGGATCGAGAAAATCACGCAAATTTCGTCAAATAAACACAGAAAAAAATATGCAAATTTCATCAAATAACCGAAAAAAAAACCCCACAAATTTTGTCAAAGATCGTGGAAAAAACACGAATTTCGTCAAAGGATCGCGAAAAAAAATGCAGATTTTGTTAAAGAGTCGTGGAAAAAAACGTGAATTTCATCAAAGGATCGCAAAAAAATGCAAATTTTGTTAAACAATCGCGGAATAAACGCACATTTCGTCAAATGGTCTCAAAAAAAAAACACAAATTTCGTCGGAGTATTGTGAAAAAAACGCTAATTTTATCAAAGGATCGCGGAAAAAACGTGATCTTCAGAAGGACCCGAAATCCAGAAAATTCCAAAATCCGGAAAGCCTTCGGTCCCGAGGATTCCGGATAATAGGTCCTGTACTGTATTACTATTGTGCAGAGATGGAGTTTTTATTGCTTGTTATCTTTAGTCGATAATCGAAAATGGATGTGTGTGTGTGTGTGAAGGGGGGGGGGGGTAACATTTATTGTGATTTCCTTTAAGATTTCCTTACAGAGGCGGCTTTTGTAGACACAGCGACAGCAGCCTGGGCGAGACTTTGTCAACACCTCTGCAAATTATATCTCTTGAAGAAGCTGTTAAGTTTTAATCAAGCATTTTGTCTATTTTTTGCCCCTTAGTTTTTAGTGCCCTGGGCGATCACCTGACCTTCCCATTTATTCTAGTAAAATTCATTGTTAAACTAAGACAATTTTTTCGAGATTAGACCCTCCATATAAATGTCTATATGTAAAAATGAATTAATTTGTAAATTCATTTAGTGTAAATCTATTCTGAAAGAAAATGTATGCAAAAGATTAAAAAAATGTTCCCATAATTATTATACTGAGTATTCAAAATAGATATCTCCTCAATTATCTCTTAAACAGCTGATGATAGAAGCGTACTTCCAATTGCAAAAAGTATAAAAATCTTTTAGATATGGTTTTATTTTATAAGAATCTGTAGCTGTACACATATTAAAATTTGAAATGTTATTTTTTTTAATCTGGTGCTTGCGCATAATATATTTAGAAAAATGTTGTCCTCTGTCTAGGAATGAGATTTGAAAAATCCCATTCTTTTACGACCAAAACTTACCGAATTATGACACTTCGAATTTTATTAATTTTCAATGTTTACCTGCACTTCTTTCTTATTTTAGTGTCAGAAAACATTGAAATACATCTCTTTGAAGGAGGGGATGGGGTTCTCTTAAAAATTCAAGCCTAGGGGCCCGGGAAGTAGTTGAACCGCCTCTGCCTGGGGCTTGCCCCATACTACCTGTTGTTTGTTAGACTACCTGTTATGACACCTACCAAGACTAAAAGCACACATAATTTACCTTCCACTTTATTTATTTATTTTTTTTAATAAAATTAAAGCTGAGTAATTTTTTCTAAAAGAACAGCAATTCTGGAACTTTACATTTTCAGGGGATTTGCAAAAGTTTCAAAATGTAAATTTCTCCCTTATCTAGAATCTGATAGAAATCTTGTGAGTAAATTGAAATGAAAATTTCAGAATAAAAAATACAATGTAATTATATTATCTCTTCAATATTTAAAAAAATAATATGTTAATTTCAATTTAAAATCTTAGCGATCTGCAAAGACAAAAGAAAAAAAAAAAAGGGGGGGGGGGTGTCTAAGATACCAAAGAGAATCTATGTTGTACAGCATTCAATATTTCTTTTAAACTTTTATAGTATTTTCAATAATGAAGAGTGATATATTATATAAGTGCTAGATGCTGCAAAATTTGTAGCAATTAAAAATAATAATAATTTATAGATATTATTTTCTAAACACACATAATTTGTATGACAACACAGCTGGCAGAACAAATATCATTTTTCATGGATAAAATTCAAGGTATTCAACCCCACATACAAAGCAAAATGTAAGAAAATCACTAAAATCAATGTACAACATTTTTTGACATTGATTTATAAATCTTGGAATGATACAGAAGGTTAACAATTTGTTTTACCTAAAAAGTTCCAAATATCACTGTCAATATGACATTTTAAAGAATGATAGATATATTTCATAGTTCTTAAAAATTACCATGTTTCTAAACTAGCCACATTTTAAATGAAAAATCACCTACACTGAACTAACAAAAAAAGCTAAGCAAATAAAATATGACATTGAAAAATAAATTTAAATACAGTTTATAAACAAAAATAGCTCTTTATCAAAAAGACTATTTTGATGATTTAATGTTTAACTAAATCATAATTTTCTGTTCAGTTTGAAAATAAATAATACAGCAAAGCCTCCATAATGGAATACTGCCAAATAGGAGACATCTTTATTTAGTGAATACTTTTTCAATTCACAATACTATTTATTTGTATGCTTTTACCTTTGCAGTGGCATAGGAACTTTGTACCAACAGGGGGGGGGGCATAATGCAGAAAGCTAGTGCCAAGGATCATTTCGTTCATTTTGGAGGGTTCCTTCATAGTGTTGCACGTTTCACAAATAGAAGTATAAAATAGAAGCATATCAAAAGATCACCAACTCTTTAATCCAGTTAAAATAATTTTTAATAGATAGACTTGATACATAGAAACTTAATTTATGTGCGATCCGGAATACAATATTCAAATTTAAGGCTTCTCCCACTTCCATTTCCATTTACCAAAAATTAAAGTGCTTTCTGTTGTTTTGCTTACAAATTCTTTACAAATCTCTTCCAAATCAATTTTAAAGGCCTCCTCTTTATAAATACGTTATCGATGCAGGTAATTTGTAGTAGACCTGTATAAGACCCCCTTTTTTCTGGGAATCGAGAGGGTTGTTAACAATGAGAAAAAAGGTAAGGCACAAACAAGTGTGCTCAGCACCCCCTCTCTATCCAGGGCCCGACTTATGCAGGGCAGCTACCCCGGGCACCCCATAAGAGTAACAAGGATTTTCATTAAAAGGTGCCGAATGGTCAAAAGTGACCAAAATTTATACATTTTGAAACATATAGGAAGGGAGTGTGCTCCCCCTTCCCCTCTCTGTTTCCAGTACACCCTCCAACCATGCAAAAAACAAGCTATATCAGTAGAAAACTAATGATTTCAATTTTAATATGACAACTTAGTATTCCATTGTTTTCAAAAGAAATTCTTTATTAACGCTTTCCTCGTAGCGTGACAAGTTAAAACCATTAATTATGACCAACTTGGAGCATTTTCTTTTAGATATCTTATAAAGTACATAGATAAGCAAAGTAAAAGTTTGTAAAGAAATTCTCGTGTCCACCAATCTATCATTTTTTCTGCTTATTATCCTACTAGTGTTTTTTCTTAAAGTTGTGACCATCTTTTCGTGATTCTGTAGATAGACAGAAGAGGAGCCCCCCAGAATGATTCTTGCCTCAGGGCCCCCCATAGCCTAAGTCGGGCCCTGTCTCTATCTTCTCTTTGTTGTTTATTGTGTGCATTTCCTAGAAAAAGTATACTTTATTTTTTAATTCAGCAATGTATCATAAACAGATGTGGTGCGAGAATTTCTCCTTGGGGGAGCTGAGCCCGTCTGAAATATTCCAGGGGGAGCTACTGCTCCCCCGGTACCTACGCCCTTGTACCTTTGGATAGTAAACAAATTCTATGCAAACCTTTTTTACTTGTCAAACATTTCCATAAAACTGTGCCAATATCCTTTGTGGCAAACAAACATGGTTCAAAATAGAAAAATGATTTTATTTATGTTTGCTATTCAATATCATTCAGCAAGAACAACTTCTAGTGTGAAACATGTTTATTTCAGATTGGTCAAATCGACACAATTTTACGGAAATTATCAATAAGCTGACAGCTATCTTTTTAATTCCAAATTCAAACTTTAGATGTATTTGAACCAGGGTTGGCAAAGTGGACCCAGCCCAGAAAACCACCCTGGTTTTTCTGGGAAGGTCCACCAACAAAAAGCCACCTGGGTTTTTGCTAAAAATCATTTCTGAGTCGGCAAATCTTCAGTATAACTTCCTTGTGATGTTGCAATTCTTCCGATTCCATCAAATTTTTCCAAATTTCAACAGAACGAGATTTACGTATACATTAGAGATTTGTTTTAAAGGTGGGGCCGAGTAGTGAGTGCACGCTGCCGTAGGCAGCAGGGACCCAGTTTGAGGTTCGTTTGAGCGCAATTGGCTTTTTTACAAGATTTTGCAGCGCGTGCACAGCACGCCTGCTATACTTTGCCATAGGCAGTGGAGACCCAGTTTGAGGTTCGTTCACTTTGAGATTTCATATTAATAGAGGTCCCGATAAAAGGAGGGACCCACTAGCGGATGAAGCCAGCTAGTTTAATTAATAAAGTTACTAATTATTATAGCAACTTTAATTATTATAGTTACTACAAAAATAAAAATTAATTATTCATTATGAGAACTAAAATGCATTTAAAAGTGATAAGATAAGAACTCACTTTTATCACTTAATAGTATTAAGTTAATCATAATACAGTCGTCCCCGTTTAAACGAATATTGACGGTTCCAGAAAAAATATTCGATTAAGCGGGTTATTTGATTAAACAGGGAATCATAACTGTAATATTTAATGCGTAATAAAAAAACAAAGTAACCATCTTCGGTATTATTTAATTAACAACATAATAAATCGTTATGAGAATAACATAAATTAAAATAAATACAAATGCTAATATAAAGTAAATACGTATTAATTTAATGTCAGTACATACATTTATATGGTTTACATCACACTTAATGCAGCTCATTTGAATTTGGTCAAAACTTTGCTACTTCTAATTTACGTTACTTACACTACTTTAAAAGAATTGTTTAAAGTGGTTTGTTTAAGTGGAATTTTAAAGGAGTAAATATCGAGTTATTTTTCGAATGAGTGCAAAATATCACAACTACCATCTCGAGCCATTAAAGCCTGGTTAACAGCAAGAAGTGATGGTGAGGAAATCATTTGGCCTGTCCATTATACACCTGCTGGCCGAAATCATTGCAGGAAGAACTGAAAATTTGTTTTCAGCGTAAAGGAACCGAAAATTACAAAAGGTGGAAGGAAATTCAAGCTGAAACGTGTTTTCCACGCCTATTTTCAAACATCGGTCACGCAGTTCTTATTCGATTAAGCGAGGACGTTTGTAAAAGGTATTCTGCTTAAGTGGGGAAAAATAACATAGAACCAATAGGAATAAATTCGGTTCCGGAGGATTCTATTCGAATAAGCGGGGTATTCGATTATCCGTGACCCGATTAAGTGGGGAGGACTGAAGTAATATTATTAATAGTATTGATAATAATTAATAATAGTGTTAATAATAATTAATAATAATAGTATTAATAATAATTAATAATAATAGTATTAATAATAATTAATATTAATTGTATTATTATTTTATAATATCAGTTAATAAATTTATTCTGATATTAGTATTAAGTTAATACAACATCAGAATAGAATAAATTTATTAACTGATATTATAAATCATATTAATTAGTAATAAATAGACCAAATGTAATTTTTAAAAATGTAACTTAATAAATAATATTGTTAAATGAGTACACACATATAATATACAAATATACAGAAAAATAAAAGCCCACAAAAACCCAGGTAAGTTGGGTTTTTGTACAAAAACCCGGGGTTTTGCCAACCCTGGTTTGAACAATACATTGAATATATCGATAAACTATATAATACATTTTATGAATGCAATTCCAAATTCAAGTTTTAGAAGTATGAACAATACATTGAATATTAATCACCCTGATATAAAATCCAAGTGTAAGTAACCATTCCGGGGTGAACTGTGCCATCTATATATTTAAAATACAAAGCTGTTTTTTTAGTCATCTGCCCTGAGTTTTCTACTGAACCAATTTTGTTAATTATTTTTTTTTTTTATGAAAGCTGTTCATTTGCTGATGTGTTTGTTCGCACTAGCTATTTTTAAAAATATTTCCATTTTTATGTTTTTAATTTCAAAAGATCTTTATGAAATTTCTTCAAAATGGTGGCAATCAGATTACTTCCATTGTTTCAGATAAATCAGAAATTACGAAAAATATTCAGACACAGTGTTCTCACTGCCGCTCGCCATTGCGCCAAAATTCTTCATTTGGCAAGTAAACCAATAGTGAAATTCGTCAAATTGAGAGTGCTCAGTTTGTGTGTGTGGTGTGCCAATACAGTCAAGATTCTTAGGCGCTTTACTGAACAATTAATGTCACTTTAACATGTCGAATCGCACCGTGCCATTTACACTGCTCTATTTATAGAGATACTGACTCAACACCAATTTAGTTTAAGAACAGGCAAAGACACAGAAAGGATTATGCGATAGGGATTTCTCTATTGTCAGTTAATCACTATCTATGCTCCAGCATCGCGATAGTAAAAATACAAACAAAATTACTCGCATTAAGCGCCAAATAGAGAAAATTTTTGCTGGAATGTGATGTTGAAATTATTCATTTACCATACTATTTATTAAATGTATGCAAAGTACCATTGGCTGGTGAAATTTGTTCAACCGGTTAAGAGTCGAAATCTCATAGACATTTTTAGTGTATATTTTCACAATGGTAAATCAAAGATTGCTGTATTCAATTTTTATGTAAACTGAAAGAATGTCTGAAACATTTAGAATGTACGTATTTTTAATAGTTTCTGTAGCGGATACTCGAATTTCTATTGTATGAGCAATTACAAAAACTTAGGTTCTTTTAGAACATATTGAAAAAAAGGGATACAATAAAGGGTTAAATATTGATTTTTCAGCGTTTCAAGCCGAATCTATTTTGCTAACATTTCTGTTCATTTGGCTACTGTTTTCATTTCTTATTCGCCAAATCGCTAATGTTGGTCAAAAGCCAGCGAGAACACTGTTCAGACATGTGGCTTTTAGGAAGTATTTTTTCATTTGCAAGTCATTTTCGGAAAAAAATATGAATGCACATCTACTCTGTTTTTATAGGCTAATAAAAATTCATATTTATTGCGACATCACAAGAATATTGTCTAATGGGTTTATTTTATCTTTATGTATTATGACTTTATTATTATTTTTTTCCCCATTACAATTACAATTAAACAGAATTTTTTTTTTTTTTTTTTGAATATACTGTGGTTAAGCATAAAAGTACTTATATAAAGTATGTTTAAAAAGTTTGCTCCGGTAACATTATGCTTAGCTTGAAATGTATTTTTACATTAATAAAACTAGGAGAAAAATTGATATGATTATGTCAGCATGATGTAATTTTCACTGATTTTTCATTTCTTAATTCTAAAGATTTGAATTGAAGCTTTTATTGATCGTTGAACTATTTCAGAAACTCAATATTGAGTAACAAAAACATCCTCATCATTTGTATTTATAGAAATCATTTGTCATTTTTAAAATGAACTTTTCTACAATACATACCTTTCAATAATAAATTCTTCATGTTGTTTGCTTGTATGAAGTCTTATCAAAATGAAACGCAGATCAACATTACATCACTTTTGACAGGCATGATATGCTAGTAAACTATACAATATATTTTATGAATAAATAATTTTGTGTTGCAATACACAAAATTTTTCAAACTGCAATAGCTGCATCTGTATTATTATTATTAGAGACACAAATATAAATTATAAGCCAAATGAGATCAGAAACACAATAAATCTAACCCACAAGGGCCATAGGGAGAGTATACGAATCCTGGTAGTGATTTGAATGTGTGTCTTTATTTAAGTAAGGTATTAGCAATAAAATTTGTTGAATAATTATTTTTTAAAAGGCAATATATTATGATAAGCAGCAGTAGAATTGACATAAAAAAGCCAAAGGTTTAATTGAATTTACTTTAATTTTTTTTTTTTAAATAAAATTATGTGATTTGGGTTTGGTTGCAGTTTTTGCAGGGACAGGAAAGTTTATGTTTACCTGTCAGAGAGGGGGGAAGTTGCTGGTCCTACGGATCACTAAATTTTTCAAATTAGTGGTCCGATTGAATTTATGGTGGTCACGGACCAGCAGACCACCAAGGATTTCAAACACTGATAAGGATGTGCTACAGTGTATGATTTAAGTAAACAAAAAAATTTTGAAGGGATGCATAAAAAATCATGATGGGTCCTTCAAAATGCATAATTTCCCTGTTGAAGGATTACAAACAAGGCATATTTTGTATTAAATACATTGGATCTTTTATTTCTTAAAGGTACACACATTTTTAAATAATAAAAAAAAAGGACATCTAATTTCTTGGAAATGTCTGGGTTTCGGGGACCCAGGATTTCCAAAGCCAAGCGACATCTCTGGTAATACAGTAGACTCCCTCAAATCCGCACAGCTTGGGACCAGAGGTTGTTCGGATTTTAGAATTTTGCGGATTTCTGGTCATTGATTTGTTTACATTTTTGAAACATTAATTTGATTGGTAGTTAAGCAAGAGAAATTATAACAAATGCTTAGAATAAAGTGAAACATTAAGATAAGTAAAATATTAAAATAATTTATTAGTTTAAAAGTAAGTAATTACTAAAATAATAATTTAAATAAAAATTTAGAAAAATATTAGTAAATTATTACCAATGAAATCGATTCTCTTCGATTCCAAAAGTCCTATGCTGTCATCTAGTGGTAAAGCAATCGTAAGATTGATATGTCATTATTCGTTCTTAGCACTACGCTTTTTTTCATTGTTATATACAGTCTTGAATGCTTTTCTTATATTGCTTTGTATGTTTAGATATAAATTTGTCTATAATTAAAAAAAAATAATAAAAAATCTGCGAACAATAATTTTAAAATAGCATTCTGGTTCGTGGATTTTTCCATTTCGAACCCTGGAATTTTTTATTTAGATATGCTAATTTATATCAAAATCAGAAGTAATGTCAATTTATTTAGTTATAAATCAGCTGTAACAGCCAAACAAAAATGATTAACAAAAAATTTAGTAAAAAAAACATTGCAGTAGTCGCTGATTTTGGCGCCATCTTGAATTTTGTTCCTGCAACTTAACTGTAAATTTCATTGCTTACATCTGAAAAAATACGCAGATTTTAGGGAGTCTACTGTACATGTTTGTTGAAAATTTAAATATCTATATCACTATATTGACAAAGTCTAGAAATACATTACACCAGAAATCAAAACTGCATTCTTATACCCATTTTGGTTAAGTACACAGGAGCCCTCTTAAGTAAAATAAAAAGGGGGGGAGGGGGTACTTCCATCTCACCATCTTATCTACTTGATAGTTGTTTTACTGCTGGTTTATAACTTATTAATTGGTGGACTGGAAAGTTTTTTCTTAGTGCTGTGTAATAATAAAAAATAATAATATACACAAATTTATATGACTCAGTTCTGACTTTTTAATTTTCTTACTTGTTTGTATTTTAACTTGAAAACTTTACATTGCTTGAATTTTCCTTTTCTCAATATTTTACCTAAAAACAAAATCCATGATGGGCCACTTTAAAGACGCCAAGCCCCCAGTAATTTGTACAGGCGCCACCCTCTTCCCTAACCCACTATCACCCATGGCAACAGATTTGCTATATTGTGTTTCATTTTATTAATTTTTTTTCCTCATAAATGGAGCAATGTTTTTCATGCCATTTTATTACCTGAATTTACAACTTTTTTTTTTTCTTTTTTGCATATGAAGAAAAGAAAAAGCAAACAAAAAAAAAAAAAAAAAAAAAATCAGAGAGAGAACAGAAAAAAAAAACTAACTAAGAATAATGCTGCAAAATATTACGCTGACAAAGATACACATAAAAAAAAATTAGTCTTTTTGTTTATTTTAAAGGTAGAAGATTCAGGTATTTTAGTTTTATGAAGGAAAAAATCCTACCTTGATATCCCTTTTTTTTTAATTATGAAATTGAAATTGTATAATAATTTGAATTATTATTATTCAAATTATAATTCAAATATTTGAATTATTATTGAAATTATTTTTAAATTGCACTTTTCGATATTTTTTTTTTTATCTCAGGGGTTCAAAATATGATAAACTAATCAAAAAGAGATAAATCTTCTCAGAGTGAACAATGAAAAGTTACATTAACCTGTAATTTTATTTACTCCTTTTTTACTCGAGGAGCTGGCTTTAAAATTGCACATATTAATACAGATGTAGTAAAAGCTGTAGTCAATGCTAATCCAACCAACAAGATGTACCAGTAATCATTATAAAACTGTATAGTTCTTTCAGCAACTTTGTCAGTGAACTTATCAAATGCAGATGGAGGTAATGGAACATTTTCTGCCTTGGAATTTTTATAAAAACCTCCTGCAAATCTAACTAGTGTTGTAGTAGTCACATCTGGCAAACTAAATCGGTACATCTTTTGATGACGAAAAAATATTATGGAAGGGCATTGCTGAATTCGGAATCGTACAGAAGTTTCTGGAGATTCTTTTACATTAACATTAGCAACATTAACTCTGTTTCTGAGCCTAATACCAGCATTCTCCAAGTATAAAAGTTCTTTATTTCTACAGCATGATCCGTCGTGAAATATTACTAACCAATCACCAGTAGTAGCCCCTGTTGATGCCTGAGTTAAATGTTCAAAAGAGTGGTCATCTAAATCGACAGTCATTGGTTCCATGTTTTCTTGAAGCCATCCATACAACGAATCTATTTCGAAAGCTCCGTCATATAGAGCAGCTTTATTTTTTCGAATATATACAAGAGCCGGCACTTTCTTAATACCATACTGCGATCGGAGATCTGGTTTTCTTAGGCGAACTACTAATATGCCTAAATTATCTTCAAGTTGTTTACTCATACCTCCTAAAAGAACTTCAGCTTCCACACAATCAGTACATTTACAGCACTTTTCTGTAAATAACACAGCCAGTGGATTTGCAAACTCCATTACTTCGTTAAATCTAGCGACTTCATCATAATCATCAACCTCCGAAGCACGGTATACATTCACTATTAATAAACTATAAATTAAAGCAAACCACATTTTTTCATATCAAATTTAAAGGAGAAATAACATCAGCTGACGATTCACAAATCTATTCCCACAACACGTACACAAGACAAATGTTTTGTTTTGTCGGTTGGTTGGTTGGTTGACACGACACAGCTTAGGAAACCAAAGGCGGCGTTAATTCTGTTCACGATACGTCGATCGGCGCAAAGAGATATCCTTTATGCAATAGGTCAGATCGGAGCAAGGAATTTTGAAATAATTTAATTATTTCCAACTTTTATGGTTCAAAACATAGGTGAAATCAACGACTATATCTCCTTGTCTTTCCAAAACAATATCTTGTTTGACTACGTTAAATCTTTATCTAACGCTTTACGCTTCTCTTCCAGCTTTGTCCCTCTAGCGCCCTAGCATGCAAAAGATTTTTAAATGTTTATTGTTAATTTCTATAGTATAAAAATTCTGCACCGTTTGTGGCTTTCTAGTGATAATAAATCAATAACAAATCATGTAAATAAACTCTTCCCGTTAAAATTTAAGCTTCCTTTCGTTAGATCCTACCCCTGCTTGTCCATCATATACAGTTTCATATCTTTAAAACTCTTTATTCAAATAAAATATGCCCTGTTTGTTTCTCAGTAGTCTCAAACAATAAATAATACAAATCTAGCTTACCACTCCCTACCCCAACCACCTAAATATATGCTTCCACCCTTAAAACCCACGCCTCGCAGACCTTGTAGACCTGATAAGCCATAGTGTAAACGCAGCATTAGCCCCCTCCTCCTCCCACCCCAGCATACAAATAAGTTAAAAATATTTTAAATCTTTGCTTTTGTGTAAAAAAATCTTCTGTACTATTTTTTTTCTTTCCAGTGGTAAAAAATAATCACATAAATTATCCCTCTTAACCCCCCCCCCCCGTCCCTATTTTTCTTCTTTAACCTCCTAAAGCAGGCAGAGTTTCAAATCTTTAAAACTCTTTATTTATTTTTATTTTTTTAAGTAATCTGCAATATTCTTTACTCACTAATAAAAACAGGACCTGACTAATGCGGGGCAGCTGCCCCGGGCACCCCAATTTGAGGGGACCCCCCCCCCCCCTCCCCCAAGAGCAGATATAAGTTTTAGTTAAAGAAGAGCCAAATGATAAAAAATATCCAAAAGTGACCAGATTCTGATTTAAAGTGTTTTTCATTTTGTGATATTCAATTTCTTCCTTACTGATTTCATAAAAATTTTTTAAATACATAATTTTAATTAAAATAGTACAGTAATATCACAGATCTGCTATCTGTTTTCATATTATGAAACTTTATACCAAAGTACTTTAAGGCATCATGGGGAATGCAGTAACAACATAACAAGTATTGAAATTTGTTGCTATTATTATTAAATGCATGCCACCACTTGCCTTTTCATATGATGGAATCGCTCAAATGTATGCTGATTGAATACAAAATAGAAAAGTATTAACACAAACAGCCAATAATACCTGAGAGAACTGTATTTACATTTTAACATCCTACATTTATCCTTATATCTATATTATAAAGGACAAACATATCTGTGCGTAACGCATACGTCATTTTGCGAATGGCAACAATTTGAAATTTGAAATAATATTTAGGTTTTGCAATTATATATTAAACTTCTAAACATCGCATATTTTAAATTTTAACACCGTCGTATAAGGAAAAAAATGCTCTTTTAAATGCAATTTACTTGAAAGCTCAATTTGTTTTTGAGATATTAAATTTTTTGTAGTTTTTAATACAAATTTTGTAATCGTGGCAACTGAAGTACTCCATTTATATTGAAAGTAAAGGGAAAATAGTCATGGTTTATTATTTTTATTGATTATATCCTTATTGATGCCATTTTCACATTACAAATAAAGTAACTTTTTTATAATTTTTGAACAGAAAATGATGTCAGACATTAAAAAAGAACACGCATTTTTGTTCATAAATCAGTTACATTTCAATATTTTTACATTACGCTGATACTGAGTTTGAGACGCTAGGCAAAATGATTCCGTGAGTAAAAATTATGTCATATTTAAAACAATACGATCATTTATTTTGATAAAACTAAATATTTGACCGATACTAAATGGTCAATATGACAATTAAAGGCAAATTTCTGAATATTTTTTTTTTCGCGGGTATTGAGACTAGAACTTAAAGTTCACATGAAAAGTTGCATCGGACAAACGTGAGTTTAAGTTTGGAAATACATTCATTAATAATCTATTGCGCGTTAAAATACTTTCAAATTGTGAATTTGTGTGGTGCGTATGTAAATTATGAGAACGTGAAAATAACGTACAGTTTAGATTTTATGGGAGAAAATTTTATGATGTGACAAAGCGAAATACTTTTTACTGATTTTTCATCCCGTAAAAACAAACATAAGAGCCTCAATCGATAAATTCATCATAATTACTCATTTTGATTGCGTATTATAATAGAGTTTAATTTTTCAATAATTTAAGCAGTTGAAGTTTGTGGAAATAATATTTTGGCAATTTTAGGTAAAAAATATTATTTGTTTTAAGAAAGAGTGAGACAACCAATGTTAGATGAATTTTTAATTGTAATTATTTTTGTAGGTTTATTATAAATTCGATCTGAAGCTTCTTTCTAACATTTTGGTTCGTCGAATTTCGACGGGTTGCAACTCGTTCCTATAACAAAAAAAAATGTATGCTATAGTTATCTTTCTTGTACTATACTGTATACAGATGTGAATAGTACTTGGTATGAAATTTAAGTCTACATACAATAGGTATGAAGTTTAGTTTTAGTCATTTCAACATAATTCACGAAAAATTTCAAAAGATC
Organism: Maratus speciosus; assembly: GCA_963932465.1. Taxonomy (NCBI): domain Eukaryota; kingdom Metazoa; phylum Arthropoda; class Arachnida; order Araneae; family Salticidae; genus Maratus; species Maratus speciosus. The sequence continues at coordinate 315,548,730 of OZ010788.1, read as the reverse complement.
GAAGGGGGGGGGGGGGGGGGCAAATAATGTTTGCCCCGGGGCCCCCCACTGTCTAAGTCAGGCCCTGAATAAAAATAAATAAATAATGATCTAAATTACCCCCTAATCATGTTTTGACAATTTTTAACATTACCCTTGCCCAAAAAGTCAAGAAATTTTCAGGTTTGAGCTGCATTTTTTCTACAGCTTTTACAACTGCGAGGAAATAAAGGGCTTTAAAGAAAGTCCAAAATTTCTGATATTTCAATTCAGCGCACAAAAGGCGAAAGGGGGAGATGATTAGGAAATGTAAATCTCCCCCAAAACATTAAAAATATATACAGTTGGCTCTCTGTTTAACGACTTTCAAGAAACCTAAAAAATCGTCCTTAAACAGAATTTGTGGAAAAATAATATTTGAAAAATATTTCCCTTCACAGTTCACAGGCTTAGTACTATCAATACATTTCTCAATATATTGGCGTGTTTAGAAATGTTTTATTTATTTATTTAAATTTATTTTATGTTTTCTTTCTTTCTTTTGTTTTGGAGTCGGGGACCGCAAAATATCGTCCTTAAATAGAGATCGTCGTTAAGTAGAGCGACGTTAAACAGAGAGTCGACTGTATATATATTTTTTAGTTGTGCCATAATGAGTATATGATGCATAAAAAAAAGCATAATTAAAAGCACAAACATAACAAAGAATTCATTTTATAACTATTCCCAGTTTTTTTTTTTTTACAAAGTATCTACCTTGTTTGTGGGTGAGAGCTTTTATAAAGCTGTAAAGGTTGCATGCTAAATTATCACAAAGCGTTTGGGCTTTTCTTTTCGTTGGTTTCTGATTGTAACGTATTCAGTACAAAATATTTTTAGACACAATGAACAACAATTTTTTTTCATTTTTGCCCTTTATTTGAGTAACAGTGATTCAAAGTTCGTAACTCCTTCTAGAAAAAAAAGATTCAAACTGTGCGGCTATATTTTATAACGATTGATAAATGGAAAAAAAAAAATTAACTAGAGAACAGAAATTCTGCTTTTTCAGAATTTAGTGTCTCCCCCGATGAAAGAATATATAGATACAGCAGAGTCCTGATTATCCGAGTTAATCGAACTTATACCTTTGGAAGGCCATCCCCCCCCCCCCGCCCATTCTGACCAGAAAATCTAAGTTCTAACTTTTTACGGCTGCTCTTTCATCTTCACCTAACACTTCATTTATAATGGTTGTTTCATACATAGACTTCTAATATAACCTTCAATTCCTCCTCTAAGGTTTCATAATAATAGAAGCCACCAGTCCATCAGAAGAAAATAACTCGATTAAGAGGGACTCTACTGTAGTGCAAAACATATTTCAGCTTTAAGACTTACAGCACACGCTTTTATTTTATATAAAATGACGTCATCCGCATCCTCTGAAGAATTCTTCATTTACCATCTAGTGTTAAACTACATCTATAGAAAAGTATTCATATGCCGTCACTAACGCTAAATAATACACAAATCAAAAAACAGATGCCACTCAAGGAACTCGACCAAAAAAATCGGCTATCTAATGTTTCACATGGCTTCATTTGTTTGTAATATAGATAATTAAATTAAATTTGGTTTATAATAGCTCCGTGTTTTATCAGAAATCATTCATTTATATTTTTTCAAAATAGCACGTATTTTAATTACACTTTTTTTTTTCAGTTTTTATGGGAAAATGGCAACAAAAATATATAATTACTATTTTGCAACTATTTTCCCTTTACTTTCTACTTAAATGGAGTACTTGAGTTGCCAAAATTAAACAAATGTTGCTAAAAACTACAAAAAAAATTAATATTTCAAAAATAAATGGAGATGCAATTTTCAAACAAATTGCATTAAAAAGGTTTTTTATCCGAATCCCAATACGACGGTATAAAAATTGAAAATGTGCGATGGTTAGAAGTTTAAAAAATTGCTGTAGAGGGTTTAAGAGTGCAATGATACATCTGATTTGTTTTACGGCTGGCTTGTACAACGTAACATTATTTTTTGGAGATGACACAAAATAAGCTGGGAGAAAGAAATATCATACCAGAGGTAATCACATATATTAAAGCGTAAACCTGATTCTGTAAGATAAGACTAAAAAATTCAAGCATTTGCGCACGCGTGAAGTTAAATTTACTAGATCTTCCATTTAGAGGAAAGGTAGAACAGGTCTGGTTAGCAGAGTGGTCTAAAGCACCAGTTTAAATCTCTGAACTTTTGTAGACGACGCGGGTTCGAGCTGAACGACCACAAAATGATTTCAGTACCATTTTTGGTGATAATTCATTTCGATAATGACATATTTTATTAAGAGAAGTTATATGACTTTGATTTTATTATTATTATTTGAATGGTTTATCATTAAATAAAATTTAACACTCAAAAATATTTTGAAAAAATAATTTTATATTTAAAATATTTTGCATGTAATTATCCATTAAATAAATTGAGCTGATCTACAACTTTTGTCTATATTTTCTGACCATTATCAAGAATATATAGGTATGTGAGTGAGAAAAGTTTGCCATTCTTTTCCGAAAAAAAAAAAAAATAATAATGAAACGGAAAGAAAGGAAAATATTCATATAAGAACTATAAAATAAATTATCTTGATATCCATGATTTAATATTTAAAAAATGAAGGAAAAAGTATAATAAAATTCAAGTACAGTAGAACCTCGATTATCCGAAGTAATTGGGACCGACTATCTTTCGAAAAATCGAAATTTTCAGATAATAGAGCAAGCTTTAAGATTAATTAGAAATATGTACAATATTTCTTATTATGATAACAAGTGCTTAATAAAAACAAAGCAATAGCAAAATAGAAACAAGAATAAATTCCCTGAATTTTAATTTTGAAATTAAGTGCCTTTTGCATATATCACAAGGGTTTGAAAAGATGTTTTGTTGTCGCAGTTTCGATTGCGTTTGCTTTGAAGCTCAATCACGGAATTTTTTAATATTATTAGTTCACCAGTATCACAGTCCTTCTGCTGCTCCAGCCATACCAAACCTTTTGCAAAACATTCAAAAGCTTCAGAATTGCTAATTTGTTCGTCCGCAGCTTACAGGAGCTCAAGTTAAATTCAAAGGAACTCTAAGAAAGAGGATCGAAAATATTTATATGTACTCGTAGCTCGGAAAGGACCGCTTGCACACAAGGAATATGAGAGTTAAAAAAAAAATCTTTCAAAATGGATTTTGCACACAAGGAATGTGATAACAAAAAACCCCTTTAAAATGGATCGGTTAAAAGAGGTTCTGCTGTAATAAAAAATATATATTACATATAAATCGTTAGTTGCATTAAGTTTCAAAATTAGGCTTTTAGAGAATGAGACTGATATAAATACAATTCATGGCAGTTTTTAAAGGTCGTGTAGTTAAAAAAATATAAGTCGGTAAGCCTGTTACCACGGCTATTAGATGGAAAAGTCTTCATGAGCACACAATCTTGCGGCGTAACATGAGACGCAAATGAACCCGCTCATGTTACGCCGCAAGATTGTGTGCTCATGAAGACTTTTCCATCTAATAGATGTAGTAACAGGCTTACCGACTTATGTGAGTGAGAGATGCCAGGCTGGGCATCGTCCTCGTGGCTTAAATGGTAGAACACTGGAGCGCTATTCCAGTGGTCCGGGTTAGATTCCTGGCTTAGACATTTTTCACTCTGTTGGTTTACTCTTAGTTAGCAAAGCGATAGTTCACGCCTTTAATATTCAATGGATATTGTTATTTAAAAGAGAGAGAGAGATCGTAGTAAGTAAAAATAAATGCTCTGCCCAGTATTTTTTGGTTAATTTCTGATAAAAGACAAGCATAATTGGTTGTAAATTATAAACTTAAAGTTCTTTCACTTCATTCAATATGTTAGACTAACAGCACCCTCTAGCTCGCCTTCAAGAAATAGGAATCACTTATGCAATATAAAAATTATCATGATTTCAATAATGCATTTAAAAGCAACTAATTAAAAATTCAAGAATTTTTCTAATGGAACATTCAAGTTATTTACCGTCAAATCTTGACGGGTACTATCTAGTAATAATAATAATAAACTGCAATTAACTTGCATCAGAAAAGAAAAGTACATTACATTCTAAAATCTAAATTTCAGCTAAGGTTGACATTAAAGTAACAAACCTAAATAAACAAGAATGAAAAATCATGCATCAACCATATGTTATGAAACTTCACAAGACATCCAGAAAACTGTAACGAAACTTCACTGTTAAATAAAATGAAAGAAGTTATTTAAATAAGCAGTTTAGAAAATACAGTAGAACCACTTTTATCCGAAACTCTCCGTCAACCAAAGTCCCTTTTTAAACCTTTTTTTTACTATCACATTCCTTGCATACAAAATCCATTTTGAAAGCTTTTTTTCCCCCTTTTTGTTAAACTATCATATATCTTGTGTGGAAGCGGTCCTTTCCGAACAACGAGTACATATAAATATTTTCGATCCCCTTTCTCAGCATTCCTTTGAATTTAACTTGAGCTCCTGTAAGCTGTGGAGTAGAACGAAGAAGATGAACAATTCTGAAGCTTTTGAATGTTGTGAAAAAGGTTTGGCATGGTTGGAGCAACAGAAAGAGTGTGATAGTGGTGAACTGATAATATTTAAAAACTCTGTGATAGAGCTTCAAAGAAAAGGCAATCGAAACTGCGACAAACAAAACATTTTTTCAAACCCTTGTGATATATGTAAAAGGCAGTTAATTTCAAAATTAAAATTCAGGTAATTTGTTCTTGTTTCTATTTTGCTATTGCTTTATTTTTTATTAAGCACTTGTTACCATAATAGGAAATATTGTATATATTCCTCCTTAATTTTAAAATTGAAGCATTCTCGATTACCAAAAAATTTCGATTTCTCGAAAGATAGTCGGTCCCAATTACTTCGGATAATCGAGGTTCTACTGAATATAACCATTTAAAAATCCAGTTTTAGCAAATACTTTCCATGGTCAAAATACTAATCGAATTATTTTGCGCAGCCCTATATATTATCTAAAGATTTGTATATATAGTCGAGTCTCTGTATAGCGAAATCCATTGTTCCAATAAAAAAATCGTTATATACAGAAATTTGTTACATAGAGAATGAGTAAAAATTCCTATTTAATGTCTAAATTTTGAACAAAAATTATTTTTGAGGTGCTTAATTAAGAATTTGAAATGTTTAACTATAAATATTAACCTAATATTGTATTTCTTAATTATTTAATCAGTTTCAAAAAAGAGAAAAGACATTTATTTGAAAGCATAATAAAAATCACATAAGGAAAACTTACAGTAATTTTAGACGAAGAAATCTGTAGTTTTTTGCTGCTTTGATTTCAAAATTGTTTCACTCTCGAAAAAAATGTTCACACTTTAGCAAGGAATAAAAAATTGTATCGGGAACATTTTCCTCCATTTGAAGCCCTCTCCTTATAAGATCAAAAGAACTCATCATTTCACTGTGTGATGGTTTTTTCTCTTGTTGTACATTTTTGTTTTCATGCTTATTGTCACTATCACCATCATTGTTCATAACGTTGCTTAAAATATCACTATCAGTAGGATACTGCACAATAGTGAGATTGTCATCCACACACATTGTTGCACTGATTGTCACATTTTGTTCGACATTTCCGCGTTCCTTAATTATTTTCCATTTCTCTTTTAAGTCTGTTAAAGCCACATCTTCTTCGTCCTCAGAATCCACATTATTCTCCAGTTTCGAAAAGCTGGCCTTTTTGAAGCATTTGTAAATTGTTTTTCAGTTACATCAAATCTCCAAGCTTTATAAAGTTCCGCAATACACTTTCTAAGACTAATGATGTCTTGAGTGGGATCTTTTTTTTTTTTTTTTCAGTAGCTATGATCAGTTCTGTAAGAATTCTTTTCTCATAATGCACCTTTAGATTCTTTATTATTCCCAAGTCCAAAGGCTGCAGTTTTGATGTGCAATTGGGTGGTAAGAAAATAACTTCAACATTTTGCAGTTTTTCTCAACAGTTTTGTGGGTGAGCTGGACAATTATCAATAAGCAAAGCAATTTTTCGACATTGTTTTCTCATTTTGTTGTCAAGTGCTTTTAACCATTTGTCAAAAATTTCAGTGGTCATTCAGGGCTTTTTATTAAAATCATAGTCCACTTCTAAGGACTTCAGGCCTTTAACACACCTAGGAGATTTACTTTTCCCAATGACTAGCATCTTTAATTTTTCTTTCCTGTCATGTTAGCACACAACAGAATAGTAATCCTTTGTTTGCTGCCAAAAAATTTATTTTCTTTAAACGCCAGAGTCTTGTTTGGGAGACACTTGTAAAAGAGATCTGTTTCGTCAGCATTGAAAATGTTTTCAGGAGTGAATTCTTTTAGAATTTCTGCTACTTTATAACTCCAATTCTCACATGCTGTCACCGGAGAATCCTCACTTTCACCATAGATAGTTTTCTGGAATACCCATGTCTCTTCTAGAACTTTTCTAGCCAACCAATGCTGACTTGGTAGTCAGAGTGCCCAAGAGATGGAGCATAGTCTAGAAACTTTTCTAAAATCACTGGTTCCGAAAGTGGTAGATTCCAGTCCCTTTACCCTTTAATTTAATCCATTTAAACATTGCTTCGTCTAAGTCCTCGTATTGGAACGTCCTCTTTCTTTTTCGCGCAAACAAGATCCGAATTCTGCTCGGTGATTGACTCTCTATTTTTTACCATTGTTGACAGAGTGCTTGCCGGAATCCCAAACGTTTTTGCCACATCTTTTTTTTTTTTCAATCCCTTATCGATTTCTTTCAAAATCTTCACTTTATCACAGAGAGTTATGCAGTTCCTAGGAGACATTTTTTGCAAAAGCAGTAAAAAAACGCACTCAAACAGTTTTGGTTTTGTGAATCGTTCACACTAAAGAAAGCCAGAAACAGTAAACATCTACTCTAACTGTAAGGGTTGAGAGCTTTAGTTTAGATAGATGAAAACGTGTTCTAAATGGTGACAGTGATCTGCTCTCGCAGCTGCAGCTGTCGAGGGAGAATTTTCCATTCGACCAATAGCGTGATTGCGCCTTCTTTCTCGCCCGTTTTCTTGTGGAGCGCATCAGGTCACGTGTTATGTCAGTGGATCTCGTGAGCTTTCTGGCAGTGAATATTACGATTATCGACTTGTTGTGCTTAATTAGAAGATAGTTTATTTTTTTAATTTAAACTTTTGAATGATATTCGATCTCATTCACCTTAAATTTCAATTACCTCTCTGATCCTACTCTTATATGTGTAATAATCCAATTGACACTGTTTTAAGAAGGATGTTGAAGGTGTGTGGGAGGAGGGCGGGGGGGGGGAGTTGAATTCGTTGGACAGTAAGAACAAGGAGATTCAAGGTAGACAAGTAAGATAAAAACTCAGCACTGAATGATAAATCAGGAATCAGTGATGGAAAACTGATTCCATGTGATTTGGAAGCTTTTTAAAACCTGAAAAAATAAAGAACTTTTATGAAAAAATTCGTTATATATGGAGATAGATATTTCGCTATATGGAGACTATTTTTAATGAAATCATGGGAAAAGGGGACCGTTTCTACTAAAAATTCGTTATATAGAGAAATTCGAATGTATATACTACATAGCATGCTAAAATTTAGTTCGGTTAGAAAATACACTTTTAGCAGTTTTTGCCAATAGATAGAAATGCACTCGAATTCTTTTATACAGCTCTGTATATTATCTAAAGAGTTTTGTACACATCCCATATTAAGCTAAAATTTAAATTAGGTAAAAACGCGTAACACAACTTAAAGCTCACTTAGAGCAGTTACTAACTATAAATGCAATGTATCTTGTTCTTTGCGTAGCCTTGTATATACATTTATTTATATTCAATAAACTTCTATTAGTATATACTAAATATAGGTCAGTAGGGATATGCATAACACAATTAAAAACTATCCGTAAACAATTTAATCCCACAGTAAGTAATGGTTACAAATTCTTTTACGTAGCCCTGCATAAAATCAACATAATTTATACACACCATGTACTATGCAAAAGTTTAGTTAAATTTTAAAATGTAAACCAAAGTTTAAACACACTTCTAGTAGCTATTGCTCATAAGGTAAGGGCATGTTTACAAACAAACACTTCAGTCAACCAATCTACCACTACATTTGTGTCTTAGTGATTATTGCAGGAATCGTCTTGGTGACATAGGCCAGTCATATCATAGACCTGTTAATTGTAGACCAATCAAATTGCCCGGACTCATATGTACTGTAGAAGTCATAAAGAATGGACAGGTGTTTCTTGCTGAACCATAAATAATTCAACCCACAGTGACGTCAGCTGCCCCTTCCTCATAGGCAGTACTGTAACCAAATTTGTTTCTGTGTCTCAGTAAAAGAACGATAAATGCAATTTGCTTATTGAAAACAATAAGCAACATATAGTGCACCTCAGTAATGCATATAAATTTAATTATTTTTGAAATAGTGTAACATCATTAAAAAAGACTGAAAACGATTTTTCCTCGTAGACCTATGTAACAGAATTCTTTTGTGTGACTTCATTCAGTTACTACTACTGATACCTTAACGACCGTGTGTTATTATGAAATTCAAACTATTTTACATGAAGCTTCCCGAGATTCAGAAGAAAACACATTTTTTTTTTTATTATTATTACCTTAAAGTACATTTTTTATACACTACAGAAAAGGAAAAAAATAAATAAGAGTACATATTAACAGTTTGAATTTTTAACATACTCTCTGAAATAATAAAAATATATCCACTTACAAACAATCGAAAAGCACTATGTGGATTTAGAATGCCCATTTCCCATTTAAAAGATAGTGTTGCCATAACTGTATCTACCCGCACACAAACGTTTTATCTTCTAATGAGTCAGTTGTTGTATTGTCCGCCACCAAGGCAGTCGCAGCTCTAAGTGTTCCCTCTCATTCTAAAGCAATAAAATGTGATTTTTAACAAAAGGATGGGAGGTTCAACAATGAAAGGAGATAAGATATTAGATCGAACTTGAAGGAAACTTCTCTCTCTGGCAGGATGTCCAGCAGTTTCCTTGTAAAGCCATTAAAGATGAAAAAACTGTGACTATAAGAAAAGACACTGACACTGAAAGTAGTTCAATGATATGTCTATCTGGACCTTATTAGAGCATCGATATAAAAAATAAAGAAACAGCCCATTTAACCCTTTATCTACTGCATTCTGATCTACAGCAATTTTTTTTTTTCAGTTACTACAATGGAAATTAAATGATAAACATAAAAAAATATTCACCCATGAGAAATTTAATTCTTTAGAGGTAATTAATTAATGTGGTACTTCAAAGTACCGTCAGTACACTATGACTAAAATATCATAACAGAAAACCCAAAAGGTATTTCAAACGGCACCAGAATTGTGGTAAAATATTTTCGATTTAATAAGTATGTGAAATACAGCCTTTTTCTTGTTTACAAATAAATTATTTGGCAAATTCCGGTGCCAATTTCCTCTTCCACTGTCTGCTTCCCGTACTCCCACTCTCCATGCAACAAGTAAAAATTAAATTTAAAAAATCAAAAAACCCGACTGCATAAAAAGCGAACTGATAAATCATTTCTCATCAATGTGAAACAGAAACTATATTTTATATTACTTACCTATTTTTTTTATTTACTTGTATTGATGATTTTTAAGATGTGTTTAATTATTAGTTCCTATCTATAAACACTGCTTTGATGAGGCCTATAGATGTCTATAAAGGTTAGTGTTGCAGTAAAGTTAAAGATCCTACCTACACAACTTCCAGGTTGTGTAATATTTAAACGAAGCTTCTGACTGTAAAATAGTCGATGAAACATCATCTTCATTTTGAAAGACCTATCCAAAGATATGCCACTCAATATGGTGCATAAAAAAATTTTTCGTCTCTACCGCCATTTTGAATTTATAAAAACAAAACCTAGCCTATAACCATCGGACGGTTAAGACAAATCAATAGAGACCTCATTCATTAAAATCCATCCAGCCATTGGGGTGTTTCGAGGGTATAAAGAAATCCACGTACCCAGATATGCTTCAAACACATAACCCTTCTTGGCAGTCGGGTAAAAAAAGAACTATATCAGTAGAAAACTAATGATTACAATTTTATTATAACAACTTAGTATTCTATTATTTTCATGTGAAATTCTTTATTGATGTTTTTCTCGCAACAGGGAAAGTTATAACCATTAATTATGACCAACTGGGGGCATTTTCATTTAGACATCTTATAACATACGATGGTATGAAAAAAAGCAAAATATCATTTTTTCTTAAAATTGTGACCATCTTTTTGTGATACTCTATAGAACGCCCTCCCCCCCCCCCGAATGATGCTTGTTCCGGGGCCCTAGATGGCCTAAGTCAGCCCCTGCTTGGTGGTAGATTAAACAACGCTTATTTATCATTTGATGAAAATTTTCCAATATGGCAAAATAACTTTATTAATAATGAATGGTAATACTGAATGGTTGAAATACAGCCAGAAAAATTGTTCATGGTTATATAGTTTGTTTCAAAAACAAGCCTAAATGTGTTATGTAAATTATGAGAAATCTTCCTTCTGAAGGAATTACTCCTAGTTTGACGTTTTCTAATGTAGGGATAGATTTTTATGGCCGTTTTATACAGGATGGGGCATAAAGATCTCCCATTTTAAGAGGTCAATAAATATATATAGGACATTGAAAACAAATACTTTATGTTTACATTTGGAAAGAATAATGTTTGCCATTTATTAATTTTTACAATCTGTAACAATTTTTGCATTTTTCGTTAGGAAATGCACTCTTACAGCATCTCTTACTGCTGCCACGTTCTCCGGAGTTCGAACATGATGGGTCTACCAGGTGACTTTAGTATTAAACATGAACCTGTTTCTCTAAAATTAGCAACCCATAAGGATATTGTTTTTCTGTCGGGTATTTTTCTATGCCTGCTTACTCCAAAGTGCCTACGAAATAATCATTGCATTTGAATGATAGATAGAATCTGCATTCTTAAAATAAATTTCAACAACGAACACACAATGTTCACTAGTCCAAGAAATACTGTCAACTGAAATATAACAGCGCTACTTCGGACACACCCTCTACACTAGCGCCGCCACAGCGACAGAGGCAAATTAGGGAGATCTTTATGCCCCACCCTGTATAAAACTAGCTGACCGCTCGGTGTTGCTCGGGCTAATAACAACCTTAAATGCACCTTAATTTTGTATGATTTTATATCTTTAACTCAATTTTGTCAGAATTTATATTTTGAAATGAAAAAATCGTGGGAAAATATTCATTTTCAGCATTCGTAAGAAGCTCGTTGAGTGGAGTAATTTGTAAGAAGAATTTTTCATTTGAGTAACAGGATTTCACCATTCGTTATAGACCGGAAGACGGCAGCACAGATAATTACCTCATCGAGTTCACGGCTGAAATTCCAGAATTTGTTAAAACTCTATTCGCATATTAAAACGCAATCGGCCTGCCAAGTCCTATCTTAGTGGAAAACACACGAAAACCTGATTTTAGCGGTTGACTTGTAGATTTACCATTGTGTTTTACTACTCCCTGTTTTCATACCTTTGGGTGCATCAATATTAAAGTTATATTAAAATATTACATGAAAATGAAATACAAGAAGTATGTTGTTTCATTCCGAATTTAATGTACTATTCATATTCATTCAGCATGTACAAAATACTTTGCTATTTTAGGTTGTAGGGTTTTTTGAAATACACAGAAAAAAGTCATTGTGTACAGTTAAAAGTGTCATCTTAACATTATCATTTAAATCACTGCTAATGAAGATTCTTGCATGGTGTTAAAACTCGCCAAAGCTTGTTGAAAATTTGTCATTGGCTTTTCAGTGCAACTATCATCTTTTTCACTGCTAATTTCTTCATTTGTGATCATTTCATCGATAGTTACAAGATAACATGTTACAAGTTCTGAATCACATTGCACAAATTCTTCAAATGCAGTAACATCACTTAAATTTGACCAGTTTTCTGGTGGAACAAAATGATCAGATTAGATGTAAATTTCCAACTGGGCGAAAAATGTCCGGACCAGGATTCGAACCAGGGATCTCCTGGCTGAAGCCACCAGTGCTCTACCATTTGAGCTACCCTGGACGAAACTGGTGGAACTTAATCATTAAGGTTAGCTGGGTGAAAAAGATTCGTCCAGATTCATCCGGGATAGCTCAGATGGTGGCTTCAGCCAGGAGATCCCTGGTTCGAATCCTGGTCCGGACAGTTTTCGCCTAGTTGGAAATTGACATCTAATATGATTTATTTACCAATTAGAATAATTGTGTTAAAATTAATCTAGTGCAAAATGATCAGGTTCGGCATTTTCAACAGGAATGACATCCAATGGAATTAGCCAAGGACGAAGCTGTTTTCTATAATTTTCGGTAAAACATTTTGCCAAGCCATCATTATGAAATTCATAGCTAGCATCAATGTTCATATTTTTAAAGTCTTTGTGGTCTAAACTGGTCATAACTGTTTTCACCAAAAGTTTTTGATAATGCTGTTTCAGGGATTTTATGACTCCTAAGTCCAGTGGCTGCAACTTGCAGGGAAGAACTTGACAGTTATGCTTTGTAGAAGGTCCATATCAAGTGGGTGAGCTGGACACTGATCAATGAATAAAATGATTCGTCGTTTCTGTTTTTACATTTTATCATCTAATCCTTATAACCAGTAGGTAAAGAAAAACATGAGTATCCATAATTTTTTATTGGCCAGGTACTTTGTTTTAATGTTTTCATATTTTTGAAGCATTGGGGCTTTTTTGATCTGACAATAAAGTAATTTTTCAGATCCATCTGCATTGGCCCACAATAACACTGTCAATTTCACCCCTTTGACTGCAAAAATTTTAGATGGTAGATCAACATCTCCAGACTATCCACTTACAGTTTTGCCTGTTATGCCGTGCCTTAATTTAAATTTATGAAGCCATCATGAGAAAAATGATGCATCATATTCCACATTCAGCTTCTTCAAAATTTCTTTTGCTATCTCCATAAGCAAAGGACCATTGATGGGAATTTTTACATGACGACACTAATTAAACTACTGTAAAAGCAATTTTTCTACATAATTGAATTTTCCACTTTGGACTTGGAAGTTTTTTTGAAGCAGTAGATCCACTTTGATGATTGCTTTCCTCGATGATATTATTCTTATAAATTAGTGTGTTTAAAGTTAAAACTGGTAAACCTAATTAATTCTGTGACAAGATATACTCTTTTTAAATAGTGATTTTCATCCACATTTTTTTTTAAAACGTACATTTTTTACTTCAACAACAGAGATTTTCTATTGCATGAAGTCATTGTGAACAATAGAATCCAGACACTGAAGCTGACAGGCAAAGAACTTGTCCCTTGCTGGGCCTGGGGAGAACACAAAAACTACCCTTATCTATATAAAGTTGGATGTTCACATTCCTCAGGAGTATGGCAGGTTTAGGTAAAGGTCACATGCCTTTCCTAAGACAGGACAAAATCTGGAGGTGGGAATCTGAGGTTTGAAAGAAAAAAGTTCGTTTTTGCTTTAGAATTACCCACTATCTTGAACCTAACAAGAAATGGAGGTGGGGGTGGGGGTTATCAAGATAAGGTTAACTTAAAGACTTAAAAAATGTCTAAAAATATATAATTTTATTAATTTAGTAATTCAAAAATATTGTGCATGATAGCATAGCTTAGGAAGAAAACCTTTTTGTTAAGTCTGATAGTTATTAAAATCTTGCAGTGTGTGACAACTTTTTGAAAAGTTACTGAATATTTTAAGATCAATATTTCCCAATAGCTTGAAAAGCTGGTAAATACGTTTTTTCTCCTTATTTAACTTTTTTTTTTTTTAACCTGGCAGTTTCAGGGAACAGTCAAGTGACAGCACACAATGTTTCTTTAAAAGTGGCATAAGGACTTAACAGCTAACTGGAAATTCAAATTAATCCAGGAATTCCTTATGAAAAGCTTTCTTTTGAAAAAAAGATCGCAATTACTCAGTTTTCCGACAGAAAAAAACAGACATTCCAGGCAACATTTCAAGGAAAATACTTTGAATAGCCATGGAAATTAAATTAATTATTCATGAAACTACGTCAGATGTTTATTTATTATTATAATTTAAACGATTCTTCTTTAAGATTTTCAAAGTAAGATTTGTCTAGAGCAGTTTACTCTGAAATATCTGTGTATATGTAATAGGAAATTATATATATATATACAGTAGACTCTCTCAAATCGGCACAGCTTGGGACCACCTTGTGCGAATTTCTGGTCATTGCTTTGTTTACATTTTTTAAACAGTTATTTGAATATCATAATGTAATAAAAATGATAATGAAGGCTTGCAATATAGTAAAGTAATTAACTAAAATGATAATTAGCAAGATAATTTAAAAAATGATTAAATTATTAAAAGTAAAGGTCAAGTAATTAATAATGTACAATTAAATATGCATAATAAAGATGAGATAAATTTTTCTTGATGAACTTTTAACAATGAAACTTTCCTATAAAAGTACCCTATTAATTCATATCAAAATCATAAAGTAACGAAGTTTTATTTCAGTTTAGCCAGTATTAATAACGAAAGAAGCTTAATACATAAATATATTTGGCAAAAAGATTGTAATACTAGTGATTTCAGCAATAAATTGATTTTTTTCAGAAATAAATTTATACTTCCTTCATGAAAAACTATCAGTTCAGTCATATTATCAAGAATTACATATTAATATAAATACAGAATGATATAAAACTAAAAAATTCTGCATTTTGTCCTTACATCTGAACTAAAAGTTTCATTGTTTACATCTGCGATGATGTGCTGATTTTAGGGTTGCGAATTTGAGGGAGTGTACTGTATATAACAAAAAAAAAAAAGTTTTTTTTACCAAACCTTGTATTTAAAATGATTAAGAAACTTACTCATGCGAAAACACACACTTGCAAATCCTATGGGAGGAATTTTTAAAAATATCTCGTTTGCATTTAAGTATTTTTGAATTTTTTTATTTATTGGGTAGCTGAAGTCAATCTCTACAAAGATCATTAACTTTTTTTTCGATTTTGTTCACAGGTTTTTTTTTTTTTTTTTTTTTTTTTTTTTTTTTTTTTTTATGAGGATACTTTCACTTTCAGAACCAGTTTTGGAAGTTAAAGTATCCTCATTAAAAAAAATCGTAAAAATGAAAAAAGGACTTTGTAGAGATCGACTTCAGCTGTCCAATGCGAAACTAGTTGGATGTGCCAATCCCAAAACTTTCTTCTATCTAATACATCGTAACATTTCAAAATGTAGTTACAAATGTCAATACTTTAATATTATTAGTTTAATACTATACCAACTTTGACTTTCATCTTAAATTTCTGCTTCAGTCAATAAACCAGAGTAAAAGTAAATTTTGATCATGATATTTATTAAAATCAATAGTTTTCTGCTATTCTGTTGTACATCAGCTATTCATGAATAGCCGGCTTATCATGATGCAAAGTTCCCGTCACTTTACGAGTCACCGGTGTACAATAGAGCTACGAAAAATCAAGAAAATTATACAAAAATCACTATTACCCTTTCAATGGAATATTGCCAAATTCAAGGAGGACCTGCTTGGCATATAAAAAACATACAAAAAAATTTGGTTCAATTCTATGTTAACTTCATACACTTTTCGATGGTACAATAATGAAAATGGCACAAAAATCGCTATTACAGCACTTCCTTTTGTCAGAATTTTTCTAAATTAAGGGAGGACCTTCTTGCCATGGCCAAAAAGATACACAAAAAATTTTGTTCAATTCTATAGATAACTTCGTACAGTTTTCAATGGTACAATAATCGAAATGGCACAAAAAATGCTATTACAGAAGGGAGGACCTGTTTCCATAGCCAAAAACTCAAAAAATGGTACAATTCTATGCATAACTTTGGACACTTTTTGATGGCACAATAATGAAACTGGCAAAAAAATGGCTATTACAGTGCCCCCTTCCGGCAGATTTTTCGAAATTAAGGGAGAACCTGCTTGCCATAGTCAAAAGCTAAAAAGAAAAATTGGTCCAATTCTATGCATAACTTCATACACTTTTTGATGATACAATGGCGACAGACAGACATTTTCTATAAACATGTTTTTTGGTATATCTGACCCCTAAAAAATGTAAATTCGCCAAAAACTGGAAGTCGAAAAAAAGTTCTATTACGATACTTTCTTCTACTGAAGATAGAAGAAAGTAAAAAATCATTCAAAAATATTTAAATGCAAACAATATATTTTTAAAAATTCCTTCCATTGGATTAAGGAAGGGTTGTTATCGCGGAGGGATTAGCGAGTGGTTGTTATCGCGTGAGTGAAATAGCCTCTTAAGGCAGATATGCCAACTTACTACAGATTCTTCAAAATCACCAGGGCTTCTTTTCTATAAAACAGAAACATGTCCCCATTTGTACCAAAAAAAGCTTATATTACAAAGTTACTGAAAAGCTTGTGAGTGATTATTGAAAACCACTGCCATTGTCGCTATTATAAAGATAAGCTTCAAAGGTTGGCATCTATGGTTAATGTGACTTAGAAGAAATTTTCAGGTTTCAGTTGTTGAATTCTGCAAAGACAATACAGTATACCTTTTTGCCAGAATGTGGTGAATTTTGTACTATGTGTTGATAGAAATATCTTGTAATAAATATTTCAAATTTCTAAACAATGAATGATAAATTTAACACCTAATACTACTAGGTTCAAAAGAGGATCTATATTGCTGCACGATAGTAACTTCTTTAGACTCAAGTATTTTTAATAAACTAACCAGAAAATTATTACAAAATAAATAAATAACATGTAATAAGTTGAGAAATAACTTTTATTTATAAGGAAAAATTAATTTCAGTAATTTAATTTGAATATCCTCATAAAAAGCTTGAATAAATAGAAACAAATTAAAGCCTACTTTATCTTATAAAGAAATTTTAAGTTTTTAATCCAGGTTTAAAAAGAAATCCAATAACAGTGTAATATTTAAATTTTATTCAAGTCTTTAAAACAATTTTAGATTAATGTTTTGAATGTCGCAAAATTAAGGTGAAATATAAAGAACACAAAAGTCTTTTAACACAGAAAAATTTAATAATCTAAATCGGAGAATTTGTTTTATACAAATAAAAACATGAAACACAAAATCTGATGAATTAACAAAGCTTAATACAAAAAAGAACCATCATACTATCGTACATTAGTGTTCTTCTTTTATAAATATACATTTCTATAAATTAATTACACAAGAATAGATTTATATAGGATATTTTCATATGGGTATTAAAAATTATCAAATTGAATTTACTTTAATGCTGTCCCTAAATTCAAATTAAGGGGATTCTTCGCGCACTTGAAAACACCTGCTCTGTAATGTTAATCCTATGGGCAGGTAGGTTAATTTCAAATTTTTCGTTTCAATTTGAATATTTTTAAACAATTTTTTTTGCATAGGACAGCTGAGCTCAATCTTTAATATGACTCTTTTTTACTTTTTCGATTTTGGTTGCAGATTTTTTTTAAAAAGGTACTTTCAGTTTCGAAAGCAGTTTGGAAACTGAAAGTACCGTTTAAAAAAAAAATCTGCAACCAAAATCGAAAAAGTAAAAAAGAGTCATATAAAAGATCGACCTCATCTAGCCTATGCAAAAAAAAAAAAAAAAAAAATCGTTTAAAAATATTCAAACTGAAATGAGGAATTCGAAAATAACCTGCCCATAGGATTAACATTACAGAGCGGGTGTTTTCAAGTGCGCAAAGAATACCTTTTAGAGTGAAACAGTGATCTTTGAACACAATTGATAGGCAGGGGAAAAAAAAAAAACAGCATTTTTCTTTGATAAAGAATCAATGAAGAAAATATTACTGAACATTAAAAACACATAAGCAATTATTATTTTTTTCCAAAGCATCAAAATTTTCTCTTTGTGTATTCATATTATATACATATTCATACAAGTGTCTTTAATGTGAAGGGGACATATACATATAAAGATGAAAATAGCAAATTTGTAGAAAAAATATATATAGATTGAAGTTCATAAAGAAGAAGAAAGTTTCAGGGAGGGGGGGGGGGAGGAAAAATAAAACATTAACCAGTTTTAATCATATTAGCAAAAATTGTTGAATAAACACAAACAAAAACCTGTTAACAAAATATGCTAATTTTAAATTCCTTTATGATAAAGTGGAATTTAAGTCAGTCAGAAGGTAATCTAAATTAACACATGCACATGTTTTTTTCAATTATTTATATGATGTGAAGAAAAACACTAATATACAAAAATATGAAGTTACTTTAAGCGGACAGCATTTAAAATACAAAGCACAAACAAATTTAATGAATTATTTAAGTATAGAAAGTGACAACAATGAGTTAAACTAACAATATACTTATATTACATTAGCAATGGCACATTGCTCCTCTAGAGACAAATTCATACATACATACATAAAATATATACATAAATCTGAGCTAAATTCAAGACATGTAAAAAACATGCAAACGATAAAATTTCAAATGAATATTTTAAAATCAAAATTCTTTAAAATCATTAATTTATTAAAATTTTTTTTTTAATTCATGACAATTTTCCATAAAAATCGCAGTGGAATGAATATTTTTTTCCTTTTCTTTTTTTTTTTAAACCACAACAGATCTCTAAAATTTCCCAAATAATTTCAGGAAAAATTTTTAAACAAAAAATATAAAATTCATCTTTAGTTAAAAACAGAGTCTCAGCAACATTGAAAAT
The DNA here is from genome assembly GCA_963932465.1 of Maratus speciosus. Taxonomy (NCBI): domain Eukaryota; kingdom Metazoa; phylum Arthropoda; class Arachnida; order Araneae; family Salticidae; genus Maratus; species Maratus speciosus. Next base: position 315,529,865 of record OZ010788.1, on the reverse strand, counting down.
TTTCAGCCATATCAAAGCAGAAACTTTTGATTTTTTTTTTTTTTTTTTTTTTAAATTAAATATTCCTTTAATGAACTACTAAATATAAAGTAAATGAACTTGTAGTTACAATGTAACAGCATAAATTTTTTAAAGAAAAAATATCTGCATTCTAAAATTACATCATATTAAACTGATCTTATGCTTTTCCATTCTTTACTATCAACCATTATAGGTATCAACGTACATATTAGAAGTAAAAATGAGAAAAAAATTATCTTTGATTACCAAATAAAATTACACGAAGATTCTCTTAAACTGTATCTTATTGTGTTATTAAAAGAGCAAACAATAACAAAATTATTTCAAAACTATCATAAAAGTAATCAAGTTTAAGCAGTTGAAGAATTAAAAACTCTACATGTTGAGATATGTTATGAATATGCAACAGGCATTATTCACTCATTTGGAAACATTTTTTAAAAATGCATTCTTTTTAAACTTGAAAATCTACCCTATTCACAAAGGCTATAAAGTCTTTTTCATATTTTTGATTAAAATTTTAAGAAGTATAAAAATTTGCAACCAATTTTTAAAAATTAAAGGAATAAAAAATAAAAATTAAACAACTTCCTTTTAATTGCTCTACTAAAATCATTCATTTTAAAAAGTATTCTATATAAAAATGAAATATCTTTAGAAAATTAAAAGTATTTAGCCATAATTTTATAAATCAATAAGACCATATAAATCTTACAAGATAATAAATTCTGATTACTTCCCCAAAAGATAATTATGACAAAATTAATTCCTCCTTTTTTTATAATATTAAAAACTATATTTTCCAAATATAACCCAAAATATTTAAATATTGTCTGTATGAAAATAAAAACTAACTAACTAATTTTTTTTTAATATTAAACTTTATGTAAACTCAGTATTTTTCATGAAGTTCATAATTAAAAAGTCTAAGCATGAGTTACAATTATTAAATGCATAAGAAAACATGCTTAGAAATGCATTTTTAAGATGTTTTGATTTCAGATATAATTCTACCAAAAGATATAGAAAAAACATCAAACTATATATATATATATATATACCTTTTTGACAAACTATTAACAATTACATGCAACTAAATTTATAAAATTCAAAAACTTCAACTATTTAATATCATAAATTTGTAATACATTTTAAGTTATGAGCAGAATGTCCTCTTTTTAAAATATAACAGGTATGAGAATAAATATATTTTCAGTTTTTCTTTAGATAAAAATTATTTTTAAACCCATACACCATGAGGGTTTTTATTGGTAGGCACAGCATTTTCTAGCTGACGTGGAGATCCAATTATTTTCCGAGTACTTCCAGGTCTATTATGAAAGCTCCCTAAAATAAATGACCAAAAAGAAAGTAAAAAAATATATATTACACAATTTTTTTTTTTAAATAATTGACGCAAAAATATTCATAACTAAGTTATTCAGAAAGATTTTATACTATTAATTAAAACTTTTAATTGTACAAGTTTATAACTTAACAATTCATTTCTAACAAAATGCTGATTGGTTTCAAGAAAAATAAAGAAATGATAAAAAGTGAAATTACTTTTATATGTAGATAAAACTACAGTCGAACCTCTATTTTGCAAATTTCTCTATTTTGCGAACTTTTTCTTGGAACCAAGAACATTTTGCAAATTTCTTCGTAAAATAACCTCCAAATAGCGAAGTACATTCTCTATTTAATGAACTTTTTCTTGTAATCTAAATTTTTTTACTCCCAATTTCTCAAAATATTTGTGGACATTTCAAACTTATTCTTTCTTTAAACACATTTTATGATGTTCAATAGCCCTGAACTGGTTTTACCAGGCACCTTCTTTGTCAGCAGTGATAATTCGGTAAGTACAGAGGGCGAAGACGATAATCCTTTAGAGCAATTTTGAAAAAATGTGGATACAGATGAGAAAAAAAGAAGAAATTAACCATGATGTGCTGATTGATGATTGTATTTCACTTAATTTTGAAATCGAGGCCTCAGAAATGCTATCCGAATAGGATATTTTCGACAGTGTGAAAAAAAAAAAACAATACAGCAATGAATTGCGATGAAGACGAATATGATGATGATGGAAATGATCATGATGCAGGAATTAACAAAACTTCGTATGATGAAATGCTAAAATCATTTGAAACAATGATTTTGAAACAATCCGATGCGGATTATCGTTAGAAGAAAATATGCAGGAAGGGGTTTTTGGTGCATTGCAAAGATGCGAGACGTGTTATGAGCGAAAGCACTTTTTAAAAGAAAAAACTCAGACAAAATTAATAGAGTTTTTCAAAAACTAAATTTAAGGATGCATATGATAATGTATGGTTAAAATTATTTGTTATAATATTAATAAATACGATAAGGTCATTAAAATTCGTTAATTTTAATGTAAAACTATTTACTTTAAACAGAAAATACAGTGTATTCCCGGACAATGTTTTGTTTTCCGTACAGATTTCAAAGATAAGCATAGAAAAAATGAATTGATGATGGATATTGGTGGGTAAAATAAATTAAACAAATCGATATAATTCATTTAAAAAAAATGTGATTAATTACTTTTAGTAAAAATATTTAGTGTTTATGAATTTAAAATCTGTTTTATGTGGTTTAAAGTATTTTAAAAGGTGAATCTCTAACGAATTTTCCATATAACGAACTTTTTTCCGGGATTTAGCGGCTTCGTTAAATAGAGGTTCGACTGTATATTAACCTCTGTCGCCTTTTCTCAAAGATTGTTTCAATTTAATAGTTATTTTTTTAATAAGTGAAAGAAAATCCAGTAATCATTTAAATATATACAGAATATACTTCAAATACCATATTTTATGGAAGAAACAGTGCAGCATTTCTGAGTTTGAAAGTTAATTTTTTCCAAGTGCATGTAAATTGGGCAGGAGTGATTCTGAGAAAAAAAAAAAATTCTGAAATTCACAGCAAATTTTCTGAAAGGTTACAACAGTGAGGAAGTGTGTGTGTGTGGGGGGGGACCCACTCCCAGCACTAACTATTGTTTTTTCCTTTTTCGAGCCCCTTTGACGAAATTTGCGTTTTTTTCGCAGTCTTTTGACGAAATTTGCCGTTTTTAATTGATCTTTTGACAAAATTTGCAGTTTTTTAGTGATCTTTTGGCAAAATTTGCAGTTTTTCCGCAATCTTTTGACGAAATCTGCCGTTTTTTCGCGATCTTTTGACGAAATTTGCCGTAATTTGTATTTTTTGAGGATCAAATAAATAAACGTTCCTTAAGACTGTTTTCTAGTCCCCTGCTCAACAACTTCCTGACTTTACTGATAATGAAAACTGTGACATTTCCAATGATCAGGGGTGGGGAAATACATCATTTTACTCGCCACTGGTGAGTCAATTTTTAGGTAGTCTTCAAAAATTGCAAACTATACAGATAAGCCATTTTTTACCTTAGCTATATTTTGCAACTTTCCAAATTACTATGATGTAAACATGGTACTAAGTTTTATTCTATATTAAACTTTCCTCTGTTATATATATTTTTTAATTTTATAGAAAAAAAATTATGAAAATGCATTGTAGTAACAGTAATCAACTATTTTTGCAGTTGTATAAATTTTGTTGTAACAATTTTCAACTGTACGTTACATTTTGCTGGCTGGTAAGATTTTCTAGAAATTCCCCATCCCTGACGATGATACTGAACCCTGCAACATAGATAAAGAAAATTTACAACCCTTCCACTCTGATATTGATAACTCGGATTTCGAGGGCTTCGAATAGAAACTAAAGAAAGCCAAAGTAGATGTGACCTAATCATAAAACACATGCCAAGCTGTGCCGACCACTTAAAAAAATGTGAAGTGCCAAAAGAGAGGGTCTGGACGGTTTAAATACCAAATGATGTCTCCTTAATTTAAAAATTACATAAAAATATTTAAAACATTATTTAAATAAAATTTTAGACATCTTAAGATATTAAAAATGAGGCACCCTACACCTACACTGTTCAGAAAACTTTGATTAAGGTTAAGTCAATGTTGTCACGGCTGCATTGTTTACAACAGGTGCAGCGATTACGATATTTTTAAGCTTATTCAGGCTAATTTTGAGGAGTGTGGTGCTTATGACGGGTGCATTGTTTCTTCCATAAAATACAGTACTTCTTTACTACTTCTTATGCAATACACATACTGGCAATTTTAATGTTTTATTTAATTTTTTTAAATTAAAACTATTTATCACTACACAGCATGATATGGTAATACAAAATTGTGTCACTTGTTGTTGGTAGAATATGTTACATAGTTTCAATATAAAAGTACTAGAGTAGACTTTGTTAATTTGAAATTGAATAATTTAAATAGGAGTTTATTCCACTTGAAAGTAGAACCGAAAACAGTGTTAAAAATTACTATATAATCTGAATTTTTCATCCATTATTCTGGATAATATGAAGTTTTTAAATTTAGGTAACTTATCAGTTCAATCTATGTAAAATTAAGTAATTCCAAAAACTTTATTGCTCAAAAAGTAAACAGAAAAAACAACTTCATCTTTTTCCTCCTTCAATTATCCAGAGGAAGTCAGTGGGGAGAAAAGTATATTTTATTTTGTTAACAGCTTTTACACCCTCTTCAACAATGTAAAATTGTCCACTCTTTTGTATTTGCGGATCCCTGAAACATCCTTGAAATTCTACCCCCCCCCCCTTCCCACTCACATAAAATTTATAAAAAAGGGTAACAGAGAAAGTCTTTATTTACAGAATTAAAGCAAAACAAAAGATTTCGTTGAGCATATAAAAATAATGAAAAACAAATAAAGGTTATGTGCTTCAAGTAAGAACACATAATTGAAGATCTTAGTGTATGATCATGTTTCAGGGACATTTTTGAAAAAATGAAGATTCCTAGGTGGAATAAGTCTCTTTCATCTAATTTAAATATAGAACATTCATTCACCTTTCATATTAAGTCTTCAAATGAGGTAGAATATGTTACATAAACATCTTCAGGTGGTTTCATTAGTTGTATAACATTTTAAGTATACAAATCTTCTTACATTAAAAATGTGTTGATATATTGTCAATATACCAAAAAACAATATTAGTATCATTCAGTCTTTGAGATAGTGTCAATATATCAAAGGCACTGCTATTGACAGAGGTCATATTTCTTCCCTCACAGATACTGTTCTATTTAGCTTCTCTGTTTTTCACATTCACCTCAATCTACTTACTTCTCTTTCCAATATTAATATTATTTTACCTTATTCTCCCAAATACAGCCCTTTGATAGCTAAAGTTGTCAAACAATATGATTTCAAAATAATTTTCAACCCTAGTAACAAACTCACTTTCTGCAAACTGAATAGTCTGGGAGGCTGTGACACATTTTTGTATATATGATAGTTTAGATAGTGCAGATAACAAAATTGTCAGCCAGCTGACGCACCAGTGGGTATGTTGCAAAAGCAACATCGAACAGCCTGCTGTAATGTGAAATGAATGGCAACCTGATTACTGATGATGCCCGACTCAAGGTAACACCAGTAATTGAGTTGCCATTCATTTTACATTACAGTAGGTTGTGTGATATTGCTGTGACACTCCTCTTCCCTTGCTGGTGTGCCAGCTGCCTGGCAGTTTCATTATCTGACTATTTAATCTATGTGATGCTACCCATAGAAAGATCCTATTGATATTTCCAATTCCTGGGTATTACCTATAATACTACATGTATAAAATTTTGAATAAAAGAGCATAAGCAATATATTTGTAAACAAGATAATAACAAACTGGCCATTGCAAAACATTGGTGGGAGATTCAATTCAGCTAAAATTATCTCTTAACAAACTTCTATATTTAAACTTAGTTTTCTTCAAGCATCTCATATTTATAAAAATAAAAAAATACCCATTGTTGGAAATCTCAAACGAAAACCTCTCTTTTAATTTCTACTAACATTTACGCATATTACCAGTTCCCTTCCCACATAACTTTATATTGGTTGTTTCCTGTAATTCTATTGGTCAATAAACTTTTGAATCTGCTTCTCCACTATTTATATGAGCAAAATTTCATTGATTCTTTGCATTGACAACAGTATGCTGAATGTTAATGAAACTAGTCTGCAATAGTTAGAAAAGTTCTGGTGCTTAAAACGCTTTTTTCTAGCTATATTTTATAGCACAAAGTATCATCTTATTTTTCAACATTCAATATGTTTAACTTTTTTGCCCCAAGCTGTGCTGAAGATATGCATTGCTTTGAACCAGCAGCACAGGTAATTTAATGCAGCTGTAAAAAATTATCTCATGCCAAGCTACTTATGCTAAATACACCATTTAAAATAAGAAATACACAAGTGCAAACAAAAAAGTCATTTCATACTTTTAGAAAATTTCAGATCCCAAAATTTGGTTTATAGTTAGAATTCCACAACTTGTTAGCAATAGAAAAAAAAAGTTTTAGTCAACAAAATAAAATTTTTGACAAAAAATAAAATGTTTATCTAAATGAAATAAACATTTGATTAATTAATGGTGAATTAAATATTTAAAAATATAATAGTGGCAATATCACACTTTACCTTCATTTATGAATTTTCCTTCTTCAGCAGGGATGAGGGAAAGAGATCTTAAATTTGCTTCTCTAATTTCTTCTGTTAATTTTTCTACTCCTTTTTGTTTTTCTGCTACTTTTGCTTCAAGCTCTTTTAATTCTTCTTTTACTTGTTCTGTTGCAACCTTCTGGGAAATATTAACATCACAGATAAGTGAAGTAAAGTGACAAGCATTTAAAAATATACGTGCACCAGAGTTATACCAAATAAGAAGGGAAACTAATAATAGCATAATTCTGCATTCACCTTAAAGTTATATATATATATTAGTATATAACCCCATCAAAAATGATGGAATGTTGATTTGCATTTCATTTTCATAGAACTTCACATAAACAAACAGAATGAAGATTTTATTATTTTTATCGTTTGTATTGTAGAAAAGTACATTTTAATAAATATATTAAATTTAAAAAATCAAAAAACCTGACTGCGTAAAAAGCGAACTAATTAATTATTTCTCATCAATATGAAACTATTTTTTATATTACATATCTTTTTTTTTATTTCCTTGTACTGATGACTTTTAGGTTGTGTTTAATTATTAATTCCTATCTACAAACACTGTTTTGATGAGGCCTATAGATGTCTATTAAGAAAGTTAGAGTTACAGTAAAGGTAGAGATCCAAAGTACACAACTTCCAGGTTGTGTAACATTTAAACGGAGCTTATGACTGCAAAATGGTCAATGAAACATAGTCTTCATTTTGAAAGACCTATCCAATGATATGCCACTCAATAGGGTACGCAAAAAAAATTTCCCGTCTCTACCGCCATTTTGAATTTATAAAAACAAAACCTATCCTATAACCATCAGGCGGTTAAGACGAATCGATAGAGACCTCATTCATTAAAATCCATCCAGCCGTTGGGATGTTTCGAGGGTATAAAGAAATCCACATACACAGATACGCGTGAAACACATAACCCTTCTTTTCAGTCGGGTAAAAAGAACAAATGATTTCTGCATATATGAATGATGAGGATATCTTTTTACTGAATATTAAATTTCTGGAATAGTTCAACAATTGGACAAAACAAAGAGCAGTATTTATTGCAAGAATAATAATAATTAGCAAAGTGAAACACAATTTCTGAAGATTTTACAAACATTAAAATTAAATATTCAATGTGTTAAAGTTTTTTTTAAAAATATATTATTATTTATAAAAAGAATGAATCTTAATAATGAATGGCTCAATCAACCGCTTTGCATTAGCAGTGGATCAAGACACAGAATTAACAGATAGAGATATTGTATTAAAACTCTGTGGGATCACAACAATGGTTTTACTCATTAATCAGGGGCCGCGCTAATAAATTGCCTTCTCGCCAAATGTGAATACATCGTGAAATTGGTGAGAAAAAATTTATTATGGCGAAAAAAGGTGGTGAATGATTTTTTGGGAACTCTTTTGTTATTGTAATCATGTTTTGGAATGTAAATGAATTTCCGTTTTTAGCACGAGTTCGCATAATTTTTTGCTGTTTGTTTGTTTGAACAACTTTGTTTTTTCCCCTCCCTCTGAATATTGCTGCTGGAAAGTCTGAACTTTGGGTGTCTGAACTTTAAGACTGTATTAATCTCCTTCTTTGAGCCTTTGTTGCAGCTTCTTTAAAAACTATCCGATTCTATTACAATTTTCTTTAACATAGTTTCAGCGTCCTCCAGTTACTTTAAAACTACCAAAAAATTTTCTTATACCCAACTACATTCAGTTAAGACTCTGGACCCCATGGCCCAGTCCTTCTTTATACCTCAGCTACCACTCTTTTCAAATCTCCTTTTTTAGCATCAACTTACGTTTACTGACTACAGCCGTAAATTAAAAATCACGTTACTTTAAAGGTAACTTTAGATAAGGGATTTCATCTGTTTATTAAATATCATACTAATGTTAAAAATAATTCATGAAATTTACAAGGGGAGGGGCATCTTCCACCGCTTGGGTGCACATTCTTTCCTCGGATTCTAAGGACCCAATTTCAACGGGATTTGGTTCATTCAACTTAGATTACAATTCAGCTACTTTCTGTATTATGAAACTTTATCTTAGACTTCAGTTACCAGCATTTTCTAACATTAAGGGTGTTCTCAAATCCAAAAGGGCAACTTTCTGACATAAGTTTTAATTTATTTTTGTTTGAAAATGCATGAAACTAGCTGGTGTTGTTGTTCAGAAACTATGTAATTGAGCTGTTTTTTCCATTTCTTTGCAAACGCAATAGATCTTTCAGAAAATAGTGTCAAAATGGGCGTTTTGAACTGAATTTCCACGCGAAGGAAGAAAGAGACTCAAGATCGGGCAAAAAACGGGTTTGTCATGTGATCAAAATTCCTTATAACTCAATAGGTAATTGATTGATCAAAAAATGGAAAAAATAGTTCAATTCTAAATCGCTTCCATGGACAGGCTTTCCAATTTTATACCTTTCCATTAAAAAATGAATTTGTAAATATGTCAAAACGTTTTTTGCTTGTTGAGCAGAGCAGTTAAGAACAGCCTTAATGATGCATTCTTTTTTTGGATTCTATGGGCTACTGTGAGGTTCGGCTGACTCAACTTGGTTTTCGATTGTCTCCGGCACATGTGGACCATTTCCGGTACATGCTGCCTTTGGTAGAAGGGATGGGACCCAGGTTACAGGTTTGTTGGGAACACACTAGACGCTGCGGAAGGCAATGGGGTCTCTGAAATTAGGTTCATTTAAAAGAATTTCAAAAGATATAAAGTCATACAAACTTGAGTTTTGTTCAAAGTGATTATTTATGGACCCTGGGTGGGTATGCTAGTAATAATAATAAAATAACAATACAGAGTTCAACTAATTTTATGAAAAGTGTCATAATTAATCTAAAAAAGGAACTCAAGTTTGATTGAATTTACGCAATAACAGAAATACAAAGCTAGATTAGTCAATCAAATTCATTGTTATAAGAATATGATTGAAAGTATATCTACTCATCACATAATGACTAAATAATGATAATAAAAGGCCATTTCCCCCATAACTAGCATAAATTGATTTTCATACAACATGCTCACGTGTGAGAAACAAAAAGGACTTATTTATTGTGTAACATGTTTTAATATAACAATTATAAACTTAACTGTTGTAATTCATATAAGTTAACTTTTAATATATTTAACAAAAAATCATGAAAAAGTGGCTGCTAAACTAAAGGCATCTGCTAACCTCTGGATACTAAATAAAATTGCAATTTTCAGGTATATTTGAGAATAAATCAAGTATGAGCATTAATATAAAGATTGTAATTCGTCCATTGTATTGTGCTTTATGTTTTATTCAGTTAGTTCTGCCTGAGTACAATAATTGACAGGCTCGAAACTAGGTGGTGCAGAGGGGGGCATGTGCCCTGGGCGTCAGAACGAAAGGCGAAGGGGGGTGCCAAATGAAGATTTTGTTTGTTGTTTTGTACAAAAAAATATATACATATGAAATACAAAGAAACTCGCAAGCTTGAGAGCGTACTAACCTTGTTAGAATTAAGTATCAGCTATTTCAAGCAAGAAAAAAAATCATTTAAAACTATTAATATGCAAGTGAGAAATTTTAAAAAGAATGCTCGAATAGGTTTAACATTAGCGATCCAGTTTCTTTGAGTGGCTAATGTAGGTTCTTAATGCTCAAGCTAATGTTAATCCTATGGTAATGTTGTTTACATATTTTTTGCTAGCATTTTAATTATTGTTAAATGATTTTTATTTTTTAAGGATTTTTTCTTTGTTTGCATAGGATACATGTGGTCGATAATTTTTATAGTGCGTGAGGAGGGGGTGGGGGGGATGGGCGTTCGTTGTTTGCCGCATGCACAAAAAAGGCTAGTTTCGGCCCTGATAACTGGAGATACAATTACAATGCAGTTAACAATTTTTGAAATCTTAGTTGAATTTCTTTTATACTGGACCACTAATAATGCACTGTCTGAGTCACAGCGAGTACTAAAAGAGTCATTAGTTCTAAGGCAAGACTGACATTTTTTAAAGCTAAATGACAGAACTGAGATCTTAGAAACTTCACTTAATTTTTATATCCAATTTTAAATAACAAAAATTAGGAGAGGAAATGCAAAAACTGGCAAATAAATATTACATTTAATTTATTTACCACAATTCGGGGATATAATTTTTAGTTTGGAAAGAATAGCAGATTGAGTGCAATATGTATGAATTAACAGGGCTTGAATTTCAGGGCGGGATGGCGGGATTTGCGCCCAAAATTTTGAAATCCCGCCCAAAATAATATCGTGGGCAGGAGACTCCCGTCCAAAAAATCTCACCATTTTCCAGAAAATTTTGCATTTTGAAATTACGATCAACTCCCGCGTACGCCTTGCAAATTTCCCGATTTTGCGACTGATTGACACATTTTGCGGTTTTTTTTTTTTTTTTACTACGAAAGATCGTTGAAATTAACGAATTTTCCATGCGACCGATAGACAAATTTCATTATTTTTTTCTCGAGATCGGTTGACAAGTGTCCGCGACCGATTGGCGAATTCAGGGGTGATTCAGTTACGAATTTTCCGAAAATTTAAGGCGTTAGGTTTCGAAAATTATGAAAAATCGGTCATCAGTTCAACAGAAAAATATCGCGAATTTCGACAAATGATCGCCAGAAAAATCAATTTCGTCAATCGTTCGAGGAAAAAATCGCCAATTTCGTCGCAAAGGATTGCGAATAAAACACAAATTTTGTTAAAGGATCGCAGAAAAACGTGAATTTCGTCAGATCGCGGGAAAAAAACTCGAAATTCATCAAAGGATCGCAAAAAAAAAAAAACGCAAATTACATCAAAGGATAGCAAAAAAATAAATTTCGGCAAAGGAACGCGGAAAAATGAGAGTTTCGGCAAAGGATCGCGAAAAAAGAGAATTTCGTCAAAGGATCGTGGAAAAAAGCTAATTTCGTTAAAGGATCGCGGAATAAACACGATTTTAGGGTTTAGTCAAACGGCCGCTGAAAGAAAACCGCGAATCTCATCAAAGAATTGCAAAAAAACGCGCATTTTGTCAAAGGATCGCGAAAAAAACGCACGTTTCGTCAAAAGATTGCGGGAAAATGCGAATTTCGACAAAGGATCGCGAAAAAACGAGCGTTTCGTCAAGGGATTACGAAAAAACCCCGCGAATTTTGTCAAAGAATCGAGCAAAAAACTCAAATTTCGTCAAAGGATTGCGGAAAAACGGCAAATTTCGTCAAAAGATCGCGAAATAACGGCAAATTTCGTCAAAAGATCGCGAAATAACGGCAAATTTCGTCAAAAGATCGAAAAAAAAAAACGCAAATTTCGTCAAAGGGGCACGAAAAAACACATAACTAGTGCTGGGAGTGATCCCCCCCCCCCCCCCTCATCCCTCTGTTGTAACCTTTCAGAAAATTCGCTGTCAGTTTCAGAATTTTTTTTTTTTTTTTTACTCAGAATCACCCCTGCTTTCTTACTTTTTTAAATAAAAAACATTTTGCATCATTATTCTGAGTTGTTGATTTAAATTGCTTCAATGGTATTTTGTCATGCCTGTATTAATACAGACATGACAAAATAATAAATGTAAATCTTTAAAAAGCACGTAAAATAACAGTGGGTTTTAGTTTTTTTTCTCCCTCCCAAATAGCTCAACTCCCCTCCATTTATAAATGTGGGTAGGGAGACTCCCCTCCTATGAAAAATTGTATTTCAAACCCTGATTTACATTACTTGCACTATGAATAAAAAAAATAAATAATATTTTTGTGAAAAATGCAATTTACATTTATAATTTCTATCTTATTCCATTTGATTTAACAGACTTCAAAAGCAAAGGCCTTTTGCTTAAAAAAAATATTTTGCACATAATCCATTTCAAAGCATTATAATATGTATTAATTAAAATGTCACCAAAACTACATGCTAAACTAGATAAAAGAACTACTCCAGATATATATCAATTAAGTTTTTGAAATTATACAGTTTGTAGTTTATAGTATAAAAGGCATTACTTGATTCTCTGCTTCAAGCATTTTTTCCTTTAATTCTTGCTGAATATTTTCAATTTGGGTCTGGATATGTCTTTCTTGTTCTTCTTGCTCTTTTTTCTCTTGTTCTTCTCGAAGAGCTTTAAGGCGACGTTCCTCAGCTATTTCTTCTAAAAGCAGGCGAATGCGCTGGCGACATTGTAAAAGCTCTGTCTCGCAATTTGCCAGCTGTGAGCGGGCTAATGTGAGTTCAGATCTAAAAAAAATATATATACTAATGATATCAGGTTGAAAGAGGCTTTTTTAAATGTATAGAACAAAAATAAATAAAGGCAAAAACTTCTTAATAACATCATATAATTAGGAGATGCTCAAGGCCTTTCAAAAGAACTTAGTTTTTCTTCATTGGGCACAAAGAATACATGCTACAACTTCGAAAGCATTACTGAGAGAAAATGGGAAAAAAGGACAGGACAAAGAAAACAACCAATAGGGAAAACAGAAGGTAACTGCAACGGCATACAGACTATTAGCCAATCAGAAGAAGATAGAACAGAATGATAAATATAAAGCAAATTGAATGAACAGACAGTGTCAGAAATAGCAATGAAATTATAAGAAAAAAAAAATAAAGAGATCAAAGTAATAAAATAGAGATTTAAAAAAATAGTTATTACTTATCTGAAAAGATTTTAAAAACTGCACAGAGCATAGTTGAATCAGATTTTTCATTAACTATGCTTTTTATTATGATTAAGATAACTAAATAAATTTTCAAAAAAGTCCAATTCAGAAGTGCTATTGGCATTAAAGAAAATTTTATCATTTTGAAAATTAAAACTGTGTCCGGAATCACATGAATGCTTGGCAATACAAGATTTAGAACTTTCTTGGTTAGACACATAACAGGAGTGCTTTTTTAACCCTTCACCTACCATATGGGTCCAATGGACCTAACAGGATCATTCAAAATAATTTTTCTCATGGAAAAGAAAAAAGTACTGAACATTCTGTAAATATGTGACAAAAATCAAATATTTGAAAAAGTAACATATTTACATAATTTAGTTTTTTTTCTTGAGAAAAACCATTTTGAGTGTACCTGTCGAGTCCATAGGACTTGTCTGGTAGGTGAAGGGTTAATGGGGTTTCAAGATTTCTTTTAGTTTGGTCTTTATAAGATAAATGACAATCATTACAAGGAAAGTTACAGATTCCCCATTTGTGCAGATGAGGAACAGGTGACTTGATGGAAGAGAACTTAAGCTTATTCACAGGTTTAAAGATAACACTAAATTGAAATGTTTTAAAATTTAGTTAATTTGAAACATAAAGGAAGATAGAAAGACAGAACAATAAAATTATCAGGGTTGGTTTTGACAGTTTTAGAAAAAGTAGATTTATTTGAAGGTCTATTGAGTTTATTGACAGCGTTATCGATCAGAAAGTTCTTGGTTAGACACATAACAGGAGTGTTCTTTTAACCTTTTGCCTACCAGACGGGTTCGATGGACCTGACAGGTTCATTCAAAATAATTTTTCTCATGGAAAAAAAAAAAAAAAAAAAAAAAAAAAAAAGACTAAAAATTCTGTAAATATGTGAAAAAGCCACATACCTATATAATTTAGCTTTTTTTTCTTGAGAAAAATCATTTTGAATGTACCTGTTGAATCCATTGGACTTGTCTGATAGGTGAAGGGTTAATGGGGTTTCAAGATTTCTTTTAGTTTGGTCTTTATAAGATAAATGATAACCATTACAAGGAAAGTTACATTCCCCATTTGTGCAAATGAGGAACGGGTGCCTTGATGGAAGGGAACTTAAGCTTATTGACAGGCTTAAAGATAACACTAAAATTGAAATACTTTAAAACTTAGTTAATTTCAAACATAAAGGATGATAGAAGGACAGAACAATAAAATTATCAGGTTTGGTTTTGACAGTTTTAGAAAGAGTAGATTTACTTGAAGGTCTATTGAGTTTATTGATAGCGTTATCGATAACAGAAAGAATGAAATAACTTACACAGAAACAGATTTTAAGTAATTAGCTTTATCATCCTGCTCTCTAATTCAAGAAATGGCACCCTTCTTGCCCTTTGATTCAAGAAATAGCACCCTTCTTGCCTCTCATCCAAAAAATATAGTGCTCAGGGCTGTAGCAAGGTCTTCAGAGGCCTCCCCCCCAAACATATTTTTCGGGCCACCCCTCTAAGATTTTAGAGAAATATCTATATTTAATTTTCCATGCGAGTTCTATTTTATAACAACACCACCGGAGTTTCGCTGGTTGGATTTTCCAAAACGAACTTCAAATTGAACGAACTTGCAGTTGGGCTGCACTGCTTTCAGCAACGTACACCCATAGGAGCTATGTCCGCTTCGATCTCCAATCATACGAAACTTGAATTATTGTAATTTTTTTATTTCGATCCAGATTAAATTAAAATTTTCAACATTTCGTTCACATTGCTACGGGAACAGATTTGATATTCTTGCAGCGTGAATTTAATCAAAGGACTTGTAAAATTTAACTGAGAATTCTTCCATTTAGGGAAAAAGTTTAAAAAAAAATTGCCAAAGAACGTGAAAAAACGCCAAAAATTGAATAAAAAAATTCGAAGTTCATAGAGATCAAACTTTACTTATATAGGGCTAAAAGATTGAAACCGGGTTTATTTTTTTTTTTACGAATATTAGAAAAACTACCAGAAAAGTGAAAAAAAGCTAAAAATCACATAAAAAATCTCAAAAATTTTGAAAACAGCAGAGGACAAAATTTGGCAAAAAAGTTTGAAACTGAATTCCTTTTACAAACGTTATAAACCGCCAAGTATTGCTCATAAACAAAATAAATAAATAAAAAATATGGAAGTCGTTTTCATATTTTCAATTTTCTCTTCAGTTTGACAATGCCATCCGCGTGGCCCAGACAGATTTTCTTTAAGCAGAAAATATTCACTTATAACAATTTTTTTCCTGCTCGGATTGGTGCCTTTTATTAAATACAGTACATAATATGTACAGATTTATTAATTAAAAAAAAAAAATTACTTTTGGGATGTCGTTTTCATACATTCCGGTTTTCTCCAGTTTAAAATTGTCACCCAAGTTGAAATTTAAGAAGAAAAAAAATATCTTCGGACAGACGGTACCTTTCTGTGGGCAACGAAGTGGGTTTCCTAGTAGATAATAATAAAGACAGATGTCTGTCCAGAGTTTTTCTTTGTCTGACCAGATGTTTTTCTGTTCAGGACAAAATTTGACAGGAAGGTTACCTGTATGCCTGAAGTTATGCACCTCGAAACAGGTTTTAAATTTTTTGATTCGAATTTTTTTCATTTAATTTTTTTACACTATCTTTTGTATTTTTTCGAGTTTCGTGCTTTTTCCCCCACATTCATAAAATGAATCTATTTTCATCCATTTGTCCATTTTAGCCGAATATAGTAAAGTAGTCTTCTTTGATTTTTAAATATTTCGCGAATTTTTTATGCGATTTTTAACTTTTTTTCGCGTTCCGACGTGATTTTATGACATTAGTAAAAGGAATCATGTTTCAGTCTTTTAGCCCAACGTACTAAATTTCGTCCTTTGTGATTTTTGAATTTTTCAAGAACCTTTTTATTTTTTTCATTTTTTAAGACCCGTGTGATTAGAAGAGATTTTATCGCACATTGGAAGAAATTTGTCTTTAGAAAAGAAAATTTCTAGAAATTTCGATCTTTGATTCGCGACTTTTTCGTGTTATGAAGGAAAAAAGTCATGCGCAAAAGTTCAATTTCTAATAGAGAAAAGTACAATGCAGCAAAGTTGGCGGGACACTCCTGTGATATGATTTGACATAAAAAGGCATCTTTATATTTAGTAAGGATGTTAGGTAATTTTTACGTTAGATTGGTGAGTTTTCTTATATTTTCGCAGAAAATGAGCAAATCAAATCAAAGCTTTTTTGTGTGTGTGCTTGAACGAAAGAAAAAGTTACGGAAAAAAAATCCTTCAATTCACTTTTTTTTTTTTTTTTTTTTTTTTGAGAGAGAGAGAGAGAGAGAGTGTAAAAGGAACCCAGTTTCAATCTTTTATCCCAATATAGTAAAAATTTTGCCATCTGCGGCACGGATTTTTGACATCCCTAAAAGGGATCAGGTTTCAGTCTTTTAGCTCAATATAGAAAATATATCCATAGAAATTTCTGATTTTTTCACGAACATTTTATGTGATTTTTAGCGTATTTTTGTCTTTCACGGCGATTTTTTAACATTCCAGTTTCAATCTTTTGGCTCGATATAATCAATTTTCTCTCAGCGATTTTTGAATTTTTGACCAATTTTTTATAAGATTTTTACACATTTTTTTTTCGCGTTTTGCAGAGTTTTTTTGACAATTTTTTTCTGAAACCGAAGAATTATCCAGTAGATTCTGCTGCTGTCATAATTAAGCTGAAGTGGAAAAATAAAAAATTTGTTCCTGTAGCAACATGAGCTACGATGCTGGAAATTTTCACTTTTATCTTGACACTATCACTTTTATCGAAAAAAAAAAAAAACACAATAATTCAATGATTGTTTGATTCAAGATCAGAGCAGGAATATCCGGAACAGGTTTATGCTGTGGAAGGCAGTGAAGGCCCCCCAATGGAGAACTCCAAAAAATAGGTCCTTTTTTTTAAAAAAGCAATCAGCAAAGTGGGCGAAACTCTGCTAGTAGATTAAATAATTGCACAATATAATTTATGTATAGTTAACATAAGTAATTTATCGAGACAAGAGAAATGAAATGCTAAAAACGAAACAGGTCGAACTTAAGGGGATAGGCGGCATATGCAATGCACATAGATGCCCGCTTATTGGGGTCCCCAATGAGATTAAGAAGCTTATATTTTTTGAACATTTGAAAAAAAATGATGTTTAAAATTTTTGAATCTTGAGTTCCGAATTTTGCTCACTTTTAAGAGCGACCCCAAAAAAGAAAATTTATATTTGGAGTACTTGGAAGTATTTGGAGCCTGCCAAATTTCTTTCATCTGGACACCTTTAAAAAGAATGGTAGCTATAGAAACTAGTTGGATGTGCCAATCCCCAAACTTTCTTCTATCTTATACATCTTAATATTTCAAAACCTAGTTACACATGTTAATACTTCAATATTATTAGTTCAATACTATACCAACTTTGATTTTCATCTTAAATTTCTGCTCAAGTCAATTAAACAGACTATAAACGAGTTAATCTATATCATGATATTTGTTAAAATTATTAATTTTTCCTTATTCTGTCGTTATCAGCTGTTTGCGAATAGCCGGCATAGCGGGAAGCGAGTTCCCGCCGATGCACAATACAACTACGAAAAATCAAGAAAAGTATACAAAAATCGCTAGCACGGAGCCCCTTTACCGCACAATATTTCCAAATTCAAGGAGAACCTGTTGGCCAAAGCCAAAAACAAGCACAAATATTTTGGTTCAATTGTATGCATAATTTTATACGCTGTTCGATGGTACAATAATGAAAATGGCACAGAGATCGGAATTATAGCGCCCCCTTCTTTCGGAATTTTTTCAAGTTCAGGGAGGACTTGTTTGCCATAGCCAGAAACATGCACAAAAAATTTGGTTCAATTATATGGATAACTTCATACACTTTTCGATGGTACAATAATGAAAATGGTACAGACATGGCAATTATAGTGCCCCCTACCGGCAGAATTTTTCCAAATTCAGGGAGGACCTTCGTGACACGACCAAAAACAAACACGTAAAATTTGGTTCAATTCTATGCATAACTTCATACACTTTTCGTCGGTACAATATTCAAAATGGCACAAAAATTGTACAAATATTACAGCGCCCTCTACGAGCGATTTTTTTACAAATTAAGGGAGGACCTCCTTGCCATAGCCAAGAACTTAAAATTTTTTTTTTGTTCAATTCTATGCATAACTTCATACACTTTTCGATGGTGCAATATTCAAAATCGCACAAAAATCGCTATTACAGCGCCCCCTACCGGCGATTTTTTTCCAAATTCAGGGAGGACCTGCTTGTTATAGCCAAAAACTTAAAATAAAAATTTGGTTTAATTCTATGCATAACTTCATACACTTTTGGACGGTACAATATTCAAAATCACACAAAAATCGCTATTACAGCGCCCCCTACCGGCGAATTTTTTCTAAATCCAGGGAGGACCTGCTTGCCATAGCCAAAAACTTATAATAAAATTTTGGTTTAATTCTATACATAACTTCATACACATTTTGATGGTACAATAGCGACAGACAGACGGACACACAGACAGACAGACATTTTCTATAAACATGTTTTTTGGAATCTCTGACCCCTAAAACATGCAAATCCGTCGAAAACCGGAAGTCGAAAAAAATTTCGATTACAATACTTTCTTCTATTGAAGATAGAAGAAAGTAAAAAAGGGATGTCTGTTTTGGTTAAAAGAAGTAATAGTATTAAGAAAGTTTTTAACCTTATTGGGGCCCCCCAGCGAGATTAAAAAGCATATTTTAAAAAGATTTGAATAATAAAAATTGGCGCTAAAAGTTTTGAATCTTGAGTTCCAACTTTTCTTCACTTTTATAGGGGACCCCAAATAAGTCAATTAAAAAAGCCTGCAAATTTTCTTTCATCTGGGCACCTTTAAAAAGAATCGTGACTGTAGAAAGAAAGCACATTTGGTTGTAGTAAGTAATAGTATTAAGGAAGTTTTGAAACTTATTGGGGCCCCCAACGAGATAAAAAAGCATATTTTTAAAACATTTGAATAATATAAATGGGGCCTAAAAGTTTTGAATCTTGGGCTCCAACTTTTCCTCACGCTTATACGGGGGCCTTAAAAAAGACAATTCAAAAAGAATTTAGAGCCTGCAAAATTTCTTTCATCTGGGAACCTTTAAAGAGAATGCTGGCTATAGAAAGAAAGTACATATTTGTTTTGGTCAAAAGAAGTAACAGTATTAAGAAAGCTTTGAACCTTATTGGGGCCCCCAACGAGATTAAGAAGCTAATATTTTTTGAACATTTGAAAAAAAATGAGGCTCAAAAGTTTTGAATCTTGAGTTCCGAATTTTGCTCACTTTTAAAAGCGACCCCCAAAAAGAAAATTTATAAAGTATTTTGGAGCCTGCCAAATTTCTTTCATCTGGGCACCTTTAAAAAGAATGGTAGCTATAGAAAAAAAAGGGATGTCTGTTTTGGTTAAAAGAAGTAATAGTATTAAGAACGTTTTTAACTTTATTCAGGCCCCCAGTGAGATTAAAAAGCATATTTTAAAAACATTTGAATAATAAAAATTGGGCCTAAAAGTTTTGAATCTTGAGTTCCAACTTTTCTTCACTTTTATAGGGAGCCCCAAAAAAGTCAATTAAAAAGTATTTAGAGCCTGCAAATTTTCTTTCATCTGGGCACCTTTAAAAAGAATCGTGACTGTAGAAAGAAAGCACATTTGGTTGAAGGAAGTAATAGTATTAAGGAAGTTTTGAAACTTATTGGGGCCCCCAACGAGATAAAAAAGCATATTTTTAAAACATTTGAATAATAAAAATGGGGCCTAAAAGTTTTGAATCTTGGGCTCCAACTTTTCCTCGCGTTTATACGGGCCTTAAAAAAGACAATTCAAAAAGAATTTAGAGCCTGCAAAATTTCTTTCATCTGGGAACCTTTAAAGAGAATGCTGGCTATTGAAAGAAAGTGCATATCTGTTTTGGTCAAAAGAAGTAATAGTATTAAGAAAGCTTTGAACCTTATTGGGGCCCCCAACGAGATTAAACAGCATATTTTAGAAACATTTGAATTTAAAAGTTTTTAATCTTGGGCTCCAACTTTTCCTCCCGTTTATAGGGGGCCCTAAAAAGACAATTCAAAAAGAATGTAGAGCTTAAAAAATTTCTTTCATCTGGGCACCTTTAAGAAGAATAATGACTATAGAAAGGAAGCACATTTGGTTGAAGGAAGTAATAGTATAACGAAGTTTTGAAACTTATTGGGTCCCTCAGTGGGATTAAAAAGCATATTTTTTAAAAATTTTAATAAAAAAATAGGCTTAAAAGTTTTGAATCTTGGGCTCCAACTTTTCCGCACTTTTATAGGGGGCCTTAAAGTAGACAATTCAAAAAGAATTTAGAGCCTGCAAAATTTCTTTCATCTGGGCCCCTTTAAAAAGAATGGTGGCTCTAGAAAAAAAAACGCATATCTGTTTTGGTTGGAGAAAGTAATAGTATTAAAGAAGTTTTGAACATTTGGTTTCACCTTTTTCGCCCATT
The DNA here is from genome assembly GCA_963932465.1 of Maratus speciosus. Lineage (NCBI taxonomy): Eukaryota > Metazoa > Arthropoda > Arachnida > Araneae > Salticidae > Maratus > Maratus speciosus. The sequence goes on along the minus strand of OZ010788.1, from coordinate 315,508,981 downwards.
GATAGGCGCACCCTAAAAATACTAAAATGCCATTTTATTTTTTAAGTAGAACTTACAGCTTTCAAAAACTTTTATAAAGAATGGTGGATATAGAAGAAAAGCACATATCTGTTTTCTATTTCTAAATCTGATCAAGATCTTTGACAAAAAAAAAAAAAAAAAATGAATTTCGATAAAACAAAATAAAATGTTATTAAAAATACATAAATTTTTTTTAAAGTAAAAAAAAAAAAAAAAAAAAAAAAAATTGGCTGAAAGGTACAATAGCTCACTACTGGGCCCCTGACTTTGCTCAAGCCCCCCCCCCCCTTAAATGGGGTGTATGGAGGGCGGTCGCTACGGCCCTGATAGTGCCCCTTTTGCCCTTCAGTCTAAAAAATTGTATCCTTCTGAGTCAAAAAACTGTGTCCTTACTGTCTTTTGTATTGAAAAATTTGTTTACATATGACTCACTGTATCTTGAAAAAAGTTCACAGTCTTTTAAATATTAAAGTTGCTTTTAAAAGCAAACAAAAAGTTCTCCCAAGACTCTTCTCTAAAAAAGTGCATATAAGAATCTGAAAAGTGCTTTTATAAATCTAAAAAATGCTCTTTTCCCAACAGCAGTAACCTGCCTTTTTTAAAACCTGGGGGAAACTCTGTTATAGTCACAATAAAAAATATCTACCAAATACTTAAAACATTTTTTTTTTATATGTATACTGATATTATTTGCCAATTTCACCTGTTAAGAATCAAGAAGATCCAAATCAAAAACAGGAAGATTTTTACAGAACAGGCTTAACAGAAATTTATTTTCTACAAGCTAGTTCCAAAAGTCATAGTAGAAAAATCAGAGTAAAAAATTATCACAATTTACTATATTTTTAAATAAGAAAAATGCATCATTAAATTTATTAGGTAATCATAAAATTAATATTTTTGTAATCTAATCTATAGAACATAATTTTAAGGAATTTACTGACCCTCAATCAGTCAACAAGCTGATAAAGAGATAGATAAAAGCATTTTTCTTTGTCAATTGATTTTTTACAAATAGAACCTTATAACAGATTACCTGAATTTAGAAAAGTTTTGGGCAAATAATTATGTTTGCAGACAATTTCTAATTTTATATTACTAGACACACAAACTATAAAAAATGATGGATTTAAAGTCTAAATGGGTTGTTATACACTTCTTGTATGGTTAAATATATAAAAATTTAAAAAAAGTGCTGGTACAGATAACACACAGAGCAATTATTATTTAATATTTCACCAGACAATGGAGAGATATTACATAAAAATGAATACTGAATATGTATTTACAGAATTTAGTTTTTTAACAAACTATCACATTAAAAACAAGCATGTGCATATACACAGTAACAAAAATAAAACAAATAAAAAATATCTATTGTCACTGACAACAATAGAGAAATAAACAATATAGATTATGTCTGTATAAAATTCTATTAGCAATTACAAAATATATTTTGTAATTGAAAACTGCAATTTACAAAAAAAAATACATATATATATTTTCTCTGTCAGAAAGTACTGAAATTCATTACTATACTCACCTCAATGTGCGTTCTTCTTGACGACCAAGTTCAACTTCTTCAGTAAAAGATCTTCGATCAAGTTGAATAAGTTCACCCTCTTGGTCATGATGTGTTCGTTCAAGATGAGATACTTCTTCTTGAAGAAGACTAAGTTTTTCTTCTTGTTCTTGTAAACGGCTTTCCCAATATAAAATTTCTAAATAATTTTTAAATATAAAATTATTCATAATTTGGAGAAGCTTATAGAAGATAAGAACTATCACAATGTTAAGGTAATATATTTAGTATTGTTACACAATTAAGTCGTTTTGCTACAATAAAATAAAAAAAAATAATTACCTTCACACAGAGCATTCAAAGTTACTAATTTTGAAAATTAACAAATGCATGGGGAGGGTATCTAAGCATATTTAACTATTAAGGGAAGATTAGACTGGGTGCAATCCTACGGGAGATGTGCAAGTTTTAGGACTCGTTTCCTCAAAAACAACCCGGCTGATTTTGATGAAATTTGGAATCCATATTCAATGGATTATGCTCAAGACTTATGGCAGACAGTTTTTTTCTACAACTAAAACTTTGGAGCAATGGCAATTTTAAAGAAATTTTTTTTTCTAAAACTAATTAAAATTTTTTTTAACTGTCTGCCACATATGTACTTATATTTATAACTCAATCACACCAAAAAAAATTATCAAAATCGCTCAAGTACTTTATGAGATAATGGGATTTTTACCTGAAAAGTATGATTTTTCAGGAAAGGCAAAGAACCTGGGTATTTACAATTACCACTCTGTACGAATGACAAATCGAGTTTTCTGGTTACATATCGACAGAACAGATGTTGGGAGTGTCAATAGTCGGTCCAATGTTTCTAAACCTTTTTAAAGCCTTCTTATTGTTCAATCAAATGATGCCAACTTTTTGCATTTATTTTGTTTTATGTTGTGTTGAACTGTGACTTGTATTTTTTGAACTTGTACTTTGTGTTACACAATGGCAAAGCTGAAAAGTGTTTTTGAGGGAAGACAAGACTGGATGCAATCATAGAGGAAATATGCGAGCTTTAAGACCTGTTTCCTAGGAAACTACTTGAGCAACTTTGATAAAATTTTGAATCCCTATTCACTGGATTATGCGCAAGACTTATAGCAGACAGTTTTTTTTCTGCGACTAAAACGTTTTATTTTAGAGCAATGGCAATTTTTCAGAAATTTTCTATTTTCAGAAATGTTTTTTTCTTAAACTAAGTAAAAAATGTTAAAACTGTCACATATGATCTTATACTTATACTCTACTACAATTTTTTTTATTTTTTTATCGAAATCACTCAAGTACTTTAGGAGTTAATGGGGTTTTCAGTTGGAAAAGTACAATTTTTTGGAGAGCTAAAAAACATAGACACTTCTAACTTGTGTGAACTTCTTGCACAGTTTTATCAAACACATGAATATATGTATATGTTACCGGCCAAACCCGATTTTAGGCCAAACTAGATTGGCCTAGGCCAAACTAGTTTATCCTAACGCCCATAGGATAAACTAGTTTTTCCTAGGCCAAACTAGTTTATCCTAACGCCCATAGGATAAACTAGTTTTTCCTAGGCCAAACTAGTTTATCCTAACGCCCATAGGATAAACTAGTTTTTCCTAGGCCAAACTAGTTTATCCTGACGCAAATAGGACAAACTAGTTTTTCCTAGGCCGAACTAGTTTGGCCTAATGCTCATAGGATAAACTAGTTTAGCCTGCTATTCATTGGTCTGAACTAGTTTATCCTAGGCCGATCTAGTTTGTCCTAGGTCAATTCAATTCGGCGAGCTTTTATTGATCCCAAAGACCTCCTTGGCGCCAACCTTTTAGTTTGTCTTAGGCCAATCTAGTTTATCCTAGGCCAATTCAATTTGTCATGCTTTTATTGATGCTAACCAGTGTTGGACACACAAAAAAATGAACTAATGCAAACTCAAATTAAATTTTTCAAAAATGAGTCGAGTTCAGGCTCAAATTCAAAATTTTTCTCACGAGTCCTCTCAACTCAAACTCATCTATGGAAGTGAGCAAAGTTCCCTTCATACTCGTTTTTTTTTTTTTTTTTTTTTTTTTTTAATATAAGAGAACTTTAGCGTCCTAATTTACAAAATTTTGTGAACTAGTCTTTTGGTTATTCGATGTACGGGTCTGTACGGGCCCACCCAATTTCCCTTCCTGACACTCACTCGGTCCGGTCTTGTTTTGAGAATTACTTTTTTCGAGAGGTTCGGACCGAGATGGACCGTGACTCAATTTTTTTTTCTGTCTTCTGTCGGGAGTTGACTGCATTCTTCTTGAGGTCTGATCAAGCAGGAATTTTCAGTCGGTAATAAAATAAAGTACGTTAAAACCTCAGAAAAATAACCTGCCTATGATGGAATCCCGTGTTTAAAAAAAAAAAAAAAAAAAAAATGTTGATCTATGTAAAATGAAGATACTAGTACTTGTGAAAAGAATATAATGCATTTACAACAGACAATGAACCTGCTACTAAAGGAATCTGCCTATAACGGATTTTTCTTCTTTCCTATGCAATTCCGTCTTAGAAGATTTTATTGTATAGAATTTTAACAATTTTTAAATCTCCAAGCAATAGAATGTAGATTGACGATATTAATGATTCTTTTGTAAACTATATTAATTTTTTAATGAATCTCTATTTGTATGTAAATATCCGAATTACTACTAATACCATTAATGCTTTTACACGGAGACTTGAAAATCTGAAAAATTTTATACAGAAAAACCATCTGAGCTGGAATCACAAAGGAGAGGAAAAAACTTCGATTTTGTTAAGTTCCTTTTTTAGCAGGCCCGTCGTCTTTAGCAATTGTATTATGTTTTTTTCTTCAAATGGATTATTATATCTAATTTGCACAGGTAAAAAAATTCCGTTTAAAACAGGATTTCGTCATACGCAGTTTTTACTAACAGGTTTTAGAGTACTGTATCCCCATCCGTACAAATGTATATGTAATATTCTGTAAAGAGAATTTTATTTGTTGAATAATTTTTTCCAGTTTGGGAATAATCCTTCATTTCACTAATTGTTAAAGTTTGAAGAAATTTGATAACTTATTTCTAACACACACACACACTCAGTCACACTCACAAAAAAAAAAAAAAAAAAAAAAAAAAGGAGAAGTAAACATTTTCTTATAATAAATATTATTCTATTAATTGAGTGATTTTATTTACAACACAAATGAGCTTCGACAAATATTATTATTACTACTACTAATGATTTAAGATTTTTTTTATAAGCAGCATAATTGTGCAGTTATGAACATCAGTCAATTATATTTTTATTCAAATATTAAATTTGTTTTTAAAAAATATATGTGTATTTGATTTAATAGCGATTAAAGATTAAAAGCAAGCAATCTGCAACTAATTAAAATTCAATTGAATTCAGTTGCAATTAGGCTCAATTGCAAATAATGTATTTTAGTTGTATACTACAATTAAATGAATCACAGTTAAAATACTTTCAATCAAATTAAGTGTGATTTGAAGCGTGCATTAAAATTTTTACTAAATAAAAATCTGCCCCCCGCCCTCTCACAGCTCACAAAATTAAAAATCTTTAAAATTTTGTAGTTTCATTTTTTTAATTCTGCCAATTTTATTTTATCCTTTTTTTACTTTTAAATACTAATACATTGTGACCTCGAAAATCTTGCATTCAGAAATAAGGCAACTTCAAAAATCTGGGAACGAAGGCCAGCTCTCCCAATTTTTTTTTATTCCAACTCATGGGACAAAGAAATATAGCAATTGTTTACGAATTAAAAATTTCGAGATCGAAAGAGATGGATTAGCGGATACTGAGATCGCTCAAGCTGTGCTAAATAGAACCGCCGATAACGCTATATTAGCAGCTCATAGGAAGGAGAATGAAAGACTTGCAGAAGAAAAGATGTCACTTGAAAAATGTACATGTTTCACTGGAAAATCACTAAATGGTTTAGAGGAACAATACTACATTTCCGAAATCGATATTGTTCACTTATAAAATCCAAGAAAAACTTGTTAAAGAACGGCAGAAACTATAGCAAATAAAATTTTATCGATTGACACAAGAATTGATTTCACTGTTTATTAGAATTTATGTACCATAGAAAAAAATTAATGTTTTTTTTTATATTTATTTTTCCCACATAAATGTCACTTGGTTTTGAAATAATTATGAATAAATGCACCATTAAGATATCAGAAGTACATTTGATATTCTTTCAGAAATCTGGAATTTTCAAAAATCCAGCGAAGTTCTGGTCCTGACGATGCCGGATTTTCGAGGTATAACTGCACATAATTAATCAATTCTCCAAATTATTCCTCTCCTAAATTTTATGATAGCATCGCACCCCATTCTTGGTCCTCCAGCACATAATTTGTCATATGGAACATATTTTGTAACTAGCGATGGCAGTGAAATGGGAAAGGTAGGGGAACTGTATTCCACTCTTCATCGAATAAAATATATTATACAGCGGTGACAGCAATACTACTTTGCACAAGGCTGATGCCGGAGCGGTAGTTGGGATCAGTAAAAAGACGTCAAATTGCATTGGCTTAAAATAAACTAGAATGGCCTAGGACAAACTAGAAGGTTGGCGCCGAGGAAGTCTTTGGGATCAATAAAAGCTCGCCAAATTGAATTGGCCTAGGACAAACTAGTTCAGACCAATGAATAGCAGGCTAAACTAGTTTATCCTATGAGCATTAGGTCAAACTAGTTCGGCCTAGGAAAAACTAGTTTGTCCTACGTGCGTCAGGATAAACTAGTTTGGCCTAGGAAAAACTAGTTTATCCTATGGGCGTTAGGATAAACTAGTTTGGCCTAAAATCGGGTTTGGCCGGTAACATATATAACACTTGGATAAAATTTAGTTACATATAATAAATGAGCCTAAAATGTTAGAGTAAAATTAATGCGAGTGGGTGTGGCATCCCAGTTTTGTCTTCCCCTGAATTTTTACAATTATTTCTAATGGTCAGGAAAAAAAAAATGGACATACCAATGGATTCGGGAAGATTCAAAGAAATTTTTAAGCCAATAATAAAAAAATTCACTCATGTCTTCCCCCTTAATGAGACGATGAGTGGAAGTGACACGGTTGTTTGGTTTAAACCACGCTGGTTTAAACCATAGTTTAAACCAAATGGTTTAAAAAAAAAAAACCATGTTGGTTTTTTTTCATGTGGCTTTTTTTCTCTTTTCCCCTAATATTTTCCTTTATTTTACACATTATTGAAAAATGCAAAATCCAAGTTATGCACAAGCTCAAAGCAAAGCTTTAGAAAAAATGATGAACTAATAAATTTGTAAAGGTGACAAACATTTTTAATCAACCAAACTTTTCTTATAAGCTTTAAATCTACATAGCAGACTAACTAATTTTTCTAAAATTAGCTGGGAAGAAAAAAAACAAGTAGTTAGTTATTTTTCTTCTTCTTTTTTTAAGCCTTTTATTTTTTAAAATAGCCAAAATGGCAGATTTGAGCTAAAAATACACTTTTACTACTTAGATTGCTTGATTAGTTAAGATTTACTTGAATTACATATGCGTCAATGATGACATAATCATAAGTAATTCTCTCCATTGGTTACTTTTTGTTCTGTATGCTAATGAATGATTGGCTGTGAGTTTTCCTTGCTGTATTATGGCTATTAGGTTTAGTAAGTCTTTGTTTTTCTTGCATTCCTACATTAGGATTATGGTTTTGCATTATGATTTTATTCTGTTACCAGCAGGATTGGCACAGTTTAAATCAATTGGTTCACCAACTGGTTTTTTTAAAAAAGATCTAATATAATATTTTCCCATTTTTGTAATTTAAGCGTTTCAAATTATTGGATAAATAATTTCTACTTTTAAGTCTTATCCCAGAAGTCAACGTGAGACATAGTGAGTCTAGGTTATATTTCTATGCATGTAGAATGCAAACTGCATGTGTTGATGAACATATCTGAAGCTCTAAAGATAAAATTTAAAACGTATTAATGTAGCAAAGATAAAATAGTTTTAAAATATTCAATATTTTGAATAAAATATTTTCCTTTGAGAAAACGCAGATTATTTACAATTAAGAACATAAAATGACCTTTAAGATTTCAATCAAGCTGCAAAAGAAAATTTTCTTGATTGGGGAGATTATCTTTTAAGGCTGTTCTCAACTGCTCTACACAACAAGTGCAAAATGCTTTGACACATTTCATTTTTCATATAAAATTGGAAGGTGTGACTATGGAAGCGATTTGGAATAGAACTGTGTTTTCCATTTTTGATAAATATATTACCTATTGAGTTATAAGCAATTTTGATCACGTGACAAAGATGTTTTTAATCTTCCTTGAGTAGTTATTTTTCTTTCGCACGGAAATTCGGTTCAAAACGCCAACTTTGACACTATTTTCTGAAAAATCTATTGCGTTTGCAAAAAACTGAAAACACATTTCCATTACATCGTTTCTGAACAACAACATCTGCTAGTTTCATGCAATTCTGAACAAAAATAAATTAAAACTTATGTATTAAAGTTGCCCTTTCGGATTTGAGAACAGCCTTAAGAATAAAAAAAGAAACTCAAGATATGAAGTTGAATAAGGGGACATTGAAAAATTGGGTGCTAGCAAAGCACCTGTTTGCTTTTAACTAAAATATGCAATAAGATATATTTAAATCGTCCATTGCATAATCGAATCCACTATTTAGATCTGACAAAAAATGAGTAAAAATCGAGATAAGGTTCGCGTGAGACATAACAGAAAAAAGTCTCATAAAAATGCCTAAAAATATATATTATTGATTTTTAGTTTAGACATTTAAAAGTAATATGCATTATAAAATAGCTTAACAGAAAAAAATCCTGTGTATTAAGTCTGATGGCTGTTTAAATGTTTTAGTGGATGAACACTTTTATAAATCTACTTTCCATTTTAAGATGAATGTTTTCAGTAGTCTAAGAAGCTGGTAAATAGGTATTTCTGTTTATTTTACTGTCGCCTGTTTTTTTTTTTTTTTTTTAAACGTGGCAGTTTCTGAGGAGAAGCGTCAAAGGACAATACACAATACTTCTTGAAACGTTTAAAGACCCTACTGCTAAATTCAAATCATTCCAGGAATTCTTTATAAAAAGCTTTACTTTCAATAAAAGATAATAATTGTTCATGTAGTCTTAGTGTTCTAACAGAAAAATCAGATATCTCAGATTGCAAATATTTCAAAATAATTAGTTTGAATAGCCATGGAAAAGTATATTATATTTATGAAACTACACCATATATTTATTTATAGTACTAGTAATCAAAAGATTGTTTATTAAGATTTTCAAGGTATCAATATTTCACTATGTAGAGCCTTTTATTCATGGAACATCAGACATAGGCTTTTACTAAAAATGTTTACATTTCAAATGATTTCAATTTTCTACATAATTGATTGTAATTATTTAATTTAAACTATTTTTAAACGAAGTTATATCACTTATATATCCAACAATGTTTATTTTTATCAATAAATATCTGTGTATATGTAATAGGAAAATATATTTTTAAAAAACCCGGTTTAAACCAAAAAAACCTGGTTTAAACCAAAAAACTGGGTTTTTTGGTTTTTTACCAAGCCTGGTAAGGGATAACAGCGAAACAGCTTATAGTGTAGTATTTAATAAATGTTACTTGTATCACTACGACTTTAAATGCCCCACATATTAGCAATCTATACAAAACGTAACTACGAGCAAATGGGCACACAGCCAGAAGAAGAAAAAACACGTCCACATATACATATACATATAAACAAATAAATCCTTCATAAAATAAAAAGGATTTTAAGTTACAGACATAAGAGAATTATTTCACAAAAATAAAAAAAATATATAAGTAAGGAATTTTTTAATGTGGTCTGTTAACTTTTTAAAAGTTAAATATGTCTTAAAAAGTAAGTTTCAGCCCAAAAGCTCACACTATAATGTTTAGTATCAAACATTTTAAAATTTTAATTTAAAATAAATTGCTTTGTATGTTTTTTACTTCAAAGCATTTTATTAACTTAAAATAAAATCGAAAAGCAAATTTTTTGATATATTTTCAACAGCAAGAACGTCAATGAAAAAGAGTGTTTAATCATCCAGTAGAGGTTTAGCCACTGTTTCAGTGATATGTTTAGTTATTGTAGTAAGTAAGATATTCATTGTCATTGATAAGAGGAACTTTAGACTGTAAAGCCTAAAATATATATATATATATCACCACAATGCTTGTCATTTAACAGAATTAGTTTCTAAATCATAACTATACTTCAAAGTATTAAAAAAAAGAAAAAAGATTCTTAAATCCTCTTATTTTAATAGGCAAAACAGTTCAGTCTTAATCTGTGCTGAAAAATATTCATGATTTCGATTTTGAAAAGTGTCACCACACCACAATAGATTTTCTTGGAAATAATATTAAATAATTTAAAACAACATCATCTAAGAATGAATATTATTTGAATTAGTAGTTTTTAATAGTTTATAAGTTTTTTTTTAAGGTTTTAAAGTTAACTTACATTATATAACATACATTATTTACAATAAGAAAAACTTGGACTTACGCTGTCAAAATTTAATAATTAAAAATCTTACGATACTCATCAGCGTACATGTAAATAAAAACTATATTAAAAACACATTACAAATTATTCCAAATGTTTCGTGCTCTTTCTAACGAGCCATCATCAGGGGAGAGAGTCCTTGACCTCCTCGGAGCGAAGTTTCAAACAACACAGTCACTTTCACGACATCACAACTGAAAACATTTCTGTAACTGATCATTAAAACAACCAAAGTCAGTACTGCAACGGATATGGCGCCATCTGTTGGTAGTCTAACACACTACGATAAGAAACTAGGAAAATTCGAAATAAACATTACGAATGTACTTCTTTTAAAATATTCAACCAAACATTAGAAATCTCAAATGAAATATTGTCATTGCATATTCCGTTTTTTCTCAGACTTATTTCTATGGATTCACTTATAAGGGCTTTAAGTGGGTTGGAATATTTGGAGATAATTTTTACATTGTCAAAATGAACTGCCTTGACACTGCCTTTAAATGCTAATCTGGATAAAGCTGTAGATTGCCTATTGAATTTTAAATCTCTTTTATGTTCTTTAATTCTTTCAACTAGGCATCGTTTTGTCATTCCAATATATGAAGTTAATAGACCAGTATTGAGTTGAATAGGGATTTCGTAAACACCAGGATGGAATAAAATTGGTAGAGGATCTTGCTTTCTGGTAATAGCTGCAAACAGATTTTTTGAGGGGGAGGCAACAAGAAGAATTCTGAATCTATTGAAAATTCTCTTTAATTTTTCAAACATTGCTGGAATATAAGAAATTTTTCTATAAGTAGGACGAGTTAACTGAGCGCTTTGGGGATAACTATTGAACTTCTCGATTAATTTATGGATAACCTGTGGGTTATATCCATGATCTATTCCAATCTTGACAATATGGTTCAGTTCATCTTCCAAAAATTTATCCGAACAAACAATATGTGCCTTCTTAATAAAAGAATTAAACACAGACATTTTATAACCCCATGGGGTTGAAGCAGTAACAGGAATAATGCAATCTATTTTCATTGATTTTCTGAAAACTTTTCTTTTAAGCGTATTACCAGATTTCATAACTAAGACATCTAAAAATTGGAGGGTGTTATTGACTTCACTTTCTATGGTGAATTTAATATTGTCGTCGAGATGATTCAAATCCTCAAAAAATTCCACTAATGCTGGCTTTCCCTCTTCCCAAACTACAAAAACATCGTCCACATACCTTAACCATAATTTGGGTTTATGTTTGAAAGTGTTGAAAATAAAATCTTCCAAGGGTCTAAGCTTAAATTCAGCAAAAATACTTGAAACAGATGACCCCATCGGTGCACCCTTATGTTGTTTATAATAATTACCATTAAAATAGAATACATTACTCTGGTTAATTAAATTTATCTATAGACTGGTTAATAGTATTCATAACTTCGGAAATATTTATGGAGGGGAAAAGCGAGACAATATCAAAACTAGCTAAAATAGTATTATCGTTAATCTCTACATCTGCAATCCTGTCTATAAATTCTTCAGTAGAAGAAATAGAATAATTTGAAGACGGGATAATCGTTTTTAGGAAACTAGCATAAGCTTTTTCAACATAATAAAGTAGACCCTGGCATCTCGTGACAATCGGTCTAAATGGAAAATCTGGTTTATGATCTTTTATTCTAGCTGTAATCCTAGGCGTAACACCTGTATGGTTAAGTTTAAATTTATTTTTCATTTCATCGGACCAATTACTATTTCTAAGAAGCCCTTGTGTTTTTCTGTAGATCCCAGTGTTGGGTCTTTACTAAGGACATGACAGGACAACTGTTCTATACATTTTTCCATTTTACTTATATAGGTATCTTGATTCATTACTGCCAGTTTTCCAGATTTATCAGTTTTCATAAAACATAAATTCTTATCCCTTCTTAATCTAGAGACTATGTCAAGCTGTTTTTTATGCGCGTTACTTTGTTTCTTAAAATACTTTTTGCTTAAGTTACATACCTTTAATCTCACAATGTCCTGTTCGCTAGTAGGAATATCTTGAATAACAGCCTCTAATTCTGTGCAGATGTCCTTTGGATTAATGGAACCTTGAAAGTTATATTTGCCACCTAGAGATATCACTTCCTCTTCCTCTTTTGAAAAAGTTCTATTTGAAATGTTTACGAACTGAACAGGTTTGACTTGAGGGGGGTGATCAATTCCTGAATGCTTTACCAAAAAGTTGAGTTTCCTCTTATGACGTTCTGTAATTAAGTTCCTTTGTTTAAACTTGAGTCCTTCTATAGAATACAATAACTTACTGAAATGAGCTGGTTCAGTGACACTGGCTAATTCAAAATAAAACTTATAAGTCTGACTAGAACAACTATTCAATAAAGCAAACTTCTTACGAATGTAGAGGTTAAGGCAAGTCCGTTCAAATTTCTTTTTAGTATCACCAAGTTGATTTATCACATTGTTACTTTTCAATCTTAAAAATTTAGGAACTACGTTCAAGCGTTTGCATGTTGGTGAACGTAGCGCCCATGCGCTTGAACGTAGTTCCTAAATTTTTAAGATTGAAAAGTAACAATGTGATAAATCAACTTGGTGATACTAAAAAGAAATTTGAACGGACTTGCCTTAACCTCTACATTCGTAAGAAGTTTGCTTTATTGGATAGTTGTTCTAGTCAGACTTATAAGTTTTATTTTGAATTAGCCAGTGTCACTGAACCAGCTCATTTCAGTAAGTTATTATATTCTATAGAAGGACTCAGGTTTAAACAAAAGAACTTAATTACAGAACGTCATAAGAGGAAACTCAACTTTTTGGCAAAGCATTCAGAAATTGATCACACACCTCAAGTCAAACCTGTTCAGTTCGTAAACATTTCAAATAGAACTTTTTCAAAAGAGGAAGAGGAAGTGATATCTCTAAGTGGCAAATATAACTTTCAAGGTTCCATTAATCCAAAGGACATCTGCATAGAATTAGAGGCTGTTATTCAAGATATTCCTACTAGTGAACAGGACATTGTGAGATTAAAGGTATGTAACTTAAGCAAAAAGTATTTTAAGAAACAAAGTAACGTGCATAAAAAACAGCTTGACATAGTCTCTAGAACTGTCAAGCTGAAAACAGCTTGACATAAAAAACAGCTTGACATAGTCTCTAGATTAAGAAGGGATAAGAATTTATGTTTTATGAAAACTGATAAATCTGGAAAACTGGCAGTAATGAATCAAGATACCTATATAAGTAAAATGGAAAAATGTATAGAACAGTTGTCCTGTCATGTCCTTAGTAAAGACCCCAACACTGGGATCTACAGAAAAACACAAGAGCTTCTTAGAAATAGTAATTGGTCCGATGAAATTAAAAATAAAGTTAAACTTAACCATACAGGTGTTACGCCTAGGATTACAGCTAGAATAAAAGATCATAAACCAGATTTTCCATTTAGACCGATTGTCACGAGATGCCAGGGTCTACTTTATTATGTTGAAAAAGCTTATGCTAGTTTCCTAAAAACGATTATCCCGTCTTCAAATTATTCTATTTCTTCTACTGAAGAATTTATAGACAGGATTGCAGATGTAGAGATTAACGATAATACTATTTTAGCTAGTTTTGATATTGTCTCACTTTTCCCCTCCATAAATATTTTCGAAGTTATGAATACTATTAACCAGTCTATAGATAAATTTAATTAACCAGAGTAATGTATTCTATTTTAATGGTAATTATTATAAACAACATAAGGGTGCACCGATCGGGTCACCTGTTTCAAGTATTTTTGCTGAATTTAAGCTTAGACCCTTGGAAGATTTTATTTTCAACACATTCAAACATAAACCCAAATTATGGTTAAGGTATATGGACGATGTTTTTGTAGTTTGGGAAGAGGGAAAGCCAGCATTAGTGGAATTTTTTGAGGATTTGAATCATCTCGACGACAATATTAAATTCACCATAGAAAGTGAAGTGAATAACACCCTCCAATTTTTAGATGTCTTAGTTATGAAATCTGGTAATACGCTTAAAAGAAAAGTTTTCAGAAAATCAATGAAAATGCATTATTCCTGTTACTGCTTCAACCCCATGGGGTTATAAAATGTTTGCGTTTAATTCTTTTATTAAGAGGGCACATATTGTTTGTTCGGATGAATTTTTGGAAGATGAAATGAACCATATTGTCAAGATTGGAATAGATCATGGATATAACCCACAGGTTATCCATAAATTAATCGAGAAGTTCAATAGTTATCCCCAAAGCGCTCAGTTAACTCGTCCTACTTATAGAAAAATTTCTTATATTCCAGCAATGTTTTGAAAGATTAAAGAGAATTTTCAATAGATTCAGAATTCTTCTTGTTGCCTCCCCCTCAAAAAATCTGTTTGCAGCTATTACCAGAAAGCAAGATCCTCTACCAATTTTATTCCATCCTGGTGTTTTATGAAATCCCTATTCAACTCAATACTGGTCTATTAACTTCATATATTGGAATGACAAAAAGATGCCTGTTTGAAAGAATTAAAGAACATAAAAGAGATTTAAAATTCAATAGGCAATCTACAGCTTTATCCAGATTAGCATTTAAAGGCAGTGTCAAGGCAGTTCATTTTGACAATGTAAAAATTATCCCTAAATATTCCAACCCACTTAAAGCCCTTATATGTGAATCCATAGAAATAAGTCTGAGAAAAAACGGAATATGCAATGACAATATTTCATTTCAGATTTCTAATGTTTGGTTGAATAGTTTAAAAGAAGTACATTCGTAATGTTTATTTCGAATTTTCCTAGTTTCTTATTGTAGTGTGTCAGCCTACCAACAGATGGCGCCATATCCGTTGCAGTAGTGATTTTGGTTGTTTTAATGATCAGTTACCATAATGTTTTCAGTTGTGATGTCGTGAAAGTGACTGTGCTGTTTGAAACTTCGCTCCGAGGAGGTCAAGGACTCACTCCCCTGATGATGGCTCGTTAGAAAGAGCACGAAACATTGGGAATAATTTGTAATGTGTTTTTAATATAGTTTTTATTTACATGTACGCTGATGAGTATCGTAAGATTTTTAATTATTATACATTATTTAATTATACAATATTTACAATAATAATAAATCAACTGTTAAAATAGGATTAAAATAAAAAAATTAAAGTTACAATTCATTATTAAATATTTTTTTAAAGACAATCTTTTAAACCAATTTTAAATAATTACGTATAGTATGAGTGAAATTTGCCTTGTTTAAAAATATACTACATTCAACTTTCTGTTCAAAACAGTTGTAAATCAAGATATGTTTGCTAGCAAATTTTTATTAAAAACATCCAAATTTGGTTCCAGTCGTGATTCTGAGGAAAAAACTATTTTCTGAAAGGTTCCAGAGGAAGAAAGAATTTCCCGCCACCCCTGAGAAAGCTAAAGAAATTCTTAGAAGAGAAAAATGTCTGAATTAAAAGTCCTGCATCAGGTTGGGTAAGGCGACCAGACTCCAAGGGGCAGGGTGGTTCAGATTCCTGCAAGTTAAGTTTAGGTCAACACGATTTTTCAAATGGCTTCAAATTAAAAACTATATATTAATAAACATAGATATTTGTCAGTGTGTGAGCTGTTGTTGAAGAGACCACTGCAAGCCAGAGCTATAAGATTTGAAAACAAAAACTGAACTCGAAACACTTAAAGTTAACCCGACCCGCAATGTAAAAAAACATTGTCAACCGACGCGATGAGGAATTTATCTGAGACCAAGGGCTTTGTAGGTTTCTGAATTGTATTTCATAGACTGGAGAGGAAGGTAAAAAATCCATAATAAAATTTTTTAGGTTACTGACACAAAATCATTAATGAAAATTTTCTTATCCCTATGGAGTTAAAAATTTGTAAATTTCATAACTATTGATGATGTTTGTGTGCTGATTTCATCATGACTGATTGACTTTCATGTTTGTTTTTTTTTTCCTTTCGACCATGACGAAAGTTACGATTTTTTCCGTGATTATTTGCCGAAATTTGCGATTTTTTTTTTTTGCTATCAATTGATGAAATTGATTTTTTTCTGCGACCGATTGACGAAATCGATTTTTTTCCGCGCCCAATTGTCGAAATTCGCAATATTTTCCCCTCGATTGTTTATCGAAATGTGATTTTTTTTTTGGAACTGAATGACAAAGTTCGCGATTTTTTTATGTGATCGTTTTACGAAATTCATGATTTTTTTCCCACGACCGTTTGACGAAATTCGCGGTATTTTTTTGCGACCATATCACGAAATTCGCGGTATTTTTTCACGACCAATTGACGAAATTCTTCCGCAAGTGATGGGCAAAATTCGCGATATTCTGCTGGGACCAATGGACGAAATTCGTTACATGTTTTTGCGAATTTGTGACGAAATTCGCGATATTTTTATTCGATCGTTCGTTAAATTTGTGATTTTTTTTAGCAACCGATTGACAAAATGCGCAATTCCTTTAAGAGATCACTTTACTTAATTTGATATTTTTCTCAGAGACTGACGGACGAATGTTTTTTTTTATGCGACCGATTTTTGAAATTTGCAATTTTTTCAGCGACTGACGGAAGAAAATAGCTGCTTGTTTCCGAGATCTGTGACGAATTTCAC
The DNA here is from genome assembly GCA_963932465.1 of Maratus speciosus. NCBI lineage: Eukaryota > Metazoa > Arthropoda > Arachnida > Araneae > Salticidae > Maratus > Maratus speciosus. Next base: position 315,492,186 of record OZ010788.1, on the reverse strand, counting down.
GATATCCCCCCCCCCCCCCCCCGTTCATCAGAAGAAGTTCGCGATTTTTTGCGAGACCGATTCAAATTGATTTTACGAAATTCCGAAAAAGAAAAAAAATCATGGACTCTGACTTCCACGATAATTAAAAAATATTCGGTAAAATATCGCACAGCATTTTTTATTATGCGGGATTTTCCTATTTTGTGCTCAATTCCGCACACCATTTCAAAACCTGTCAAACACTGTCTCTCTTAACTTTTTTATGCGAGTGTTTGACGTAATTTAAGATTTTCCTCAGCGACCGATGGACGAATGATTTTTTTTTCGGCGACCGAATTCTGAAATTCGCACCTTTTTTCAGCGGCCGACGGAAGAAAACCGCTCTATTTCAAACTTTCTTTGCCAACTCACCGTCCCTTTCCGATTATGTGATGTGTAATTATATATAACATGCTAGAAAACTAAGTTTTATATTAACAGAGTATTTTTTCATCAAACTCAGTGGAAAGCTTGGAAGAAGATTAAGAAAAACTTACCTGAATCACATTGTGTTAGTTGAGACTGCTGATTTTCTAATTTCTCTCGTTGAAGCGATACTAAGCGAAGCAAGTCTTGATACTGAGGATCTTGAGTAGGATCATCAGTAGATGCATTAGCTTTTTGGGATATACTTTGAAGTTTGTTTCCACCAGTGATGAGTTTATCATTTTCAAATTTATTTAATGATTTTTTAGACTTCATACTATCTTCAGGTGTGCTATTGTTCTGTACAGATAAAACAGATTTTTCTGGCGATCTGCTAGGTGATTTAGCTCTATTAGGTGATAGATTTACAAGGTCATTTCGTCCAATCACTAGATCAGGACTTCTGACATTGTATTCCCTATTTTGGTCTAATATTATATGACTATTTGGCTGCCGATTATACATTTGTGCTTGACTGGATGAAGACCCTCTGTCGACAGGTGAAAACCTGTCAGTACGATTTGCAAGATGAGGCCTTTTACTGGAAGGAGATTCTTCATCTTGGACATGATTAGATACTGATGGGGCTAATGAAAGATGACTAGTGGGAAATCGTCCACTGGAACGAGAGACAGCTTCATCATAAGGCGGAGGATGCTTCGGTCGATCAGTTTTTGTGTTTACAGAGTTCAAGTTTTCACTTTCTCGGGGTTTTTGAGGAACACCTCTCACAACCCCTTTTGGGATTTCTTGCTTCGATCGACCTTCTCGATTTTTAAGATTTCGATTAGAAGAAGAGTTATTTTCACATTTCACTTGGGTATTATTTTCGGAGATAATGGGTGGTGTTGAGTTTTCACTGCTTACGCTGCCACTACTTCCATGACCACAACTGAAAGTTAGAGATTTTTTAATTTCTTTATTATTCACTGGGTTTTTCTGCTTGTTACTGCCACCAGTAGGGGAGAAGCTGCGAAGAAAATCATGCTGCCGTTTATTGTTTTGAGTATTGTTGTTGCCCGTAGATTGCACTTTTGAATCGCATGATTTTTTCATAACAAAGTGCACATCGCTCGCATATTCGCCCCATTTGGTCAATACTTTAAGAGGTTGTTCATGAGGGGCGAGCAGCCTCTCACTATTTCTCCATTTTTCTATGAGTGTGAAACGGCCTGTTTGACCAGTGGCATGTGCAAGTGCATAAACAACATCTTGGCATGTGGAGGATTCGGTCACTCCACATACCACTCTCTGTATTCCATCGACCCATACCTTTAGCTCCATTATTAATATCCCAATCACAATTTCTTAACATCTTCCTTTCTATGAACACAACGCTGATGACAAAGGAAAAAACAGCGAAGGGCCATTAATGTTATCCAGAATGGTGTATTGATGGGGTCCCAAGAACTGAAGAATTATTCTGCAAATGAAAAAAAAATATCATTGAAGATTAACATATTTATACATTACACCAATTCGACAATAAATAAAATAAATTATACATACAGCATTTAATGATGCAGAAAAGTAGTTTTATCTAATGCTAGCTAATCTGCCCGGCGTTGCCCGGGTACGTCAAAAAACAGCACGAATTGCGAAAAAACTATGAAAATCACAATAAAAAAATCGCAAAAAATTTAAAAATTGGTGCACGAATTTCGATTAAGCTTAATCGGAAAGAAAATATATATATATATATATTGGGTATATAAGATTGAAACTGGATTCCTTTTACTAATGCGTAAAAATCGTAGCAAATCGCGAAAACACACTAAAAGTCACATAAAAAATTCACGAAAAATTCGAAAATTGCGGTACGAAATCCGAATAAAACTTTATCGAAAAGAAGGCAGAATTTACTATAATATTAAAAATTCGCAGCGAAAAAACGTAAATATCGCGAAAAAACGTAAAAATCGCAAAAAATAAAAAAATAATGAAAGTCAAAATTTACTATATTTGGTTAAAAGTTTCAAATCTAATTCTTTGGCCTAATAGTTTCAAATAATTTAATAATCTAAGGCCATTCTTTGATGACTGTCAAGTCGTAAAAAAAAAAAAAAAAAAAAAAAAAAAAAAAAGCGATAAAAAGCGGTTAAATATCAAAAATTGCAAGGAGAAAATTGATTATATTAGGCTAAAAGTTTGAAACCGAATTCCTTTTCCGTATCTTAAAAAATCACCGCGAGCTCTAAAAAAAGAAAATAAACGCTAAAAAATCGCTACACTTCAAAAATAGCAGAGCAGAACATTTGCGCTAATAGGCTAAAGATTTGAAATCAAATTCTTATTAGGCTAGAAGTTTGAAACAGAATTTCTTTTTTAAATGTCAAAAAGCCATTGTGAAACCCGAAAAATCGCTTTAAAAATCGCTAGGGTAAAAAATCACTATTAAGGGATAAAATATTTAAATCGAAAAATTTACAAAAATTAGGCAAAAAGTTTGAAATCGAAATAAGTTTCCGAATATAAAAAAAATAGGCATGGCACTCAAAGAATGACTAAAAGTGTACCATATTAGGCTAAAAGTTAGAAACCGAAATCCTTTTACCAATGGTAAAAATTTGCCGCGGAACTCGAAAAATTGTATTAAAAATCACCAAAATTCAAAAACCACGGAACACAAAATTTACTATAGTAGGATAATTTACTGGTCTCCAAATTCCTTTGCCGAATGTCAAAAAATCGCCGTGGAACTCGAAAAAATGCTAAAAATCGCATTGAAAAATGGATTAAAAATCGCCGAATATTCAAAAATAGCAACGGACAAAATTTACTACAATGGGGTAAAATATTGTAATCTGAATTCTTTTATTAATTAGAAAAAATAGACTCAAAACACTGTAATCGGATATCTGTCAAGATTGACAAAAAATCGACGTTGCGTAAAAAAATCTCGAAAAAACGCTAAAAATCCAAAATCGTTAATGGCAAAATTTTCTACAATAGGTTAAAATTTTGAAACGAAATTTCTTTTCCGAATGTGAAAAAATTACCGCGGGACTCAAAAACGCTCTAAAAATAACATTGCATTAAAAATCGCTTAAAATTTAAAAACAGCAGGGTACAAAATTTACATTAATCGAGTAAAATAGTGTAACATGAATTCTTTCATAAATAACAAAATTCACGCAAAGCGAAAAGAATTTCTAAAAATCGCTAAATATCATATTAAAAATTGGCAGGACAAAATTTACTACATTAAGCTAAAATAATGAAACTGAACTCCATTTACCAATGTCAAAAAATCGCCGCGGTATTCATACAATCTCTGAAAATTGCATTAAAAATCGCCGAGTATTTAAAAATCGTAGGGCACAAAATTTATTATAATAGGGTAAAAAACTGTAATCGGAAATCTTGTACGAGTGCCAAAAAAAAAAAAAAAATCAACGGAAACTTAAAAATTCCCGAAAAATCGCATTAAAAATAGCTAGGTGGCAAAATGTACTATATTAGGCTAAAAGTTTAAAATAAAATTCCATTTCCGAATGTCGAAAAACCGCCGCGAGACTCTTAAAACCGTTTAAAAGTCGCATTGAAAATCGCATTAAAATTCGCTAAAATTCAAAATCGTAAATGGCGAAATTTACTATATTAGGCTAAAAGTTTGAAACCAAATTTTATTTCCGAATGTCCAAAAACTGCCGTATAACTCGAAAAAACGCTAAAAGTCGCATCGAAAAATACACTAAAAATCGCTAAATATTAACAAATCGCAGGGTTCAAAATTTACTCTAATGGAGTAAAACATTGTAATCGGAAATATATTACATGAATGACAAAAAATCGACGTTAAATGCAAAAGATCTCAAAAAATCGCATTGAAAATTGCTAAGATTCAAAATTCGTAGATGGCAAAATTTACTATATTAGGCTAAAAGTTTGAAACCAAATTCATTTTCCGAATATCAAAAATCCGCCGTGGGACTCGAAAAATTGCTAAAAATCACAATGAAAAATGCATTACAAATCGCTAAATATAAAAGTATCCCAGGAGTAAAAATTTACTCTAATCGGGTAAAACATCGCAATCGTAAATTTTTCATGAAGGACAAAAAATCGACACGAAACAAAAATTTCCCAAAATCGCTAAAAATCGCAAATAAAAAAAATCTAAAATAAAAAAATCCGAGATGGTGAAATTTTCTACTTTAGGCTGAAACCAATTTCCTTTTTAAATGTCAAAAAATTACAGTGGGATCGAAAACATGTTAAAAATATTATTGAAAAATGCATTGAAAATCGCATTAAAAATCGCTTAATATTAAAAAATTGCACGTGTCAAAATTTACTGTAATGAGTAAAACATTGGAATCGGAAATATTTCGTGAATGATAAAAAATCGACACGGCACGTAATTTTTTTTTTAAAAATCATTAAAATTCAAAATCGTAAATGGGGAAATTACTATATTAGGCTAAAAGTTTGAAACCACATTTTACTTTCGAATGTCAAAAAATCGTCGTAGACCTCGAAAAAAACGCTCAAAATAGCAGGGTTCAAAATTTACTCTAATGGGGTAAAACAATGTACGCTAAAAATAGCATTGAAAATCGCTGAAATTCAAAAGTCGTATAAAAAATTGCAGAAGTCAAAATTTACTCTAATGGGTGAAATATTGCAATCGAAAATATTTCGTGAATGATAAAAAATCGACGCGGCACGTAAAAAATCTTCAAAAATCGCTAAAAATCGCGTTTAAAATGACATTAAAAATCGTAAATGGCAAAATTTACTATATTAGGCCAAAAGTTTGAAACCAAATTTTATTTCCGAATGTCAAAAAGAATCACCGTAGAACTCAAAAAACCCCGCTAAAAATCGCATTAAAAACCACTAAATGTTAAAAAATCGAAGGGGTCAAGTTTACTCTAATAGAGTAAAATATTGTAAACGGAAATAATTCCTCAATGACAAAAAATAGACGGTGAACGCAAAAAATCGCATTAAAAATCGCTGAAATTCAAAATTCGTAGCATACAAAATTTAGTAAAAAACCACTAAATATTAAAAAATCGAAGGGGTCAAGTTTAGACTATAATAGAGTAAAATACTGTAAACTGAAATAATTCCTAAATGACAAAAAATGGACGCTGAACGCAAAAAATCGCATTAAAAATCGCTGAAAATCAAAATTCGTAGCATACAAAATTTAGTACGTTCGGATAAAAGTTTGAAACAAAATTCCTTTTACCAATATCAAAAATTTGCGCAAAATGCGAAAAAACACTAAAAATCGCATAAAACAATTCGTTAAAAATTAAAAAATCGCTGTACGAATTCCGAATAAACTTTATTGAAAAGAGAACATAATTTACTATATTGGGTAAACCGTATTCCTTTCAGTAATGTGGAAAAATCGCCTCGAAACTTATTTTGTAGCTCTACGTGCAGCGATCTATTCAGAACACCGTCGACACACTCACATACACACTTCTTTCCTTATTATTACAGATAAGTGTGATATTAATTTCTAAAATTTAATTTAAATGTACATTGAAGCCTGTCTCGCAGCAATAAAATGCTAGCTTTGGTGATTCCTTATTTTGTTCTTCGTTGGAAAGGGCTCGTTTTGGTGGTCGTCTGGTACAAATTTCACTATAGGGTCCAAAACTGATGTCTGCCTGTCTGTTTTCTTGTCTTTTTAACTTTCTAGATTCTGACTTTCATAAAAATTACACTGTCACCAAGGAAATGGAATAATTCTTAAGCAACACAGTAGTACTTTGCATTTTACAAGTAATTGCCGTCTCTTTAAACAAACCTGCGCGCGATACAAGTCCAAAAATATGTAATATATGATTGACTACTGTGTGTCAAATATGAGCGACGTTGGGAACAATGCGATTTAAAATGAATGTGAATAATATATTAATATATAGATTGTAGATAATATTATAATAATAAAGGTTTGGCAGAAAAACATTCTGTTCGAATTTGCATTAATCGCCCATGCGACACACTCGCACTGCAATTTGAGATTATTTGCTGAAACTTTTTTTAATTAATTTTTAACCAAGCAAAATATTTTAACGAAATGTTAGTGTACTGTGCCAAAAAGTCTGTTTAAAAAACTTTTTCACGATACCTTACTTATTACCGAGCGTTTTGTATGGTCGTGTATAGAAATAAAGATTTCAATCTGTAATAAAATCACTCAATAGCGAACACTTCGGGACCGCCTAATTTCACCGCTATTCGAAGGTGTACGCTTTTAAGAAGTAATATTTTATAAGCTTTTTAACCAAAAGAAAATAAAACTTCAATGAAATATTTTGAAGATGCCCCGATCTAGAGCATTTTCCATCACGCATTCCCGAACCAGTTAATGAACCGAAACTAGCCTTTTTTACACCCGGCGCAAACATGGATTTTAGCGCCCCCCCCCCCCCCTCTTCCGAAAAGTATATTTACAAAGATAATTTTCTAATAGTCGACTTACTTTAAAATATGTAATCATAAAATATGTAATACTGAACTACGTAATCTACAATGGCGGATCCAAGGGGGATGTCACGGGGCTCATGACCCCCCCCCCCCCCCCCTCTGAACACCAACAAAAATATTCTAAAGATCATTTTAAAAATGAAATATACAGAAGAGTCTCGATTATCAGAGTCGCGCTTTAACCGAGTAATTTTCTTCTAATGGACAGATGGCTTCCATTATTATGAAACCGCCATTATAAATGAAGCGTTAGGTGAAAATGAAAGGTCAGTCGTAAAAAGTTAGAATTCTGATTTTCTGGTCAGAATTAGGGAAAAAAACTGGGGAAAAAATGCCCATAATTTTTTTTTCAAAAGAAAAAAAATATGGGTAACCCCCCCCCCCAATTTACACTTTAAAAAAAAAAGGGGGGGGGGAATGCCCATAATTTTTTTAAAGAAAAAAATATGGTTATCCCCCCCCCCCTCCCCCCCAATTCTGACCAGAAAATCAGAGTTTTAACTTTTTTACGGCTGCTCTTTCATCTTCACTTTAAAAAAAAGGGGGAGGGGGAATGCCCATAATTTTTTTTAAAGAAAAAAAATATGGTTATCCCCCCCCTCCCCCCCAATTCTGACCAGAAAATCAGAGTTTTAACTTTTTACAGCTGCTCTTTCATCTTCACCTAATCACCACTTCATTTATAATGGCTGTTTCATAATAATGGAAGCCGTCAGTTCATCAGAAGAAAATGATCCATTCCAAAGGTATAATCCTTCATTTGGCACCCCTTCGTTCTGGCGGCCGGGGCACTTGCCCCCTCTGCACCCCTCTTACTTTCGGCCCTGTCCCGAACTTTGCGGCAAGCGTCGCTTCTTATCAGTATTTTAGAACAAAAATTTTCGTTCATAGGATTTCTGCGATTAAATTAAGCAAAGATTTCGATTAAAAATACTGATTATAAAAGATTAAATTGTGCATGGGTCATTGCGCGCGAAGGGATTAATACTTACATTCTTTTAAAAGTTCTCAGGAGGTATATGCCATTAAAAACCATTTTCTTCAACGAAATTTATCAGCATGTACGTACATATACAAGCAAAAATTTCAATATCACACTGCCGTAAGTTGTTAAACCGGCTTTGAGGGCGTGAAGTCGCCGGAAACTAATAATGAATAACAATTGATACAAAAGGTGCTTCCGAAAATATCTTTTCCCAAGAAAGTAAATAAAAAAGAAACAAGATTATAAAAGAGTTTCCGAAAGTAACTGATCGCGCATTTAAAATTAACACTAGAACGATATTTACAGAACTCGTCAATTCGACGGGTTTCCAAGTCCATGCTTGAAATCAACCGAAAATATAACATATTTTTACAGCAATATGAATTTGAAGGTATCACGATGCACATACATATACCTGCACCATTCTCCAAAGGATCTCTAAGTTCGTGTATTTTTTAAAATTAACGAAAACTTCCCGAAAAATATGCATTTTAATTTAGTCGAATTCCCGTAAATCTAGTGTTAAAACTGAATGTATCAGGATTCTTTCACTTGGTAATTTAATCAAATAAATTTCTAGTTCTTCGTTTTCAAAGAGCAGCATCATTACTATTATTGTAGTCAGGGGTTAATTTCTAAAAAAAAAAAAAAAAAAAAAAGTACCGGAGCTCTAATATTCTGCAATAATAACATCCATAGTGTACTCCTCTCCACTCCCCTCATATTTCATACTTTTTTTTCTAAATTTAAAGCAATTTCGTCTTCATCAAAATAGTTTTTTTAATGTTGACTATGTCTATGTGAGGATTTTCCAGAAAATCCTACTCGCCAAGGATTTCTTGGTATCGGTATCAACTACCACAACACAACACACAGCGCTGTTCCGGTGCGCAGTTTTTATAAGTACCGGTGGGTTCCGACTAATATTTAATTATTCATTAAAAATAAAGAAGTTCTGAACTGCACTCCCGTGAGCTGCAGCGAAAATTAAACCCCACGTTGATATAAAAAGCTGATAAGTAAGAGTAATAATATTTTACAAACACGAATAATAAAGTAGCGAGTAAACATAATACGACCACGACTAAAAACAGTAGATACGATTGCGGCTAATTCTGATTTTAACATTCTTCGTCGCCGGTCGGAAACCATTAAATCTACATTTGCGAGCGCTCCTAAATTCGCAACACGCTACATTACATGTGTAAGCGCTTTGGTAGGAAAGAACGCAAAGATGGATAATTTAGCTTCGGTTTTTCGGAAGCGCTCTTCCGCTGGGCTCCGGAGCGCAGTATTTATGAGCCCCGGTGAATTCCGAGCAATTTTTAACAATTCACTAAAAACAAACAAGTACCGGAGCTGAGCTCCAGTGAGCTCCGGCGCAAATTAATCACTGGCTGTAGTTACAATTTTGTGTCTCTTTGAACTTATAAGATTCTTTTTACTTTACCAGCATTATACTCTTTTTCGTAAAGGAAAAGATTGCATACAGCAGTTCCAGAAATGTATGAAACTAAAACGTGAAAAAAAAAAAAAATGTTTAAACAAACTGAGGTAGAAATCTATAATAATAAGGAAAGAAGTTTGTGTGTGAGTTAGCGGTCTGCACGGGCCGAAATTTCCAGGCCCGGGCCCGGCCCGACTCATAGAAAAAAAATTTCGGCCCGGCCCGCAGAAAAAAATATTGGCCCGACCCGTAGAAGAAAAATATTGGCCCGGCCCGACCCGACCTGTTAGAAAGTTAAAAATTCGGCCCGAGTCCGGCCTGGACCGGAAAAAAAAGTTAAAATCTCGGCCCGAGTGAATTGCTGCAAAATATTTTTTTTTACGTCGATTTGGTTAAAAATTTGTCTCTCACGAGGAGTTCTGACCTAAAATATTTATCTTAACCTTTAACTGATGTGACTAAAATTTGTTACACAACTGATGTGATCCGGTCTCTCAGACCCCACGAATAAAATGAATAAAAAAAAAATAACTCAAATGGTAGAATTTACTTAAATTTTGTCCTAACAATATCGTTGTACTTCTCTTAAGAGCATGTGAATTAAATTGCATGAAAAAAGTATTTTATTCATATTATTTAACTTCAGTACAGAAAAGTAAAAAGCTGTAAAAGTGTTTACAGCTGGGAGTCGCGGGGTCCGGGAGACCGCGTGACATCAGTTAAAGGTTAACTTTTTTTCATGTTTTTAAACTTCATTTTTATCTAAGCGCCGCAGGCTGCGATATTTATTTTTTAAATCAATCGCTATTTCTTCTATGTAAATGTTTCAGTTATCATTAATGTTAATACATATTCCATGCATTGAATTGTTAAAAATCTGAAAAATGCTATACAGTAAAATCTTCTAAGGCTCAATTAAGTAGAAAAGAAAAAAAAAATGCGTTATAAGCAAGTTCTCTTCTTAGCAAATGTAAATATTATATATTCTTTTCTTACGTATTAGTACATTAATTTTGCATGGATCAACACGTTTTTCAGTTTAAAACAGCATTCCGTCATAGGTAGGTTCCTTTTCATACGTTTTACTATATTTTAATTTAGCTATATTTTAATTAGCGTAGAAATTTACTATTCTTTAAAAAAGAATAAATGTTTAATAGTAGAATAATGGCGATTCAAAAATGTATGCATATTTTGCAAAAATCTTTGGGCCAGGCTTAATTTTACTGACCTTTGAAGGAACAGGTCACACCGAGACAATTATTTTCATACGGGCTGGCTCAAAACTAGGACTGAAAATTTTGGGCCGTGAAGACTAGAAAAGAAACCAATCCCGGCTCTGTACCAAAAAAAAAAAAAAAAAAAAAAAAAAAAAAAAAAAAAGTTAGGCCCGGCCCGATTCTTCCGGAAAAAAGTAAGGCCCGAACCCGGCCCGTAAAGAATAGTCACTAGGCCCGGCTCCGGTGCCGCAAATGAAAATAGGCCCGACCCGGCCCGCGGGCCGGTCCGTGCAGATATCTAGTGTGAGTGAGTGTATTGACGGTGTTCTGAAGAGACCACTGCACGTAGAGCGACAAAATTTGGGGAAAAGGTATGTCTATATATGAAGTTTTGCACCTCAAAGCCCTATTTTCGATTTTTTGATTAGATTTTTTTAAATTTAATGTTTTATGCGATTTTTAGCACTTTTTTAAGTTTCGAGGCGATTTTTCCATATAAGTGAGAAAAATACAGTTTCTTTCTTTTAACCCAATATAGTAAATTTTGTTCTCTTTTCAAAAAAGTTTTTTAGGAATTCGTACAGCGATTTTTGAATTGTTAGCGAATTTTTTATGCGATTATTGAACAGCAGTTAATGCATCTTCATACCTATAAGGGGGTTACCGTAGGGGGACACAGTTCTGTCACCAACTTGACGATACACCGCCAAATTTGGCGACCAAAGTTAGTCGCCAAAAGTGACGTCAACTTGGCGATATCTCTAATATTTCGCCAAATTCCCATAGACTTCCACTGTAAACCAATAAGGATTACTTGCTTACAGAAAATCAACAAATTGAGATATTTTATGTAACAAAAACTAACATTAACTTAAGGGATTATAGTAATTATATTTAAGGTAATCCAAGTAAATTAAATTATGAATAAAAGTAACATCAAGCAATGCTTAGCATGCTTTCCAAACATAAATTTTAAGAGAGCCCGCAGGACAAAGGAATTAGATTTGAAACTTTTATCCAAATAGCAAATTTTGACTTTCGTGATTTTTGAACTTTTTGTGATTTTAATTCGATTTTTATGTTTCTTCGCGATCTGCTGCAATTTTTCGACATTCCGTTTTTGAACTATAATACTAAAGTAATTTCTGCCCTCATTTCAATGAAGTTTATTCGGATTTCGTATAGCAATTTTCGAATTTTTCGGGAATTTTGTATGTGATTTTTGGTGTATTTTAGCGATTTCCTACAATTTTTCCACATCAGTGAAAGGAATCAACTTTCAATCCTCGAACACAATGTATAATTTTTTTTTTTCTCTTTTCGAAATTTGTGCAGCGATTTAAAAATTTTTCGCGATATCTTATTGTGATTTTCAGAGCTTTTCCGGAATTCGTGCTGTTTTTTGACATAGCCGGGCAACTTTGGGCAAGTTAGCTAGTAAATAATAATTATATATATGGAGCATTCTCACAATCTTTTGATTTTCGGGAATACAAATCTGGTGAAATTAGCTTCCTAAAATAACATTTTAATCTGATATGACTTAATGATTCAAAATAAAGAAAAAATGGTCAGCAGCGATTTTTTTTTTTTTTTTTTTTTTTTTTTTTTTTTTTTTTTTTCATTAACTGAGGTAACTTGCGAGTTTAATTTTCCTTACCATTTTAACACTATAACTTTCTATTTTCTTCTAAATTTTTACTTATAATGAATTTGATAGTACACACAGGACATTCAAATAAGAAATAATAACATTGTATTAGTTTTAGTACAAAATTTTGATATAACATTGTCTTAAAGGGGTGTTAAAGAAGGGACGGAAGGAAAAAAAAGGGGGGATGGTATAGGAAAAAAGGGGCGGTAATGGAATGGGACGGTAAGGAAAATTACCACTATTTTTAGACAAATCATATTAAGACTAAGTGATACCCACAATGTTAATTGATTTTTAGAAACAGTTATTTACATTGGATTAAATTAAAAAAGAAAAAAATAATTTACCTCGAAAAGTGCAGGAATAATTCTTGGGGACGGTAAGACTACCAATAAAGCCACGATGCTTGAAATTGATATTTAAATGCTGAGTTAAATTCTGCAATAAATTTCCTGTCAAAGAATTTTAGACATTCTTTCTCTAGCATACTTCTGCATAAAAAAAACTTGAAAATTCTGTGGTTGCATCTGAAGTGATTTTCTGTATGTTTAGCAAGAGGGACGGTAAGGAATCTAAAACCCAGAGACAGAGTTCAAAAAACAATATCAACCGTAAAAATGTGTGCAGGTTAATTTTTTGCTACATATTTATATAAAACAATTGTCCCAGTTTCGGGAAAAAATTACATAGAATTACTTTTATTGAAACAATTTTATGCAGACAGTTCCAAACTTAAATATCAGCATCAGGGACACGGGACAGTATAGGAGTTTTCCTGGTATTTGGACCCCCAACATCGGCCAAAACTTATTTATGTCGTTCACATTGTTATGCAATCATGCAATGGGATGTTCCACAGTATATAAAAAGAAAAAAAAAACAAACACAAGAATATGTACTAAAATAAAAATTATTATTCAGGGACTTAAGTCAAAAAATTGTGAGAATGCCCCATATATATATATATATATATATATATCCGCAATAATTTTGAAAATATGCATTCTTTTATCCAATTCAATAACAACTGTAATTCTGGAATATTTATAAGCGAATATATGGACAAATAAAGACAATGACAAAAATACAGAAAGAAAATCCCTCCATATTTCAAATAATGATAATTATAACAATAAATAAATTTTGAAACACAAAAAAAAGTTACTCTCAGTTTTTCTTTCGGATATCTTTGTGTTAACTTTCGCAGCTGCGGGTAGGTTGTCAACTTTAGTCAGATGGTTAAAATCACGATTTAAATCCTACGAGCTCCCACTTTTAAAAATAATGTGAAAAGAAACAATAAGAGTTGTACTTAATTTGCAATATTGGTAAAGTAAATAAATAAAAGTAGCTTAAAATTTTTTTGCAAGCTTTAAAATTTAGCAACATTTTTATTAGATAAACCATTATATTTCAAATTATTTAATTTATATTAATTAGATATATTAAAATTTATGTGCTTTAACAACTTCCTTTAAATAATCACATTATTCACTCTACTTTATGAAATAAGCACAACAAACATAGTTCATTTGTGAAAATAAAGGAATTCTCTGTAGACCACCGAAATGTCACCAAGAATTTTTCAGTGAGCAGGTAAATCTTACGTAATAATACTATGTGAACTATAAAAGTGGCCCATTTTAACTTAAATCAAATTTTATTTAATCTGCCAATAATAATTAAAAAAAAATAATAAAAATAATCAGATTAGAGAGATATTTTATTAAAGTAGGCAGCGCACTTAATGTTCTTGTCGCGGAGGTATAATGTCCGCAGTATATTCTTACTGTCAATTTTCTCGCGCCCCCCCCCCCCTCCCCCCGAGTTCCACAGTATCTTCCCTAGAGCTGCAGAAATACCTCTAAATTCAATACCGATTTTAGGTATATTTAACAGCAAGTGTGTTAGTAAATAAAACACAAATTTAACAGATATGTAATTCGAACTACGCGTTTAAACAATGAAATAATCAGAATAAAAACGGCTGCTGAAACAGCAAAATCTTTGGCGATTTCTTCGGCTGTTGATCCCTGTGGCATGTGGCTAATACGATAGCACAGCTTTTTTTTAATAAATTTCAAAACTTTATTTGAATACCTAATTGATACTTTTCAAATACAAATGCTTTTTGATGTTGCTACTGGACAATCTTAAAAATAAAATAAAAATAAATTAAATGTAAAAAATGTATTAGAATTTTCAATTAAAAATGGTTTTCACCTATGTTGAATACCAGTGGCGCAGTGGGTCCGTGGGGCGCGAACCCACCCAATTTACATTGATTTATTTCGTCCATTTATTTATTTAATCGCCGAAATAAAAGTTGATTTTATTGAAATCCTCAAAATAATTTTGTTTGAAAAATAGTAAGGACACCCATTAGATTTACAGGAGCACTGATAGCCCCTTCAGTGGATGTAAAAGTAAATTTCTTTTAAAAGCATTTTATTTCATTATTATTATTTAATTATCAATTATTTTTATTATTTTATTATTATTTATATTACATCTTCATATATTGTGTTATATGAAAATGTTAATTTCAAAATTAAATTCAGGTAATTTATTCTTGTTTCTATTTTGCTATTGCTTTATTTTTATTAATGATAATATGTGTATTTGTTACCATAATAAAAAATATTGCATACTAGCAGATCTACCCGGCTTCGCTCGTGTCAATAATAAGGTCCTCCCGGGTAAAATACATTAAAATGAAATAATACGGCAATGACAATAACTGAGATTGGTGCATTCCCGTCCACGAATCGTTAAAAAGACGAATAAGAAATATAAATTTTTTCATGTGAATGGATTTTAAAGTAATTTTCAATCATGGATAATTTTTTTTTTGCATGCAGCCAGGAGTAAGATTTCCGCGTTTTTTCACAACAGTATTTTGTTAGAGAAAATGATATTTAATTTAATCGGAACACTCTCGCGATGCAGCCCAATTACGAAATATATACCTGTTTACTCTTAATGCAATATTATAAAGTAAAGTCATTGATGAACTATGAGTAACTCTAGCATCATATTATTGGTGGCAACAACCTAACCCAACCATAAATTTAACTTTTACTGCAATTTGACCCTTAAACATCGCACATTTTATTATTCCAACATCTAATAGAATACAAAAAGTACTTTCAGTAATATTTGTTTGAAAAGTTTATCTCAATTTACGGATTGTTTATCCATTTTAAATTAATTTTCAATCACGGAGATATTTTTAAATATACCTGTAACCCAATTAAGAAAGATATATCCGTTTGCTATTAATGCAATATTATGAAGAAAAGACATTGAGTAACGCCTAGCACCATATTGTTGGTGGCAACAACCTAACCGTATCATAAATTACGCTTTTACTGCAATTTGATCTCTAAACATCATGCATCCCATTATTTCAACGTCTAGCAGAAAAGTCTGCCAGTCATGAAATTTTGTTTAAAAAAGAAAAAAGCTTACCCTAAAAAATAGTAGCTATAATTTCTATTTAATATAAATCGTAGAAAAATCGTATTTTATATAACCGTATTCGATATAAATCGTAGAATGTTATCACTGCATTTCAGGTATTAAAACTAAAACCTTTATCTAAATGATATAATTAAAGATACAGCATTATAAAGAAATAGGAAATAAATTGTCGCATCCAGTTTTTAGAACCAGTTTGAAATTATATTGACGAAATTGACGTCATATCTAGCAAACGATTTTTTATTATTATCTTTTTCCTTAATTGATTTCTTGATATTGAAACGACTTCATTAAAATAGATTTTTTAACATTCAACTAAAGTACTACTAAGGTCATTTTAAAACATGCTTAGTTAAAGTTTTTCATAAATATGAAAAATGTGCATTTTCTTCTTTGAATGACGTCAATTTCAAAAACAGCAAAAATATAGCCAGACAATCCGAATTTTTATTGACATAAAACAAAGTACTCGAGTTATCAAAAATTTTTTTTAAATTATTGAGCACTTTTTTAGATGTGTGGCAAAAGGAAAGAAACTTGAATTTGAATATTTAAAAAGAGATATTTCTATAATGTTAAATTATGAAAGGTCGTAGAAAAAAAGGGATAAATATTGGTCTAATGATTTTTTAAAGTAGACAGTGATCTTTTCCACGTTCTAAAACGTATATACAGCAAGTTTCGTGCAATTTGGTCTAAAATTGAAGATTTGTATAAAGGACATACAGAGAACGGCTTTTATATATACTAGGGGATCTAACCCGAGCTCCTCGGGTTACAGAATATAGGTGAAAACCAATTTTTTTAATCTAATTATTTTTTTGCATGTAATATATATTTTAGATTGCCCACTAACATCAAAAGGAATTTGTATATGAAAAATACCAATTATGCATTCAAATAAAGTTTTGAAATTTATTAAAAGCGATACTTTCACATGTCACCACATGCCAGGAATTATTAACCCAACATTTTGCGACTTACGTCAGTCTTTCCGATCATTTCGGTGCATAAACGCGTGGTTCAATCACATGTTTGTTAAATTTGTTTCTTATTTACATTAATTTATTTATTTTTCTATCGAGGAAGTTTTAACTTTGTTATGGAACATTAGACGGAAACATATGCTGATCTTTATACATTGTTTTAAGGGCAAGCGGATTAACCTTCCGTAATCGAGCTACACGTGATAGAGATAAATTAAAAAATAATTTATGCTTGAAAAAAAATATATATATATATATATATATATTACGCTACCGTACGTGACACAGAAATCGCGATTAATTGTTGGTTAATTGTAAACAATTGGCGGGTAATCGTGTAATGGCAACGCCCGAATGAAACGCATCTCATTGGTTATTGTGTAATATTTAAAAAAGTGAATAACAATAAATAAATAAAAAAAAGTTTAATTAATAACTATAGAACAAAACAATTTATATAATTTTAAAAAATAAAATAAAAGTAAATAAACAATTTATTAATAAATAAACAACAGCATCCGGGTTACCATATCAAGCAAAATAACGACACTTTGGCGCCAGTTAAGTACCCCGGTGCGTATATGGCATTGGCGTCAGAAAAAAGTCGTGCCAACGTAGTGCGTATATGACACCTGTGCCGTCTTTTATTCATCTAATTTAAAATGGAATAAATAAAAAAATAAATGAAGGTGCTTTGCCAGTATTGGTACTTGGCGAAATAGAGAAAAGGTCCATGGCGAGAAAAGAATTTTTTTTCTGGCAACCAATTTAATCAAAATATTTTTTTCAAATAAAACTACATAAAAGTGTCCAAGTCCATGATCGCAAAGAATTTGTACTTTTATGTTCTTCTCCATGAATTCCGGATTCGCCGAATGGTCATTAATCAAATAGGTAATTAAGTACTTCCGTCCGAGTCCGTACTAGTCCGAGAATCATTAAGACGGGGAAATGTAAGGGATCATATAGGAGTCGCATAGTGCCAACGTTCAGTTCTGAATTTCAGCAAGATAAAAAAATTCAAAATAAATACTATTGGCTATGTTCTGGCTAATACCTGTAACGCAAGAATTATATTAAAACTGAACCAAAGTTCGTTTGTAGCTCTAGGCACAAAAACAGATAATCTTAATGTATGCAATACTTTCAACAATACTTTTTAAAAAGAAATTTTACTAAAATATGCACAAATTTAGATCCAATCTTAAGTTGTAGATATAATATCTAAATTCGTAAAGATTGCTTGCAAAAACATTAACTAATGTAAAATAAATCTTGTGCGCAATTAAAAAAAAATGGCTTTTTTCTTTTTGAGAAAAATATCTTTAAAAGTGTCTTTTTAATCATTGTTTGCAGGGAAAATGACGGACACATTTTTTTAGTCATAACTTACGTAATAATAGAAATATTTCTATGCAAAATCCTTTAAAATACAACAAAATACTATATTGTTCCTTCATATATAATTTTTCGAAAAATCTGATTAAACAGCTCTAAGTCTCTGAAAATTTCAAGGTAATAAGATTTCAATTATTTTGCGGCTAACAAAAAAATGCTTAATTTTCTTTTATAATCAAAAATATTTAAATCACATATACATATATATCAGTCTTTTTTAAATATATATAACTACTCAATTTAAGGTAATATTATCTCTACAATATATAACTCTTTTCAGATAGCCTAGTGAATTTTCACGAGAAATAATTATATAGTTATAATGTGTTGATTTTAATCCATGTACTTAAAGTTTTGCATGTAACGGTTTGCACAAAATAAAATCTAAAACTGAGTTTTAAATTTTATTTTGTGCAAACCGTTACATGCAAAACTTTAAAAGGTAAAAGAATTAAAATAATTAAAAAAAAACTAACTGATACATTCCATTTTGTAAAAACATGGTCCTTCCAAAAAATTTGTTGATGCAAATTTTCATTAATTACGTCAAAATTTAGTGTCCAAACTCACCAATCAGTACAATACTTCTTTAAACTATATGCTTTCTTTGAATCTTAATGTGCTAAAGTTCTGTAAATTATGGACATTTTGAGACTAAAACTTTACTAATTTAATAAGATTTCTACATATTTAAATTTTCATTAAATTTCATTAAAATTCTACACATTTGCTTTTAGTAGGTTCTAAGGTAAAAGTCCGTGAACCGACAAATTACCACTAATTCAATATAGAAAAATTGTCTTATTTAATAGCAGAAACTTTGCAATTAAATAAGGCGATAAAGAGTTAATATTCCTTTTGAAAATTGTGGTAGAAAACGACTACATATATACAAATTAAATAAATTCATGTAAATAAAACACAAAGATTTTTTGGGATACTTTGAAAGATAAAAGTATATGTAAGATAGTTGAAAGTTACTTTTTTGTATTTAACTCAGAGTTTAACATTCAAGGACAAAATATTATGAATAATAAAATATATATAAAGTCATATTCAAATATTATTAAATTTAATAAATGTTTAAAAAAAAACCTCAAATAGAAAAAAAGCATTTCTTCATACGGGAAAAGCAGCCAGTACTATAAAAATAAAAATAAACTCCAAATTTGATCTTAATTTGTAAAATAATAATAATAATAATAATACTTTTAATAAGAATGTCAACGATTTTAATCAGACAATTAAAATTAGTGATTAAATCGTGTTTAAAAAATTAAATTTTTTTAGTTTGAAATAAAAATTCTGGTGTAAGATATTTTTATAACACTTCAGTAAAATTTCCGGCGGTTCTAGTGTTAATAGTCCAGGGGAAATGTACCAAAAAAAGGGGTTACCATTCAAAAGGTCGGGTAGAAGATTTTATTTTTTAAATTTGTTTATACTGAGGCAAGCATGGAAAAAAACAAGTTTTCTAACAAAATTTCTTAAGGCTAAATTTTCTGTGGCCAAAAAACAACAAAATTTTGGGACTTTTTTTGATTTTTCTTAAATGTCTCAAGACTTGTTGCCGTAACATATTATTTCTCAATTACAATATTAAAGATAATAAAATTCTCTACAGCACTCATATTTACAACTTTTATATACACCCAATCGCAAGCGCAGTACGCCATTTCGAAAATAGGATACTTTTTTCAATTTCCTTAAAAACCGTGAAAAACGTAGTTCTGCCCCGATTCTTCAAATGTTTCCCACGGATTTAATCATGTATGTCAACTTCTTTATATTGGTTGCAGTAAATTATGTGTTTCAGGGTCGAAACTGGTCTTTTTTGCACCCGTTGCAAACATGGATTTTGCCCCCCCCCCTCCCTCCCCTTAAAAAGAAATTTACCACGAGAATTTTTATAAATATCTAATAGCCGGATTTTGAAATTTTTAAGTGTGTAATCATCAAATACATAATGCTGAACTACGTAATCAGCTTTTCCAAATATTGATTCATTAAAACCTTGAAAACCGAACCGAAAGGAACCCAAATATATTCCGCTTTAAACAGATTTCCGTCTTAGCAGGTATAATTGTTCATATTCTTTCTCTTTAAAATATATAATATTTTCTTTAAAGACAGGATTCTTTATATACAGATTTCCTTTTCAAAGATTTTACGGTAGTTGTAGTATTGAGACATTTAAAGTCACAGTTATATGAATTATGAGACTAAATTAGTCACACGAAGACATTCGCAAGATAATATTTAACCTATGGGAGCGTTCTTGATAAATATCTCGCTTGTATTTTATTACTTTTAAATAAATTTTTTTCATGGGATACCTGAGATCAATATCTAATGTTGTGCTTTTGTAATTTTTCGGCTTTATACCTCTAGATGAACATGATTAAGGTATCTCTTTTATTGAGGATAAGGATATTCCTTTGAAACTGGATGCTAATAATCCTACAACAGTGCCATCAAACAGAAAAAAATATTGTTAAATAGCCTTATAGAAATTAGTATTATTAAAATACATTTTTTCAATTAGCTTATGCAGTCATACTGCTTGCCTTTTTTTATTGTGTACGGAAAGTGGAGTTGAATGAGACAGGGGTTCAATGCGAAAACAAAAATGTTTATACGGTCTACAATCATAAATAAATTGGTATTTCATTTGATAAATGGTATCACTGAGATCATTAAACAAATATAGTTTCAAAACAGTACATATTACAGAAGATTTGAATATTCCACGAATTGTATTTTTCAACAACCAAAGTAAGTTTTTCTGTTTGAGCTTTAAAACAATTAATAGATAAAACTAAAGATTTATATATTTTTGCATGCTGAAATGATATAATCTCTTGTTATATTTATTGATATAAGTGCAAATTTTTTTTGACAATATTTATTAAAACTAATCTTTTAAATATTTTTATGAAACTAGTGATCTCAAATATTTTACTGACAGAATTTTTAAATTTTACAAGAGATAAATACATAACATTAGTTAGTGAAATAATCCGTTGTCATTTTTTTATATACCTATTTTATAAGGTAAAAGTATTTCTTACATAAAATATATTTATTTTTTAGCTCCCCTCTCCCCCTTTTATACGGAACTACAATCCAATGTTTTCTATCATTAAAACAGTAAAAGGTTAAAACATATGTTATCAATAAATGGTAAATAAAATATACCATTGTAGTGAGGAATAAAATATGTTTTTCGCAAAATTTCATACTTATCCCACTGCTCCTTGGAAAAATATGTATGCATTATAAAAATTATTAAATTAAACAAGAATTCTTTCTTAATTGAAACTATCGTGCCAATAAGTTACTAAATATTGAAGTATTCTTTTAAACAATGCTTTGAAATTAACATTGTATACACTTAAAGCTACTGACTAAATATGAAAATTGTCTTATTCATCTACACCCTGCCCTACTTTTAAAATTATATAAATTTATTGAATATAAAATGTCTGTTGAGATGAAAATAAAGACGTGGGTGTGAAAATAATAGATAATTTACTGCTATCAATTTTTAGAAGTCGACATACAAGATTAAATCCGTGGGAACATGTGAATAATCGGGGCAGAACTAACGTTTTTCACGTTTTTAAAGAAAATTGAAAAAAATGTTCTATTTTTGAAATGGTGTACTGCGCTTGCCATTGAGTGCATAAAAAAGTTGCAAATATGAAAGTTGTAGAGAATTTTGTCTTCTTTAATATTGTAATTGACAAAAAATATGCTATGGCAACAGGTCTAGAGATATTTAAAAAAAATAAATAAAAAAAGTCCCAAAATTTTGTTGTTTTTTGGCCACAGAAAATTTAGCCTTAAGAAATTTTGTTAGAAAACTTGGTTTTTCCATGCTTGCCTCAGTATAAACAAATTAAAAAAATAAAATCTCCTACCCGACCTTTTGCAAGGTAAAATGTACATTTCCCCTGGACTATAAGATGGTTGAGAAGTTTTTTCATTTTTGAATAAATGAATTACATCTTGTGTTAAAAGTGATTGTTGTCACAAGACGCCAGTTTTTTTCCTTTCTCTCACTGTCGCTAACTAAAATGTGATTCAAAACACTAACTTTCACTTTTCACAGTATTTACTAAAAAATATTCTGCCTTTACCGAAAAATGAAACTGGATTAACAATTTCTGCATAAGAGATCTTGACAATTTTTGTTAACAAAATAAATTGAAAAATGTGTTAGAAATAGGTAGTTTAGATTTGAAAACAGACTTAAAAGCCAACTTGCATTTTGGTTTATAAAAGGGAAACGTTTCATAACAAATGTTTCAGAGTGACATCGTTTTCATCTATTTTAAATCACATAGGTTTCGGGATTAAAACCTATGAAATACAGAATCTTTCTAATGTGAAGAAAACGCTAGTTTTTCGATTTTATCTTCTTAAATTCGGCATCGAATAGCATAAAACTTTTTTTTTTTTTTTAATCTTTTGATCATTAACCTAAAAAAAAAAATTAGTAATATCAAAATAGGTTAAAAGTTTGTGACCCAGCACTTGATCTTATGGCTCTAAAATTTTTATAGATGGATCTTAAAACTAATATTAAATCTTGAGTGACGCTATGCTATTAATTAATAGATATATGCATGATTTATTTCATCATTTTTTTTTTCTATTTGTAATCGTATATGCAAAAATTATGTTCAACATGAAAAGATGTATGAAACTTTATTCGCTGATGGTTTTTCATTCAGTCTCTCATAAATTTAAAATGAGTTTTATATTAAAATTCGAATGATATCTTGATGTGACTTTAATAGGTTTGTTTTAAGATTCAATTTAAATTATTTTTCGGTTTTTTCTTCCAGAATATATTTGCACAACCAAACTATACTTTTAATTTTCCAATACACTGTTAAGGATATCACTTTCACTGAGCCTATATTCGGCATTGAAATGCCGCTTACAGGATACTATGATGAAAAGTAATCATTTACATATTACTCATTTTTATATATTAATTTTGTTGAAAAAAATATTTATTTAAAACAATATCAAACGAAATAATTTTTCAAACTAGGTTAAAACAATGGCGCAACGAAGGATTTGTTTACTACCCCCCCCCCCCCCACACTACCAGCAAAAAATTTACCGATTTTTTTGAATCACTAATTAATCACGTTATCAAATTTTAAGAATCAAATCCAAAATCAGTATTAGCGTCTTCAACTTATCTAAATCCTTTGCTTTATTGAATCAGATTCAGCTCAATAAACATGTTTTTTTAAACGGCTATTATGATATTTAAAAACAGAGAAAACAAATAATAGATGTCTGGGATAAATGAAAATCGTTCTCTAATTTCGAAAAAAAAAAAAAAAAAAAAAGACAACGGGCACAAAATCGCGAGGAAAAAACTAAAAACTATGAATGATTATTTCGTATTAAATGAGTATTAAAAATTTAAATTTACATCTTCTTTTGTCATTGCATTCAGATTCGCAAAGATACAATAATACGTGGTTAAAGGAGAAAGAAAGACTCCTTATCTCTGTTAGGTATTTTAATTTTTAACACTACCCTCTTTTTTTATCACCATTCCTTCGTTGGGGTGTCGAGGAATGACAGGAGAAACTGCAGGGGGTTCTGGGGAGATTTTTCGGCAAAAGAGGAAGGAATCCAATTCTCGCCAATAGCATTTTTTAACTCGCCAGCAGTATTTTTTATTTTTCGAGGGGTAATTTAAAACAATTCTTTGATGTTGAAATTAAATGGTTTATGGTATTATTTATTCTTTTCTTTTTCTTTTTTTAAAGATTTTTTTTTTTTTTTTTTTTTTTAAGTCATAAATTTTAAAGGTTTTATTTTTAAATTAAAGTCATCCATACTAAATAAAATGAGTGAAAGGATTGTATTGTAATCTGAATTAACGAAATATGAAAAAAAAAAAAAATGAGACGTGTACAATGTTTGGCGATTTATCACCTGTGTCCGACTAACATAACTGTAGGGAATTCTCGATTTCTCCATCAGAATCTTCAAATTTGGCGAAGGATTGAGCAAGTAAATTAAATTATGAATAAAAGTAATATGATACAAAGCCTAGCATACATTTAAGGGAGGCCAAATTGGTCGCCACGGGTGGCTAGTTATTTTAAAAACCATAATAACGCAGTCAATTAAGATACAATTTTCAAACAAATTGCATTTGAAAGTATATTTTTTTCTCTATTTGACGGTTTAAAAATTGAAAATGTGCTATATTTAGAAATTTATAAAATCGCTGACATAGCATGTATTTTAATTTCAATTTATTTTTTCAGTTTTTATGAGAAAATGGCAACAAAAAGGTACAGTAATGTATTATTTTCTTTTTTCTGTGATTAGTTTCCCTTTACTTTCAACCCTCCACGACTTTCAACAGAAATGGAGTTCTTCAGTTGCCATAAGTACAAAAAATGTATTAAAAACTACAAAAAAATTAATATCTGAAAATTAAATTGAGATACGGCTTTTAAACAAATTTCATATAAAAGAGCATTTTTTTTCGTTACACGACGGTGTAAAAATTTAAAATGTGCGATGTTTAGAAGTTTAAAAATTTGCAGTAGAGAAAATTGCAAAACCAAAATTTTATTTCAAATTTCAAAGTGTTGCCATTCGCAGAATGACGTATGCGTTACGCACAGATATGTTTGTCCTTTATAATATAGAAAGTCCTTCCGGCCAGTGCCGGGAGGAAGAGGTAGCTTTCATATTCCTTATTTTAAAAAAGCCAACTTATATTATTCAAACACACGAAGCTCAATTAAGTGGAAACCGAATGTAGGAGATTCAATACTAATTTTTATCAATACTAAATCATTATGAATGAGAATTTCGCGAAATTAATCAGCTTTATCCAAGCTGCTTTTATTTAAAGTAACTTATATTTGGCTGCCAAATTCGGCGATTTCTTAAAGTGCCTGCCATTTTAAGACAACATGGTGGATGAGGCTAACCAGTGAACTTGGTCGAGACCTTAGTAATTGCTGTGCACATGCTCACTCTCATCGGAATCGGTTGATATATACAAGTGCTGTCGCATGCAAAAAATCAGATTTTTCAAAATGTCACCCACGTTAGAAATTGAAACTGCTATATCTGAGCCATTTTTTAAGATAAAGACAAACAAAAAATGCTCCTGAATCCTTATATCAAGGTCAAATACTTAAGAAAGAACATTTTCAATTTCTAATTTTTTTTTGCACCTCACTTTAAATATATATATTTTTTAATTTAATGGCCGCCATTTTGAAACAAGATGGCTGATGAAGCTGACCAGCGAACTTGGTCGAGATATTGATGTATACTATCCACATGCCTTCTTCCATCGAAATAGGCGAATACGTGTGGTATCGCGAGACAAATACAAGATCGTTCCAAAGTGTTAGCCATGATAGAAATTCAAAGTGCTATAACTCAACCACTTTTTAAGATATAAACAAAAGAACAAATTTTCAGAAACAAAAACTGCTTCAGAATCTTTGTATCAAGGCCAAACACATAAAAAAAATCTTTTTCATTTTCCAATTTTTTAATACCTCATTTTAAATTTTAAATTACATTTAAAAAAAAAAATGGCAACCCTTTTGAAACAAGATGGCGAATGAAGCTGGCCAACGAACTCGGTCGAGACATTGGTATGTACTATGTACAGACCAAGTTACATTCAAATCGGTTCATAAATACGCCTGTTATCGCGTGACAAAAATCAGGTCGTTTTAAAATGTCAGCCACAATAGAAATTCAAAATGTTATAACTCAGCCATTTTTTTAGATATAGACAAAACAAAACCTGTTCCGGAATCTTTGTATTAAGGTCAAACACATACGAAAAAACTCTTTTTCATTTTCCAATTTTTTGGTATCTCATTTAAAATTTAATTTTTTTTTAATTTTTTTAAATGGCCGCCATTTTAAAACAAGACGGCGGATGAAGCTGGCCAACGAACTCGGTTGAGTTATTTGTATGTACTATGTACACACCAATTTACATCCAAATCGGTTCATAAATATGTCTGTTATCACGTGGCAAAAATCAGGGCGTTTCAAAATGTCAGCCACACTAGAAATTCAAAATGCTATAACTCAGCCATTTTTTAAGATATAGACGAAACAAAAACTGCTCCCGAATGTTTTTATCAAGGTCAAACACATAAGAAAAAAATATTTTTTCAATTTTTAAGTTTTTGGTACCACATTTCAAATTTAAATTTTTCTTAAAATTTTAAATGGCCGCCATTTTTAAACAAAATGGCGGATGAAGCTGGCCAACGAACTCGGTCGAGACATTGGTCTGTACTATGTATAAACGAAGTTACATCCAAATCGGTTCATAAATACGCCTTTTATCGCATGACAAAATTCAGGACGTTTCAAAATGTCAGCTTCGCTAGAAATTCAAAATGCTATAACTCAGCCATTTTTTAAGATATAGACGAAACAAAAACTGCTACGGAGTCTTTGTATAAAGGTCAAATACATAAGAAAAAAATATTTTTCCATTTTCAATTTTTTGGCACCACATTTCAAATTTTAAATTTTTTTAAAATTTTTAAATGGCCGCCATTTTGAAACAAAATGCCGGATGAAGCTGGCCAACTAACTCGGTCGAGACATTGGTATGTACTATGTACACACCGAATTACATCCAAATCGGTTCATAAATACGAGAGTTACAGTGTGACATAGGTCATATATATATATATATATATATATCAATTTTGAACGGAGGGTGGTTTCGGGGTCTGGGGATCATGATCGATGAAAATATACCAAAAGTTTTTGAAATCGCTTTCCTCCGAACGGCTGCAATAGGTAGCTTTTTGTAAAGAAAGCTACCTAATAGTAGATATCTCTACTTAATCTTAAAATTCAAGCGATCTCGATTATCCGAAAATTTCGATTTTCCGAAAGATGGTCGGTCCCAATTACTTCGGATAATCGAGGTTCTACTGTATTTATGAGGAAGAACTTGTAAGAATAAAATTTAATATTATAATTAAATTATAATAATTTTATATTTTACTTAGAAAAACCACAATTTGAATTCGAATTATCATAGTTAGTGATTTGCTCCTCACCACCCCTCTCTCCACACACGCGCAAAAGGAAAAAATAATTGTATGTGTTATTTTAATCAATTTTTTTTAACCCACCCAATATTTCTCAAAAGTT
This sequence comes from Maratus speciosus, assembly GCA_963932465.1. Taxonomy (NCBI): domain Eukaryota; kingdom Metazoa; phylum Arthropoda; class Arachnida; order Araneae; family Salticidae; genus Maratus; species Maratus speciosus. The sequence goes on along the minus strand of OZ010788.1, from coordinate 315,464,909 downwards.
GGAGCTATAGAATGGACATTATGTTCTGTAACCCGTAAGAAGCCCGGGTTGGATAACTTGGCTCAAAATATATTAGATTTACGGAAACAGTCAATTTAACGGGTTTCCAATTTTATGCTTGAAATTAGCGGAAAATATAACTTATTTTTGCAGCAATGCGAATTTGAACGTATTAAGATGCACATCTAGCCCATTTTCTTCACAGGCCATCTAATTTCGTGCATCTGTTTAACCCTTAAATGCCGGGTGTTGCTTTTCGGCAACATACCCAATTTAGGCTCTAAAATACTATTAGAATAATATTGAAGCTATAATGCCTAATGTTGCCAATAAAATACATTCTGAAAATATTATTAAATCGATTTTCCACATGTAGATGGCAACACTTGTGCTGCTTAAGAATAAAGATAGATTTATTTTTTCAATTGCTGCTACTTGTTCTTTTTGTTTTGTTTGAAAGCTTGCGAAATACCCTATTTTGTTCTGCAGTGAGCAAGTAAATTTTATTTCTTATTATAGTTCTTAAAATTCTTGTGTGTTTAATAATATAGAATTTTATCAAGAAAAATTATTTTTTCAGCTAAAGACCAGTATTTTCGATTAGTAACAAACTATTTTTTAGCCGTAAACCATACTTAAAACAAAATATGATTTTTTAAAGTATTTTTCCCATGATTTATTTAAAAAATGCAAACTGAAAAACATTACTACAATGATTTTTGAAAATTCAGGCACTTAAGGGCTAAAATGAACGAAAGTTATTACAAAAACAATGCATTTTAATGTAGTCGAATTCCCTCCCGCAAATGTAGCGTTAGATCTAAAATATTTTTTTTTTAGTTATACCATTATGCATTAATGTGCAATGTATTTAATATAAGTAAAAGATTTGAAACTATTTGGTAAAGCTATTAAGGAAAAACATAAGTAAATCACAAGAGAAAAAGGGCGACAAACAATGTAGACGATTTTTCAAAAATGATATAGAATATATTATAATTGTATTATTTAAAATGATTAAAGCTATTTTTTTAACACAAGATGAAAAAAAAGAAAAAAAAAAACCCTCTCAGAAAACATGATACTGATATTTTGTTATCCAACGGCATGGAATGCATTAAATTAAGTGTTATCATATTATATTATCATTAAATATTACAGTTTATTAATTTTAAAAAACAGCTTTATGACATTTAAATTTCAAAACATCCTTTAAATGCATATATTAAAAAACCTGTTTCTAGTCTTTAATTTACAAGTTATTTTAGCATTATAAAGCGGTTGCAAAGAAGCTGCGGATAGGACACAGCACGAACACAAATTGTTTTCTCAATTACAAAACATTTTACTCTTAGAATCTCAGACGCAGCCAAGGAAACAGGAGAAAATCACTATTAAAATACACATAACGAGGTTTCACAAGAGAGATTTTATGCTCAGAAAATTTATATTAAGAGGCGAAACATAGGAAATCATGATTCTGGAGCAATGTAGGGATTCCCTCATTTAAAACCTGCTGTTGAACAAAATAAGACCAGAATAGTCACTTGTACGACTTCCAGCGTTCAATGATTCGCAGTGTTAGGGATGGACTCTTAAAAGTCAATGACAAAATTGCTAACAAATCATTTGAACTCAAATTTCTGTATATGAAGGGGGAGGGGGAAGAATTAGTTAAAACGAAATAAAATATCGTTAAAAAATAACAGAAAAGCATTTTTTCCCCCTATCCATAGTGCTCTAAGTAGATCAAATATTATGACAGGGTTGCCGGCTTTTAGTCAGGCCAAAAAAAGCCGGCTGGCTTTTTTTTTTTTTTTTTTTTTTTGGTTTTAACCACTTAAAAAAGCCGGCTTTTATTTTTAAAAGTTGGTTTACAGCCAATTCGTTTTAAATTTTGATCAATTAATTTGTAATACACTTATAAATATTTTCTACTAAAAAAATTATAAATTTCTATTAAATTTTGTCAAATAAGTAAGTCTTTATAACTGCTAGAATGCAACTATGAAGGTATATTGTGTCAGGGTTGCCGGCTTTTAGCCAGGCCAAAAAAAGCCGGCCGGCTTTTTTTGGTTTTAACCACTTAAAAAAAGCCGGCTTTTATTTTTTAAAGTTGGTTTACAGTTAATTTGTTTTAAATTTGGATCAATTAATTTTTAATACACTTATAAATATTTTCTACTAAAAAAATTATAGATTTCTATTAAATTTTGTCAAATAAATAAGTCTAACTTCTAGAAGGCAAATGTGAAGGCATTATGTCTGAAAAAAAAAAAAAAAAAAAAAAAAAAAAAAAAAATATATATATATATATATATCATTTTGCTATCGACTTTCAGACATTTCGGCGACACTAGTACATCTCGAAATAAAACGTAGTAGAGCAATCAAGGCCAACCATCCGTTTTCATGAAAATATCGAATTGCAGTCAAGGTGGCGAGTAAGACATTGATAAGTAAGACTCTTAATAAACATTGAGAAATTTCCCATCACATAATGAATAGAGTCATCGTAACTTTAAACTGGTTTATTTGACAAAAAACATATTGAACACTCCCAGTAGCTGTTTCACCAACTCTCAATAATCGATCATTCACTTCATAAAACTTTAGATGTTACAAGATTAGGATCTACACATTAGAACGTTCACCCCAAGCGACGTAGCTTATTTAAACAACCGGAAAAACGTAAATTCTTCTGCTCCTTGTCGATGTAACGATATAAGTACTCCGAAAAACAGCGTGCGGACGGATACAGAAAGGTGGAGAACCAATGCCAGCAGAGAGATGGGGAAGGACGGGACATGAAACAAGCTACGATTCGAAGGGAAGAGGATGACGTCGATAATGAACTCTTTATACGGCATCAGAATTAAAGCGCCATTAAATGCTAGCGGCACATAGAATTGTGGGTATAGAACACCAAAGAACAAATGATATTAAAAAAACATTCGAAAGAAAAAGAATTTAGTTTTAGAAGAAAATGAAAAAGTAATTTAATGGGTTTTATAAGATTAGACGAATGGATTAAGGTTTTTAGAATAATAAAAGAATACGCAACCTTAAATGCTTGAAATAAAAGACAAAAGATATTAAGATATTATTAAAGATAGGTAAAAAAGGAAAAATATTAAGAATTTAGAATAGTTTTACTAAGAAAAAGGGGTGAAAAAATTTTTTTTATTACACACACACACATATATATATAAACATTTGAAAATAATATAAGTTAGGCTCCAAACTGGTATTTTGAAATTCTATATTACATAGCTCCACATACACAACACATTTCAAAGATTATATTTAATTAATGACAAAATGTAGCACATCAAAATGGAAACATTCTTGTGTGTCCATATGGAGAGATTAAGTTATAAATGTTAAAAGAGAAATTAGAAAGGATATAATATTTGAGGAGAGTGGTACATAAGTGTATAAAAAATAGAGCATTTAAACAAGAAGAAAAAATTCTCTAAATAAAATTTTGAAAAGCTTGTTGTTAAGCATATTCATGCATATGCTGTTCGCAATGTTTTTAATAGTGAGAAATGGTGTTTTTATTAATATGACTATGTATAATTTTAAATGTTTACTAGAAATGAAATAAGACTTGTATATTAATAGCTCTTATAATTAAGTAATAAAACATGTAACTAAGTAACCATTGTCCTCTTTAATTTTATAAAGCAGTAAAAATGTAAAAATTTGCAGTTGGTATGGCCCTTTTAAAATTTGGCTGACATATTTGCAATTCTGACTACAAATCACTAGCAAAACCATCTAAGTTTTATTCCAGTATTAATGTCCTCTTTATTGAGAAATTGGGTTACTTATTAAACTCTAAATCAATTAAATGTCATTAAAACTAATTAAAAACGCTTTAAAATGTGTAGTTTATAATTACAATGCTTCATTGTATAAAAGCGAATTATGGCCCAAAAAGGCCAATTTTGGCCAATAAAAGCCAGTTAAAACCAATAAAAGTCAACGGCCTGGCTTTTTTATTTTAGCCGGCTTTTTTATTTTTTTATTTTAGCCGGCTTTTTTGCAACCCTACATTATGTCTGAAAAGAAAAATTATAAACATTGAAAAGATATAAGTTAGACTCCAAACTGATGTTTTGAAATTCTATATTACATATACCTCTATGTATACTACACATTTTAAAAATTATATTTAATTAAAGAATGATAAAATGTAGCACATCAAAATGGAAACATTTTAATGTGTCCATATGGAGAGATTAAATTATAAATGTTAAAAGAGAAATTAGAAAGGATATAATATTTGAGAAGAGTTTGGTACATAAGTGTATAAAAAATAGAGCATTTAAACAGGAAAAAAAATTCTCTAAATAAAATTTTGAAAATCTTGTTGCTAAGAGTATTCATGCATATGCTATTCATAATATTTTTAACAGTGAGGAATGGTGTTTTTATTACATGACTATGTATAATTTAAAATGTTTACTAGAAATAAAATAAGACGTAGGTATATTAATAGGTCTTAAAATTAAGCAATAAAACATGTAACAAAGTAACTATTGTCCTCTTCAATTTTATAAAGCAGTAAAAATGAAAAAATTGGGGGGAGTTAAAGGTCAGTGTAATGTAAACCAGATAAAGCAGTTGGTATGGCCCTTTTAAAATTTAGCTGACATATTTGCAATTCTGACGACAAATCACTAGCAAAACCATCTAAGTTTTATTCCAGTATTATTGTCTTCATTATTCAGAAATTGGGTTACTTATTAAATTCTAGATCAATTAAATGTCATCAAAACTAATTAAAAACACTTTAAAATGTGTAGTTTATAATTACAATGCTTCACTTTATAAAAGCCAATTATGGCCAAAAAAATATGGTTAAAACCAATAAAAGCCGCCGGCGTGGCTTTTTTAAATTTTAGTCGGCTTTTTTGCAACCCTGCATTAGGATGTTTTCATAGACATGATATAGTGCACATACATAACAAAATATTTTTTAAGTTATTTGGCGATATGATTGCAGAAGATAGTTTTTTGCCAGGATTTTACTAGTTTTTGAAAATGTCCTAGCAAAATGACCCCCTTACGTCTTCGGTTCGGTATGGAAATCTCAAGCATTTCGAAACGATTACGCAATTCAGAACATAGAATTCGAGCGATAACGATGCCCAATAAAATTTATAGATGGGATGTGACCAGTGATTATATTCAAATAATTTAACAACCGGTACTCTGCCCAAATGACTTTTTCAAACATAAATAAGAAAGTAATATGATGCATCACACATGGATCAGATTATAAAAAACTCAACAACACTATAAGAATATTAATAACAAAAAAATTGATATTTCGGTGCAGTGGACAGTGGGCAGAAAAATTGTCTTTAGCCATATTTTCCGCTCGCTAAAAGCGCTTATTTAGCGAATATTGGAGAATCATAACTCACTTATAAAAAATTTTATTAAAAAATGCATCAAATCAGTAATGGGAAAAATACAATGAGAATACAAACTCAGCTCAAACCAAAGTTCATCCTCTAAAGTGGGGAGCAATAGTAGACCAAAAACTTCGAATCTGAACATTCGCTCAGCGCGTGCGTCCTACTTCTATAAAATATTCTACGGAACACCAGGGCATTTATCTATTTATTATTATTATTATTATTATTTTATATAAAGGGAATTTAGGACGTAACACAAAACTGAAAGGCGTGCACAAGAAGGAAATAAATGCTTTTTTGGAGATTCGTGGAGTTAATTCAACATCAGTTTGGTCTTTCGTCACCGGGTGGGATAACTGCACCATATAAGCTTATTAAGATTTTTCTTACAATGAAACCGCATAAAAACCTATACCTAGAAGACCACAGGCTCATTTACATTAGATCAAAGATTTATATATATATATATATATATATATATATTTGAGCAATTTAACAGTTTTAACCACTTCAGGACGAGCGTCAGGTATACGTGACGCATAAGGTGCACAGAATCCTTGATTATTCCCACCAGTTATTTTTTATTGTAAAATTTCCCTTATTTAGTGGAGTAATTTTCCTGATTCAATTATACAAAAATTTCTCTTTTGAAAAACCGATGATAAAAGATTGAAAATTCGCTAATAGATGCTCGTCGTGAACGGGTTGAAAGAAACTGATGATCAAATTGTGTGCTATGATAATTTAAAGAAAAAAATTCCATATATTTTAGGTCATTTAGCAACCTCAAAAATGCATCCAATTTAAAACAAACAACTTTAACATTCAAAGGGTCAAGTTCCAAATAATTATCTTAAACAGTAAATAAAGAATCACGAGAAATATGTAGCATATATAATAGGGTTTAAAATTCAATATTTTCTAAGAGGAGAGTTTCCTTACCAACATTTGTAAACAGCGGTGAATAAAACTGTACTGGAGGGAGAAACAAATATAAAGAACTCCACATTTATTTAAAAGTGATAGAGAGATTAGAACATTGTGCTGCCACACTACAGGTCCAAGATTCGCCTCCGGATTTAGGCAAGATTCATTCAACCTTTTATTCTTTCGAGGCCGACAAAAAGAGAACCAAGCGTACTTGGGAACTAAACTCCGCGCCAGGTTGACCGTTTGAACAGAGCATGTGCTGTATTTGTATACACCCCAGGACCCTTTGGTCAAGAAAGCGGAGCTGGACACTGAAGGCCATGAACCTTTCTGGATTATAGCGCCAGTTGAGTTTTTATTTAAATTACTATCAATATTACATACAAAAAAAAAAAAATAAATAAAAAGTCAATAGAACAATAATATTAAATGTCAAAACTTATATATGTCTACTTTTACTTTTTAACCAAGTATTATGCTCTTTAATTAATAATCGTGCTTCAGACAGTTTTTCTAGTGCATGGTTTTTAATTCTACAGAGTTTCTCCTACTTAATCGTTGTTCCAAAACATTTAATTTTTCTAAAATTGGCGAAAATTTCTTTGTCGGAAGACTTTCTGAATAAAATAAGATTACCAATAAAAATGTTATTAAATGGTGTCACATCAATGAAAGCGATTTTTCATTTTTCTATCATTTCGCGTTTTTGTGTCAAGTAATTGGAAAGAAAACTGTAAAATTAAGTTAAAACTGAAAAACACCCTAGAACATTTTATACACTAAGAGATAAAAATATACAAGTGATGCACTATAAAAGAGCTGGTGTTTTATAATTACTCATCATTTATTGGTATTTACTTAATTTAATATTGCCTTATGACATATTTACCATTGTGCGCGTCTGAAACACACTGAACTGTGCAACAGCATGCAATATAAATTTTCAACATATCAACTTAAAATTATTTTGAAGTTGCAATTATTTGAACCTACTTGTAAAAATCGTTATTTATTTGTCATACGACGATCGATAACTGTACAGTTTTTTTTTATTTCAGTATCCCACGACTTATACTGCACGCAGAAAATAAAATCATGTAATAAATAAATAAAAAAATCATTGTAACATATTTTTAATAAGAAATTTTGTTGAAACAATAACATTCTAAAATCATTCTCCAAAGAATTTCGCACAATTAACCTTTAACTGATGTTACCGGTCTCACAGACCGGTGCTTTTTCCAATTTTCATAGTTTAACTTGCAAATTTCAGTTTATCTACAAATACTACTGAAATTTTGTTTCGTTTGGAACTTTAATACTAACATCAGAGACTTTTGAGTAGGCGAACTTTAATTATTATAACAGTCCTGTACAAAAAGTTTAGTACAAAAACAACATCCTATGAGTTAATCGCGGCTTTTATTCATCTTTCGATTTAGCAGTCTCACAGACCACTTCACACTAGTTATGTGACATAAGGTTAAACTACTATTGAACAATTCCTTTTTCTTTTCTCTCCCCTCTCCCTTTTTTAAGTTAATGTAGCATATCAATAGTATGTATCATATAGTGATGTCGCTAGGCTTTAGAAATCCTGAGTACATGAGACACATTCAATGTACTTATTTAGTACAAAATATGCCTCGTTTGCGATCTTACAAGGGAAAAAATATTACATCCCTTCTCCAATATTTTGAGCTTAAATGATGCATTATAGCGCATCTCCGGCATCACTGATTCTAAGATATTTTCACTTTTATTTCCACTTCCTCAGACTTAGTACATCACATATTTCCAAGCTTCCTTTCAAAATACAGATAAATGCAAATATATGTATTAAAAAAGAGTACACATTTAATGTGTATGGATAAATGGATACGGAAAATAACATAATGTCGTAGAGGCGAAATGGTAAGTATCAGCGGTAAGTTTTCAGCACTATAAACGACCGCTATTACTTTACAAAACACACACCCGTAAGCAAAGATCACAAAATGCTATTTCATCTACTCTAAATCGGTCTGGAGTATTCTTGCTCTATTGCACAGTCATTTATATAGCCCCTTATCAACTCTGACAATAACTTCGGATTTAAGTTAACTTCATAAAAATAATAGCAGAAAGAAAAAATAACATATCGGAAAAATGTCCTTACACGAGTAGGAAAGCATGATAGGGTGAAAATAGAAAACAAGAAGATGCTTAACCCTTAAATTCAGAGTGATGTAAATTTCCATCATCTTTTTATTTATTTTTTAATACATAAATTAAGTTCTTACAACCACTATATTTATATAGAAATATTACTCCTCTAAAAATTACAAAATTATGCTACTAAATAAAGTTAAAAATCTATCTTAAGATATCTGGTGTCTAATCCTTAATATAAAAATAAAAAACACAATTCTAAAAGAATAATTCATGCAATTAAGGGTTAAACAAAGTTCGTTAAGAGTTTAAAAACATAAAAAATAAAAAAATAATAAATAACATGATTTGTTCTTCCAGAATTGGAAAAATGTTTTGCACATCAGATTTCTGCATTTTAGTTTGTTTTCCTTCGCGGTAGTGAACCATACTAGTATCATTTTCCAGTTAAGGATCCGTTAAAGAGGAGTGCATAAATAAACATATTCAACAAAATATGCAAAAATCATTCAACGTTAAATAGAGAAATGCTAACCTTATTTTTACTGAAATAAAAACATTTGTCATCATTTTGCTTCAATAATTTGAAATTTAATCCTGCTTATTCGGCACTGAAACAGAGTATTCGGTCCGGCCGAATATTTTAATATCCGGCTGCCGGATCATGACTCATTTTTTAAATTATCGGAAAAAGTTATACTAACATTCTCCCAATAAAAGCAATGCTAACAAAAAGAAATATATATATTCACAAAAATAAAATTATATGGTTATGTATAAATGAAAATATAATATTTAAACTATGACAACTAATTATTTATAATTAAATTTTATAAAAGGCAGCTATAATGTAGGGGCATTAAGAACTCATAAACGCTCTAATCTTCTACGTTTTTTTATCACAAATATTTCCTGCATCTGAGAATAAGCGCGGACTTCTTATGGTGGTATATTTTTCTTGTGTTTTCAACATTTGTAATGTAAAAATGATTTTATTGAATATTTTTTCACTATTTTGTTTATGGATGGAAGACCAGCTATGTTAAAATAATACTGATACTGATAATGAAAAGAATTGTGCCACTTTCTAGCCCCCTTTGTTTTACAAAACAATGAGGAACTTCTCTATTTAAATTCTGTTAGAAAACATTTGTCATAGGAAAATTAAATATTAATATATATACATGTAGGAAAAGAAAGATGTTTAGGAATTAGTAATGAACTAGAATTATCTGTAAGAACAACAAAGAAATAAGTGTTTATCTTTTTATCTACAATGACCCTAAATAAAAGAAGAAAAAAAAACTACTATGCATGATAGAATAAGGCAAAACATCATTAAATTTCAATATTAAATTACTACAAAGCAGTAATTTAAACTTAATAAATGGACGTAAATCTATTATTAATATTTGAATGACATAAAGTTATAATAATTTGAAGTTTTTCACCATAAAACAAGTATAAAATAGAAATATTACTAATTGAAATTAAAAACGAGAAAGTATTCGGCGAAATACCCAATATTACGTAAAAGTTTGTGTGCCGAATATTCGGTATGCGGCATCCGGTGCATCCGTAACTGAAGGGATGAAAAATAAAAAAACAAATAAAGTCCAGAATCCAAAATTTTCAAAAAGAGGAACTATATCTCTGGATCTGGACAAACTTTGTTTCTATAAGACATCCAAAACAATCTCGACTTAGAACATTTTCGAACGATATCTGACCTGCGTTGTTAGTCCATTTTCGAATTTTTGGCGAAGACATAATAGTAAAGACATGTATTGTTATTAGGACGTGAAAAGCGAAATGTTTAAAACATTTAAAACGAGATTGTACATGTACAAATAAGAAGCATACCTGCAATAATTAATAAACCACAAAGAAAATGTTTAAAAAAATCTCACAATGTTTATAGTACTATACATTTTAATTTTTTGTAGGACAAGGTATAGGAATCTATCCTTTGCGTATCCACATTAGTTTATAAAGTAAAAATCAAATAAGATTAATATAAAGAAACGTTACCTCCTTAATACATTAAGAATTTCTATCAATACAATTTTACCTATAACGGAATAGCCTTAGAAACTCGAAGCTCTCTCTCTCTCTCTTAGATCCTCAGAAGTCTGAGAATTCCATCTCTTCTTCGCCAGCAAGCAAACCTCCAAGATTCAAAAATTTCCCATAGTCGTAAATTCAATCCAGCTGGTGTACTGTTTCCGAGCAGTTATGTACCCATAGTGCTCATTTTAAATGCCACTTTTCCAGATAAAGTTGCCCATTTGGACAGACCGGGGAAGGAGAGCAATTTGAGAACTCAGTGAGGGTGGACAGGAAAAGAAGAAAGAAAGAAAACAAAAATTTAAGCCTTGGACAGGGAAAGTATTTTAAAGAGAAATCGAGAGTAAAAATCAATCATTTGACCGTCAACTTCTTGTTGTTCTTTGGCTGAAACTTTTTGGTTTTGAGTTACAAGACTCCCCACTTTCGAAGCTAAGATTCTTGATAAAATTTATGGGCGCTATTATCTTGAATAATAATAAATGGTGAAGGTACAATGGATAATTGTAGTTTTCTGAGCCGCATATACTTTTAATGTTTGACATTATGAATTTTAAATGAATCTCATAACCTAACGAATTTTCAATATGTTTTAATGCCGTATCGTTAAAAGGGTAAAACAAATTCGCAAATAATGAATTACATTTCGTAAGCATATCACAAGAATGTTTTATGTGACATCAATTAGTTTTTTTCCTTAGATAATCAAACTAACCAGAATATGGGTAACGATATGAACTTGAACTAAGAGGTAAAAAAAAACCTAAATGCACGATCACCCATACATGCCCTTCCCCCCCCCCCCCAGACACATTAAAAAGAGAGTTGTGTGTGTGTGTGAGAGGGAGAGAATTACTTATTGAAAATTGGTATTGAATAACAAAAATTCCTTAAGTTTTAATTTTAGTACATACGGCATTATTTCTAATATCTATCGGTAGATTGGGGGGGGGGGGGGATAAGTTTAATCAATCAGTCCAGCATTTAAAACTCAAGAATATACCAATACGAATTATACTATTTTTTTTTAACCTAAATTATAAACAGCCTACATAAAGACGAAAAAATGAAAAATTCTTTCCAAAATATGAAATTAAAAAAACAAATCGTCGCATCATAATTCTTCTAATGATAAAATGAAAAAAAGTTGCCTTATTATTTTAAAAAATGGCCAGTAGATAGATGGCTACAGTAAACAATAACAACAAAAAAATATATTGGTTCTAGATTGAAATTCCAGATTTTCTGCGTCTGAAAAAAAGAAGAAGAAAAAAAAAGAAATTAAAAAAATTATCGCTGCGTAAAAAAGCAACCTCTTTAAAATGGCCAAAAAAGGAAAATTTCTTTTAATTAAATCCTTCTGGAAAAACAAAAGTGTAATAATAATACAAATCAAAATATTAAAGCTCCGCCTGAAAGATTCGAACCCATAATCTTCTGCATGGAAGACGAATGCTCTATCACTACATTATGAACACTCAGCGATATATGCTAAAATTATATCGAAAAAGAACGAGCTCATTTAATTAAAATAATATGAGATTTTTTCAAAATTTTATGATTTTGGGTATGGCAGGGGGTATTTAGCTATATGTAAAAAACAAGTCTAACTTAAATAGTTTCTGGTGTTATACAGACAGAGAAGCGAGACTATAAGGATTTCGTGAGATGAATGAAACCTTAAAAAAGGCTTTTGAAAATAAATGTATTATTTTGTGAAATATATTTGAACATCCAACCATTTAAGTAATGTTCTTTTTTTTTAATACTTTTTCATAACTCTGTTTATATTTACAACCAATATAAGTTCTAAATTTATTCCCAGAATGTTTAATTCAATCATTTATTAAATTTTTAAAATGTTGATATTTGATCACAAATAAACAAAGGACAGCTATCTTACCAAGTTGCGAATATTTTGGTAATGGTTAAATAATTTAGGGAATTTTTTTCAAAAGACGTCAACCGTTAAAAATATTTCTTTCATATTTATTTCCCCATAACAGAGGCTCTCTTTTTCTAGGAATTTGAATTAACACAAATGAAAGAAGCTTCAATATTATAATTTCTAGACATACTTCGGCGGTTGCAACATATTATCAAAAAAGTATATCGTATTGTTTACTTCAATATTAGAATAGCTTGCATGTAGAGCGTAAAATTTTTTATAATAGTTTACACAAAGTTAAGCTATCATAATTATAGATAAGCTATTAACTAACATATATTAAATAACTGACATCAGCAACTTTAAAGTTACAGAAAATTTAAATGAGAAGCAACGTTAACGTTTTGAATGAAATAAATAAACAAATAAAAGTAAATAGAGGTGTTTATGAAGGCACTAGCAAGATCAAATATCTACAGCGAAAGGGAACTACTTACAGTTCACGGCATGGAAAAACTATTCGCCGGTCTTTTCAACCGTGTAAACACGTCACTTTTAATAAAGATGCCATGCGAAAGAAGAAGGGTAAATTATCAAATATAAAGGAACAAACCTATCATAAAAACAAACAAAAATCTTCTCCTTGTTTTATACTTCAGATTAACTTTAAGATAACAGGCAAAGAAGAGAAAGAAATGAGATAAGCCACGCGGAGAAGAAACAGAAATATCAAGTTACGGCAAGGAAAAGCTGTAAGAAAGGGCTGCACATTTCAATGCATACATAAGAGTAAATTAAAAATTATTTTTAAACACTTGACTTATTAATTCTGCACTTATTTTTATTATCTAGTCGCTACATCACGGTTACACATAGCTGTCAACTTTTACGATTTTTTTCAATTCAATTAAACGTGTATTGAACCAGAACATTTATTTAATGAGATGTGCCCGTATCTTTTGTGGATTTGATTTGATTTATCAAATAAAAATTCTGGATATATTTATTTGACTTGAAAAGAAGTTTAAAGGTTGGTTTTCTCTCACTGGAATTCCTCAAAATAAATATTCTGCAGTTCTACGGACTACTTTAATCAACCAATCCACCAAAATTTCGAAGTCAGAATAATATTGATTACGATTTTACTGTTTTTCCATCGTATCTGTCAAATCAAGTAAAAAAAAAAAAAAAAAAAATTAAAGAAAGAAATAAAAAAGATCTGAAAAAAGAAAATTTGTATAGGTTTACAGCAGGGCTTCCGGCGTTTAGCCAGGCCTACAGTAACGCAAATCCAAACAAGATTTTTAAATAAATTTTATAACAAGATTTTATTTCTATTTTACACCGCATATATAGGTGTTAAAAGTAAATAATAACAAAACTAAACTCTGTGGCTATACAATCCATGAAGGATCTGGGCCGACAGTGCCTATCTCTGTTTTCTTGACCTTGGGTTAGGCCCCGTGGTGCTATGCAGTGTGTGCCCCGGCCAGGCGGTCAGCCTAACGCGAGACCCTCAGTGTTTAGTTTCCAAGCAAGCTTTGTATTCATTTTATCAACCCCGAAGGATGAAAAGCTGAGGTAACCTTACCCAGTCGGGAGTCGAACTGTCGACCTGTGTCAGATGCTCTGACCACTACGCCACTGGGCTTCTCAAAAGTAAATAATACGATGTGTAATTAAAAAAAAAAAAAAAAAAGACAATAAAGACTGGCCTTTTCAAAATTCTTTTCTCTGCCGGCTGTTTTGCCCTCCTTTTTTGTATTAAAAAAAGGATGACTTTGTAAGGTGAAAATTAACACTCATAGCATACGAATACTAGAATAAGAATAAGAAAATTAAAATCCTGCATCAGAAGGAATCAAATTTATGCAATTTGTTCAACAACTTATCAGTAACAAATTTGTAAACAGGATTCTATTGTTTCAATTCAATAACACGATTCAATAACTGGTGCAGAATCTATATTTTAAAATCTCATTTTTATTGAAATACGACTTTACTAAATATAAAAGCTATTTTCTTATTTTGAAAAACGAACATACTTTAAGTTGAAATTTGAATACAAAGTGCATCAAAATCACATGAATATCATAAAGAGCACAGGTCGCTGGAGCCCCTCCCCCCCCCCCCAAAAAAAAGTTATAAACATGGTTAAAAAAAAAAAAAAAAAAAAAAAAAAAAACCACACGGGTTGTTTTTGTTTTAAAACCTTATAGGGTTTTAAATAATTTTGGTAAAAAGAAAAAATAATCCTAAAACTGTTTAAATTAAAGTCAGTATTATTTATTGCATTGAATATTTTCCCATACCCACCACATAAAGATATGAGAAACATACTTAACATAACTTTTTAAAGTCATCAATATTTAGACGCTTCATGTTGATTTTTTAAACAAAGATTTTCTCAGAGCAACAACTGGATTTGATGATACGACGTCATTAATAAAATGATCAAACCGTAATAAAGAAATTGAAATTTTTTTATTACAATTTGGTCATCAGGATCTGGGTGAATAATATGCACCATAAACTGCAAAATAACTCAGAAAATATTAGACTACATTTTATGATTGAAGTTGCGCTATTTTCATGATAACAATTACATGCATGTAACAAGAAATGGGGTTCTAGGGAAAAAAGAAACGAGTAAATATCACTAAGCCTCAGATTTTATTTTCTTTGGTGGGGGGTGTAGCATGGAATTGAAAAGAAAAGAAGAAAAAAAAATGTGTAAAGCCGGAGCCTTAAGACCGCACGTCCGAAATGAAAACTTCTATGTCGATCGTAATTGATAAGAAGTAACATACATCAGGGTTGGGGCTAATATTTACCGTCTTCAGTAAAACATATTTTTGCATGGTTTTTACCATCTTTTGAAAAAATTTCATTTTCTTCACCATTTCTGCCATTTTTATAAAGATATACATTCATCAATTTTTTATTTTTTAACTGAAAAATGTATAATTTATAAAAGAAATATTGTACAAATAAGCTCAAAAATTATTATAATCATTTGAACGGGCTAATAGAATGCAATAATTTTTTTTTCGAACGATATCTCACTTTGTTATGTAAGACTATGAAATATTAGTAGTGAAATAACAGAATAACGGTATGTACATTTCCCCCATAATTAACAAAAAAATCAAACTTGATCATTAATAATTTACTATTTTTCTGGTTAGTAAAATTCTTAGCCGAATTCGCATTTTTCACAAATTTATTAACTTCTAACAGTAGTACAATTTCAAATTTTGCACTGTCGAATAGAAAAAAATTACTTTAAAATGCAATTTGTCTAAAAATTCTATCTCTCTCTCTCTCTTTTTTTTTTTTTTTTTTTTAATATTGGGTGTAGTAAGAAGTTTTAAAGCAGATTTTATCTGACGTTTACTGCGAAATAACACACCAGTAGACCGCGTTTGTGTCATGTGATAAGAAACAGTTCAGCGTTTTCAAATCGACGCAGAAGCTGAGAGTAAAGCGAAAGTAAAGTTGAAATTTCGAAGGTGAAAGATGTCACTGCATTCGTTACGAATTTCAATTTCACCAAGGAAAAAGTGCTGCAAAAGCATATCAATCAATCTGTTCTGTTCTTGGAGAGGAAATCGTATCGAAAAGCACATGCGAATTTTGGTTTCGACGTTTTAAAGATGGCGATTTTGATGTTAGCGATCCAGAACGTAACGGCGCTCCACCGAAGACTAGTCATGAGGATTTGCAAGCACTGCTGGATGAAGATGCATCTCAGACGCAAAAGAAAAAAAAAAAAAACTTTTCGAACAATTAGGAGTATCACAAAAAACGATTTGTAATCGTTTACACGCAATAGGAAAGATTCAGAAGGCAGGAAGATTGGTGTCACATGCATTGAGCCAGAGGAACAAGGATGAGCGTGTCTTGAAGTGCATGAATCTGCTAAACAGGCAACAGAAAAAACGTTTCTTGGGAAAATCGTGACGGGAGATGAAAAATGGATATGTTATGACAATCCGAAACGTGAAAAATATTGGTTGAATCCCGGCTGAGCAACAAGATCAATGCCGAACATTTACTGCAAAAATGTTCTTCTCTGCATCTGGTGGGATATGAAGGGTGTGCTCTATTACGAACCGTTGGAGCCTGGTTTAAGCGTAACTACTGAACGCCACAAGCACCAATTGCTTCAATTGAACCAGGAAATCGGTCGAAAACGTCCATTTATTGGCAAAGGTTTGCGCCCCATGAAATTGCTCCATGACAACGACAGGCCTTATGTTGAAAAGCCAGTCAAGCACACGTTAGTAACTCTTGAATGGGAATTTTCGGAACATCCGGCGTATAGTCCCGACATAGCCCCTTCAGACTATCATTTGTTTCGGTCGATGCAGAATGCCTTGCCTTCAGTAGACTTTCGGACAGTGGACGAAGTGAGAAACTGGGTTGACGACTTCATCACGTCAAAAGACGAATCGTTCTACATTGCCGGCATCCGTCAACTGCCCAACCGATGGCGGAAGGTGTTAGATAATGATGGAGACTATTTTCATGAATAAAGGTATTATTCCCAGCTCTTAATTGCATTTATCTGAAAAACGCTTTAAAACTTCTTATTACACCCAATAATTTGTAAGGATAATTTAAAAAAAAAAAAAAAAAAAAAAAAAAAAAAATCCATTTCTTGCGAGTGCGGCTGGATTACGGAAGATGAAACCGCTTGCACCTAAAACAATATAATTAGTTCAGCATTTGTTCCCGGCTAATATGTCAATACGTAAGTATTACTGCATATATAAATAAAATATGAAAATATAGACCCATGTTAGTTGACGTCACCGTTTTTGCAGCCTGCACAAGCGTTTCACTTCTAAGCGTGTCGGCAACTATGAGCTTTTTTTTCTCTCTTCCTAGGAAAAGTATCCTATTGTATCTGCGTTTTGCTGCATAAATAAACTCTTCACTTCCAAAGCGTCACGGATGAGCTTAATTCATTGCGTCTAAAAAAAGTGTGTGGTGCATCTATAGAAGTTTTCCTTTAAAAATAAAAAGATCACCGAGTAAAAGAATAACTTTAAGCTCATCTCTTTATTCTTAGATAAGAAAAAAATACTTGCTGCTGCTGATTTTGAATCTACAACTTACACTGCAAAAATTATTGGATATAAAAACACTAGTCTTCGCCCGCTACGCTGGTCTGTTTTTCCAAACGAACGTTAAATAAAACCAAATATATAGGTGAATTTGATCTTGTGTTTGAAAGCAACAAGGACATTTACCTCGAATATATTTCTGCATTGCTGAAAAACGATACAATTTTATACCTTCTAATGTAACAGACAAAGTTCGGACTGTTAAGGACCAACTCTTTCAGTTAACCATTTATAATAGGATTTGGTAAAGAACGATCAAACAGTCTGTAATGTTCTGAAATGATCCTTGAAAAATTAACGATACCTAATCAAAATCTGTCCAGTAGAATCTCTTAAAAAGGCTAATTTTTCATGATCGGGTTCAACTAATTACAGAACTTTCGTCCATAATTCTCTAACTAAGCAACATAGAACGATGTATGTTATATACTAAAGCCTTCCCTTAAAAATTATCGAAACAGTCCATCGAAATCCACTCAGTAGAACCTTTTGAAAAGGCTAATCTTTCACAATCGAGTTCACTGATTAAGGGTCCTGTCCCTGCCGGCGAAGACACTCACGAGCTAATGCTAATCCTATGGGGAGGGATTTTTCTAATATCTCGTTTGCATTTCGACATTTTTAAATAATTTTTTTTTTTTTTTTTTTTTTTTTTTTTTTTTTTGCATTGGATAGCCGAGGTCCGTCTCTACAGCGAACCTTGGTTACTTTTTTGATTTTGGTCGCAGATATTTTTAATAAAGTTACTTTCATTTTCAAAACCGGTTCTGAAAATGAAAGTGTCATTCTAAAAAATATCTGCAACCAAAATCGAAAAACTAACCAAGGTGCGCTATAGAAACGGACCTCGGCTATCCAATGCAAAAAAAAAAAAAAAAAAAAAAAATTTAAAAATGTCGAAATGCAAACGAGATATTAGAAAAATCCCTCCCCATAGGATTAGCATTAGCTCGTGAGTGTCTTCGCCGGCAGGGACAGGACCCTTAAAGAACTGAGCAACATATAACGATATCTGTTATATACTAAATTCATTTAAGAGGTCTCAGGGGCTCTTAAAATTGAAAAAAAAAGACCATTTTCAACATTTAATATCTTAAAATGTATATCATTTTAAAAAACAATTTTAATTGGGATGAAAGATATAAGTATGTTCTTTCATTTCATGCATGTAAAAAATTGCAAAATGCAGAATTAGCATTTATAGGGTGTTCCAAACTGTCCGACATTTGACGAGCAGAAAACTGGAATAACAGCTTACGCACAAGATTGCAAAATAAATATCGCAACTGGTATGAAAATTTTGGTGCCTACTTATACTTCAGATTATAATAATTACCCTGAATCTAAATAAAGTTGTATTTAAATAATTTTTATATTTTTAATAGAAAGTTATATTTAGCTAATACAAAATTTTGAAAATTTAAACAGTATAATCACCTAAAAAATATTTATTTGAATATTGAAAAGGAAATTTTAGGTTCAGTTTATATAGACTGACATGAAACATTGCTTTGAAAATTTCATGAAAAAATATTCAGAAGTTTTTGAGGTACCTTGCGCATTATGCCCAAAAACGTTTTTTGGAGAAAAATGACTTCAAAATTTCGGAAACGCCACTTCAGCTATTGAGATAATTCTAAAAGCCACAACTTCTGCTCTAATGGGAATTTCAAGGAAATAAATATATCAAAATGTTCAGAAATGATATGAGTTTACCATCTAAAAAAATTTTTAAATTTCGAAAATTTTGCCGCTTTCTTGCTACTAACATACAGTAAAATGAGATTTTTCTTCTTTTGGTGAGTCATTCTGCATTTTCCCCTTTTTTAACTATGTCTGTTGCTGATATGAAGGGCTCACAACCAATTTTGAAAAAACAATAAACGGTCAAGTGCGAGCATTACTCGCGCACAGAGGGTTCCGTAGAATAAATATATGAATTTGTAATTGTATTATAAAAAAAGTTGCTAAAAGAATACTAAGACTTTGTAAAAAAACTATACAAAGTAGAGTTGGGTATAACTGTATATATTAGAAAAGTGTAAATGGGTATATCATGAAAGTTCAGAGATATGGAACCTAAATAATATCAAATATTGATATTCGTATAACTCTTTTTTTAATATTATCCTAATCTGTTTAAAACGAACTTAATTCGGTACTGACAATAAAAGCAGTGCATAGTTAAACTTCATTTGGCATTTCATGAAACTAAATTCAGCGTAGTAATAACCTTTATTTCTACAGTGTAGCTAAAACAAAACCTTTGTTCAAAGTTTAAATTTGGCATTGTGCTAGGCGCGCTTCGAATTGAGGTCTCAAAGTTGCAACGCCACCTTGGTCAGTGCCTCGTTTTTCCAGATAGGTGTTTACTTAACTTTTAAAGTCACTCGAGGCGTATTGAGAGATACAATCAATGCAAACTATCGCGAATCTCACAGTATTTATGCGATTCATTCTAATTAAATCTTTCGAGGGCGATGCCCTTAAAAAACGGACACCTAATTTTAATTCCAAAACAGTCAAACGGCACCAAGAATATTTAATTAAAATTTTCCTTTTATCATGTACGTGAAAATAAGCAAGTTCGCATTTTCTAATAAATTCGTTTATAAATTCTGGTGTCAGTTCATTATTTTATAAGTTTATAAATAGAATTACTCTGTGCCGGAAAGGATTAAGTGGTCGCAGGACTCTTAAAGCTTCAAAATTTAAGAAATTTTAATTTTCTTAGATGTTAAACTCCTATCTTTTCTGAATATTTTTTATATGTTTCCTTGAAATTCCCATTAGAACAGAAGTTTTGGCTTTTAGAATTATACCCGCTCAATAGCTGTTAAGCGGCGTTTCCGAAACTTAAAAGTCATTATTTTCCAAATGGCGTTTTTTGGGCATAACGCGCAGGATACCTCAAAAACCTTATTTTTTCACTAGCTAACTTGCCCGGCGCGGTTCGGGTAAGTCAAAAAACAGCATGAATTGCGAACAAACTCTGAAAATCACAATAAGATATCGCGAAAAAATTATAAATCGCTGAACGAATTTCGAAAAGAGAAAAAAATATATATATTGTGTTCGAAGATAGAAAGTTGATTCTTTTCACTAATGTGGAAAAATGGCAGGAAATCGCTAAAATACACTAAAAATCACATACAGAATTCCCAAAAAATTCGAAAATTGCTATACGAAATCCGAATAAACTTTATTGAAATTAGGGATGCACCGGATATTGATTTTGCCGGATATCGGATACCGGATATCCGAAGCACCTTTGCCTGCCGGATTCGGATATCCGGCACTAGATATGTTTTTAGTTATATGGTGAATTATTTCTTTATATAACGCCATCTCAGAACAATAAATTACAAGCATGTTTCACACAACATTAAAACATTTTAAATGTATTGAAATATAATTTACAAAAACTATATCTCTTTGAATATCAGGGCTTGAAATTAAAGTTTTCCTCAGGAGGGGAGTTTCCCACCCACCATTTAAAAATGCAGGGGAGTTGAACTGTTAGAAAGGAAAAAAAAATCTTTAAACTCCATTATTTTTTATGTGCCACTTAAAGAATTACATTTATACAGACATGACAAAATACCATTAAAATAATTTAAATTAACAGCTCAAGATAATTATCCAAAATTTTTATTTTTATTAAAACAAAGGAACAGAATCAAGTTTTATATATACCATGTCTATCTTTCAACTTTCACCTAATGTTATGGGCAATTAACTATTGGGTTCCTAAATGAATTTCTTAATTTAGATTTTATTCCATTTTGCGTGATTTAGCCTCTTTCACAAGTTACACTTTTGACAAACAGCACAGACCAACTTTTATAACTTTAGAAATTATCGGAAACACATGGTTATGCTATGTTAAAAAAATTTAGAAAACTTTGCAAAATCTGATGTGCATTAATTTTTAACAGTAAGTTAAAAATGCATGAATAATGCATATCGGTGATTCTATTGTCAATATGCTACGGTGACTGTATGTCACTTCTGAACAAACTTGTTTTATTATATCCTTAATGGAATTATAGTCAAAACTGTAGTCCCTGGTATTTTCGTTAATTGAACTATGTTCTATGCATTGGAATTTTAAATCCATATCCAAAGTTTGAAAAAGAAATAGTCATTGATTTTTTCTATTACACGATAAAAGGTTGATTTCAAAAAGTCCTGTCCTAATCTGTGAATTGCAAGAATCAACTAGTTTGTTATTTCTAAACATGTTTTTTTAAGTTCAACAAATTTTTTTTTCTTCATGTGCACCAAAAGTGTAATCTCATTTTGTTGAGTGCTGACTATTGGCCAATTTGATAGGGCTCAGTCTCCGATGTCCATTATTGCCCTTTTAGTTATTTGCTATTTTTGGCGTAGGGAAAAAACATCGCAAAATACATAAATCGGTCATAAAAAAAATATCGCCGATTTGTCAATCATGGTGAAAATAAATAGAAAACATTGTCGACCGGTCGCAAGAAGAAAACTGAAGTGCAGGGGAAATCGGCAGCGGGAAAATATCCCAAAATTCCTCAATCGATCTGTCACGAGCAAATATCGTGAAATTACTCAGCCGGTCGCAGAGAAAAAACGTGAAAATTTTCAATCAGATGCAGAAAAACAATCGTTACATTCATCAGTATGTCGCAAGAACAAACAGGGAAATTTGCCAATCGGTCACAGAATAAAATTGCTATATTTATCAATTGATCTCGAGAAAAAAAAATTATGAAATTCACCGATCGTTCTCTAGAACAAATTGTGAAATTCATCATTCGGTCGTGGAGAAAAAGCGCAAAATTTTTCAGTCAGATGCTGAAAAGCAACCATGAATTTTGTCAATCTGTCGTAAGAAGAAACTGTGAAATCGGCCCATCGATAGTAGAAGATACCACGAAATTTGTCAGTCGGTCCTGAGACTTGCTCGTCTTTTTACAAAGAAACATTTTCGGAAAATGATTTTTTAGAAACAGGAGCTGCCCGCTCACAATAGGGCATAATAAATAGGGCACGAATCCTGCCATCCCGCTTCGAAATTCAAGACCTGTAATGTATATTAATAATATTGCATAAAAAATGTAATTTAAACATTAAAATATTCTGTTTATTTGTACAATGAAATGCTGATAATTGCTACTGGATTTGAATATGGGATTGACTATATCGATAATTTGTTCAACAAATAACCAATTAATATGTGTATAATTGAGTATTTTCACAAAGAAATACTACATACTTTCTTTTTATAATTTAAACATAAAATATCTACTAATATACCCCTGATTAAAGAGTTATTTTCTC
This sequence comes from Maratus speciosus, assembly GCA_963932465.1. NCBI lineage: Eukaryota > Metazoa > Arthropoda > Arachnida > Araneae > Salticidae > Maratus > Maratus speciosus. Next base: position 315,441,993 of record OZ010788.1, on the reverse strand, counting down.
CAAACATAAGTTTAGTTGATGCCCTTTTTCTGTTTTAATTATTTAATATTATTTTTGCTCTAAGGCACGTTTAGTTTTATTTTAAGTTAAATTATTTTTATATTTAAAATTAAAAAAAAATTACTTTTAATTTTAAATATTTATAATGAAGTTACAAAAACAACTAGTTGGATTTGCCAATCCCAAAACTTTCTTCTATCTCATACATCTTAATATTTCAAAAAGTAGTTCCAAATGTTAATACTTCAATATTATTAGTTCAATATTTTACCAACTTTGATTTTGGTCTAAAATTTCTGCTTCAGTGAATTAATCAGAATAAGTTAATCTCGATCATGATATTTATTAAAATAATTTTTTTTTTCGTTATTCTGTTGTACATCAGCTGTTTGTGAATAGCCATCTTAGTAGGTAGGATGCGAAGTTCCCATCGCTTCATGAGACGCCAATGTACAGTACAAAAAAAAAAAAAAAAAAAAAAAAAAAACTGCGAAAAATCGAGAAAATTTTACAAAAATCTTTTTTACAGTGCCACCTTCTGGCAGAATATTTCCAAATTCAAGGAGAAACTGCTGGCCATAGTCAAAGATATACACCACAAAATTGGTTCAATTCTATGCTTAACTTCATACACTTTTCAATGGTAAAATAATGAAAATAACACAAAAATCTGTATTATAGCGCCCCCTTCCAGCAGAATATTTTCAAACTGAAGGAGGACCTGCTGGCCATAGCCAAAAACATACCCCCGAAAAATTGGTTCAATTCTATACATAACTTCATACACTTTTCGATGGTACAAGAATGAAAGTGGCACAAAAATTGCTATTACAGTCCTCCCCCCCCCCTTCCAGTGGAATGTTTCCATATTGAAGGAGGGCCGCCTGGCTATAGCCAAAAACATTCACAAAAAAATTGGTTCAATTCTATGAATAACTTCATTACGATGGCAAAAATCGCTATTATTGGAAATATCCCCATCCTGGCGGAATATTTCCAATTTAAGGAGAACCTGCTGGACATAGCCAAACACAAATACAAAAAATTTTGTTCAATTATATAGATAACTTCATACACTTTTCGATGGTACAATCATGAAAATGGCACAAAAATCGCGATTACCGTGCTCCTCCCCCTTCCAGTGGAATGTTTCCATATTGAAGGAGGGCCGCCTGGCTATAGCCAAAAACATTCACAAAAAAATGGTTCAATTCTATGCATAACTTCATTCACTTTTCGATGGTACGATGGCGACACACGGACAGACAGATATTTTGTATAAACATAAATTGGGATATCTGATCCCTAAAACATCTAAATCCGTCGAAAACCAGAAATCGAAAAAAAATTCTATTACAATACTTTCTTCAAAAAATAGGCCTGTTTAATTGTTAAACTTAAAAGAAAGAAAGAAAATTAATAAAGTCATACTTTAATAAACAACTTCAAATTTTGTTTTACACTCTGAAAGCAAAGGTACAATTTTCTAAAAGAAGTAAACGTAAATTCTTAAATTTATTATAAAGAGTTCAAATATCAATGCTAGGAAAGCTGGCAATTCTTTAAACTTTTGAGAATTACCTTTTACTCATGAATAGTGAACTTACTTTCATATTTTACATTATAAACTAAATTGTTCGGCATTGTTTGAGGTCAAACGATTTCTGTTATCCTTATATATTCGCTTTGCTGCACTCTGCCGGATACCCGGCAGAGAAGTCGGATATCCGGTGATTGTGATTCGGATATCCGACGGTATTTCGGATATTGAAAAATCAGCCGGATATGCCGGATATCGGATATTTGCCGGATATCCGTTGCATCCCTAATTGAAATGAGGGCAGAAATTACTTTAGCATTATAGGCCAAAAATGGAATGCCAAAAAATTGCAGTAGATCGCGAAGAAACGTAAAAATCGAATTAAAAATTACAAAAAGTTCAAAAATCATGAAAGTCAAAATTTACTATAATTGGACAAAATTTCAAATCTAATTCTTTTGACTTGCGGGTTCTCTTAAAATTTATCTTTGGGAAAGCATGCTAAACATTGTATCATGTTACTTTTATTCATAATTTAATTTACTTGGATTCCCTTAAATATAATTAATTAATATAATCCCTTAAGTTAATATTAGTTTTTGTTTCATTAAAATATCTCAATTTGTTGATTTTCTGTAAGAAAGTAATCCATATTGGTTTACAATGGAAGTCTATGGGAATTTGGAGAAATATTAGAGATATCGCCAAGTTGGCGTCACTTTTGGCGACTCATTTTGGTCGCCAAATTTGGCGATATACCGCCAAGTTGGCGACAAACTTAGCTGCATTTGGCGACAGAACTATGTTCCTCTACGGTAACCTCCTTATGGAAATGTATTAAATGCTGTTCAATAATTGCATACAAAATTCGCTAAAAATTCAAAAATCACTGCACGAATTCCGAATAAACTTTTTTGAAAAGAGAACAAAATTTACTATATTGGGTTAAAAGAAAGAAACCATATCCTTCTCACTCATATGGAAAAATCGCCTCGAAACATAAAAAAGCGCTAAAAATCGCATAAAAAATTAAATAAAAAAAATCTAATCAAAAAATCGAAAATTGGGCTTCGAGGTGCAAAACTTCATATATAGACGTACCTTTTCCCCAAATTTTGTAGCTCTAAGTGCAGTGGTCTCTTCAGAACGCCGTCGACACTAGAGATGAGATGGGCTCAGCCCGGGCCCTACACGGGCTCGGGCTCGATTTTCATACCAGACTTCGGGCTCGGACTCATTTTTTTTAACCTGAAAATTTTATTTATTCCCGTATGGAAAAAAAAACTTTTTAAAAAAAATATAAAAAGTAATATATTAATATATAATCATCAAAATTTCTTGTGTTCCCTATATTATTCTGTTAATGCTTTTTAAGGTGTGTTAATATCTAAAATTTATTTATGTTTCTAAAATAAATTCAGTATTCCTGATTTTTATCTCTGTTAAAAAGCTGTTATTCTTGTAAAAGTAATTTCATTACTCCTTTCATAATAATCATTAATCTTTCAGTTTCCCGTGGTTTCAATAAATAAATGAGGCATCTGTCTGTTATCGCTTACGACGCGACGCCTGGGTTGAAAATTGCATTTTCCATAAGAAATCATTTTGATGTTATTTTCATAAGAATGATAAAGCGAAGTATCAGTAACAGTTTAGGTTATTGCAAAAAAGAAAAGAAAATGATACAAAAATAGTTTTATTTATTGATGAACGGAAATAAAAGCATTTAACTTTACTGTTCGTTAACGAGGGTGAGAAAGTTGATTTTTTTTCTTTATTTTGTTAACAATTGATAATTTGGTAAACATTGAAAGGAATATTTATTAGCTGTGTAAGAGATAAAGCGGACATTAACGTGTAATGAGAATGTTTTTAATGGGAAGGAAGTTTCAGTTAAATATATTAGTAAAAGGACAATTTTGGTTTTAAATTAGGTATAATTATATGGGATGATTGATTAATGTTACAACATCACAGCTATTTTAAAAGAAATTTGCAATATTTGCAGATTTATATCATTCACGCTAAGGCACCAAAATAGTAGGATATTTTTAAATTGGATCGTTTATTTTATTTTATTTTATTTTGACAATCTAGACGAAATATGGCAAAATATGAGAATCTTTTTAGGGACGTATCTTTTGATGAGATTAAATGTAAATGTCATAAAACTAATTATGTGCTAGGGATGAGATATTTCATTTAGAACAACTTTTATGCAATTTTTATTAAACTTTTTTTTCGGTTTACATTTTCGGTATCGGGCTCGGGCTTCTAAAAGTGAGCCCGAACTCATCTCGACACATTCACTCACTCACTCACACACAAACTTCTTTCTTTATTATTATAGATAAAATTTTCAAAACATATATTTCATGTTAGTCTGTATAAACTGAACCTAAAATTTCCTTTTTATTGTTCAAAAAATATTTTTTTAGGTGATTTTACTGTTGAAATTTTCAACATTTTGTATTAGCTAAATGCAACATTGCATTAAAAATATAAAATGCTTTAAATACAAATTTATTTAAGTTCAGGGAAATTATTACAATCTAAAATATAAGTAAGCACCAATATTTTCATTCTAGTTGCAATATTTATTTGTAATCCTGCGCGTAAACTGTTATGCCAATTTTTTGTTCGACAAATGTCTAACAGTTTCGAGCCCCCTATAAATACTAATTCTGTATCTTGCAATTTTTTAAATACATGAAACGAAAGAACATACTTACATCTTTCATCACAATTAAAGTTGTGTTTTAAAATCATATACATTTTAAGACATTAAATGTTGAAAATGGTCCTTTTTTCATTTTTTCCACTTTTTAGAGTCCCGAGACCCCTTAAATTAGATTGTTTTTAACAATTTGACGTTTATTGCTTTTATACTGTTACGGGACATTACATTACACATATATATCATTAGAAGTCGTTAACTCCGCCCATGTCCTTGAGTATGTCCAAACTGACCGTACCTTTAAGGGTTAATATCTCGCCTAATTACCGATGATTTTATCGAAAATCATTATCAACAATGCTTTTATTCTTCTGCAACGATAGGTATATTCAGCGATGCTCAACAATTTTTCTGAATGCCCGTAAATCGAAATTTGTGTATAACAGAAAAATGCTAATTACTCAAAAACTATGTGACCTAGGGTAATCGCTATAATTTTCCGGCAAGGTTTATATTAACGTCTACTACCTCTAATTTTTTCATAATTTTAGTTTCAGTAGATTCGGAATTAGATGGGGGGGGGGGGGACATATTTTTGCGCTACATTTTCAACAATATCTTTGAAAATATAATACCTAAAATTAAAAGGAATGCATTTTTGAGTTCAGCGTTACAAAAGCTTTCAGAGGATACCCCCACATGATATACAAAGAAAAGATTTTTTTTTTTCCAGTAGCATAATTAGCCCTTTTATATTGTTAAATAGCCCTGTTATATAGCCCTGTAGCCCTGTTATATTAACCTTTTTACTAAATATATTTATGAATGTTTATTAATCTGAAAATATGTGGGTCAGTGGTCTTTATTACTTCCCCGAATTTGAACTTTCCACGTTCCATAGTTTACGAGTAAAATGGCTGTGACAGACAGACAGACACACAGACACAGGAGTGATCTTATAATGGTTCCGTTTTTACTTTTTAAGTACGGAACCCTAAAAACAGATAATCCATTTAGAAGGGGCATAAAATCTATTTTATCCACTACTACAGTGTACAAAGTCTGTTTTCACATACTTTTTTACACTTTCCAACAAAGTTGAAAAGTGTTTCAAACATTCGTAAATATACTCGGATTGCACCGAAATTTTTGGATGCTATTGACGTTCACCATAGCACGATCCCTACTTCAAATGAAGTTTGTAGCATGTTTAGTTCACTTACAGGGACAGTCAAAAGCATTCCGTTACATTACGGCCAATGGGAAAAAATAGTTTCAAATGATTGTTAATGATGATACACTCTTTCAAGCATAAAATAAGTGATATGCATTTACGAAGTGCACTAAAATAAGCATTCTGAAGAATTATGCAGTGCAAAGAATACTTATTATTCATTTACAGGGCCACACAAAAGAATTCCGTTACATAATGATATGGGCGGGGGGGGGGGGGGAGAGTTGTTTGCGGAACATTTTAATTATGTTAAACCTTTCCGTATATAATGAATGACTGAGGTTTACTATAATTTATTTCATGTATAATAAGAAGCGCGTAGCATTTACAGGGACAAACAAACACAAAAGATTTCAGGTACTATATTGTGTTCGAAGGCCACATTGTATAATACGAAGTGTATATAGCATTTACAGGGACACACACAATATTTCAGATACTATATTGTATTCGAAGTACTGTTCATTAGCGATGATTGCTGGAAATCAGGGTTGGGGTTTTGGACGCCCAAAACTAGTTTTGGACAGGACATGTGGGTTTTACTGTCCAAAACTGTACTAAAGTGTCTAAAACTGTACTAAAGCGTCCAAAACTGTACTAAAGTGTCCAAAACCTTAAAAAAAAGCAACATTCCACATGTAAGCACTGCACACTTATCAAACATATGAATAAATATAAATATCTCACAATATATTTTACTAACATTCCATTTAATTCTTTGGTAAATGAAAAAAAAGTTCAAATTTTTCTTATATCTGTGTAACATAAAAAGTTCTGTTTCTGTTAAAATTGAGTTATAATAATAAGAAATTCTTTATAATACCACACATGTAGTATAGGGAGGGGAGATTTGCTTAACACTAATGCTTTTGTTTCACTTTTTGTGCAAGAAAATGTTACAAAGAAATTTCTTTTAAATAATATTTCATTGTAAATTATCTTTTCTAGATTATAGGATAATGAAAGAAAAACACAAATATTTAATTTAAAATCTAGAAGTTATTTTTAAATTATGTATTTTTATTATGAATTTAATCTAATTCTAGTGAACATTCTATTTCTTAAGAGTTAAATAGTGTTGTTATAATAATAGTCATATAATAGTGTTATATAATAGTCAATATCTAAATATCTCATAATCAAACAAAATCAATTATTTTTATTTATACTATTTCTTAATATACACATATACATAGTTGCCAGCCGTAAGCTGGTTTAATCAGTATGCTGAACCTGAACTCCATTTATCAATTATTTCCAGTAACAACTCTCGGGACTTTCAGTAACAGAATCAGAATGTATTCTTCATAAAAATCATTATTACTTCTATTAACTACTATTATTTAAATGAATAACATTAAAATTATGATACATAATTAAATTTAATATCTTCTTAATGTAATTACTTTGTTACGTAGGGCAATTAGGTTGTTGCTACTAAATTGTTAGGTAGTATAACGTAGGGTAATTAGGTTGTTAATACTAAATTGGTATTTTTGTATTGTAATCTTTTTGCCAATTTTTTAAACTTTTAGCATTGTTCTGATAAATACAATTTTACTACAAAATATAGTTTTGGACAGTTTAAGACAGTTTTAGACAGAAGGAGGGTTTTGGACGGTACGGTTTAAACCATGGATTTTACCGTGGTTTTTACCGTTGTGTCCAAAACCTTGCCAACCCTGCTGGAAATGTATTTTTAATTATGATATGCGCTTTTATGTTTCCCTATATTTATGCATACTATACAGTGTGTATAAATGCAATAGTTCATATACAGGGCTACACAAAGCATTCGTAAGGATTACTGAGAATGAGAGTAAATTGCTTAAAGATGGTTTTTAAAGGAGTTATGCATTTTTACGCTGAACTGCATTTAGTTTACTAAGAAATGTTTGTAGAATATAGATAAAGTGATATACAGGGTCACGCAAAGAATTGGATTCATAACCGTCTACGGATGATAATATTTGGAAATGTAATTTCGGTAGTTTTAAGAGTGTTTTAGTTTAAATTAAATCTTAGCTAAATAGTGGCGAGTAATAAACATAAAGTTACTATTGGCTATGGACGGTAACTGCTGAAATCAATTTTTAAAATGTTTTATGCGTTATCTTATTTCCCTAAATAACGTAGTTTTGTTAAAGCATCCAGGAAGTGTTGGAAAGTGTTTCATAATCTATGCTTAACGCATGATTTTTCTTTCTTGTTCATATATGCCATCTGTTTACAGACTTGGTTTACAGTGGGATTTGGATAAAACAAATTTATGCACCTTCTAAATGATTTATTTTTTAATGGACTTTGTCTGCTATGGCTGTGAACCCGTCATATTTGAAGGTACATAGCGTTTGAATAATTATACTATAGTATAGTTAGTTGTTCGCATGTTTTTATAGGTTTAGAAACACATTGCCATAAATATAAACAAATTATTTTAAATCTAATAAATTAATGCATTGTATTTTGAAAAATTAAATTATCAACTTTGTGATCTGAAAATTTTAACACTGAATTAGAATAATAAATGTATAATATTGTCTTATAGTTTCAGGCCGGATCTACTGCCGGATAATCATAATACCCGGCTACTGCCAAATATCCGGCATACTGGCCGGTTCAGCCGGATGTAGTACGTTTGCCGGATATCCGTTGCCCCCGTATCAATCACTCAACAGGTGACGCTGCTATGCTGCATTTTTCACGATTTCCGCAATAGCTTTTTATCTCAAGAACTAATGAATGAATTTTCATCAAGCTTCAGATTCAGTTAGTCCTTGATGTGAATTGGTGATGATTACGTTTTTCAGGATTTCCGCAATACCTCTATCTCAAGAACTAATGAACGAATTTTCATCAAACTTCAGATTCAGGTCACCTTGATAAATATTGGGACTGATTATGTTAGTATAAATCGCCCAACAGGTGGCACTGCTACGCTGCATTTTGCAGGATTTACACGATTTTAGCGATAGTCATATCTCAAGAACTAATGCACGGAGTTTCATATCTTTAGAATCCTCACGATGGACATAGATTGTCATTTAATTTTGGCATTGTGATAGCGAATTTTGAGGTAATAACATATATGAGATAGAAGAAAGTTTTGGGATTGGCACATCCGACTAGTTTATCTTTGTTTTGTATGTGTTTGTTACGAGAAGGTGGTGAATACCAAAGTTGATCACTTGCTGTTGTGATATTGATCAGATGGTGTTGTATGGAGAAAGGGCAGACCAATATGTAGTGGGAGGACGTTCTCAACGCCCCACAAGCGCAGCCAGGGGAATTTTCCTGCTAAAGCAGATACGCTTGAAACACCCCGTGTCTTGTATACATATCTCTGAAAGTTTTTAACAGCATGCTATAATATTAGCGTTAACTTTAGGAAATAACGTATGTGTTAGCTCTCCATAATCCCATTCGATCTGCCATTGCTTCACCACGACCTTTAAAAGTTGGGCCTTAATTAAGTTGTGAGATTGGACTCTCAATGAATATGGAAGGGGGGGGGGGGGATATAGGTCAAAACTGGGAAATTTCATTAGCGGCCACTGGTCGGTACGACTAGTTTTTTAAGTGACCACTTTCTTTAAACTAGTGGCCACTTTTTTTATTTAAAAATACTAAACAGTAAAATTTCTATAAGTATTAATCTAAATTTGAATAGCCCAAATAAATATGTTAATATATGTTATATTGAAACTAAAATAAGTAGAATCCTTGATGAAATTCAAGAAAATTTTATTCTCTCCTTGTAAAAAAGTGTGGCCGGAAGATGGCCACTGATAGACAAATTTTCACTAGCCACTTCTTCTCATTCACTGGCCCTGTGGCTAGTGCTAATTTTGGCCTTTAGGGGGAGGGGGGGGGACCGTGAGATGAATTGGTTGCGGCTAATTTAGCCAGGGCTTTCGCCTCCTCGTTGCCCGCTACACCCACATGAGGTTTAACCCAACCAATTTTAAAGTTGGGATTCTTTGCCTCTTCTAGAATTGAATTAACTAATCTGTTTATGTTGAACGGGATTTAGAAATACTGTGATAGTGCAGGAAGGAATTTTACAAGGATTTTTTTTTTTTCTCTGGATTCAATTAGGAGTGCATTTCACTACTTTTTAAAAAGGCAGGGCGCATTTTCCCGTTTTAAATGAAGGAGTGTGCTGCACTCTTACAAACTGGCCCAGAGGAAACACATTCCCCATTCGAAGATTGCTAAAGCACAATTATATTCATACCTGAAATAAATTCTGGTAAATCATCGAGAAAGGCTTGCGAATTCATAAAATAATTTCCGAATTTTTTTTTTCTTTTTTTTTAATGTATTAATATATATATATATATATATATATATATATATATATATATATACATTTTTAAAACAGACATCGTTGGCAAGGAAAATATACCATGTACAAGTGGGTAATTTTTATATTTTCGTGTTTCGTCCAGGAAAAGGAGGCAAATTTTAAAAATTGAAAATAAATAAATAGATAAAAACAAATAATAATAAAATAAGAATTTGAAAACGGAATTACGAATATATATATATATATATATATTTAAAGTGTTAATAGTTTTTTAAATCGAAGTCTTTAGAAAGGAATTCCCAATCGTATGACTATTTTCTTTTTTCTCATCCATAATTTGGCGATTAAAAAGGATGGAGAGAGGAGATTAAAAAGTATGGAGTTCTCTCTCTTTTAACTAGGGATGCAACGGATATCCGGCAAATATCCGATATCCGGCATATCCGGCTGATTTTTCAATATCCGAAATACCGTCGGATATCCGAATCACAATCACCGGATATCCGACTTCTCTGCCGGATATTTGGCAGAGTGCAGCAAAGCGAATATATAAGGATAACAGAAATCGTTTGACCCCAAACAATGCCGAACAATTTTGTTTATAATGTAAAATATGAAAGTAAGTTCACTATTCATGAGTAAAAGGTAATTCTCAAAAGTTTAAAGAATTGCCAGCTTTCCTAACATTGATATTTGAATTCTTTATAATAAATTTAAGAATTTACGTTTACTTCGTTTAGAAAATTGTACCTTTACTTTCAGAGTGTAAAACAAAATTTGAAGTTGTTTATTAAAGTATGACTTTAATTTTCTTTCTTTCTTTTAAGTTTAACAATTAAACAGGCAACTAAACAAACAATTAAACAGGATTTTTAGAAGAAAGTATTGTAATAGAATTTTTTTCGATTTCTGGTTTTCGACGGATTTAGATGTTTTAGGGGTCAAATATCCCAAAACATGTTTATACAAAATGTCTGTCTGTCCGTATGTCGCCATCGTACCATCGAAAAGTGAATGAAGTTATGCATAGAATTTAACCATTTTTTGTGAATGTTTTTGGCTATAGCCAGGCGGCCCTCCTTCAATATGGAAACATTCCACTGGAAGGGGGGGGGGGGGCACGATAATTGCGATTTTTGTGCCCTTTTCATTATTGTACCATCGAAAAGTGTATGAAGTTATCCATATAATTGAACAAAATTTTTTGTATTTGTTTTTGGCTATGTCCAGCAGGTTCTCCTTAAATAAGAAATATTCCGCCAGGATGGGGATATTTCCAATAATAGCGATTTTTGCCATCGTAATGAAGTTATGCATAGAATTGAACCAATTTTTTTGCTAATGTTTTTGGCTACAGCCAGGCGGCCTTCCTTCAATATGGAAACATTCCATTGGAAAGGGGGGGGGCGCTGTAATAGCGATTTTTGTGCCACTTTCATTCTTGTACCATCGAAAAGTGTATGAAGTTATGTATAGAATTGAACCAATTTTTCGGGGGTATGTTTTTGGCTATGGCCAGCAGGTCCTTCTTCAATTTGAAAATATTCTGCTGGAAGGGGGCGCTATAATACGGATTTTTGTGTTATTTTCATTATTTTACCATTGAAAAGTGTATGAAGTTAAGCATAGAATTGAACCAATTTTGTGGTGTATATTTTTGACTATGGCCAGCAGTTTCTCCTTGAATTTGTTTGACTATGGCCAGCAGTTTCTCCTTGAATTTGGAAATATTCCGCCAGAAGGTGGCACTGTAACAGAGATTTTGGTAAAATTTTCTCGATTTTTCGCAGTTTTTTTTCTTTTTTGTATTGTATATTGGTGGCTCATGAAGCGAAGGGAACTTTGCATCCTGCTAAGCTGGCTATTCACAAACAGCTGATGTACAACAGAATAACAAAAAAATTTTTGATTTTAATAAATATGATCGAGATTAACTTATTCTTATTCTGATTAATTGACTGAAGCAGAAATTTTAGACCAAAATCAAAGTTGGTATAATATTGAACTAATAATATTGAAGTATTAATATTTGGAACTACTTTTTGAAATATTAAGATGTATGAGATAGAAGAAAGTTTTGTGATTGGCAAATCCAAATAGTTGTTCTTAGTGTTTCCCCAAAATAAAAAAAGGGCAGGGTGCTCCTTCAAAAAAGGGCACTTTAGCAGAACAAAAAGGGCACTTTTTAAGAAAAGGGTTTTTGAAATTTTTGTTTTGATTGCCGCGAATTTCGTCAAACGATCGAGAAAAAGCGCGAATTTCGTCAAATGACCGCGTGTAACTGAAGGATTTCATGATTATTTTCCACGCAGTTCATTAACATAATTGCTGATATTTTTCAGCCACTATCGGCGAATTTTGTATGTTTTATTCTTTGGACCGATTGGCTAATTTTTGGAGTTTTTTTCAGTCTAACATGTACGAATTTTGCAGTTTTTTTCCCCGCGAATGATTAACAAATTTCGTGATTTTTTCTTGGGTGCGATTTTTAAATTTCGCGATTTCTTTTCTTGCGACTGATTGATGATTTTCACGTTATTTTCTAGCAACTTTTTGTCGAATTATGCGGGGTTTTCCTGCGACCAATCGCCTATTTTTCAGGTTTTTCCCGTGACCTACAGAAGAATTCCGTGATTGTTTTCCTGTGATCGATTAACATAATTGGCAATATTTTCCTGCTACATATTAGCGAATTTTGCGGGTTTTATTCTTGGGACAGATTGGGAAGTTCCGGGGCTTACTGGCGGAACTCGCGGTTTTTTTTTTTTTTTTTCATGCTAACGTAAACAAATTACGCGATTTTTTCCCGCGAACTATCGACAGATTTTGCCATTTTTTCCCCCCGTGAGCGATTGGCGATTTTTTTTAGTTTTTCGTGCGTTGGATTAACGAAATTCATGATTTTTTTCCAGTGTCCGGCTGAAAGAGTAAGTTTTTTCCGACCGATTGACGAATTTCATAATATTTTCCCGCGATTAATAGACTTTTTTTGTGATATTTTCCCGCAACCAACTGACGAATTTCACAATTTTTTCCGCGATCGATAGATTAATTTTGCGATATTTTCCCGCGATCAATTTTAGAATTTCAGATCCAACGACCGATTGCAAATTTCCGGATTTTTTCGCGACCTATTGTTAAAATTCGTTAGTTGAAATATGCCGAGGACAAAATTTTGCAAACCCAAAAAGGCAGGGCGCATTTGCAGTTACATGAAAACTGGCAGGGCGCATTTACAGCTATAAAAAACAGGGCAGGGCGCTGCACTCTCACGAAAACGCCTAGGGGAATCACTAGTTTTTGTAACTTCATTATAAATATTTAAAATTAAAAGTAATTTTCTTTTTACTTTTAAATATAAAAAGAATGTAACTTAAAATAAAACTAAACGTGACTTAGAGCAAAAACAATATTAAATAATTAAAACAGAAAAAGGGCATCAACTAAACCTATGTTTGGAGAAAATAACTCTTTAATCATGGGTATATTAGTAGATATTTTATGTCTAAATTATAAAAAGAAAGTATGTAGTATTTCTTTGTGAAAATACTCTACAATTATACACATTAATTGGTTAAAATTTGTTGTACAAATTATCAGCATTTCATTGTACAAATTAATTATTAGCAATTATCGATATAGGCAATCCTATATTCAAATCCAGTCGCAATTATCAGCATTTCATTGTACAAATAAACAGAATACTTTAATGTTTAAATTACATTTTTATGCAATATTATTAATGTACATTACAGGGCTTGAATGGCAGATACAGGGCTTGAATTTCGAAGCGGGATGGCAGGATTTGTGCCCTATTTATTATGCCCTATTGTGAGTGGGCGGCTCCTGTTTCCAAAAAATAATTTTCCGAAAATGTTTCTTTGTAAAACGACGAGCAAGTCTTAGCACCGACTGACAAATTTCGTGATATTTTCTACTATCGATGGGCAGATTTCACAGTTTCTCCTTACGACAGATTGACAAAATTCATGGTTGTTTTTCTGCATCTGACTGAAAAATTTTACGCTTTTTCTCCACGACCGACTGACGAATTTCACAATTTTTTCTAGAGACCGATCGATGAATTTCATGATTTTTTTATTTTCCTCGAGATCAATTGATAAATATAGCAATTTTATTCTGTGACCGATTGGCAAATTTCCCTGTTTGTTCTTGCGACATACTGGTGAAAGTAATGACTGTTTTTCTGCATCCGATTGAAAATTTTTGCGTTTGTTCTCTGTGACCAGCTGAAAAATTTCACGATATTTGCTCATGAGAGATCGATTGACGAATTTTGTGATATTTTCCCGCTGCCGATTTCCCCTGCACTTCAGTTTTCTTCTTGCGACCGGTTGACAAATTTTTTTATTTATTTTCACCATGATGATGACCGATTTATGTATTTTGCAATGTTTTTTCCCTATGCCCAAAATAGCAAATAACTAAAAGGGCAGTAATGGCCACCGGAGACCAATCCCTACCAAATTGGCCAATAGTCAGCACTCTACAAAATGAGATTACACTTGTGGTGCACATGAAGAAAAAAAAAATTGGTTGAACTTAAAAAAACATGTTTAGAAATAACAAACTAGTTGATTCTTGCAATTCACAGATTAGGACATGACTTTTTGAAATCAACCTTTTATCGTGTAATAGAAAAAATCAATGACTATTTCCTTTTCAAACTTTGGATACGGATTTAAAATTCCAATACATAGAACATAAGTTCAATTAACAAAAATACCAGGGACTACAGTTTTGACTATAATTCCATTAAGGATATAATAAAACAAGTTTGTTCAGAAGTGACATACAATCACCGTAGGATATTGACAATAGAATCACCGACATTCATTATTCATGCATTTTTAACTTACTGTTAAAAATTAATGCACATCAGATTTGCAAAGTTTTCTAAAATTTTTTAACAGAGCATAACCATGCGTTTCCGATAATTTCTAAAGTTATAAAAGTTGGTCTGTGCTGTTTGTCAAAAGTGTAACTTGTGAAAGAGGCTAAATCACGCAAAATGGAATAAAATCTAAATTAAGAAATTCATTTAGGAACCCAATTGTTAATTGCCCATAACATTAGGTGAAAGTTGAAAGATAGATATGGTATATATATAAAACTTGATTCTGTTCCTTTGTTTTAATAAAAATAAACATTTTGGATAATTATCTTGAGTTGTTAATTTAAATTATTTTAATGGTATTTTGTCATGTCTGTATAAATGTAATTCTTTAAGTGGCACATAAAAAATAACGGTGTTTAAAGATTTTTTTTCCCCTTTCTAACAGTTCAACTCCCCTGCATTTTTAAATGTTGGGTGGAAAACTCCCCTCCAGGGGAAAACTTGAATTTCAAGCCCTGATTTCAAAGAGATATAGTTTTTGTAAATTATATTTCAATACATTTAAAATGTTTTAATGACGTGTGAAACATGCTTGTAATTTATTGTTCTGAGATGGCGTTATATAAGGAAATAATTCACCATATAACTAAAAACATATCTAGTGCCGGATATCCGAATCCGGCAGGCAAAGGAGCTTCGGATATCCGATATCCGGCAAAATCAATATCCGGTGCATCCCTACTTTTAACTTAATAATAAATAACTTAGCATTTAAATTACTAACATATGTAACAATTGTAATTTCCATAATATATTTTTAAAAAGTACATATTATTTAAGATATATTGTTTAATATTAAATACATTCATAAGGGAAACTATACTTATTGTACAGAATGCGGTTTCCCGTAACGGAGAAGCATGGAATTTTATTTGAATACAAATCGTTCATATACATACATTTCGTAGAAATTATTTAACTAAACATAAAAAATTGCAAATTCCTCCATCCCATCCTTTTTTTTTAACTGAATGTTATTGCCATAAATCCACAACCTTTTAAATAATTTTTAAAGTAAGCATTCAGTTAAATTTGTTTTTCAGAATTTCTTGCGTGGCAGTTCAACGAATTTTTCAATATCAGATAAGGCAAGTTGTTGAAAGATTTTTCGATGAAAGAGATTTTAAATTTATTCAAACGTTCATTCGTGATAACGTTTGAAAAATTTCTATAAGTCCTTATCATCAATTAATCCAACTGCATTTTGATCTTTTTACTGGATCGATTTTTATATATATATATATATATATATATACATGTTTCTTCTTACTTAGTTGTTACAAGTTTTCTTAATATATTTTCAATTATTCCTCTTTGATATATTACATTTTGGATGATCTATTTTTATGGTATCATAATTGATTTTATTTGTTAAAATGGTACATTATTACAAAAAGTTTGACGCAATATTAATTTGCAATATTTGTTATAGCTGGGATAAAAGAAAATGTCATTTATAAAGAATATGAGAAAAATGATTTAGTCGGAACTTTGGCTGAAGCTGGTTCGCATTATTTAGATTCTACTGTATAAATAACTTGTGTCTAGTTATATACCAGTTACAAGGAGAATAATTAACGATATTCATTATATGAATACTACAGATACATATAAGATTTTAGTACAATCCGCCACTTAAGAAAACTAGCTAAAAAAACAAGCCAAAGCTACAAAAATGTCTATGAAATGCCTGTAATTCTTTATGAAATATAATAGCAGCAATCACTTAATGTATGTAGTTTCCATCGTGAGAAAACAAGAAACATTATTCCATCAATTTTTAAAAAGAGGAGAGGGAATAGCAACGAAAAATAAAAGAGAGAAAAATATAGCTGAAGTGTGGTACAGATGACGGAAGAAATAAAATGAAAGAGAATAAAACGTATATCGTCGCTGGAGAGAAAACTGGCTAACTGAATGTCAAGGCAATGAATGCTAATAAATAACTGTCTCTTCTTTCAAATTATGGAGTCAAAAATTATAACACATAACTTTATTCCTTTGACAGATTGTTTATAGAAAATTCTTTATAATTTTTTAGCCATTCAAACATCAATACATAAAATTAAAACCGATTTAAGTAATTTTGAAGTCATTTTATGCAATTTAATAAAAAATAATTCATGATTATACAAACTGAATCTTCATACATGCTTCATTCATATTAGAGATGCAACGGATGTCAGTTTGGCCGGATGCTGGACAACGGATATCCTGCATATTTTGTGCCGGACATCCGGTCGTGGTACGTTTTGATCTGTCCTTTTGTAATTTTTATTTACTTTAACACTAGAAAAAGGGGGAATTTTACTCAAATTTTATAAAAAATATTTCACACCAGAATTTTTATTTTAAATTATTAACTTATTTATTTAGCTCGTTCTTTCTCTTTGTATTTTTTAAACTAGTTTTATAAAGAAATTTCTGGTTCGAACTGAAAAATATTTATTTGGTAGCGGTCAAAATGACCGCTGGCCATCTTTCTAGTGTTAAAGAAATTAAGCATGGGTTTACAGTAGCTAGCTATTATTTTCTTTTTGATCTCATTTTTTAATTTTCTATTGACAATTATTTTTATAGTTATTTCAGTTTTAGTGCCAATATTATAATTGCATTATTTTTAAGTAATTATAATAATATCAACTAAATAGTTTAGTAATAAAAAAAATAAGTTTATGAGAAAAACTTACAACTGATTACTTTGGAAATATATTTAATACTTTTATCTTTCTTTAACAGCGTATGTTCAAACTGTTACCATCCCTCATTTCCTATTGCTTTACTACTTAAAAAAAATTTTGTGTTGTGGCAACAAAAAACTTGTTGTAACTGGTTGCTACTAACATAACTGAATTGTACAATAAAATTAGTAAATTAACATATTAGCTTAGTAATAGTATATTATTTTCGAGAAAAAATAAATAAAACTGAATATATATATATATATGTATAACAAAAAATTTTTTTATTAATATCTTTATCTTCCCTATTTTTCATGAACTTCATTCTATATATCCCTTTACGTTACAAAAACAAATTTTGTGTTGTGATAAACAGAAAACTTATTCTTGCTTGCTAGTAACACACAGTAAAAAGAGATTTTTCCCCCCTTTTGAGTAATTCTGCATTTAACCGTGTCTGTTGCTCATATATGAAGTTGCATGAGTAGTTACAGTTATTCCCATGTTTTTTTAAATATAAATTTAGAAACACAATTTGCTATAAATATAAGTAACTATATTAGATTTAAAAATGCACAAATAATACATGAAAAGCAGCAAACAGCTGTTTCGAATCTACTAGCGAGATTCTTCAGTGCAAGACAGCGAAAAAGGAACTGCGTGCTAGAAAAAGCAAGGCTCAGCAAAATGATAGGAACATGGAACATGAGATGTAGATATGGATTGCCTAGATGAGAGCATCTGTACATCCAGTCGAGAGGTGAAGTCGTCTATTGAGGCATGATAGGGAGCCGTGAAAGAAACTTATAAATGTGGTTAGGCCACTTAAAGTTAGTGATAGACAGAGACGCGTTGGCTTATATACCCTATGCGGGTAGCGAAGGCGCCAAAAACAACCAATGAGAGAGAAGCAGTGGGAACGACTGGGTGGACAAGTAGCGACATCTACCGGAGAAGGAAAGAAAAAGAAACCAAAAAAGGGGAAATTAAATTAATGCTTTCCAAATACTTGGAAAATCAGGAGTACTAGATAAGACATTGACTAAAGAGTGAGAATTTTTAATGATGTGGTAAGCTTCCCAAAAATCAAGATCAAGGTTAGAAGAACATTTTTTGATAATGATGGCTGAGGAAAAATCGAACCTATGTTGAGAAGACCAAGAATATTGAGCAATAGAAGAACGTTTGAGCTCCTCATTTTCAACATAACCTTCATGCTCTTTTAAACGAAACCTAAGAGCACGTTTACTTTGGCCAATATAAGAAAGGCCACACTGGCAAGAGATTTGGTAAATACCTCAGTTATCTAGGCGATCAATGGGGTATTTGAGATTTGAAAAAGTGATTTTATTAACGTTAAAAAGCATAATTTATATTTTTATACTTTAAAATTAAAGTAATCGCATAAATCTAAACTTACATGTAATGCTATGCTATGTTAAACAAACAAACAAATAATAATAATTTCATCTGTTACTTCATACCAACACAAACAGAAATGTAACCATAAATATAATATAAATACAATAGAATCTCTTTTATCCGAAACTCTTTTAACTGAAACTCTCGATTAACCAAAATCCATTTTTAAAGTTTTTTTTTTTTTTTTTTTTTTTTCCTAACACCTCGTGTGCAAGCGGTACTTTCCGAACTACGAGTACAGATAAATATTTTGGATCCCCTGTCTCAGAATTTCTTTGAATTTAACTTGAGCTCCCGTACGATATTTTTGCTAGAGTAAAACTTTCCATTTTTATCATGTGTACAAAAAAACCCTGCATTACTTTAAGTATAAAATCATAATATTTAAGCATAAATCGTGTAGAATCGGGTGAGAGCATGACAAGATAAGCTCAAGAATACGGCATTGGTATTGCAGCGGTTAGTGTTATGAAGAGAGATGCTGCATAAATTAAATTTTATGTAGAAAGCAGCAGAAAGATACTGGTGAATCAATAGTATTAAAAAACTTCGTGATAAAGCTTCAAAGCAAAGGCAATCGAAACTGCAACAAACAAAACTTGGTTTTAAACCCTTGTGAAATATGTAAAAGGTACTTAATTTCAAAATTAAAATTCAGGTAGTTTATTCTTGTTTCTGTTTTGCTATTGATTTATTTTTATTAAGCACTTGTTACCATTAAAAGAAATAGTGCACACATTTGCCCTTAAAATTGAAGCATTCTCGATTATTCGAAAATTTCGATTTTCCGAAAGACGGTCGGTCCCAATTACTTCGGATAATCGAGGTTCTACTGTATATTGTAAACATAATCATAAGAATGAATAACCGCATCTGCAATCTACAAATTTTTTTAAATAATTAGAAATCAGTATTATTAGTATTACCCACTTAGTGGGCGTTAATTGTAATTAAGTGCTTAGCATAAAAATAACTTTTGCTAGTTTTTTCATTCCTAACTGATTTCTTTGTTTGCTGTGTGTGTGTGAGACCAAAAGTAGAAATTCTTTCAATTTCTAGTGAAGTACCTCTAGTAATTAGTTCATTATTGTTTTTATTATAAATATTCTTTCAAAATAGTGATCGATCAGATCTTATCATATTCTGTCATTCTCCTTTAGTTCCAGTTTGTTGTTATTATAATATTATCTATATATATAAAAGAAAGTCTAGATTTTGTATTAATCAACGCGCAGCCAAAACTACTGAACCTAAAATCTTGAAAATTGGGGTAAAAATACTTCTTATGATATAGAGTGCCGCTAAGAAAGGATTTTCCAAAATTCCACCCCTAAGAGGGGTAAAAAAGAGAACGAACTTTAAAAAAATTCCTTAAAAATCTGATTTCATAGTTATTTTTCAACTGATAACATATTTTGGTGTATTTTTGTATGCTGAATCGAATGGTACTAACTAAATTCTTTTAAGCCCAATAGTTTGAGATATATTTCATATTTTTCTAATTTGGCACTATCTTTGGCGCCAAAATTTGAATTTTTCAAGTGATAATTTCTAAAAGCTCATTCTTTTCATTCTGATAGTATAGAAATGGAAAAAATTGAATTTGAATAATGTTTTAACCAATCCTTTAAAAACAACTTAAAAGGTTAAATAAAAACAACTTTGTCAATTAGAAAAAAAAATTCAAACGCCTCAAAAACTAAAACTAAAAAAACAACAACAACAACAAAAAAAAACTGTGGTAATTTTTCGTTCTAATTTTCGTCGCGATACCATTGCCAAAATATATGGTATCGCGCCATTTTTTTCAACTCTAATCGTGCAAACGATTTTTATTGCAAACCGTGCCCCACATTAACATTTGCTAATTATTGAACGTGAATATATTTATGCAGGAATTTTTAATGATGGAATTTATTATAATCTCGCAAACTTTTTAATTTGTTATTTTTTGAATAGAAAATATTTATTACTGATACTGATATAGATTTTACCATTTCGCAGTTATCTGATGATGAGGAAGCTGCAATAAAATTATTTCAGAACTTAGAAATTATACACATAAAAATGTTTTGTTAAAAAAACCATGAATGTCTTCATTGAAAGAATGAAATGTTTACTGCAATGTGAGACATACGTATTACGTACGCCATGCTTCAGTAGTAAAATACATTTACAATTTCAAGACTGCAGTTTAAATTGACTATATTTTATTACTTGCAAAATATTTATTTATTCTTATATTTTAAGTATTTATTTTGGTACCCGTCGACCAATTTCGCCAAATTATATAAATCGCCAAACCACTCGCCAAATTATACAAATTGACATAATTTTTATTTTAAATTAAATATTAAATGCAATTTAACAAATTACAACAACCATTTGGAAAATTATTTTTTCAAAGAC
Organism: Maratus speciosus; assembly: GCA_963932465.1. NCBI lineage: Eukaryota > Metazoa > Arthropoda > Arachnida > Araneae > Salticidae > Maratus > Maratus speciosus. The sequence goes on along the minus strand of OZ010788.1, from coordinate 315,420,803 downwards.
GAAAATTTAAGACATAAAATATAGCACGGAGTTGATCATACATTACACGTACGCCATGAATTAAACATTAATAGTGTTATTACACGTAAAAATTGCAAGCAACAGAAATCGCCTGCGACTCGTACGTATTATCCACCTGAAGCTTACGTATTATCCAAGCATTTCATTGACTGTTCGGGAAAAGGCTTTTCCACCGTCAGATTTCCAAGAAATCTGACGGCCAATTTTAAATGAAATTTATTTCTTAAACTTCTAAACATCTCACAATATTACTTTTTATATCGTCGTATACAGAAAAAAATGTACTTTTAAATGCAATTTGTTTGAAAGCTGTATCTCAATTTGTTTCTGAGTTATTAATTTTTTTTTGTAGTTTTTATTACTTTTTTGTCATAGTGGCAACACGCTGTTGTCCATCTTTGTTGAAAGTAAAGGGAAATACAGATTACTGTATAGACCAATCAGAAAACGAATAAAATGATGATTAAACCAATAAAAACCTTCAGATATGCTTTTGATTTCCTACTCTGACGAGGACTATAACCATTTTTCCAAATGGTTAATAAATTAGTATAACATTAATGAAAATACATTTAAAACGTCGAAATAAAAATCACTTGATGACGTAAATACGTGTAACTTGCTTAAAGTAGAGTGAATGTGACATTTACGATCAACTATTATTGGCATTTAATCTTATAGTTTAGCAATAGATTTTTCGTCGACGGGATAACCAAGTAGTACCATTATTTTTATTGATTTTAAAAAATGGTAGGTCAAAGTCTGTAATTTTCAAAAGTTATATTTTTAAAATGCTCATTTTTTTTTTATCAACAAAATTATTTTTTTTTCAAATGTATCATTTAATTTTTGCGCCAACTATTACGCTTGGCGACAATGGTGTTGGAATAACAGGGAAATACCAAAGGAGTTACTGATTTTATTTCAAATGTAAAGAAAAAAGGTTTAATGAGCAATAAATATTGTAAATATGACTATAACTCAGATTCTACTGAACAGAATTTTTTAGAACTTACGCTGTCAAATATTAAATTTGGTTTATAAATGGTGTAATGTAAAAACCATCATTCTAAGTTGCTACGGAAGTTTTAAAATTAGGTGAACTCGATTATGAAAGATTTCAAGTGAACTAATTAAATGCACATTAAGTTAGATAATATTTCAGGGATTTTTTCCATATTTATCATATAATTCTGTGTTGTTTAGTTACGGAGCTAGGCGGAAAAAGTTCTCAGGGGTACAGCTAAAGATGAAAATAAGCACTCGCCAGTCGCCACTTGGCGACTAAACGTGAAAAATTGGCGACTAAAAATATGGAATGTACCGGCCAAATGCAGGATTTTCCAAAGGGATTTCGTCAAAGAATCGCGAAAAAAAAAACCCGCGAATTTTTTCAAATGATCGCGAAAATACCCAAATATCGTCAATAGATCACGAAAAAAGCTAATTTCGTCAAAGAATTGCTCAGAAACCCAAATTTCGTCAAGTGATCGCGGAAAAAACGCAGGTATCGTGAATCGATCGCAGAAGAAACGCAAATATGGTCAATAGATCGCGAAAAACAAACGCGAATTTCGTCAAAGAATCGCAAAAAAACCCGAGAATTTCGTCAAAAGATCGCGTAAAAACGAACATTTTGTCAAAAGATTACGGAAAAAACGTAAATTTCGTCGAAGGATCGCGAAAAAACCCAAATATCGTGAATGGATCGCGGAAGAAAGGCAAATATCGTCAATAGATTGCAAAAATGCAAATATTGGCAATAGATCGCGAAAAAAAAAACGCAAATATTGTCAATAGATCGCGAAAAGACGCAAATATCGCCAAATAGATCGCGAAAAAAACGCAAATATCGTCAATAGATCGCGAAAAAAACGCAAATATCGTCAATAGATCGCGAAAAAACGCAAATATCGTCAATAGATCGCGAAAAAAACGCAAATATCGTCAATAGATCGCGAAAGAAAACGCGAATTTCGTCAAAGAATCGCAAAAAAACGAGAATTTGGTTAAAAGATCGCGAAAAACCTGTATTTCGTCAAAGGATCGCTAAAAAACCCGAATTTCGTCAAAGAATCGCGAAAAAAACATAAAATACCGTCAATAAATCGCGGAAAAACGCAAAATATCGTCAATGGATCGCGGAAGTAACGCAAAATATCGTCAATGGATCGCAGAAGAAAGGCAAAATATCGTTAATGAATCGCGAAAAAACGCGAATTTCGTCAATAGATCGCAGAAAAACCCGAATTTTGTCAAAGAATCGCGTAAAAAAGATGAATTTCGTCAAGGAATCTCGAAAACGAACGCGAATTTCATCAAAAAAATTACGAAAAAAACGCGAATTTTGTCAAAAGATCGCGAAAAAAACGCACATTTTGTCAAAGGATCGTGGAAGAAACAAAAACATCGCCAATAGATCGCGGAAAAACGCGAATTTTGTTAAAGTATCATGTAAAAAATGCATAATTAGTCCCAGGAGAGACCCCCTCAGCCCCCCCTTTACATTTCAGAAAATTTGCTGTAAATTTCAGATTTTTTTTTTTTTTTTTTGAAAAGTATGTAAGTATAGTGGACTTATGTAGTTAGCTATATAAGCATGTTACATATAACTTTGTTGTTAACTTAATTTAAAATTTAAAATAGATTGGAAATTAGTATCTCAAGTTTATTCAAAACAATATGAATTAAAATATTTTTATTTATTACATAAATTACTTATTTACTCTTAACTTATATAGTTTTAAATTAAATATTCAGTGACATAAATGTACTTACTGGCGACTAAAGAAATTATTCTCACTAGCCAGTAACTGGCTACTAAAGAAAATCAACTTACCGGCCAGTGGCCACTAAGCAAAGTTCCTTATTTTCATCTTTAGGTACAGCAAAGAAAATTGGAAGATATACGCTACAGAGATAGGGTATACCAGAGAGCATATATGCTATAGTTATGGAAGTTAAGCTGAGCTCCTTAAAAAATTCAAAAGTGATGCGGTATATACCTACCCCTACCTCCCAGAGAGTTATATAATCAGGTTAACGCGATTATGAAAGTTATATTTAACTATCTCAATATATATATAATGCAAAGAGAAATTTCATTCCGGTCGCTTATATCTTGAGTTCTGCTGAATAGATTTTGACGGGACTTACATTGTTAGCTAGATATTTTTTTCAAAAAAGATGTTAGTGTAAAACATAACGTTCTACGTTGCTTAGTTAAATAATTATGGGGAAAGTTCTAAATCAGATGAACCCAATTTTGAAAGATTTGCTTTTTTTAAAGGTTCCGCTGAATGAATTTTTATGGGATTTAAACTGTTAATTAGATCATTTTTAGGGAAGGTTTCGGTACATTTTCCAGTTTAAAAGTTTCTGCTAAGTGGATTTCGATGGAACTTGATCTGTTAGTTAAATTTTCAGTGAATGTTTTAGTATAAAGCACATATCATTTGCTTAGTGTTGCTTGGTTGTTAGGTTGCTTGATTGTAGAATTATAGATGAAAGTTCTAGAATCAGGCAAACCCAATTATTATAAACGATCAGCCTTTTCAATAAATCCAATTAACAGATTCGGATGAGACTTGCATTGCTAATTTTTCATGAACGCTTTTAGTACATTACATATTGTTCTATCGCTCTTTACCGAATCCTACACTAACGAGCCAACTAAAAAAATTGGTCCCTAACAGTCTAAATTTTGTATGACTGAATAAAAAATATAATAGCGTAATGACATTCATATTGCTTTTAGCAATTCTGTTGGATACACCAGGTAAATGTCCATATTGCTTTAAAACGCATGATCAAATTCACAAATATATTTCGTATTATTCATGGTTTCTTTAGAAAAACCGACCAGCGTAGCGGGCGAAGGCTGCTAGTCTATATACTAGAAATCTAGTCTAGTATATATAAAAGAAAGTCTGGATTTTGTATTAATCAACGCGCAGCCAAAACTACTGAACCTAAAATCTTGAAAATTGGGGTAAAAATACTTCTTATGACAAAGAGTGCCGCTAAGAAAGGATTTTTTAAAATTCCACCCCTAAGGGGGGTAAAAAAGAGAAAGAACTTTTTAAAAATTCCTTAAAAATCTGATTTTATAGTTAGTTTTCAATTGATGACATATTTTGGTGTATTTTTGTAAGCTGAATCGAATGGTACTAACCAAACTCTTTTAAGTCCAATAGTTCGTGTGATATTTCATATTTTTCAAATTTGGCAATGTCTTTGACGCCAAAACAACGAAATATAGAACATCAACATTACAAGTGATAATTCACCCATATTCATTCATATTGTATATCCGTTACTGTAGCAACGGAAGAAATCCAAATTAAATCTTTTTGTTAATTCTTGTGGTTAAGAAATAAAAACGGGTATATGAGTTTGGGGGAAAAAAAAAAAAAATCTTGAAAAAAAAAGAAAAAATACATTAATTTTATTTAAAATACAAGGAAGCGATCCACTTAGAAATTAACATTATAAAACGAAAATATTTAAAAATGAAAGTAATGTTTGTACGACTTTAAAAATTTTGTGGTCATCCGGGCCATGTCAGATACAACTGCGCCAAGCATGGCAATTACATTAATTACAGCAACCCTTATTTTTTGTTCATTTGATAGTTTATTTAGTATAGTTTTAAATTAATTTTATTATTATAATTTTTTTTTATTATAGTTTATAGTATGTAGTTTTATGTTATATATTTTATTTATTTATTTACTTAAAACAAGTTGCCATTTTAAACAAGGTTATGTATTTAAGAATGTTAAATTACTTTTTTGAACGTAATTGGCAAACAATAAACAAGACTGGCAATTGGCAACCATTTTTGGCGATCTATCTCACGGTCCGAATAATGCGTAAGTATTACTTTTTTCAATGGAAGAAATTGGAATTGAAATAATACATCGCGATTTATCACTTGCTCTTGGATAAGAAAAAATAAAAAAAAATAAAAAAAAGCAATTTAACAAATTACAACGACCATTTGGAAAATGATTTTTTCAAAGACTAAAATTTAAGACAAAAAATCGCACTGAGTTGATCTTACATTACGTACGCCATGGATTAAACGATAACATTCCTGGACCCACCATGAACAAATTTTAAAAGAAATTTCAGTTTTACAATTTTAGGTACTGTAAATTTTTTAACTTCTACGGAGCTGGTCATACATTACGTACGCCATGAATTAAAGATTAATAGTGTTATTACACGTAAAAATTGCAAGCAAGAAAAATCGCCTGCGACTCGTCAGATTTCCTATGAAACTTACGTAATAGCCAAGCATTTCATTGGCTGTTCGGGAAAAGGCTTTTCTATCATCAGATTTCCAAAAAATCTCACGACTAATTTTAAATAAAATTTCATTCTTTAACTTCTAAACATCCGACAATATTACTTTTTATATCGTCGGATACAGAAAAAAATGTACTTTTAAATGCAATTTGTTTGAAAGCTGTATCTCAATTAGTTTCTGATTTATTAATTTTTTTTGTAGTTTTTATTACTTTTTTGTCATAGTGGCAACACTCTGTTGTCGATCGTTGTTGAAACCAAAGGGAAATACAGATTACTGTATATACCAATCAGATAACGAATAAATTGCGGATTAAACCAATGAAAACGTTCAGATATGCTTTTGATTTCCTATCCTGACGAGAACAATAACCATTTTTCCAAATGGTTAAAAATGGGTACTTTTTTGTCAGCCGTATCCTTATGTAAATATCGCCATTAGCATTTTAAAAATCGCCAATAGCAGTAGTTACATTTCACGTATGTAAATTAAAAACAATTCTTTGTTTTAAGTTATAGCATTATTTCTTATTGTTTTACTTTTTATCTGTTTCAATGTCATTAGTGTAAAAGCATATTATAAATGAAATGAGTGAAATGTTTTTGGCACAGGTGTCATATTCGCCCCATTATTGGCGCGTTTTTTTTTCCGCCGCTGATTTGGCGAAAACATCAACAGCATAAACAACAGCATCCGGGTTACCATATCAAGCAAAATAACGACACTTTGGCGCCGGTTAAGTATACATTGCGTATATGACATTGGCGTCAGAAAAAAATCACGCCAATATGGGGCGAATATGACATCTGTGCCATGTTTTTATTTTGAATGAAAATAATAAAATATGAATAAGATATGGAAGCAATCTTTGTTGATTTATTACTTGCACCCGGCTAACATAGAAGTATCACAAAAGCCATATATTCACCTTTCTTTGGGTAGTTGTTCATGGAATTTCTGGTTAATCTTCCGCAATCGGATACTTCTTCAATCGGTGTATTAATTACAATGTTGAAAGCATAGTTTATGTATGAAGCGAAAACTTCATGATGAATTCTATTACAGAAAATCGTATCATCATCATCCACTACATATTTAAAACGGAAATTTGCATTTTATTCCTATTCTTTATAATATTTTGATAGGATATGCCACTATTAGTTAGGTAATGTTTTTGGAACGGTTTTGATGTATACATCCAGTGTTCTACGTTGCTTAGTTTTAGTTATAGAGCTATTGGAAAAGCTATACAAAAAGATGAACGCAATTGTGAAAGATACGTCTACTGTAATTATATAAAAAGCAAATTTGATTTTTCTTCCACCCGTTTATAATTTGAGTTTTGTTGGATGTATTTTGATGGGACTTACACTGTTATAGTTAGATTATTTTTTGTGGATGGTTGGTACTTCTTGCATGGATAGTACTTCTCTGTAGCGAAGTTTTCTTCTGGGTTATTGTTTTTCTGAAGCACAAACTTGGCAACAAATCAGATTGCAGAAAATTAGATTACAAGAGCAAGTTCCAAAACTAGGTGAATCCGAATGTGAAAGATTACCTTTTATTTAAAGTTCTACTGAACGTATTTTGATTGGAGTTGCACAGTTAGGTAATATTAGGGATTGTTGCAATATTTAATATGTCATTCTACATTTTTAGTCATGGAACTATGAGGAAAGTTCTCAGTGGTGTATTTGAAAAAAAAAGTAGGATAAAATCTACAGGCAGAGGGTATATATTAGAGTATATATGTTATAGCTATGGAGTGCAGAGCTTCTAAAAAATCCAGAAGGTCTACGGCGTATAGTCTATGCTACATTCCTGAAAATTCTACGATCACGCGTTAACTTGATTATGAAAGATATAGTTAACTATCAACTTCAAATATAAAATAAAAAGGCAATTTCGGTGAGACCGCATATAACTTGAGTTCTTTTCAATGGATTTTGAGAAGATTTATATTGTTAAATAAATTTTCAAGAAAGTGTTTCATATATAACACATATTATTCTACGTTGCTCAGTTATAGAATTATGTGCGAAAGTTCTTTAATCAGTGAACCCTATTTTGAAATATTAGCCTTTTTAAAAGGTTCTACTGAGTTAATTAGCACTGTTGTTAGATATTTTTTCAGGAAAGATTTTAGTATATAACACATATTGTTCTACATTGCTTTGCTATAGAATTATAGCTGAATGTTGTATTATCTGGTGAATCCGATTATGAAAAATTAGATTTATTAGAAGGTTTTACTGAAAGGATTTTGATAAGATATGCATTTTTTAATTTTCAGGTATGATTTTAATATGCTACACATTGTTCGTCCGTTCTTTTTCATATTGAATTATAAATAATCAACTAACAGATTTGCTTCATAAGAGTCCAAATTTTGTCTGAGACATTAAAAGATATAAAACCGTAATGGCGTTCATATTGTTTTCAGCAATGCGGATGATCATTGGAGATAAATGTATTTATTGCTATAAAACACAAGATCAATTACACCGATATATTTCGTTGGATTAAAGTTTCGTTTGGAGAAACCGAAAAGCGTAGCGGCGAAGGCTTCTATTACTATATCTAAAGCGTAAATTCCTATTTCATTCCGACTGATTATAACTCAGATTCTACTGAACATAATTTTGCAGAACTTACACTATTAGATAGCAAATTTCGTTTATAAATAATTTAATGTAAAAACCATCGTTCCAAGTTGCTTAGTAATAGTTACGGGAGTTCTAAAATTAGGTGAACTCGATTAGGAAAGATTTCAAGTTTTACTGAATGTATTTTAATGACAGTTGCACAGTTAGTTAGATAATATTTCATGGATTTTTTCAATATTTATCATATATTTCAAAATTGTTTAGTTACGAAGCTATGCGTAAAAAGTTCTCAGTGGTATAGTAAAGAAAATTGGAGGATAATACGCTACAGACAAAGGATATATACTAGAATGCTATAGTTATGGAAGTTGTGCAGTTTCTTTAAAAATCCAGAAATGATGCGACGTATACCTACCCCTACATCCCTGAGAGTTCTATAATCAGGTTAACGCGATTATGATAGCTATATTTAACTATCTCAATGTATATAAAATGCAAAGAGAAATTTCATTCCGTCCGCTTTTAAATTTACTTTTAATGAATTGATTTTGATGGGTATTACATTGTTAGTTAGATAATTTACAGAAAAGATGTTAGTACAAAACATAATGTTCTACGTTGCTTAATTAAATAATTATGTGTAAAGATCTAAATCAGATGAACACCCAATTTCGAAAGATTGGCTTTTTTTTTTTTTTTAAGATTCCGCTGAATGAATTTTCACGTGATTTAAACTGTTAATTAGATTATTTTTATGAAATGTTTCGGTACATTTTCCAGTTTAAAAGATCCTGCTAAGTGGATTTCGATGGAACTTGCTCGGTTAGTTAATTTTTCAGTGAATGTTTTAGTATAAAGCACATATCATTCGCTTGGTGTTGCTTGGTCGTCAGGCTGCTTGATTATAGAATTAAGACTGAATATTTTGAAATCAGTCGAACCAAATTATGAACGATTAGCCTTTTCAGTATGTCCAATTAACGGATTCTGATGAGACTTGCATTGATAATTTTTCATGAACCCGTTTAGTATATTACATATTGTTATATCGTTCTTCTCCGAATACTACACTAAATGATCAACGAAAAAAGTTGGCCCTTAAGGGTGTATTTGAAAAAATATTTTTCCACCCTCAACAATTCGAATTTTTCTGAGACATTTTCAGACTCATTTTTAAAAGTAAAAGCATGAAACTTGCTGGGGTGATTTCTGAAGACATGTTTAACATGCCGTGTGATTTCATTTTCAGCTCAATTAATTAGAATTTGATTTTTAAACAATTATTTTCTCAGTATGACCATTTTTTTCATTCCCAGATCGCCCGCTTCGGAAAATTCGGTTCAAAACTCCAACTTTGACAGCGTTTTTTACAGTATTTTCTGCATTTATAAAAAAAATTAAGAAGCACGGCACATTATATAGTTTCTAAATAAGAGAATTTCCCTGTTTGATGCGTTTGAGAGCAAAAATGAATTTTAAAATGAATCAGTAAATAAGCAGTTTGGATCGGAATACACCCTTAACAGCCTAAATTTTGTATGGCTCAAAAGATATAATAGCGTAATAACGTTCATATTGTTTTCACCAATAAGGTTGGGCATTCCAGGTAAATGTCTATATTGCTTTAAAACGCATGATCTAATTCACAGATATATTTCGTTTGGTTCAAGGTTTCTTTAGGAAAACTGACCAGCGTAGCGGGCGTTAGGCTGCTAGTTTATTTATAAATGTAAAATGAGAAAATAAGAAAATCATTGTTTTATCTACGGTAATGTAATATTCTTGTTGCAGTTATTTTACATAAAAAGTGAAAAGTTTGAGACACACACACACACAAAAATATATATATAACAGTGTGAATTATTACAGATTTAAATAAATAACAATTTTAAATAAAAAGCTTTTTATGTCTGATAAAAGCTATAGCTATATAAAAATATTTTATTACTTGCAAGCTTAAGGATCTTTCTTAGAGCTTCTTTCATAAGCAAAATATCTTTAAAAATATCAAAATATTGCAGATCATGCTGATCTCAAATTAAAATACCTTTTCACATCATTTTAAAAATTTAAGAAAATTTATGACTTAATGATAAAAAAAAAAAAAAAAAAAAAAAAAAAAAAAAAATCATCCGATTAAAATCGTTGGCATCCTACTCTTTAGTGAGATTAAATATAACAAATGTACGTATAAAGTTTAAGAAGTTGTTAATTAAAGAACAAATGCACACCTATAAATATTCCAGGAAATAAACTGCCTAATGACATCCTAGGCCTCCCCCCCCCCCCCCTCCTAACCCTACAGAAACAGTTCTTTCAAACAATATAAAGAGAAACAGGAAGAAACAGTGAGAAAATTAATAATAAAAAAAGGACTACCGAAGCAAGTTTAACCTATGCCTAAAGGCAGCATAGCAAGTTACTACAGCGTGAGAGCGAAATGAAACTACATATATATACTGTAAAAGACAATTAGCAGATGGTAACGGACATTTTGTATAGCGATGTTTGTCAACTATGTCTAATACGAATACGTTTATTCGAACACAATAAGTAGAAAAACCAGAATCTAAAGCAATTGCTGGTAGCTATATCTATGTTAAAATAAATAAAATAAAAAGAAGAAAAATGTCAACCTTATAACCAATTAAATTTTAAGTGTTTTCTCCCTTTTCCTTTTGTGTAACTTGGTAGCTAAGGGATTTTTATAATTTTATTTATGGGTATGCATTTGCAAGTAAAATTATAACATATCACATGTTTTGAAGTAATCACACAATTAAAAAATAATAAAAAAGCCAATCATAAAATAATAATGAAATTGGCAATGAAAGTAAACTGTACTAAAATTATATAGTTCAAATGCTTTAACAAGTCTGCGATAAAACTTTATTTTATATGCCTTACCATATAGAGGCATAAAAATAAACAGAATGTGTAAGAATATTTCGGTTATACAATGATGAAAAAAAAAATTCTTTTAGTCCTATTTGAACAGAAATTTACATAATAAAACCAGAGTTTTCCCTAGGTTTAAAAAAGGGCTGGATGCTGCTTGTGAGATCTTTAGATTCTTAAGAGCACTTTTTAGATGCGTTCGTAATTACTGTAAAAGCACTTATTTTCGCGAAAATGAAGATATCGGTGATTTCGCGAGCTGAAAATTTCGCGAATTTTCTGTGAACTGAACAGAAAGTTGAAAAATTCCGAAACTACCTAAAAAAACCACTTTTGCATAAGGCAATTTAAGAAACTTCCTTTTGTCCGAAAAGTTCTTCGCCGCCCCCCCCCCCCCCTCTCACCATCGCTCTAAAAATGAATGCTTTCAAAGAGGCTGTTATAAATATTGTAAGTGAATGAGCTGCATTTTATTAGTTGTATTATTATTTTTATTCAAGAAGTAGTTGTATAGTATTCAAGAAATAGTTATAAGTATTCAAAAAAATTTTACTTATTTCTTATTTAAATAACTGTAATCATTAAATTTTGGGTAAGTGAAAAATTTGATTTTTTATTATTATTTGAGGCGAAAAAAATATATATATATTTCGCGAGGCTTAAATTATCGCGATTACGAAGGGCTCGCGAAAATCACGAAAATTAAAGCCTCGCGAAAATAAGTGCTTTTACAGTACATAAATACCAATCACTTATAGTCGTTGTCTGGTCTTTCCGTCTGTCTGTCCGCATATAACAGCGCAAAAGCTACCCAACTGAATTGTTTGAAATTTAATATATATAATCGTTCCAGAATTTTGTCGAGTCATTTCAAATTTTATGAAAATAGAATCAAAATTACCGAATTTAATATGTATTAATTTTGTATTTTTTTCCCTTTAGAGTAGAAACAGCTATTGCACCAAGATCTGAATATTTATAAAACTAGTTATAGTACGACTAGTTGTAGTATTGCCACGTTTGACGTACAATTTCCGACTTGTGTTTTTTAATTCATTCTTTTGATTTTTAAAAGGACTTTTAATATTTAAAATAAAAGAAACTTTTTTCAAAACAACACTGAGTCAATTTTTTACTATAAAAGCAATTTTTTTTTTCAGCATAAAAGGCAGTAAGGGTAAAATTTTTTTGACTGAGGTGCAAAGAAATGTGCCTTTTTAGCGAAATATAATGTTTGTAAGTTTATTTTTTGACCTTTTCATAACTTAGAAAACAATATAAAAAAGAAAACAAATTTAAACTGACAATAAATGTACAGGATCATTGACAATAAAAAGTGTTTGCCAAAGGTGTAATATCTCACGACTATGTGATGATAAATATTTCAGACTAAATCCTCTTCTAGGATATTTGACCTTTTTTCTTTTTAGATTTTTCACCTCATTTATAAAGGATTTTTCTTTCTTTCACGTCTCGATGAAAAAACAAAAAGGTGTAAGAAAATCACTAATACAAGCAACCATTTAAATAAACACAATACATTACGGATTATACATTTTTCTGCGGGGGGCTATCTCAAAATTTTTTTAATTGGAAGGAGCCAGAAAATTAAATCTCACCTATTATCAGGGTTGCCGGATTTTAGCCAGGCCAAAAAAAGCCGGCCGGCTTTTTTTGGTTTTAACCACTTAAAAAAAGCCGGCTTTTATTGAAAAAAGCCGGTTTTTATTTTTTAAAGTTGGTTTTCAGTTAATTCATTTTAAATTTGGATCAATTACTTTTTAATACATTTATAAATATTTTCTACTAAAAGAAGTTATGGATTTCTATTAAATTTTCTCAAATAAATAAGTCTTTATAACTTCTAGAAGGCAACTGCTAAAGCATTATGTCTGAAAACAAAATATATATATATATATATAAACATTGGAAAGAATGTAAGTTAAGCTCCAAACTGGTGTTTTGAAATTCTATATTGCATAGCTCCACATATACTACACATTTTAAAGATTATATTTAATTATGACAAAATGAAAGCACATCAAAATGGAAATATTCTTTGTGTCCATATGGAGAGATTAAGTTATAATATGTTAAAAGAGAAATTTGAAAGGATGTAATATCTGAGGTAAGTGGTACATAAGTGTATAAAAAATCGAGCATTTAAACAAGGAAAATAAAATTTAAATAAAATTTTGAAATGTTTGTTGCTAAGCATATTTATGCATATGCTATTCATAATGTTTTTAATAGTGAGAAATGGTGTTTTTATTAATATGACTGTATATAATTTTAAATGTTTACTAGAAATAAAATATGACTTGTATATTAATAGCTCTTAAAATTAAGTAATAGAACATGTAACTTTTGTCCTCTTTAATTTTATAAAGCAATAAAAATGAAAAAATTGGCAGTTGGTATGGCCCTTTTTAAATTTAGCTGACATATTTGCAATTCTGACTACAAATCACTAGCAAAACCATCTAAGTTTTATTCCAGTATTAATGTCCTCATTATTGAGAAATTGGGTTACTTATTAAACTCTAAATCAATTAAATGTCATTAAAACTAATTAAAAACACTTTAAAATGTGTAGTTTATAATTACAATGCTTAATTGTATAAAAGCCAATTATGACCAAAAAAGGCCAATTTTGGCCAAAAAAAGCCGGTTAAAACCAATAAAAGCCACCGGCCTGGCCTTTTTTAATTTTAGCCGGCTTTTTTGCAACCCTGCCTATTATTAAAATAAAATGGTAAATCAGCGATATTGTTAAGTTTTTTTGGGATGCAAAAATACTCCTTGATTTATTTTGAAGGTGCAATTTTGCTGTTATAAAAAGTACAGAAAGGCAGACACGATGTAGTGACTAACCCATTGGCACTTCCTAAAGAGAGAACCCGGAAGAGCTTTCTTTGAGGGAAAAAAATCCGCACGATTTTATAAAAAGATTAAAATTACCTAAAATTTAAAAGGTTCGAGAGAGAAAATGACAGTTCCTTTTCCCGTCTTATAAAACAGCTAATGAGCCAGTGAAACAACGTCAATAACAATAACAAAAAAGCTGAACTTTCATGCACGAAAGAAGGATGGGGGGGGGGGGGGGGAGGCGCTGAATTTTCTACATTTTACTTCTGAACATATTTAAAAAGTTAGTGCCAACTTTTACCATTTCCCGTTGTCATAATTTCCACAAAATATTTTATAAAGAATAATTATAAATTAGTGAATAAACGCAATAACATATGATTAATTTTTTTAAAGTACGTTTGAATTTTTCGTGCGTGAAATACACTTAGCTCTGTGGTTAGGGTGTTGAATTCGGAATTAATTAGGGGAAAGCTGGAAATTGTTTTAATCTATTTAGTTTAGGTCTAGAATGAATATGCTATGTTTCCCCCCTCGTACTAGGTGAGCGTTAGTAGTGTATAGATTTATAGTCAAAAAACACGTTTTTTTTACATACTATAACAATATCTCAAAACAGCTAACTCTGTCAAAAACATTGTCAATACAAATGTTGTAAAGCTTAAAATTCTGAGTGAAATGAGTACATACACTTAATACTTTTGTTGAACATTAAGGTCACAATTCTACTTTATAGTGTCAGGGGGTTGAACTCAGAATTAATTAGGAGAAAACTGGAAATTATTTTAATCCCTTCCGTTAGGTCTAAAATGAACGTACTATGTTTTCTTCCTCGTACTTGGGTGAATGTTAGAAAATATGTACATATTTATTTTCGAAAAACACGTTTTTTTTTAATTACCTTAACAATATCTCAAAACAGCTAACTTTATAAAAAACATTGTCAATACAAATGTTGTAGAGCTTAAAATTCTGAATAAAATGAGTAACATCATTAATATTTTTGTTCAACATTAAGGTCGCAATTCTATTTCAAAATTTTGCCTTAATCGCTAATCAAGAGCTTGAAGCCAGGATAGACCAAGTTAACTTAACAATATCTCAAAACTGCTAACACTATCAAAAACATTGTCAGTACAAAAGCTGTAGAGCCTAAAATTCTGAATAAAATGAGTACCCACATTAATATTTTTGTTCAATATTAAGGCCGCAATTTTGAGATATTGTTAAGTTAACTTGGTCTCTCCTGGCTTCAAGCTCTTGATTTGAAAATTTTTGAAATAGAATTGCGACTTTAATGTTGAACAAAAATATTAATGACGGTACTCATTTTATTCAGAATTATAAGCTCTACAACATTTGTATTGACAACGTTTTTTGTAGTTAGCTGTTTTCAGATATTGTTAAGGTAATTACAAAAGAAAAAAAAAAACGTGTTTTTCGAAAATAAATATGTACATATTTTCTAACATTCACCCAATTACGAGGAAGAAAACATAGTACGTTCATTTTAGACCTAAACTGAAAAGATTAAAACAATTTCCAGTTTTCTCCTAATTCTGAGTTCAAACCCCTGACCATGGGTCTAAAACTTTAAAGTAGAATTGTGACCTCAATGTTCAACAAAAGGGTTAAGTGTACGTACTCATTTTACTCAGAATTTTAAGCTCTACAACATTTGTATTGACAATGTTTTTGACAGAGTTAGTTGTTTTGAGATATTGTTACGATATGTAAAAAAACGTGTTTTTTTTTTACTATAAATCTATACATATTTCCTAACGCTCACCTAGTACGAGGGGGAAAACCTAGTATCTTCATTCTAGACCTAAACTAAACGGATTAAAACAATTTCCAGCTTTTCCCTAATTAATTCCGAATTCGGCCTTTTTTTGCTACCCTACCACTGGGCTAACTTGCAAATGTTTTAAAAATATCTCCCAAGAAAATATCAGGATTTTAAATAAAGCATCCTTTAAAAGGGAATTTTATGGAAAAAAAAAATGCTAGTAACAGAAAACCTTCAAAAGGGCGCCAAGAAAACCGTCAACGGGCGCCACGTTGGACAGCCCTGTTTTAGGGTACTGTTAATATATTTTAAGATTTCAATTGCAAAAATACTTAGTATGGAGTCGAAACTGACTCCCCACGGACTTTTAGGAACACATTAAAAGATCTTTAAAGGCGATAAAAGTTTAAAACTGAATAGGACTTTAATATAAAAATTGAATATGAAATTAATTTTTATAGCGTGGCATATCCAATTGTATAATATACATATGTTGCGTAACTTCCGAAATTGGTTAATAATTTAAAAACGTTTTCAACGAACAATAAGTCCGTTTTGTTGAAAAAAAAAAAAAAAAAAAAAAAAAAAAAAAAACATTAAAAAAAAACTAAAACTAAAAAAAAAAAAGACGGTAGGCCTTTGTTTATAAAAATCGCAATTCTTCCGATGGTGAATATCGTAAGTAAGGATTCAAAAGGACAGGTCTCACAAACAGGGAGAAAATTGCTGTTCAATGATATAAAAAAAATCTACAAAAGGCTGTGTCTGGCTTCCGGGCAGGTAATTTTTCAACCGTTCTTCCGGCATGCTGAATACACATACTGATAGAATCACAACATAGAAAAAAACATTTAGGGTATGTTTGGCTGGGAAATTCATGAATGCAGGTACTTTGTGTATGGGTCAATGAAACACAGAAACTGGAAGATCAATAAAGTTGGCAAAATTGTAATGTAATTATCGGCAAGTCTAAATTCCAAAAGAACTGTTTGGTGATAATGTGTATGTAAGTTGTATGTATCGTTAGTAGCAGGATGAAAGGATGAATTAAGAAACTGAAAAATTCAATTTAGTTATGCCATTACTAATTAATTGAGATTAAACGAAACTTCTTAAAAGTATTCGGGAAAGAGTAAGTTTTGTTCAAATTAAAATTAACTTCCTCCAATATTTCATCCAAAAGTACCTCTATAATACTGATTGTCGAATTTTTGTTTTTCCACTGAACGTAAATATTTTGATTGTACGTCTTTAAGGTTCCGCTGCACTGAAACTCCCCGATCGCGAAATCCCATATGTTAGCCTATGGGAAAACTTTCAAGCGCGATGAGTCATTACCTAATATAATTATAACAATTTCGTTTCCACCATCAGAAAGTAGGCGTCAGGTGCCGATGATGTGCGTTTTAAAAAATTAGTTAAGTAAATTCTAAGTACAAAAAAAAAAAAAAAAAAAAAAAAAAAAAAAAAAAAAATACCTATAAACTTTGAAATTTCCATTTGATTAAATTTTATCATGTTCTTAAAAATATTTAAAATTTACGTAGACAATTTTTAAAAACGCACATCATCGGCATCTGACGTCTACTTTCTTATAGTAGAAACGGTATTTTAATAATTATATTAGGTAATGAGTTATCGCGCTTGGAAGTTTTTCCATAGGTTAACATGGGATTTCGAATTCTGGGAGTTTCAGTGCAGCGGCCCCTTAAAGGCGAATTCACCTTTCATTATATGCCTACAGAAAATGACAGTTAAAATTAAGCATGGAAATTTTTTATCACATGAATTTAAAATCAAAAATATTTAAAATTCATTTTGTTTTTCTTCAAGTTGTTGGTAGTACTTACATCTATCTATTATATATATAAAATCCAAACGGAAATTTCGTTCCGAACGCCTAGATTTCGAGTTCTGCGGCATGGATTTTTACGGAACTTATACCGTTAGATAGGTATCGTTTCAGGGAAGGTTTTAAGCTATAACACATCATTCTACCTAGATTAGTTATAGAATTATGACGGAAAGCTCTGTTATTTTGGACGATAAGGTTTGCCATTTTATTTCTTGGCGAAATTTATCGTTGATAAAAAAAATTGAAACGGCTATTACACCTTGAAAAATAAAAGAAAAAACTGTTACTAATTTTAATTAAAAGAAAAAAAGAAGAAAAAGAGAAAATGAAAAACAGTTTTGACGAGTGGTAATATTATAAAAAGAAAATATTTAATTTAAACAAGAAAGAGAATATTCGTAATGCGTAAAAATTTATTCAAAAAAGATTGCAGTTTTAAGCAACATTTGGCGATTTATCTATTGCGTCAGGTTAAGACAAATGCGCCAGAAAATTTGATAAGACAACATTAGACTGACAATTTTGTTTTTGTTTTGGATTCTTTTTTTATTTACTTTTTATTTTTATCAAACGCATCCATCATTAGACTTAAAATAATGGTACTTGTGAGTTAGATGTTGTATGTTTATTTAGGATATTGATTTTATCGCCAAATAATATGATTTTAAGCCAAAAAGGCATAAGCGTAGCATTGGTTTGAGCGACGTTTACAATATTGGTGATTTTTCAAGCGGACGGTATCCTTTTTGGAGTAATCTAATTCTACTACACACACATTTTACCTACTACACACCGTTTTTTAGCGATCTTTTGACGAAATTTGCCGTTTTTTCACGATTTTTTGACGAAATTTGTCGTTTTTATCGCTAACTTTTGACGGTAATTGTCATGTTTTAGCGATCTTTTGACGGAAATTACCGTTGTTTTCGCTATCTTTTGACGAAATTTGCCGTTTTTTTCGCGATCTTTTGACGGATATTGTCTTTTTTGCTATATTTTGACGGAAATTGCCGTTTTTTTCGCTATCCTTTGACGGAAATTGCCGTTTTTCGCGATCTTTTGACAAAATTGTCGTGTTTTAGCAATCTTTTAACAAAAATTGCAGTTTTTTCGTGATCTTTTGACGAAAATTGCCGTTTTTTTCGTGATCTTTTGACGAAAATTGCCGTTTTTTTTCGTGATCTTTTGACGAAATTAGCGATTTTTCATTGAACGATTGACGAAATTGATTTTTTTGGTGACCATTTGTCTAAATTCGCGATACATTTTATGTCCGAATTTTCAGATTTATAACCGATTTTTTTTTTAATTTTCAGAAATGACTGCCGTAATTCTTGGACTTTTCGGAACAGAATCATCCCTGGCTCAGCGATCGCGATAAAATTGGATAACCACCGCACGCGATAAAAGACTTCTCGTAGTTGAAGTGTTGAAATATAAGCATATTTTGATGCGGATTAAAATCATTTCATGATTTTTTTTTTTTATTTAAACGAATAAAAAACGGATTTCTGCACGAAATAAATTCTTGAAAAATGAGAAATTAAAAATCGAAAAAATGGCAAAAAAGCGAAAATTTGAAAAAAATCGGAAAAATACGGAAATTAAAAAATGACAAAAAAGCTGAAAACTGCGGATCCGCGGAAAAATCTCATGCCTGAATTAGCGTGTTTTTCGAAATCTTTTGACAAAATTTGCGGTTTTTTGATGAAATTACCGGTTTTTCTTAGCGATCTTTTAACGAAATTCGCGTTTTTTCGCAATCTTTTGACCCCGTTTTGTTCGTTTTTTGAAGTAATTGGCGATCTTTTGACAAAATTCACGTGTTTTTTTTCGCTATCCTTTGACAAAATTCGCATTTTCGCGATCTTTTGACGAAATTCACGCGTATTTCTCGCGATCTTTTGATGAAATTTGCGTATTTCTCGAGATCTTTTGATGAAATTTGATTTCTCGCGACCTTTTGATCAAATTTGCGTATTTCTCGCGATCTTATGAGGAAATTTGCGTATTTCTCGCGATCTTTTGACAAAATTCGCGTATTTTTCGCAATCTTTTAAAGAAATTCGCGTTTTTACACAATCTTTTGATCCCACTTTATTCGTTTTTTGAAGAAATTAGCGATCCTTTGACAAAATTCAAGTTTTTTTTTGCGATCCTTTGACATATTTCGCGATCTTTTGACGAAATTCACGTGTTTTTTGCGTCCTTTTCATGAAATTTGTGGCCTTTTTCGCGATCTTTTAACGAAATTTGTGAGTTTTTTCGACCTTTAGATGAAATGTGTGTTTTTTCTCGCCACCTTTGAACAAAATTATCGTTTTTTCACGATCTTTTGTTCGTTTTTTGACGAAATTAGCGATCGTTTGGCAAAATTCACGTTTTTCTCGCGATCCTTCGACGAAAGTCGCGTGTTTGGCGATCTATTGACGAAATTCTCGTGTTTTTCGCCATCTTTCGACAAAATTTGCGTTTTATTCGCGATCTTTTAACGAAATCGCGTTTCTTCGCGATCTTTTGGCCGCGTTTTGTTCGTTTTTTGACGAAATTAGCGATCCTTCGAAATTACTTTTTATCCTTTGAATTTGAATTAATCGTATTCGCGTTTTTTTCGCGATCATTTGACAAACATCGCGTGTTTTTAGAAATACTTTTGCTTTTTTGACAAAATTAGCGGCCTAGAAATTTTTTTTGTTGTTTCTTGGATCGACGAAATCGTGCTAAATTTCATTTTGGCACCAAGCACGTTTTGGCGCAGGTTTGACGCAAAATGGAAAAAAGATAGCTCTTTTGTAGCAGCTTGCAGCAGGAAAGCGAATTTGGCGCAATCTGGCGCAGGTCTTACATCCCCGTTACAGAAAAGGCAGCTTGAAGATAACACTGCAGAAAAAAGCCAAAAAGAGTAAAAGGGTGGATATATGTCCAGGCTGCTCAGATATCTGTAGAAAACCAACCGTAGAGGATTGGATCGAGTGCATTTCATCCAGAGACTGGTGGCACGAAAGCGCACAAATTAGGCAGGTCGTGGTCACTACAAATGTGACGTTTATCAGTGAAGGGCTTTCTTTTTTAAATTGCACATTTGATTGTGCACTCTTGCCCTCATTGGTTCTACAAGAGTGGGCCTTCAGTATTTTTTTTTTTTCAAATTATACCGAAAGTGTTTCTTATAAGTTGATGAATGCAATTTTTTTTGTTAGTTTAATAATCTAAGAGTATAAATAAAGTATAACATCATCTCAAACATGTTCATTTATTGTTTATTTAATGAAGTAAATAAAGTGCGCACTCCTGCAACACCTTATCCTATATGCATTACTTTTGTGAAAATAATACATTATCTAAAAACATTTTTAGCGTAAAATTAGTGTTTATAAAAAAAAAAAGGAATCAATAAAAAGGGCATTAGTTCAGTATGAAAATATGCCCTATTTCAAAAGAAAACGTATTACTGTGTTTAGTAATAATAATAATAATAATAAAGATATGCAATTTTTAGGTATAAAGAATAGGTGGTATGAACAAAGTAACATTAATTTTGAATGATTTTATGAATTATATATAAAAACAATTAAATTTAATCATGATTGAATAATTTCATGCGTTTTTCCTAAGGAAATGAGGTAGTTACATATTTTTTGCAAGATCTTGGATACATAGATTCAGAAATATTGTGGTACAAGGAAGATTTTTTGAAATATCTCTGGTTACAACTATAACTAGGGGTATACTGCACTAATTTTTAAGAGAGCAGGATGTATTTTGTCGATTTAAAAGGGACACGTTTCCGCAGCATCCTTAAATAGGCCTATGTAAAAAATGACTTAGATGTTATAAAACACTAGGGGATCCAACACGTAAGTACCTAGTATTAATATAATATTTTTTTGAATGTCCACTAACAACATCAAAAAGCATTTTTATTTTAAAAGTAACAATTTTGCATCCCAATAAAATTTAGAAATGTAGAGGAAAAGGTCCAAATACCAGCTACCACTTTTGTTTTCAATCTAGATCATACAATTTTCAAAATTAATAAAATAAAAAGTGACAGCAGTATACCTTGACGCGTCTTACACCTGTTTAGAGAAAAAAAATCAGTTTAAAAGGCGTTTTCAGTTTATAAGAAGCAAAATTCCGAAAGTCTTCAAATTTTGAGTTTTTAAAATGGGGTCTAAATACCGGCTACCTAAGTTTTTTTCCAAACGATCACACAAATAGAGCTAATGACCATTATTAAGCAATAAGAATATTATTTTAATAAATTGAATTGATTAATAACATTTCTTATGCACAGAAAAAATACGCATTTTTGAATAAATATGTATTTTTATCAAATTTCTAAAATTTTTTTCGACTATCTCTAGCAGTCTTCTTACCATTATGTTTCTAATTTTGTTATTTATCGTGTAAAACAAAAAACAAACAAACAAAAAAAAGCTTGCTGATTGAAATGACAATTATTTTATCTGAAAAAAAAATCAAAAGCATAATATCACTCTCCGCGTCGGTATGGTCCCTATCAACCCACATATCGCATTCTTAACATTGAACCCAGAATCCCCTTCCCCATTCTTGTCCACAGAGAAGGCACCCATGCAAAAGACACAAATTAATCATTTTCCTCTGTTGGATATTTTCCTTTTTCAGCCCTCTCGCTGCGTAATTGTTTTATCAAGATAGCTTCAAAAATTGCGTATTTAACCCCTTCGCGACGAGCGTCTTTTAAGAATTTTTATTCTTTTGTCACCGGTTTTTCAAAACAAAAGTTTTTGTCTAATTTAACCGGGAAAATACTCCGATTAAATAAGGCATAATTTACAATAAAAAAAATAACTGGTGGGAATAATCAAAGAGGGTTAATTAGACGGAAAAATGCATCCCCGAGGAAATCTCCGGTTGCACAAATTTTGCTACTTTTACGATGCCCAAGGAAATCTCGGGTTGCGCAGCGAGAGGGTTAAAATCAAATTTCTGCTTCTTTCGCCTGGCTTACTCCGTCATTTTTTTCTTTCTCTTCACATTTACTACAGGCAATTTTGTAATGTCCAACAGCTTTTTTTTGGAAAGTGATCCGGTAACCAGTGTCGGTCTTGAAGAATTACGACCATGGATGCTTTTTTCATATTGCGAAATGGGACGGGGACTATTTATGAACAATTTAAATTAATTTATTAATTATGGAACTATTTAAATTAATTTATTTTCCTCTCCTTCAAGCAGAGCAACCGAGAGAGGTCCAAATACCGGCTAGCCGGTATTTAGACCACTCTAGGTAGCCGGTATTCGGACCACTGCTATTTTTAAGTTAAAACCGGTATTACTCATTCATATAATAAAATACCAATACTGTGCACGTGGCAATTGAGAGCTAAATATGTCTAGAAAATAACTTAATCAACAATTCAAGCCAATATACGATCAGTATATTTAAAAAAAAAATGAGAAACACATATCTGAAAAACTTTTGATGTACCAGATTACATAGATTCAACACTTTTGCGTTTACTATTTGTAAATGACACAGAATTCAGCGACGTACTTTTCGTAACTTTCTTCTCTCAATTAAAGTTACAAACTCTGCCTATCACCGCTCGGCTGCGCTGCGCTCAGTTCTCAAAACACCTAGTAGCCGGTATTTGGACCTTCTCCTCTATTAAAAGCGGTACTTTCGTATGAGGTAATAGCCGAAGAAATCGTTAAAGATTTCGTTACTTTCAGCAGTTCTTTTTAATTATGATCATTTCAGTTGTTTAAGTGCGTAGTTCGGTTACCTGCCTGTTAAATTTCGGTTTTATTTATAATAACTTAAGTGGAAACGGATTCTTTCATAATCGTCTGCTCACAATAGAGATAGATTTAAGCTAATGTCAGACGAACGTCTTTTTGCACGCTTTTTTACTTACGTATTATCCCTACATAATGCTAGTGGCATTGTGTAGGGATAATACTCAAGTAAAAAAGCGTGCAAAAAGACGTCCGTCTGACATTAGCCTTAGCATTGTGTAGGGATGATACGTAGGGAAAAAAGCGTGCAAAAAGACGTTCTTCTGACATTAGCCTAAAGGGGGAAAAAATCATTCTTGAAAGTTATTTAAAAACCATAAAAAAATGAGTAAATTTCGATACAGTTTTCAAACAAATTGCAATAAATTTTTCAAGCAAATTGCATTTGTAGGGACATTTTTTCCTCAATTAGACGGTGTAAAAATTGAAAATGTGTGATATTTAGAAGTTTAAAAAATTGCAGTAAAAGCTAAATTTAATCGTCTGCTGTTGCCAACATCAAAATGACGTCAGAGTTACGCTCGGACATGTTTGTCCTTTATAATATAGATAGATAGATTGTCCTTTATAATATAGATAGATAGATTGTCCTTCATAATATAGATAGTTAAAAGTGGTGATGAATGGGACAGGGGATAAATAATAAATAGGACACTGCCTGTTACTCATTAACTAAAATTTGTAAATAGTTTTTATTTTTGCAGATAAGCGCCACTATTGTCTCGTTTATACTTTCAAATTTGTTATTTGTTTGTTTTAATTCTGAGTTATAAGAGGATTTGTGTTTCCATTAGTCCAAAGTCAAAATTTCGAATTGCTTTACTATTAATTTTATGTTGCAAATTTTACTTGCCAAAACAAATTTATCGAGGTTAAAGATAGTGAGTTAAGTGGGCTAGAAATTAATGCTATAAAATTTTTATGTTGTGATCTTGAACATTTAAAGACATAGCACAACAGCACCTTACAGGTAAGCAGTTTCAACTACATTTTTTAAATAACTGAAATTAAGACACTTACATATTACAATTTGTATTCTAAGAGCTTTAATACAAATGCGGTAATAAAAATGCATCACATATTCCAATAAAACACACGCACTTTTAATATTATAAAGAGATAAAATCACATTCTAATAATCTGAAAACTTTCTGCATTTCAAACTATGGTGAATACGCAGTTACCATCATTTACTTCTCAGATGCTCCCCGTGGCAGAATTTTTTAAAGTTTTCTGCGACAAGCTTCATTAACAGCAAAATTTTGCTGCAACATTTTTTTTTTAAGAGTAGAAATGAATGACAAATTTATACATAACACAGTTAGAAAAGAGACACTGAGCAACTAATATATCAAAATCCAGGTATTTTATGTATTTTATATATATTGATGGTCTTATCTGTTTGTAAACTGCATGTAAAAAAAAGGCCAAAAACCCAAAATTAATTAATCGTCATAAGAGGAAATATTTAGCATATTTACAGTAATTAATAATAAATAAATTGCCTCATTATTTTTTTAAAGATTTGTTGATTGAGTACAAGGTTAAATGGCTGCAATTTGCAGCAATGTGCCACAGATTTAAATACTATTAGACCAATTTTTTTGGGGGGTGGGGGTGGAGGGGAGGGCGAGGCAATGTGCGCATATGCTTAATTAGTTGAAATAATTAAAATGTAAATTAATATGTATGTATGCATACATAGCTAATTTTCTTCTTGCTAGATGTTGAGGATAAGGTCATTCTTATTTTTTGTTCAAATAAAAATACTAAACTTATCTCTTTTGAACTTTAATCCTCTTTACTTTTAATAAAAATATGAAAGTTTTCTACCACGAGGCCTCTTCCCTTTCTGCAACAATGTCGCCGCGTTTCTGCCACGGGGCAGATGCTAATATATAACAAAAGTAAGAATATTTCCTTAAAATAACAACAATAATAATTTTATTTTATTTTTTCAGTAAGAGGTACGTCAATATTCAATGTCTGCTGCTACATTCAAAGAGGAACTAGGAGAATGAAATTTAAAGAGGGGAAATCCTGCCAGAATTGGATTACACAGATTTTTCTTTCATTGCTTTTTATATGCTTTTTATTCAGTAATAAATTATGTAACTTAAATATCAGGCGGGGCTTATGCTGTAATTGTTAAACACATAAAAAGTGAAACAATCATCCAAAGACGTCTTAAATGAGAAAAGAATTGTGATAGTTTAAATGGTGCAACTTTAAGGTATAGATTATTAAGCTAAAACAAAACCATGTTTCCAAAAAAGGGGAAAGAAATAATGAATTTTCCCGAAACAAAACATGATATTTTACGAAAACTTACCGATGGCTGGCTTCCCGTTGTTTCAATTTTAATGTCATCAAGAATTTATATCCATTTTTGTTAGAACAAAAAATCCTAGAAAGGTAAAATACAAATAAATTATAATGAGTACAGCAGGAATAGTACAATGGTACATAACGCACAGACATTATAACTAGAAATCATTTCAAAACAAAATTACAATATTCTAGTACGCTGAAGAAATATTCACGTACAGAGTAGGTAAGTACTGTTATAAAATATGACGATTAAGTAGCCTATCAAAACCCAATCCAAATGTGCGTAACGAAATGCAAATATTGGTACTTCTTAGTTATCCCGTCGACCAATTTCGCCAAATTATATAAATCGCCAAACCACTCGCCAAATTATACACATTGACATAATTTTTATTTTAAATAACGAAAGAACAAATAAATTAGTAAAAATTAATAAAAATACAAATAAAACGTCGAATTAATGGTTTTATCTTAATCTTATCTGGTTTTATCTTATCTGGCGTTTAATCTTACAATTAATTAATTAATGGCAACCATTATTGGCATTTAATCTTACAATTTGGCGACGGTAATTTGGTCGACGGGATAACTAAGAAGTACCCAAATATTTACTAGTATTGTTGTGATATGCATTTTGAAGGTATCGTGTTCAAGAAATCTGCGTAAATTTGCAATCATGGGAAATGTATAAGTATAGATTTTAATAAAAACGAACTAATAAAAAGTGTTCTCAATCCGAATAATATTTTCGTAAAATGAAATCTGATGTTCACAAAATTTCGCAAGTCTCCCTCATACTATACAAAGAAAGCATCTTGAGATATTTTTTCGTCTTTTGTATTCTTGATAGTTGCGAAGCGAAGCAGCTTTGTTAATTATACTGCAATATTTCAAAAATATATATCTATATCCGACCAATATATATGCTGGACTATGTATCTATGTGTACTACACCCAAACATAATTGGTTTGTGCGCCCAAAAGATGATTAAAAAACTCAAATCCATGACAATAAGAGATCAACGACCTTTACATCAGAGTTTGGTAAAAGTTTAAAAAGCATGCCATAATCTCGATGAACATAAAACATTTAACTTATAAGTTGCTGTTAGCTTTAAAAATGTGTATGTGGATCGAAATGCTATTTTTATTTATTTCTTTTAGCAAAACATTCCATAATGTTAATATTTTAAAACTCCTAAAAAAAGCATAAATAAATAAATAAATAAAGTTGTCAAAATGGCCTTTTTAAAAATGAGCATCTTCAAAAGAAAATTTTTGAATAATACACATGAAGAGAAATACCCACAGGAAAGCAAGTAAACAACGTGTGAATATTATCATTTTTAATCATGACCCCCTTTTTTTCATTAAATTATTGGTTTTAAAACACAACACATTTTACAATTTAAATTTTAATAAGTTGGATCAAAATTATTAAGAACAATCTTAAAATGGATCGTATTTAGAAAGAACACTCACGAAGTGACACACCGATTGTAACGAAATTTTGCAAGTAGGTAAACAAATGGTATCAAGGACAAGGATATACGTCTCCTCCAAATTTGATCTGCAACCAGCTTGAGTAGAGATACCGGAGTTAAAAAACGTTACGCAAAAGTACGTTTGAAGGAAAAAAATGCCCCTCGTTGTCAGTGTTATCATTTTGTGTGATTTTCCATGAAAAATGCGGAACACAGGACGGCCAACGAAAGAAAAAAAAAATGAATTTGCATATTTTTGATTGTAGAATTATTGCTATGTTGTAAGATAATTGCATTCCTACATTTTTTATTAACGATAAAGAAAATATATAAAAATGAATCACTTAATTAAAAGAGCTTTTTGCTTCTTAATCATACAAAGGAAATATTAATTAAATTGGAATAATTAATTTTATGGAATACTTTGCTGTAAAATTTATCAAATTAAATTATAGTTAAACAAAATTTTTTAATTACAAAATATCGGACAATTTGACACGTCTTATGGTGCAAACCGGAATTCAATACTTTTTTTTTTTAAAGTGAATTTTTGAAATGTTAACGGATTTAAGGGACACTCTACAGGCTATGCAACTGCAAAACTGGAACGAAATTAGGCTACATTCATTGACTCACTACCAGTTTTCGTCTCCACGTCCACATTATATGAAAACATGGCAGTATTCCTGGCAGTTTTGCGGATATTTTGAGGATTATGAACCATTCACAAATATCTTGGTTTATTGTTTCACAGTCAGTGATTTATATGGTTGTACAGCAGTGTTCTCGCTGCCGCTCGCCATTGCATCGAATTGCGACAAAATGCTTCATTTGGCGAGTAAACGAACAATCAGATTCGCCAAATACAATAATTTATTGCAGAGTTAGCATGGGGTGTTTACTCCCCCCCCCCCCCCTCCACGACTGTACATTCACTTTCGGAACCGGTTTCGAAAGTGAAAGTACATTTATTAAAAAAATCTGCAACCAAAATCGAAAAAGTACGTAAAATGGCCCTACTAGAGATCGAGTTCAGCTATCCTATGGAAAAAAAATCGTTTAAAAATATTCCAATTTAAACGATAAATTCAAAAACAACCTGCCCATAGGTGTTAAACATTACGTAGCTGTTGTTTTTTACTGAAACCTAACGAATATAGCTATTTTGCGTACTTTTCATATGACAATAGTCCAAGGAAGAATTTTTTTGAAGACGTTTGGAAAATGTATTACAACAGGATTAAACAGACATAAAACTTACTAGTATTTTTTATGTTCCATCACAAATAATTAGTTCAGAAAAGTAGCCCTTAGCTAGGGTGTCAATAAGTTGATTTAAATCAGCGATTAAATCATGATTTTAATCAAAGATTTTTTAAATGTTTAAAATGTCAAAAAAAAAAGTTTTCAAATCTAAGATGAACATAATTTGAAAGTTTCTACAGATAATTTGACTTATGAATAAACAAAAAAGAGCTTTAAATAATTGTTTCTAAGCTTAATTCCTCAGTATTGTAAAAAATTAAAAATAGTTAAGTTTGTAAAAAGCATTGTTTTTATCCGACATAAAACAGTTTCATTTAAAAATGATATTTAAATCTAATATAATTTGCAATGTCATATTTTCTTTAGGTAATCAATTTATGCAGTATTTTATATATATAGCAAGTGTATTAAATTTCTGCAAATAAAAGAATAAATAGTCAATGTCTTAGTTTCCCATTCTACTTTTGTAATAATAAATTAACAGCAATCTCGAGTTAAAGAAGAATGAAAGTGTGACATCTGCTCAACAGCTAAATTGTAAATGAATGCACAAGAAAAAAGAACTAATTGGTATAAAAATGTTAAGCTTCTTCGGTATAGGTTGAATAAATGTTTTGTTTTGTTTTTTAACTTTATAACTTATATATACTAAATAAAAAAATTAATCAGGAATTGAAAAGGCAGCAAAACTTTTCTTAAAAATAAAAAAAAATGAATCATTGAAAGCTAATAATCCCCACTGAGACGTAATAATGCTGTTATATAAATATTTTGAGGATTTCAGATATAACTGGCTATCCTTATGTTTATTCTGTAAGTGTGTATGAATGGGTTTAACCCATTTTCATAACTTTTTTGGTTAGTATTCACATACATGTGTGTAAGTTTAGATTTTGGTGATTAACAGTAATTTTTCTAACAAATACAAAACAAGCTGCAAATAATATTTGTTAGGTTTGTTATTTTATTTGTGCTACTAACTAATGAAATTACTTATTTGCAGTTTTTATTAATTCTGTAATTACTTTGATTCTTCTTGGCCATTTTTAAGAGCGCCACACCCTGCCTAAAAAAAAGATTAAATTCACCTGTAGTTGTAGGCAGAGATTTCTTGTAAAAAACTTCCCATTCAACAGTATTTCTAAATTCATGTGCCCAAGATCTTGCAAAAATAATAGAACTTTATTTCTTTAGAAAAAGCAGAATATTATTAAAACATGTTGTTATTTAATTGTATTTTTCAATTTGTGATTCATAAAATTATTAAAAATTACCTTCTACAAACAAACAAACTTTACTTCTTTTATAATATTAGTATAAATTAAGGACACTTAATTTAGGATTAAGGACACTTTTTTTATCATACTAAGAATTCTTTTTTTTTTTTTTTCATATATCATTACTAAACACATTACTAATATATTTCCTCATGAAATAGTGCCCCTTTTTTGTTTCTAAAATGAACAGGTACTACATTATTAATTATTTTAATAATTATTAATTTGAAATAGTGTTAACTATTCAACATTAAATTCAGTTATTAATAATTTTAATAAATGTTAAATATCACTAGTATTTAATAAAGTTTTACATAATTATTACAATATTAATGTATATCACATTATTGTATGATACTAACTAATGAAATTACTAATTTGCAGTTTTTTATAATTTCTGTAATTACTAACTAATAATTATAATTTTGTTAATTAAAGTGTAAAAGCATAGGTTATGTAAGCAATTAGTGGTTTAATCGTTTTAGAAACCTAAAACTCTTGGTAGCTATTCAATATTTGAACGCTGGGAAAAAAATCATAAAAATCCGATTTAAATAAAAAAAATCTGATTAAAAAAAAAAAAAAAATCTGATTTAAATAAAAAAAATTGATTTAAATTAAAAAAAAAAAATCCGATTTTTTTTACACCCTACCCCTAGTTTAAATTTAAAGAGTGAAACATATATTTGAAATAAAAGAAACGTTAACGGTTTAACGATAATTCAGGAAACTTTTATTATTACTATTAATACTAAATGCTGAAACATAAATGAAGTTTTAATTACAAATGTATAGATATATAACTATATTAGATGTTCATATTAAAAAAAATAATTGTTAAGATAACACAATACTCCATGAAAGACAGATACTATTATTAATAGGACGCCAGTGCCAAACGGATTAAAATAATCAGATTGCTAAGTGATCTATATTTTTTAGTAATACCACTTTGACGTTAACTAAAAGAAACAGCGACTATCCTGTAGCTAACAATTGCCATTTTGGGACAGGAACTAAAATGTTTTTCAAATTTCAGAAAAATTGACATGCAAGAAATTCATTCAATTATTCGGGAAAAAAAAAAAAAAAAAAAAAAAAAAACCAGTATGTTGAGGCCATCACAAAACTTTCTTCTATATAAATCACGTCAATTGAATCATTTGAATAGTACAAGAAATTACATTCATTTAGCACCAATTCAAGTCAAAGTATATCTGAATTTGAAGTTTGATGAAAATTCTTGCATTAGTTCTTGAGATAGAGCTATAGCATAAATTTTGAAAAATGTAGCATAGCAGCGCCACCTGTTGAGCGATTTACACCAAAATATAAACAGCATTAATTGATATCAAGGTATACCTGAATCTGAAGTTTGGTGGAAATTCGTGCATTAGTTCTAGAGATAGAGCTATTGCGGAAATCGCAAAATATGTAGTATAGCAGCGCCACCTGTTGAGCGATTTGCACCAAAATGTATAAAACGTCAATTCATGTCAAGGACTAACTGAATCTGAAGTTTGATGAAAATCCGCGATTAGTTCTGGAGATTGAGCTATTGCGGATATCGTGAAACATGCTGCACAGCAGCGCCATCTGTCGAGCGATTTACACCAAAATGTATAAAACGTCAATTCATGTCAAGGACTAACTGAATCTGAAGTTTGATGAAATCCGTGCATTAGTTCTGGAGATTGAGCTATTGCGGATATCGTGAAAAATGCTGCATAGCAGCGCCACCTATTGAGCGATTTACACCAAAACTAATCAGCACCAATTTATATCAGGGACTAACTGAATATAAATTTTTATTAAATTCCGTTCATTAGTTCTTGAGATAGAGCGCCCACAAAATTTGTCTCACATACAGACAGTCAGACAGACAGACATTTTGTAAAAACATGTTTTTCGGGTTCTCTGACCCCTAAAACATGTAAATCCGTCGAAAACTGGAATTCAAAAATTTTCATGGATCCAATACTTTCTTCTTGTAAAGATAGAAGTAAGTAATAAAAAACGAAATTTGAAAATAATAATAATAAAATTTAACAGCAGAATCTAAAAATTATTGATTAAAAAATTATACGCGCTTAAAAAACATACTAAACAACACTAATAGAAAATAACATTGATTTTATGAAGGGAGGGTCACCAATTTGAAACTTTTAAGGCCTTTTATAATGGGCCATATTGATTATTATTTTTTAATGCTGCCGTTTTCACAATTTTTTAAACAAGTGGGTAAGTGTGATCACAGATCGCACAGAGGGTTTCGTTTAATATTCCTTTCAAAACACTTTATCATTTTGCAAAATCTGTTAGTTCCACATTTCGCAACCAGGGGGCGCACTCTATTCTAAACAAACATCTATCCGAACGAAACTCCGTTTTACAACCTATCCGTAGATATATTAGTTGAGGGATTCGGGCCCATAGCGCCCGAGATAGGTAGACGCCCCCTGGCAGTAAAAAGTGGAACTAAAATATGTGGTCAAAGTGGTGTCGGCAAAAGTTAGAAAAGCGCCCCTCGGGTGAAAAGAGAGGAGGATAAAAAATTGCTTAAAATACACAAGTTAGAGCCTGGGGGGTAATTAATATAAGACTTTTTGAAAATTTTATGATTTTTCGTGTGATCACAAGTGTTCTGCTATAAGTATGCAAAATTTCAAGTCTCCAACTTAATTAGGGCTGAGTTAGAAAATTTGCTTAAAATGCACAAGTTAGAGACCGGTGGGGTAAATATAAGTCTTTTTGAAATTTTTATGATTTGTCATGTGATCGCAAGTGTTCAGCTATAAGTATGAAAAATCTCAAACCTCCAACTTAATTAGAGGGCTGAGTTAGGAAATTTGCTTAAAATACACAAGTTAGAGACCGGAAGGGTAAATATAACACTTTTTCGAAATTTTAAGATTTGTCGTTTGATCGTAAGTGTTCAGCTATAATTTTGCAAAATTTCAAGTCATCAACTTAATTAGAGGCTCAGTTAGAAAAAAATAAGCTTAAAATACACAAGCCAGAGGGTGAAAATATACGATTTTTTCAAAATTTTATGATTTGCCGTTTGATGTGAGGTGTTCATCTATAAGTATGCAAAATTTAAAGTGTCAACATAAGTTTCTGAGAACGAGCACTGTGACAGACAGACAGACAGAGGAGCGAGAAGAATAGGGTTTCGTCAGATGAACGAAACCCTAAAAATTTATGCTGTGCCACAGTTAATATGCTAAAGATTCATTGCATTGAGCTTTTTTATTTTGATGTTTCAGGAATGCTCGTACAAGTGGTTTACATGGAAGACAAGGAAGAAGTATAATTTTTTATTAATATGAAAAAATACGAAACATTCTCCAAACATAATGTGTTGCAAATTCCCCAACAGTAAACTGTTGGGGAACCGTTGTTATTGAAACCCACAAAAAATCCCGGAAGTTTTTTTTTTCTGTTTTTCGATGGTTAAACTGGTGCCTCCTCTTAAGATGGATCAACATTAGAGTCCCGATTATCCGAGTTAATGTGGACCAAGCTCACATCGGATAAGCAAAAAACTCGGATAAACCGGATTTACACAAATCGTCACCCACTAAGGAGATGAAATATAAATTTTCACTTAATTCATTAGTTTTTATGGTACTAGTAACATTTCTTTGATGTGCATTTCCGTTTTAAGAACAAGTAAGAAAAAATCATGCGTACAGCATAGATTATGAAACACTTTCCAACACTCCCTGAAAGCTTTAACGAAACTTCGTTACTTAGGGAAATAAGGTAAATAAGATAACTAAGTAAACATTTAAAAATCTGATTTCAGTAGTTGCCGCCCATAGCCAAATATGTATTCCAATTCTTTTGAACAGCCCTGTATTCGATCTGTATGTTGATATATATACTATATAATGGGAAAATTTGATTTAGCAAGAAAATGCATAACAGGTTGATATTCATCTTTCAGCAATTTATACTAATAGATGGAAACATACTTAAATACTTTTGTACAGCCCTGTAGTTTACCTAGTACCTTTATTACATGCCACTATTTATCTAAAATTTAATTCAAACTAAAACACGCTTAAAACTACTGAAATTACATTTCCAGAAATTATCACCCATAGACGGCCATGTATCCAACTTTTTGCGTGGCCCTGTATATCATTTTATCTATATTCTACAAATATTTCTTAGTACACCAAATTCAGTTCAGCGTAAAAATGCATAACTCCTTTAAAACCCACCTTTAAGCAATTTATGCTCATACTCAGTAACCTTTACGAATTCATTTCTGTAGCTCTGTATATGAACTATAGTATTTATACGCACTTTATAGTATGCATAAATATAGTGACCAAGTAGGTAAGTGTAATCACATATCGCACAGAGGGTTTCGTTTAATATTCCTTTCAAAACACTTTATCCTTTTGAAAAATCTGTTAGTTCCACATTTCGCAACCAAGGGCGCACTCTATTCTAAACAAACCTCTATCCGAACGAAACTCCGTTTTATATATTATCCGTAGATATATTGTCGTCGAGGGGATTGGGCCGATAGCACCCGAGATAAGTAGTCACCCCCAGATGGTAAAAAGTGGAACTAAAATATGTAAGGCTATAGTGCAAAATATCAAAGAATGGTCAAAGGAGTGTCGGAAAAATGCTCCCCGGGTGAAAAGGGCGGAGGTCAGAAAAATTGCTTAAAATACACAAGTTAGAGCCCGGAGGAGTAAATAATATAAGACCTTCTGAAAATTTTATGATTTGGCGTGTGCTCTGAGGTATTCAGCTATACGTATGCAAAAATTCATGTCTCCAACTTAATTAGGGGGTCTCTAAGAAAGAATTGCTTAAAATATATATGTGGTAGCTCAAAGGGTTAAACGTAAGACTTTTTCAAGATTTTATGATTTGTCGCCTGGCCTCAAGTGTTCTGCTATAAGTATGCAAAATTTCAAATCTCCAATTTAATAAGGGGCTCAGTTAGAAAGAATTGTTTAAAATACGCCTGTGGGAGCCCAAAGGGTTAAAGGTACGATTTTTTTTTAATTTTTATGATTTGTTGTATGATATGTGGTGTCTAGCTATAAGTATGCAAAATTTCACGCCTCCAACGTAAATAGGGGCTCATTTAGAAAGAATTGTTTAAAATACACATGTGGAGGCTTAAATGTACGACTTTTTCAAACTTTTATGGTTTGTCATTTGATGTGAGGTGTTCAGCTATAAGTATGCAAAATTTCACGCCTCCAACCTAATTAGGGCTCACTTAGAAAGAATTGTTTAAAATACGCATGTGGGAGCCCAAGGGGTTAAATGTACGACTTTTTCAAAATTTTATGATTTGTCGTATGATGTGTGGTGTTCAGCTATAAGTATGCAAAATTTCAAGTTTCCAACATGTATAGTTTCTGAGAACGGGCTCTGTGACAGACAGACAGAGGAGCGAGACGAATAGGGTTTCGTCAGATGAACGAAACCCTAAAAAAGCGCATATCATAATTTAAAATGCATTTCGAGCAATCATTACTAATATACAGTAATTCGGTTACAATATAGTATCTGAAATCTTTTCACATACACCGCAAACAATTTCCCCTATACCATTATGAACGGAATTCTTTTGTGTGGCCTTGTAAATGAATAACTATTCTTTGCATCGTATATTCTACAGAATGTATATTTTAGTGCACTTGATAAATGCATATGAATTTTATTATGTTTGAAATCATGTAACATCATTTAAAACCATTTTAAACGATTTTTTCCCATACGCCGTAATGTAACGGAAAAATTTTGACTGTCCCTGTAAATGAACTAAACATGGTAGAAACTTTGCTATGGTAGAGGTCACTAACATCCAAAAATTTCAGAACGATCTGACTATATTTACGAGAGTTAGAGCGCGGACAGACGGACAGACGCACAGTGGGGCAAAATCCCAAAAAGCTGGTCAAAAGTCGAAAAATAAAGTTACTATTTGGGAATTTTCGACTACACAGATGGCTAGAATAATGTTTGGAGGGTCAGAATCTATATTTATAAAAAGGTTTTCGTTTTGCTTTGGCAACCTGTATCATTTCAAAAGTGACGCTTTGGAGGATCATCATCTGAGGCGAACAAAAAGAGCAAAACAAAGGTTCTTCTAAACACATGCTACATTTTTCCATATCACCCGATTTTAATGCTTTAAAATGGATTCACACGATGATAGTGTGTACTTTTTTTTGCCCTTGTTACAAAAATTATATTAAGTACATAAAATTTAATAATTTCATGATTATTTTTGATACATTTTTTTCAAAAATATATTATTTTTTTGCTTTCAAACATCAAAAAGTTTATAAGTTCCACGGTGTTCCGCAGCGACATATAATGGGAACAATAGCCTGAACTATTATCTAATGAATCATGAAAAATTAGCTGCCAAAAACTGCTATTGTGCATTTCGTGCAGGTTTTTGTAACCAAAAGTAAAACTATCATTATTTTAGTCGCTTCAAAAGCTATGACATTTATTACTTTTCACAGTAATTTAGCCGGCAAACATTTTTGAAATTTTTAGATTATTTAGTTTTGTGATAGATATTCATTATGTATTATATTACAAATAAGTATTATAATCATAAGCATAAAGGAATTTGATAGGCAAGATTAGTAACAAAAAAATGAAAAGAATTCTCTATCATCGATACAATAGAAATACATTTTCTTACCTTTATAGCTAATACTTTTGTGTATTCTATCGTAATTAGAAGAATTGTCTTATCAATTGCAATCTTTGCTAGATCATACTGCAGCACGTATTTTATTAATGCAAACGGAAATGATTAAGAATCTGACTTCCGATAGCATTAGCAATCTGAACTTTATTTTCAAGTGGGTATGTTATAGTACATCTGGTCAGAGTACTTTTAAACAAAAATTTAGCGTTGATGATGGTAGAAATTAGGTTCAAATAGCTTTTTCACTTCTCTAGTGCTACTAGAACTTAAGGCCCTACTTCAGTCACGCGAAAAGATCCGTTCGCTAATGCTATTCCTATGGGAGAAATTTATAAAGATATCTCGGTCGCATTTCAATATTTTTAAATGATTTCTTTTGCAGTGAATAGTTGAGATCGATCTGTATGCAGGCCGTTGTTTACTTTTTCGATTTTGATTGTAGATATTTTTTATGAGGATGCTTTTACTTTCAAAACCGGTTCCGAAAATGAAAGTGTCCTCATAAGAAATACCTGTAAGCAAAATCGAAAAAGTAAAAAACGGCCTG
Source organism: Maratus speciosus (assembly GCA_963932465.1). Lineage (NCBI taxonomy): Eukaryota > Metazoa > Arthropoda > Arachnida > Araneae > Salticidae > Maratus > Maratus speciosus. The sequence continues at coordinate 315,384,048 of OZ010788.1, read as the reverse complement.
CATACAGATCGATCTCAACTATTCAATGCAAAAGAAATCATTTAAAAATATTGAAATGCGACCGAGATATCTTTATAAATTTCTTCCACAGGATTAACATTAGCGAACGGGTCTTTCCATTTGACTGAAGTAGCCTCTTAAGTGTTGCGAATAATTGAGAAATCGTTATCTGGAAAAATTCGAGATCTTCATCTCCTCAATTTTTTAGGCTCATCAGAATCCATTTTTTGCACGAAAATACGGAAGCTACTGTCAGTGAAATGGATTATATTACAGATAAGGAGAGTAAACTTATTCCTTTTAAAACAATCATTGATAGAAAATAAGTAAGCGTTAATTAGAAACTAGCTTTAACGATGATTGATTGTAAAATTTTTATTGTCATTACTAGTAATTTGTCAATTCAACGTTGATACCTATATCAGGCAACTTCAAACCAGTTTAATAATCTTGATGACATTTTCAAACAAAAAGTGAATGAAAATCATTTACAATTCGGGATGTCCACGTCACATGTGCCTGTACAAGATCTTTTGAGTGTAGCTTGCATTTGGCATACAAACGGGATATAAAGGAATGGCAAGTGTGCACTCCTGACGAGAAGAAAAAAAAATTGCAAAACAAAATTTACAAAAAAGATTTCGTTTACAATTAGAACTTCTCGTCGATAAATCAAAGCTCGGATTTGGAAGCACAAATGATTAAAATACAGCTCGTAGATTCTTTGAAAACGTAACTATTTCTGCTTCCATAAGGAGCGTAGACGAAGATTTAATCAAATGATTCCACGTCATATTACACGTAATTTCTTAACATTCATTTGACTAATTTCGTGGATTATTGCTCACAAACAGCTTGTAAATTCGTCGAATTGTATTTCTAGTTCTATAGCCAACTTCAGTGCCAAACTACTTATTCATGGCACAGAAAAAACAGCTTCCTCATTATTTAGTCGTCATTTTAGGAAAAATAGCGGAAAAAATTAGAACAAAGCTGGATTTTTGCACAGGTGCTAGTTAGGGTACGTAATTAAACATACTAAAAGCCCCCATCGATCCGATGTGAGCTTTCGCGACCAGGGGGCGCTAATGAGCTTGAAAATGTGTTTTTTGTGAATATCTCATGAACAATGGCATCTAGAAAAAAAAAGTTCAATTACAAAGATGTAGATAATTTAATTTCCTACAAAAAGTGTTATTGACATTTGTTTGTCACACCAACCCTTCCCTGTCAAAAATTTTAAAAAGTGAACATATTTGGAAGAAAAGTTATAAAAATACGAAAAACCTGCTGCTACTTTCAAAGAAATTATATAAACAGGTCTAAAATTCTTACTTTTGAATGGAGAAGGTGAAAATATAATATACATATGTGCTTATTTAGACACCACCCTTGAGGTAAAGCATTTAACGCGTTTTTTTTAATTGTGGTTTCCCCCGTAGGCATATTCCACTTACAGTGACTGGCCTAATCCAATTTCAATCGTTTGACTGCTTTAACAGTCGTTTGCACAGCTTCAATTTCTTCACTTGATTCAGCTTCGTCACTATCTGTATTTCTTTCTTCCATTGTTGTATTGCCTTCAGTATTTTGTGGTCGGCTTTCGATATCATCACTAAATTCAGGAGTAGCGATTCCCTCCTCAATTGCAGCGGGCAGTTTACTGTCAATATCCTCCTCATCTTCAATTTCAATTTTATTTGCATTGTGACATGAAACTCCGAAACAATTTATGCAAATATCAGAACATTTCAATCCGATTTTTCGGCATCCACACGCTTTTCCACATCCTTTGGAGCAAGTACAAAAAATGGATTCAATACTTTTTGGTACGGGCGGTAAGGTGGCTGGAATTGGAGACAAATTAGGTGCATTTTGCCAGCCCCAATTCTTAGGAAGTAATTTATTGCCCAACCAGTATTGTATTTGATGATAAAGACGTAAACTGTGCAATCTATCTGCATCCTCAGTAGGCGGCAACGATGAAAGGCTCTTTTTACCAATAGCAACTCCTTTCTTGAAACATACATAACGGTGCTTGTTCAGAGAAATTTCTTATTTACCACTGTATAAAGCAAGAAAAATAGTTTTTCCGATCTCCTTCTTTTTTCAAAATTTTTGCTTACGACATTTTGCCTTTTCCAAACATTGCTGATGTAGAGTCACAACCTGAAAAAGCGTGAAGGAACAATATATGATCTTTCAGAACTGCATTATTGTTGAGACTGTGTGATGAATACAAGGTTGTTGCAATTCTTCCTCTTCCAGGCTTAATAAAAAATATCTCTGTCTCTGGAGGTTCTAAAGCAGTCAGCAATACGAGCAAGTCAACATCATCGCCAACAACAGCAGCAAGCGCACCAGACTTTGTTACTTCAATACCTGTGTTAACAATTAATGTATCAGCATCCTCCTCTGCCTGTTTCGCTTCGAAACCATTCTCCATAAATTTCTCCATGAGCATAGATATGAGATGTGTTTTATTTTTACAATTAGATAAGAAAATTTCTTGACTAATTGACACATTCATTTCTTCATTAAAATCAATGTCGGGAGTTGCAATTTTCGAGTACCGACGAGTTCTTTCGGCCGTTTTTGTATTATAAACTTCGTCAGAGTAACCATCGAAAACGATTATACATTTACCACTGTAATTTCTTTGGACACAAGAAATATAACTTTCTACGACACTCTTGTATGTTCCATCGAAGGGCCAAAGAACACAATGCAAAAGCCATCCTCCATCGATGATGTACGTAGACACACATTCACTTAAATTCTCCTAGTACGTTTTTTTTTCAAATATTGAATATAATAATGCTTTGGTGGTTTTTCTCATACCATTGTCAAAACTATTTAAAACTTTCTACAACACGCGTTGAAACTAAAATTATTCACTTTCTAAAAACTGACAAAGAATTACTTCGTTCAGTAAATTAAGGTGATTTAATACTAGCGAAATGCTCATCAATTGAAAATAAAACACTGCAAAGGTGGTATATTTCGACATAAGCAAGGGGTGATAGGGTATTGGAAAATGACTATTGCACAAGCATGCGAAAACAGCATACAGACAATGGAGGAGGGATCGAAAGTAAATAAGATTTGTTTTGCTTCTTGGGCGCGTTCAATATGATTCTGTTTCCGCATTTTTTCCAGTAATGTTTACATTATTTCAATTTTTGACAGGGAAGGCTTGTTGTGATAAAAAAATTGTTAATAACACTTTTTGTAGGAAATTAAATTATCTACATCTTTGTAATTGACCTTTTTTTTCTAGATGCTATCGCTCATGAGATATTCGCATAAAACCGATTTTCAAGCTCATTAGCGCCCACTGGTGGTGAAAGCTCACATCGGATCGATGGGGACTTTCAGTATGTTAAACTACATACCCTAACTAGCGTCTGTGCAAAAATCCAGCTTTGTTCTAATTTTTTTCGCTATTTGTAAAAAAAGCTGCTAAAATGACTGCACTAATTGTATGTTGGGCAAATGTCGGGAGATGCTCAAGAATCGTGCAACAAATTGATCAAAAGGTATAGAGAAGATTTCTCCCTAAAATGCAGTAGGACGTAAACAATCGAAATTTTTTTAGCAGCTTTTAATGTTATCAGATCCCTTCATTTCAAGCTTACGTAAATTACCATAGAAGAAACTAATATCCTTGCCCCTAGAAACACAGAAACTTCTGTAAAATATTTCGACACCTCCCCTTCTGAAGAGTCTACTTAGTATACTACAGATGATTCAGAAGATGAATTTTAGAATATCCTTTCGCATTATTTTAATAATATATAGAAATTAAACCTTGCAGTATTTTATTTTTCATTAATGTACTTAATTGTATTTCATAAATAAATATTCATCGTTTAATTTCGATTAAAAACATCTTAGTTCCTTGAAAACACCTTGTAACGTTTAGCCTCGAAACTTTTTTATTTCGAAACTCGAAATATTTTATTTAAATCTAATTGTTTTTATTTTTAATTCGCCATTTTTTAAAATTTAATTTTTGAATCGTACTTAGCATCCTCAAAAGTACATGCATACGAAATTTCATAGAAATGAAATGACTTTCAAAGCATTTTAATTTTAAGTCCGCCATATTGGATCCGCTATTTTGTATTTTGCAATTTTAATTTTAGAATCGAGATCAGCATCCTGAAAAACACCTGTGTACGAAATTTCGTGGCATTTAAATAACTTTTTCATATTTTGGCCAGACCAGCTTTACGGGATTTTGCCCCACTGTGAGACGGCCAGACAAACCGAAGTCATAAACACTTTTCAACTTTGTTTGTTGGAAAGTGTTAAAAACGGGGAATGAAATTGTTTATTTGAAAAAGCCCTTGATAGTTATTTGTTTGTTGAAATTTCAATTTTGCTGCAGTATTACGCTACTGCATAGATACCAAATTCTAAGATTTTTTTCTTACTACTAAAACTTACTAGAAAATTTTGCCTAATTCAATCGCCGAAATCTAACAATTGTCAACGATTAAATATGGGAAAAATTTGTATTAAATTTTAGAGATAACAAAACCGTACAAACTATGGCTGTTATGTGATTCTATTAGTGTCATGAAAATTGCAAGTATAGTCTCTTCTTTCGGCTCTAAGTATTAAATAGTTTTTTCAATCGAACTTATGCCTTTGGAATAGATCATTTACGACAGCTCTTTCATCTTTACCTAACACTTCATTTATAATGGCTGTTTCATAATAATGGAAGCCATCAGTCCATCAGAAGAAAATAACTCGGTTAAAGCGGAACTCGGATAACCGGGACTCTACTGTAATAAGTTTATATACTCAAGTACAAAAACTTCAATAAAATAATAAACCATACACCATTAAATGAGTACATAAGCAAAATTAGCCAGTTGTTTAAGAAACATAATTCAATAAGTATCTTGCATTTGTTAATCATTTAATCTATTACAACACTTATTACTCAGGGCATTTGCAACTAGGCAAATATTTTCTTTTTAATGATTATTTTGACAAAATATTTTAAGTGTTGAATCCTTATCAGACAAATATATAGACTAAAACACAAACCATTTGAAATGCAAGTTAAAAAAAGAAGTAAATAAAAGATTAACAACAATTGAAAATAAGGATTGCTTTCCAACCATGGAAACTAATGGGAAGATTTATCCATTCACTAAGATTTACTCAATGGCTCAACTTTTTTTTTTGTATGTGTTACGTGCATCAAATTACGTACTCTCTAAACCAGCGTGATCCACGCATCTTATCCATGCTCAGTTACCCCTAAAAAGGAGTCACTAGATTTTGAAACAAATCATTTTTACACGCTTCTCAAGTCTGACAAAGGGATATAAAAATTAATAAACACGGGATAAACGTTGCAAATGCGACTTTCCATTTATTACAAGATTTAAAAAGTAAGCGGCAATATTTCAAAGGAAGATTGCTTTTAAGGAGAAAGAAAATTACATCATTTATTTTGATGGATCAGTAAGGTACCATTTATATCGAAATTCTAAAATCCATACATAAAATATAATATTAAATAAGATTCAGCAAAATATTGTAAATAGTAGTGCGAAAAGCAAATTGTGTCCGTTTTCAATTAGTTGATCTTCAATTTTGTTACGTAAGTGAAAAAGAAATTTAGAATTTATTTTTTTATGCTAAGTGCAATATGTTTTAGTTTAGGTCTGAAAATATCAGGGGTCTGTCCAGACTTCTCTCAGGGTCCTGTTTTTGTGAAATTGTGAACAGCTTTTTTAAATTGTGAAAAATCTAGTCCTAATTTTATGAATTAAAAATGATCGTTATATTCAGGTTCTTTTTTATACGTTTTTAAAAAGATATATGTATTAATACATATACTTTCTTCATATATGTAAAAGTGACAGGCCAGATTTCACTTTTAAATGATTAAATTTTTTCAGCTGAAAATTTTTGTAAAAGGCCTATTTTTAAGATGAAAAGTTTTGTGAAGGGTCCTGTTTTGAAATGAAAAATTTTGTGAAGGGTTCTTTGACCCAATTTCTTCCTAAACAGATCCATGAATATTTATAATCATTAATAGACAATTTTTAAAATATCGGATATACATAAAAAATATAAGGATATATATCAAAATATCGGATATTTTTTATATTTCCGAACTCTATATACTACCATTCAATACAATTGATTGTTCCAGATGAAGAACAGCTTTTACACTGTGGCAATGCATAGAACACAGGAAAACATACAGCATTTTCGGCACGTGTCATGATTAGGAATGCACCGAATATTCGGTTTGGCCGAATATCGAAATATTTGGTATACCGAATATTAAAAAAAACTTTTAAAATATAGTGTTAAAAAGCTTATACAACTTCTACGTTTAACAGTCAACTTATAAAGTATTATTTAAGAAAATTAACCAATCACGGGGATTTTCATAGGAATTAATTATGTACAAATGGAAGTTGTTGAACATTGTCCAGTAAAAAATCTGTTTTCTGCTAAGATTTTAAGAACAACGTTTACAATATCTCAAAATGATTGCCCACTCCAGACACCGATCTAGGATGCATTTAAAAACGTCCTTGCTTAATCAAAGAGAGTAAAACAGTTATTCTTGCGAAGTTGCCACCATATAAAATTTGTATAGATTGTATTATTTATTTACTTTTAGTCTCTTCTGAAAAAACAAATAATATATGATTCTGTACAATTTTTTCACAATCTCTCTTTGATTTTAAAATGTTTGCTTTAGAATTTAAGAAAATTTTATTCATTCGTTTTAATTCTCTGAAGAAGCCATGAAATTTAAAATCTTATTAATTGAAAAAGTTTTATAACTATCCTCTTCTTAAATAACTCAAACAGATTTTTTTCAGCATAAAGTTTACTTGAAAAAAGCTCTTGTTTATTAGAATAAAAGTTTCTGTTTTAAATACTATGGAAATTTTTTTTAAATTTAACATTTTAATGCCTTTAAACTTTGAAATATAAAAGTATTCGAAAAGCCGAATATCCGGTATTCGGCCGAACATTCGGTGCTCGGCCAAGCAGTTACTATTCGGCTAACCGAATATTCGATATTCGGCCAAAATCACTATTCGGTGCACCCCTATACTCCCTGTAGGCAGGGCTTAAATTGCGCCGGAGCCCACCGGAGCCCGGCTCCGACACTTTTCTGTTTTTTAGTAAATATTTAAATATTGGTCGGAATTCACCGGAGCCCAAAAATACAGGGCTCCGGAGCCTAGTGCAATAGCGCCTCCGAAAAACCGAAGCGCTCGAACTCAATCTGTCTGTAAATTAAAAATTCAATTTATTCATGTATAGAAAAAATAAATAACTCTTCCCCCTTTTTAATGCTAATTTAATCAGAATAGGAGAGACAGAAATCGTGTTTTGTTTATCCTACTGATATTTACAGATTTATGTCTGCATTCATTTCAGCGACATGTATATTGGCGCAATTCAAGAGCGCGAACAATGAATTTGCTTTCAGTTTGATTTTCTTTTCTGACACAGGATATTGTTTTAATTGGATCATTTTTTAAAATTTTGGATACCTAATCGGAAAAGAATATTTTATTTTTTTAGTCAACGAGCATCAGCTTGAGATATTGTTTGTTTGAGGTTTTTAGTCTTCCATTGCGTACGAGTACGAAAATTACGTTAGTGATTGTTCTATTTATTTTTCATCACAAATGCGGCTCTGCTCTGTAGATTTACAAAGTTGTAAGTAGTAGTCATTTATAAGTAGATATAATTGTCATGTACTGTTAATTTTGTAGTGAGCAATAGGGCAGCGTTTTCCCTTTTTCTATAAAAGCATCGAATCTTTTTGATCACGGTGTCAAATATTTAATTTAATCTGAATTTGAGGGACTCATCACGAAAGATTGTTCTACGGAAGTAATCGATTATAGTTTAAGATATGCAACTTTTATAGGAAATTGAAAAACGTTGTTTGATTACTTAGCATATCAGTATTAATTTCTGTAAATTTCATTCATTTTTTCATAAAAATATATAGCTGCGAACTATCCCTTTTTTGTTTTAACACTATTTTCGAATAATAATCCTTATTTTATTTACTCGCAGAATCCTGCAATTAATTAATATTAAAATTAGGCAAAGATTTCGATTCGGAAGGAGTGATAACTTAAAAGTGAAATAATTGACAGCTAAGTTTATGCAGAAAAATTAAAATTTTTATTTTGCTAAACAAAAAAGATTTAAATTTTGCATATAATGTATGAAATATAAATATGCGGATTAGAGTGACGGTGGAGAGGGGGGGTACCCTACGGTTATCAGTATTAGGGCAAAATATTAGGGCTCCGGTACTTCTTTCGTTAGAAATTAAGCCCTGCCTGTAGGAAAAATCGGCTTTTCAAGGACAAACGTCCTCTTTTTATTTTAAGATAAGGGCCGAGGAGTGACCAACGAAGAAATAATGAAAAGAGGATGTTTGTCCTTGAAAAGCCGATTTTGCCTAAAGGGAGTACAGTCATGATATGATACAAAATGTAGCAAAAACTTAAAATATTACAAAAGCGAAGACGCACTCACTGCATGTTTCGGAAAACGAATTCTTTTTTAAAATTAAATTTAGAGAAAGTGAGAAATGAAGAAAAAAAAGAAGATAATCAAGGTTAACTCCAGATTATAAGCATCCGACCTGAATAAAGAGTTAACACCCCTCTTTTTTTTATTATTTCGCCGGCGAAAGAAAGAACGTTTTCACTCTCACACACACTACACCAGTCTTTAACCCAGTAAAAGTCTTCTTACACGTGTACTCAACACAGAGAAAAGAAATAGTAAGATAGAATTTGTTCTCATTCTTCAGGTATACTTGGTTACAACAATTGTCAGACCGTGCCAAGAGTAATCAGAAAAGAAAAATCAAACATGAAAACCATTAAACTCAAATGTGAAGTTTAATGACCTTTATTTAAGAACAGATTTAGTACTACACCTCGCCAGCTTTTACGTTTTAGAACGATATACCGCAGTATATATATTTCATTTGTACCAAAAAAGAAAATCGTCCACAACAACCAGGGTTGTAGTGGGTAGCTGCCCGGGTACCCGCCCAGCTGCCCGCACGGGCTGGGTTTTTTTATAAAAAACCCGGGTTTTTTTAAATATATTTCTGGAAAGGAACAAATGATATATTTGTTAACAGTTTGTGGTTATTTTGTTTTATTTATTCACTTCTTTGAATCTTAGAAAATATATTTGTACTAATTTACTTGCACTTTTAGATTGGGAACCCTATAACTTTAAAACGTTTTAGCTTTAAATTTAAAATGTAAATTTAAGCTTTTCAGTTACCTTCAAAAGTATTATATTTATTAAATTATTTTATGTATTTTTTGCCGATTAATCTGAAAATGACCTTCATTTTTAACCATCATGCCAGGAAAATTATATAAAAAAAGTTTTACATCTGTTTTATAGTACCAGATTTTTGCTATATTTTAACTTTGGCATTTACGATTTGCAAAAAAATTATAACGTGATGGTTAAAAATCACGGTCATTTTCAGATTCAGTGCTAAAAAGTAGATAAAAATCAATTATCAAAGGTTAAAAAACTCAGCCATCTCCTCTATTTTATAGTATCTGATTTTTGTTATTTTTTAACTTTGACAATTTATGATTTGCAAAATATCCTGAGATGATGGTAAAAAATTGAGGTAATTCTCAAATTCAGTGCTAAAAATTACATAAAAGTTAAAAAACACAACCATAACAGTCTTGTGTTATCTAATCTAAAAAAAAATTTTTTAACTTCTTGTCGGTAATCTATTTAAAATTTTGTGCGTTATCCTGTAAAATAAGTATGAATGGTAACCACCAAAAATCATATTAGATTATCATCGGATTTACATCAGTATATATGTAAAATTTAATCTCGGTCGGATATTTGAAAGTGAGTGAAATTTCGAGTACAAATTTTGAACTGGGAAAACATACATACGATCGTTGAAGTTAAATAAAATAACATAATATTTGTTAAAAGAAATAGTCTCAAATCCTTACAAAATAAAACATTTGTTAAAATACAATAATTTTAGCCAATCTGAAACTTAATAAAAGTTAACTCAATTGTAACACTCATACTATTTTTTTTAAAGCGCAGATACACAGGAAAATTTCTTTGAAATTTTAAGCACTTAGTATATGACCTCTCAAAGCATGGCCAAACTCATTTGTGTTCAGATGCAGAAAAGTGGTATAAGTCATTCATTTTTAAAGTTTCATAACTCAGTCAATTTTAGTTTTATATGAACAGGACTCTTTTTGTCTTACTTGTCAGTGTAATAGGAAAATTTTACTAAATATAACTTATAGGACCAGGGGGGGGGGGGGGGTATAAAAACTTAAATTTTGTAATTTTTTAAGAAATGTTTTTATTGACCCAAATTGCTTTTAAAATATTTCTTTGCCTCAATTAAAAACATTTTTTTGTAATCTGAACTATATGTCTATGACTAACGATTTAGAAATTAGCCATTGGACACCGTTGAGAGTGGACACCCTGTATATACATATAACATATAAGAAAATTTTTTTGTTGTAAGATATTTTTTTTATCAACATTTACTATCTCATGTTAATTTCAAAGGAGCAAGTTTTTTTTTTAAGTTATATTTTATTAAATAATACACAATTGATAGCTTTGCAATTTTAAAAATTTGTTTGTTATAGGGATCATATATGTGTGTATTTTAAGAACAGAGAAAAATATTGAGATCCTTATTAAGACTATGAAGTCATTCCCATCTATAAGACTATGAAGCGTTCACAAAGATTGTATTTTAGATCAGGATTGCCACTCATTTCGACAATCAAATTCCTTGCGCTTTCCTAAGCAAAAAATTAAATTTTCCCCGAGTAATTCCTCTGAGAATTTTCAAAATTTCAACGGATAAATTTTGAAAAGTACCAAAATTTAGTAAAATTTCTTGTTTTTAATACTCATTTCTAAATTCCCTCAGTTTTTCCAGTTTTCCCTATACAGTGGCAACCCTGAAAATTATTATTTGTGAGGAAGGTGAAATCATAGTCCCCATTTTGGCATTTTAACCCAATTTACCCGGGGAAAATTGCCCATTTAACCCGGGTTTTTTAATAAAACCCACCCGGGCTGGGTTTTTAACAAAAAATCCGGGTTTTTTACAACCCTGACAACAACACTGAGATTAAAGAAGTGCAAAGTTATGTGTACCTTGGACTAGGGATGCACCGAATATTCGGTATCTATTTGGTATTCGGCCATGTTACCGAATATCAAACTATTCGGTATACCGAATACCGAAATATTCGGCCAAACTGAATACTTAAAAAAACTTTAAAAACATTTTTTTTTAAACCTTATACAACTTCTACGTTTAACAGTCAATTTATAAAGATATTCAGAATAATTAGAAACAGAATCATAGTATTTAAATAAAATAGAATGTTTTTACATTATTTATTTTCTGTTTGTTAAATATTATTTAAGAAAATTAATCAATCACGAGAATTTTCATAGGAATTAATTATTAAAAATGCAAGTTCCTGAACATTGTCCAGTAAATAATCTGTTTCTTGCTAAGATTTTAAGAACAACGTTTACAATCCCTGAAAATGATCGCCCACTCCAGACACTGATCTAGGATGCATTTAAAAACTTCCTTGCTTTATCAAAGGTAATAAAGAACAGTTATTCTTGCTGAGTTGCCACCATATAAAATTTGAATAGATTGTATTATTTATTTACTTATAGTCTCTTGCTGACAAACAAATTAATGTATGATCCGGTACAATTTTTCTTCCATTTTTTTCGCAATTTCTGTTTGATTTTAAAATGTTTATTTTAGAAATTAAGAAAATGTTATTCATTTGTTTTACTTCACAGAAGAAGCCATGAAATTTAAAATTTTATTAATTAAAAAAGTCCTTCCGGCCAGTGCCGGGAGGAAGAGGTAGCTTTCATTTTCCTTATTTTAAAAAAGCGAAAAAAAACGAACAACGCGACAAAATGTCAAACACACGAAGCTCAATTTAGTGGAAACCAAATACAGGAGATTCAATATTAATTTTTATCAATACTAAATCATTATGAATGAGAATTTCGCGAAATTAGTCAGCTTTATCCAAGCTGCTTTTATTTAAACTAACTTATATTTGGCTGCCAAATTCGGCGATTTCTTAAAGCTCCTGCCATTTTAAGACAACATGGTGGATGAGGCTAATCAGTGAACTTGGTCGAGACCTTAGTAATGGCTGTGCACATGCTCACTCACATCGGAATCGGTTGATATATACGAGTGCTGTCGCAGGCAAAAAATAAGTTTTTCAAAATGTCACCCACATTAGAAATTGAAACTGCTATATCTGAGCCATTTTTTAAGATAAAGACAAACAAAAAATGCTCGTGAATGCTTATATCAAGGCTTATATAATTTTTTTTAATTTAATGGCCGCCATTTTGAAACAAGATGGCTGATGAAGCTGGCCAGCAAACTTGGTTGAGATATTGATGTATACTATCTACATGCCTTCTTCCATCGAAATAGGCGAATACGTGTGTTATCGCGTGACAAATACAAGATCGTTTCAAAGTGTTAGCCATGCTAGAAATTTAAAGTGCTATAATTCAATATTTTTTAAGATATAAACAAAAGAACAAATTTTCAGAAACAAAAACTGCTCCAGAATCTTTGTATCAAGGCCAAACACACAAAATTTTTTTTTTCATTTTCCAATTTTTTAATACTTTATTTTAAATTTTAAATTACTTTTTTTTAAATGGCAACCCTTTTGAAACAAGATGGCCAATGAAGCTGGCCAACGAACTCGGTCGAGACATTGGTATGTACTATGTACAGATCAAGTTAAATCCAAATCTGTTCATAAATACGCCTGTTATCGCGTGACAAAAATCAGGTCGTTTTAAAATGTCAGCCACAATAGAAATTCAAAATGCTATAACTCAGCCATTTTTTTAGATATAGACGAAACAAAACCTGTTCCGGAATCTCTGTATTAAGGTCAAACACATACGAAGAAAATCTTTTTCATTTTCCAATTTTTTGGTATCTCATTTTAAATTTTAATTTTTTTAAATTTTTTTAAATGGCCGCCATTTTGAAACAAGATGGCGGATGAAGCTGGCCAACGAACTCGGTCGAGACATTGGTGTGTACTATGTACACACCGAATTACATCCAAATCGGTTCATAAATACATCTGTTATCACGTGACAAAAATCAGGACACTTCAAAATGTCAGCCATGCTAGAAATTCAAAATGCTATAAGTCAGCCATTTTTTAAGATATAGACGAAACAAAAACTGCTCCCGAATCTTTTTATCAAGGTCAAACACATAAGAAAAAAATATTTTTTCAATTTTCAATTTTTTGGTACCACATTTCAAATTTAAATTTTTCTTAAAAATTTAAATGGCCGCCATTTTTAAACAAGATGGCGGATGATGCTGGCCAAAGAACTCGGTCGAGACATTGGTATGTACTATGTATAAACGAAGTTGCATCCAAATCGGTTCATAAATACGCCTTTTATCGCGTGACAAAATTCAGGACGTTTCAAAATGTCAGCAACGCTAGAAATTCAAAAGTCCTTCCGGCTAGTGCCAGGAGGAAGAGGTAGCTTTCATAATCCTTATTTTAAAAAAGCCAACTTATATCATGCAAACACACGAAGCTCAATTTAGTGGAAACCGAATATAGGAGATTCAATACTAATTTTTATCAATATAATGAATGAGAATTTCGCGAAATTAGTCAGCTTTATCCAAGCTGCTTTTCTTTAAAGTAACTTATATTTGGCTGCCAAATTCGGCAATTTCTTAAAGTGCCTGTCATTTTAAGACAACATGGTGGATGAGGCTAAGCAGTGAACTTGGTCGAGACCTTAGTAATTGCTGTGCACATGCTCACTCACATCGGAATCGGTTAAAACATAGGAGTGCTGCCGCATGCAAAAAATCAGATTTTTCAAAATGTCACCCACAATAGAAATTGAAACTGCTATATCTGAGCCATTTTTTAAGGTAAAGACAAACAAAAAATGCTCCTGAATCCTTATATCAAGATCAAATACTTAAGAAAGAAACCTTTTTCAATTTCTAATTTTTTTGCACCTCACTTTAAATATATATATATTTTTTAATTTAATGGCCGCCATTTTGAAACAAGATGGCTGATGAATCTGGCCAGCGAACTTGGTCGAGGTGTTGATGTATACTATCCACATGCCTTCTTAAATCGAAATAGGCGAATACGTGTGTTATCGCGTGACAAATACAAGATCGTTTCAAAATGTTAGACATGCTAGAAATTCAAAGTCCTATAAATCAACCATTTTTTAAGATATCAACAAAAGAACAAATTTTCAGAAACAAAAACTGCTCCGGAATCTTTGTATCAAGGCTAAACACATAAAAAAAATCTTTTTCATTTTCTAATTTTTTAATACCTCATTTTGAATTTTAAATTTAATTTTTTTTAAATGGCAACCCTTTTGAAACAAGATGGCGAATGAAGCTGGCCAACGAACTCGGTCGAGACATTGGTATGTACTATGTACAGACCAAGTTACATCCAAATAGGTTCATAAATACGCCTGTTATCGCGTGACAAAAATCAGGTCGTTTTAAAATGTCAGCCACAAGAAAAATTCAAAATGCTATTACTCAGCCATTTTTTTTAGATATAGATGAAAGAAAAACTGTTGCGGAATCTTTGTATTAAGGTCAAACACATACAAAAAAAAAATCTTTTTCATTTTCCAATTTTTTGGTATCTCATTTAAATTTTTTTATTTTTTTAAATGGCCGCCATTTTGAAAAAAGACGGCGGATGAAGCTGGCCAACGAACTCGGTCGAGATATTTGTATATACTATGTACACACCAAGGTACATCCAAGTCGGTTCATAAATACGCCTGTTATTACGTGAGAAAAATCAGGACGTTTCAAAATGTCAGCCACGCTAGAAATTCAAAATGCTATAACTCAGCCATTTCTTAAGATATAGACGAAACAAAAACTGCTCCTGAATCTTCTTATCAAGGTCAAATACATAAGAAAAAAATATTTTTCCATTTTCAATTTTTTGGTACCACATTTCAAGTTTTAAATTTTTTTAAAAATTTTAAATGGCCGCCATTTTGAAACAAAACGGCGGATGAAGCTGGCCAACGAACTCGGTCGAGACATTGGTATGTACTATGTACACACCGAATTATATCGAAATCGGTTCATAATTACGGGAGTTACAGTGTGACATAGGTCAGATATATATATATATATATCAATTTTGAACGGAGGGTGGTTTCGGGGTCTGGGGGTCATGATCGATGAAAATATACCAAAATTTTTTTTAAATCGCTTTCCTCCGAACGGCTGCAATAGGTAGCTTTTTTGTAAAGAAAGCTACCTAAAATGCTATAACTCAGCCATTTTTTAAGATATAGACGAAACAAAAATTGCTCCGGAGTCTTTGTATAAAGGTCAAATACATAAGAAAAAAATATTTTTCCATTTTCAATTTTTTGCTACCACATTTCAAATTTAAAATTTTTAAAAAATTTTAAATGGCCGCCATTTTGAAACAAAATGGCGGATAAAGCTGGCCAACGAACTCGGTCGAGACATTGGTGTGTACCATGTACACACCGAATTACATCCAAATCGGTTCATAAATACGAGAGTTACAGTGTGACATAGGTCAAATATATATATATATATATATATATATATATATATATATTACCATTAATTAAACATAACCTACCACCGTCAATTATTATGAATTAAAGCTGTAAGTATTAAAAAAAAAAAAAAAATATTATAAGAATTATTATGGAAGAAAAAAGAAAAAAGTGGACACCGACAAAAATTGAAAAGCTTATACATTGAATTACGTTATCAAGGGCACAGAATTCAATGATATAAGCGAAATGGTTGTTTTCTGTGGGAAAAATAAGCTAAAGCTAAAATTAATTTTCCCCTGTGCCCGAACAACCACTAAAATCAAGTGAATTGATTAAAAATGAAAGCAGAATAGAAACAAATAATATGAAATGGAAGAATCAATAAAACGTATTTAAATATTTATAGGATATAAAATATAAATAATAAACACCATACCGATTAATATTTCAGTATTTTACAAAAATCCATGTGCACATGTCTACCAGTATATCAAAAAGATTAAGGTGAATAAAACAGTTAAGAAATCACAGTAAATGATACCAAAGGATGCAGTTAATACATTTTGAAATAAAATTTGAAATACCTTGTAAAACAAATTTAATCTAATATAAAATAAATAGATATTAATTACATTATTTAAAATGCACTATTAAATTAATAGATAACAGTTTAACAATATCGTTAAAATTTAGCTAAAAATACCCCCTGGTGTATAAATTATAACTGAAATGGAGCTAGAAAAATTAAAAATTAGAGCAATCTGAAAGAGACAAATTTGGTGCTGCCATCTATTATTAATTATATTAAACATCTATCGCAAGATGAAAATTTGTAAGCTTTTGAATGTAAATAACTGTTTAAACAGCAAAACCAAACAAATCCTTATATATAGAGAATTATAAACCTAATATAAATCACACAATGTGTTTAAAACTATTGTTAATAAAATTAAAAAGCATACAATATATTCTATTAGCTAACTTATTTAAACTAAACTAAGAGTTTAAATAATGCTAGAACATTGATAATATATAGCATATAGCTATATGCTATAAAACAAAATAAATTCAGTAATAATTAATATAAATAATTATTAAAAATAATAAAAAATTATCTTTTAATGAATTATATATTAGATATTTATAAAATGAACAGGAAATAAAAAACATGTGGAAGTATATAGAAGGTTAAATAATACTTAAAATCCCATTACTTAAAAAGCACAAATATAGAATGTGGATTATTTTCAGACATCCATAAAAATCCATAAAGTATGAATGTGGGACATTCAAAAACATTAAACCGATAATAAATATTAAAAAGAATAGAGGAATAATAATAAAAATAATTACCCAATTTTAATGCATACAGTATAACTATATTTATATTAAAACTATTTATATGTATATTATTCACTATAAGAGTGGCATACTATTAGTAATTAATATGATATTGTCCTTAGTAAATTAAAATTTAATAACAAATAATTGTAAATTAGATTAATGAATAATTAAGCTAATTATAATATTAATGAAAATCTCCAATTTACATATAAAATATCAAATCAACATCCACATAAAATACATAACAAAAATATAGTAATAATACAAGAGCCCCGCTTTTTTTTTTTTTTTTTAAATAATTAACCATTGCGTATTATCCAGACAACACCACCCTCCTCCGTACTCTAACATCTGCCCACCCAACCAACCTATAATTTTTTTATATTATTTTACAATTTTTATTTTTTTATAGATATTTTTTTTTTTTTTTATAATTTTTTTGTAATTTTGTTTACGCATGTGTTAATTTGTGTTTATAGATCATGTAAGAAAAGTACTAATTGTATATTAATGAATATATGAATTTTTTTGGAAAACCATGATTTAATGCATCATAAATTAGTTTTTTAATATTATTGTTAATTAGAGGAGAAGAACATAAACATTTAATTCTATATAAATGATTAAATATTATATTACGAAATACAGAATGATGTAGACAAGATTTAAAATTTGTAAATGTATTAACTGTGAATTTAAATTCTTTACGTTTGTCATATAAATCTGTGATTGTTTTATTGTCTTTTATTGTAATTTTAAGATCTAAGAAGTTAATTGTATTGTTAGATAAAAGGTTTTCCGTTAATTCCAAATTAGTGGGATAATCAACTGGAAATCGAGTAATTGCAGATTGATCAGTTTCAATTAAAATGATGTCACCAATATAACGATATAAATGTAGATTATTATCAGTAAAATTACGTTCATAATGAGATAAGTATAAGTCTGAGAGTAAACTGGAAGTACAACCGCCTTGTGGTATACCGACATGCTGTAAATATAAAGTATTATCTTGCAATATATAATTATTATAGATAATGAAGTTAGTTAAAGATTTAAAATATGCAATATCTATATTAGATGGTAATTCCAGTTTTTTATAATACTTTTTAAATAATGCATTTATAATTTTATGTATATATATATATATATATATATATATCAATTTTGAACGGAGGGTGGTTTCGGGGTCTGGGGGTCATGATCGATGAAAATATACCAAAATTTTTTGAAATCGCTTTCTTCCGAACGGCTGCAATAGGTAGCTTTTTGTAATGAAAGCTACCTAAAAGTTTATAACTATCCTCTTCTTAAATAACTCAAAGCAGATTTTTTTTTTCAGCATAAAGTTTACTTGAAAGAAGTTCTTGTTTATCAAAATGAAAGTTTCTGTTTCAAATATTATGTAAAATTGTTTTAAAATTTAACATTTTAATACCTTCAAACTTTGAAATATAAAAAGTATTTGACAAGTCGAATATTCTGTATTTGGGCGAATAGTTACTATTCGGTTGGCCGAACATTCGGTATTCGGCCTAACAGTTACTATTCGGTTAGCCGAACATTCGGTATTCGGTTCGTCTGTAGGCCGAATATTCGATATTCGGCCAAAATCGGTGCATCCCTACCTTGGACAGGAAATATCTTCGGATAATAGTATTATGAATGAAATCAATAGAAGAATAAGAAATGGATGGAGTGCTTTTGGCAAGAACAATATTATTCTGAAGAGTAACATGTCTCTTTGTTTCAAAAGAAAAGTGTTTAACCAATGTGTTTTGTCTGCACTAACTTATGGAGCAGTAACATGGATACTAACAAAACGGATGGTACGAAGATTACAAACAACACAGCGAAGTATGGAAAGATGTATGCTAGGATAAACAGAAGAGACAGAAAGAGAATAACCTGGATAAGAAGTAGACGAAAATTTTTGACATCATCGAAATGATGAATCGGCTAAAATGGAATGGGCTGGGCACATTGCAAGAAGACAAGACAATAGATTGAACACAAACACCCAACAGTGGTATCCCAGGAATGTAAAACGATCAAGAAGACGACCTCAAGTAAGATGGAGTGACAAAATCAGAAAAGTGGCCGGTGTTAATTGGATGACTGAAGAACTAGACAGGAAATATTGGGAAAATCTGGGGGAGACCTACATCCAGCAGTGGTTTGAAAACGGTTGATGATGATGATGATATGTATAAAATACCTTTGAATCAAAATTTATCTAACAAGTTCATATAACGATGTTATATATATGTTACCGGCCAAACCCGATTTTAGGCCAAACTACTTTATCCTAACGCGCATAGGATAAACTAGTTTTTCCTAGGCCAAACTAGTTTATCCTAACGCCCATGGGATAAACTAGTTTTTCCTAGGCCAAACTAGTTTATCCTAACGCCCATGGGATAAACTAGTTTTTCCTAGGCCAAACTAGTTTATCCTAACGCCCATAGGATAAACTAGATTTTCCTAGGCCAAACTAGTTTGGCCTATCGCTCATAGGATAAACTAGTTTAGCTTGCTATTCATTGGTCCGAACTAATTTATCCTAGGCCGATCTAGTTTATCCTAGGTCAATCCAATTTGGCGTGATTTTATTGATCCCAAAGACGGCCCCGGCGCCAACCTTCTAGTTTATCTTAGGCCAATGCAATTTGCCGGGCTTTTATTGATCCCAACTACCGCTCCGGCGCAAACCTTGTGCAAAGTAGTACTGCCGTCACCCCTGTATTATAATATATTTTATTCGATGGGGAATGGGATAACATCCCTCTATCTTCCCCATTTTACCGCCGCCGTTATTTAAAAATATGTCCCATATGACAAATTGTATGCTGGAGGACCAAAGAATGGGATAAGAGGTTATCATAAAATTTAGGATAGAAAGAATTTCGAGATATTTATTTTTTTTTCTCACATAAATATCACTAGGATTTGAATTATTTATGAATAAATGCACCATTAAGAATATCAGAAGAACATTTGACATTCTTTCAGAAATTTGGAATTTCACAAAAATCCGGCGAAGTTCCGGTCCCAGTTTGTCCTAAAATACATGTATTTTTAAGATAATCTTTATTCCACAATTAAAATTATCTAAAGAATAGTACTTATACATTTATACGGATGGGGATTTTTACTGTAAAACCTGTTAGAAGAATCTGTGTATGACGAAATCCTGTTTTAAACGGATAGTGTTTTTTAATCGGTGTAAATTGGATACAATAATCCGTTTGAAAAAAACATAATACATTTTCTAGAGACGACGGACCTACTAATAAAGGAACTTAACTATAACGAAGTTTTTTCTCTCCTATGTGATTCCGTCTTAGAAGGTTTTTCTAAATAATTTTTTCAGATTTTCAAGTCTCCAAGCCGTGTAAAAAAATTATTGCTATTAGTAAATATTTAGATATTTACATACAAAGAAAAATTCATTACAAAATCAATATAGTCTAAACTAGAATCATTACTATCGTTAATCCACATTCTATGGCTTGGAGATTTAAAAATCTTTAAAAATTCTATACAATAAATTCTAAGACGGAATAGCATAAGAAAGAAGAAACATCCTTTATAGGCAGGATCCCTTAGCAGAAGGTTCATCATGTGTTGTAAATGCATTCTATTCTTTTTGTTAAACCGGGATTCTGCCATAGGCAGGTTATGTTTCTCAAGTTTTACCTTACTTTAAGTTTAATACCTAAATATGCATCTACTCATCTTAAAACTAGTCGGATGTACCAATCCCAAAACTTTCTTTTATCTCAAATATGTTAATACTTCAAAATTCGATACCATAATGAAAAATTAAATGGCAATCTATGCTCATTGTGAGGATTCTAAAGATATGAAATTTCGTGCATTAGTTCTTGAGATATGACTATCGCTGAAATCGTGTAAATCCAGCGAAATGCAGCATAGCAGGGCTTTCTATTGAATAATTTACACCAAAAACTAACCAGAAACAACTTATGTCAACGACTAATTGAATCCGAAGTTTGGTGAAAATCCGTGCATTAGTTTTTGAGATACAGCTACTTTGAAAATTTTGGAAAATCCAGCATAGCAGTGTCACCTGTTGAGAGATTTACACCAAAACATAATCAGCAACAATATTAATCAATGTATACTTGAATCTGAAGTTAGTTATTGAGATTGAACTATTGAGGAAATCGTTAAAAATGCAGCACAGCAGAGCCATCTAAAGGCTATTTACCCCCAACACTTAATCAGCATCAATTCATATCAAGGACTAATTGAATCTGAAGCTTGTTGAAAATTTGTACGTTAGTTCTTGAGCTATTACGAAAATCGTCAAAATCCTGCAAAATTTAGCATAGCAGCGCCACTTATTGGGCGATTTACACCAAAAACTAATCAACCCCAATTTATATCACAGACTACCTGAATATATTTTTTTATTAAATTCTGTACATTAGAGGGCCCACAAAATTGTGTTACATACATGCAGACAGACAGACATTTTGTAAAACATATTTTTCGGGATTTCTGATTCCTGAAACGTGTAAATCCGTCGAAAACCGGAAGTCGAAAATTTTCACGAATCCGATACTTTCTTCTTGTAAAGATAGAAGAAAGTAAAAATTAAGAAAAATAATAAATATATAAATTTCAATTGTGGAATAATAGCGATTTAAAAATACGTGCATTAAAAAAAAGGCCAAATGTTACTGATATTTTTACTGACCAGACCAGAGATCCTGCCGGTCCAAATGATTTTCATATGAGCGGGGTTGGAAATTGTACTGAAAATTTCTGCGCAGACCTCAAGAATAATGCAGTACAGTCCCGACTTAAGCCGGAAAAAAAAAAAATTGCGTCCCGGTCCATCTCGGCCCGAACCTCTCGAAAAATGTAATCCCCAAACAAAGCCCGGACCGATTGTCGGGACTGAAAATTGGGTAGGCCCGTAAAGACCCTTACATCGAATAACAAAAGTCTAGCTCACAAAATTTTGTAAATTTGGACGCTGAACTACTATTATATTAAAAAAAATAAAAATTAAAAAACGAGTTTTTAGTGAACTTTGCTCACTTCCATAGATGTGTTTGAGTTGATCTAATTCGTTTGAAAATATTTGAACTTGAACTTAACTTATTTTTGAGAAATTGAATTTGAGTTTAAATTAATTCTTTTTTTTTTCCTCGGCGTGCTCAACACAGGTTGGCATCAATTAAACACGTCAAATTGAATTGGCCTAGGATAAACCAGAAGGTTGGCGCAAAGCGGTCTTTGGGATCAATAAAAGCACGCCAAATGAAATTGGTATAGGATGAACTAGTTCAGACCAATTAATAGCAGGCTAAACTAGTTTATCCTATGATCGTTAGGCCAAATTAGTTTATCCTATGGGCGTCAGGATAAACTAGTTTGGACTAGGAAATACTAGTTTATCCTATGGGCTTTAGGATAAACTAGTTTGGGCTAGGAAAAACTATTATAGACCCACGACGAGAAGAGACCTGTCAATCATACGTGACGTAGTCTAAGACGAACCCATTTCTTCCAAATCGGAGCGGGGATTTGTCTTCTCTACGCCGCGCCATAGAGGAAAAAGGAAAGGTTGCCATATTTCCCAAATATGCGAGGTTTTGGCGCTATTTATATATATAATATTGACTTTAAAGGGGAATTACATAAAAGGGTTAAAAATTTATATAAACTATGTTACTTTTTAATTATTACGATAATACAGAGAATTAATTATTTTTGTTTAAGTATAATTTATTAAAAATTTTGTTAAAAAATAGCATTTTTTCTTTTTTAATGAAGGAATTACATCTCGACTTTTTGTAATAGCGAAATACTGAAGAAATACTAATTTACTTTATTTAAGCACATCTTTCATTTTAAGAATAATCAACTGAATTGTGTATTTTTGTATAGGTACTAATAGTAAAGGTAATAATATCATATTTTGGACTTTTAACTTATATTATCTTAAAACTTAATGTATTTTTAAATACTTTTAATAACCAATAAAGATATAATTTAACACAATAGTCAATGAAAAATTTAAAAAATAAAATAAAGTAATACAGTAAACTCTGTGTAAGGCGGACTCTGAATAAGACGGAAATCTGTCTAACTCGGAAAGATTTTCAAGTCCCTACGAATCCATAGACATAGAGTAAAATTTGTCTAAGGCGGAATTTTGTCTACCACGGAAATTTTTCTCGGTCCCGATCGATTCCGCTTTAGACAGAGTTTACTGTAATTAAAGATTTTATTTTTAATTTACCAGCTTAATTTATAATATAATTACTAAAAAAATTTAAGGCAAATAAATGATCCAACTATGACATTTTTCTTAATTTATTTTTAGCTCGATGGACAGAAAAAAAAAAAAAAAATCTACGAGCGGAAAAATTAAAAAATAGATGCATCTGTAGTCCGTTTTAAAAAATGAAGAATATCTATATGAAATAAGTTAAATTAAGAAATGCACTTGACAAAAGGAGGGGGGGGGGGGGATCCTGATGTAAAATTATAAGCGACTTGCTGTTTCAGAATGGCAGTATTTTTTTTTTTTATTTATTTCTGTGCTGTCACGTCCGAAAATTCTGTTCAAAACGCCTGTTTTGATCTTTTCTACGTTTACTTTTTGCTCTATGGACAGAAAAAAAAAATCTACGAAGAGAAATATTAAAAAATAGATGCATCTAAAATCCGTAGCCCAAAGCGCATTTTTTAAAATGAAGAATATATATCTATGAAATAAGTTAAATTAAGAAATGCACTTTAAAAAAGGAGGGGGGGGGGTGGAAGCTCCTGGTGTAAAATTATAAGCGACTTGCTGCTTCAAAATGGCATTTTTTTTTTTTTTTTTTTTTTTTTTTTTTTTGTGCTGTCACGTCCGAAAATTCTGTTCAAAACGCCTGTTTTGATCTTTTCTGCGTTTATTTTTTGCTCTATGGACAGAAAAAAGAATCTACGAAGGGAAATATTAAAAAGTAGATGCATCTGAAATCCGTAGCCCAGACCGTATTTTTTAAAATGAAGAATATATATATGAAATAAGTTAAATTAAGAAATGCACTTTAAACTTGCTGTTTCAGAATGGCAGAACTTCTTTTCTTTAATTTTGTGCTGTAATTTATGTACAATCATTCTTTCTTTAGAATGAATTGTTTTCCCTTTTGAGGACTTGTTTAATATTTAAAAAAAATTGTTTTGAAAAAAAAAAAACAGTTTAAAAATGGCAAAATAAACTAAATGACAGGGAGACAGTAAAACACAGCTAATCGAGAGAGGGAAAACAGGTTTATGTCAAGGAATGAGCAAGTTATTGGCGCGAAAATTATTTCATTGCAACCCCTAGCTCTTAGTGGGGAATGGTCAAACTGAAACAGCGGTGTCATTTTCCCCCTCCAGTATCACCTTGCACACCTTCCGTAAAATAGACTCATCTAAAAGAGGGTGTTTCCCAAGTCTCATCTCGTGGTGGGTTTATAATAGTTTATCCGATGCGCGTTAGGATAAACTAGTTTGGCCTAAAATCGGGTTTGGCCGGTAACATATACATATCATATTCAGCAGGAAAGTGTAATTTCTGGAAAGATAAAAACATATTTTATTCTCTCCCCCCCCCCCCCCCCCAACTTATCATCTTTTTTTCTGAGCATGTAAAAGTGTACACATTTGCAAGTTTTACATGATATCTATCTACTAACACATTCGTTGCTTAGGGAATTTTTTATTTCTTTACATTTCCACAAAATGTTTCTTCAAAACAGTTTTACAAAATATTGTTTGTATAATGCAAAACTTCAAAACATGGAACTGCGCCCACCCCGCACCCCAACCAAAATCGGAATATTACAAAACAAATGCTCCGAGTTTAAAACAAACGAATAAAACAAATTCAATACAACAAGATCGTCAGAGAAATTAAAGAAATAACAATATTGCAAGTCATTAATTACCTTGAATATTCTTGTTTGTTTGAGGAAGGAAAAAATTTACAAGCGTCAATTTTGAAAGAAAATAAGCAAATCTTATTCAGGACATCTCCAAAAGTGTATTTCTGTCTACCAAAAAACGGAAATCGAAAATTTTTACTATTCAAATGCTTTTTTTCTTGTGTAGATATAAGAAAGTAAAAATTGGAAGAAATAGTCTAGATTAATTTTAACACAATTATTCTAATTGGTAAATAAATCATATTAGATGTAAATTTCCAACTGGGCGAAAAATGTCCGGACCAGGATTCGAACCAGGGATATCCTGGCTGAAGCCGCCAGTGCTCTACCATCAGAGCTATCCCGGACGAATCTGGTGGAACTTTTTCACCCAGCTAACCTTAATGATTATAGCATCTGGTCTGAAACCTGGTTCGGATCAACAGAATAAGTCACAGGTAATGGAACTCCCGAAATCGCTGGATACGTAAACACTAAGACATCTGGTCTGAAACCTCAGGTTTCAGATCAGATGCTATAATCATTAAGGTTAGCTGAGTGAAAAAGTTCCACCAGATTCGTCCGGGATAGCTCAGATGGTAGAGCACTGGCGGCTTCAGCCAGGAGATCCCTGGTTCGAATCCTGGTCCGGACATTTTTCGCCCAGTTGTAAATTTACATCTAATATGGAAGCAATAGGTTGTAAATCGTACAGGCAAGAGTTATGCTGAAAATCGGAAGTTTCATGAAAAACAACAACAACAACAAAAAAACAAAGTTGGCATCTCTTTCGGCTCTTCCATTTCACTCACGTGAAAATTGTTACAAAAATTCTAGAAACTCGTGGATCCTTGAAAGACCCCTCTACCCCTGAAATTAAGAGAAACATTGAAAAAATATAGCAGGACTTAGCTAGTTAAGTTGAAGGAATGAGCTTGTTCGGTAGAGGGCCTAAGGTGGTCCTCCACCAAATAAAACATTTTTAGCATAACAACAAAAGTTAGATTAATGACAACTCTTTTCACCCACACTGGGATTGCTATGTTAATTTCGTAATTTCTCAATATCATCCATGTCCTTACGAATTAACCACATTATTTGATCGCATACCTTGACGAGCTGTTGGAAAAATGTGTTCTTTTCCCTTCTCTCTTAATCCAATTTCATGGGCTGTCTGGCATTTACTTACGACTTCTGTGTAAATCTCTTCCCATAACACGACAATCCTTTAATTCATATTCCCAGATCACCCATGCGTTGCCAGTATTTTCAGGCGTCATCATTTCGTACGAGGGTTGCACTTTCTTCTAATTGCTTTGGAAAGATGAGACACGCTGCGTCAATTGAGTGCGTCATGTCGCGATGCTTATATTTGTGTCTCCCCGGTCTCATATTTTTAGGAGCTCGTCATCAGCTGTCTAATTGCTTATGTGGATTCCTATTAATAATATGAAGCTACCGTTTTTTTAATAATGCATAATATCACTTCTAATGTAATAGGTTATAGGTTGTTGAATTAATAAAATTTTGAGATCAAGATGCGCAGCATACATTAAGCCATTAAACGAATTTTAATAACTAAAAACAGTGGGTACACGGTATAGGCATAGGATATACGTATACGCCCCTCGACTACAGATCTAGTCTGGCGAATCCATAGACATAGAGCAGGGGTCTGTCCAGGCTTTTCTCTCAGGGTGAGAAAATTTCTCTTTGTGAAATTGTGAAACAGCTTTTTTACATTTGTGAAAAATCTAGTCCTAATTTTGTCAATTTGAAATGATCGTTATATTCAGCTTCTTTTTTTATATATTTTTAAGGAGAAATATGTATGTAAAATTCATATTTTTTCTATAAGTATAGGTGAGAAAACACATTTTACTTTTAAATTATTAAATTTGTGAAAGGTTTAGTTTAGAGCTGGAAAATTTTTTGTAAATGGCCTATTTTTAAGACAAAGAATTTTGTAAAGGGTCCTTTTTTAAGGTGAAAAGTTTTGTGAAGGGTCCTGTTTTGAAATGAAAAATTTTCTGAAGGGTCCTTTAAAGAACTCAATTTCTTCCTAAACAGATCCCTGTAGAGTAAAGTTTGGCTAAGGCAGAATACTGCCTACGACGGAAAAATTTCTCGGTCCCAATAGATTCCGCAAAAGCCACGGAGCGAAAAGTTGAAATCGATGAGTACCAAAACACACTCAACAAAATGCACATAAAATACATGAAAATCCTTAAATTAAAATTTAATATATTTTTTAATAATACACAATCGAATGCATTACTAAATAAAATAGCAACATCACAGCTATATAATAGCAATAAATTAGATTTAACAGCAAAATAAAAAAGTGAAGTAAAGGTGTTTTCAACCGGTTAATACCGTATTTTATGTTGGCGGGATTAGAAAAAGGAGTGGAAATGTTATGTGATCAATCTTGCCTTGCTTTGCCATGTTTACAGTTTCGAATGAAACAGCTGTCTGCTGACAGTAAATACAACTGATACTTTGTTTCTTTGATCATATGCATGTGAAGCACTGGAATCAAAATGCAGACGTCAATAACAATATCAAATTTAATTGTCAACCCACTCAAAAACATTTGCTTTTGCAGTGCAATAAATGAAACACTGTTTATTTAAGAACAAATGATGAACTAAAGAGTAAACAAATCACATTCCAAGCAAATTTGAAATTTAATTCTCCGTTTTAAAAAGGCAACTTTTTGACAGCTTTTAAAGCAAGCCGTTCTTTAGCTGGTTCATTAGGTAGTACTGGACATGCGTGAGCACGCCTCTGCCGATTTGCAAAAAATATAGCTTTTTTGATGAGTTTTTAATTAACCTTCCAGCCGCGGGTAACACTTATATCGAGTTTCACATATTCTATACAATTCCGCGGGGCACGCCATTTACGCGTTCCAGTGTTGTCAGTGGGCTACATTTTTTTTTATTATTATTATTCAGATTGCTTGATTCCCACCACTTTTTTAAAAGCGTATAATTCCGCTTACTCTCGCATTATTTAATCTATAATTCAGATTGAAGGACTAATCAATAGTATATAGTAGGCCAAATTATTAAAAACAAAGTAAATATTTAGAGCAAACGCGTGCCGATTAATAATAGAGTATTTAAAAATTAGTAAATTTTATTTTGTTGTTTCACAGCCGGTTGGCACATTTTGGCAAGAATGGTTTGGCCAATTAACTCGATTTTAACTTGTAAAGAGTTATCATAAATATTATCTGACATCTTATCACTTGCGGGCGGCTAATGCTTTAAAATGCCTTCAAATTAATTTATTAATTTATAATTAAGCTCTAAAAAATATTAAAATGCTGTATTGCCATCAGAAACGCACCTGTGTACAACATTTTTATAATTCTACCATATCAGGAAATGAGTAAAAAATCGATTACAAAATTCCATCTGTACATACAAACAAGTGGGTAAGTGTGATCACAGATCGCACAGAGGGTTTCGTTTAATATTCCTTTCAAAACACTTTATCCTTTTGAAAAATCTGTTCCACATTCCACAACCAGGGGGCGCACTTGATTCTAAACAAACCTGTATCCGAACGAAAATCCGTTTTACATACTATCCGTAGATATATCAGTCGAGGGGATTGGGCCCATAGCATCCGAGACAAGTAGGCGCACCTGGCGGAAAAAAATGGAACTAAAATATGTAAGGTTATGGTGCATAATATGAAAGAATGGTCAAAGGGGTGTCGGCAAAAGTTGGAAAATTTCTCCCGGGTTAAAAGAGCGGAGGTTAGAAAAATTGCTTAAAATACACAAGTTAGAGCCCAGAGGGATAAATAATAAAAGACTTTTTGAAAATTTTATGATTTGTCGTGTGGTCTGAGGCCTTCAGCTATACGTATGCGAAATTTCATGCCACCAACTTAATTAGGGGCTCTCTTAGAAAGAATTGTTCAAATACATATGTGGTAGCTCAAAGGGTTAAACGTAAGATTTTATGATTTGTCGCCAGGCCTCAGGTGTTCTGCAATAAGTATGCAAAATTTCAAATCTCTAATTTAATTAGGGGCTCAGTTAGAAAGAATGGCTTAAAATACACAAGCTGGAGTTGAAAGGGTTAAACATAAAACTTTTTCAAAATTTATTATTTGACGTGAGATCTGAGGTGTTCAGCTATAATTTCAAAATTTTATGATTTGTCATTTGATGTGAGGTGTTCAGCTATAAGTATGCAAAATTTCACGTCTCCAAACTAATTAGGAGCTCACTTAGAAATAATTGTTTAAAATACACATGCGGGAGCCCAAAGGATTAAATGTACAACTTTTTCAAAATTTTATAGTTTGATGTGAGGTGTTCAGCTATAAGTATGCAAAATTTCACGCCTCCAACCTAATTAGAGTCTCACATAAAAAGAATTGTTTAAAATACACATGTGGGAGTCCAAAGAGTTAAATGTGCGACTTTTTCAAAATTTTATCATTTGTCGTATGATGTGAGGTGTTCAGCTATATGCACCCAAAATTTCATGTCTCCAACATAATTAGGGGCTCACTTAGAAAAAATTGTTTAAAATGCACATGTGGGACCCCAAAGGGTTAAATGCACGACCTTTTTCAAAATTTGATGATTTGTCGTTGGATGTGAGGTGTTCAGCTATAAGTATGCAAAATTTCACTCCTCCAACCTAATTAGGGGCTCACTTATAAAGAATTGTTTAAAATACACATGCGGGAGCCCAAAGGGTTAAATGCACGACTTTTTCAAAATTTTATCATTTGTCGTATGATGTGAGGTGTTCAGCTATAAGTATCCAAAATTTCATGTCTCCAACATAATTAGGGGCTCACTTAGAAAGAATTGTTTAAAATGCACATGTGGGACTCCAAAGGGTTAAATGCACGACTTTTTCAAAATTTTATGATTTGTCGTTGGATGTGGGGTGTTCAGCTATAAGTATGCAAAATTTCACGCCTCCAACCTAATTAGGGGCTCACTTAGAAAGAATTTTTTAAAATACACATGTGGGAGCCCAAAGGGTTAAATGTGCGACTTTTTCAAAATTTTATGATTTGTCGTTTGATGTGAGATGTTCAGCTATAAGTATGCAAAATTTCACGCCTCCAAACTAATTAGGAGCTCACTTAGAAAGAATTGTTTAAAATACACATGCGGGAGCCCAAAGGGTTAAATGTACGACCCTTTCAAAATTTTATCATTTGTCGTATGAGGTGAGGTGTTCAGCTATAAGTACCCAAAATTTCATGTCTCCAACATAATTAGGGGCTCAATTAGAAAGAATTGTTTAAAATGCACATGTGGGACCCCAAAGGGTTAAACTTACGACATTTTCGAAATTTTATGATTTGTCATTTGATGTGAGGTGTTCAGCTATAAGTATGCAAAATTTCACGCCTCCAAATTAATTAGGAGCTCACTTAGAAAGAATTGTTTAAAATACACATGCGGGAGCCCAAAGGGTTAAATGTACGACTTTTTCAAAATTTTATGATTTGTCGTATGATGTGAGGTGTTCAGCTATAAGTACCCAAAATTTCATGTCTCTAACATGTATAGTTTCTGAGAACGGGCTCTGTGACGGACAGACAGACAGACAGAGGAGCGAGACGAATAGGGTTTCGTCAGATGAACGAAACCCTAAAAACAAATTAATAAAACGAGTTAAAAAAAAAAAAAAAAGGGAGGGGTGGGGGGGTTCGTAGTAATACATAACGGATAAACATTGACGTTGACAAAAGTTGTGAAAAGCCCGGTACCAATTACGCTTATAGGGTCCCTTCGTGCTCTGTGCATGCATACAATTTAAATGGAACTAGCTGTTCCACCCGCCATTGCCTGGAACCGAGATAATAACCCTAAATAAACTCAAATTTACAGGATTTTATATCTTTAACCCAATTTTGTCTGAATTAATATTTTTAAATAAAAAAATCGCGAAAAAAATATTGACTTTTAGTGGTAAAAGAGATCGTAAGAAAACATTTTTTTGTTTTTTAGTTCCTTCCTTTGCGTGCGCAAAGCAGGTTCTGGACATGCGTGAACACGCCTCTGCCGATTTGCAAAAAATATAGCTTTTTTGATAAGTTTTTAATTAACCTTCCAGCCGCGGGTAACGCTTATATCGCGTTTCACATATTCTATACAATTCTGCGGGGCACGCTATTTACGCGTTCCAGTGTTGCCAGTGGGCTACATTTTTTTAAAATTCAGATTGCTTGATTACCACCACTTTTTTAAAAGTGTATAATTCGGCTTATTCTCACATTATTTAATCTATAATTAAATAAAGTGACTATTTCTACTTAAAAAAAGTGGTGGGAATCAAACAATCTGAATTTTAAAAAAGCATCCACTTGCAACACTTAAAAATATGCCGCGGTATTATCCAAGAAAATGAAAAAGTCGCTCGAGGCTGGAGGGTTAATATCTCGGCTAATTATAAAAATAAACGGTCTAATTATAAAAATAAAGTGCGAGTATTACTCGCGCACAGAGGGCTCCGTAGAATAAATATAAATTTGTAATTGTATTATAAAAAAAAGTTGCTAAAATAATACTAAGACTTTGTAAAAAAACTATACAACGTCGGGTTGGGTATAACAGTATATATTAGAAAAGTGTAAATGGAATCATGAAAGTTTAAAGAGATATGGAACCTAAATAATATCAAATATAACTATTCTGTATAACTCATTTTTTAATATTATCCTAATCTGTTTATGATGAACTTAATTCGGTACTGACAATAAAAGGAGTGCATATTTAAACTTCATTTGTCATTTCATAAAACTAAATTCAGCGTAGAAATAACCTTTATTTCTAAAATGTAGCTAAAACAAAACCTTTGTTCAAAGTTTTAAATTTGGCATTGTACTAAGCGCACTTCGAAAGGAGGTCGCAAAGTTGCAACGCCGCCTTGGTCAGTGCCGTGTTTTTCCAGATGGGTTTTTAAATAACTTTTAAAGTCACTCGAGGCGTATTGAGATATACACTCAATGCAAACTAGTCGCGAATCCCACAAGTATTTATGTGATTTATTCTAATTAAACTTTTCGAGGGCGGTGTCTTTAAAAAAAGGACACCTGATTTTAATTCCAAAACAGACAAACGGCACCAAGAATATTTAATTAAAATTTTCCTTTTATCATGTACGTGAAAATAAGCAAGTTCGTATTTTCTAATAAATACGTTTATAAATTCTGGTGTAAGTCCATTATTTCATAAGTTTATAAACAGAATTACTCCGCGCCGGAAAGGGTTAAGTTGGTCGCAGGACTCTTAAAGCTTCAAAATTTTAGAAATTTTAATTGTTTTAGATGTTAAACTCCTATCTTTTCTGAACATTTTTATATAATTGTTTCCTTGAAATTCCCATTAGAACAGAAGTTACGGCTTTTAGAATTACAAGTTAGAACCCATCGATATTCGACGAACTAAAATGTTTAGAAAGAAACTGTTAGATCGAATTTATAATAAACCTAGAAAAGTAATTACAATAAAAAATTCATCTTACATTGGTTGTCTATAACTCTTAAACAAAGAAATAACATTTTTAACCTAAAATTATCAAAATATTATTTCCACAAACTTCAACTGCTTAAATTATTGAAAAATTAAACTGTATTAGAATACGTAATCAAGATGAGTAATTATGATGATGTTATCGATTGAGGCTCTTACGTTTGTTTTTACGGGATAAAAAATCAGTAAGAAGGATTTCGCTTTGTCACATCATAAAATTCCCCCCCCCCCCCCATAAAATCTAAACTGTACGTTGTTTTCACATCCTCATAATTTACATACGCACCACTTAAATTCACAATTTAAAAGTATTTTAACGCGAAATAGGTTATTAATGAATGTATTTTCAAACTTAAAGTCACGTTTGTCCGATACAACTTTTTATGTGAACATAAGCACAAACTTTTTCTAATCTCAGTACCCGCGAATAAAATATTCAGAAATTTGCCTTTAGTTGTCATAATATTGGCCAGTTAGTACAAATATTTAGTTTTACCAAAGGAAATGGTCGTTTTCTTTTAAATATGACATCATTTTTACTCGCTGAATCATTTTACCTAGCGTCTCAAATTTAGTATCAGCGTAATGTAAAAATATTGAAATGTAACTGATTTATGAAGAAGAATGCGTGTTTTTTTTTTTTTAATGTCTGACGTCATTTTCTGTTCAAAAATTATAAAAAAGTTACTTTTATTTGTGATGTGAAAATGGCATCAATAAGGATATAATCAATAAAAATAAATTAACCATGACTATTTTCTCTTTGCTTTTAATAGAAATGAAGTACTTCAGTTGCCACAATTACAAAATTGGTACTAAAAACTATAAAAAATTAATATCTTAAAAATAAATTGAGATAGAGCTTTCAAACAAATTGCATTTAAAAGTACATATTTTTCCCTATACGACGGTGTAAAAATTGAAACTGTGCTATGTTTAGAAGTTTAAAAGTTTGCAGTAGCGAAAATTGCAAAACCGAAATTTCATTTCAAATTTCAGAGCGTTGCCATTCGCAGAATGAAGTATGCGTTACGCACAGATATGTTTGTCCTTTATAATATAGATACTAGCTCAATAGCTGAAGCGGCGTTTCCGAAACTTTGAAGTCATTTTTCTTCAAATGCCGTGTTTTGGGCATAACGCGCAGGATACCTCAAAAACTTCTGAATATTTTTTCATGAAATTTTTAAAACATATTTCATGTTAGTCTGTATAAACTGAACCGAAAATTTCCTTTTTATTGTTAAAAAAAATATTTTTTTAGGTGATTATACTGTTGAAATTTTCAAAATTTTGTATTGGCTAAATGCAACATTGCATTAAAAATATAAAAATACTTTAAATACAAATTTATTTAAGTTCAGGGTAATTATTACAATCTGAAGTATAAGTAGGCACTAAAATTTTCATTCTAGTTGCAATATTTATTTTGTAATCCTGCAAACTGTTATGCCAATTTTCTGTTCAACAAATGTCTAACAGCTTCGAGCCCCTATAAATACTAATTCTGCATCTTGCAATTTTTTAAATACATGAAATGAAAGAACATATTTATATCTTATTAAACGTTGAAAATGGTCTTTTTTCTCCCCCAATTTTTAGAGTCCTGAGACCCTTGAAATTAGTATGTTTTTAACGATTTCACATTTATTGCTTTTATACTGTTACTGGACATTACATTGCACATATATCTATATTATAAAGGACAAACATATCTGTGCGTAACGCATACGTCATTTTGCGAATGGCAACACTTTGAAATTTGAAATAAAATTTTGGTTTTGCAATTTTCTCTACTGCAAATTTTTAAACTTCTAAACGTCGCACATTTTAAATTTTTACACCTTCGTATAAGGAAAAAAATGCTCTTTTAAATGCAATTTGTTTGAAAGCTGTATCTCAATTTATTTTTAAGATATTAATTTTTTTGTAGTTTTTAATACCATTTTTCTTATCGTGGCAATAAAAGTACCTCATTTCTATTGAAAGTCATTGAAAGTAAAGGGAAAATAGTCGAAAATAGGAGATACTGTATATTTTTGTTGCCATTTTCTTATAAAACCTGAAAAAAAAAAGTTGAAATTAAAATATGGGCTATGTCAAGAATATTGTCCGTTATTCCGTGATAATGACGTCATATGCACACTTTTCTATAGACGAAGTTTAAGACTGAATTGTAAAAGTTGATTGCTTTAGCGGATGCAAATGACGTCATTTTATAAAAAAGCGTGTATTTTAATTCTTAAACCTGAATTATGTTTTGCAGAAGTGCGTTATTTTTACAGCCCAGCTGCTTTGAAATTCTTCACATGTGAATATCCTTCACTTTTGAAAATAATGTAATCAAAATCACACTCATAAAACGCAATGTTTTATAAAAATTTAGAGTGTCTTTATAAAAGAGAGGTGACATGCAAATAATAACGATTTATATTACAGAAATTGATGATTCTCGCCTGGATGGATTTGCTTCGCCGAGTTAGACAAGCAAACAAATAATTCGTGGTTTAAAATAATATCGTGTTCCTGAAGTTTCTGTCGAAAATTCTCTTGAATAATAAAATTTTAATGCTATTCTTTAGGACATTCTACTATAATTTTATCAAAATAACATAATTTGCTTAATTTATTTTTTCCTAATTTTATATTTAAAACGCAAGTGTATTTTTTAGTCATCTGCCCTGATCTTTCTGCTGAAGCAATTTTAATTTTAATTTTTTTTTTTTTTTTTTTTACTGAAAGCTCTTTCTTTGTCGATGTGATCGCACTATCTGTTTTTTTTTTAATATCCCCACTTTTATATGTTAATTTTAAAAGCATTTTATGAAATTTCTTCAAAATGATGAAAATTAGATAGTTTTTAATTAGGTATTTTTAACTTTATTCGTGCTATTTTCTGATAAAAATTCAAAATTGTTGATAAAAATTGTTGTATAGGGTTTAGTGGCGCAAAATCCCATTAGGAGCAGAATATTATATTAGGGGCATAATAACGGAAAATGACATACTGCTTTTGAAAACACGCATTTTTCCTCATAAGTTTTCTATATTGTTTTCCCTTCTGCATGTGTACTGATACTAAGTTTCAGACACTAGGCGAAAATGCTTATATAAGTGAAAATGAAGTCATATTTAAAAGAAAACGATCATTTTCTTAGATAAAAGTAAATATTTTAACACAAATGCGTCTAAAAAACATAAATTACGGAAATTTTTACTTTCCGGAATTGTGATTAGAATCTCAAGTAAAGAGTGCGTCTGTTCACATAAAAGGTGTTGCAGACAATCGTGACTTCAAGTTTTGAGTTAAAATGATTTTTAAATGATCAAACAAAATACAATTTTTTTTAAATGATGAATATGGATATAAGAAGTGCGTATGCAAATTTTGAGAAGGTGAAAATTGCAGTTTTCATTCCGGAAGTCCAAGCATAAGAGCCTCAATTCATAACCACATCCTAATAACTGATCTTTACTATATTTTACTGATTAAGTATCTATATTATAAAGAACAAACGTATGTGTGCGTAACGCTGACGTCATTTTGCGAATGGCAACACTTCACGATCAAATTTCGGTCTTGAAACTTTCGGTACTGCAATTTTTTAATCTTCTGACCATCGTACATTTTCAATTTTCGCCGCATACGGAAAAAATTACTTTCAAATGCAATTTGCTTAAAAACTGTATTCATTGACTGATGTATTATATTTTCTAAAATAATTTTTAAGCATGATTTTTTTAAAGTTTATCTTATCACGTGCCGGTTTCAATACATAATAATAATAAACATTTTGCACATAAAGCAACAAGCATTTTTCAGTATTTGTTTCTGACTATTTTTGCACAACGAAATTAATACTTCCTTTATAAACAAATGAATAATATTAAAAAAAACACCTATCTAACATATTTGTGAAAGACAAATTAACGAAATTAATACTTCTTTTATAAACAAATAAAAGAAAAATATTGAAAAAACACAAATCTAACATATTTGTAATCGTACAATTTAAATTTTTAGATCACCAAATAGGATTTTTTTTTAAATGTAATTTGTTTGCAAAGATCATTTCAGTTTACTGATTGTCTATGGTTTTAAAAACAATTTTAAAGCATGAAATGTTTTTTAATGTATCTATAGCGCGCGGAGCTCGATTACGAAAGATTAATCCGTTTGCCCTTAAAACAAAATAAAGAGTTCATCATTTTCTTATGGCTAATATCAATTAAAAAAACTTCCCTATGAATAAATAAATAAAATAATATAAATAAAACACAAATTTACCAGACATGTATAAGCTCTGAAATTATCAGAATATAAAAGGATGCCATAAGTAGCAAAATCTTGGCAAATAAATCTTAGCATGCGGCTAATAAGAAAATGTCGCTTTTGATAAATTTAAAAAATTTATTTGATTGTATAATTCGTATTTTCCATATGAGAAATGCTTTTAAAATCTAAGTGGTCAATCTAAAAATTTTATTGCATATAAAAAAATTATTAGTTTTGAATTAAAAAAAATGTTTTCACCTATATTCTTTAACCGGGGAAGCCCGGGTACGATCCCCTAGTATCATTAAAAGTTGTTAACTAGTCATAGAGTACGCCGCCCCTGTCATTGTGTATGTCCAAACTGGCCGTATTTTTAAGGGTTAATATCTCGGCTAATTATCGATGATTTTTTTCGAAATTCATTATCAACAATGCTTTTATACTTCTGCTACGATAGGTACATCCAGCGATACTCAACAATTTTTCTGAATGCTCGTAAATCGAAATTTGTGTGTAACAGAAAAATGCGATTTTCTCAAAAACTATGTGACCTATGGTGATCGCTATAATTTTCCGGCAACGTTTAAATTAACGTCTACTACCTCTAATTTTTTCATAATTTTAGTTTCAGTAGATTCGGAATTAGATGGAGGGGGGGGGGGGGGACATATTTTTGCGTTACATTTTCGACAATATCTTTGAAAATATAATACCCAAAATTAAAAGTAATGTATTTTTGAGTTCAGCATTACGAAAACTTTCACACGATATCCCACACGATATACAAAGAAAAGATTTTTCTTTTCAAGTACCACAATTAGCCCCTCTACATTTTTATTAAATATATTTATGAATGTTTATTAATCTGAAAATATGTGGGTTAATGGTCTTTATTACTTCCCCGAATTTGAACTTTCCACGTTTTATAGTTTACGAGTAGAATGGCTGTGACAGACAGACAGACACAGGAGTGATCTTATAATGGTTCCGTTTTTACTTTTTAAGTACGGAACACTAAAAATGAAAAATCTGAACCTCGGGTGTATCAGGACTTACCTTGGATTATCCTCCTACAAATTTTCAGACCTCTGTGCGCGTTCGATTTAGCTAGCCATCGCCCACAGACACACAAAGCAGTCTTTTCTTTCATTAGTATTTAACACTGTGAAGGACCCTTTTCAGCTTGGCCAGTACAAATGTCCCCTCACCCCCTTCCATCCTCGTGCGTGCCCCACCAATTAAAGATTTTAAAACATAAAAGACATTCCGAAATTCAATCATTGAAAAAAATTAAAGGGTTATGCATAAAGTCCCGCAAGAAGACACTTCTTACATTGATTCGAGCATCTAATACATGTTCCATCATAACAAGTTTCGGAAACTCTTTGATGTTGCCAAATAAATAAATCCCTGAAGAAAGAAGTAATATATTCGTTGACTTGATAACTATAGATGATCGCTTCGTTACTTCATCAAGGGAAGGTAAATGGTACGGTCATTTCAGAAATGTATAAAACAGTTTTGCAGAATAGCGCTCAGACTTGTGTAAGCGCAGAACTCAAGCACTAAAAAAATGACGATTGGCAAATTCACACTTAGCGATTAAGAAAACACAGCTTTTGCATAAACAAATACTTTGGAATCATTGTTACTTATCCAAATAAAACAAACAATTGTTTTTCATATTACTTGCTGTGTATAAATTCTTTAGATAATTATACAGCAATCTACAAAAAATTACCTAAGTAACAGCGTAAGTCTCGAATTTCCTTCGTATGATCGGATACAAAAATAATTCTACGAAGAAACTTTCCTCTGACACTTAGCGATTAAGAAAACATTTTCAATTTAAAATTCAATTATCAGCAGCGAGGCTGTATCACAAACCTGATGTGTTCAACAACTCTACGTTAGAATAAAATCACACGTACATATATATGCCTGCATTTCGACATTAAATGATTATATCCAGTAGTGGGGAATTTCTTTTACCAGCCAGCAAAATGCAACGTACAGTTGAAAATTAAATTTATGCAACTGCAAAAATAGTTGATTACTGTTATTTCAATGCATTTTCATATTTTTTTTTCTATAAAATTAAAATATATACAAGAAAGGAAAGTTTAATATAAAACATAACTTAGTACCATACTTACATCGCAGTGATTTGGAAAGTTGCAAAATATAGCTAACTAGCAAAAATAAATAAATAAATAAATAAATAAATAAAATTTTCGGTATATCTCTATGGTTTGCAGTTTTCGAAGACTATCAAAAAAATCTCTCGCTCTGTCAGAAAATTCACCCGCCAGTGGCGAGTAAAATGGTGTATTTCCCCACCCCTGATTATATCAAAATCTAAAAGAGTTATACAAAGTTCAAATTTTAAAAAATGCAATATACAGACAAAAAAAGTTACAGACATAATTCCATTTTTAAAAACTTAGTTAAAGCGAAAAATATTTTATAGTTACAACATTTTATAGTTTCCGCATGATACAACACGGAATTATCAAAATTAAAACTTTTTTATCACACTTGAAAAAAATATATCGTCACTAAAACCACAATTCAAACAAAAACTAAAATTTAGGTGATATTACTTATAAAAAAGTTTTTCGGGAGCAAGAGAGAGACAAACAAGCAAAGCTGGTCTATAATAGTTTACTTTTGTCTCGGAGAATTTTTTATAAAAATTAAGAGGGCGAACACACAAATGAAACTAACATTTAGATTTTTTTAAACCTTACCGAGAAGTAATTAATATAGTACTTAAAATTGACTATCAGGATGTAAAAAAATCATGATAAAAAAAAAAAAAAATTAGATTTTTTGATTTAAATCGGATATTTTTTATTTTAAACATGATTTTTTAAAATTATAATTCTGTGTGATATAAACAACTATGTATACCTTATATTTAAAGTTATATTCTATACTATTGTTACTAATGGCATACATTGGAAATAAACTATAGGTGCAGATTACCAAAATTTTTAAGGAGCCAGTGGCTTCCTAAACCCAAATAATCCAGTGGTCACATTGTGAAAGAAACGTATAAAAGCAATAGCGTTTATATGAGGAAAAAACTCAGCAATTCAAAGTGAAAAATAAGCTACACATGTACAAAAAAGACTAATTACATCAAACGTGTATATTTCATTTAATCACAAAATTCTTTTAATTTGGGTATAAAATAAGTATAATATAAATCTTAAGCTATGTACAGTCAGAAGATCAAGTCGGGCAAGATAGAGGTTTTAAAAAAAAAATACATCTTTAAGAATAAGCTAAGCAATCATGATAGTGGGGAATATAACGAAAACAATATTTCTTATTTTCATTTTGTCATACAAAAGTACATAAAAAATTGTGAATGTGTGAGATTATTTTGCACTATAAAAATGAAAATACAATTCAAACATTTGTTTTTCAAGAACACACAAGAAAAATTATCTTAAAAATACTCTTATCACAGACTATTACAGGGCTGATTCTGTTCCGAATTTTCCGAAAATTTAAGGCATTCAATTCCGAAAATTCAGACATAACCCACGGAAAAATATCGACAATTTCGACAAATTGGCGCCGAAAAAATCAATTTTGTCAATCGTCAGCAGGAAAATGCGCTCATTTCGTAAAAGGATCACAAAAAAACTGGCGATTTTCATCAGAGGATTGAGGGAAAAAACGCAAAATTCGCCAAAAGATGGCGATTTAGACGCCGAAAATTAGTCGCCAAAGCAAAAAATTTAGTGGCCACTGACGACCGTAAATATGCACCTATAAAATAAACATTACTAGCTTTTGTCAGTAAAATGATTTTTAATAATTTAAAAATACAAATTGAAATAAAAGATAAACAACCAATAACAAAGTGAGTTGAAACTAAAAAATAAAATAATTATTTTTACCTGCAATATGTGATAATTATCTACAATATCAAAATATTTAAACATTCATTTAATTAGTTTTATTTAAAGATTTAAACATAAAAGACAAATTTAGCTACCTTTTCTACACCTAATTGGTTTCGCAATTTACTCTGAGTCCAAAAGTGTAAAACATCCTCTATATCCCTGTACTTTCCTTTTGCAGCACATAGCATGTATTATCTCAAGCTCTTTCTGATCTACACATTTCTTTAGAAGTGCTATTGATCTTTAACACTTCAAGGTATTTAAAGATTCTAGAGATTTTTTATAAAACAAAGTTCCATTAAATGTAGGAGTGCGTGCTATTGTTGTTATGTGGAAGTTCCATGCACCTATCATGGCTGGAGTCATATGTAAATTATTCAAACTATTAAGTTTTTAAATAAACTAGTAATAGGATTTATTGTGAATCAATAATAGTTTACAAGGTAGTGTAAGTATATTATCACAATGGCAAGATACGAGTAAAAATAGGAAATATGCATAATAAAAGATTTTCCAAGATAAAAGCAAATGATTTATATAGGAAGTAGAAGTGTTGAATTATGTGAGTGAGATCTGATATAATATAGAGCAGTCTTCTTACTTTCCTGTTTATATTAATAGTTAAATATGTTCAAACAATACACAAAATCGATTTTTTGATTAAAATCATGGATTTAAAAAAATAAATAAATAAATCATTTGATTAAAATCACGACTTTAATCACTAAATCTTTACGCCCTGATGACCATTGTTAAGTTTTATATAAAGCTAATTTAGTAAGGCAATAATTGACATGATTAAAACAAAAAACAATGTAATTATCTAAAATTACCCTGGAAGAAGTAAGATAAATATGACAGAGCTGCATAGGAAGAAAAATTAATATTCACTACAAAATTAGGATTAACTCTAAAATATACTTCTATAAAAATGGTTATGTATTCCCATCTGAATTTAAAGGAATAAAAATCTACCTTTATGCAGGAACTAATGTGTTTTAAAATCATTATTTAAAAATATGAACGATAAAATGTAAGTATAACATAAAAAAAAGAGTTATCGGAAAATAAAACGCAGCCAAATCGTTATTAGCAATTTCGACTAACTTTTGCAAGATTCAATTCAAATCAAAAAACGTTGACTTTCGAAGGTAGCAAAAGCAGCGATTTTAAGAGGTAGGTATAATGCACGTTTATGAAGTACACGGGTTCTTCAAGGGAAAAAGACGAAAGAAAGAAAGAAAAAAACTATGTAGAAGAAAATGATACGTAGATTTCGGAGAATCGGATAAATACATATTTAGAGGGAATAAAAGAGCATATTTAGAATAAAATCAGAATACGAAAACAGTACAGAAAATACATTTGAGACGAACCATTAAGGCGGCGGTATATGTGAAAAGTGAGCACAGAAAATATAAAAGTGCGAAAATAAAAATTAATACACGCGAATATAACAAATATAAAATTATTATCCACACGTTTATCATATTACTAAATGTAACCTCGCCACTTCAAGGAGGTTTGCCCCACCCTAAGGAAAGTTTAATTCACTAAATAAAAAAAAGTATATTAATGCTAGAAATTTTATATTATTAAAAGTAATTGACATAGTAGGGTATTTATTTAATTTCTTTTGTTAAATAAAATTTTTGGTGCAAAATATATTTGATTTGATCTGGAAATTGGACAAAGTTAACGATTCTCAACATGTTCATATCTCACATTCAAATTAGTGAATATTTTCACAACTAGGAAAATCAAATATTTTTAAAGCTA
Organism: Maratus speciosus; assembly: GCA_963932465.1. Lineage (NCBI taxonomy): Eukaryota > Metazoa > Arthropoda > Arachnida > Araneae > Salticidae > Maratus > Maratus speciosus. The sequence continues at coordinate 315,341,544 of OZ010788.1, read as the reverse complement.
CTCTTTTTAAAATACAATTAATTGGTAATTTCTGGAAATGCGGGTGTTGGGGAGCGGAGCACTGTCGAAGTTTTTAAAATTGTAGACTGAATCCTCTCTTTTTATTAGACATGTTTTACTGATTCGAAAAATAGCATTAATTTTTCTGTATCATAAAAAAAATTAGTTAACTACAGCAGTTTACACATGAGAAGGACTGAACGCGCCAAACTTTTGATAAAATATGTTTAGTACAGCGCACTACAAGTAGCGAAACTACAGTAGATGCTACTTCTTACAGAAGTTTGTAGTGTACTGCGGTACATTTTGAACAATGTAGTGTATCGAGTATAACTCGATAAAAAACAGAAGTTTGTCGCGAAAATCGAAGCTACTTCAGGAGGTAGAGGTAGTATTGGTAGGGGAAGAAATTGAACCATTCTACAAATCACGTGGCCGTAACTTGCTTGCTTCTTTTGTGCGAAATTTCTTCTGCTAACTGCTAAATAATTTGCCATTTTCAGAGGCAGAGTATAGCAACGCATCGCATGAAGTTATACATTTTCCCTATTGATACTTGCTGCTAAAAACAAATGCTGATCCACTAAAGAAATTTTCTTGATGTCAACTAGGGATGCACCGAATATTCGGTATCTATTCGGTATTCGGCCTATTCGGCCATGTTACCGAATATTCGGTTTGGCCGAATATCAAACTATTCGGTATACCGAATATTCGGCTTGGCCGAATATCGAAATATTCGGCCAACCGAATACTTAACTTTTAAAACATTTTTAAAAACCTTATAGCACTTATACGTTTAACAGTCAACTTATAAAGATATTCAGAATAATTAGAAACATAATCATTATTTAAATAAAAGAGAATGTTTTTACGTTATTTATTTGCTGTTTGTTAAGTAGTATTATTTAAGAAAATTAACCTATCACGAGGATTTTCATATGTATTAATTATGTACAAATGCAAGTTCCCGAACATTGTCCAGTAAATAATCTGTTTCTTGCTAAGATTTTAAGAACAACATTTACAATCTCTGCAAATGATCATCACCCACTCCAGACACAGATCTAGGATGTATTTAAAAACTTCCCTGCTTAATCAAAGGTAGTAGAACAGTTATTCTTGCTGAGTTGCCACTATATAACATTTGAATAGATTGTATTATTTATTTACTTTTACTTTACTTTCTTCCTAACAAACAAATAATACATGATCCTGTACAATTTTTCTTCCAATTTTTTCACAATTTCTCTGTATTTTAAAATATTTGTTTTAGAATTTTAGAAAATTTTACTTATTTGTTTTAATTCACAAAAAAAGCCATGAAATTTAAAATTTTATTAATTAAAAAAGTTTTTATCATCTTCTTAAATAGCTCGAAGCAGATTTTTTCAGCATAAAGTTTACTTGAAAAAAGCTCTTGTTTATCAAAATGAAAGTTTCTGTTTTAAAAACATTTTTATGCCTTTAAACTTTGAAATATAAAATTATTCGACAAGCCGAATATTCGGTATTCGGCCGAATAGTTACTATTCGGCCTAGCAGTTACTATTCGGCTAGCCGAATATTCGGTATTCGGTTCGCCTGTAGGCCGAATATTCGGTATTCGGCCGAAATCACTATTTGGTGCATCCCTAATATCAAGACTTGTCTATTTACTCGTTATTAGGTCTTTATATTTTAATGCCGGTGTGACGTTTCATCTGAGCTCATGCAAAATTCAGATGACCACTTAACGTAATAAACACTTTTAATTGGGCCCTCCAGATGCCTAAACTATAAGCCGTCTGTCAATGCCTTCACGAAATCCAGATGTAAAGTTGTAAACTGATTTTAATGATGTAAATAAATTCTCGGTGAGAAGTACTGACTGGCACTTGGAGAACTGAACTTTTTTAATAAGATGAATCAGACTACCACGTGGTCGCCAATTAAGATGGACTGAAAACTCGAAGAGGGGCCGTGGGGATGAGATACGTTTTTGAAGCGATCGAGGACGGTCGTTTGACCCAGCGAGGGCCGAACAAGCTCCGACAGAATTTAAAGTTTAAGTTTTTATATGTCCTGTGATTTTTTATGTGTGCCGTGTTGTGTTGTCCTAACGTGAACAAAAAAAAGTTTAAAAATGAACGCCAGTTCTTATGAGTTCGATGTCTAAGTCTAGTCCCCGATAGTTGGATTTTTTTCACGTTACACCGGGTTTCTTATTATTTGGAATTGCTTTATTTACAGATATATTTTCTGTTTTCACTTAGAGTAGTTTCTCGGTAATCTTCTAAATTATAAAATTAGACAAGTCACTATAATTAACTCTCAACAGAACTTAATATGATTAACATAACTGGAGAGTTAAGAAAACAAATCTATTGCTAAGTACACGTGAATGGTAATGCTACATCTCAATGCAATAATTAGTGTAAATAGTAAATAAAATTTATGCAGTGTATGATTGTACATAAATGGATTATATTCAAGAGCAGTTCCTCGTTATATCGCCTGTTCGCATATATAGCTCTGTTTCAGTGCCTCCTGAAAAAATAAGCTGTAGTTTAATAGCATCCTTTACTTTCCGTACTCATAAAGTGTAAGGAAAGTATAGTAATCATGATAAAAACTTAATTATGGAAACGTTGGTATCAGGGTTCGTTGATATATATCAATGGATATATATCATGATATATATCTTGATATATATCCGATATTTATTTTTAAAATATCAAGATTTTTGATATTTTCGATATTTTCAAATTCTTGATATTTATTTTCAAAATATCAAGATGTTTGAAATTTTGTATATTTGATATTTATTTTCAAAATATCACCATGTGAGATAATTTTGATATTTTCCACATTCAAAGCAAGTGTAAATGAAATTTCCACATGTTATTGACTGTATCATTCTATAGATAATTTACTTTGCCTTTGGCAGTAACTTTTTTAGGAAAAGAAGAAAACAAATCATTTCCAAGCTTTATATTTGAAACTTTTATTTTTAAATGTAAAACTAATAATTATGTTAGACAGTTAATTCAGAACAGCCATTGAAAGATAAAATGTAATTTTGATAATTCTTTATATATAGCCAGAGTTGTTGATATATATGTCAATGGATATATATCCAATATTTATTTTCAAAATATCAAGATTTTTGATATTTTCATATTACTTTATATTTATTTTCAATATATCAAGGTGTTTCATATTTTCTGCATTTGATATTTATTTTCAAAATATGAATGTGTTTTTGATGATGTTTCAAAATATGAAGATATTTTTCATATTTTCAGTCATAATTCGTAATATTTCAGTGTAAATGAAATAAATTTTCAATTGTTATTGACTATGAATCTGTAGATAAAGAACTTTTGTCTCTTCTGGATGTGACTTTTTTAGCCAAAAAAGAAAATAAATATATTTTTGAAGCTTTAGATTTGAAGCTTTTATTTTTAAAATGTTCAACTAATAATTATGTGGGACATAATTAATTCAGAACAACCATTGAAAGATGAACTGACTAACTTAAATAAGCAGTTATATAGAGTTTCATTAGAAAGGAATCTTTTCTCATGTTTTGGTCCAGTTTAGTTTAAACAATACAACATGTTAGAAAATACGAAATAAGGTATTTTATACTTACATTTATGTTAAAATTTTTCAATTAAAAGAACTTTTTTGTATTTCAAATTTCTGATTTTTTTATACTTTATCTTAATACTGAATCCTATAGTTTTTTTTTTTTTTTTTTTTTTTTTTTTTTTTTTAAATAAAGCAAATATTGTTTTCAATTAGTTCATCTTCAATTTTGTTCTAAGTGAAGAAAAAAAAAAACCCAGAAAATGAAATAAAAAAATGCATTTTTAGAATATTTTTTGTTATTTTCATGTTAAGTGCAATATATTTTAGTTTCTAATCTATATTATGCTTGAAAACATTTATTATCAGCGGTAAGTTGGCTGCTTTGAAAATATCAGATATATATCGAAAATATCGGATATATATCAAAATATCGGATATTTTTGATATTTTCGAAAATATCATGATATTTACGAACCCTGGTTGGTATATTTTTACCTTTTGATGTGATTTGAGTGCGTTTGATCTATTTTTACAATGATTCCACATATATAATTGTATAGGGCAGACCGGGGGAATGCCACCACCCGGGGTTATGCCGCCACCCCGCCTAGTTTAAACACTATCGGTAGTTTGAGATAATGAATGTGCCTGCACTATAGCGGCCAGGCCAACAATAGAAACAGTGCCTTAAGTCAGAGTGATTTTGCTGTACGTCGTTCGTTTGTTCTAGAGAAAAATTTAGTTTTCATCTAGTTGCTCCTTATTTTGGAGCTTCAAATGAGTAGAGATAAGCACCTTTTATTGTAACATTAGGTATTTAAGATAATATTACCGGTAATCTACATGCATTCGCCGACATTTTGATGCAATGTGTTGACAAGTTCGGCTCTTATATTTTGGCTTTGTTTGGGGATTTCCGCCATATTGTCCTCTCGGGGTAATGCCGCCACCATGCAAATCGGGTGAAAAATGGCCTCATTTGAATGTAATGGAGCCGATTCAGAAGAGGTTTATATTTGTGACTTTTGCAATATGAAGTAAATTGTAAGATTAACCATTATTCTGTTCAATTACATTGCTTTCTAACTATTTTGAGTAGGTTATTTGTTTCCTAGTACCCATTTGATGCATGTACTACGTCATTAAAACCCATTTGTGCCTAAATTTTGGTTTTCTCAAATGTTTTGGTAAAATCACTTTAAAATATTACAAAATGAACTGGAAAAATACTAAAAAAAATTACACTTAAATTTTTTGTATTTATTTAATAAAATGTTAAAAAACTACATATGAGTATTTCTAATAGAATAATATACATAATTATATGTTTTGTCTATATTTATATTTAAAATGTTTTTAAATTGTACATTATGTACTATAATTAGTATTTTTATGAACTATAAAAAATATATATATTTATTTCTTTACAGTGACGAATAACGTTATAACTATTATTAATAATAAAATAAGAATAATTGCATTGCTGACTTAAAAACAATTTATTTCATAAATATCTTCAAAAGGAGATTGCATAAATAACTGTCTCCTAAATGTCCACCAAAAATATGTGCCCATTTGGGCCTAGAACCCTATATTTTGGACGTTACAAAAATGCATAAAAAGTAGGCTTGAACATTTTATTTCGCAATTAAAAAAAATACGTATTTAAAAAAAGTCTACAAGCTAAGATTATGACTTGCGATTTTGGTTCCTTCATAGAAAAATACAAATAAACTTACTTTTTACATTTCGCCATCTTGAAAAATTAAAAATTTATAAACACCGAAAAAAGCTTTCATTTAAGCAAATAAATATCCACCTTATGCTGTGATCTCTCGGTAATAGATAAAGACATTTATAAATAATTATTTCATACAATTTTCATGTTATAAAGCATTACCTATTGTATCCTGGTTAATACTGCCACTGTGCAGAGGTTTGAAAAATATTTTTTTATGTGTGCTTAAAGGCAGCTATGATTACGGTTAAATTTATACAGATACTAGATCATGATTGAAAATTTTACTGTAAAAATTTTTGACTATTTTTAAACGATTTTTTTTTGCATATGCTACATGAGGTCGATCTTTAATATGACTCTTTACTTTTTCGATTTTGGTTGCAGATTTTGTTTTGAAAGGTACTTTTCAGTTTCGAAACTGAAAGTACCTTTTTAAAAAAAATCTGCAACCAAAATCGAAAAAAATAAAAAAGAGTCATATTAAAGACTAGCAAAACCCACGGCTTTGCTCGCGTAATATTTGAAATATGCCAAGTGATATTTATATATCTAATTTTTATTAAAAGGTACTAACTAAATTTTTACTTATTACTTTTAAGAATAATTCAAAAATTACTATTTAAAACACAGTTTGATTAAACATCATTATTACACTGCATTAGGCAGAAAGGCGACTTAAATTAATAAAACTTAATACATGATAATTTAGAAAATATTTTGAAACATTTCTGCTCATTTAATACGCTCATTTCAGTATTCATTTGAAGTTTTGAATTTTTTAGAAACCATCTTCTTACATACGAATTGAATATTTCCAACTGAGCGAAAAAATGCCCAGGCTGGGAATCGAACCCAGATCCTTGGCTTACAAGGCCAATGCTTTTCCGTTTCAGCTAACTGGGCCGACAACCAGCCAGCATATTTCGCTCAGAAAAGCCTTGTTGGTAATAATATCTGGTCTGTCATGTAGACAGCTCAACAGAATAAACCGCAGGTAAAGGAACTCTATATAAATGATGGATACGTAGATGAACTAATATTTTAACACAAACTGATTGGTAAAGTTATCATACGAATTGAATATTTCCAACTGAGCGAAAAAATGCCCAGGCTCGGAATCGAACCCAGATCCTTGGCTTACAAGGCCAATGCTTTTCCGTTTAAGCTAACTGGGCCGACAACCAGCCAGCATATTTCGCTCAGAAAAACCTTATTGGTAATAACATCTGGTCTGTCATGTAGACAGCTCAACAGAATAAACCATTTTTCACTCAGTTGGAAATATTCAATTCGTTTTCGTATGATAACTTTACCAATCAGTTTGATTGTGTTAAAATATTAGTTCATCTACGTATCCATCGTTTATATAGAGTTCCTTTACCTGCGGTTTATTCTGTTGAGCTGTCTACATGACAGACCAGATGTTATTACCAATAAGGTTTTTCTGAGCGAAATATGCTGGCTGGTTGTCGGCCCAGTTAGCTTAAACGGAAAAGCATTGACCTTGTAAGCCAAGGATCTGGGTTCGATTCCCAGCCTGGGCATTTTTTCGCTCAGTTGGAAATATTCAATTCGTATGATAACTTTACCAATCAGTTTGATTGTGTTAAAATATTAGTTCATCTTCTTACATCTTAAAATTAAATATCATGTCAAATTCCAAGTCCTACCATCTCTCCCAACAGAAAGGGCTATATTGAATTAGGAACTATCACCATTAATTTGCCAACATTAATTTTGAAATTGGTTTCTTATTTTTAATATTCCACAGAAACGTAATTTAGGGAGCTTTTAAAGGCCATTTATAGAACGTTTGTTTTTCCTATAAACCCCAGGTGGTAGAATCATCGGCCTGGGTAGAATCAGAGACTGTTACCATTGATTCGCAACTGTTACTTTTATAATCGGTTTATATTCCCTGAAATTGCATAGATATCGTAATTTAGGACTTTTTTAGAATGCTTTAAACACCTGCCCCTCACTTCACCCCTTCTTAATTCGAATTTATTTTCGACAGTCCTTCGAGGGCATTTATATTTTATAAGTAACTTCCATGCCATATTTAAAGTTCAGTATCACAGCCTTTTCAGTATCACAGAAATCGCAATTTAGAAAGTTTTTAGCTCCTGCAACCCTCTGGTGGTAGTGGCACAGATATGAAATATAGCTTATGTTTGAGCAGGTTCTAACACAAAAAATTTGTCATCATTATTTTTTAATCGGTTTAGTATTTGATAAGATTGCATAAAAATTGTAATTTATAACGCTTTTCGCTTACTTCATCTTTTTAAATTTGGAATTTTCTTTCGACTGTTCTTAGAAAGCAGTTCCATCTTGTAAGTAAATACCATGCCATACTTCAAAGTGTTAGACCCCTCAGTTGTGCAAAAAACGCAAATTAGAGCATGTTTTGCTTTTGCAACCCTCAGATGGTAGTGACAGCAACATAAAATATAACCTATGTTATAGCAGGGACTATCCCCATTGATTTGCAGCCATTACTTTTGAAATAGCTTTGGTATTTCCTGAGATTGAGTATAAATCGCAATTTAGAACGTTTTTAGAACGCTTTTCGCGCATTTTCACCCCTTTTTAAATTTCTAATTTTTTCGAAACTGTTCTTAAAGGTCATTTATATCTAATAAATATGTACATTGCCTAATTTTAAGTTGCTAGCCAGTACCGATCACAAAAATCGAAATTTAGAACGCTTTTTTGCTCCTGCAACGTCTAGGTGAGAGTGATAAGCGACATAAAATAGCGTCTATGTTAGACCAGAGTCTGTCAGCATCAATTTCCTACCATTTCTTTTGAAATCAGTTTGATTCTTCCTGAGATATCGCTGACAAATCGGCATTTAGAACGTTTTTAGAACGCTTTTCGCGCATTTTGTTCCTGGATCTCCTCTGGGGTAGTGGAAACAGATATAAAATATAGCCTAACTTGGAACGAGATCTGTCAGCATAATTATTACACCATTATATTTGAAATCGGTTCAGTACTTCCTAAGATTGTATAGAAATCGCAATTTAGAACGTTTTTTACAACGCTTTTTGCGCATTTTGACTCCCTTTTAAATTTCGATTTCTTTTAGGAAATGCCCTTAGAGATCATTGATACCTTATAACTAACTACCATTCCAAATTTCACAATTCTAGGCCTTTCTGTAACGCAAAAACCGCAATTTAGAACGTTTTTCCCCTGCACCCCCTTTGGGGTAGTGTCACCGACATAAAACATAGGCTATGTTGGAGCAAGGGTTGTCAATCATTTTGACACCATTATTTTTTAAATCGGTTTGGTATTTCCTGAGATTGTGTAGAAACCACCATTTTGAACGTTTTTTAGAACGCTTTTCGCGCATTTTCACCCCTTTTAAATTTCGAATCGTTTAAGAACTGTTCTTAGAAATCCTTTATACCTAATAAGTAGCTAATATTTCAAATTTCAGATATCTAGGCCCTTCAGTAACACATAAATCGCATTTTTAGAACATTTTTTGATCCTGCACCCCCTTTGGAGTAGTGAAACCGACATAAACATAGCCTATCTTGGAGAAAGCGTTGTCACCATCATTTTGACACCAATATTTTTTAAATCGGTTTGGTATTTCCTGAGATTATGTAGAAACTACCATTTAGAACGTTTTTTAGAACGCTTTTTGTGCATTTTCACCCCTTTTAAATTTCGAATTGTTTAAGAACTGTTCTTAGACATCATTTATATCTTATAAGTAACTAATATTCCAAATGTCATATTTCTAGGCCCTTCAGTAACGCAAAAATCGCGTTTTTTGAACGTTTTTTCTCCTGCACCCCTTTTGGGGTATTGGCACCGACATAAAATATAGTCTATGTTCTAAGTTGGACTAACACCATCATTTTGATACCATTACTTTTGGAATCGGTTCGGTAGTTCCAGAGCTTACCTCCTACAAATACACAATTTTTACCTCTTTATAATATGAGTATAGACTAGCAAACCCCGCGGCTTTGCTCGTGTAATATTTGAAATATGCCAAGTGATATTTATATGTCTAATTTTTATTAAAAGGTACTAACTAAATTTTTATTTCATTAAAAGGTAATATTTTACTTTATTAAAAGATTTTTTTTATTAAAAGGTACTTATTACTTTTAGGAATAATTCAAAAATTACTATTTAAAACACAGTTTGATTAAACATCATTATTACACTGCATTAGGCAGAAATGAGACTTAAATTAATAAAATGAAATAAAACTAAATAAATGATAATTTAGAAAATATTTTGAAACTTTTATGCTCAATTAATACGCTCATTTCAATATTCATTTGAAGTTTTGAATTTTTTAGAAACCATCTTACATCTTACTTCTTAAAATTAACCATCATGTCAAATTCCAAGTCCTACCACCTCTCTCAACATAAAGGGCTATGTTGAAACAGGAACTGTCACTATTAATTTGCCAACATTAATTTTGAAATCGGTTTGTTATTTCCTAATATTCCACAGAAACGTAATATAAAAAGCTTTTAAAGGCCTTTTTTAGAACGTTTGTTGTTCCTGTGAACCCCAGGTGGTAGAATCACCGGCATAAAATATAGCCTGTGTAGTAGGATCAGAGACTATTACCATTGATTCGCAACTATTACTTTTATAATCGGTTTATATTCCCTGAAATTGCATAGAATCGTAATTTAGAACTTTTTTAGAATGCTTTTCGCACCTCCCCTTCGCTTCACCCCTTTTTAATTCGAATTTATTTTCGACGTTCCTTTGTGGGCATTTATATTTTATAAGTAACTACCATGCCATATTTAAAGTTTCTAGCCTTTTCAGTATCACAGAAATCGAAATGTAGAAAGTTTTTAGCTCCTGCAACCCTCTGGTGGTAGTGGAACAGACATAAAATGTAGCTTATGTTTGAGCAGGATCTATCACCAACAATTTTTCATAATTATTTTTCTAATCGGTTTGGTAATTTATAAGTTTGCTTAAAAATTGTAATTTATAACGCTTTTCACTCACTTCATCTTTTTAAATTTGGAATTTTCTTTCGACTGTTCTTAGAAAGCAGTTGCATCTTGTAAGTAAATACCATTCCATACTTCAAAGTGTTAGACCCCTCAGTTGTGCAAAAAACGCAAATTATAACATGCTTTGCTTTTGCAACCCTCAGGTGGTAGTGGCAGCAACATAAAATATAACCTTTGTTATAGCAGGGACTGCCACCATTGATTTGCAACCATTACTTTTGAAATAGCTTTATATTTCCTTAGATTGAGTAGAAATCGCAATTTAGAACGTTTTTAGGACGCTTTTCGCGCATTATCACCCCTTTTTAAATTTCAAATTTTTTCGAAACTGTTCTTAAAGATAATTTATATCTAATAAATATGTACCTTGCCTAATTTTAAGATGCTAGCCCCAACCGATCACAAAAATCGAAATTTAGAACGCTTTTTTACTCCTGCAACGTTTTGGTGATAGTGATACCGACATAAAATAGCATCTTGTTAGAGCAGAGGCTGTCAGCATCAATTTCTTACCATTACGTTTGATATCAGGTTCATTCTTCCTGAGATATTGCCGACAAATCGGCATTTAGAACGTTTTTAGTACGCTTTTCGCGCATTTTGCTCCTGCATTTCCTCTGGGGTAGTGAAAACAGATATAAAATATATCCTATCTTGGAGCAAGATCTGTCACCATCATTTTCACACCATTATATTTGAAATCGGTTCAGTACTTCCTAAGATTGCATAGAAATCGCAATTTAGAACGTTTTTTACAGCGCTTTTTGCGCATTTTGACCCCCTTTTAAATTTCGATTTTTTTTAGGAAATCTCCTTAGAGATCATAGATATCTTATAACTAACTACCATTCAAAATTTCACGATTCTAGGCCCTTCCGTAACGCAAAAGCAGCAATTTAGAACGTTTTTCTCCTGCAGCCCCTTTGGGGTAGTGGCACCGACATAAAACATCGCCTATGTTGGAGCAAGTGTTGTCCCCATCATTTTGACGCCGTTATTTTTTTAGATCGGTTTGGTATTTCCTGAGATTGTATAGAAACCACCATTAGAACGTTTTTTAGAACGCTTTTCGCGCATTTTCACTCCTTTTAAATTTCGAATTGTTTAAGAACTGTTCTTAGAAATCCTTTATATCTAATAAGTAGCTAATATTTCTAATTTCATATTTCTAGGCCCTTCGGTAACGCAAAAATCGCATTTTTAGAACGTTTTCTTTCTCCTGCACCCCCTTTCGGGTAGTGGCACCGACATAAAACATAGCCTATGTTGGAGCAAGGGTTGTCACCGTGATTTTGACACTCTTAATTTGACACCATTATTTTTTAAATCGGTTTGGTATTTCCTGAGATTGTCTAGAAACCACCATTTAGAACGTTTTTTAGAACGATTTTCGCGCATTTTCACCCCTTTCAAATTTCGAATTGTTTAAGAACTGTTCTTAGAAATCCTTTATATCTAATAAGTAGCTAAAATTTCATATTTCTAGGCCCTTCAGTAACACATAAATCGCATTTTTAGAAAGTTTTTTGCTTCTGCACCCCCTTTGGGGTAGTGACACCGACATAAAACATAGCCTATCTTGGAGCAAGCATTGTTACCATCATTTTGACACCAATATTTTTTAAATCGGTTTGGTATTTCCTGAGATTGTGTAGAAACTACCATTTAGAACGTTTTTTAGAACGCTTTTTGTGCATTTTCACCCCTTTTAAATTTCGAATTATTTAAGATCTGTTCTTAGACATTATTTATATCTTATAAGTAACTAATATTCAAAATTTTATATTTCTAGGCCCTTCAGTAACGCTAAAATCGCATTTTTAGAACGTTTTTTGCTCCTACACCCCCTTTGGGGTAGTGGCACCGACATAAGATATAGCCTATGTTCTAGGTTGGACTAACACCATCATTTTGATACCATTACTTTTGGAATCGATTCGGTAGTTCCAGAGCTTACCTCCTACAAATAAACAATTTTTTCCTCTTTATAATAGGAGTATAGATTAAGCTCAGCTATCCAATGCAAAAAAAAAAATTGTTTAAAAATATTCGAATTGAAACGAGAAACTCGAAAATAACCTGCCCATAGGATTAACATTACGGTGCGGGTGTTTTCAAGTGCGCGAAGAATCCCCTTAACCCAACAGGAAGGACAATTTAAACGTGTTTTGTGTCTCCTAGCTGAAATAAATTTTATCTTAATATGTGTATAAAAATCCGTACATCATACAGGAAGCTTCTAAGGGCTGAAATTGCTAAAATTAATTTTCAATGCGTTTTCTGGGTGAATTAAATGTTAGCAAACTATGTGTTGTATATCAAAATCTATAGATCATATACAAGTCTACTCAAAAGAATTTGAATACCTTACCGAGTATCGGTATTAACTGTTTAACTATGTTAGAAGGTCTGCACTGGCCGAAACAGAAAATATAATTCGGCCCGATATAAAAATCAATAGTTCGGCCAGAGCCCGGTCCGATATAAAAGTTAGCCTGGGCCCGGCCCTATATAGCAGTTAAAAGTTCGGCCCGAGACCGGTCCGGTCCGAAAAAAATTAAAATCTCGACCCGAGCCCGAGAAAATCTCTACAAAACATTGATTTTTAGGTCGATTTGGTTAAAATTTGCCTCGTACGAGGAGTTCTGACCAAAAATACTTATATTAGTTTTATTGGAGACATAAAAATCTGAAAAATGCTATACAGTAAAATCTTCTAAGACGGAAATGCATAGGAAAGAAAAAAAAATGCGTTACAGACAAGTTCCCTCTTTAGCAGGTGGAAATATATTATATATATTTTTTTCACGTATTAGTATATTCATTTTGCATGGATCAACACGTTTTCAGTTTAAGACAGAATTCCATCATAGGCAGGTTCTTTTTCACACGTTTTATTACATTTTTTTAAGCCTAGAAATCTACTATTTTTTAAAAAGAATAATTTTTAATTGTAGAATAATGTCAATTTAAAAATGTATGCATTTTTTGCAAAAAAATTTAGGCCAAGCCAAATTTTAATGATCTTTGAACGGATCAGGCCGCGCCGAGATGGCCTGGGTCAAAACCGGGACTGAAAATTTTGGCCCGTGAAGACTAGGAAGAATGAATTAGTCCCGGCTCGGTACGGAAAAAATAAGAAAAGAGTAAAGACCAGGCCCAGCCCGAGTGCCATGAATGAAAATAGGCCCGAGTCCGGACCGTGCAGATCTCTGAACTGTGTTATGCGTTTCCTAAATTGCTTATTTAGATATCTTCTTTTAATTTAATATATGGTGAAGTTTCGTTACAATATTCTGGAAGTGATTCACAATCTACTCGTGATGCAGGATTTTTCTTTCGGAGAGGGTCAGGGTCCCATAGATCCACCCCTCGAGAACGTCACAGATGACATCGCTGAGCGAAGCACGAAATTTAACTTACACACTACGCTTACTTGGGTTCTTTACTAAAACTCACGATACCCTCCCCCTCCACCCCATTACTTAAAAACATGGAGAGGGTCCAAGTTGAAAAAAAAAAAGTTTGAGGTACAGATGTTAGCTAAACATAGTTCCATTGAGGGGAGAACACATCGATATTCACTGGGTCGGCGCGTCTACTTGGCAGTTTTATCGCTTACTCGCTTTCAAAGGCAAGCCACGATAGCAAGCAATAAAGAAATGTGTATTTTAGATGCAATATGTATCAAAGCTTATCTCAATATACAAACACCTGAAACAGCTTAAAATATGCAACCCAAATATAAATTTAAATAGAAAAAGAAAACATCTTTCTTCTGAGCCCTGCGTTTAGTTAAAGGTAAACTTAATTTATTTGAAAGAAAGATCAGGTTAAAAGGCCATTGGGACCGCGGCAACTGGAGTGCCCCGCGGTAAATGGACATTTTATTTCTCACATAGTTGATACAAAGAGGAAGAAACTCGCTAACTCGAGAAATTTCAGCAGAAACTAGCTTAACTCGACTACAGTTTTAACTATTCTATCACAATCTTTGTAGAAACTGCTCTTTTATTGATATACTTTCTAATTAAAATTCATTATTTGTTAATATAATCCAACTGAACGTATTTTACACAAAATATCTTTTATTGTATTTCAAGAAACATTTTTGCAGCTTATTTATTCCCTTATCATTTATTATAACTCCTTGGTCTAGAAAATGAAAATCAGTTTACTGGTTGGGATCGTTCAACTGTTTAATAATTCTAATATTTAATAGTAGATTATTACTTAGTACACTCTTTTATTTAACTCAACTTGGTTTTGGTTCAGAGTACTTGGTACTCGGTTAAATTTTGGGCCGAGTACCGAGAGTACAATACCGACTAGTTGTAGGAATTTCATTTTTTAAGCGTTATCATTATTGAAGACAAAGGAATTTATAACTGATCTGTAAAAGTTATTTAAATACAGGGTTCATACTCATTTTTGAAGAAAAAATCCCCCGAGAATCCCCTGATGTATTTTTTGGGATGTACAATTTTTCCATGTCAACAATTAATAACATTTTTAAAACCAGTTTCATGACACTCCCACCACCTCAAAATAAAATAAAAATAAGGTAATCTCAAAAATAAAGTTTATACATCACTTAAATATAAACAATATGAACAGAACTTTAAAAGAATAACATTAACTTGTGTAAAACAGGGATGAAATCTGTATGCCTTGTGGGCTTGAAAATTTGGTAGCGTGCTGCAAGAATTTAATTTCCACTTTATGATTTTATTACCTCTTTGAAAAGCATTATGAAGGATACAAGTGCCAATATCAGTATAAAAATGTTCTTTATTTTTTCAAACTTCACAATGTTAGAAAGTGTGTAGATTGAATAGATGTCAACATATGTGATATCATAAAGCACGCAAACAGCAGCAATTGCCCTCAATTTCCCTGAGTAGCCAGTCATTTCGCCAGATTTTCCCAGGTTTGGGTAATTTTTTTAATTATCCACTGAATTCCATAATCCCCTGATGAGTATGAACCCTGTAAAATGTATAATAATATATGCAATTATTCAATGACAATTAGCATTATTCAAAATTACAGCAACCAATAATCATTTTTGATAGACGGATTTCAGGTATCAGAATTAGATAAATTGAAGAATCTATATATATATACAGGGGGTGCTCCGCCCCCCTGCTCGCTACGCTCACCAACCACCCGCGTAATTGTTTTGGGATTACATTTGGTATTGCGAAGCAATCCCTATTTTCTAGCCAACCCCTGACGTAATTGTTTCGCGTTTCCATTCTGGATAGCTTCGCGATCCCTTTATACGAATATATTAAATAGTTAGAGTTTGTGCTTAAAAATAATGTAAATAGCTCAATTAAGCTTTATTCATAAGCTATTATTAGTTTTTGTTGCATTGAAATATCTCTATTTGTTGATTTTCAACAAGCAAGTAAACCCTATTGGATTTCAATGGGAGTCTATGGAAATTTGGCGAAATACTGGAAATAGCGCCAAGTTGGCGTCACTTTTGGCGAAAGATTTTGGTTGCCAGATTTGTCAATATATCGTCAAGTTGGCGGCAAACGTGGCGACATTTGGCGACAGAGTCGTTGCCCCCTTGGTACCCCCTTATAACGCCAGAAAGCTCTGACCAATCGGAAGCGCTTCGCAGTATCTACGCAGATTTCCATTGGTCCATTTTCAAAGCTTTTTTTTTTTATATATATAGAAGGATTTCTCTTACGCAGCGCGAAAAAAAAGCTGTATTTGTAGCTTGCTATTTGGCAACAACCACAGCGACGATTCTCAGTGGTTAATTTACGGTCACATGTCCTGATCCATTCAGCAAATCAAAATCCAGTTGGAATCTCTCTTTTAACACAAACCGTTTAAGCGATGTATGAATAACAATTGCTATTGGTCCGTTTTATGTTGACGTGGTGAGTTCAGCGAATCAGCTTTGTGTTCAAGATTGTATTTAGACACAGCCGAAAACGTTTTGTTTACAGTTTGTTTGCGTGTTACGTAGCATCTATTATAGCGTCTTATCTTTGTTTTAAATGAATTTAAGCCGTGCTGTTCAATACTATAGGCAAAATGAAAGGAGAAGGACCCCATTTGACACTAACATGCCATTTAAATATTAACGGCCTCAATTTCGAGTTCACTTAGCTTTCGCACTGACGATCAACAAGTCACCAGGGCCAAACTTTTGATAAATGCATTTTTATTTACATTTTCAATTACTTTTTTTTATGAATTATTAATTGTGTTTTCACCGAGGTTTTAAATTAATTCTATTTCCAAAGCAATTTTTCAGCTTATAATAATAATAATAGCATTTCAAAATTTTTTTAATTTCATAACGTTAAAGTGATTTAGAGCCATTAGCAGCACCATTTAAATACATTTTTATTTAGACTAGGGGGCTCTGCCCCCTGCAAGCTACGCTCGCCAACCCCCGTTGGCGCTCACCTCCCCACCGCAGGATCTAAAAACACGCTAATCTGATGGGTTTTAAAAATATTAGAGAAGATTGAATTATACTGAAAAAAGCTGTGCAGATCTCCCTGTAAACGGGTTTCCATTCAATTCCCTTTGATGGCAAAAATTTAAGGGCGAATCAGTTGCTGTTAAGACATCCAATGGTTGTTTTCGTTTTTGATTAAAGAGGATCAGTTAAACATTTGAAAAGAAGCTAAAATAAAATAAATTAAGTATAAGAGTCTTTGTCTCCCGGTATTTTAAATCAATCTCTATAACAATAGCCTAAGTCATGTGACTATCATCAACAGTTCCAGGCGAACCACTTCACTTTTTATACTCTAGGTGCCATTTTGGTACTTTAATGTTATCCAGGCACAGGTGATAAATCGCCAAATATTATTCTATCGCCATCATTTCATCTACATTATAATACGGTAAAACCTGTGTAAGTTGACCACTTGCGGTGCCGCACTTCAGTGATCAACTTAGAGGAGTGGACAACTTATAAAGGGTGATGACAAATTTATTTTTTTTTACGTAATATTCATACCATATCATTTTTTTGCCACAAAAATTTTATTTATTGATAGGCTTTAAAATAATATTGTATTACCATGCATATTTCTAACACCTTATAAAAGAATAGATTAACTACAAGAATGAATTAATAGTTTTGTATCAGTTTTAAAATCAATTAGTATTACTACTATTTATTTAAAAAAAAAACAATCAATATATAGCCAATTAGTGATTCTTCAAACTATACTAGTTATTACACATAATTTATAAAAAACATAAAAAAAAAAAAAAAATCCCTGCCGGCTCGGGCCTACAGGCGGAGGTAGATTTCGAAGTTAAGTACGAAATTCACCAACAAAACTTAAATCAAGATTAGAGATAAACCCAGTTCCTTCACTAAGGATGAGCTCTAGGGAGCTAAACATTTTGTGAAAATTCTAATATACACGAATACACACACGCATGTACATGGAATAGGTTTAAAAATGGCTAAAACAAATTCAGAGAACCTCAAAGTGTTAAAATATGTTAATATTTTCATAGTCGGGTTTTTATCATGTTTTAATACGTTTCTTCAAACTCACATGACGTTACATATTCACCTGCTGAGGTCCATTATATTTCTAATATGACGCAATATATATATAATTTTTTTAATTCGTCAAACTATTTATTTCATTTTGAGTTTTCATGCGGAAATCTTGCTCTAGAAAACTTATGACGTAATATTCAATTTGTTTTCAATTCGTCAAACTGTTTATTTAATTTAATTTTCACGTGAAAGTCTTGCAATAGAAAAGCAATTGTTGTGGTGAGAATTTTATTGCTTTTTTTTTAATTGTTGGCAACTGCTATAACGAAAAATATTTATTTTTTCCTGTCATTGTTGCGAGAGAGCTGGTTTTATCAGAATCATGTTAAGACGGTATTCAAAATTTTGAACCCTCCCCATTTCTATTCCCTTGGGCCGATTTTGCCCATTTTCAATCCCCGCCGAGATATTACCCATCTCAAAGTTGTTGGCGAGTTTGAAGATGATCCGTGCATAATTGCGACTTTTATCGTGCGGACAAAATTTAGTACATACATACATACATACATACATATATATATAAACTTTTTAGTAGGGATGCAACGGATATCCGGCAAATATCCGATATCCGGTATATCCGGCTGATTTTTCAATATCCGAAATACCGTCGGATATCCGAATCACAATCACCGGATATCCGACTTCTCTGCCGGATATCCGGCAATACGTAGAAAAGCAAATATATAAGGACAAGAGAAGCGTTTGACCCAAACAATGCCGAACAACTTTTGTTTATAATGCAAAATATGAAAGTAAGTCCACTATTCATGAGTAAAAGGTAATTCTCAAAAGTTTAAGGAATTGCCAGCTTTCCTAACATTGGTATTAGAACTCTTTATAATAAATTTAAGAATTTATGTTTACATCTTTTAAAAAATTGTACCTTTACTTTCAGAATGTGAAACAAAATCTGAAATTGTTTATTAAAGTATGACTTTATTAATTTTCTTTCTCTCTTTTAAAGTTTAACAATTAAACAGGCCTATTTTTACTTTTTTCTATCTTCAATAGAAGAAAGTATTTTAACTGAGACTTTTTCGATTTCTGGTTTTCAGTGGGCTTAGACGTTTTAGGGCTCAGAGATCCCAAAACATGTTTATACAAAATGTCTGTCATCATACCATCAAAAAGTGTATGAAGTTATTAATAGAATTGAACCAAATTTTCTGTGAATGTTTTTAGCTATAGCCAGCTGGTCCTCTTTCAATATTGGAACATTCCACTGGAAGGAGGCGCTGTAATCGTGATTTTTGTGCCATTTTCATTATTGCACCATCAAAAAGTGTATGAAGTTATGCATAGAATTGAACCAAATTTTTTGTGTATGCTTTTGGCTGTGGCCAACAGGTCCTTCTTCAATATGGAAGCATTCTGCTGGAAGGGAGTGCTGTAATTGCGATTTTTGTGCCATTTTCATTATTGTACTATCGAAAAGTGCATGTTAAATATGTAATGATAAGTTATCCATATAATTGAACAAAAATTTTTGTGTATGTTTTTGGCTATGTCCAGCAGGTTCTCCTTTAAATTGGAAATATTCTGCCAGAAGGGTGCGCTGTAATAGTGATTTTTGTGCCATTTTCATTCTTGTATCATCGAAAAGTGTATGAAGTTATGTATAGAATTGAACCAATTTTTGGGGGTATGTTTTTGGCTATGGCCAACTGGTCCTCCTTCAATTTGAAAATATTCTGCTGGAAGGGGGCGCTATAATAGTGATTTTTGTGTTATTTCCATTATTTTATCATCGAAAAGTGTATGAAGCTAAGCATAGAATTGAACCAATTTTTTGTGTATATTTTTGGCCATGGCCGGCAGTTTTTTCTTGAATTTGGAAATATTCCGCCAGAAGGTGCCATTGTGACAGCATTTTTTGTAAAAATTTTTCAATTTTTCGCAGTTTTTTATACTGTATATTGGTGGCTCGTGAAGCCATGGGAACTTCGCATCCTGCTAAACTGGCTATTCACAATCAGCTGATGTACAACAGAATAACGAAAAAATTTTTTGATTTTAATAAATATCATGATCGAGATTAACTTATTCTTATTTTGATTAATTCACGAGCAGAAATTTTAGATCAAAATCAAAGTTGGTATAATATTGAACTAATAACATCGAAGTATTAATAATTGGAACTACTTTTTGAAATATTAAGATGTATGAGATAGAAAAAAGTTTTGGGATTGGCACATCCAATTAATTATTTTTGTAACTTCATTATAAATAAAATAATTAAAATTAAAAGTAATATTGTTTTTACTTATAAATATCACAGTAATTTAACTTGAAATAAAACTAAATGTCACTCAAAGCAAAACAGTATTAAATAATTAAAACAGAAAAAAGCATCAACTAAACCTATATTTGGAGAAAATAACCCTTTAATCATGCGTATATTAGAACATATTTAATTTTTAAATTATATAAAGAAGGTATGTATTTCTTTGTGAAAATACTTTACAATTATAAGCCTATTAATTGGTTAAAATTTGTTACACAAATTATCAGCATTTCATTGTACAAATTAATTATTAGCAATTATCAATATAGTCAATCCCATATCCAAATCCAGTAGCAATTATCAGCATTTCATTGTACAAATAAACAGAATATTTTAATGTTTAAATTGCATTTTTTATACAACATTATTAATATACATTACACGGCTTGAATGGCAGATACATGTCTTGAATTTCGAGATGGGATGGCAGGATTCGTGCCCTAAAGAACATTGGGGGAGGGCGGGTCCGGTTTCCAAAAAATCATTTTCCGAAAATGATTCTTTTTAAAATGACGATGAAGTGTCGGGATCGACTGACAAATTTCATGATATTTTCCACTATCGATTTGCGGATTTCACAGTTTCTTCTTATAACAAATTGACAAAATTAGTGTTTGTTTTTCTGCATCTGACCAAAAAAGTATGCGATTTTTCTCCTTGACCGACTGACGAATTTCTTGATTTTTTTTCTGGAGACCGATTGATGAATTTCATAATTTTTTTTTTTTTTTGCAATCAACTGACAAATTTAGAAATTTTATTCTGTGACCGATTGGAAAATTTCCCTATTTGTTCTTATGACATACTGATGAAAGAACGATTGTTTTTCCGCATCCGATTGGAAATTTTCGCTTTTTTTTCTGTGCGACCGGCTGAGGAATTTCACGGTATTTGCTCGTGACGGACTGGCAAATTTCACGATACTTTTTCCTGATCGATTGACGAATTTCGTGATATTTTCCCACTTTCGATTTCCCATGAACTTCAGTTTTTTTCTCGTAACCAATCGACAAATTATTTTATTTATTTTAACCATGATTGACGAAATCAGCAATGTTTTCTCTATGACCGTTTTACGTATTTTGCGATGTTTTTCCAGTGTGCCCAAAATTGGAAATAACTAAAAGGGCAGAAACGGCCACCGGAGACTAAGCTCTACTAAATTAGACGATAGTCAGCACTAAACAAAATGAGATTACACTTGTGGTGCACATGAAAAAAAAAAAAACTTTGATGAACTTCAAAAAAATATTTAGAAACAACAAACTAGTTGTTTCTCGCAATTAACAGAAATTAGGAGATGACTTTTTGAAATCAACCTTTTCTCGTGTAATAGAGGAAATCAATTGACTATTCCCTTTTCAAACTTTGGATGTGGATTTAAAATTCCAATGCATAGAACATAGTTCAATTAAAAAAAATACCAGGGATTACAGTTTTGAATATAATTCCATTAAGGATATAATAAAACAAATTTGTTCAGAAGTGACATACCATCACCGATATGCATTATTCATGTAAGTTAAAAATTAATACAAATCAGATTTTGCAAAGTTTTCTAAAACTTTTTAAAGAGAGCATAACCATGTGTTTCCGATAATTTCTAAAGTTATAAAAGTCGCTCTGTGCTGTTTGTCAAAAGTGTAACTTGTGAAAGAGGCTAAAGTAGGTACGCAAAATGGAATAAAATCTAAATTAAGAAATTCATTTAGCAACCCGATTGTTAATTGCCCATAACATTAGTGTAAAGTTGAAAAATAGACATGGTATATATAAAGCTTGATTCTGTTCCTTTGTTGTAATAAAATAAAAATTTTGAATAATTATCTTGAGTTGTTAATTTAAATTGTTTCAATGGTATTTTGTCATGTCTGTATAAATGTAATTCTTTAAGTAGCACATAAAAAATAACGGGGTTTAAAGATTTTTTGTTTCCTTTCTAACAGTTCAACTACCCTGCATTTATAAATTTTGGGTATGAAACTCCTCTCCTGGGAAAACTTGAATTACAAGCCCTGATATTCAAAGAGATATAGTTTTTGTAAATTATATTTCAATGCATTTAAAATGTTTTAATGATGTGTGAAGCATGTTTGTAATTTATTATTCTGAGATGACATTATATAGAAAAATAATTCACTATATAACTAAAAACATATCTAGTACCGGATATCCGAATCTGGCAGGCAAAGGAGCTTCGGATATCCGGTATCCGATATCCGGCAAAATCAATATCCGGTGCATCCCTACTTTTTAGGTGGGGTGGTTTTGGGGTTCCTGGGGTCCTATAATGAAAAGTTATGAAGGAATTTTTCAAAAGTCGCACCAGGGTAACGACTGCAATAGGTAGTATTTCTTACGAAATCTACCTAAAATATTTCTGCTTACCAAGTAGCACCTGGGGTTATTGAAAGAAGGGAAGGAATGGTAAGAGAATGTGAAATAGAAGAAAGAAATCTAGAATCAAAGAATGGAGGGGGAGGGTTGAAAAGCCAAATCCACAAGAGCAACAATATAAGAGTAGATAAGCCTTGAATTATTTACCTACACCTATCACTGCTAAAAACATTTGCCAGGCTAAGAACTATTTCACCCTTGTAGAAATTCTAATTAAAAAGAAAAAAAAAAATCGTGGAGAGTTACTTTTTTTTTTATTCATGATTTGTTATCTTTTTGGATGGTCAAGTTATAAAGGGTTTTGATGGGCATTTTATAATAGTTCTAGTCAAATTTGTATAATTTCAGTGGTCAAGATACAAGATAGATAGGTGGTCAAGTTACAAAGGGTTTGTCTTATAGTTTTGTATAGGATAAATTTGGTTCCTGACAATAGAGGTCAACATAGACAGGTGGTCAACTTCACAGGTTTTACTGTAGTTCAAGTCATCAACTGCCATAAACAAATACGGCCTGTTCCCTTCGCCGTTCATATGAAAGTTTGGCAAAGATGTCATATACGTCCCATATTGGTGTGATATTTTAACGACGCCAATTTGGGGAATGCATCAACGCGCCAGTTATGTGCCCGTTCCGTATATGACATTGGCGTCAGAAAAAAATCGCGCCAATATGGGACCGTAAGTTTTCCATTTTGATTAAAAAATCAAAATCTTTTTTTCGAATAAAACTACATAAAATTTGCCATGGTCGCAAAGAATTCTATGTACTGTTACGCTAGTAGGATGCAAATCTCGCCAATAGCTTTTTTTCTAACTTGCCAGTTAGCATTTTTTTTTCGAGTGGTAATATTTGGCCAGATACGGTTGTACACTGTACAGGTTACAGATATACACGGTTACAGATATACGAGTTTGGCGTGATTTTTATTTTTTTACGATTTTTATTTTTTGGCGAAAACCTCGTTTTTAAATACCAGTTACATATGCATTTTTGGTATTCCTTAGATATCCTGACGACCAAAAATCTATCGCCAAACTATAAGATTAAATGCCAATAATGGTTGATCGTAAATGTCACATTCACCTGTCTTTAAGCAAGTTACACGTGTTTACGTCATCAAGTGATTTTTATTTCGACGTTTTATTCGCATATTTATTAATGTTATACTAATTTATTTGTTCTTTCGTTATTTAAAATAAAAATTATGTCAATTTGTATAATTTGGCGAGTGTTTTGGCGATTTATATAATTTGGCGAAATTGGTCGACGGAATAACTAAGTAGTACTGTATTTCTTAATTATTTTCTATTATTTTCTAAAGGAAATATAAAAAAATAATTAATAATCATAGAACAAAATAATTTATATAATTTGTAAAAAGAAATAAAAGTAAATAAACATTTATTATCAAATAAACAACAATAGCCGGGCTACCATGTCAACCTTTTCTGAAATATGAATATATATATATATATATATATATATATATATATATCTGTTTCATTAAAATTTCAGTTGCCATCATTAGAAAAATGTATATAAAATTAGAAAAAAAATAATATTTCGAAAACTAATTCGAATTTAAAAATTCTAATACCAGTTTTGAAATCTGCGGATCAATATTGATTTTTGGTGTTAATTTCATCGCAAAGTATTCCATATTTTAGGAGAAATCGCCGTGAAACATAATCAGTTGTTTAATCAGTCGATTCATACTTCCGTTTCATTAGGCTTTTATATATATAGGGTAGATTTTCAACAAAGTTTTCCATTACTTTTTTATACATTAACAAAATTTGTAAATTTAATATGTTATAATGATTTATGATAGCACTCATTCTGGCTAGAGTTGACACAAATAGTAACGAGCGAGCGGAGCGAGAAGGGATTGCGTAGCGATCCCAATGTGAATTGTGTAGCAATTCACAGTGTTTGGCGAGCGTGCGCAAGTAGGGGGCTGAGCCCCCTTGATGCTCGCTCAGTTTTAATTTCACATTGGTTAATTTTAACTTTTTATGTACCAATTTATTTTCTATTTTTTTAAAATAATACTATTTTTTTTAATTTTCAAAAATTGCTTTAAAAGGTGCATAATTAAATTTCAAATTTAATTAGTTAATTTGAAATTTAAAAAGTTAATTAAATATATGATTATATGCTCAAGAAGTATGTTTATATATATATTTACACACACAGAGACATGTTACTCTTAAGCCCACTTCGTGTGCAACATCGATAGTTTTTTCTTATACACAACTACTCGACCAAAGTGCTACTCAGTGCACCCCTAATTTTAATATTTAATTATAAACGAATAAATTAATTTTAAGGTATTTTTCTGTTAGCCATAAGAAATAGGGGAATCAAATTTAAATAAAATTGATTTTTTTTTCTTCAGATTTTACTAGCTGACCCGCCAGATTTTGTCCGGGCTGGTGCGAATAATCTTAAATATACTCAAAATCAGTGTTGACTGATTTTATAATTTAAACGTAAATCTTTCCAAATGAACCTAATGTTGGGGACACCGCTGCTTACGATAGCGTACTCTCCAAAGTTGTAAGACTTTATATTTTTATATGAAAATCTATCCAAACAAACGAACCCAGAGTTCGGAACGCGGATGCAGAATTTTAAACATTGCATTAAAAAAGCGACAATCACCCGAAGTGACTTGGAAAATGAACGTAGATATGATCTGGTATTTTTGTTTCTTTCATATTTCCATTTCGGCAATGGATGCAGATTTTTAAAACATTGCAGCGAAAATAGCAGAGACTCCTAAACGTTGTCTGGAAAATATTTTTGGTACTTTTCGGTTAGCCGGGCGCCAGTGTTATATATACATATTTAAATACATACATATATGTAAATATACATCATATACACACACACACACGCACACACACACATATATATATGTGTGTGTAAATATATATGTATATATACATATTTATGTACATATAACACTGGCGCCCGGCTAACTGAAAAGTACTATATATTTTTTTTTAAAGGCTTAATATTAATATTTTTTTAAACAGATTTCACCGTCATAGAAAAGAAGGTACCAAGATTAAGTAGGTAGAGTCAGGAAGAGGTAAAATAGGTAGGTTTCACAAATAAATTTATAAAGAATACAAATTGTAATTGTTTTGCCAAATTAGTGTGTCACAGGTATCAGTTATCGTTTTTCAAAGCATAATAAAATATTTGTTGCTATATTATTACTAGTCATTTTAAAATTTTGGACGAAATAACTTGGTTGTAACGCTGAGAAAAAATTTGGATTTAAAGTAAATAACTTATTTTCCGCTTTTGTATCCATTGTATAGCCATAGCAAATAGCACTTAGGCTAATGTCAGACGAATGTCTTTTTGCACGCTTTTTCCCCTACATATCATCCCTACACAATGCCGGGATGATATGTAGGGAAAAAAGCGTGCAAAAAGACGTTCGTCTGACATTAGCCTTACCCAGGATTAACTTTCTGCATTTTTTATTACAGTAAACGTAAAATTAATATTTCACAGAAACAGCAAAAAAAAAAAAAAAAAAAAACTTATGTGGGGTAAAATAGTTATAATGTTAGGCTTAACAAGCAAATAGCAAATTTTTTACTTTTCTTTTTGACAATTTTATTGTATTTTTTATGTAACATTTGACATTAAAACACAATGTAGTACTCTAAAGCTATTTACTTTAGTAAGCTTATTAAAAATGAATTCAACTTGATAAATTAATATCCTTCTCTATATATAAAGTAACGCTTTGGAAATGGACCAATGAAAATCTGCGTAGATACCGCAAAACGCATCTGATTGGTCAGAACTTTCTGACGCTATAAGGAGGGTTACCAGGGGGGGGGCAGCTCTGACGCCAAACGTCGACAAGTTTGGCGATCAAACTTAGTCAAAATTTAGCCAAAATTGATGCCAACTTGGCGCTATTTCCATTATTTCGCCAAATTTCAATAGACATATATGTGAAATCCAATAGAGTTTACTTGCATGCAGAAAATCAACAAATTGATATGTTTCAATGCAACAAAAACTAATATTAGCTTATGAATAGAGCTTTATTGAACTATTTACATTATTTTTTAGCACAAACACTACTATATACAATGATTTAAATAGTTAAATTCATATAAACAGTACAAATACTTGTACAAGAATTACTTTTAGGTGCATATATATTATTTATAAAATAATTAAAATACATCAAAATATCTTAAAATACATTAGAAAAAAAACCCAGAACGTTTTCAACTTTCACAAGACCGTCGTCAGTGGGATTTAAATGTTATTTTCTTTGCGCTTATTTGAGAATTGCCTAGAAGAAATTTATTTCAATTTAAAAGTTGTGCGTCAGGTGAGATGCCAGATAAAGTTATCCAAATTTTCAGCAAAATGAGCTTTCATTTACTATGCAGCAAATTCCTCCATACTCCACGGATATCGTACGATAGTGCATCGTTACAAACTGTATCTTTATTGGCCATTATTTCAATTGATTCTCTTATAATAGCTTCCTGGTAATTATTTGTACGGAATATAATTTTCGATTTATTAAAATCTATTTTTATAGGCTGAGTTTGAGCTAATCTTGATAATGCAGTATTGGGTTTATTTAATTTGATATCTGCTTTATGCTGTTCAATTCTATCACGAAAAATTCTCATCGTCATACCAACATATCTGCTTTATGCTCTCTAATTCTATCACGAATTTTTATATTCCGTACAAATAATTACCAGGAAGCTATTATAAGAGAATCAATTGAAATAATCGCCAATAAAGATACAGCTTGTAACGATGCACTATCGTACGATATCCATAGAGTATGGAGGAATTTGCTGCATAATAAATGAAAGCTCGTTTTATTGAAAATTTGAATAACTTTATCTGGCATCTCACCTGGCGTACAACTTTTAAATTGAAATAAATTTCTTCTAGACAATTCTCAAATAAGCGCAAAGAAAATAATAACATTTAAATCCTACTGACGACGGCCTTGTGAAAGTTGAAAACGTTCTGGGTTTTTAAAAAATGTATTTTAAGATATTTTGATGTATCATGGAAGACGGTAGTATTCCGAGTGACGCAGCCTTAAGCCTAAAATCGTATCGTAGAATTCGTAGATGGCGGAACTCATATATACAGCTAACTCGACATCAAAGAAAATGCGAAAAGCCGCCTGTTAATAACTCATCAAATATAGGTCCTATTGTTCTGATTTTTTTAAAACAGTCTTATATCTGCAGTCTAATCCTATTCTGAATTTTTTACAATTCTACGTGCAGTATATTTTCAGATCTGTAAACCCATTTTGAAAGCAATTTCGATGGTGTAAGTTTGTCCTTTTTTTTTTTTTTTTTTTTTTTTTTTTTTTCCCGAAACGGTCTAGATTTTTTTAAAAACATTAATATATAAAATGAATCTGTTTTTGACGAAGTGGATAAGACTAACCTAGTATCTAGGAAAACTCTTAATTTTTATATAATCCGCATGAAAAAATGGACTTCTTAGGATCGCGGATTACATGTTATTCTATGGGCTAGCAGACAGAACGTTGCACATCGGTTTTGCGCGGTTTAGGTCACAGTTAAAAATCTGAATATTGGCAATAAATCTTTTTTTAAACTACGAAAACAGTTTATTATATGCTTTAAAATACTTAGACTGATTTTTTTAAATGGAGCAGTATTTTGTAATTATAGGTATTTTATTTCATTGTTATTCATAGTAAGTAAACATTTTTTAAGGAGAAAATATTTCACATTTTTAAAAAAATTCTCGTATCGAAATTCGATATTTATCGAAAATTCTCGTATCGAAATGAAAATTCATCGCGTTCGCCATAAGACTTCGCCATGTATCACTACGCGATACGCGAAGTTGACTGAAGAAATAAGAAATATCAAAGATCTTGAAATGGTATTCCAAAGGGAGAAAGTGAGTACAATTTCTAATTATCCAGACGACATTCTTTGCAACCGATCCTTTCTAATTAGTATAATGTTCTGAATTGTTTTTATTTTCAACAATACTTATAACTGTTTTCCTTACAAAATAACGTTCATGTGTGGCATAGGTATTTCTTGTGATATGTGAGTGTAATACAGATAGATTACTAATTTAATTTTGAGTTTTCTTTTAAAGAAATTAAACAAAATCTTTCATTTTTAAAGAACGCACAATTTAAATAAAAGGTATGACGAAATCAAAATTAAGATTTCCAATCCCGTTTATAAAATGATTCATTTGCGAATCGTTTCTAATAATATTATAAACGAAAATTGATTTAAAATGACATCTTTCGTTTTTTTTTTTTTTTTTTTTAATATAACTCTTTTCAGCTTCAAAAATTAAAGCATCGTAGTATTTTATTTTTATAAAATTTAACCTAAAGGGGAAAAAAATTCTTATTGCCGTTTATCTCTGTAACAAAAGAAAAACAGAAGGGAAAAAAAAACAAAAAAAAAAAAATACCTGAAGCATTTCTTTTAGGCTAATTGATTATAGCCATGGGTGTAAGACCTCCAGTCTCAGGACTAATTTCAGTCTTGGACATATTTTTGACTGATAGTAAATTCTACTTTATATACTTAAATTATCACGATTAGCTCAAAATGAACCATTTTATCTTGACTGGTTGTTTTGAGCTCCTAAAAGTAAAATTTTTCATCATGATATTTTTCCTTATTTAGTAATTAAAGTTTATAGATAAATAAGATAAAACAGCTTTTTTGCAAAAGTTAGATACTTGTTTTTATTTAATTTTAAAGTTAATATGCTTTAAATAATTTACTTTTAAAAAATATAAAAGTAGCCAGCTCCCTTATATGGTGTTTGTGGTAATGAAGTATTATTGTAAATAAGAACAATTCAGAACATGTTACTATTTAGAAAAGATTGGTTTCACAAAATTTCATTAGCAGCTGCATTGTAGCTGTCATGATAATTAGACTTTGTATAAACTAATAAAGTGATTACCCAGTAACCATTTCAATTAATATATTAATCTGACTCGCATCTTAAATTAAATATTAAGTTTTTATTCTGCTGTCATTAAACCATTCACTATTCTGTAACATTCCGCATATTCCGACTACGAAAACTCTTTTTATCATTTCCACCTGTACACTGGAGGGTTGCCGTGCCACTTACAGAGTAGCGCGTTTATCGCCTCGCTGTGCAATAGCATTTGAAAGATCACCACACTAACATAAAAAAGTAGCAATAAAAGAAAAACAAAATTAATCAGTTGATTATAAAAAACCCGCTCCATTCTCGGTCGGGGGAGGAACATCACAAGAAAAAAAAACCTCGCGAAATTTGACAGTATGTCGGGGGGGGGGGGGGAATCCAAAACTTCATGAAAATAGTTGTAACTTTTCTAATAAATATGTTACATATAACATATGGTAGTAATAATCAGTATATCTGATGAAAATACAAGTAATTTTTTTAAATAAACTATTTAATGATTTTTTTTTTTTATCCCTATTACTGTATTTGATTAATAGTAGTTCAAGAGCCATAATTTTATATTGTAAAATCCTTAAAAGCACTCTGCAAGCAGTCCTTGTTCAATCACAAAAGCCTGCCACTAAAAAATTTTAATGCAGAAGATGTAATGTATTTCTCAGATATAAACAATGAATTTTTCAGTTAAGAAGCACATGTATTTTACAAATATTGCTATTTCTTGGAACACTAAATATGATACATTATCGCCTTTAACACATTATTTTGGAGTAATGAAAACATTGTTATTATATTAAAATTTTTTGTAAATGAGTGTTATAATCAGAACAGCTCATGACAGATTTTTCTTGCAGCACTAAAATGCATGCTTTCCAAAAGTTTTTTGGTGTTTTTTTTATAAATTTTTGCTTTATTTAATGGAAGAAAATTCTGCTAAAAATAAGGCAAGGATTTCATTATTAAAAATAGTGAAAAATAATAAATTGGCCAGCCATGCATTTAGTGTTCCCAAAACTGTCAGTCATGAGTTACCACTGTTTATAATGATTTTGCCCAGGCATATTTGGATGTTATATTTCAAGGTAATATCTTTAAGGTAATTTAATAATGTGTGATCTATACCTATTATGTAAAATTTCATAATTTGCACATTTTCTGGCTCCAAGGAATGTAATTTAAAGCATGTATACGAAGTAAATTTAATGATGTATGAAATGTGATCTATATAATGCAAAATTCTATAATACGCACAACTTCTCATACCAAGGTGTGCATTATAAAGATCTTCTACTGTATTCATATGTAGTTCACACATCAAAAACCTTAAAGATTTAGTATCTGTAAGAGGACATTATTACAACTTTATATTTTTTTTCATTCTGTAGCACAAATTACTCAGCTTAGAATTTGCCAATCAAAACATTGCCATCTTGATTTTTTTCCACTGTCTTTATTTACCTCAGAAGTGATTAAGATTTTTTTATATTGTAAATCCTAAAGGTTATAATAGCAAAAAAGCATCTTTAAGCCCTTGGGAATGAGCGACCGGTATACTTGGCCACTTAAGGTGTTCAGAATCCTTCATTATTCTCACCACTTATTTTTAATTGTACAGTTTACCTTCTTTAATGGGAGCATTTCTATGATTCAATTACAGAAAATTTTCTGTTTTTAAAAACCTGTAGTAAAAGGTTAAAAATTAACCAAAGGGCTCTTGTCGCGAAGGGGTTAAACATCTTGAATTACAGTGAACTTTAATAACCCTTGGCTTTAATTGCCAGTACTCTTCCAATTGAGCTATCTGTACGACAGCCCAGCCAACACAATATTCGCTCAGAACAACTATTATCATGACATCAATTGATTGTGTGAAAAATAATTAAAAGTGTACATGATTATATATTTTATTATTAAGCAACAGACTTTGCAGATCCGATTTTCTAAAAAGCTTTAAAGATTGAAATCTCTAGGCTGGAGTGGGAAAGTGGTAATTTTGAGGAATAGGAGGATAATTTATGTAGAAGAATTTTCTGTATAAAAATAAAGATTTAAATTTTTTTAATGTTGGGAAGTAGGGGGAGGGAGAAGAGGTGAAATGTACAGTCGTCGGAAAAAAAAAGTAAACACCCTCTACTAACTCCTTAACAAATTATTATCGTATTCAAAAGTTATTGGTACCGAACGATTGGAAATAAAGTCTATTTTTAAATGATGTATATAAAATTTGCTTAGGGGGCCATCTACATATTAAAACAAATCCAAACTTCATTTTTTTCAATGGCAATACCCAATTTTAACGAGATATTTCAAATCTCCGGTTCAAACTATGCCTAGGCACCAAATTTCAAATAATTTGAATAATAAGTTTTTGAAAATTTGAAAAATTCAAAATTTAGTGCTTCTATTACAGGGTTGGCACGGTTTAAACCAAGTGGTTTTAACCATGGTTTAAACCACGGTTTAAACCAATTGGTTTTTTTGTCAAAAAAACCATTTGGTTTTTTTAGAAAAAATCTAATCTAATATTTTCTCTTTTTTGTAATTTAATTTTTTTTAATTATAGATAAAAGTAATTTCTACTTTTAACACTTCTCAGCAGTCAATATGAGACATAATGAGCCTAGGTCATGTTTCTATGCATGTGGAATGAAAATTAGCATGTGCTGATGAACATATCTGGTATCCTAAAGATTTTTCTTAAAACATGTGAAATTAGAAAAGATAAAATAGGTAAATAGTATTCAATACTTAGCATAAAATATTTTCATTTAAAAAATGCAGATTATTTACAGCAGTTAATAACAAAATACAAATCTTTTAGATTTTGGTTAAATTGTAAAAGAGAATTTTCTGGATTGGGATTGGGGAAGATTATCCTTAAAGAATTTAAAAAGAGTGACTTAAGATATCAAATTGAATAACACAGCTTTCAAAAATTGAGTACTAGTTATAGCATTTCAATAATACCAATCAATCTTTTCTGTTAGTTGCTGAATCTAATGGTCAAAAATGTTGGCTTTGGACACTTGGAGTTATCACTCAGAAAACAAAATAACCAGAAGTAGTGATGGGCGATAACGAGATGTTTTTCTCGATTTTCTCGATTGTAAGGACATCTCGATATTTTTCGATTGTATAATTTTTTTCTCGATGACTACAGTTTGCAAATTTCTTTTATAAATCATATATTATGTATTATATACGTCATACACTTATCAAGAATAGTCTGCGGGTGAACTGGAATGAGCCGATGTTAATAAAGACTAGGTGACTTCGACCGCTAGCGGGCCCCTCCTTTAATTGGGGCCCCTAATTTATACGTAATCTTGTAATATGAAATCACGAACAGGTTACGCGCTATATACGGCACTGATATATGATAGCAGGCGGGTGTGGTGTGCACGCACTACAAAATCTTGTAAAAAATATAATATCGAAACGAATGAACGTCGCACCAGATCTCTTGGGGGAGGGGTCAAAGCGAGCGGAGGGGCACAGCAGCCGCATAATATGATTAAGTCGTCGCAGGTCTTTAGACCTTTCCAACCATATGTCACATGAGAAGTCTGGATCTGAATTTATAAAAATGCCCTCCCCGTGGAGGGAAAGGGGGGGAGGGGTGCGGGAGGTGGATAACATGAGTAAGTGGTCATAAGCCTTTCCAACAATATGTCACATGAGGGGTCTCGGCGAAATTTAGAAAAACACCCCCGTGGGGGAAAAGTGGGGGCGGGGCGGTCACCGGAGGTGCATTACATCAATAAGTAGTCACAGACCTTTCCAACGATATCTCACATGTGGGGTCTTGGCTAAATTTGGAAAAGTGTCCCCCCCCGGGGGGGGGTTCAAAATGGGGGGGATGGACACCGGAGGAGCATAACATCAATAAGTAGTCACAGACCTTTCCAACGATATCTCACATGAGGGGACTTGGCTAAATTTGAAAAAGTGTCCCCCGGGAGGGGCAAATTGGGGAGACTGTCACCGGAGGTGCATAACATCAATAAGTAGTCACAGACCTTTTCAACGATATCTCACATGAGGGGTCTTGGCTAAATTTGGAAAAGTGCCCCCGGGGGGGGAAGTGGTGGTGGGGACACCGTAGGTACATAACATCAATAAGTAGTCACAGACCTTTCCAACGATATCTCACACGAGGGGTCTTGACTAAATTTGAAAAAGTGTCCCCCAGGGGGGGCAAAGAGGGGGGGGGACTGTCACCGGAAGTGCATAACATCAATAAGTAGTCACAGACCTTTTCAACGATATCTCATAAGAGGGGTAGTGACTAAATTTGGAAAAGTGCCCCCGGGGGGGGAAGTGGTGGTGGGGACACCGTAGGTACATAACATCAATAAGTAGTCACAGACCTTTCCAACGATATCTCACACGAGGGGTCTTGACTAAATTTGAAAAAGTGTCCCCCAGGGGGGGCAAAGAGTGGGGGGGACTGTCACCGGAAGTGCATAACATCAATAAGTAGTCACAGACCTTTTCAACGATATCTCATAAGAGGGGTACTGACTAAATTTGGAAAAGTGTCCTCCGGGGGGGCAAAGTGGGGGGGGCGGCCACCGGAAGTGCATAGCACTAATAAGTAGTCACAAACCTTTCTAACGATATGTCACATGAGGGGTCTTGGCTAAATTTGGAAAAGTGTCCTGAAATTTCATATATTATAAATAATATTTAGCGGAGGGCTCCATAAAAAAATCCGATCTAAAATGATAAAAGCGGAAAAAACTACCCTCGCAGTGGGGGCCAAATTGGGGAGGGGAGGAAGAAAGTCTCATAATATGAAAGAGTCATCCGAGAGCTTACTGATGACATATCACATGACTGGTCCAAAAAAGTTTGAAAATTGCTCCCCCTCTCTACCCCCGTGGGCCCACTCTTTCACCCCGGAATTCACACAGCCGCCACTTTAAAATTTTTATGTTCAAT
This sequence comes from Maratus speciosus, assembly GCA_963932465.1. NCBI lineage: Eukaryota > Metazoa > Arthropoda > Arachnida > Araneae > Salticidae > Maratus > Maratus speciosus. The sequence continues at coordinate 315,307,030 of OZ010788.1, read as the reverse complement.
AAATAATATTTACCGGAAGACTGCATAAAAAACCCATATTTAAAGTGATATTTAAATTTATTATAGAAATCGGCTACGGTTTTAAAAATTTGTTCGCCCCTTCCCACCCCCCTTTGGGCGAAGAAAGGTTCATAGTATGAAAGAGTGGTCAAAGGGCTTTTCGATTATATGCCACAGGAAGGGTTCGGTAAAATTTTTAAAATTGCACCCCATGAGTCCACTCTCACGTCCTCCTCCCTCGAAATCACCCGACCCACCTTTATCTTTGAAAATTTTATATTTAATAAGTAATTTTTATCGGAGGGTTCCAGGTATGTGACATCTTGGTAGGGCTAAAATAAGAGAAACTTTGAAAATTAGGGCTTCATTTCACAGCTCATTGTCATGCCTTTTTCACTATCTCCTCCCTTGGTACTCTCGATAAATTTTCTTACTTTTCTTCTCTGCCGAGGACGAGAGAAATCCTCGAAAAGCTTCTCATAGCGAAATGTTGAAAAGCGCGAGGGAAATCCTCGAAAGGCTTCTCATTGGGAGATTTCGAAAAGGACGAGAGTAACAAGCGAGAGGCTTCCCATCGGGAAAGGTTGAAAAGGGCGAGAGGAAACTCTCGAGAGACTTCCCATCCCGAAAGGTTTAAAACCGCGAGAGAACCAACCATCGAGCATATTCCCATCTGGAAGCGTCGAAATGCTGGAAAAATCATCGAGATGAGATTTGCCGAAATGCGAGATGGAAATGAAGCTTTCAGAGTCAAACTTACCGCATTTCTGGTTTAAGTCATAATTTCTCAAAGGAGTCCATCTGCTTATCCAATCTCTTTTTAGCTCACAGGCTATCTAAGCCTGAGAGCTAATGTACCCGTCGGTTCAGTGTGTATGCATGTACTGTACGTACGTATGTATGTACGTAACGCGATAACTCTTGATTAAAATGTACGATTTGCTTCAATTTTTTTTATGTTCATTCTGATAAGGCGTTCCGCTGTTTAGTTTTGACGGTTCATTGGTTAAGGATAAAGGGAGAGAAGGGGGGCTGGTCCACCCCCCACTCCATAATTTAGATAAATAGGTTTTTCATGCAGAATTCTTCGATTTGCTCCAAATTCCGTATACCGGTTTATTATGTTAAGGAGCTTCCCTGATTAAACTTGGAGGTTCATTAGTTAAGTATGAAGAGGGGAAAGGGGGGTAGACCCCCTCCTTAATTTAGATAAATGGGTTTTTCATGCAGAATTATTCGATTTGCTCCAAATTTGGTATACCGGTTCATTATGTTAAGAAGTTGCCTTGATTAGATTTGGAGGTTTACGGGTTAAGTATAAAGGGGGAGAAGGGGGCTAGACCCCCCCCCTAATTTAGATAAATGGGCTTTTCATGCAGAATTATTTGATTTGCTCATAATTTGGTATACCGGTTTATTATGTTAAGGAGTTCCCCTGATTAAACTTGGAAGTTCATTGGTTAAGGATAAAGGGGGAGAAGGGGGGCTACTCCGCCCCCCCCCCCCTTAATTTAGATAAATGGGTTTTTCATGCAGAATTATTCGATTTGTTCCAAATTTGGTATACCGGTTTATTACGTTAAGAAGTTGCCTTGATTAGATTTGGAGGTTTACGGGTTAAGTATAAAGGGGGAGAAGGGGGGCTGGTCCCCCCTTAATTTAGATAAATGGGCTTTTCATGCAGAATTATTTGATTTGCTCCAAATTTGGTATACCGGTTTATTATGTTAAGGAGCTTCGCTGATTAAACTTGGAAGTTCATTGGTTAAGTATAAAGGGGGGAAAGGGGGGTAGACCCCCTCCTTAATTTAGATAAATGGGTTTTTCATGCAGAATTATTCGATTTGCTCCAAATTTGGTATACCGGTTCATTATGTTAAGAAGTTGCCTTGATTAGATTTGGAGGTTTACGGGTTAAGTATAAAGGGGGAGAAGGGGGCTAGACCCCCCCCCCTAATTTAGATAAATGGGCTTTTCATGCAGAATTATTTGATTTGCTCATAATTTGGTATACCGGTTTATTATGTTAAGGAGTTTCCCTGATTAAACTTGGAAGTTCATTGGTTAAGTATAAAGGGGGGAAAGGGGGGTAGACCCCCTCCTTAATTTAGATAAATGGGTTTTTCATGCAGAATTATTCGATTTGCTCCAAATTTGGTATACCGGTTCATTATGTTAAGAAGTTGCCTTGATTAGATTTGGAGGTTTACGGGTTAAGTATAAAGGGGGAGAAGTGGGCTAGACCCCCCCCCCCTAATTTAGATAAATGGGCTTTTCATGCAGAATTATTTGATTTGCTCATAATTTGGTATACCGGTTTATTATGTTAAGGAGTTTCCCTGATTAAACTTGGAAGTTCATTGGTTAAGGATAAAGGGGGAGAAGGGGGGCTAGTCCGCCCCCCCCCCTTAATTTAGATAAATGGGTTTTTCATGCAGAATTATTCGATTTGTTCCAAATTTGGTATACCGGTTTATTACGTTAAGAAGTTGCCTTGATTAGATTTGGAGGTTTACGGGTTAAGTATAAAGGGGGAGAAGGGGGGCTGGCCCCCCTTAATTTAGATAAATGGGCTTTTCATGCAGAATTATTTGATTTGCTCCAAATTTGGTATACCGGTTTATTATGTTAAGGAGCTTCCCTGATTAAACTTGGAAGTTCATTGGTTAAGGATAAAGGGGGAGAAGGGGGTCTGGTCCCCCACTTAATTTAGATAAATGGGTTTTTCATGCAGAATTACTCGATTTGTTCCAAATTTGGTATACCGGTTTATTATGTTAAGGAGCTTCCCTGATTAAACTTGGAGGTTCATTAGTTAAGTATAAAGGGGGGGAAAGGGGGGTAGACCCCCTCCTTAATTTAGATAAATGGGTTTTTCATGCAGAATTATTCGCTTTGCTCCAAATTTGGGATACCGGTTTATTATGTTAAGAAGCTGCCTCGATTAGATTTGGAGGTTTATGGGTTAAGTATAAAGGGGAGGGGCTAGTCTCCCCTTAATTTAGATAAAAGGGTTTTTCATGCAGAATTATTGGATTTGCTTCAAATTTAATATACCGATTTATTCCGATATGGCGCTTCCTTCATTAGATTTGGAGGTTCATTGTTAAGTATACAAGGGCAAAAGGGGGCAAGTCCCCTCCCCTTAATTTAGATAAATGGATTTTCATGGAGAATTATTCAATTTACTTTAATTTTTTTTCTATGTTTGTTCTGATAAGGAGCTTTCCTGATTAGATTTGAAGGTTCATTAGTTAAGTATAAAAGGGTTGAAGGGGTTATCTGGTCTATCCCACCCTTAATTTAGCGATATGTTTCTTTTTTTCATGCAGAATTATCTGATTTGCTTCAAATTTGATATACTGATTTATTATAGTTAAGGAGTTTCCCTGATTAGATTTGGAGGTTCATTGGTTAAGTATAAAAGGGGCAAACGAGGGATATTTCCCTTCATTTATTTTTGGAGGGACATTATTCTTTGAAATAAGCGTATAATATACAGTTAGTGTTAATAACCTGTGAGCTCAATGCCATCAGTTTAACTGGCACTTATCATTTTATTGCTATTAACCGATGTGGGTTATGAAGCATAGTGGTTTATGTATTCAGTTCTGTATAGTCCTAGTTTCAAACTTTACTGTTAAATTTAGTGTCATTTTGCCCCGCATTTTCAATGTTTCTCTTATTTTAGCTCTGCCAAGCTGCCCCATACCTGGAGACTCAGATAAATACTATTTATTAAATTAAAAAAGTTCAAAGAGGAAGGTGAATGAATTCTGGGGTGCGCGAGAGTGCACAAAGGGGGGGGGGGGATAATTTTCAAACTTTTACCAAACCTCTCCTTGAAGTATCATCGGAAAGTCCTTTCTTCACTCTTTCATATTATGAACCTTTCTCCTCCCAGAGTTGAATTCCGGAAGGGGTTCGAGGGGGGGGAAGGGAGCGGTGCGGGGGTGACTTTTTTTTTTTAATTGTAGAGATTTCTACATTAAATATCATTAAATGAGATTTTTTTATGGAGCTCTCCGATAAATATTATTTATTAAATATAAAATTTTAAAAGTGCGGCTGCGCGATTTCCGGGTATATTCTAGGATAAAACAGGGAACCCACGTGGGAGGGGTAGATTTCAAACTTTTTTTGGACCAGTCATTTGATCTATCATCGGAAAGTTTTCGGTTATCATCGCAAAGTTACTCTTTCATATTATGAACCTTTCTTCTTCCTTCCTTAGTTTGGCGCCCCGAGAGAGGCACTTTTCGAACTTTTTTGAAATCGTAGCGTTTTTAAACATTTTAGATCCGATTTTTTTTACGGAGCCCTCCGATAAATAATTTTTAATATATGAAAATTTCAAAGAGAAGGATAGGCAGGGTATATTTCGGGGGGGGGGGGGGGCGATAATTGGAATCCTGGGAGTTGGGACTCTTTTCTATCTTTTGCTGACACCCCTCATGTGATATATCATTGGAAAGCTCTGTGACTACTATTTCATTTTATATATCGCCCGCGCCCCTCCCCTTACTTTGCCCCCGAGCGGGGGCACTTTACTAAATTTAGCCGACACCCCTCATGTGCCATATCGTTGGAAAGTCCTGTGACCACTTATTCATATTATGCACTTTCCTTGCCCCTCCCTCCTACTTTGCTCCCCGCGGGAGTTCGTTTATTGTATTCCAGTCGAAGACTATAAAAATGGGGAAATTAAAGATCCAATCTCAAATGACGTAGAAAAATCAATAAAAAATTTTGATCCCTTTTATCATCCTTTAGTTCATATTTCTGCCACTAGGGGGTGCTTTTGATTCTTATTTCTTTGGCCATTTTGGTGCTAATTGCCGAAAAATTCTAATTTTTGATACTTAAACTCCCCTTACCGCTTCATAGCTACTCGCGTTTTTTCAGCTTTTTTCAACCAGGGGGCACCCTTACAAGACTTTTCCAGTCTTATGGCTCCTTTATAGTTTCCCTTTGGTTTGTTGTTTTTTTATTCCATCTGTTTTCAGTTACCCTATATTTAATAAAATCTGCCTTATATATATGTAAAAACAATGATTTCAATAATCGATTCTAGAACATCTCCTTTGTAGATTCTCGAAAGTAATCGATGACTGTATCGATTGTGTATTTTACGATAACGATTTTTTTCGATTGGTAAATTTTCGAGAATCGCCCATCACCAAGCCCTATCACTACTATGAAATTGTCGGCCAGAATAATAGCTAAGTTTTCCAATAACTGTTTTTAGCTTTTCTCGTTATAATCGATTGTAAAACATCTCGATTGTAGATTCTATGAATTAATCGATGGCTGTATAGATTGTGATTTTTTACGATGACGATTTTTCTCGATTGTCGAATTCTCGAGAATCGCCCATCACTAACCAGAAGTATTTGGATATTAAAAAAATAATAATAACAACAACCACAGAATAATATATTATATTCATGAAACTGCATCAAATGTTTATTAATTGATTATTATATTATTAATCAAAGGATTCTTCATATGATTTTCAAGGTATCAATGTTTCACTGTGTAGAGCAGTTTACTTTGAACATAAGACATAGCTGTTACTAATAATGTTTAAATTAGAAATGATTTCAATTTTCTATATAATTGACTGTAATGATTTAATTTAAATATTTTCAAAAGTTATATTACTTACATAATATCCAAAAATGTTTATTTTATCAGCAGATATGCATCGGTATGCAATAGGAAATTATATTTAAAAAAACCCGGTTTAAACCAAAAAAACCTGGTTTAAACCAAATAAACCGGTTTTTTTGGTTTTTTACAAAAAAACCCGGTTTTTTTCCAACCCTGGCTTCTAATGTTAAATTATATTTTCATATTTTTATTCATATCTCCTGAAATTATGCTCCTAATGTGCTAATTTTTTGTGTAGCAGTAATACTAACATACCCAAACATAAATACATTGAATTTGCAATTTTTATAATTTTATGATACGAATTATGAAATTAATATTCGAAAAAATTATGAATTGTAACCTAAAATTTTTTTGATGGATTTAGATTTATTAAGTCCTGCTTTATGGAAATCCAAAATTTCACATTTTTCTTCCAAATAGTTTTCAAATTATGCGTAAAAAACGGCAAAATTATGGTTTAAGGGGCCGTGACCAGATATTTTGAAATGTCTTATGCTGTCCTGTAATCTAGCAGACTTCATTGACTGCTTGAGTGACGCTTAAGGTGCCTTGATCAAGAAGGGGGCTCTCTCGGTTAACAATCGAGTACCGAACTTCAATTTAACCCTCTGTCTACCAGAAGGGTCCAATGGACCCGACATGTACATTCAAAATATTTATTCAAACCAGAAATTTCTTCAAAACAAACTAAATTTATAAATCAGACAATAATAAGTTAAATAAACAAATTAAATAGTTTTAAGTAAAAATTCTGGTGTAGAATGTTTTTATAAAACTTGAGTAAAATTTTCGGTAGTTCTAGGGTTAAATACAGCCCTTAAAATAAGCTTGTTTTAAAATAATTAATTTCTCGGGAATTTATAGTACGAATTGCATAAAAATTTGTTTTTAGGCTAATTAAATGGTGTAGAATTCATTTATGCTGTAAAAATTGTGTACTGCTATTGAAAAAAACAAAGTTATGGTTCGTTTTAATATGTAGATAACCCCTTAAGCAAATTTTATATACATCATTTAAAAGTAGACTTTATTTCCAATCGTTCGGTACCAGTAACTTTCTTCTACGGTAATTTGTTGAGGAGTTAGTAGGGGGTGTTTACTTTTTTTTTTTCCATGACTGTACATTAGGGAAGTTAGTGCTTATTTATTTATTTATGTTAATGAGCAACAAATGTTGCAGATTTTTTTTTTTTCAAACTAATTTTTGAAAGATTTTATTATTTAGGTAAGCTGGAGAGGTGGGTGCAAAAGCAGAAGTGGAATCTTCGGAGCTCAGGGGATTATTTTATATGATTTATTATTATTGTTAATAAAGAATTTTAAATAGGGATGGTGAAAGATTATTTTATATAAAATTAAAGAATGTTTAATTTTTTTGCACTAGGAATGAGAAAAGGGAGAAGCAGAAATTTGTAGTTTTGGATTTAATATAAATGTATGGAATTACTTTTATAAGTGAGCGATGATTGTTATATATATATATAAAGGTTTAAAGAGTAATATTTCTTGCTATTTTTCTTAACAAAGTAATTTTTTTATACAGTAAAATTTAACATAGCTTTTTACATCTCTGAAGCAAACCAACAGAAATACCCTCTAAAATGCATGTTGTACATTACTTCCATATCTTACCAAAGAGTTCTTATAAAAATCTCATTGCACGGTGCTCTTTAAAATTGAAGTAGGGTCATCCTTTTTTGCGGGGAGGGAGGGGGGAGAGATTGAAGGTGAATTGAAATCCTGACTATGAATTCTTTGTATTGGTCTTTAATTTTTTTTGTGTGTGTTTATTGTTTTTTTTTTTTTTTCAATAACCTCAAAAAAGTAATGATATCAATACAAAAACCCTTAACGGGTTAAAAGTTTGTGACGCAGCACTTTATCTTATGCTCTAAGAATTTTAAATATGGAACTAAAAATAATGATATCAAATTTTGAGTGACGCTATGCTATTAATTATAATCTCTCTATATATTATTTATTTCATCTTTTTATAATCGCATGTGCAAAAATTATGTTCAATTAAAAAAAAATGTATAAAAGTTTATTCATTGATGCTTTAACATTTACACCTCTCATAAATTCCAAGTATGAGTTTTAAAAGATATGATATCAAAATGACGCTTTGATGTGGCTTTAAACGATTTGTTTTAAAATTAAATTTAAATTATTTTTGCTTTGGCTAAGATATATTCACACATCTAAATAATAGTTTTAATTTTCCAATATACTTTAAATATGTCACTTTCACTGAATTTATATAATGCATTTAAATGTATTTATTTGAATAAATTGATTTATCCTTTGTTCAATGCTATTAAAAATTTAAAATAAGATTTGCGTAAATAATTTTTTTGCGTCATTGTATCCAAACTAAGGGAAATGTATTCAAATGGATACTATGAGGCAAAAAAATTATTTACGTAAATCTTATTTTAAATTTTTAATATATTCCAATATATATTTTAATATATTTCAATATATAATTTTTGGAATATGAAAATTTGCGAAAAACATATTTTATTCCGCACTACAATGATATATTTTATCTACATAACATATGTTTAAATGTTTTACTGTTTTAAAGATAGCAAACATTAGATTGTAGTTCCATACAAAAGGGGGGACTCAAAAAATAAATATATTTTATGTAAAAAATACTTTTACCTTATAAAACAGCTACAATAAAAATGACAACAGATTATTTCACTAACTAATGTTATACATTTATCTCTTGTAAACTTTAAAAATTCTGTCAATAAAATATTTGAGATCACTAGTTTCATAAAAATATTTAAAAGATTAGTTTTAAAAAAATATTGTCATTTTTTTCCCTACTTATATCAATAAATATAACAAGAGATTATATCATTTTAGCAAGCAAAAATATATAAAACTTTAATTATTATCTATTAATTGCTTTAAAGCTCAAACAGGATACTCTAAATTTCAGAACAGGTTCCAAACAGTTTTCTGAAAATTGAAACGTCCGGATATTAAAGAAAAAATGCAACCAAGCCCGAAAAAGTCCGAAAAAGAAGACATTAGATATTGATCTCGGGTATCCCATGAAAACAAAATTATTTAAAAGTAACGAAATGCGAGCGAGATATTTGTCAAGAACGCTCCCATAGGTTTAATATTACCTTGCGAATGTCTTCGTGTAACTAATTTAGTCTCATAATGCATATAACTGTGACTTTAAACGCCTCAATACTACAACAGCAGTAAAATATTTGAAAATGAAATATATACGAATCCAGTCTTTAAAGAAAAAATTATATATTTTCAAGAGAAAGATAATAAACAATCATACCTGCTAAGATGGAAACCTGTTTAAAGCGGAATATATTTTGGTTCGGTTTTCAAGGTTTTAATGAATCAATATTTGACAAAGCTAATTACGTAGTTCAGCATTATGTATTTAATGATTACACAATTAACCCTTCTTTGCATGATGATGGAAATTTCCATCATAACATTGAATGCCCAAAAATTATATAAAAGACCAAGTTCGCTTTAAGTTGATCATGTCTGGATACCTTTTTAATGTCCATTGCATTAAAAAAAAAAAAAAGCAAGCTGTCAAAAAAAGGCTTCTCCAGCTCCTCCACCTCCAAAACATATAATAACAGATGGTGTTACATTGGCCAACAGTGGGTGGGTCACTCCGGTGCAAGTATCCTAAATGTAAAGGGTATTCTACAATTTCTTGTAGTAAATGTGGAGTCAATTTGTGTCTAAATAAAAATAATAATTGTTTTGTTAATTATCATAAAGAAGAAAAAATATCCAATGATATCCTCTTTTATTTCTATTTAGTACTAAGCTAATGATCTAACCTTGCATGATGATGGAAATTTCCATCAAATTGTTTTTTGCTAAATTTATACTATAAATATATACTAAAATTTTTTTAACCATTTTTCCTTTGATTTTGAACATGAATTATATCACCTTGATTTATTTCACCAATACAGAAAAAATCATGCAAAGAAGGGTTAAACTTTTCAAAATCCGGCTATTAGTCTAGGGAAAATGTAAATTTTACCTTGCAAAAAGTCGGGTTGAAGATTTTTTTTTCTGAATTGTTTATAATGATGCCAACATGGAAAAACCTAGTTTTCTAACAAAATTTCTTAAGGCTAAATTTTCTGTGGCCAAAAAACAACAAAATTTTGGGACCTTTTTTCATTTTTTTAAAAATATCTCAAGACCCGTTGCCGTAGCATATTATTTGTCAATTATAATCTTAAAGATGATAAAATTCTCTACAACATTCATATTTACAACTTTTTCATACGCTCAACAGTAAGCGCAGTACGCTATTTAACCCTTTCAGGGGCAAGGTACTTGTATTCGTAAAATGTTCAAATAATTTAATGACACCAGTATTAACAAGAGATTTTATTTGTAAACAAGTAAAAGTACATTTTCGCGTACTTAATAAAGATGACATTTTCATCATAAAATTCCGGTGCCAATGTAGCAATTTGGGATTAAAATTATGTGATGCCGTGACGGCATCACCGCCCTTCAAGGGGTTAAAAAATAGGATAATTTTTTCAAATTTCTTAAAAAGCGTGAAAAACGTAGTTTTGCCTCGATTATTCAAATGTTCCCCGCGGATTTACGTGTATGTCGACTTCTAAAAATTGGTAGCAGTAAATTATCTATTATTTGCACACTCACGTCTTTATTTTCATCTCAACAGATATTTTATATTCAATAAATTTATATAATTTTAAAAGTAAGGCAGAGTGTAGAGGTATGAGACAATTTTCATATTTAGACAGTAACTTTAAGTGTATACAATCTTAATTTCAAAGCATTGTTTAAAAGAATACTTCAATATTTAGCAACTTATTGGCACGATAGTTTCAATTAAAAAAGAATTCTTCTTTACTTTTAATAATTTAATAATTTTAATGATTTTTATAATGTATATACATATTTTTCCAGGTATCAATGAGATATGAAAACTTACGAAAAACATTTTATTCCACATTACAATGTTATATTTTATTTACCAATTATTGGTAACATACGTTTTAATTTTTTACTGTTTTAAAGACAGCAAACATTGGGCTGTAGTTCCATATAAAAGGCAGGCCTCAAAAAATAAATAGATTTTATGTAAGAAATACTTTTCCCTTATAAAACAGCTACAATAAAAATGGCAACAGATTATTTAACTAATGTTATGCATTTATCTCTTGCAAAATTTAAAAATTCTGTCAATAAAATATTTGAGATTACTAGTTTCATAAAAATGTTTAAAAGATTAGTTTTAAAAAATATTGTCAAATTTTTTCCCTCCTTATATATACCACTTACAAATATAACAAGAGATTATATTATTTTAGCATGGAAAAATATATAAAACTTTAAGATTATTTATAAATTGCTTTAAAGCTCAAACAGGATACTTTAAATTTAAGAACGGGTTCCAAACAGTTTTCCAAAAATGAAAGTGTCCGAATATTAAAAAAAAAAAAAAAAAAAAAAAAAAAAAAAAAAATCAACCAAACCGGAAAAGTACTAAAGAACAACATTGGATTATCTAATCTAAAGAATTAAGAACATTTAAAGAATATTTTTAGATAATCTGAAGATTATCTAAAGAACAACATCAGATTATCTCAGATATCCCATTAAAAAAAAATTATTTAAAAGTAACAAAATGCGAGCAAGATATTTGTCAAGAACGCTCCCATAGGTTTAATATTACATTGCGAATGTCTTCGTGTGACAAATTAGCCTCTAATTCATATAACTGATTTTAAACGTCTCAATACTACAATTACCGTAAAATCTTTGAAAATGAAATCTGTATATAAATTCGGTCTTTAAAGAAAAAAAAATTATATATTTTCAAGAGAAAGAATATGATCAATTATACCTGCTAAGACGGAAACCTATTTAAAGCGGAAAATATTTCGATTCCGTTCGGTTCAGTTTTCAAGGTTTTAATGAATCAATATTTGACAAAGCTGATTTACGTAGTTCAGCATTATGTATTTAATGATTACACACTTCAAATTTTCAAAATCCTGCTATTAGAGATTTATTAAAATTCTCGTGGTAATTTTTGTTTAAAGAGGAGGAGGGGGTGGGGGGGTGGGGGGGGGCGCCAAAATCCATGTTTGCCACGGGTGCAAAAAAGGCTAGTTTTGGCCCTGAAACACATAATTTACTGCTACCAATATACGAAGTTGACATACACGATTAAATCCAAGGGAAACATTTGAATAATCGGGGCAGAACTACGTTTTTCACGGTTTTTAAGAAAACTGAAAAAAATGTTCTATTTTTGAAATGGCATACTGCGCTTGCTATTGAGTGTATAAAAAAGTTGTAAATATGAAATTTGTAGAGAATTTTATCCTCTTTAATATTGTTACTGATAAATAATATGCTACGGCAATGAGTCTCGAGATATTTCAAAAAAAATCAAAAAAGGTTTCAAAATTTTGTTGTTTTTTGGCCACAGAAAATTTATCCTTAAGAAATTTTGTTAGAAAACTTGGTTTTTCCATGTTGGCATCATTATAAAAAATTCAGATAAAAAAAAAAAAATCTTCTACCCGACCTTTTGCAAGGTAACCCCCTTTTTTTGGTACATTTCCCCTGGACTATATTAGAGATTTATTAAAATTCTCGTGGTAAATTTTCTTTTTAAGGGGTGGTGTGGGGGTGGGGGGAAGCAAAATCCATGTTTGCCACGGGTGCAAAAAGGCTAGTTTTGGCCTTGAAACACATAATTTGCTGCAACCATGGGTGTAAGTTTGAAATTTGGCCAAGCCTGAAAATATTTCGAATCCTCCCCTCCCCTTCCCCCACTGAAGGAGCACATATGCACGTGCCGACGCACCATCTAGACAAAAACCCAACGCGTTAATATTATATGCAGTAAAATTCAATTATGTTGAAACCAATTAAAAAAATATAAGTGCAAATTGCAGGGGTGATTCTGAGTCAAAAAATTTTTCTAAAATTTACAGCAAATTTTCTGAAAAGTTACAGCAGAGGGGGGAGGGGGAATCCACTATTGGCACTAACTATGCGTTATTTCTGCGATCTTTTGGCGAAATTTGTGGGTTTTTTCGCATTTATGTAAATGGTTTCTTTACGTCATTGTGTCCAAACTACATGAAATGTATGAAAAAGGATAGTTTGACGCAAATAAACCATTTACAAAAATCTTACTCACAATTTTGAATAGCGTGACACAAAAGATAAATCAATTTATTGAAATAAATACATTTCAATGCATAGTATAGATTCAATGAAAGTGATATATTTAACAGTGAATTGGAAAATTAAAAGTATTGTGTAGATGTAAAAAAATATTTTAACCAAGTCAAAAATAATTTAAATTGAATTTTAAAACAAACATTTTAAAATCACATCAAGCGTCACTTAAATTTTATATCATATCTTTTAAAACTCATATTTTGAATTTATGAGAGATGTAAATGATAAAGCAACAGCGAATAAAATTTTATGCAGCTTTTCATGTTTATAATAACATAACTTTTGTAACATAACATATGTAACATAACTTTTGCACATGCGATTATAAGTAAAACAAAAATAAAATAATGAAATAAATACAAATACAGTGGACTCTCTCTATCTGAACACTCTCTAATGTGAACACCCCGGTATTATGAACACATTCCGACGACCCCGGCGAAACTCCATAGACTTAACAAAAGATGAACTCTCTGTATTCTGAACACCCTCTAATCTGAACACCCCGCTATTATGAACGCTACTTTTGATCCCCAATCTATCCTACCTCTCTCTAAACTGAACATGCGTTTTCAATCGGAATTCAGGGAATTCCTCCATAATGGAAATTTGGGAAATATGTCATTGCAGAAGAATAAAATATTCAACTGGATTTTAACTGTTTTTTTCTGGATTGAACTCGATTTTAAAATAGACAAAATCATTGTTAGATTTTAAGCATCTATCCGATGCTGCAATTTGAATAATTCAGATTAAAATCTTCAGTTAAGAAAACAAATAAAACATTTATTATAACAAAGAAAGAAGAAATCGAAAGAATATTTTTCAAAAGGTAAGCTTTTACCGTACGGGTTCTACATATCCACTAACATTCTTATATTTTTAATAAAGAAAAATGTCCAGATATAAAACTATTGACATTTCACAAAAGGTAAATCATGATAATCAAGAATAAAATTAACAATTAAATCAATTTTTATCCAAAGAGATACAAGAAAAAATAATGTAAAAACCATATCACGTGATTCCCCCTCTCCCGATCTGAGATATAAATAGAAAGATTACGCAACAGAAATGTCTGCCTCCCAGTGGCAGCAAAGAGACAGAAGCAGTGTACAAAAAGGATAATTGATTGTTTTCCGCACATTATCGCTTCTGTTTCTTTCTTTGTTTTTTGTCCAGCAAAGGTAAAAAATTTTTGTCATTTTGCTATCGTCACAGATACGTCAGAAATAAGTATGAAAATGAAAAAACAGAAAGAACTGAAGCTTCAGGAAAAATACGATGTTGTTCAAAAATTAAAATCAAAAATAAGTCAAAGGAAAATTGCATCTGAGTTTGGAATTTCAGTAGGCCAAGTCAATGCCATCAGTAAGAAAGAGAAAGAAATTATAGCCGCTTTTGAAGCAAATGAACCTTCCTCAAAGTGCAGAATTTCAGAAAAGAAAACAGGGAATGAGAACATAAACAATCATGTCTGGAAGTTTTTTTGCCAAATGAGAACGAAGAATCTTCCTGTCACTGGACCCCTGCTAAAGCAGATTGCGCTAGATTTTGCAGAAAAGGAGAAATTTACGGAATTCAAGGCATCGGCAGGATGGTTGACTCGCTTTAAAAGTCGGCATAACATCGAATTCAAAATAATCAATGGTGAAGCTGCAGACGTAAATATCGAGACTGTGGAGGAATGGAAAAGAAAACTTCCGGAAATAACGAAGGATTTCGACTCCACTGACATTTTTAATGCCGACGAAACCGGCTTGTTTTTTAGAGCTCTTCCAAATAAAACCCTAGCACAAAGAAGCGAAAAATGCGTGGGCGGGAAAATGTCGAAAGAAAGACTTACCGTCATGCTCTGTGCCAGTTTTACGGGTGAGAAGCTCGAACCACTTGTGATCGGAAAAAGTGAAAAACCACGATGCTTCAAAAATGTGAATATCACATCATTACCAGTGCACTATAAATCAAATCGAAAAGCCTGGATGACAATCCCAATTTTCTCTCAATGGTTGGAAGGCATTAGCGAGATGATGAAGAGAGAAGGAAGAAAAATTCTCCGTTTTGTTGATAATGCCAGATCACATACAAACATGCATCTGAGCAATGTGAGTCTCAAGTTCCTGCCACCGAACTGTACTTCTGTAATCCAACCACTGGATCAAGGAGTAATCAAGACCTTTAAAGCTCACTACCGAATTCATTTTTTGAAGAAAATGTCCCTGGTGATGGAAGAGTCAAATTCGACAACCGAACTAATGAAAAAGGTCAATCCAATGCTGTCCATTGGATATCAATGGCTTGGAATGAAGTAACCCCCTACACCATCCAAAGATGCTTCTACAATGCTGGATTTCAATGTGAGAATGAGCATATAAGAATAGAGGACCAAGAAGCAACAGCTGTGAGAGATTTGGGGTTAATTCTTCAGGAGCTTCATACTGAAATTGAACCTGGAGCTTATCTCGAAGCCGATGGAAGCCTTCCGGTTTGCGACAACAACATCGTTGAAGAGGAAGGGGACAGTGAAGAAGAAGTTGAACCAGAAAATATCGAAGGAACAAGAAGTGCGATTACCTTCAAACAATATGGCCAAGGGATTCAAGACCTGTTGAACTATGCGGCTGAACATCACCCGGAAGCCTTCCCACTTCTTAAACAATTAGATAACATGTATACTGCACGAGCATACACAGTGCAAAAACAGACTAAAATTACTCAGTTTTTTAAGTAATGTACCTATTTGTTTTCAAGTGATGTATAATCCTCCTGAGACCTGGCATACATTTAAATGGATGTTTTGCTTTCTCCTTCTATTGCGTTAAATTTCATTGTAGCAATCTAAAACCAGTTTGACATGGTAATGTATGAATTAAAATCCACATTCAGCTTTTGGCAACGGTAACTACTTTGTTTACAAAATGGCGTAATAAATGAGTCAAGTCGGAATTCTACGTTCTGCTGGTAAGTTTTGTTTTTATGTTATTTTAATTTGATTAAATTATTATTTTTTTTTTCAATTTTAATAGCAGATGTTAATAATTGCCTTATGCTCTTTATAATAATATTCTATTCTTTCCCATACTTTTAGCCCTTTTTTAATTATTTTAAAGCGAGTTATGGCCTGAACATCCTTTTAGATGGATGTGCTGTAAAACAAAATTAAAAAATCGAAATTTATTAATTTCTTTAAAAACATCATTTTTGATGCTTATTTGTTGAAAAAACTGTCATAAAAAATATATGCATTATATTTTGCTTGGGTCTCAGGAGGATATGTAATTGTATGTTTTGTAAAACTTTTTTAATAATAAGAAAAAATATATAAAATAATTAGGCAGAATACAGGTCCGATTGAATTTAGTTTGACAGTGCATAAGCTGCCAAATCTAAATTCAGCACCTCTATCTCGGTAACAGGCAAGGCTAACCAGGCTAAGTATTCTATACAGTCTATAAACTCAATACTAAGTAGAGTAGTACTACATTTCCCAATCTCCCTCTATAATGAACACCCCCATAATCTGAACATTTTTGGTCGGTCCCATGAGTGTTCAGAATAGAGAGAGTCCACTGTATATTTTTTAAGAAATAGCATAACGTCACTCAAAATTTGATATCAGTATTTTTAAGTTCCATATTTAAAATTCTTAGAGCATAAGATAAAGTGCTGCGTCAGAAACTTTTAACCCGTCAAGGGTTTTTGCATTGATCATACATTACGTACGCCATGAATTAAACATTAATAGTGTTATTACACGTAAAAATTGCAAGCCAAAAATATCGCCTGCGACCCGTCAGATTTCATGAAACTTAAGTATTATCCACCTGAAACTTACGTAAATATCCAAGCATTTCATTGGTTGTTCGGGAAAAGGCTTTTCATCGTCAGATTTCCAAGAAATCTGACGGCCAATTTTAAATGAAATTTCATTCTTAAACTTCTAAACATCCGACACTATTACTTTTTACATCGTCGGATAGAGAAAAAAATCTACTTTTAAATGCAATTTGTTTGAAAGCTGTATCTCAATTTGTTTCTGAGTTATTAATTTTTTTTGTAGTTTTTATTACTTTTTTGTCATAGTGGCAACAGAAAGTATCCATCGTTGTTGAAATTAAAGGGAAATACAGATTACTGTATAGACCAATCAGAAAACGAATAAATTGCGGATTAAACCAATGAAAACCTTCAGATATTCTTTTAATTTCCCATCCTGACGAGAACAATATAACCATTTTTCCAAATGGTTAAAAAAAAAAAAAAATCTTCTACCCGACCTTTTGCAAGGTAACCCCTTTTTTGGTACATTTCCCCTGGACTAGTATCATTTTATTTATTTATTTATTTTTTTTTGTTACACCGAAATCCTGAGTGAATTTTTTTGTTTTTCAAACTAATTTTTTCACCCTTAAATCCGATTATACCCGAACCAAATCGGTACTCGATCATTGGCTAAAAGGTTAGTATGTAAGTATTAAAATTTCAGAGCCATTTGTATAAAATTAAATGTATTTTTTTTTTTTTTTTTTAAATCAAAATGTGCATAATGGTAATAATACGGAAAAATGCGCGGAAAACACGAAAAGTGACTTCGGGGAAGAATCTTTTTTTTTTTTAATGGTTATTTTTCGTATATTTTGAAACAAACTCGTTTATCGTTTGAAATTTTTAAGAGTTAAAAACATAATGTTTTCGTAGCCTGGGTGAAAAAAATTCGTGACAAAATACTGATATTTAGTGGTAAAAGGGCTCGTAATAGATTTTTATTCACTTGGTCTATTTCAGTAGTTTTTAAGAAAAGTTCTTGTTCAAATTATGAGATTTTCAGCAATTATAAGTATGACGGATTAGCACTTGAAGATGAACATTCGGGAAAAAATATTATTATCTACTTGAAAAATAAATGTATTTCCTTCTCGTTTTTGCATAGGCTCCATTAGCATAACAAAACAAATAGCTCTTACCATCCGAATTCTAAATTTTATCTAATATATAAAAATTTGTCTGTCTGTCTGTAATTCTATACAAATCCACAGTTTGGAAGCCAGAATTGTGAAATATTACGTACATGTATATTAAAACACGACCGAGACAACTAAAGTAATCCGGAATCGAAATAATTGATTGTTAATTTTTAATTAATAAAAAACCACCAACTTAACAGCAATTCCCTATCAAATTTAAACATTTTTCGTTATAATAGCAGTTGCCAACAATTAAAAATCCACAGTAAAATTCTTACCACAACGTCTACTTTTCTATTGCAAGATTTCCACGTGAAAAATGTAATATATAGTTTGACTAATTTTTAAAAAGGGAATATTACGTCGTAATTTTTCTATTGCAAGATTTCTACGTGAAAAATGAAAATGAAACGAATAGTTTGACGAATTTAAAAAAAATGAATATATAACGTCATATGAGTTTGAAAAAATGTATTGAAACATGATAAATACCCGATTATGGAAATATTGGCATATTTTAATATTTTGACGTTCTCTGAATTTGTTTTCTCCATTTTAAAATCTATTCCATATATAGTATATATGTGTGCATGCGTGTATATTAGTATTTCCACAAAGGTTTAGGTCCCTAGAGCCCATTTTTAGTGAAGAACTGAAATAAGGATGGTTTTACTGTTTTTTTGCATTGTTTGTTTGATACTGTGTGTTTAATTTTGAAATTGATTTTTCAAAACAAACATTCTTAAAATTCCGAGCAACGCCGGGTACTTTAGCTAGTAGGTTATAAACACAATTGTATCTGAGCGCTCTTTAAAGTTTCTAGAAAAAAAAATATAAATTTAGTAGTGAAAACTTGACCCGAAAGCGAACGAAACCGCGACGAAATACTCAGGTTTTAAGTATGTTTTCGTCGAAATTTTTACACATTTTATTTTGTAAAAAATACTTTTACCCGTCCGAACGTTTCAAAATTTTTGTAGGTGATGTAAATCTGGTCTACTGAGATGTTCAAAAATATTGTTTTCAAATACGGACGCTTAGTTACTTTTAGTGTAAAAAATATATATAGATATCAGAGATGGGCAACATCGTTCCTTTTAAGGAATCGTTCCAGCCGGAATCGTTCACCGAAAGGAACGAGTTCATTAGAGTCGTTCCTTTCGGAATCGTTCCGAAAAAAGGAACGAATCCGAGGAAAAGGAACGATTCCGAGAAAAAAAGGAACAATTCCGAGGAAAAAGGAACGTTTCCGAGAAAAAAAGAACGATTCCGAAAAAAAAAGAACGATTTTGAAAAATAAAGGATTCCAACGGGAAAAAAAACACTTCCGAGATAAAGAGAACCACATGCGATCCATAATATTTTTTACTAATTTATTTTCTTATGTACCCATCCACGCATCCAGTCGCCTTAATTTTGTAATGTTTTGGACAGATGATTTTGTTTTTAAGAATTCATTTCATTGATCAGTGTGTGCAATTAATTTGCAGTTATTTCTAACTTTATGATTTATGGTATAAAACATAATTCCTCTTGGAAATTTAAGGGCGGTGCAAGATCTATTCGATTTTCAGTGTAATCATTGGTTTCTCTTGAAAATATGTCGTCAAATGACCGTCCATTTATATTATTATTTTATACAGTGTGTCTTTACTCAAAAAGATGTTCAGTGGCTAAGTCCTAAACCGTTAGTCATAGACCTATAGTTCCAATTGTGTGTTGTTGTGTGTTAAAACAAAAATGTTTTAAATAAAGGTAAAAAATTATTCTGAAAGTCGTTTGGATCAATAAAAATATTTCTAAAAAAGTTACGAAATTTAATTTTTTATACGGTACCCCGCCCTATAAGAGATATTTAGTAAAAGTTTCCTGTTCTCTTAAAAGAAAGACAAAAAAAAGTCCCATTCATCTAACACTAACATTCATGAAGTTATACGAAACTTTGAAATGCAAGGCTTATGCCACTTTTCTGCATCCGAATACACATGAGTTTAGCCATGCTTCTAGGGGTCGTAAACAAAGTGCTTAAAGTATTTGAAGGATTTATTTCATGTGTAGCTGCACTTTGAAAGAAATCGTATTACGACAGATTTTTGTAAGGATTTGAAGCTGTTTCTTTTCATATTTTTTTTAACAAAAATTATGCTATTTTTATAAGCTTTTATTTAACCTATTAACTGCCAAAACTGTAAGTAGGAATTTTCAAATTTCTTGTTGAAAGTCGCTTGTCACCACAAATTCAGAAAGGTAATTTCCGCTTTATTAAAATATCGAAATTTTTGCCAATAAATAAGGCATTTTTTTTAATTGTAAAATAGTGGTGACAAAGTAATTAATGTAAGCATGAGCAATTATTTTGACCGTTGCGTGAACGCAACACCAGCCGGTAACGGGTTAACTTGAAACGATCGTATGTATGTCTTTCCAGTTCAAATTTTGTACTCGAAATTCAACTCACTTTAAAATATGCGATCGAGGTTAATTTTTACATATTGACGTAAATCAGATGACAATGTAATATTATTATGATTTTCAGTGCTTATTATTATGATTTTCAGATAACACAAGACTGCGATGGTTGTGTTTTTGTATTTTTAAAATTATGTATTTTTAAAATTATGATTTTTATGTATTTTTTAGCGCTGAATCCGAAAATTATCTTCATTTTTAACCATCATGTCAGAATTTTTCGCAAATAGTAAATTTCAAAATTGAAAAAATAGCTAATACTATAAAATAGAGTCGATGGTTGTATTTTTTAACTTTTACGATTGATTTTTATGTGCTTTTTAGCACTTAATGTAAAAATTACCTTCATATTTAACCATCATGTGAGACTTTTTTGTAAATGGTAAATTTCAAAGTTATAATAATAGCGAAAATCTGATACTATAAAATGGATGTAAAACTTCTTTTATTCAATTTAATTTTATTTAATTCAAGAATTTATTCAATTTTTGGCTTATACTGGGATTCTTACAGCTAAACAGCTCGGGGATCCGATGATGTGGGAAGGGAAGAGGCTCAATTAAAACTTTGAACTTTTAAACTTTGAAATTTACAATTTGCGAAAAATCCTGACGTGATGGTTAAAAATGAAGGTCATTTTCGGATTCAATAGTAAAAAATACATAAAAATCAATTATCAAAAGTTAAAGAAATAACAATCACGTCTATTTTATACTATCAGAATCAGATTTCCGAAAATTTTTCACTTTTTAGCTTTCAAATTTACTATTTACATAAAATCTGTACTTTGTGATAAAAAATAAAAGCCATTTTTGTATTCAGTGTGTAAAGAATCGAGGCTGTTGCTTTTCGCCATTTTATTTAACGAAAATTCTATTATTTTTTTCCCGTTATATGTTTAGTACAAGCTGTATATTTAGCATTAATATTTCAGAATGATTATAGATTTCAAATTTATAATGCAATGTTAATTTTACTATCAAATATTTTTTATATATATCTGAAGATTATTTATATTTCTAATAAATTTGTAAATGACCCCTATTTCGCAGCAAAAAATATGCTCCAAGTTTAAACAGCCATTACTTCGGTCAGTTTTAGTCGTAGAATAATAGGACTTTTATTTGTCTTACTTATAAGTGTAATAGGAAAGTTTTACTAACTATAACTTGAAGGACCGGGGGATCGCATAAAAAATTAAATTTCATAATTTTTCAAGAAATGATTCTATTGACCCAAATCACTTTTTAAATACTTCTTTACCCCCCATTTAAAACATTTTTGTAATTGGAACTATATGGCTATGACTAACGGTTTAGGAATTAGCTATTGGACATCGTTGAGAGTGGACATCCTGTATAGGAAATTTTATTATTGCTCTGATATTTGTCACCAGGGTCTAGGAATTTTTAGTCTCATACATTCCTCTTCAAAATCTACCTCTAGGTAATCTTAATTTCATTTTTCATTCTGAATCTCATTTTTCATTTGGATGGCCCTACTGGTTTGGATATGTAACTAGTTAAAGTGGATTACATTTTTGTTCCAGTGTCCGTACTTTCAATAACTTTATGCCCTTTATCGTCTTTCTCCTCAGCTCCCTAACTTTACGCACACAGGATATTTCGCATAATTCATCAACATTATTATCACCGCCTTCAGGATCTGGTTCAGAAGTGAAACATCCTATTCTATAGCAATCATTTTGTAGTGCAATTCAGTGATATATATCAATTTTAATGCATTTGAAATAGCTTAATGTCATTAAAATGCGCTGCAAACGATTCTTTCCCGTTGACCATAATGTAACGAAATATTTTTGAGTGCCCCTGTAAATAAACTATTAATGCTACACTCTTCATATTGAATACCAAATATCCCATGGTAAACATCATTAACATATATCAATTGCATGGGAATCCGAGTATATTTACGGGAGTTAGGTATATTACACACTGAGACCACAGAACGACCCAAAGCGCAACATGAAGTGCAAAAACCGGTCGAAACAAAGAACGAAGTTGTTGCAAACTTGTTTTAAACCAGTTTTTCTAGCGAATTCAAGCGACATGTCTTATGTGTCGCCTTAGTGTGTGACTTGCCTTAGCGCGTGAACAGACGGTCTGACGGACAGACAAACCGCATTTATAAACACTAACTTTATTGTAAAGAGTTAAAAAGTAAAACACGTTTTTGCACACTGTCTTTCCTGAGTGACTGATGTATGTCTTGTCTTTTACCCTAATATCGCTATTTGTGAACTGCTGTTAACTACGTAGAATTTCAATAAACTTACAACTCTTTTTGAATCTCCAATTTCCCGAGAACCTACAGGAATTTTTCTAATTTCACACCCTCATCCGCCGTCACCCTCTCTCCACTTATACCATACAGAGCCACAGTTCGGTGTGAGTGAATTGCGATGCTAATATGTTTGTTTGGATTGGGATCTTTGGAGCTTCATAACTCATGAAGTCATTGAACACTTGTGTTACACGAAAGGGTAGAAGTTCCTTCAGATGATTTGTAAACAGATTCATTAGCAGCATGGCTATGGCTAGTTATATTTATAAGATAATATTATATATATTAATATTATAATATATATATATATATATATAGTAATATATATGATTTTATTCATATATAGTACATATTATCTCCGCCAAAAGATATAGTGATTCACTAAACTTCAAAGTTCTATTTCTTTAAATTTGAAATTTACTAACATTTTAACTGAAAAGCGGTTTATTGGTTTAATTAAATTAAACAAAAGTATGTCCATTATTATTACAGAGTGTAGTACTATATAAAAAACTATCCTTTTGACGATGTTTCGGCCGTTGAATGAAAGATATCTGTTGTAAACGTGTTATAGATAATACCAACCTTAATTTTTTGAGAATTTGACTATTTTTTTATTCGGAGTTAAACTTTTTATTGTCAAAACTATTTAAAATAGATAAAACATTTTGTTAAATTCGAACTTTTCAGAAAACTTTATGTAATTTAAGAAAATAAATAAATAAATCTTCTAACTGAAAAGAATAACAATAAGAAAGGAAAATACATAAAATTTAGTATCGTATTTTCAGTAAGTTTTACCTCAATAAATACGGAAGTTTGGTATTAGGCTTGAAACATTACATTTAGTTTAGCATGAAGGGAGCCTTGATTTGATCGAAACTAAACTCAGATATGTATTATCCATCATCACACTGTAAAAAAAAATCTGTAAAGTTACTAAAATATTTCTAGGAAACTGGGATTCCAGGAACTTCTTATGTAACGGCAACAGGAAAAATTTCTGTAACAGCATCTGTTACAGGAATTTTTCTTGTTTCCGTTACATAAAAAGTTCCTGGAATCCCAGTTTCCTAGAAAAATTTTAGTAACTTTACAAATTTTCTTTTACAGTGCACAGTAACAGGCATTAATCGTGGCACTGATTTCGGGATTTACGAGTATCAATAACGATCAAGAAATCTGAATTATTATAAGAAATTATTACGATAAACGATTTTTTTTTGCTTTTATTTTACGTTGAATTAAAACAAAGTCACAGTTATTTAAATTCTAATTATTTAGCAAGAAATAGAAGTAAAATAACTATTGAAAAAACTGTACAAAATCACAACGTGCATTCTTTGGAAACCAATAAGTAAATTCGTATATTGTAAAACTTTTTAAATGCAATATTAACCTTCCGCATACCAGACCGGTGCAACAGACCCGATAGATACATTCAAATTGATTTTTCCCATTTTAAAAAATGAAAATTTTGTAAATATGTGACTTTTTCTGGAATGTTCTACTCAAAAGAATAGAACATCCCAGAAAAAACCCATATTTACAGAAATTTCAGTTTTTAAAATAAATTAGAAATATCATTATAAATGTACCTGTCGGGGCCATTGAACCCCTCTGGTAGGCGGAGGGTTAACATAAATCTATTAAACCGAAACAAGCATAAAATATGCAGCTATATATATATATATATATATATATATATATATGTCGCAGTGTTGGAGAAAGTCCAATAATCTATATGCAGCACGTGATTTTTCTTTCCCGTTTTTATACTCAAAACGGCCATTAAGAGAGTGAACCGCGGTTAAATTATTTCAATCCCACCCACCACTGTTACTGTTATCTTATTATTATTATTAGACATTATGCTTTTTGAAATATTCATTATCTTAAGAAAAAAAGAAACGTTTTACAAAAATTCCTTGTTCTAACAGATTTTACTGTATGTGATAAACCTCAATGTAAGTTGATTAAAACAACAATCTTAGGGAGTTTCGAGATTTTTTTAATCATCTTTTTCAGGAGAGAAAAACAAGACGCCAAACTGTGGAAATAAAGTGGTACTCGAGCGCTTGTAGCTGGTCATATATTTATTTTGACAAAGAGGATTCTCAAATTGAAATTACGTTTGAAGAAAAAACATGAAATAGTGAAATATGCATGAAAGTGCGTAACTCTACAATTATTAAAATAATTGAAAATCAGTTATTATCCTATTAAAATGCAATTTTTATAGCCTAGTGATATATTTCTTACATTATTCAAAACTGTTTCTAGTCAGATTTAAAAAAATATTTTTCACTAGTAATTAAACAAGCATTTTCTTTGTTTTTCTTAAGGCTGTTCTTAAGTGATCTGCTCAACAAGCGTAAAACGTTTTGACACATTTACAAATTCATTTTTTAACGGAAAGATATAAAATTGGAATGTTTGACCATGGAAGCGATTTGGAATCGAACTGTGTTTTCTATCTTTTGATCAGTAAATTACCTATTGAGTTATAATCGATTTTGATCACGTGACAAACATGTTTTTCACTCATTTTAGAGAAATGGTGCCTCTTTCGCGCGGAAATTCTGTTCAAAACGCCCACTTTGACACTATTTTCTGAAAGGCCTATTGCGTTTGCAAAAAAACCCCGGAAAAAACAGCTCGATTACATAGTTTCTGAACAACAACACCTGCTCGTTTCATGCATTTCCGAATAAAAATAAATTAAAACATTTGTCACAAATTTATCCTTTTGGATTTGAGAACAGCCTTAAGAATTCATTTAGAAAAAATTCATTTCGTATGATACATTTACCAATTAGAAAATATATTAGTGTATTAAAGTACACATGGTGTTCCATTACCCTCGGGGTCCAAGTACTCAATCGATAAAGCACGTAAAGTTTCTGGGTTCGAATCCCATCTCGGGCACTTTTTCACTCAGGTGTAAAAAATCCAATTCGTATGAAATATTTTTTTTATTTCTTTCAGATTAATTTAGCACAAGAAGATGAAATAGTAATGTTTATTAAACGCCCTACTCCGCCCCGCACTCAATTTCTTTTTTCTTTCTTTCTTTACTTTTCTTTCTTTTTTTTAGGAAGGGGGGGGGAGGGGCACACACATTAGAAGGATATTTTGGCAATAAAGTCAGCTTTAATAGAATCAAAATCTGTTATTTTGAAATAAAATAGCGTATTTTAATTTATTAAAACTGGCCAGTCTACAAGAAAAGAACCAATTCCCAAGGAATCGGTCTTTTTCGGAACGGTTCCTCGGATTCGGTCCTTTTTGGAACGGTTCCTCAGAATCGGTCCTTCTTGGAACGATTCCGAAATGGACCGACTCCGAGGAATCGGTCATTTTCGGAACGACTCCAGGAATCGGTCCTTTTCGGAGTCTGTACATTTTGGACCGATTCCGAGGAATCGTTCCGAAAAAGACCGAATCCGAGGAACCGTTCCGAAAAGGACCGATTCCGAGGAACCGTTCCAAAAAGGACCGAATCCGAGGAACCGTTCCAAAAAGGACCGAATCCGAGGAACCGTTCCAAAAAGGACCGAATCCGAGGAACCGTTCCAAAAAGGACCGAATCCGAGGAACCGTTCCAAAAAGGACCGAATCCGAGGAACCGTTCCAAAAAGGACCGAATCCGAGGAACCGTTCCAAAAAGGACCGAATCCGAGGAACCGTTCCGAAAAGGACCGAATCCGAGGAACCGTTCCAAAAAGGACCGAATCCGAGGAACCGTTCCGAAAAGGACCGATTCCGAGGAGTCGTTCCTTTTCGGAATCGTTCAGAAAAGGACCGATTCCTTTTTACAGAATGGAGTCGTTCCTTCAGTTTCACTGACGGAATCGTTCCTTTGGAGTCGTTCCTCAACAAATGACACATCTCTAATAGATATATAGTCTCCATGAGGCGCGAAATGACCTGCGTTCGCCGGTGTATTTGAAAGGGTTAAAATTCGTATTTAAAAAAAATTGTACCATAGAGTAAAAGAACGTTTCAGCTTTAGCATATTTTTGGTTTGTCGGTACCACTAAAGTCTAAACTTGCGCTAGGAGCGTTGCCATAAGGAAGAAAATCACTTTTCGGGAAAATGACTCTTTCCGAATAATTTTTTTTTTTAAAGGTTAATTGCGATATTTTTTCGAATTGATTGCGGCATTTGAGGCGTAAGAGGACGATCTTTCGGAATATGCACTTCAACTGTACCGAGCGGTTTTCGTCGATTTAGGTCAAAGCAAAACTATGAAAAAACAAAAAGAAAATGGAGTGGTCGTTTCTTCGCTTTCTCCCGATGCGTAAATCGGGTTCTGGGCATGCACGAGCGCTTTCGGAGCTCGGAATGAAAGAGATGTGCTTTCGATGAGAGTTCATTGTTATTTTTTATTAATATCTCCACTAATTAACAAAATATTAAGATTATGAATCCCAGGTGTAGTGATGGGCGATTCTGGAAAATTCAGGAATCGATTAAAATCGACATCGTATAAAACTGAATCGATCACAATAAGAATCGATTCCTAAATTCTAGAATCGATACTTGAATCGATATTTCGATAGTCACAGATTCGCACAGATAAGCTCAAAAATATTAATTTCAAAACTTAGCGAATCAGCAGAGCCGTAGCGACCACCTCCCATACCTCACATGTAGAGGGTAGGCAAAGTCAGGGGCCCAGTCGTAAGCTATTACAGACCTTTGAGTCAAATAATAAAGTTTTTAACTTTTAAATTATTAGTTTTAAGATGTAATTTTACTAATATTGTAATTTAGATTTTATTTAAATTTATTTTTTAAGAAAGGTCTCGGTTAAATACAAGTTGGAAATTGCGCGTAAAACGTGGCAAATGTGGTGCGCTCGTGCTATAACAGTGCACTTCATAAGTGCATATCAATTTCATTCTGTTCGAAAGTCTGTAACATCCTTAAAATGCACTTGAAATAATTTTTTCCATTGGCCGTAATGTAACGGAAAAATTTTGACTGTCCCTGAAATTTAAATCATTGTGATTTTCTTCCAGCCTGAATTAAAATTTAAATTTTCAGGGACATAATTCACGTTGCCATAAGAACCGATTTAGTATTCTTACAATTTGAGTTTAATAATGTAACTAGAAAAGTTTATTAAAGTTCTTTTATTTAAAAAAAAAAAATCGTCGCTGCAAGACGTAAAAATTTAGTTTTCTCAGAAGAAATAAAAATCAATTAATTTTACTGTCTTAGAAGGATAGTGGACGCACATGTATATTGCTTGGAAATCTTTAACATTATAGCTAGTAACTAGCGGGTTCCGCCTAATATGAAATCTCGAAGCGAACGAACCGCGAACCGGGTTCCCGCTGCCTACAGCATCGTGTAGGTGTACACCCCCCCCACACTTTGCCCACCGGATTGGAAAAACGCGCTCACCTCCCCCCCCCCACTCCCCACCACCACCACCACCAATTTTTGACATTCATCATTGAAAATTTTTTTATTATGTGTTATAAACTATCTTAAAATTTCAAACAAATCGTCCTGTTATATTTTCTAATTTTGTTCTGCCCCTCCCCTCTATCCCCCACCCGAAATGTGACGCGCCATTCTTTTTTATAATTTTTTATCATGTATTATAAACAATCTTAAAGCTTAAAACAGATCGCATTGTTAGATTTCCTAATTTTAACAAAATCGCGTTATGTTGGTTCCAGATTCCACCACCAGGGTGTGCACTCTATTCCTAACAAAACTGTGAACGAAACTCAGTTAAACAACCTATCAGTAGATATATTACTCAAGAGTGTGGCAATCTTGATCAAAAATTTAAGCTATTTGCCGAAATTACTATTCGGAAATAGTGGTAACTAAACTTTTGACTTTTTTATATTTAATAAGTAGCATTTATCTCAGGACTCCGTCAAAAAACCCCACCTAAAACGGTAAGGAACGCTAAGGTTTAAAAAAAATTCTAGCGGCCTCCCCCCGCCCCCTTCCGAAATTTTCGCACCATTCTTTTTTAAACTTTTTCATATGTGTTATAAACTATCTTTAAAGTTTCGAACAGATCGCCTTGTTAGATTTTCTACTTTAAATGAAATCGCGGTCTGTTAGTTCTATATTCCACCACCAGGGAGCGCAGTCTATTCAAAACAAAAGTGTATCTAAACGAAACTCCTTTATACAACCTATCCGAAGATACATTAGTCTAGGGGGTGGTAGTCTTAAGCAAGAATTCAAGATATTTGTGAAATTACTATTCGAAAATAGTGGTATGAACACTTATAAAATTTTTTATAATGAAGAAGTAGTAATTACCTCAGCCCGCCGTCAAAGAACCGCACGCTAAACGATAGAAAACGCTAATGCTGCTATAAAAAATCACGTGACTGCCTTTAAAAAAAAAGCATTTAATAGAAATAAACCAATTAGTGAAATAATAATTAATATCTCAGCTTGTAATTAAGATAATATTTTTTCGAATTTCTGAAAGGAGAATTTTTTTTTTTTTTTTTTTTTGCATCGCCCTGTCCAAGTTTCGAATTTTTACGCCCCTTACATTCTAAGATGTGGTCCACTTTTAAAACAGTACAAAATTCTCGGGAATCACTTTGTTTAAATTGTTAAATATATTATTTGAAAAAAAAAAAAAGGTTTTAAAGCATTTTAGCACGTATTTTCATACCTACACCCTTGAAAAAAATTAATAACATACAGGGGATCCTTTAGTTTCGGAAAGCTCCGAAATTTCATAAAATTCAAAGTATCATAAATCAGTAAGTTTGGTTGTAAACGACTGAATTTTTTATAATACAACTTCCACAAACACTTTGACAAACTTACGGGTGAAAATACGGCTTAACTAACGAGAACCTTGAGTCACGTGGCTTTAAACCAAGAATGATAAGTTTAAAATGGAAAAGAGATGAAATTTGTTATTACCATTCATAAATAGTGCTCACCAAGAGCTGCAGATATAATATCAGTGTTTAGTTGGTAAACAAATGATTCGGGAAGAATGTCAAAAAAGGTCCCATTGAAATTGGACCATAATTAAGAAAATTCGGATAGGGGGGGGGGGTGTATAGGTGACGAACTGAAAAAGTACAGCTTAATAAACTAGTAACCCAAATAACTTGGCTCCTAAACTAAAAATATTACAATTTAACCTAGACAGAAAAAGGCTCTTATGCGAAATTTGACAGCAGTTCTGCCTTTAAAACAGTAAATCCGAAAGAATAAATATATATTCCTTTGAAATTACTGTCAAAAATATCAATACAAAAGTTGGAGCACGATTGACCCTTACCAAAAAGAAGGAAGGCTAGAGACAGAAAATAAAAGATCACTTTAAAAGCTTTCCAACGATATGTTATACGATATGGTTTGGAAGAAACATTTTAAAAATTGCATGCAAATTTTGAACGGCCCTGTAAATTAAGTTTAGCGAGGAAAAGGGGAGAGGGGGGTGGAGAGATTAGAAGGGACGAACTTGAAAAATACAATATAATAAACTAGTAACCTGAATAACTAGGCTTCTAAACAAAAGTATAACGATTTAACCTAGTGTTGAATTCAGGGGGTAGCCCGAGAGGACATCCCTCCCGGGACATTGAAATGTCCCTCCCGTAAGTTTTGAGATTTTATGCTTTTTAATGGGCAAATGTGCACCCCCCCCCCCCATTACGGAACTCTGAAATACCCCCCCCCCCCCAATCCCGACCGGAGTCGCATAAATCCCTCCCTGAGAAAAATACCTGCATTCAACACTGATTTAACCTAGAAAGTAAAAAAAGGCTCTTATGCAAAATTTTACAGCAATTCTGGCACTAAAACAGCAAAATTGGAAGAATTGATTCAACCCGAATCGTGGATCGACCGCGATGCGATTTGAATTGAAGTAAATCAAAGCATAACGATTCGACATTGCATCTAAAGAATTGAAAGTAAATCAAAATATAACGATTCGACATTGCATCTAAAGAATTGAAGTAAATCAAAAAATTAACGATTCTGAAGATCGCATCTAAAGATCGACATCGGCATCGAATCTGAACTGAATCGATTCACCGTTTCTGATCCAAGGGCAGAATCGATGCGTTCATCTTTTCTTGCTTTCTTTTGTCTTTAGAAAAATAAAGTGTTGTTTTCGTGAAAATTTTCGACTTCCGGTTTCTAAGGATTTATAGTGTTAGAACTTCTTGTCTGGAATACGATTTGACTATTTTTATAAATTTTTTGTCTGTCAGTCTGTCTATTTGTTTGTCTCTGACAAAAAAATTGTGAGAGGTCTATTTCAAGAACTAATGCATGGAATCTGTTGAAACTTTAGATTCAGTTAGACCTTCATATAAATTGGTGCTGATTACTTTTTGGTGAAAATCGCTCAACAGGTGGCGCTGCTATGCTGCATTTTTCATGATTTCCGCAAGATTGCTATCGCAAGAACTAATGCACGAATATTCACCAAACTTCAGATTCAGTTTGACGTTGACATAAGTTGTTGAGGATTAGGTTTTGATGTAAATCTACCGGCAGGTGGCGCTGCTATGCTGCATTTTTCCCGAGTTTCGCAATAGCTCTATCTCAAGAACTAATACACGGATTTTCATAAAACCACATTCAGTTAGACGTTGGCATAAATTGCTGCTTATTAGGTTTCGGTATAAATCGCCCAACAGGGGGCGTTGCTATGCTGATTTTATCAGCAGAGTTGAATTCAGACATTTTTCTCCGGGAGGGACAGTTCAGAGGGGGAGGGGATTGGACTTTTGTACATTTTAATGTACAAAAAGCATAAAATCTCGAACTTTCTGGTTTCCGGGGGGTGGGGGGGGAGGAATGCTACCCTACCGGGCCATCCCCTGAATTCAACACGTTTCTCAGGATTTAAATAATTTTAGGGATAATATCTCAAGAACTAATGAACGAAATTTCATCAATTTTTAATGTACAAAAACGTATTGAACTCAGGGGGTGGCCCGGGGGGGGTAACATTCTCCTCCCCCGGAAACACTCAAATGCCCCCCAGAAAGTTTGAGATTTTATGCTTTGTTGCGGGGGAGGAATGTCATCCCCCCGGGCCACCCCCTGAATTCAACACGTTTTTCAGGATTTAAACAATTTTAGGGATAATATCTCAAGAACTAATGAACGAAATTTCATCAAACTTAATATTCTGTTAGACAATGCCATAAGTTATCCATGATTAGGTTTTTGTGTAAATGATATAACAAATTGTGCTGCCATGCTGCTTTTATCAACAGTGTTGAATTTAGACATTTTTCTCCGGGGGGGATTTCTATGGTTCTGGCGAGGAACATTCTAGAGTTACGAGGGGGGAAGGATTGGACTTTCGTCCATTAAGCATAAAATCTCAAATCTCCCTAGGGGACATTTCAATGTTCCGGGGGGGGGGGGAGTCCACCCGTACCAGCCCCTGAATTCAACACTGTTTTTCAGGGTTTACACAATGTTTGCGATAACATCTCAAGAAGTAATGAACGGAATTTCATCAAACTTAATATTCTGTTAGTCATTGACGTAAGTTGTTCTTTCTGAGTCTTTCGTGTTAATCATGTAATAGGCTGCGTTGCTATACTGCTTTTTTCATGATATTCATGATAGCCATATCTCAAAACTAATGCACGGAATTTAATCAAACTTCATATTCTGTTACACTGTCGTATAAATAGATCCTTATTAGGCTTGGGTGTATACTACCCAGCAGGTGTCGCTTTTATGCCCTTTGAACTGGGATTTTCCGTTGCGGACATCTAAGAGGGTGTGGGCCGAAATTCAATGATTTGTTAGGAAAATGGGATTCTTATACATATTTTTTAAATACACATATTTCAACGAACCTATACTTTTGGATCCTCATGATGGATATAGGTTATTTAAATTTGACACTGTGATAGCGAATTTTGAAGTTTTAACATTTATGAGAGAGAAGAAAGTTTTGGAATTGGACATGCAACTACTTGACCTTAAATTTTTGAAGGAAAATGAAAATGATATGACCTTTAGAGACATCGATTAAAAAATTTATAGTATCGATTAAATCGAGTTGGCCATAGTATCGATTAAATCGATTAAAAAAATCGAAATCGCCCATCACTACCCAGGTGCACCAGGAGTGGCCTTGTACTACCCTCAACCAAATTTTTAGCCTTGTAACTGCGGTAGATTTCGCCAGTCATCGCGGTTACACAGACAGAGCGAAACTTACTCTTATTAGTATAGATATATATTAATGTATCGTTGTATAACAGCATTAGAATAAAAATAGGTAGTACTGATTTAACACTTTTTTTTTTTTCATTTATATGGACCTTCCCCGGTGGGAAATAGAGGCTAGATACATTTAAATAAAATGATTTTTTTTATGTTTTACTGTATTAAGACATTTAGATGATTACTTTGAATTTCATAATCCAAACAATTTAAATTATGAATGTAGAAAGCAATTTATCACTGATAATAAATTATCAACTAAGTTGTAACATAAAATAGTCAAACGCAAGGTATATTATGCAATTAATCTGCCTGCCGATTTGCCGATTCTTACAGAATTTAAACTTCTTAAAATGATGTTAAATTCAAGAATTTTAAATGTGTTATTGTGGTGCATTACAGTGTGGTTCCATCAATTGATGAATTATGAACAAATTTGACGCGAGTTTGCTGAAAGTCCGGGGTTTGTGCTTTAAGGCAGTTCTCAACTGCTCTGTTCAACAAGCGCAAAACGTTTTGACACATCTACAAATTAATTTTTTTAACGGAAAGATATAAAATTGGAAAGCCTGACCATGGAAGCGATTTGGAATCGAACTGTGTTTTCCATTTTTTGATCAATAAATTACCTATTGAGTTATAAGCGATTTTGATCACGTGACACGGTATTTTTCTCCCCTTACTGACTGGATTTTCTTCTTTCGTTCGGAAGTTCAGTTCAAAATGCCAACTTTGACAGTATTTTCTGAAAGATCTATTGCGTTTACAAGAAAACGAAAAAAAAAAAAAAACCAATTCGATGACATAGTTTCTGAATAACAACTCCTTCTAGTTTTATGTGTTTCCGAACAAAAATGAATTAAAACTTATGTCAGAAAGTTGACCCTTTGGATGTGAGAACAGGGCGCAGGCGGTTGAACTCTTTATATGTAACATATAAAGATTACATGGCAATCCGAATATATTTACGAGAGTTAGAGCACGGCCAGACGGCAGACAGACATACCAAATTCATAAAGACTTTTCAACTATGCTGGAAAGTGTTAAAAAGGATTTAAAAAAAAAAAAAAACATTAAAAGATTAAAAAAAATCGCGCTACTTTGGCAAAAATTTTTTATTAGCAAATCAGCTTACTTTCGGGCAGGGTTCGTTGATATATATCAATGGATATATATCATGATATATTCCGATATTTATTTTTAAAATATCAAGATTTTTGATATTTTCAAATTCTTGATATTTATTTTCAAAATATCAAGATGTTTGATATTTTGTATATTTGATATTTATTTTTAAAATATCGCCATGTGAGATAATTTTGATATTTTCCACATTCAAAGCAAGTGTAAATGAAATTTCCACATGTTATTGACTGTATCATTCTATAGATAATTTACTTTGCCTTTGGCAGTAACTTTTTTAGGAAAAGAAGAAAACAAATCTTTTCCAAGCTTTATGTTTGAAACTTTTATTTTTAAATGTAGAACTAATAATTATGTTAGACAGTTAATTCAGAACAGCCATTGAAAGATAAAATGTAATTTTGATAATTCTTTATATATAGCCAGAGTTCGTTGATATATATCAATGGATATATATCCAATATTTATTTTCAAAATATCAAGATTTTTGATATTTTCATATTACTTGATATTTATTTTCAATATATCAAGATGTTTCATATTTTCTGCATTTGATATTTATTTTCAAAATATGAATGTGTGCAAGATATATTTGATATTTTCAGTCGTAATTCGTAATATTTCAGTGTAAATGAAATAAATTTTCAACTGTTATTGACTATGAATCTGTAGATAAAGAACTTTTGTCTCTTCTGGATGTGACTTTTTTAGCTAAAAAAGAAAATAAATATATTTTTGAAGCTTTAGATTTGAAGCGTTTATTTTTAAAATGTTGAACTAATAATTATGTGGGACATAATTAATTCCATTGGAAGATGAACTGACTAACTTAAATAAGCAGTTATATAGAGTTTCATTAGAAAGGAATCTTTTCTCATGTTTTGGTCCAGTTTAGTTTAAACTAAACAACATGTTAGAAAATACGAAATAAGATATTTTATACTTACATTTATGTTAAAATTTTTCAATTTCTTGTATTTAAAATTTCTGATTTTTTTTTAATACTTAATCTTGATACTAAATCCTATAGTTAGTTTTTTTTTTCTTTTTTTTTTATAAAGCAAATTGTTACTGTTTTCAATTAGTTCATCTTAGAGGTCTGCACGGGCCGGAATTTCCAAGCCCGGCCCGAAGGAAAGCTATTTTGGCCCGGCCTGGCCCGGTGTAAAAATTGAAAGTTCGGCCCGAGCCCGGCCCGGCCCGTTTACATTTTTACCGTTCTCGGCCCGGCCCGTACAAAAATCAGTGAAAACAGGCCCGGCCCGGCCGACTAAATGTCTACAAAAAATTCCTTTTTTTCTCGACATACAATTAAGATTCTTTTAATGAATACTGCATGCGTATTTATGGGAACATTTTACAGTATATTTTAAATTACTATGTGTTCGCAAAATAGAAAACACACAATAGTAAACGTTAGCGATTACTTACAGTGTTTTAGTCAACGTCTCTACAGACGTTTCAAAATTTAATTAAGGGTTCATTAAAAGATTATTGTAGTTTAGAATAAAGGGTTAAAAAACATGATAACTTTTGAAGCTTATAATAAAAGGTACATTTGTGAAAATATTTCTGTCATTTTTAAGGCTTTTCTCAAATCCAAAGGAGCTACATTTTGATATATTTATGAATTCATTTCTTTTCGGAAACGCATGAGATTGGCAGGTATTCTTATTCAGAAACCATGTAAATGCCGTTTTTTTTTTTTTAGATAAAAGTAATATATCTTTCAGAAAATACTGCCAAAGTTAGCGTTTTGAATCGAATTTCTGGAAGCGATAGCACAGGAAAGGAGAAAACGTACAGTCACGTGACAAGAGTCTCTGTTATCTCTGTAAGTAATTTATGAAAAATGGAAACGCTATTTGATCCCAATTGCCTTCAATACTCAGCCTGTCAATTTTATGCCTTTATAGTTAAAAATGAGTCAGAAAATGTGTCTGAGAGTTTCGCATTGTTGAGCAGTAAATATGAGAACCACCTTAAGGTACATTTCCAAAGATACTGTTAACAGAAGTTCATTATCGCTATTAATACTTTTACAAAACATTGTGCCTGTCCTACGCATCCTGAGAACGATTAAGACCAGTTCCGTCCCGGCACAAGTCTGCCGAAAAAAATTAAACCCGGGATCAGGCATCATGTAACTGTACGATGCCGATCTCTACGATGGACATGTTACATTTCTGTATTGATATTGTTAAACTCGCATCGGCTGGTAACGCACATTTATACTTCTCGAAAAAGTCATATTCATTGGAAATGACCTCGTATTTTATCTGCTCCTCTCAAATTCTTATATCGGGCCGATAGGCCCGATTAATTTTTTTTATCGGCCGGGCCCGGCCCTTCAGGCCCGTTCAATTTTTTTGCCGGCCCGTTGAAAAAATTGTTCTAATTCTGCCGGCCCGTTTGAAAATTCTCCTCCATTCCGCCGGCCCGGCCCGGCCCGCGGGCCGGGCCGGGTACGGGCCTCGGGCCAAGCCCGGGCCCGTGCAGACCTCTAGTTCATCTTCAATTTTGTTCTAAGTGGAAAAAAAAAAAAAAAACAGAAAATAAAAAGAAAAATGCATTTTTAGAATATTCTTTGATTAAGTTTTCATGTTAAGTGCAATATATTTTAGTTTCTAATCTATATTATTCTTGAAAACATTTATTACCAGCGGTAAGTTGGCTGCTTTGAAAATATCGGATATATATCGAAAATATCGGATAGATATCAAAATATCGGATATTTTTGAAAATATCATGATATTTACGAACCCTGCTTTCGGGTGATTTTAGTTTGCGTTTTCTATTGAAATACATTATATTGCCATTAATGACCGGCAACTGTCAATTTTAGACATTTTGTCGAATATTTAGAAATATACTTGACAGATTCTTCTGGAATTTCAGGATTGAAAAGAACAGGTATGACCTTATATTTAGCAATGTCGATTTGATAAGTGGGGCAATTAGGGGGCCAACAAAAAATCAAAGAAAAAATAATACTTGGGATCACCCTGTAAAATAAAATGCACGAAACGATCTATCGCTACCGAATATAAATAAACAGACATTGTGCAATATGTGTATTCTTTTGTGTAAGAATAGCACGTATATTAATAGAGATATAGCGATTTATTTAAGAAAATTAAAAAATTCTTGCATGTTTTTTGCTTATAACATGCAGGGTTTTCAACCAAATTTAATTCAGTTTTCAGAAAAATTGAAATATAGTAGAAACAATATAGTGCAATTGGAATATAAATATATTAAATATTTTAGGAAATATGAGCAGTTGTATGAAATCATTTTTATCTGCGCATGCGCGAACGATAACAAGGATCATTTTACATAATTTAATAGCCAACTCTATGGAGCAACTTATAAAAAAAAAAAATCTAGTTAAATATCGTAAAAATTCAGAAAGATATCGGCATTAGAGTGAGCAAATTTTTAGTTGTTCTCTAAAAGCAGCGAAATGATAAGGGATTTTCCACAAATTGTCATTTTTAATTTTTTTTAATTTTCATTTTTTATTGATGCTTTAGTTCTTCTTGGATAACCACCAGAACGAGCCTATACCATGATTAAAAAAAGTATCAAAATCGAAGCATTTTTTCCAAATCTACTCGTTGATACTCACTAAATACTAACTTTTTTCTGAAAGTCAGTTAATAAAAAATGCCAGTGTGTGTAAAAAGTGCGAAAGAGTCGGAGTCGTCCATTTTACAAGTAGGTCTGCGTTGTCGGAATCGGAGTCGACGCAATTTTGAGCGAAAGAGTCGGAGTCGTCCATTTTTCCCACCGACTCCGCAGCCTTGTGTCAAACTAGCATCGGCTCGTGACGCACATCTATACTTATTCTCGCGAAAGTCATATTCATTGAAAATAGCTCATATTTTATCGGCTTCGCTTAAATTTTTTTTTTCGGACCGGTAGGCCCGCTAAAATTTTTTATAGGCCCTGCCCGTTGAAAAAAAATTGTGCTAATTTTGCCGGCCCGGCCCGTTTGAAAATTTATCTTCTCCACTGGCCCAGCCCGTGCAGACCTCTAAGGTTGGGTTTCTTCTAGGACAGTGAAAGAAACTGGAGAAAACCGGAAGAAATGGAAGAAAACAGGGTTGGGGTTTTGGACAGGACATGTGGGTTTTACTGTCCAAAACTGTACTAAAGTGTCTAAAACTGTACTAAAGCGTCCAAAACTGTACTAAAGTGTCCAAAGCCTTAAAAAAGCAACATTCCACATGTTACCACTTCACATTTATTAAACATATGAATATAAATATATCACAATATATTTTACTAACATTCAATTTAATTCTTTGGTAAATGAAAAAAAGTTCAATTTTTTCTAATATCTGGGTAACATAAAAAGTTCTATTTCTGTTAAAATTGAGTTATAATAATAAGAAATTCTGTATAATACCACACATGTAGTATAAGGAGGGGAGATTTGCTTTTGTTTCAATTTTTGTGCAAGAAAATGTTACAAAGAAATTTCTTTTAAATAATGTTTCATTGTAAATTATCTTTTCTAGATTATGGGATAATGAAAGAAAACACAAATATATAATTTAAAATGTAGAAGTTATTTTTTAAAATATGTATTTTTTATTATGAATTTAATCTAATTCTAGTGAACATTTTATTTCTTAAGAGTTAAATAGTGTTGTTATAATAATAGTCATATAATACAGTGTTATAATAATAGTCAATATCTAAATATCTCATAATCAAACAAAATCAATTATTTTTATTTTTACTATTTCTTAATATACACATATACATATTCGCCAGCAATAAGCTGGTTTAATCAGTATGCTGAACCTGAACTCCATTTATTAATTATTTCCAGTAACAACTCTCGGGACTTTCAGTAACAGAATCAGAATGTATTCGTCATAAAAATCGTTAGTACTTCTATTAACTACTATTATTTAAATGAATAACATTAAAATTATGATACATAATTAAATTTAATATCTTTTTAATGTAATTACTTTGTTACGTAGGGCAATTAGGTTGTTACTACTAAATTGTTAGGTAGTATAACGTAGGGTAATTAGGTTGTTAATACTAAATTGGTATTTTTGTATTGTAATCTTTTTGCCAATTTTTTTAATTTTTAGCATTGTTCTGATAAATACAATTTTACTACAAAATATAGTTTTGGACAGTTTAAGACAGAAGGGTTTTGGACAGTACGGTTTAAACCATGGATTTTACCGTGGTTTTTACCGTTGTGTCCAAAACCTTGCCAACCCTGGAAGAAAGTAATGTCCAAAATTAAGATACATTAACTATATAAAAGATTTTAAAGCAATGCAAAATGATATGAAACAGTTTCACTTTATTAATCTAATGAAATATTAATAGCATTAGAGATTAGATTTATTTTTATTAATAAACATTAAAAATATAAATTTTCAATGGATTGTAGTTCTGCAGGACCCGAAAGAATATTTTTGCATTTATTCGTTCAAGCTGAGCAATTGATTACAATATCCTACTGCAAAAAAGACTGATTTTAAAAATAAATAAATAAAAAATTACAGCGTTGCACTGTAGTAAAGAAATGACGAATGTGATATCTTTAATTACTGTTATTATTATGTTAAATAACACACGGTGCTTAGCGATGCTTACATTTGTCTATAACAAAACTAGTATTTTCAGAAGTAATCTTTGCCTTATTTAATCGCAAAATATTTTGATTTGATATGACAAATATTACTTTTCAAAGATAATGGTACAATTGTGGTAAAAGTAGGTATACACAGAATACTGATTTTGGCCGAATACCGAATATTCGGTATACAGGTAAAACGAATATAGAATATTCAGCTAGCCGAATAGGAACTGTTAAACCGAATACCGAATATTCGGCTGGCCAAATACTTTTATATTTCAAAGTTATGTATTAAAAAGTTAAACTTCACAACGATTTTACATAAAATTGAACACGGGATACTTTCCATTTGGGTCATTTCACGTCCATCATCACGTCCAATTTTAATATTCGCCCGTGCCATCACATCTCAAATATTGTTCTTTTTTATTTTATGAATAGGTATATATGAGATAATATCAAATTAATTTTTTCAGATTTTTTGATCAAAAATTGAACTTGGGGGAATTTTTTTTTTTTACATGATTTTGGCGATATATCTGATATCAGTTTTGAAAAATTTTCGTGTTTTACTTATTTTGCAACCAATCCGGCTATTCTTGGTATCAAATTAAAGCTAATAAATAAGCTATAAATAAGCTAATAAATATAGTTTTCAAAATAAGCTATAAAAGTGATACTATGCATGATGAGTGGTATCACTCCTTTACCTAAAGTTATTTTTTATACTTTTTTCAATAGATAGGTTCAATAAGTCATACCTCACAAAGCAGAATTACCACATGTATCATAATTTTTTTCTGGAATGATCAAACCGTGTACTTGTTATGTTTAAAAAATAAAAAAGTGTGTTTTGTGTGGTTATGAAATAAAAAAATATTTTTTAGGAAAAATTTTACTTCATAATCAAGAGTTTTCTATAAATTTGCATTCTTTTTAAACTAAAAATAACTCAAAACTTTGTCAGAATTATTAAAACTGCGGATACCAAATAATAAAAACTGATTTGCATTAATTATTAAAAAACTATACTTTTTTGTAAAAGAATGCTTTAGAAACCTTTCTGATTCATCAAAACATTATTAACATCAAAACTTTATTAGTGACTGCCTTAATCATAACACAACATTTTTTTTCATTCCAAAAGTCACTTCTACAGCATCTGAAAAAAGAACTACCACATTTAAAAAAACGTTATATATTTCAGTGACGGTAGTTCAGCTCAATATAAGAACTACAAAAACTTTATAAATTTATGTCATCATGAAGAAGACTATGGCATGACTGCTGAATGGCATTTCTTTGCCACTAGCCATGGCAAAAATGCATGCGATGGAGTAGGAGGTACGATAAAGCGTCTTGCCACAAGAGCAAGTCTTCAAAGAACTGTTGAGGGGCAGATTTTAAATGCCCATGATTTGTTTGAATTTTCCTCCAAAAACATTAAGGGGTTTCAGATGTTTTTCACATCATCATCAGAGGTAGTAGCAAATGAAGATTTTTTGGGAAAAAGATATGGAAACTCAATACCAATAGTAGGTACTAGAAAAAATCACTTCTTCAAACCATTAGATTAAAGAAAAATTTTGCTGAAGAAGGTTTCAATTTCTGAAAAATCTTTTACGGTCACTATTGATAACAGAACAAGAAGTAGTAAATATTATTCCTGAAAAGTTTTATGCAGTCATCTACGACTATAAATGGTGGATTGGCAAGGTATTAGACAAATGTGAAGAAGAAAGAGATGCAAAAGTTCAATTCATGCATCTACCAGGTCCTTCAGGGAATTATTTTTAGCCATCTAAAACTGATTGCTGCTGTGTGCCCTATGAAAACATATCCCAAGAAATTCCAGTTCCTTTAACATCATCTGTATCAGGAATGACATACAAAATAGATGAAAAGGCGCACAACTGCAGAAATTTGCAAAAACTATGATGTGACTTTTCACAATAAAAATCAGGTAATAGTGAATAATCTAAAATTAATGTCAAATGTCCTTGTAATATAATAGGTTACAATTTTAATGGTTGTAACAAATGTGTTGAGTTATTTTGGGTTCAGATAAACTTTAAATTTACATTTTAAGAAGTTGACATTTAAGTAAAATTTTTCCTAAAAAAAAATATTTTTTTATTTCATAACCACACAAAACACACTTTTTATTTTTTAAACATAACAAGTACATGGTTTGATCATTCCAGAAAAAAATTCTGATACATGTGGTAATTGTGATTTGTGAGGTATGACTTATTGAACTTATCTATTGAAAAAAGTATAAAAAATAACTTTGCATGATGAGTGGTATCACTCCTTTACCCATAGTATCACTTTTATAGCTTATTTTGAAAGAGAAAAGCATTAGCTTTTAATTTGATACCAAGAACAGCCGGATTGGTTGAAAAATAAGTAAAACACGAAAGTTTTTCAAAACTGATATCAGAAGTACAGTAGCCAAAATCATGCAAAAAACAAAAATTTCAAAAAAATTCCCCCAAGTTCAATTTTTGATCAAAAAATCTGAAAAAATTAATTTGATATTAGCTCATACATTATACATGATATATATATATATACATGATATCATACATGATATTATCTATTCATAAAAAAATTTTGAAAAATATCTGAGGCGTTATGGCACATAGCACTGGGTGATTTGACATGAAATGACCCATTTTGATAAACAAGACCTTTTTTGCAAGTAAACTTTACACTAAAAAAAATCTTCTTTTGCAAACATACAGGTTGTTTCTAAAAGCTTTTAACAAACTTTCAAGGGAGATAATGAGGCCAAGACAAACATTTTTTGAACAAGAAACAACAACTCAATCCACTTATTTCATCAAAAATACACAACCATTCAATCAAAAATACCCGGTGTGTAACTACAAGCCGAAACTGAATTTTCGTTTAAAACTTTATCAATAATGAAGATATTTTAGCGAAACTTGTATCATATTAATTTTGCTTTTATTAAATGCCATATCATTGAAAATGACTGAATTTTGGCCAGTAACACAATATAAGTACTGTTAACTGCATTCTGAATAAAGGAATGTCTAGCTACACGTTGTTTAGATATCAATGGTGGCAATTTCCAGCACTTCTCGTTTTGATATATTTCACAGAAATCAAAGTAACTCTGTTGAAAATATAGTTACGATATCTTCATTATTGTTAAAGTAACAAACGAAAATTCAAGTTTGACCTGTACTAGTAAGAGATGAGACAAACTGTATTTTGGGCTGAATAAGTGAATTGCGATCCTGGTATGGATGTACCGTATAGTGATTTCAGCCGAATACGAATATTCGGCCAGCCGAATAGTAACTATCAACCCGAATACATTTAATTTTCAGAGTTTGAAAGTAATAAAAAGTTAAGTTTTAAAACAATTTTACATAATATTTAACACACATGTTTCCATATTGATAAACAAGATCTTTTTACAAGTAAATTTTACACTAAAAAAAATTTATGCTTTGAATTGTTATTTAAGAAGAGGATAGTTTCCTCTCTGAATAAAAACAAACGAATACAATTTTCTTGTATTCTAAAACAAATATTTTAAAATCAAAGTGAAATTTTGAAAGAATTGGAAGAAAAATGTTACCGTAGCGTACTATACTGTTTATTTGTCAGGAAAGGATTAAAATCGTCATTATTGGTTAATTTTCTTACATGATACTTTTCAAATAGCAAATAAGAAATGTAAAAGCATTCTTTTTATTTAAATATCGTATTTACATGCATTTAATAGCAAATCGAGGACACACTACAATTTTTTTTAATATCTTTTTTCCCATATCTCTAAACGTTTTCGACATAAATTCCGCAGTTTGTCATTAGGGAACTCTGAAATGTACCTTGTCGTGAAACGCATGCCCGTTTTTTAGCTGCGTTCGTAATTATATAAATACGTAGCACTTATAGTAGTCCAGTCCGTCCGTCTATCTGTCTGTATATAACAAAGCAAAAACTACCCAACCGAATGGTCTGAAATTTTAAATATATAATTGTTGCAAAATTTTGTCGAGTCATTTCAAATTTTATGAAAATCAGATGTATAATTTAATTACAGGGACAGTCAAAGTTTCCCCGTTACATTACGGCCAATGGGAAAAAATTAAGTGCATTTTAATGATGTTGCAGCCTTTCGAATAGAATGAAATTGATATGCACTGTAACACACATTCAGTACAATATGCGGTGCAAAAAATATTTATAAAACTAGTTAGAGTACGAACGTACCTCATTGACCACGTTTGACGTACAATTTCCGACTTGTTTATACATGGACTAGACACCACGTTCATTGTGGTAGCTAACTCGGGTTCACGAGTTATTTGAGGCGAAACGCAATTAAGGAAACACACTATAATATAGACAGCGCATAGTTACGCCATCATTTAAAAAAAGTTTTTGTCAATTGAATACATTAAAAATCTGCTGCCCGACATGCAGATTTTATTTAAGCAAAACGATGTCTTTCTTTCTTAAGTACTTGGGGGGGGGGGGGGGGGGGGCTCCAATCCCTACGAGCCAATCTCGCCAACCCTCGTCCAGACCTCGCAGGCTCTAAAAATCCGTTAATTTGCCTTGTTTTAAAAAGATTACCGATTATGGAAGACCGAATGATATTACCACAGCCAGTGGCGATCTTCTGTAATCGGGTTGCCATTCATTTCCCTTTCACTGAGGGTACTTTTCAGTTCCCAAAATTTGCATCCACCGCTGTCGCGACAGCTGAGGTTTTATTCCGTGATTGATTAAATAAGATCTATCACATATTTGAAAAACAGCTTGTATAAAATGATTAAGTAAAAAATGTCGCTGCCTCCTGAACTT
This sequence comes from Maratus speciosus, assembly GCA_963932465.1. Classification (NCBI taxonomy): domain Eukaryota; kingdom Metazoa; phylum Arthropoda; class Arachnida; order Araneae; family Salticidae; genus Maratus; species Maratus speciosus. The sequence goes on along the minus strand of OZ010788.1, from coordinate 315,262,530 downwards.
TTATAATAACGCCCAGTAGAAAAGTTTTCTTTTTATACGCTATGAGAAAATCGTTTTAAATACGACGTAATCATTCCCATTTAACGCTTTAACAGGTAATTTAATTATTTCAAAGTTTTTTTTTTTTTTTTTTTTTTTTAAATATTCATGTGTAAATATATTTTTCTATTGAAAAGTGTTCGGCAATATCATTATTTGGACTTTTTAAATGTGACGTAATTTTTCCCAAATGCTTTCCGCACATAACATTTAATATTCACGAGTAAATATAGTTTTCAATTGAAAAATAGATGTTTGGAAATATTCGAGCTTCTTTAAAATATTGGCAACAAGAAAAAAAAAAAAGACTTTCGAAAAGTGAAATAAATCTGTCTTCAGACAACGAAATTTTGAATAAAAAATTGGAAAAAAAAAATGGACACTGCACGCGACAACCTTGTCAAGTATGTGCCTGCGAAAGATGGTCAAATTGCTATGCATAGATTTTTATCATAAACTTATTTAACTGAGCTATTTTGACCAATTTGAACATTAAATAGCGCTTAAAATAATTCTTCGATTAAAAAAACTGTCTGCTTCAGCGTGTTTATTATACATTTCTCTATAAAACTACAAATTTTCATATTTTTTTATATGCAGTATTTTTTTTTTTTTTCAAATATAAGCCGAGAAAGAGCTGCTGCCACAAAAAATTCAAGTACAGCAGCATCAGTTGCCCTTTTTTAGATTACAGATGCATTAATCTGAGTCATTCTGCCGGCGCATAAATAAAATGTGTCATTAAATGGCAATGTACAGATAGAGTAATTTCATTTTACCGCAAGCCAGTTCTGTGAACAGAAGGACTACTCAATACGTGAAGTCTTAGCTTAAATGTGTATAAAGGATTTTATACGTAGTAACTCTCGTCTATGCAATTTCATCTGAATAAGTAAAATTAAGCTTTTGAACAACAGAATATTTAAACAAAATCTGACATCTTATGACGCAAAAAACATTTACAGCAATATTAACTGCTAGAGAGCAATCTTGGCGAATGAATAGGTCACAGGAAACAGCAACCCTGACAGCAACGTTCACGTACCTGAGGACTGAGGGAGGGACAGGTGGGGAGCAAATTACAATAGTTACCTTTTCCTTCAACGTGCTTCGTGTAACGAACTTATGTAGCATTTATGTAAAGCAAAGTGAATAACAAGTAACGGGAAGTGAATATAAAAAAGGAAATTATTTAAAGGCTAACGTAAGGATCTTCTAAAAATTAACTAAATTTAAAATTCGTGTGCTATTTTGAAAATTTATATACCAAATTTTACCTGTGGACCTGATAACAAAGTAGAGCTGCAACGATCGGCTTTCGGTCCATTCGGCCAATCTGCCGAATATTCGGCTTCGGCCGAATTATACTATAAGAAATGTTTTTATATTATTTGTACAATAAAACTTTTTAATTTGGCCATTTTATATTCATCATGTATAATGAAAATTTTATTTGAAATTAACTAACACTTTTTTTCCCTTTAACTTTCATACCTTGAATGGGTTTTATCTACCCATTTTTATATAAGAGGGTAATTTAGGAATCATGTTAAAACTTCAATCCTGTATCAATAAGTACAAAACGTATTTGTAATAAGCTAACATAATCTGTTAAATTTAAAATTAATCTATTAAGAAATTTCCTAACATAGCCGTACAAGGAAATTCCAAAATTTTTAAGCATAATGGGAAGTTTAATATTTATCCCTTGTTACATAAAAAAATATTTCTTTCAATGATATTTTTTAATTAGACCTATAAAGAACATAAATATTTAAGTCGTATATGGGGCATTCTCACAATCTTTTGACTTTTTTTTTTTTTTTTGGGGGGGGGGGGGGGAATCTGGCGAAATTAAACTTGCTAAAATAACATTTTAATCTGATAGACAAGTGCCTAAATGATTTAAAATAAAGAAAAAATGGCCAGCAGCGAAATTTTTTTTTATTTAACTGAGGTTTAATTAAACTTGCGAGTTTAATTTTCCTTACCATTTTACCGCTAAAACCTTTTATTTTCTTCTAAATTTTTACTTATAATGAATTTGCCTAGTACCCACAGGACATTTAAATAAGAAATAATGACAATGTAGTATTTTTAGTACAAAATTTTGGTATAACATTGTCTTAAAGGGGTGTTAAAGAAGGAACGGTAATGTAAAAAAGGGGGATGGTATAGGAAAAAAGGGACGGTAAGGATGGAACAGCAAGGAAAATTACTACCTATTTTAGGCAGATCATGTTAAGACTAAGCGGTAGCCAAAATGTTCATTGATTTTTAAAAACAGTTATTTACATTGGATTAAATTAAAAAAATATAGTAATTTACCTCGAAAAGTGCAGGAATAAACACCTTGGGGACGGTGAGACTACCAATAAAGCCACGATTCTTGAAATTGATATTTAAATGCTGATTTAAATTCTACAGTAAATTTTCTGCCAAAGAATTCTAGACATTATTTCTCTAGCATACTTCTGCATGAGAAAAAACTTGAAAAAAATTCTGTGGCTGCATCTGAAGTGATTTTCTGTATAATTTCAGAAGAGGGATAGTAAAAAATCTAAAACCTAGGTTACAGAGTTTAAAAAATAATAACCCTAAAAATGTGTGCAGGCTAATTTTTAGCTACTTATTTATATAAAACAATAGTTCCAGTTTCAGAAAAAAAAAATTACATCGAATTATTTTTATTGAAACAATTTTATCCAGACAGCCCCAAACTTAAAAATCAGCATCAGGGACACGGGACGGTGTAGCAGTTTTCCAGGTGTTTGGACCCCCAACATCGTCCAAAACTTATTTATCTCGTTAATATTGCTGTGCAATCATGCAATGGGATGGTTCCCAAGTATATGAAATAAAAAAAAAAAAAAAAAACACAAAAAAGTGTATTAAAATAAAAATTATTATTCAGGGACATGAAAGTCAAAAGATTGCGAGAATGCCCCATATGCTGCAATACTTGGTGTTTTTTTTTTTTTTTTTTTTTTTTTTTTTCCCAGTAAAATACGCTTAAAAGTTAAATATAATTTAAGTAATTTTTTAAGTGTGTTACTATTTCTTATTAAATAATGAAATAAATGTAAGTACTAAATTCTTTTAATTAGTATGAATGTATGTTTTACATTACTATTTAATTTTTATTTTCTTTCATCCGAAACTTTAAATTTATGTTGTGTAGTGCTTGTAAAACTTTGTGATTATAGTCCTAGAGCTGTTAAACATTTTAGGGAAGGTATTTGAAGCATCCTGAAAAATTGTGCAACACTTCTTCTGTAATGCCTGAATACAAAATCGAATGTCTGGCTGAAGGATCGTGGCCCAAAAACTGTGCCAGACACGTGTCAAGTGCCATTTTTTGACTACCCAAAAAAGGTATTTGAGGCACGCTGAGATTGAGGCAGAATAATATTTATGCTTAGAAAAAAATATTTTGAAAATGACAGACACTTTAGTCGGCCCAAAAACTGTGCCAGACACGTGTCAAGTGCCGTTTTTTGACTACCCAAAAAAGGTATTTGAGGCACGCTGAGATTGAGACAGAATAGTATTTATGCTTAGAAAAAAATATTTTGAAGATGACAGACACTTTAGTCGGCCCAAAACCTGTGCCAGACACGTGTCAAGTGCCATTTTTTGACTACCCAAAAAAGGTATTTGAGGCACGCTGAGATTGGGACAGAATAATATTTATGCTTAGAAAAAAATATTTTGAAAATGACAGACACTTTTGTTGGCACTTTCTACTTGCCAGACAACATAGAATGTTAAACGCGAGTGCCAGTAAAGCTGGACTTGCGATGCCCCGCTGAAGATTCATTTACTGACTTACGATACAAACAAAGCGTAAATCGCGTTGCACCCCTTTTCCCCCTTTATCCTTAACCAATGAATCCCCAAAACTAATCAGGGAAGTTCCTTAACATAATAAACCGGCATACCAAATTCGGAGCAAATCGAATAATTCTGCATGAAAACCCCATTTATCTGAAATAAGGGGAGGGTGGACTAACGCCCCTTTTCCCCCTTTATCCTTAACCAATGAACCCCCAAACTAATCAGGGAAGTTCCTTAACATAATAAACCGGTATACCAAATTCGGAGCAAATCGAATAATTTTTTATGAAAAACCCATTTATCTGAATTAAGGGGGGTGGGGGTGGACTAACTCCCCTTTATCCTTAACCAATGAGTCCCCAAAACTAATCAGGGAAGCGGCATATCAGAATGAAACAAGAAAAAGAAATTGAAGCAAATGGGATGTTTCTATCAAGAGTTATCGCGTTACGTACATACAGAACCGGCGGGCACATAAGCTCTCAGGCTTTGATAGCTTGTGAGCTAAAAATAAAATATTTTCGATTATTTGGCGCTAAAAGACGAATGTGCACGTGATTTGGCGGGTAAAACTTTTCCTCACCAAACGCGAATATTTTAATGCATCTGAAAATTGTTTGTTAAATGATTATTCGAATGCGCGGTACTTAAGGAATTTAAACTTAAACAATGAAATATTTTGTTATTTTTTCTATAAGCTTATGTAATATTATACAAGTTGCGCGTTGCTGAAGTTATTTAATTTTCGGACGGTTTCACCGGCTGGATAAATTTAAGTGCACTTTAAATGTAACTGTCCGATTAAGAACTATTTCATTATATATTTCGAAATTAAATAAGTCGTTGTTTCTATGGCAACAATAATTTTCTCATGTTGTCTCCGACACTAACACTATCGAACACAAATCGCAGTGCTCAGAATCGGGACCTTAACTTTGAGTTTAAAGCAATTTTAATCAGTTTAAATTTTGTACTAACCGTCATTAAACGATCGTTAAATTTCATTACGTATATGACAAAATCTTAGTTATAAAAGTATATTTATATACTTTTATATAAATATACTTTTAAAAAGACACCGGAAGTCCAGCTTTACTGGCACTCGCGTTTAACATTCTATGTTGTCTGGCAAGTAAAAAGTGCCAACAAAAGTGTCTGTCATTTTCAAAATATTTCTTTCTAAGCATAAATATTTTCCTGTCTCAATCTCACCGTGTCTCAAATACCTTTTTTGGGAAGTCAAAAAATGGCACTTGACACGTGTCTGGCACAGGTTTTGGGCCGACTAAAGTGTCTGTCATTTTCAAAATATTTTTTTTCTAAGCATAAATATTATTCTGTCTCAATCTCAGCGTGCCTCAAATACCTTTTTTGGGTAGTCAAAAAATGGCACTTGACACGTGTCTGGCACAGTTTTTGGGCCACGATCCTTCAGCCAGACATTCGATTTTGTATTCAGGCATTACAAAAGAAGTGTTGCACAAATTTTCAGGGTGCCTCAAATACCTACTCAAAAATGTTCAACAGCTCTCCTACTATTATTTTAAAATGTAACAGCAACAACATACATAATATCTATTAAATTGTAACAATATAATAGCTAAGATGCTAGTCAATATTTTGAAATTTATTTTCCTTATAGATATTTCTTTCATCTAAATCTGAAAACATTTACTATATACACTTTGTAATAGTTGATGTCTGCTGACATGGCAAAACAAAGAAAAAAAAAATCACGTTTTTTTTTTTTTTTGTTAATTGTGAACTTTATAAAGTGTACACTGATTTATTTTCACCATTTTAGAGGATATTCGTTTCTATCAGTGATTTTTCTTAAGATATTAAGATTCTTTATTTTTTATTTTCTTTCATCTGAAAGTTGAAATTTGTTTTCTAGTATTTTTAAAATTTTGTCATTATTTTAAAATGTAACAATAACATACATAATATCTACTAAAATGTAACTAGACAATACCTGATGGCGAACTTTTGCTAAGATTTGTTTTTTTAATCTTTGGGGGGGGGGGGGGGGGTGGATTATTGAGGCAATTTTTACGCCGAACATAGCCGAATATTTTTCCTGAATAAAATAATGCTTTATAAAATTAAATTTGCATATAAATAATTTTTTTAAAGAAAATAATGCATTTTAATTCTGAAATATACAAGAATTGTGCATATAGTGCATACTATATTCTGTTTGTAAACAAAAAATGAGTTCATTATTCGGCGGCCGAATATTTGGCATTCGGTTATCCGGCCAAACCATTATTTGTTGCATCACTATAACAAAGTTCTATTTAACAGAATGCAGGCAGATGAGGAAAACTTTTAAATATAAATAACATACCGACTTCTGAATATTTTAAACGGTTATTGTTGAAACTAGTAAAGAATATTTGTTACTAATCTTCTGTGGGGAGTAACTGCGACACACCTTTAGCGTTTTTTATAGTTATAAAAGTAGCCCCCACCCCACTTTTCCCACTCCCTTCCGTGAATAACCCTTTTACTATTTAATACATACACATCTTTATCAAAACAAAAAATAAGAAAACAAATCAATGTACACAAAGATATACCTATCTATAAAGCAAAACATGTAAGTGAGTAACGCTGACGTTACACTGACGGTATGGTAACGACCAGATCAATAAATTTACCTTTCACTGCAATTTAAGTTCTAAACATAGCACAATTTCAATTTGTACACCGTCGAATAGAAAAATCAATGTATTTTCAAATGCTATTTCTTTGAAAACTGTATCGCAGTTTACCGATTTATTTTAATGGTTTTTAAAATAATTTCCATACCCATGAATTTTTTTAATTGCGTGCAACCCAATTACGGAAGATTAAATTTTCACAGTTTAACTTATAATTTTTTGATATTAGTTTGATATTAGTGCACTTTTGTTTCGTTTGGAGTCGTAGTACTATCACCAGAGACTTCAGAATTTCAATTATAATAGTCTTGTACAAAAGATTAGTACAGAAACAGTATTCTATGAGTTAAGAAGCTACTTCACTCACGCGGAAACACCACCATATGTTAATCCTATGGGAGAAAATTTTTAAAATATCTCGTTTGCATTTCAATATTTATTTATTTATTGCGTCGATAGCTGAGGTCGATCTCCACAAAGGCCGTTTCTTACTTTTTCAATTTTGTTTACAGGTTTCTTTCTTTCTTTTTTTTTTTTTTTTTAAATTAGGATACTTTTCTTTTTGAAACCGATTTGGAAAATGGTAGTATCCTATTAAAAAAAAACTGCAAACAAAATCGAAAATTTTAAAAACCGGCCTTTGTAGAGATCGACCCCAACCATTTAATAAAAAAAAAAAAAAAAAAATCATTTAAAAATATTTTAATGCAAATGAAATACATAGATAAAAAATATCCCACAGGTTTAACTTTAGCGAGCGGGTATTTTCGCGTGAGAGAAGTAGCCCCTCACAGTATCTATGCAACAATTTTTGTCACAGAAGTTGAGGGTTAAAACTTCACAAATAAATAGAACACGGATTAAAGATATATGTAATCGAACTACGTACTTCAACACTGAAGAATCAGGATCACAAAGGATGCTATAAATAGTGAAATGTTTCGCGATTGACCGTTATCAATATCATGCGGCTAATACTAAATTAACAAAAAATGTTTTTACCGAAATTTTTATTTTATATTTTTACCAAAAATTCTTATTAATGTAGTTGGCGGGCAATCCAAGTAAGCGTTTAAAAAAAATCTATTAGAGTTTTCTATTAAAAACGATTTCCATCACCGTTCTGTACACAGGATGGTAAATTGGACATATTTATCCTGGTAGCGCGGGTTGGATTGTCTGGGTGAATGGTCATTATATAAGATAATGAATGAATTTCCGGCGATGACTAGCACTATACACGAAATAACACGTTTTTAGTGCTACAATACACAAAAAATTCACAAAAGTCAAAACATACTAACTCGATAAGTTTCGGTCGTGCATAAAACATACTATAAAAAGGTAAAAAAACAACCACCCAAAACCGCATAATTTATGCATTTAACGAATTTTATCGTACTTTTATCAGACTATACCACCCAGTTATACTTTTATCAAGAAATAATTTTCTAAAGGAAAGCTACGGAAAACTTCACTGAGCTATCGACATAATACACTTTCAGAGATTTTTTAAGAATTCTAAAAGAGCCATCACAAATTTTTTAATTTTAAAACAGAAATCATTTGTCTTGAAAAACAGACTTTTCGCAAAAACTTTCAAAGCGAATCCTTCACAAATTTAATAATTTTAAAAGAAAACTGAACATGTCACAAAACAACCGAAGTCGCAAAACAACATATAATCTAGCTATAAATAAATAAATATAACAAAGGACGTCGGTCGTTAAGAATGTCCTTATAGGAACCCGAATATCACGATAATTTCAGATTCACAAAATTATGATTAGATTTTTTAAAAGTATAAAACACCGTTTACAATTTTGCATGAAACAGCAACCCTCTGAGAAAAGTCTAGACAGGCACGCCTGATTTTGTATCATTGAATCTAAAGGTCCATTGTAGAAACTGAATTATAATTTAAACTCAGATACGTGAAAATCGCAAAAAAGCTGAATTGCTAGTGACTTTTTCCATTTGAAAGGCAATCACTGGAAAAGATCACAATGCTATACCCAAATCTATCCCCAATAGAAAAGAAGATATTCCATGCTTCGGTGGTTAACATGATTCTCGTTTACATTCTGAAATGCAGCTTTTGACATCACTTTTACCCAGAAAAATGAGTATCTTTTTCTCTGATGGAGAAGCGATTTAAGCATGCCTTTTTCATACGAGTGAGACACATGCAGCTTACGATGGATTTTCCTTTTAAATAAATTTGGTGATGTAATTCATCTGAAAAGCTTTATATTTAATTTTAACGGCTTACAGAAAACTGGAAAACGACCCATACGTCAAAAATGTGAAAAATCGTTCGTTTCGTAAATTTTATTGCTACACGGAAATGTTATACAGTGGTTCCCAAAAGTGTTCGTATATTTACGAATTTCAATGAAATAGTGCTCTATCCATTAATAAAAAATAATATTTCAAAATAGGTATTTAATAATAAGATCTATAACTTATTTTTTAACAAAACTACATAAAATATTTTTAAAACATAGTAAAACTTTATTTTGAAGAAATAAATAATAAAAAAATAACAAAAAAGTTACCTGACAAAAGTCTTCGCACACTTTAAAAAAATCATATTAGTAAATCTATACTTCATCATCATATTATAAAGAGGTAAAAATTGTTTATTTGTAGGAGGTAAGCTCTGGAACTACCGAACCGATTCCAAAAGCAATGGTATCAAAATGATGGGGTTAGTCCAACTTAGAACATAGGCTATATCCAGACCTGCCAACCTTTGAAAATGAGAAATCGTAGCACACAAAATTTAAATTAATCTGGAGGTTGGTTGGTTGGTTTTTCGTGTTTCACAGACATCTTTTGACATTCGTAAAAGGAATAAGGTTTCCGTCTTTCAACTCAGTATAGTAAATATTTTCCTCTGAAAAGTTTTATACGATTTTTAGAGTTTATTTTGTTTCCCAGCGTTTTCTTTTTTACATTTGTAAAAGGAGCCTGGTTCCAATTTTTTAGCCCAGTGCAGTAAATTTTGACGGAATTCGCCATTTTTTTCCCGCCATCATTTCAGGATATTCACAATTTTTTCCCACAATCGTAATTCACATTTTCCTATCACGATTCTTTGTTGAAATCCGCACTGTTTACCATGAAGTTTTGACGAAATTCGCATTTTTTACGCGATCCTTTGACGAATTTTCGTTTTTGTACCACGATCCTTTGACTAAATTAGTGTTTTCTTTCTGCGATCTTTCGGTGAAATTTGCGTTTTCTTACTAATCTTTCGATGAAATTTGCATTATCTTACCAATCTTTTGACGAAATTCGTATTTTCTTTCTGCGATATTTTGACAAAATTCACGTTTTAACCACGATTCTTTAACGAAATTTATTTTCTTCTGCGACCAAATGACGAAATTGATTTTTTTTTTACACGGTTATTTGTCGAAATTCGCGATAGTTCATCGCAAATCGCGCGATTTTGCACACTATTTCAAACCTTGCCCCTCAAGGAACCCCCTCCAGAATTCTTAAAATGGCACCCTTGTTTCTAAGGAAGGGAATTCCTGTATAAATATTTACAAAAACACGATTAGAGTGTTTTATGTTAATAAGTTTTTTTTGCAGCGTAGAATTTTTTATTTTTCTCATGAGCATTTTTTAATGTCCGGATTTTCGGACTAATGGCCAATTTTTTAAAACTTTGGGAAATGAATACTTGGAAATTTCGGAACAGAATCACTCCTGAAAAATATGCTGCGCAGGATAAAAATCGCAACTAGAAACAATAAATGCTTTTGTGATTTTTGCAAAACATCGTAGTTTAAGACCGATTTTCGTAACATCGTAGTTTATAGGTCCAAATCGTAGCAACTACGATTTTTTCGTAGCAGTTGGCAGGTCTGGCTATATCTTATGTCCGTGAGAATGCTTAAAAGGGGGTGCAGGACCAAAAAAGGTTCTAAAAATGCGATTTTTGTGTTACTGAAGGGCCTAGAAACATGAAATTTGGGATGGTAGTTACTTATAAGATACTAATGATCTCTAAGTACATTTCTTAAAAAAATCGAAATTAAGAAGGGGTGAAAATGCGCGAAAAGCGGTCTAAAAAACGTTTTAAATGGCGATTTTTACGCAATTTCAGGCAGTAGCAAATCGCTTTAAAAAACAAGTGGGTAAGTGTGATCATACATCGCACAAAGGGTTTCGTTTAATATTCCTTTCAAAACACTTTCTTTCAAAACGTCCAGTACATTTATCGCCATGGAAAACCTTCTAAATTTTGGCAAATACATCCTAAACTATGTTAAAGTTTCAAACATATTCGCCTTGTTATATTTCCTAATTTTGTTCGCACCCCCCCCCCAAAATGCTACGATATATCGAATGACGGGTATCTGCCAAATTTAGAAAAGTGCCCTCCTTGGGGGGGAGTGGGCAGATGGTCACCATGATTTTTGACGCGGCCTGATTTTAAAAATTTATGTTATGTTTTATAAGCCATATTAAAGTTTCAAACAGATCGTCCAGTTATATTTCCTAATTTTGTTCGCGCACCTCCCTCAACCCCCCCCCCCTTCCTCGAAATGCGACGCGCCCTTCTTCTTTATAATTTATTATCGTGTGTTATAAAGTATCTTAAAGTTTAAAACAGATTGAATTGTTAGATTTCCTACTTTAAATGAAATCGCGGTCTGTTAATTCCACATTCCACCACCAGGGAGCGCACTGTACTCTTAACAAAAGCGTATCTGAACGAAACTCCTTTACACAACCCATTAGTAGATATGTTACTCGAGGGGGTGGCGGTCTTCAGCAAGAATTTAAGATAATTGTTGAAATTACTATTCGGAAATAGTGGTAATTTAACTTTTGACATATTTATATTTAATAAGTATAAGTAGCATGCATCTGAGGACTCCATCAAAAAAAGCACCTGAAACGGTATGAAACAAAAAAGAAATATTTTGCCCCTCCCCCTCTCCCCACCTTCCCGAAATTTCACGCGCCATTTTTTATAAACTTTTTCTAATGTGTTATAAACTATCGTAAAATTTCAAACAGATCGCCTTGTTATATTTCCTAATTTTAACAAAAATGTTAGTTCCACATTCCACCACCAGGGAGCGCACTCTATTCTTAACGAAACTGTATCGGAAGGAAACTCCGATAAACAACCTATAAGTAGATATGTTACTCGAGGTGGTGGCGGTCTTAATAAGAAATTAAGATATTTGCTGAAATTACTATTAGGAAATAGTGGTAACTAAACTTTAGACAATTTTATATTAAATAAGTAGCATATATCTCAGGACTCCCTCAAAAAGTCACCTAAAGCGGTCAGAAACGCTAATTTTTTAAATAGAAATCTAGCGCCCCCCCCCCCCCCCAACCTCCCCGGAATTTCGCGTGTCATTCTTTCTTACACTTTATCTTATGTGTTATAAAATATCTTAAAGTTTCAAACAGATCGACTTGTTAGATTTCCTAATTTTAACAAAATCGCGTTATGTTAGTTCCACATTCCACCACCAGGGAATGCACTCTATTCTTAACAAAAGCATATCTGAACGAAACGCCTTTACGCAATCTTTCCGTAGATAGATGGGTCGGGATGGTGGCGGTCTTAAACAAGAATTTAAAATATTTGCTGCGGTAACAAACGCTAAGATTTTAAAAATAATTCTAGCTCCCCCCCCCCCCCCCCCCACCTCCTCGAAATATCACACTCCATTCTTTTTTACACTTTTTTCTATGTGTTATAAACTATCTTAAAGTTTCAAACAGACTGAGTGGCGGTCTTAACCAATAATTCAAAATATTTCCTGAAATTACTATTAGAAAATCAGTGGCGTAGCTACATATTCAGCGCCCTGGAGCAAGTGAAGTTTGTGCGCCCTATTCTCACTCAAAAAAGTTCTGCGCATTTTTTGTTATGAAATTTAAAATTTATATACTATTCTTAATTCGATTTAAAGTTTTACTTTTATTTGAAAGTCAAAGTATTTCAACAACGTGTTAAATACAAATAAATAAAAATAAATAATGAATAACGAAATAAATTATTCTGTAAGTACCGAGATATGTTTTGCGAATAGGGCGGGATTTTTGTTTTAAATGCGCCAATGGGCCAGTACAATCTGCCGCTCTCAATATATGTGTTTCTTTGCAAGGGTTTCGAAGCATTGTAGAATACTAATAAAAAAATTACTTGTCAAGTTCTTTTTTTACTTTTTACATATGGATGAAATACGTTTTTCTGGTTTTAGTGCCAGAAAATCCAAAATTCAAAGTAACATAACTCGGTAAGTTTTGGTCATACAAAAAAGAATGTATTATTTTACCTCTTAAAGTACGGAGTAGAATTTTCTAAATTTAACGTATAGAACCAAGGAACGGAATAAAAATGTAAACCTCGTAACTTTTAAAAAATAACTATTTTGACATAAATTACTTTTAAGAGGATGAAGAATAACTTTGAAACTTTTTTACTATTGGAATTATGATTCTACAGCTAATGGTTTAGAAAATTACCCAATGAATAACGCCAATAAATGTTGACACCGGGGTTCTCACTGGCTTTTGACTAATCTGAGCAGTTTGGCTAAATCGCTAAAGAAAAACTAGCCAAATTCAAATAATATTAGTAATAGATTTGTTATAAAATACTAAGGATATCAAAACACAAATAATGAGTTAGACCGAAAAGGCCTAATCGTACAATAACATCATTGAGAGTGTCACCGAAACAACAACAAAAAAAAAAACTCTTGCAATTTGACCATTTCAATCTTTAGTTTTCTCCTCTTGTAAAACATTTTGGCGCAGTGGCGATCGGCCTAATTGACACCCTTATATACTACTCAAGATTCCAGTTTTTACATTCCATAAACATACAATGCTAGGAAAGAAATAGGAAAGCATAGTAATCACAATAAAAATAAATGAAAATAACGGTATATTTTACATTTTCAAATACTCTGAATCAGTTCTCACAATTTTTTTCAAATATTCAATAGGTATGCGTGTATGTTAGAATTTACTCACGTTTTCAGATTCCCAGAGCACGATTTGGTGTGTTTTTGATCATGTCGGCAGAAACGTTATAAATTTGTCATTAATTTTCGAAGTTTCGAGTGGCCGCATGGTTTGGTATCTAAACTTTTTATCAATCATTCTACAACGATAACTGATGAACGTTTTCCCTTATATCTCAATCAAATTATTTTTATTGCTCATGTTGAGCTTATATCCATACAACAACATTTCACCATGCAGACAGTGTCTGCTCGATAAGGGGTTCACAATCACTTTATTGCTTTTACTACCAGTAATTTCAGAGAAAAAATTCTCCTTGTTTAATCGTAGAAAATCCTACTATTAAACCAGATCAAATTTTATATACTAGTTTCTGATAGGAAAGTGATTGTGAAACTCTGAAGAGCCGCTACTGCACGCAGGGTCGGACTCAGTACTCAGTTACTGTGAAATACGCAGACCTTGCATTTTTGGAGGAGCACAACATTTTAGAAACTTATAATTTTACCACCTTGCTAGTAGAAACCAACAATATCCATTAACATTCCAGTTTTTCTTTCTGCAAATGCTTTCAATTTCGGAACTGGATCCGAACTTGAAAGCGTCTTTACAGAAAAAAAGAAATTCGAAACCGTGTAAAATAACTGTTTAGACATCGACGTCATATATGCTACGGAAAAAAAATTAAATGTGTATGAGAAATTTTTAAACAACACCGACATTGGTTTAACATTAGCGTGAGAATTACTAGAGTAGGATTCTAAGTATTCATAATTTTAGTGCTAAATTAGAATGTTATGATTAATTAAATCTACTTTAAACTATTTTTGTAGCTGGAGGATAAAACGTCTTAATGCTGCTAGAAATATTAAGAAACGTGTAAATAGATTTTTATACAGTAAACTGTCTAAAGCTCCGTGCAACTCATATTTTCGTCTTATGCAGAATGCTCTGTAAACCCTAGCAACAGAGTATAATCGAAAGGACGTAAAAGAACCTTCAAATTGGCTGAAAATTCTTGGAGAAGATCATGCCGCCATTGGTAACGAACAGAATTAGAGAATATATACATTATATTTTTTAAGATTTAAATGGTCCTCTGAAACAAAGAAATTTTCAAGAAAAAAAATTCCAATTCTCCTACTTTGGAAAGAGATACAAAAATCCTTAATAAAGAAATACTTCAAAAAAGTATTTTTTTTTTTAATTATTAAATAATTTAAGACTTCAAATCTAACGCTTGTAGCAAATTTTATAACTATTAGCTTCACCTGGGGGCGGTCTCAACTTTATCTGGTTTAGGGCACACCAACCCACAGGTCGGTTTGCCCGACGGGTCAGTCTGACAAGGAGAGGGCCAACCTCGTTAATCACAGATTTTGATTATTTTAATATATGTTGTAGGGTAGATATCCCTTAGTGTCAGGTTCAAGGGATTTTATCCAACGATCGTTAGTTCTTGAGAAACCGGGGGGGCCTAATAATAGTACACAACTTAAATACTTACATTGCAACCGTAATGATAGGTCGGTCGTAGCTCAGTTGGTACGACGTTCGCTGGCTGATCTGCAGTCCCGGGTTTGGTACCCGAACGCGCTACATTTGTTTTTCTCATTTTTTGTTTTATAAATATACTTGCAATTATAATTTAATAATTTCAATTACAAATTTTAATATCATACATTAATTATAATGTTAACAAACTTAAATTTAGCATTTTTTTTTTAATGTTTAAACTATTATTTCTCATCCTTTAAAGAGGTTTAAAAAGAAATTCGATTTATTATTGAATGATAAAAATTCCAAAATCGTAACAAAATCTGTTGTGGTGCCATCTAGTTACGATAAAATTAAAGAATATTCAAATAAAATAAAAATAAAAGCAGAATTGAAGATAAAGGTGAAAGCAAAATAATTGAAAGCTCAAGTATACGTATTACAAATTAAAAAAAATTTAATATGCAAAAAATCGGTTGTAATTTAATTCTGATGCTAATTTTTAATATAATTATGCTTGTTACTTTAAAAACAGAATAATAGTGTTATCGCATTGACTTCCTTTTTTAAAGCAATGTGTAAATGATGTTTCTTTAAAATCACGAATTGACACAATTGCTCAATATCATTGAATTGATAAAGAATATATGAAATACATTTTAAAGGTGATTTTTAAAAAATTAACAGTTTTATGATGTTTTATACAACTATTCAGTTAAAAGTAAAAAATTAAATAGGTTAAAATTATGATTGATATACAGTATTATAAATTTTAATTGACAATGAGATTATTAATTATACTTACAAGTATATTTATAAAACAAAAAAATGAGAAAAACAAATGTAGCGCATTCAGGTATCGAACCCGGGCCCGCGGATCAGCCGGCAATTGCCACACCAACTGAACTACGATCAACCGATCATTGCGGTTGAAAATTAAGTATTTAAGTAGTGTACTATTATTAGACCCCCCCCCCCCCCGGTTTCTCAAGAACTAAGGAGCGTTGGATAAAATCCGTTGAACCTGACACTAAGGGGTCTCAACACTACTGCAACATATATTAAAATAATCAAAATCTGTGATTAACAAGGTTGGCCCTCTCCTTGTGAGCCTAACAGAATATGACTTGATTTAGTAAAGTCCTATTTTTCCTTATTTTTTTTTAAAATTTATTATCCTTATTTCAGCACATTTGAAAGGGAAATTATGTCATTAAAAAATGTTTAAACTTTATGAATGAAAGTGCACGTTTTCTTTAAAACTCGAGATCTTTATCACCAGTGAAAATGTTTCACCTTTGTATAAAATTGGGTTCTAAGTTTTTATTCATTTTTATTCTGTTTTGAACCCACAGTATTTCTATAAACTGTTCGGAAAGTTGAGTAGAGTAATTCCAGATTCATATCGAAATGTGGCGAGAAGAGGGAGCAGAGCCTGATTACGGCCTAAGCAAATTCACATTAGTATTTCCGAAAAATATGTTTTGCCTTATTTAATCCCAAAATTCAGCAATTAAATAAGGTTTAATGCTGAAAAATACTTTTAGAAAAAAAGTGGTGTAAATTTGTATAGGCGATAATCAGGTCCGAAGGAACACTAAATTTTTCACTCTTTTTGAAGGAAAAGACTTATCAATTCTGCATTTAAGATTTGCCATATTTTCAAAATCTCAAAAACAATACGCACAAACTTAATTTGCCGCTTAACCCCCCCACCCCCCCATCTAAATTTTGTCACCGTGGACCGATGTGGAATATGCGTAAGTCCGGTTCTTATTATTGTTTTGTAATCTGTACCATGTTTTGTAATGACCATGTTTAGTTTCTCCAAAACAAAACAAAACTTCAAAATTTTCGTTTTCTTGTTGTTGTTTTTCTTGTTTGTAAAATGGGCAATGATTTTCTTCCAATTGTCAAGCTTTTTTTAAAATCTTAAATTAACTAAATAGGTGAGGCTGTTACATCGTAAATATGGGTTTCTCAGCAGTGATTTATTTGGCTTACATTATTTCCGTACAGTAATCACCATGATAAATTTCTAATGCATTTTCAAGATAAATGTACCAGGAAGTTTGTTTGAAAATGGTGGTTGCCAATAAAGTGACCAATGACAGCCCTATAAATAAGTTTTGATTAGTTTAAGATTTGAAAATCTTTAACTCTCGTCTACGGAAAAGTTTCAGAAAAAAAGAAATCGGGCATGCTGAAACGGTGTTGGAGAAGTTACTCGGGGCTACAGTACGGTATGAATTACAATTAAAACTCCGCGAATAGAAGTAATTTCTTTTAACTGTGTATAAAAACATGTTTTAAATCGAAATAGTCGAGGTTAAGCACAGTAGAAAGTAACACACAAAGACACAGTAGTAAAAACATAATAGTGAGGTTAAAACAAAGTAAAATAACATAGGAATATGCCTATTGTAACAAGATTTATCTATAATATCTGATTAATAGTGAAAAAAAAATATGCAAATATTTTTACAAGTTTTTATTTTGCTCTTTCTAATTTTGCGCCCTTAGGATTCGGGCGCCTGGAGCAGTTTGCTCCAACTGCTCCACGGTAGCTACGCCCCTGTAGAAAATAGTGGTATGAAGTAAACTTTCTGATGATGAATGAGTTATACTCATCTCATATCGCTGTTCAAAAAGCCCAGGCAAATTATTAGATTTCCTAATTTAAGTTAATTCGTGGTTAAATAAGCGTCTCTTCATTTTAATCGATGCATTTGATAGAAATAAACCGATTAATTAAATAATAATTAATATTTCAGCTTGTAATTAAGATAGGACTTAGATATGGGTATCAATGAAATCAGCGAGAAATTTGACATCGGGATGCCAAAAAATTTAATCAAAAAATTTAATATTTAAAAAGTTAAATTTTTGTATTAAAATATGCTATTATGGAAAACTGCAGCGTCGTCATGTCTATCTGCTTTCCCGCCGAATTGAAATCTTTTTATTTCCTTGTCTTTCCAATTAAAGAAATTAAATTTTTATCGATCGATTTTTAGTGGATATTTTAACTTATACAGATCGCAGAAATGTGAACTTTATACCAAATGAAAGTAGATTTTTTTCTGCGTCTGTCTATTCCATTTACAAATTTCTCGCATCAATATTTTCTGATATACGATTTCGCTTTAAAATCTCCACTTCATTTTTCGGCTTAATTTCCTCCGTGGTAACCGTGCATTCGGCTGATTTTACTGGCAACCCTTAGGAGAAACACGGATGATTTCGAGAAAGTCCGTTTGAATTTGCGTTAAAAAGGTGGATTGGTTAATTTTAGAAGTTAATTAGCCCGTAATTCGGTTAATTACCAACTTTTTCAAAATTTTATGATTTGTTGTTTGATGTGAGATGTTCAGCTATAAGTACCCAAAATTTCAAGTCTCTAACATGTATAGTTTCTGAGAACGGGCTCTGTGACGGACAGACAGACAGACAGAGGAGCGAGACGAATAGGGTTTCGTGAGATGAACGAAACCCTAAAAATGGTGTCAAAATGATGGTGACAACCCTTGCTCCAACATAGGCTACATTTTATGTCGGTGCCACTACCCCTAAAGGGGATGCAGGAGCAAAAAAAAAAAAACGTTCGAAATTGCGATTTTTGAGTTACTGAAGGGCCCAGATACATCGAATTTTGAATGGTAGTTACTTATTAGATATAAATGATCTCTAAGAACATTTATTAAAAAAAATTCGAAATTTAAAAGTGGTGAAAATGCACAAAAAGCGTTCTAAATGCGATTTTTACGCAATCTCAAGAAATAACAAACCAATTTAAAAAATAACGGTGTCAAAATGATGGTGACAACCATTGCTCCAACATAGGCTACATTTTATGTCAGTGCCACTACCCCTAAAGGGGGTGCAGGAGCAAAATTCGAAATTTAAAAGGGGGAAAATGCGCAAAAAGCGTTCTAAATGGCGATTTTTACGCAATCTCAAGAAGTAATAAACCGATTTAAAAAATAATGGTGTCAAAATGATGGTGACAACCATTGCTCCAACATAGGCTACATTTTATGTCGGTGCCACTAACCCTAAAGGGGGTGCAGGAACAAAAAAGCGTTCGGAATTGCGATTTTTGTGCTACTGAAGGGCCCAGATACACGGAATTTGGAATGGTAGTTACTTATAAGATATACATGATCTCTAAGAACATTTATTAAAAAAATTTGAAATTTAAAAGGTGTGGAAATGCGCGAATAGAGTTCTAAAAAACGTTCTAAATGGCAATTTCTACGCAATCTCAGAAAGTACCCAACCTATTTCAAAAGTAATGATTGGAATTTGATGACGACAGCCCTTACTCCAACATAGGCTCCATTTCATGTCGGTGTCACTACCACTAGGGGTTGCAGAAGCAAAAAACGTTCTAAATTGCAATTTTTGTGTTACTGAAGGGCCTAAAATCCTGAAATTAGGCAGGGCAGTTACTTATCAGATACAGATGATCTCTACGAATATTTCCTAATGTTCTAAAAAACGTTCTAAATTGCAATTTCTACGTAGTCTCAGAAAGTATCCAACTGATTTCAAAAGTAATGGTTGGAAATTGATGCTCCAATATATGATCTATTTCATGTTGGCATCACTACCATCTTGCGGTTTCATTTTTAAAAGCGTTCTAAATTGTGATTTTTGTAATACTGAAGGGACTAGCAACTTGAAATTGGGCATGGAAATTACTTATGAGATGTAAATACTCTTACAGAAGAGTTCCTTAAAAATTTGAAATTTAAAAGGGGTGAAAATGAACGATAAGCGCTCTAAAAACTTCCTAAATAGCGATTTCTACGGAATCTCAGGAAATATAAACCTATTTCAGAAGTAATGGTTTCAAATTGATGGTGACAGCCCCCGCTTCAGCATAGCGTGTATTTTTTGCTGTTGTCACTACCACCTGGGGGTTACAGGAGCAAAAAATGTTCTAAATTGCATTTTTTGTGTTTCTGAGGGGGGTCTAACATTTTGAATTTGGAATGGTAATTACTTCAAAGATGCAAATGATTTCTAAGAATCTTCGAAAGAAAATTCCAAATTTAAAAGGATGAAGTGAGCGCAAAGCGTTCTATAAGCGTTCTAAATTACGATTTTTATGCAATCGTATGAAATACAAAACCGATTTCAAACATAATAGTTACAAATTTATGGTGATAGAACCTGCTCAAACATAAGCTATTTTTTATGTCGAGGGTTGCAGAAGCAAAAAACATTCTTAATTGCGATTTCTGTGGTACTGGAGAAGCTAGAAACTTTAAATGTAGCACATTAGTTACTTATAAAATATAAATGTCTTCTAAGAACAGTCGAAAATAAATTCAAGGGGTGAAGCGAAGGAAGGAGCGAAAAGCATTCTAAAAGAGTCCTAAAACGATTTCTATGGAATCTCAGGAAATAATAAACTGATTACAGAAGTTATTGGTTACGAATCAAGGGTGATATTCACTGATCCTATACGGACTATATTTCATGCCGGTGTAACTACCACCTGGTTGGCAGGTACAACAAGAAAGCCTTTAAAAACATCTAAATTCCGTTTTCTATAGAATATTAGGAAATACCAACCGATTTCAAGGTTAATGTTGGCAAATTAATGGTGACACTCTCTGTTTCAACATTTTTCGAGACATTCTATTTCAACTCTGTTTCGGCATTTTATGTTAGCGCCACTAACACCAGAGAGGTGGTAGACTGTTAGACAAGAAGCTTGGAATTTGACATGATGGTTAATTTTAAGATGTAAATGTGTTAAGATGGTTTCTAAGAAATCCAAAACTTTAAATGAATACTGAAATGAGCGTATGAAATGAGCATAAAAGTCTCAAAATACTTCCTAAATTATCATTTAATTGGAATTAGTTTTAGTTCTTCTTATTATTTAAAATCTCATTTCTGTCTATTGCACTTTTATAATGAAGTTTAGTCAAACTGTAGTTTAATTTGTAATTTTTGAATTATATCAAAAAGTGTTCTTCTAATAAAAAATAGTCATGCAAATATCACTTGACATATTTCATAAATTACGCGAGCAAAGCCGCGGGGTTTGCTAGTCTATACTAAAATTATAAAGAAGTAAAAATTTTTTATTTTTTTGTAGGAAGTAATCTCTGGAACTACCGAACCGATTTCAAAAGTAATGGTATCAAAATGACGGTGTTAGTCCACGTTCGAACATAGGCTATATCTTAAGTCGATGCCACTACCCCAAAGGGGATGCAGGAGCAAAAAACGTTCTAAAAATGCGATTTTTGTGTTACTGAAGGGCCTAGAAACATGAAATTTGGAATGGTATGGTAGTTACTTATAAGATATAAATGGTCTCTAAGGATATTTCTTTAAAAAATCGAAATTAAAAAGGGATGAAAATGCGCGAAAAGCGTTCTAAAAAAACGTTCTAAATGGCGATTTGTACGCAATCCCAGGAAGTGCCGAACCGATTTAAAAAATAATAGTGTCAAAATGATGGTGACAGCCGTTGCTTCAACATAGGTGTATTTTATGTCGGTGCCACTAACCCCAAAGCAGTGTTGGGCACGCTCACAAAAAAAACGAACTAATTCAAACTCAAACTCAATTCCTCAAAAATGAGTCAAGTTCACGTTCAAACTCAAAAATTTTCAAACGAACTCGCTCAACTCAAACTCATCCATGAAAGTGAGCGAAGTTCACTAAAAGCTCGTTTTTTTTTTTTTTTTTTTTTTTTTTTTTTTTTTTTTTTTTAAATTAAATATATATACATATTAGAACCTTATCGTCCAAATTTATAAAATTCACTTCTACTTTTTTGTTTCAGTCGGTTTCGGGTCGGGTTGACTATCATTTTTCGGGTTCGGATTGGATTTTGACTCTTGCCGTTCGGGTTGACCAGATTTTTCAAAAGAATATCCAAAATATTTTTCAGATTAAAAATCTATATACAACAAAATCTTCATAATGCATACTCCCGAAAAGTACACATCTAGTCGTCGAACACTTTTGCAATTCCTAATACTTAGGTATATATACGTTTATATCGCTGAATATGGGAACCTCCCAATCTACACAAATGTAACGTGTTTATGTATGCATAAACTATCACAAGTATCATACATGTGTTTTTGTGTATATCAAAAATTAAATCTTGGCAATATTTTTCATATTTCGAGAGAAGGAAAAATTATTCTAAACTGTACCGTAAAGAAGGAATGATCTATGGTCATATTTTTTATAAATTTTATTTCTCATGCAGTAATTTGAATATATACTCATTCATACTCAAAAACATATTTATTTTCATCTGAAACATAGTTGTGCTCAAACTTTTTGTGAAAATGCAAACAACCCGACTTCCAAAAGATCTAACTATAACTCACCAGAATTATTCTAGGCTGAACCCAACCCGCAAAAAGAATATTAGAATCATTCATTAAGACCTGAAAACAGGAATTTATGTACAACCTGACTCTATTCAATGATCCCGAGGTCTCTACTATTCAGAGATTTTACTATATTTGAATATTAACCCGAGAGTCTTTTTTTAGAACGTAGTCGGGGGGGGGGGGGGGGGCATTCGGTCTATTTGCCGCCGTTCCCGTTTGGCCGAAAAAACAGAGGAAAATTACGGGTGTTACTAGAAAATCGAAAACGGAGAAAATGAAGGGGATTATTACTTGAATGAGAAAATTTGGATGTTATAGCAATTAGTACGTATTTATTTTAAGTATATATTCGGTTAACATTTGAATAAATGTTTTAATAACTTTTTTTTTTTTCAAAATATGTTAAAATGATAAAAAATATTATATAAACTGACTGAGTTTGTAAAGATATAATGAATACAATGAATTAGAACATATTTTCAGTTATAAATTTCAAATCGTGATAGTTATATATCTTTTGGAAGGACAGCACCGCTGTCAGGTTGGTTTTGATAGTGCTCCGGCACAAGAAGCCAATTGAAGTTGAAAAAAATACATGTTACATCAATCATTTATGTAATTTAAATAAATATTCAATTGTATATTTCAGGTAATATTATTAATAACACATATCAATATCTCATTCTAATATTTTTTCTTACCATATCTATAGAGATAATAAAAAATTGAGATAAAATAACCCTTTCTCCGAAATTATTAACGTAAAGGAGTAGCTACTTTTCATTTCTTATTTATTTATTTTTTTCGTTGATTCGTTTTTGTGTGTGCAACTTTACAGATTTTACAATTCAGTCCTTTTTTTCAAGTGAAAATTTATGTACCAAATGAAAATATATGAAAACGAAAATAATGGAACAAATGAAAATAAACGGCAGGGCCAAAGCTAGGGAGGAAGGGGCAGGCGCCAGAACGGAAAACGAATGGGGCGACAAATGAAGGTTGGTTTTAGAGTTCTTAAGAACCTACACTAGCCACACGAAGAAACTCACAAACTAATGTTAAATATCTGTGGAAGCGTCGTTTTAAATTTTCTCGATCACATTTTAATATTTTTAAATGATTTTTTTCCTTAGGATAGCTGAGACATTGTCATTAGCATTGTTAGTTTGTACGTTTCCGATTTTGGTTGCAGTTTTTTTTTTAATGATGCTATTTCCAATTTCGGATCCGGTTCCGAAAGTGAAAGTAACTTTATAAAAAAAGGCTGCAACCAAACTCGAAAAAATAAACATTAACCCGGTTAGAGATCACCCTTAGCTATCCCAAACAGAATAAATCATTTCAAAACATTAAAATGCAAGCAAGAAGTTCGAAAAAAAAAAAACACTTCCATAGGTTTAACATTAGCTTGCGAGTATTGTCGCGTGACTAGTGTAGGCTCTTAAGACTATGTAATTCTATGTGTTTTTCTAAAACACAAAGTTCGAAAACATTGTGACTTTAAACGCCTTATTAGTAATTACTACAACTACCGTAAAATCTGTGAAAGTGAAATCTGTCTATAACGAAATCCTATCTTAAGGCTGTTCTTAACTGCTCTGCTGAACAAGCGCAAAACGTTTTGACACATTTACAAATTCATTTTTTAACTGAAAGGTATAAAATTGGAAAGCCTGACCATGGAAGCGATTTGGAATTGAACTGTTTTTTCCATTTTTTGATCAATCAATTACCTATTGAGTTATAAGCTATTTCGATCACGTGACAAACACGTTTTTCGCCCGCTCTTGAGTGCTCTTTCTTACTTCGAGCGGAAATTCGGTTCAAAGCGCCCACTTTGACACGATTTTCTGAAAGATCTATTGCGTTTGCAAGAAAATGGAAAAAACAGATCAATTACATAGTTTCTGAATAACAACACCAGCTAGTTTCATGCATTTTCGAACAAAAATAAATTAAAACTTATGCCAGAAAGTTGCCCTTTTGGATTTGAGAACACCCTTAAATGAAAAAAAAAAAAAAGATGTTCACTACAGAAAGAATACCAACAATTATACCTGCTAAGACAGAAACCTGTAAAATTCTTTTCAGTTCCTTTGGATTTCGTTTTAGAGGTTTTAATGAATCAATATTTTAAAAAGTTGATTGCATAATTCAGTATTCCGCATTTTTTGATTACATATTTTAAATTTTAAAATGAGTTATTATTAGAAACTTTGTAAAATTCTCTTTGTAAATTTACTTTGCGGAGGCGGCGGGGCAAAATCTATGTTTGCCCCGGGTGCAAAAAAGGCTAATTTCGGCCCTGATATACTGACTTATTTCAGGTGGGGCATGGCCCTCTTATGACTCTTTGAGTACGAACTTCATATATATGAAGTAAATAATAAATAATTTATTCAAATTAAATATTTAATTTGAATAAATTTCCCCTGTTGATTAATATTTCTTCATTTTCCGATTCTTCAATATCAGTTTCATCATCTTCGTTTAGAGCTAAATTATTGCATTCTTCTGATGAACTGGCTTCATCACTACTATAATCCTATTCTAAATTATCATAGCGTTAAAAAATAAAATTTATAGAGAATATACTTAAAAACAATTAAAAATACAATATGTAAACGTTTCGCCAAGCGACACGCAAGGCATCATCGCTTGGCGAAACGTTTACATATTGTATTTTTAATTGTTTTTAAGTATATTCTCTATAAATTTTATTTTTTAACTGTGCTCAAGTCTGTCTTAGTTTATTTTATTTGGTATTTTAATGGCTTTTGAATTCAGACGTTAAATGTATATGTACTGTATATCATAACGTTTTTAAAGTTTCTTGAACAGTTTAAAACTTTTTATAAGACATAGAAAAATGATCAAAAACATTTACGGCAAAATAGCAAAAAGAAAAAAAAGGAGGGATAGCAAACGAAGCCAGACTCCGCTATTCCCGGAAATCTCCCTTCTGAGAAATTCCAGGGGATGGGAAAGAAAAGAAGAATGCTGGGGAGAAAAAAAAAATCGGCTAACCCCCGTGATCGCACCATTCATTCAGACCGAATTTAACTTTAGAATGGTAATGCAATAAAATCCTGAGAAAACGCAGGAATGACTTGTAATTTTACTAGACAGGAGGTCGAACAGCGAAGGTCAGTTACGCAGCATTTCAGCATTGTTGTAACTATAAGGGGAGATGGGTTACAAGAAGATAATAATTTTTGGCGGGAAATGACCATAGAAACACAAGAACCCAGGACCGGTGACAGGTTTCACGGGCCCCTACAAGGAAAATCCGTCTCTTATTCGAATCGCTGCATAATCGAATCAGTCATTTTTTTTTAGATTTAAGAACATAACGTTTATTGTAGTTTCTTTGAACCAACGCCACTTCCTTTAATTGAATCAGATTCAGCTTTACAAACAGGTTTAATTTAAAAGGTGGTTATTAAACTTTGATCGAATTTTGTCATGAAATGATTTACTCCAGGGTATTCTGAAATTTTACGTTTTATCCGCTTGACAATCTCAATGTCTATGACGCAATAAATTTACCAGCAAAAACGGCTAATTTCAATCCGTTGTTAAATAATTAAGAAACGTTCCCCTCCCCTATAAATGTGATGCATCTTTAGTTATCAGTAACTAGCAAAACCCTTGACTTTGCACGCGTAGTTGTTGAAATATGCCAAGTAATATTTTTGCATTTGAAATTAATGTAAAATTAGTTAATTAATAAATTTTGTGTTACATTTCATAGAAATCGTAATTTAGAACGTTTTTAAAACGTTTTCTGCTCATTTCATCATTTTAATTTTGATTTTTTTTAGAAACCATTTTTAGAGAACATTTGTATCTTAAGGCTGTTCTTAACTGCTCTGCTCAACAAGCGCAAAACGTTTTGACATATTTACATATTCATTTTTTAACGGAAAGATATAAAATTGGAAAGCCTGGCCATGGAAGCGATTTGGAATGGAACTGTTTTTTCCATTTTTGGATTCATCCATTACCTATTGAGTTATAAGCGAATTCGATCACGTGACAAACACGTTTTTCGCCCGCTCTTGAGTGCTCTTTCTTCCTTCGCGCGGAAATTCGGATCAAAACGCTCACTTTGACACTCTTTTCTGAAAGATCTATTGCGTTTGCAAAAAAATGAAAAAAAAAACAGCTCAATGACATAGTTTCTGAACAACAACACCAGCTCGTTTCATGCATTTTCGAACAAAAATAAATTAAAACTTATGTCAGAAAGTTGCTCTTTTGGATTTGAGAACACCCTCAAAAGTAGCCGGCATATGCCAAATTTCGAGTTTTTCGTCAGTTCAGTATCACGAAAATGGTAAGTTTAGAACGTTTTTTCTCCTGCGCTCTTTTGAATTTTTTTAAAAACTGTTCTGTGCCTGCAATTGCATCATAAATGTAGTAGCCATGTAAAATTTCAAGTTTCTACCCTTAATGATTTCATATAAAAACCGTAATTTAAAAAGTCTTTAGAACATTTTCTACTCATTTCACGCTTTTAAATTTTGAATTTTTTAGAAATCATTCGTAGAGAGCATTTTTATCTTAAAAGTAACCCCCATTAGAAATTTTTAGTTTCTATTCCCTTTAGCATCACAAAATTCGCTTTTTTTTTTTTTTTTTTTTTTTTTTTTTTTTTTTTTTGCTACACCATTTTACATTTTAAATGTCGATAAAAAAAAAAAAAAAAGACTATTCTGCGCGTGCATCGCATATTTTCGAACTTTTTAGCTTACGTTTCAAATTTCTGTCCTTAACAATTCCATAGAAATCGCATTTAGAATGATTTTATAACGTTTTTTGCTCGTTTCATCCTTTTAATTTCAATATTTTTAGTCTCTTAAGAGTAACTTAGAGGTCTGCACGGGCCGCAATTTCCAGGCCCGGGCCTGGCCCGAACGAAAGCTATCTTGGCCGGCCCGGTGTAAAAATTAAAAGTTCGACCCGATCCCGGCCGGCTCGTTTACATTTTTACAGTTCTTGGCTCGGCTGGCCCGTACAAAAATCAGTGAAAACAGGCTCGGCTCGGCCCGACTCAATTTCTACAAAAAATCCATTTTTTCTCGACATACAATTAATATTCTTTTAAGGAATATACTACATGCGTATTTATGGGGGGGGGGGGGACATTTTACAGTATATTTTAGATTGCTATGTGTTCGCAAAACAGAAAACATATAATTGTAACATTAATGAATACTTACGGTCTTAGACGTTTCGAAATTCAAACAGTAATTCATTAAAAAATTAATGTAGTTTAGAATAAAGCGTTAAAAGCATGTTAACTTTTGAAGCTACATAATGACAAGTAGATTTGTAAAAATATTTCTCTGTCATTTTAAGGCTTTTCTCAAATACAAAGGAGCTACATTCTGACACATTTCTGAATTAATTTCTTTTCGGAAAAACGTAAGATTGGCAGATATTCTTATTCAGAAACTATGTAAATGGATAATTTTTTATTTATTTTTATTTATTTTTAATATAAACGCAATATATCTTTGAGAAAATACTCCCAAAGTTAGCGTTTTGAATCGAATTTTCGGAAGCGGCAGCACGGGAAAGGCTAAAAACATAAAGTCTCGTGACAAGAATCTCTTATATCTCTAAGTAATTTATCAAAAATGAAAAACGCTATTCGATTCCAAATCCCTTCAATGTCAGGATTTTCAATTTATGCCTTTACAGTTAAAAATGAGGCAGAAAATATATCGGAAAGTTTCACATTGTTGAGCAGTGAATTTGAGGACCATCTTAAGGTACCATGTAACTTTTCCAAAAGCACTGTTAACAGAAATTCATTATCGCTCTTAATACTTTTACAACACATAATGCTTGCCCTATACATTCTGAGAACGATTAAGACCAATTTCGTGGCGGCACGACTATGTAGAAAAAAAAAATCCCTGCCGGCCCGGCCTACAGGCGGAGGTAGATTTCAAAGTTAAGTATACTAATTACACCAACAAAAACTAAATCATGATTAGAGATAAACTCACTTTAACAATTTTATCTGGTCGCTTTTGACGAGTTTTTATTTCATTTTTATATAAGAGCTGGTTTTATCAGAATCATGCTAAGGCGGTATTACAAAAAAAAAAAAAAAAAAAAAAAAAAATACTTTAACAACTCGAAATTTTCAGATTCATTTTTAATAGAAAAAATATTAAACTTGCTGACATGATTATTTGAAGAGATTTAAAAGCGACCTGTGTTTTTATTTTTCAATTTTTATTATTCAATTAATTAAAACTTGATTTATAAACAATTATTTTCTCAGTAGACAATATTTTTCGTTTCTAACACAATCGCTTCGGGAAATTTGGTTCAAAATGCCAACTTTGACATCATTTTTTGAAATACATTCTGCTTCTATCAAAAAATCGATCATTACGGTACATTATATATTAGTTTCTGAATAAGAGAATCAACAAATTGGATGCGTTTGAGAGCAAAAATTAATTTAAAAACGAGTCAGAAAACCAGCAGTTTGGATTTGAATTTTCCCCTTAAGATGATTTTTTTCTTCAACCGCTATGTATTTTTAATTTGTTTTTGCTGTAAGAATTGATCCTATCAAAAACTTGTCAATATAAATGTTGTAGACAATATTAAGAAGGTATATAATAAATTCATGCGAATTTTATATTTTGTGAATTGACGAAGTTATGGATTATTTCTTCTTCAACTCCCCCTTTTTGTTTTCGTTTTTAATTTTTTTTTGCGGTGCGAATTGGTTCTATGAAAACTTGTCAATATAAAAGTTGTAGATAATATTAAGAAGATAATAAATTTAATTGAATTTGATATCTTAAGGATTGGCGAAGTTATGAATTTTTTTCTCCCTAAAACCCTATTTTTGCGCACCTTGAGACCATTTTTAATTTTATCAAAAATTTGTGATGCATAAATTTTTGGCCCAATTTTTAGAAGTAATAAAAACTTAAAACTGATTTGATATGTACTCCCTATTTACATTCCCTTGGTCCGATTTTGCCCATTAACGAACTGACCGAGATTTTATGCCCCTTGATTTTTGTATTAGTTTGAAAAGGATTTGTGCAGAATTATGAAAGTTATCGTGTCCAGAAGAAAGTTATATATATGTATATAGTTTTTTTACTGAGGGTGGTTTTGGGTTCTAGGGGTCATGATCGGTGTAGATCTGCAAAAAATTTTCAGAAATTCCAACATAGGGGACAAAGTCTTGTCATGCACAGATTCTTATAACAGATTTTACAGTACTGTATCCCCCCCCCCCCCCTTGAAATATATATGTACTACTATACTTTAAAGAGCATTTTAATTATAGAATAATGGTAATTTAAAAATATATGCATTTTCGGAAAAAATTGTTGACCCAAGGTAGGTTGTTCCTTACAGATTTTTGCACGAACCAGACTGAGACGAGCAATAATTTTTATACAAGCAGGAGCGACCAGACCAGAAAATTTCTGTCGGTGCAGACTTCTAGGAAGAATAAAGCACAGGCTCAGAAATAAATCAGGGTAGGCCCGACCCGAGCCTCCAGAGAAAGCAAGGCCGGGGCACGACCCAGAAAAACTGATGATCAAACTCGACCCGTGCCGAGTCCGTTTAGACCCCTAAATAGCATTTGAAAGGGAAAACCGTTTTCTTAACGGCTGGAAATTTTTAAAAATAAGTTATGAAAAAAATTGAGTTTGAGTTGTAAATTTCGTTCAAACTCACGGATTTTTTGAGCTTTCGTTCAGTTCACGTTCGTTTATCAAAAAGTGAGTCAAGTTCAACTCAAAGTTCACAGAATGTGAACTAAGTTCGTGAGTTTTCGTTCAATGAACGCGTTCGTACCCAACACTGCCCCAAAGGCGCTGCAGGAGCAAAAAACGTTCTAAATTGTGATTTCTACGCAATCTCAGGAAGTACCGAACAGGTTTAAAACATAATGGTGTGAAAATGATGGTGACAGCCCAGGTTATATTTTATGTCGGTGCCACTTACTATAAAAGGGGAGAAGGAGCAAAAAACGTTCAAAATTGCGATTTTTCATTTACAGAAGGGCCTAGATACATGAAATTTGGCATGGTAGTTACTTATTAGATAACTGATCTCTGAGAACATTTCCTAAAAAAGTCGAAATTTAAAAGGGGTGAAAGTGCGCGAAAAGCGTTCTAAATTGCGATTTTTGCACAATCTCAGGAAGTTCCAAAACGATTTCAAAAGTAATGGTTGGGAATTGATGGTGACAGCTTTTGCTCTAACATACGCTCTATTTCATGTCGGTGTCACTACCACGTGGGGGTTGTAGGAGCAGAAAACGTTCTAAATTGTGATTGCTGTGATATTCAAGAGGCTAGAAACTTTAAATATGGCATAGTTGTTACGTATAAAATATAAATGCCCTCTAAGAACTGTCGAAAATAAATTCGAAACTTAAAAGAGGTGAAGCGAAGGGAAGGATCGAAAAGCGTACTAAAAGTCCCAAATTACGATTTTTATGCAATCTCAAGAAATAATAAACCGTTTACAAAAGTAATGGTTGCGGATCAATGGTGATTAGGGTGGAGCGAAAAAAATTAATTTTTTAAAATCAAAAACGGGTAGGTGCCAAAAGTTGCCTTTGTACTAGTACATCATCTGCGTGCAATATTACCGCTGAAAAAAAATGGCTTGAATCTGCGCTTTTGGTCTAAATGTCGAAATTTTGGGTAAAATTTGGCATTTTTTCAAAAAATTTAAAAACATTCTACAAAGATGATTATTATTTAAAAGTGTCATTTCAACCTTTATTATTAATGACTTAACATGTTTAAACGATAAAAAGATATCTTTGTTCTGTATAACTGGAACAAAAGTGACAATTTTTGGTGAAAAAATGGCGTTGCCACTCTGTTGTGTCATACAAGTAATTGTTGTTTATAATACAGCTCTTACGTAGTTGCTTTCAAATCTACCCAGGAGGTATCATGTGGAGGTGGCTGCATTTCATGACACAGCAGTGCATAGCTCGACCACCCTTCCATCTGAGCGCAAAGTTTTATTTATACATTGAATTGTGATTTTTTTTTTTTTTTATCAAAGACTGTCATAAGTTTCTATATATCTAACTAGTCCATCTCTTCTTTATATCCACAGACGTTGGGTGATGCTTCTGTGACACTCCTTCACGTATATTTCTAGTGCTTGTGTATGATAAGGTAAGCAGAGTAATGCAGTGGAATTAATGGAATCTATTCAGCCCTCTAGTATCTTCACCAAAATTGCATCCAAATACTGCATAGTGATTGGGAGGTCTGTTCCTACAACATTTCACAACATTTAGGTATTTCATCTTTGAGTATGCCATCGCTTACTCAACTACTTGCATTTTTTATATGTTGATAAGCTTGTTGTTTAATGTGATGACGATCGTCATCAAAAATGCAATAAGAATTTGCTCTCGATATCCTAAATAAATTTGTTTAGTATTTGTTTTCTGCCGTTTTCTATGATGTTTAGTAGCCGAGTAATTTCCCATAAGATCATTCCCATTAGATTAATTTTTTAGGTGTGGATTATATTTGGTGTAAACCATCCTGCGGCATAAACTTGGATTACATACTTTGTGAGTGAACCAGACTCTGATGGTCAATCAGAGCTTATATAAAGGAGAATAATTTTATGCGCCTTTGTGAGCCATCTTGCTTAGGAGAAGTTTCTTGGGTTCCTATTCGCTAGTTCTTCTGAGCCATATCTTGATGAAATAACTTTGCAAATGTCTAGCAGGTATTTCTGGTATGTGCTGAGGACCCTTTTCTCGATTTTAGGAAAAAATGTTTGAAAATTACTATCTATGGCTTCAAAAATTGAAATTAGAAGGGGAAAAAGCACGTGTACAAAAGTTTTCCTATTGGTCCGGTGAATCCCGGGATTCACAGGCCTGTCGGTTAGAATCTAAATTTTGCTAACGATCTTGTCTAATAAATGATGCGAGAAAATTCACTGGACTTGGAGGTAGTATATGATCAATTGTAATGGTTCATTCTAAACATGTTCCTCGCAGAATGGATGACAACGACTAACAGAATTATCCGTCTTCAAATGAGCACTCACTGCCCATCAGAGTGTCTACGTTCACTCAAAAAGTACTATGTTATCCAAGTTTGGCCCCAGGATAGTTTACAATCAAATGTAATCCACAGCTAAAGAAGGGATCTAAAAACTCATGGGAAATTACTCAGCTACTAAACACACAAAACGGAATAAAACAACTACTAAAAAAAGGTTATTTAGGACAATGGTTGCTTTGCAAACGCAGAGGACATTCTTAATTCAGTGCTCTCTGACAATTTCTATCACATTAAACAGCTAGCTACTCAGCATATAACAGTTGAAAGATGTGAGTAAATGATGGCATACTCAATTCTGAAACATCGACCATCAACTTTGAAGCAGCTAATTATATAAATCTAATTCATTGGAAAAGTGTTGTGGTAACAGAACCTCTAATCAATATGCAATTATCGGGTGCAATCTTGGTGAAGATAATAGACGGCTGAATAGATTACATGAATATCATCCGCACTGCATTACAATGTTTGTGTTCTCTTACACAAACAGCAGAAAAATACGTAAAGGAGATCACAGCAGCAGCATCAAAAGTCTGTGGATCCAAAGAAGAGATGTACTAGGTTGATACATAGAAAACTCATGCCAGTCTTTGGTAAAATAATCACAATTCAATGTATAAATAAAATACTGAGTTCAGATGGTAGGGTGGTCAAGCGATGCACTGTTGTGACATGAAATGCACTCACCTCCATGTGATACTTCCTGGGTAGTTTTGAAAGCAACTAAGTAAGAGCTGTATTCTAAACAACAATTACTTGTATGACACAACAGAGTGGCAACGCCATTTTTTCACCAAAAGTTGTCACTTTTGTTCCAGTTATACAGAACAAAGATATCTTTTTATCGTTCAAACATGTTAAGCCATTAATAATAAAGGTTTAAATAACACTTTTAAATAATAACCATCTCTGTAGAATTTTTTTTAATTTTTTGAAAAAATGTCAAATTTTACTCAAAATTTCGACTTTTGGACCAAAAGCGCAGACTCAAGCCATTTTTTTTCAGCGGTAATATTGCACACAGATGATGTACTAGAATAAAGGCAACTTTTGGCACCTACCCGTTTTTGATTTTAAAAAATTAATTTTTTTCGCTCCACCCTAATGGTGATAGTCTGTGATCAGAGTAGGACAGTATCGAAAATACATGTATTTGAGATACATTTTCAGTATACATTTGTATTTTGTATTTTAAACTGATAAGATCAAAGTATTTTTGTAATGTATTTTCTGATGGTTTTACAATGTATTTTGTAATTTGTATTTCGAAAATACTCAAAATACATTTTTTTCAAATTTCAAACTGCCACATTTAAACCGCACAGAGAAAAGCTGCGATTCACTAAAAGGAAATACATGACTGTCTGTTTTGATAAGTTTTCAAATTCTGTTCTGGAAGTTAATATAAA
The DNA here is from genome assembly GCA_963932465.1 of Maratus speciosus. Classification (NCBI taxonomy): domain Eukaryota; kingdom Metazoa; phylum Arthropoda; class Arachnida; order Araneae; family Salticidae; genus Maratus; species Maratus speciosus. Next base: position 315,228,583 of record OZ010788.1, on the reverse strand, counting down.
CTAGAGGTCTGCACGGGCCGAAATTTCCAGGCCCGGGACCGGCCCGACTCATCGAAAAAAAAAATTCGGCCCGGCCCGATAAAAAATTAAAAGTTCGGCCCGAGCCCGGGCCGGCCCGTAGAAAAAATAATATTGGCCCGGTTCGGTAAAAAAGTTAAAAGTTCGGCCCGGGCCCGGCCCGGAAAAAAGTTAAAATCTCGGCCCGAGCCCGGCCCGGCCCGGCCCGAATGAATTTTGCAAAAAATTGCTTTTTACGTCAATTTGGTTAAAAATTTGTCTCGTACGAGGAAGCTCTGACCAAAAATATTTATCTTAACTCTTTTTTTCTCATGTTTATAATCTTCATTTTTATAGAAGTACCGCAGGCTGCGATATTTATGTTTTTAACGAATCTCTATTTCTTGTATGTAAATGTTTCAGTTATCATAAATATTGTTAATCCATATTCCATGTATTAACATACATGTATTCCATGTATGCTAAAAATATGAAAAATGCTATACAGTAAAATCTTCTAAGACGGAATTGCATAGAAAAGAAAAAAAAAATGCGTTATAGACAAGTTTCCTTCTTAGCAAGTGTAAATGTATCATATATACTTTTCTTACGTATTAGTATTTTAATTTTGCATGGATCAACACGTTTTTCAGTTTAAATATGGGATTCCGTCATAGGCAGGTTCCTTTTCACACGTTTTACTATATTTTAATTTAGCTATATTTTAATAAGCGTAGAAATCTACTATTCTTAAAAAAAAAAAATAAATTTTAATATTTAAGTGTAGAATAATGGCAATTTAAAAATGTATGCATTTTTTGAAAAATTTATTGGACCAGGTCTAATTTAACTGATCTTTCAATGGATCTGGCCAACCTGAGACAATGATTTTCATACGGGCCGGGTCAAAACTAGGACTGAAAATTTTGGGCCGTGAAGACTAGGAATGAAACCAGTACAGGAAAAAATAAGACAGACCTCTGTACAGAAAAAATAAGTTAGGCCCGTCCAGGCCCGAGCCTTCAGAAAAAAGTATGGCCCGGGCCCGGCCCGAGTGCCGTGAATGAAAATCGGCCCGAGCCCGTCCCGTGCAGATCTCTAATATAAACACACTTTTCCACTATTGCTGAGATAAGGAGGTTTATGAATATGTTGTTTAGCTACGGCAAACGTATTCTTGCTGATTAGTTACAAAAATAACTTTTATATATCTTAATGTTGCTGCGGGAATTACCCCCCCCCCCCCCCCCCAAAAAAAAAAAAATAAAAAATAAAAAAAAATAAATAAATAAAAAAGAATTGTGATAGACCGGAAGAATCTTTCAGAGTTGCATAGGTGCAGCGCTCATTACCGACTGCTGCCTGTTGACCACACATATAAGGAGTTCAATTTTTTACTGGTCTAGTAGTTTTATTTAAAAATATCGAAATAAGATTTTTAAAAAATTCGCCTGTTTCATTAATTATATAAATGTTGTAAAAAATACATTAGACAGTAACCGTAAGACAATTGCTACAATGACCTTTTAAAGGAACGATTTGACAATGAAAAAACGAAATTTATAACATTGCAAATTTTGCACTAGAATTTTTCCTACTTTTTACGAATATTTCATAAGTTCTTTCTTTTTACGAATGTAAGATCTTTCATACTTTTTCTGCTCTATATTAAAAATTTCCATACTTTCATAGTAAGTGCAAATGATTTCTTATTTCTTTGCGTTTATAAGTGGTTTGATATTTTACCTGAGTGTTTTTTGCTTGATTTACACGTTTTGGGATGTCTTGAACGCGATTTAACTATTTTTCGGAAATGTGTGTCTGTTAGTCTGTGTGAGACACAATCTTTGTGACCCTTTAGTTTCAGAAACTAATGCATGGAGTTTAATAATCATCAAACTTCAGATTAAGATAGACCTAGATATACCTTAGCTTTGGGTTTATATCGTCCAACAGGTGGCACTGCTATGCTTAATTATTTTATTCCATGATAGCTATAGTCTAAGAACTAATATGACGAATTTCATCAAACTGCATATAGACCTGAACAGAAATACTTGCCGATTAGCTTTTAGCGTATATCGCTCAACAGGTGGTATTGCTATGCTTTGTTTTTCACGATTTCCGCGATAATTATAGCTAAAACACAATTGGACAAAATTTAATCCAATTTCATATTATTTTAGATCTTTAAATAAATTAATGCTGATAAAATTTGGGGTGCATCGATCAAGAGGTGTTGTTGTTATGCTGTGTTTTTATAATTACCGTAACATGTAGGTAAAACTTTCTTTTTCATGTCAAAATGATCATATTTGTGAATCAAATTGAAATGAAATAAGCGCCACGTAAATAAAAAGTATCTTTTTAAAATAAATTTTCTGGTTCGTAGTGCATTTATTTAATTTTTAAAAAAATTTTTGACGTTGGCAGGTGCGCCGTGAGAGCTATATCTCAAGAACTAAAGCACGTAATTTCATCCAATTTCATCATATTCAATTAGATATGACATTTTGGTGTATATCATCCTATAGATGATTTTTTTTTTTCTGTGCTGTGTTTTTTAGGGTTTTCGAGATTTTTATATCTCTGCACCTATTGAATGGAATTGCACCAAACTTTTTATGCTTTTTCTGAAAATCAATACTGTCGCAATTTTGGCTTCGAACACTCAGTAGCGGGCGGTTCTATCCTATGTCTCCTGAAAGAGATTCCTTATCGGATCCACAATCAATTCATGCAGCTATTCCTAGTCAATAACTACCTTTAAAGGTTAGTTTATTCCTTATTAGTTATACTTGTAACTTTCATATACTTTTAAGCACATTGTTGCTGCAATCTTTCAGTTTTGTTTTCGTTATCTTTCGTTGAGTTTTAATTGATTTTGATTATTATTTGGAAATTTAGAATTTCTAAAAATTTAATTAGTGTTGAAAACTAGCTTTGCATTTAAGCAGTGTAATTTAATGCACAATAGTTTTTAATTTTTTTAAAATGTATTTTGCATTTTAAATGTATTTTCAAAATACATGTATTTTGTATTTTTGAAATTTGGAAAGTATTTTGTATTTTAAGTTGTAAAACCATTGTATTTTGAATCGAAAATGGTTTTTCGAAGTATTTTGCCCAACTCTGTCTGTGATCACTCGCAGGATATATTTTATGCCAGTGTCACTAACACCTGGTGTTGGCAGGAACAACAAACGTTCTAAAAAATCCTTTAAAAACTTTCTAAATTACCTTTTCTACTGAATATTAGAAAATACCAAACCTATTTCAAAATTAATGTTGGCAAATTAATGATGACAGTCTCTGTTTCAGCATAGGCATTTTACGTAAGTGCCACTACCACCAGAGAGGTGGTAGACCGACAACCAAGAAGCTTGGAATTTGACATGATGGTTAATTTTAAGAAGTAAATGCGTACTAAAAACGTTTTCTAAAAAATCCAAAACTTCAAATGAATACTGAAAAGAGCGTATGAGATTGTTCAAAATACTTTCTAAATTACCATTTATTTTGAATTAGTTTTAGTTCTTCTAATTAATTCAAGTCTCATTTCTGCCTAATGCAGCGTAATAATGAAGTTTGGTCAAACTGTGGCTTAATTAGTAATTTTTGAATTATTCCTAAAAGTATAATTTATTCTAATAAAAATTAGACATACAAATATCACCTGGCATATATTTCAACTATTACGCGAGAAAAGCCGCGGGTTTTGCTAGCATTGTAATATTTCATTAAATTAGTACTCACAAGGGAACCACTTTTGGTGCTGCTCGCACCTAGCATTGAGACCTGGCGCATTTTAAAGCCTATATTACGAAGTAGGGATGCACCGGATATTGATTTTGCCGCATATCGGATATCCGAAGCTCCTTTGCCTACCGGATTCGGATATTCGGCACTAGATATGTTTTAAGTTATATGGTGAATTATTTCTTTATATAATGCTATCTCTGAAAATAAATTACAAACATGTTTCGCACATCAGTAAAACATTTTAAATGTATTGAAATATAATTTACAAAAACTATCTCTTTGAATACCGGGGCTTGAAATTCAAGTTTTCCTAGGAAGGGGTTTCCCACCCAACATTTATAAATGCAGGGGAGTTGAACTGTTAGAAAGGGAAAAAATATCTTTAAACACCGCTATTTTTTATGTGCCACTTGAAGAATTACATTTAAATAGACATGACAAAATACCATTCAAATAATTTAAATTAACAACTCAAGATAATTATCCAAAATGTTTATTTTTATTAAAACAAAGGAACAGGATCAAGTTTTATATATATACCATGTCTATTTTTCAACTTTCTCCTAATGTTATGAGCAATTAACAATTGGGTTGCTAAATGAATTTCTTAATTTAGATTTTATTCCATTTTGCAAACTCTTTCACAAGTTACACTTTTGGCAAACAGCACAGAGCAACTATTAAAATTTAAAATTATCAGAAACACGTGGATATGCTCTTAAAAAATTTTAGAAAACTTTTCAAAATCTGATGTGCATTAATTTTTAACTTACTTGCATGAATAATACATATCGGTGATTGTATTGTCAATATCATATGGTGATTGTATGTCACTTCTGAACAAACTTGTTTTATTATATCCTGAATGGAATTATAGTCAAAACTGTAATCCCTGGTATTTTCGTTAACTGAACTATGGTCTATGCATTGTAATTTTAAATCCATATAGAAAGTTTGGAAAGGAAATAGTCAATTGATTTTTTCTACTGCACGAGAAAAGGTTGATTTCAAAAAGCCATATCCTAATTTCTGTGAATTGCAAGAATCAACTCGTTTGTTGTTTCTAAATATGTTTTTTTTTTTTTTTTTTTTTTTTTTTTTATTCATGCGCACCACAAGTGAAATCTCATTTTATTTAGTGCTGACTATTGGCCAATTTGGTAGGACTCAGTCTCTGGTGGCCATTACTGCTCTTTTAGTTATTTCCTATTTTGGGCACAGGGAAAAAACATCGCAAAATACGTAAATCGGTCGTAGGAAAAAATATTGCCGATTTCGTTAATCACAGCGAAAAAAAAAAAAAAAAAAATGTCGACCATTTGCGAGGGGAAAAAAAAAACTGAAGTTCGTGGGGGAAATATCACGAAATTTGTCTATCTATCACGGGAAAATATCGTGAAATTTGCCAGTCCGTCAGGAGCAAATAATATGAAATTCCTCAGCCGGTTGCAGAGAAAAAACGCGAAAATTTTCAAATGGAAGCAGAAAAACAGTCGTTACTTTCATCAGTATGTCGCAAGAAAAAAAAATTATGAAATTCACTGATCGGTCTCCAGAAAAAAATAGTGAAATTCATCAATCGGTCGTGGAGAAAAATCGCAAAAATTTTCAGTAAGATCCAGAAAAACAATCATGAATTTTGTCAATCTTTCGTAAGAAGAAACTGTGAAATCTGCCGAACGATAGCAGAAAATATCACAAAACTTGTCAGTCGGTCCCGAGACTTGATCGTCGTTTTACAAAAAAACATATCGGAAAATGATTTTTTGGAAACAGGAGACCACCACTCAAGCCCTGCATCTGTCATTCAAGCCCTGTAATGTATATTAATAATGTTGTATAAAAAATTCAATTTAAACATTAATATATTCTGCTTATTTGTACAATGAAATGCTGATAATTGCTATTAGATTTTGGATATGGGATTGACTATCTTGATAATTGCTAATAATTAATAAATTTGTACAACAAATTTTAACCAATTAATATGCCTATAATTATAGAGTATTTTCACAAAGAAATATATACTATTTTTTTTATTTAAACATAAAATATCTACTAATATACTCATCATTAAAGAGTTATTTTCTCCAAACATGGGTTTAGTTGATGCCTTTTTTCTGTTTTAATTATTTAATACTGTTTTGCTTTAAGTCAAATTTAGTTTTATTTTAGTTAAATTACTTTGATATTTATAAATAAAAAGAAAATTACTTTTAATTTTAAATATTTATAATGAAGTTACAAAAATAACTAGTTGGATGTGCCAATCCCAAAACTTTCTTCTATCTCATGTATCTTAATATTTCAAAAAGTAGTTCCAAATGTTATTACTTCGATATTATTAGTTCAATATTATACCAACTTTGATTTTGATATAAAATTTCTGGTCCAGTCAATTAATCAGAATCTCGATCATGATATTTATTAAAATCAATATTTTTTTTGTTATTCTGTTGTACATCAGTTGTTTGTGAATAGCCATCTTAGCAGGATGCGAAGTTTCAGTCCATTCATGAGCCGCCAATATACAGTACAAAATAAACTGCGAAAAATCGAGAAGATTTTACAAAAACCGCTGTTACAGTGTCAAGTTCTCTCGGAATATTTCTAAATTCAAGGAAAAACTGCTGGCCATAGCCAAAAATATGCACAAAAAATTGGTTCAATTCTATGTTTAGCTTCATACACTTTTTGATGGTAAAATAATGAAAACACAAAAATCACTATTATAGTGTCCCTTTCCAGCAGAATATTTTCAAATTGAAGGAGGATTTGCTGGCCATAGCTAAAAACATACTCCCAAAAATTGATTCAATTCTATACATATCTTCATACACTTTTCGATGGTACAAGAATGAAATTGGCACAAAAATCGCTATTACAACGCCCCATTTTGGCTTAATATTTCCAATTTAAAGGTGAACCTGCTGAACATAGCCAAAAACATACACAATTTTTTTTTTTTCAATTATATAGATAACTTCATACATTTTTCGATTGTACAATAATGAAAATGGCACAAAAATTGCAATTACAGCATCCCCTTTCAGCAGAATGCTTCCATATTGAAGAAGGACCTACTGGCCACAGCCAAAAACATACACAAAAAATTTTAATCAATTCTATGCATAACTTCAGATACTTTTTGACAGTACGATGGCGACACACACACATTTTGTATAAAAATGTTTTAGGATCTCTGCCCCCTAAAACGTCTAAATCCGTCGAAAAACGGAAATCGCAAAAAATTCAATTACAATACTTTCTTTTATTGAAGATAGAAGAAACTAAAAATAGGCCTATTTAATTGTTAAACTTAACAGAAAGAAAGAAAATTAATAAAGTCATACTTTAATAAACAACTTCAAATTTTGTTTTATATTCTGAAAGTAAAGGTACAATTTTCTAAAAGATGTAAACGTAAATTCTTAATTAAATATAAAGATTTCAAATATCAATGTTAGGAAAGTTGGTAATTCTTTAAACATTTGAGAATTACCTTTTACTCATGAATAGTGAACTTACTTTCATATTTTGATTATAAAACAAAAGTTTTTCAGCATTGTTTTTGTCAAAAGATTTCTCTTATCTTTATATATTGGCTGTGCTGCGCATTGCCGGATATCCGATGATAGTGATTCGGATATCCGATGGTATTTCGGATATTGAAAAATCAGCCGGATATCCGTTGCATCCCTATTACGAAGTTTGTAAATCGATAAAATTTTTCTTTTAAAATAACGAGTTGGAACCCGTCGAAATTCGACGAATTAAAATGTTTAGAATGGAACTATTAGATCGAATTTATAATAAACCTACAAAAATAATTACGATAGAAAGTCCATCTTGCATTGGTTGTCTAACTCTTAAAACGAATAATGTTTTTAACCTAAAATTACCAAAACATTATTTCCACAAACTTCAACTGCTTAAATTATTGAAAAATTAAACTGTATTAGAATACGTAATCAAGATAATAATTATGTTGAAGTTATCGATTGAGTCTTTTATGTTTGTTTTAACAGGATGAAAAATCAGTAAAAAGGATTTCGCTTTGTCATATAAAATTTTACCCCATAAAATCTAAACTGTACGTTATTTTCACATTCTCAAAATTTATATACGCACCACTCAAATCCAATGTATTTCCAAACTTAAAGTCACGTTTGTCCGATACAACTTTTCATGTGAACATTCGCACAAACTTTAAGTTCAAATCTCAGTACCCGCGAAAATTTGCCAATCAGAAATTTGCCTTTAGTTGCCATAGTATTGGCCATTTAGTATTGGTCAAATATTTAGTTTTATCAAAGGAAATGATCGTTTTGTTTTAAATATGACATCATTTTTACTCACTGAATCATTTTTCCTAGCGTCTCAAACTCAGTATCAGCGTAATGTAAAAAGAAAAATCTTCTTCAATCTTTTGATTTATGGAGAAGAATGCGTGTTTTTTTTAATGGCTGACGTCATTTTCTGTTCAAAAATTAGAAAAAAGTTAATTTTATTTGTAATGTGAAAATAGCATCAATAAGGATATAATCAATAATAATAAATAAACCATGACTATTTTCCCTTTACTTTTAATAAAAATGGAGTACTTCAGTTGCAACAATTACAAAATTGGTACTAAAAACTGTAAAAAAATTAATATCTCAAAAATAAATAGAGATAGAGCTTTCAAACAAATTGCATTTAGAAGTACATTTTTTTCCCTATACGTTGGTGTAAAAATTGAAACTGCGCGATGTTTAGAAGTTTAAAATTTTGCAATAGTAAAAATTGCAAAACCGAAATGTCATTTCAAATTTAAAAGTGTTGCCATTCGCAGAATGACGTATGCGTTACGCACAGATATGTTTGTCCTTTATAATACAGATATTTCTTGATTTTACAGCAGCATAACTTTCTGAAAATGCAATTTTCGAGACCCCTTATCGGACTATTAACATTGAATTTTCTTAGTGAAAAGCATTTAAAAATAAAAATTAATTAATAAGTATAAAATATTGAAAAAAGTTTTAAAATTTCTTCAAGAACCCATGAATTTGATTTTGAAAAATTGCAACATTATATTCACATTTTTGGCGGAGAAAAAGTTGGCGATTATTTCCAAAAGTAGAGCTTTCCGGGAACCCTAGCCAAATGTCATATCTGTTTGTCTTGCGTGTGTTTGAGTAGACTTCAGTAGAAAGTGTAATGCCCGATCTAATTAGTCACAGTAATTTTTCTAAATTGTGTAAAAATATTAATTTACGATTACTTTTACCAAAAGACCATTTAATACAGCAATATTTCATTTTAAACATTCGAAACTTTACTCCATTCGATTTCAAAAAAGAATAGTTTGCTTATTTTGTATTTCACTCAAAAATAGTTTTCAATGATATTGAAAGCTTTTATAGAAGTATATTTACTATTTATATACGTATTTATCGTCTGCATAGAAAAGAAAAAAAAAAGAAAAAAACCTAATTCTTATTTCTTATGCTATCAATTCAGAAACAAATCGTAATTCTAATATGTACTGTACTGTACAGTCGTGGAAAAAAAAAGTAAACAACTCCTCAACAAATTACCGTAGCAGAAAATTACTGATATCGAACGATTGGAACCATTATACAAACCATTGTATAATGGTACCATATTTGTACCATTATACAAACGGCAACAAGATTTAAAATGTAACGAAAATGTAAATTTGGTTCAAAATATTTTGTTTATAGAGGAAAATTACAATGAAGAGAAATAAAGTTTTGCAAGAGCGAAATGTTTAAATTTATGACCAAATTTGGACAAAAATTGCCAGTTGTATGTAGATATATCGGGACAAAATCATTTAAAATATATTACTCGGCTGCAAATTCTGAGTGGTTACAAAATTGATCCAGACAAATTCTCCAAATTGAGATTTGACACAATGCAAAACATAATGTAGACATTTTCTCATGATATATTAATCATGATATCTTAAGATTTCCTATCTTTACATAAGGTTCCTGTTAGGTTTCCTGTAAGGTTTGTGCAGAAATAAACATGAATATAAAACAGAATATGCAACACAGCAATTTTCATTAATGCTGTCGAATGTTTGTCCTGTACCTTAAATTTTAGAAAAAGAAATTTTAGAATTTGTTATAATAATACAAAAATAGTTTTATCACTTTATCTTCAATACCGTTAAAAGTATCATTAAAATTATCAAAAAGAACGTAAAATCATGTGTCAATCAGATTATGGAACATTTTTGAACGCATTCGGGCTACTATAATAAAACTTCATAGTTTAATAACGTGAAAAACGATGTCTAATTACTAATTTGTAAAACATATAACACGTTTGAAAACACAATTTCAACCAAAATCGAAAAAATAGCTGAAAACTTTGTACATCCCTGTATATGAACTATAGATTTATCATATAATTCACAATATGCTAAAATTTAGAACTGTTAGTGAACGCATAGCACAGTTGAAAATTCCTCGTTAGCAATTTCCGGCAGTAAGCGGGTATATAAATGTCTTGTGCAGCCCTATATATGATTTATAGAATTTATACACGCTAAATAGTATGCAATTTTTAAAATTTAAAAAGTGTTCCACAACTGAAAATGCACTTCCATCAATTATTATTGTTCATACAGAGAAAAATATAACTGATTTATTTTGTGTGCCCCTGTATATGAAAGATCAATGGCACATCATATTCAATAGTAAGCATCTTATAGAGCACCTCGGAGATATATATCAATTTAAATACTTTTGAAAAGGTGTAACATGAACAAAATACACCACAAACAATTTTTCTCCATAGACCGTAATGTAACATAATTCTTTTTAGTGTCCCTGTAAATGATCGATAAATACTACCCATACCATATTCTATAAGAAATCATCTTGTAGTGCACTTCATAGATATGTATACAAATTTCAAAGTGTTTGAAATTATGAAACATTATTGAAAAAAAAACACAAACGATTTTTCCCCATAGGCCGTAATATAATGAAATACTTTTGAAGGTCCCTGTAACGAAATTATGACTGCTACACGCAACATTTTACAATACCTAACATTCAATACTGAATATGAATAACATTTTTCAATTTCATGGCGATGCGACTATATTGACGCCAAAAATAATTATGACCAACTAGAATCGGTAAATCACCCACCGTGCGCTGCCGTAATTCCCGTTTTTTCAGAATTTTTTTTATTTTCACACCCATTTTTGCGGCGTTGTCACGGCTAAACCATTGATCAGAGAAAAAAACTTTTAATTGATAAAATGTAGTAAATTTTATCCTCTTTAATTTATGTATTGGGGACTTTTGCGTAAAATGCATAATTTTGAAGTTATTTTGAAAAAAAAAAAGAAAATCCCGTTTTTTTTCCAGTTTTTTGCCAAAAAAAGATGTTTCCCGGTATAAATTTTGTTGGCAAACTTCAGATTCGTGTTCAGCAACCCAAAAAACATAAAGGCACCAAATATCAAAACTACACCAAAACTTTCCCCTATTTTCTACCAAATGACTGGACTATTCGTATTTCATACGATTGCATAGAAATCTTAATTTAGAACGCTTTTCGCCCACTTCATCCTTTTAAATTTGGAATTTTCTTTCGACAATTCTTAGAAAGCATTTGCATCTTTGAAGTAATTATCATTCTAAATTTAAAATGTTAGACACCCCAAACGCAGTTTGGAAAATTTTTTGCTCCTGTAACCCCCAGGTGGTAGTGACATCAACGTAAAATATAGGATATGTTGGAGCGGGGTCTGTCACTATCAATTTGAAACAATTACTTCTGAAATCGGTTTATATTTCCTGAGATTGCGTAGCAATCGCCATTTAGAACGTTTTTAGTTTATTTTCACCCTATTTAAATTTCACATTTTTAAGGAGCTCTTCTTAGCGGGCACTTACATCTCATAAGTAATTACCATGCCAAATTTCAACTTGCTAGCCCCTTCAGTATCACAATTTAGAACGTTTTTTAAAATGCAATCGCAAGTTGGTAGCGACGCCGACATGAAGTAGATCCTATATTGGAGGAAAAGCTGTCATCTTCATTTTGACACCATTATTTTTGAAATCGGTTCGGTACTTCGTGAGATTGTGTAACAAAAATTGCATTTTTAGAATGTTTTTTGCCCCTGTACCCCCTTTGGGGTAGTTTCACAGACGTAAAAAATTGCCTGACTTGGAGCAAGTGCTGTCACCATCATTTTCACACCATTATTTTTGAAATCGGTTCGGTAGTTCTTGAGATTGCGTAAAAATCGCCATTTACAAAGTTTTTTAGAAAGCTTTTTGCGCATTTTCACCCCTTTTTAATTTCGAATTTTTTAAGAAATGTTCTTAGAGATAATTTATATCTAATAAGTTACGACCATGCCAAATTCCATGTATCTGGGCCCTTCAGTAACACAAAAATCGCACATTCGAACATTTTATTGCTCCTGCAGTCCTGCACCCCCTTTAGAGGTAGTGCCACCGACATAAAATGTAGCCTATGTTGGAACAAGGGTTGTCACCATCATTTTGACACCATTACTTTTTAAATCGGTTTGGTACTTATTGAAATTGCGTAAAAATCTTCATTTAGAACTCTTTTTACGCGTTTTCACCCCTTTTAAATTTCGAATTTTTTAAGAAATGTTCTTGGAGATAACTTATATCTAATAAGTAACTACCATGCCAAATTCCATGTATCTTGGCTCTTCAGTAACACCAAAAATCACAAATTCGAACGTTGTTTTGCTCCTGCACCCCCTTTAGGTGTAGTGGCACCGACAAAAAATGTAGCCTATGTTGGAGCAAGGGTTGTCACCATCATTTTAACACCATTATTTTTTAAATCGGTTTGGTACTTCTTGAGATTGCGTAAAAATCGCCATTTAGAACGTTTTTTAGAACGCTTTTTGCGCATTTTCACCCCTTTTAAATTTCGAATTTTTGAGAAATGTTCTTAGAGATCATTTATATCTAATAAGTAACTACGATGCCAAATTCTATGCATCTGGGTCCTTCAGTAACACCAAAAATCACAATTTCGAACGTTTCTTGCTCTTGCACCCCGTTTTGGCCAGTGGCACGGACATCAGATATAGCCTATGTTCTAAGTTGGACTAACACCATCAGTTTGATACCATTACTTTTGGAATCGGTTCGGTAGTTCAAGAGCTTACCTCCTACAAATAAACAATTTTTACCTGTTTATAATATTAGTATAGATTAGGAGCATAATTCCGGAAGATATAAATAAAAATATGAAATGTAATTTAACATTAGAAGCACTAAATTTTGAATGTTTATAACTCAAAAACTCATCATTCAAATGACTTGAAATTTCGTGTCCAGGCATAATTTGAACCGAATTTTTGAAATATTATCGTTAAAATTGGGTATTGCCATTGAAAAAAATGAAATTTGGATTCATTTTAATATGTAGATGGCCCTCTAAGCAAATTTTATATATGCCATAGGCTAATTGAGAAATCCGGCTCTTTGCAAAGAGCCAGGCTAATTGGAGAATCCATCTCCCTTTTTCCAATTAGCCTGATATTTTTCATGCTTATTGCAAAGAGCCTAGAAAGCGTTAGGCTAATTGCAAAATGACCACTTATTATCCGATCAGGGTCATATTTTTAGCTCACAGGCTATCAAAGCCTGAGAGCTTATGTGCCCGCCGATTCTGTATGTACGTGTGTACGTAGGTAGTACGTAACGCGATAACTCTTGATAGAAAAATCCGATTTGTTTCAATTTTTTTTTTCTAGGTTCATTCTGATAAGGTGCTTCCCTGATTAGTTTTTGTGGTTCATTGGTTAAGGATAAAGGGGAAAAAGGGGGGCTAGCCCCCCCCCCCCGTAATTTAGATAAATGGGTTCTTCATGCAGAAATATGCGATTTGCTATAAATTTGGTATACCGGTTAATTATGTTAAGCAGCTTCCCTGATTACATTTGGAAGATCATTATTATGTATAAAGGGGGGAAAGGGGGCAATTGCCTCTCCCCTTAATTTAGATAAATGCGTTTTTCATGTAGAATTATTCGATTAGCTCAAATTTGGTATACTGGTTTATTATGTTAAGGAGATGGCTTGATTAGATTTGGAGGTTCATTAGTTAAGTATAAAGGGAGGAAAGGGGGCTAGACACCGCCCCCCCCTTAATTTAGACAAATGGGTTTTTCTTGCAGAGTTATTCGATTTGCTCCAAATTTCGTATACCGGTTTATTATGTTAAGGAGCTGCCTTGATTAGATTTGGAGATTTATTGGTTAAGTATAAAGGAGGGACAGGGGCTAGTGTCCCCTTAATTTAGATAAATGGGTTTCTCATACAGAATTATTCGATTTGCTTCAAATTTGATATACCAGTTTATTACGATATGGCTTCCTTCATTTGATTTGGATGTTCATTGGTTAAGTATAAAAGAGGGGAAAGGGGGGCAATTGCACCTCCCCTCAATTTAGATAAATGGGTTTTCATGCAGAATTATCTAATTTAGTTTAATTTTTTTTTCTAGGTTCATTCTAATAAGGAGCTTTTCTGATTAGATTTGAAAGTTCATTGGTTCAGCATAAAGTGAGAAATGGGGGAGCTAATATTGCCCCTTAATTTAGTGAAATGGTATTTTCATGCAGAATTATCTGATTTGGTTCAAATTTGGTATACCAGTTTATTATGTTAAGTAGCTTCCCTGATTAGATTTGGAGGTTCTTTGGTTAAGTAGAAAGGGGGGCAACGGCGACTAATCCCTTCATTTATTTTTCGAGGGGCATTATTCTTTGAAATAACAGTATAATATACAATTAGTGTGAGTAGCCTGTGAGCTCAATGCCATCAGTTTAACTGGGCAATTTTCTTTTTATTAGGTTTATTAACGCATAACCCTACCCAAACCCGAAAAATAAATTACAACAGACCGTACCCCGATCCGAGCAAGACAAAATAATTTCAGTCTACATGCAACCCGACCCGAACCTGAGAGTTCCATTTGAAAAAACCCGAAATCCCCAACCAAATCTGATAACCAACAAAAATATTCCAAAGATCCATAATCGGATCCGAACACGACAAATTAGTTTCCGTGGACACGCAACGCTACCAGAACCTAAAAATACCATTCGAAGTCAACCTGAAACCCGTCCCGAACCAAATCTTAACCGTCAAAAATATTCCAAAGAACTATAACCCGATGCAAGCCAGACAAAATAATCTCCGTCCACCGGCAACCCGATCCGAACCTGAAAGTTCTAAATGAACTCAATCCGAAACCTGGTTGTGGTCGGTTTTCGGGTTGACTTCAAATGGAACCTTCAAGTTCGGATCCGGTTGAAAAAAAAAAATTAAACTAAATTAGATAATTCTGCATGAAAACCCATTTATGTAAATTAAGGGGAGGGGCAATTGCCCCCCCCCCCTTTCCCCCTTTTTATACTTAACCAATGAACCTCCAAATCAAATGAAGGAAGCCATATCGTAATAAACTGGTATATCAAATTTGAAGCAAATCGAATAATTCTGTATGAAAAACCCATTTATCTAAATTAAGGGGACACTAGCCCCTGTCCCTCCTTTATACTTAACCAATAAATCTCCAAATCTAATCAAGGCAGCTCCTTAACATAATAAACCGGTATACGAAATTTGGAGCAAATCGAATAACTCTGCATGAAAAACCCATTTACCTAAATTAAGGGGGGGGGGTCTAGCCCCCCTTTCCTCCCTTTATACTTAACTAATGAACCTCCAAATGTAATCAGGGAAGCTCCTTAACATAATAAACTGGTATACGAAATTTGAAGCAAATCGAATAACTCTGCATGAAAAATCCATTTATCTAAATTAAGGGAGTGTCTAGACCCCATTTCTTCCCTTTATACTTAACTAATGAACTCCAAATCTAATCAGGGAAGCTCCTTAACATAATAAACCGGTATACGAAATTTGGAGCAGATCGAATAACTGCGCATGAAAAACAGATTTATCTAAATTAAGGAGGGTAGCCCCCTTTCCCCCCTTCAGATATAAATAATGAGCTTCCAAATCTAATCAGGGAAGCTCTTTAGCACAATAACCCAGTATACCAAATTTGGAGCAAATCGAATATTTCTGCATGAAAAACCCATTTATATAAATTAAGGGGGGGGGGGACTAGACCCCCTTTTCCCCCTTTATCCTTAACCAATGAACCCCAAAAACTAATGAGGGAAGCACCTCATCAGAATGAACCTAGAAAAAAAAATTGAAGCAAATCGGATATTTCTATCAAGAGTTATCGCATTACGTACACACGTACATACAGAATCGGCGGGAACATAAGCTCTCAGGCTTTGATAGCCTGTGAGCTAAAAATATCACCCTGATCGGATAATAAGTGGTCATTTTTCAATTAGCCTAACGCTTTCTAGGCTCTTTGCAATAAGCCTGAACAATATCAGGCTAATTGGAAAAACGGAGATGGATTCTCCAATTAGCCCGGCCCTTTGCAAACAACCTAGGCTGTTTGCAAAGAGCCGGATTTCTCAATTAGCCTACGACATATACATCATTTAAAAGTAGACTTTATATTTCCAATCGTTCGGTGCCAGTAATTTTCGTCTAGGATAATTTGTTGAGGAGTTAGCAGGGGGTGTTTACTTTTTTTTTCCCCACGACTTTACATTTACACTAGTGATGGGCGATTTCGATTTTTTTAATCGATTTAATCGATACTATGGCCAACTCGATTTAATCGATACTATGAATTTTTTAATCGATGTCTCTAAGACAAAATAAGGTAATATCATTTTCATTTTCCTTCAAAAATTTAAGATAAAGTAGTTGGATGTGCCAATCCCAAAACTTTCATCTGCCTCATAAATGTTAAAACTTCAAAATTCGCTATCACGGTGTCAAATTTAAATGATAACATATGCGCATCATGAGGATTCAAAAAACATAGGTTCATTGAAGCATGTGCCTTTTAAAAGAAAATATAAGCATTGCATTTTCCTAACAAGTCATTGAATTTCGGCTCACACCCTCTTAGGCTAATGTCAGATGAACGTCTTTTTGCACGCTTTTTTCGCTCTTACGCCATCCCTACACCTTCGCTAGCATGTGTAGGGACGGTGTAAGAGCGAAAAAAAAGCGTGTAAAAAGACGTTCGTATGATATTAGCCTAGATGTCCGCAACGGAAAATCCCAATTCAAAGAGCATAAAAGTGACAGCTGTTGGGCAGTATACACCCAAGCCTAATAAGGATCTATTTATCTGAAAGTGTAACAGAATATGAAGTTTGATTAAATTCCATGCATTAGTTTTGAGATATGGCTATCACGAATATCATGCAAAAAAAAAAAAAACAGTATAGCAGCGCAGCCTGTTACATGATTAACACAAAAAACTCAGGAACAACTTATGTCAATGACACATAATATTAGGTTTGATGAAATTCCGGTCATTACTTCTTGAGATATCGCTAATATCTTGTAAATTCTGAAAAACGGTGTTAGGTACTGGTGGACAACACCCCCGCCCATGGAACATTGAAATTTCCCTCATGAAGATTTCAGATTTTATGCTTAAGGGACAAAAGTCCAATCCCCCCCCCCCCCCGAAACTCTAGAATGTCCCTCTCCAGAACCATAGAAATCCCTCCCGGAGAAAAATGTCTGAATTCAACACTGCTAAAAAAAAGCAGCATGGCAGCACAACCTGTTATATCATTTACCCGAAAACCTAATCATGAACAACTTATGACAGAATATTAAGTTTGATGAAATTCCGTTCATTAGTTCTTGAAATATGATCCCTAAAAATCCAGAAAAACGTGTTGAATTCCGGGGGTAGCCCGGCGGGACATGCGACCCCCCCCCCCCCCCTGTGCAACATTCAAATGTCCCCCCAGAAGGTTTGAGATTTTATGCTTAATGTACAAAAGTCCAATCCCCTTCCCCTCTGAACTGTCCCTCTTTGGATCCGCAGAAATCCCTCCCGGAGAAAATTGTCTGAATTCATCACTGCTGATAAAATCTGCATTACAACGCCCCCTGTTGGGCGATTTACACCGAAATCTAATATGCAACAATTTATGCCAACGTCTAACTGAATGTGAAGTTTGATGAAAACCCGTGCATTAGTTCTTGAGATAGAGCTATTGCGAAAATCGGAAAAATGCAGCATAGCAGCGCCACCTGTCGGTAGATTTACATCAAAAAGTAATCAGCACCAATTTATATGAAAGTCTAATTGAATCTAAAGTTTCAACAGATTCCATGCATTAGTTCTTGAAATAGACCGCCCAAAATTTTTTTGTCAGAGACAAACAAATAGACAGACTGACAGACAGACAATGTATAAAAATAGTCAAATCGTACTCCAGACAAGATCTTCTAAAACTATAAATCCTTCGAAAACAGGAAGTCGAAAATTTTCACGAATCCAACGCTTTCTTTTTCTAAAGACAAAAGATAGCAAGAAAAAATGACCGCATCGATTCTGCCCGTAAATTAAGATCAGAAATGGCGAATCGATTCAGTTGAGATTCGATGCCGATGTCGATCTTTAGATGCGGGCAGAATCGCTATATTTTGATTTACTTCAATTTTTTAGATTCGGGCGAATCGATTCAGTTCAGATTCGATGCCGATTTTTAGATGCGGCTGAAATCGTTATATTTTGATTTACTTCAATTCAAATCGCATCGCGCATGATCCACGATTCGGGTTGAATAAATTCCTCCAATTTTACTGTTTTAGTGGCAGAATTGCTGTAAAATTTTGTATAAGAGCCTTTTTTTTTTCTAGGTTCAGTGTTGAATGGCGGGTTGATTTCTTGACTGCTGCGGTCGGAATGAGGGGGGGGGGGGAGATTTTAGAGTTCCGTAAGGGGGGATGCACATTTTTCCATTAAAAAGCATAAAATCTCAAAACTTTCGGGAGGGACATTCCAATGTTCCCCCGGGTCACCCCCTGAATTCAATACTAGGTTAAATCGTTATACTTTTGTTTAGAAGCCTAGTTATTCGGGTTACTAGTTTATTATGTTGTATTTTTCAAGTTCATCCCTTCTAATCCTTTCCGCCCCCCCCCCCCCCCCCTTCCTCGCCAATCTTAATTTACAGGGCCGTTCAAAATATGCATGCTATTTTAAAAATGCCCAATACTCGTTCTATTTTATTATAAATCCACATTTTGAAACCTTGACCAAAGATACATTTGAGGTCGCTCCTCCCACCGTTTGAGACTTACCTGCCCCCAGGGGGCATATTTATTGTTTCTTCCAAACCATCTCGTGTAACATATTGTTGGAAAGCTTTTAACGTCCTCTTTTCTTTTCTGTCCTTCCTCCCCCCTGCCTAGTTACACGCTCTTGGCACTTTTTAGCTCACAGGCTATCAAAGCCTGAGATTTAATGCGCCCGTCGGTATTGTATGTATGTATGTAACGCGATAACTCTTGATAGAAATATCCGATTTGCTTCAATTTTTTTTTTCTATGTTCATTCTGCTAAAGCGCTTACATGATTAGTTTTGGGGGATCATTGGTTAAGTATAAAGGGGGGAACGGGGGCTAATCCCCCCCCCCCTTAACTTAGATAAATGGGTTTTTCATGCAGAATTATCAGATTTTCTTCAAATTTTGGTACACCGGTTAATTTTGATAACGAGTTTCTCTGATTATATTTGAAGGTTCATTGTTATAGTCTAAAGGGGGGAGGGGGGAACGAGAGGATAATACCCTCCTTAATTTAGATAGATGGGTTTTGCTATCCGATTTACTTCAAATTTGGTATACCAGTTTATTCTGATAAGGCGCTTCCCTAATTAGATTTGGAAGTTCACTGGTTAAATATAAAAGGGAAAACGGGGTCTAATACCCTCTTAATTTAGATAAATGGGTTTTTCTATCCGATTTACTTCAAATTTGGTATACCAGTTTATTCTGATAAGGCGCTTCCCTAATTAGATTTGGAAGTTCATTGGTTAAATATAAAAGGGAAAACGGGGTCTAATACCCTCTTAATTTAGATAAATGGTTTTTTGTATCCGATTTGCTTCAAATTTGGTATACCGATTTATTTCGATAAGGCGCTTCCCTGATGACATTTGGAGAGTCATTGGTTAAATATAAAGAGGGGAAACGGGGAGGGGCAATTCCCCCCCTCCCCTTAGTTTATTTTTCGAGGGGCATTATTCTTTGAAATAAGAGCATAACATACAGTTAGTGTGAATAGCCTGTGAGCTCAATGCCATCAGTTTAACTGGGCACTTTTCTTTTTAGCTCACAGGCTATCAAAGCCTGAGATCTAATGTGCCCGCAGTTTCTGTATGTATGTATGTATGTACGTACATACGTAACGCGATAACTCTCGATAGAAATATCCGATTTGCTTCAATTTTTTTTCTAGGTTCATTCTCATAAGGCGCTTCCCTGATTAGTTTTGGGGGTTCATTGGTTAAGCATAAAGGAGGAGGGTACGGGGGCTATTCCCCCCCCCACACTTAGATAAATAGGTTTTTCATGCAGAATTATCACATTTGCTTCAATTTTGGTATACCGGTTAATTCTGATAAGACGCTTCCCTGATTAAATTTGGAGGTTCATTATTTAAGTATAAAGGGAGGAACAGGGGCTAACCCCCCTTAATTTAGATATATGGGTTTTTCTGTCTGATTTGCTTCAAATTTGGTAACTAGTTTATTCTGATAACGCGCTTCCCTGATGAGATTTGGAGGCTTATTGTTTAAGTATAGAGATGTGACGGGGGGGGGGGGATTCCCCTTAATTTATTTTTCGAAAGGCATTCTTTGAAGTAAGAGTATAAAATACAATTAGTATGAATAGACTGTGAGCTCAATGCCATCAGTTTAACTCGATACTTTTCTTTTTTATTTATTATTGTTTCAGTGAGTGCACTCTGCATGTCAGCGAATGAGTCAATAACTGTTTATGGTTTTTAGATTACTGCTGGGGGGGGGGGGGGGGAGAAAAAAAAAACATATAATCAAGGAATGTACTTTTATTTATTTGTTAACTAGAGAAAAGTATGTTATTTCATTCTTAATGGCTCTAGGATGAGAACTTTTTTTTTTCTTTTTTCTTAACAGCTAAATATTTGGTAAACATTAAAAAGAAAGATATTTATAAACTGTAAATGAGATAAGGAGATATATATTTTTAAAAGGGAAAGAAATTTTAGTTAAATATATTATTAAAAGGAGAATTTTGATTATTAATTGGGGGATAATTAGTATGTGATAATTGGTCAATTACATTCATCACAGCTATTATAAAAGAAGATTTGCAATATTTGCATTTCCCCCACACTTATAGAAGACCCTAAAAGACTGAAAAACCATTTAAGTTTTTAAATAAATTTAGAGCCTTCAAAATTTCGCTCATCTGCGCATTTTTTAGAATGACGTTTATAGGAAGAAAGTCCCTATCTGTTTGGTTGAAGGAAATAACAGTTAGAGTAGAAAGTACATCTTTTCCGGATGAAAAAAAAAAAAAAAAAATCATTTCTTTCTTTTTTTTTTTATCTGACCGAGATCTTTTTTTTAAAGATAAATTTAAATATTATATAAATTATTATCAAAATTACATCTTAAAAATAATAATTTTAAAAGTTAAAAAACCTTATTTTTTGACTCAGAGGTCTGTAGTAGCTTACTTCTGGGCCGCTAACATTGTCTATGGCTCACATAAATGGAGGCGAGGGATAGTCGTTACGGCCCTGTTGATTCGCTACGTTTTGGAATTACAGTAAATTCTGTCTAAGGCGGACTCTGTATAAGCCGGAAATCTGTCTACCGCGGAAATTTTTTCAAGTCCCGGCGAACCCCATAGAAAATTACATTAATTCATGCTGATAAAGGCGGAATCTGTCTGACGCGGAAACGGAAAGGATTTTAAGGTCCCACCGAAACCAAAATTTTGCATAAGGCGGAAAAAGGATAATTTAAAAATGAAAAGCGTTTTGTTTATTAAACTTTAAAACTGATAAGTCATATAACTCAATGTCGAGCAAGTTAGCTAAAATTCCGTAAGCTTTTAAAAAAGTTAATTCAAAAGAACAGAAACTTTAAATTTTAAGGAATTTATGCTTATGCCATTTTTTCATATGCAAAATTGCATATTTCTAGTAAAATGAACATTTATGAAAATGATTACGTATTTTCGAAAGTACAATATATTATACTTTAAGATTGTACTCAAATTAAAAATTATAGCGTTCTTTCTCATTCTCGAAGGTTTTTTTTTTTTTTTTTTTTTTTTTTTCTGTTGCGTATAAACTTCCAATATGAATGTATTACAGCAGTACTAAGAAATTGAATAAAGTTTCTCATTTATTTTTAAAAAGACAAAGGATCTTTCAGAATTTCAGTTTTCAACCGATTTTCTAGTCAAGAGAATCAATAAAAGATCGTCATCTTCCAGGGATTTTTTTGGGGGGGAGGGGGGGGGGGAGTTTTTTTTGCATAAGCCGTAATATTGTCTACCACGGAAATTTTTCTCAGTCCCGACCGATTCCGCCTTAGACAGAGTTTACTGTACTATTTTTCAGCTTATCTGTGTGAATCTGTGAACATCGAAACATAGATTCAAGTATCGATTCTAGAATTTGGGAATCGATTCTTATTGCGATCGATTCTGTTTTATACGATATCGATTTTAATCCAGTCTCAAATTTTCCAGAATCGCCCATCACTAATTTACACCTCGGATAAAGCGGGCGGATAAATTGTAGCGCCCCATTTGGCGACTTAACTCACTTTTGGCATGAAATAAACAACTAAAAATGTAATAATAAAAAATTAAAAGGATAAAAAAATATAGAAAATATAATTTTAACAACGAAATTTTTTCGGTTCTCTAACTTATATGTATAGGGCTACAAAATGCACCAGGTCTCGATGCTAGGTGCGAGCAACATCAAAAGTAGTTCCCTTGTTAGTAGGATATCCTTTAGCATCCACAACAGCTTTTAAATGTCTAGGAATAGATTTCACTAGATTTTTCTTTCTTTTTTTTTTGTAATTTCTGCAACTATGTTCATCCATTCGTCGATCATTACTGTTTTTAGTTTTCCTTTCGTTTTAATGTCGTTCCTTCGTACTCTAACCTCCAATTCATCAAATTTAATTAAATATTATACCTGTAGAGCACAATCATTTTCAATTTTAAATTTTAAAAATGATTATCCTATTATTATTATTTTTACACACATGGCTAAATTAATCATTTTACTACATCATTGTCTAAAGCGATTATTATTTAAATTATACATGCTATTTGAAATTATAGTCCATCAATCATAAAATAAATAGCAATAAAATAATCACAGATAGCCATGATAATACGCTACGTTGAGAATTTCGAGTTAAAATTACTGGATAGAGCGAACTGAAAGAAAAAGTACAGTTGACTGTACAATTTTGAAATAATTACATTTTTACTTTAATTTAAAAAAAAGGGGGCCAGGATTCATAAAGACTTATTCATCAAATATACCGTTAAACAGAAATTTCATTGTAGCTAAACCAAAATTAATAGAAAATAAAAATAATCACTGTAATTAAAAAAAAAAAAAAAAAAAAAAGGAAAAAGCTTGCATACCCACAGTGGATTAGACAAATGTCAAGGCTTTAAAAAACTGAATACAATCCGTTTCAATCGAATTACGTAATTAACTCTGCTTACGAACGGTGTTCTAATGATTGTAGTTTCTGTCGTTAATGAAGGACAAAGGACGTGTTCTATGCATGAGTGCGTAGCACGTAATCACCTGGGTAAAAGGCAACACATACATTTCACTAACACAAAATTCTGCTATAAAGAATGGGTAATTATATCACTGAAGATGGTTGTTGTGGGGAAAGATCGACAGAACAAGTAATGAAAATTGCAAACTTTTACTGAAAATTGAAATGGGTGAAAAATAATTATACAGTCTCGAGACGCTGTTAATTCATCCCACCCATACACTATTAGGTCTGAACACTGATGTTTGTAATAATACCAATATTAACACTTGGTAGCGCTCTTTTAGTGAATTGAAACATTGGTAAAAAGAAAATTGATCGGTGCTTTTCCTGTTGTTGGTGGCAACTAAATTTCATTTAGTGATTAAATTTCGATTATAATGAATCATCTAAAAGCAATTTTAAACTAATTTATATGTAAAAAAATATTTTTAACACTACTAATGTGTTTTATTTTTTAATTTCATATGCTACCAAATTCAAAAGTATTGTATATAAAACATAAGAATGCACCAAAATCAGCGCAGAATGATTAGATTTTTCATAATAACTCGAGGAAAAGAGACACAGAGAAAAAAAACCCAAGTATAATATAATAATTATTAAGTATATAATTATGAATTATAATAAACTAGCTGGCTATGCCCGCTGCGCTGGTCAGTATTTCCAAATAAATCTTGAATTAAGCGAAATGGTGAATTCGAACTTGTATATATTTTTTTAAATGGACCTTTAGCTTGAATGTCCTCCCGCGTTGCTGAAAAGATGCGAACGTCATTGCGATGTTATATTACCTTATGCGTTGGACAAAATTTAGCTATTAAGAAGCAGTTCTTTTAGTTTATTATTCACAGTGCACTTTTGGTACAGAAATGAGGCCGTTATGACAATAGGAATTAAAATGTTCTCATATCTGACAATGTTAAATTAGAGATGCATTACAATGATTGCAGAGATTTACCATTGAACTTGAATTATGCTCGGGTGGTGTATTTTCGTTTGTTTGTCCTTGATCTCCTGGCCTCTCAGCTCGCGCAATATGTGATTCTGGTAGCTGAAATACAATCTCACTGGATGTTAGTTATATTTCTTAATAAATACCCTCTTGTGCTACTACTCTTTTCCCTCTTTCGATTCTAGCAGGGTAAATGCTGTCAAAAAGTAATAAATTATTTGCAGGCAAAGAAGATTGTTTAACTTTCATATTTAAAAGAAAAGTGAAACATAAAAAATGTGTGTTTTTAAAGCTGAATTGCCTGAATAAATCTAAAATGACGTCATTTTCACTGTCTTTTCATTTTGTAGACCAGTTGAAATCATGTAACCGTTAACCCGGGAAAAAACTCGATGACTTAATCTTGTAGAAAAATAAACCTCATGCATCCAATAAAATCTTTATAATCATCCGTAATCGACGTTATTGTGAGGGTTCACGTCAAACATTAAAACTGATGCAACAATATTGTTGCACATGTACCAGGGTTAAGAACTGGCAATGATAAATAAAGTTAGTTATACAAAAATTTTAGCAATATGCATTTTGGTGAATACCTGAACCGAAGATTTATTTAGCATTTTTCTAAAGAGCACGGGCAAACAAATAGGCCTGCTATTTTCTTTATATTTAAGAGTAAATTAATCTTCCGTCTGTTGTGAAAATAACAAAGATTATGAAAATAACTCTTAATTTGTTGCTGTGTTTAGCAGCTAGAGTGTGCGTCAGGACAATTCGCTTTATACTGATCGAAATTCCAGGTAATTTAATCCTATCTAGGCTGAAATGATAAGTCAATGGGCATTATTCCATTTGCCACCATTGGAACCATAAAGTTTTTCCCCCTACATTGAAAGTATTATTATTATTTTTTTTTTTTATGAGAGTAAAATAATTTGAAGTAATAAATAAATAATAATACATCTTCTTTTGTTTGTTTGCTTCATTATGAAAAACCATAATTTAGTAATCGCTAATTTCAAAATCTGTCTAATCTTTTGAATTTTGATACGCCATGCAACATGCTCGTTGGCAGGTGACACGATTCCGTAAGATTAGTCCAATATGTTGAATAAAACATTTTTTAAACAATGGTTAAGCAAAAGAAAGTTATGCAGAAAAAGCTAAAAAGAAATGACATATTAGCAAGCAATATTTATTGCAAAATGTTTATTTTATTTATTTATTTATTAATTAACCATTTGGAAAAATGATTATTGTCCTCGATCAGGGTAGGAAATCAAAAGCATATCTGAAGCGTTTTATTAGTTGAATCCCGCATTTTATTTGTTTTCTGATTGGTCTATACAGTAATCTGTATTTTCCCTTTACTTTCAACAGAGATGGATACTTCTACAAAGAAAAAAAAATAATAATAATAACTCAGAAACAAATTGAGATACAGCTTTAAAAAAAATTGCATTTAAAAGTACATTTTTTTCTCTATACGACTGTATAAAAAGTAATATTGTGGGATGTTTAGAAGTTTAAGAATGATATTTCATTTAAAATTGGTCTATAAATATTAATCTTTAATCCATGGCGTACGTAATGTATGACCAGCTCCGTAGAAGTTTAAAATTTACAGTACCGAAAAATGTAATCCATGGCGTACGTAATGTATGATCAACTCCGTGCGACTGTTTATGTCTTAAATTTTAGTTTTTGAAAAAATCTTTTTCCAAATGGTCGTCGTAATTTGTTAAATTGCATTTTTTTTATAGTAATAACGTATAATTGCAGAAATCTTCTTAACAATATTCTTATATCCTAACTTTTAAAGCAGTGAATATTCCTATAAGTGAAATCGACAATATGTTCGGCATGTTAAAAAAATAACATAATACACAATATCCAATTAATAAGTAATGATTTGAGTTCGAGGATATAAAAATCACATGCTTGAGGAAAACAAAACGCATGTTGCCATAGTAATGGCATTCCATAGTATGGTAAAAAATATTTTAAATCTTTGAAAGTAAATTATTTTAGAATATGTGTGTATATGGAAGACATTTACACTAAAATTTAAATGATTGACTACATAATTATAATTTTAACTGCTTTTTATATAATTTACGGTTGAATATAAAAATATACTCCGAAATGCTCTTCTCTCGCCTTATTTCACACTTTTGTCTTATTTGGCTTAAAATTGCATTGTTTGGCGACGAAGGTAATAACCCTCATAGCATGCATGGTCACAGTGACGTCGTTGTGACGTCACTGTGAGTCACTGTGGTCACGTCACATCTGTGACCGAAATGCCACCACTCAGTGATGTCACATTGTGAATGAGATGTGAACTTCTTAGAAAACTTTAAAAAATTACAAAAAATCTTCAAAACATGTTGTTACTGTAAAATTTTATTTTTCTGGCAATAAAAAAGAATTGTTATGTCACTGCATGTAACGTAGGTCACGACACACTCACAAAAAAAAGTCCCCCCCCCCCCCCCATATTGTAAGTCACAGTGTGAGAAAAATACGAACTTCAAAAATCTTTGAAAATGAAGAGAAATGCTTTAAAAAGGCCCGAGCTACAGAGGCATAAGGAATGAAAATATATTAGTGGGTAGCAAGTAGTAAATTCAGACACGAAAAGATGGTGGTGGTGGTGGGGGGGGGGGGCATGTAAAGGAAAATGCACGGTACAAGTATCAACAAACTAGATTTTCATGCTATATTTTATCAATTTGATATCTAAGACTCTGAAAGTATACTTTTTTTAAGATTTCAATTTTATCTAGTGTTGCAATTTAATATAATAATCCTTCTCTTATTCTTATTATTATAAAAGTGTTTCTCGGAAATTACAATGCAGAAAGAAGATAATATTATAATAAGAAATAACATATTTAGAATTAGGAATATTAAATATATACACTTTACATATTTAGTTTGCAGGATAGAAAATTTTCAATTTATTTTTACCGACCACTGGTATTCGAAACACTTTTGTGGCTTCAAACTAAAAAATTTCTATTATAGTTAAGTTTGCAGCTTTTAATGAGCACTTAGAAAGAGTCTTCAGAGTTTAGTCATACATACATTTCTTGCTTTATAATTTGCATTCAAGTCATATTTTTTCCTGTTAGTGTACCTATTTTAAGTAACTAATTTTTAAAAAAATTCTACTTCTTTCAGACTTTTAAAATAAAATTAGCATTTTCCGAATAAAAAAAAGTAATACAAAATTTATGCAAAACCCATGATATAATTTATTATTCGTATTTCAAATCTGTGTTTTAGAGATATGACTCTAAAAAAAAGTTATTTTACGAATATTTTTATTCTACAGGAAATTAACATGAAAAGAATGACGATTGACAAAGAAATTTTTTTTATCCACGATATTTATTTATATATTTTTATTTTTAGGAAGATATTTTGTATTTATTATGTGTGAAACAATCTTTACTTAGAAAAAGGGAGGGGGGGGGGTAAAACTGATAAAAAGAAAAGGTAAGATACATTGGAAAATTCTTCAAATACAAAAATTTAAATACAGACAGTGTCATAAAATGATTGCACATATAAGTTCCATATCTGTTTACATAAAAGAAAATAAATTAACACCTGCCCCAAATCGTCTGCCACGATACCGCAGGGTAAACAGATAACTTTTTGTTCTAACAGATGCGGTAAGTTACTAGTCTAAAATGTAAGCTTTTGCGTGTGCTTTTTTTAATGGAAGAAAAAGACGTCGCCATTTTCGGATACACACGGATATTAATTAGTGATGGGCGATTCTCGAGAATTCGACAATCGAGAAAAATCGTCATCGTAAAAAATCACAATCGATACAGCCATCGATTAATTCATAGAATCTACAATCGAGATGTTTTACAATCGATTATAACGAGAAAAGCTAAAAACAGTTATTGGAAAACTTAGCTATTATTCTGGCCGACAATTTCATAGTAGTGATAGGGCTTAGTGATGGGCGATTCTCGAAAATTTACCAATCGAAAAAAATCGTTATCGTAAAATACACAATCGATACAGTCATCGATTACTTTCGAGAATCTACAAAGGAGATGTTCTAGAATCGATTATTGAAATCATTGTTTTTACATATATATAAGGCAGATTTTATTAAATATAGGGTAACTGAAAACAGATGGAATAAAAAAACCACAAACCAAAGGGAAACTATAAAGGAGCCATAAGACTGGAAAAGTCTTGTAAGGGTGCCCCCTGGTTGAAAAAAGCTGAAAAAACGCGAGTAGCTATGAAGTGGTAAGGGGAGTTTAAGTATCAAAAATTAGAATTTTTCGGCAATTAGTACCAAAATGGCCAAAGAAATAAGAATCAAAAGCACCCCCTAGTGGAAAAAATATGAACTAAAGGATGATAAAAGGGATCAAAATTTTTTATTGATTTTTCTACATCATTTGAGATTGGATCTTTAATTTCCCCATTTTTATAAAGTCTTCGACTGGAATACATTAAACGAACTCCCGCGGCGAGCAAAGTAGGAGGGAGGGGCAAGGAAAGTGTATAATATGAATAAGTGGTCACAGGACTTTCCAACGATATGGCACATGAGGGGTGTCGGCTAAATTTAGTAAAGTGCCCCCGCTCGGGGACAAAGTAAGGGGAGGGGCGCGGGCGATATATAAAATGAAATAGTAGTCAAAGAGCTTTCCAATGACATATCACATGAGGGGTGTCAGCAAAAGATAGAAAAGAGTCCCAACTCCCAGGATTCCAATTATCGTGCCCCCCCCCACCCCCCCGAAATATACCCTGCCCATCCTACTCTTTGAAATTTTCATATATTAAGAATTATTTATCGAAGGGTTCCGTAAAAAAATCCGATCTAAAATTTTTAAAAACGCTACGATTTCAAAAAAGTTCGAAAAGTGCCTCTCTCGGGGCGCCAAACTAAGGAAGGAAGAAGAAAGGTTCATAATATGAATGAGTAACTTTGCGATGATAACCGAAAACTTTCCGATGATAGATGAAATGACTGGTCCAAAGAAAGTTTGAAATCTACCCCTCCCACGTGGGTTCCCTCTTTTATCCTAGAATATACCCGGAAATCACGCAGCCCCACTTTTAAAATTTTATATTTAATAAATAATATTTATCGGAGAGCTCCATTAAAAAACCTCATTTAATGATATTTATTGTAGAAATCTCTACAATTTAAAAAAAAAGTCACTTCCGCACCGCTCCCCCCCCCCCCCCCCCGAACCCCTTCCGGAATTGAACTCTGGGAGGAGAAAGGTTCATAATATGAAAGAGTGGTGAAAGGACTTTCCGATGATATGTCAGGGACAGGTTTGGTAAAAGTTTGAAAATTACCCGCCCCCCCCCCCTCCCTCTCGCGCACCCCAGAATTCACTCACCTTCCTCTTTGAACTTTTTATATTTAATAAATAGTATTTATCTGAGTCTCCAGGTATGAGGCAGCTTGGCAGAGCTAAAATAAGAGAAACATTGAAAATTCGTGGCAAAATGACACTAAATTTAACAGTAAAGTTTGAAACTAGGGCTATACAGAACTGAATACATAAACCACTATGCTTCATAACCCACATCGGTTAATAGCAATAAAATGATAAGTGCCAGTTAAACTGATGGCATTGAGCTCACAGGTTATTAACACTAACTGTATATTACACTCTTATTTCAAAGAATAATGTCCCTCAAAAAATAAATGAAGGGAAATATCCAGTGTTTGCCCCTTTTATACTTAACCAATGAACCTCCAAATCTAATCAGGGAAACTCCTTAACTATAATAAATCAGTATATCAAATTTGAAGCAAATCAGATAATTCTGCATGAAAAAAAGAAACATATCGCTAAATTAAGGATGGCCTAACCCCTTTAACCCTTTTATACTTAACTAATGAACCTCCAAATCTAATCAGGAAAGCTCCTTATCAGAACAAACATAGAAAAGAAAAATTAAAGTAAATTGAATAATTCTCCATGAAAATCCATTTATCTAAATTAAGGGGAGGGGACTTGCACCCTTTTCGCCCTTGTATACTTAACCAATGAACCTCCAAATCTAATGAAGGAAGCGCCATATCAGAATAAATCGGTATATTAAATTTGAAGCAAATCCAATAATTCTGCATGAAAAACACTTTTATCTAAATTAAGGGGAGACTAGCCCCTCCCCTTTATACTTAACCCATAAACCTCCAAATCTAATCAAGGCAGCTTCTTAACATAATAAACCGGTATCCCAAATTTGGAGCAAATCGAATAATTCTGCATGAAAAACCCATTTATCTAAATTAAGGAGGGGGACTACCCCCCCTTTCCCCCCTTTATACTTAACTAATGAACCTCCAAGTTTAATCAGGTAAGCTCCTTAACATAATAAACCGGTATACCAAATTTGGAACAAATCGAGTAATTCTGCATGAAAAACCCATTTATCTAAATTAAGTGGGGGACCAGACCCCTTCTCCCCCTTTATCCTTAACCAATGAACTTCGAAGTTTAATCAGGGAAGCTCCTTAACATAATAAACCGGTATACCAAATTATGAGCAAATCAAATAATTCTGCATGAAAAGCCCATTTATCTAAATTAAGGGGGGGGGGGTCTAGCCCCCTTCTCCCCCTTTATACTTAACCCGTAAACCTCCAAATCTAATCAAGGCAACTTCTTAACATAATGAACCGGTATACCAAATTTGGAGGAAATCGAATAATTCTGCATGAAAAACCCATTTATCTAAATTAAGGAGGGGGTCTATGCCCCTTTCCCCCCTTCATACTTAACTAATGAACCTCCAAGTTTAATCAGGGAAGCTCCTTAACATAATAAACCGGTATACGAAATTTGGAGCAAATCGAAGAATTCTGCATGAAAAACCTATTTATCTAAATTAAGGAGGGAGGGGGGGGGGACCAGCCCCGCTTCTCTCCCTTTATCCTTAACCAATGAACCGTCAAAACTAAACAGCGGAACGCCTTATCAGAATGAACATAAAAAAAAAATTGTAGCAAATCGTACATTTTAATCAAGAGTTATCGCGTTACGTACATACATACGTACGTACGTACGTACGTACGTACGTACAGTACATGCATACACACAGAACCGACGGGTACATTAGCTCTCAGGCTTAGATAGCCTGTGAGCTAAAAAGAGATTGGATAAGCAGATGGACTCCTTTGAGAAATTATGACTTAAACCAGGAATGCGGTAAGTTTGACTCTGAAAGCTTCATTTCCATCTCGCATTTCGGCAAATCTCATCTCGATGATTTTTCCAGCATTTCGACGCTTCCAGATGGCAAGCTGCTCGATGGTTGGCTCTCTCGCGGTTTTAAACCTTTCGGGATAGGAAGTCTCTCGAGAGTTTCCTCTCGCCCTTTTCAACCTTTCCCGATGGGAAGCCTCTCGCTTGTTACTCTCGTCCTTTTCGAAATCTCCCAATGAAAAGCCTTTCGAGGATTTCTCTCGCGCTTTTCAACATTTCGCTATGAGAAGCTTTTCGAGGATTTCTCTCGTCCTCGGCAGAGAAGAAAAGTAAGAAAATTTATCTAGAGTACCAAGGGACAAGATAGAGAAAAGCATGACAATGAGCTGTGAAATGAAGCCCTAATTTTCAAAGTTTCTCTTATTTTAGCCCTACCAAGATGTCACATACCTGGAACCCTCCGATAAAAATTATTTATTAAATATAAAATTTTCAAAGAGGAAGGTGGGTCGGGTGATTTCGAGGGAGGAGGACGTGAGAGTGGACTCATGGGGTGCAGTTTTAAAAATTTTACCGAACCCTTCCTGTGGCATATAATCGAAAAGCCCTTTGACCACTCTTTCATACTATGAACCTTTCTTCGCTCAAAGGGGGGTGGGGGAGGGGCGAACAAATTTTTAAAACCGTAGCCGATTTCTATAATAAATTTAAATATCACTTTAAATATGGGTTTTTTATGCAGTCTTCCGGTAAATATTATTTATTGAACATAAAAATTTTAAAGTGGCGGCTGTGTGAATTCCGGGGTGAAAGAGTGGGCCCACGGGGGGGACAGAGGGGAGTAATTTTCAAACATTTTTTGGACCAGTCATGCGATATGTCATCGGTAAGCTCTCGGATGACTCTTTCATATTATGAGACTTTCTTCCTCCCCTCCCCAATTTGGCCCCCACTGCGAGGGTAGTTTTTTCCGCTTTTATCATTTTAGATCGGATTTTTTTATGGAGCCCTCCGCTAAATATTATTTATAATATATGAAATTTCAGGACACTTTTCCAAATTTAACCAAGACCCCTCATGTGACATATCGTTAGAAAGGTTTGTGACTACTTATTAGTGCTATGCACTTCCGGTGGCCGCCCCCCTCCACTTTGCCCCCCCGGAGGACACTTTTCCAAATTTAGTCAGTACCCCTCTTATGAGATATCGTTGAAAAGGTCTGTGACTACTTATTGATGTTATGCACTTCCGGTGACAGTCCCCCCCCACTCTTTGCCCCCCCTGGGGGACACTTTTTCAAATTTAGTCAAGACCCCTCGTGTGAGATATCGTTGGAAAGGTCTGTGACTACTTATTGATGTTATGTACCTACGGTGTCCCCACCACCACTTTGCCCCCCCCCGGGGGCACTTTTCCAAATTTAGCCAAGACCCCTCATGTGAGATATCGTTGGAAAGGTCTGTGACTATTTATTGATGTTATGCACCTCCGGTGACAGTCTCCCCCAATTTGCCCCTCCCGGTGGACGCTTTTTCAAATTTAGCCAAGACCCCTCATGTGAGATATCGTTGGAAAGGTCTGTGACTACTTATTGATGTTATGCTCCTCCGGTGTCCATCCTCCCATTTTGAACCCCCCCCCCCCCCCGGGGGACACTTTTCCAAATTTAGCCAAGACCCCACATGTGAGATATCGTTGGAAAGGTCTGTGACTACTTATTGATGTAATGCACCTCCGGTGACCGCCCCCCCCCCACTTTTCCCCCACGGGGGTGTTTTTCTAAATTTAGCCGAGACCCCTCATGTGACATATTGTTGGAAAGGCTTATGACCACTTACTCATGTTATCCACCTCCCGCACCCCTCCCCCCCCCCTTTCCCCCCACGGGGAGGACATTTTTATAAATTCAGATCCAGACTTCTCATGTGACATATGGTTGGAAAGGCCTAAAGACCTGTGACGACTTAATCATATTATGCAGCTGCTGTGCTCCTCCGCTCGCTTTGACCCCTCCCCCAAGAGATCTGGTCCGACGTTCATTCGTTTCGATATTATATTTTTTACAAGATTTTGTAGTGCGTGCACACCACACCCGCCTGCTATCATATATCAGTGCCGTATATAGCGGGTAACCTGTTCGTGATTTCATATTACAAGATTACGTATAAATTAGGGGCCCCGATTAAAGGAGGGGCCCGCTAGCGGTCGAAGTCACTTAGTCTTTATTAACATCGACTCATTCCAGTTCACCCGCAGACGATTCTTGATAAATGTATGACGTATATAATACATAATATATGATTTATAAAAGAAATTTGCAAACTGTAGTCATCGAGAAAAAATTTATACAATCGAAAAATATCGAGATGTCCATACAATCGAGAAAATCGAGAAAAACATCTCGTTATCGCCCATCACTAATATTAATAATTAATTTATGGAGCTCAAAAAGTAAGTCTTATTTAATTTAAATTGTTTATTCCTGTTTTGTATATTTGGTGAGAGGAGTTAAATAGTTTTATATTATACCTATAGAAAGAGACTGATCTGTGATTGTTTTTCAGATTAGAAATTAACATTATACTGAATGGAAAATGCCGTTTTACATACTATAGTAGTGAAACTTTTGAAAGACCTTTTTTCATTGCTAATAATTTTTTTAATTATTATTTAAAATCCTAAATCTTCATATCAATGTTTTCAGATTTAACATTTGCCAAAATTATAAAATAACAGGAATTCCTTGTAACATATGGAGAGATTTTTGAGAAATTGTTAAATCTAACAATACATTTAATTCATCTATTGTACTTCGTTGTTGTTTAATAGTACAATTATAAATACTAATTATACAGTGTTTTTCAAATTGGTATATTTATTTTTTTTAATTGTATGTAAGCACGTTTTTGCTGTTCGTGATTTTAATCAAACATTTAATTGTAGACATTCAGAATCAGTTATTAAATTTTCTTCGATTGTAAACTCATTTTCTACGTTTTTGATACACGTTCGATACTTCGCATTAAAAAATAAAATATGACAATTAAGCATTGAAATAAAGTGTTTTTCATGCCTGATAACAAGTTTATAGATTAAACTGCTTTACTATACTTTTAAAATTTCATATTTATAATATTTATAAAAAATATTTATAACTTATGATAGTTATAAAAGTTGATATTGTACTGTTCATTAGCGATAATTGCTGGAAATGCATTTTTAATTATAATATGCGCTTTTATGATTCACTATATTTATGCATAGTATATGGTGTATATAAAAGCTATAATTTATATACAAGGCTACAGAAAAGTATACGTAAGAGTTAAGGGGTATGGGCACAAATTGCTTAAAGGTGTTTTTTAGATGAGTTATGGAGTTTTATGTTGAACCTTCATTTAATTTACTAAGAAATGTTTGTAGAATATGGATAAAATGATACATAGGGTCACGCAAGGAAATGGATATATGGCCGTCTATAAATTATAATTTCTGGAAATGTGATGTCAGCAGTTTTAAGAGTGTTTTAATTTGAATTAAATTTTAACTAAGTAGTGGCGTGTAATAAAGATTCTAGGTAAACTACAGGGTTGTACAAAAGTATTCAAGTATATTTTCATATATTAGTATAAATTGCTGAATGAGAATTTCAACCTGTTATGCGTTTTCTTGCTAAACTAAATTTTCACATTATATACTAGTATATATCAACCTACAGATTAAATATAGGGCTATTCAAAAGAATTGGAAAACATATTTGGCTATGGACGGTAACTGCTGAAATCAGATTTTCAAATGTTTTATGCGTTTTCTAAAATATTTACTTAGTTATCTTATTTACGTTATTTCCTTAAATTACGATGTCTAGTTAAAGCATTCAGGAAGCGTTGGAAAGTGCTTTATAATCTATGCTTAACGCATGATTTTTCTTACTTGTTTTTCTATTTCCCAGATCAGTCATTTCCTATAAATCATACCAAATCTATTTAGCTCATATTAACAAAATACAATATACACGGGAATAAAAAATTTAAATAAATATGGCTTATCTTATTCTTCTTTAAATAGGAAATGTATTAATATCCGTTAGACTCCATGTTCGTATTTAATAAAATAATAACAAATCACAACACATAAAAACTTACACATTCTTAATATAAAGCTTGAACTCAAGATCAAGCTTAGAACTTAATAAAAAAGGATGCCAGTTGATAAGCATTGTTTTTTTCAGTGTAAAAATTAAAAGTATTTTAGAAGAATAGGACTCCAAAATAGCGATACATTGCTAAAAAGTACGGTAAAAAGATAATATTGTATATTTCAAACAAAACTTTATTTTAAAATTCATCACAGTGTTTATAACAAGAATCATCACAGTATTAATGCTTGGAAATTTTTCCAGAGAGAAACATTCGCCTTGCAAACAATATTTCAAATGGAAATCAAATTTCAAATTTATTGCTTAAAAGGCGCAAAAGCCAACATAGTGAAAAAAATTCCATAACGGTACTTGAATCCGGGCCATCAGTATAGCGCACTGACATTCTACCCACTAAACCACATGGAACGAGACCTAGCCTGGAAAATGTCTTACTATTAGATGTTGGCAAGGCTACAAACACAGCACAAGATGGAATATTTATCATGAGCCACCGACATGGGGCAAACATGAAAATGAAATTTCAAATTAAAATTGCATTTTAAGCAATTAATTTGAAATTTGATTTTCATTTGAAATATTGTATGCAAGGCAAATGGTTCTCTATGGAAAAATTTCCAAGTATTTATATAGTTTGAATCGATGCTGGATTTAATTAAGTTTCGTATTTACCCGATGTTGGCGGCTCACGATAAATATTCCATATTGTGCTGCGTTTGTAGCCTTGCCAACATGTACTAGTAAGAAATTTTCCAGGGTGGGTCTCGTTCCATGTGGTTTAGTCGGTAGAATGTCAGTGCGCTACACTGATGGCCCGGATTCAAGTCCCGGCTTGGAATCTTTTTCTCTATGTTGGCCTTTGCCCTTTTAAGCAATTAATTTGAAATTTGATTTTCATTTGAAATCATCACATTGTTTATGACAAGTTCATCACAAATGACACATATTTCACAAATTAGTCACAGTGTGACGTCAAAGCATTGTCGCTGTAGTCACAGGTTCGTCACAAAGTTAATGCCAAAATAGTCACAAATGACACACTTTTCACAAATTTGTCACACCGTGACTTCACAGAGTGGTCACAATGTGACGTCACAAACGACCTCTAAAACGGCCATAACGACCTCACATTCTAGTCACTATGACGTCACATCGACGTCACGTGACGTCACATCGACGGTCACAAAATCACAGTGTGACTTCACAACGACGTCGCCGTGACGTCACCATGCCTTACGGGAAATAAATAGCATGTAACTCAATACAGCCATTTTTACAAATACTTCTAGTTTTTCCTGTAAATCATATGATGGGAGAATTATATAAAAATAATTATTAAATTGACAAAAAAAAAAGAAAAAGACTAATAAAGAATGTAATCTAGATTTTATTTCATCAAGTTTTCAGACACGTTTTTATTAACCTGGCGCATGCGATAAAAGAGCTAAAAAGAAAAAAAAAATCCCATTCAAAATTGTCAAATCAAATTTTCAGATTCATTTTTTTAACCTATCGCAAGCGATAATTCGCCAAATATTGTACTAATTGTAAAATTTCACAATAATTTATACTTTAAGCATTACAAATATTTATTATTTATTCCATGTTAAAATTAAATATTTTCTTTTTGTAATATTATGTCTTATTAAAACCTTTTTTGTTGTTGTTTTTTAAATTAAATATCAGTATCTTTTTCATTTATTCGCGAGTTGTTTGTATTATTTTGTAACAGATATAGCCATCTTAATTCTTTAATCAACAAACCTTTCGCCAAAAAATAATCACTGGCAACCTTTTCGTTCAAAATAGCAGTAAAATACGAAATTTATTATCAAAAATCATAGCTATCCCTGTATATTTTCTCATAAACCACCCCGGGAATATTTCCTATCGAATGATACAATTTAGAAAAAAATCCACCGGGTAGTTTTTGAAAACACTCGAGTGGAACTTTTTGAGCTTACTGCTTTATAATATATATGATGATATGATAATTAAACGCTCATAACTTTGATCCTGTTAATAATGAACAAATAAATTAAGAAATAAACAGTGTGATATATTGTAATTCATCCATAAAAACTACTAGCAATATTTATTTATTTTATTAGAAACAGCTTAGACCCAAATGAATCAAAGAAAGGAATATTTGCATTTTGGAATCATAGAATTATTATTAAAAGTAAAAATTTGGAAATTTGGCTATTGACTGTACCTTTCATTTATTTATTAGAAATTAATCTATGAAGTAAGTGTAAAATAATTCGTAACTTTTTTGTTCCCCAGTGTGCAATCACTACAAATGATTGAAAATTTATTTATTTATTATTTTTTCAAAATAACAAATTAAAACAGAAATTAGAGAATTTTAAATATTTGGGAATTTGTATGTTTATATATATAAATATTTGGGAATTTGTATTCGAAAATTTTTTAAATTGCTGCACAAATTTCGAAAAGAGAGAAAAAAAATTATACATTGTGTTCGAAGATTGAAAGTTGATTCCTTTCACTAATGTGGAAAAATGGTAGCAAATCATATCATAATATTAAAATATGTATTTGCTTAAAAGACGTTATAAAAATACATTAAAAGTAAATTAAAAATCTATATTTACATGTTTCAACTCATTTTCTGAGTCGTCGTCAGAATGTAAAACAGAAAATTACAAATGCATATGAAAAATGGAAAAAAATCATCGAAAATAAACAAGTAATCATAAAAAAAAAAAAAAAAAAAAAAAAAAAAAAAAAAAAAAAAAAGCGATTTATCAAATTACAACGACCATTTGGAAAATGATTTTATCGAAGACTAAAATTTAAGACATAAAAAATCGCACGGAGTTGATCATACATTACCAGACCTGCCAACCTTTGAAAATGAGAAATCGTAGCACACAAAATTTAAATTAATCTGGAGGTTGGTTGGTTGGTTTTTCGTGTTTCACAGACATCTTTTGACATTCGTAAAAGGAATAAGGTTTCCGTCTTTCAACTCAGTATAGCAAATATTTTCCTCTGAAAAGTTTTATACGATTTTTAGAGTTTATTTTGTTTCCCAGCGTTTTCTTTTTTACATTTGTAAAAGGAGCCTGGTTCCAATTTTTTAGCCCAGTGCAGTAAATTTTGACGGAATTCGCCATTTTTTTCCCGCCATCATTTCAGGATATTCACAATTTTTTCCCACAATCGTAATTCACATTTTCCTATCACGATTCTTTGTTGAAATCCGCACTGTTTACCATGAAGTTTTGACGAAATTCGCATTTTTTTACGCGATCCTTTGACGAATTTTCGTTTTTGTACCACGATCCTTTGACTAAATTAGTGTTTTCTTTCTGCGATCTTTCGGTGAAATTTGCGTTTTCTTACTAATCTTTCGATGAAATTTGCATTATCTTACCGATCTTTTGACGAAATTCGTATTTTCTTTCTGCGATATTTTGACAAAATTCACGTTTTAACCACGATTCTTTAACGAAATTTATTTTCTTCTGCGACCAAATGACGAAATTGATTTTTTTTTTACACGGTCATTTGTCGAAATTCGCGATAGTTCATCGCAAATCGCGCGATTTTGCACACTATTTCAAACCTTGCCCCTCAAGGAACCCCCTCCAGAATTCTTAAAATGGCACCCTTGTTTCTAAGGAAGGGAATTCCTGTATAAATATTTACAAAAACACGATTAGAGTGTTTTATGTTAATAAGTTTTTTTTGCAGCGTAGAATTTTTTATTTTTCTCATGAGCATTTTTTAATGTCCGGATTTTCGGACTAATGGCCAATTTTTTAAAACTTTGGGAAATGAATACTTGGAAATTTCGGAACAGAATCACTCCTGAAAAATATGCTGCGCAGGATAAAAATCGCAACTAGAAACAAAAAATGCTTTTGTGTTTTTTGCAAAACATCGTAGTTTAAGACCGATTTTCGTAACATCGTAGTTTATAGGTCCAAATCGTAGCAACTACGATTTTTTCGTAGCAGTTGGCAGGTCTGCATTACGTACGCCATAGATTAAACATTAATAGTGTTATTACACGTAATAATTCCAAGCAACAAAAATCGCCTGCGACTCTGAAACTTATGTATTATCCAAGCATTTCAATGGCTGTTCGGGAAAAGGCTTTTCCATCGCCAGATTTCCAAGAAATCTGACGTCCCATTTTAAATGAAATTTCATTCTTAAACTTCTAAACATCCCACAATGTTACTTTTTACACCGTCGTATAGAGAAAAAAAATGTACTTTTAAATGCAATTTGTTTGAAAGCTGTATCTCAATTTGTTTCTGAGTTATTAATTTTTTTTTGTAGTTTTTATTACTTTTTTGTCATAGTGGCAACAGATTACTGTTCTAAGTAAAGGGAAATACATATTACTGTGTAGACAATCATAAAACGAATAAAATGCGGATTAAATCAATAAAAACCTTCAGATATGCTTTTGATTTCCCATCCTGACGAGAACAATAACCATTTTTCCAAATGGTTAATAACGCGCCCTATATTTTCGCGATTGCTCGTGTTCCCGCTATGTCGCGATGTCGTAATTTGTCAACCATTCAACCCATAAATTCGGGATACGAAAAGATAATGTATCGTTACAAACTCCTGAACCTCTTAAACAAATGTTTATGGTCTCTCTTATGAATAGTTGTAAATAAAAATTAGACCTATAGATTATTTTACTCTCGTTAAAAAGTATGTTAATGTTCTCTATTTGATTTGGCCGCGATAAAGCTGTATTACCTCTATTGTATTTTATGTCTGCTATATGTTCTTTACATCTGATATTGAATTTTCGTTGGGTTATACCTATATAATGATTTTTGATACCTCTCTCCCTAATAAATGGAATCATATAAACTCCTGAGAGGTCATCTTTATTAATTGGATCAATTTTAGTATTTAAAAGCATCTTTAATTTCGGAGGCGGCTTCGCGATCAAACATAAGCCAAAATTTCTTAAATGATTTTTTATATGTTCAAAGAAACCCGGGAAATAATTTGCTACAACCCTTTTCACATTAACTTCATTAATACTTTTATTTTTAGAAGTATCAAAGGAGCTCTGAATCAATTTGTTAATTAATTTTTCCTGATATCCATTATCACTAGTAATACGTTTAATTTTCTATAATTCATCCCCCAGATTTATATCGGAAGAAATCTTGAAAGCACGATTGATTAGGAACCTGAAGGGGGATAATTTATAAGGCATTGGGGTGCATGCATCGGAAGGTATAACGTTTAAATCTGCGATAGATTTTCGGTAAACTGAACGAATTAATTCATTCCCCTTTCTCTGTAACTCAACATCTAAAAAAGTAATTTTCCCCCTGTTTCTAGTTCAAAAGTAAATTTAATATTATTGTCAAGTTCATTTAACTGTTGTATGAAAATCATTAACTCATCTATATTACCTCGCCAAACAATAAAAATATCGTCTACATAACGTAACCATACTAAAGGAACTACCCCAAACGTGTTGAAAATTTTAGATTCGAGGGGGCGTAATTTAAATTCCGCCAGAAGGCCAGATATTAGGGATCCCATCGGAGCACCACATTCATCGGAGCAGGCATTTTCTTACCTAAAATTATCAAATGGTTATCTGCGTGAATTGTGTTCGCTGGGATATCTTTCGGATAGCTCAATTGGAGAAGCATTGACAATTAAAGCCAAAGGTTCTGGGGTTCCAGTATCGGTTTGGACATATTTTCACTCAGTTGAAAAATTACTACGCTTGTGCGTGTGTTTGATCAGTCAGTTCTATCAGTTTGATTGTGTAGAGAAGTATAAGAAAAAATTAATTACGTATCCATTGTATATTGCAGTCCCTCTACCTGCAGTTTATTCTGTCGAATTGTTTCAAATAACAGATTACATGTCATTACAAAATGATTAGATGAGTGAATTGTGTTCTTTAGGATAATCTCCAGATAGTTCAATTGGAAGATCATTGGCAATTAAAGCCAAAGGTACTGGGTTCGAGTCTCAGCTTGGACATATTTTCACTCAGTTGAAAAATTACTGCACTCGTGGTTTATTTTTACAGTTTGATTGTGTTAAAATAAGAAAAGTTTAATTACGTATCCATCGTTTATTGGAGTTCTTTTACCTGAACTGAAGTTTATTCTGTCGATTTGTTTCCAAGATGTCATTACCAAATGATTGTCTGAGTGAATTGTGTTCTTTGTGATATCTCCAGATAGTTCAATTGGAAGAGCGTAGCCAAATAAAGCCAAAAGGTTCTGGGTTCGAGTTCCGGACTGGGCACATTTTTACTCAATTGAAAAATTGCTACTCATACTTATTTTTATCCCTTAATATATTAAAAAGATTACAAAATGAACACCTGACAATAGAAATTTGTTTTCCACATTTTCAGAAATCTTTTGTACTATTTGACTTAACCTGACCGATAAGGATCAATGTGTTATAATGTTTAAAGTTTAAGTGTTCAAAGTATGGTATTCAAATTTACTTAATTCATATTAGGATCTATATGATAAATGAATATATATGGCGTGACGCCATGATAAAGTCAGCTAATTAAGCTAATAAGTTCATACCTCATTTATGAATGAAATTTTAATTCCTTCTATTTATTGCTTTTCATTTATATATCTAATTAGATTTGTAATGAATTTTACGACCAATTGCATACTGCAATAAAAATTAAAAATCATTGTGAAAATTATAAAATAATACTGATTGCATTGCTTTTCTCATATTTCGTCTTAACATTTTACATGGAATAAATACAACGCGAAAGCTCACAACCATGCAGTGTATGGAGAAGGATTGGGCATAAACAACAAGATATAACACGGCTTTCGGCGCCAGATCGTAAGAAAATATTCAATTTTTTCAGGAATGTTTTGTCAAAATACACAAAGTTGACATTCGTATTTGCCATTCCATTTTACTGGTAAAAGTTTTTAGACCAATTCAATGCCAAAATGGCAAATAAATAAATAAATGTAAATAGTACAAATAAAATAATAATAGAAAAATGAGAATTTTATAAAAACTATAAAACAAAAGCGGAAAATCGCGGATCCGCGGAGGATTTGTCTCTGAAAGTTGTGGACTCGTTCGTGACTGACCAGCTGATCGAAAAGCTTGAAACACACACACACACATTTGAATCAAGACATATCGCTGATGTGT
Source organism: Maratus speciosus (assembly GCA_963932465.1). NCBI lineage: Eukaryota > Metazoa > Arthropoda > Arachnida > Araneae > Salticidae > Maratus > Maratus speciosus. The sequence goes on along the minus strand of OZ010788.1, from coordinate 315,185,552 downwards.
ATTTTACAAACAATATTCCACTAATTATAAGTAATGAGGAGGAGTTCAGGAATCTTGGGATCTTATAGACTTTGAGATTAGAATCTTCGTACGGGATCTTTCTGAATGAAACGGCCAACATAACTTTTTCTATTCGTTTGATGTCCTAAAAACGAAGAAAAATATCAAAATTGAACATAAGATTGAAAAAAAAAAAAGAGGATAAGATAATGTGAATCTTTAATCGACAGACAAAAGGTTTCACGATTCCAAACACGTTGCGATTTGCGATGTATTTTTTTAGATACACACACACGAAAGAACCAGTTCTTCGGAGTGCAGAGAAAAGGTGAAAACAAATGGAAAAAAAAAAAAAAAGAAAAGAGGAAGAATGCGTGTTCCGTTTTCAAACAAACTGTTTTGAATGCAAAAGGCTACACATATCTGAAAGGTGAATCTTCAGAGAAGATGCTTGCGCCCAAGAGAAACATCAATGCATTGGATAACCTTTACATCTTTTCACAATAAACATACATGCTAATAAAAATATTTTTTTATTACCATACTTTCTGACTTTATAATTTTCCGATTTCTTAAGGATCCTTTGGTTTCGATAAGAATTAAAATCTAGAAATGAACAGTACTTACTATAATAAACAATAAAAGTCGCAACGGAACTGTTAAATAGCAACTTCAAACTTACAAGGGGACCACAAAAGATAGTGCTCACCAATTTTGATGATTTCAAACTATGTTGTAAAGTTCTTATCTTTAACTATGCTAGGGAAATGGTTTTTTCAAATGGGCCTGAGATTTTAAGAAATTTGGTGTGAAACAGAGGTGATTCTTAGTAAAAAAAAAAAAAAAAAAAAAAGAAAATTCTGAAAGGTTACAGTAGAGGTGGGAATGGGGTGGAATCTCCTCCCGGCGTTTTTCTCGCAACCCTTTGACGAAATTCGCGTTTTTTCCGCGATCCCTTGATGAAATTTGCGTTTCTTTCGTGATCCTTTGAAAAAAATGGTGAGTTTTTTCACGTTTTATCTGCGATTCCTTGACTTGACGAAATTTGCGTTTTTCGCGATCCTTTGATGAAATTCGCGGTTTTCCCGCGATTCTTTGACGAAATTTTGGATTTTTTCGCGATTCTTTGACGAAATTCGGGTTTTTTCTCCGATCCTTTGACGAAATTGGCGATATTTTTTATGCCCGAATTTTCGAACTGATGACCCATTTTTTTTTTAATTTTCGGAATCGAATGCCATAAATTTTACGAAAATTCGGAACAGAATCACCCTTGGAAACAAATTTCAATATACGTTTCAAATTCCTATTAATTTGCTGTTCTCAACGTGGACTTCGTGGCGTCGCACAGTGGTCCCAAATCGCAATCAAGTGGCCAAAAATCATTTCTGGCTTTCCTAGTGGTTGTATACGATTCATTTTTAATTTTATGACATTCTAAATGGTATTACATTGTGAATTTAAACTAAATGTAACTGCGGTTCCGGGGGGAGGAGACTGGGGGGCGCAATAGAGGGGGCATGTTTTTATTAAATTAAAATTTCTTTTTTACATGATTTTTTTTTTTTTTTTTTACAAGAATGAGAATTTTCCACTTTTGATTATGGTGAATATTTTCACTTTTTTAAGACAAATCATCTAATTCAGTCTCCCCTGAAATTTTAACCCGCCCCCTTCTCCCTCCCTCCCTGAAAATATAAAAGTTAAAATCTTATTTTTTTCTCTTTTAATGTTATTGAAAAGTAACAATAAAGAGTATAAGCGATCAATAAAATACATAAATAATATGATACGATATGATATGAATATGATATGAATATTGATATATGATATGAAGAAATATGATTGCAAATAATAAGAAGCCTGAACTTAAATTTGATTCGCAAAAATACAAATTTTATACCATTCAATATATTTCAAACTTTTTTGAGAAATTAAAATATAGCCTTAAACTTTTCGATATCCGCTTAGTAACAAAACCACCTCCGAAATTGAAGAATATCTTTTGCGCTAAAATTGACCCAATTAGTTTTGAGAATTACTCTGGGGTGTATAAAATACCATTTTTATTAGAGCAGACGGATCAAAGAATTACTATATTGGTATGACTAGAGCAGGAAATTTAAGTATAGAAAAATGGAGCATATAGCTAATATTAAATATAATAGAAAAAAACCACAGTCCTAGCAAGATTTTATCAAGAAGAAACCATTCAAATAAATTTCAATAGAAGAAAAATAAATTTCCCGTCCAGTCTATACTATCCATCCATTATAAAAGAAACCATAGTGATTGTAATGCGCAAAAACTCAATATGTAACGATGCAGCATCATTTCACTTACCAAAAATATGGCTCGAGCTACTCAATGAGTATGAAAATAAAATAAATAAACATCCATATAAAATAAAAATGTAACGGGCATAATATGAAAGAATACGTGGAAAAATGATGGCGTGTCATAGACCGTGCAAATTTAGAATAGCTTTATTTATTTGTTTTTGAAAATGACTCGGGGTGAATCGGAACATGTCAGCAGTCGAAATAAACGTATTTTTACTGGTTTTAAAGTTTCAATTTACACCTTTTAGCATTTGAAATTAATACATAAATAATCAATCAGCTAAATTTTGTCCCCCCCACACACGTCAAATCATCTCTTTTTCCATTTGCCCCTATAGCAAGGGAAGTCTAAAAATATTATTACTTTTTTTTTTTTTTTAATTTATTACTATAAATTAATACATGGCTTGAAATTCAATTTTTCCTAGGAGGGGAGTATCCCTACCAACATTCATAAATGGAGGGGAGTTGAGCTATTTGGGAGGGAGAAAAAAATCTAAAACCCACTGTTATTTTACGTGCTATTTAAAGATTTACATTAATTATTTTGTCATGTCTGTATTAATACAGACATGACAAAATAAAATTGAAGCAATTTAAATCAACAACTCAGAATAATTATGCAAAATGGTTTTTTTTATTTAAAAAAGTAAGAAAGTTAAGCTCTTATATAGTCAATTTTTCAACTTTCAACCAAATATCATGGGTCCTTAACAATGGGGTTGTTAAATGAATTTCTGAATTTAGATTTTATTTCATTTTTGGCCCTGAATCTTCTTTCACAAGGTAAACTTGTGACAGACAGCACAAGCACAACATTTATAACTTTGGAAGTTATCGGAAACGTATGGTTATGCTCTCTTAAAAGTTTTTCAGAAAACTTTGCAATATCTAACATGATTTTTAACTACTTGCATGAACAATGTATATTCAGTGATGGAATCATCAATACCCATTTCTGAACAAAATTGTTTTATTATATCCTTAATGGAATTATAGTCAAAACCTGACTCCCTGGTATTTTCTTTGTTTAAAATTTGAATGCTTGTTCAAATCAAAGTCAAAAGTTTGAAATGGATACTGTGTATTCCTTTTTTCCACTACACGAGAAATGTAGATTAACTTTAAACTGTCAAGTCCTAATTTCTGTTAATTGCAAGGATCAACTTGTTTGGTGTTTCTATATATGTTTTATTGGAGCTCGGAACTTTTCTTTGATGTGCACCACAAGATCTTTGCAGCCTTTCTAATCTTATTTTTGTTTAGTACTGAATTTAGACCAACTTGCCAGAGCGCAGCGCCCGGTGACACTTAACGTCCTGGCGCACCCTTTTGGATATTTTTCTTTTTATGTCGCAGAAAAAAATATCGTGAAATATGCCAATTGGGCATAGAAAAAAAAATCGTGAATTTCCCCGATTGGTCGAGGGAAGAATGTCGTGAAATTCGTCGACTGGCCGCTGTATAAAATCGCGAAATTCATCGATCAGACGCGGGATAAAAAAAACTGTGAATTTCGTTAGCCTGTCGCAAAAAGTAACCGTAAAATTCGCGGATGTTTCTAAGTAAAAAAAAAACTGAAAATCACAGCAAATTTTCTGAAAGGTTACAGTAGGGGATAGGAAGGGATTGGGAAATCCTCTCCAGGCGCTAATTATTTTTTGTTGCAGGTCGGGTAACAGGGTTGTTAAAAGCCCGGGTTTTTTCAGAAAAAACCCAACCCACTGGGTTTTTTCGGATTTTTTTAAGGTTTTTTCAGGTTTTTTGGTGTTATAGGAGGTGGTTCAGAATGTTTGAAAAAAAAAAAAAGTACTTACTACTAAATTTATAGTAGCTAATTGATTACAAATATATATAATTAATGGCAATAATCAAAATTATGCTTTGCTTTTAGATAAATTGATTATTAGTAATAGTTTTAACAATAAAACTATCATTAAAGTACTGTACTAGAACTAGTGCTGAATCAGAACTTTTAAACTAATGTTTTGTTAAGGGTCCTGTCCCTGCCGGCGAAGACACTCACGAGCTAATGCTAATCCTATGGGGAGGGATTTTTCTAATATCTCGTTTGCATTTCGACATTTTGAAATAATTTTTTTTGCATTGGATAGCCGAGGTCCGTCTCTACAGCGCACCTTGGTTACTTTTTTGATTTTGGTCGCAGATATTTTTAATAAAGTTACTTTCATTTTCAAAACCGGTTCTGAAAATGAAAGTGTCATTCTAAAAAATATCTGCAACCAAAATCGAAAAAGTAACCGAGGTGCGCTATAGAAACGGACCTCGGCTATCCAATGCAAAAAAAAAAATTATTTAAAAATGTCGAAATGCAAACGAGATATTAGAAAAATCCCTCCCCATAGGATTAGCATTAGCTCGTGAGTGTCTTCGCCGGCAGGGACAGGACCCTTAAGGATAAAGTATTTTTATTCATTTTAATTGAAGTGATTGCCTATATATAATAAATATTTTCTCTAGAAAAAGTTAATTTTTGTTCAAAATTGAATTTTGAAACACATTGATTACTGATAGATTGCAAGATTGTTTTTTTCTTTTGAATTGTTTGCCTTCCAAAATGTGTTGCTATACTCTTTCTTAGGCATAGTAACATTCCCTTAGCCTGGGGTAAATAGGAATTTTCCATTTTCTCTTTTCAAAGCATTCTTCTCCCCACTTACTGAAAAACTGAAAGGACAACAAGGAAGAATTTTCAAGAACATAACAATATAAACTTCCCTCCCTCCCCTTTGAGTTGTACTGGTCCTCTCCTTCTTATACTTCAGGACAATGAGGAGGAATTTCCAAGAACAGAACAGTATCATACATCTCCAACTCCCCTTCCATAATCCCTTTTCTTTTGAAACTGGAGTAACTAGTTTGAAAGGTTTCTATTGCATTTCAATCTCTCTCTGAAACTGGTCTGAATTTACTTGCACTTTCAGTTGATTAAAAAATACTCCCAAGTCTTGCTACAGTGACAGTTTCATTTGGCTACTTTGTTTGTTACAAATATATTTTGATTAAATTCAGTTTTTTTTGTGTGTGTTTTAAATATCAAACTTCTATATAATTTATATAGGTATAAGTATATATATTTAACCATGGGAAAAGCAGAAGGAAGTGGAAGAAAACAATCTGTTGAGTGGACAATGGTAAATAAGACAACAAACATATACAAAGTGACTTGTAAAAACTGTGATAGTATAATATGCACAAAAATTGAAAGAATTCATTCTCATATGAGTAAGTGCAAGAAATTTGAAGCCAATTCCTCTCATCTGTGTAATAGTGATAATGATGAACTTTCATTAATTGCTGATACACTTATTTCAAGGAAAAGGAAATCTGAAGATAGCATTCTTGAGGCCACTGATTCTGATGGTTTAGATGTTGATATTCTTCAGCAATCAAAACCAAAGCGCCAAAGATCAATGGGCGAGTATGCAATTAAAACATCAGATCATCAAAAGAAAATTCTTGATCAGAAAATATCAGAATTTTTATGCTAATAATATAGCTTTTAATGTGGCTGATAGTTATGCATTTAAAGAAATGATTAGTGCTTTGCGTCCGGGGTATGTTCCTCCTAACAGACAAAGGTTAGCTGGACAATTATTGGATGAGGCTAACAAGTCAGTTGATTTGCTAATGGAAGATAAATTAACAAATGCCGTTATTACTTTAATGTTGGATGGGTGGTCCAACACAAGTAATGATTCCATTATTGCAGTAAGTATTCATACTGGCAAAAGTACACATTTGTTGGATGCTATAGATTGTGGATCCGAAAAGAAAACTGCTAAATTTTGTGCAGAAATAGCTGAAAAGGTTATTAGTGAATTTAAATAAAAGTATGATAAAAATATATTTGCTGTATGCTCCGATAATGAAAATAAAATGAAGAAATTTCGAGATATGATAACTGAAAAACATCCGCATATTCTAGCCTTTGGTTGCTCGGCACATTATATGAACCTTGTTGCCAAAGAAATCACTCCTAAAAGTTTGATGAAATATGTAGTTGAAATTCAAAAATTTTTCAGGAACCACAATAGACCACATGGTTGGTTGATTGAGAAAAAAGGGCACAAACCGCAACTGCCCAATGAAACAAGATCGAATTCTGAAGAAGCTTGCCTTTCATCATTCATATTCAACTATCAGAAATATATAGAAATATCAATTGAACATAAAGATGATATAGATACAAATATTTTAACTTTTTTGGATAACAAAGGGTTATATCGAGAGTGTGTAAACCTTCAGGCACAGTTATCTGTTATTGCTAAAGCACTTGATAAGTTGCAAACTGATAGTTGTACTCTTGGGCAAACAGTAGAAATTTGGCTTGATGTAATGGAAAGTAAAGAACTGTCATCATATAAAGATTGCATAAAACATCGATTTGAAGAAGCTCTTACTCAATTTCACTTTATTGCGAATATTACAGATCCTGTCTTACAAGGAAAAAGATTGACACGGCAGGAAGAAAATTTAGCTGAACAGCTTATAGAAAAATTGAATCCTGCTTTTGATGTCTCTTTCAAGATGTTCCAAATAAAAGATACTGATTATTATCCCGAATCTATGTTTTCTCAAAGTGTCATTGAATCCATTGAAGCCTAAAAGTGGTGGAAATTGATGGGTTGTAAATCTGAAAAAAATAAGCTTCTAAATACAGATTTTTGCAAATTTTTAGAAGACCTCCAACACTACTACATCTACATCAGCATCAATCGAAAGAATTTTTTCTACTTTTGGTCTGGTGTGGTCCAAACTCAGAAATAAACTTGGTTGCGAAAAAGCAAAAAAAATAGTAAAAGTGTATAAATATTTAAAGTCAAAAGGTGTCGAGACAGAATGGTGATTGAGATAAATGAAATTGTTTTTTATTGAATGAATGTGAATAAATTAATGATTATTTGATCTGTTTGTGTTGTTATTAAATTAAGTTGCTGTAGTAGTTTATATTTAATTAAGCTAAGCAAAGTTTTATGACGAAATTGATTTTTTCGGCGATCATTTGTCGAAATTCGCGATATTTTCTGTTGAACTGATGACCGATTTTTCATAATTTTCGGAAAATTCGGAACGGAATCGCCCCTGAATTCGCCAATCGGTCGCGAACACTTGTCAACCGATCTCGAGAAAAAAAATAATGAAATTTGTCTATCGGTAGCGTGAAAAATTCGTGAATTTCAATGATCTTTCGCGGTAAAAAAAACCCCGCAAAATGTATCAATCGGTCGCGCGAAAACATCCGGAAATTCGCAAGGCGTTCGCGGGAGTTGATCGTAATTTCAAAATGCGAAATTTTCAGGAAAATGGTGAGATGTTTTTGGACGGGAGCCTCCCTCCCATGATACTTTTTTGGGCGGGATTTCAAAATTTTGGGCGCGAATCCCGCCATCCCGCCCTGAAATTCAAGCCCTGTAATAATAAAATCATTCAATTCATTAATTAGATTACTTTCAAAATTTTTCGGAAGAAAGCAAGGGAAAAATTGTAAAAACAAATATATATCCCCAACTCTTAACGTTGTTTACGTTGTTGATTTTTCATGAAAATTTCTATTTTTCATGTAATTTTTAAACTAACATCTCTGTTGACTGAAATCGTAACTAATTTGTGAGAAAATTTGTTTTCATAAAATTATTATTTACCTTTTTATATTTTTATATTTTAAGTACAGTTCTGAAATAATGTATATCTTTTTTTATATTATAGAAAAAAAAAATTGCAAAATAAAATATCTTTTTAATATTTGATTTGTTCTAAATATATTAAAATATGTTAATGATGAAATATTAAATTATGGAGTACAAAAATATTTATCATTATTGACATTTTAGTATAATCAGGTGACACGTATCGTAAAAAGATTCAAAATGGAATATTCATGTGGAAAATTTTTCGATAGAGTGGTTCGGGGTAATTCCTCGTCAAAAAAAAAAAAAAAAAAAAAATATATATATATATCCAATTATTATAAAAATTATTAAAGGTATTGTTCCCAATTTTGGCATGGAATAAGCACCCTTTGATATCTCTATAATGAAATGTTTACTTAAATATATATTCTCTCATAATATTGAAATAATTATATTTTTTAATTGACCAGGAATTGAGTTAATTCTTGGTCACTTGTGGGATAATTATCGGTCAACATCTTTTTTGATGGAAATAAAGTAGTAAAGTTGATTTTTTTGAGACTGAGTATATTAAAATAATTAGAATTAATCTTGTAAAAGTTCTGTCCATCTCATAAATTTGAAAAAATAAACAGATTATGTTTTGGGTATATAAATACAAATGAATTTGATGTTCAAGAGATATTAATTAGCTGAAGAATTTCTTGTAACATTTATAAGAAGTTTTTATTGCTTCTTCATGCATTGTGAATGGATTAGCACCTTGCAAATTTATTGGTCCATAAAACAAACTGAATGTTTATGTTTTCGATTCTATCTCGCTTAGGCAACTGGCTCCTTTTTAAAGAAATTTTAGACAAACTTTACTACCCTGTACCCTGACTTTCTGAATATAAAATTGATCTTTATAATAATATACAGCATAAATAAAAATATACCTCCCCAGTAGCAGAATTTTCAGTGTCCATCTGCAGTAAACCAAAATGTATATGTTACCCAACAAAGCTGGACCAAGGTACTATCATAAATAACTTATAGTATAACCCATAAAATAAGCAAAAATTGCATTTTACAAAGAAAATGCAATAAGAAACACAATAATTCTTAAAGTAATTTTTTAGAGTTTTTTTTTAAGCCCATTATTTATTGTTAAGTTGGTAGATAAATCTGCAGCACTGCTGCTGTGCTACACAGTTTCTGCTACGGGGTGTACCTCTATTGCATTATGTATATTTTTAAGTACCACTTTGCAATGAGATAGTATTTATGCTTAACTGTTCAGTCATATAGTGTGTGTTACCTTCAGAACATTTGCTGTTTCCTGCCTTTACTTTTACAGTTAAGAATGCTAATTTACAGTTATGGTTAAAAAAAAGTTGTAAGAAAATGGTTTTAAGAGTGCACAGTCATGGGGGTGGGAAAATATATTATTTTACTCGCCACTGGCGAGTGAATTTTATGACAGGGCGAATAAATTTAGTTATAGGGGTGGGGAAATACATTACTTTACTCTCCACTGGTGAGTGAATTTTGTGACAGGGCGAGTGAATTTTTAGGTAGTCTTTAAAAACTGCTAACTATAACACACGGCAAAAACTTTATTTTTTTACTAGTTAGCTATATTTTGCAACTTTCCAAATTACTGTGACGTAAACATGGTACTAAGTTCTATCCTACACTAAACTTTAATCTCTTGTATATATTTCTTAACTTTATAGAAAAAAAAATTATAAAAAAATGCATTGTAGTAATAGTAATTAACTACTTTTGCAGTCATGTAAATTTTGTCATAGCAATTTTTAACTGTACGCTGCTCTGGCTGGTAAGATTTTCTGACCCCCCCCCCCCCCCCATGGTTATAATAGATAAAATAGCAAGTATAAATGTTGTAAAATTACATTATTAAGCATTGACCAGGAATTACACCCAAAATATGGGTGTAGTTTGGTTTGCTCATATAAAAGTTTTTAGTAATAGTACAGGAAAATTTTATAATTGCTTTTAAAAAATGTGATATGTCGTACTTGATTAAAAAAAAAAAAAAAAAAAAATTAAATATTTAAAATTTTAAGAATGACGCTGATCTTTGTGAAATGTGTAAAAATCAAGGTCAATGTTTTTTTTTTCAGAAGTTTGAATAGCAATTTTGAATATTTTTTTTCAATATTAAATTTGAACTAAATGAATAATTAAGACATACATTTTAAACTTTGAGTACTGCGCGTGTGTGTGTAGGGGGGGGGGGGGGGAGAAAAACGGGAAAGCAAAATTTTGAGAGGGTGAAATTCAGGTCAAATTTTAATGAAATGAATGAATTGTTAATGAAATTTAGGTTTAGGACTGAATATTTATTCGCTATAAAGTAACAAATAAAGCAGAAAAAGTTTTAAAATATTAAATTTTAAAGGTACTTTAACTACTTTGGTATTGTGGTGGGGAAGCAAAAGGGGGAAGTGTAATTTCGGAAGGGGATGCAAGGGGGATAGTTCATTTTTTTAAAAATCAAAAATTCAGTAGGGTTTCACCCCTCATAAAGAAATAACACAAGAGTAAAATTAAGCACTTTTAAGGACTTTTTGCAGATTTTGCATGAAAATAAGTACGCACTAAAAATTCCTTTCGAAAAATGCTGTATTTTTTAGGACTTTCAAGGATCGTACGAACCCTGCTTTCAGAAACAAACTCTTTTCAAATGGTTAGGGTTAATAATCGTATTTTAATGAAAACGAAGATGTCTTTTAAAAGCTGAATTTACACTAAATAAGCGTGGGCAATTTTTTTTTTTTTGTATTTATATTAAAAATTCTGGGGGTAGAATGTTAAACATCGCAAAAAATACGGAATTTGCGGAAGTGACTTATAGTAACAAACATTTAAAAAAGAATTCAGACTCTTCTCTCCAGAAGGGATTTCTGTGGCTCCGGAGGGGGGGGGGGGATTACACTTTTTGACCATTGAAAACACAGAATCTCATATCTTCTGGGGGAGGAACACAAAATCTCAAATCTTCTGGGGGAGGATGTCCCCCCGGGCCACCCCCTGTATTCAACACTTTTTAAAACCGAAGGCGGCACTGTAAAGAAAAATGACCATAGATATGACTTCATATCCTTCTTTGGTTTCTTCGCCTTTTAATTTCTAAAATCAAATTCGCCAGTAGGGGAGCTGTAATAGCGATTTTGAATATTGTACCATCGAAAAGTGTATGAAGTTACGCATAGAATTGAACCAAAAAAATTTTTAAATTCTTGGCTGTGGCAAGGAGGTCCTCCCGAATCTTGAAAAATTCGCCGGTAGGGAGCACTGTAATAGCAATTTTTGTGCTATTTTGAATATTGTACCATCGAAAAGTGTATGAAGTTATGCATAGAATTGAACCAAAAATTTTTTTTAAGTTCTTGGCTATGGCAAGGAGGTCCTCGCTTAATTTGTAAAAAAAATCGCCGGTAGGGGGCGCTGTAATAGCGATTTTTCTCCGATTTTTGTGCCATTTTGAATATTGTACCATCGAAAAGTGTATGAAGTTATGCATAGAATTGAACCAAATTTTTTGTGTTTGTTTTTGGTTATGGCGTGAAGGTCCTCCCTGAATTTGGAAAAATTATGCCAGTAGGGGACACTAATAGTGATGTCTGTACCATTTTCATTATTGTAGCATCGAACACTGTATAAAATTATGCATACAATTGAACCAAAATTTTTGTTCATGTTTTTGGCTTTGGCCAACAGGTCTTCCTTGAACTTGGAAATACTGTGCAGTAAAGGGGCTCTGTGATAGCGATTTTTGTATACTTTTCTAGATTTTTCATAGTTCTATTGTGCATCGGCGGCTCGTGGAGCGGCAGGAACTCGCTTCCTGCTAATCCCGGCTATTCGCAAACACCTGATAACAGCAGAATAAGGAAAAATTAATAATTTTAACAAATATCATGATATAGATTAACTCGTTTTTAGTCCGTTTAATTGACTGGAGCAGAAATTTAAGATGAAAATCAAAGTTGGTATAGTATTGAACTAATAATATTGAAGTATTAACATGTGTAACTAGGTTTTGAAATATTAAGATGTATAAGATAGAAGAAAGTTTTGGGATTGGCACATCCAACTAGTTCTTTTCTGTTTCCACTAACTTAAAAACGGCACAATAATAATAAAAATATAAGAATTATTGGACATTTTTCAGACTCTTGGCTTTATAAATTTATTTAATACAACTAATTACCTTGAAATATGCTTGCCCTAATTAATTTGCATTAGTGATGCACCGAATAGTGATTTTGGCCAAATACCGAATATTCATTCAGCTTACTGGTAAACCAAATAGGGTCAGGTGGGGGAAAGTGGTGGTAGTCTAAAAAAATGCACTTTTTTCACAATACATGTACCTACATATTTTTACTTTTTTTCAATTAATACATAATTGGAGTTTGTGACAAGTATTTCTATTAAGATTTGAAAATCTGGCAACAAGTTTACTGTTGTTTATCTTCTTGTTTACATACATGTGCAGTTTGTTCTTAACACATGGTATTGATAAACTTTGTTCTTGATCCTTTCTCACTTGAAAAAATTAGTATATTTTGATACATTTCAGTAGAACTTCTTAAAAACAGATTCATGCATCAAGGTAAGAATTATTTTATTATTTCAATTTTTTATGATTTTTTTTCTGAGGTGGGGGAAAGTGGTGGTATAGTTAGGCTTAGCTCAATGTTGTATGATCATTCAATTTTACACTGTAGATGTGATTAATTTTTAAAATTGGGCTGTAATAAAAGTATTAATCTAAAAAAATAGGCTTTATTTATAAATTTTAATCTTAATATGATAATACAATTAAATTAAAAGTTATTTTTTACATAGGGTCAGGTGGGGGTATATTGAAAAAAACCTATTTTCTCTTTTAAATTAAGATATTTTGTTAATTCTTTTTTAGAGACATATATTGAGATTATGGCAACTATTCTTATTTTAGTTTTAGAAACTGGAAACAAATTTAATGTTTACAAACCATCTTGTTTATGCTCATTGCATACCGTCAAAAAGTCGATCAGCTAAAATAATCGCCCAAGTGATAAAAATTAATACATTATATCATATAAAGCATTTGAATAAGTCACCATTGGGGAACTATTAGACTTTTCTTGCTATTTGGTAGTGAAGATAATATAGAGTTCAGCAATATATGCTACATACTAAGTGAACCTAATTTTGATAGTCATGGACATTATTTCTTTAATTAAATAATATCTGAGAAATATTTTTTTGTGCATTTGTACCTTTAAAAATAATTAAGATACATTTATTTCAGTGTATTTTTATTTAAAAAACAATATTTACACATTTTTATTTAAATATAGTACACTAATTTTGGAACTACCCCCACTTTCCCCCACCATGGGGTAAAGTGGTGGTATCAAAACATGCTCTTTTAAATGTATCACTGTCAGAAAACAATCGAATAAAATTGAGTGGTTATGCTTCATGTTTAATCTATATGAATCCAATGTATAGAAAATGCATCAAAAGTTTCATTAAAATAAATTTAATAGTTTGATTTTAGGGCCTTTTCTAAAAAAAGCTTGATTTTACCACCACTTTCCCCCACCTGACCCTACCGAATATTTGGTTGGCGAAATACTTTTATACCTCAGAGTTAAATAGTATTAAAAAGTTTAATTTTAAACAATTTTACATAATATTTAGCTCAGATACTTCGATTTTGACAATGGAATATTCCATCTTGTGCTGCGTTTGCAGCTTTGCCAATATATAATAGTGAGAAATTTTCCTTGCTGGGTACCGTTCCAAGTGGGTTAGTCGGTAGAACGTCAGTGTACTCAACTGATGGTCCGGATTTGAGTCCCGGCTTGGAATCTTTTTCACTATGTTGGCCTTAGCGCCTTTCAAGCAATTACTTTGAAATTTGATTTTCATTGGAAACTATATACATTTAGCATGTTTAACTTAAGGTAAGAATTATATAAAAAAATCGAGTTGCAGTTGGCTTAATATTATAACCTTAATGCAGCAAACTAGTCCCATGAGATACAAATGTACCTTTTAAATTAACTTTATTTTTTAATATTATATATTTTGTTAATTCATACTTAATGCAAAATTATACCCAGGTTTCACTGATAAATAAAGAACTTAGGTATTATGTATATCAAAATTAGAAGTTTAAAGTGTTCTCCAAAAAAACCCAATAAAGTCTGAAAAAAGCCGGGGGTTTTCAGAAAACCCTGAAGAAACCCGGGTTTTAGACAAGTGGGCCCAGTATGTTGGGTTAAAAAAAAAAAAAAAAAAGAAGGGGGAGGGTTCAAACCCTGTTTGTTTCACAGTGCATAAAATCTTTTGACTTATAGCTGCTTTAATTAATTTCATATGGTTAACAAATTTTTCAATATTTTGATTAAAAAATATATAGTCCATATCAATTCAGGCAGCCAAAGAAAAAAATCTTACCTTCATAGTCTCAGAAGTTTTTGAATTGAACATATGTTAAAATTCAGGAAAAAATAAGACAATTGTATACTTTTTTTTTTGCCCAAAGAAATTCCTGGCCCGCGATACAGGCCGCCAAAGATGGCATCACGGGCACCATTTACCATTCGCAATTTTCAATAAAAATTTTAAAGTGCTCTATCTCTGGAACGGTGCAAGATATTTTGTTGCGTTTTTTTTATTTTAAAGATAATATTTTTCTGTTTAAAATTATATACCCAATTTTGAAATATGTATTCAACTTTTCTTATGGCAGCCTTTTGAAAAGAAACTTTTTTTTATCAAAAAAAATTTTTTTTTCAAAAATGTCAATACCCAAAATTTTGATTTTTTTTGCTGTTGATCACCATTGAGTAACATCCTGAAACAACATGAAAATCAACCTTCCCTGTACAGGAGAACTTCCACTTTTGAGTTTAACAAGTATTTAGAAGCATTTAAAAAATTCAGAGAATTTTACAGGAACTGTATATGTACAGTTCCAGTAAAAGTCACTGAATTTTGACAAGTTATACAAGGTGTGTCTAAAAAGTTCGGAGAATGGAAGCATAAAACAAAACATGGAAACAAAATATCTTAACTATGTACTAAAATGAAGTGTATTAAAATATACATTCTGTAAAATATGTGGTGCAAAGAATATTAATTATTCATTTACAGATCCTCACAAAAGAATTCCATTACATAATGGTATAAGGGGATATTGTTTGTAGCATATTTTAATTACGCTAAACTCTTTCACATATAATGAAATTGATATATGTTGCTGAAGTTTACAACAAATTACTTCCTGTGTAATAGAAAGTGCATAGTATTTACAGGGGCACACAAAAGATTTGGATACTTTACTGTATACGAAACGAAATACTGTATATTAGCGATGATTGCTGGAAGTGCATTTTTAGTTGTGATATGAGTTTTTAACTAAATTTTTCCATATTATGTTGTGTGTATAAATGCTGTAGATCATATAACAGGGGTGCACAAAAGAAATCGTAAGGGTTACTGAGTATGAACGAAAGTGGTTTAAAGGTGATTCTAAATGAGTTATGCATTTTTATGCTGAACTCCCATTTAGTATACTAAGATATGTTTGTAGAATATAGATAAAATGATATACAGGTCCACGCAAAGAATTAGATATATGGCCGACTATAGATGATAAACTCTGGAAGTGTGATTCCACTAGTTTTAAGCTTGTTTTAGTCTTAATTAAATATTAGCTAAATAGTGGCATGTATATAAAGAGAGTATGTAAAATACAGGGTTGTATGAAAGTATTCAAGTACTATTTATGTGTTTTTAACACTTTCCAACATAGTTGAAAGTCTTTATGGATTTGGTTTGTCTGCCCATCTGTCTGAACTCTAACTTGCATTAATATGGTTGTATTGCTGTGTAATTGATATATGTTATTGAGATTGTTTAACTATGCAAATGTTTGGTAGTGAAAATAAAGTATATGTATCACTTCAAATATTATGAAAATCGAATTAAAACTTAAAAAGATATTAATAAAAGTTTTCTTCATTCTATTTAAAAATCCTATAATACATAATTGATTCAATGATATACCATGATACGTAATGATTCTAGGTTGCCATGGTGATTAAGTCCTTTTTAAGATGAATTCATATTACTTCCGTATTGCTGAATTTAATTTATAGAATCATAATAAATTTTGTATTCATGCCCTTTTTGCCCAAGAGTGTAACACTTATTGCACCCAGATCTGAATATTTATAAAACTAGTTATAGTAGGGGAGACTTGATCCCTTTTTCAGTTTTTAATTTTTATTTTGGAAAAAACAAAAATTTTAAAAAATGTTTCTAGTTATTATTAAAGGCTCATGTGTCTTTCTTGTTGTAGCATTTTTTTATTTTTTGAAAAACCCTTATTGAAATAAAAATAAATTGCTTTCCAAAAAATAAAAAAAAGGGATGAAGTTGCAGGGAGATTTAATCCCTTGCCAAGGGAGACTTGATCCTTGAAACAGATGCATTGAAATGATCCAAATTAAGTAGTAGAAATCAAATTTATTGTTGACTAACATGTAAAAAGGGAGAAAAACACAATGATCAAAAAACATTTTCAAAGCTTGAAAGATCAAATATAAATATTAAAATTATTGCAGTTCGAAGAATTCCACCAAGTGTGGTTGGTTTGGGTAGTTTTTTGACAATGTCATCATTGTCCACAAGACTATTGTCAACATTTTCTGGATAAATAAATTGCCCGAAATTAAGTCCTCATTTTCTTAGAAAATTGATTTCACATTCAGATGATAAAATCTTCTTTTAAATTTTTCCTACGAAATGACTAATTTTCTTCTTTCCCAGAAATCACACAATGACAAAGTCATTTTCATCAATCGACAAATTTTTTGTAGATAAAAAAATCATCTTCAGAAATAACTATTTAAGGGATATATTCCAGTGATTTTAAATCCATTTATTATGTTAGTTGTCCCCATGGCTTTAGGATAGGCAATTCCGATCAGTTCAGCAATTTGATAAATTGTTGTCCATTGAACTGGATGATTAGTCATCCAATCTTGAGCAGAAACATTAAAATATCTTTTAAGTGGTCCATATACAGTACGATCTAGAGGCTGCAATTTGTGAGAAGTGTGCAATAATATTTTAACAAAATTATTCCATTTTCTTTGGCATAATTCAAACTCTCAATGTTTATATGGTTATCATGAATATATTAGTATTATGATTAACACTTTACTGTTTTGATTATAATATCTTACATTCTTTACGAAGTGCTCTAAAATTTTTGTGAAGTTAGACGTATGTCTCGCATGTGCATTCATCCACCATGTGCTTGCTAACCATCATATGCAGCCACATATTAACTTTCTATCTTTATCAACCATCTAAAACTAAAATCAAGGCAACCATACTCTAACTAATACAGATAATAGCTAAATGTCACAATGAGAAGTAGGTTGTTAATAAAATTTAACATTAATGTAGCTTAACTTTGGTTTAGGGACACTCGATCCCCAGGATCAAGTCTCCCCATACGACAGGGATCAAGTGTCCCTGATGTGGATGTTTGGGAGGGGGGGGGGGATTTTCTAAATCAAGAATAAAGAAACTGTATTAGATTTAAATAACAATATTTAAGCAGTAAGGAGAATATTAGTATATGGTATCAATAAAATTAAGTAATTTAGTTATATTTAGCAAAAAATATGAAACACCAACTACCTACTCAAAAAGAAGTTTGATTGTAAGAAAACAGAGATTCCTTTCTTACAACAAAAATAAAAATGGCTGAATGAAATTATGTTGCTAGATCTGTTGATAAGGAATCACTTTATTAATGTTTCCAGTTTCAAAGACTTATTTGCCTTTTTTCTCTGGTTTTAGACCTAGGTATCAAGTCTCCCCTACAAATGCACCTCATTTGCCACATTTGATATTGCAATTTCTAACTTGTTTAGGATATATAGTAGGCCTAACCTTACAAATATGATACAAATAAGCAAAAATTCAGTGACTTTTAGTGGAACTGTATTATATACAGTTCCTGTAAAATTCTCTGAATTTTTTAAATGCTTCTAAAACTTGTTAAACTCAAAAGTGGAAGTTCTCCTTTACAGTGAAGGGAGTTCCCAAAGGTATTGATCAACACAAAAAAATAAAAATTTTTAGGATTGGTATTTTTGAAAAAAAATTTTTTTTTGATAAATTTTTTTTTTTTTTTCGAAAGGCTGCCACAAGAAAAGTTGAATACATACTTCAAAATTGGGTATATCATTTTAAACAGAAGAATAGTATCTTTAAAATAAAAAAAACCATAACACAATATTTTGCACCGTTCTAGAGATACAACACTTTAAAATTTTTATCGGAAATCGCGAATGGGAAACTGTGCCGGGTATGTCATCTTTGGCAGCCTGTATCTTGGACCACAAATTTCTTTGAACAAAACAAGAATATACAGGGATCTTACTTTTTCTTTAATTTTAACATATGTTCAATTCAAAAACTTCTGAGACTATGAGGGTAACCCCTCTGCCTGAGTTGATATGGATTCAACCATATATATATACCTCAAAATTGCATATTTTATTATCTGGCAATCAATAAAAACAAATCAGGAAGCAGAGAATATTGTTTAGTGGAACAGGGAAAAGAGGAGCTCATAGGGCTCAATCACTTCCCATTTAAATAAAAACAATGAAGTTACAGAAGTTGTTAGAAATAAACCTAGTGTTGACTCTAGAAAAAAAGGGCCGCCGGGCGGAAATTTTTCAAAAAGGGAACACTATTCTAAAAAAGGGTACATTTTTCAAAAAGGGAACAAACACTATTCTAAAAAAGGGTACATTTTTTTCCAAAAGGGAACACTATTCTAAAAAAAGGCACTTTTTTTTCAAAAAGGGCGCACTTGTACCTTGTTCACAAAAAATATTTTGAACTGGTTTGTTTAGAGTCCCTAGAATTTGCGATATTTTCCCGGGATTAATTGAATTACCACGGGGATCATAGGAAGTGTTAAAAAGGGATGCTGGGTGCATCGGAAGGGTTTAAAAGGGCCACTGGGCGCAAAAAAGAAAGAAAAAGGGCCGCCAGGCGCTGTGCCCTGCTAAAGCGGCTTAGAGTCAACACTATAAACCTATTATTTTCTGTCTCAAATGTTCACTTATTCATCTTTGACAGAAAAAAATATTGTACATTAATTAAACTTACAGTGGTAATGAAACTAGTAAATCTGTAGAAATCATTTTATTTTGTATTTAAAACATTCATGGCTGAATCCTAGAACGAGTGAGACACTTGGCGACAATGAAATTGGCGAGCCGATAAATCGTTTCTTCTGGTAGTATCACTTTTTTCATATTTTTGGTTATGCTTATCTGAAAACATTGTTTTATTGATGTCATTGATTATGTATTCTGAAAATCGAGATTAAAAACTCAGCTCAGCATGGTTTTGACAACTCAACTCCGCATGTTTGTACTAAGGAAAGTTCAGAAGGGGAAAACATTTTGTATTGATTTTTAATTGTAAAATTAAAATGATGGCAAGAAGTTTAATATTGCTAATATTTGTTAAATTTTCTTTTTGCAGTTTTTAGATGTAAATTTGAAAATTAAAGTGCATGTGTGATTTAGTTTGAAATTGTGAGTATTTGTTTGATTTTTTTGCTGGAAATTTGCGAAATTATGGTGAGTCAATCTTTTTTAGTGTTGATTTCCAAAAAGGAAATTAATAATGTTAATAATTTTATTCTGCTAAGATGGAAACCTGTTTAAAGCGGAATATATTTAAGTTCGGTTCGGTTTTCAAGGTTTTACTAATGAATTAATATTTGACAAAGCTGGTTACATAGTTCAGCATTATGTATTTAATGATTACACACTTCAAATTTTCAAAATCCGCTTATTAGTCCAGGGAAAATGCACATTTTACCTTGCAAAAGGTCGGGTTGAAAATTTTTCTTTTTCTGAATTGTTTATAATGATGCCAACATGGAAAAACCTAGTTTTCTAACAAAATCTCTTAAGGCTAAATTTTCTGTGGCCAAAAAAGAACAAAATCTTGGGACCTTTTTTCATTTTTTTAAAAAAATCGCAAGACCTGTTGCCATAGCATATTATTTGTCAATTACAATCTTAAAGAAGATAAAATTCTCTACAACTTTCATATTTACAACTTTTTCATATGCTCAATAGTAAGCGCAGTACGCTATTTAACCCTTTCAGGGGCAAGGTACTTGTATTCGTCAAATGTTCAAATAATTTAATGACACCAGTGTTAACAAGAGATTTTATTTATAAACAAGTAAAAGTACATTTTCGCGTACTTAATAAAGATGACATTTTCATCATAAAATTTCAGTGCTAATGTGGCAATTTGGGATTAAAGCCCTTCAAGGGGTTAAAAAATAGGATAATTTATTCAAATTTCTTAAAAAGCGTGAAAAATGTAGTTTTGCCTCGATTATTCAAATGTTTCCTGCGGATTTGCGTGTATGTCGACTTCTAAAAATTGATAGCAGTAAATTATCTATTATTTCCACACTCACGTCTTTATTTTCATCTCAACAGATATTTTATATTCAATAAATTTATATAATTTTAAAAGTAAGGCAGAGTGTAGAGGAACGAGACAATTTTCATATTTAGACAGTAACTTTAAGTGTATACTATACAATCTTAACTTCAAAGCATTGTTTAAAAGCAGGGTTGTAATTTTAACCGGTCAAAATTGATTTTGACCAGGACACTGGATAAAAGTGGTTTTAACCGTCCAAAATTGGTCAAAAGTGGTCAGAAATGGTCAAAACTGTTAAAAATGGTCTTAGTTTTAATAATTATTTTTTCTTTGCAATTAAAAGTAACTTAATAAGTAATAAAAGTAACAGGCAGTTAAAAAAATAATACACTGATAAGTTAAGGAGGCTCATTAGTAAAATATGCTTATGCAATACAATAAGAAAGCTAGATCCATAACTGCCCTATCATTGTTAATTGTGTATCAACAGGGAAAAAAATCATTCTTCCTTTCAGCTGTTGATACAGGGGCATTTAAAAAAACTGCCCAGTATTGATTAAAACTAGCAGCTGATGCTAAAGAAGAGGTAGAAAACAAGTTTGCTTAAGCATGGGCGTACCCAAGGGGGGGGGGCTGATGGGGCTACAGCACCCCCCCCCCCGAAATTTTCGGAAGTGATATGAAAAAGTGCTGATTTTTCGTCCTTCTTTTTTGGAAATTTTTTTTAATTTTTTTCGTTCATAAAGCGGACTAGCCATTCTCAGTAGCCCCACATTAGTCCACATTGACATCAAGGAAGAGAAAGGAGGCTGACGGGGTTATAGCCCCCGCCCCCCTCCTCCTCCCGAAATAGTCAAAAAATGAAATGAAAAAGTGTTTTTTCTTTATTTTTTTAAGATAAATCTGTAATTTTTTCTTCTGCCATACAGCAAAATAGCCATTCTTGTTAACACCATATTAGTCCAGGTTATATTAGTTAGGGGGCTGATGGAGTTTCAGCCCCCTCTTCTCGAAATGGTCGAAAATGAAATGAAAAAATTGTGCTGAATTTTTTCTGTCTGCTAACTGCATTTTCCCCCTATCGTTCAACAGACTATGCGCTTTCTTCGCTTTAGTTCCCTATTAGTCCATATTCGCACCAAATAAGAGAAAGGGGGTTGATAGGGTTACAGCCCCCCCCCCCAAACCAGAAATAGTCGAAAAATTAAATGAAAAAGTGTTTTTTCCTTACTTTTTTAAGATAAATCTGTAAATTTTCCTTCTGTCATACAGCAAAATAGCCATTCTCGTTAAGGGCCATATTAGTCCACATTGACATCACAGCTTACCCAAAGATGGGGAGGGGGCTGATGGAATTACAGCCCCCTCCTTTCGAAATAGTCGAAAATGAAATGAAAAAATAGTGCTGATTTTGATTTCTGTTTGAGATAAATTTGTATTTTTTTCTCTTATCATTCAACAGGCTAGCCGCTCTCTTCTCTTTAGTTCCATATTATCGCACAGTGACACCACATTATACCCAATAAAGTAGAAAGGGCGTGATGGGGTTACAGCCCCCTCCCAACTAGAAATAGTCGAAAATTTAAATGAAAAAGTGTTTTTCCTTACTTTTGAAAGATAAATCTGTAATTTTTTTCTTCCGTCATACAGCAAAATGGCCATTCTCGTTAACACCATATTAGTCCACATTGACATCGCAGCATACCCAGAGATGGGGAGGGGGCTGATGGAATTACAGCCCCCTCCTTTCGAAATAGTTGAAAATGAAATAAAAAAATAGTGCTGATTTTTTTCTGTCTATTTGAGATAAATTTGCTTTTTCTCCCCTATCATTTAACAGACAAGCCACTCCTTTCGCTGTAGTTCCATATTAGTGTACAATAATACCACATTATACCCAAAAAGGTAGAAGGGGGCTAATGGAGTTACAGCCCTTTCCCAAAAAATCGAACATGAAATGAAAAAGTGCTGATATTTTCCTTTTTGTTTGAGATAAATTTGCATTTTTCCCCTATCATTCAACAGACTAGCCGCTCTTTTCTCTGTAGTTCCATACTAGTGCACAGTGACACCACATTATACCCAAAGAGGTGAAAGGGGCTAATGGGGTGCCGCCTTCCTAAATAGTAGAAAATGAAATGAAAAAAAAGGCTGATTTTTTTCTTCTTGTTTCAGATAAATTTGTAATTTTTCTGCTATCATACAGCGAAATAGTCATTCTCGTTAAATCCATATTAGTCCACATTGACATCACAGCATACCGAAAGAAGGGGAGGCGGCTGATGGACTGACAGCCCCCTTCTCCCGAAATAGTCGAAAAAAAATATTGCTTTTTTTCTTTCTGTTTGAGATAAATTTGCATTTTTTTCTCCTATCATTCAACAGACTAGCCGCTCTCTTCTCTTTAGTTCCATATTAGTGTACAGTGACACCACATTATACCCAAAGAAGTAGAAAGGGGGTGTTGGGGTTACAGCCCCCTCCCAAAATAGTCGAAAATGAAATAAAAAAAGTGCTGATATTTTTCTTTTTGTTTGAGATAAATTTGTAATGCAATTGTTTTCTGCAATACAACGAACTAGACGTTCTGGCTAGTCTCATATCAGCCCACAGTTACACCACAGTATACCCAATGAGGGGAAGGGGCTGATGGGGTTACAGGGCCCCTTTTGAAATAATCAAAAATGAAATGAAAAAAAAAAAACTCCTGTTTTTTTCTTTCTTTTGAGATTAATTTTTAATTTTTTTTCTGCGACGCAGTTATTCTGATTAGTCCGATATATTAGTGCACAGTGATGCTCCAGCATACACCAAAGGAGTCGATGGGGACAGGGGTTATGAGGTTATAGCTCCATTCCACCTCTGAAGAGATCGCAGTGAAATGAAAAAAGGGCTGATATTCCTTCTTTTTCAGATAAATTTGTTTTATTTTCTGGCATGCTACGAATTTGTTTTTCTCGTTAATCCAATATCCTCCTCAGTCCTGCGACCAAATTTACTTAAGACCACAAAATCCATTTTCAAATTACGCAAAAATAGCTCCATCCCTGTTTTACTCGCTAAATGAAAACATATATGCTCAGTTCAAGCGACCTACAAATGAATTCGACAAATCTAAAAGTAGTTTAATTTAAGGATTTTTTTTATTTCTGTCATAGTCGGCGGCGCCAAGATTGTCAATGCGGAAGTATGTTAATGCACAGTAACACTGCAGCTAATCTCAAGTCGATTTCGGCTAAATCGGAAATCCGGTGCGGAAGAGTTGACTGTAAAAGTAGCTTATTAACTTTCATTTTTTCAGTCTTTTTTCATCTCCATGTCACACCGAAATAGGGGGGTGCGGAGGGTTGAAGGGACTAAACCTCTTTTACCTGCCAAAATCGTAAAAAAATTTACTTCTTACTTTTTAGATCAATTCAATTATATATATATTTGTCATGCATCGCACATGTCTTTCTTGTCATCCCCATATTTGTGCATAGCTTAATCTCTTCAGAATTTTGGCTAAGTCGGAAGTCAGGCACTATATATGCGCGGAAGAGCTGACTGTGAATGATATTCATTAACTTTTGTTTTCAACACTCGATTACTTTCTCGTATCTGTAAGATACACAGTGACTTCTTGTTTGACTGCAAATACATCTTTGGAAGTCGGTAACGTTCCCCACCCTCCCACTTATCATCCTATTCTGTCTTAAATTTGCAGCCAGTATTTTTCCTCTGGAACGGTTTAAAGTCCTTATTATTACTTGTACAATGCACAAATAATAAACAAAGTCTTTATTTTATATATGTGTATAAAAATATTTTCTGTATACAAAAAATATTTTGTGTTTGTTACAATATTAATTTATTGTTAAACAAGAACAGTAGCCAGAACTTAGTTTTGGGGGTTGGAAGAACAATTTTATAGATTTTAAATTATAACGACTTTTATTTAAAAGAAAGTATATATATATATAAAAAAAAAACAGTAACACTTTTCAACATATTTCGATGTGGGACGGTCTCAGGATCGAACGCGTGCCCTCCCCCCTTCTTCCGAGATTTGATTCTGAGTAAAAAAAAATTCTGAAATTCACACCAAATTTTCTGAAAGGTTACAGCAGAGGGGTGAAGAAGAGGAAATCCCTTCCTGCCACTAATTATTTTTGTTGTAGTTTGGGTTAACTCTGTTTTCATTTCAGGTCAGTTTCAGGCTGAGTGTAGATTCCTGCAAGTTGGGTTCGGGCTAACCAGTTTCTAAAAATTTAGTTCAGTATATTATTTCAGTTTAAAAACTATACATATAATAAACACAGATATTTGTATGTGTTTTTAACGCGATCCTTTGATGAAATTCAGGTTTTTATCCCGACGCCTTGACGAAATTTGCATTTTCCCGCGATCTTTTGACGAAATTAGTTTTTTTCCGACATCCTTTGACGAAATTAGAGTTTTTTTCGTGATCCTTTGTCGAAATTTGTGTTTTTTCCATGGCTTTTTGACGAAATTTGCTTTTTTCCGCAAGTTTTTTGGGAGGGATTTTTGACAAAATTCGCTTTTTTTTTTTACGAAATCCTTCGTCGAAATTTGCGTTTTTTCCGCGGCTTTTTGACAAAATTCACTTTTTTTTCTCGTCTTTTTGATGAAATTCGCGTTGGCTCTTTGACGAAATTCGCGTTTTTTTGGCGAAAATGGTCGCATTTTTTTTGTTTTTTCGCTGCTGTTTGACGAAATTCGCTTCTTTCCGCAGTCTTTTGCCGAAATTCACGTTTTTCTGTGGCCCTTCTTTGTGACCTTGCTTTTTCTTTTTTTTTCGATCCTTTAACGAAATTCGTGTTTTTTCGCTTCCCTTTGACGGAATGCGTGTTTTTTAGCAATCCTTTGTCAAAATTTGCGTTTTTTCTGCAGCCCTTTGAGGAAATTTGCGTTTTTTTCTGAGGTCATTTGCCGATAGTCGCGTTTTTTTACGCAATGCTTCGTCAAATTTTGTGTTTTTTCCACGGATTTTTGCCGAAATTTGCGTTTTTTTTAAATGAAATTTGCGGTTTTTTTGCAGCCTTTTGACGAAATTCACGTTTTTCTGTGTCCCTTTGACGAAATACCCGTTTTTTGCGATCCTTTTCGAAGTTAGCCTTTTTTCCAGCCCTTTCACGGAATGCGCGTTTTTAGCGATCTTTTTTCGAAATTCGCGTTTTTTTTCGAGATCCTTTGTCGAAATTTGCTTTATTCCGCGGGTTTTTTGATGAAAATAGTGGGGTTTTTTTAAGGGCTTTTTGACGAAATTAGTGCGGTTTTTTGACGAAATACACTTTTTTCCCGCAGCCTTTCGTCGAAATCCACGTTTTTCTGTGGGCCTTCTTTGTGACCCTGTCTTTTCTTTTTTTGCGATCCTTTTTCGAAATTCGCGTTTTTTCTGTGTTTCATTTGCCGAAATTCGCGTTTTTTTACGCAATCCATCGTCAAAATTTGCGTTTTTTCCGGACAAAATTTGCGTTCTTTTCTCGTCTTTTTTGATGAAATTTGCATTTTTCTGCGGCCTTTTGATGAAATTCACGTTTTTCTGTGTCCCTTTGACGAAATTCGCACTTTTTCCGCTTCCCTTTGACGGAATGCGTGTTTTTTTACTGACCCTTTGTCGAAATTTGCGTTTTTTCTGTTGCCCTTTGAAGAAATTCGCGTTTTTTCTGTGGTCTTTTGACGGAATTCGCGTTTTTTTTGCAATTCTTCGTCGAAATTTGAGTTTTTCCGCGGCTTTTTGACAAAATTCACGCTTTTTCTCGTCTTTTTGATGAAACTTGAGTTTTTCTACGGCCTTTTGACGAAATTCACGTTTTTCCGTGTCTCTTTGACGAAATTCGCGTTTTTTGCGATCCTTTACGAAATTAGCTTCTTTTTCGCAGCTCTTTGACGGAATGTGTGTTTTTAGCGATCTTTTTTTCGAAATTCGTGTTTTTTCTGCGACCTTTTGATGAAATTCGCGTTTTTTCTGCGGCCTTCTGATAACATTCAGGTTTTTTTCTGTGCTCATTTGACGAAATTAGTGTTTCCTCTGGGATAATTTGACGAAATTCGCGTTTCCTCCACAAGCATTTGACGTAATTCGCGTTTTTCCCGCGATCATTTGACGAAATTTGACTTTTTTTTTCGAGATCCTTTGACAAACTTCGCATTTTATCCGCGCCCTATGACAAAATTCCGGTTTTTCCTTTAAAGAAAAAGTTTCTTTTTTTTAAAGAAAGTAAGTTAAAGAAAGAAAGTTTAAAGAAAAAGTTTCTTTAAAGTTTGATCATTTAAAGAAATTGGATATTTTTTTGCGAACGATTGATGAAACTGATTTTTTTCGGCGGCCATTTGTCAAAAATCGCGATATTTTTTTTTTAGTCTGAATTTTCGGACTGATAACAATTTTTTTTCAAATTTTCGGAAAATTCGGAACAAAGTCACCCCTGCTCCTCCCCTTTCCCCCCTCTGGCATCGGCCTTATTGACAAAAATGATTTCCGTTCATAACACAATTCAACGTGTTTTGCAAGATTTAGAACTTTATGAAAATTTAAGTCAGCCCCCCCCCCGGAAATAAAATCCTGGGTACGCCACTGTGCTTAAGTAAGAAGTTTTGTAAGTGACAATGAAAACAATGAAATGCATGAGAGAAGATTTTCGAAATGAATATAGAGACGAACTGTTTATTTCTTATGGATGTGCTATGCATTACTTGAATCTAGTAGGACAAGATATTACAAACAAAAACAAAGTTAATTCAATAAGGAAGCATGTTATTGAAATGAAAAATTGCAGATGAGCATGAAGATAATATTGATGATAACATTGTTAAAATCATTAACGATGTATACAAAAAAGTAAAACATTTATAAAATCAACTTAAGCCTATTTCCCTTGCTTTAGATAAACTTAAAAAGAAAGATGCTACTATATCTGATGCATGTGACAAATGGTTAAGATTGCTAAAAGAAAAAGATCTTGAAACTTATTCTAAAATGATACAGTCTCGATTTAATGAAAATGTTACCCCAGTTCATTTTCTGGCTCATATGCTGAATCCTGTCTACATGAGTAAAAGTATTGATGAAGAGAAGCAAAAAATAGCAAGGCAGTGGTTACACGATAATATTGATCCTACCTTTTTGCCTCTTGTGATTGTATTTCAAGCATAATAATCACCATATCCAAAATCCTATTTTTCTGAAAGTGTAAAAGATAACAATTGGGCTTGATGCCTGGTGGGCAGCAATGAAGAAGGTTAAAAGGCATTGATATAATATTTGTTGAATTCAGATTACATCTAATGAACTGTTGTGCCAGCGCATCATCAACTGAAAGATTGTTTTTTAAATTTGGAATAATCCAAAATAAATTATGAAACCATCTAAGTTTAGAGACAACTGCAAAACTTGTTACTTGTAATCATTTTTTAAATTCAACACAACTTACATAAAAAAATAAAAGATCTTGTGTATAAAAAATAATTAAAACATTTGTGTTGTATCTTGGTGTTATGTTATTTGTGTTATGACTTTTTTAATTTGGTATTTGCTGGTGTTATGTTACTTATATTATGACATTTTTAACAAATGTTAACTTAGTTTTTAACATATGCTAGTAAAACATATTTGATTTGTAGCAAATAAATTGAATAGCCAATTTCAGTGGTCAAAATGGTCAAAATTGATTTTGACCAGGACGGTTAAAACCGGTTTAAACCACTGGTTAAAACCACCATGGTTAAAACCGAGACAACCCTGTTTAAAAGAATACTTCAATATTTAGCAATTTATTGGCACGACAGTTTCAATTAAAAAATTCTTGTTTAATTTTAATAATTTTTATAATGTATACATATTTTTCCAGGGATCAATGAGATAGGTATGAAAATTCGTGAAAAACATTTTATTCCACACTACAATGGTATATTTTATTTACCAATTATTGGTAACATACGTTTTAATTTTTTACTGTTTTAAAGATAGCATACATTGGACTGTAGTTCCATATAAAAGGCAGGATTCAAAAAATAAATATATTTTATGTAAGAAATACTTTTCCCTTATAAAATAGCTACAATAAAAATGACAACAGATTATTTAACTAATGTTATGCATTTATCTCTTGTAAAATTTAAAAATTCTGTCAACAAAATATTTGGATTACTAGTTTCATAAAAATGTTTAAAAGATTAGTTTTATAAAATAGTGTAAAATTTTTTTCCCCACTTATATATACCACTTACAAATATAACAAAAGATTATATTATTTTAGCATGGAAAAATATATAAAACTTTAAGGTTATCTATAAATTGCTTTAAAGCTCAAACAGCACACTTTAAATTTAAGAATGGGTTCCAAACAGTTTTCCAAAAATGAAAGTGTCCGAATATTTAAAAAAAAAAAATTCAACCAAACCGGAAAAAGTACTAGAACAATATTAGATTATCCAATCTAAAGAATTAAGAACATTTAGAGAATATTTTTAGATAATCTGAAGATTATCTAAAGAACAACATTAGATTATCTCAGATATCCCATGAAAAAAAAAAATTATTTAAAAGTAACAAAATGCGAGCAGGATATTTGTCAAGAACGCTCCCATAGGTTTAATATTACATTGTGAATGTCTTCTGACTAATTAGTCCCTAATTCATATAACTGACTTTAAACGTCTCAATACTACAATTACCGTAAAATCTTTGAAAATGAAATCTGTATATAAATACGGTCTTTTAAAAAAAAAAAAAATTATATATTTTCAAGAGAAAGAATATGATCAATTATACCTTCTAAGATGGAAACCTGTTTAAAGCGGAATATATTTCGATACCGTTCGGTTCAGTTTTCAAGGTTTTAATGAATCAATATTTGACAAAGCTGATTACGTAGTTCAGCATTATGTATTTAATGATTACACACTTCAAATTTTCAAAATCCTGCTATTAGAGATTTATTAAAATTCTCGTGGTAATTTTTTTTTAAAGAGGAGGGAGGGGGGGGCAAAATCTTTGTTTGCCACGGGTGCAAAAAAGGCTAGTTTTGGCCCTGAAACACATAATTTACTGCTACCAATATATAGAAATTGACATACATGATTAAATCCAAGGGAAACATTTGAATAATCGGGGCAGAACTACGTTTTTCACGGTTTTTAAGAAAATTTAAAAAAATGTTCTATTTTTGAAATGGCATACTGCACTTGCTATTGAGTGTATAAAAAAGTTGTAAATATGAAAGTTGTAGAGAATTTTATCCTCTTTAATATTTTGACTGATAAATAATATGCTACGGCAATGGGTCTCGAGATATTTAAAAAAAAAAAAAAAATAAAAAAAGGTCCCAAAATTTTGTTGTTTTTTGACCACAGAAAATTTATCCTTAAGAAATTTTGTTAGAAAACTTGGTTTTTCCATGTTGGCATCATTATAAACAATTCAGAAAAAAAAAAAAAATCTTCTACCCGACCTTTTGCAAGATAACCCCCTTCTTCTGGTACATTTCTCCTGGACTATATTAGAGATTTATTAAAATTCTCGTGATAAATTTTCTTTTTAAGGGGGGGGGAGAAAGGCAAAATCAATGTTTGCCACAGGTGCAAAAAGGCTAGTTTTAGCTTTGAAACACATAATTTGCTGCTACCAATATATAGAAGTTGACATACACGATTAAATCTGTGGGAAACATTGGAATAATCGAGGAAACTACGTTTTTCACGGTTTTTAAGAAAATTGAAAAAATTGTCCTATTTTTGAAAAAGCGTACTACTCTTGCTGTTGACAGTATAAAAAAGTTGTAAATATGAAAGTTGTAGGAAATTTTATCCTCTTTAATATTGTAACTGACAAGTAATACGCTACCGCAACAAGTTCTCGAGATATTTTTAAAAAAAATAAAAAAAAGTCCCAAAATTTTGTTGTTTTTTGGCTACAGAAAATTTAGGGGGAACTCTGATATAATATTATATAACAATATTAGCCATTTATTGTATATTTTTCATGCCTGTGGGCCTTACGAGTTTTGTTCATTTTTCAGATTGCTGCACAACTAGGTGGCTGTATGTAGTGATATTTATGATTTGTTTTCATGTACACGCAGCATTCATACATACATTTATTGACAATCGCTTTAACGAGTTTTGAGCATTTTTGAGATTACTGCACAAAGGTTGCTGTATAGAATGTTTTTTTTTTTCATGAACGTGAAGTGTTCGTACTTGCACAAATTAGAATGTGAATTGTTCAATATTTACTATGATATAGATAGGTACTTTAAACGATTGAAATGATGCGATGATATTTTATGAAAGTTGAGAAATGAAAATTTCAATCATTGAAGTGTTCATACTTGCACAAATTAGAATGTGAATTAGTGATGCAACGAATAGTGGTTTGGCCGAAGTTACAGCTGAATATTCGGCCTATTCGGCCGCTGAATAACGAACTTATTTTTGCCTAAAAACAAAATATAGTATGCACTATATGCACAATTCTTGTATATTTCACAATTAAAATGTATTGTTTTCTTTTAAAAAATTATTTACATACAAATTTTTAATTTTATTTGCATTATTGCATTATTTTACTCTGAAAAAATATTCGGCTATGTTCGGCCTAAAAGTTGCCTCAATAATATAATTCAGACACCCAAAAAAATTCTTAGCAAAAGTTCCTCATCAGTTACTGTCTAGTTACATTTTAATAGATATTATGTGTGTTGTTGTTACATTTTAAAATAATGACAAAATTTTAAAAGTACTAGGAAACACAAGTTTCAGCTTTCAGATGAAATAAAATAAAAAATAAGAAATCTTAATATCGTAAGAAAAACCACTGATAGAAAGGGTGAAAGGAATATCCTCTAAAATGGTGGAAAGAAATCATTGTAGACTTTATAAAGCTCACAATTAACAAAATTTTTATTTATCTTTATTATTTTTTTTTTCTTTGTTGTCAGCAGTGAAGCCTCTATAGAAAGTGCCCCTCAATGTGAAGAAGTAAAAGAAATTAGTAATTTTTTTTCCCAGCCACTACTAAAAAGACAACAGTGTCCTTTGGAGTGGTGGGCGAAAAATTCTGAAGACTTTCCAAACCCTTCACAATTAGCCAAAAAGTACCTTTCTGCACCAGGAAGTACCATATATTATATAGTGAGAGATTATTTTGAGAAGCAGGTAACATTTACGGAAAAAAAAAAGAGACTATCACCTGATAATGCTGAATTATTATTATTTCTGCATCACAATCTACATTTATTGAAAGCATTTTAACTGTTTTTTAAGGCATTACAATGCTATTCCTGAAAAAAAAAAATATCTAAAACGTAAATGCATACTAATTAAAAGAATTTAGTATTTACATTTCTTTCATTATTTAATAAGAAATAGTAACAGACTTAAAAAAAATCATTTAAATTATATTTAACTTTTAAGCGTATTTTACTAAAAAAAAAAAAAAACCCTTAAGTATTGCAACATATACGACTTAAATATCTTATACATATATTACATCTATATCTAATCAATCATATATTTATGTTCTTTATAGGTATAATTCAAAGTATTATTGAAAGAAATATTTTTTTATGTAACAAGGGTTAAATTTTAAACTTCCCATTATGATAAAAAAAATTTTTGAATTAGCTTGTACAGCTGTTTTAAAACAATTTCGAATAGATTAATTTTAAATTTAACAGATTATGTTAGCTTATTACAGATACTTTTTGTATTTACTGATACAGCATAAATTTTTTTTAACATGACTCCTAAATTAGCCTCTTATATAAAAATGGGTATGTAAAACCCATTCGGAGTATGAAAGTTAATGGAAAAAAAAGTGTTAGTTAATTTCAAATAAAATTTTCATTATATATGATGAATATAAATTGTCAAATTAAAAAGTTACACTGTGTAAATATAAAAACATTTATTACAGTATTATTCGGCCAAGGCCGAATAACGGACTTGATATCCGGCCGAAGCCGAATATCCGGCAGACAGGTCGAATATTCGTTGCATCTCTAATGTGAATTGTTCAATATTTACTATGATATAGATAGGTACTTTAAAAGATTGAAATGATGCAATGATCTTTTATGAAAGTTGAGAAATGAAAATTTCAATCATTAAATCAATCTGATTTAGAAAGGTAGCTTAAAAATCTCACATTTTTTCAATTAATTTATGCTGAATTTTTTTTTTTTTTTGCTTTATTTTTGAATGATACAAAATTGAGCTTTCTTGTGTTTTCTAATATGTCATTATTTATAAATGATGTATATCCCATGATTCCAAGATGATAACGTAGTAGAAAGCATCAGTCTGGTGGCAGTCAAGAAAGTGGACCAATCACATGAGTTTTTAGCTTGGTGTACGTGAGGTTGTTGGTGCATGTCAGAAAAATCGCCAAATCACATGGCTTGCTTGTTCTAGGATTGTGCCCATTCAACCTGCAGATATTTTCTTTCATATTTGTAATACTAATAATTACTACAAGTATCAGGGTTGCAAAAAAGCCGGCTAAAATTAAAAAAAGCCAGGCCGGTGGCTTTTATTGGTTTTAACCGGCTTTTTTTGGCCAAAATTGGCTTTTATACAATGAAGCATTGTAATTATAAACTACACATTTTAAAGTGTTTTTAATTAGTTTTAATGACATTTAATTGATTTAGAGTTTAATAAGTAGCCAAATTTCTCAATAATGAGGACATTAATACTGGAATAAAACTTGTTTTGCTGGTGATTTGTAGTCAGAATTGCAAATATGTCAGCTAAATTTTAAAAGGGCCATGCCAACTGCCAATTTTTTCATTTTTACTGCTTTATAAAATTAAAGAGGACAATGGTTACTTAGTTACATGTTTTATTTCTTAATTAATTTTAAGAGCTATTAATATACAAGTCTTATTTTATTTCTAGTAAACATTTAAAATTATACATAGTCATATTAATAAAACACCATTTCTCACTAAAAGCATTATGAATAGCATATGCATGAATATGCTTAGCAACAAGCTTTTCAAAATTTTATTTAGAGAATTGTTTTTTTTTTTTTTCTTGTTTAAATGCTCTATTTTTTATACACTTATGTACCACTCTCCTCAAATATTATATCCTTTCTAATTTCTCTTTTAATATTTATAACTTAGTCTCTCGGTATAGACACATGAGAATGTTTCCATTTTGATGTGCTATGTTTTGTCATTGTTTAATTAAATATAATCTTTAAAATGTGTAGTATATGTGGAGCTATGTAATATAGAATTTCAAAACACGAGTTCAGAACCTGATATTTTTTTCAATGTTTATGATTTTTTTTTCAGACATAATGCCTTCACAGTTGTCTTCTAGAAGACTTATTTATTTATTTGACAAAATTTAATAGAAATCTATAATTTTTTTTAGAAAATATACCAAATTTAGAAAATGGAAGTACCGGAAATATTTATAAGTGTATTAAAAATTAATTGGTCCAAATTTAAAATAAATTAACTGTAAACCAACTTTTAAAAATAAAAGCCGGCTTTTTTTAAGTGGTTAAAACCAAAAAAAGCCGGTCGGCTTTTTTTGGCCTGGCTAAAAGCCGGCAACCCTGACAAGTATATATCAAGTAGTTTCAGGGAGTTTTAACCGTTAAAAATAGTGGGAAATATACGAATTTATGCACTAATATTTCAAAACTTTTATTTTAATTACCCTTCTAAACCCCCTCACCATCTTAATTTGATGAAAATATTGATCTTGTGATAACCACAATAATTTAAACAGTGAATAATTTTCACAAATATTTTATTAATCACTGATTTTCTAATTGTTAAATTTATTTGAAAATAATTATTTTGATTTATTAAATTTTGGTTCTAAATACATTCATAAAAACAATTATCTCTATTACTTTTTGTGGTGTGTCCATTAGAGGTCTGCATGGGCCAACATTTCCAGGCCTGGGCCCCAATAGCAGAAAATTCTCCAAGTGTCTGCGACAGATCTTTCAGGGACTGAAAATAATCTGCAGGTAAAATGTTACAAATGAACCTTTAATTAATTAATCATTTACTTTTAATGTTTTTAAGCATATTACTCATTTTTATAAATAATAAACTTAAGTTTTAGTAATAAATAATAAAGAACTAAACATAATATAAAGTTGGAAAAAGATCCAATGGAAAAAAAAATCTGCAAAAGGGAAAAGAAAATCTGCGACGCACGTCACCCGTCAGGAACTTTCTGCTACCGGGGCCTGGGCCCGGTCCAACTCAGAGAAAAAAAAAATTCGGCCTGGCCCGTACAAAAAACAAATTTGCCCGGCCCGAAAAAAAGTTATAATCTCGGCCCGAGCCCGACCCGGATGAATCGTTTCTACAAAATATTGATTTTTACGTCGATTTGGTCAAAAGTTTGTCTCATACGAGGAGTTCAAGCCAAAAATATTTATCTTAACTTTTCTTTTCATCTTTATAATCTTCATTTTTATAGAAGTGCCGCAGGGTGCGATATTTATTTTTTTTAATCCCAGTAGCAGAAAGTTATGGTTGTGTCTGCGACAGCAATTTAGTGGGATGAACATTGTCTGCGGGAGTAGCGTGTTACATTTTCTTATGTACAAACATTATGAGTGTTAAAATAAACAGTGTTCTTTCTGATTAATACCAGGGGTGATTCTGAGTAAAAAAAAATTGTGAAATTCACAGCAAATTTTCCGAAAGGTTACAACAGAGGGGGGGGGGGACAGAGAGCGAAAATTCACTACCGACACTAATTATGTTTTTCTTCACGATCTTTTGACGAAATTTGCCATTTTTTTCGATCTTTTGACGAAAATTGCCGTTTTTTTCTCGATCTTTTGAGGAAATTTCTCGTTTTTTTCGCGATCTTTTGATGAAATTTGCCGCTTTTTTGCAATCCTTTGGCAAAAATTAGCTTTTTTTCGCAATCCTTTACGAAATTTGCGTTTTTTCCCACAATTCTTTGACGAACTTCGTGTTTTTTCCACAATTTTGTGACAAATTTGCGTTTTTTCGGCGCCCCTGGGACGAAATTCACCTTTCCCCCGGGATCTTTTGATGAAATTCGCGTTTTTACAGCAATCCTTTGGCAGAAATTCGCGTTTTTCGCGATCTTTTGACGAAATTCCGCAAATTTAATTCCAATCTTTTAACATAAATTTTCTTTTTTTTGTGACCTTTTGACAGAAATTTGTGCTTTTTCGCGATCGTTTTACTGAAATTTGCATTTTTTCGCGATTGTTTTACAGAAATTTGCATTTTTTCGCGATTGTTTTACAGAAATTTGCGTTTTTTCGCGATTGTTTTACAGAAATTTGCGTTTTTTCGCGATCGTTTTACAGAAATTTGCATTTTTCCCGCGATTGTCTGACTAGATTCGTGTTTTTTCCTCGATCCTTTGATGAAATTCAATTTTCTACCGTATTTTTGTGACAGAAATTTGCGTTTTTCTCGCACCACTGGAACAAAATTTACATTTTTTCGGAATTTTTGGATAAAATTCAAATTTGTACAGCGATCCTGTGGCAGAAATTTACGTTTTTCGAGATCTTTTGACAAAATTCCGCGTTCTTTCCACAATCCTTTGATATAAATTTGCGTTTTTTTGCGATCCTTTAACATAAATTTGCGTTTTTTCGCGATCCTTTAACATAAATTCCCGTTTTTCAGCGACCGTTTGACTAAATTTGCGTTTTCTCCACAATCGTTTGACTAAATTCGTGTTCTTTCTGCGATCCTTTTACTAAATTCGCACACTTTCCGCAATCCTTTGACGAAAATCATGTTTTTTCCGCGATCCTGTGACAGAAATTTGTATTTTTTCCACAACCCTGGGACGAAATTCATGTTTTTTTCCGGACGATTTTGACGAAATTCGCGTTTTTATAGCGACCCTTTGGCTATAAATTACAGATTTTTTATGCGAACGATTGTCGAAACTGATATTTTTCGGCGACCATTTGTCGAATTCGCAATATTTTTTGTCAGAATTTTCTCCATTTTTTTTTTTCTTTCTTCAAGTTGGCAAATTTATCTGCAAGGTCCAAAATAAATCTGCGACGCACGTCGTGCGTCACGCACTTTCTGCTACTGGGTTTTTAATGAAACTCTATTTCTTGTATGTACAAATGTTTCAGTTATCATTAATATTGTTAATCCATATTCCATGCATTAAAGTGTTAAATATCTGAAAAATGCTATACAGTAAAATCTAAGACTGAATTGCATAGAAAAAAAAAAAAAAAAAAATGTGTTATAGACAAGTTCCCTTCTTAGCAAGTGTAAATGTATTATATATTATTTTCTTACATAGTAGTATATTAATTTTGCATGGATCACCACGTTTTTCAGTTTAAAACAAGATTCCGTCATAGACAGGGTTCTTTTTCACACGTTTTACTATATGTTAATTTAACAATATTTTAATAAGTGGAGAAGTCTACTACTCTTTAAAAAGAATGAATTTGAATGTTTAAGGGTGTTCTCAAATCCAAAAGGGCAACTTTCTGACATAAGTTTTAATTTATTTTTGTTCAAAAATGCATGAAACTAGCTTGTGTTATTGTTCAGAAACTATGTAATCGAGCTGTTTTTTCCTTTCTTTCGCAAACGCAATAGATCTTTGAGAAAATTGTGTCAAAGTAGGCGTTTTGAACCGAATTTCTGTGCGAAGGGAGAAAGAGCACTCAAGAGCGGGCGAAAAACGGGATTGTCACGTGATCGAATTTGCTGATAACTGAGTAGGTAATTGATTGATCAAAAAATGGAAACAACAGTTCGATTCCAAATCGCTTCTATGGCCAGGCTTTCCAATTTTATACCTTTCCGTTAAAAAATGAATTTGTAAATATGTAAAAACATTTTATGCTTGTTGCAGAGCAGTTAAGAACAGCCTTAATTGTAGAATAATGGCAATTTAAAAATGTATGCATTTTTTGACAAATTTGTGCCAAGCCTAATATTACTAACCTTTGAACGGATCAGGCCACGCCGAGACAATGATTTTCATACGGTCTGGGTGAAAACTAGGAATGAAAATTTTGGGTCATGAAGATTAGGAATGAAACCAGTACCCGGATGTGTGGAGAAAAAATAAGTTAGGCCCGCCCTGGCCCGAACCTCAGGAAAAAATTAAGGCCCGAGCCCGGCCCATAAAGAGTAGTGACTAGGCCCGGCCCGAGTGCCGTGAAAGAAAATAGGCCCGAGCTCGGCCCGTGCAGATCTCTAGTGTCCATTACTGGAACAGAGAATGTCCATTAAGCAAAATTTTGGATGTTTTGATATATTTATGTTATTTACAATAAAGGTTTTATTAATATTCGGAAATGAGACTACGAGAATGGCCAAATATTGTTGATAGATTAATATAATATTAAAAAAACTAGAATATAATAATTATAACTAGTAATTAAAAAATAGTTTTTAAAGAAATTCCTTAAGGGTGTCCATTACTGGCACATCTACCCTATGTTTGTATATATATACATTACTTAAATCAATGATTTTTCTTTTAAATCAAGTGATTAAAAACAGCTAACACTGTATTATTTAGTCATAAAAATCCACAAAAGCTTATAATTGTATTTTTAAGTAATAAGTTAAGAGTTGATTTCTTTTTAAATATTTTTAGCTGATCTAAAAAAAAAAAAAAAAAAAAAAAAAAAGTATATATATATATATATATTATTGTTTTAAGAAATATATTACACAGAGCTGTTTTAATTTATACTGCATCATGGATAAATTTTATAGGTGGTATTATCACATTTGATGCAAAATTATTCACTGAGATGAATTAGATAAAATAAAATAGAGGATAATTTTACCAATTAACATATAAAAAAGGAAGAAAATTTCTGAATAAAAGATAAAAGAAATTAAATTTTCTAACATCATACCACACATTTTTAGCATTAAGAAGCTAAAGAATTATCATTTTTATAAGAACAACTTCAGTTAAAAAGGGATGAAAAAAAAAAAAAAAAACATGATTAAAACTTGACCTTAAATTATCTATTAAAAATGAGGGTAGATGTGAGAAGAGGATGGAAATTGTAAATACTCTGAGGTGATAAAAAAAATGAAAACATTTAGATTAAAAATGAAAAAAAAAAACATTATGTAGTTATTGCGGTAAGTTCAAAGAAACTAGATATACTATATAAACTTACGAAATCTGATGAAATCCAATTAATAATCCAGAAAATATAGAAATCAACAGTCCTTTAATACAATTTAAAGCACTTGGGACACAACACTAAACAATTTTGACACCACCCACTGTCTCCAATAAACTACAATATTTTTAATCCGACACCTGACCCAGCTGAAGTCGTTGTCGTCGCTGTGGAAACAAATATGCATTAATTGATTAATTTCGATAGCGATAATCGTTTCGATTATTTTTACTCTGCTTTTTCTTATTTTATTTTAAATCAAACTTTTAAATGATTCAGCTGCAGTGTATAACAAAAAGGAATCTAAAAAGGCATTAATTTCAGAATAAATCAGATTAATCTTCATATTAATGATAACTTACATTAAGATAAGACGATTACATTTCCAAACATAATTTATATTATAAAATTATTGGTTCCAAATCCAATGATGAATTATTCAGATGTTCTATCATTAATGATTTTTAAGTATACGCGTATGGTTTAAATTTAGGCCTGGATACAAATGAAATGGTTATGACCGTCGCAATCGTAGGTCATAAATCTGATATTTGTGACCGACATAAAAACAGCGATACTGGAGAAACACTTATGACGGTCATAAAGATCTGACTTCTGGTTTCACTTATATCGATTAATTCTAACGATAGCCTTCAATGATTGGTTGAGAAGCATTATAATGGCAGATGTTACAAATCTCGGTAAGTTGTTTTAAGTATTTACATGTTTTTTAGATTTGAACAAATGTAATTGATTTTTAATATTATTGAATTAATATACGTGAGTTTTAACGTTATATTTTTGGAGATTTCTAATCTAACATCAATGGAATGTAGTATAACATAATACTTATTTATAATTTAATGTTATCTGGTCAATTCCTTATTTCTTCATTTTAATTATGGTTTTAGATTTTTTTTTTTTCTTAGTTCTCGGTTATCCTGACCTCCTATAATTTCTAATCGGTATTTCACAGAGTTAATATCCAAATGCATTTGTGCATAGTTATATATAATCGATACATTTTATATCTCTCCAATTAACTTTCCATGCTCTCATGTAATTTAGAGTTGCTTTTAAATTTAAAATAATGTCATTTATACATGGGCAAAAACTAGAGGCTTTTATGAGTTCTATATCGTAAGTTTCATTAAGTTATTTTTTATCTTTTAACCATATTAGTTACACATTACGTAAATTTTATTATGCTATTCTAAACTTTAAAAAATATCTTGATATTCTGCATTTGATATCCTCCCCCCCCCCTTTTTTTTTTATACAAGATATTTTCTACTCTTTTTCTCTGAAAAAAGGGGAGAAAATTCCAAGATTTTGAAAAAAAAAAAAAAAAACTGGACATGTTGATTACTGTAACATTTCTCCCCACTTATAATTTCTAATCGGTATTTCATAAAATTGAAGTTTAAGTAACATTGTGCTTGGTAACAAAATTGTAACTATAATATGTCTGATTGGGGAGACGAAAAATGCATATATTTTTTATAAACAAACTGTCACATAATTTACAATTGCCTTTAAATTTATATTGCCCTTTTATTATTTATAGTTATAATATTTCTGTTTCATCTACTTCACATGTGTTGCATATTTAATTTTTTTTTTCTCCCTCTCTTTCTCTCTTCCAGTTGTTATTTACTGAATCTGACACTGTTGCTGACTCTTATTGATGGACTGCTGGAATATGTTTTACTACAGTTGCTGATTTTTTGTGTTGGCCCGCTGGAATGCGATTAAGAGGCTAGCAAGATTAATAAAACATCTTCGTTCTCTTAAATGCATACTTGCAGGCTAAATCATATCCAAGATTAAAAGAGAGCTGCTTCTGACTTGTGCTGGCTTATACTTGTCAAAAGTAAGTAGTTTTAATTTATTATTTATTTATTAATAATGTGTTTCCATAAAATTTAATTTCCAGCTGTAAAATAGAAATTCTATTTTCTTTCTTTTTTTTTTACAATATTATACTGTGTTATATTTTTATACCGTGTATTACAAATTTCAAATTCAAAAATAAGGTAAACATGCATCTTAAAGGAATATTTTTTAAATTTATCATATATTTATTATTAGTTTATTTTTAATTAAATATATTAATCAAGTACAATTATTTAACTGATTTGTTATACTTCGCATTGTAAATAAAAATTTAATTGCAATAACAGAAAACATCAAAACACCCAAAAATTCATTAATTGACATGAAAATGTTAGTAATGAAGAGGCACATCCTACACAAAGTAATAGATATTTGTGTGTATGTAATGAAAGCATATCAATAGAACAAATTATTGAAACTTAAGATAGAAAGCTATTACATTGCATCAATATATTCACCAGTGGGGAGTAGATTTTTTAATGAGGCAAGTGAATTTCTAGACTTTCTTTTTTAAACTGCAGATATAGAAAATATAACAACAATTTATATATTTCCTGCTTTTTCCCAATTGCAGCAAAGTGTCGTCTTGTAAACATGAGTTTTATTCTAGACTAAAATTTGGCCATACCGTTTTCACCGTATATTGCATTTTGCTGAACAATTTAAAAAAAAATAGTAGCTGGAAAGATTTTTTGTAAAACCCAGTCTTGTTTATCATGAAAATACATTAGTTTTACAATAAGATTAAATAAATTGAAGTTGGAGTTCTGAATTCTACAAAGTGAAGATACAAAGAATGAAATAAATTTGTTTTGGTTACTTGAAAAAAAAAAATTTTTTTTGCTGAAATAAACAAGTTGGAAATTGCATGTCAAATGTGGCAAATGAGGTGCGTTCATACTATAACTAGTTTTATAAACATTTTTAGCCTCGCATATTGTACTGAATGTATGTTTTAGTGCACTTCATAAGTGCATATCAGTTTCATTCTATTCGAAAGACTGTAACATCATTAAAATGCACTTTAAATAATTTTTTTCCCATTAGCAGTAATGTAACATAAAATTTTTGACTGTCCCTGTAATTAAACTATACATCCGATTTTCATAAAATTTGAAATGACTTGACAAAATTATGCAACAATTATATATTTAAAATTTCAGACCATTCGGTTGGGTAGTTTTTGTTCTGTTATATGCGGACAGACTCAGCAATGACTATAGGTGCTAGGTATTTATATAATTCCGAACACACCTAAACACTAAAATAATCAAAGCCTATTATGATCATGAATTTTAATTTAAAAAAATGAATGTAAATAAAATATAAGGGGGGGGGGGGGAGCTTTGTAATCTACTCTTCTTGGATCCACTTTTGAGTATGATGGTTGTATTTGATACAGGATAATTATTACGGATCTTTTCACTTTGCCTTTTTATGAGTAACTTTTCATTTAAGTCTAATGAAATTAGAATAGTATCAGACATTTTAAAACGTTTAATTGAAAAAGTACACATTTTATAAATATAAAAGTGAATAAATCTTAGAGTTTAGAAAATTTTAAAAATTGGATGAATTTTTAGATAATAAAAACTTAGATTTATAACAAAATCATAGGCCATATTATTACTCTAGTACAGTGGGACACCCTTTATACATTTCTAATTTATATGAATTTACTTTTATCAGGGTTCATTGATATAATATCAATGGATATATATCTTGATATATATCCGATATTTATTTTCAAAATATCAAGATATGTCTAGTGTCCATTACTGGAACAGAGGATGTCCATTAAGCAGAATTTTGGGTGTTTTGATATATTTATATTATTTACAATAAAGATTTTATTAATATTCGGAAATGAGACTACGAGAATGGCCAAATATTGTTGATAGATTAACATAATATTAAAAAAACTAGAATATAATAATTATAACTATTAATTAAAAATAGTTTTTAAAGAAATTCCTTAAGGGTGTTCATTACTGGCACATCTATCCTATGTTTGTATATATATACATTACTTAAATCAATGATTTTTCTTTTAAATCAAGTGATTAAAAACAGCTAACACTGTATTATTTAGTCATAAAAATCAACAAAAGCTTATAATTGTATTTTTAAGTAATAAGTTAAGAGTTGATTTCTTTTTAAATATTTTTAGCTGATCTTCAAAAAAAAAAAAAAAAAAAAAGTATATATATATATATATATATATTATTGTTTTAAGAAATATATTACACAGAGCTGTTTTAATTTATACTGCATCATGGATAAATTTTATAGGTGGTATTATCACATTTGATGCAAAATTATTCACTGAGATGAATTAGATAAAATAAAATAGAGGATAATTTTACCAATTAACATATAAAAAAGGAAGAAAATTTCTGAATAAAAGATAAAAGAAATTAAATTTTCTAGCATCATACCACACATTTTTAGCATTAAGAAGCTAAAGAATTATCATTTTTATAAGAACAACTTCAGTTAAAAAGGGAAGAAAAAAAAAAAAAACATAACATGATTAAAACTTGACCTTAAATTATCTATTAAAAATGAGGGTAGATGTGAGAAGAGGATGGAAATTGTAAATACTCTGAGGTGATAAAAAAAATGAAAACATTTAGATTAAAAATGAAAAAAAAAACATTATGTAGTTATTGCGGTAAGTTCAAAGAAACTAGATATACTATATAAACTTACGAAATCTGATGAAATCCAATTAATAATCCAGAAAATAAAGAAATCAACAGTCCTTTAATACAATTTAAAGCACTTGGGACACAACACTAAACAATTTTGACACCACCCACTGTCTCCAATAAACTACAATATTTTTAATCCGACACCTGACCCAGCTGAAGTCGTTGTCGTCGCTGTGGAAACAAATATGCATTAATTGATTAATTTCGATAGCGATAATCGTTTCGATTATTTTTACTCTGCTTTTTCTTATTTTATTTTAAATCAAACTTTTAAATGATTCAGCTGCAGTGTATAACAAAAAGGAATCTAAAAAGGCATTAATTTCAGAATAAATCAGATTAATTTTCATATTAATGATAACTTACATTAAGACGATTACATTTCCAAACATAATTTATATTATAAAATTATTGGTTCCAAATCCAACGATGAATTATTCAGATGTTCTATCATTAATGATTTTTAAGTATACGCGTATGGTTTAAATTTAGTTAAAAGCAACTAATATCGATTCTAAATAAGTATATCGATCCTAAATAATCATATCGATTCAATTTAATAAAAAACATCATCGCATGCAACAAACGATACAGAAATTTTATAAGTTTGTTTAGTTGGTATGGCAACATATAAGCTCAAGGATTTGTTTTTGGTCCCCCCCTTGTTTGTGAGAATTATTTGTAATTAGTAATGCTTTTTAAATTAAAGTTATCGGCTTTTCACTCTTTATTTGCTTTGTTTAACAATCAGTAAAACAGAAAATTTACAGTTTTTGTTTTGTTTTGGTACGTAATAAGGTTAAGTCTTTACCTCAAGGTATATTCATTAACTCTTTTGAACTTTGTAATAACGAATCGCACTGGCTTAAAACATTTTAAAAACATTAAAATTTCTTTTTATATTGATAAATTTTACCATTTTTTAAGGCTACACAATTACTTACGTATTTGATACAGTATAGAATAACTTA
Source organism: Maratus speciosus (assembly GCA_963932465.1). NCBI lineage: Eukaryota > Metazoa > Arthropoda > Arachnida > Araneae > Salticidae > Maratus > Maratus speciosus. The sequence goes on along the minus strand of OZ010788.1, from coordinate 315,141,284 downwards.
GAGAATTATCAGATATGTACGATTAATACCAGAATATGCATTCAATAGAAAATAATAGTTTTTGTCGCATAATTATTATTCAAATTAAACAGATTTTGTTCATTTAATAATTTAAATTGTTAAATAATCAAACTTACTTTCTTTTACTAAGCCTAATGTTAATTGTTTGCATGTGTGAGCTCATAGTTTATTTTCAGTTTCTGGCATTCTTTTTTGATGAGTGTGAAAATCGTTGCTTACATAGTCATGTCGTAGGTGTGAAGGATGTTGCTTTGAGGAGAGAAAATATATTTGTTCCTATTTTATTAGGAGTGGATGGTTATCTTACGATTAAAGCCAAGTGACCTTTTGCCATCAGCGGCGATTGTGAGTAGAGTAACCGCAAAATTCAATTTAAATTTTTCTTTCTTTTTTTAATTTTTTTTATTTTGAAACAATGTTTATTGCAATTTAAGGCGATATTAATGATTCAGCCAAACATTCCTTTGATTTCTTTTGTAAAAGCACTATTTTCCCAGTTTTTGTTTGCATTAAGTAAAGTTGTGGACCTTTGGAGAGAAAAATATAAAGTTTTACTTTGTGTATTTGCTGCTGTATATTTATAGCTATACTTATAACGTCAGTAAAATTAATAACGGAGAACTAATATTATAATATTTTGTTTTTCAGTATTATTTGCCAAAAATACGAATAAAGTAAAAACTGCCATAGATGCCTGGAGATGTGTATATTGCATTATTTTTCTTGTTATAGCTGCCAAGTTTGAAATTTCTTTATTGTTGGAGATTTTAATAAAAATTGAATCTTTCCATAAATTAGTGATACATAAATTATGGTTAAATTAGCTAAGCATATTTTTTTTAGAGGGTGCTCCACTCTGTACCCCCTTTTTTAAGTGGCATTGCATCCTGCACTTTTTAGAAGTGAAAAATGCTTTCTGCCTCTTTTCTCGAATAAACTTTTAGTCCTCTAATGTTTTCAATGTTTTGTGCTGCCTTCTAAAAAAAAAAAAAAAAACATTTTATTTTGAAATTTTGTCTGTATGAAGTCTAATAAAGAATGCAAAAAAATTAAACTAGACTAAATTTTTTAAAACTGTTTTAACTAAGATATTGAGCATTTTTCAATTTTACTGCTGTATGAAAAAGGTGGCTGCCCCCCCCTTCCCCCCCCCCTCCCAAAAAAAAAAAAAAAAATACCTAAAAATCTCACATTTTAAAACAACTTATAAATAGTATAATTATGAAATATAACAGAATATTTTTTTCATTAGATCATTTATTTTAAAACCATAATTCTGCATAAAAATTTGTTTAAATTTCATTATACTATTTGTTATACCAGTGAATGGTATGTTTGTGTGTAAAAAAGATGGATGGATTTTATTTTTGTAAAAGTGTTAATTTCTATGGCATGCAGCACAAAAAAAAAAAAAAAAAAAAAAAAAAAAATTGAAATATGCATTAAATTTGTGTAATTGAAGTATATGTTCTTTAAGAATGAATATCTTTTAATAAATTTTGTATTACATATATAGGTATTTTTATATTAGCCGGATGCAAATCTCACCAATAGCATTTTTTAAATTGTTAATAGCAACTTTTATATTTTGCATGCATAAATAAAACAGTTGTAAAACATTGACAGAAAGCCTTAGTTTATGTTATTATTTCTTATTTTTTTTCTTTTTAGAATTTTAACATGAAATTAGTGAAAGGCGTGTATTTTGAATGAAATGTTTATATTTTAAAATGAAATTAATGTGTAGTATGAATATCGTATAGGAACCATATCTGGCAATTTATCACCTGTGCCTGGCTAACATAAAAGTACTTCATATATAGGATAGATATGCCAGTAATGGACACCCTTAAGGAATTTCTTTTAAAAATTATTTTTTTATTAATAGTTATAATTATTATATTCCAGTTTTTTCAATATTATATTAATCTATCAACAATATTTAACCATTCTTATAGCCTCATTTCCCCATATGAATATAAATTTAATTTTAAATAACAGAAATATATCAAAAGCCCAGTAATGGACACCCTCTGTTCCAGTAATGGACACCCCATAAAAAGTAATAAATATAATCAGGGTTGCCGGCTTTTAGCCAGGACAAAAAAAAGCCGGACGGCTTTTTTTGGTTTTAACCGCTTAAAAAAAGCCGGCTTTTATTTTTCAAAAAGGTGGTTTATAGATAATTCATATAAAATTTGTATTAATTTATTTTTAATACACTTATAAATATTTTCTACTAAAAAAAATATAAACTTTTATTACATTTTGTCAAATAAATAAGTCCTTATAACTGCTAGAATGCAACTATGAAGGCATTATGTCAGAAAAAAATATTATAAATATTCAGAAGAATAAATTAGACTCTAAAGTATTGGTTTGGAATTCATTATTATAGATCTACATATACCATACATTTTAAAGATTATATGAAAGAATAAGAAAATGTCACACATCAAAATACATTCTTACATGCTGATATTTACTTTTAAATTGATTAAAATTAAATAGCATATATTTAATAACTGAAATTATCTTATATAATACTTGAGAATACCCAGTAATAAGCAATTGATATTCTAACTTATAAAAATGATATGTAAAAAAGTTTTTCTGCTACTAAGCGGTTATGTAACTTATTCAGAGTTTCCCCTTGGTTTAAAAAAGGGCAGGGTGCTGCCGGCGAGAAAAGGGCACTTTTTTTATTCTTAAGGGCATGTTTTGGATTCTTGAGCACTTTTTTGATTTTTAAAGTCACTTTTAATATTTAAAACTTGGATATCTGTTTTCAAAACAACATACAGTCAGATTCTACTATGTAAGCAAATTTTTTAATGCAAAAAAAAAAAAAAAAAGGTACTTTTTTAATGGAAAGGCAAGAAGGGTGCTAATTCTTTGGATGAGGGGAAAGAGGGTTGTTATTTTGTAAACCAAAGGGCAGGCGGGCACAGCTTATTAGGCACTTATTGGGTTCTGTTTGTCCTGAAACAAATTGCTATTAGGTTTTATGAGGTAAGCTTCCTCTCTATAGCAATTTCACACTTAAATTAATTATTTTAACAGTTTAATGGGGGGTGGCCACAACTGGTGCTTTAAATTTGCTTTATGTACCAGTTATGGCCATGGAAGTTGGAAGTGGCAAAAAGGGCACAACATATGTTCCAGTTTTGGCCACATGATTCATTACAGTGAGAATTTTAGCCATTAAATAATTTTAAGAACATCTGGATAAAAAAAAAAAAAAAAATCTATTTAGTTTTGTTTTATATAGTAATGGCTTCAATAATAATAATAAAAAGCAAGACTAACAGCAGTTCTATCAAAGAGATTTTGTTTTCTCTGTCCAATAGATAATTCACTTTAGAAAGGACACTGTGCTAGTAACTAAAGAATGATATTTCTAAAGAAAATATAGTAGGGTAGATGCACCAGTTTTGGCCACTTTTAGAGAAAATTCAAAATAGAAATTTTACAGTTCTTGACCGATTTAAGCATATTAAATCATAATAACATCATTCTTTAGTAAATTTAATTGTCTTTCTGTTAGCTATAATGATTTTCTACAGAATATTTTAGATTGTGAGCAATAACTCATCAAGTAATTTATTCCAATTTGTACCAGTTTTGGCCACCCCTACACCAGTTTTGGCCATCTCTATGCACCAGTTTTGGCCACTCCAATATCATGTAGTTTAACAAACGTTTTAATTGATAATAAGTAAAAATAAAGCATTTTTATGAAACATCTATTTTACCACACATATATTTGTTTGCTGTATTAAGAGAATTTTGCAAATTTCTTTATGAATTGATAAAAACATCAAGTAAAATATACTTATTTTGATTTTAACTGAAAGTTTCAATTAAAAAACAAAAAAATATATTTAAATTTGATTAATAAATGGGACAACAGTGCCTATAGGACATAAAGATTAACTATTTAATCAGTTTTATAATTTTATTCATGGATTGTGGCTTGTTTAGAACACTTGAATCTTCATCAAAGTGTTATATTTCTTGAAAGCATTTTCTGATTTTGGTTTGATTTTCATCAAAAAGTTATACTTCTTGAAATTATCTTTTGATTTATATTAGCTTATATGCCTTATTTATGTACCCTGCTTCTTTGCAAGTTATTTTAGGGTGTGATTTCAGAAGCAAATCATACCATTTCATGCCTGGTCTTCCATCTTGAAATGGAGTTTCTATCTTACCGGCTACAATTTTCTGGACAGAATCTTAAAAGTTGTTCCATTTTTATAGGAAATAGTATTCTGACAATATCTAAGATCCACTTTTCTAATTGATTTTTAATTTCCAATTCCTAGTACCTAGATCTACTACTTGAGATTCAACATTATTAGAGGAAAGTGGTGTCCGTCCTACAAACTTCTGATGTAAGGCAAGAACGGGTTACTCCAAAACTTTGCTAGCTTGTAGTGCTGGCATTTCATTTTGAATGGCCTTAGTTTTACTTCTTATCTTAGAGCAGTGTTCCCTCTAGGCCATTTTTTAAGAGCACATAATCTCTTTTAAACTTGTTAAAATGAATCCTCTTCTTTTTAAATAATGTGAAATACATTCTTAGTTGTATTTAGATTCTCAAGTAAAGATTTTCACAATATTTAGTATTTCTAAATCCGTGTGCCTGAAATATTGCAAAAATTGTGGAACGTCTTCATTTCATTAGGAAAAATACAAGCAATTAAATCATGCTATAATTTTATTGAACTTTTTAATTTATAAGTTGTAAAATCTTTCAAAATTTGTTTTAGTTTATTTATCATATATAAAAATTACAAATCACCTCCCCTTTTGTTTTATCAAAAATAAACACAATACTATATTTTCTTTAGTGACTAGCACAATGTCCGGATTTCTAAAGTGAATTATCTATTGGACAGAGAATAACAAAATCTTTTATAGAACTGCCATTAGCCTTGCTTTTATTATTATTATTGGAGCCATTACTATATAAAACAAAACTAAATTGATTTTGATTTATCCAGATGTTCTTAAATTTATTAAACGGCTAAAATTCCCTCTATAATGATAATGAATCATGTGGCCAAAAGTGGAACATATGTTGTACCCTTTTTGGCCACCCCCATGGCCATAACTGGTACATATAGCAAATTTAATGCACCAGTTTTGGCCACCCCCCATTAAACTGTTAAAATAAATAATTTAAATGTAAAATTGCAGTAGAGAGAAAGCTTACCTCATAAAACCTAATAGAAATTTGTTTCACAACAAATAGAACCCTATAAGTGCCTAATGTTGAAAGATTCTGAAAACTTGTCAGCTAAGCAAAAATCTTAATACATGTAAGCACACACTGCAGTTTCACACATTTATTTTTTTTGCAAGTCGCATTTTAGCAAAAAATAAACAAATGATATTGTAAATGATAAAAGAGAGTTTGCTTAAAGTGTAAGAATGCATATTATTTGTTAGCATGAATTCACAGGCTAAATATTGGACAAATTGATCCAATGTGGCCAAAACTGGTACAGTGGCCAAAACTGGTGCATCTACCCTATATTGTGTTTAGTATTGATAAAACCAAAGGGGAGGGGTGATATGTCCTATACGATAAATAAATTAAAACATAAATTTTGAAAGATTTTACAAATTATAAATTAAGAAGTTTAATAAAATTACAGCATGATTTCTTGTATTTTTCTTAAAGAAGTGAAGAAGTTCCATAATTTTTGCCAGATTTCGGGCAAACGGATTTAGAAATACTAGATATTGTGAAAATCTTAACTAGAGATATCTAAATACAAGCAAGAATGTATTTCCCATTATTTAAAAAGAACAGCATTCATTTTACTAAGTTTAAAAAACACAGAATTCTGTGCTCTTAAAAAATGGAATAGAGGGAACACTGTTCTAGGATAAGAAGTAAAATTACGGCCATTCAAAATGTATAATGTCAGCACTACAATCTAGCAAACTTTTGGAGCACCAGAAATATAACTCTTTGGTGACGGTTCAAGTGTTTTAATCAATCCACAATCCATTGGAGAATAATAAAACTGATTTAAATAGTTAATCTTGATGTCCTACAGGCACTGTTGTCCCTTTTATGAATCAAATTAAATATATTTTTTGTTTTTTTAATTGAAATTTTCAGTTAAAATCAACATAAGTATATTTTACTTGATGTTTTTATCAATTCATAAAAAGAACTTGCAAAATTCTTTTAATACAAAAAGAAATATATGTGTGGTAAGATAGATGTTGCATTAAAATACTTTATTTTTACTTATTATCAATTAAAATGTTTGTTAAACTACATGATATTGGAGTGGCCACAACTGGTGCATAGAGGTGGCCAAAACTGGTGTAGAGGTGGCCACAACTGGTACAAATTGAAATAAATTATTTAATGAGTTATTACTCACAATCTAAAATATTTTGTTGAAAGTTATTATAATTCACAGAAAGACAATTAAATTTGCTAAATAATGATGTTATTATGATTTTAATATGCTTCAATCAGTCAATAACTGTAAAATTTCAATTTCAAATTTTCTCTAAAGGTGGCCACAACTGGAGCATCTACCCTATAACATTTGAGGAAATTTTAGTACACGTAAGTGCATAAAATAAACAGGACAATTAAAAAAAAATTAATCTCCAAATAAAACTTGTTGAATTAGAATTTTGAAAAGCTAGTTGCTGTTTAAAATAGTGCATATTCATGCATAAATTAATGCATATGTTATTCATAATAGTACTGTTTTAATAGACAGAAATGATGTTTTTATGAAATGACTTTGTGCGATTTTAAATAAATGTTTATGAGAAATAAAATAAGACTTGTATATTAATATCCCTTAAAATTAGTTAATAAAATATATAACTAAGCAACCATTGTCCTTTTTAATTATATAAACCAGTAAAAATGAAAAAAAGGGTTTTAAAAAGGTCAGTGTAAACCAGAGAAAGCAATTGGTATGGCCTTTTATTCCAATATTAATGTCTTCATTATTGAAAAATTGGGTTATATTGATTTCTACCTCAATTAAATGTCTTTAAAACTAATTAAAAAACACATAAAAATGTGTCATTTATAATGTAAATGCTTCACTGTATAAAAGCCAATTTTGGCCAAAAAAAGCCAGTTAAAACCAATAAAAGCCACCGGCATGGCTTTTTTTAATTTTAGCCGGCTTTTTTGCTACCCTGAATATAATTGTTTTTATGACTGTATTTAGAACAAAAATTTAATGAATACCTACTAATGAAACAAAATAGTTATTTTTAAATAAATTTAACAATTAGGATACCAGTAATTAATAAAATATTTGTGATAATCATTTACTGTTTGCATCAATTATTGTAATTATCAGAAGATTGATGTTTTAATTATTTTATATGGATAGTTTAAAATACTAAATATCAGACAATTACAGCTATCAAATTACTGAAACTGGTGGATTTAAAAGGTAAAAAAAAAAAAAGTTTTGGAATATTAATGTTTAGTTTTGTGTCACTATTTTTAATATAGCACAAAATTACCACTCGCCAGGCGTCGAGTAACACTTAAAATGTGGCGATTAACTTTATTGTCCTCACTTGCCAAACTCAATGGGCACCACTCGCCAAATGCTATGGTTGAAAGATCGATGGCTGGAAGGAAAGGGATGAAATTCGTTCGGAATTTACGGTGTCCAAATCGGCAATCCTCCCGAACGTTAGACGAATTTTCCAAAAATTTAAGGCATTCGGTTCCGGGGGGGGGAAAAAAACGGTCATCAGTCCGAAAATTTGGACGTAAAAATATCGCTAATTTCGATATGGTTGCCGAAAAAAATCAATTTCATCAATCGTTCGTAGAAAAAAATCGTCAATTCCGTCAAAGAATCTTGAAAAAAACGTGAATTTCGCCCAAGGACCACGTAAAAACGCGAATTACATCAAAACATTGCGGAAAAAAATGCAAATTTCGTGTAAAGATCGCGGAGAAAACGCAACTTTCGTGACAAGATCGTGGAAAAACACAAATTTTGGTCAAAAAATCGTGGAAAAAAACAAATTTCGACAAAGAATCGCGAAAAAGAATCACAAACTTCTTCAAAGTATCGCGAAAAAACACAAATTTCATGAAAAGATCGCGGTTAAAACGCAAAATTCGTCAAAAAATCGCGGAAAATGTAAAATTTGTGAAGAGATCACGGGAAAACGCAAATTTCGTGAAAAGATCGTGTAAAAACGCAAATTTTCGTGAAAAGATAGTGGAAAAAACGCAAATTTCGTGAAAAGATCGCCTAAAATGCAACTTTCATCAAAAGATCGTGAAAAACACAAATTTCATCAAAAGATCGCCTAAGAACGCAAATTTCGTCAAAAAATCTTGAAAAAAAAAGCAAATATTTTCAATGATGGGCGAAAAAACCCACAAATTTCGTTAAAAGATTACAAAAAAACGCAATTTTGTGAAAAGATCGCAGAAAAAACGCAGATTTTTCAAAAGGTCACGAAAAAACGTGAATTTCGTAAAAAGATCGCGAAATTCGTGAAAAAGATCGCAGAAAAACACAAATTTCGTGAAAAGATCGTGGAAAAAATGTAACTTTCGTCAAAAGATCGCGGAAGAAATGCAACTTTCGTCAAAAGATCGCGGAAATAATGCAACTTTTGTCAAAAGATCGTGAAAAAAACGCAAATTTCACGAAAAGATTGCCAAAAAAACACAAATTTCATCAAAAGATCACGGGAAAATGCAAATTTCGTCAAAAAATCTTGAAAAAAAAAAAAAAGCAAATATTTTCAAAGAATGGCAAAAAAACCCCACAAATTTCGTTAAAAGATTATAAAAAGAACGCAATTTTGTGAAAAGATCGTGGAAAAAATGCAGATTCCGTCAAAAGATCGCGAAAAAACGCAGATTTTGCAAAAGGTCATGAAAAAAAACGTGAATTTCGTCAAAAGATCACAAAAAAACGTGAATTTCGTCAAAAGATCGCAAAAAAAAGCGAAATTCTTGAAAAAGATCGCGGAAAAATGCAAATTTCGTGGAAAAACGCAACTTTCGTCAAAAGATTGTGAAAAAAAACGCAAATTTCACGAAAGGATTGCGAAAAAAACACAAATTTCATCAAAAGATCGAGAAAAAAAACGAAAATTTCATCAAAAGATCGCCTAAAAACGCATATTTCGTCAAAAAATCTTGAAAAAAAAAAGCAAATATTTTCAAAGAATGGCGAAAAAACCCCACAAATTTCGTTAAAAGATTATAAAAAAACGCAATTTTATGAAAAGATCGCGGAAAAAATGCAGAATCCATCAAAAGATCGTGAAAAAACCCAGATTTTGCAAAAGGTCACGAAAAAACGTGAACTTCATCAAAAGATCACGAAATTCGTTAAATGGTCGCAGAAAAATGCATATTAGTTAGTGCCAAGGGGGGCTGGGGTTCCCCTCTGCTGTAACCTTTCTGAAATTTTCCTGTGAATTTTTCATTGCAATTAATAGTAAAAATAAAATTTTTCAGTTGAGTGTAATCATATCGAATGATAAGTAATATATATTAGTAAATTACGATGTTGATAGTTAGAAAAAACACAATTTTGTATGGAGCGTACATAACTTTGTTACTGGCCAGTAGTTAAAAAAAACTGGCCAGTAAAAAAAAATCAGTGTACTGGCCAGTGGGTAAAAATGTTAATTTTGACCTATAATTTTTAACAATCTTCCAGAGATTACTTGATCCTATCATTTATAATAATCAATATTACAAATATGAAAGAAATGATATTGTGAGTTGAATATTTTAAATACTGAATAAAATAATTTCAAAATAAAACTGTAGAACTGATGTTTGAAGCCACTGATCTGCAGATTTACTAGTTTCATGAATATTACACTATAACTTTCATTAATAGTATTACATTTATTAATTTTTTTTTAAAATAAGGAAACATTTAAGACTGAAAATGGATTTTTAATAACTTCTGTAACTTAATTGTTTTTATTTATACGGAGAGGGATTAAGCCCTGAACCCCTCTTTGACTGTGCTCTTAAACAGTATTTTCTGCTTCCTGGCTGGTTTGATTGCCAGATTATAAAATATGTGAGGTATATATATGTACTACATAAATAAATAAATAAAATAAAATATCGAAATTTTATTAATCACATAAAATAACTTAAAAGCAGCTATTTATAAAAGTTTTGGTGTTATTACATTTTGGTAAGTATAATTTAAAAATTAAATTTGATTATTTAGGTTTGCAGTTAAGCCAAAGTATTTTATGCACTATAAACCAGGGTTGGAAAAAAAAACAGGTTTTTTTTGTAAAAAACCAAAAAAACCGGTTTATTTGGTTTAAACCAGGTTTTTTTGATTTAAACCGGGTTTTTTTAAATATAATTTCCTATTGCATACAGATGCATATCTGTTGATAAGATAAACATTTTTGGATATTATATAAGTAATATAACTTTTGAAAATATTTAAATTAAATAATTACAGTCAATTATGTAGAAAATTGAAATCATTTCTAATTTAAACATTATTAGTAACAGCTATGTCTTATGTTCACAGTAAACTGTTCTACACAGTGAACATTGATACCTTGAAAATCGTATGAAGAATCCTTTGATTAATAATATAATAAGCAATCAATCAAACATTTGATGCAGTTTCATGAATATAATATTATTCTGTGGTTATTATTTTTTTAATATCCAAATACTTCTGGTTATTTTGTTTCCTGAATGATAATTCCAAGTGTCCAATTCAACATTTTTGGCTATTAGATTCCGCAACTAACAGAAAAGATTGATTGGTATTATTGAAATGTTATAACTAGCACTCAGATTTTGCAAGCTGTGTTATTCAATTTGGTATCTTAAGTTACTTTTTAAAATTCTTTAAGGATAATTTTCCCCAATCTCAATCCAGAAAATTTTCTTTTACAACTTAACCAAAATCTTAAAAATCATTGTATTTTGTTATTAACTGCTGTAAATAATCTGCATTTTTTAAATGAAAATATTTTATGCTAAATATTGAATATTATTTATCTATTTTATCTTTTCTAATTTCACATGTTTTAAGAAAAATCTTTAGGGTACCAGATATGTTCATCAGCACATGCTAATTTTCATTCTACATGCATAGAAACATGACCTAAGCTCATTATGTCTCATGTTGACTGCTGAGATGAAGTGTTAAAAGTAGAAATTACTTCTATCAATAATTTAAAACAAATAAATTACAAAAAAGAGAAAATATTACATTAGATTTTTTCTAAAAAAACCAAATGGTTTTTTTGACAAAAAAACCAATTGGTTTAAACCGTGGTTTAAACCATGGTTAAAACCACTTGGTTTAAACCGTGCCAACCCTGCTATAAACATTACTAAAATTGCATTTTTAGCAATGTCTACATGGGGTGTCCATTACTGGAAAATGACTAATTAACCATCCCACTAATGGACACCCCCTCTTAAAACCTTAAAAAGAAATGAAATTTTGTAAGTAGCCATTAGTATATAAAATTCAAAGTTTTCTATTGCTACTCAAACAAAAACATTCAAATTTTGCAAGAAAATAAATAATATATAAATTAATTAAACGAAGCCAGCTCTTAACCTCATCATTAAGATTCTCACAGCAAAACTTTGAAACATTATTTTCTGCTTCCTGATTGGTTTGATTAAAAGTGTCAACAACATAGTTTTATAAAACATACAAGAGGGAATTATAAAAAAAATAATTAAAGCTAAATATTTATTAGGGTAGATGCTCCAGTTGTGGCCACCTTTAGAGAAAATTTGAAATAGAAATTTTACAGTTATTGACCGATTGAAGCATATTAAATCATAATAACATTATTATTTAGCAAATTTAATTGTCTTTCTGTGAATTATACTGATTTTCTACAGAATATTTTAGATTGTGAGTAATAACTCATTAAATAATTTATATCAATTTGTACCAGTTGTGGCCACCCCTGCACCAGTTTTGGCCATCTCTATGCACCAGTTGTGGCCACTCCAATATCATGTAGTTTAACAAACATTTTAATTGATAATAAGTAAAAATAAAGCATTTTTATGCAACATCTATTTTATCACACATATATTTGTTAATATATTAAAAGAATTTTGCAATTTTTTTTTTTATGAATTGATAAAAACAAGTAAAATGTACTTATGTTGATTTTAACTGAAAATTTCAATTAAAAAAACAAAAAATATATTTAATTTGATTCATAAAAGGGACAACAGTGCCTGTAGGACATCGAGATTAACTATTTAAATCAGTTTTATAATTATCCAATGGATTGTGGATTGATTAAAACACGTGAATCGTCACCAAAGAATTATATTTCTGGTGCTCCAAAACTTTGCTAGCTTGTAGTGCTGGCATTATACATTTTGAATGGCTTTAATTTTACTTCTTATCCTAGAACAGTGTTCCCTCTAGTCCATTTTTTAAGAGCACAGAATTCTGTGTTTTTTAAACTTGGTAAAATGAACGCTGTTCTTTTTAAATAATGGGGAATACATTCTTGCTTATATTTAGATATCTCTAGTTAAGATTTTCGCAATATTTAGTATTTCTAAATCCGTTTGCTCGAAATCTGGCAAAAATTATGGAACTTCTTCATTTCTTTAGGAAAAATACAAGAAATCATGCTGTAATTTTATTGAACTTTATAATTTATAAAATCTTTCAAAATTTATGTTTTAATTTATTTATCATATAGGACATATCACCCCTCCCCTTTGGTTTTATCAATACTAAACACAATATACTATATTTTCTTTAGCAATATATCATTCTTTAGTTACTAGCACAGTGTCCTTTCTAAAGTAAATCATCTATTGGACAGAGAAAACAACATCTCTTTGATAGAACTGCTATTAGCCTTGTTTGTTTTTTTTATTATTATTGAAGCCATTACTATATAAAACAAAACTAAATTGATTTTTTTTTATCCTGATGTTCTTAAAATTTATTTAATGGCTAAAATTCTCACTATAAGGAATCATGTGGCCAAAAGTGGAACACATGTTTATACCTTTTTTGCCACTTCCAACTACCATGGCCACAACTGGTACATATAGCAAATTTAAAACACCAGTTTTGGCCACTCCCCATTAAACTGTTAAAATAATTAATTTAAATGTGAAATTGCATTAGAGAGGAAGCTTACCTCATAAAACCTAATAGCAGGGGTCGATGCAGGTTTTTATTCTTGGGACCCATTTTGTGAAAAGTAGAAGTTATTTTTGTGAATTTTATTATATTTTTGTGAAAAATAACATTTTGTAACGAAAGTTGGAATCCAGTTACTCAAATTCAAACCAAGAATTTATGAACAAAAACATAATTATTTTGTTTTTTGTGACCTGGTTTTATTTACAAAGTACACATTTTAAAACAGTTTTTATGAAAGAATGTTACATAGGAGGCCTATTTATTAAAAGGAATTTTGTGAAGGGGCCTGTTTTATTAAGTTCATTTTTGTGAAGGGGCCCATTTTACTAAATTTATTTTTGTGAAGGGGCCCATTTTATTAAATTTATTTTTGTGAAGGGGCCTATTTTATTAAATAGATTTTTGTGAAAGGGCCCTAAATAGGCCCCAAATTTTGTCTGGATCGACCCCTGAATAGTAATTTGTTTCAGGACCAACAGAACCCAATAAGTGCCTAATATTGAAAGATTTGGAAAACTTGACAGCTCAGCAAAAACCTTAATACATGTGAGCACACACTACAGTTTCACACATTTATTTTTTTTGTAAGTCACGTTTTATCAAAAAATAAACAAATGAGATTGTAAATGATAAAAGGGTGTTTGCTTAAGGTGTTAAAATGCATATTATTTGTGTTAAAATGCATATTATTTGTCTGCATCAATTCACATTTTAAATATTGAACAAACTTATCCAATGTGGCCACAACTGGAGCATCTACCCTAGTTATTTTTTTATGAACCAAAAACATCAAGGGGTGTCCATTACTGGCACATTTACCCTATATATAGGCAAATTTTCTAATCTGTTTCATTTATGACATGTTCTGCCAGCTGAAGACAGGACATCCACATGTTGCATTAGTTTTTCAAATTTTCATCATTTGTTATTTATTCCAATTTATGATTAAATTACGTTTATTTAAATTTTATCTGTTATCATTTATCTTTAAATGTAGGGAGAGTGTTGTACCTTGGGACATTGACAATTTCTAATAAACTATTGGCAACAGTTAATTTTTGTGTATTTCTAATAGTGACCTATAACCAACAGATCTCATAATAACAGACAACATCAGAAGCATTGAATTTTAACAGCTAGGTGAAAAAAATAAATTTCATTAGTCCAAAGTAAATAATTTCCTCCATTCTAACATCATTTTTTTCCTATGTATTTCTACAACAAGTGAACTGCAATTTATTTTTTTATAAAAGAGAAGATTTTTAAATGTTTTGGGTATGAGAAAATAATGATAGTTCTTCTAGATTTACCGCCATTTTGATTTTATTTAAACCGTGTGATGATTGTACCTCGGGACAGTAAAATATGTTGTACCTTGGGACATGTCCAATGGTACAAGAAATACGTGGTTCGTAATAATTTGGATAAATAAAAGTATGTTTATTACTTATTTTACAGAAAATTTCACAAATCATGTGAAATGCAATAAATAAAACAACTCAACTTCATTTTGGATCTTGAACTTGAGTTTCATTCTCTATTTCCTTGAGAAAAAAAAAAGGGGGGTTTTGTTTGTTGGCATAAAATTATTTATTGTTATTGTACAAAATATTGTATTAGTTATTGTACAAAATTATTGATGAGTTATATGCCTATTCCCTGAATTATGCAGTATGTCCCAAGGTACAACAGGATGTTGTACCTTGGGACAGTTATCCTTCCCTACTTTAAATGAATGGCATTTTTTTATTTTCAAACTGTCTGAATTTCTAAAATTATATTATAGAGAAATATGTTGGTGTATTGAAATGTTGCCTTTAAATTTTAAATCCGATTATAATCATCGAAGTAAAAAATTAAAATGTGAAAATTGTCCCAAGGTACAACACTCTCCCCTATTTTTGTTTTATATTATATTGAAATTTCATAGTAGGTTTTATTTAGTCTACTTGCTGACCCGCCTGGCGTTAAACGGGTCCATGATACAAACTTTAAGTAAACTTCAAATTTGTATGTATGATTTTATATCTATTTAACCTGATTTTGTATGAATTTATATTTTTCAGAAAACGTTCTTTCACTCAATAGAAAGTGCCCTTTTGATAAATCCACCCTGCCTCTTTTAAAAGGAAATTTGGACACTAAGGTTAGCCATCCTATTTAAATATTTTTAAACTTTTAAAGACCTATTTATCACCCAAAATAATGTACCATCAGATTGTCACAGATTTTAATCAGTTACTTTTTTTTAAAAAAGAAAAATCATTCATTAAAATATTTTTCTTTTATTTTTAAAATATAAAAAATTATCAAAATCTAAAATGATCTTGATTTGTAATGTTTCTGAAGATCTAGTGTTTCAACAGAACAAATAAAACTTCCAAGAAAATTGTTTACAAGCTTAGTTATTCAAATATAGCAAAGTTTCTGCCAAGTAGGACTGGGCGATGTAGAAATTTCTTAAATCGATTTATCATCAATCCAACATCGCGATTTAACACCGATTTTACATTTTACAATTTGGAAGCCTAATTTTTAATTTTTAGTAACAAAATACGATCTTTATGTGCCCCCCCCCCCCCCCCCCTCCTGTATTATTTAGTATACTTAGCTTATAATTTTGAAAAGAGGTATATTTTACACATGAAAAAGCTTTGAATGTCCCAAAACACTAGTTTTTTTTTTTTTTTTTTTTTTTTTCCCCATTTTAAAAATTAGTGACCTATTGTAATACATTTTATAAACTCATTTTATAAGAAGTAATATAAAAGAAAATGATTTTTTTTTTTTTTTTTGGTCTGACTTGTTATGCATGCTACAATCTAAATTCCTTAAGGGGGGGGGGGAGGCTTCCCCTAGCCCACTCAAATAGCACTTCATTGCTAACAGCCTACATACACTTTTTTTTTTTTTTTTTTTTTTTTTTACAGACACGGATTTAAAAAGTTAATGAGGTAAAACAGAGGCATATTAAAAGACTTCAATGATGAATTTAACTATTCATTTACCATGATGAGAAAAGTAGTAAAAAAAAAGGGGGGGGGGAGATATGAGAAATAAGGTGCAACTTTATATCTTTTTAACTTTTAGATTAAAATAAGATTTGTTTAACATAAATGCTGACATTTATATAGCGGATGGAGAAGGATTGAAAGTGTGACCCTTGGAGCACATCACTGAAATTGCTGATTTTTTTCGTGGTTGTTGCCATCCTTTAAGATTAGTAATAAAATATAATCTTAAAATATATCTCTTTTTAATGATAACAAAATGACAAAAAAGCAAAAAATCGCAGATCTGCAGAAAAATCTAATGAATGCCTCTTCCAGCCCTATCTCATTCTGCTGTAAAAATAAAGTTACTTGACTCATTACTTTATTAAAGTATTTTTAATTAATTACAAAATAATAAATTAAAACTAAAATATTCCCATAATACCTAAACATATGAAAATTTTTCATGAAAATAATGCATAAAAATATAAACTAAAAATGGATGAATTTGGATATAAATAGTGAATCAATTTCAGCAAGGTACTCAATCCATATGACTGGCATTGAAATTGGATGTCAAATCTGATGCATGGCTATTTTAAAATATTTTAATTAATTACAGAATAATAAAAAATAAAGAATATGTATTAAAATATTACCCAAACATGTGAAAAATGAATATTTCATTAAAAGAATGCATAAAAATAAAAATTGAAATTCAATGAATTTGGATTTTAAATATGAAACTTTATTCTTTTTTTTCCCCAACCATAAATACTCAATCAATTTCAGGAAAAAAATATTATTAGTAAAAGAAAAATATTTCATGTGGATCACGGCCAAATAGTGATACACAAAACAATGCATGACTATACCTTTAAAATAATTTCATTAATTACAAAATAATAGAAAATAAAAAATAAATGTTAAAATATTACTAAAACATGTAAAAAATGAATTTTTCATCATAAGTATGCATAAAAGTATAAACTGCAAGTCGATGAGTTTGGATTTTAAATATAAAACTTTATTATTATTATTTTTAATCATATAAATGCTGAATGAATTTCAGGAAAACAATCTTTTGAAACAATGCAGGATTCTACTTTAAAACATTTTAATTAATTACAGAATATTGGAAAATAAAAAATACATATTGCAATATTACTCAAATATGTGAAAACTTAATTTATCATCAAAAGATTGCATTAGTATATAAATTGAAATTCGATGAATTTGGATTTTAAGATTTAAACATTACTTTTTCCTTTCAACTTTCCACTATATAAGTTCTTAATTTCTGAAAAATACACATTCCAATCTCGTAAACTCTGAATCTTGTTTACAAAATAAATAAATAAATATCAATTCTTACTTAAATCATCGTTTTCTTAAATCGCTTTTTTCTTAAATTGGATCCTGCTAAATCGATTTAATACCAGCTTGCCTTGTTTTCATTAAATCGTCTTTTTCTTAAATCGGAAAGCATGGAGGCTTGCGATGTTTGTTTAAATCGGATCGCCCTAAATCAATTTAACACCAGCTTGCCTTGTTTGTCTTAAATCGGAAAGCATTGAGGCTTGCGATGTTTGCTTAAATTGGATCCTCCTAAATCGATTTAACACCAGCTTGGCATGTAAGTGGTAGATACATCAAAGTAGATAAATCGGTTTTCTGGTGTTAACTCTGAATCAGTATTTTGTTTTAAATCGATTTAAAGCCAATGGCTAAATCGCGATTTAAGATAATGGCTAAATCGCGATTTAAGATAATGGCTAAATCGCGATTTAAGATAATGGCTAAATCGCGATTTAAAATAATGTCTAAATCGCGATTTAAGATAATGGCTAAATCGCGATTTAAGATAATGGCTAAATCGCGATTTAAGACATTGGCTAAATCGCGATTTCCAATTTTAGCTTAAATCGATTTAAGACCAATGGTTAAATCGGATTTCCGATGTAATCTTTAAATCGATTTAAGGCCCAGGCCTACTGCCAAGTAATAAAAATTATTTTCTTTAGAATATGTTTAAAGTGATGGGAATCTGTGGCACATTTAGCAGGCAAGGCAAAAGTTGTGCAGCACAAAAAAATGTAAGCCTTCAGTATTCAATATGAAGAAAGTTTTGGGCCTTTTTCATTAAAATTAAAGCCTGTGGTGTTCTGTAGTCCATCTGAATCTTCGAGGTTTCTAGTGCAGGTCCAAGGGACGTGCAAAGTGTGCCATTGCACAGGGGCACTCACATAAGAACAGATAAAGAAGATTTTAAATCTAACGCGAATTTTGTCAAAGGATCGCGAAAAAAACGTGAATTTTGTCAAAAGATCGCTAATTTCCTCAAAAAAAGAACAAAACGGGGTCAAAAGATCGTGAAAAAAATATACTTTCGTAAAAATATCGCGAAAAAACCCGCAAGTTTCATCAAAAGATCGCGAATAAAACGCAAATTTCGTCAAAAGATAACGAAAAATGTGCGAATTTCGTCAAAGGATCACGTAAAAAACGTGAATTTTATCAAAGGATAGCTAACTTCGTCAAAAACGAACAAAACACCGTCAAAAAATCGTAAAAAAAAAACCGCTACTTTCGTTAAAAAATCGCGAAAAACCCCCCCGCAAATTTCATGAAAAGGTCGCAAAAAACACGCAAATTTTGTCAAAATATCACCAAAAACACGCGAGTTTTGTCAAAGGATCGCGAAAAAAAAGTGAATTTTGTCAAAGGATCGCTAATTTCACCAAAAAAAACGAACAAAATGAGCTCAAAAAATTAGGAAAAACACAAATTTCGTTTAAAGATCGCGAAAAAACACAAATTTCATCAAAAGGTTACAAAAAACCGCAAATTTCGTCACAAGATTTTGAAAAACACGCTAATTTCATCAAAAGATAGCGAAAAGCACGCTGATTTCAACTAAGAGACCGAATAACTCGTGAAAAATAAGCGAATTTTGTCAATGGACTCCGAAAAAAAGTGAATTTTGTGTCACAGAAAAAATGCGAATTCCGTCAAAGAATTGCAGAAAAAACGGGAATTTCGTCAAAGAATACCAAAACGGCAGTTTGATGCTCCAAAATAGATATTTTCTGCTCCAAAATAGTTATTTTCTGCTCCAAAGTGGCTTTTTGCTGCTCCAAAATAGTTATTTTCTGCTCCAAAATGAGCATTTTTGCCGCTCCAAAATAGCTTTTTGCTGCTCCAAACTGAGGTCCATGCTGTTCCATCACTGAGGATCGCGAAAAACACGTGAATTTCGTCAAAGGATCGCGAAAAACACGCAAATTTCGTCAAAGGATCGCGAAAAACACGTGGTTTTCATCAAAAGATCTCGAAAAAAACCATCAGATTCGTTAAACAATCGAAATAAAACGCGAATTCCATTAAAAGATCGCGAAAAAAACGAATTTCCCCAGAAGGTCGCGGAAAAAAATGCGAATTCGTCAAAATTTCACCTTCAAAGAAAGCGATTACCGCTGTCTAAAATAATAAATTCAAAACTTGTTATATTTTTTCTTGTATGTTGCATTTAGCATTCCCTTTTTTTTTCCTTTAAAATTTTCTTTAAGATGTATCCATGTATGTGATATACATAATAAGTGTTTGGGGTTTGACTAATCTCTATTTATATGACCTAGGGGTAATTCTTCCGAAAATGTAAGGCATTCATTTCCGAAAATTTTAAAAAATCAGCCACCAATTCGAAAGGTCGGACATATGGTCGCCGAAAAAAATTAATTTTGTCAATCGTTTGCAGGAAAATCGCCAATTCCGTCAAAGGATCGCGGGGAAAACGCAAATTTCATCAAATAATCGCGAAAACCCCCGCAAATTTTGTCAAAAGATCGCGAAAAAAACCCACAAATTTCGTCAAAAGATCGCGAAAAACCCCCACAAATTTCGTCAAATGATCGCAATTTCAGCACTAACAATTAATAGAGTAAAATTTTGTTTTTGAAATATTTTTCTCTCCAAATTGGGCATTAAAAATTGGAGTGTGCATACCACATAATGATGCAGCACATAAAAATATCGACAAAAAAAAAAAAAAAGCAAATCCTAAAAATTTTTTTTGACTCCTTGGATTTTTTCTTCCCAACTCTGTATGAACCCTGAATTCAAAGTTACTTCATCCGCACCCCTATTGGCCAATGCCCTAAGGATGGCATCCGTAGATACCGGGGGGGGGGGGGGGGGGATTTTCAAATTTTTACCGGACACGTCATGTGATACATCATCGGAATTTGACAACCCTTTCATATTATGAACCTTTCTCCCATCCACAGTTGAATTTCAGGATGCGGGGGGTGTGGGGTGTGCACGGACAAATCTTTAAAACAGTAGCGATATCTAGAATAATTATCATTTAAATGGGTTTTTTGTCGGAGCCCTCAGAAAAATAATACTTATTAAATATAAAAATATTAAGAGTTGGGGAATTCGGGAGTATTCAAGGGGCATGAGAGTGGACCCACAGGGGTGCAATTTTCAAACTTTTATGAAACCCTTCATGTGATATATCTTCGAAAATCTTTCTGACTACCCTTTCGCATTATGAACCTTTCTTCCCCCAAAATTGAATTTTGGGGGTGGGGAGGGGTGAACAAATTTTTAAAACCGTAGAGATTTCTATAACAAATAGCATTTTAGATGTGGATTTTTTTTTGTGGAGTCTTCCGGTATTTATTATTTATTAAACATAAAAATTTTGAAAGTGGGGGTTGTGTGAATTCCGGGGCGAAAGAGTGGACCCACTGGGGAGAGGAGTCGGGGAAGCAATTTTCAAATATTTTTTGAACCCGTCATGTGACATATCATTGGAAAGCTCTTGGATAACTCTTTTATATTATGAGACTATCGTCCCCCCCTCCCCAATTTTGCTCCCACTGTGGCGGGAGGGGTAGTTTTCAAACTTTTTTGCATTTTCATCATCATTTTAGATCGAATTTTTTTACGGAGCCACCCGGTATTATTTATAATATATGTAATTTCAAAAAGTTGGGTTGTATTCCGGGGAGTGCGGTAGTTGGCCCCTTGGGGGGGAGCACTTTCCTAACTTTTATCGACACTCTTCATGTGATATATCATTAGAAAATCCACTTATTCATATTAAGCACCTACCTGCCCCATTCCCCACTTTGCCACCAGGGCATTTTTCCAAATTTTGCTGGCACTCCTCATGTTACATATTGGAAAGGCCTGTGACCACTTATTCATGTTATCCACTCCCACCCCCCACTTTGCCCCCCACTTGGATATTTTTCTAAATTTAGCCAAGACCCCTCATGTGACATATCGTTGGAAAGGTCTGTGACTATTTATTGATATTATGCACCTCCGGTGTCCGCCACCCCCCCCACTTTGCCCCCACAGGGGTACTTTTCTAAATTTAGCCGAGACTCCTCATGTGACATATTGTTGGAAAGGTCTGTGACCACTTACTCATTTTATGCACCTCCCCTCCCCAACTTTGTCCCACAAAGGCCATTTTTATAAATTTAGCTGGGAACTTTCATGTGACTTTTCTAAATTTACCCGAGACCCCCTTAGAATATATTGTCGGAAAGGCCTGGGACCACTTACCCACGTTATGCACCTCCCGCGCCTCTCCCCCCACTTTGCCCCCCCTGGGAGGGCGTTTTTATAAATTCAGATCGAGATCTCTCATGTGACATGTGGCAGATAGTTGGAAAGGCCTAATGCCCCATGACGACTTATTCCTATTATGCAGCTGCTACGTTCCTCCCCTCACCTTGACCCCTCTCCCCCGCAGGGATCCGGTTCGAGATTATTTTTTTACAAGATTTTATAGTGCGTGCACACCACGCCTGCTATACGGTGCCTTATATAGCGGGAAGCCAGTTCGAGGTGTCATATTACAAGATTACGTATAAATTAGAGGCCCCGACTAAAGGAAGGGCCCGCCAGCGGCCGAAGCTACTTAATCCTTATTAACGTCGACACATTCCAGTTCACCTGCAGAAGATTCTTGATAAATTTATGAAGTATAAAAGCAATTGGCAAACTGGAGTCATCGAGAAAATATTCACACAATCGAAAACTATCGAGATGTCCATACAATCGAGAAAAACATCTCGTTATCGCCCATCACTAACAACAACCTCTTCAGAGGTAACCATATCCTCCGAGTCCTCAGCTAACAACTGTTCCACTTCATCCAAAAACATGGAGGGGGAATTATGTTGGACAGAAATATTTTCAAGTTTAGCATTAATTTCTTTAATACTACTTGTTTCACTTACCTGAGAGGAAGTTTCTGTAGCCAGAGCTTCAGCCTCCTTCTCTCTCATCTTTTTAGCATTTGGATCATTCAAAATTTTGAATGATCCCTTGTCAAGGCCGGTATACACCTTGTAATCAGCTCTTTTTATAGCTTCAGAGGCAACAACATCAACCTCAAAGATCCAACGGATGGACTGGGGTTCTGCAACATGGTCCAGAACACGCCAGTCACCAGTCTTCAACTCTGGGTTATATCTGTTGAGCCTCTTGAGCAGCTCAATGGGATCTTTAGTGTAAACATCCCTTGTTTTGAAAGCCACCTTGACTGGTTTCGGCATCTCATTCATGGCAAGTACCTTGAGGGGAATACCCTCAAAGACGGTAGTATTGCCCTGATATGAGGTCCTAATCCAGTCCTCAGTGGCATCTCCTTCATAAGTGAAAATTAAGGCTCCATTAACAAGCCTGGAGTCATTTATCAGAGGCAAGGGCTTATCATCAGGAGTCTTATCAACACATCTGATGACATCCCTTGAGATTATATCTACCTCTTCCTGTGTCAGCCTGGTCACTGGAAAGTCTTCCTTAACTACAGCTAACTTCCTAGTTGCTGCTACAGCGGCAAAGGACCTCTGGATATCCTCCTTAGGTCTTTTTGCTGTTGCCAACATCTTAGGTGAAGGTGTCAAATCTGTCACCTTCCTTTTACTTCCACTTTCCCTCGAACCCTTCGGTGGAGCATTAGCAGTGTTGGTTTCCACCTCCTCCCGCTTCTGCTTCCTCCGTCGGTTTCTTTTTTGGGTCTTAGTGAGTACTTTTGGCCCTCCTGTAGTGGTTCCAGAGTGTTCCCCACCTAGGTGGGTTCCACCTCCGTCTCCACTTACAGTCATGCCGATTTCCTCCTTCTGACATACTGCCCTTTTCTCCGAAGACTCAAGTACAGTCTTCAATTGGGTTTCACTAAAAGTGACACCCAATCCTTGTTTTCCATTTTTTCCACTATTACAACCACCGCTGACCTTGGAACTCGATAATATTTCCTGATCAGCCATAGTTGTAACCATAAGAAAATTTTAATATCCACGGTAAACTTCCTGTTCGCCACTACCCCCGCATAGGTAGTGGTTCCCCACTCTTTCCTAACATGTTCAGAGTAACCTCCGGAGCCATTTGTGAACTGGAGATTCAGTTGCCACTCATAGCGTGTACCAGGTACACAGGTCTCTGGCAAGCCAGAGAGGATTTCTCACTATGAGCTGGCCCCTGCCCCCCCAGCCTAACGCTACCGAGAGAGCTCACCTCTAGGACCGTTTTCTAAAAAACGTTCCTTAAAAACGATATTATGGTAGCATGCCACTCCTCTCCCCCACACAGCATTCAAACTGGAGACCTTTCCCACACCCAACTGGATGCCACTAGGCAGAGCCCGAAAAGCTGGTACTGGGTCTCCATAAGTTCAAATGCCGAACGGGGAAGATCGGTATTGATACTATCATAACCAAGAATTAAGAAACTGAAAAGAGAAGATTAAAAAAGAGTGAAACAA
Organism: Maratus speciosus; assembly: GCA_963932465.1. Taxonomy (NCBI): domain Eukaryota; kingdom Metazoa; phylum Arthropoda; class Arachnida; order Araneae; family Salticidae; genus Maratus; species Maratus speciosus. The sequence goes on along the minus strand of OZ010788.1, from coordinate 315,117,294 downwards.
AAGGAACGGATAGACAACTAAAATGAAAAGAATAAGGAAAAGAAGAAAGATCGCTCAGGAATCCGGGGTCGCGAAACCCGTGAATACCTAAAGAAGGTATCCCCCTGGGGGTTTAAAAGTTTATCCTTTCAGTCTCAGAATTCTGACAGTAGCTTTTCTTGCTTACACCAGTGTTTGTAATATATCATGTGTCTGTTGAAATGATTTTTCAGTAACATTAGTTATATCAGTAGAGTTAATTTAAAAAACAAACAAAAAATCTTTAGTTTCAACCAATATCATTGTAGTTTTAAACTTTATTGTACATCTCATCTACATAGTACTGGTTTTCAGTACATGATACATAAAGGATGCCAGTGAAAAAGAAACAAGTTATAGTAGTTCTGGTATTATTATACATACTATTAGCATTTTCAAACCTTCCGTTGTTTAAAAATTGGTATTATTTTACAATATTACTCTCCCCCCCCCCCCCCCCTTACAGCTGTAATTTTCATTTCCTGTATACAGTACCGGACCTCAAATCCGGAATCCTAAAATCCGGACGACCCAAAATCCAGAATGGAAAAAAGAAAACTGAAATTCCGCGATGATCTTGAATAAATATTTCATAAAAATGTCCATAGATGGCGCTACGTGCGCACGTAACACAGTGCCGAGCCAAACTAGACTCAGCAATTTTATTTTATTGCAATGTTTTTCATTCATTAGTTTTAATCCAAATTTTCTAACAGAATTATCGTAGTTAGTGTGTGCACACATTGTAAATTTATTTTAAAAAGAAACCCTTTTCTTCATTTATATAGAAAATGTAAAAAGAATAAATAAATAACCACAAGAAAGAACTATTTTTAAAAAGGTTCGTAGAATATATTTATAATATTTATATGTAAAAATATTTTACAACGCCCTCCCTCCACTTTTAATATGTTCAACAAATTTCATTTTTCGAAAAAATTCTGTTTGTAAGCCCCGTACCAAAAAATTCTTTTCTTTAACTCAAAGAGAAAAAAAAAAATCTATGCAAAGTTCCTTTCTCCATAACAAATCAAGCTGTCCACCGAAAGCGATCACATTCTGATAACGTTGACTTTCCACTTCACGCAGTTAAATAAACATGTTGAATAAGCAAAACAAACAGCGGATAGATATGTCATTTTTCTTTACTTTCTTTACATCTAGTGGCCTTTTTTTTTTTTTAGAGGTACCCTAGCTTTCTAATAACTTATCATAATTTAATAAACGAGCTGATTCACTATTATTGTAACTTGCTGAAAATTTGCAAGAAATTCGTCAATTAGCCTAATTCGGTTCTCGCAAACAACGATGTATTTTCATTTTCTAAAAAATGTTTTTATGTTCCTAATAATGTGCAGACTTGTATAAAACCAAAAACTTTCTGCGCACATAAATATTGGGTCAAAAATTTTCTGCAAATTAATTTAATGTTTAATAAAATAACGTGTTATGCTACTTTGACGGTATGAATTTTAAACAGTAGTTTCAAAATAATTACGAAAATATTATAATTAAATATAATAAATAATTTAATTTAATTTAAAATGCATTAATATTAATTACAGAATAATTATGTTGACTAAAAAATTATAAAGCTAAAAATCCATGATAAGAAGGGGTGGATTCTTGTCAGTTATTTTGTCAATGCATTTAGAAACAGCCCAATCCTTAATATTTTGACCTCTTCTCACAAAATGCAATAATGGACATTGCTTCTGAAACAATTGAATCGCATTTTGTAAGGAGAGGTCCATTCATGGGTATCATCATTAAAGAGACAGATGATTTTTTATTGCGGTATTTTGACGAAATTCTCATTTTTTCCACGATCATTTAGCGAAATTTTCGATTTTCCGCGACATTTGCGGGTTTTTTCGTGCTTCTTTGACGAAATTTGCATTTTCGCGATCTTTTGACGAAATTCAAGCTTTTTTCACGTTCTTTTGACGAAATTCGCGCTTTTTTCGTGATATTTTTGACGAAATTCGCGTTTTTTCGCAATCCTTTAACGAAATTAATTTTTTTCCGCGGTTCTTTGACGAAATTTGCATTTTTTCGCAATCTTTTGACAAAATTCGTGCTTTTCCGCTATGCTTTTGCGAAATTTGTTTTTTTTACGTATTTTTGGATGAAATTTGGTTTTTTCGCGATCCTTTGACGATATTCGCGTTTTTTCTGTGGCCTTTTGAGGAAATTCGTGTTTCTTTCGCGATTCTTTGACGAAACGCGCGCTTTTTCCGCGACCCTTTTACGAAATCTGTGTTTCTTTCGCGATCCTTTAACGAAATTAGTTTTTTTCCACGATTATTTTACGAAATTTGCGTTTTTTTTTTCACGAACCTTTGACAAAATTCGCGCTTTTTCCGCTATGCTTTTACGAAATTCGTTTTTTATCCTGCGCTTCTTTGACGTAATTTGCATTTTTTCTGCGATTCCTTGATAAAAGAATACTTTTTTCCCACGATTCTTTAAAGAAATTCGCGTTTTCTCCGCGGTCATTTAATGAAATTCGCGTTTTTTCCGCGATGTTTTGACAAAAGTGGGTATTTTTTCTGCGAACGATTGACGGCATTGGTTTATTTTTGGCGACCATTTGTTGAAATCCGCAATATATTTCAGTGATATTTTTTATATCTGAATTTTTGGACTGACGGCCGATTTGTTTTAATTTTCGGGACCGAATGTCTTAAATTTTCGGAAAATTCGGAACAGAATCACCCCTGTCAAACAATAAATAAATCGTACATAAAATGGGGAACATTTTTAATTTTTCGGTATTAAAGAACAAAATTTACTTTTTTTTTTCTCTAAGAAATTTTCCACAAAGTTCCGAACTTTGCGGAAAATTTTCCGCGCACGGCGTGCGTCTATATTATACAACTCTGATAATGTGATGTGCAGGATTAAAAAAATTCTTATCCTTATTTTAAATTATTTTTTTAAATTTATGTTTATGTTTGTTTACTTATACCCCATATGGCAATCTGCGATATAGATTCCTAGGCCTAACTCGCGAGCAACAACTCATTTTCTAGAAAATGCTTTAATATTTCTAAAAATATGCAGTAATAGTATTTTTTTTTTTTAACTTATTTTTATTTTGAATTACTTTTTGTAATTTGTATTTTTGGTTTTATTTACACTAAGCCTAACATGGCAATTTGTGGTATAGATTGCTTCGTGGCATGTAAAATTTTGCCAAGGGCATGTACTGAATCTGTTTGTTTATTGTTTTGGTTGAGGACCTAAAATCCGGAAAATTCCGAAATCCGGAACGGTCGCGGTCCCGACCAGTCCGGATTTGAGGTCCGGTACTGTATGTAGTTTTGGTACAGCTTTCCAGACTAAACACAAACTATGTTTTAGTAAGATTTAGATCCTTAATATTGAAAGCGGTATTTTTAAAAAAAATGAAACTTTCAAAACAGGTGGATTTTTCCATGTGTTTAAAACTTGTTTTCAACTAGATTTTTCACAGAGATTTGCTTACATTTTCTTTGCAAAGTTTGTATGGATTTATGTTTTTTGAAAATACATTTAGACAACTCTAAGAATCTATATTTCAAGAAAAGAAAAAAAAGATATATAATTTCAACTGCATGTTATTATCAAAAGAAATTTTTCTAACAATAGAGAAAAATTACAGCCATGCGAATAAAAATAAATGCATGTTTAAAATTTTACATTAAATTTTCCATTTTACTTTTTTCATTTATTGGTATAACACTGAAATACTTTTGCACATGAATTTTCATTTTAAATGAGAGAAGTTGCATTTAATTATCTTACCAAGGATTTGTTTGGATTTTTTTTCACACAATCATGTTTTTGTGAATTGTGAACTTTTATAAAAACTTGCGAACTTGTAAAAAATGTGAATGAAATGTAAAAAAAAAATGTAATCGGAATTTTGTAAATTAGAAATTACCATAGTTAAGTTCTTATTTAGACATTATTGTCCTTTGTACATAAAACAGCTAGATAATAGATTCATTGGTTATTGCAGCTATTATACAACAGGTTTTTTTTAAATTCTAAAATCATTACGTTTGTGAAGGATTTAATTTGGAGATTGTAAAAAAATTCAGAAATGTCTATTTTTAAGAGAAGGGATTTTGTGAAATGTCATATGTTTTAAGGAGAAAAAACTGTTAAGGATCCTTTAAGAGACTCAAGTTCTTTCTAAAGATATCCCTGCTTACAGATAAGATTTTTCATGTTAAGGTTTTCACGAGGGACACTAAACATGAAAAAAATATAAATAAAAGTATCAGAATGTAGTAATTATAAAATTTTGACTACCGTATTTTCGGGTGTATAGCCCGCGGGTTATACAAGAAAAAAACATTTGGAACAGCCGCTGCGGCTTATACACGGTGCGGACTATACAAAGATTTTTTTAAAAAAAGAAACGGAAAATCGTGATTTTTCTATAATTTTTAAGCCCGAAAAAATTTCAAAAATCGTCGAAATTTGTAAATTTTTTTCGCTATGCGGCGAAATTTAAAGAATTTTCACGTGTTTGTAATGTTTTTTTACTGTTTAAATGCTATTATTATTTATTTCTGTCTTTGAAAATAGAGATATTATTGGTTTGTTTATGACGGACTCTGAAACTTCCGATTTTGAAGGATTTTCCGATTCCAGTGATTAAAATAAATATTTTTGAGCAAATTACTGTGTGTCTTTTTATACAGTAGTTTTATATTGCTTATAGTAATTATTGTTTAAAATAATAATAACATATTTTCTAGGAGGTAAAACGCCATTAATGGCTCCAGTTGTATATTACATCCAGTTCTCTCAAAGTTACTGTTGTGATAATTTACCTATTATCTGCTGCTGCAATTCAAAAAATTTAACTGAGATAAATGGTATTTAATGTTTGCAGAAATGTATGCAATTATCACAATAATTACATTTACTTTTTGACATGGAAAAAAAAATATTGTGGAAAAATTTGTGTATTGTGTTGCTTATGATAGCTAATTATCTACGAAATGGACCCGGAGAGGCGGGGATGTCCTCCGTGGGGGTCTTTCTAACGGAACCTAACCCGTATTTACGCACAAAAATCCAAGTTTAGAAGAAAACTCCGAACGATTAGGCCGACGGGCGCGATTGGGTTCGAACCCAGGACCTCCCGTCTACCAGCTTTTGAGAGCAGAACCTCTCGGCCACTGGTGGGGCGTAGAAAAACGAAAATATTTCTTGAATTACCTCTGACAATAATTTTGTTATTTTTAAAGGAAAAAAAAGTGACTTTTTTCCAGATTAAAAATAATGATAATAATAAATAAGTTAAAATCTAGTTTTATTATTATGGAATTATTTAAAAAAAAGATTTTAGTACCGTAATTTACGGAAGAAACACCGCGGCGTTTACGTGTTTTAAATTGAAATTTCAAGCGATGCGGCGTTTACGCGCAATTAATTTTTTTTTTTTTTTTTCCACTTTCAAAAATTCAGATACCAAAGATAAGAAATTTCATATTAATTAGATTTTAAAATAATGTGGGCGAGCCGAAATTTTCAGACCCAGGCGATCGAAATATATTGGCCCTGCCTGGGCTAAACTTGAACCATTTATGCTAAAAATTTGGCCCACCCAGCCAAGAAAAATCGATTAAATCAAGTCCGGGATCCTATCAATAAAATTATTTAAGATATATTTTTTACATACTCATGCAAACATTTTGCAGCTTAAACTAGTATGTCCACAATCTATGTAATATGGAATGGCAACATTATTGATTACTTAGAGAAATTCATTTAAATGATAACTCATTAGAAAAAATAATGTAGTTTAAAATGGAAGACAAATATTTTAGAAAAAATAATTTTGAAGCTCTATAAAGATTTTTTTAAATATATATTTCTCTATAATTTAATAAAATGAAATAAATTTCTAAAGATTTCGTCGAACAAAGGAAAAATTTCACTGTTATTTTCGCAAAAACCTGCGGTTTAACATGGCCCCGAAAAAAAAAAAAAAAAAATAGTTCTCCAGTCCCGGCCCGGAGCAACCGCAGATAAAAAATAAGCTTGATCGCGGTCCGGCCCGAGTCTAATAAAAAGAGATTAACCAGGTCCATGCAGATCTCTAATGTGTACGTTTTAAGTGAAAATCCTATAAAAATTATTTAAAACAATATTCATAGGATACATAAAACAAATTAGTGGATATAATTTTTTAAATGCTTAATATTTCATATTTTCTAAGAAAATATAACTACCAGAAAATAATCTATTTGTAAAAAATGTATTTTTCTAGAAAAAATACATTTCTCCCCCCTCTATCCATAACAAAACAATAGCAGGTAAAATCAGACTACATGATCAAATGTTGGACTCTACTCTGAACCTGAACTGCAAGGTCCGGATTGTATCCTATCCGAATACGAAAATTCTACTTAAAGTCAACTCGAGGCCCGACAAGAACAAATTTTGTCAACCGAAATATTAAAACCAGAAACTAAAATGAAGGAAAATTAATCCATATTTTAATGCATTTACGGAAAAGTAGTCTATAATTATGTTTTTCTTGTATCAAATTATTTCGGCTTTTACCATTTTAACAAATATTCAGCAGCATCTTTTGGAGAAAAAAAAAAAAAAAAATTAACTCGAACGAATCAAATTCCAACCCGACCCACGTCAAAAAAAGAAAAAAAAAAATCCCGCCAACCCGACCCAAACTTTAGTCGGGTTCGGGTACTATCCGATTACCCGACCCAATGCAGGATTCAATTCTGTACCAAGTGATTGAAATAAATATAAAATATAACTTTTAAATGTTCATGCAAGAAGTATTTTTAAAACATCTACAATAACGCCAAAAATTCTCAAAAACGACCATAAAATAAATCAGATTAAATTGCATTGTTAAATCATCTTGTATTTAAGAAACAGCACAGTGATGGTAAGTATTTTTTTTTTTCCCTTGGTAATCATTTCGTGTATAAATGCTTTTAAAGCAAAATCTTCTAATAGCAATCTATATTTATTTCTTTGAGATTCTGACAGCTAAAATGTTCCAAACAGAGCGATAGAAGGGGAAAAAAAAAAAGAAAATAGCTTTAGGATGGCACGTGATATCTTTTCGTAGGGTTAGCATGAATCATATAATGTTTATAATCCTTATCGCTCCACGTGCAAAGAAATAATAAAAGTAGGTCATGAAATTTCTTGCAGATTGATTGGAATTAAATAAAACCGATTCGAATTAAATAAAAAGTTTTGTTTTGTTTCTGATAACTTTATTATAAAACACGCATACACACATAAATAACGGCTGCATTCACTATAAGTCATTTTTAATTTTAAATGTATAAAACTATTGACGCATTTATTAATACTTAACGAAATCGAACAGCGTTTTCCAGCTTTTGATAAGGGAAAAAACATTTAGAAAATGCTGAAAGTTGATTTTTTAACTGAATTTCCAGATGAGACAGCTCGGGAAAGGTAATCATCAAATAGCAATAGCTTATAACTTAAGATATAATACATTTATCGAAAATAGAAAAACGCATTCGATTTCAAATCCCTTTGATAGATATGCCAGCAGATTCCATGCTTTTCCGTTTAAAATTCTCGATGAATTATTGTGGGAGGTTTCTTTTAATCCCCCCCCCCCTCTTAAAAAAATCAAAAACATCTGCATTCCCGATTCTACAGATTCTTTTAGAAATAATTAAAATGAGAATTTTTATATCTTATTCAATTGACGAAATGGGATGTGATAACGTTATTTTATTTGTACATAGCGCTAAATATTAAAATTAATACGTTTATTATCTATTTGTAAATAATTGTAATATATGGCACTGTGAAAATAAATGTCATTTTAGAACGTCGTCATTTTAATGTCATTCAAGCACGCTATTTAAGATACTTGAGTTAAAGTTGAGATTGCTAACGCCCAATCGTTCTCATGATGCTCTTTAGTGTATAGGAAAGTTTACTCAATTTTAACGGGATTTTTTTCTTTTAAATATTATTCATAATGAATTATTAACTTTGAATATCGTACTTATATTATTTATAACAAATTAATAATTTCATATTTCCAGAGCTCCCACTCAACTGGTGTAGTAAAAAAGGGGACCAAAAGGGAGCACATATTTTGTAAAAAAAAAAAAAGATCAAAAGGAAACTATTTTCGCAAATCATAAAATAAAATAAACAAGGAAACCCTCCTTTCCTTCAATTGTCACTAATTAATAAATGTTCAAAGTATAATTTGTTATAAAGAAAACGCTTGCTCCGATTCAAATTCTGAAATTCATTATTTTAAAGCCATTGTTATTGGTAGAGGTTACAAACCTTCTAAGACAGGTTGAATTTCACGAATTTTTGCACGACTATTTAAAGAAATTTGCGTGTTTTTCGGGATCCTTTGATGAAAATTATATGTTTTTTACTATATCTTGACGAAATTAAAGTTTTTAAAATCTTTTGACGAAATTAGTTTTTTTTTTTTGATTTTTTGAGGAAATTTGTGCTTTTTTCCACAATTTTTTGACCGTTTTTTTTCGCGATATTTTGATGCAATTCGCGTTCTTTTCGCAATCTTTTGACGAAATTCACGTTTTTTCGCGATCCTTTGACGAAATTCGCATGTTTTTTCGATTTTTTGGCGAAATTTGCGTTTTATTGAGAAACCTTTTGCCAAAATTCGCATGTTTTTTTTTTTTTTTTTTGCCACCTTTTGACGAAAATCGCGTTTTCCGCGATTCTTTGACAAAACTTGCGTTTTATTGAGAGATTTTTTGATGAAATTCGTGTTTTTTCGCGATCTTTTTACAAAATTCTCGTTTTTTTCGCGATCCTTTGCTGTAATTTGCGACCTTTTGACGAAAAACGCGTTTTTGGCTATTCTTTGACAAAACTTGCGGTTTTTTTCGCAATCTTTTGAGGAAATTAGTCTTTTTTGCGATCTTTTGACCGCTTTTTTTCTTTCTATCTCTTGACTGCGTTTTTTTCTATCTTTTAACGAAATTCACGATCTTTTGAAGAAATTTGCGTATTTTCGCAATCCTTTGACAAAGTTGGCGATTCTTTTCGTGATCGATTAACGAAATTTAATGGTATTTGTTGGAACATATTTGCGAAAAGCGCGCTTTTTCCGCGATGCTCGGCTAAATGCCAAACATCGGTAAAATTTTAAATAAAAGTCGGTTAAAAGTGTCAAAAAACAGACTTTGCGGACCTAACAATGAAAAAACGGACCAATACGGACTTGAAGCAAAAAAACGGATCTAGTGGGAGCCCTGTAATTTCGGTGATTGTGGTTTTTAAAATTTCAGTTTAATTAATTTTTTTGTTGCAAAATCATTCGCGATATACCAAGGTAATAATGCAATTTATCATCCGCGCCATATGCCGGAATTTAAGCTGCAAATTTCACGCAATTTTAGTGTAGTTTTTCGTATTTATATTATTTAAATTATATTAATAATTTCGAATTGTGCATTTAAATTATTTATTTCTAATTAATAATTTCATTTTTATGATTTCTTAATTCTTATTAATGTGTTTCTGTTTAGCACGCCATTCGCGATTACCTCGGAAATTTCACATGCGGCGTAAACCCTGGTCGAAATATACATTCGTAGATGGTGTATAGCCCGCGGGCTATACAACGATGCAGCTCCGCGGCTTATACACGAACTTTTTTATGGTACTGCTCGATTTAGGGGTGCGGGTTATACACTGGATGCGGGCTATACACCCGAAAATACGGTACATTATTTTATAAATGAAATTTCAATTTTTCCAATTTGGAAAAATTGAAAAATAGCCCTTCGGAAAAAAAACCATTTTTTCCCCAACTTTTCTGGGTTTTTTCCGAGCATTCCCATCTCTAGTACTGATTATGTTTTGGTGTAAATCACCCAACAAATGGCGCTCAATGCTGCATTTTTTACGATTTTCGCAATAGCTCTATCTCTAACTAATGCATGACTTTTCATCAAACTTCAGATTCAAGTATACCTTAATAAATGTTGGTTTTGATTATGTTTTGGTGTAAATCGCTCAACATGTGGTGCTGCTGTGCTGCATTTTTCACAATTTCCGTAATAGCTCTATTTCAAGAACTAATGTGCGAATTTTCATCGAACTACGGATTCAGTTAGACGTTGACACAAGTTGTTCTAATTAGGTTTTAGTGTAAATCACCCAACAGGTGCCATTGCTAGGTTGCATTTTGCAGGATTTACATGATTTTAGCAATACAGTATGGAACCATTTATCCGGAAACCAGTTATCCAGAATGATATTTCTGATAGACAGATTTCAGAATCTTTGCAGAAAAAGGTATCACACACTGCCAGTTTGACATAGGCTTTTCTTAAACAATTGTATAATTTGGTGACAACATCTAGTATTTGAAATGAAAACATATTTAGTTGTATTTTAAATGTTTTAATTTTCATGCAGAGGAAACAGAAGAATTTTTGTTCCTAAGGGATTCCCATAATTTACCTTTTTAAAACTCTGGTTAACTTTTGATCTTTCTTGCATTGATTTTTAATCCAAGTAATCTAATAATTTAATATGAGAAATAATGCCACAACCACATGTATTCCACAAAACTTATCAAATGGATGTTGCTTTCATGCACAACCAGTTAACCGGAAAAACCAGTTATCCGGAATAAATCTGGCCCTAAGCATTCTGGATAAATGGTTCTGTACTGTAGTCATATCTCAAGAACTACTGCACGGAATTTCAGAATCCTCATGATGGCATAGATTACCATTTAATTTTGGCACTCTGTTAATGAATTTTGAATTATTAACGTATATGACATAGGTGAAAGTTTTGGGATTGGTTCATCCAACTAGTTTTTTTCTTTCGCTGTATTTGTTATATTTAAAATTTTTCTAAATTTATACTGCCGCATGCCCCCCTCTCCCTTTGCTGACCATTTGAATGTTTAAAAGTTGTATTTACAAAAATGAAGCCCTGTATTACACATATTATAATTTATTAGTCTTGGTCCTTGAAAGTCCTTAAAAGTTCTTGATTTTTATTTAAAGAAATGTGTACGAACCCTGAACATGTTTTTAGCAACGATTCTTACTCATTAAAAGATTTTTGGGTTTGGGTCTCATTTTAGAATTACAGCTGATAACAACAAAATAATGAAAAACTATTAATTTTAACAAATATCATGATACTAGCAGCCTTCGCCCGCTACGCTGGTCTTTTTTTTAAAACAAACCGTGAATCAAGCGAAATGTATCTGTGGATTTGATCATGCGTTTGAAAGCAATATGGACGTTAACCTGGAATGCCCCTCTGAATTGCTACAAACGATATGGACATTATTATATATTTTCTATTGAGACAGTCAAATCTTTTCAGCTGTTAAGGACCAACTTCATTAGTTGATATGGTAAAGTACGATAGAACAATATGTAATATACTTATACCCTTCCTCTGAAAATTTATCAATGCAATTCTCATCAGAATCCGTCCAATAGAACCTGACTTTGGGTAGCTGGCTCGTTTGTCCTTGAAATAATCTTGCCATAAGGGGAACAAGTGCTTCTTTCAAGTACCTTCCATGGGAGGCAGTGTCTCTTCAGAGCAAGTCGAGAAAAGTGTCGAACAACATTATAATTAATGAACTGCATTCAATGGTCACCTGCAAGTTAGAACAAAGGGTTATTGCCCCACCTTGGATTTCTAATAATGTTGATACTTTTAAATATCATAAATGAGTGGCAGGAGTGATTTTGGTTCAAAAATTTAAAGCATTCAGCTCTGAAAATTTTAAGAAATTGGTCATCAATCTAAAAATTCAAGCATAAAAAAAAGTGCAAGAAAAAAATTGTCGGCTGACAACAAACTTCTTAACCTAAAACCCTCTTAATAAGCATTAACTGTGAGTTAATCGTATTTCTGTAAATATTTACATCATGAATTATCTTTTTCAGAAGATCAGAAGTAAGGGTGCCATTTTAAAAGTTTCTTGGAGGGGAGGGTTTGTTTGAAATAGCATGCAGGATTACATGAATTGTTCACAAAATAGAAAAATTTCAATAAATAAAAACTGCTGTGTGGTATTTTTTCCCTTTGTAATTCTTCGAATATTTTAAAAAATTTTTTGGAAGTCTGCAATATTTTTTTTTCTTTTACAGAATTTCTTTAAATGGTCAAGGAAAAATATTGTGAATTTTACCAAAGATCTCAGAAATAGCAATGTTCAATTGGCCACATTAAAAAATCACAAATTTCAACAATCGGTTGCAGAAAATAATTAAATTTGACTATCAGTTGCGAATTTTGGTAAACAATTGAGTTCAAATTTCATTAAAAGCAGAAACAAATAGCTAATTCTGTCAACCTGTCGCTGAAAAATATTACATGTTTTGTCAATTGGTCATGGGAAAATATTAGGCATTTCAACAAAGGATTGTGGAAAAAATTGTGAATTCGTCAAGTGGACGCTACAAAAACTCAAGAATTGCATCAAAACAATATTGGAATAAAATTGTGAATTTCGTTAAAGAAAAAAAAATTGTGAATATTGTCAAATGTTTGTGGAAAAACGTGAAATTCAATCCGTCATGAAAATCATCAATAGGCTACTAAATTTGTAAATTTTTTGCTCCCCATAGGGATAACAAAATTTTCATTAATGCTTTTGTGTCAGTAAAAGTTTTCAATAATGATTGCCTTCCTCTTCAGACTATGATTAAAACTTTATACAATTCTCAGAAATCTATAAAGCAACTTGCCTCATATAGTCCTGCATAGAGTCGGTTGACGTTGCTTTTTTTTTCTTTCCTGATTGAGTTGACTTAAATTGTTTCTAATTCGGGTTATCTTTTGTTTCACTATTTCAAGTGCTTCTGTTTCCTGATATCCTGGATGTTGTCAGATGAAAAAATTGACTAGAGAATTCTCTGCTTCAGTAAAAAATCATCTTAAAACATGAAAAATTGCTGTGAAATATGTAAAAAAAAAAAAAAAAATCACTGCAAAACACACACACTAAAAAAAACCTGTGAAAATCTAATAAAACATTCATGAAAATAAAATTTATTTAAACTAGGGCAAAATTTATTATATTGGGCACTAAAAGATTGAAACTGGATTCTTTTAATGTGGTAAATTTACCATGAAACGCAAAAAGACACACAAAAAATTAAAGAAATCTAATTTTAAAAAAAAATTAACTGACTTGGAAGTACATAACTTCAAAAATACTTTCGTGTCAGTTCTTGTAGCTATGTATGCAACAGTTTCTGAACTACTGAAAGTATACTGAACTAACTTTTGAAAATTCAATTTAATCCGAACCCAACTTGCAGTAAATAAAATTCAGCCCGAAACAGATCTGAACCGAAAACAATTAGAGTTAACTCGACCTACAGCAAAAGCAATTAGTGCCAACCTGATGACGAGTTACCCGATGAGAAATTTCTGTAGTTGCTTCAGGTAAGAGGAATTCCCCTCCTCCTTTTGACTCAGATTGTCCCTAAAGGGATTTTGTACCATACATAATTATGTAAAATTATATTAAATACTGGCGATTGCGGCTCCTTAAATCTGCCCCTGACTGCACCCCACATGCCCTTTGGTTTACAAAATATCACCCCTCTTGCACCTCATTAAAAAAATTAGCACCCTTCTTGCCCCTCATCACAAGGACCCCTTTTCTTTCCTTGCATTAAAAAAATTGCTTGCATAGTAAAAACTGACTCAATGTTGTCTTGAAAAGAGATATCTAAATTTTAGATACTAAAAGTGACTTTAAAAATCTAAAGAATAAATTTATAAAGTGCCCATAAGAATCCAACATGCCCTTTTCTCACCGTCAGCACCCTGCCTTTTTTTAAACCTAGGGGAAACTCTGAGAACCTTTTCAGAAATGAAAGAATGAGAACACTTATGTTTTTGAGTCAATGTTTTTGAGTTAATCGAAGAGAAAACAAGGTTTTCCAATTTCTCAAAAGTTTTCACTTTGAAAAGTGAGCACTTTTTGCAAATCAGCATTTAAGTGTGAAATTTATTTATACTTCTTATGTACTAAATAGTGAGACAAGATTACATCTTTCATCTTACGTAGTTGCCATTAACAAGTAGTCCTGCTTCATTAACTGTATAAACATTCCAAATAGTATTCTTCAAACAATGTTTTTTTTTTTTTTTTTAAATTAATTTACTTTTGTCCTATATCATGTCTTGTGTCTTACTTTTTATCGTAGTGTTACATATTATGACTGATAATTACTGTAAAACAGGGTTGTATGGTATATGCCGTATACCTTCTGGACTTTTTTAAGAAGCTCTGTATACCCTTTGTTTTTCAAATAAAGCTATAGCGTATACCCTAACAATGAATACTTACGACTCTAGCATATACCTCTCTGCCTTTTTTACGACTGCAACACTGCTGTAAAATTCAAATTTATATTATGAGACTTTGATTTTACATGTTTAATAAATACGAGCTCAAAGGTAAGATTGAATTTGGAAACTTTTATCTATTTTTAAACCATTATAAATTAATATCTTAATTAGTAATAGTATATGTATAAAAATTGCATATATTTAAAAAACTACGAACATAAATCAATTATTTTCCTTTGGGGCGGATGCGGAGGGGGTGGGGAAGCACTCAGATGGATGATTGCATTAGTCCAAAATGCCTTTGGGCTGGCTCTGCAGATTACCATCAAGTCAATTCATTGTTAAAAGGCAATAATTTATTTAAAGAGGTTGGGGATCCTGCACAGCATTTTCCATTGTGCAGGGGGCTTTTAGAATTTCTGCATTTCTGCACATTATTTTAAATCCTGAATCAGGGTTGATATTTTGTCCACTTTTTTTGTAAAAAGTCCCAGACAGCAGTAAGAATTGGACAAAATGAAAATCTGCTGCTTTTCCATATGTTTGACATATAAAATTATTGCTATGATGTAATAGAATTATATTCCTACATTATTTGTTAATAATAAAATATTTTTTTTTCAATTAATCAATTACAATAGAATGACTGCATGTTAATCATAATCTAATAAATCCACAAAGAAAATGATCTTTATATGTTGGTACAGTTAATTTTAGACAATATTTTACTGTAAAAACCATCTTATGCTGAATATGTCAAACAGTTTTGATTAAGTTGTATCAGAACATAAACCAAAACTGAAAACTTGAACAGAAACTAAAAACCAAAACTAAAGAAGCTGAATTCATAGTATATGCATTTCTGTTAATTTCTTGGTTATTTTGCATTTAATATTTTAACTAAAAGAAAATTTTTAACATTATATTTTTCTACTTATTGATGTTCCCCCATAGTGAAATGTGTATGTACATGTACTGAATGTTTTTATGCATATATTAAATTATGAATGTCATTACACGCACAGGTTTCATTTCAATGTAACATTTTCTTAATATCAGCTTATTTCATCATATGACTTTTTTTTTTTTTTTAGATTTGAGGCTGTCGAACATTTAAAATTTTTTTATCACTATTTTTAATTTTGTAAATTGATTATTATTTGCAACGGAACTGCCATATGACAGATAAGCAATTTAAAATTTACTGCAAATGTATGTGTTTTAAATTGCAATTTAATCATTATAACTTAATATTGATATACATTTTATTTATAAACATGTTTGCATAAAAAAGCTTCTAGATGAACTGAACTTAGTTTTTCATTTCCACACAAAGTATTTCACATACTATTGTGTATATAAATATGTATATGGGGTATTTTTATATAAAAGTTGTTTCTTGAATGAGAAAAATCAATATATTTATTATTGTTAAATTCTGCATTTTTAATTTAGAATTTTCAATGTATTAAAAGTGGACAAAATGATATTTTGTTCGAGGTGGTTTTTTCCAGAGTAGAAAAAATCGAATAACCCTGCCTGACATAACAAAATGTTTATGGGAAATATTTTATACTTTTCTGTTAACCTGGTGCAGGTGATAAATCGGCAAATATTGTTTCAATCATCAGCATTTATTTTGAAAGGAATTTTCTGCCATACTCCATATAGATATCTAAAATCTGAAGTTTATTTTACAAAGATTTTAGTATGTTTGTAAAAAAAATGTATATAGGCTTGTCTACAATAGAGGAGTAAACCATAATATTTTTTCCCAGAAAAAAGTATTTTGCCTACTAATGTAACTTGCACAAAAAATTGTACTGTTAAATTTTCTTAATAAGAAACAGTTTTATTATTATTTATTTATTTACTTTCTGCATGGGTATATAACAAACACTGGTTTGGTGGTTAATTACTTGGGCGAGCAACCTGTATAAGTGCCACTTAAGGTGCTCAGAATCCTTATTCCCACCAGTTATTTTTAATTGTAAAGTTTACCTTATTTAATCAGAGCATTTTCACGATTCAATTACAGAAAATTTTCTGTTTTGAAAAACCGGTGGTAAAAGATTAAAAATTTAAGGAAATGGCGCTCGTCGTGAAAGTGTTAAAGCAGATTACAGTTTGTGTTTTAACTCCACATAAAAAATAGCTTTATTTTTGTTAATAAATGTACAATAAATTCTGTATAAGCCGGAAATCTGTCTACCGCGGAAATTTTTTCAAGCCCCGGCGAATCCATAGAAAATTACATTATTCTATGCTGCATAAGGTGGAAAAAAGGATAATTTAAAAATGAAAGGCATTTTGTTTATTAAACTTTAAAACTGATAAGTCAAATACTCAATGTCGATCATGTTAGTTAAATTCCGTAACACTTTAGATAAAGTTAATTCAAAAGAACAGAACCAGATTAAATTCTAAGGAATTTATGCTTATGCCATTTTTTCATTTGCAAAATTGCATTTAAAAGTTAATATTTCTAGTAGAATGAACATTTATCAAAATATATATTTTCGAAAGTAAAATGTATGATACTTTAAGGTTGTACTCAAATTCACAGTTATAGTGTTCTGTCTCATTCTCGAAGTTTATTATGGTTTTTGTGTGTGTGTGTGTAAACTTGTAATTTGCATGTATTACAGCAGTACTAAGAAACTGAATAGCGTTTCTCATTTATCTATAAAGACAAAAGGTCTTTCTGAATTTCAGTTTTCAAGTGATTTTCGAGTCAGGAAAATCAATGAAAGACCATCATCTTCAAGGAATTTTTTTTTGTGGGGGGGGGGGGGGGGTGTCTACCACAGAAAATTTTCTCAGTCCCGATCGATTCCGCCTTAGACAGAGTTTACTGTATTTGTATTCCATACTGATACCTTTAAATTTCTTATCTGAGAATGGTATGATGCATCATTTACCCCCACACACACACACAACCCACGCACACACACCCAAGGAACAAAAAAACCATTGGTGATTTTTTGCACTTAGCTAACAGACTAACTTTTTATTTTGAAATAGTTAACTCAAGTAATTAATTTCCTTTAAGCTTTCATTTGTTTGCATTTCACTGAACATTTTGAGTCTGACTTACTAATTTTAAAGCGTTGAGTCAGTCAGTGCGAATAAATGAGTCATTTGAGAATAATTAATCACAAGTATAGACTATAAACTTGCCAAGTCTGATCTTGGCAGGAGACTCCTGATTTTTGCTTGATTTCCCAAACTTCTGATATT
Source organism: Maratus speciosus (assembly GCA_963932465.1). Lineage (NCBI taxonomy): Eukaryota > Metazoa > Arthropoda > Arachnida > Araneae > Salticidae > Maratus > Maratus speciosus. The sequence goes on along the minus strand of OZ010788.1, from coordinate 315,099,663 downwards.
TTACATTTTTCTTATGATTTTCTCTATAGAAGTTTTAATATTCTGTTTAAAAATATATTACTATGGTTATCTGTTTGTGCTATACAGTAAACTCACGGCTATCCGGCCTAATGTGGCAGAAGGATAAGCTGGATAGGCCAGAGTTCTACAAATATTTACTAACTTCGTACCCCCCCCCCCCCCTTTTCCCCCCTCTCATGATATTAAAAGCACAAGTTACATATATTAAGATAAATTTTATATATACAGTACACACAGTTTCAAAATAAGCAAAACATTAACATAAAACATAATCCTAATTTGTAGAAAAATGAGTAAATCTTATTTTACTGTTTATTAATAAATGATTGCACAGATATGAAAAGTAATGCATAAGATAAGAGTCAAAACTTAAAGTATTTAGTTTTTGAAAAAGTCCTTAATAGAGGGCAGCTTCCCCTGTTAGCCCTCCTCAGTGATGCAGTGTACTTCTGTTTACACAAGTAGATGATATCAGGTGGCATCGGTACCTGCTGCCTAATGTATTGCAGTGCTGCCTCAATCGTCTTGAACCCTTGCGAATGTGGGATGAGTTTTTTCCTGCAATACTTTTAATGTTTTTCTTCTGATATTTCTACCTCTGTCAACGCTTCTAAAATATCGTTTTCAATTAATTCATTAACTTCGTCATTTGACATCCCTTCTGTGATGTCTTCTGCTTTGACATCGTCAGAGCCCGGTATATTTTTCAGCAATGAAAGAAGCTTATTGTTGTCATTTCCCATTGCAGTTTTCCACACGGGTTTATGTTTACCTTTTTGGTTCAAAAGAATTTTCCAAGACATTGCAATTACTATGTTTGGAATTTCTTCACATGTTTTTGCCATCCGCCTGGAAGCGAACCTGCCTGCTTTGGCCGCTTGCAACATCCCTCATTTTTTTTAATAGGCTTTCATATTTTAACCTTCATATTTACAACTTTTTTATACAGCAAGCGCAGTACGCCCTTTCAAAAATAAGACAATTTTTTCAGTTTTCTTAAAAACCATTAAAAAGGTAGTTTTACCCCGAGAAAAAAGTACGCCCTTCCAAAAAGAAGACAATTTTTTCAATTTTCTTAAAAACCGTAAAAAAGGTAGTTTTGCCACGATTATTCAAATGTTCCCCACGGATTTAATCGAATATGTCAACTCTTAAAAATTGGTAGCAGTAAATTATCTGTTATTTGCACACCCACGTCTTTATTTTAATTTCAACAGCCATTTTATATTCTATAAATTTATATCATTTTAAAAGTAGGGCGGAGTGTAGATGAATAAGAAAATTTTCATATTTAGACAGTAAATTTAAGTGTATACAATGTTATTTTCAAAACATTGTTTAAAAGAATACTTCAATATTTAGTAACTTATTGCCGTGATAGTTTCAATTAAGAAAAAATTCTTGTTTAATTATAATAATTTTATAATACATACATGTGGAATTGACTGCAATTGACCTTTGGTAATAAATACTTGATGGTGTAGAAATAACACGATTTTAATGTCTGGAGTAAGGCATGAATTATATTTGCGGGCAGGGTTGGCTTTTTACCGATAAAAACTGGTTTTTACCAGGACATGGTAAAAACCCAAGTGGAAAAAACTGATACGATAAACTCTACTAGTCATTAAACTGTATTTAGAAACTATTGATTGAAGTTGTATTTTCATGTAACTGATGCATATATATATACTAGCAGGAATGACCGAGCTAAGCTCGGTCAAAATGAGCTTTGTGTTTATCTCGATTTATTATTCCCACTAAATCATTTTTGCTGTTTTAGATACAATTAGCTTGACCCTGAGACATAATGACCCAAAATGACACACTAATTGAACTTTTTCGAACATGCGACCTAATACAATGCTCTTCTCGAGCCTGAAAACGATGGAATACAAAATTTAGTGAAAATCGTTAGTCATATTCTAGATAAAATAAGCTTGACCCACGTTGATTCAAAAATACACTAATCGAAATTTATCGAAAGTGTGAGCTATTTCAATGGTATTTTTGTTCTGTGAAACGGTATAACAAAAAATATTGTCAAAATTGTTTGAACATTTTTGAGATGGATGCCGTTAGCAACCCCGACACATTATCCCCAAAATGACCCACTAATAGAATTTTCTTGAGCATGCGACCCAGCCCACTGGTTTTATATTGTCCCGAAACGGTGTAGTACACAGTTTTGTCAAAATCTTTTGAGCCGTTTTTTAGATAAAGTTAGCTTGATCCTGATCCATTAGGACCCAAAATGACCCATTCATTGAATTTTCTCGTACATGCGACCCTGCCCAATGGTCTTATCATGCTCGGAAACAGTATTATACAAAATGTTTTGAAACACTTTTTAAATACAATTAGCTTGACCCTGACCCACTGTGAGCCAAAATGACCCACTAATCGAATTACCTTGAACATGTGACCTAGCCCAATGGTCTTCTCGAGCCCGAAAATGATAGAATACAAAATTTAGTCAAAATCGTTTAAGCCGTTTTTTAGATAAAATTAGCTGGACCCTGACACATTGTGACCCAAAATGACCACTAATCAAATTTTCTCGAACATGTGACTTACCCCAATTCTCTTCTCATGCCCAGAAATGGTATAATATAAAATTTGGTCAAAATGTTTTGAGCATATTTTTAGATTCAATTAGCTTGACTCTGGCTCATTGTGACCCAAAATGACCCACTAATTGAATTTTCTCGAACATGTGACTTAGCCCAAACGTCATCTCATGACCAGAAACGGCCGTATATTAAAAAAAAATGTAAAAATGTCTTGAGCCATTTGTAGATGTAATTAGCTTGACCCTGACTCATAATGACCCACTAATCGAATTTTCTCAAACACGTGACCCATCCCAATGGTCTTTTTGTGCCCGAAAACAATAGCTTACAGAATTTCGTCAAAATAGTAAAGCTGTTATCTAGATAAACTTAGCTGGACCCACAGTGACCCAAAAATGACCCACTAATCGAATTTTCTTGAACATGTTATCCATCCCAATGGTCTTTTCGTGCCCGAAAATTGTTAGATACAAAATTTAGTCATAATCGATTGAGCCGTTCTCTAGATGTAATTAGCTTGACTCTGACCCATTATGACCCAAAATGACCCACTAATCTAATTTTCTCGAGCACGAGACCCATCCCAATGGTCTTTTCGTGCCCGAAAACAAAAGGGGGCAAAATTTCGTCAAAATCGTTAGAGCCGTTATCTAGATAACTTAAATTGACCCACGGTGACCCAAAAATCATCCACTAATCGAATTTTCTCGAACATGTGACTTAGCCCAATGGTCTTCTCGTACTCCAAAACTGTAGAATATAGAGTTTAGTGAAAATAGTTAGAGCCGTTTTTTAGATAAAAATAATTGACCCACAGTGACCTCAAAATGACCCACTAATCGAATTTTCTCGAACACGTGACCCATCCCAATGGTCTTTGCGCGCCCAAAAATGGTTAGATACAAAATTTAGTCAAAATCGATTGAGCCGTTCTTTAGATATAATTAGCTTGACCCTGACTCATTATGACCCAAAATGACCCACTAATCGAATTTTTTTTAACACAAGACCCATCCCAATGGTCTTTTTGTGCCCGAAAACAGTAGGGTGCAAAATTTCGTCAAAATTGTTAGAGCCGTTATCTAGATAGACTGACCCACGGTGACCCAAAAATGACCCACTAATCGAATTTTCTTGAACATGTGACTTAGCCTAATGGTCTTCTCGTAATCCAAAACTGTAGAATATAGAGTTTAGTATAAAATCGTTAGAGCCGTTTTTTAGATAAAAATAGCTAGACCCACAGTGACCCAAAAATGACCCACTAATCGAATTTTCTCGAACACGTGACCCACCCCAATGGTCCTTTCGTGACCGAAAATGGTTAGATACAAAATTTAGTCAAAATCGATTGAGCCATTCTCTAGATATAATTAGCTTGACTTCGACCCATTATGACCCAAAATGACCCACTAATCGAATTTTCTCGAACATGAGACCCATCCCAATGGTCTTTTTGTGCCCGAAAATGGTTAGATACAAAAGTCAGTCAAAATCGATTGAGCCGTTCTTCAGATATAATTAGCTTGACCCTGACCCATTATGACCCAAAATCACCCACTAATCGAATTTTCTCGAATACGAGGCCCATGCCAATAGTCTTTACGTGCCCGAAAACGGTAGGGTGCAAAATTTAATTAAAATTGTTAGAGCCGTTCTCAAGATAAAATTTAGATACACACACACACACACACACACACACAATTTTTGCTCGCATTATAGTATAAGATATATAAAGAGATGGGAAATAAAGAATTCTCTAAAGCTGCTGATATAGTACTTTAATCATATAAATTTTACCATATTTTCTATTCCCTATCTATAAATAGAACAACATATGTTCAGTATCGGTTTCGCAAAGCAGGGTTTCCATTTCACTTGTACTCTAATATGATTGTTTATGAATGTACAGCACATTGAATGAACTTACTGGCAGAAAATAAAGCTCCAATATCCATTACTAAACATGTTGATATACAGAAGTATTTCCGAAATCATCATCTGATAAGTGAAACACCAGTTGCCAAGCGAAGTATGATGGAATAACCATATAGAATGTATCTCCGCATTTATAAGAATAGTCTTGCATTGCTTGACATTTGCAAAAATCATGAAAAAGCAGAGTTGGCTTTTTACCGGTAAAAACTGGTTTTTACCAGGACATGGTAAAAACCTGGGATAAAGTGGTAAAAACCTAAGGATACAATAAACTCTACTAGTCATTAAACTGCATTTAAATACTATTGATTGAAGCTGTATTTTCATGTAACTGATGCATATATATATATATATATAGTCTCATTCCATGTCAAGTCAACACAATTTTCAACAAAAATTTACCTTACCCTCACAGATTTTGATGAAATTCGGTGAATAATTACTTTCCATATAGATATAGAAAAATTCCAAATTTTATCAAAAAATATCGACCCGTTTTGAAAATATGCCCCCATGAATGTTCAAAAAATCAGTTAAAAAACCTTGACAGACCAGTTTTCAAAATGATGTAGAAACTTTCCTAATTAAGCTAGAGAGCTAAAATTGATGCCATTTTACAGCAATTTTCAAGACCTTTTCAATGATATGTAACACAATTAGTGTTTAGAAAAATTTATTTTAATAAAATTTAAATTTGAATTTAAAATTTGAATTTTTCAAAATGCGCCGCTTCAAAAATTTTCAAAAAATTTTAAATAATACTTTATTTAGTACTAAAATGATTGTATGAGTTTGAAAGTGGGATCTTTATGGGTTCATGTTAAAATATTGCATTGAATACAGCATTCCTGATTAAAAAATACATAATTTACTTAATATAACATCTTTTAAAGCCTAAAAAAACATTAAAAAGAATAATTTATTTAAGATTTGAGATTAATCATATTTGCTTTGTATAATATCAAATATATAATTATAAGTCCATGTATTTATTGCTTGAAATTCTTAGTGTATTTCATTTATTTTTAAATTTTCATTTTGTACTTACCTTATTATTAAAATGATTGTAAAGATCACAATTAAATATATTTTATTTATGGATTTTAAAAATATAAAATTAATTACTGCATCTTGAAAGTTTTACTACAAAATCTTTCCAATCAGAATTCAACACAGCTGTACATGCTTTGCAAACCAAAACAGGCTTCTACAGAACAGTGCATGTCAAGATAAGTTTTGTTAGTCACAGACTACCTGTCTCCCTAATTTTCTAACTCGGTCTGTAAGCTGATAAGCTCTCAGTCAGTCAGATGTGTTTGATTTCTACTGAGATTTAGACAAACTAATGAACATACTGAATTTTCTAATTTTTGTAGTATAGTAACTTAAAAATTAAATATTTATTTTTTAAACTTAAAATATTTTGTATATACTTAAAATTAATATATATATATATATATATATATATATATATATATATATTTAACATTAAAAATTGCTTATTCAATTAAAATATAATATAAATATTATGTAAAAAGATTAATCTTAAATGAAATTTCAAATATGGCTGATCAAAGGCATTTTACTGGACAATGTTTCAACCCATTTAAGAAAAATAATCACAGAGTAAGAGACAAAAGCAAATTAAGGGATGTTACAGACTGGATGATAGATCATTACAAAGATATGCCAAACACAGCAAAAGTCTGCCATTCTTGTAGAAAACAGCTGTATCTTTGGAAAAAGAATGAATTAGACCAAAAATCTGAAGAAAATTAAAATTCTGAAAGTTTAGATGTAGATCCAAATTTTACTCCAAAGTCTGAAATAGTTAAAACGCTTAATGTCTCATTACATGAATTAGGAGAGTCTCCTATTGATAAAAGAAAAGCAGAAAGCAAAGGTTATGCATCAAATAAAATCAAAAAGATAAATTCTGCAATAAGACGTGAACTTTTTGTAAATGCTGAAAGATCTTCAGATAGTGAGACTGAGACACCAGAAGAAGCAGTTTTAAACAATCTTAAAATTCAGTTTTCTAACTGTACCTCTAAAGTTAAAAAAATTATGATACTGACCTGCTTGCCTGAAACATGGAGTATACGGAAAATTATGCGAGAGTTCAATGCTCCTAATTATATGGTCAGGAAATCAAAAAAACTCTTGCTAGACAAAGGCATTCTAGCAAGTCCTAATCAGAAGCCTGGAAAAAGTCTTCCTGCAGAAATTGCTGAAAACATAAAGGCTTTTTATGAAAGTGATGAAATAAGTAGAATATTGCCAGGGATGAAAGATTGTGCATCTGTACGAACAGAAAATGGAGAGAAAGTAAAACTATCTAAACGGTTAGTTCTGTGTAATTTAATGGAAACGTACAGATCATATAAAGAAAAATTTCCAAATATGAAGGTAGGTTTTTCTAAATTTGCTGAACTCAGGCCTAAGCATTGCATACTAGCTGGTCAAAGTGGAACTCATACAGTTTGTGTATGCACTACCCATCAAAATGTGAAATTGATGATTGAAAATACTAAACTTGATGCTGGTACTGATGGTAAATTAAAAACATATAAACATTGCCTTGCTAAAATATTATGTAATCCTGCTTCAGTAACTTGTTACTTGGGAGAATGTTCATCTTGTCCTGGAAGTGGAGAAATTAAAGACATGTTAGAAAATGTATTTGATGAGAACATGATTGAAAAAGTAACTTTTCGACAATGGGTTTCTGTTGATCGGTGTAATTTAGAAACTCTAGAGAAATCTGCAACAGAATTCATTGATCTGTTTTGTGAAAAGCTTTTTGTTCTTGCTCGGCATGATTTTATTGTAAAGCAGCAAGCTTCATTTATTAATGAAGTCAAGAACAATTTGATAGATTCAGAATATGTTGTAATGTGTGATTTTTCTGAGAACTACACATTTATTTTACAGGATGAGTCCAAAGCTATCATTGGATCAGTGAACAAGCCACTGTCCACCCTTTTGTAATTTATTACAATAGTGAAGGAAAGATTAAACACCAGAGTTTAGTTGTAATATCTGAATGCTTAGAACACAACACAGTAGCAGTGTATTGCTTCCAAAGAAAAATGATTGATTTTTTTAAAGCAAAGTTTGAAAGGATCTTTAATTATTCCGACGGTTCAGCTGCACAATATAAAAACAAGAAGAATTTCACCAACTTGTGTTTCCACAAAAAGGATTTTAATATTGAAGCTGAGTGGCACATTTCGACCACTGCACATGATAAAGGACCGTGCAATGGTGTTGGTGGCACAGTAAAGAGGTTGGCAGCTAGGGCAAGTTTACAGCGCCCATCTGAAAACCAAATTATGACACCAATACAGTTGTACCAGTGGGCTGTGGAAAATATTCCGTCTGTAAATTTTTTATATGTTACTCAAGACGAATACATCAATACAGAAAATTTTTTAGTAAATCCATTACTATTAAAGGTACACAGAAATTACATTTATCCCAGTAGCCTCAAGCACATCAAAAATTAAAGTTAAGGCATTTTCTCATGCATCTGAATCAGTAATTGAGAAAGTATCCATATCGGAAGACAGATTTCAACTTTCAGAAGTAAGAGGTTATGTATGAACATAATTGGTGGCTTGCATATGTGCTGGCAAAAAATGAAACTGATGATGAAGTAAAGGTGTCTTTTCTACATCCAGCAGGACCTTCACTTTCTTTTTCTTTCCCAAGTAAGCCAGATATATTGTGGGTTTCTATTATTCAAATCCTATCTTTAGTAAACCCTATAACTCCAACAGGGAGAGTATACAGATTGTCAGACAATGAAGTTTTACAAATAAATAAAATGTACAAGAGCTTCAAGCAATAAACTGTACAAGAGCTTCAAGCAATAAAATGTACAAGAGCTTCAAGCAATAAATATATGATCTGATAATTATTTGCTATTTATACAAAACCAATGTTATTACTTTCACATCTTAAATAAATTAGTTTTTTAACCAGCAATAAATTATGAGTTATTCAAATATTCTAACCAGAGAACAAACACATCATTACACAATTTTTAAATATATATATATATATATATATAGGATTAATCTCAAATCTTAAATAAATTATTCTTTTTAATGTTTTCTAGGCTTTAAAAGATGTTGTATTAAGGAAATTATATGTTTTTTAATCAGGAATGCTCTATTCAATGCAATATTTTAACATGAACCCATAAAGATCCCACTTTCAAACTCATACAATCCTTTCAGTACTAAATAAAGTATTATTCAAAATTTTTTGAAAATTTTTGAAGCGGCGCATTTTGAAAAATTCAAATTTTAAATTTAAATTTAAATTTTATTAAAATAAATTTTTCTAAGCCTGTGTTATATATCATTGAAAATTGCTGTAAAATGGCATCAATTTTATCTTTCTAGCTTAATTGGGAAAGTTTCTACATCATTTTGAAAATTGGTCTGTCACAGTTTTTTGACTGATTTTTTGAATATTCACGGGGGTATATTTTCAAAACGGGTTGATATTTTTTGATAAAATTTGGTATTTTTCTATATCTGTATGAAAAGTAACTATGTGCCAAATTTCATTCAAATTTGAAATAGTGAAGTAAAATCAGTGTGTTGATTTGACATGGAATGACCCTAATATATAAGGAGATGGGAAATAAAGAATTCATTCTCTAAAGCTACTGATATAGTACTTTAATCATATAAATTTTGCCATATTTTCTATTCCCCATCTATAAATAAAATAACAGATGTTCAGTATCGGTTTCGCAAAGCAGGGTTTCCATTTCACTTGTACTCTAATAGGATTGTTTATGGATGTACAACACATTGGATGAACTTACTGGCAGAAAATAAAGCTCCAATATCCATTACTAAACATGTTGATATACAGAAGTATTTCCGAAATCATCATCTGATAAGTGAAACACCAGTTGCCAAGAGAAGTATAATGGAATAACCATATAAAATGTATCTCCGCATTTATAAGAATAGTCCTGCATTGCTTGACATTTGCAAAAATCATAAAAGATATCGATATTAGAATTCAAAGATTAGTGAATGACTAATTTATTTAAACAAGTGAAGGATCTATTTCAACAGCTACAATTAGCCAAAGCCTTAAATATTCGTCAGAGCAGATGCTTGTTTTGACTGGCTGAAATTAGCGCATTGTTCTGAATTAATTCCATATAAAGATCTTGTTAAAAACAAATTGATTTGGCTTTAGAGCCCTTTCACCTTTTAGCATGTATGAAAGATCCAATGCACAAAAATCAAGATCTATTAAGTGAAACACAAAAGGAAATGGAAAGGGAATGGCTCATAAATTTCATGCCAAATTCTCTTTCACTCCTCTTGGCATATAAAGTTGAAGGACAACCATTTCCAAGAAGCTTCTCTAAAACAAAAGATGTAAAAACCAAAGTTCGGTGGAAAGCACTAAATAACAAAGAAATGAATCCTGAATTCATACATTTAATAATGAATCTCCACTCCATACCCTTATAGTTCTTCATCCATACAGCTAATTTTTTCGAACTTTTCACAGATCCACAGTAAATTAAGAAATAGGATAGGGTATACAGAAAGCTACAAAGCTTTTTATAAAATGCTAAAAGGCTTCAAGGGTACAGACTGGTAAACTGTACTAACTGAAAAACTTAGAACTCAAATGAGCTCTGAGTGGAATGACAAGTTCACCTTGCGTTCAAATAACTAAATTTAAAAACTGTTTACTAAAAAGGTGCATAAAAATTTATTAAAATATTCCGTTACAAAATGAACTGGTCTTTAAAAACTTAAAAATCATTAATGTTAAAAATCATAATGAAACAGAAAAAGATGATTCCTGAGATCTTTCGATCGCAAACGCGATCATTTTCAAAGGATACTGTACCGTCGTGAGTCAGGAATGCAGGATGGTCTAGCGACAAAAAGCAATTTATTAAAGCAGCATGGCACAGCTACAAAAAAAAAAATATTCAGAAGTTAAGATGAAGATATTGGGTTTCACAAATTAGGGCTTAAGTAAGCCCTGTCCACAGTATTATCAGTACCGCGCGTGGGTTACAGCTTAGAGTACTCTGTACGGAGAGATTAGCTCCGCAACCTGCCCTAAGCCTGGACAGACCTACGCCGGGAGCGTAGAAAAGGAAAGTCTTCACTTTTGAAGTTTTCAGCCGAGAGTCCCCGAAACGGCCTCAGCCCTTTAGGTATATGTAAGTTAGATTTCTTTGATATCTGGCGGCACTTGAGAATGCTTGAGGAGTGTTTCAAGTATTGTAAGAATTATTATACCCAAAATGTCTAAAGCTAAGTTTTTGGCTTAAAATATGATTTCCAGTCTGACAGTTGGAGAGAGTTGAAGTGGAATATATCGCAAGTTTAATTGGGTTGTTAAAGATTTTATGATATACAAAATGTATCGGTCTTGTAGCAAAAGAGGGATATTTAGGAGCCACATCTGCCTTTATTGACAGAGTGCTATTGAATAAAACCAGGACTTTACAGTCCTCCCCTCTTAGCAAGAAATTTTCTTAAAGGAAAAATTCATATAACCAGGGTTTAGTCAACACACAAAAAGAACTTGAGTTAATCTGCATTTGTTGGCAAACAGCCTTAACACAATTTAAGTTCAATTTAAAATTGAAATTTTTTGAAAAACCCTTAATTAGAGGACAACACAAGTACCCATAAGGAAAGTTCACAATATAGAATAAAATAGACACACATTCTAAAATTATACTTCAACATAAACAACTTGAACCTTCTTATGGAAAGAATTTATGCAAATTCAGAACATTTCTAAACTTGTTATTTTAAACATTAAAACACAAACACATATGTTATAGTTGCATAACATTCTTAAATATTAACATTAAAATAAAATAGTAGAAATTCAATAAATAAAACTTTCTACTCAAAAGATGTTCACACTGTTTATACATCTTACATTTCCAACAGATAAAACTTCCTCCCGAAAAAATGGCAAACCATGCCGGGTTTCTCTTTTTGTTTTTCTTTTGAACGGGGGAGAATTTGACCTATATTCGTTAACTCCACTAACTGTTCCGCAGCTTCTAACTCAACCCCGGGAGACGATAATTTTACCATAACGCAATTAGATAAATCTCCCTTTTTAACTAACTCTGGTTGTTTTATTGTGTTTTGGGGTAATTTATCGCTCAGGTTATTAACTATAGGATAATCCAAAGTTTGTAGTTCTTTACAGAACAACTCTGGTTTAGACTTTAAATTATCTACCTCAACAATGTGATTTTTGGTATCACACTGATCTAAATCTTCCAATTCTTTTAAATCGGAATGGCCTGCATTTCGCGTGACCTCCCTTTGATTATTTACCGCATAATCTATCAAACCGGGTCCATATTTTTGGACGTCTTTAAAACCTTCTCCAGTTTTAAATTCACTTGACCCTACTATATCAACCATACGTTTTTCCTGCACATTATTATCTACCATGTGCTTCTCTCGCATACTTTTCTTGGAATTTCTCCAACTCGTATGCATGCGATCGTCCTTCCTCAAATTAAATAATCGCTTACAGACGCGAGGCGTTACTAACGCTTGACAATTCAATCCCAGCACTATCGCTGCCGTAATATAAATCCTGGGAGAGTTTTCCTTTCTCTCGTTCCATAAGGAAACTTGTACTTTCACCAAATCTGCCCTATGAATTTTTCCTATTGCGGGGACTAAATCTATCTGCTCTCCCGTTTTATATTCGTCTGGAATTAACTCACTTCTGAAAATGGTTAATTCCGTTCCGGAATCATTTATCCCATTAACTTTTTGTCCTAAAACATTCAGATCAATGACTGGTAAATGACTATTTTGCACGGGTTTTCCTTTCTTATCCCGAAAACCTCTAGAAGTTAACCCTTCTACGTGCATATAGCTCACTCTACCTTTTGGTATCGTCTCAGCTTCTTCAACAGTATTTACCGATCCTGAATTCTTATTTTTATACAACTCTGGACAAAAATTCTTTAAATGTTTCTCCGAATTGCAAATGAAGCACCTACAGCTTACCTGTCTTTCGAATGCCTTATCACGAGCAGTGGCTCCGCGTGTGTCTGACACACTAGTGAAGGGAGTGTAATTTGACTTCGCTTCTCTGTGCAATTCTTGATGCGGCGGACGCGGTTTTTCGAATTTTGTGTACTGATCCTTTCCCATCGACGCTCTGATACTTTCAAAATTGTCTAAGAGCTCGACTATTTCGGATTCAGTTTTAACTGACGGCCACTTATCCAAGAAGTGTTCTCTCATTTCTGGCTTAGCGCGTTTTTTAATTTGGTCCGCAATTAAAAGATCGATAAGTTGATCCATCGATTTTATTTCCAAACCTGCAAGCCATTCTTGCAAATAATTCCTTAACTCAAAACCGAAGTCCTTCCATGTGTCATTCGGACGTTTGACGTGCTGTAAAAATTTAATCTTAAATGATTCTGGATTTAATTTATATCGTTTTAAAAGAACTTTCTTAATATGGTCGTAATTATCTGCTAAATCTTCTGATTCACGAGCTGTAATTGTAACAACATCAATTGGCAATAAACTAATTAAATGGGACACCCAATTTTCTTTATTAATTTTAGTCCTTTTAACCTGACCTTCAAAAAGAACTAAATACAAACTAATATCTGTTTGATTCGGATCAAACTCGGGAATTAGTTTTTTTAGGCTGGGTTCCTTGTTTATGGGGCGGTTGATATTGGCTGATTGTTCGGAAGCAGAGGCACTTGATTCAATTTTCAATTTTTCTAACTGAAATTGATTATCCAGTTCTTTTTGCTTTAACTCCCTCTCCGCATTTTCTCTTTCACGTTCTAATTCTAAGCGCTTAATTTCTCTGTCTAGATTTTCCTTCCTAACTAATTCCTCACGTTCCAATTTCTCTTTACGAATTCTAATCTGCTCCTCTTTATGTAATTCTTCCAGTTTCTCCTGGAGAATAGTATCATAAAGGGAACTTACGAAATTTTCATCGTAATCTTCTAGAATCTTCTTCGTAATTAAATTTTTTAACTGTAATGGGGCTTCATCGCCTTTTAAAAGTATTTCTAGTTCATGCGCCAATTTAATAATGTCTTCCTTTTTCGCTTTCCCAAGGAAAGACATATTCCCTCACTAATTATTCTCAAAAAATATGAATAAAAAATATTACAGAATATTACAATAAAAATTAATTTAACACTTAGCAAAATTAAAATTCCTATCAATAAAATAATTTTACTAAAACATATATTCCAAGAAAATTCGACATATACAAAAATCAGAAAAAATATCAGATATTTTATACACTATAATATATAAGGGAAACTTTCCTTAAAAGATATTGCATGTACCTGTACTTAAATTTAAGTTCAAAAATTTATAAATTTTTCCCCAACATATATATATTTAAATATAAAAATAATTCTTTTCACACTCAAGAACTTTTTGAAATGAACTGACTTACCCCACTAGAAGCCTTTAGACACGAACGAATGGTAATCCAAATAGGCTGTAAACACTTCCACAAATGCACAATATCACGCACAATTCACAGAATCACGCTGCACTAGGAAACACACGAGCTCTTCTTTTCTCACAAAAATAGGTCATAACATAATCCTTTTTTCACCACAGCTGACGGGAGTCAAGGGTCGGAAAACACCCTCACACTTCTTCACTCACACACGATTTACGATCTTGAATTTCCTTGCTTCTGTCAACACTAAGAGAAGGGAAATCTTCGTTCAACACAGAGGGGTCCGAGAGATGAAATTCCGTCTTCGCAAAATGAAACTTTCTTCTCTTTTCCGTCTGCAGAAAAAAAAAACAGCAACTTCGGACTTGCTTCCTAATAGACCTAGGAGCTTCTACTCTTCATTCACTAAAGAAAATTTCTTCTAGAATTCCTTCATTAACTTCTTCTGAATAAAATAAAATAAATCCCACTTCTGACACCAGTTTACTTCCTGTACCGTCGTGAGTCAGGAATGCAGGATGGTCTAGCGACAAAAAGCAATTTATTAAAGCAGCACGGCACAGCTACAAAAAAAAAAATATTCAGAAGTTAAGATGAAGATATTGGGTTTCACAATTTAGGTCTTAAGTAAGCCCTGTCCGCAGTATTGTCAGTACCGCGCGTGGGTTACAGCTTAGAGTACTCTGTACGGAGAGATTAGCTCCGCAACCTGCCCTAAGCCTGGACAGACCTACGCCGGGAGCGTAGAAAAGGAAAGTCTTCACTTTCGAAGTTTTCAGCCGAGAGTCCCCGAAACGGCCTCAGGCCTTTAGGTATATGTAAGTTATATTTCTTTGATATCTGGCGGCACTTGAGAATGCTTGAGGAGTGTTTCAAGTATTGTAAGAATTATTATACCCAAAATGTCTAAAGCTAACTTCTTGGCTTAAAATATGATTTCCAGTCTGACAGTTGGAGAGAGTTGAAGTGGAATATATTGCAAGTTTAATTGGGTTGTTAAAGATTTTATGATACACAAAATGTATCGGTCTTGTAGCAAAAGAGGGATATTTAGGAGCCACATCTGCCTTTATTGACAGAGTGCTATTGAATAAAACCAGGACTTTACAATACTTTCACTGGAATGTCGCATTCACTGAGCTATTTATACACCAGTCTGAAAAAAAGGATCAGTCTATTATTTGTTGGAGGTGTCTATGAAGTTGTTTTGTTCCAATGCTGAAGTGCTAGATATTTTTAAAATATTAAACCAAATATGAGGTATATCATAAGATAAAACATCGTTACATACATTATTTTCTTTACTTAAAATCTCCAATGATTCCCTAATTCTCAAAGCATAATAATCAGATGTAGGTAAAATAACTCTTGCGTTCTCAAAATCTATTTTTAAATTTTGGCGTTGATTTAATCTGGAAAGTGCTATAGACGGTCGGTTAAACTTGATATCTCTCATGTGCTCCCCCAATCTTTCTTTAAATTTTCGAGTGGTCATACCTATCTAGCTTAACTCCTTCTGATTTTCTGTTTGAAATAGGATAGAATAAACACCTGAAATTTCCTTATTAGGCATGGGATCAATTTTCCTTTGAATTAGAGCTTTTAGTTTTGTAGGTGGTTTGGCTATTAAATTGATATCAAATTTCCTTAAGGCATATTTTAATCTTTCATATAATCTTGGTACGTAATCGAAGGTACAGATTCTAAGTTCTCTCATGTCTATTTTTTTTTTTTTTTTTTTTTTTTTTTTTCTGCTTTATTTCATAACTTAATTTATTTATGTGCTGAGGGGAAAATCCGTTTTCTATTGCAATGTGTTTAATTGTATTTAATTCATTTTGTAGGTACTGTTCACTGAAAAGATCAAAGGCTCGTTTTACGTAAAATCTGTAAGCCGCAATTTTATATTTGAAAGGGGAGTTACAGTCATAAGAGATGGTGTTATTCGAACGGCAATGCTTCCTGTATACTCTTCTTTCTATTTTTCCCTCATCCATATTTCTTATTAGTTCTGTATCCAGGTATGGTAAAACCCCCTCATTTTCTACTTCCAAGGTGAATTTAATGTTCGTGTCTATTTCATTAACTTTCACTAAAAACTCATTTAAGGTTTGTATACCATGATCCCAAACTATAAACACATCGTCTACGTACCGCATCCATAGCGTTGGTTTTAATTCAAAATTTTCCATTATTTGATTTTCTATAACTAAAAGCTCTAATTCAAAGGAAAATTGATCCCATACCTAATAAGGAAATTGCAGGTGTTTATTCTATCCCATTTCAAATGGAAAATCAGAAGGAGTTAAGCTACATAGGTATGACCACTCGAAAATTTAAAGAAAGATTGGGAGAGCACATGAGAGATATCAAGTTTAACCGACTGTCTACAGCACTTTCCAGATTAAATCAACGCCAAAATTTAAAAATAGATTTCGAGAACGCAAGAGTTATTTTACCTACATCTGATTATTATGCTTTGAGAATTAGGGAATCATTGGAGTTTTTAAGTAAAGAAAATAATGTATGTAACGATGTTTTTTATCTTATGATATACCTCATATTTGGTTTAATATTTTAAAAATATCTAACACTTCAGCATTGGAATGAAACAACTTCATAGACACCCCCAACAAATAATAGACTGATCCTTTTTTTCCAGACTGGTGTATAAATAGCTCAGTGAATGCGACATTCCAGTGAAAAGTATCCTTTGAAAATGATCGCGTTTGCGATCGAAAGATCTCAGGAATCATCTTTTTCTGTTTCATTATGATTTTTAACATCAATGGTTTTTAAGTTTTTAAAGACCAGTTCATTTTGTAACGGAATATTTTAATAAATTTTTATGCACCTTTTTAGTAAACATTTTTTAATTTTAGTTATTTTAACGCAAGGTGAACTTGTCATTCCACTCAGAGATCATTTGAGTTCTAAGTTTTTTAATTAGATAATAATCGATCCTGGATATGAATATGGAATGCAATATTTTGAAACGAAGATACAAATACGAATGTTTAAGGCTGGACAGAGAAAAAGTTTTTACAACTGTGCAAATATAATAAGATCATTTCGAAATTTTTAAAATGCCATAATCAACTTGTTAACCAGCTACTACCATCGATAAAAAAAGGATTTTGAAATGAAGTGCTTAAAATCGTACATCAAAATTAAGTTTAAAACTGTGGCCCGTATTTCAATAAAATGTTTAGAAATGTATGGTAAATTAGCAAAATTACTGGACGACAATGATTTTGATGATTTTCAACGTATTTTGGAACTTTTTAGAAACATTCAGCGGCAAGCTGAACAGAGGACTATTTATAATAAAATAAACAGGTTAAAGTTATCTACTCCTATTAAACCAATTAAGAAACCTGTCTCATACATTAATTTATCAGATAAAGTCATGAATGAGGATGAACATAAAGTTTTAGGACTTGGTCCAAAATATATGTTTGAAAATAAAGTGAATTTGAAGTCTATAGTTACAAACTGTGAAAGAATTTCGCAAGTTGCCCCTCCGGGAAGGAGAGACGAGATTAGAAGCCTTCTTCATAATAATGTTACAGCATATTTAAAAAAGCCAATAAATCAACACGATAAGCATTATAAAATCGTAAAACAGTTAAAAACGAACACAGATATTATCATTCAAACAGACAAATCAAATAATTTAGCCATTCTGAACATTAAAGATTACATCGGAAAAATGGAAGCATGCATCAAAGAGATGAAATGTGTACAACTGAAAAAAGATCCTAATGTCAATATCAGTGGTAAAGCACGGGATTTAATCAAGAATGGTAAATGGCCGGCAGAGATGAAAAATTTAGTAAAAATTAATAAAACTGCAGTTACCTCTAGACTGATTGGTCGTCTACAGGATCACAAAGAGAACTCCCCCCTTAGGCCCATAGTGTCGAAATGCTCAGGCCCACTTATGGAATTGAAAAAGCATTAATGCCATTTCTGAAAACAATTATTCCGCCTCGGATTATGTAATTGACTCTACAAAAGTATTAATAAAGAAAATCAAAGATATTACAGTAAATCATAATAGTATACTTGCTAGTCTAGATGTAGTTTCTCTCTATCCATCAATAGACATCAAAGAGGTTGTGAAAATTATGAAGATTCAATTGATAACATCCAAGCTTTTAGTAAGGACACACAGATTACACTTAAATCAGCAATCAATTTAGTCACGCAAAATAATGTATTTATTTTTAATGATAAATTTTACAGACAAACTGAGGGAGCTCCAATGGGATCGCCCATTTCAGGTTTAATGGCAGAGCTGAAGCTTAGACCTATAGAAAATCAAATAATGGAAAATTTTGAATTAAAACTAACGCTATGGATCCGGTACGTAGACGATGTGTTTATAGTTTGGGATCATGGCATACAAACCTTAAATGAGTTTTTAGTGAAAGTTAATGAAATAGACACGAATATTAAATTCACCTTGGAAGTAGAAAATGAGGGGGGTTTTACCATACCTGGATACAGAACTAATAAGAAATATGGATGAGGGAAAAATAGAAAGAAGAGTATACAGGAAGCATTGCCGTTCGAATAACACCATCTCTTATGACTGTAACTCCCCTTTCAAATATAAAATTGCGGCTTACAGATTTTACGTAAAACGAGCCTTTGATATTTGCAGTGAAAAGTACCTACAAAATGAATTAAATACAATTAAACACATTGCAATAGAAAACGGATTTTCCCCTCAGCACATAAATAAATTAATTTATGAAATAAAGCAGAAAAATCAAAAAGAAAGAATAGACATGAGAGAACTTAGAATCTGTACCTTCGATTACGTACCAAGATTATATGAAAGATTTAAATACGCCTTAAGGAAATTTGATATCAATTTAATAGCCAAACCTCCTACAAAACTAAAAGCTCTAATTCAAAGGAAAATTGATTCCATACCTAATAAGGAAATTGCAGGTGTTTATTCTATCCCATTTCAAACGGAAAATCAGAAGGAGTTAAGCTACATAGGTATGACCACTCGAAAATTTAAAGAAAGATTGGGGGAGCACTTGAGAGATATCAAGTTTAACCAACCTTCTATAGCACTTTCCAGATTAAATCAACGCCAAAATTTAAAAATAGATTTCGAGAACGCAAGAGTTATTTTACCTACATCTGATTATTATGCTTTGAGAATTAGGGAATCATTGGAGATTTTAAGTAAAGAAAATAATGTATGTAACGATGTTTTATCTGATGATATACCTCATATTTGGTTTAATATTTTAAAAATATCTAACACTTCAGCATTGGAACAAAACAACTTCATAGACACCCCCAACAAATAATAGACTGATCCTTTTTTTCAGACTGGTGTATAAATAGCTCAGTGAATGCGACATTCCAGTGAAAGTATCCTTTGAAAATGATCGCGTTTGCGATCGAAAGATCTCAGGAATCATCTTTTTCTGTTTCATTATGATTTTTAACATTAATGGTTTTTAAGTTTTTAAAGACCAGTTCATTTTGTAACGGAATATTTTAATAAATTTTTATGCACCTTTTTAGTAAACAGTTTTTAATTTTAGTTAACTGTACTAATATTTGTACAAATTAAATTATGTGATAATTAATATTGTAAACATTTGGTTTTTATTAAAATGATTAAGGTTTTTAAATATGATAAAAGTGTACTTATAATTTTCCATTTCATTTCAGTAAAAATTAGTAAATTAGTCTCCATTAAGATAAATGTAATAAGTAGTGCAATGTGTGTTCTCATAATGATAGTTATAATAAGCATTAGGTTTTATTTAATAATGATAAATGTGCAATAATATCTTTAAAATTTTGAATTCTTGTAGCTGGTCATGGATGAATGTCTTCCGGCTTTTTAAATTCCTTAAAAACCATTATTTTCATATAACATCTTTTAAATACCTAATCAAAAACTAAATTAGGTGAATATTGCTGAATGGAAATTGTGGTATAAAATACACGGAAAATTTTCACCCCTGGGAAAATGAAAAATTGAAAGATAAATTTTCATAAAAGTGACAAAAAACAGTCAAACTCGTAAGTTTTTCGAAGGTGGTAAAAACATGTTTTTCCAAAGACGGTAAAAACCATGGTAATAACCGATAAAAACCATCAGATGGTAAATACCGTCCAACCCTGTTTACGGGACACATACAAATTATATACAGGTTTTAAGGGGATAAAGGGGGCTTTCTGCGGCAATCTACTAGCCTTCAATACTTCGGCGCGCTAGCGGAGTCTGACTGGACGTCTTTCCAGTTCATCTCGCAAAACAACTCTGAAGTTAAATTGAACATTCGCTCTCAGGCTAGAGATTCAAAATCACTAACTCATCAAGTTTGTTGTCTTTTAGAAATTGCAAGCTCTGTTAGTTCTCATGAGAATTAGCTACACCCTCTTACTGCGGTTAGGATGTTTTGGAAAGCGCAAGCCACATCCATGAAAAATAATAACCATAGGTTAATTACTTCTATAAGTCATCATCAAACTGAGAGTTAATACGCAAATAGAAACATTCGCTGACTTTGTTCACCCAGAAACCTGTTAACTAAAGCTAGTGAAATAAAGCAATATAAAACAATCTGCAAAAGAATATTTAAAGAAAAACCAAGCCACTTTATAACAAATAACAATTTTATTAAAACATATTTAGATCATAACAAAGATAAAATTAAAACCATAAAAAATAAGTCTTTCCAACATATGACATAAGTTCTCTTATGACTCTATTATCAATATGAACTGGAGCACCAAGAAAAGGTAAAAATTATTTCAAAGTAAATATATTTTTAGCTTTATTCTAATGAATGTAATTAAACCAATTGAGTTAACTTTTGAGTTTACTTTAATCAAGAACTATTAACTTTATTTAAACTGATTAAAAAGAGATAGAGTTTAGTTTCAATAAGGTATTTATATCAAAAAGTAAAAGTGTAGATTTGTATTTCAATTAACTATTTAGAAAAATAAACTTAGTCCAGTTCTACTGAAATTAATATATTAACGTTTAATAAACAAAATTATCATGAAAAGGGTTATATTAATTAATTTCAATCTCTTCTCTATAAAAGATATTCCAAAAAGTCAAGCACAACTTATAATGAAAAATAGCTTAACTGACAATTCCATACACTCTCAACTGCCACTAAAAAGTGTACTGAAAATACAGAAGCACGACAATCAACTGAAGTTGATGTTGAATGAAAATCCCGGGCTGCAGCAAGCCTAATGGAAACTCCCTAGCGGATACCGGCTGATAGAGTTCCCAAGGAATTACAATTACCCCGACAACTACTAGCCATAACAGTTCCCATTACTCCACGCGGTAATCCGCTGTTGTGGCAGTATCGGGCCACTCCTATCATGATCTAACAGCAGTATCGAGACTGGATAAACCCTGGTCTCTTAGAAACCATATTACAACCCTACAGTCCGTTCCTCCATTATAAAAGTAAAGTTGGCTAGATTAATATCAACAGATAAACTAGAATAGTACCTGGATCTAAAAAGTACTTTAAGAAGAGAAGATATGAACTGTAAATGAAATTAATCTATTTCAAACCAATAGATATAAGAAGAGTAGAAGAAATAAATATCTAATAAAAAAGTAAATATCTGAAACACGCGGTGGGTAGCTGGCTCTCCTCCCGGCGTCAACAATCCGTCATAACATCTCGTTTTCACATCACCTCCTGGTATCTTCTTAAACAACCGAGGGTACACGAGAGTTCCATCAAAGGATAAACACCACGGGATGAAAACTATTTCCACATCTTGACAGCCAATACCACGAAATAAGACCACGAGTCCTATATGCCCCATACTCCATTATCCAGGAGATAATTAAATAATTTCCAAAGATAAAACATCCTTAATAGTCTCTACTTCACTTTAAAAAGAAAGACAAAACAAAAAGCAATTTTAAAATCATCTTAAAAGAAATGACAACACTTCGCCCAGCCAACAAGCACCTGCCCTGAGACACGAACGAGACAAGTTATAAATAGCAAACCCCGTCCACCGGTAACGCCCCCACGTGACTTCCGATCATCTGGTCTACGTTACTTCCGACATCTGACGATTCGGGAAAAACTGACCAGTGATCGGACACGAGATAGAGTACGTCACGACGGACAGGTCACGTCATTTACTGATAGCTGTCCCAACTACTTTAGTCTATGAGCTGAACTTGCATCATGATGTTGACATAGGCAAAAGCGAAAGATGAAGTTGTATACTGGAAAAACATCGTAGTAATGGATGAACATGTGAACGTCTCTAAAGGAGTTTATGCATAGATAAAATAAGGTAAAGTAAAGAAGTTATATTTATTTGAAACGTATTTAAACACTGAAAATAAAGATAAATGAATGTATTTAAATATGAGACTTAAAGTATTAAAAACTTATGTAAATAAAGTAATGTATCCAGAGTTGTATAGAAATAACTGGAAACCAGGATAGAAAAGATTAAATGGAATTTAATGTACTAGGCTGGATAAAAGGTTAAATGAGATAGGTAATTGGAATAACAAGAATAGGAGAAAATAGTATATTTTTCCTGTCAATCCACAGTCGGGCATCTTGGCATGTGTGCGCCCCTGCACACGTAAGACCAAAAGCAGCAAGAAAAGGGCAAACTAAAACTTATCTTAAAAAAAAAGACACTTTAGAAAAACTTTTCCGAAATTTTTAAAGTTAAAGAAAAAAAAAATTTTTAGAAGCCAAAAGGTAGAGAACTAACAAAACAAAAAAAAATTAAATTAAATTTAGACTTTTCCATTACAGTGCATAGGCTGAACTGCACTAACACTACATGAAGAAGAAAAAAAAATCTTCAAAGAAAGAAAAAAAATGAAAATTTAAAAAAACGTCATGTGTGCCATGTGAACATGCACAGTCTTTAAGAAAATCTGCCTTAGAACTTCACCTTTTTAAAATAGTTTTCCTCAGATTTATTCGTCTTAAAAAAATCTAAGCATAAGAAAAGAAAAAAAAATTCGTCTTGAGTAGTGCAGCAGTCAGTTACTATCTAGCTTGTGGAAGAGAAAAAAAATTAAATGCAGGTGTTGGGAAGGGGGGGGGGGTACATACTAATATTTTAAACAATTATTTGAATCAAACATTTCAAAATATATCAAAAATTACTAAATATATAAAAATACAGATGCATAATAACAAGACTTATTCATATCAGTGACATTTACACATTAAACAAAAAGATGTTAAAATAAATAGTTTCTTGAAGTAGTGTGTGAAAAAAAAAAATATCATCGAAAATCCATGCATATTTCACAAACATACATGGAATAAAAATTAAAAAAACACTTATTCCATCTGAATTTAATTGCTGCCGGTTGTTTATTTTGAAAAAAAAAGTCTTGATGAATTGTTCTTATATGGCAGTAGAGTTTCGTAATACAGTCAGCTGTTTATTACAAGATAAGTTCTTGACACCGGAAAAAAGAGAAAAAAAAAAAACTGTGTCTAATAGCGATTCACACTTGAGACAGTAAATTTAAAAAAATAAATGTGGTTTGTTCATTGAATTCGCACACTCATAAAATGAGAAAAAAAAGGAAGGATTCCAAGTCTCTTTACATTGAAAATGATCAGTCACCGATGAGAAAATACAGTCTTGGAATGAGTATGAATCATGGAATCCAGATAAATAAAAATAAAATTATACATACAGGAAATGCAGTCTTGAGAGGGTGTCCACAAATAAGGCAATCATACTTTGACCCTTTGTGAGATAAAAAAAATATGCACACTGATATAGGAGAAGTACACTTGGAGTAATTAACTGTTTGGCATCACTTTGAGAAAATTAACAATTACGGCGGAAAAAAAAAAAAAAAAAGCACAATTTCGCAATGCGAATTCTTATTTTACACAACAGAAGAGCACACTTAAAAAAAAACACTCTTCTTTTTTTTTCGAAGCTATATTGTGCTGTAAATGGAGTTTGTTTCTTTTCCACTTTCGGTGGCGTGTTTTTGCTTTCCTAGTATTGGGAAATGCTGGCACTAGTGATATGTAAAAATATGTCGTTATACACAGTAGGAAACATGGTTCAAGAAAATGGGCGACAGTTTCTACATCAGTAACACAGTTAGGTAATTCTATTGAGACAAATAGTATGATAAGCAAACAGCACAGTACAGGCGCTAGAAAATTGTGAGTAGTGAACATCTTATGTACAGGTGTGTAGTTACGAGGACAATTAGAAGATGGTAGGATTTGAGAAGGCACATCCTCACTATGTACTGGGATACTGGAAACTATGTTCTTTAACACGGCATTTTCTTGTCTGTGGTCTAAGTCTATGTTGTTTGCACCTTCACAAACGGTTATACAGTTGGTAGAGATTTCGGCTGGAGGTGATTTTTGGAATGAGATGCCGTTCTGATCGCATGTGAGTATTCCCTGGGAAATTATATCCCTTCCATGATGAGAGGAATACTCATTCAAGAAAAGTCTATGGCATAAGCTGTGGTTGTATACGCATTGCCATCTATATAGATGGTTGTGCTGAACGACCTGATTGGTGTGACATTGCTGTTGCTGAATCCTGCGATTTGTAAGTTCGCTTTGTTTAGGGTGGGGGAACCGAGTAAGCAGTACAAATCTTTTCTTACACACGTAATGTGCGAATCGGTATCCATCAACCCATCTATCGCTAAATCTGCAATTTTCACGAATTTTGTCATGTTTTGACGCAGTTTATCTAATTCTACTGCAGAGGGGGGGGGGGGGGGGGAGTGTCTGAGTTTGAAACTTTACGGTGGGTGGTCAGAGTGCATTTGTAACTCTTGTGTCCAAATTGATTGCACACGAAACATTTAATTCCTTCGTTTTTATGTACAGAACCTTTTGCAAGGTGTCCGGCTTGTCCGCAAGAAAAACAAATCATTTTCGGCACTTTTTCGGTGTGTAGGGGTTTACTACTAACATTTGTAAACCGTGGCTGTGACTGGCGATGGTGGGGACTTTGATCACAAATTTGCTGATAAATTTGAAGTTTACTTTTAAATTCAGTGAGAGTGTGACAGCCAAAAAGAGTTGCTTTATTATTAGGTGAATCTCTAATACCGGTGATAACATAATGCATGAGTGATGCGTCATCTATTTTCGCTCATTGGGCAATTTCTTTCATTACTAGAAAATATTCACTCATTTTTTCGTTGGGCTTACAAGTACGTGAAGCTAGCATTACATGTATTTGGGCAGAAGAGGAAATATGCGCGAATTCTTGTATTAAAGTTTGTTTTAATGTAGCATAGGATGTTAATTTTGGCTCACTGCGAACGAATAATAACGCGGTACTTTTGAGAGCTCTTTCGACGAAAAGAAATTTTTGTAACTCGTTAAGTCGAAACATTATGGCCAAACCTTCAAATCTTTCTAGTCATTATAAGATATTTTCTACTGGCTTGCCAGAAAAAGGTGTGATTAAATTTTCGAAATCGATAAAGGAAATGGATTGACGCGGTGCAGAATGGGGAGAAATCCCAGCAGTGTGTTGCAAAGTAGTACCAGAAAAATTTGATAATGAATTGGATTGCAAAGTATTGCGAGAATCATTGTCTTCGGGAATTTCGGGTTCTGAATCAGATTGTAGTGAAATGGAGGACTGAAATTTTGCTAGATCCGCCAGTGCTTCAACAATATGTCAGGAGATGTCAGCTTCATTACCAACAATGTCTAGACATAATAAATTTGCCATTGAAATGAGTTGGGCTAAGGGGAAGTTTTTAGCTGTGTTCGTTATTTTATTGTCAAATTCTGTATCCCCAATTTTAAATTTAAAACCCTCGAATTTCCTTAAATTTTTCCTATTATTTCTATTTTCATCAGAACTGAATACCAGGGTATGTAAGAGTTTAATTCGTTCGGCACGTGCCGAATTAATTTGAGCCTAAACTGGGCATATCTCTTGCAAAAACATGTCTAATTAAAGATAATTAAAGGCTTACTTCAATTGTGGTATCCTTTTTTAAAAAATGCTGAATGAATCAACGATATCCATTGAGGAGAAAAAAAAAATCACCGATTCTGCTCGCACTCAGAAGAAAAACACAGCTGGCCCGATAACAGAAATGTGGGTCAGTATTACTCTTGACATATCTTCTTTTTCTGTTCTTTATCGGATAGAATCTTTGTAGATCTTCTATATTTCACAGCAGGATTTCAGTGATGTCTAGGGCTTGAAAAATGGTTGGATTTGAACCAGCGAACACCCCATGTGGAATTGACTGCAATTGATCTTTGGTAATAAATACTTCTAATTTATGATTCGATGGTGTAGAAATAACACGATTTTAATGTCTGGAGTAAAGCATGAATTATATTTATAGGACACATACAAATTATATACAGGTTCTAAGGGGATAAAGGGGGCTTTCTGCAGCAATCTACCGGCCTTCAATACTTCGTATGCTATCGGAGTCTGACTGGACGTCTTCCCAGTTCAGCTCGCAAAGCAACTCTGAAGTTAAATCGAACCTTCTTTCTCAGGCTAGAGATTCAAAATCACCAAGTCATCAAGTTTATTGTCTTTTAGAAATTGCAAGCTCTGTTAGTTCTCATGAGAAATAGCTGCACCCTCTTACTGCGGTCAGGATGTTTTAGAAAGTGCAGGCCACATACATATTTTTTCAGGGATCAATGAGATAGGTATGGAAATTTGTGAAAAACATATTTTATTCCACACTACAATGGTATATTTTAATTATTGATAACATATGTTTTACTGTTTTAACGATAGCAAACATTGTGTTGTAGTTCCATATAAAAGGGCGGACTCAAAAAATAAATATCTTTTATGTAAGAAATATTTTTACCTTATAAAATAGCTACAATAAAAATTGACAACAGATTATTTCACTAACTAATGTTATTATTTATCTCTTGTAAAATTTAAAAATTCTGTCAATAAAATATTTGAGATCACTAGTTTCATTAAAATATTTAAAAGATTAGTTTTAATAAATATTGTCATCCCCCCCCCCCCCACTTATATCAATAAATATAACAAGATATTATATCATTTTAGCATGTAAAAATATATAAAACTTTAAGATTATCTATTAGTTGCTTTAAAGCTCAAACAGAAAAACTTACTTTGGTTGTTGAAAAATACACATTGTGGAATATTGTAAATCTCCTGTAATATGTACTGTTTTGAAACTATATCTGTTTAATGATCTCAGTGATACCATTTATCAAATGAAATACCAATTTATTTATGATTGTAGGCCACATAAAGATTTTTGTTTTCGCATTGATCACCTGTCACATTCAACTCCACTTTCTCTACACAATAAAAAAAAGGTACGCAACATGACTGCATAAGCTAAATGAAAAAACGTATTTTAATAATAATAATTTCTATAGGGTATTTAACAATATTTTTTTCTCTTTGATTATATTGTATTGTAGTTTGACATAGTAGATTTGATAGTAGTTTGTAGATTTGATATTGTAGGATTATTAGCATCCCGTTTCAAAGGAATATCCTTATCCTGAATAAAAGAGATACATGGATCATGTGCATTGTTCATCTAGATGTATAAAGCCGAAAAAGTATAAAAGCACAACATTAGGTATTGATCTCGGATATCTCATGAAAAAAAAATTGTTTTTAAAGTAGTAAAATGCAATCAAGGTATTTGTCAAGAATGCTCCCATAGGTTTAATATTACCTTGGAAATGTCTTTGTGTGACTAATTTAGTCTCATAATTCATATAACTGTGACTTTAAACGCCTCAATACTAACTCCCATAACTCAACTATCTCAAAATCTTCGAAAATGAAATCTGTACAGTCCGGTCTTTAAAGAAAAAATTATGTATTTTCAAGAGAAAGAAAATGAGCAGTTGACCCTTCTAAGATGGAAATCTGTTTCAAGCGGAATATATTTCGGTTCGGTTTTCAAGGTTTTATTGAATCAATGTTTGACAAAGCTGATTACGTCATTACGTATTTAATGATTACTCTTAAAATTTCCAAAATCTGGCATTAGAGATTTACTAAAATTCTTGCAGTAAATTTTCTTTTTAGGGAGGGGGGGGGGGGGGGGGGGGGCAAAATACATGTTTGCCATGGGTACAAAAATGCTAGTTTCGGCCCTGAAACACATAATTTACCGCTATCAATATATAGAAGTTGACATACACAATTAAATCCATGGGAAACATTTAAATAATCGTGGCAGAACTACGTTTTTGACGGATTTTAAGAAATGAAAATATTGTCCTGTTTTTGAAATGGTGTACTGCACTTGCTATTAAGTGTATAAAAACGTTGTAAGTATGAAAGTTGTAGAGAATTTTGTCTTCTTTAATATTGTAACTGACAAATAATATGCTACGGCAACGGGCATCGAGATATTTTTAAAAAATCAAAAAAGTCCCAAAATTTTGTTGTGTTTTGGCTACAAAAAATTTAGCCTTAAGAAATTTTGTTAGAAAACTTGGTTTTTCAATGCTTGCATCACTATGAACATTAAAAAAATAAAATCTTCTACCCGACCTTTTGAAACGTAACCCCCTTTTTTTTTGCTACATTTCGAAGATGCACAAAAAAAATTTTTAATTATATTTTTGTCAAATTTGTCATCGACGTTGGTTTGACATGCATATTCAATCTGACGGATCTTGTAAGACTTGTCACAAATGTATAGTAAATAATGAACTAAATATTTTTTCTGTAGCTAATATTATGGATCCAAGTCCACAACCGGAAATATTGAACTTAACTTTCGTTGAGGAGCAATTAATTGCCCAAGTTCATTCAGTTATTACTGTTTATCACATTAAAGGTGGTCAGCTTGGATACAGTGGGCAAATTATTAATTTTCATCAAGATATTACAGAATTTTGTACTTTATTACCTCATTCCATAGATACTATATCACAGTACATCTTTGTTAGAAGACAAGATGGTGAAGAATTCAAAGATTTTATAGTAAATCGTGAAAACATTAAGGCTGCTTTAGAATATCTAAAGGGAAATAATCCTTGGTAACGTTATATTACTATTGATGAAAATAATTTGCAAAGTTTACCCGAAAATGAAAATATTTTTCAGCGAATAATACTCAGTCAAGAGCAACAGCAGATTTATTTACCATCAGTTGAAAAAACTTTGAATTCTATAGATGATCAATGTCTATGGACAAATAATATGTATGAATCCAGAGCCCCAAATGATGACTTTCAGATGTAATCAAGAGGCAATAAATGGTATGTTAGGTATTAAAGAAGGAAATAATGAATGCAGTGTCATTCCTTGGCCTCTGATAGATACTAAGCCTATAAATGAATTTTCATATGATGGATATATTTGTAGAACTTTTCCAATGTTATTTCCAACAGGAAGAAGTGATCTTAGAGATGCTAGAGTTTGTAAAATTATACCAAAAGAATACCTTAAATTTCTCATGATATATGACGATGGAAGATTTGCACGGCATCCAAGATTTAGATTATTTGCTTTCAATAGCATAATGCGTTGGACAGCATTACAAAATGGAATTATTTGTATTAAAAAAACTCTTGCCTACATGATGTTGAAACAGTTGAAAAACTCCAGGAACGGTTGCAGAAAGATCCTACATTGTACAAGTCGATTTTATCTTTCAATGCTAATTTAAGATCATCGAGCTCTTATTGGTTTATCAGATCACGAGAGTTGTTAGACATGGTTGAAGAATTGGGAACTCCTACTGTTTTCATTACACATAGTGCAGCTGATTTATACTGACCTGAAATTTATCGCATTATTGATGCAGACTATGATTACACTAATTGTAACCAAAATTCTGAATTCATCAGAAAATCAAAATTGTTGAATTGTAATCTTTTAATCGGTACCTATTTTCATTAGCGGTTGGATTTTTTTATGGAACATTTTTTTTTTTCAAGAAATATTTCAAAGTCAAGGACTTTTGGTTTCGTATTGAGTTTCAACATAGAGGTAGTCCTCACATGCATGGTCTTTCCTGGTTTGAAGATACTCCTGATGTAAACAATCTTAGTTCAGATGATGACAAAAATATATGTAAAATTGTAAAATACTTTGACGAATTCATATCGACTTGGCAACCAGATCCTAATCAAGTTTATGATGTACGTCATGATATACATTATTTTCTTCGACTATTCAAAAATATTTTTATCAACATTCTTCCAGCAAGATGAAATTCAACAAATATTTTGTTGTATACTTGATCGAATTAGCAATGGAGAATGCACTATTGAAGACTATGAAATATTAATGAATCAGAGCTTAGTCTCTTTCAAAAAGCGAACAGCGTTTATTTAAAGATGCAATTAGACTGTTTTGAACGAATAAAGACATAAAAGAATATAATAATGAAAAATTAAAAGAATTGCGTCAACCTATTGCTTTGATTCAAGCTTTTCATAATTGTATTAAAGCAAAGTTGGCCGATTCTGAAATGAAAAATAGACTTAGACCCAATTGATAAAGTAAGAAATGGTTCAAAGTAATGTTACGTTCTAATTTGTGGACCGAAAAAGGATTAGTAAATGGGGCTTTAGGCTATGTTGCAGATATTATTTATGAAGAAAATCATGGGCCACCAGACCAGATGCCGTGAATAATCATGGTTAAATTTGAAAACTACAGTCATTCAATTTATGAAAATTGCTGTGTTCTGATTCCACCAATAACTAAATTCTGGAAAAAAGGAAATATAAATTGCTCAAGAAAACAATTTCCGCTGCAGTTAGCTTTTGCAGTTACAATTCATAAATTCCAACATTTAACATTAGATAAAGCAGTCATAAATATTGGGGATAAAGAGACATCAGTTAGCTTAACATACATAGCACGTCGAGAGTGAAAACCCTTCAAGGTTTAGCATTCAAAAGAAAATTTCCTTACAAGAGATTCTACAATATCAAAAATTCTCATATGCTAACATGCAGAAAAAAAGAAGAAATTAGAACGAAATGTTTTATAGTTAATAATTCTTAGTATCAACGAGAGCAGATTTCAAATGTTTTTCCAGAAAATAGAATTTTGAAGAAGTAACTTTCTTCAAGCTCTCTTCGAATATATTATTCTAAGATTGCTATCAAAGATTATTTGATGTGAATTACAAAGATTGGAAATATACCTATTTCAAACCATTTCAGTGATGGAACAGCTGTGCCAAATCGATAATGCTGCGCATTTCTGTGCCAAATCTATCATTTTCCACCCGAATTCACCAAAAGATTGCAAAAAACATGCGAATTTGGTCCAAAGATTGCGAAAAACACGCGATGTTTCTCAAATGATCACGAAAAAAAAAAAAAAAGTGAATTTTAACAAAGGACCGCTAATTTCGTCAAAAAACGAACAAAACGTGATTACGTTAAAAGATCGCGAATAAAACGCAAATTTTGTCAAAAGATCAGGAAAAACACGCAAATTTCGTCAAAATATCGCGAAAAACACGCAAATTTCGTCAAAAGATCGCGAAAAACATGCGAATTTTGTCAAAAGATCGCGAATTTCGTGAAAGGATCGAGAGAAAAACGTCAGTGGAATGTCGAATGGAACGGCTGCATTGTTCTTCCTACCACCAGGAACGACTATGAATGGAAAAAAATACGTTGATTTGCAGAATGAGAAGTTAGAATTATACATGGACATTCATAAAAGCACAATTTTTATGCATGATGGTGCACCATATCATCGCTCTAAAATTGTTACTCAGTTTCTGAAGACGGAGAAGATTCAAATCCTTGACAGCCCCGATTTGAATCCAATTGAGAACTTATGGACTCTCTTAAAGCCCAAGGTCTCTGAGAAACAGCCAACTAGTGCTAAGGAACTGGAAAAAGCAATTAAGGAAGTTTGAGTGAAAGAATTATCAGCTGCATACTGCCGAAGTCTAGTAGAGAGTATGCCAAGACGTTTGCAGGCTGTAATCAAAGCTAACGGCGGACCAACAAAATATGGATTTTTCTGTAAAATTTGTGTTTAATGTATGTGATTTATATGCGTAGAAATGTAATATTCATTTAATAAACAGAGTTTATAATTTTACTAATGAGTAAGTATTCAATTTATTGTCTGGATCTTAATTTTCAGTGGTGGTCCTAAACTTATGGCCACGACTGTATATAAAATTCATATACAAGGATAGGCTGAAAAGAAATGCACACATGCTTGTAGAACACGAATAAAAACAAATAGCAAAATTGGGCAAAAAGTACGTTAAAGTACAATTCTTAAGCTTCAAAATCATATATTTATTTTTCAACATAGTAGCCATTTATTGTGCGAAAGCTACTGTTGCATCATATTTTTCTTAGATGAGAATATAATTTACCCCACAATTGTAAAATAACGAAATTTTTTATCATGTTTACCCAGATTTAATAAACAATAAAGACTAATTGGTTAAAATTGTCCTGTAAAAAAGATCATGGTCGCCATTGATATTAGTGGCATCTTGATTTTTTTGGAAATAAATTCATATTTTCCTCATAAAAAAGTTTGAGTTCAGTCATATTAACCAGAATTAATATTAAGATGCGTATGTAATATTGACAAAATAAAAATTGAAAAATGAATGCAAGAAAAATAAACAATTCGGTTACAGTTTACACTTGCGAATACTGTGCAGGACCTACAATATGGCGAATTTTTGCTATAGATACGCTAATGTGCATCAAAATCAAAAGTAGCATAATTTTATTTAGTAATAAATTAGTTGTAATAGCCAAAAGAGCATGATTAAAAAAAAAAAATCAATTGCCGTTGATTTGTGCGCCATCTTGAATTTTGTTCCTGGTACTCAACTGTAAGTTTCACTGTTTACATCTGAAAAAATGGCAGATTTTAGGGTTGTAGAATTATGGAAGTCTACTGTACTAAATATTGTAATTTTAACATTTCCTTTTCCTTTACTCTTTTTTTTCCCTCTTTGCATTGTTCATCCTGAACAAAGAACAAGCTGGGCATCTGTTTTATTTTGTGTATGAAAAGATGTTTGTAGAATAGAATATAAATAAATTCATATACAGGGCTAAGCAAAGAACTGGATACATGAATTCTAATTGCTAGAATTGTATTTTAGTTGTGTTATGTGATTTTTCCTGAAGTAGCTTAATTTGTTATGTTTATAAAATCAGTAGATAATGTACAGGTTTGTACAAAAAGATTCAAGTTCCATCTACAATAAATTTCCTATTATCTGTCACTCATGGAACCGATGATGTGACGGATAATCGAAAGGCAGTAAAAAACTATTACTAAAATTACATTTCTATGTGTTAATTTATAAATAAGAATAATTAAAATTCTTTTTTGTGTTGTGTGCTTTCATTTATAAATAGCATAACTGATAATAAGAAATCTATTTATCAGACAAAGGGCAAATTTTATTGAATAAATAACATGTTTTCATCGAAAGAAATCCATTATACTTTGTTTGCCTTTTGCTTGTGCTTTTAGTGCTGCAAGATTACCAATTCTACATAATTCAAATACTTGGGTTGCATCTGCTTCCTCTTACATCTCTCTCAAATCAACTAATGCTTTTAGAGGGCATAGTCTGCAAGACTGACTCATAGATCACCAATCCCCAATTCATAATATTCATCCGTTTCAGGTTTCTCTGGATTCAAAACATTTTGAAAAACTTTGTCATGCTTTAAATTCTTCATAATCAGTTCTATTCTTGTCACAATTACATAAGCAAGTCTGTGATTTTATCTGCAGAAATATTTTCTAGCTGCTGTTCCTGACATCAGACAAGCATTTTACTCAAAATAGTGCCGTCTCACTGTATGTTGTGTATTTTTGTTGTTCGTTTCTGATTAAAAAAGGGGAGTGAGGGTGGCGATTGATAGAGTGGCAGATAATGGGAAGTTTACTGTATTGGCATAAATTGCTAAAGGTGAATTTTCAACTGTTATGCGTTTTCTAACTGAACTAAATTTTAGCTTATTATGTAGTTAATGTACAGGATTGCAGAAAAAAATTAAGCTGCCTTTCCTACTATGGACGGTTATTGTAGAAATTGGGTTTTTAATATGTTATGCATTTTCTGTTTTTGGTTTTAGACAGAATTATTTAGACATCATTAATCACTTTATTAAATCTTGGAGTTTTACAGTATTCTGAATGCATTGGAAAGTGTTTCATAATTTATGCTTCACTATGATTTTTCTTTCTTGTTTTAAATTTTCTTTTTAAATTTTGAGTGAATTCGTGATGAATATAAATAAAATGTATTGCTTACCAAACAGCCATGTGTTTTCTAAATTCTTTTCTTTAGATATCTTCTTTTTCTTTATTAAACAATTAAGTTTTCTTACAATATTTTGGAAGTGTTGTAAAGTGTTTCATAATCTTTTTTACAAATGATTTTTCTGTATTTTTTACTTCCTCAAAATACATAGCTTTTAGATGTGGAAAACTGGTAGCAATTTTGTGGCACATACTTGTCACAGATGAGACTCTTTGACAGATGAGTTTTCCCAATAAGACATAGTAGATAGGATGTCAAGGATTATTTTTAGAGAATGTGAAAATTCGAGAGAGATGAGAAGAGAAATGTGACAATTGTTTATAAATACAGGTTCCAGTTGGATTTTTGCAAGGCTTTCCTCTTGTAGTTCAACTATTAAAACAACCCAGTATTTCTCATTTGTTTTTATTGTTGATATTATTTGAGAGAAGGTAAGAGAAGTGAGTTTTGGAGAAAGCAGACAATAAGAATGAGATGTTTGCAAATGAGCATTTTTTTCCCCGGTGTGGTGGAAGGAAAAAAGAGCCCACTTGTTTACTTTCTGCAGGGTCAGGTGGGGTAAAATGGGTAGTTAGAAAATATTGTTTAATTTTTTCAATTTTCTTAACATATTTATAGCTTTCAAAATTATATATGATTGCTTGATGTTTAAGCTTTTTTCTCTTACTTTATTTTTGTTTTTATAGTTTGTTCTATTTGAGTGGCAACAGTAAAACCATTTGAAGACAATTTCATGCCACACATGGTCTGATTAAACTTCTTCCTGCAGCTCATAATATTTGATATAAACTCATTTGTTTAATCTCATTTTGTTCATTAAGCACTTCTAATACTTTTCCAAATTACAAACAATAAATTGTCTTTTGTTTTTGTTGTTTTATCTTAATTCTTAAAAATGGGGTAAAATGGGTATAGTGTTAGGCGTTTGTAGTATTTTTAAAGTGTTATATAGAACTTTTCTGAATAAAATTCTTTATTTTACTGGAATTAGAATAGAATAAATTTTAAAAATACTTTTAAATGTTTATATAATTTACAGTGTGTTATTCTCAAGATCGGGAAGACTTGAAATTCTCTGTACATAATTTAGTCAAATCATTGTCCATTTCTAGATGGCATATCAGGTGCTGATTGGATTTGAAATTTTAAGAAGAGGTAATCAAAAGAGTTAGAAAATTAAAAGCCAGAATTGTTGACAAAAGTAAGAGCAATGTGACTTTGACACATCCTTGCTTTCTTGACTAATATCAATCTGCTACATCTCCAAATAATCTTAGTAAAAACTTCAAAGCTGAAACTTAAGCATGACCAAGCAAAAGCAGATGAAGTTCTAACAAATGAAGACATTATGAAACAGTTAAAAAATGATTCTGATAACCAGAACACCAAAATAGTTAAAATGGACAAGAAGAAGGGAAATCGTTAAATTAAATGAGGCTCAAATTAGACTATAATGTGGGGATGATATCCACCGGAGGAAAAATAAATGTATCTGTAGGTGCATGATTGAAGGTCCAATATTTGGGGAAAAAGAATGAATTCATTGATGAAATTAGTAATATTGAAGAAGATAAAATATGAATATGAAGTAAAATTCTTGGAAAAATCCAAGATTGGTTGCATTTTATGTTTTCCCCGATGTTGAAGGTACCCCGGTAGCAGAAAGTTCGAGACGGGCGACGGTCGTCGCAGATTTTTTTTTCTCTTTTGCAGATTCTTTTTTCTCTTTTGCAGATTCTTTTTCATCAAGCCTTTATTTTGCTTCATATTATGTTTAGCTCTTTATTTTTTAATAAAAAAAGATGAGATTATTATTAATAAAAATTTATAAAATACCTAAAAACACTACAGGTAAGTGATTGTTTGATTAATTAACGCTTCAATTGTAAAAATATTTTACCTGCAGATTATTTTTTTTCCCTGAAGTATCGGTCGCAGAGACCTAGAGAATTTTCTGCTACGGGGGGTACAGAGAGGTATAATGTTCATTCATTACCAGGGCTTGAAATACAATTTTTCATAGGAGGGGAGTCTCCCTACCCACATTTATAAATGGGGGGGAGTTGAGCTATTTGGGAGGGAGAAAAAAATCTAAAACCCACTGTTATTTAACGTGCTTTTTCAAGATTTACATTGTCTGTATTAATACAGGCATGACAAAATACCATTGAAGCAATTTAAATCAACAACTCAGAATAATGATGCAAAATGTTTTTTATTTAAAAAAGTAAGAAAGCAGGGGTGATTCTGAGTAAAAAAATAAAAATTCTGAAACTGACAGCAAATTTTCTGAAAGGTTACAACAGAAGGATGAAGGGGGGGGGGGGACACTCCCAGCACTAGCTATGTGTTTTTTCATGCCCCTTTGATGAAATTTGCCGTTTTTCTGCGATCCTTTGACGAAATTTGAGTTTTTTGCTCGATTCTTTGACGAAATTCGTGGGGTTTTTTCGTGATCCCTTGACAAAATGCACGATTTTATGACTAAATGCTCGTTTTTTTTTTTGCGATCCTTTGTCAAAATTTGCATTTTCCTGCAATCTTTTGACGAAATGTGCATTTTTTTCACGATCCTTTGACAAAATTCGCGTTTTTTTTTTTTTTTTGCAATTCTTTGATGAGATTCATGGTTTTCTTTCAGCGGCCGTTTGACCAAACACTAAATTTGTGTTTATTCCGCGATCCTTTGACGAAATTAGCTTTTTTCTGCGATCCTTTGACGAAATTAGCTTTTTTCCGCGATCCTTTGACGAAATTATCTTTTTTCGCGATCCTTTGCCGAAACTCTCATTTTTTCTGCGATCCTTTGCCGAAATTTATTTTTTTGCTATCCTTTGATGTAATTTGCGTTTTTTTTGCAATCCTTTGATGAGTTTCGAGTTTTTTTCCCACGACCTGATGAAATTCACATTTTTCTGCGATCCTTTAACAAAATTTGTGTTTTATTCGCAATCCTTTGCAACGAAATTGGCGATTTTTTCCTCGAACGATTGACGAAATTGATTTTTCCAGCGATCATTTGTCGAAATTCGCGATATTTTTCTGTTGAACTGATGACCGATTTCTCATAATTTTCGGAACCTAACGTCTTAAATTTTAGGAAAATTCGTAACTGAATCACCCCTGAATTCGCCTATCGGTCACATGGAAAATTTGTTAATTTCAACGATCTTTCGTGGTAAAAAAAAACCCGCAAAATGTGTCAATCAGTCGTAAAATCGAGAAATTTGCAAGGCGTACGCGGGAGTTGATCATAATTTCAAAATGCAAAATTTTCAGGAAAATGGTGAGATTTTTTGGACGGGAGTCTCCCGCCCACGATATTATTTTGGGCGGGATTTCAAAATTTTGGGCGCGAATCCCGCTATCCCGCCCTGAAATTCAAGCCTTGATTACTCTTGTGACCATTAAAGCTAATTTTCAGAACTACTTCCAATTATTTTATTATTGGGATAAAAATTGATATGGCTAGTTAAATATTATTGTGTTTTACTCACATAAAATATATCTAATTTCAAACCAAAAGCATTTTACTTGTCTATATAATAAATCAAAATTTTGTTACAAAATAGATATATTTTAAGCATTTTACTTGTCTATATAATCAATCATAATTTTGTTACAAATTAGATATATTTTATGTGAGTGGAACATGATGGTATTTAACTGGTTATATCAATTTTATCTTTTATCCCAATTGTATTTTAGATAAATAATAGGAAGTTTTTCCAAAACTTTGCTCTAACGTTCACAAGAGTAACAATGGACATTCTCGCAGATTATATTGGAAAAAAAAGCAGATAATAGAAACATTATATGAACCAATATTTAATGATCTGTGTCATTATGCTTTTGATAGACTTTTAACTCTTATAATGTAACAGAGTGAGAATACGAGTTGAAAAAAACATAGCCAGAAAATGTTTTCATTTTCGCCTGAATTCATAGTAAAGTTTCTCATTTATCAATTAACTTAAATTTCATATTTAAAAAAAAATTTTTGATATTTTTTTAGACTTATATAACATTGTTTTCCATATTACTTCATTATATAATCTTTGGCTAATCTATTTTTACAGTATTCATTGTTAAACTTTTATGTACCCATTTTACCCCACACTATACCCATTTTCACCTGCATGTGGTAAAATGGGTATAGCAAACATATACCTATTAAATGTTTTGTTGTAGACATACTTTTGGAACCTAATAGATAAAAATTGTGTATTTTCATTCCAAGAATGTGCAATGTAAAGAAAATACCAAAAAATTTTTAATTATTTAACATTTGCCAGAAAATTTTAACTGAACATCTAAAAATAGTGAATTTTATACCCATTTTACCCCGCCTGACCCTAGTAAAATTTGTAAATTTTCTGAGATTTTGCCGATAAAATGTGAAAAACAAACTCTCATCATGACTAGGCTAATTATAGAAAATTTTAAAGTTTGCCTTTTTTATCAGTGTTTAGTGTTCATATTTAAAAAGAAATTATTACCTTAAGGGGGATATATCTGGTGGGGAAGAAAAAGTGGAATCCTGTGTTATCCTATCAGAAAAATACGTATACTTGTTCGTTCAAATTTGGAAATTTGAACTATATATATTTTTTTTTCAGCACAAGGTTCTTTATCTCTCCTTAAGCTTAAATTATTTTAAGATAATTATGTGTATTTTAAAAGTTTCAAAAAAGTACAAAAAGTATTCTTTACTCATTTGTAACTTTGGA
Source organism: Maratus speciosus (assembly GCA_963932465.1). Classification (NCBI taxonomy): domain Eukaryota; kingdom Metazoa; phylum Arthropoda; class Arachnida; order Araneae; family Salticidae; genus Maratus; species Maratus speciosus. The sequence goes on along the minus strand of OZ010788.1, from coordinate 315,060,598 downwards.
TTGGAAAAACATATACAAATTTTGAGTTTACAGAGGGATAGCAAACCTTCCTATCGAGGTGGTGAAAAAATATATTGTTGAAATTTCCAAATTTCAATGAAAAAGAGGGATACATATTTTCCCATAGGATAACATGGGATTCCACTTTTTTCTTCACCACCACTTAAGTCCTCTAAAGGTGAATTTTTTTTTGTGTACAAAAAATAGGTTTAAAGATTTGTAGAAATTTTCTAAGTATCCAATTCATTCTTTTATATGCCCTTGAAATTAAATTTTAATCAAATAAAATATTTTGCTTTTTTTTTTTTTTTTTTTTTTTTATAACAAAGTTATAGAATGGAATTTCATTTGTTATTTATCAACATATTTATATATATATTTATTTTAGGTTTTAAGCAAAGATGATCTTAATGTTTGATTTTCAAAGCTGATCTCTATTTACTCTACAAAATGGCTGGGATGTATAATGATGATGAAAGCACTGATGATGAATATGGTATGAATTATTTAGCTGAAAGATTAAGCATTAACAAAGGAGAGAATAGCAATTTTGTGGAAGATAACTTTGAAAATAGTAAAGACTTTAAACAATATTGTAACATGCGGAGAAAGAAATTTGCCCAAGAAGGTCAATCTAGTTCATCTTCTAGTGTAGAAGTACCAAATGACAATCCAACTTCTGCATTAGCTTGGTATGTGATATAAACACTAGTTACAATGATAGTTTATGTTTATATTTTATAGAAATTGGATGCTTATGTCTTAATTGAAAACTGCATTTTTGATTCCCCACCCCCTTCAAATACACATAAGTTTAAATAGTCAAAATTTAAAATACTTTATTAGGGTATCCTTTAGTCTTCTAAGAAAACTTCAATGTTTAAAGTTTCACTTAAAATTTAGTAAATGGAAATGACATTAATGCAATTTGTAGCATTAATAACTGCAAACTCATGAAGAAAATACATGCTTTCTTTAAAAAATTTCATCATTTTCATCAGTAGATGTTTGCCAATGAATGCTGTTTTTGTGTCACAATTTGTTTTATTTACTGATATTTTTTTTCTTATGTGGCTTTTACCTTGATCCAGAAAGAATATATCCCAACAAAAAGTTTTCGGTAAAAAAAAAAAAAAAAGCGTCAAGTTCTCCTTAATGTTTCAGCCAGAAAAAGTAGTGATATCTGAAGTTCGCACAAATTAAAAGCCAAACATCCCAAATCTTTCATTGAAAATGGCTTCCTGCGACTTGGCCGTTAATGCCTTCTACAGCATTTCAAAATTAATGATTGGAAATTACGCATTTAAATTATTTAAATATTAAAAGTAATATTAGAATGCAAAGAGGCAAATTCACATAAAGACATTATAAGTAAAAGATTTCTGATAACTACCATTCAGTTTCAACAAACATTAGTTTTGATTGCAGATCATTTAGTCCACTTGTGGTTTAATTGCTATTTTGTACAGCCTAAAGTTAACGTCATTAATGTAAAACCCAAGAAATAAAACAAAATTTACTTACTTCAAATCTCACAATATGTTACATTATATTTTATTGTATAATATTGAAATCTTGTGTATTGACGAAAGAGATTTTTTTCGTTTGAACGTTTATTATAGTTTGTTTGCATACATTAAGAGGTATTCGATTTATAAACTGTTAAAAGCTGATACTAATTATGTTTTAGCAATTAGGGATATTATCTCCTGAATACAAGTATTTTGTTATTTTTAACTTCTAAGCATTTAAATAGACTGAAGTTGATTAAATGCTTTTTTCAAATGTGTATTTTATTTCTGTACTCTGTGCCACAAAATGCCTAAAATAATCAAAAAATGTAGTTGGCATGTAGCTCATTTGTACATATTTGAAAATTTGAAAAACTCTCTCGAAGGCATTAACGGCCAAGTCGCAGGAAGCCATTTTCAATAAAAGATTTGGGATGTTTGGCTTTTAACTTGTGCGAACTTCAGATATCACTACTTTTTCTGGCCGAAAGATTAAGGAGAACTTGGCGCTTTTTTTTTTTACCGAAAACTTTTTGTTGGGATATCACTACTTTTTGTATGTTTTTTCAAGTTTGTTATTCTAAACTATATTAATATGGAAAAACTTAAATTTCGGTACTTTTATGTTAGCCGGGAGCAAATCTCCTCATTAGCCTTTTGTTTTTTCGCCAATAGCAGTTTTCATTTTTCACATGTGTAAATTAGAAACAATGCTTTGATTTTCAAATAAAATATTTTGGTTTATGTTATTATTTCCTATTTATTTATTTATTTATTTCTATGTTAAATATTCTATTAAATAAAATGAGGGAAATGCATCTATTTTAAATGAGATGACTGAAAAGTATATATCTTTAAATGAAATGAATGCAATATGAACAATGGAGTTGGGAACAGTATTTGGCGATTTGCCACTTGCGTCCAGCTAACATAAAAATACCTAAATTTTTTTTATTGAGCATTTCAAATTTATACTTTATTTCTTTTTTATATTAAAGTACTAGCCGCCTCTAGCAAGCAGTATTTACCGTATTAATTCCATGTTAAACGTTGCATCATGTTACTATTATTCATAATTTAATTTACTTGCCCATTCTTTCGCCAAGTCGGAAGCTTTTGATAGAGAAATCAAGAACTCTTTACGATCATGGATGCACATCATATATTTTGTGTTATGTATTTCATCTTTCGTGACAAATATCTCTTAACTCACTTATGCATGTTTCCTTAGCAGTTACAATTCGTTCTCTAATGCGGAAATTTTTAATCCTATTAAGTAATCTTTTCTAATTGGGCTCACTGCCAATTGTTGTATTTTAACTGATACGACTGGGTACAAGTGAAATAATTCTTATGAAATCCTTTGACAATATCTGCATTTGCATTAAACCATATTGATGCTAATGTATTTTTGTTTCACGTTAACCTTTTCAATAGACTCAATTATGGAAGAATAGAAGGTCTACCGGCTCACTGCCCTGACCCGTTTGAAAATCTATCATTCTTCTCATCTGATCGTGTTGAAGAATTAGTCAATGTGCCATGGTTTTAAGATTTTAGCTAATTTTATTCGAAACCTGAAAACTAAAATGCGAGGAACCGGATTATAGAAGATTCATTCTAACATACATGTTGATTAACAGGTTACATATTATAGAATTATAATAATCATAAGGAGAATTGGCAGTTTCATTGCTTTAATAGTTTCCGTAAACTCTCTTTATATAATATAGAAGTTTTAGTGGTGTAAAGATTAACAACATAGTCACAGTAAATATAATACCAGTACAATATAATAACAATAGCAGAGGTTTTAGGCAGTGACAAAACCTATTAGCACTTTGGAAATATTAGTACGTTATATCATTTAACTATTCAGATGATATGCGGAAAAATACAAATAGATGGCTCGCATTAATAATTAACTCATTCGAAAATAGCCATTAGCGTCAAATATTCGCCAAGCTTGGTGACATTTAGCAAAGTTTCGCCAAATTTGGTAATACAGTAGACTCCCTTAAATCCGCGACCCTAAAATCCGCGAACGCCTAAAATCCGCGTATTTTTTCAGATGTAAACAATGAAATTTACAGTTAAGTTGCAGAAACAAAATTCAAGATGGTGCCGAAATAAGCGACTACTGCAATGTTTTTTTTTACTAAATTGTTTGTTAACAATTCTTTTTTGGCTATTACAGCTGACTTATTACTAAATAAATTTACACTTTATTTACTATTATAAATAAATTTACTTTTGATTTTGATATAAATTAGCATATCTATATCAAAAATTCCAAGTTTCGAAATGGAAAAATATACGAAACGGAACGCTATTTTAAAATTGTTGTTAGCGGAACTTTTTTAAAAATTATAGGCAAATTTATTTCTAAACATACAAAGCAGTATAAGAAAAGCATTCAAGACTCTAAATAACAATGAAAAAAGTTACAGTGAGTGCAATAAACTATATATTCTGATAATAGCATTAACACTGTTCTCCTTGCTACCACTAAATGGCAGCATAGGAATTTTGGAATTGAATTGAATCGATTTCATTGGTAATAATTTAATATTTTTGTAAATTTTTATTTTACATAATTATTTTAATAAATACTTACTTTTAAATTAATAAATTATTTTAATATTTTACTTATTTTAATGTTTCACTTTATTGTAAGTATTCATTATAATTTCCCTTGCTTAACTACCAATCAAAGTAATGTTTCAAAAATGTAAACAAATCAATGACCAGAAATCCGCAAAATTCTAAAATCCGCACAACCTCTGGTCCCAAGCTGTGCGGATTTGAGGGAGTCTACTGTATATCATCTCAATTCACAAATTTGGCGACAAAAAATGTTTTGTTTATTCTGATATCATAATGATGCATATGTATTATGTATTATATACGTACCTATAATATGTATGATGCAAATGTATTACGTATTATATGCATATGTATGATGCATATGCAGAAGTTCATTAACATCACTAAAAAGCACTTAAAGGAATAGTGTTCCATAAATAGTAGGGATAATTGCCAGATTGTCCAGAGTGCTATTGAGATTAGAATTCCGACATTTATAATAGACCGGGAGGCGTCTGCACACACCATCACCTCATCGAGTTTACAGCTAAAATTTTAGGATTAGTTAAAACTAGATTAGCATATTTAAATGCAACTAGTCTGTTAAGTCATATCTTGGTAGAAACCACCCGAAGACCTAATTTTAGGGATTAACTGATAGGTTTACTATTGTATTTTCCTGCATCCAAAAGTTTGGAAACATGGAGGAATGGGTGCAGGAAAACACAATGGAGAATCCATCAATTAACCAATTAAAATAGGGTCTGTAGGTGGTTTCCACAAAGATATGACTTGGCAGACCAGTTACATTTCAATACGCTAATCGATATTTAACTAATCCTAAAATTTCAGCTGTCAACTCGATGAGGTGATGATCTGTGCAGACACCGCCCGATCTTTAATAAAATTATTTTTAAGGAAGTAAAAGATAGAAAAATGGACAGATAAACTAAAAGATTTGCCTTATTAAGATTTTTATAAAGCATATAAAAATTCATTCAGCTTGAAATCATATAACACCTTTATAACACAGGCTAATTTTCTGTAATCGGGTTTTGGCGACCAACATATCTTATCTATAACTATAATCTTTCTTTTACAGATTTAAAATTAACAATAAATTAACACTAAGTAGGCTAATAATACAATATACAGTAAGCTCTCTGTAAGGTGGATTCTGTGTAAGATGGAAATCTGTCTAACTCAGAAAGATTTCTAAGTCCCTGCGAATCCATAGACATAGAATAAAATTTGTCTAAGGCGGAATATTGTCTACGGCGGAAAATTTTCTTGGTCCCGATCGATTCCGTCTTAGACAGAGTTTACTGTAATAACATTAGCAGCAGACTTTGGGCGCCACATCTGTCACACATCGCTAAAGACAGTTTATTAGTTACACATTTCATTTAATTAAAAGGAGATTTTTAAACTTTCATATGGAATTAGGATATTTTTCCACTATAGGGACCTGGCATTTTTTTAAAATCTTTGCGCAATTCGGACTTCAGAAACTGAGACATGTTGCCAAATGATATAAACAACTATGAAAATAAACCTGATGAACTTTTATGTTATTTATATATGTATTTATATACATATAAACATTTTATTTATACATGTATAAAATATTATTTTTTATATACAAATTATTTATGTTGCTATATAAAAATAAATAAACGGTTCTTTACATTAAATAAATTGGATACATCTGGAAAAAATTGCTTGTGTATATGACACAGTAAATAGGTTGCCAGAAAATACGTTATTATCAAATTTCTTTTCTTGTCAAGCCTATTTTCTGCATTTTGCCAAGGCTACTATATCGGAAACGTATCGAATTGCGGTTATATTTTGTTAAATGTTTTATTGTTTTAATATCGTAAATATATCTTAACCTATACTGATTAAAACTTTTAGGTATATTCATTTTTTCTATTTAACAAACATTTTTGGAAAAGCATATATATAAAATGTTATTCTGCTTGAAATCAACTGACTCCCTTCAAAACTCTGTAATCGAGTTTTGGCGACCAACATTGGCACAATTGAATGTGTTAAGGAACTGTTTACGGCCAAATGAACACCCCCTGTTTGAAGGGTTTAGAGGCGGAAATTCTGTGTTTTAAGATTTTTCTGGTTAATTGTGCTACAAACCCGACTTATTTGTGAAATTTCATGATTATATGACTTTTAGAAGTACCTTAGTTATTTGATGATGCGAAGTGAGTCAATGACAAAAAAGCGCTTTTTCAGAATTTAATATTTCGAAAACTACTAAATATAGATACATGAAATCGTGGAACCTTAGTTCAGTTTGACCATATGAACATGTGCATAAAAGAAAAATATCTATATCCTCCCTAAAACGACGTTATGAGCAGCACCGTGCGAAAGGGGGGGGGGCAAAGGGGGGCGGTCGCCCCGGGCGCGGAAATTTAGGGGCGCCAAATTTGTACTACCAATTTCAGTTTTTTTTAATTGTCGTCGATCATTTTCATTGGAATTTTTTTTTCACTCTTCGATATTCTATATTTTTGTAAAACTAAATGTATATATTTACATATCGGGAATATTTTTCCCAATGGAAGTACAGTAGACTCCCTTAAATACGCGAACGCCTGAAATCCGCGTATTTTTCAGATGCAAACAATGAAATTTACAGTTAAGTTGCAGGAACAAAATTCAAGATGGCACCGAAATCAGTGACTACCGCAACGTTTTTTTTTTACTAAATTTTTTGTTAATCATTCTCTTTTGGTTAATACAGCTAATTTATTACTGAATAAATTTACCTTACTTTTGATTTTGATATAAATTAGCATATCTATATCAAAAATTCCAGGATTCGAAATAGAAAAATCCGCGAACCGGAACGCTATTTTAAAATTGCTTGCGGAATTTTTTTTTTTAATTATAGACAAATTTATTTCTAAACTTACAAAGCGGTATAAGAAAAGCATTCAAGACTCTACATAACAATGAAAAAAGTTACAGAGAGCGCAATAAGTTATATATACTGATAATAGCATAATGACATATCGAACTTACGATCGCTTTACCACTAGATAGCAGCATAGGACTTTTGAAATCGAATTGAATCGATTTCATCGGTAATAATTTAATATTTTTCTAAATTTTTATTTTACATAATTATTTTAATAATTACTTACGTTTAAACTAATATTTTACTTATAACTTTACGTTTAATATTTTACTTATTTTAATGTTTCACTTTATTGTAAGCATTCATTATAATTTCCCTTGCTTAACTACTAATCTAATTAATGTTTCAAAAATGTAAACAAATTAATGACCAGAAATCCGCAAAATTCTAAAATCTGCACAACCTCTGGTCCGAGGCTGTGCGGATTTGAGGGAGTCTACTGTATGTACAATTTTGATTTCAAAATTATTGCGCTGTTCACATTTACTTTTCATTGAGCTCTTTAGATCTGATGATTTTATAATATGCTTTTAAGATATTTTATTACAGTGTTTCTTAAACTTTTGCACTCTGCGGGCCCTTTACATCGTATACGAAAGTTTCTGCCACCCTCAGTGAATATGAATTGATAACCTATTCTGATTCCACTATAACGATCATTCTTATAGTCATTCGGTCATTACTTTGCTGTTAAAAAAAGGTCCAGCATAGGATGAAAATGCTGATTACATGAAATCTGCGATTGCATAAGGACTACAATTTTCCAAACTAACGTTCAAGAAAATTATACCTAGTCCTAGTGGAGTAATTATTAACGGTGATTGCGGCTTATTGGATAACTTAATTAAGGGAATCACTATATTTTGTTTTATCTTTTTACTATTCACCAATTATCATGATCGCCCTCCAAAGTTAGCCAATCCAGATTGTGGATTTTTCATGTGGAAGAAATTAAATCCTAAAATTCCTGAGCACAAAAATGCTCTAGAACACAGGAATGCATGCATTCGCTAAAAGGAACTTGAGAGACGTTTAAAATTAAATCATATAATCGACAGCAAATTTGAAAAGAGCTAAAGTGAAAAAGACAAATGGCAAAATATATTCAGGATGAAATTATGAACTTTCTTGCCAATGAAGTAAGAAAAACGATTGTAGAAGAAATTAATAGAGCAAGGTATTTTTCAATTTTGTTCGATCGCACTCCATATACTGAGTGTCCTAAAATGGACTGACTGTTTTTAAAATTCAATAACCTGTAAATGGTGACAGCTATTTAAAAAAAAAATTACGAGAAGGTAATGTAAAATGTCAGTATTTTTTACCTCGATTCCCGACTTTACTTCCAAATAGCAACTACAGATGGCGCTGCAAGCAGGGATGATTACCTCGGGAACTCAGCTTACGCTTTAGAGTGATAGTGCAATGCCGAGGGGCAGACCAAATCCACTAGCTGCTCGTGTTACAAATGACTTTTTCAATTCTTATACTGCAGTTTTACAATTTCACATTACAACATAAATATCGATGATTTGTTGAAGTATTAAACAGGTTTATAGTCAATTCAGGTTACAGCACTATACTTTATTAAACTATATTCGTGTAAATCAATCAAGTTTATACTGAATCGACAATTATGCCAGCAATGTATAATCACACAAGCACTATAAATCTAGCGCACATCTAGCGCCATAGGTGCTCAATCAAGGCCAAAACCGAAATCGCCCAACACTGATGTGAAAAGAGGAGGCTAAATATAGGGAGTGGGCCTCATTCTCCAATACAATCTTATTTTTAGGGGCCTATTCTATATATTTAACCTTCTTCCTTCGTATGATGCTAGGGGATTTCAGTTTAGACCTCCATTGAGTGCTTATTGCTTGCCATCTATCTCTGCTATTTGGAACTAAAACCGAGAACCGCAGTAAAAATACTTCTAATATCTTACATAACTCTCCTGCAAGAATTTCTTTTAATAATTGTAACCATTTGCAAGTTACTGAATTTTAAACACAGCCCAGTTTAGGAATCCAGTACACCCCACAAAAAACAAATGACGCAAATTATACGATACCGAAAATAGAAAATTTTTATTCGTGGAAAGGTTTCTTGACTTCGTCAAGGCAAAAAAAAGAAAAAAATTAGCACAAGAAATTTAAAATAAGCTAATGTCTGACAATCTCGACATTCACAGCTGCATGAGAGGTTCTGTTCTCAAAGACAGTAGACGGGAGGTGCTGAGTTCGACACAATCGCACACATCAGCCTAATCGTTCGAAATTGTCTGTAGTTTTCTTCGAACCTTGCGTAAATACGGGTTAGGTTCCCTTAGAAAAACCTTACAGAGGACACTCCCATCCCACTCCACCCTACTATATCCAACTTGTAGATAATCGGCCGTCATAAACAATACCAATATCAACCCTTCAAAGCTCAATGTTGTGATATGGTGCAAATATGGCTTCCCAATATAATGTTGTGTAAGCTCGAATCGTCGAAGTAAATAAATTCGTCTATTTTTTACCATGTTCTGCACATTCTCTAAACTTTGAGTTCGCGCTGCTGGTGTATGTCCAAAAATGTCCGGAACTGCATAAAATGTGTTTGGCTGAATCCATATCAACTCAGGCAGGGGGGTTACCTTCATAGTCTCAGAAGTTTTTGAATTGAACATATGTTAAAATTTAAGAAAAAGTAAGATACTTGTATATTTTCATTTTGCCCAAAAAAATTCCTGGCCCGAGATACAGGCCGCCAAAGATGACATCCCCGGCATCCTTTCTCATTCGCGATTTTCGATAAAAATTTTAAAGTGCTCTATCTCTAGAACGGTGCAAGATATTTTGTTGCGGTTTATTTTATTTTAAAGATAATATTCTTCTGTGTAAAATGATATACCCAATTTTGAAAAAGGTATTCAACTTTTCTTGTGGCAACCTTTTGAAAAAAAAATTTTTTTTTCGAAAATGCCAATCCTAAAAATTTTGATTTTTTTGCTGTTGATCAATACCATTGGGAACTATCTTCACTGTAAAGGAGAACTTCCACTTTTGAGTTTAACAAATTTTAGAAACATTTTAAAAATTCAGATAAGTTTACAGGAACTGTATATATACAGTTCCAGTAAAAGTCACTGAATTTTTGCTTATTTGTATCATATTTGTAAGGATAAGCCTACTATATATCCTAAACAAGTTAGAAATTGCAATATCAAATGTGGCATGAGGTGCGTGCGTACTATAACTAGTTTTATAAATATTCAGATCTTGGTGCAATAAGTTACACTCTTGGGCAAAAAAGGCATGAATACAAAATTTATTATGATTCTACATATTAAATTCAATAATACGGAAGTAATATGAATTCATCTTAAAAGGACTTAATCACCCTGGCAACCTAGAATCATTGCCTATCATGGTATATCATTGAGTGAATTATGTATTATAGGATTTTTAAATAGAATGAAGAAAACTTTTATTAATGTCTTTTATGTTTTAATTTGATTTTCATAGCATTTGAAGTGATACATACTTTATTTTCAATACCGAACATACTAAAACAATCTCAATAACATATATCAATTACACAGCAATACAAATTATATTAATACAAGTTAGAGTTCAGACAGATGGGGAGACAAATCGAATCCATAAAGACTTTCAACTATGTTGGAAATTGTTAAAAAAACATAAATAGGTCGGAATTTGACTTTTAGAAATTTATGTCAATAGACGGAAGCATACTTGAATACTTTCATACAACCCTGTATTTTACCTACTATCTTTTTATACGTGCCACTATTTAGCTAATATTTAATTAAGATTAAAACATCCTTAAAACCAGTGAAATCACACTTCCAGAGATTATCATCCATAGACGGCCATGTATCTAATTCTTTGCATGGACCTGTATATCATTTTATCTATATTCTCCAAACATATCTTAGTATACTAAATGTAGTTCAGTGTAAAAATGCATAACTCATTTAAAAATCACCTTTACGCTACTTTCATTCATACTCAGTAAACCCTTAAGATTTCTTTTGTGTAGCCCTGTATATGATCTACAGCATTTATGCACACAACGTAATATGGAAAAATTTAATTAAACTTAAAAACTCATATCGCAACTAAAAATGCACCTCTAGCAATCTTCGCTAATGTGCAGTATTTCCAATGAGGTAAAGTATCCGAAATCTTTTGTGTGTCCCTGTAAACACTATGCACTTTCTATGACACAGGAAGTAATTTTTTGTAAGCCTCTGCAATAAAGTATGTATCACTTCAAATGCTATGAAAATCAAATTACAACATAAAAGACATTAATAAAAGTTTTCTTCATTCTATTTAAAAATCCTATAATACATAATTGATTCAATGATATACCATGATAGGCAATGATTCTAGGTTGCCATGACGATTAAGTCCTTTTAAGATGGATTCATATTACTTCCGTATTACTGAATTTAATATATGGTATTATAGTAAATTTTGTATTCATGCCTTTTTGCCCAAGAGTGTAACACTAATTGCACCAAGATCTGAATATTTATAAAACTAGTTAATACTATGCACGCACCTCATTTGCCACATTTGATATTGCAATTTCTAACTTGTTTAGGATACATAGTAGGCTTATCCTTACAAATATGATACAAATAAGCAAAAATTCAGTGAGTTTTACTGGAACTGTATATATACAGTTCCTGTAAAATTCTCTGAATTTTTTAAATGTTTCTAAAATTTGTTAAACTCAAAAGTGGAAGTTCTCCTTTACAGTGAAGATAGTTCCCAATGGTATTGATCAACAGCAAAAAAATCAAAATTTTTAGGATTGGCATTTTCAAAAAAAAAATTTTTTTTTGAAAAAAAAATTTTTTTTTCAAAAGGTTGCCACAAGAAAAGTTGAATACATTTTTCAAAATTGGGTATATCATTTTAAACAGAAGAATATTATCTTTAAAATAAAAAAAACCGCAACAAAATATCTTGCACCGTTCTAGAGATAGAGCACTTTAAAATTTTTATCGAAAATGGTGAATTCGAAATGGTGCCCGGGATGCCATCTTTGGCAGCCTGTATCTCAGGCCAGGAATTTTTTTGGGCAAAACCAAAATATACAAGTATCTTATTTTTTATTGAATTTTAACATATGTTCAATTCAAAAACTTCTGAGACTATGAAGGTAAGATTTTTTCTTTGGCTGCCTGAATTGACATGGATCATACCGTTTGTTTTTTCTTCTCTTCTACTGAAAGATGGAATATACTTATGTCCCACTTATCAGTTTATTTAAAGAAACATTGCGATACTTTATGGTCATGAAAAAATAAAGCTATATCTGCAGTTTACAAACAATTGCCACAGATTTTTAAAGCTCTGGAAGATCTTATAGAAATGAAGTAAAATGAGTAAACTTACTCAGGAGCAAAAAGCTTAATAAAGCAAATAAGGAAATTCCCCTTAATTTACGGCCTACTAGTTTGACACAGCATTTTAAATGAAATGGAAAAAGTTAATATTATTCTCACACGAAAGAAAAAAGAAGAAAAAAAACTGTCAATGTTTTGATCGCCAGCAAACTGATTGAAACACTAAAAAACACATTTCAGACAATAAGAAAGGCAATTTTTGAACAAAAAAGCGAAGATTTGGTTATGTCTGTAAATGTTAGAGTCCTTATTTGAGCAAAACAGAAAACGTAACATTCACAGAACAATTTGACTACGAAGCTTCTGATGAAAGTGGAAATTTATATGAATGTGATGGATTACGTGTTACGTAGAGACACTATAACCGTGCAACTGAACTGGAGGTTTGAGAAACTGAGAAATGTAAAACAAGAATTTGAGTTTCTGGCTGGTGCGAATCTAAAATCAGTTATCGAAAATGTGTTAATATTGCCTGAACCTTGCCCTGTATTGCTGACTTGAATGGACTTTAATTGTTAAGCGAGGTTTTAAATGAGAAAACCTTATTTCTACCATTATATAAGAACTTTTATAAAATGGATCATTTAGAAATCCTTTAGTTGCTCCATAATTTTAACTTTGTGTAAACAAGGAATTACAAAAACATGGAGACAGAGTACATAATTTATAAGTATTCCAGTAACAATAAAGTAGTAAAAAACTACTTAAGATCTGCTATGAGTCGAGAGATTAAGCAACCTGAATTTACTTTCTATAAAATTCAGTGTGTCACAATCTTTACACATAAAATAATAAACGATTTTGTTACCCTAAATGCAAGAAAAATAAAGTGGAAGTAAATGTATTTGCCTGATATTATATTTTATATTAACCTTGTCACAGAAATTGTCACATAACTAGTGTGAAATGGTTTGTGAGACCGTTCCATCGAAGGATAAATAAAAGGCATGATTAACTCATAGGATGGTGTTTTTGTACAGGACTGTTATAATTAAAATGCACCTATTCTCTGTTGATAGTACTAAAGTTCCAAACAGTACAAGATTTCGGTAGTGTTTGTAGTTAAACCAATTTAAACTATAAAAATTGAAAAAAAGCCGCGGTCTGAGAGACCGGTAACATCAGTTAAAGATTAACCTTTAACTGATGTTACCGGTCTCTCAGACCGCGGGGTTTTTCAATTTTTATAGTTTAATTTGCAGTTTTCAGTTTAACTACAAACACTACCAAAATTTTGTTCCATTTGGAACTTTAGTACTATCACCAGACACTTTTGAATAGGTGAATTTAAATTATAACAGTCCTGTACAAAAAGTTTAGTACAAAACCACCATCCTATCATTTAATCGTACCTTTTATTCATCTTTCAATGGAGCGGTCTCACAGACCGCTTCACACTAGCTATGTGACAATTTCTGTGACATCAGTTAAAGGTTAATTAAAACATTGCTTCAGTTATCTTTCTTAATTAATGTACTGAAATTATAATTTATTTTTATCTACGAGGGTGAGTCGAAAAATAAGTTTCTCCTGGCAACTGTGGGCAGAGGTGTGCATGAAAGACAAAAAAATGTAAGGAAACATGAAAGATAAGACGTAACTTTATTTTTCTACTTAAGTGCCAAGTGAGTTGAGGCATTTATCACACCCTTTATAAGCTTCATAAAGCCCTCCAGGAAAAAAACAGGTCTCTGCATACAAAAGAAGCGTTGAACAGCTTGTGTGACTTCAGCATTGCTTGTAAAGAAGTAGTCAAGCATTGCTTTCGTCTGTAGTGGCCGTGCACGTCCCTCCAGGTCACGGTCTGTCCAACACTTCTTGACGCCCCTCACTGAATTAGGCGGCACCATCTCCGCACCATTTTTTTCGACATCACTTCTGGCCCATAGACTCCCATGTGGCGGTTATGGATTTCTGTTCCCGATACTCCACGTTCCCATTCTTAGCGACAACTGCTATCACTTCCTCTTTGACCACGAATTCACAACGCACTTTCTCTCCATATCTAACGGGAACAGAATGATGCAGAGCTCTGATTTTTTCAAGGAGTGCTTTTTGAAGCTTACAAAGGGTATATTATCTTTCATACACACCTCTGTCCACAGCTGCCAGGGGAAACTTATTTTCCGACTCACCCTCGTATTACAGTATGTTCTGCAGGTTTTTTGTTTGTTTTGCTTTTTTAGTACTTACTAGTTGAAGGGACCGCTTGTTTCCAATCTGGTTGTTAGCGATTTTTACCCATTTTCTGCAGCTTAAAGAATAACAAGAACTAAAAATGGCTAGAAAAATATGTGAGAAAGGTTAAGAAAAATCTGTCGCAAAGCATCATGATCTCATTAACAAATAAGGGCAATTTTCTTTTCTGTTATTTAGTTGTTTGGAATTTTTTTAATTAAAATTAAATCTTTCAAAGTTCTAAAATAAACGCAAAATATTTATTCAATATAATTTATTCCTGTTTGTGCCCTTTATCAGTTTTGAAGGAGGGGGGGGGGGGGGGGGGGGCAAATTGACATGCTGCCCCGGGCGCAGTTTTCTCTTCGCACGGCCCTGGTTATGAGGGGGTAAAATGTATGCCGAAATGGTTCAGGAAAAGGTAGCTTACGGCTTGTGCGAACTTGGTGGACGCACTGCCGTGCTCCCAGATAAGTAAGAAATGAAACACTTCATTAAGTGTAGTAAAGTGTCTGTTTTATAATTGAAAATAGCCACGGTATTTTAACTACTGTATTCGTTCTTGTATAATGCACACTTTGCTTTTTATGATAGGGAGAAAGTTATATCCCATGGATAATGTGCACTATACTATTTCAAAGGTAAAAAAAATCCAATTAAAGAAAAAGACTGTGCATGGGACTTTTGTCTTTGTGGAGATGATCTTTTAAAGTTTCAAAATTATATGAATTAGAAAAGGTATATAGATTGTGTGATTGCTGATTTCAGCTACAACAGCAGTAATCAAGTTAAGACTTTGATTACTTCTGAACTACATGTAGAAAATTATGAAAGTAGGCATATTGTCTTTTTACTGTTTTAATTATGCACTCCAAATCTAATAAAAATGTCTGATGCATTTCTATGTGATAGGTTTTCAGTTTATTTATTACATCATATATAATATATTATCTCTGACATCAACATCCCATTTTCTGTGCACATACGGGAGTATCATTTTAAAGGGTTTTGAATAGGAATTTCACATATTACTGACATTTCATTAAAACAATTTGTTTGGTTCAAAATAGAAGTGTATTAAAAAATTAATGAAAAAATGTATCCAGCAAATAAGCTCAAAGTTTGCAATGTGAAAGATTTGCATGATTCTACTGTAGTTATAATAACATGGTTCATACAGACTTCTTAGACTGCTTAGAAATGAAAAAAATTTCCAAGGAGTACTTAGAACTCCTTACATAAGGAAAATACTCCTTAAATTACCTCTAAACAAAATTTAGCCTTCAACAATGATTTGATTGAAGTATACAAAAGTAGAAAATGTAACTTATATTTTAACCCTTTCGAAACGAGCGTAACATATAGCATAAGGTTATCAGAATCCTTGATTATTTCCACCAGTAATTTTTTATTGTAAATTTTGCTTAAATTAATGAGGACATTTTCTCGATTCAAGTAGGCAAAAATTTCTGTTTTGAAAAACAGGTGATAAAAGATTAAAAATTCTCTAAAAGACATTTGTCGCAAAGGGGTTATTGTTGAATAACTGAGACGACAGCACAACATGAAGTGCAAAAACCGGTCGAAACAAAGAACGAAGTTGTTTCAAACCTGTTTTAAACAAGTTTTTCTAGCGAATTCAAGCGACATGTCTTATGTGTCGTCTTTAGTGTGTGACTTGCCTTATACTGCTTGTATGGTCTTCTTTCTTAAGCATATATGACGGAAAAGAGATTAACCATTAAAGGAAATAAAATAAAAATCAACTCTTGTTTGCAAAGATAAAGTTCAAGTGATTACAGCCTTCTTAGCAAAACGGAACAAAAAAAGTTTTCTTTTTATTGTTTTTTTATGTGCTACATGTTTCTTTTCCCTTCAAAATTTAGTTTTAATATTTAGGTGCATGTGATACATGATGAGTATTTGAGATTTGACTGGCCTCTATATAACATTAAACAAAAACGTAATTTGAAGAACAATAACAAAAAAATATCCTACTTTGAGCTACTTGTAAGCCCGAGAAGGGACATTCAGATATTTCATTCAATTAATTCTACATTTAATGTTAAATTTTTGTAGCAAATAAATTAAGCCAATTGAAGATTAAAAAATAAAAATAAAATTCATATGCAATATGATACTTAAAACACCCTAAAAAATTAGATTCCGTTCAATTGAAATCGAAATAAATCTTAGACTTCTTCCATTTTTAATTGAAAATATTTGTATTGCAGATTTTGTATTATGTTTGTGACAATTGTGCATAAAATGATAAGATGCATGCAAAATACAAAACTTAAAAAACCCTCGAAGATTTATTTCGATTTCATTTGAACGGAATCTAATTTTTTAGGGTGTCTTAAGTATAATATTGTAAGAATTTTATTTTTATTTTTTAATCTTCAATTGGCTTAACTTATTTGTTACGAAAATTTAAAATTAATTAAAAGTATAACTAGTGGAATGAAATACCTTAATATCTGTCCCTTCTCGGACTTATAGGAAATATATATATATATATATACATTTTTCTTCAAATTACGTTTTTGTTTAATATGTCAAGTTTTTTAATAACTACTGCATTTAGACGAACTCATTTCAAAATTAATGTAGGGTATCATCATCAGGCTTTGATGTATACGGTATTGTATCACAATGTGTGATGCAATTTACCAATGTATAATTCAAAATATTTCACCACTATAGTAATGCAGGTTGCTGTAGTTTGGACAAAACTTCCAATCTGAATGTAAAAAATCTAAAATCAAAACAAAAAATTAATTTCACTTAAATTTAGATACCCCATTTCCCACTCAAAAACACTATGAATCCAAAAATAAATTGTATTGAATCCTTACTGCTAATATTTAACAATATTATAGCTGTGATACAGAAAAAAAAAATATATTTTGTTACCTTATTCTTTCCCAAGGGGTGATCTAAATACAAGAGAAAATTATTACCCAAGTTTAACTTGGGATATGAATAATTCGTATCTTCAAAAAAAAAAAAAAAAAAAAAAAAAAGTTATGTTGATATGAAATTCCTCACTAAGTTCACTACCTGCGTAAAAATAGCTGTCTGTTTGAAATTGTTTACTGGAACATAAACTTGACCAAAGTAAAAACTTATTATGAAAGTGTCCTTTTTATTTCCACTATGACCCCATATTCGTCTTTTTAATTCTTAAAAAAAAAAAAAACCATTTCAGTTTAATTTTTCAAGTGGAAATCTTTCAACTAAAAAGAGATAAATTATTATTATGGCTTTTGAATTATTTGCAAAAATGAAGAAAAAACGTTTAATTTTAGGGGGAAAATGCCAGTTAATTCTCAATGAAATTAAACGAAATTTGGAATTATTAAGAAAAATATTTGAATAATGTAAATAAAAATTAGCCCATGTTACTCTCTTGATTATAAATTGACCCATATGGAAAGGTATTTTATCATCCATTTTGACCCTGACATCAGGCAAACATTTTTACACTTTAAATTTCTAATATCATTAGAATTAGTAGACAATTAAAAAAATTGTGACAAAAGATGGGAAGAAAAAACTGAAAAAGTTATGAGCTTCATAGGCTTTTCTATGTTAAATTAACATCGAGAAGTGACACTGAAAATAAATATTGTGCTGCCGCACAATACTTAAATATGACCATTAGTCGCTGCATAAATTAGTTCACTGGCAATTTTGTGTTCGAATTTATGAATCCATTAAGCAATATATTGTGAATACTGTGCAATTTTATCACTAGCCATTACATTTTAACAGAATAAAATCTGTGTTCTTTCTAAATGAAGTACACTGCTCAAAACAATTAAAGGATATTGCAGTTTTAGGTGGATTTTGTATCTGGTAAACTGTTTAGCTGATTGATACATGGTCGACAGACATAGTAGGTTATATGAGAATAAATTACACATGTTTGGCAGAAAAAAAATGCATTTTATTGCGCATTTGTGTACTAAAGGAAAAAAACACAATTTGTGCATATGAGAAAAAAAGAATAAGAAAAGGTGTTTTCTTCAAAGAAAATCATTTTCAGTAGGGGGTATGGTTTCCACAGGCGGCCAGCAACGTTGAACACCTTTGAGGCATGGACTCAATGAGGCTATTAATGACGAGTTGGGGTATTCTGCCCCACTCTTCCAGAAGAGCTCTTTCCAGTTCTTGGAGAGTTTGTGGGGATTGTTGGCGGCCAGAAACTCGTCTTCCTAGAGCGTCCCAAACGTGCTCGATTGGATTCATGTCTGGAGAACACGCTGGCCATTCCATTCGAACAATTCCTTCCTCGAAAAGGAAATCCTCCACCAGGTTTGCACGATGTGGCTTGCAGTTATCGTCCATTAAAATGAAGTTATCTCCGATTGCTGCAGCGTAAGGGACTACAATAGGTCTGAGGATCTCATCCCTATATCGGCGACCAGTCAGAGCTCCATCTCGAATGATGTAGAGGTCAGTGCGCCCGTCAATGGAGATGCCACCATACACCAACACTCCTCCACCGCCAAATCTGACACTTTCGTGCACGAACGCAGGATTATTCCTACTGCCACGGTCCCTCCAGATGAAAATACGCCTATTATCCGGATGCACAGGAAAACGGGACTCGTCAGAAAACAGAATATTGCTCCATTCATTTCTCCTCCAGTTGGCATGCTCGGTTGCCCACTCCCTGCAGTCGCGACGATGCCTTGATGTTAATCTAACACATACCATCGGTCGGCGAGCATACAGACCTACAGCATGGAGCCGGTTTCGGACAGACTGAGTTGAAATTGTGGTGCCTGTAGCCGAGCGAAGGTGTTGTTGGAGAAGAGTAGCGTTCATGGTTCGGTGTCTCCGAGCTGTTAACGCTAAATACCGATCTTCATTGGGCGTTGTTGCCCGTCTACGACCTTGCCCTTGTCTTCGGCCTGCACATCCACTCTCCAAAAAACAGTTCCAGATCCTGGAAATGACACTTTCTGACACTCCAATGGCTTGCGCTACTTCGGCTTGAGTTTGGACCCCTTCTAACCTACCAACAATTCTCAAAGCTTCTGAATCTGTCAAATGACTTCGCTGAGACATCGTACTCATCGAAACAAAGCAATCACTGAATCCCGCTCATCCTTGTCTTCATTCTCTTTTATCCAGTTGAAAGTCAAATTTCATTCGCTGCCGCTGAAGCGACGTTTTTGACGTCGAACTCAAAATTTGCATACTCCACAGTTTGAAAACCAGAAAAATTTGCATTTGTGATTCTCTTCTTCTATTTTCGGCAAAAAAAATTTCGTTTATATCTTTATTTTATATAAAACTTCAAATATCCTTTAATTGTTTTGAGCAGTGTATTAAAAGTTTGTGTGGGTACACATATTACATGAGGGTTCTGCATAGATGAAAAAATGGGTTTGTTTAAAATTCTTGCATTCCTGAGTATTTTCTAGACTTCTAGTAACTTAAGGTAAGATAAAAACCTAAGTTTTTTGCATAATTTTGTCAGTAAACACATAAGTGAGCGATTACTTTATATTTATTCATAATATATAATCGACAGTATGGTGTAAATATTTAACTTATTTTGCTGTTCGTACAACTTTATGATACAGTAAAACTTCCATAACGGACACTCCCGAATAGCAGACACCTCTATTTAACGGACAGTTTTCCAATCCCCACTCCCAAAACCTAAATTTTTGTATGTTTAACCTCTGAATAGCGGACAGTATTTTTGGTGATAGATGTTGAAAAAATATTTTTAGCAAGAAAAAAGATGGAAAAAAGTAAAAAGCTTCTATTTTTCGGATTCAAACAATTTTTTAGATAATCTTACACAGTAAAGAAACTAAGAAAAAACAAAAAGTTCATTTTAGTAGGGCTTACTCGTAAAATTCAAAAAATAATTAACTAGATTGCATCATTCCATAACATGGAAGAGATAAATCATAGACGTCATCCGAGCAAAAGAAAAATAATCACTCAAAACCTAACATGCGATTTTATTTATTTATTTTTACTCTTTTATAAAACAAAGGAAAGAGTTACTCTATTTTATTTATTTTGAAACTGTGTACGGATTTTTTTGGGAGCGAGAATTAAAGGCACCAAGAATGCGACGAGAGCAGGGGAAAAAATCTATTTCGCAATGTCGATTACTGTTCCATTCTTGTTTGTGATTATTTTGAGAATGGCCTCACAAAGAAAACGATTAACTTTAAAAAAAAATTAGAAATTGTAAGTGTATCTGAGAAACAGAAATTGAGTTTACAGATACTTGCTAAGCGTTTTAAAATAGGTAAAACACATGTGGGAGAGATTTTACGAAATAAAGAAGAAATAAGAAATTTGTGGATTATTAACTCTTAACGAGAACACCAAAAAACGTGAAATTGAAGAAGACTAATTCCATTGAAATTGATTCTATAATTCTGAATTGGTTTATTTCGGCTTGTTCAAAAAACATTCCTGTCAGTGGGACTTTTTTTCTGGAAAACGCTTTAGAAGTTGCTAAAGAACTCGGATTACACGATTTTAAGGCTTCCAGTGGGTGGCTGGAAAGGTTCTGATCTCGGCACAACATCTCTTTCAAAACAATATGTGGAGAAGCAAAATCTGCAGATCTTAAAGAGATGGAGGATTGGCATGAACGACTGCAATCAATTTGTGAAGGTTATGGGGAGAGAAACATTTTTAATGCTGATGAAACCGGACTCTTTTTCAGAATTTTTCCGAATAAGATTTTGTGTTTTAAAAAGGAACAATGTCAAAAGAGCGACTCACTATTTTATTATGTTGCAATATGTTAGGAGAACTTGAAATCCCTCTTATTATTGGAAAATCTCTGAAACCCAGGTGTTTCCGAAAGAACATTCAATTTAATAAATTTGGTATTGTTTGGAAAGTGTATAAGAAAGCATTGATGAGCAGTCCTTTAATGATCGAATGGTTAAATTCTTTTGATAATAGGATGAAAAAAACAAAGAAAAGTTCTCTTGTTTTTGGACAATGCAAGTTCTCACCCAAACATTTAAAATTCAGTAATGTTAAAATTGTGTTTTTTCCCCCAAACACAACTTCAGTATGCCAGCCACTTGATCAAGGCGTAATACACAATTTTAAAGTCTGGTACAGAAAACTTTTATTACGCCACATTCTTTCAAAGTTAGATTCTATTAATACACTTGAGAACTGCCTAATATCTATAATTTGGATTTCCTTTCTGTAAAAAACATAAAACCGGAAAGCGTACGACAATGTTTCAGGCTTTATATTAAAAGAAAATGAAACATAAATGAAGAATTAAGCGAAATAAGTGAGTTAATGAAATGTGTCAGGAGTGAAGAAATTGCCGAAATTTTCATTAATATTGATGGCGAGTTACCGACAGTACTAAAAAGAATCGGTTGATGTATGCAATTATATTCCTTCAGAATTTTCAACAAAAGCTGACTCTATTAGTGACGATGAAACAGATACTAAAACTGGAGATGCTTTTCCTGCAATATCGAGAATTTCCAAGAAGCGGCAAAATACAGTGAGCAGTTACACAATTTTTTTTTTTTGTAAAAACAGATTAAAACTACTGACAGGGTTAAAACTTCACATTGAAAAACAAATTATATGTAATCGCAAGCAAAGGTAAATTTTTGTAACAGATTTTTTTCGTACGAATGTAATAAACAGTGGATAAACTTATGCACAATTTTATTTCAGTTTTATTGGTTAAAAAAATAATTTTAATTTCTGATTAATCATATAATAGGGGTTTTAGAACATATAAAATCCAATTAATGAAACATTAAGCATTCCTTAGCAATTTTTGAATCTCTGAGGTTTTCCCAAAAGCGGACATCTCCGAATAGCGGACAGTTTCCCGCACTCCCGAGGTGTCCGTTATTTAGAAGTTTTACTGTAGCTACATGTTACATTCAGTGACTTGGTGAAAGCATATGTGGTTCATTTAACTGTCCAGAGGTCTGTTTAGAAAAAAATTGGGTCCTTTAAAGGGCCCTTCACAAATCTTTTAATCTTAAAGCATGACCCTTTACAAATATTGTCGCCCTAAAACAGGACTCTTCACAAAATTCTTTGTCTCAAAAAATAACATTTCACAAAAGTTTTTCATCTCCAAACTGAATCTTACACAAATTTAATAATTTTTAAATAAAACCTGACCTGTCATAAAACAACTGAAGTTGCCAAACAACCTATTACCTATTTTATTCATAAAGGTTCTTGTTAAAAATAGATAGAAAAGAATCTAAATGTGATAATTTAAAATTCACAAAATTATGACTAGTTTTTTCACAAACGAAAAATATCTTCACACATTCTCAAATAGGACTCTATGAGAAAAGTAACTTTTAGATTTAAAATTTTGGATTAACAGTGTGCATTACTCATGAGTAAATGCATGTTTTAACCAGTAGTAGATGCATTCAGTCTTTTCTCCGAGAATTAATGCATTTCCCCCCCTATGTCTTTGTATGGAGAATAGACATAACTCTAGTTATGATAAAAAAATGGGTGCAGTTTTTCCTTTTTCTTTCTTTCTTCTTTTTTTTAAACTATCTATTTATTTAAAAATTTATTTAATTTCTCAATTGTTATAGTTTAAACCTTTCATTATTCTGTATTTTATCTGAGTGAAAACATCTATCTATATTATAAAGCCAAAATGTGTTTGTGAATAACGCGAATTTCATATCGAATGATGTAAGCAATCCATTTCCCTTTTTTCTCAAATTTAATTAGTTCTAAACATTTGATAATTTAAATTTTTATGCTGTGGAATAGGGGAAAAGGTTTACTTTCAAATGCAGTTTGTTTGAAAACTATCTCAGTTTGCTGATTTTTTATTTATTTATTTTTTTAATAATTTGTAAGCATAATTTTTTTTAAAATCTATCTTTATCACATGCAGTTCCATTACAGAAGATAACACATTTGCACTTAAAGCAACATAAATAGTTCAACATTTGTTTCCAGCTAATATTCCATAATATAATTAACACTTTACCAATAAATATATATAATATAAATAAAGTACAAATTTAACATGTAACATTGGTTGGCAGAAAAAAAAAATCTCCTTGCTAAAAAAATGTGTGAACTTTTGACGTACCTGATTTTAAATATGTGATCAAAATTGTTTTATCATGTACAGTATTTAGTAGCGACAATTTAAAATAAACTCAATTAATAATTTCTCAACTAATATTAAGAAAACTATTGCATATTAAAATATGAAAATTGGTTGAATTGTGTTTGTCTGTTCGTCCTTCTGCCCGTGCTCTAACTCGCGTAAATATGCTTGGATTGCCATGTTATTGATATACCTTATTAAGGTTCACTGTGGCATTTCCGGTATTGAAGATGAAGTGTGTACAAATCATAGTTCATTAATAGGGGCACTCAAAAGTACTCCATTAATTATAATCTATCAAAAAAATCATTTGTGATATATTTTAATAGTGTTACAATATTTTAAATATAATTAAATTTATATACATTATTGCGCTGCAATACAAGATGGGTACTATAGAATATGTTATGTGTAGCACTTAAAGTACACAGGAACTCAAAAGTATTCAGTTTTACTATGGTCTATGAAGAAAAAATATTTGTGGCATATTTTAATGATGTTACTCTGTTTATCTTTTGCACTAATGCATGCTTTCTGTAGAATATGGGATGCAACGCATTCATCATTCATTTACAGAATCTCGCAAACGAGTTTGATTATATAATGGTCTACGGAGATTGGGGGAGGGGGAATTTTTGCAGTGTATTTCAATTATGTTACACTGTTTCAAGCATGATGAAATTTATATACATTACTTAGATTTACTACAAGATGCTTGCAGTTGAATATGATGTGCTTTGCATTTATCATTCATTTATAGGGATACATAAAAGATTTTGGAGACAATACTGTATCTGAAATTATTGCTGAAAGTGCATTTTCAGTTGTGGTTTGTGTTTTTAAGTTTTAACTCAATTTTTGCATGCTACATGGTGAGCATAATTTCTATAGAACATATACAGGGCTACACAACAGGATTCGTATGCATTACTGAGAATGGACATCAATTGCTTAAATATGTTGTTTAATTTTATATATGCAGTTTCAAGCTCAACTACATTTAGTATTCTAAAAGATGTTCGTAGCATATAAATAAAATCATATACAGGGCTATACAAAGAATTGGATACATGGCTGCCTATGGATAGTAATTCCTGGAAGTGTGATTTCAGTAATTATATAGTAAAATATAGCTAACACTCAATTTTTGAATCCATCTTATTCAACTTCATATTTTGAGGGGGGTTTTCTTTTAAATTTTTAAAGAATAATCTCCCCAATTGAGAAAATTTTTCTTTTACAACATGACCAAAATCTTAAAGATCATTATGTTATGTTATTAACTGCTGTAAATAATCTGAATTTTTTAAATGAAAATATTTTATACTAAATATTGAATAATTTTATCTTTGCTGATTTCACATGTTTTAGGGCATTAGACATGTTCATCAACTCATGCTAATTTTCACCCCTACATGCATATAAACATGACCTAGACTCATATCTCATGTTGATTGCTAAGATAAAACGTTAAAAGTAGAAGTTATTTCTATCAATAATTTAAAACACTTTAATTACAAAAAACGGAATATACGAGGGCCGTTTTTTTTTCAACCTCCGATGGGCCATAAAAAAAAGACAAGCATATATAGAAAGATCATTTTATTACTAAAAGTTATGTACACTTATGGTTATTTTTCAACATAATCACCTTGTAAATTGAGGCACTTGTCGTACCTGTGGACAAGCTTTCCAATACCCTCTTCATAAAAAGTGTCCGCCAATGAATTCAAATGATTCTTGACGCTGTCTTGAAGCTCCACGTTACTTTGAAAACGCTTCCCTCCTAGCCACTTTTTAAGTTCAGGGAAAAGATGGTAGTCACTCGGAGCTAGGTCGGGACTGTATGCCGGGTGATCGAAAATTTCCCACTGAAAATGCTGAAGTAGACGTTGGGTTACAGCAGCAGTGTGAGGACGGGCGTTGTCATGGATCAGAACAATTCCAGAAGTCAGCATGCCTCTTCTTTTGTTCTGAATGGCTCTGCGTAACCGTCGTAAAGTTTCACAATAAACAGCTGAAGTAATCGTCGTCCCTGGCTGCATGAACTCAACAAGCAACACACCTTTTTGATCCCAGAACACTGTAGCCATAATCTTTCTGTTGTTGAAGGTTTGTTTGAACTTTTTTGGTCTGTTTGGCGAGTTCGTATGCATCCATTGTTGAGATTGACGTTTTGTTTCAGGTGTGTCATACTGAACCCAGGTCTCATCACCTGTCACAATTGATTTCAAAAAGTCTTCTCCTTCAGCGTCATAACGGGTGAGGAATGTCAAGGCTGAGCCCATTCGTTGTGTTTTGTGGTTGTCCGTCAACATCTTTGGGACCCAGCGAGCACAAATTTTTCTGTAGCCTAAATGTTCCGTCACAATAGTGTACAGAGAAGACCTCGAGACTTCTGGAAATTTTATGGACAAATCATTTATAGTGAACCTTCGGTTTCCTCTAACTTCTTCGTCCACTCGTTGAACAAGGTTGTCTGTGGCTACAGACTTGCGTCCTTGACCTCCTTCATCATGCACATCGGTTCGGCCATCTTTAAATTTTCGGCACCATTCACGCACAACACCATCGCTTATAAAGCTTTCTCCATACACTCGGCTCATTCTTCGATGAATTTCAGCTGCACTATTCCCTTCAGCTTGCAGGAATCGAATAACACTTCGCAATTCGCACTTGGCGGGAGAATCAATTAAGGCAGCCATGTTTACGTGGCTACAGCTCGCCTCACAATGGCGTCAATGAAAAGGCAGTCAAAGAGGGTGATGTGGGGAACATGCGCCGTCGCTCTATGCACATACCGACTTCCTGCTGCTCGCCTAACGTTGATGCTGTGCAGCGTCAACGTTAATTGGTTTTTTCTCAAAAAAACCAATTGGTTTTTTTGAGAAAAAAACCAGTTGGTTAAAACCACTTGGTTTAAACCGTGCCAACCCTGCTTTGAATTAAAAAATGTATTTACATGTGACTATTAAGAACAGAAATAAAACTTTAAAATAATAACTAAATGATCACATGTTACAAGGAGTAAATGGGAAAAATACATCACAAAAAAATGTATTTCACATGAATGTTAAAAAGAGAAATAAAACTTTAAAGTAATAATTAAATTATGTGTTAAAAGCTGTAAATGAGGGAAAATTACAGCATATTTGAAATGTTCAAATAATATTACTAAGCAGTTTCAACTTAAAAAATGCTTTGACCTTTCAGTTTAAAAAAATGTAGTTTCATGTTAATATTAAAGAAAGAAAGAAAACATTGGTGAAAATTACATCATATTGAAAATGATATATATAAAACAATTTTTAGTACTTTTCCCGTTATAGGAGCCTTGGCGAATTAGAGAGGAAAAAATTTCCATGCCTATTTTCTGGCAACCCATTCACTGTTTCATATACACAAGCAATTTTTTTCAATATTTATACATTTTATTTAATATAAACAAGCCATTTGTCTACTTTATGTGAAACAGAATTAAATTGTATATAAAAAAATAATGTAAATAAAATGTTTTTATATGTATAAATACATATATAAGCAAGCTTAAAAGTTTATTGGGTTTATTTTTATACTGTTTCTCATCATTTGGCAACAAATCTTACTTTCTGTAGCCCAAATTATACCAAGCTTTTAAAAATGTCATCAAGGCCCCTATTCTGGAAAAGTACCCAATTTTCTTGTAGTATCGTAATAAAATTCCAAGAGACATTGTTTATTTAGTCATTTTATACAAGCTGATTTTCCCATGTTTAATGGTTCTTATTTAATCAATCACAAAAACAGGCATTAGCTGTCACGATAACTGGTGATTCGACCTTAAAATCCTCTAGTCAAAGGGAAATGAATGGAAACTTGATTGCAGAATATTGCCACTAGTCGTTTGATTATAATTCAGTCTTTCGTAATATTTTAAAAACAGAGCAACATACCATGTTTTTAGAGCTTGTGGTGTCTGAACAGGGATTGGCGAGCATAGCTCACAGGAAGCTGAGCCCCATAGTAAGAGAAAAAGAACAAATTGGTATAAAAATACTAAGCACATCAAGATCTTTTCTAGTAAAGGTTGAATATTTAAAAAAACAAAAACAAATGAGTCATATAAACCAAATAAATTAGTTAAAAATTGAAAATGCAACTAAAAGACTATTTTTCTTTTTTTAAAAAAAATGGGTGTAACTCATTTTCATAATTTTTTAGTTACCATACACACATATGTGTATAAAGTTTAGATTTAGGCAGTTAACAGTAATTTTTCTAAATTCAAGTACAAAAGGTATTTGTTTGCTTTGTTGATTGTGCTACTAACTAAATTATTTGTTCTTTTTATTAATCCTGCAATTACTTACTGTTCCGTTTAGACTATTTTTTAAGGGTGCAGCAAATTAAGCTCTGCCCTTTTTAAAATTTGCAAAATGCACTCTGCTTTTTTCAAAAATGCTGAAAGTCACCTTTAGTTGTACCCAGATTTCTTGTAAAAAACTTCCCCATACCAATTGCTAAACCCGAGTGCTCAAAACTTTGGGGTGGGGGGGGGGGGGATTGAACTTTATTTCTGTAGAAAAAACAGGAGATCATTAAATCATGTAATTTAATTGTATTTTTCAATTTGTAATTTATAAAATTATAAACAATTGAGTTAGTGCCCTTTTGGGGAAATAGCACATTGCCCCTTTTTCTTTCTAGGATGGATACTAAATTCTTAATTATCCTTTTAGTACTTAAAGCATAAAAGTGTATATTATTCTCCTAATTAGAGAGTTAATTGTTTAATAAATGTAAATATCAGTAGTATTTGTATTTAATATAGTTTTGTCTTACATAATTATTACAACATTATTGTATTATTGTATGCTACTAACTACTGAAATTACTAATTTGTAGTTTTTATAATTTTTGTAATTACTAACTTATAATTTTATTAATTAAACCATAAAAACATAGATTATCTTAGTAATTAAAAGGTTAATTGTTTTGGAAACCTAAAATTCAATTCTTGGTGGTTTTGTGCACCCCCCTTCCCCAAAGTCATGTTTTTTTACACCCCAAGAACGTATACAGTACACATATGCCAAATCTTTTTTTTTTTTTTTTTTTTTTTTAATCCATATCATACCAAGCATTGAAAAAATTTTTAAAAAAATGTATAAAATCTTAAATATGTTTCTCTAAGTCTATATTTTTGCATAAAATCTAAAAACTTACCAAACTCTTATCAGTTTGATCGATACTATAAATAGGAGAATGGTACAATCTGCTGCTATTTGTTGATATGTATGTGGAATGGGAGAAAGAATCTTAGACATAGTCCAACATTACATTTTTTATCAATAGTTGTTGATTTCACTTAACAGGATTTTAGCTGGCACCTTCTTTGTCAGTGTTCTGTTTTTTTTACAGTAACATTATTTTTTAGCTTTAGAAAATCTTCATTAACCTGTTGAACATCCAATTTTCTGCAAGATGGTTTCCTTGGAATAGAAAATCCCAAATAGGGAACTGATATGTCTTCGAAAATCCAGCAGGATCAGACTGTCATCACTAAGTAGCTGATTAAGCTTCCATGAAGCAACTAATTCTGTTTCAAACATATTAACAAATAAAGGCCAGTAACAGTTTTTTTTCCCCTGAATTGAAGTAAAATAAACTGCTGCTGATTCACATTTTTCCCATTTGGGATTTATATCATGTTCTTCATTGCTATTGAAAAATGAATTTCAATCATGCCCGTAACTTGTAGACGAATCTGCAATGTCTTCGGTGTCTCTCAGTGCATCGGGATCTTGAGGTAAAATCACTAATTCATTGTTTATATTGACTAAATCATTCTTATCTAAAGCCCACAAAAAATCCAACAAGGCTTCCTATGCAGTTAAAGATTTACGTGACATTTTAAAATACCAGCAAAAAAAGTTTTTTCAAAAGAAAACAAAATTCAAGAATACAAAAACGAGAGAAAGTAGGTTTGCTTCGATGAATTTCAAAACACAAACTGCATTCATGATCTGTTGTTTAAGATCAAGTTACTCCTTCCCCCACAGACCTGTCCGGCATGTGATGTGCACCTGTCAGACTGACTGTTAGGCACTTGCGTTAGTTGTAGAGTATCAATGTTTGGAATGTAACAGAGAAAGAAAGGACTATCCCCATTACTAGCTGAAGGGGGGGGGGGGGGGGGTTAGGGAGTAGTGGATTATACTATCATCCTATTTTCAGGATAGTAGAAAATAAGGAAAACTGATCTGTTAGATAATTTTTTTACAATGTTTTTTTACTCATATAAAAGTATGCAATAATACCATTTATATGTGTGTTTTTCTTAGAGCTCAAAAATTTAAATAACTTGCATGTCAAAAAGTTTTTAAAAAAAATTACCATTTTAAAAATGTAATAAAAAATATCAAACATTAATTTAAACTTAAGATACAGAACAATATATCATCAAAGGACTCTTTAATAATAAATCATCGTCTTTAATTTGTGCTGGGAAGTTTTAGGCAAGTTATAAAATTATAACACGGTTACGGCCTTAATAAGCAGCCCAACCTAAGAAATGGAGTAAACAAGTAAACCTATCCCTTCTTACCTTAATTTTATCGATTTGCAGATAAATTATTAATGTTCAGGATCGTGTAAGTTCCTAGTTGAGAGGGCAAAGTAATTAAATTAATTGCATAAATTATCAATTACCTTAATTAATTAAATTAATCCAAAGCGCTATGTTATTTTTTGAAGACTCTCAACTTTTTGGGAAAGGCTGCACTAGACTTTAAAATCAAAATCTAGGGCTTAAAACTTTAACTGCAGCCTGATACCTGTGTGGCAGCCGTTTCTGATTCAGTGGATTTCATAATTAACTAACGCTATCTTAAAATAAATCAATTGGCACTTGCTCAGTGAATTCCACGGGATATCACTTTCTCTCTTCCTTTTTATTGGAAGACTATTTACATCTATGTTACACTATATGCATTTTATTTACAATAAAAGCGAAAACATGTTCTTAAAAAACATTCCATCAACACTCACTCACTCGTACAGAGACAGAGTCCAGGTGGCGAGCAACCCTACATAAACAATAGAGCCAATGCCATCCATTTATCGCTCAGTTGGCGTTAAAACATATAATTCTCCGCACATAAAATGAAAATCTAGGGTTTAAAATTTTAACTGCAGTCTGACACCTGCATATCGACGAGGGATATAAATAAATTCATACCTCTCAAACTCTATGCAAAATTCACGTAATTAGACTAAATAGACATAAATAATGAAGAGAAAGTTATTAACAATTATTTTATTTACATTACTTGCATGCATTAATTAAAACAAATTAACGACATTATAATGCTAAGAGCGTTTAAATAAGTTTTGTTGTTCTTATAAGTTTTCATACAAAACCTATTAATTTAAGTAACCCAACTACTGACTGTAAACAGGCCCTATTGTATTTTCTTACAATACTAAAATTGCATATACATATGAAAAAGATATAGAGGCAATCTTTGATTCATAGCTTGCTACCGTCGCCATCAGTTCCCTCAAAGTTCTCCTCGCTGTGTCTGCAAAACAGATCTGGATAGAGTCTCATTTAAAACACTACATTATTTTATGCAATTCTAGCAGTCAAAAGCATAAGCCGTAATGTTTTTACTAAAACATCATCAATCGGGGAGATCCTCGAGAGTAAAATGCATACATATAATCCTTTCTTTTTTTGAGATGGTATAGTAATAGGGGACTATATGGACCGCCTTCTTCTGACACTGTCCATCATTGGATCTGGGGCAGTCTCGGGTCTCTCTCCCCTTGCAATTCATTGGTCACTTGTGTACAACACACATTGCTAAGGATGGATATTGAGTTCCCCATATCCAGAGTTGTATAATATAGACGCGCACGTCGTGCGCGGAAAATTTTGTTCTTGTAATTATCTTTTTTCATTTTTTTTTTTATTTTAAATACCAAAAAATTAAAAATGTTCCCAAATTTTATGTACGATTTATTTATTGTTTGCCAGGGATGATTCTGTTCCGAATTTTTTGAAAAATTAAGGCATTCGATTCCGAAAATTTAAAAAAAAATCGGCCATCAGTCTGAAAATTCAGACATAAACAAATATCACTGAAATATATTGCGGATTGCAGCAAATGGTCGCCGAAAATAAACCAATTCCGTCAATCGTTCGCAGAAAAAATGCCTAATTTTGTCGAAGCATCGCGAAAAATACGTGGATTTCGTTAAAGGACCGTTAAAAAAATGCGAATTTCTTTAAAGAATCGTGGAAAAAAAAAATTTTTTTGTCAAAGAATCGCCAGGAAGAACGCAAATTACGTCAAAGAAGAGCAGGAAAAAAAACAAATTTCGTAAAAGCATAGCGGAAAAAGCGTGAATTTTGTCGAAGGATCGTGAAATAAAACGCAAATTTCGTAAAAGAATCGCGGAAAAAAACTAATTTTGTCAAAGGATCGCTGAAGAAACACAAATTTCGTAAAAGGGCCGCGGAAAAAGCACACATTTTGTCAAAGGATCGCGGGGAGAAAAAAAAAAAAAAAAAAAAAAAAAAAAAAAAAAAACACGAATTTCCTCAAAAGGCCGCAGAAAAAACATGATTATCGTCAAAGGATCGTGGAAAAAAGAGAATTTCATCAATGAATCGCAGAAAAAAGCAAATTTCGTCCAAAAAAGCGCAGGAAGAAAACAAATTTCGTAAAAGCATAGCGAAAAAAGCATGAAATTGTCAAACGATCGTGAAAAAAATGCAAATTTCACCAAAGAACCGCAGAAAAAACTAATTTCGTCAAAGGATTGCGAAAAAAACCGCGAATTTCATGAAAACACTGCGAATAAGCGTGAATTTCGTCAAAAGATCGCGAAAAGATTCAAATTTCGTCAAAGGATAGAAGAAAAAGCAAGCATTTCGTCAAAGGATCACAAAAAAAAATGCAAATGTTGTCAAAAAATCACGGAAAAACAGAAATTTCGCCAAATGATCGCGGAAAAAATGAGTATTTCGTTAAAAAGCCGCCATAAAAACTCATTGGTCCCTTTAATGATGATACCTAAGAATGGACCTCTCCTTACAAAATGTGATTCAGTTGTTTCAGAACCAATGTCTATTATTGCATTGATAAAATAACTGATAAGAATTCACTCCTTCTTATCATGGATTTTTAGCTTTATTATTTTTTTAGCCAACATAATTATTCTGTAATTAATATTAATTAATTTTTAAATTAAATGGTAATTATTTAAAACTACTGTTTAAAATTCATACCGACAAAGTAATATAACAAAGTAATTATAATTACAAAGTAATTATTTTATGAAACATTAAATTAATTTGCAGAAATTTTTTGACCGAATATTTATGTGCGCAGAAAGTTTCTGGTTTTATACAAGTCTGCCCATATCCCATAGCCCTACGTGCCCTTCTTCTGTACTCAAACTTTTTGTTTATGACTGACTTAAATTGGCCTCATAAATAAGTGTTTGTTGTAAACGTCATCTTATTGTAAACTAAGTTTTATTTGCATCCCTGTAATAAATTCAGGTCGTAAACCAGTCTACTTGTGTGATCTAAGACCCTGAAATTCTCATACGTGGGCAATATAAATATATGGGTCAATCCATGGCATTTCAAGTGGTCCAGCACTGGTTGCTCGACCATTTTTAAAAAAAATCTGAAAATTTTTGTACAACAACTCTAACATGATGGAAGTTCAAAATAACTATTATTTTAATTTTATTAGTTTTTGTTTGTTCATGGCGGCCATCTTTGTTTCATCATCTGCAGCAATTTTCTCACAAGAAGGGTTTACGGAATTGTAAATAATTCATTGTCTATTTCTCCAATTCAAGTGCGGATTAAAGCAATTTGTACAGAATACATTGGGCTAAAAATTTGGTAATAGAGTAGTTTCCCAAAACTTATTGCTTATTGGTGAAATTTAAGCATAAAGTTTGTTTTTTTCCAAAATTTGTCCGTTTACAAGAGGAAATTTTTCTAGCAAGCAAAACTGTCAACATGACATAATTTTTTTTTACAAATAGGCCCAAAGTACTTGTACTCACACGCAAATTTCTAGACCTGGGACTTGCTTTCTCTTCGCTAAAAAAAAAAAAAAAATCCCAAATTTTTCAAAAATGTCAAAAATCTTACTTTTGAGGCTTTGATATCTCTGGTGGGGCACGAGATAAAAATCTGAAGTTCTGGTTTCTGAGAGTATTGTATGGTAGTGTTATGCACAAGAAATTTCATGATGGAGAATTGACTACAAGCTGAGATATGGCAAGGGCAACATGTCAAAACAATATTGTCAAACTATTGTTTTCTTGTAGTCACAGCTAAGTATTTATCTCAGAGTATCACTTAAATTTATGTTTTTGGTTATCTTTAAATAATAGTAACAGAAAATAAAGCCTTTTGCAAAGCTTAGAAATTTAATTTAAAAAATAATTATGCCTAAGGTCTACATTTTGTATGGTTTCAGTAACTTTTGTTGTAATTTTAGTAACTAGAAGAAACCTCAGCACTTTTACATAAAGAAAAAAAATATTTTTATACAAGACCTGAGACGAAAACAGAATAGGGAAAGAGAAAAGCTGTTAATGTTGTCATACTTGTTGAGACATGATCAAACTTGTCAAAACACATTCCTGCTTGTTGGTTTCAAAACCACAATTTTAATGCTGCTTGCCAGTCCTTGAAACTTGTTCCTACCATAAGTATGTTCCTATAAATGAAACATTATACGATGTTACCATGCAGCAGCCTCAAGTAATTTTCAGAAAGTAAAGAAATCCAAAACTCTTTCTAAATTTATACTGCAGAAAAATGACATTTTTGCATAAGAAGTAAGGTAGGAATTATTAATGAAGTGAGACTTGCATAAAGTGATTTCAAAGTTTATTTCTATGAGCCAGCAGGGTCAATATCTTCAATCAAGTTATCAAGAGATGACAAGACTTGGTTCCTACAAATTAAATTTTGAGAAAGATCAAAATTTTTAAACCAACAAGCAAGAATGTGCTTTGACACATTTGATCATGTCTCAACAAGTATGACAACATTAACAGCTTTTCTCTTTCCCTGTTCTGTTTTTGTCTCAGGTCTTGCATAAAAGTTTTTTTTTCTTTATGTAAAACTGCTGAGGTTTCTTTTAGTTACTAAAATTACTTACAAAAAAAACAATGAAACCATGAAAAATGTATGGCACTAGGAATAATTATTTTTTAATTAATTGCTAAGCTTTGAAAAGGGCTTTATTTTCTGTTACTATTATTTAAAGATAATCAAAAACATAAATTTAAGTGACACTCTGAGATAAATACTTAGCTGTGACTACAAGAAAACAATAGTTTGACAGTATTGTTTTGACATGTTGCCCTTGCCATATCTCAGCTTGTAGTCAAATCTCCATCATGAAATTTCTTGTGCATAACACTACCATACAATACTCTCAGAAACCAGAACTTCAGATTTTTATCTCGTGCCCCACCAGAGATATCAAAGAGTCAAAAGTGCGATTTTTGACACTTTTGAAAAATTTGGGATTTTTTTTAGCGAAGAGAAAGCAAGTCCCAGGTCTGGAACTTTGCTTGTGAGTACAAGTACTTTCGGCCCATTTGTAAAAAAAATTATCTCATGTTGACAGTTTTGCTTGCTAGAAAAATTTCCTCTTGTAAACGGACAAATTTTGGAAAAAAACAAACTTTATGCTTAAATTTCACCAATAAGCAGTTAGTTTCGGAAACTACTCTATTACTAAATTTTTAGTCCCATGTATTTTGTACAAATTGCTTTAATCCGCACTTGAATTGGAGAAATAGATGATGAATTATTTACAATTCCGTAAACCCTTCTTGTGAGAAAATTGCTGCAGACGATGAAACAAAGATGGCCGCCATGCACAAACAAAATTAAATAAAATTAAAATAATAGTCATTTTGAACTTCCATCATGTTAGAGTTGTTGCACAAAAAATTTCAGATTTTTCAAAAATGGTCGAGTAACGAATATCTGATTTTTGGACCACTTGAAATGGATTGACCCATATATACTTTTACATATTTTACATAAAAAAATATTTAATTAATATACATTATTATTATTTTTGCTTAATAAAGTTTGCATTTATGCTAGAACTTGGGATGCGGTGCAAACACACCAGTAATTTGAATTAAAATATTCAAAAGAATTTATAGTCTGCTTATGTGTGCTGTCCTATTTTTTTGACGATGAGGGAATATGCGTTAAGTATAATCCAAAAAGTAATGAGCAGAATGAGCTGTAAATTTGTATTTGCATATTTGAAGCTTTTAGAAATCGATTTCTGTTAACTTCATGTTTTTTTTACAAAAATGTTTTTCTAAAAAAAAAAAAATGTAATATATGAATTTTTTAACAGAAATAGTGATGTAGTAGCTTCAAATATGTGAATACAAAATTACACCATATTCTGTCAAGTTGTTCTTGAGTTATTCTTAAAAAACTACTTGCATTTAAATTTTTTCCTGCAATAATTACACATGAATTTAACATTAGGATTTTCAAACAACCTGTGTAATTTTTAAACTACTTGATCAAATGATTGCCCATTTGGTATCTCAAGATAAATTTAATGAAAATCTAAATATGTCAAAATTAGGTATTTATTGAAAATTTCAGAGTTTGGTACGATTTCAGTATGAAGACGCCCCTTTAAACTTATTTTTTCCAACATAAATTGAAAGAAGACATAATTTTCAGTTGAATGGCTATTTCCTCTTTTTTTCTCTGTGACAGTTTGGTTATTAAAATGCATGGGATGTTCTTTTTTCCCCATCCAACTGTAACTTTACATATTTAAAATTTGTGTTAATTAACCAATTTTTACGAAAGGTAGAGCCTAGAGAGACAAAAAACGGATTGGCAGACAATAGTTTTTTTAAATCCTGGCAAAACTTATTTTCAGTAGCTATTCTGTAATTTTCTAATTTTATTACTTTTCCTTGGAATGTGTTCATGCACAATTGTCCACCTGTTTGTCTGCGAAAAAATTTTTAATTGGAAAAACAATTATTTTTATTATTACAGAATTTATAATTTTTGTTTTAAAGGAAAACAATGACAATCTATTTTGTAAAATGCAAATATTCTTTAGTATAGATACAAAGAGGCTTTAAAAAAAGTATTATGATTTATTAAAAATAAGAAATAAGTGAATAGAATGTCTATTGATAATTTTGATTGCTTATTTTTTTATGTATTTTTATCTTTTGTTTTTCAGTCCTGATATTTATCATAATAAGAAGAGGCAAAATGGAGATAAAAATACTGAGCAATTAGCAAATCCAAAACGCACATGTTTAAGTGACAGATTTCATAGAACACCTGATTGGAAGGAACTTAAAAAGAAACCCATTCGTAATCATCATGATTCTGAACGTCCTCTGTTTCCTGAGTCTTTATATTTACAATCTAGAAACTCACCAGATTTGTTTCCAGATAAAAAGGATGGAAAACAAATAAGCAGTATGCCAGATGAAGATGATTCTGATTTTGAAATTCCTACTAAAATTAATAGACGTGCTAAATTTGATTGTGGTGAGAGTTCAAAATGTAATAATCATTCATCTCCTACTTCTAAACAAGTACAAAATTTTGAAACTAAACCATCTACGAGTTACTTAAAGAAATTATTTGACAGTAGTAGTGAGGATGAATCAAAATTAGTTTTACAAAATGGTGCTTTAAAAGGTGGACGACAAGATTCTAGTGCTGATCACAATTATTATTCTAAAAAATTATTCACTCGCAAATTGAATAAAAAATTGCTTGATAGTGATGAATCTGAAGAAGATTCTACCACAGCATATCGTTCTAGACCTTTAGTTTTTTCATCATCTGATAGTGAAGATTTTAGGCAAAGTAGTACAAAAACTGAGCATACTGCAGCATCATCTAATGGTTTCATTGATCATTCTTGTTTCTATGGTGATGGTTTTGATAAAAATATCGGTCACCATTCTAGGCAGCGTAAACTGTTTAGGTCCAATCAAAAATTTTCCAAAAAGACTTTTTGTTCACCATCTAATAGAGTAGATGGTGCTGAAGGATGTGATCGACAGTTCCTTTCTACCGATTTTCAACGTAAAAATGTACCGCACAGAAGTTGTAGATTTCGTAGAAGTCCAAGGATGAATATGACATCTAGTTTATCATCAAATGTCTTTACAAACAGTAATAACATAAGTGGTCCTGTTCGAGGAAGAAGAATTACTGGTAGTGAAAGGGGAGGACGAAGATCTGGATCTCCCCATCCTAGAAGTAATCGCTATCAGCATGATGAAGATAGCAAGTGTCGTGGCAGATCTGTTAGTGCTTCCCGTGCCCAAAAAGAAATTCCTAGTTATGCTGCCAGATATCCTGATGTATTTGATGCTGAAGAAAGTGAGAATGAATATTTTACTGCTAATTCTTATTCTGATACGGAAGCAAGTACAGAATCTCTTGGTGGCTTGACTATCAATACCACATTTCCACATAGTAGTCGCTCAATATCATGTACATTAAACTGTAAAGATAGATTATTTGATGATGGTAGTACTGATGATGAAATTAGCGTTGTATTTTCAAGTGGACCATATGGAAGAAATAATGAATCGAACAGAAGTACAGGTAGAGCTGAAGATGAAATAAGTATTGGGTTTTCTGCTGATTCTTTTGGAAGAAATAATGAAACTAGTCGAAGTACAGGTAGAGCTGATGAAGAAATTAGTGTTGTATTTTCAACTACAGCTAATGGAAGGAATAACGAATCAAGGCGAGGTGTTTCTAGAACTTTAGGTAAATTTAGCAATAATCTTAACTGTTTTCTCATGTGCTAGTTTATACAATCACTTATTATTATTATTTTTTTTTCATAGCTGTATTTAAAAGATGTCCCAAAAAATTTAAACACACTTTAATTTTTTTGTTCTTTCATTTTGAATTCAATAACATTATTAAATTACAAAAGTGTGCACATTACTGGGAATTAAGATTATGTTAATGAGATAGTCCTGTCTTTATACGGTCCCTGGATTCTGTTTGTTATATTTAGAAAAATTCCCTCCATGCTCTGACAAATAAAACCATAAAAAATTGCATTCTTCTATGAAAGAGAAAAATGCATTTTTAGTATCGGGAAAGCTCAAAAATTTCATAAAATTCAAAATGTAACTTGGTGTGTTTTTGTTTTGGTCATAGAAGAATGGAATTTTTGCTCTTGTCAGGGTATAGAGAAACATTTTTTATAATAAAATTTAAAATATGTAACTTTTTGAAAAAAAAAATGGCAGGACTATTTCATCAACCTAATCTTAATACCTATCTTATTTTGAATCCTTCTAATTTACATTACCTAGGTATCTCCAACTAGTAAAAAATTAAAGCATGTTTTAAAATTTTAGGGATACCCTGTATATAAAATGCTTTCCAAAAGAATTCTTCCTAGAATATTAGTGAGTTTGTCTTGTGAATAAATTAGACTTTCAAACATTTGATTTTGTTGTATTAACTAAAATATCTAAAAGTAGATACAGTGAAACTTCCTTGTGCAACCACCTCCCTGAATGACCATTTTTGCATGGAATGAAATTTATTCCCATAGGCACAATACTAATTTTACCTCTATTCAGAGACCATCCCAGTTGAACTCCCTCCATGAGCGACCAATTTCTTTGAAGAAAATAAAACAAATTCGGTTTTTTCCTGATCGCTTGAAGAAGGCTTTATTAGAAAAATAATTCTGGAGAGAGCATTATTTATCAAACTTCTAAACTAAGTTTAGAATTTTTATTTATTCTGATGGCTTTTAAGTGTTTAGGCAATGAATTTAAATCTGATGACAAATTAAGGATGACTGTCAATAAACTCCCCTGCCCTATTCTGTCAGGAAACTCTCAAAGAAATAGATAAATTAATGAAATAGTCATTATTTGTTTCCATAAAAAAAAAAAAAAAAAAAATTGCATGTAGGGGAAGACGGGGTACAATGAAACAAAATTTACTAATTTTTTTTTCCTATCCACAATTTTGCATGCACAAAAATATAATTAATGCATATTTTTAATCTTGTATTTTCCCCATCTAAATAAATTTTTATTAGGTTCTAAACAATATCTTTATGCTTGAAAAATAACAAAAAATAAATGTCTTACAGTGTTTCATTGTACCCCGTACGCCGGGGTACAATGAAACACTCCAAATGATAGAAGCAATTTTCACCCAGTATAGTTTATTTTATGAAAAATGAGATAAATACAAAAACAAAACTTGATTAATAAGGAAATTGATAAAAATAGTAGTCTAAGATGAAAAATAAGAAAATTCTATTAGTTTAAGAAATACCTTTCATTTTACATTAAATTGGCGCAAGTCAGTTTCAAAAATTAGCATTTCTGTTTATATTTCAGTTGATCCTGAAGGAATATGGGGTGGTAGTTTCAACAGAATAAGTTTTTTTTTTAAATGTAAGTTTCTAAAAAAAAAAAAAAAAAAAAAAAAAACCTTGGTTGGAGTCTTTATATCAAGTATTTCACATTTGACTTCATTTAAATGTATGATTTCTCCAACAGTATATATTTCCTTATGTTTTCATTTATACGGATACTGTTTGTGCCATACATCTTGTGTGTGAATATCTCATTCTTAGTACCTCGATGACCAGCTGGGCCTGGAAAAAAATCTGGATCATCATCAGAGTCTGTAGCAGGCAGAGTTTGTTTACAAAACAATCCCTTCTCAGCTTTTTTTCTCTTTCTGTTTTTTAATTGCTTAACAAGAGCATTTTTTACTGACCTGGTTAGAACAAAACT
The DNA here is from genome assembly GCA_963932465.1 of Maratus speciosus. Classification (NCBI taxonomy): domain Eukaryota; kingdom Metazoa; phylum Arthropoda; class Arachnida; order Araneae; family Salticidae; genus Maratus; species Maratus speciosus. The sequence continues at coordinate 315,019,970 of OZ010788.1, read as the reverse complement.
CTTTTTTTTTTTCTGTTTTCCTACTCTTACTTCTAATATATTCTATTTACTACTTATATTACTATAATAAAACATGTTTCATTGTACCCCGTCTGCAAGTGTTTCATTGTACCCCGCACCGAGGTTACTAAATAAAAATTTATTTTCAAACTTCTAATATTTATTTTTTTTAGTTTGGTTTTGGAGGTATGAAGACAACAACCCAAAGAAAACAATGTATAGAAAAAATAATTATTACATATAACAACAAGGAAAAATAAACAAAATTACTTTTAGTAAAGAAAGTTACTTTCAATGGCGTAAAAGCAATAATCTTCTATTGCTACTGTTGTAGAAGTGTGAATGTATCCAAATCACATCAGTAATTGGAACATATAGTTGTATAACATATATATAAACTGCAACTCTCTATGACAAATTTGACTGATTTTACAAGTAATGTTTCATTGTACCCCGTCTTCCCCTATTTACTTCGAAAGGACTTGGAAATAAAAGTTACAAAAGACAAAACTGTAATATCAAAGCAAATGTCAGTGTATTCATTTTTTAAACTCTGCATCTGCAGTAACTTATGTAATTAACTTTTGTTTTGATACTTAAATTTTCGTATTTTTTCCTAATGTAATAAATAAATTTCAGTGACATTAATTGTTACCTTTTTTCAACAATTAAAATCTAGATTTAAAGATGACCTCCATTAAGAAACCACCTCTCAGATTGACCTATTTTTATTGGAATGGAATGTGGTCGCTTTAGAAAGGTTTTTACTGTACTTGTGTATTTTTCTGGATGTGCTTAAATTTTGAATTTCTGTGTTAACATTTTTCACCTGAAAAAATATTTTTGACATTCTTTTGAAAAATCGGGTCAACATGAATCTAACCCGTAAGAGTTAAAACACAACCTGAAACAATGAAAGTCAAACCAACCTTTAGCAAAACATTAGATGTCAGACTGGAATCCGACCCACATTGAAAATATATAGCAGCAAATCGGCCCGAACCAGGACTCTGGTTGGGTTCAGATAGTTTATTTCCAGATGATGATATCCGATTTTCAGGGTTCTTGATCAGTGTTGAATTTATAACTTTTTTCCTGGGTAGGATTTCTGTGGCTTTAAGGAAGAGTGGGGAGAACTTCCTGACATACATAAATACAAAATCGATCTCAATCTTCAGGGGTTGTCGGTGTCTACCTCATTTCAGTGCTCTGGGGTAAAAAGGTCCCTCTCTCATGCCACCCCCTATATTCATCAGTCATCACTATTTCTGATAAACTGAGAATCTCCCACTTAAAAATCTCACATGAAAGCATTTCACTATGGAGTATTCTTTCTTACCATATTGTAGATATCTATCCAAGTTCAAGATTTTCATATAAGGAATACATTTTATCACTAATTTCTGTACAGCTTTCTTTAACTTCATAATCACCCAAACACACACACACACACAAATGTATATAAACTATATATTAGAAAGTTAAAAGTTTGTTTTTTAATTTTATTATTTAGAGTATTTTAAAAATAGGTATAAAGGGGGGGGGGGGGGGCACCCAGCTTGTTCATTAAGTGCTTATAAAAGAAATCGCAAACAAAATAAAAACTAATTAATTATCAACTGTCAAGTAATTCAAAAAGGTTCTTGATTGTTGACTTTCTTATGCATAACAGCATAACACTGATCAATAAATAAATACTTTTTCGTGGTTGAAATCAGAATTCACAGCGTCTGGTCAAAAGAGAACAAAGAAATCATATTTTATGCTAACCAACAATTTAGATTAGAATCTGAGACACTAGATTTATTTTAACACAATTATTCTAATTGGTAAATAAATCAGATTTAAAATTTCAACTGTGCGAAAAATGTCCGGACCAGGATTCGAACCAGGGACCTCCTGGCTGAAGCCGCCAGTGCTCTGCCATCTGAGCTATCCCAGACGAATCTGGTGGAACTTTTTACATCTAATACAGTGATGGAACAGCTGCGCCAATTGCGCCAAATCGATAATGCTGCGCGTTTCTGCGCCAAAACGATAATTTTCCAACAAAATTGCGCTCAACTGCGCCAATTCGATAATAAATCTTGAGCCAAATCGATCATTTTCCACCCGAATTTCGGCAAAAGATCACGAAAAACACGCGGTGTTTCTCAAATGATCACGGAAAAAACGTGAATTTTAACAAAGGATCGCTAATTTCGTCAAAAAACGAACAAAACGTGGTCAAATGATCGCAAAAAAAACTTGATTTCGTTAAAAAATCGCGAATAAAACGCAAATTTCGTCAGAAGATCGCGAAAAGCACGCAAATTTTGTCGAAAGATTGCAAAAAGCACGCGAATATTATCGAAAGATCGCTAAAAACACGCGAATTTCGTCAAAAGATCGCGAGAAAACCGTGACTTTTGTCAAAGGATCGCTAATTTCGTCAAAAAACGAACAAAACACGGTCAAAAGATCGTGAAAAAACGTTAATTTATTTAAAAGATAGGGGGAAAAACCCGCAAATTTCATCAAAAGGTCTCAAATTTGGTCAAAAGATCGCGAAAAACACGAGATTTTCGTCAAAAAATCGCGAAAAACACGCGAATTTCGTCAAAAGATCGCGAATAACACGTGAATTTCGTCAAAAGATCGCGAAAAAACGTGACTTTTGTCAAAGGATTGCTAATTTCGTGAAAAAACGAACAAAACACGGTCAAAAAATCGTGAAAAAACGCAAATTTATTTAAAAGATAGAGAAAAAAATGCAAATTTCATCATAAGGTCTCAAATTTCATCAAAAGATCGCAAAAAATACGAGATTTTCGTCAAAAGATTGCGAAAAACACGCGAATTTCGTCAAAAGATCGTGAATAACACGTGAATTTCGTCTATGGATTGCGAAATACAAAATGTGAATTTTGTCAAAGGAGCGCTAACTTCGTCAAAAAGCGAACAAAACGCGGTCAAAATATCGTTAAAATGTCGCAAAAAACCTGCAAATTTATCATAAGGTCACAAAAAACGAGAATTTTGTCAAAATATCACCAAAAAAAGGTGAATTTTGTCAAAGGAAAGCTAATTTCATCAAAAAACGAACATAACGGGATCAAAAGATTGTGAAAAAAAAGCGAATTTCGTTAAAAGAGCTAAAAAAACTCCAAATTTCGTCAAAAGGTTGCGAAAAACTGCAAATTTCAAATTTCGTCAAAAGATTTCGAAAGACATGCTAATTTCGTCAAAAGATAGCAAAAAACATACTGATTTTAACAAAGGGTCCAAATAACATGCGAATTCTGTCAAAAGATTGCGAACAATATGCAAATTTGGTCAAAAGATCACAAAAAAACAAATTTCGTCAAAGGATTGCAAAAAAAGATGAATTTTGAGAAAAAGTCGCGGAAAAAAACTAATTTCGTCAAAGAATCGCAGGAAAAAATGTGAATTTCGTCAAAAAATGGCAGAAAAAGTACGAATTTCGTCAAAGAATACCAAAATGAGCATTTTTGCTGCTCCAAAATAGTTATTTTCTGCTCCAAAGTGGCTTTTTGCTGTTCCCAAATAGTTATTTTCTGCTCCAAAATGAGCGTTTTTGCTGCTCCAAAATGGCTTTTTGCTGCTCCAAAATGAGGTCCATGCTGTTCCATCACTGCTAATGGAATCTGAGAGTAAAAAATAACAAAACAAATAAGTGTTCTTACATATCATTTTACCTTTACATTTACTGCATAACTCGATTAGTTATTTCCAGACGGCAAGTAATAGCAAAGTTCCCCCCAGGTTAAAAAAAAGGGGGAGGGGGCAGGGTGCTGCTAGTGGGAAAATGACACATAAACTGTTAAGGGCACTTTATTTTTTATTTTTAAAGGCATTCTTTTGATTTCTAATGGCAAATTTAATATTTAAAAGTCAGGGCATTCTTTTCATGACATAGCAATGATTTAGTTGTCATACAAACAAATTTTTCAATACAAAAGACATTAAGCTACAATTTTTTTGATTGGGGGCAAGAAGAGTGCTATTTTTTAAACAAAAAGACAGGGAGGTGCAGCACCCTGCCCCCAAGTTCTCTGGGGGAAACCCTAAATAGAATTTCATTGTGGTTGATGCATCTTGCTTCTGTAAATATTTCTTTTTTCAAAGTAGAATAAATGAAGAAATATTTTTTCAAATTAATTATTTCTCTGATCTTAAACTTTGGTATGAAATTTGCTGATTTAATGCAACAATAGTAAAATATGAAGCAAATTTAAAGTTTGTAAAAAAAAAATGGAAAATGATTCTGATAAAGGGAATGCATGCTTTTTAGTGTCCATTTTAGGGACAAAAAAAATAAGAACCTGGTGGAACTTCGGAAAGCAGTTTTATTTTTGTCAGAAATTGGCGTGATGCAGTGCCATGCTAAATATATCTAGTATTATCTTTATCTTTGCAGGCCAAAAATTAGACAATCCACAATCTGATCTAAAACGCGTAATGAAAGAAAATTTTATCCACATTTTAATCTAATAATAATGATATTTCTAATATTAAATTTAGCTTTTAAGTCACAAAATGAACATATAAAGAATTAGTTTTTTTATCTAAAATGGTATTCTAAACTGTCTTTTAAAAAGTCTGCAAGAATCAAAACTCACCAAATCCAAAACAATAAGAGTAAACCAGATCCACAATGAAAAAAATTAGTGCCAATATGACCTGAACCATGAGTCATCTCTGGTGCGGGTAAAATCGGGTTACCCGACTTGATGCAGGACTCCAACTCAAACCAAACTGAAGGTTGGGTCATGTTCGAGTAAATTCTAATTACCTGATCTGATGCACGACTCTATATTCAATCAATAGTATCAATTCTTTACTAAAATTATTCATATGATAGGGAAAAAATTGTCCTTTTTTGTCACTTTATAGTCTTTACATTTAAGTCATTTTTCTCTCTTTCAGGAACCACTCCTAGATTTGTATAAACCTTGAATATTATTTATTAATGAGTGTTATTTATATATAAAAATATTTTTATACAAAGTTGCATATAATTATGTTCTATTTTTTTTAATTGTAAGCCTCCCCCCCCCCCCCCAAACACACACAGGTACACTTTTTTTTAAAAAAAATTAAAACTGTCGAACTGTGCTTTATTATTATTTTGCTGGGTATGAAATATTAATTGTAAATATATATTATTTTAGGCCGAAGACATAATAGAGGAACTCATAGACAACTTCAAAATGCAAGAGAACTTGTATCATTATCTCCTGATCCAGTAGAACAAGTTCGACAGATGGAAGAAGATGAACGAATGGCTAGAATGCTTCAAGTAAAATAAATAATTAAATTACCATTTATATTTAAAAGTTTCATAATAATCTGGAAATTTAGTCAAAATCAGAGGATCATAGATAATGGAAAAATGGTCTGGAAAAGTCATAGAAATTATTATAACTTCAACAATTTCATTAATAGGTAGCATAAATAACAATTTAAACAATAGTATGAAAACTGTATTAGTAACTTCTAAATTCATTTTAATTAGATAAATGTGAATCTGCACATATGTCAAAATTTGTTTGGTTAATCTACACAATTAATTAAATTAGTGTATATGTATAAAAGGATGTATCATTTTATAAAGAATGAAAATCTTCTCTTCTGCAATTTTTAGCTATTTGTTGTGTTTATGAAATCTTTTTTTTCTTTATTTTGATTAAGACATTTGTGTTATACTTACTTCAGTAAAATCTCAAACTAGTGATTTTTCTCAAGCTTTTTGATTTTTCTCAAACTTTTATTGCAATGTGAAATGGGTAGTAAAATTTATTGCTAAATTCTCCATAAGGTTAGATTAAACACTTGAGATTCCTGAATGTGTGGTGAACTAATTTTTATAAAAAAAATTGGTTGTTTATTCTGGCATCTTAATAAAATATTAGTAAATAATGGTAGGTATGTATATTTTCCTCCTTTTATTAGCATTTTCGATACTTCTTAGTTATCCTGTCGACCAAATTACTGTCGCCAAATTGTAAGATTATTGCCAATAATGGTTGCCATTAATTAATTAATTGTAAGATTAAGACCAATGTCAGACGGGCGTCTTCTTTGCTGCTTTTTTGCTTAGGTATCATCCATTTACAATGCTATAGCATTGTGAATGGAAAATACCTAAGCAAAAAAGCGGCAAAAAAGACGCCCGTCTGACATTGGTCTAAATGCTAATAATGGCCAATAAAACCAAATGTTTTACTAATTTATTTGTTCTTTTGTTATTTAAAATAAAAATTTATGTCAATGTGTATAATTTGGCGAGTGGTTTGGCGATTTATATAATTTGGCGAAATTGGTCGACGGGGTAACTAAGAAGTATCGCATTTTCTTTTAAGACCTTTGTGTATTTCTTTTTTGAATGCTTTCTGTTTTGATTCTGTTAAATGCATAAGACACACTAACACACAGAATGAATAATCATAAGAAAGAAAGTTATGTTTCAGACATTAACTTCTCAAAATATTAAATATGAGCTTTATTTTACAACTCAGTGGGCATTATTGTCATTTAGTGTTTTGTTTAAAAAAAAGTTTTGCTATCTTTTCATTTCTAAACTGATTTTTTAATTTGCATTACGGCTGGGTAATTTGAAATTTCTTAAATCAATGTCGTCTAAATAATATAACGATTTAGTGATAAATTGATTTAATACTGGTATCATTATTAGAATTTAGAACTTTTTTGTCATTGTTAGTTCTGAAATGAGACCTCTATGCAGCTCCCTACATAACCACAGACATTCTTAAATCGAATTGTTAATCATCTTACATAGCAATGTTATGATAAATCTATTTTGTTCAAATTTAGACTTTAGAGTATATACTCTAGCAAGTTGGATAATAATAATAATAATTAATCCACTCTCAAAAGAAAAATTCAAATTGAAATTAGATTTATTTGGATTAAAAAAATATTTAACTTTATTATAAAAAAAAATTACTATTTTTGGTTTTATTCTTTTCATTCATAATTGAATAATGAATTTCATAAAAATATTTTCATTTACAAAATTCATGTTACTGGGCCAAATTCAGAATTTTGCTTTTAAAGATTTAAATTACAGAATAATTGAAAAATCAAACTGGGGTAAAATTGTTTACATTAATTAATATTTTGTATCATTTGCTTTCTGTCTCCTTTTATTTTATTCTTTTTATATGGCTTTTCAATTTCAGATTTTGCCTTCCGTTGAATGAAATTCTTAAAGTCATTATGAAGTAATTTGGTTACTTCAAATAGATTAGGTTTTATGCAAGTCTTTCTTATAAATTGAGTTCATTCTTCAGCTCAGACTTTCCTGTTCATTGTACTTTTCCCTGGCTTTTGCAGGCTTCCTGTTGCTTATCCCCTTTTCTCCTTGCTGCCTGCCATGTTCAATGAGTTTCTTTTTTTGACCATTCATTTTTTCTCTTTGATGATTTTAGTTTTCATCATTTGTTGTATCTACCTCCAAGCTTCTGCAAGTTTCTTGTTGTCGGCCTACTTTTTCCCTGTATTTGGATACAGGCATATTCTTTTGCTTTTCTCTCTGTTTTTGAATGGATGGAATTGTACTTCATGCAAGTGTGCCTAGGTTCAAAGTAAGTGTGACAATAACCGATAAATTTGTGTGGGCTGGAGCATGTAGGCACAAAGCAAAGACATTTACAAGTAAATATGAAAAAAACATTTTTTCACATTCAATAATTTGACATGGTAGTGGTGATATTGTGTGTGACTTTCTGGTCTAGGATTTTACAGTGCATTAATAACATTTTGATATAAAGCCATACAAACAAATTGTTTTCATTAAAAAAATTGGTTATTCCGTATCTGTTATATAAATGTAATGTGGTATTTTGCTTCAATTTTATTTAATTATTTATATTGATGTGTTGAATCTTTTGTATAAAAGTATTACATTCAGATTTTTTTTTTTTTTCCGTAGGCACAGTTTGATGCTGAAATAGATCCTGAATATACTCCTGTAAATCATTCAGTTTTGGATCATGAAGACAGTGATGATGATGAGGATGATGATGATGATATCATTGATCCTGTTGGGGATTCTGACTCTGATGAATCAGCTGGTCCTATAGTGAATCCATTTCCACGTATTCCTGTTAGTCGCAGAGGGTTTGGAATAAGTCGTTTTACTTCTAGATCTGACTCGCCACTTGCTTTATTTTTAGTAAGTGGAATATTTAGTTACTATGAAAAACTATGCCCATTATTCCGTCGACCTTTTACCATAAAAAAAAACTACAATGGAGTTCCAGTTATACGTTTTGCTGGGTCCTGGACAACAAAATGTATAACTCAGTAAAACGTACAACTCAATTAATGTTCTACCGGTACCTTTTAAAAAAATATTTCGTTAAATTTTGTTTCGCTGACAAGTTTGTTACCTTTTTCGTCGAAAATCAAAGTTTCGTAAGTATTATTCGCCAGAACACCATTCGTGGAAATGGAATAGAGTAAAAAAAAAAAAAAGATACATGAGAAAAGTGCACAAAGAAAGGCTATTTTATGATAAAAGCTTTATTAAAAGTACATTTTTAAACATAGAGAGTATTTAAAAGAAATCATTGAAATCGTGTAAATCATTTATTAAAAGACATTTCAGTTGGAAACTGCTTTTTACCTCAAGAACAATTATTTTGGGGCGTTTTTGTTCTGCATCAAGACATGACATTAGTGATGGGCGATAACGAGATGTTTTTCTCGATTTTCTCGATTGTATGGACATCTCGATAATTTTCGATTGTGTAAATTTTTTCTCGATGACTGCAGTTTGCAAATTTCTTTTATAAATCATATATTATGTATTATATACGTCATACATTTATCAAGAATCGTCTGCGGGTGAACTGAAATGCGTCGATGTTAATAAAGACTAGGTGACTTCGACCGCTAGCGGGCCCCTCCTTTAATCGGGGCCCCTAATTTATACGTAATCTTGTAATATGAAATCACGAACAGGTTACCCGCTATATACGGCACTGATATATAATAGCAGGCGGGTGTGGTGTGCACGCACTACAAAATCTTGTAAAAAATATAATATCGAAACGAATGAACCTCGGACCAGATATCTTGGGGGAGGGGTCAAAGCGAGCGGAGGGACACAGCAGCTGCATAATATGATTAAGTCGTCACAGGTCTTTAGGCCTTTCCAACCATATGTCACATGAGAAGTCTGGATCTGAATTTATAAAAAAGCCCTCCCCGTGGGGGCAAAGGGGGGAGGGGTGCGGGAGGTGGATAACATGAGTAAGTGGTCATAAGCCTTTCCAACAATATGTCACATGAGGGGTCCCGGCTAAATTTAGAAAAACACCCCGTGGGGGAAAAGTGGGGTGGGGGCGGTCACCGGAGGTACATTACATCAATAAGTAGTCACAGACCTTTCCAACGATATCTCACATGTGGGGTCTTGGCAAAATTTGGAAAAGTGTCCCCCGGGGGGGGGGGGGGGGTTGCAAAATGGGGGGATGGACACCGGAGGAGCATAACATCAATAAGTAGCCACAGACCTTTCCAACGATATCTCACATGAGGAGTCTCGGCTAAATTTGAAAAAGTGTCCCCCGGGAGGGGCAAATTGGGGGAGACTGTCACTGGAGGTGCATAACATCAATAAATAGTCACAGACCTTTCCAACGATATCTCACATGTGGGGTCTTGGCTAAATTTGGAAAAGTGCCTCCGGGGGGGGGGGGGGGGGAGGGAGGGGGCAAAGTGGTGGTGGGGACACCGTAGGTACATAACATCAATAAGTAGTCACAGACCTTTCCAACGATATCTCACACTAGGGGTCTTGACTAAATTTGAAAAAGTGTCCTGGGGGGGGGGGGCAAAGAGTGGGGGGGACTGTCACTGGAAGTGCATAACATCAATAAGTAGTCACAGACTTTTTCAACGATATCTCACAAGAGGGGTATTGACTAAATTTGGAAAAGTGTCCTCCGGGGGGGGGAAGTGGGGGGGCGGCCACCGGAAGTGCATAGCATCAATAAGTAGTCACAAACGTTTCCAACGATATGTCACATGAGGGGTCTTGGCTAAATTTGGAAAAGTGTCCTGAAATTTCATATATTATAAATAATATTTAACGGAGGGCTCCATAAAAAAATCTGATCTAAAATGATAAAAACGGAAAAAACTACCCTCGCAGTGGGGGCCAAATTGGGGAGGGGAGGAAGAAAGTCTCATAATATGAAAGATTCATCCGAGAGCTTATTGATGACATATCACATGACTGGTCCAAAAAAAGTTTGAAAATTGCTCCCCCTCCCACCCCCCGTGAGCCCACTCTTTCGCCCCGGAATTCACACTGCCGCCACTTTAAAATTTTTATGTTTAATAATTAATATTTACCGGAAGACTGCATAAAAAACCCACATCTAAAGTGATATTTAAATTTATTATAGAAATCGGCTACGGTTTTAAAAATTTGTTCGCCCCTTCCCCATCCCCCTTTGGGCGAAGAAAGGTTCATAGTATGAAAGAGTGGTCAAAGGGCTTTTCGATTATATGCCACAGGAAGGGTTCGGTAAAATTTTTAAAATTGCACCCCGTATGATTCCACTCTCACGTCCTCCTTCCTCGAAATCACCCGACCCACCTTCCTCTTTGAAATTTTTATATTTAATAAATAATTTTATCGGAGGGCTCCAGGTATGTGACATCTTGGTAGGGCTAAAATAAGAGACACTTTGAAAATTAGGGCTTCATTTCACAGCTCATTGTCATGCCTCTTTCTCTATCTCGTACCCTGGTACTCGATAAATTTTCTTACTTTTCTTCTCTGCCGAGGACGAGAGAAATCCTCGAAAAGCTTCTCATAGCGAAATGTTGAAAAGTGCGAGCGAAATCCTCGAAAGGCTTTTCGTTGGGAGATTTCGAAAAGAACGAGAGAAACCAGCCACCAGCGAGAGGCTTCCCATCGGGAAAGGTTGAAAAGGGCGAGAGACACTCTCGAGAGACTTCCCATTCCGAAAGGTTTAAAACCGCGAGAGAACAAACCATCGAGCAGCTTCCCGTCTGGAAGCGTCGAAATGCTGGAAAAATCATCGAGATGAGATTTGCCGAAATGCGAGATGGAAATGAAGCTTTAAGAGTCAAACTTACCGGTTGGTTTAAGTCATAATTTCTCAAAGGAGTCCATCTGCTTATCCAATCTCTTTTTAGCTCACAGGCTATCTAAGCCTGAGAGCTAATGTACCCGTCGGTTCTGTGTGTCTGCATGTACGTACGTATGTACGTAACGCGATAACTCTTGATTAAAATGTATGATTTGCTTCAATTTTTTTTATGTTTATTCTGATAAGGCGTTCCGCTGATTAGTTTTGACGGTTCATTGGTTAAGGATAAAGGGAGAGAAGGGGGGCTGGTCCCCCCCTCCTTAATTTAGATAAATAGGTTTTTCATGCAGAATTATTCGATTTGCTCCAAATTTCGTATACCGGTTTATTATGTTAAGGAGCTTCCCTGATTAAACTTGGAGGTTCATTAGTTATGTATGAAGGGGGGAAAGGGGGGTATACCCCCTCCTTAATTTAGATAAATAGGTTTTTCATGCAGAATTATTCGATTTGCTCCAAATTTGGTATACCGGTTTATTATTTTAAGGAGCTTCCCTGATTAAACTTGGAAGTTCATTGGTTAAGGATAAAGGGGGAGAAGGGGGCTGCCCGCTTCCTCTTAATTTAGATAAATGGGTTTTTCATGCAGAATTATTCGATTTGTTCCAAATTTGGTATACCGGTTTATTATGTTAAGGAGCTTCCCTGATTAAACTTGGAAGTTCATTAGTTAAGTATAAAGGGGAGAAAGGGGGGGGGTAGACCCCCTCCTTAATTTAGATAAATGGGTTTTTCATGCAGAATTATTCGATTTGCTCCAAATTTGATATACCGGTTTATTATGTTAAGAAGTTACCTTGATTAGATTTGTAGGTTTACGGGTTAAGTATAAAGGGGGAGAAGGGGGCTGGTCCCCCCTTAATTTAGATAAATGGTCTTTTCATGCAGAATTATTCGATTTGCTCTAAATTTGGTATACCAGTTTATTATGTTAAGGAGCTTCCCTGATTAAACTTGGAAGTTCATTGGTTAAGGATAAAGGGGGAGAAGGGGGGCTGGTTCCCCACTTAATTTAGATAATTGGGTTTTTCATGCAGAATTACTCGATTTGTTCCAAATTTAGTATACCGGTTTATTATGTTAATGAGCTTCCCTGATTAAACTTGGAGGTTCATTACTTAAGTATAAAGGGGGGAAAGGGGGTAGACCCCCTCCTTAATGTAGATAAATGGGTTTTTCATGCAGAATTATTCGATTTGCTCCAAATTTGGGATACCGGTTTATTATGTTAAGAAGCTGCCTTGATTAGATTTGGAGGTTTATGGGTTAAGTATAAAGGGGATGGGCTGGCCTCCCCCATAATTTAGATAAAAGGGTTTCTCATGCAGAATTATTCGATTTGCTTCAAATTTAATATACCGATTTATTCCGATATGGCGCTTCCTTCATTAGATTTGGAGGTTCATTGGTTAAGTATACAAGGGCGAAAAGGGGCAAGTCCCCTCCCCTTAATTTAGATAAATGGATTTTCATGGAGAATTATTCAATTTACTTTATTTTTTTTTTTCTGTGTTCTTTCTGATAAGGAGCTTTCCTGATTAGATTTGGAGGTTCATTATTTAAGTATAAAAGGGTTAAAGGGGTTAGACCACCCTTAATTTAGCGATATGTTTCTTTTTTTCATGCAAAATTATCTGATTTTCTTCAAATTTGATATACTGATTTATTATAGTTTAGGAGTTTCCCTGATTTGATTTGGAGGTTCATTGGTTAAGTATAAAAGGGGCAAACGGGGTATATTTCCCTTAATTTATTTTTTGAGGGACATTATTCTTTGAAATAAGAGTATAATATACAATTAATGTGAATAACCTGTGAGCTCAATGCCATCAGTTTAACTGGCACTTATCTTTTTATTGCTATTAACCGATGTGGGTTATGAAGCATAGTGGTTTATGTATTCAGTTCTGTATAGCCCTAGTTTCAAACTTTACTGTTAAATTTAGTGTCATTTTGCCCCGAATTTTCAATGTTTCTCTTATTTTAGCTCTGCCAAGCTGCCCCATACCTGGAGACTCAGATAAATACTATTTATTAAACATAAAAAGTTCAAAGAGGAAGGTGAGTGAATTCTGGGGGGCGCGAGAGTGGACAAAGGGGGGGGGGGTAATTTTCAAACTTTTACCAAACCTCTCCATCGGAAAGTCCTTTCACCACTCTTTCATATTATGAACCTTTCTCCTCCGAGACTTGAATTCCGGAAGGGGGCGGGGGGGGGGGTGATTTTTTTTTTTTATTGTAGAGATTTCTACAATAAATATCATCAAATGAGGTTTTTTAATGGAGCTCTCCGATAAATATTATTTATTAAATATAACATTTTGGTGGCTGCGTGGGGGGTGCTGTGGTTGAAAAGTGGGGCTGCATGATTTCCGGGTATATTCTGGGATAAAAGAGGGAACCCACGTGGGAGGGGTAGATTTCAAACTTTTTTTGGACCAGTCATTTGATATATCATCGGAAAGTTTTCGGTTATCATCGGAAAATTACTCTTTCATATTATGAACCTTTCTTCTTCCCTCCCTATTTTGGCGCCCCGAGAGAGGCACTTTTCGAACTTTTTTGAAATCGTAGCATTTTTAAACATTTTAGATCGGATTTTTTTACGGAGCCCTTTGATAAATAATTTTTAATATATGAAAATTTCAAAGAGAAGGATGAGCAGGGTATATTTCGGGGGAGGGGAGGGGAACGATAATTGGAATCCTGGGAGTTGGGACTCTTTTCTATCTTTTACTGATACCCCTCATGCGATATATCATTGGAAAGCTCTGTGACTACTATTTCATTTTATATGTCGCCCGCGCCCCTCCCCTTACTTTGCCCCGCGCGGGGGCACTTTTTTAAATTTAGCCGACACCCCTCATGTGACATATCGTTGGAAAGTCCTGTGACCACTTATTCATATTATGCACTTTCCTTGCCCCTGCCCCCTACTTTGCTCCCCGCGGGGGTTCGTTTAATGTATTCCAGTCGAAGTCTTTCTAAAAATGGGGAAATTAAAGATCTAATCTCAAATGACGTAGAAAAATCAATAAAAAATTTTGATCCCTTTTATCATCCTTTAGTTCATGTTTTTGCCACTAGGGGGTACTTTTGATTCTTATTTCTTTGGCCATTTTGGTGCTAATTGCCGAAAAATTCTAATTTTTGATACTTAAACTTCCCTTACCGCTTCATAGCTACTCGCGTTTTTTCAGCTTTTTTCAACCAGGGGGCACCCTTACAAGACTTTTCCAGTCTTATGGCTCCTTTATAGCCTCCCTTTGGTTTGTTGTTTTTTTATTCCATCTGTTTTCAGTTACCCTATATTTAATAAAATCTGCCTTATATATATGTAAAAACAATGATTTCAATAATCGATTCTAGAACATCTCCTTTGTAGATTCTCGAAAATAATCGATGACTGTATCGATTGTGTATTTTACGATAACGATTTTTTTCGATTGGTAAATTTTAGAGAATCGCCCATCACTAAGCCCTATCACTACTATGAAATTGTCGGCCAGAATAATAGCTAAGTTTTCCAATAACTGTTTTTAGCTTTTCTCGTTATAATCGATTGTAAAACATCTCGATTGTAGATTCTAGGAATTAATCGATGGCTGTATCGATTGTGATTTTTTACGATGACGATTTTTCTCGATTGTCGAATTCTCGAGAATCGCCCATCACTACATGACATAATATATTGAAGTAAAATCTTGTGATAATGTACTTTACAATTTGCAATTATACCCAAAATAAAGAGCTGCAATTTTCTAGTACAGTTGGCCGGGGAAAACTTCACTCGGATGTTCTCAAGCTGACTTGAAAGTGGGTGGGCAGACATTGTTTCATAAATAGAATAATTTTGTATTTCTCTTTGCCTATGTGCACGTTTAGTTTTTTAGCCAACTGTCCATGGCTGCATGTGTCATCCACGATTATAGATTTGCCTCAAAATCCGTAAAGAATGTGATTACATTTTTATAACAACGGGACATTTTGTATTTTCCAATGACTTAATATCATAGCTTATCGGTATCGTCAGCATTTGCCCCCAGCCATACAGTCAAACATTGTTTACAACAGGGTGTGGCAGGTATTTGAGAACAAAATTACTACTGCTTTCAAACAGAAAAACACACTTGAGATAGAGCATTTTTTACATTTTAACGTTGTGTACCGGTGACCACATATATAGTATACTAGCAAACCCCTTGGCTTTGCTCGCGTAATAGTGAAAATATGCCAAATTATATTTGCATGACAATTTTTTATTAGAAGAACACTTTTTGGAATAATTAAAAAATTACAAATCAAGCCACAGTTTGATTAAACTTCATTCTAAAAGTGCAATAGACAGAAATGAGATTTTAATTAATAAGAAGAACTAAAACTAATTCCAATTAAATGATAATTTAGAAAGTATTTTGAGACTTTTATGCTCATTTCAGTATTCATTTGAAATTTACAATTTTTTAGAAACCATCTTAACACATTTACATCTTAAAATTAACCATCATGTCAAATTCCAAGCTTCTTGTTAACAGTTTACCACCTCTTTGGTGTTAGTGGCACCAACATAAAATGCCGAAACAAAGTTGAAATAGAATGTCTCGAAAAATGTTGAAACAGAGACTGTCACCATTAATTTGCCAACATTAACCTTGAAATCGGTTTGTATTTCCTAATATTCTATAGCAAACGGAAGTTAGATATTTTTAAAGGCTTTCTTGTTGTTCCTGCCAACCAGGTGGTAGTGACACCGGCATAAAATATAGCCCGTATAGGATCAGGGACTATCACTCTTGATTCTTAACCAATAACTTCTGTAATCGGTTTATTATTTCATGAGATTCCATAGAAATCGTAATTTAGGACTGTTTTAGAATGCTTTTCGCTCCTTCCCTTCACTTCACTCCTTTTTAATTTCAAATTTTTTTTCGACGGTTCTTAGAGGACATTTATATTTTATAAGTAACTACCGTGTTATATAAGTTTCTAGCCTGTGCAGTATCGCAGAAATAGCTATTTAGAAAGTTTTTTGCTCCTGCAACCTTCTAGGGGTTGTGGTACTGACATAAAATATAGCTTATGTTTGAGTAAGTTCTATCACCATCAATTTGCAACCATTATGTTTGAAATCGTTTTCGTATTTCATACGACTGCATAAAAATCGTAATTTAGAACGCTTATAGAACGCTTTTCGCCCACTTCCTCCTTTTAAATTTGGAATTTTCTTTCGAGAATTCTTAGAAAGCATTTGCATCTTTGAAGTAATTACGGAATGTTAGAACCCCCTCAAAAACACTAAAAATGCAATTTAAAACATTTTTTGCTCCTGTAACCCCCAGGTGGTAGTGACAGTAACATAAAATATAGGCTATGTTGGAACGTGGCCTGTCACCATCAATTTGAAACCATTACTTCTGAAATTGTTTTATATTTCCTGAGATTGCATAGAAATCGCTATTTAGAACGTTTTTAGAACTCTTTTCGTTCATTTTCACCCCTTTAAAATTTCAAATTTTTAAGGAACTCTTCTCAGAGAGTATTTACATCTCATAAGTAATTACCATGCCAAATTTCAAGTTGCTAGCCCTTTTAGTATCACAAAAATCACAATTTAGAACGCATTTTAAAATGCAACCAGAAGGTGGTAGTGACGCCGACATGAAATAGATCCAACATTGGAACAAGGGCTGTCATCATCAATTTCCAACCATTACTTTGAAATCGGTTGGGTACTTTCTGAGATTACGTAGAAATCGCAATTTAGAACATTTTTCGTCCATTTTCAGCCCTTTTAAATTTCGAATTATTTAGGAAATGTTCTTAGATATCATTTATATCTTATAAGTAACTACCATGCCTAGTTTCAAGTTGCTAGCCCCTGCAGTATTACAAAAAACGCTATTTAGATCGTTTTTTGCTCCTTCACCCCCTTTGGGGTAGTGGCACCGATATGAAATACAGCCTATGTCAGATCAAGGGCTGTCACCATCGTTTTCACACCATTTTTTAAAAATCGGTTTGGTACTTCCTGAGATTGCGTAGAAATTGCAATTTATAAAAATTTTTAGAACGCTTTTCGCTCATTTTCACCTTTTTTAAATTTCGATTTTTTAGGAAATATTCTTAGAGATCATTTGTATATTATAAGTAACTCCCCTGTCTAATTTCAGGATTCTAGGCCCTTCAGTAACAAAAAAATCGCAATTTAGAAAGTTTTTTGCTTCTGCAACACCTAGATGGTAGTGATACTGACATGAAATAGAGCCTATGTTGGAGCAAGGGCTGTCATCATCAATTTCCAACCATTACTTTTGAAATAGGTTGAGTATTTTCTGAGATTGCGTAAAAATTGCCATTTAGAATGTTTTTTAGAACACTTTTCGTGCATTTTCACCCCTTTTAAATTTCAAATTTTTTAAGAAATGTGAGAACCAGTTGTGCCATGTCCTAAGAAGGCGGTAGCGATGGTGAAGGGTGTTAATCTTCGAAGGCTTAGCAATTTATATTCTCTTAGAATATGATAACATGAAATTTATTTTATAACACAGTAAAAAATATTCTGGAGTAATGATAAGTTGCTATGTACACAACAATGTAAAATTTGTTGAACAAAGTTTATGTATCAGAAATAGTGCCTATGAGAAGGTGGCAGCTAGTCTATTAAGTCCACAGGCATTGCATCACTTGAACGGAAAGCGCTGGTCTTGTCTCCGAGATAAAGATCTCCTTTTTCCGCGACAGCACCCTGGTGCCCTGTCGCCACTGATTCGGGTATCCTTCCCCGGTATTAGGGATCGTAAAGTCCGGCCCTTTCGGCCTTCAAAATCTTCCACTCCAAAAGTCGCTCTTCCAACTCCAGCCAAAATCTAATCTCCCCTCCGCATCCTCTCGTATATATATCTCAATTATCTTCTTCTAAAAACAATAGTGAGTTTCTCAGCCACTAACTGTCCGTTCTTTTTAAGAACCTCCCAGGGACCTTTTCTGTTGTCTCCTGAGTGGACACCTTAAGAAACTCCTCTTTTTTGCATGTGGATCCTGCGATCATATGCTCTCGTGAGAACGTATGTGAGTTCTCTTCCCACGCTCAAAGATAAAAAAAGTGCCGGCTGCTCCTTAGCATTAGCAAACTGTCAAATGTCCAAGAGCGATGGTGACTGAGTAGTTTCTTTCATCTTGCCGTGCGTCTTACTGGACTTTAACATATTTTTACTCTGTTTTAGAAAAGCATTAGTTCTTTCTATATGGCGAATCTGATATAGTTCAGATCTTTACCCCCTCCTTTTAAAAGAATATTTTGGCCGCAGGACGAAATATTCTGGAAAAGAGAAAGGTGACTCAAAATTTATATGAATGGCTCACATGCAAAAAAAGAAAAAAAACTTTATTTGCCTGTCTGCCCCTCCAAAAAAAAGTATTCATTATACACTCTATATAATATTTTACACTTTATTCTATTTCAAAACACTTCTCATTATATTATTTTTTCAAACATTAAAAGGAATGATAGCATACTATATACAGTTTTCTTTTCTTTTTTTTTTTTCAAGATTACTCTGCCCTACTCAAAAAATCTATTTGGACAATGTCCTTCCGTGGCCTTTGTACTCTGGCATATTGGTCAGGTTGCAAAGTATGTGCCCTTTTGAGCGGTTTACGAGTCATTTTGTTTTTGCTATTCCTAGATGAAAGCGCACTGCTATCCGTTTCTATTAAACTCTTCTTATCAGTGCAGCTCTTTAATTTTTTTATGGCAACTGTTCTCGTAGCCCCAACTTTTCCCGTATTCTTTCGTTTATTTGTCGAATGCCTCTCTGAATTTTGCCGATCCTCTTGCCTTTCACTGATTTCTTTTTGATCAATTTCCTTGTTTTTATCTAACCCTTTCCTGTTTTCTGTTTTCTTTTTAGATTTTGACAATGTATTTATCTCCGTTATTTTAACTACCGTTGGCTTTCTCGGATTTTTGTTTATTTTTACCCTGATTTTGGCTTCTAAATCGCTTTTTTGTCCCGTTTTCCTGTTGCCAATTCCTTTCCATTTTCGCCTTTTCAATCTATTCATGGAATTATGAATGTTAAACTTTTCTCCTTGACCAGCAATTTTCCAGACCTTTAATCCTTTATTACTTTTCATTTTCGTATTAATTTTTCTAGCACGTTTCGCTTTATTTGCTTTTGCCTGTTTTTTTATTTTTGGGGATCTCTATAAGTTCGTCCACCCTTGCTATTTTTTCTTTCCCTTTCGTAATGTCTTCCCAACTATCAGTTTCATTTTGTTGACCGTTTGTTCCTAAATCTAGTATTTGTTTCCCCGGTTTAAAATCCTTTTCTACTGTTTTGCATAAATTCTGTAATTCGCACTTTTTATTTTTAACTGAGTTTTCACTCTCCCTTCTGACTTTTTTACCGACGTCATGCGACTTAACCTGCTGTTCCCTCATTTTAATCCCTTCTATCTGAGATGAATCTCTGAACAGCTTTTCTTGTCCAGTACTTTGCCTATTTTGTATGATTTTTACCGGTATTTTTGACTTCTTGTCTTCGCGAGTTATGTGTGTGTCTGAGTTTCTTGTAATCCTTAAGTTTTTGACCTCACCTGACAGCTGTTTCTCTTGGTTTTCTGACCCATAGACTTTTCTTTTATTTCGTTTTCGAACACTGTCTTTTGTTCTCCCCTCTTTCTCCAAGTTTGACGAATTCGTCGCTATTCTGTTTTTCGGATTACCGTTATAATCCTTTTCCGTAACGCCTGTTTGTTTTTCCAAATCCCTATCGCCTCGAAAGTTTTCTGACCTGGAAATCGATTCCTCACGCGACTTGACTATGTTTTGTGCATTTTTACAATCCGTCTTACTTCTTTTCCTTAAGCTATCAGTTTCATTTTCAAACGGTTTTTTGTCATTCTCATTCGACTCCTGCGCGAGCAGTTGTAAAGAAATTGGTTCCTCCTTTTCGCTCACGTTCAACTCATCGACTGCCGTGACGTTTTCCGGACTAATCTCTTGTGATTGACTCATCCCTTGAATGCACCGTTGAAAGTTTCGAATGCTATTGGTTTTGTTTTCTCTGGCCGGCTGTTTAGTTTTTTTACGCTCATACGAATTGATTAATTCTTGTGTTCTGTTTCCAAGGATATAGTAATCCAAATCTGATTCGTTGTCTGTGATAAGTGCTTTAGTTGTTATCACCGTTTTATCCGCTAATTCTAACTTTATTTCCGCAACCGGAAACTGTTGAAGTTCCCTGTCCAGAGGTTGTCTTAACCACTTAATTTCTCCGTTTAATTGCCCTTTATTAATGAATCTTCTTGAACATAAATCGTCCATAGTTCCGGTATCGCGTAACATTGTAATTTCTACTCCATTTATCTTTCCCTTACTTAAATATGGTTCGAAACCTTTATCTAATTTCGTACTACACCTAACATGATGTACCGTGCTTATTTCTTTTTCCGATCTTTTTAAATCTGGACAGTCTCGTATCCTATGTTTTGGACTTCCGCATTGAAAGCAAGTGCTTTGTTTTGTTTTTTCGAAAGCTTTTTGCCTTTCCCTATCATAATTTTTCTCCCGCCAATTAGATTTATTATCAGCATTTTTCCTCGGGTCCCTTTCCTCGTAAACTGTGCGATTGAACCATTTTTCGCTGTCGTTTTCCGCATATCTCGGTCTCTTGAATCTTTTTTCCATGGGTTCATTTATATCTTATATGTAACTACCATTCCAAATTCCATGTATCTGGGCCCTTCAGTAACATCGAGAAAAATCACATTTCGAACGTTTATTTGCTCTTGCACCTCCTTTTGGGTAGTAGCACCGACATAAAATGTAGCCTATATTGGAGCAAGGGTTGTCACCATCATTTTGACACCATTATTTTTTAAATCGGTTTTGGTTCTTCTTGAGATTGCGTAAAAATCTCCATTTAGAACGCTTTTTGCGCATATTTACCCCTTTTTAAATTTCGAATTTTTTAAGAAATAGTCTTAGAGATCATTTATATCTAATAAGTAATTACCATGCCAAATTCCATGTATCTGGATCCTTCAGTAACAAAAAAAATCGCAATTTCGAATGTTTTTTGCTCCTGCACCCCCTTTAAGGGTAGTGCACCGACATAAAATGTAGCCTATGTTGGAGCAAGGGTTGTCACCACATTTTGACACCATTATTTTTGAAATCGGTTTGGTACTTCCTGAAATTGCGTAAAAATCACCATTTAGAATGTTTTTTAGAATGCTCTTCGTGCATTTTCACACCTTTTTAATTTCGAATTTTTTAAGAAATATCCTTAGAGATCATTAGTATCTTATAAGTAACTACCATTCCAAATTTCATGTTTCTAGGCCCTTCAGTAACACAAATATTGCATTTTTAGAACGTTTTTCGCTCCTGCACCCCCTTTTGGCCAGTGGCACGGACATAAGGTATAGCCTGTGTTCTAAGTTGGGCTAACACCATCATTTTGATACCATTACTTTTGGAATTGGTTCGGTAGTTCCAGAGCTTACCTCCTACAAATAAACAATTTTTACCTCTTTATAATATTAGTATACATGACATCACTCATTGAAACCACTGCCAGTTGTAAAAACTGCCTCTACAGCTACACGCTGCCAAAATTGACTGCAGACAATAATCAGATAGCTGTTGGAAATGTTTGCCATTGCATGTACAACGGTTACCCCGAGAGCTGCAACAGTGTTGTGTAGATGGCCATTGGAGTCCTTCTCAACCACGCCCCATACATAGCCCATCGTGCTAATATCTGGGGAGCTGTGTGTGTGTGTGGATGGGGGGGGGGGGGGGGGCAATAAGTTGAGGATGACATGGCCATGAAATTTTTTGCTATCCATTATTGTGTTTGGGCATTATGGGGTGGTGCAGAGTCATGTTGAAAAATGTATGGCCTTCCAAGTGCTACAGAAGTATTCTAGAGCTTTTACACCACAGTGTAAACAACGACGTTGATTCTAAAAAAAAAAAAAAGGCAGGTCATCTTTGCTGCTTACAACCCCAAAAATCGTCACTGAAACTGGAAATTTTCTTTGCATGACATCCGGAACCACTTCACGGATTTCAAATAACCACTGATTTTTTTTGCGGTTCACTTTCTAGTCGTGGGCAAAGTTTTTCTCCTCGGAGGGAAACAACAACATTCCTGGCTCCTCTTGATGTTTCAGCTTGTTAAGGAGGTACTTGAATCTAATCAGATGGTTATCTCTGGCTTTGTCTGACAAGAACTTTCCTCTACTCAAGAACTGTACTGAGCTCTAATGAAGGTCCTCATGAATCATGCATCAGATGGTGGCCTCAGTAACCTGCAGCTTCCTACTGAGTGTCCTCATTGACTTCCTGGGATTTTCATCAAGACGACTGATGAATTTTGGCATCTTGATAACGTCATTTCCTGATTGAAACGGTGTCACATCGAATCTGACAGCCTTCAATTCTGTCTTTACTTTAAAAAAGATTGCCCGAGCGATTTTCAAGAATTCAGCAACCTCTAAATCGAAGTATCCTTCAGTCAATGAGACAATGCCAGTAGGCACCTTCATTTCCTCAGTTTGTCTGGGTTCTGATATGTTTACATGTAACAGAAAAGGATTTGTAACAGTCGATGTGTAGGATGGTATATCACCTATAATGTGTGTTCTCAAATATCTGCCACACCCTGTACTCCGCATGCCTTTTTGGCATGGATCACCTTTATACCCCAGGGTTTTGTTATGAAGAAAATTGAAGAAGAGTCCGGTCTTTTCTATGTTGTAATCATCTTTTGCCTAACAGCCTTGAATTAATTTAGGAAATTCCTGATTTTTAGGTAACCAACTGTGCGTTCATCCACGGCATTCTACTCGCCGCATATGAGGCGACCAGTAATACCATAGTATTACTGGTCGTATAGTAGTACTGGTCTTTGAATCCTGTAAGCTAATCCTGAGAAGCTTTAAATTCTGCTGGCACATTGATATTTGCTGCTAGCTGAAGTGCCTTTTCTTGCAATAAATTTCTGGTTATGGGAATGTCAGCCGAATGCTTAGACTGAAAAATCGTCCTTCTTGCAAGCGTTTTCGTTTGGAAGAGCTTGGTCCGGCTTCAGTTAAAACATCTTTTATTTCTTCTTTGTTGCTTACAATTGTGTTGAGGGTAGAGTATGGCATTCCAATATGTTGAATTAAATTCTTTCGCCTTGCACATGGATTGGACTTCGCCGCATACTGCCAAACGCATATCCATGTTGTTGCGCAAAGTAACCGTCATATTGGGGCTCGGCTCAGCATTAGTCTATCGCAGAGCTGGGATTGCATATTTAAAAGGACCTGTTGTTGTTCCCCATTGGCTAACGATAACTGGTTTTAGCTTGGTTTTTTGGTTTCCGGGCCCATAAAGGAGATGTTGTATCAGCTTGTATTATAGAAGACCCGGCCAAAGGCAGGCGGTTGCATGGCTGTGGTGGTAAAGAGAAACACAAGAGGGGAGTAGAAAGCGGGGACCACAGACAATATCTCTGCCCCTTACCACTCATATACTCTGTTTTTTGCACATGGCTAGTTAAGTTCCCAGAAACTCCTGAATGGTAGTCGGCAAGGGGTAGAAAGGGTTCGAAAAGAAATTCTGCAAAACGTATAAGTAAGACAAAATTTCGTCCGGGGACGCAAAAATGAAACGTATAATTGAGAAAACGTATATTTCAAAAACGTACAACTCCGTTAATTTTCAATGGCAAATGGTCGGGACCACTGAGTTTAAACGTATAACTGCGGGAAACGTACAATTCAGGTAACGTATAACTGGAGTTCCACTGTATCACCAAATTATACGATTTAATACCAAAAATGCATGATACTGGCGTCAAATTCGTTGCACGTGTTTATTATGTCATCAAGTGATTTTTAATTTGACATTCATCTGTATTTTTAATGATGTTTTACTGATTTATTAGTTATTTTGTTAATTAAAGTAACAATTACCTCCATACATGGTAATGCCAAGATATTAAAATAGGAAAAGCATAAAAAAAATGTTGTGATGTATAGTTTACACTCAATAAATCAGTTTCAACTGACGTCATAAATATTTTTTTATGGGAAGTAGTCAACGGGATAATGAAGAAGTGCCAATTTAATCTATAAGTTTAATTGTTTCAATACTGCTATATTGATTTTAGTTCTGTAAAATATAAATAAGTTTATATATACATCTGTGCATTAAATATGATGATTATTTTTTAGTTTGCTTTAGTTTTACAAGACAGTGGCAATGGAAAATTTGATCCAGTTGCTTTAAACTGCTACAATTTTCATTTCTTATGACAGTCTGCTATAGAAATGGCAATTTTTCTGAATTCATCTACAGTCTCCTCTGAAAATCGAAATTTCATGCTCTATAAAGCTGGAGAAAAAAAATATCTACAAGCGAGGTTAAAGAATATTAATCCAAGTTCTAAGGAAGCTTGCACCTGGGCTATCTACGGACATTAAAGCCAATGCAGTTTGATAGTTAACTGATGAAATGGATTCTTCTTGAGGCTCAGCGTCTAAATTTCAGAAGTATTTATTACATACTATATGAATCCTAAAAGGATGACTGCTCAAAGAACAAAGTTGTTGTGCTTTCTGTGAGAGTGGAGCATTACTGGTAAAAGATTTTTGACATTAAAGATTCATTTATTACTTTAAATTCAAAAGTCACCCAAATTTATTAAAGCATTTCTATTATTAGCACACAATAATGCAGGGTGTGGAGATGGATTTAGCATTAATAAATATTCTTTAGAAAGAATCCCTTTTAAGTATTGAAAATATAAATTAAAATGATAATGAATGTAAAATGAAATGACACATTAAGAAACAAAATTGTGGTACTGGAAATGAATGGATATTTGCTAAACTCAGTAAATGATGCAGGAATTAAGCATAGAAATTTGTTACAAGCAGTAAGGATACCTCAAAGACAAAATTGAAAGAAGAGCAGACAGGTTATATAAGAAACTCTTTGAGGAAAGAAGGCAATCTTAGCAAAAATATTGCATAATTAGAAAATATGTTAAATGTAGCTAGAAAGTATGATAACTGATGTAGAGAAAAATGTCAGAAATAGAGAGTGAAAACTCTTTCAAAAGAGGCTAAAATAATTTGGTAAAATATTTTAAAGGAAAAAAAAAAAAGGTGGAAAGTTTAGTTTTTAATTAATATTCATTGTACAAAAAAAAAAAAAAAAAAAAAAAAAAAGATATATGCATGAGGAGCATAGAGGATATTCAATAAATATGTCATTGTTTTTCAGTTGATGTTTATAAAAATCTTTGACTTTCCTCAATGATTGCTCAGACATCTAAAATTGAAATGTTTTTCAGCCTATAAGTAGGAAATAAAATATTTTTGAAGCAAATTAGTTTTAAAAGGCATTTAATTAAAAAAATAATAAGCATACTTCTTGCACTAATCAGAAATTTCTATGAAATAGTTCTGCTACAACATCACAGTTTTATCTGCTATCAAATAGCTAAATGCTTCTACAAAATTGTAATTTCTTCTGTGAAAAACTGTTAAATTTTATTACAGAACTGAAATTTATTCTGCTACAAAACTGCTAATTTTTTTTAAATTTTCTCCTCAAGATGCAGTTCAGTTTAGTAATACTTTTTTCTCTTAAGCAAAATTCAAACAAGGACATTTTAGTGCTTTATATGTTTCACTGCTTTCTGAAAAGAAAATTAAGTCATGTATACTTTAATATATATATATATATCTAATAAGAAACAATATGTATTTACCTTGTAGAAACTAAATTAAATAAGTTTTTATATTCTGTGCAATATGTGCACTTTCAATCAAGTTTCTGTTTAGCTCTTTAATCATCAAAAGATTCTTTATCATTAAAAAACAATATATATATATATATATATATATTATTGGCTGTACTAGAAATATGTTCATATTTCAAAACAATCCAAGCAATTCTATGAAAACAATAAAGACAGTATGTTTCATTAAAGCAATAATGATATTGCATTCATGTAAAAAATATATAAAATAAGATTATTTTTTAAGTATTAAAAGTACTTTGTACCTTAACTACATATTGAAATTCCAGGCTGTTGGTTTATTTGATGAAATTTAGAGCAGGGTCCAGAGATGGATAAAAGGCCAAACATTCTGTTTTTTAATTACAGTTAAATTTATAATGGCCACCATGAAAAGGAGCCATGTTTAATAAAAAAGGGAATTAATGTGGTCATATGTGTAAAATGTATGTATAAGCATGCATTGAACAACAAAAAAATAAAAATACAATTCAATTTAATAACTTTTTTAATTAGTTTAAAAGAAAAAAAAAAAAAGAGAGAAAGAATTCTTATACCTGCATTTCTGATTTATTATATCGTTGAACATGAAACAAATATCATCTGTTTATTTAAGCACTTTATTCTTTTGTAACTGTAAAAATTTTAATTGAAGTCTATCAAAACCCACAGCTTTCCTTGCATAATAGTTGAAAACTAACAAGTGATACTTGTGTGCCTATTTTTATTAGAAGAAATTATATTTCTATGGATAATTCAAAAATTATTAATTAAGCCACTGTTTGACTAAACTTCATTATTTATTACATTACATTACTTAGGCAAAAATGAGACTTATGAGAAGAACTGAAAGTAATTGTAAATAAATAATAATTTAGAATGTATTTTGAAGCTTTTACAGTCATTTCAGTTTTTATTTGAAGTTTTGAATTTTTTGAAACCATGCTTAGCAAGAATGTACATCTTAAAAGTAACCATCAACATATTCCAAGCTTTTAATCTAATGGTCTGTCACCCACTGGTAGTCCCACCAACATAAAATATAGCCAATGTTGGAGCAGGGGCTGTCATCATCAATTTGCAACCATTATTTTTTAAATCACCTTGGAATTTCCGGAGATTCCATAGAAATTATAATTTAGAGCATTTTTTAGAGCACTTTTCAGTCCCTTTACCCTGTTAAATTTAAAACTTTTTAGAAACTGTTCTTAGGGAGCATTTACATCTTATAAGTGTCTACCATGCGAAATTTCTTTAACAACTCAATAGAAATAGCAATTTAGAATGCTTTTTGTCCATTTTCACCCCTTTTAAATCTCGAATTTTTTTTTTTTTTTAGAAACTGTTTTTAGAGAGCAGTTATGTCTTATAAGTAACTACCATGCCAATTTCAAGATTTTAGGTCAGTATCATAAAAATTGCATTTCTAGAATCTTTTTTGCTCCTGCACCCCTTTGTTGTTAGTGGCATAGATGTACAATATAGTCTATGTTGGAACAGGTTTTATCACCATGAATTTGTCACCGTTACTTTTGAAATCGGTTTGGTAGTTCCTGATATTATCACCTAGAAATTCACAAACAAACAAAAATTACTTCTTTATAATATTAATATTTCTGTTATATTTTAATTGCGTTAATAAAGAAATAAAATAGTTTAGCAGATTTCTGATTTTTCTTTTTTTTTTTAATTTATTTGCTTTTTTTCTAACAGCTATTAAAAGCTACAAATTGATTTAATATCGCTTACCCTCAAGAAAAGTAACACAAGTCCAAAACAGTAAATTTCACAAGAGTAGCAAAAAAAGTTTCACTTTTTTGTACTGTAACATGAAATTATAGCACTGTGCATGTATCTGTAAAGTTTACGTAAAAGTGCAAAACCTTTAAGAATTTAGACTTTAAAAGAGATAGGGAGGATTAAATAAATTTAACCACTCTGACTGAATAGCACATATAAAAAATGTGGATTTAGCTTAATCACATTGTTTTAACTTTATTATAACCTTTATAATTCTTATAAACCATTAGCAAAAACATTAGTTTGCATCAAAATGAAAATAAACTTCAGTTTCATAATAGAGTTTCTAGGCATTTAAATTAACCCTTAACTGCTGTTATTTGTCTTGTAGACCGCTGATTTTTTTCAAATGTCATAGTTTAACTTTTAGCTTAACTGTAGATACTAGTGAAATTTTGTTTGGTTTGGAGCTATGGTACTATTGCTAAAAACATCTGAATAGGTGAATTTGAGTTATAATAATCCTGTACATAAAGTTTAGTACCGAAACAGTATTTTATGAGTTAACCCCTCAATTGGTGCTGTTTTCATTTCACGTTCAGTTTGCCCATGAATGTATTGGGCCCGGCGATTAAGGGATTAATTTAATATCTATCAGAGTAGTTAACTTGATGTTAGACTAGGGTGTAAAAAAAAAATCATGATTTTTTAAAATTTAAATCAATTTTTTTTATTTAAATCGGATTTTTATGATTTTTTTCCAGCGTTCAAATACTAAATGGCTACCAAGAATTTTAGGTTTCCAAAACAATTAAACCACTAATTGCTAACATAATCTATGTTTTTACACTTTAATTAATAAAATTATAATTATTAGTTAGTAATTACAGAAATTATAAAAACTGCAAATTAGTAGTTTCATTAGTTAGTAACAGTAATGTACTAACTGTTGTACTAATGTTAGTACTAATGTACTAATTAAAATAGCAATTAAAGCCTTTGTGCAGGAATATTAAAAAGCAGTAAACCAACATTTAAAATGCACAAAAAATGCGTGAAAAAGCAGCAAACAGCTGTTTCGAATCTACTAGCGAGATTCTTCTTCAATGCAAGATAGGGAGAAAGGAACAGCGTGCTAGAAAAAAGCATGGCTGAGCAAAATGATAGACAGAGACGCGCTGCCTTATATACCCTGTATGGGTAGCAAAGGCACCAAAAACAACCAATGAGAGAGAAGCAGTGGAAATGACTGGGTGGACAAGTAGCGACATCTACTGAAGAAGGAGAGATAAAGAAACCAAAAAAGGGGGAAATTAAATTAATGCTTTCCAAATACTTGGAAAATTGGGAGTACTAGATAAGTCATTGACTAAAGAGTGAGAATTTTTAATGATGCGGTAAGCTTCCCAAAAATCAAGATCAAGGTTCGAAGAACATTTTTGGATAATGGTGGCTGAGGAAAAATTGAACCTATGTTGAGAAGACCAAGAATGTTGAGCAATAGAAGAACGTTTGAGCTCCTGATTTTTAACATAACTTTCATGCCCTTTTAAACGAAATCTTAGAGCTCGTTTAGTCTGGCCAATATAAGAAAGGCCACACTGGCAAGAGATTTGGTAAATACCCCAGCTATCTAGGTGATTAACGGGGTGTTTGAGATTTGAAAAAGTTATTTTATTAACAGGAGAAAAAATAACATTAAAATCAAACCTTCTTAAGATTTTAGCAACTTGCTGACTGATTTTAGGAAAAAATGGTAACACAACTGAAGTATTAGAGTTGCAGAGTTCGCACAGACTCCTTAGACTCCTTGGAAACTCCTTAGAAATGAAAACATTCCCAAGTAGTACTTAGAACTACTTAGATAAGCAAACCACTACTTAGAAACTCCTTATATTCTATTGCGGCTTCGGACGCAAGCGATATTGCTGCCGAGGGGGAAAAAATTGTGATTGAAAATCGCACGGTAAATCATTTATGCACGTCATTCATCTGAAGCACAACATTGATTGCGTAGGGTAATCTTAATAGCAGGGCTCCCACTAGGTCTGTTTTTCAATTATTAGGTCCGTAAAGTCCATTTTTCGACACTGTTAGCCGACCTTTATTTTAAATTTTATCGATGTTTGGCATTTAGCCAAGAATCTCGGAAAAACCGCGTTTTTTGCAAATATGTTCCAAAAAATACCGTCAAATTTTGTCAAAGGATCGTGAAAAAACGCGAATTTCTCCAACAGTTCACGGAAAAACTCGGATTTCTTAAAAAGACGCGAATTTTTTAAAAGACTGCGAAAACACGCGAATTTACTCAAAGAATAGCGAAAAAACACGAATTTCGTTAAAGATCGAGAAAAAAAGCAGATTTCCTCAAAAGATCGCATAAAACGCGAATTTCCACCAAAAATCAGGGGAAAATGCGAATTTCCTCAAAAGACTGCGAAAAACACGCGAATTTCCTCAAAGGATCGCGAAAAACGTGCGAATTTCCTCAAAGGATCGCGAAAAACACATGGTTTTCATCAAAAGATCGCGAAAAAAACGTTCGTTTCGTCAAACGATCGGAATAAAACGCGAATTCCATTAGAAGATCGCGAAAAACGCAAATTTCCCCAGAAGATCGCGAAAAACATGCTAATTTCCCCAGAAGATCGCGAAAAACATGCTAATTTCCTCAAAGGATCGCGAAAAACACACTACTTTCCTCAAAGGATCGCGAAAAACACGCGAATTTCCTCAAAGGATCGCGAAAAACACGCGAATTTCCTCAAAGAATCGCGAAAAACACGCGGTTTCCATCAAAAGATCGCGAAAAAAAGTCAGATTCGTTAAACAATCGAAATAAAACGCGAATTCCATTAAAAGATCGCGAAAAAAATGCAAATTTCATCATAAGATCGCGAAAAAAATGCGAATTCGTCAAAATTTCACCTTCAAAGAAAGCGATTACCGCCGTTCTAAAAGAATAAATTCAAACTTGTTATATTTTTTCTTGTATGTTGCATTTAGCATTCTTTTTTTTTCCCTTTTAAAATTTTCTTTAAGATGTATCATGTATGTGATATACAAAATGTTTGGGGTTTGACTAATCTCTATTTATATGACCTAGGGGTGATTCTAGTCCGAATTTTCCAAAAATGTAAGGCATTCATTTCCGAAAATTTAAAAAAATCGGTCACCAATCCAAAAATTCGGACATATGGTCGCCGAAAAAAAATAATTTTGTCCATCGTTTTCAGAAAAATCGCCAATTTCATCAAAGATCGCGGGGGAAAACACAAATTTCGTCAAATATTCGCGAAAAAACGCAAATTTCGTCAAATAATCGCGAAAATCCCCGCAAATTTCGTCAAAAGATCGCGAAAAAATCAAAATTTCGTCAAAAGATCGCAAAAAAATCAACAAATTTCGTCAAAAGATCGCAAAAAAAATCAACAAATTTCGTCAAAAGATCGCGAAAAAATCAACAAATTTCGTCAAAAGATCGCGAAAAAAATCAACAAATTTCGTGAAAAGATCACGAAAAAATCAACAAATTTCGTCAAAAGATCGCGAAAAAATCAACAAATTTCGTCAAAAGATCGCGAAAAAATCAACAAATTTCGTCGAAAGATAGCGAAAAAATCAACAAATTTCGTCGAAAGATCGTGAAAAAATCAACAAATTTCGTCGAAAGATCGCGAAAAAATCAACAAATTTCGTCGAAAGATCGCGAAAAAATCAACAAATTTCGTCGAAAGATCACGAAAAAACGTGAATTTTACACCCTCTCTGGTGTAACTTTTCAGATGATTTGCTGTGAATTTCAGAAATTTTTTTTTACTCAGAATCACCCCTATGACATGACCATTGGTCACTGCATAAAAAAGTAGATTGTCGATTTTGTATTTAAACTTACGAAATCAATAAGCAATATATTGTGAATAAGCACTAACAATTAGATTCTAATAGAGTAAAATTTGTTTTTGAAATGTTTTTCTCTCCAAATGGGGTATTAAAAATTGGTGTGTGCATACCACATAACGATGCAGCACAAAAAAACAACAACAACAAAAAAAAAATGGCAAATCCTTAAAATTTTTTGGACTCCTTGGATTTTTTGGGTACTCCTTGGATTTTTTTCTTCCCAACTCTGTATGAACCAACTCTGTTGAAATTAGAATGCTTTTCAGGATGGACGGATTTCGTCAATTTCTTATAAATAGAATCAATAATATTAGAGGGATAACCACGATCAACAGCAATAGCTTTGATGTAATTAAGTTCAGCACTAAGTAACTGAGGAGTGGAACAAATATTGGTAGCCCGAAAAACAAAAGTATTGAAAGCAGCAAATTTCTGGTTAAGGGGATGAGAAGAATGCCTGTGAGGTGGGAGACTAACAGCAAAAGGTTTACGAAAGACGGGACTCTGAAAGCCATTTTCACAACGAATAACAAGGACATCCAGGAAAGAAAGACAGTTATTGGTCTCAATTTCAGAGGTAAATTGAATGCAGGGATCAATGGAATTCATAATAGAGAGAATATGATTAATATCCGAATTCATTTCGACCAGGACATAAACATCATCAACATAGCGAACATGGAACGGAAATTTTAAAATTTCAAAAAGTTTGACCTCAAAATAGTGCATATAAATATCGCATAAAATTGGACTAAGAGGATTACCCATAGCCAAACCGTTAATCATACGGAAGAAATTACCATTGAAAACAAAAGTATTTTGGGACAAGCAAGCACGAGTGAGAAGGATAAGCTCTTCGATTTCAAAATAAGTAAAATGGAATTCACAAAGCCTTTCCTTGAGGCAATCTAAAGCCCCCTCAACCAGAATGTTTGTAAATAATGATTTAACATCAAATGAAACCATCATGTGAACCTGTGGCTTAAAATTATGAAGTTTTTTAACAAAATCAAAAGAATTCTTAACAGTGAAACAGTTACCTCTCAAAAGTGGAGAAAAAATGGAAACTAAATGTTTGGCAAGCTTATAAGAAGCTGTACCAATACTAGAGACAATAGGTCTGAAAGGAATGTCGGGTTTATGGACCTTAGGTAAAGCATAAAACCTGGCACAATGCGCAATAGAAGGAATAAGAGACTTCTTAAAGTTAGCAGAAATAATGGGAGAAGACTTGATGGCAGACTTAATAGAGTTAATTTCACTAGTGGAAGGGTCTTTGCGGATGTCCACATAAGGACCATCTTTAATTAATTTATGGGATTTTTCCAAATACGAAGATTTGTCAAGAAGAACAATCTGACCACCTTTGTCAGCCTTGGTAATGATTAAGTTTGGATCAGAATGCAAATTTTTCAGACATTGTTTAATTGGATTTTTAAGATTGGGCTTATAAACATTAGAATTAAAATCAACAGTATTGGCAATGAGATGCCTGATGGACTCTTTTGTTACTTGTTTGGTTCTTGGTCTTGTTGACTTGTTTGGTTCTGTTTTGTTGCTCTTTTTTTTTTTCTTACTTGACTGTAGGCATAAGAAGGTTATTCCTAATTTCATTTCTCTGCGTTGTAATATATTTTCTTCTAATAGAATTGACAAGGTCTTATTTCGTTCTAAATTAGCTCTTTTAAGAGCTTTGATTCAAGAGACTCGGCATAAAATTGCTCATATAGAGCACGAGTTATATTCTTCACATATCAGCCTCGCTAATTCTACTCCTGATTTTGAGTCTATAGACAGAAGGTCATGGAGTAGAGTTCTCACAGCTTCTTCTGTTCATTGTTCGGTTTTAAAGAAGAAATTTAATGCACTTTGTAAAAGTTCTGTTGTTAATAACTCCAGCAATTTGCCTGTTGTTAACCAAAATGTTGTTGTCAATCTTTCTAGTGTTTCTTTAAGTGACAATCAGCTCGATGCTCTCAAATTGAATAACAATTTCTCTGTCTCTGCTATTCCTTCTTTACCTAATCTAATTGCTCCTATTGAAAGGGCCTTTAAGCATAGCACTCTATCTTCTTCTCAAAAAGAGTCCATCAGGCATCTCATTGCCAATACTGTTGATTTCAATTCTAATGTTTATAAGCCCAGTCTTAAAAATCCAGTTAAACAATGTCTGAAAAATTTGCATTCTGATCCAAACTTAATCATTACCAAGGCTGACAAAGGTGGTCAGATTGTTCTTCTTGACAAATCTTCGTATTTGGAAAAATCCCATAAATTAATTAAAGATGGTCCTTATGTGGACATCCGCAAAGACCCTTCCACTAGTGAAATTAACTCTATTAAATCTGCCATCAAGTCTTCTCCCATTATTTCTGCTAACTTTAAGAAGTCTCTTATTCCTTCTATTGCGCATTGTGCCAGGTTTTATGCTTTACCTAAGGTCCATAAACCCGACATTCCTTTCAGACCTATTGTCTCTAGTATTGGTACAGCTTCTTATAAGCTTGCCAAACATTTAGTTTCTATTTTTTCTACACTTTTGAGCGGTAACTGTTTCACTGTTAAGAATTCTTTTGATTTTGTTAAAAACTTCATAATTTTAAGCCACAGGTTCACATGATGGTTTCATTTGATGTTAAATCATTATTTACAAACGTTCCGGTTGAGGGGGCTTTAGATTGCCTCAAGAAAAGGCTTTGTGAATTCCATTTTTCTTATTTTGAAATCGAAGAGCTTATCCTTCTCGTGCTTGCTTGTCCCAAAATACCTTTGTTTTCAATGGTAATTTCTTCCGTATGATTAACTGTTTGGCTAAGGGTAATCCTCTTAGTCCAATTTTATACGATATTTATATGCACTATTTTAAGGTCAAACTTTTTGAAATTTTAAAATTTCCGTTCTATGTTCGTTATGTTGATGATGTTTATGTCCTGGTTGAAATGAATTCGGATATTAATCATATTCTTTCTATTATGAATTCCATTGATCCCTGCATTCAATTTACCTCTGAAATTGAGACCAATAACTGTCTTTCTTTCCTGGATGTCCTTGTTATTCGTTGTGAAATTGCTTTCAGACTACCGTCTTTTGTAAACCTTTTGCTGTTTGTCTTTCACCTCACAGGCTTTCTTCTCATCCTCCTAACCAGAAATTTGCTGCTTTCAATACTTTTGTTTTTCGGGCTACAATATTTGTTCCACTCCTCAGTTACTTAGTGCTGAACTTAATTACATCAAAGCTATTGCTGTTGATCGTGGTTATCCCTCTAATATTATTGATTCTATTTATAAGAAATTGACGAAATCCGTCCATCCTGAAAAGCATTCTAATTCCAACTCTAATACTTCAGTTGTGTTACCATTTTTTCCTAAAATCAGTCAGCAAGTTGCTAAAATCTTAAGAAGGTTTGATTTTAATGTTATTTTTTCTCCTGTTAATAAAATAACTTTTTCAAATCTCAAACACCCCGTTAATCGCCTAGATAACTGGGGTATTTACCAAATCTCTTGCCAGTGTGGCCTTTCTTATATTGGCCAGACTAAACGAGCTCTAAGATTTCGTTTAAAAGGGCATGAAAGTTACGTTAAAAATCAGGAGCTCAAACGTTCTTCTATTGCTCCACATTCTTGGTCTTCTCAACCAGAGTTGGGCAGTATCGAAAATACATGTATTTGAAATACATTTTCAAAATACATTTGTATCTTGTATTTTGTATTTTAAACCGATAAGATCAAAGTATTTTTGTAATGTATTTTCTGATGGTTTTACAATGTATTTTGTATTTTGAAAATACTCAAAATACATTTTCTCCAAATTTCAAACTGCCATGTTTAAACTGCACAGAGAAAAACTGCGATTCATTAAAAGGAAATACAGGACTATATGTTTTGATTAGTTTTTCAAATTCTGTTCTGGAAGTTGGCCCCACCAGTGGCCGAGAGGTTCTGCTGTCGAAGCTGGTAGACGGGAGGTGCTGGGTTCGATCCCAATCGCGCCCGTCGGCCTAATCGTTCGGAGTTTTCGTGGTTTTCTTCGAGCCGTGGATCTTCCATGCGTTAATACGGATTAGGTTCCCTTAGAAAGACCACCACGGAGGGCAACTCCCCCGGGCCTATATCCCTCGTGTAGATAATTGGCCGTCAAAAATCAACCCAACCCAACCCTGTTCTGGAAGTTAATATAAACACACTTTTCAACTATTGCTGAGACAAGGATGTTGATGAATATGATATTTTGATACAGCAAACGTATTATTTCTGGTTAGTTACAAAAATAACTTTTACATATTAATGTTGCTGTGGGAATTGCAAGAAAATAAACATGTAATTGTGATAGACCGGAAGGATCTTTCAAAGTTGCGCAGGTGCAGGGCTCTATTACCGACAGTTGCCCATTGACCACACATATAAGAAGCTCAATTTTTTTTTTCTGGTCAAGTAGTTTTATTTAAAAATATCAAAAAAGGATTTCTTAAAAATTCGCATGTTTCATTCATTAATATAAATTTTGTTAGACAATAACCGAAAGAAAATTGCTACAATGAACTTTCAAAGGAATGATTTGACTATGAAAAAATGAAATTTATGACTTTGCAAATTTTGCATTTGAATTATTCCTACTTTTTATAAATATTTTATAAGTGCTTTCTATTTATGAATGTAAAAGCTTTCATATTTTTTCTGCTCTACATTAAAAGTTTCAAGACTTTCATAGTAAGTGCAAATGATTTCTTATTTCTTTGCGCTTATATATGGTTTGATATTTTATCTGAGTGTTTTAATTTTAAAACTACTTTATACGAAGAATTCGTACTTTTGTTAATAATAATATTTCAACTTGTGTTAAAAATTATCTAATTTTCTCATTTATATTTTTGGCCCCACCAGTGGCCGAGAGGTTCTGCTCTCGAAGCTGGTAGATGGGAGGTGCTGGGTTCGAACCCAATCGCGCCCGTCGGCCTAATTGTTCGGAGTTTTTGTGGTTTTCTTCAAACCTTGGATTTAAAAGCGCTAATACGGGTTAGGTTCCCTTAGAAAGACCCCCACGAAGGGCACTGCCCCCTTAGGGCCTATATCCCTCGTGTTGATAATTGGCCGTCATAAACACAACCAACCATTTATATTTTTGCATTCAGTAATACATATTTTAAATTTCGTATGCATTATTTCTAAAATACACCATAATAGAAAAGTTGTGCCCCAAATATTTTATTAGTGGAAGATCTAAAAAATCTTGCATAGTTGGGAGCTCTTATTAAATACAAGCGCTTTATATAAAAAGAAAAAAATACATTTAAATAATTTTATTCGGTGGCATTGTAGATATAAGATTATTATAAAATATGCTCTTTTGTAGACATATACTAAGAAAGACTGATTGAAAAAACTGATACAAGATTAATTTGTTTTTACATTCTTCTAATAAATAATAAAAAAGTATTGGAATCGAGGAAATTTTTGACTTTCGTTTTTTGCTTGATTTACACGTTTCGGGATGTCTTGAACGCGATTTAACAATTTTTGGGAAATGTGTGTATGCTGCTAGTCTGTGGTAGACATAATTTTTGTGGCTTTTCTATCTCAAGAACTAAAGCATGGAGTTTAATAATAATCAAACTTCAGATTAAGATAGACCTAGATATAACTTAGCTGTGGGTTTATATCGCCCAACAGGTGGCACTGCTATGCTTTATTATTTTATTTCATGATAGATATATTGTAAGAATCAGTATACAGAATTTCATTTAACTGCATATAGGCCTGAACAGAAATACTTGCCGATTAACTTTAATGTATATTGCTCAACAGGTGGTTCCATTATGCTGGGTTTTTCATGATTTCCGCGATAACTATATCGAAAAACTAATGGACAAAATTTAATCCAATTTCATATTATTTTAGATCTTCAAATAAATTAATGCTGACAAAATTTTGGGGTGCACCACTCAAGAGGTGGCGTTATGCTGTGTTTTTATGATTACTGTAACATATACGTAAAATTATCGTTTATTTTATTTGTTTGTTTTTTTTTCTTCCATGGCAAAATGATCATATTTGTAAATCAAATTTAAATGAAATAAGTACCACGTAGATTAAAGGTACCTTTTTTAAATAAATTTTCTGGTTCGTAGAGCTGATTTTTAAAAAATCTGAAGTTGGCATTGGCAGGTGTGCCGTGAGAGTTATATCTCAAGAAGTAGAACACGGAATTTCATCAAACTTCATCAAATTCAGTTAGTATGGATGACATTTTGGTGTATATCGTCCTACAGATGATTTTTTTTCTGTGCTGTGTTTTTTAGGATTTTCGAGATTTTTATATATCTGCACCTAAGAACTGCACGAAACTTTTTATGTTTTTTCTGAAAATGAATACTGTCTCAATTGTGGCTTAGAACACTCAGTAGCGGGCGGTGCTATCCTATGCCTCGTGAAAGAGGTTCCTTATCGTATCCACAATCTCAGGTCTGCACGGGTCGGAATTTCTAGGACTGGGTCCGGCCCGACCTACACAAAAACAGCCTTGACCCGGCCCGATGAAAAAATTAAAAGTTCGGCCCAAGCCCGGCCCGTTTATATTTTCACAGTTCACGGCACGGCCCATACAAAAATCAGTGAAAACAGGCTTGGCCCGTGGAAAAATAAATTAAATGAGGCCTGACTCAATTGTTACAAAAAAATCAGATTTTCCTAAACATACAATTAAGGTTTTTTTTAAAGAATACTGCATACATATTTATGGGATAATTTTACAGTATATTTTAAAATTACTATGTGTTCGCAAGACAGAAAATACATAATAGCAACATTAATGATCAGAGTTTTAGATGTTTCAACATTCAATTAAAGATTAATTAAAAAATTAATGTAGTTTAGAATAACAGAAAAAAAGAAGGGTTAAAAACAGGATAATATTTGAAGCTGTATAATAAAAAGCAGATTTGTGAAACTATTTTTCTACTATTTAATAAGGCTTTTCTCAAATCCAAAAGAGCTTTCTGATACATTTCTGAATTTCTTTCTTTTCGGAAACGCATAAGATTGGCAGCTGTTTTTATTCAGAAACAATGTAATCAAATAACGTTATCATTTTTTGATAAAGGCAATATATCTTTGAGAAAATATTGTCAAAGTTAAAATTTTGAATCGGATTTCCGGAAGCACTAGCACGGGAAAGGAGAAAAACCTGCAGTCACGTGACAAGAATCTCTTATATCTTGATAAGTAATTTATTTATTAAAAAAAAAGGGAAAACGCTATTCGATTCCAAATCACTTCAATAGTCAGGCCTGTCAATTTTAAGCCTTTACAGTAAAAAATTAGTTAGAAAATGTGTCAGGAAATTTCTCATTGTTGAGCAGTGAATTTTAGAACCATCTTGAGGATCTTTCCAAAGATTCCATTGAGAGAAGTTCATTATCGCTACTAATATTTTTACAAAACATATTGCCTTCCCTCGAAAACACATCCTGAGAACAATAAAGTCCAGTTTCGGCCCTGCTCGACTATGTAGAAAAAAATCAAAAGCCTGACCTCAGCCCGGCCCGAGTCTGCTGAAAAAATTAAATCATGTAACTGTCCGATGGTGATCTCCATGCTGGACATGTTACATTTCTGTATTGATGTTCTCAAACTAGCATCTGCTCGTGACGGACATTCATATTTATTACTTATTCTCTCGAAAGTCACATTCAATCAAAATGGCTCATATTTTATCGGCTTCGATTAAAATTTTATAGCAGGCCTGTAGCCCCGCTTAATTTCTTTTATCGGCCCGGCCCGTTGAAAAATTTGTTCTAATTCTGCCGGCCCGTTTGAAAATTTGTCTTACTTTTGCCGACCCGCGGTGTGGGCCGGATATGGACCTCAGGCCAAGCCCGGGCCCGTGCAGACCTCTACCACAATCAATTCTTGCAGTTATTTCTGCTGAGTAACTACCTTTAAAGTGTAGTTTATTCATTATTAGTTATTCTTGCAACTTTCATACACTTTTAAACACATTGTTGCTCCAATCTTTCAGTTTTCTTCTTGAGTTCTTCGTTGAGTTTTAATTAATTTTGCTTCTTTATTTGAAAATTTATAATTTTAAAAATTTAATCTGTTTTGCAAACCAGCTTTGCATTTGACTAGTACAATTTAATACACAATCTTTTTTTTCTTTTTTTTTTTAATGTATTTTGTATTTTAA
Source organism: Maratus speciosus (assembly GCA_963932465.1). Classification (NCBI taxonomy): domain Eukaryota; kingdom Metazoa; phylum Arthropoda; class Arachnida; order Araneae; family Salticidae; genus Maratus; species Maratus speciosus. The sequence goes on along the minus strand of OZ010788.1, from coordinate 314,980,174 downwards.
ATGTATTTTCAAAATACATGTATTTTGTATTTTGATTTTTTGAAATTTGGAAAGTATTTTGTATTTTGTATTTTAAGTTGGAAAAACAATGTATTTTGTATTTTGTATCGAAAATGGTTTTTCGATGTATTTTGCCCAACTCTGTTCTCAACATAGGTTCGATTTTACCTCAGCCACCATTATCCAAAAATGTTCTTCGAACCTTGATCTTGATTTTTGGGATGCTTACCACATCATTAAAAATTCTCACTCTTTAGTCAATGACTTATCTAGTACTCCCGATTTTCCAAGTATTTGGAAAGCATTAATTTAATTTCCCCCTTTTTTGGTTTCTTTTTCTCTCCTTCTCCGGTAGATGTCGCTACTTGTCCACCCAGTCATTTCCACTGCTTCTCTCTCATTGATTGTTTTTGGCGCCTTCGCTACCCACACAAAGTATATAAGGCAGCGCGTCTCTGTCTATCATTTTGCTCAGCCTTGCTTTTTTCTAGCATGCTGTTCCTTTTTCCCTATCTTGCACTGAAGAAGAATCTCGCTAGTAGATTCGAAACAGCTGTTTGCTGCTTTTTCATGCATTTTTTGTGCATTTTAAACGTTGGTTTACTGCTTTTTAGTAATGTTATATACATTAATATTGTATGTAATAATTATGTAAAACTTTATTAAATACTAGTGATATTTAACATTTATTAAAATTATTAATAACTGAATTTAATATTAGATAGTTAACATTACTTCAGATTAATAATTATTAAACAATTAACTCTCTAATTAGGGACATTATACATTTTTAAGCTTTAATTATTAAAATAATTAATAATGTAGTATTCATTTTAAAAAGAAAAAGGGGCAGGATGCTAGTTCCTAAAAAAGGCGCTAATTCATGAAGAAATATATTAGCAATGTGTTCAGTAATGATATAGGGGGAGGGGGGAGAGAGAGAGAATTTTTTGTATGATAAGTAAAGTGTCCTTAATTTTTAATAATTTTATGAATCATAAATTGAAAAATGCAATTAAATAACATGTTTTAATAATATCCTGTTTTTTCTAAAGTAATAATGTTCTATTATTGTTGCAAGGTCTTGGGCACATGAATTTAGAAATACTGTCGAATGGGAAGTTTCTTTACAAGAAATCTCTAGCTACAACTACAGGTGAATTTAACTTTTTTAAGGCAGGGTGCATTTTACCAATTTCAAAAGGGACAGGGTGTGGCACCCTTAAAAAAGGGCCTAGAAAGAAACAGTAAGTAATTACAGAATTAAGAAAAACTGCAAATAAGTAGTTTTATTAGTTAGTAGCTTTAATAACAAAACTAACAAATATTATTTGCAGCTCATTTTGCATTTGTACTTAGAAACATTACTGTTAATCATCAAAGTCTAAACTTAAACACATGTATGTGTATGCTAACCAAAAAATTATGAAAATAAGTTAAACCCATTCATACACACATACAGAATAAATATAAGGATAGTCAGTTATATCTGAAATCCTCAAAATATTTATATAACAGCATTATTACCTCTCAGCGGGGATTATTAGCTTTTAATGGTTCAATTTTTTTTTTTTTTTTTTTTTTTTTTTTTTAAGAAAAGTTTTGCGGCCTTTTCAATCACTAATAAATTTTTTTATTTAGTATCTATATAAGTTACAAAGTAAAAAAAAAAAAAAAAAAAAAAATATTTATTCAACCTATACTGAAGAAGCTCTTGCTGTGTTTCACATTTTTATACCAATTAGTTCTTTTTCTCTTAAGCATTCATTTACAATTTAGCTGTTGTCAGTGCAAAAATTTAATATACTTGCTATGTTTATTTTATATAAAATAATACATAAATTGATTACTTAAAAGAAATTATGAAATTGCAAATTGTATTGGATTTAAATATCATTTTTAAACAAAACTGTTTTATGTTGGATAAAAACAAAAGCAATATTTTTTTTAGAAACTTAATTGTTTTTAATTTTTTATAATACTCAGGAATTAAGCTTAGAAACAATTATTTAAAGCCCTTTTTTTGTTTATTCATAAGTCAAAATACCTGTAGAAACTTTCAAATTATACTCATCTTAGATTTTAAAACTTTTTTTGACATTTTAAACATTTAGAAAATTTTTGATTTTAATCAATGATTTTTTTTTAATCAGTTGATTAAAATTACCATTTAATCGCTGATTTAAATCAACTGATTAAAATTGTTGACACCCTATGTTAGATGCAATTGGTTGTAATTTATCTAGGAGATACACTGCATTAGCTGGTTGAAGAGCAACTGCCACAGGTGAAAGATAAGGTAAATTTAAGATGAGTCATTGGGAGGAAGGAAGAGTCCAATTCATAATATAACTGATAGATCATAAAAACTATTAGCATACAAACAGCAATTGCTTTAACTCAAGACGTCACTCTTTTCTTGATTCACACAACGTGTTACACCAGTGAAGTTCATCACCCTGCTCACAAGAAATGTCTCCTTAAAGCGCATTCTCAAAAAACTTTAAAAAGTAATATTGAAGAATCTATCTATACACTAAAAGTTCAATTAAATGTAGTGCTGGAACCTCGATAGATTTTTCAGAATAAAATGAAAAACTTTTACTGCCAAAGCTATTGCTCTGTACAATTTGGTAAACATTATGTTGTCATGATTTACGAGAAAAAATTGTGAAGTGCTTGTGATTTAATGATTTCAATCTCAACATTGCTTTTAAATGAGTGAATTTTATAATTTCAGTGCTTCTTAATTAAAATGTAACTTATAACATAGTTTATGCATCTTTAAATAATAGAAGTAAGTTAAGATGACTTTCAAGCACTTAACTTTCGATCCAAATTATAAGGACACTTTTTTTTTTCTTTCACCGGGGCTTATGTTTGGGCATATTGGAATAAAAATAAATAAATACAATATTGTCTGCAAGTTATTCAAACAATATTAACTTGTAAATACTGTATTTATATAACATGCAAGTGAGGTGACGATTCCAGTTCTTACTTATCCGTGATTTATTGCAGCCATGTTTTGTTTATTCTAATGCTGTAAGTATGCTGAATGTTCAACTTATGGAAATATACACGTAATCTGCTTTGTATCGCATCTCTTCTTCTTTGTTTTCTAAAATCTTCAAAAACTATTCAATTGCAAAGTTTTAAGTTCTAATTTAAAAATAACAGATAACCAGCTATTATAAATATAAACAACACATTACCAGATATAAACAAAAGAACACTATTGCCATTCAGAACCATGAATTCCAAATCTAGAAACGAATGACTCTTGAAGTGTTTCATTAAAAAAATACCGGTTAACATCCGATTCTGCTCTTAAAATATTTCTAAAAGTATATTAAAGACTTTAAATATTTTGAAAGATATTAAAGTATATACTTACTTATTCTTATATATTTAATATGTTAAACAAACGTAACGCCGAGCAACTAGGTATAGCGATTCCTCCATTAAACAGCACATGCGCCAAGTGATTCAGTGGTTGCTTCCTGCTGTTGACTTGGCGATAAAAATATAAAATGTTAAACTGTGTGTCAACGATCTGGCTCAGTGGTTAAGGCAAGGTATGCTTATGATCCTAGATTTGTAATTCTAAGTTTGCACATTCCATCCTTTCTGACATTTTTATTTTTTGAGTTTTGTTTTGATCTTTATTAAGTCAATTGTCAATTAATGAAGATCAGTCCTATTTATTGTCAGTTAAAAAAATAAATTAAATTTGTATTAAATTAAATATAATTTAATTTTAAATAAATTTCAATAATTATATTTTAAAATTCATTTAAAATCCTCTGACAGTCTATAGTAAAAGGGTGGAATTGTAATGTTGTTTTCTCTGTATTTTGTTTTAAATGATAAAAAAAGATGATTCTTTGAACATTATATAAATAAACTTAAAATTAAGAATATGAATGTAATCCTCAAGAGTATTAATCATAGTTCAACATATTAAAAATGCATTAAATCAATAGAATTATATTACTTTAAATAAAGCTCATATTGCAGTGAAACCTGGAGCATAGTGAGCGTATTAACATGGGCTTGTCAGTGAGAGGGTTAAGTTATTTTAAATAATTAAAATAAACATTTATTAAAATGCAATAATACATCTCCTAAGCTTACATTAAAAATGTTTTTGTTAGAACTTTAGATACAGATAATATAAAATCAGCAGAATTAATTTATTAAAATTTTCATATATAAATTATCCTTGATGCATAAAAACGTTTATTAATTTGTTATCAATTGCTTTCTCATTTTTTATTGTAAATGCAATGCTGTTAATAAAATAAAATTTTAACATTCACGTCATTATCAAGTATTTATTTAAAAATTAAAATATAACAATAATATCTTCTTAACTTACATTAAAAATATTTTCATTTTCGAGTTTTAGTAACATATATATATATCTAATTAGCAGAATTAATTTATTAAAGTATTCATCTTTTAAAATTAATTATCCTTCACATATAAAAATAAATCACTCGTTTGGCTGTCTGCTCATCTGTCATCGTTTTTTCTCAAACTATGGAACGTGGAAATTTCAAACTTGTCAGAGTTATAAAGGATATTGATCCACATATATCACAAATGTGTATCATGGGTGGGCGGGGGCAGGGAGGTATCATTCGAAAGATCTCATAATATCAAATTCGAAAGTATATTTCTTTTAATTTTTGGTATTATATTTTTACATAGTTTAAAATGTACTGAAAAATGAGATATCATTGAATATGTACTGCAAAAATATGCCCTCCTATTTTCAAATTTACTGAAACTGGAATGACTATGAAAAAATTAGGGGTACTAGGAGTTTATTTAAATCTTCCAGGAAAACTATAGCAATTATTGTAGGTTACATAGTTTTTGAGGAAATTGCATTTTTCTGTTACACACTAACTTTACACTTGAAACAGCACCGAAAAACTGGCAATAAATCACAATTAAAATAATAAAACTTTGTATAAATCACCATAAAATCAAAACAATACACGGGAAGCGTTTTGAACTGGAAAATATAACAGCCCATCATCCACCACTGTGAACCAGTTTCTTTAAGGGGACAAGGTCACAAATAAACAGAAAGGGGAGAGAGGAGATCTTACAAAGAGTGCGACAGGTGGCGTTAGCTGTAAGGTAAAGACAAATCACAGAGGAGCACATGCAGAATTGGAACGTGTTGCCACAATGATTGAAAAAAAATTTAACAAAAAAGGAAATAAAAGAAATAAACAAAATTAAAATAAAGAAGTTAATTCAAAAATAAATACATAAAAATAAATAATAATAGAGAGAGACAAAAGAAGAAAAAAAGTTTTTTTTTTTTTTTACCATAAAAATTAAAATAGAAGAAAAGAATTACAAAGTAATTTCAAAGCTGAAGAGAGAAAGGGAGATGATGAGAGATCATTGACAAGTTTATTAGAATTTTTAAAAATAAAATAAGCTTTGTGAAAATCCAAGTGAGTTGGATCAGGAGAAGAAATAATTCTGGCCACTTTAACTGATTTTACTTTGCGGCACTCAGTAGAGGAGCTGAAAGGCATTCAAGATACATAATGTGGAATCATCCAAGGATCGTTGATAATTATTTTTGAAATTGTTGGTAATTAACTGAGATTAATTAAAAATAGATTTATAAAACAGCATCATGGACGAAGGTGGTGTTTTCGAACTCCTTTCGAAGTGCACTTGGTACAATGCTAAGTAGGAGGTCTTTGTTGTACAGAATCTTTTGTGAGCGAGTTAAACTCACACTTGACCGATTATTATCATTTAAAGGTAACAGTTTTTGTTTTGCAAGCAAAGATATTTTCACAAACTGATAAAAGAGGGAAGAAAACCTTGTCCATATCTTATCAAGTTAAAATCATCAAAGTAAAATGATATAAAAAGCAAAACTGATTTTTCAGTACTCATTAGAAGCTAGCTCTTATATATCAGATATGAATTATAAATCTAGAATGTTTACAAAGTGTCAGGAAACTGTGGGAAGTTTGCTTTAACTTAAAACTCATTTGTTAACAGCAATGAAAAGAGAAAGGAGGAGGTCAAAGCACAAAACAGCTACAAAAGCATTACTTTAACTCAAGCTTTTCTCTTAAAAAAGAAAAACCTATCAGTTGTACCTGTCATTCAATAGCCTATCACCAAATGTTCATTTTTTTAATGTTTTGTAGGTTGTGAATTCAGAAATAGCCTTCAACCTTTTACTCTATACAATTTTAAGTAAAAGCAAATTTCTTACTGTGGGATTAATTTTAAGCTTGAAATTCTCTAAGGAAATTTGTGTAAATGAAATAAAAAATTGTGTCATATAAGCACAACATTATATTACAACAGAATGAATTAGAATTTGAGCTAAAAACATATTAATGAAAAATAACTTATAAATAAGAAACATATAAAAGCTTCTGCACTGTATAAAAATGGTTCTGTACATCAAATAGAATGTTAATGCTTCATTGTTCCATTGCATCTTTTAATAAATTATCATATATGGTCTACAAATAAATAAATAGAATGCTAAAATTCATTTTTAAAAACTTAAAAAATTAAAATTACACAATGTGCTTTAGTACTTAAAAGATGACAAAAAACTTTACAAGATGTTAAACTACATTATCCAGTTCCTAGCCATTTCAACTATATATATATATATATATATATATATATATATATATATATATATATATATATATATATATATATATATATATATATAGTTGAATAAACTACAAAATAAAAGAACAAAATATTTGAAAAAAAAAATGAAAAATAAGGCATTAGTAACATCAGTTTTTGTATTTTGTCCCTAAGAATGACTATGTATATAGTTAAAAGTGCTAGGAATTGGATAATGTAGTTTAACATCTTGTAATGTTTTTTTTATTGCCTTTTAAGTAATAATTTTAATTTTTTATCATGTATGGTAATAATATAAACATTTAAATCTTCTGCTAATTATTTATTTCAGAATGCCACTCCAAGAATTGATTCTAGGAATCGAAGAAGATCTCATTTTCCTCCACCAAGGCATTTTACTCGCATTCATAACCTTTTTGGTTTTGGTCTAGATCTATTTGGTGATGAGGATGACTATGAGGTTTGTTTTATTTACTGAAATTATTTTATCTGTTCAAATTGCTTATACCAAAGAAAAAATGAACCGAATTTTCTCAGTTTTTAATAAAGTTTGAAGATTTATTTAAAAAATAAATATTACACAATCCTACTGATTGGCAATCGGTAGGATTTTGTTAAAAATAATAACATGTAATTATGTATCCATTGTTTATTAAAGTTCCTTCATCTGCGATTACTTCTCATCATTTTATTTTTTAATAAAGAACTATTTTTGGAGTATGTGTAGTTCCTGCAGGAACTACTGGGGATGGAGACCTACCTATTGGGATGGAGACATGTCTCCATCCCAATATGTTTTTTTTAAGTAAGACCATTCTTATTTTCTCCATTCTAGTGACTATAAAAAGAATAAACTTAAACATTTAAATTTAAAGGCTTGTTGCATCTATAGTAGCAAGTAAATGTTTTTCATAATGGCAATTTCAAAATTTACGATGACATTAAAATCTAATACAACAAACTAACGCCACAGCATTTCTTGAAATGATTGTTTTGTCACTTAAAAGATTGATGCGCTGCAATTAAAATGAACACTCATTGTTTTTTATAGTCTTTCTAGTTCCCAATGCTAAAAAGCTCACATTGTTCAGTTCTTGGATAAAATCATTTTCAGCACTTCTTCACCACATAAGTTAAAGAAACAAAAAAGATAAGAGTATAAAAAATCAGAGTGGCAATGTTTTATTCGAAAGGAATTTGCTCAATGTTCTTGGGGGAAAAATCATGTAAATCAAATTTAGAATTTACTTGCATTGTTTAAATGAAAAAATTTATTATTACTACATCTTAGAGGGAATTGGAACTCAAAATCAAAATTATATGAATTTGGGGGGGAAATATGAAAAGATGCATTTTCACATTTGTGTAACATTTTTGTGGAAATTCTGTTTTATTCATCTTGTAACCTTTTTTTCCTCTTTTTTTAATTACAGACATTACTTAGCCTTGATTTAGACAGTGAAATATATCCTAGAGGATTGCATTCTAGCGACATTAGCAGGCTCCCTACAAGAAAATATACCCATCCTAATTCTTCTAGTGCATGTGGTAGTAATTCAGAGGTAACTCATAAAAGAACTGAATTAAATAAGGAGTGTCAAGTATGTTTGACTGATTATGAGAATGGCGATGTGCTGAGGATATTGCCATGTTTCCATGAATTTCATACACCTTGTATTGATCCATGGTTATTGGTAAATATATTTTTTAAAATCACTAACTTTTGTTGTAATATTTGAAAATTCTTGATTTTTTTCTCTTTTTAATCCAAATGCCATTCCATAGCCAACAGCTATGAAAAAGGAAGAAGGGTGGAGAGAGATTTCACATAACATTATGAGGGAAAAAAATGAAGATTTATGACATTTCAGAGAAATAAAATGTATCTTTTTCACAATGTATGTTGCATTTTAAAATAAAATGGTGCAGAAAGCAAATGTGATAATAAACATAAGAATATAAAAGCAGTAAAATTATTTCTGCAGTTCTCAAATCTCCTTCTCAACCAGGGTTAGAAATTAGCGGTCGTTAGTCGCCAAATGCAACTAAATTATTGCATTTGACGACTAGACAATTATACCTAGTCGTCAAATTTGACGACTAGCTTTTTCCCACTTTAATTTTTGTTTAAAAAACGCTCTCATTCTTTAGCGCAAGGTTTTTTTTTTTTTTTTACATATTTGTTTTGTCACGTCTGAAATAGCCTGTTTCTTTCTTTGTTATTCTTTTTTTTCCTTCTTTTTCAAACACATGCTACTGTCCATTCTTTTATGGAAAACAGGTGTTCTTCACGTGCGTGCAGTGGGGGGGGGGGGGGGGGGGTCAATAGGATTTGTCAATCACCTCCTAGCTGACTTCTTTTTAACCAATAACTGATAAAACTGACCAGAGAGGCACCTGTCTCTAAAAAGCTTGCGCACTTAGTTCAAAAGCCTGGTTTAAAACTGCTATGCACCTGTCAATCACCTCTAAGCTAACTTGATTTTAACCAATAACTAATAAAACTTACCTTAAAAACCACAGCCTTAAAATTATTGCACTACTTGTTTGAAAGCATGGTTTAAAATTGATATTTGAGTTCAGTATAGCTTCTAGATGACACGAGTGTTTAAAAATGGCTAAACGCGATATAACTTCGTTTTTTTCCTTACCATTTCCAAATAAACGTTTAAAAATCGAAAATAAAGAACCGCTAGATTCTAACAATGAGAATTCTAAATTAATTCGCAAAGAAGTCAGCAATTCAACATTCCTAAAATGGAAAAAAGAGCACCCATGGCTCATTCAAGAAGAAAATTTGATGCTATGTACCCTATGTAAAGAATATGCTAAACCGGAAGAGACAAACTTTGTTAATGGATGTCCAGCATTGAGATATGAAACGGTAAGTAATTTCATTCTAAGAATATTTTGTTCTGTTATTATTTTTCTTTTATAAAATAATATTCACTGTCACTCATCTCTCCACTGAGTAAATTGCAAAATCGGGAACTATCAATTACTTGAACCTATTACTTAGCTTTATCGCCGATAATGCGAATTGAAATTAATTTTAAATTTCACTCACAATATTATCTACTTTGCATATTTTTTACGCTTTTATTTTAAATTTCACTCACAATATTATCTACTTTGCATATTTTTTTTCCTAAGTTGATTATTCAGAAATACTATCAAAATGCGGCATTTTGAACCTAATTTCCGACGTCGCAATTCGGGAAAGTCGAAAAGTGTCGTCATGTGACACGAATCGCGATAAATAATTTATTTCCCAAAAACGAAAAACTCATCAGAACCACCTATCAGAAATAAATTGTTACTTTACGCGATATGTTCGTAAATATTTAAAATAAAATGCCCTAAAAAAATTTTAAATATTTTAAAATAAATAAAAAAATAATTAAATTTGAAAATAATTTCTAAAAGATGTATTTACCAAATATGGAAAACGCTATTCGATTACATTAGTTTCTTGGTAAGAAATCAACTCCCAATTTCATGCATTCTTAAACAAAAACTAATTTAATTTAGAAAGTAACTTTGGATCTTAGAACAGCCGTGCACAAGTAGCCTCATTATAATTTCTTTTTCCCTCTTTAAAGCGAGAGCAACTATTCAAATTCTATTCATATTCAACCTCACATATAAAAAGAACTCTGCAAATGTTTCAGCGGAAAAAAGAAATTATTGCGCTGCAAGCAAACAGAATAAGTATACAATAGAAAAATAAATGAAAAGCCAGCTCTGCTTGTGCTTTTCCTTACTATTAAAAAAAAAAAAAAAGATATCTTCGTTGTTAATGGAGGGATTTTCTTGAAATTTTCAGCAAGTTGCAAACATAGTAAATTACGCAGTGAAACAAATTTTTATTATAATGTAATAAGTGATTAGAAAATTAGAGCCTCTACAAAAATCACTCACTATAGAACAATTCTAAAGAAGAACCAATGTGGTTTGTTTTGTTTACTTAAACACCATGAGGTTGGAAACGTTATCAAAATAAGATGATCTGCTTTGGATGGATAACATTTTGTTATGCAGAAAGAAACTGTGTGGAGATTTTTTTTTTTTCGTATTCTATTTTAAAAACATCCGTTATCTGGTAAGCATGCTGGATAATTGGCAATAGCCGTAATTATTAAGGATTGAATTGATGGAAACGGAATTTCGGCGTTCTTTCTCTTTTCGGCCGAAAACAAAAACATTGGAACTTTTTTTAAAGTAATCAGTAATCAATACATACATAATTATTAATTATATGTTTTTATTAAATTTATATAATTATTAATTATACATGCTTATTAAATATTTATAACTATTAATTATAAGTGTGGCCAAAATTGGCTCTGAGTGCCTTAGTCCCAAAATTTTTTATTTTGGGATATAAATAAAAAATTATAATTCCATATAAAATAAAACGTAATTAATTTATCAACGAATACAGAAATATTTTCTAATTACAAGAATTTTATTTATACTTTTAAAATATTTTGATTTTAGGTATACATACAATGTAGGTTTATTTTTTATAATACTGTTTGTAAATGATTATATGTTATACTAGAACTTTCTCAAAGAATATTCAAAACAGTTCTGTAGTTTCAAACTAAAAATTCTCTATTTTTTTTTAAGGCTGCAGCTTTTAATGAGCGCGTAAAACAGTTTAGGCAAATATGTGTTGCTTGCTTTATAATTTGCATTCATGTCTGAGTCAGTCATGACTGATAATTATAAACAATGGAATTCATAGCAATAGTCTCATTTCAGCCGTGAGTAAAGTTGAAAATATTCGAAAGAAGATTTGGAATACACAATCTCTGTCGAGTTTTGGTCCGATTTCATTTTTGGCAAAACTTGGATTTTAGGCCGAAAATGAAATGAAAGTTTCGGTCGGTCGATTTCTAATTATTATTGTGTCAGAACATTCGGCCTAGAATAATATACTACCAAAAAATTGATAATATTTCCAGTAATTGAATAATCAATAGTACAAATTTTATATCCTCATTAGTTTTGGATTAAAATTCTACCAAGAGGAATATATATATATATATATATTTTAATGTATAATTTAATAAAAGATTTACTTTTTTAGGGGGGAGAGAGGGATAAGTAGCATACTGTAATTTTATTTTGTTTTGCAACATCTCTATGTAGGTGAATAAATAACTTAAAATTAATAAGAAAAATTAAGTCATTTTTAAATTTTTCATCATTTTTACAGCACATAAAAAACATTTAATTAAAAAGGTCTGGCCTTTTTAAAAAAATTAATGAATTTTATTTTGAGTTTGTATTGAAATATTATTTTTTTTCAGGTAAAAAAGCATAGTATGTCTGCTACGCATTATAATTCTTGCAAAGCAAAATTAGCCAAAGATAATCCATCTAAAGCACCACTGATGTCTGCAGTTAAGAAAATGGATTCCCAATTACTTTCGAATATGGAAAAGCTCTTCAATACAGCATATCTAATTGCTAAAGAGGATTATGCTTTTGATGACTTTCCCAGTTTATGTGCACTCCAACAAAAAAATGGAATAAAGTTTGGCAACACATATGTGAATGATAAAGCAGCTAAACAATTCGTTAAATATATTGCAGAAAGCATGAGATCAGAAATTAAAGAACAGTTTTCTTCAATTGATTTTTTTTCTATGATGGCTGATGGATCCACTGACAGGGCAACAATATCATCAGAAATAATATATGTTTATTATTTGTATGAAGGAGATGTAAGATGTACTTTTATTGGTTTGAAAGAATGCGAAAATGAATGTGCTTCTGGAATAAAATCCACAATAGAAACTGCTGTACAAGAATTTATACCAGATTGGAAGGAAAAACTGGTTGCAGTCAGTTTTGATGGTGCTAGCGTAAACATGGGACCTGTTTCTGGTATTGTCAAATTAATGGAGGACGACTGTGGAGATTTAGCAACAGTTCACTGTGTAGCACACAGATTAGAGCTAGCTTTAGCTGATGCACTAAAATGTGTGAGGTATGTTACTAATGTTGAAGACACAATTAAAGGAATTTATTCCTTTTACCACAACAGTGCCAAACGTACAAGGGAACTTAAATCGCTCTCCGAAATCCTTGATGAAAAAGTTTTGCGGCCTGTTGGTTTGCATGGCATTCGATGGTTGCAATCACGGCATCGAGCTGTTCAGGTTCTTATTAAGAACTGGCATGCAGTTATAATTCATATGGAACAGGTTGTTGCTGCTGAAAAAGAAAAGACAGAATGTGCAAAATTAAGAGGATATTTAAAAACCTTGAAATGTGAAAGATTTTTGAATTTCCTTCATTTATATGAAGATATTTCTCACATTCTTGCAAGACTTTCTGAAACTTTTCAGCAAAAGTTCTTGCTTCTGAGCGATTTTTTTGTAAAGTTTGAATCTAGTAAAGAAAGACTTTCAAAAATGATTTCTGAAGATGCAAAAAGCCTTCAGGAGTTTAAAAATGCCCAGAGTTTTCAAGGTACTGAAGTAAAGTATAAAGATATAACACTGTCTCGGAATGATTCGAATTTATGTTTGTTTGAAGAAGACCGGAGAAAGCTTATAACTGAAATAATAGAATCTTTAAATAAACGGTTCTATAATATGACAAATGAAACCATCTTTGCAAATTTAAAAATATTTGACCCATGCTCCCTTTATGAATTGAAAGAAGATGATGAGAACAAAGTTAATAATCAATTAGAAGAACTCATAAATAATCTTCCACACAATGTAAGAAAAAACATTAATAAAGATGCATTAATCGAGGAATTCTCTGACTATAAAATGTGGACTAAAGATAAGTTAAATATTCCATGCAAAGCTGCTTGGCAGGGATTAATCGCAGAATCCAAATCTAATACGAGTTTTTATAACATCAGGAAAATTTTGGAATTTGTTATGGTTCTTCCCTTGAGCATTGCTGAATGTGAAAGGGGTTTCAGCCAACTTAATCTTATTAAGACAAACACAAGGAAACGTTTGTCACTGAATTTGATCAATGACATTCTTTTAATAAAACTGTATGGACCAACATTAGATAATTTCAATCCACAAAAAGCCATTAATTTATGGTACTTTGATGTAACACTCGGTCGAGTTAGGAGGCCTGATTTTAAAAATTTAACGAGTTAGGAGGCCTGATTTTAATTCAAGATATTATTTTAATTTTTGTATTCTTTGTTTGTGATTTTTGTATTTTCAACTTTTGTATTCATATAAGCTATATAAAAATAATTAGTTAAACATTTTTCTAGCATCCATATGTTGTAGTTTAATCAAATTTTACTGTTTTATAGAAAACCAGTTTTTACTTTGTTTTAGTGATTAACAATGATAGTGTTTTTAATATATACCCCCTTACCCTTAACACATAAAAATAGGAACAATATTAATGTTAACACGGTTGTGAAAAGAAATGAGAAAATACGATACAACGTAAAATTGCAACCATGAAATGCAGTTTGGCACCTAGAAAATAAATTGTAGGCGTCATTTGACGCCTTACTTAAAAATCCCAATTTCTAACCCTGTATCTCAACACTACAAAACTTTCCGACACATTTTCTGACTCCTTTTTAAACATAAAGGCATAAAATTGACAGTTCTGACTATTGAAGCAATTTAGAATCGAAATGAATTTTCCATTTTTTCATAAATAAGTTACTTATGAAGTTATAAACATTTTTGGTTATGTGATGGCTGTTTTTTCTCCTTTCTGGAGCTGCCATGTGGAGAATTCGATTCAAAATGCACACTTTGACAGTATTTTCTGAAATATCTTTTGTGTTTACAAAAAATTGGAAAATATCTTTAGATTACATAGCTTCTGAATAATAACACCTGCCAATTTCACACGTTTCTGAACAAAAATGAATTTAAAAAAATGTCAGAAAGTAGCCCCTTTGAATTTGAGAACAGCCTTAATGTTTTAAAAGTGGCTTATCTTTAATTAGAGATCGATAGATGTCTGTTTAGCTCGGTGTTGGATATCCAGAAGGATTTTATACCGAATATTCAGTCAACCACCTGCAGTATGTATAACTTCCACCCTATTTAATTTTTATTTATTTTACTATCTGACCCGCCTGGCATTGCCTGGGCTATGCAACCAAGGGGTAATAACCTTAAATGAACTCAAATTTGTATTATTTTATATCTTTAACTCCATTTTGTCTGAATTTATATTTTTAAATGAAAAAATCACGAAAAAATGTTGATTTAAAAAAGCACTCGTTAGAAGACATCTTATGTTTTTCATTTTTTGTTGTTTCGTTAAAAAAAAAAATGTTCATGCTGCAGGAAGATTTAACCTGGCTCTCTAATTCTTTTTCATAATTTTTCCTTGCGGGTGATTTTAATGCAGCTCATCTCTCTTGGCATTGTAGGTCAACAAATAGGTTTGGTGTGAAACTTGGAATGTGAGTCAATAAAAATTAGATGCATATTATAGCATCCCTTTTCTACACCCTCATTACTTCTACCTCTAATATTTATCTCGAATTAGCTAACACCCGCAATTTCCTTTATCTTTTCTGCATTCAAATGTTGAACACATTGAGGTCAGTTCATTTGCCAATAATTGTTTGGTATGGACTCTTATGACCTGGACTTAGTTGGTTTCTCACCACCAGGTGGCAGGACTTCACCTTCCAGACGCAGCAGAGAGGAACTCTGGCTCTCATTCTGGAGACCAAACAGCAGGCGGAACACCATCAGTTAACTCGGTGATGCAGGGTTTGTACGGTCCTTGAAAGTCCTTAAATTTTTCAAAGGTATTTTTTTATCCTTAAAAGTACTTATTTTTATGCAAAATCTGTAAAAAGTCCTTAATTTTACTCTTCTATTATTTCTTAATCAGGGGTGAAACTCTTCTGTATTCCTTTGAATTTCCGGTTAAAAAAAATTTAAAAAAAAGAAAATTCTAAACCTGCTTTGCATCGAAAACCCCTTCTTCCAAAATTTTGCCTCCCCCTTTCTGCCCCTGGCCTTCTTCTGAAGTTTTGCCTTCTCTCTTTCTCACAGTTTAAAAACCAAAGTTTAAAATCTTTAAAACTTCTTAATTTTTAAAAAACTTTTTCTGCTCTATTTATTACTTTAATGTAATAATACATAACCAATCATAAATTGTGTTTAAAATTTCATCTTAATTCCCCTCCCCCCCCCCACAAACTTTTTTTTTGCTTCCTCTCTTCTGCTCCCCCTACTGTATTCAAAGTTTAAAAATTTTAAAACTAATTTTTTAAAAACTTTTCAGCTATATTTGGCACTTTATTGTAATAATAAATAATTTATCATAAAAAAGTCTCCTCCACCCCCACAAGAAATTGGCGTTTACCCTTTGATTTCCCCTTCTTGCCAAACATGTAAAATTTAAACACTTTAGTTTTTTTCTTAACTCATTTTTAAATCTTTAGTGGGGTAAATAATTCATCTAATGAACTACAGTGTCGCCCCCCCCCCACCCCACCCCGCCCACAATTAAAAAAAATCTGCTTCTTTGGCCCCACCATGACTCACCAAGTTTAAAATATTAGTCTTATTGTCATATTGTTTTTAAATTTTTTTTCTACTCTATCTGTTACTTTATTGTAACAATAAATAATCGATCATATAATTTCCCCACCTCACCCTACCCTCATCTGGAATTGGTTCCCCCCTCCATCCTCTTCCAAAGCACACAATGTAAAACTCTCAAATTTAAAATTTTTGCTCTATTTGTAAATCTTTAGTAAGTTGGTAAATAATCAGTCATCTATTAAACTTCCACCCCCCCCCCCCCAAAAAAAAAAGAAAAAATAAAATAATAATCTGTTTTCCTCTTTGTTCCCGCCTCCCAGCTCACAGTTTAATATCATTTAAAAGTCTTTTTTTTTGCTGTATTTGTTACTTTATTGTAAAAATAATTAATCACCTGAAATCTAAAATTGCTGCTTCTTCTTAGCTTCTCCTCCCATTTCCTTGCACACAAAATTTAAAGTCTTTATAACTGTTTAATCATTTTTTTTCTGTCCTAATTATAAATCATTAGTAATAATTATAAATAATCATCCATAAAATTTCTGCTTCTCCTCATTTGCAATCCCCCCCCCCCCCCCCCAGCTCACAATGTTAAAAGTAGTCAAATCTTTAAACTTTCTTAGTTGTATTTGTTACTTTATTGTAACAATAACATAAATAATCATGTAACATCTTTCCTCCTCTCAAAATTGCCTCTCCCTCTTCTCCCCCCCTCTTTCCTACCACACGAAATTTAATCTTTAAAACTCTTTCATCTTTTTTTTCTGCCCCAATTGTAAATTTTTAGTAATGATAAATAGCTAAGCAAATCATCTAATCAACCTCTTTCTCCCCCCTCCCCCCAAATAAAGATGCATCTTTCATTTTGCACACCCTCCTCCTTATCTTACAAGGTTTAAAGTCTTTAAAACTTTTAATTAAAAAAAAAAAATCACCTGTTTCTTTGTTGCAATATTAAATAATCTGTCATCTAAATCCTCCCTCCCTCAAAATTTTTTGCTTTCCACTTCTCCTTTTGCTATTCAAAGTACACAAAGTTAAAAAACGTTGAAACTCTGTAACCCTCTAAGTGTTTGGGGTGTAATATTCCGTTCACTAAGCTCCAAGTTTCACAGCAATATAAGCAATATTTTAGATAATATAATTCTATAGATTTAATGAATTTTAAATACATTGAAGAATGATTAATACTCTCAAGGATTACATTCATATTTGTAATTGAGTTTTTTTTTATAATGTTGAAAAATCGCATTTTCTTAGCATTTAAAATAAAATGCAAAGAAAACAACATTACAATTTTGCTTTTTTGCAAGACGCTTGGAGGGTTAATATTTATTTATTTGATACTACTTGATTATACCGCCAACCAAAAAACTATCGCCAAACTATAAGATTAAATGCCAATAAGGGATGATTGTAAATGTAATGTTTTACTAATTTATTTGTTCTTTCATTATTTAAAATAAAAATTATGCCAATTTGTATAATTTGGCGAAATTGGTCGGCGGGATAGTAAAGTAGTACCATTTATTTTTCTGCCCTATTTGTAACGCTATAGTAAAGATAAATAAATAATCATCTAATCAAACTCTTCTCCCAAAAACTATTACTTTGCTTCTCCCCCTTCCCTACACTTTACAGTGTCAATATAGTTAAGTAATCTATCTTATTTCCCTCTATCAAAATTTTGGATTCCCTGCCTCTCCCCCCCCCCCCCCCCACACACACACACACTCATCCTTTCCTTTCCCTCACATTAAGTTTACAATCTTTAAATTTCTTTCTTCACTCCCCCCTGCTGTATTTCTTATTTTAAAACAACTCTAAGCGTTAGTCTTCTAAATTTCTTGCCATATGCTGAAATCCCCCTCCATCCTTTATTAAAAAATGTGTATTATAATTCAATTTGTAGGTCCTTAAATTTTTCTGGTTTTGGTCCTTTCAAATTGTTAAAAGTCCTTGAATTTTATTTACAGAAATGTGTACAAACTTTGTGACATTCTCAGAGATGTGTACGAACAGTGCTCTACTGGTAGAGATTAGGCAGATCATTGAGCGAAATCATGCTCGTAGGATGTGGCAAGTTCATCATATCCCCCCTTTTAGGATCCAGTAAAATCAGCTTCATAAGAGAGTCACAGCTGCTATATCTGAGTTTAGAAAGGAGCATTGGAACAATTTTGTTGATTCTTTATTGACTAAAAACAACACAATTTGGAGGACTGCTTCCATATTCATAGGGGATGAGCACATATTTCAGCTATAAATAGCCCAAATGTCATGACTTATACTAACACTGAAAAGGCTGAAGCTGTTGCTGAAAGTCTTAGAAGATAGTTTACACATCATTCTGGTATGGGCAATATGAAGACGTTTTCGCTAGAAAAGAGATGGCCGTTTTTGTTGAGAGCGTGGTGAAATTTAGAGCACCAGGTCCTATTAAAAAAAAACTCCAATTTGTTAAACGAACTGTTTCTTTATTTTCATGATGAAAGGCGAAGGGAGAGGTACAAGGGAAGCGATCAGAGCTTCTTGTTAAAGTCACATCACGAGGCAAGAGACAGCGCAGGAGTGTGTTGAATATACAGTTACAACTTTCTTGCTTGGCGGACTACAATATCGCCAATTTACAAATATTTTGCACCATGCACAGGAGTGGAGAAAACATTAGCTGATATGGATTCGCCAAATACATACGGTAGGCTTCTACCATATTAATTGTGTAGGGGGGGGTTG
Source organism: Maratus speciosus (assembly GCA_963932465.1). NCBI lineage: Eukaryota > Metazoa > Arthropoda > Arachnida > Araneae > Salticidae > Maratus > Maratus speciosus. The sequence goes on along the minus strand of OZ010788.1, from coordinate 314,961,248 downwards.
AGGGGGCAGATTGTGGGCTGCAAACATTCTTGAATCATGATAAGCGCAGTCCAATCTGTACATTGAAAAGCTGCGGTTAAAAAAAATAAAAATTGTTTCTGGATAGGGCATAGTAACAGACCGAATTCGTTAGGCTAAAAGGCATGAGAATGTATTTTTCTAGACCAGATGTTAGATCAAAGATAAACCGCTTTACCACAAAAATGCAGAATTGACATACATATGAACAAAAGGGTGTGAATGTTAAAGTGTATTGGGAAGAAAACTCTAATGAATAGATTGCCTGTTAAGTGATTATAAATGATGAATTATATTCATGCCCAAATAAGGAAATGCCCGAAGTTAAAATGCTTTAGTTTTTAACAGACAACAGTAACGTTTTTCTACAAGGTTAAATCGTATGTGTGTGAGACTCACAAAGTGAAAGTGGAGAGTGGTTCACTGATTTTATTTTATTAAAGAGATGAGTAACTAGAATAATTTAATTTAAATGTGCAGAGCCATTAATACAATCGCTTTAGTTTTTAAATGTTGAATTTAATTTAGGGGCTGCACTGTTTGACTATAGTGCACTAAAATAAATAAGTTATTAAACAGAACTTTAATTGAAACTGGTGGGGGGGGGGGGGGGGGAATGGAATGCAAACATATATAACGAGATAGTTGTTATATATATCACCTGGGACACCGCAAAAAAAAACTTTTTGTTGACCCGTGTGCATGGGCAAAACATCAAGACAAATAGTTACACATATAAATATATTTTCAAAACAGAAAAGTTTTTTTTTAAAACTAGTTGCTGTCATGAACACAAAAAAAATTTTTTTCATCAATAGTTCAACAGCCTTAAGAGATTTTATGAATTGATATTTTTTAAATTAAGTTTATTCATATCCATGTGGATTAAAATTTTCTTCAAAAATTATGTATACCATGGTATTTTTTTTTTTTTTTTTTACTGTTATCTGAGTCGACTCTGACAGCAAGTAATTAAGCAGCATTTAACTAAACCATTGGCTGCACATCATCAAAATATTGATCCTGATTCGGATCATTTTATGAAAAACACAAGTACTAATAATAAAAATATAATATATAAACACAAATGCAACACTAGAAGTAAAGAGTAAATAATAATAAGTGAAATGTGTAATTGTAAACTAATAAGCAATTGTAATATGATTTAAAAGATATTGGACATGATTAAAAAAAATGTAATGTTTATGCGTGCAGCATAGGATGACAAAAAAAAGAGGTGCCTGAAGCACGCCCATGAAAAAGGTGTCACCCTGAATCTTGTGTAGACCACAAGTATTATGGCGTCGGCTTAGGGCTTCAGCCTTATATGAGGAGGGAGTTTTGAGACTCATACAGCGCCCGCTTATATGAGTCCCTGCTCCTCTGAAGACGCTAACGGTCCTCTAAAGGAGCGCATGTCGGTTTACAAGCAAAAATTGATTTTTTGTGAATTGGAACACCAATTCCAAGGGGTTGTCTCTCAACACAATGAAGTTTTGGACCCTAAGGGCAATAATTTTGAACGGGAACAAAACATTTGAAAGGGAGAATTAAAAAAAAAAAAAAAAAAAAATAGATATATGTCACATATATATCAAATCAAAAAGGGGTAGACAATCCTAGAGTGAAGAGAGACATAAAAAAAATGAAAAGTCATAATCAGGTTAAATAATGCACAAGTCATATAATTAGAAGGTAACTAACTGGTTGACAAGAAAATGTTATCAAATTACATGTGAAAAAAATTTTTTTTAAATAACTGCAATTATTAAATGTGTTAGTTATCACTGTTACCTGAAATGTAATCGTAAAAGAATGAAATGTAAAATAAATGTTAAACTGTAAATAATAGTTAAGTGTATGTAAATAACATAAAAGTGTACAGTAAAATGAAAAGAGTGTAAAGTGATTCAAAATATTGTTCACAAGAGATCTTCGAAGCATACAGTCATGGGCCAGCCATAATGTTGTCAAAGATCTGTTGTAAGCAACATACATACAACCTAGGCCTCTGGTTGTACACTTAGCTTCACAATACATGTCATAAGAAAAAAATGTAAACAAAAGTATATTATTTTCTGTTTCTTAAATTATATGTATGTGGTTGATAAACATTAGGGAAGTCGTGATTGTTTAAGTGACTTGTAACATCGAATAAATGTCCATATCGAGGTGGTGCAAGAAGTAACCTATCAATGTGTACACGAAATGCTGTATTATCAGCAGCATACAACCTCTTGATCAAGAATGACACAGGTGAATGTTTGAAAGTTACAATGTATGGTCCAGTGTATTTAGGTTTGAATTTATCAACAGATTTTAAGTACACAATATCTTTGAGGCAAATGGTTCTTAATTTAGCTTTTTGACCGTAATGTTTATATCTTTTATCCTTGTCATATATTTTGTGTAAATCTTCAAGTAGTTTATGTATTTCAGTATGTTTATCTAGAAAAGGTTGATTGCTATTCTGATCAAAAGTGTCAAAAATTAATGAAAGTTCACGTCCAAAGTGGAGGAGATTAGGAGTGAATAATGTAGTTGCATGTTTTGAACCATTATAGAGCGACTTGTGTATAAATATTGCATTTTCAAATGAGTGACCTTCTTGCAAAAGTATATTAACAGAGTATTTGATTGATTTATTGATTCTCTCTGAAAGAGCATTGCTTTGTGGCCTCGAAACAGAGCTGTGACGTACCTTAATACCTAGAGTATCATTAAAAATGTTGTATATTTGAGATGTATATTGGGGTCCTAAGTCTGATAAGACAACAGAAGGTCTCCCAAAGGTGGTTATGTAAGAGAATAAACATTTAACGACTTTAGCTGCAGATGTATCATTAAGTGGAAATAGTTCAACATGTCTTGAAAAGTGATCTCTAATAGTTAAAGTATGTTTACCATTAGAAAAAGGTCCAACGAGATCTGTACTAATAGTATGGCCAGGATATCTGGGCGTGTAGGTGGGTTGTAAGGGTGCAGGAGGGGTTTGATGATGTTTACATTGAAGACATTTGACACATGAAGCTACAAAGTTTAAGGTGTCAACATACATGCCTTTCCAAAAGTATCTTGCTGATAAGAACTCATAGGTTTTATTAAAACCAAAGTGAGATAAATGAGAGATTGTTAAAACTTTGCTTTTAAGAGAGTTAGGAACAACAATGTGATATGAAAAAGTGTTATTAAGATTATTTTCTTTCTTTAACATTAAAACTTTCGAATCAGGGTGTATGAAGTAATTAGGATATTTTTGAGAAGGTCCTTTCTTTAGAATATCCTTGTAAACAGTGGACAAGGTGGTGTCATTTTTTTTGTTCAATGCAGAAAGTTTCATTTGAAATTTCCAATAAAGGATCTGGATTTGTTTGTTTACCAGATACAAGATAGTTTACATATTTCTTAGTGGCACTTGAACATGAATTATTACTGTCTGGTGTATCATAGTCAACAATAGGTAATGGTTGAGGGTCATGGATAAGTTCAGGGTTAGTATCCAGAGTTTGTTGATTGTTTTCAAAAGTACAGCGAGATAAACAGTCAGCAAGAACATTTTTCTTACCAGGGATATGTTTAAAAGTGTATGAGTACTCTGAAAGCTCCATGAGCCAACGAGAGATAATATCAGCTGGATTAGTAGTCTTGTTATATTTTTCTAAGGGTTTACTGCCAGAAAGAATTACAAATTGTCTGTTACATAAATAATATTTGAAAGCGGTAACAGATTTATAAATTGCCATGAGTTCTAATTTAAGTGCAGGGTATTCTTTTTCTGATGGCTTGAGAGATTTAGAAAAATATGCTACTGGTAAAAGTTGTTGATCATGCTCTTGTAATAAAACACCAGAAATAGCAACATTTGACGCATCTGTATTTAAATAAAATGTCTTGTTCCAATCAGGTAATCTAACCATGGGAGAATTAAAGAAAATTTTCTGTATTGTGTCCATGATTTCTTGATGTTTAACTGTCCAATTTAAATTTAACTTTTGGAGTAGTTAGGTTTATCAGTGGCTGTACTAACTCAGAAAAGGATGGAATTAGAGACCTATAAAATGTAATAACACCAATGAGTCTTTTTAGTTGACGTTTAGTTGTATGTGTGGGAAAAGATGTTATTTTTATGATATTTGACTGAATTGGGGAAACAGACTGATTTTCTACATGAAATCCCAAATAGTCAATACTAGATTTATGAAAAGTACACTTGCTAGGAGACAGGGTCAAGTTATATTTGGTTAAGATAGAGAGAATTTTTTTAATTTACTACACATTTCATCAAAAGAGTTTGCACCTACAATGAAATCATCCTGATATGTATATATACCATCTAATTGTAATTCATCAAGCAAAGAGTCCATTAAAGCTTGGAAAAAAGAAGCGCTGTTTTTTAATCCGGACACTAATCTCTTGTATCTAAAAGAACCAAACATAGTAGTAAATGTCAGCTGATTTTGGAATTTTGCTGGCAAATCAATTTGGTGATATGCCTGATGAAAGTCAAGAGAAGAAAAATATCGATACTGAGAAAGATTTGAAATGATGGTTTGAATTTTAGGTAGAGGGTAAGATGATCCTTGACTTACAGTATTGACCATTCGAAGATCTAATGCGAGACGGAATTTTTGTTTACCAGTTCCGTCTGGTTTCTTTTTGACTAAAAGCATGGGGCAAGCCCATTCTGAACAGTGGTGTTCAATAATTTTGGCATCAAGCAGATCTTTAATTTGTTCTAAAGTACCTTTTTGCAAAGATTGAGGAAGGGGGAATGGAAGAGTTTTTATAGGGTAGTCATTAATAAATTTCAAATCAGGTACAATCTTATCAGTATGTCTAAGTGTATTTAATGATTTTGAAAAGGCAGGGTAATAATTAAGTAATAATCTAGTCATTGTATTTGCTTCATTAGAACTTAAATGTGTAAGATCAAAATCGGTAGCTGCCAAATCCTCTTTCCTCTTTTTTAATGTTTCATTAGATGCCTTGATAAAATTTAGGAAGTGTTGTTCTGAGTTATGATGCTTGTCCAAATTATCAGAGGGGTACTCAAGAATTTCCCCAACTTCAGATAAATGTCCAATTTTTGTGTGTTTAGAGAGATGGATGGTAGTGTCAGAATTATTTTAAAGTGAAATAGAAAAGAAATGATTTAATTGTACAGGCTTCTTTTTGCGTTTAGATTTCTTATCCATTTGAATAATGGCATCATGACCTATTAATTCTTTTTTATCTGCCAAATATTCAAATAGATAGTTTATGTCATGTTTGATATTATTGTTTGTGTAAACTGAGCACCATGTTTGCTCTTGGGGTTCTAGAATGATTTTACGGGTTAAGAAAACTTTTTGATTTGTCACCACATCACATAAGGTGTTACATTGATTACTTTCACTGACTTTTGACTTAGTGTGTGATGTTTCTAGTAGAATAGTCAAGCTGTTGTTAATGTGAATGCATTTATTGAAAGTATCAATGATAATGTTAAATTTACTAATAAAATCAAAACCAAGAATGCCTTCAAAACTGGAGGATTCAGGAATATCCACTATATAAAAGTGGTGTGAGAAGGATTTTTTTTCTAACTTAATGGATGCTCTAATACATGAAGAAAAAGAAACATCCAAATTGACGGTTTTAATATTTATGGCTGTTGATAGTCTCTTGTATTTTAATACAGGTTTAAGTTCATTAAATAAATTTTGTGAAAGTAACGAAATGCTACTTCCAGAGTCAGCCAATAGGGTGATTTTATGGTTTGCAATAGTGGCCTTTACAAGAGGGGGTGATGGAGAATGCGTATTAACACTACAAATGATGTGAACATTGTTATCGCCTTCATTTTCTGTTTGAGTAGTGATATTTCTTGCGATTTTAATGTGATCTGAAGTTTGTGACCTGGTTGAATTAACTAACCTTTCTTTAGAGATTTTTGGTACTGTAGGGTCAATAGGAAATGTTGCTGATGTTAAGTCACATGGTTGAGACACAAAATCATCAGCATAAAAATTGTGTCTCTGTTCTAGTTTTCCTGAACCTGGTAATTGTTGCGTCTGTTAAAATTTTCCCTTCTCTGTGTATTAACTCTTTTCCATTTAAAACACTGATGGGCCTGGTGGCCATTGCGGAAACAAAGTTGACATGTCACAACTTTTCTTTGTGGAAATTTGTGAGGGGAAAAACGTTTTGGGAAATTTCGTGTTTTGAAATTTTTCCTATAGCGCATCGCATTTGCGTTATACTTTGGGCTACCTTGCATATCATTTTTTTTAGTTTCAGTTTTGGGTCCAGGCGGTGCGAGTGTCAACGCATTTATTTTTTCCGAGAGTTCCTTCAGTTGTTCTTCAACGTTATTTTGAGATTTACTGACAGAGGGTAAGGAATGTAGAATCTTTTCGTTATGCAGAATTTCGTGTAACGTCTGTGCTCTTTCAACAGCAGCACGATATTCTGTGATACCTTCTTCTTGTAACTTTATTCGTATGTTAGCTGGCACAGCCTCCATGAATTTCATAAGTTTAATTGTGTTACGAGCATTTTCATCGTTAATATCAGCATACACGGTTGCGGCTAACACGTTTAACCGGTGAGCCAAAGTTTTAATTGACTCCGCTGGCAGAAGAGATAAACTCGAAAGTTCAACGCCAGCCACGCATTTGCTCAGAGGTGAGAAAAATGCGGCAAATTCTTTTTCAAGCGTATCTAGATCGTTGATTTTTTGAATTTCCGGATTCTGTGCATAAAATTTTTGTGCGGGACCAATTAACTTCCCTACAAGTACAGCAATGGTAGTCTGAGGGCTGTATTTGTTAATTTCAGCAACCGACCTAATTTGGTTAAAAAAAAATTTAAGCAAATCCGGATCTCCATCAAATTGGTTAATGTTGATTTGAACTTGTTTAGCGGACATGGTCAACGGTTTGCCTAACACAAATTCTCTAATCAAAAATTGTTACTGAAATTCTGCATACATATATAAATATAACACACATATAACAGATAAAAAAATGTAAATGAAATAAAGTAATGGAATAAAATAGTATAATAATCACATTAAAAAATAACACAACTTAAAAAAAATAAACAAAAGGTCTTTTTCAAACCTTTTTAGAGAAAAAAAATTTATCCAGGGACAAAAATTGTTTCTCAAAGTAAAAAAATATCGTTGCTTATTTTAAGCAAAAGAAAGAGAAACAAAAAATATTTCGCAATAACTCCTATTTTATTTTATTTTTTTAAATGGATGGAACATGTACCTCTTTCAAAATAAAACTGGTAGAAGCAAGCAACTGAAATAAAAACTTATTTTATCCTTTTTAACAGAGAAAAAAAATTGCTATCTGTCCTTGTTTCTCTAAAAGGACAGAAATCAAAAATTCTCTCAAGTTAAAATATTTTCAAGCCGAAAGGCAAACTAGAAAAATCTTATTTTAACCTTCGTAGATAATAGAAAAATATATGGGACAAAATATAATCCTCGTTAACTCTTTTCGAGGAAAAGAAAAAAAAATTTCAACATATTTTAACATCCGTTAAGAGTTAAGCAGAGGGGACTGTATTTGATAATAACTAAAAATATTGGAAATTCCATGCAATGCGAAAAAAATATATATATATTATCTTTATAAATATTATAATAAACAGCACAAAATATTAAAAATAGCAATATCACTGTGTTTTCGTATCCTGTACAAAAACACAATAATATTAGGTATGATCCATGTCAATTCAGGCAGCCAAAGAAAAAATCTTACCTTCATAGTCTCAGAAGTTTTTGAATTGAACATATGTTAAAATTAAATAAAAAATAACATACTTGTATATTTTGGTTTTGCCCAAAAAAATTCCTGGCCCGAGATACAGGCTGCCAAAGATGGCATCCCGGGCACCATTTCCAATTCGCCATTTTCGATAAAAATTTTAAAGTGCTCTATCTCTAGAACGGTGCAAGATATTTTGTTGCGGTTTTTTTTACTTTAAAGATAATATTCTTCTGTTTAAAATGATATACCCAATTTTGAAAAATGTATTCAACTTTTCTTGTGGCAACCTTTTGAAAAAAAAAAATTTTTTTTCAAAAAAAAAATTTTTTTTCGAAAATGCCAATCCTAAAAATTTTGATTTTTTTGCTGTTGATCAATACCATTGGGAACTATCTTCACTGTAAAGGAGAACTTCCACTTTTGAGTTTAACAAATTTTAGAAACATTTAAAAAATTCAGAGAATTTTACAGGAACTGTATATATACAGTTTCAGTAAAAGTCACTGAATTTTTGCTTATTTGTATCATATTTGTAAGGATAAGCCTACTATATATCCTAAACAAGTTAGAAATTGCAATATCAAATGTGGCAAATGAGGTGTGTGCGTACTATAACTAGTTTTATAAATATTCAGATCTTGGTGCAATAAGTGTTACACTCTTGGGCAAAAAGGCATGAATACAAAATTTACTTAATTCCATATATTAAATTCAGTAATACGGAAGTAATATGAATCCATCTTAAAAGGACTTAATCGCCATGGCAGCCTAGAATCATTGCCTATCATGGTATATCATTAAATCAATTATGTATTATAGGATTTTTAAATAGAATGAAGAAAACTTTTATTAATGTCTTTTATGTTTTAATTTGATTTTCATAGCATTTGAAGTGATACATACTTTATTGCAGAGGTTTACAAAAAATTACTTCCTGTGTCATAGAAAGTGCATAGTGTTTACAGGGACACACAAAAGATTTCGGATACTTTACCTTATTGGAAATACTGTACATTAGCAATGATTGCTAGAGGTGCATTTTTAGTTGCAATATGAGTTTTTAAGTTTAATTAAATATTTCCATATTATGTTGTGTGTATAAAGGCTGTAGATCATATACAGGGCTACACAAAAGAAATCGTAAGGGTATTGCTGGAAGTGCATTTTTAGTTGTGTTTGAGTTTTTAAGTTTAACTAAATTTTTCCATATTACGTTGTGTGCATAAATGTTGTAGATCATATACAGGGCTACACAAAAGAAATCTTAAGGGTTTACTGAGTATGAATGGAAGTAGCTTAAAGGTAATTTTTAAATGAGTTATGTATTTTTACACTGAACTACATTTAGTATACTAAGATGTGTTTGGAGAATATAGATAAAATGATATACAGGTCCACACAAAGAATTAGATACATGGCCATCTATAGATGATAATCTCTGGAAGTGTGATTTCACTGGTTTTAAGGATGTTTTAATCTTAATTAAATATTAGCTAAATAGTGGCATGTATATAAAGATAGTAGGTAAAATACAGGGTTGTATGAAAGTATTCAAGTATGCTTCCGTCTATTGACAAATTTCTAAAAGTCAAATTCCGACCTATTTATGTGCTTTTAACAATTTCCAACATAGTTGAAAGTCTTTATGGATTCGATTTGTCTGCCCATCTGTCTGAACTCTAACTTGTATTAATATAATTTGTATTGCTGTGTAATTGATATATGTTATTGATATTGTTTTACTATGTTCGGTATTGAAAATAAAGTATGTATCACTTCAAATGCTATGAAAATCAAATTAAAACATAAAAGACATTAATAAAAGTTTTCTCCATTCTATTTAAAAATCCTATAATACATAATTGATTCAATGATATACCATGATAGGTAATGATTCTAGGTTGCCATGGCGATTAAGTCCTTTTAAGATGAATTCATATTACTTCCGTATTACTGAATTTAATATATGGAATCATAATAAATTTTGTATTCATGCCCTTTTTGCTCAAGAGTGTAACTTATTGTACCAAGATCTGAATATTTATAAAACTAGTTATAGTACACACGCACCTCATTTGCCACATTTGATATTGCAATTTCTAACTTGTTTAGGATATATAGTAGGCTTATCCTTACAAATATGATACAAATAAGCAAAAATTCAGTGACTTTTACTGGAACTGTATATATACAGTTCCTGTAAACTTCTCTGAATTTTTTAAACGTTTCTAAAATTTGTTAAACTCAAAAGTGGAAGTTCTCCTTTACAGTGAAGGTAGTTCCCAATGGTATTGATCAACAGCAAAAAAATCAAAATTTTTGGGATTGGCATTTCCAAAATAAAAATTTTTTTTGAAAAAAAATTTTTTTTTTCAAAAGGTTGCCACAAGAAAAGTTGAATACATTTTTGAAAATTGGGTATATCATTTTAAACAGAAGAATATTATCTTTAAAATAAAATAAACCGCAACAAAATATCTTGCACCGTTCTAGAGATAGAGCACTTTAAAATTTTTATCGAAAATCGCGAATGAGAAAGGATGCCGGTGATGTCATCTTTGGCGGCCTGTATCTCGGGCCAGGAATTTTTTTGGGCAAAATGAAAATATACAAGTATCTTACTTTTTCTTAAATTTTAACATATGTTCAATTCAAAAACTTCTGAGACTATGAAGGTAACCCCCCCTGCCTGAGTTGATATGGATTCAGCCATTAATAAAATCAATTCTCAAGTACTTGTGAGTACTTATGGAGTAGGAAAGCGTGAATCTAGCACTATTGAAACCTTTTTTTTTTTTACTAATGCACTTTTATTTTTTTTAGATTGTGAACTTTTGTTTTTAAGTGCATATATATCTGACTCTCTACGATTTTTTTTTATTTGTATACAACGGAGAATTTATGGAGCACAACTTCAGGAGTCATTTGAATGATTTTTTTTTGTTGATTGACTCCTTTTATTCGAACGACTCAACACACGTGCACACTAGGAAATTTCACAAACATGCACATTTTGCACATTCTGACTGTAGCATCAAAGAAGTTGACCCACAACACACATAGCACACTTGAGCAGATCGCAGGACAAATTGGGGTGGATTTTTAATCAAGAGTAATGACGCAAAAACACGCTGAGGCATTTCTTTCACAAACAGTGGTGTCGTATGGTAAAAAGGTAACCAAACACACTTTTCAGAATATTGAGGAGGCTGGCTGTGTAAATAGAAATGAGAGCGAGAGTCGTGATTCAATTGCTGACTCGCTCGGACGTTCCTTTCAACGAACACACGTATTTGCAGGATTTTTTGTTTTTTGTTTTGAAATCGGTGTTTCACTGAACTGATGAATTCACACAAAATTTGTATCATTTTCACACACACGAAAGGTTTCTCAACGCTCTGTAGGATTGTCGAACTTGTTGGAGTTGTGAGAACACAAAAATTGCTATTATAAGGAAACATTTGCAGTTGATTTCTATTTTAGCAGACTCTTTCACACGAAAACTTTCTTTAACACAAAACTTTCACAAGTATGATGCGATGATGGGCAGGGGGAATGGTCCGAGAGACCGGTTAGCATGCAGGCATACTTCTTCGGCGGCGAGAGGATGTAACACAGGCATATTTCTTCGGCGACGGGAGGATGTAACGCAGGCAGATTTCTTCGGCGACGGGAGGATGTAACGCAGGCAGATTTCTTCGGCGACGGGGAGCGTGCAGTTGATTCCAAAACTCCAGGGGTTGGCAAAGGGGGAAAGCAGAATTGGAAAGGAGAGAAAGATGTTTCTTCGGCAAGGGGCAGTTGACCAGGGCGAGAAGTTCACTTTCAAGAATGACTCTTCCTTAGGTGACAGGGGCGAGATACTCGAAGCTCACTGCAACAGAGCAGTGCGACAGCGGAGGAATCCATCGCTCCAAGAAGTCCATGCAGAAAAAAAAAATTGGAAGCACGTACCTCTCCCTTACATTTTCTTTCTTTCTTTTTTTTTTTTTTTTTTTTGGAGAAAAAAAGAAACTGGTCAGGCGACCAATGTATATGAAGACGTTTTCGCTAGAAAAGAGATGGCCGTTTTTGTTGAGAGCTTGGTGAAATTTAGAGCACCAGGTCCTATTTAAAAAAAAACTCCAATTTGTTAAACGAACTGTTTCTTTATTTTCATGATGAAAGGCGAAGGGAGAGGTACAAGGGAAGCGATCAGAGCTTCTTGTTAAAGTCACATCACGAGGCAAGAGACAGCGCAGGAGTGTGTTGAATATACAGTTACAACTTTCTTGCTTGGCGGACTACAATATCGCCAATTTAGTAACAGACCGAATTCGTTAGGCTAAAAGGCATGAGAATGTATTTTTCTAGACCAGATGTTAGATCAAAGATAAACCGCTTTACCACAAAAATGCAGAATTGACATACATATGAACAAAAGGGTGTGAATGTTAAAGTGTATTGGGAAGAAAACTCTAATGAATAGATTGCCTGTTAAGTGATTATAAATGATGAGTTATATTCATGCCCAAATAAGGAAATGCCCGAAGTTAAAATGCTTTAGTTTTTAACAGACAACAGTAACGTTTTTCTACAAGGTTAAATCGTATGTGTGTGAGACTCACAAAGTGAAAATGGAGAGTGGTTCACTGATTTTATTTTATTAAAGAGATGAGTAACTAGAATAATTTAATTTAAATGTGCAGGGCCATTAATACAATCGCTTTAGTTTTTAAATGTTGAATTTAATTTAGAGGCTGCACTGTTTGACTATAGTGCACTAAAATAAATAAGTTATTAAACAGAACTTTAATTGAAACTGGTGGGGGGGGGGGGGGGGGGGGGGGAATGGAATGCAAACATATATAACGAGATAGTCGTTATAGGCAGCTCTCGAGTGTCTGCTGTGTTAGAGTGCACACTGACACACCAAACATGCTGGCCCTGACATCTCCATGTAAGGACCGTATTTCTAGCAGTATGCTTATTAACTTACCTCAAAACTTTATTATCTATATTGTAATCTTAATCAGTTGTATGATGACTTATGATATTTTTCCTGATTGCTGGAAAACAGTGCAGGAAAGTGGGGTGATAAGACGATATTCACACCACCCCTTACAACTTTCAATTAATCTCTTTGTTATCCTGACTCTCTAAAACATATGACTATGTCACTGTCAATTGCCTCAAGTTGTTCTTTAATTTTCTTATAATGTTCTTATACAGGAGCAATTTGTTTTTCGGACACGTCGTTCAACACAACATCGGTTGTGGAAAATTACGGAACTCCTTCATGGCCTAATTAGATCTGGCAGTGTGATGGGCAATTTTCCTCGATGTGCAGAAGGCTTTTGACAAAGTCTGGCATGTTACCCTTTTCTTCAAACTTATTGCGATTGGCCTACCGGGTCAACTTGCAAAACCTATGCTGACTCTTTCAAATCCAAATGCTTCATCGTTAGAGTTGGAAATTCCCTTTCTAACCCTAAACCTACCCTTAGTCTTAGCTCTGTATCTCAAGGATCTCTTAGCGGACCTCATCTTTTTAACGTACAGTAAAAGCTCAACTAACTGGCATGCTCGGGAAGCGCCAATTGTGAGATACTTGAAAAGTCTAGATAGTTGAGAGCTACAAAAAATTGTCATGAAAGGAGAAGAAGGGGGGGGGGGGGGTGCATCGATGTAACAGTGAAGCAGGAAAAGTATTTTTTGTCTTATTTTCCTATCATCAGGAAGTCTATCAAATAATTCTTTTAAATTATTATTAAAATTCCATTTGATAAAGTTATTTTTCAACTACAGAGTCAGATGGATAGTTATAGACTGGACATATTGACCTTACAGGAAGTAAGATGAAAGGATAGTGGGATAAGAGATATTGGTGATTTTACACTTTTTAATAGTGCAAGCACAGGAAGAAACACGCATGGTTACTGGATTTATTATGAGAAAATATTGATTTTCATAATGTAAATGAAAGAATATGTATCTTGAGATTCAGAGCAAAGTTTTTTAATATTTCATTTTTAATCAGATAGATAGCAATTATTTTTTTTAAACAATAAGTAAGGAAAAGAAAAAAGTATCTTTTCGTTCTTTTTTTAAAAATCTATAATACTATTATTTCTGTTTGTATTTTAGGCTGTTGAAAAATATTTTTCCTCGTTAAACTTTGATAGAATCTCGGTCATCAGGAGCCAGCTGGGGAGAAAAAAAGTTTAAACTTATAAAAATCCAGCAATAAAACAAAAACAAAAGAAAGAAACTTAGCCTGGAGTTTATTTTTATTTATTTTTTTCCATGATATAAACACATTCAATTATGAAATATTCTTGAGTAAATATCATTTTTTAAATATAACATGAATGTTAAATATTTCTTTAAAAGTATTGATTTCTTATTCTTGAGTAAGTAAAACAACAACAATAATAATAATAATAATAGTTTGTGATAAATAGTTTCTCAGCAGTAAAAATGTTTCAACTGTTTAATTTCAACTGCAAAATATTATTACTCAACATTTAATGGTTGCTTGTGAGCTGAGTTTCCCTGCTGCTAAGCTCTAGTAAGCAAAATCCAGTCAGATAAAACGGGCATGAATGGAAGATGGTGAGGGTTGTTTAATCTTGCACCTGCAGTTCATAAAACATAGAGAGGGAGCATTCAGAGTTTTGCACGTATTGATTTTAAATGCTTTTTTCAATTCCTACAATTAGTTCACACTCTCCCTATATATATATATATATATATATATCTTGTTCAAACTTTCAATTGTTAATAAAATACTTATTATTCATCAACTCAAGTTCAAATACATTTTTTTAAACTTGTAGTGGATGACACTTGATGTTAATACGGTTTTTTTTTCAAATATTAATTCATTAATTAAACTTAATTAATTAATTTTAGCTTTATATGGGATAAAAAAATTTCTCTTATTCAAATTTTCAATTGTTAATAAAATACTTATTATTCAACATAAATAGGAATTGAATTAATTTTTATTTTTTTATTACTTGTTTCCAATGGAACTTTTATTTTATGAAATTTTTATGGAGTGTTTTTCCCTTCTGTAAAAACATTAAATGCGGGAAATATTTGACATTAAATCTAGGATTTTTTAACATTACGACTATTGAAATTAATTGGCCTAATAAATAATGATATTATATGCGGGAAATTGTTAAATACGGGTTACTTCAAATCGGGTTTCACTATATTTCTTTTGTGTGTGTGTGTCAGTTAGTTCATCCGTCCCAAACTGTAATTACTTTTGTACTTTACATAATTTCAATTTGAAATACTTCAAAATAATTTTTTTTCCTCCTAGATCAATCATACTTGTCCTGTATGCAGAGTAACAGTGGACTTGGATGCCTGAATCATAAGTTATAGCAACTAAAACTGATTCCATGCTTGATCATTCCAAAGTCTTTGGAAAGAAAACCAATAAATTGGCATTAAATTAACTGAAAATAATTATTGCAAAATGGGTGCAATCCATTTGTTGGTATATGACTTTACCACCAACCTTTAAATTTGGTCTTTTTTTTCCCTTGTATTTAAAAAAATGTATTTCTTTTATCGTTTTTATATTTATTATTATTTTCTCCTTTATTTGATTTTATAGTTAGATATGTATTTATTTAAAATTATAATATATAGGAGAAAAATAAAATAAAAGTGTCATCTTTTCTTGCTTTTTTTAAATATATATTATGGATTGCTGTCGAACAATGAGGATAATATTGATGTATGCAAATAATATAACTGTATTAATAAAATGATTTTTTTAAGCTGAGTAGTCATAAAGTGTTTTTATTTCTATTCTTTTATGTTTTACACTTGGAATTCAATAATATGACCCAAGAATTAAGTTAAAAATTATTTAGTCTTAATTATGAGTAATTTCTTTAAGGCTGCTAGTCAGTCAACTTCTGAATTCCCCATCTCCGCGTTAAATCAGTATTTTAAACTTATTTTTTCTGTATACTCTTCTTAAAGGATGTCTTTTTTTTTTTTTTCCTTAGTTGTCAAAATATTTCTGAAATATATAGTTAATTGTATGTGGAGTGTTTAAGCCTTACCCACAGTTTGTCAGCTTTTAACACATAAAATATTTAAAAAAGCATAAATTTTAGAAATATTTTGAGAACTAAGAAAAAAAAAATCTTTCAAGAAGAGAACAGAGAAAAAGGAGCAAAAAATATTAATTTTTCAAGGAGATATTTTAAATATATGAATGTATTCTATGCCACATTATGGAAGGGAATTCAGAAATTGACTGACTAGCAATGTTAATGATGCTTTTTCATTTGTATCAATGAGTTGAGCCAGTTCATAATGGAGATAGGTATGCATTGTGCTTCAAGTTACAACTGGTCTGCCAAGTCATATCTTGTTGGAAAACATCTCCAAACCCGATTTTAGTGTTTGACTGGTAGGTTTAGCACTGTGTTTTCTTGCTCCTAGTAATCCATGTTTTCATACCTTTTGCATGCAGGAAAACACAATAATAAACCTACCGATCAACCATTAAAATCGGGTCTGCAGGTGGTTTCCATCAAGATAAGACTTGCAAACAGTTGTATTTTAATATGCTAATCGAGTTTTGTCAACTCGATGGGGTGATAATCTCTTCAGCCAACCTCCCAGTCTAGTAGTCAATAAGTCTTTCAATATCACTTTTAGCTTGAGGTGTAAAATCAACTAGCTAACAGTTCATATCATTGGAATAAAAATATGTAACAAACAAGAAGAATATTATATTAGGCTAAGAAGAAAAAATAACTGTCATATGAAACCACATTATGGGAGACAATTAAAAATTAACACATTGTTTTTATTTTTGTTGGATCTTTCAAGCTCTATGTCAGGCATGTCAAACACATGGCCCGCGGACCACACTTGGCCCGCCAACCCTTTGGCAATTTTCCCATGTTTGATTCAGTTCTTCTTTGATGCAGAAAATACATTTCGAACTAACACAATTGTAAACGTTGCAGTGTTTCCAAGTTGAAGGAAGTTTTTATTCAAAATATTTACCACTCTTTCAGAATATTTATCTTCAATATATTTAATGATAAAAATTCTGTGATTGAACAAAGAGAAGATTACTAGAATAAATATTGATGGCTATTTTGGTGTAAAAAATTCCACAATCTGGCAAGACTGCTCTAGCTTTTAGGAGATCCAAACTTAAGAAAGTAGATCATATGATTATGGTCAAATGTAACTCATTTTAAAATTTCAGCTCTAAAAGATTGGGGATGCAAAAATAACCTGTAGGAAAGTTAAAAAGAGCAAATCTTGAATCTGAAAATTTAAAGATTTATTAAAGTCTTATAGTTATGTTGAAAGTAATAAATTATTTTACTGCTCTCTTTGATTTACATTTCATTACAAAATAATATGCAGTATTTCAGGGATGAGAATTTTCAGTCTTTTGGCGGATTTCCACTTTTTTGTTATTTCAACTAATTTCCGCTTTTTTCTCGAAATTCCGCCTTTTTTTCCGAGGATTCCGTATTTTTTCTCCTGCAAAATTTTGTTATTTTCCGAAATTTTCACTTTCCTATCGATTCCGCTTTCCTCCCGAAACCGTCCTATCTTCCGATTTCGAAAGAACATTCAAAGCTTAAAATTATTCTCGTACGAGCGCCCCCCACCCCCCCCCCTTCCATTCAGAAAACCGGCTAATTCATCCATTGATGAGTGGAATCAGGCTGCACGCTGCTCGAAAGCGCTCTGAATAAGGCTACTAAAGGTCGCGAGGAGGGAGATACGTCCACGCAACGCGCTGTCCCTTTTCATTCATTCGAACGATCGGACGACATTTGTTAATCAAAATTTTGCATCGGGGTGTCAGCCCGAGCCCTTTCGAACCCGATACCGAAAGTATAAAAAAAAAAGAAAAGTCATAATATTTAAAAGTTATTCCAAATGTAATATCTCATTTTTTAACAACTTCTTACATAGAAATAACCACTAATCCTCAGCACATAATTAATTTTATGAAATCTACATTCAAACTTATCAAAAGAGAGGTTTAGTATCAAATAAAAATATACTTCCAAAAAAGGATTTCGAATTTTCCCCCTCCAGCAATAAAATCTGATGGACACATTAACAAAGTGCGTTTTATGAATGAAATTGAATAAATTATTATTTATATGCCGTAAAATCGAACAACGTTTTTCTATTTCCTATAAAAGGTGTATATCTCAAATTATAATCGATTCCTTCCTCAAAACAATCTTTAGTAATTCTCGTGTCTTTGAAAATCAGCTTAAATTAAAAATTGGACACCGTTATCTGAAAGAACCTGTGCTTTTGTAGGGAAAGAGAAAACAAAAACACTTCTCGAAAGTTTTTTCTATTTAGTTCATGAAACATCAGTGTTTTTATTTTCTGAAAAAAAAAAATCCGAATGTCTAATTTAAATCTAAGTGAAAGCCAAAATTCTCTAGCTAAAGTGCGGCAGTAATTTGATGAGTCAAAGGTGTCGTGGCGTGAACAGATGCAAACTGATAACATCCGCACTTTTCTCTCCTATGTATAAAGACAAACAAATAGTAGTCTACATTTTTTGAGAGCAGATGAGGTAGTGGGCTTTTTTTCGAAGGGTTGTAATTTTCTTAAATTTTAATAGAAATTTCGTACGGTGCCTAAGTTATTACTATTTGAATTCACTGAAAATTTAAACGCAATCGGACTTTGGAAAAAAAAATGGAAATATCGATTTTTTTTTTTTTTTTTTTTTTTTTTTTAAGAATTAAAGAAGAATAAAAAAGGGTTTTTCGTCAGAGATATCGTTCTCTGCTCTTCAACAACGCAAACTTTGATACGATTTCGGTATTTTCAAGATTCCGTTACGAAAACGGAACTTATTCTTCTCACTATAATGTCTGTCTGTCACAAACGTTTTTCTCCTAATGTTTTGTAGGTAGAAACGAAATTCGGCTTGAATATGTAAGTATGCGCTGAATGCTGATCCCCTCTTTCCTTGCGTTTCTGTTTAGCAATGCAGAAATATGTAAAAATTCGCTATTTATAAATGCAGCAGTGTGAAAAATTCTATACTGGAAATCTTTACCAGCGGCGAATTTTCGCGAGATCTTGAAAATGTCTTAATTTTTAGACAAAAATGCGATTTTTAACGATGTTTCATATTTTTGAGGAATTTCTAATCATCGGATTAAAAAACATATGACATCGTTTGAATGCGCTGAAAATTTCCTTTTAAAATATTTTTGTCGAATTTTTCGATGTTTAGAAGCGTGCGTGATACGCTGCACACACGCACAAAATGTCGGCAAAAAGCGCAATTTTTTTAAAAACTATTTTTCGTATTTTTGGGAAAGTTCTTATCGTCGGTGGAAAAGAACAAACAACATTATTAGATAACGTCGAAAATTTAATTTGGGCAAGCTGTTTAAATGTTTATTTTCTTTTTAATTATTTTTTTTAATGTTGTATTAAAAAAAAAAAAAAAAAAAAAAAAAAAAAAAAAACTTTTTAATGTGATCAAGTTTGATATCAAATGAAAGAGCTCATTTTGTAGATTACAAAAATGCATATTTAAAAAATTTTCTTTCTCAATAAGCGTTTTAAGGGTGAATAAATAGCGTTATTTAATTTAAATTATGATAAAAATAAAATGATTTTTTTTTTTTTTTTTTTTTTTTTTTTTACATTTGATTAAAGTATTCATAGGGAATTAATAAGCATAAAAATTATCATTAATGTTCAAGAAAAAGAAATGTTTAGAATAATTTTGTAGATTTTTTAAAACATAATTAAATTAACTAAGTAAATCCAATACTGCATTGAGAAAAATATGTATGCTACAGGTTTAAATAAAAAAGACAATATATTATGCTAAAAATAATATGATGCGTACGTTTATTTTAAAACAAATCTCGTTTCCCAGATAATCACTCAATTTTTGTTTATCCAAATTCAAAATGGTGAAGTAAATGTTATGTGTAATTTAAATGTCCTTTACTGAATGCCTTGCTACTTACTAGTGCATTACAATTTTATATTGCTCTTTAAAACGTTATTGCAATGTTTCAATATAAATCTGAATGCAAAGTAAAAATTATGTATTATTAAGACATGTTACTTTTCCGCGGAATTCCCCGTTTTCGACACTGAATTTTATTATCCTTGGGATCGATGCAAATATGCATTAAAATTTGTTGACATTTTTAATGGGGGGTGGGGGGGGGAGCGGATAAAATACAGCAAAAACGCGAGTACGAACCGCGCCAAATTGAGGCAATTTCTTCAAAGGATCGCGGGAAAACGCAAAATTTTTTCAAAGAATCGCAGGAAAAATGCAAATTTCTTCAAAGGATCGCAGGAAAGACGCAAAAATCGTCAAAGGATCCCGGAAAAAACGCTATTAACGTCAAAGGATCGCGGGAAAAAATGCGATTTCCGTCAAAGGATCGCTGGAAAAACGCGATTTCCGTCAAAGGATCGCGGAAAAAACGCGATTTACTTTAAAGGATCACGCAAAAGATACTATTTTCGTCAAAGGATTGCGAAAAAAAAAGCGATTTTCGCCAAAGGATCATGTAAAATACGCTAATTTCTTCCAAATATCGTGTAAAATATGCGAATTTCTTCCAAATATCGTGTAAAATATCCGAATTTCGTTGAAATATCGTGTAAAATATGCGAATTTCGTCGAAAGATCGTGTAATATGCGAATTTCTTTGAAAGATCGTAAAAAAACGCGAATTTCGTCGAAGGATCGTGAAAAAATGAGATTTTTGTCAAATTATCGCGAAAAAAACATGAATTGTGTTCAAAGATCGTGAAAAATGCGCGAATTTCGGCGAAAGATTGTGAAAAATGCGTGAATTTCGGCGAAAGATTGTGAAAAATGCGCGAATTTCGGCGAAAGATCGTGGAAAATACGCGATTTTTGGCGAAAGATCGTGGGATAAACCGCAAATTTCGTCGAAAGATCGCTGAAAAAACGCGAATTTCATAAAAAAAGACAGCGGAAAAAGGCGATTTTCGTCAAAGGATCGCAGAAAAAGTACAAATTTCATCTGAATGCTACGGAAAAATGTGAATTTCATCAAAAGTCTGTGAGGCCATGAAAGTTCAGCTTTTTTTTTTTCCTGAGTCTTAATTAAATTATTTCATTTTCTGGATCTAGAGGTCATGATTCTGATAAGTCAAGCATTTCATATGGCCTACACCCAATGTTTAAGAGCTGTGTCTAATTTGTAATTTGGTTATTTTCACTCCTGTAATGTGATATACAAGGCTTGTGCGCTTGTCTCCATTTGCATGGAAATCAGGCGCTGGTTTTATTTCTTTCGCGGATAAAATGTGGTATAATTTTTCGTTCGCGCGTGGTTTCAGTCTTTTTGCTTTTTTGCAATTCTCATCCCTGAGTATTTGTTTAGCACTAAAAATGTATCGAAAGCTATTAAAATATAGTGCTAATTAATGACGAAAAGTAAAAAAAAAAATAAATAAATAGCTTTGAAAGGCAGTTTTTATTCGCAGATACGATATGTACTTAAAAAGAAGTGAGGACAAGCATCGGGAAATTATTCTTAAGGCCGTACAATCATCATAGCTGATATATTTTACTCAATTATGAAAATTTTGTTATTTCATAAGTTTATATTGCAAACAATTGTGTTCTTGCAACCGTTGGTTTTATAAAAAGTAGCAATTGCAATTTAAAAGAAAAATGCAAAGATCAGGATTATAAACTTAATAATATATTTTACTATGTAACTTTGCCATTTAAATTTTTAAATGGTAACATATTTTTCTTTATGTTTGGCAGTACACTCTGTATGAAATCTTTGCTACTTTTATTTTTACAGATTAAAAATTGTTGTAATTTTACTTAATATATATATATTTTTTAATATTTTCTGGTGCGTATTTTAATTTTTCCAATAAATAATAGCTTTAAAATTTTGCAAAGGTTTTTTTTTTTACAAGTTTGTATTTTTAATGTAATTTCATTTTGTGCAGTAGTAATAAAGTTAATCTGCTTGTTTTTTGGAATGTGGCCCGCGGCATCGTGTACATTGCTTAATTTGGCCCGAGGTAGTAAACGAGTTTGACATGCCTGCTCTATGTGATACAATAGAGTTACTACAACCCCAAGAGCTGTCTCGTATTTGTCCCATGTACTGTCTGAGAATAACCACCTGAGTTTGATTGTTTGTAATCCAAGCTACTTTAAACACATTCCAAATTTGTAAGTCTAAAAAGGACACAATTTCATTTTATTAGAATAATTTACCTAAGTTCCTTCTTACTTGTTGCATCTTAAAAAGTTTTAAGTTTTTCGTATAATAAAAGTAAGGTTATCTAAAGTATATAAATATTTTTGTTCTCTAACCCACTCGCTCACCTGACCCTCATATGAGGCTTTTAACTTACATGATAAAACACAATGTTTTAGAAAAGAATTTCAACTGAATTTTATTTTGAGTGATGTCTTTTAGACATCCGGGCTTCATTTATGGCATAAATCATTTTTTTATTGCAATCTTTAGTAGCCTTTTAGTCCTGCTAATTCAAAGACTGATTTGTGAAAAAAAAAAATCATGAATGAGAGGGTTGAATTTTGAGTGTATTTGTAACACACATAAGTAAAACAATGTATTATAAAATAATCACAAAGCTAATTTTACTAATATAAAATTTCAAAATGGAATCCCATTTTCAAATTCAAAAATAAGTACTCGTACTAACCCTTAATTTCTAATGAGTCTTCATTTTAATATAATATCCTAAGCAATAAATAATGTTGGTTGGGGGGGGGGGGGGAAGGGTCGAGTGAGTCCCTCTCTGCACCCTCCAACCCTCATGGGTGCCTTTCATATTGATCACAACTCATCGACTCAGCCTCTCACTTGGAAAGACTTATCTAGTAGAAAGTTGTTTCAATAGTCAAAACCATTGAAACTTTCAAACAATCAAGGCAATCGATTAAAACATCTGGGAATCGTCCAACACTAATCCTAGTACCAACCTCTTGACGCTGTATGCTAGTTCCGCTTCACATTTTCCTAGTGGTAGGAATTGATAAACTTTGTCTTTTGATCTCTCCACCCTTCTGTAAATTAAGTATCAAAACTTTCAAAGTCTTTGTGCTATGATGTTGAGGACATGAATAATGAATCTCAAAGCACAATATCTGCTTTCTACACGGAGTTTTTAATTTTTAAACAATTGATTAAAATTACTTTTCATTGACAGCGATTATGCAGAGAGAAATGCTGAAAGTTTTTCTCTTCAGCAATAATATTTCCAAAATATTCAACAAATGAAAGTGATAACGACCACGCTCTTGCTAATGAAAAATCTTCAATAATACTTATCTAACTAACACTGTACAAAAATGTAAAGGAGTGTTATTTAGTTGTTGATAGCAATGCTTTTCCAACAAAGAAAAATAATAACCATTATGTTCCTTTATAGAAATTGCTCATTTGTTAATAAATTGGATTATGAAATATGAGTAAATAGTAAAACAAGAAAGAAAAATAATGCATCAAGCATATATTAAGAAATACTACTTTCCAACTCTTCCAGAATACTGTAACAGAGCTTCATCGTTTTAAAAGGTGAAAGAAGATATCTAATATAATTTAGAAAAAGCATAACATATTTGAAAACCAGATTTCAGCAATTACCATCCATGTCCCGAAAGGTACTCGAATCTCTTTTGTGCATGCCTCTACAATGACAATCTACATGATCTATATATCTGTATATGGGGCATTCTCACAATCTTTTGACTTTTATGCCCCTGAATAATAATTTTTAATTTAGTAAATATTCTTGTATTTTTTTTTATTATTATTATTTCATATACTGGGGAACATCCCATTGCATGACTGCATAACAATATTAACGAGATAAATAAGTTTTGGACGATGTTAGGGGTCCAAATATCCGGGACACTCGTATACCGTCCCTGATGCTGATTTTAAGTTTGGAGCAGTCTATAAAATTATTTCAATAAAAGTAATTCAATGTAATTTTTTTCTGAAACTGAAACTATTGTTTTATATAAATATGTAGCAAACAATTAATCTGCTCACATTTTTACGGTTGTTGTTATTTTTTAAATTCTGCCCCTGGGTTTTAGATTCCTTACCGTCCCTCTTCTAAAATTATACAGAAAATCACTTCAGACGCAGCCACAGAATTTTTTCATGTTTTTTCTCACACAGACGTATGTTAGAGAAAAAATGTCCAAAATTCTTTGACAGGAAATTTACTGCAGAATTTAAATCGGCATTTAAGTATCAATTTCAAGCCTTGAGGCTTTATTGGTATTCTTACTGTCCCCAAGGTCTATTCCTACACTTTTCGAGGTAAATTAATTTTCTATTTTAATGTAAATAACTGTTTCGAAAAATCAATGAACATTGTGGCTACCACTTAATCTTAATATGATTTGCCTAAAATAGGTGGTAATTTTCTTTACTGTCCCCTTTTTTTACCTTGCCGTCCCTTCTTTAACACCTCTTTAAGATGTTATACCAAAATTTTGTACTAAAAATATTACATTATTATTTCTTATTTGAATGTCCTGTGGGTACTATGCAAATTCATTATAAGTAAAAATTTAGAAGAAAATAAAAAGTTTTAGTGGTAAAATGGTAAGGAAAATTGCAAGTTTAACTTAAACCTCAGTTAAATAAAAAAAAATTCCGTTGCTGACCATTTTTTCTTTATTTTGAATTATTAAGGCATTCGTCTATCAGATTAAAATGATATTTTAGCAAGTTTAATTTCTCCAGATTTTTATTCCTTAAAGTCAAAAGATTGTGAGAATGCCACATATACATTATACAGGGTGTCCACCCTCAACAGTGTCCAATGTTTAATATCTAAACCGTTAGTCATAAAATTACAAAAATGTTTTAAATGAGGCAAAAATTATTTTAAAAGTCGTTTTGATCAATAAGAACATTTAAAAGTTACACAATTCAAATTTTATATGGTTCCCTGCTCCTATGAGTGATATTTAGTTAAAATTTACTATTACACTAACAAGTAAGACAAAAAAGCCCCATTCATCTAACACTAAAATTGACCTAGTTATGAAACTTTGATTTGCATGACTAATGCCAATTTTCTGCATCTGAACACGGATGAGTTTTGCCGCCCTTCGAAGGATTGTACACAAAGTGCTTAAAGTGTTAGAAGGATTTATTCCACATGCAGTGCATTGCAGCCGAAGGGAGCCACTTTGAGCAAGTTTTGAGATAACTCTAAATTTTTATTAATCAAGTTTAGATTAGATAATCTGATACCATTTTAAAATGCATACAATTTTGTAAAGAATTGTGACTACTGCTTTTCACCATTTCATTTAACAAAAATTCTGTTATTTTTCACTTATATTTTTAGTGCAACTTGCATATTTTTCTTTAATATGTCGGAATTAAAATAATTTCAAATTTATATTGTAATGTTAATTTTACTCTCAACTATTATTTTTTTATATCTGACGACTATTTATACTTTAGTAAATTTGTGAATGATCACTATTTTTCACAACAAAAAATATGCTTCAATTTTAAACAGCTATTACATAGTCATTTTTAATCGTAGACGAATCGTACTTTTTTTTGTTTGTCTTACTTCTTAGTGCAATAGGATATTTTTACTAAATATAACTTATAGAACTGGGGGCGGGGGGGGGGGGGGGGGCACATAGAAATGTAAATTTTGTAATTTTATAGAAAAAAAAATTATTGACCCAAATCTCTTTTAAAATACTTCTTTACCTCATTTAAAACATTTTTGTAATTCGAACTACAGTTCCAAGTAAAAAAAATTAGAATAACTCATTTCATTTGTATTTGGAATTGCATTTAGCTTTATTTGAGTATAGTACAATTAATAAAGAACAACGGTTGATGTTTTAATAAATTTGCATGTTATTAAAGAAAATTAAAACTGTAAAATATTTAATTTTGAGTGAATATTGTATTTTTGTAAAATTATTTTCATTATTCAAAAAGTTAGAATACTTATGAATTTTCCTGATTGGTTCAGAAGGTTGTATAAATTAAGCATAAAATTAGCTTTTGCGGGGGACTTCTTAAGTTATAAAAGCGTTTTGCATCATCATTGTTTTCCTTTTGTATGAAAAATGGGTCGTTCGTCCGACATAACGGAGTTTATAAAGCATCGTATTATAGATTTGCATTAAGAAGATCGTAATCAGCAATATATGGACAGTTACTTAAAATGTGTTCAACCAAGTGTTGATAGAGCAATAAAGCAGTATTTTGATGACGGACATTTTGAAAACAAGCATCTGATTAGTGGCCGAAAGCTAAATAATACTCAGAGAGCTAAAGAATATTGCTAAAAAAACCGTTTTAGAAGAGTAAGATATTTGCATCGAAAGTGGAAAAAAAACAGTGTTGATGTGACTAAATCTACAATACTAAGACGTCGCCACAAACTTGGATTTTAATATATTGTATCAAAGATAAAGCCCCTCATGACTATTAAACAGTAAAGGGAGATAGTGAGTGGTGCAAAAAAAAAAAAAAAAAAAAAAAAAAAGGGGGGGGTGTTATGGAGTCTGGATGATTGGAAAAAGATATTGTTTAGTGATGAGAGCGTGTTTTGTGTAACATATGGTGATCAAGATGTCCGTATATGGGGAATGAAGCAAGAAGCATATGACAGGGACTGCCTGAAACGATCAGTGAAATTTACAGCCAGTGTAATGGTACGGGGCTTGTATGACTGCAGATGGTCACGGAAGGTTATGTACCGTTAATGAAAGGATTAATTCTGAGATATATTAAGAAATCCTTGAGCATTTCATGCTACCATCGTCAAAGATCTGTGTGCAGTGGCGCCCACTTATATGGGCCCATGGGGCACGAGCCTGCCCAATTTCAATTGATTTAATTCATAATTTATTTTTTTAATTATTTAATTGCTAAAATGAAATTTTGTTTTATTAACGTTCTCAAAAAAGTTTTGCTTGAAAAGTAGTAAGGGCATCAATTAGACTTACAGGAGCACTGAAAGCCCCTTCAGCGGATGTATAGTTAAATTTCTCCCAAAAACAAATATCCTGCATATTTTGTCATCTGTTTTGATGTCTTGAAATGATAAAGCATTTACGTGACTGAAATGTATGCTTTTCTTGACATTTAGATTTTTGAACTTTCAATAATTAGAAATTCCAATATTATTTAAAACTAGCGAACTTGCCCGGCGTTGCCCGGGTACGTCAAAAAACAGCAGGAATTACGAAAAAGCTCTAAAAATCACAATAAGATATCGCGAAAAATTTTTAAATCGCTTCTCAAATTTTGAAAAGAGAAAAAAAAAAATTATACATTGTGTTCGAAGATTGCAAGTTGATTCCTTTCACTAATGTGGAAAAATAGCAAATCGCTAAAATACACTAAAAATCACTACAAAATTCCCGAAAAATTCGAAAATTGCTATACGAAATCCGAATAAACTTTAATGAAATGAGAGCAGAATGTACTTTAGGTCAAAAATGGAGCAGCAGATCGCGAAGAAACGTAAAAATCGCATTAAAAATCATAAAAAGTTCAAAAATCACGAAAGTCAAAATTTACTATAATTGGATAAAAGTTTCAAATCTAATTCCTTTGACCTGTGGGCTCTCTTAAAATTTATGTTTTGGAAATCATGCTAAGCATTAGATCATGTTACTTTTATTCGTAATTAATTTACTTGGACTTTCTTAAATATAATTAATATAATCCCTTAAGTTAATATTAGTTTTTGTTGCATTAAAGTATCTCAATTTGTTGATTTTCTGTAAGCAAGTAAACCCTATTGTTTTAAAATGGAAGTCTATGGGAATTTGGCGAAATATTAGAGATATCGCCAAGTTGGCGTCACTTTTGGCGACTAATTTTGGTCGCCAAATTTGGCGATATATCGCCAAGTTGGCGACAAACTTGGCGTTATTTGGCGACAGAACAGGATCCTCCCTACGGTAACCCCCCCTTAAAGGTATGGAGATGCATTACATGCTGTTCAATAATCGCATAAAAAATTCGCTAAAAATTAAAAAATCGCTGTACGAATTCCGGATAAACTTTTTTCAAAAGAGAACAAAATTTACTATATTGGGTTAAAAGAAAGAAACCGTATTCTTTTTCCTAATGTGGAAAAATCGAATTGATATGATCCCTTAAGTTAATATTAGTTTTTGTTGCATTAAAATATCTCAATTTGTTGATTTTCTGTAAGCAAGTAATCCATATTGGTTTACAATGGAAGTCTATGGGAATTTGGCGAAATAGTAGAGATATCGCCAAGTTGGCGTCACTTTTGGCGACAAACTTGGCGGTATTTGGCGACAGAACTGTGTCTCTCTACGGTAACCTCCTTATAGGTATCCTAATGCATTAAATGCTGTTCAATAATTGCATAAAAAATTCGCTAAAAATTCAAAAATCGCTGCACAAATTCCGAATAAACTTTTTTGAAAAGAGAACAAAATTTACTATATTGGGTTAAAAGAAAGAAACCATATTCTTCTCACTTATATGGAAAAATCGCCTCGAAACTTTAAGAAGTGCTAGAAAACGCATAAAAAATTAAATAAAAAAAATCGAATCAAAAAATCGAAAATCGGGCTTCGAGGTGCAAAACTTCATATATAGACGTACCTTTTCCCCAAATTTTGTAGCTCTACGTGCAGCGGTCTCTTCAGAACACCGTCGACACACTCACTCACACACAAACTTCTTTCTTTATTATTATCTACCCTATATATATAAAATCCTAATGAATCGAATTGAAACGAATTTATGTAACGATTCTATGAAACGACTGATTAAACAACTGATTACGTTTCACGGCGATTTCTCCTAAAATATGGAATAGTTTGCGATGAAATTAACACCAAAAATCCGTATTGATCCACAGATTTCAAAACTGGTATTAGAATTTTAAAATTAGAATTAGTTTTCGAAATATTAATATTTTTCTGATTTTAAATACTTTTTTTCTAATGATGGCAACTCAGATTTTAATCATAACAGATATTTTTTTTCATATTTTAGAAAAGGTTATTTTAAATTAATTTGGCGACGAGTTTGGCCTCCCTTAAATGTATGCTAAGAAATGCATCATGTTACTTTTATTCAGAATTCAATTTGTATTTCATTATCATTTTATTTAATACAAAACTTTCATGTAAAATTGAAACCTTTAAAATAAATGGCTTTTACTTCATTCTTTTTTTTTAAACGAAACGAAAAGAAAAATATTAGACACAGATGCCATATACGCAACGGGGTTCCTAATTGGCGCCAAAATGGCGTTATTTTGCCTGTCATGGTAACCCGGCTATTGCTGCTTATTTATAAATAAATGTTTATTTAAATTTATTTTCTTTTTATTTACAAAAAAATGTTATAAATTGTTTTATTCTATAGTTATTAATTAATTTTTTTTTATTTATTGTTATTTCATTTTAAAAGTAACAGAAAATAATTTAAAAATACTTATGTAACAGGTATTTGAAAACGAGGTTTTCGCCAAATTGTCGTAAAAAAAAAATCACGCCAAACCAAGTATGTGACAATGCAACAAATCATGAGATTTAATTTCCATTTCAAAGCAACGTTTTAATGTTATTACTTCTCCCGTCGACCAATTTCGCTAAATTATATAAATAGCCAAATTATACAAATTGACATATTTTTTTATTTCAAATAACAAAAGAAAAAAGAAATTAGTATAAAATTAATAAAAATACAAATAAAACGTCGAAATAAAAATCACTTGATGGCGTGAACATGTGTAACTTCCTTAAAGCCAAATGAATGTGACACTTACGATCAACCATTATTGGCATTTAATCTTATAGTTTGGCGACAGATTTTTGGTCGATGGGATAACCAAGTAGCACCGTTTTAATTTACCACTCGAAAAATAAAAAAAATACTAACTGGCGAGTTGAAAAAAAAGCTATTGGCGAGATTTTCACCCGGCTGACATAAAAGTACCAAGAATTCTTTGTGATCATGGCAACTTTTATGTAGTTTTATTCGAAAAAATAATTTTGATTCTTTAATCAAAATGGAAACCTTTCTTATGAAAAGCGAAGGAATCAGCCCTTTGTTTACATGACTTGGACTATTACAATATAAACGAAATAATGGGGATAGAATAATATTCGGCGATTTATCACACCTGTGGCTGGCTAACATTAAAGTACCAAAATATAAAAAGCGAAGGGACTGTTGATGATAGTCACATGACTTAGGCTATTATTATAGAGATTGTTTTCAATTCTAAAAATAGCGCAAATAATAATATTTCCTAACGATTAAAAATTTATTTTCACGTGACTATTAAAAACAGAAAAAAAACTTTAAAATTATTATTAAATGAGTACGTGTTAAAGGCAGGGAAATATTGAAAATTATGTCCTGAAAATGGTATTTACACGTGAATATTAAAAGGGAAAGGAAACTTTAAAATAATAAATACATTAATATGCGTTTAACCGTTTGACGGACAAGGCACTTCTATTCGTAAAATCTTGAAATCAGTGAATGGCACCAGAATTTACAAACAAATTTCGAAATACAAAAATGCTTTTGTTCACTTACTTGGACACCCAGCCATTAGCCGTTAGGCTAATGGACTGAATGTCCTGGCGGGAAAACCCTCTCCACCAATCCAGCTCCACCTCATCCGCCGGAACAGGCTTACCAACGGCAATTATTTAATCAAATAAAATAGAAAAACAAAAGCACAATCCTGTGCAGCATAGATTCCTGCTATGCCAACAAAAGTTAACAAAAACGCATGTTTATAGGTTCCATGCAAATATAATATAAAATAAAAACTAAGATTAACTAACCTGAATGAACAAAAATCGCATGTTTAGAGGTTACATGCAACTCTGGCAAAAACAAAATTAAACTAAGATAACATAATTCGCATGTTTATGGGTAACATGCAACCAGTGGCGTATCAAAGTCTATACTGATAAATAGTTCATGCATAATGTCTATACAAAGTCCCAAACTTAACGCACCACATTCACAGACAGAGTCAGAGAAGACGATCCTCAAAGTTCAGTCATTACATTTCAATATCCATAGTCATGTAACATCACGAAAATGAAACTCAGTAAAAGGTCCACTTCAATGACCCTCTGCCACCTCCAAAAGTCTGGAACACTGCAGCACCAATGTCGCACCTTTTTAAAAGCATATATCACTTCCACAATGACCAACGTTCAGATCATCAAATGAATGGCACCCCAATCTTCCGTAGAAGACAGGAAGTCCCAGCTAAAAGACCATCATCCACATCTAATCACTATCTGACAATTGTATAGGATAGTATATTCTGATAAATTAAAGAATGGTTGTAGCATACTACAGACACAATATATGATATTTAAGAATTCTGAGTATTATTAAAAACAAGTCAGCAGTAACTGATGACGATCCATGCATCAGGACCAAAGAACCACCCTATATTATGTTTAAAACTTGTATCTTATGAACGAGTACAATTCATTAAGGACGTTATAGTTAGCACAGAGCTTTCTATAGTTTTCTTTACAAAAAAGAACTCTGGATATATTTTGGCGAACTGTAAGTGAGTTATTAAAATAGAAAAAATAAGGCATTTTGGGGCATCTTCCAAATAAATAGTGTCTAACATTCCCTTTATAACCACAGTCACAGAGGTCGCTATTTCTCTTTCCGATTTTCTTCAGGTACTCGGGAAAGCTGCCATGAGCAGTAATAAAATATTGTAATAACTGGCCTGAACATACAAAGTTTTCACCCACCCTATTTAATACTGTATAAGTGTCTCTACCTTTACCACTATGCCTCCACTCTCTTTGCCAATCATTTACCGTATTGATTTTGCAAATTCTCTTAATTAAGGTGACAGGAAAAGGAACATTCTCGGTAATATTAGCATTTTCACGATTAATAGCCTCTTTCGCAAGAGTATCTGCTCGTTCATTTCCAAGGGTTCCGACGTGTGCACGGGTCCACCCAATAACCACAATCTTGTCAGGATGCTGTATCAAATTAGTATAAATCTCTTTAATTATCAAATTTGCTGGAAAATTTCTTTGTAGAGCTAGAGTTGAAGATTTGTTGTCGGTATATATATAAACTTTCTTGTAATCGGTATCCAAAAACCAATTAATAGCATATTTAATCGCTATCAACTCAGCCTGATAAATTGAGTTCATCTTATTTAACGAGATTTTAAAATCTTCAATAAATTCACCATACAGATATACTGTATATGCGGCACCCACGCCAGCTATCATTTTCGATCCATCCGTGTACACGATGGGAACTTTCTGTTCTTTAATATCATCATCCGATTTATCTGTGATTTGTAGGTTATGCATTGCAGTATACTTAGGAAAATCATTTGTTGCAAGATTAATCATTATATTCTGTCTTTTTATTACTACATCCTCATATTTTATATTGTCCTTTCCAATCATTATGTCATATTTCTTAACCAGATATCTTAAACTAATGTGCAAAGGAGGGATTCCGTTTAGTACGCACAATGCATCCGTAGAGACTGTCCTGTATGTAGACAAGATGGTGAGAAGACCTAATCGCTGGCATGAGCTTAATTTACTAAGTGCATGTTCTTTCAAATCTCTGTACCAAACCTCAGCACCATAAACTATCTGCTTTTCTATTACTGTCTTATACCATATTTTTCGGAAGTTCGCTTTGATCCTCGATCCCGTTTATCTGTTTTCTTACTGTTTGATGCCAGATCTCTAATTTTTTCTCTGATGTTTTCCAAATGTGAGATCCAATTGAACTTCGCGTCCAAAGTCAATCCTAGATAAGTGATGGTATCTTTAATTGGTATTGAGATGTTGTCAATTTTGAAGATGGGATGCCGATTTTCCAAAAGATATCTACCGAAAAGCATGCCCATGCACTTTTCCCTGCTTATCGTTAGTTTCAGTTCATTACTAATATCCGCAAACCACTTAATACGATCATTCATGTTCCTCTCTAATTCGGCTCTGGTGTCAGCACCAGCAAAAATTACGAAATCATCGGCATAGGACAGAATTTCTTCAAACTTGATCCTGTATTTCTTCAGTAAATAATCGGCGACAATCAGCCACAACAATGGGCCAAGGCAACTGCCTTGGGGACAGCCTTTAAGAAGTGCGAACCAGATGATTCCATTCGTAAAGCTGAATCCAATTCGTCTATTGCTGATGTAGTTCTTCAAAATTCTTTTAAGATAATCCGATATCGGTAAACCATCAATAATTTCCACAAGTGTCATCCAATCCACCGCATCAAATGCTGCTTGTATGTCAATCGAAGTGATTGCATAGTACTTGTTAGATCTAAGTTTATCTCTTATCAACTCCCTCAAAAAATGGATTGCAGTCACCGTACTCCTCTTCTCTCTAAAGCCATATTGAGCCTCATCCCAGAATCCTATTGATTCTAACAATGGCATTGTTCTAATCTTGATAATTCTTTCTAATAATTTACGAAAAATGCTAAGTAAAGTAATTGGCCTAAACGATCTAGCACTTTTCCCATCTTTGTTCCGTTTACGAAAAAAGATAACTAATCCATTTTTCCATATCCTAGGAAAATGCCCGAATCTAAAACAAGCCGTGAAGAGTTTTCTAACATAGTTTGGGCATGCTTTACAAATATTCTTCACTATTAGAGCATCGATTGCATCATAACCCGGAGCCTTATTATTTTTTTGACAAGACATAGCATATCGCATTTCTCTAGTTGTCACCTCCATTACATCACCCGCAACCTTGCCTGTTGAAGTAAAATTAAAAATTTCGGTGGGAATTTTGTCAACGCTAAAATGTTCTTTCATCAGATCCTTTGCTACATCGTCGTATGAATCAAATGGTGTCGAATTATCAAATCTTGTAAAAATAAAATCACTTGGCTTTGTAGCTTTACCAGTGATGTACTTATACAGAGTCCCATAAGTATCCGAAGTATCATGACAAAAGTTTGTCCACGAATCTCTTTTCGCCTTTTTTACCAATTTTTTATATTCTCTTCTATGTTTAATATATATTTCTTTCAAGTTTACATCTTCTGAGTTCCTGATATATCGTTTGTAATGTGCAGACACCTTATTTCTTGCAGATCTTAACTTTTCACTAAACCATTTTATGGTTGGTTTGTAGGACAAAGTACCTTTTCTAAAATGCTTCTCTGACATTTCTGTAACTATTTTCATAAAATTCTCTACGTGATCATCCAAATCACTAGTATTATTAATCAATATAAGATCTTGTAACCAATTTTTCTCAAATTTCCTAATATCTTCAATAAATTTCCGAAAACTTTTATTCTTTGTTTTGAACCTCTGTCGTAATCTAATTATAGGGGTATAATTCAAAGAAAACCTTATGTAACGGTGATCACTGTAGGAGAATATTTTGTCGTCGACAAACCAGTTATTCAGTTTATCACATATTTCCAGACCGCCAAGTGTCAAGTCCGGACGACCCTTCTGTGTGCCCTGCACAAACGAGTGTGGAGCGGTGACATCATTCATGATTCTCAGTTGTTTTTCTACAAGGTGTTCCTGGAATATTTCTGTACGTTCCGTTTGACGGGCGTAGCCCAGGTCCATGATTGGCACATTAAAATCGCCAGCTATCAGGATCTTATCAAAATTGTTAAAATGTGAACCAAGATCCACAAAGTCTTTATCTATATTGTTATTAGGAGGTGAATACTGAGAACAAATGAAAATAACATCATCATTTACATTTAAAGAGATGGTAATGGAATTATCCAGAGCCAGGTTACTAATCACGGCATAATCCCTGTTAGTTATTATGATAGCAGAATTATATCTTAAAGAGAAATAGATTGGCCAGTCTGGTGGAATGCCAGGAGCCTCATAATCAGAAACATAGATATCTTGGCAAAGAACTAGATCTATATTATTAGACAAAACATACTGTACCAAAGCATCGCTTGCATCACCACAGTGATGCAAGTTCACCTGCACAAAATTCAACAAACCAACATGAGAAACACCCGTGACAGTGCCCTTAGCTACGATTAGCTACTATCTTCAGTCTATATTTCTGGAATGCCGGACAATTACTGCTATCAGCACGATGACTGCAATCCCCATTCACGTCATCAAAATAACAATTTGAACAACAAAGAGTATCCGATTTACAATCTTTCAAGTAATGATCAGCAGCACATTTAACGCAGTTAACTCTCTCAGTACAACTATTGGACATATGCCCGAACCTCTGACATTTAAAGCATCTGGTTATTGACACAAACTCAACCACCCTATATCTTTCAAAGTCAATGCATATTCTTTTCATTTTCAGTAGGATATTCTTACACTCTTCGTCCACATCTATCAGCCAATTATTTTTTCCCTGCTTGGTTTCAATTTTACGTATTATCCGCACTTCCCTATCTGTACCTTTCATTAAACTTTCTATTATCGCCTTCGTAGTTGAGTCTACATCAGAAGACTGTAGCTTTCTTTTAAGTCCCATCATAGTATCTTCCGACGAGCCGTCCTGCAAACACTTTTCCACTTCCTGCTTTACATCCTCCTCTTTAAGTTCTGGATCAACACTTAAAATCAGTATTCTCTCCCTTCTTCTGATCGGAACATTTATCTTCGCAATATCCTTAATCTTTTCTGAATCTGCTAGAGAATCTCTAATCACATCCACCTCTGCTTTGGTCTTATATTTCAGTATCACCCTGTTATTCTTAGTAGTTATGATGTCCTTTGGCAATGGGAGATCTTTATTCCTTTTATTAACCAACTTGATCTTTTCCCTCAGTTGTGAAACATCTTGGTTCTTCTCGTTCGGTGTCACTATTACCGTGTGCTCATCTCTCCTTTTCTGTATTTCTTCCTTAGGTTTCGTTTGGACCTCCTCAATTGAGCTAACAGAAGTTCTACTGATTTTCTGGGCTAAATCTGACATCATTGCGTTATATTCAGCGCGGCCATCAAGTCTTGCTTTCATAACTTTATTGTCCTCCGATATTTTGGTAAATTGTTTTAGGATAAAATCTAAAGCCTTCTTTACGCAATTCACAGTTGGTGTCGATATTTTATTACCCCTTGAACTCTTATGTTCTAACAAATCATGAATTTTCGCATTGATATCCATAACTACCTCGATAAATCTTTTACCTTCAGCATTCTTGATCTACTGTTCTACATTATCATCAGCCATCCTACCAATCCTACAATCCTTTGTTCACTTACTTAATAAAAGGAAAATTTTCATCCCAATATTCTGATGCTAATGTGGCATTTAAGAATTAAAATTAAGTGGTCCAAAAATGAACCACCGCCCTTGAAGGGGTTAAAGCAGCAAATTTTAATAATTGTATTATGTCAATCGTTTTATAACGCTGTTAAAAATACCGAGAGACAAAGACTCTGTTTACTTAATTCATTTTATTTTAGCTTCTTTTCAAATGTTTAACTGAACTTATTTAACCAAACACGAAAACAACCATTGGATGTCTTAACAGCAACTAAATCTACCTTAAATTTTTGCAATCAAAGGGAATTGAATGGAAACCCGTTTACAGGGAGATCGGTACAGGTTTTTTCAGTATAATTCAATCTTCTCTAATCTTTTTAAAACCGATCAGATTAGCGTGCTTTTAGATTCTACAGTGTCTGAACGGGGGTTGGCGAACGTAGCTTGCAGGGAGCAGAGCCCCCTAGTAGATAAATATTAATGTATTTATAAGGAAGAACTTATAAGAATGTAATTTAATAAAATTATTTATGAAATTACTATAATTAAATTATAATAATTTAAAAATTTGCTTGGAAAAAACACAATTTAACTTCGAATTATTTTTAGTCATTAATTCCTCTCTTCTCTCTCGCCCACAAACGAGAAAAAATTATATGTGTTATTTTATTCAAAAAAATTTCAGCCCCCTGAATATTTTTGAAAAGTTGGTGCTACTGTCTGTGTGGTGACGATTTTATCTTCCAACATGATTTTGCACCTTCACTTGAAAAAAGTTTTTTTTTTATGTATCTCTCGTACAAAAAAGTAGCACAGGATAAAACTTAATATTGTAAGAATCTATATAGTTTGTAGAATCTTTTAGCATAAAAATTAAAGGAAATAATACAAAACTTAAAATAATTATTCACACTTGGAAAAATCAAAACATTAGGATAACGATTTACTGTGTTCAAAATATTAGAATAATGCACTGTAAAGAATAAGTGTTTAGAAAAAAAAAGGAAAAATAGTTATTCTTTAATATTTTGCAGCATCACCTTTACATTTTATATCAGCACGAACTCGCTTTGCCAAGCTAGGTACAGGTACAAGTGGTTCACAATGTTTTCTGCGCAGACATGACCATACCAGTTTTATGCTGCAAAGAAGTTCAACTTAATTTCTTCTCGCAATATCTTGCAGACTTTTTTTCATTATTTCCCAAAAATTCTCTATTGGATTCAAATCTGGCGAATTAGCCAGCGATTGTAGTGCGTTAATTTGGTGTTGGCTAAGCCAGTTCTTGGTGGACATGTAATATCTAAAAGCTCCAGCGAGTTAAACAAATATGAGCTTATTGTAGATGACTGATATCAAGACTAGGGTTTTCTTATTTTAGTCTTTTCTCAATACATACCTTATGAGAGCAATGGGAAAAAAAAGTGATCACACCCTACTAATTCTTCTGCAAATGATCGCATAGAAAAGACATAGGTACCAATAGACTGGGAATAATATATCCTGTTAAATTATGTCCATAGATTTTGCTTTGGGTATTGTCTACATATTTAAAAATGCACGACCACTGATTTTTCAAATAGTAAAATCCACTTTTGACACCCTATACTCTAAATAAAACAGAGTGAATATTCAGTCTATCGCAGAGTCAAAATATGCCCAACCTCTTTAGAGTGACTATTCACTCTGAGCAAAAGTGGAGTTGTTAACTCTCTGAAAGAGTGAATACTTAGTCCTGGGAAGTGAATATTCACTCA
The DNA here is from genome assembly GCA_963932465.1 of Maratus speciosus. NCBI lineage: Eukaryota > Metazoa > Arthropoda > Arachnida > Araneae > Salticidae > Maratus > Maratus speciosus. The sequence goes on along the minus strand of OZ010788.1, from coordinate 314,923,410 downwards.
ACAGGTTTGAATAATCATTCTTTCAGAGGATTGACTATTCACTCTGAGCAAAAGTGGAGTTGTTAACTCTCTGAAAGAGTGAATACTCAGTCCTGCGAAGTGAATATTCACTCAACAGGTTTGAATAATCACTCTTTCAGAGGATTGACTATTCACTCTTGCAAAAGGAGTGAATTTTTTCACCCTTGATATAATATAGTGAATACTCACTTTTTATGGAGGGAATTCTTTTTTATGTTGCTTTTATGGGCATTTTAAAAGAATCATATTTTATAGCATTCAATGAAAATAGATACATACAAGCTTAGTAAAGATTGGAATAAAATATTTTATTGGCAATATTTATTTAATTCATAGTTTGTAACACTAATTGAACTTTTAAGGAAAAATTCAATTAAAGTAGCATATGAATTAAATTAGATCACTGATAGAAATAAACAAAAATATTTTATTCCAATCTTATCCCTCGTGTTTGCTTTCCTTGCATGCCCTACAAAGACATGATAGTTTTAAAATGCCAATAAGGGCAAGTAATTAACCAAAATCTTAACCAGTTAATATTATTGCTTTCTTTTCAGATACCCATTAAGTTGTATTTAGTATTTTAATAATTCCCGTGATGAACGTTAATTAGGTTTTTTTTTTTTTTCAATGTGTAATTCAAATTTTAAATCTTTAAATCTCATTGTTCATTGCTAATGAATTTAAATCTAATCAAACGTCATTGAATAATTGTATTTTAGTTACTTTTAAAGTTTTATTAGTCATAACTATTTAATAGGTGGATGATATATGATTAACAATGTGTGATTGCATTTTAATTTTTGTTTCAAATATAAATTCTTATCTTTTTACTGTTCTTTTCAGTAAATTATCCCTATTTTGCAAAGTCCGTTTGTTCCAAAATATTTTTCATTTTTCCACTTAAAAAACAATGTTTTTAATAAATTCCAAGCATGATCTAAATATTTAGAATGTGTAAGATTTTTTTTTTTTTTAATGTGTTGTGATTTGTCAATGTTTTATTAAATATGAACATAGAGTCTACATTTTTATATTCTCTGGAGTATGTATATATTTTTCTTTTAAACATATTCCTTAAGTTAATCATGATTTCGAATTTTCTCCCGCTATTGCTGAAAAATGGATATTAATACTGTTCTTATTTCTGGAACGACACGATAAATCATATTTAATTCGATTTTTTTTTAATTCCCGTATATATTGTATTTTGTGAATATGAACTAAATTGATTATATATGTTTTATAGGGAAAATTTGATTTAGGAAATAGAGAAAAAGAAGGAAATAGAAAAAAAAATAAATGACTGCATATGTATTGTTCTTATTGTTAATAAAACATTTTTAATGTAAAAAGTAGTTGTTAATCTTTAAAAAAAAATATTCAATCCTATATTATATAAGTAAATATGAACTTTTAAAAAAATGTACCAAAACAGTATTTTATTTCAATGCTTAAACATCATGTTTCATTTTTTTTAGTGCCAATAATTATGTGTATCATAAACGTAGTAAATGCGTTTACAATAGATGGAAATTTAAAAACTGATGCAGAATGTCTATAATTATATGTTTTGATATTATTCAATCTCGAAAATTTTAAATCATGAACCACAGAAAAATGCTTACATTCAATTTTAAAAAATGAATATACCAATTTGAAAAACACTAAAAATAATAATTAGTATTTCATAATTATACTATTAAACAACAGCATAAACTACAATAGATGAATAAAATGCCTAGATTTAACAACGTTTCAAAAAGCTTGCCATATATATAAGAAATTCCTATTAATTTTAGAAATTTGGCAAATGTTAAATAAATCTGAAAACATTGGCATGAACATTTACGATTTTAAATAATAATTTAAAATATTATTTATATAAAAAACATCTTTCAAAAGTTTCACTTCTCAAATTCAAAACTGTACTAATATGCAGTAGGACATTTTCCCAGTATAGTATAATGCTATTTTTCAATCTGAAACCTTTCCGTAATATCATAATCATCGAATATTATATTTAACTCCAAAATAATAATAATGATAAATATTGTAAGTGTTTATCATAAGAAAATGTGTATATCATAATAATAAGTGTTTATCATAAGAAAACAGTAAAAACAGAAGAAATCCAACATGAATAAACACAATCTCCAATCATTACAAAGTAATCTTTACATCTGCTATGAATGAAACCATGAATCAAGATATCTTTGTGTCAGCATTTCAAACATAAGAAAGAGCCAGTTGTTGTTCTTTTTTTTTTTTTTTTTTTTTTTTTTTTGTTTTTTTCGAGCAATGGCAATTTAAAATATTTTACATTACAGTATCGAGTAGGAAGAATAAAATATTTACACTCATTTCTTTTATCCACAAAGGCCAAACCAATGAAGTCCTGATTATTTTTTGTTAAGCATTATTTGTTATTTAATTGTTAAAACAATTATATTCCAAACCGCTACATGAAGAAGGAATATAACAGACAATCACTTCTGAAATCAGGAAAACATTTCAAGATAAATCTTTTTCTATATAACATAAAAAAATATTTAACTCATAATTATAAGATACAAAATCTACAGGAATAAAAGATTAAAACTAAATAAGGCTTACCTTTACGTTCCATAAATAACAATTTTATTAATATCCGTTTCTTTTAATCCTAAAATGACGGACGAAAAACCAGTTCTTTCTCTCTTCTTAAAAAAGCGTCGGAGACTTGGTGTTCTGATTGGCTGATGAGTAATACCAATACATACAATACCCCTAGGAAGGGAATATTCACTCTAAATAGCGGTGAATAATCACTCTTTCAGAGGCGTGATTATTCACTCTTGCAAAAGGAGTGCATTTTAGCACCAAATCAGCGTAATTTCCAAGGTTACGTTATGGAATGGAGTTTTTGAAAATTAAGAAGTATCATATTTTGGCGTTTTTCTTTATTTTACTCCATATATTGTTTCAAAGTTGAAAGGAAATAAAGTGTATAATGTCAGACTTTCACTCTCGTCAACGGAGGGAAATATTTCACTCCTTTCAAGGGAGTGGAAAATTCCACTCTGTAAGGAGTGTATCTTTATAAAATCATTCCAAAAAGAGTGAAAACGCCTTTCGCTCTTTTACAGAGTGAAATTCACTTATACTCTCCCAATTTTAGAGTATAATTGAATTTCGTGGCAGCCAGGAAAGAGATATAGTTTATATAATTTTCTTAAATCTGAATACAGTTATAAAACAAAAAGGGTTAGTGGTTTCTCCATAAATTTCAAGCACCAAAAACATTCTAGTCACTAGTAAAATTATACAGGAATTTAAAATATATAATAAATTTACGTTACATTAAAGAAAATCTTACAAATTATTTTTGATAAGTGTCTACGATTTTTTTTTCTACGGCTCTTTTCATAAAAGAGGACGGTCCCCTTAAATTATGAAAATGCAAAATTTCTCTGTATCTCAAAAACAAATCAGTCAAATGAACTCTAAACTTACACATCGATGTTTTAACGATTGCGGTTTGTTCCATGCAAAAATTTAATATTGTTCATAATTAATAATTTTTTAAGATAAATTTATTAATAGTTTTCACGATTTAAAAAAAATGTTTTTGAATAGAGATAAAACTCTTTAATATGTTTGGGTCTATTCAGTGTATTTCTTTAATAAATCAATTAAAAAAAAAACCAAACAAATAACTTTTATCTACCTTATATATATAAAATCCCAATGAAACGATTTTATGAAACGACTGAAATGAAACGAATTTATGAAACGATTCTATGAAACGATTTTATGAAACGACTGATTATGTTCCACGGCGATTTCTCCTAAAATATGGAATACTTTGCGATGAAATTAACACCAAAAATCCGTATTGATCCGCAGATCTCAAAACTGGTATTGGATTTTTTTTTAATTCGAATTAGTTTTCGAAATATTAAATTTTTTCTAATAAATATTTTTCTCTAATGATGGCAACTCAAATTCTAATCATAACAGATATATTTTTTTCATATTTAGAAAAGATTATTATTTTAAACTAATTTGGCGACCAGTTTCGCCTCCCTTAAATGTATGCTAAGAACAATGCTTTTTTTTTTTTTTTTTGGTATTTCATAATCATTTTATTTAATACAAAACTTTCATTTAAAACTGAAACATTTAAAATTAATGACTTTCACTTCTTTCTTTTTTTTTTTTTTTTTTTTTTAAACGAAACGAAAAGAAAAATATTAGGCGCACATGTCATATACGTACCGGGGTTCCTAATTGGCGCCAAAATGGGGTTATTTTGCCTGAGATGGTATCCCGGCTATTGTTGCTTAATTATTAATAAATGTTTATTTACATTTATTTTCTTTTTATTTAAAAAAAATGGTTATAAATTGTTTTTTTTCTATAGTTATTAATTATTTTTATTTTATTTATTGCTATTTCATTTTAAAAATAATAGAAAATAATTTAAAAATACATATGTAACTGGTATTCGAAAACGAGGTTTTCGCCAAATTGTCGTAAAAAAATCACGCCAAACCCGGTGCGTATATGACATCTGTGTTATATCTTAAATAATGCAACAAATCATGACATTTAATTTCAAATTCAAAGCAATGTTTTAATGGTACTACTTAGTTATTTCGTCGACCAATATCAAACGAAAGAACAAATAAATTAGTATAACATTAATAAAAATACAAATAAAACTTCGAAATAAAAGTCACTTGACGGCGTAAACACGTGTAACTTCCTTACTGTCAAGTGAATGTGATATTTACGATCAACCATTATTGCCATTTAATCTTATAGTCCAGCGATAGATTTTTGGCCGATGGGATAACCAAGTAGTACCGTTTCAATTTACCACTCGAAAAATAAAAAAATGCGAACTGGCGAGTTAAGAAAAAAGCTATTGGCGAGATTTGCACCCGGCTAACATAAAAGTACCAAGAATGTTTTGCGATCATGGCAACTTTTATGTAGTTTTATTCGGAAAAATAACATTGATTCTTTAATCAAAATGGAAACCTTTCTTATGAAAAGCGAAGGGATTAGCCCGTAAATGTGTATGGCAGTTACATGACTTGGACTATTATAATATAAGTGAAATGATGGCGATTGAATAATATTTGGCGACTTATCACCTGTGGCTGGCTAGTATTAAAGTACCAAAAATTTCGCCTGGAATATAAAAAGCGAAGGGATCAGTCCGTAATTGTTTATGGCAGTTACATGGTTTGGATTTTTATAATATAGGTAAAATTATGGCGACAGAATAATATTTGGCGACTTATCACCTGTGGCGGGCTAACATTAAAGTGCCAAAATGGCCGCCTGGAATATAAAAAGCAAAGGGATCCGCCCTGAACTGTTGATGATAGTCACATGACTTAGGCTATTATTATAGAGATTGTTTTCAATTCTAAAAACAGCGCAAAGAATAATATTACCTAACGATTAAAAATTTATTTACACATGACTATTAAAAATAGAAAAGAAAACTATAAAATTACTATTAAATGAGTACGTGTTAAAAGCAGTAAAATATTGAAAATTATGTCTTGAAAATTGTATTTACACGTGAATATTAAAAGAGAAAGGAAACTTTAAAATAATAAATACATGCGTTAACCCTTTCAGGGCAAGATACTTCCATTCGTAAAATGTTGCAATCAGTGAATGGCACCAGAATTTACGAACAAATTTCGAAATACGAAAATGCTTTTGTTCACTTAATAAAAGGAAAATTTCATTCCAATATTGTGGTGCCAATGTGTCATTTAAGAATAAAAAAATTAGGTGGTCCAAAAATGAACCACCGCTCTTGAAGGGATTAAAGCAGTAAATTGTAGTAATTGTAGTAAATTGTATTATGTCAATCGTTTTATAACGCTGTTAAAAAATACCGGGAGGCAAAGACTTAGTTTACTTAATTCATTTTATTTTAGCTTCTTTTCAAATGTTTAACTGATCTTCTTTAATCAAACACGAAAACAACCATTGGATGTCTTAACAGCAACTGATTCGGCCTTAAATTTTCGCAATTAAAGGGAATTGAATGGAAACCCGTTTACAGGGAGATCGCTATAGGTTTTTTCATTATAATTCAATCTTCTCTAATCTTTTTAAAACAGATCAAATTAGCGTGCTTTTAGATTCTGCGGTGTCTGAACGGGGGTTGGCGAGCGTAACTTGCAGGGGGCAGAGCCCCCTAGTGAGGATATAAATTAATGTTTCTGATATGGATTTAATTTTAACTTTAAACTCTTCTAACTCAATCAAGGTTTAAAATAATATATTTAAACTATTTTTTACGGGCTATCCCAATCTAAGAAACTCATATAATGTGTCAACAATGGGTGTTATTGTTTGAAAATTAAAAGCCGGTAGAATTTTTAATATGTAGACGACTTCGGAAGTATAATATATACATAACAATAATTAGTAGATATTTTTTCCTGTTGACTGGTTGATATACAGTTTTTTATAATTATTTTAAGCGGAATATTAGTAAGAGGTAACCACTTTTATTCTATTGCGTCAGGCACTAAATAGAAATGCTGTGGTGCTGCTAACGGCTTCAACCTTTTTTCAAGTATGTTTCATTAACGTAATATGAATTAGTTATGAGTCGGTCAAAAATGAGATGAATTCAATTTCTGTTACAATCTGGCAGCAATTACTTTTGCGAGTCAGGTATTTTATATCCTTAAAAATTGACTTTATGTTTCTATAAAATGCTGAATTGGTATTTAATTATTAAAAGCTTGCTACGGAAAATGTACACCAAAAAAGTGGCTTTGTTTGTCTAAAATCACTAAAATAATTGAGTATATTTACTCTTCTCAGCACACTCTACCCATGATTTGAGAACTTCTTATCGTAATTAGAGATAAAGGGAAATATTTAAATTTCCGTAATTGAGAAAAATGCTCAAGGGATTGTAATCATGCAAGCTGCGGGATCCCGTGGCCAGCGTTTTTTAATTAAAAAACCTATTATAATTTCTAAATAGTGATCATCGCTTTATTTAATAATACATTTTTCCGTGACTAAATTAAACAATTTTATTCAAAGTACATATTAGAATATCTTAATAATTATTTAAGCAGAGATTCCACAGCTTACAGGATTGTAGTCATCAAGTTTGTATTCCTCGAAAAGAAAGATAATGTTTTCCAATGAACAACAAAATCCCCACAAAAAGTTTTTCTCTTCTGATATTTATATCTTTCTTTTCTCAAGTTGTTTTAAAAAATATAGGTGCATTCACGGTCGGCTTTAAAGGGGCGAGGGAGGGACAAGGCACTAAAAGCTAAAGCTAAAGAACTGAAAATATGCAAAATATTTGGTTAAAATCTAAAATATATCATGCAGAGGAACAATGAAAAAATCTAGCCGAGGACGCAGTGGCTATTAAAGCTTTCCGTGGTGCATGTTTTCTCTCTCAATCCCTTCAAAGATGCCCCACTTAGGTTTCCGATTCTGAAAACGTTTCGATGTATCTATAATTTCTTTGTGATACTAAAGAAATACCTCTCTATGCTGTCTATTATTTGATGATTATTTTTTAAACGAATTCTAGAAATTTAAGGTAGTACACTGGTCAGAATGTATGTGGGGCATTCGCACAATCTTTTAACTTTCATGTCCCTGGATAAAATTTTTTATTTAATACACTTTTTTGTGTTTTTTTTTTTTATTTCATACTAGCGAACTTGCCCGGCGTTGCCCGAGTACGTCAAAAAACAGCAGGAATTGCGAAAAAGTTCTGGAAATCACAATAAGATATCGCGAGAAAATTTTAAATCGCTGCACAAATTTCGAAAAGAGAGAAAAAAAACTATATATTGTGTTCGAAGATTGCAAGTTGATTCCTTTCACTAATGTGGAAAAATGGTAGCAAATCACTAAAATACACTAAAAATCACATACAAAATTCTCGAAATTCGAAAATTGCTATACGAAGTCCGAATAAACTTTTTTGAAATGAGGGCAGAATGTACTTAAGGTCAAAAATGGAATGTCAAAAAAGTGCAGCAGATAGTAAAGAATAATCTTCATGTATTCCACGAAATTTCACGTTATCACAATTCAAGATATTTTTATTGGGAGAGCATAGTTGTAGACTTCACGAAACGTTTTAAATCACATTTGGGAGAGCTTATTAGATGAAAACTTCACGATTCATGTAAAATCACATTAAAATAATCAAGCATATTTCCCGTTGAAAGTGGCGCAGGTGTTGTTCAATAAAAGAGCACATAATGATAAAAAACTTGAAAATTCTATTTACACTTTTAAATATTTACAATATATATACAACGAAAACATTTAGATAATATTTGTTTAATAAATTCCACACTGGGAATTCAAGATGATCATATTAAAATTTCAGCAATTATGTTCTTCTAAAAAGAAGCCACGAAAATAGCATTTCCCTTTTTTAAAATCAAACATTTCTTCGATTTGTGAAAATCATGACAAAAAACATACGCAGACTATCTGCTGCGTTCAAGATTCACATTCACAATAAAACTAAACTAAAACTAGTCGGATGTACCAATCCCAAAACTTTCTTCTATCTCATACATGTTAATACTTCAAAATTTGCTATCACATTGCCAAAATTAAATGGCAATCTATGCATCTCACGAGGATTCTAAAGATATGAAATTCCGTGCATTAGTTCTTGAGATATGACTATAGCTGAAATCGTCTAAATCCAGCAAAATGCTGCCTAGCAGCGCCACCTATTGGGTGATTTATACCAAATCCTAATCAGCAACAATTTATGTCAACGTCTGACTGAATCTGAAGTTTGGAGAAAATCCGTGCATTAGTTTTTGAGATAGAGCTATAGCGAAAATCGTGAAAATTCCTGCATAGCAGCGCCACCTATTGGGTGATTAATATCAAAACCTAATTAACAACAACTTGTGTCAACGTAAAACTAAATCTGAAGTTAGGTGAAAATTCGTCCATTAGTTCTATAGATAGAGCTATTGAGGCAATCGTGAAAAAGGCAGCACAGACGTGCCACCTGTTGAGCGATTTACACCAATACATAATCAGTTGCAAGGCATATCAAGGACTAACTGAATCTGAAGTTTGATGAAAATCCGTGCGTTAGTTCTTAAGATAGAGCTATTGGGGAAATCGTGTAAATCCTGCAAAATTCATCATAACAGCGCCACCTGTTGGGCGATTTACACCAAAACGTAATCAGCATCAATTCATATCAAGGACTAACTAAATCTGAAGTTTGATCAAAATCCGTGCATTAGTTCGTGAGATAGAGCTATTGCGAAAATCGTGAAAAATGCAGCATAGCAGCGCCACCTGTTGAGCGATTTACACCAAAAACTAATCAGCATCAATTTGTATTAGGGACTCACAGAATATAAATTTTTATTAAATTCCGTGCATTAGTTCTTGAGATAGAGCGCCCACAAAATTTGCGTCATATACACACAGACAGACAGACAGACTCACAGAGTCACAGACAGACATTTTGTAAAAACATGTTTTTTGGAATCTCTGACCCCTAAAACGTGTAAATCCGTCGAAAACCGGAATTCGAAAATTTTCATGAATCCAATACTTTCTTCTTGTAAAGATAGAAGAAAGTAAAAAAGGAAGAGTAAAAAATGTTTTCAAATATCAATTCTCTCGAAGGTCACGTGATCCTTCGAGGCGCCTAAGCAGTCTGGCTGACTGCTCGAGAGAGGGTTGCAAAATATTCCACAGATAGCGAAGAAACGTAAAAATCGAATTAAAAATCTCAAAAAGTTCAAAAATCACGAAAGTCAAAATTTACTATAATTGGATAAAAGTTTCAAATCTAATTCCTTCGACCTGCGGGCTGTCTTAAAATTTATGTTTGGGAAAGCATGGTAAGCTTACTTTTATTCATAATTTAATTTACTTGGATTACCTTAAATACAATTAATATAATCCCTTAAGTTAATATTAATTTTTGTTGCATTAAAATATCTCAATTTGTTGATTTTCTCTAAGCAAGTAATCCTTAAGGTTTTACAATGGAAGTCTATGGGAATTTGGCGAAATATTAGAGATATCGCCAAGTTGGCGTCACTTTTGGCGACTAAATTTGGTCGCCAAATTTGGTGATATATCGCCAAGTTTGCAACAAACTTGGCGGTATTTGGCGACAGAACTGTGTCCCCCATACGGTAACACACTTATAGGTATGAAGATGCATTAAATGCTGTTCAATAATCGCTTAAAAAAATCGCTAAAAATTCAAAAATCGCTGTACGAATTCCGAATAAATTTTTTTGAAAATAGAACAAAATTTACTATATTGGGTTAACAGAAAGAAACCGTATTCTTTTCACTAATGTGGAAAAATCGCCTCGAAACTTAAAAAACTGCTAAAAACCGGATAAAAAATTAAATTAAAAAAATTCTAATCAAAAAATTCGAGGTGCAAAACTTCATATATAGACGTACCTTTCACCCGAAATTTTGTAGCTCTACGTGCAGCGGTCTCTTCAGAACACCGTCGACACACTCACTCACACACTCATACACAAACTTCTTTCCTTATTATTATAGATACTTGGGAACATCCCATTGCATGATTGCATAACAATATTAACGAGATAAATAAGTTTTAGACGATATTCGGGGTCCAAACACATGGAAAACTCATCTACCGTCCCGTGTTTCTGATGCTGATTTTGAAGTTTGGAGCTGTCTGGATAAAATTGTTTCAATAAAAATAATTCGATGTAATTTTTTTTCTGAAACTGGAACTATTGTTTTATACAAATATGTAGCTAAAAATTAACCGGCACACATTTTTAGGGTTGATATTATTTTTTGAACTCTGTCCCTGGGTTGTAGTTTTTTACCATCCCTCTTCTAAAATTATACAGAAAATCACTTCAGATTCAGCGACAGAATTTTTTTCAAGTTTTTGCTCATGCAGAAGTATGCTAGAGAAAGAATATCTAAAATTCTTTGGCAGGAAATTTACTGCAGAATGTAAATCAGCATTTAAATATCAATTTCAAGCACCGTGGGTTTATTGGTAGTCTTACCGTCCCCAAGGTTTATTCCTGCAGTTTTCGAGGTAAATTAAAAATAAATAATAATAATTTAATCCAATGTTAACAACTGTTTCGAAAAATCAATGAACATTGTGGCTATCACTTAGTCTTAACATGATTTTCCTAAAAATAGGTGGTAATTTTTCTTACCATTCCATTCTTACCGTCTCTTTTTTTTTTTATCATTTCGTCCCTTTTTTTTACCATTTCGTCCCTTTTTTTACCATTTCGTCCCTTTTTTTTACCTTACCGTTCCTTCTTTAACATCCCTTTAAGACAATGTTATACAAAAATTCTGTATTAAAAGTACTACATTTGTATTATTTCTTATTTGAATGTCCTGTGGGTACTATGCAAATTCATTATAAGTAAAAATTTAGAAGAAAATAAAAAGTAAAATGGTAAGGAAAATTAAACTCGCAAGTTTAACCTAAACCTCAGTTAAATAAAAAAATTTTTGCTGCTGACCATTTTTTCTTTATTTTGAATCATTAAGGCATTCGTCTATCAGATTAAAATGTTATTTTAGTAAGTTTAATTTCGCCAGATTTCCCCCCCTAAAAAAAAAAGTCAAAAGATTGTGAGAATGCCCCATGCGCTCACCGAGGGAAAAAAATATTGGAGCAGCTTAGGCACTTAGGGGCGCGAACTTTTCCCTGGACGTGGGCGCCCCGAACCTCGGGCCAGTCCGAGCCTGATGGCAATGTATCCATCTTTTGGAGTAGCCCTGTGAATTAATTTATTTATATTCTATATAACATTTCTTAGTATATAAAACAAAATATAGTTCTGCTGAAAACAACACACCCTTAAGTAATTCACGCTCATACACGAATATGCTTACGACAGTGGCGTGGCGTGAAAATTTTCGGTGGTCATCGCAATTATTTAAGTTTGTGGTGAAAAATTATTAACTCTAAAATTCAATGGTTGAATGTTCAAAAAAGAAACTTTAAATCTTACCTTCACTTATACATGAACTCCAAATGTTCTGCTAAAACTGGATCGTAGAGTTTTAAAAGCTTATTAAGAGTTTTAAAATATTGCTTGGTCATCGCCGCATCCAGCGATGACCGGACGCCACGCCACTGGCTTACGAATAAGTCATCATTATCATAATTATCATAAATAGTATGCAAAAGTTTAGTTTAAACTTAAAAACGTATGCCACAACTGAAAATGCACTTCGAGCTTTTATGTCTGGACTGTAATCGAAATTTTTTGTGTATCCACATAAATGAACGATAACTGTTAGCACGTATTAGTGCACAGTAAACTTCATATTCTGCAGCGGGAATGCACCTTAAAAATCTATATAAATTTTATTATGTTGAAAATGGTGTAACATCATTAAAATACGATGAAAACATCTTTTCTCCGTAGGCCATTATGAAACCGAATGCTTTTGTGCGGCCCTGTGAATGAATTATAAATGTTTTACATTCCATATTATACATATTTATATTATATTTTTATATAGAAATTTATAAGAATATTTTCATAGAATATTTTAGTGCGCATCTCAGAAATGCATATCAATTTCATTATGTTCGAAAAAGAGGAACATTATTAAAATAAACCGCAAACGATTTTTTCCCGTAGACCAAATGTAACGGGATTCATTTGAGTGTCCCTGTTAACTAATTATAAATACTACATACAGAGAAACCTCCCTGAACGACCACTTTTTTATGGAACGAAATTTATTCCCATAGGCTCAATACTAATTTTACCTTCATTCAGAGATCATCCCAGTTTAACTCCCTCTATGAGCGACCCATTTCTTTGAAGAAAATTAAACAAATTCCGTTTTTTCTTGGTCACTTGAAGAAGGTTTTAGTAGTAAAATAATTCAAGCGAGCGCATTATTCATCAAACTTCTACCAGGTGTCCCAAAAAGGACTGACTGATTTTAAAATTCAATAACTTCAAAACGGTGACAGATATTAAAAAAATTCTTGCAGGAGGGTTATGCATAAAGTCAAAAATTTTATTACAGTGATTTTCGATTTTAGTTCGAATTACAAACAATAGATGGCGCTACAAGCAATAGTCGCTCAATACAGGCTCGATTTTTGGTCCTTTCTGTTGTTCCATGCAGAAAAGGAGATGGAAATGTATTATCCGGGCCACGAAGTACCAAAAATCGAGCCTGAATTTAGCCTCTATTGATCGCAGCGCCATCTATTGTTTGTAATTCGAACTAAAATCGAAAATCACTGTAAAAAAAAAACTTTTGACTTTATGCATAACCCTCCTGCAAGAATTTTTTTAATATCTGTCACCGTTTGGAAGTTATTGAATTTTAAAATCAGTCAGTCCTTTTTGGGACACCCGGTATATTAAGTTTAGTTTATTTAATTCCGGTGAATTTTAAGTGCTTAAATTCCTTTGTGCCTTTTTAGGCAATGGATTTAACTCTGATGACAAGTTAAGGATGACGGTTAATAAACTCTCCTGCCCTATTCTGTCAGGAAACTCGCAAATAAATAGATAAATTCATGAAATCGTCACTATTTGTCCCTGTCCAAAAAAATTGCATTTATTTCCTGAGCTTCGAAAGGACTTGGAAATAAAAGTTATAAAAGATGAAACCGTAATTTCAAAGCAAACGTCAATGTATTCATTTTTTAAACCCTGCAGAAATTAACTTATGAAATTAACTTTTGTTTTGATACTTAAATTTTATATTTTTCCCTAATGTGAAAAATAAATTTTAGTAACATTAATTGTTACCCTTTTTCAACAATTAAAATCTAGATTTAAACATGACCTCCATTAAGAGACCACCTCTCGGAACGACCAATTTTTATTGGAACGGAACGAGGTCGCTTTAGGAAGGTTTTACTGTACTTTATTTTCAATAGCGAACATGCCATAGTAAAACTGAATAACATACAGCAATTGCATAGCAATCTGAGTATATTTACGAGACTAGAGAACACGAACAGACGGCAGCAGACAAACCGAAGTCATAAACACTTTTCAATTAGTAGGGTCAGGTGGGGGTAATTATGACCAGGGGGTAATTGTGACCGCCGTCATATTGGAGAAAATTGTGTATGGTAAAATTTTGTTTCAAGCTTAGATATTAACCTCACAATGTATATTTCATCTTAGATATTCTTTATCACTAGTCTGAAACCTTTTTGAGATCCGAATAGCAATTTGAAACTGTCTATCAAAATTTTTGATAAACGGACTTGTCAGTTTGGAGTTCAAAGTGCTCTCAATTACCCCAAACAAATGTGTATTGGCAAGTATAAAGAGAAATTATAGTGATCATAATTTCCTCAGTAGTGGTCTTAATTACCTCAAACGTATGTGATTGTGAGTTTTTGATGGGGTAATTATAATCATCCTTTTGACTTAAAAAAAAAAAAAAAGCTATGAGAATTAAAACTTTTAAAAGGTGTTCTTAAAAGATCAAAGTTACTTTTTATGTACTAAAAACACCACTTTTCCAAATAGAAATAAGCAAAATAAATAAATAAACAACAATGTTGAAAATGCAAAAAGTGGTCATAATTACCCCTCCTGGCCCTATGTTGGAAAGCGTGAAAAAACTTTTTCTCACATTCACATACTTACACAAAAGTTATCCCTGACACCAGAAGGCCGTCGATAATGGGAAAAGAATGTAATCTTAATTAATCTCAAGATCCTCTTTAGGTGAATCTATCTCTGTTACCTAAAGTACCAGAAAACTAACTTCGCAAAATAAATAAGCTTATTAGAAAATTGCGATATTTAAGAATAGAAGTATTAATGAAAGAGTTTTAAGTATGTCAGTGTATTTAATATAAAGATAATGAGATATAGCATCTAGATACTCTGAATGAGACCGCTGTGCGCTTTAAAATAAATTTTAAAAAGAAAGAAAACAAAAATTAGTTTAACTTTATTTAATCATTAAGCGCATACAGCATACAGATGCTTTCAAAAGATTAGATTAAAATGGACCCCGACAAACCGAAATCCAGTGAAGGGCAATATTTTGCGACAAATGTTCTGTGGTCAGAGCCTAGGCGTTGTATTTTAAAATGAATAATATAAATATTAAATAAAGCTAACCTAACCCCCCTCCCCCCACCGTGCAAGACAATACATCATTATAAAAAAGCATTACAGAAATTAATAAAAAAATCAAAGGCAAGCGTGTACCCTTGAACTGTTTTTTGAGAAACATTGTTAGACTACTTCCTTTAAATGAAGACACAAAAAATAATTAATGTAGTATACTGTGAAAGAAAAAGATGGTTAAAGAAAAATCGTGATTCTACAGCTGTATTAAAGAAAATCATAATTTTAAAGCTCCATTAAACAGAAAAAGAACTGGATAAATAAAAAAAAACTATGATTTTTTAAAATAGTTCTCTGTTTTTTTTATTAATTCAAAATAAATGTCTAAAGATTCCATTAAACAAATGCACGCTTCTCTGATTTTTACAGAAAAAAAAAAAAAAAAAGGACCGACATGGCTTTGAACTACCTACCATAGATCGAGTATACAGAAATAAAATTGGCAGTGAATAACACATCTAAAACACATCTAATCTGAATATCTGTTTGTCTATGCAGGCTCAGAGTAATATGGTCAGATTATATTAAAATTGAAACAATTAAGAAATCTTTTAAATCATTTTCTAAGTAAGTTATTGAACTGAAAATTGGTGAAAAATGAGTAATGTCGTAAATTCGTAATATTGGAAAATACTTTCTATGAATTTGATGTGCATGGCATAATATTCTTCCTTGTTTTATACTATTAGCAAACTCGTCTGGCACTGCCTGGTGCGAGTCGGTGAGAAGAAAAAAAAAAAAAAACTAGTCGCATGTGGCAATCCCAAAAATTTCTTCTATCTCATACATGCTAATATTTCCTGAAAAATAAAGCATATCAGTGCCACCGGTTAGATAATTTGCACCAAAATCTAATTATCAACAATTTATGTCAAGTTGTAGCTGAATCTGAAGTTTGATGAAAAGCCGTGCATTAGTTTTTGAGGTAGAACTATTGCGGAAATCGTAAAAAAATCTACATAGCAGCGCCACCTGTTAGTCGATTTACTCTAAAAACTAATCAGGAGCAATTTATATCACGCACTAACTGAATCCGAAGTTTGATGAAAATTCATGCATTTGTTCTTGAGATACAGTTATTGCGAAAATCGTGTTAAATACAGTCTAGAAACACCACCTGTTGGTCGATGTACACAAAAACTAAAAAGCACTAATTTATATCAGGGATTAACTAAATCTAAAGTTTGGTGAAAATTCGTGCATAAGTACTTGAGATAGAGCTATTGTGATAATCATGAATAATGCCGCATAGCAGCGCCATTTGTTAGCCGTTTTACACTAAAAAGTTATCCGCTCCAAATTATACCAAGTACTAACGGAATCTGAAGTTTTATAAAAATCCGTGCATTAGTTCATGAGATATAGCTATTGCTGAAATCGTGAAAAACGCAGCATAGTAGCACCACCTGTTGGGCGATTAAAACCAAAAAGTAATCAGCACTAGTTTATATTAGGGACTAACTGAATTTAAAGTTTTATTAAATTCCGTTCATTAGTTCTTGAGATAGAGCGCCCACAAAATTTGTGTTACACACGCACAGACAGACAAACAGACTCACAGACAGACATTTTGTAAAAACATGCCTTTATGGTTCTCTGATTCCCAAAACAAGTAAATCCGTCGAAAACCGGAATTTGAAAATTTTCACGAATCCAATACTTTTTTTTTGTAAAGATAGAAGAAACTACACAAGACCGGGCCTAGGTCGAACTCATTCTAATGAGAATAAAAAGAATGAGAATAAGGTAATTAATAAGAATAAAAAACTAGTTGGATGTGCCAATCCCAAAACTTTCTTCTATCTTATACATCTTAATATTTCAAACACTAGTTACACATGCTAATACTTCAATATTATTAGTTCATTACTATACCAACTTTGATTTTCATCTTAAATTCCTGCTTCGGTCAATTAAATGAACTAAAAACGAGTTAATCCATATCATGATATCTGTTAAAATTAATAGTTTTTCCTTATTCTGTTGTTATCAGATGTTTGCGAATAGTCGGCTTAGCAGGAAGTGAGTTCCCGCCTTTGCATGAGCCGCCGATGGACAATAGAACTACGAAAAATCAAGAAAAGTATACAAAAATCGCTATCACAGAGCCTCTTTATTGCGCGATTTTTCCAAATTCAAAGAGGACCTGTTGGCCAAAAACAAAAACATGCACAAAAAATTTGGTTCAATTGTATGCATAATTTTATACACTTTTCGATTGTACAAAAAAGAAAATGGCACAAACATCGCTATTACAGCGCCCCCCTTCCGGCAGATTTTTTTCAAATTTAGGGAGGACTTGTTTGCCGTAGCCAGAAACGTACACAAAAAATTTGGTTCAATTCTATGCATAAATTCATACACTTTTCGATGGTACAATAATGAAAATGGCACAGAGATCCAATTATAGCGCCCCCTTCTGGCGGAATTTTTTCAATTCCAGGGAAGACTTGCTTGCCATAGCCAGAAACATAAACAAAAAATTCGGTTCAATTATATACATAACTTCATACACTTTTCGATGGTACAATAATGAAAATGGTACAGACATCGCAATTATAGCGCCCCCTTCCGGCGGAATTTTTCCAAATTCAGGGAGGACCTTCGTGCCATGACCAAAAAGAAACACAAAAAATTTGGTTCAATTCTATGCATAACTTCATATACTTTTGGATGGTACAATATTCAAAATGGCACAAAAATCCTATTAAAGCGCCCCCTACCGGCGAATGTTTTCCAAATTCAGGGAGGATCTGCTTGCTAAAGCCAAAAACTTAAAATAAAAATTTGGTTCAATTCTATGCCTAACTTCATACGCTTTTGGATGGTACAATATTTAAAATCGCACGAAAAACGCTGTTACAGCGCCACCTACCGGCGAATTTTTTCCAAATTCAGGTAGGACCTACCTGCGATATCCAAAAATTAAAAATAAAAATTTGGTTTAATTCTATGCATAACTTCATACACTTTTGGATGGTACAATATTCAAAATCGCACAAAATTCGATATTACAGCGCCCCTACCGGCGAATTTTTTCCAAATTCAGGGGGGACCTACCTGCCATATCCAAAAACTTAAAATAAAAATTTGGTTCAAATCTATGAATAACTTCATACACTTTTGGATGGTACAATATTCAAAATCGCACAAAAATCACTATTACAGCGCCCCCTAGCGGCGATTTTTTTCCAAATTCAGGGAGGATCTGCTTGCCATAGCCAAAAACTTAAAATAAAAATTTGGTTCAATTCTATGCATAATTTCATACACTTTTTAATGGTACAATGGCGACAGACAGACGGACACACGGACAGACAGACATTTTCTATAAACATGTTTTTTGGGATCTCTGACCCCTAAAACATGTATATCCGTCGGAAACCGGAAGTCGAAAAAAATTTCGATTACAATACTTTCTTCTATTGAAGATAGAAGAAAGTAAAAAATAAAAAAGACCTGCATGGTCAGAGTCCGCTGAGGAAAATCAAGTCCGAGTTCGGCAAAAGTCTAATGAACGAAAGTCGGCCCTCGGACCGCTACAACAAAATTCCACGAGTTTTTTACTTTCTTCTATCTTCAATAGAAGCATGTATTGTAATCGAAATTTTTTTCGACTTCCGGTTTTGGACGGATTTACACGTTTTAGGGGTCAGAGATCCCAAAAAACATGTTTATAGAAAATGTCTGTCTGTCGCCATTGTACCATCAAAAAGTGTATGAAGTTATACATAGAATTGAACCAAATTTTTATTTTAAGTTTTTGGCTATGGCAAGCAGATCCTCCCTGAATTTGGAAAAAAATCGCCGCTAGGGGGCGCTGTAATAGTGATTTTTGTGCGATTTTGAATATTGTACCATCCAAAAGTGTATGAAGTTATACATAGATTTGAACCAAATTTTTATTTTAAGTTTTTGGATATGGCAAGTGGGTCCTCCCTGAATTTGGAAAAAAATCGCCGGTAGGGGGCGCTGTAACAGCGATTTTTGTACGATTTTAAATATTGTACCATCGAAAAGTGTATGAAGTTATGTATAGAATTGAATAAAATTTTTATTTTAAGTTTTTGGCTGTGGCAAGCAGATCCTCCCTGAATTTGGAAAACATTCGCCGGTGGTGGGCGATGTAATAGCGATTTTTGTTCGATTTTGAATATTGTACCATCCAAAAGTGTATGAAGTTATGCATAGAATTAAACCAACTTTTTATTTTAAGTTCTGGGCTGTGGCAAGAAGGTCCTTTTTTAATTTGGAAAAAAATTGGCGCTAGGGGGCACTGTAATGGCGATTTTTGTGCGATTTTGAATATTGTACCATCGAAAAGTGAATGAAGTTATGCATAGAATTGAACCAAATTTTTTGTATTTGTTTTTGGTCATGGCACGAAGGTCCTCCCTGAATTTGGAAAAATTCCGCCGGAAGGGTGCGCTATAATTGCGATGTCTGTACCATTTTCATTATTGTACCATCGAAAAGTGTATGAAGTTATATATATAATTGAACTAATTTTTTTGTTTATGTTTCTGGCTATGGCAAGCAAGTCTTCCCTGGAATTGAAAAAATTCCGCCAGAAGGGGGCGCTATAATTGGATCTCTGTGCCATTTTCATTATTGTACCATCGAAAAGTGTATGAATTTATGCATAGAATTGAACCAAATTTTTTGTGTACGTTTCTGGCTACGGCAAACAAGTCCTCCCTAAATTTGAAAAAAATCTGCCGGAAGGGGGGCGCTGTAATAGCGATGTTTGTGCCATTTTCTTTTTTGTACAATCGAAAAGTGTATAAAATTATGCATACAATTGAACCAAATTTTTTGTGCATGTTTTTGTTTTTGGCCAACAGGTCCTCTTTGAATTTGGAAAAATCGCGCAATAAAGAGGCTCTGTGATAGCGATTTTTGTATACTTTTCTTGATTTTTCGTAGTTCTATTGTCCATCGGCGGCTCATGCAAAGGCGGGAACTCACTTCCTGCTAAGCCGACTATTCGCAAACATCTGATAACAACAGAATAAGGAAAAACTATTAATTTTAACAGATATCATGATATGGATTAACTCGTTTTTAGTTCATTTAATTGACCGAAGCAGGAATTTAAGATGAAAATCAAAGTTGGTATAGTAATGAACTAATAATATTGAAGTATTAGCATGTGTAACTAGTGTTTGAAATATTAAGATGTATAAGATAGAAGAAAGTTTTGGGATTGGCACATCCAACTAGTTTTTTATTCTTATTAATTACCTTATTCTCATTCTTTTTATTCTCATTAGAATGAGTTCGACCTAGGCCCGGTCTTGTGTAGTTTCTTCTATCTTTACAAAAAAAAAGTATTGGATTCGTGAAAATTTTCAAATTCCGGTTTTCGACGGATTTACTTGTTTTGGGAATCAGAGAACCATAAAGGCATTTTTTTACAAAATGTCTGTCTGTGAGTCTGTTTGTCTGTCTGTGCGTGTGTAACAGCTGTAATAGCGATGTTTGTGCCATTTTCTTTTTTGTACAATCGAAAAGTGTATAAAATTATGCATACAATTCAACTAATTTTTTTTGTGCATGTTTTTGGCTTTGGCCAACAGGTTCTCCGTGAATTTGGAAAAATCGCGCGGTAAAGGGGCTCTGTGATAGCGGTTTTTGTATACTTTTCTTGATTTTTCGTAGTTCTATTGTCCATCGGCGGCTCGTGCAAAGGCGGGAACTCTTTTCCAGCTAAGCCGGCTATTCTCAAACATCTGATAACAACAGAATAAGGAAAAACTATTAATTTTAACAAATATCATGATATAGATTAACTCGTATTTAGTTCGTTTAATTGACTGGAGCAGAAATTTAAGATGAAAATCAAAGTTGGTATAGTATTGAACTAATAATATTGAAGTATTAACATGTGTAACTAGTTTTTGAAATATTAAGATGAATAAGATAGAAGAAAGTTTTGGGATTGGCACGTCCAACTAGTTTCATTTTTAAAAGGATGTAATGAAAACCGCTAATGCTTTATTTTCTTTTCCTCAGAAAAAACTAGTCAGATGTGGCTGTCCCAAAACTTTCTTCTATCTCATACATGTTAATGCTTCAAAATTCGCTATCACAGTACCAAAACTGAATGACAATGTATGCTCATCGCAAGGATTCTAAAACTATGAAATTCTTGCATTAGTTCTTGAAATAAGACTATTGCGGAAATCGTGAAAGATTAAGCATAATAGCGCCACCTGTTGGGTGATTTACTGCAAAACATAATCAGCAATAATATTTATCCAGGTATATTTGAATTTGAAGTTTGATGAAAATTTGTGCATTAATTCTTGAGATAGATTTATTGAGGTAATCAGGGGAAAAAATTCAGCATAGCAGCGCCACCTGTTGGGCGATTGATACCACAAGGTAAACAGAATCAATTCATATCAAGGATTAACTAAATCTGAAGTTTGATGAAAATCCGTGCATTAGTTCTTGAGATAGAGCTATTGCAGAAATAGAGAAAAATGCAGCATAATAGCGCCCCCTGTAACGCGATTTACATCAAAATGGAGGCAGCATCAATTCATATTAAGGGCAAACAGAATCTGAAGTTTAATGAAAATCTGTGCCTTAGTTTTTGAGATAGAGCCGTTTCGGAAATCGTAAAAAATGCTGCATAGCAGCGCCACCTGTTGAACGATTTGCACCAAAAACTAATTAGCATCAATTTATATCTGGGTCAAACTGAATATAATTTTTTATTAAATTCTGTGCATTAGTTCTTGAGATAGAGCGCCCACAAAATTTGTGTCACATACAGACAGACGGACGGACTCACAGACAGAGCACAGACTCACACAGACATTTTGTAAAAACATGTGTCTTGGAATCTCTGATCCTTAAAGCGTGTAAATCCGTCGAAAACCGGAATTCGAAAATTTTTACGAATCCAATACTTTATGCAAATAATATGAATCCAACTTTTTGTAAAGATAGAAGAAAGTAAAAAAAAAAAAAAATTAAAAAGGCTGCCGCAAGGTAAAAGAAGAAATCACTTATTTCTCAGAAACATCATTTCTGTCGTCTTAAAAAAACGCTTTTGGGCGATTAAATGTGATAAGAACAACCCCACACGGAAAACATTTCTTGAGGGAACTTCATTCCCAGAAATCCATATTTCATGAAATTTTTAATTTTCTCAGTGCCTTTAAAACTAGTTGGATGTGCCAATCCCAAAACTTTCTTCTATCTTACACATCTTAATATTTTAAAAACTAGTTACACATGTTAATACTTCAATATTATTAGTTCAATACTATACCAACTTTGATTTTCATCTTAAATTTCTGCTTCAGTCAATTAAAAGAAATAAAAACGAGTTAATCTATATCATGATATTTAATTAATAGTTTTTCCTTATTCTGTTTTTATCAGCTGTTTGCGAATAGCCGGCTTAGCAGGAAGCGAGTTCCCGCCTTTGCACGAGCCGCCGATGGACAATAGAACTACGAAAAATCAAGAAAAGTATACAAAAATCGCTATCACAGAGCCCATTTACCGTGCAATATTTCCAAATTCAAGAGGACCTGTTGGCCAAAGCCAAAAACATGCACAAAAAATTGGTTCAATTGTATGCATAATTTATACTCTTTTCGATTGTACAATAAAGAAAATGGCACAAACATCGTTATTACAGCGCCCCCCTTTTGGCAGATTTTTTTTTCAAATTCAGGGAGGACTTGTTTGCCATAGCCATAAACATTCACAAAAAAATTGGTTCAATTCTATGCATAAATTCATACATTTTCGATGGTACAATAATGAAAATGGCACAGAGATCCAATTATAGCGCACCCTTCTGGCGGAATTTTTTCAAGTTCAGGGAAGACTTGCTTGTCATAGCCAGAAACATACACAAACTAGTTGGATGTGCCAATCCCAAAACTTTCTTCTATCTTATACATCTTAATATTTCAAAAACTAGTTACACATGTTAATACTTCAATATTATTAGTTCATTACTATACCAACTTTCATTTTCATCTTAAATTCCTGCTTCAGTGAATTAAGTGAACTAAAAACGAGTTAATCTATATCATGATATTTGTTAAAATTAATAGTTTTTATTTATTCTGTTGTTATCAGATGTTTGCGAATAGCCGGCTTAGCAGGAAGTGAGTTCCCGCCTTTGCACGAGCCGCCGATGGACAATAGAAGTACGAAAAATCAAGAAAAGTATAAAAAAATCGCTATCACAGAGCCCCTTTACCGCGCGATATTTCCAAATTCAAGGAGGACTTGTTGGCCAAAGCCAAAAACATGCACAAAAAATTTGGTTCAATTGTATGCGTAATTTTATACACTTTTCGATTGTACAATAAAGAAAATGGTACAGACATCGTAATTATATCGCCCCCTTCCAGCGGAATTTTTCCAAATTCAGGGAGGACCTTCATGCCATAACCAAAAAGAAACACAAAAAAATTGGCTCAATTCTATGCATAACTTCATACACTTTTAGATGGTACAATATTCAAAATGGCACAAAAATCGCTATTAAAGCGCCCCCTACTGGCGAATGTTTTCCAAATTCAGGGAGGATTTGCTTGCCAAAGCCAAAAACTTAAAATAAAAATTTGGTTCAATTCTATGCATAACTTCATGTACTTTTGGATGGTACAATATTCAAAATCTTACAAAAAACGCTGTTACAGCGCCCCCTACCGGCGAATTTTTTCCAAATTCAGGGAGGACCTACCTGCCATATCTAAAAACTTAAAATAAAAATTTGGTTCAATTCTATACATAACTTCATATACTTTTGTATGGTACAATATTCAAAATCTCACAAAAATAGCTATTACAGCACCCCGTACCGGCGAATTTTTTCCAAATTCAGGGGGATCTGCTTGCCATAGCCAAAAACTTAAAATAAAAATTTGGTTCAATTCTATGCATAACTTCATACACTTTTTGATGGTACAATGTCGACAGACAGACGGACACACCGACAGACAGACATTTTCTATAAACATGTTTTTTGGGATCTCTGACCCCTAAAACATGTAAATCCGTCGAAAACGGAAGTCGAAAAAAATTTCGATTACAATACTTTCTTCTATTGAAGATAGAAGAAAGTAAAAATTTGGTTCAATTATATACATAACTTCATACACTTTTCAATGGTACAATAATGAAAATGGGTACAGACATCGCAATTATAGTGCCCCCTTCCGGTGGAATTTTTCCAAATTCAGGGAGGACCTTCGAGCCATGACCAAAAACAAACACAAAAAATTTGGCTCGATGCTATGCATAACTTCATACACTTTTCGATGGTACAATATTCAAAATGGCACAAAAATCGCTATTGCAGCGCCGCCTACCAGCGAATGTTTTCCAAATTAAGGAAGGGCCTACTTGCCATAGCCAAGAACTTAAAATAAAAATTTGGTTCAATTCTATGCATAACTTCATACACTTTTCGATGGTACAATTTTCAAAATCGCACAAAAAACGCTATTACAGGGCCCCCTAGCGGCGAATTTTTTCCAAATTCAGAGAGGACCTACTTGCCATAGCCAAAAACTTAAAATAAAAATTTGGTTCAATTCTATGCATAGCTTCATACACTTTTGGATGGTACAATATTCAAAATCGCACAAAATTGCTATTACAGCGACCCCTACCGGCGAATGTTTTCCAAATTCAGGTAGGATCTGCTTGCCATATCCAAAAACTTAAACTAAAAATTTGGTTCAATTCTATGCATAACTTCATATACTTTTGGATGGTACAATATTCTAAATCGCACAAAAATCACTATTACAGCGCCCCCTACCGGCGAATTTTTTCCAAATTCAGGGAGGACCTACTTGCCATATCCAAAAACTTAAAATAAAAATTTGGTTCAATTCTATGCATAACTTCATACACTTTTGGATGGTACAATAGCGACAGACACACGGACAGACAGACATTTTCTATAAACATGTTTTTTGGGATCTCTTACCCCAAAACGTGTAAATCCGTCGAAAACCGGAAGTGGAAAAAAATTTCGATTACAGTGCTTTTTTCTATTCTAGATAGAAGAAAGTAAAAATGTATGAATTCAAATTATTAATATTTTTAAAATGTTTTTTAAACGATTCCAGAGGGGTTTTTTTTCCATACGAGGATATAAAATATCATTGGTTGGTTAAGATATCAATTAGATATCTGATGATAAAAAATAATCTGCATTTTCGGCAAAAAATGGACTTAAAAAAACTCGCGAAAAATCCAAAAATCGCTGTATGAATTCCAAATAAACTTTATTGAAAAGAAGACAAAATTCACTATATTGACTAAACGATTGAGTTACTCGAAATCATCGACGAACTTGGGAAATCGGAAAAATACGCGAAGTTTTTCGTTCAGTAGAAAATAACAAAATAGCTTATAAAAAAAAATCGGAAATCTGAACCTTTGGTACATTCGGGCTTGTCTTCATCTGCTCGGAACTAAATTTGCAGACTTTTATGTCTCTATGTGCGTTAAATATTCCTAGCCATCGCGCATAAACGTCTCTATTAACACTTTCCAACAAAGTTGAAAAGTGTTTATGCATTCGGTTTGCCTGTCCGTCTGTCCACACTCTAACTCACGTAAATATACTCGGATTTTCATGCAATTGATAAAGGTTATTTAGGGTCACCAAAGCATGTTTGGTATTGTATATGAAGTATGTTGGATTAATCGTTCACTAGCGGGCATGACCGAGCTAAGCTCGATCAAAATTAGTCTTGTGTTCAATTCGATATTTCATTCTCACTGTATAATTCTTGCTGTTTAGATAAAATTGGTATGATCCTAAGCCATAGGGACCCACTAACCGAAATTTTACGAACACACGACCTAACCAATGCTCATCTGGAACCCGAAAACGATAGAATACAAAATTTAGTCAAAATCGCTTAAGTCATTTTATAGATAAAATTAGCTTGACCCACGGTAACCCAAAAAGGACCTACTAATCTAAATTTATCGAACATCTGACATATCCCAATGGTCATCTCATACCCGAAAACGGTATATTACAGAATTTTGTCAAAAGGTTTAGGGCATTTTTTTAGATTCAATTATCTTGACCCTGACCCATTGTGAACCAAAATGACCCACTAATCAAATTTTCTTGAACATGCGATCAAGCCCAATGGTATTCTCCCGCCCAAAAACGATAAAATGCAAAATTTCGTCAAAATCGTTAGAGCCGTTTTCTAGATAAACTTTGCTTGAGCCACAGTGACCCCAAAACGGCCCACTAATAGAATTTTCTCTAATATGTGACTTAGTCCATTGGTCTTCTCGTAATCCAAAACGACATAATACAAAATTTAGTCAAAATCGTTTCAGCATTTTTTTAGGATAAAATTAGCTTGACCCACAGTGACCCAAAAATGACCCACTAATCGAATTTTCCAGAACATGTGACTTAGCTCAATGGTATTATCATGCTCAGAAACGATATAATATAAAATTTTGCCATAATGTTTGAGCCGTTATTTTAGATACACTCAGCTTGACCCACAGTGACCCCAAAATGACCCACTAATTGAATTTTCTCGAACTTGTGACTTAGCTCAATGGTCATCTCATGCCCGAAAACGGTATATTACAGAATTTTGTCAAAAGGTTTTGGGCATTTTTTTAGATTCAATTATCTTGACCCTGACCCATTCTGAACCAAAATGACCCACTAATCAAATTTTCTTGAACATGCGACCAAGCCCAATGGTATTCTCCCGCCCCAAAACGATAAAATGCGAAATTTCGCCAAAATCGTTAGAGCCGTTTTCTAGATAAACTTTGCTTGAGCCACAGTGACCCAAAAAGGACCCACTAATAGAATTTTCTCTAATATGTGACTTAGTCCATTGGTCTTCTCGTAATCCAAAACGACAGAATACAAAATTTAGTCAAAATCGTTAGAGCTGTTTTTTAGATAAAATTGGCTTGACCCAAAGGGACCCAGAAATGGCCCACTAATCGAAATTTCTCGAACATGTGACCTAGCCCAATAGTTTTCTCGAGCCGAAAAACGGTTGGATATAAAATTTAGTCAAAATCGATTGAGCCGTTTTTTAGATATAATTAGCTTGACCTTGACCCATTTGACCCAAAATGACGAACTAATCAATTTTTCTCGTACATGTCACTTAGTCCAATGGTCATCTAATGCCCGGAAACGGTATATTACAAAATTTTGTCGAAATGTTTTAGGCCTTTTTTGGATTCAATTAGCTTGACCCTGACCATTGTGACCCAAAATGGCCCACTAATCGAATTTTCTTGAACATGCGATCAAGCCCAATGGTATTCTCATGCCCGAAAACGATAGAATACAATAATTCGTCAAAATCGTTAGAGCCGTTTTCTAGATAAACTTTGCTTGACCCATAGTGACCCAAAAATGACCCACTAATCCAATTTTCTCTAATATGTGACTTATCCCATTAGTCTTCTCGTAATCGAAAACGACAATAAACAAAATTCAGTCAAAATCGTTAGAGCCGTTTTTAGGTAAAATTGGCTTGACCCATAGTGACCCAAACATGACCTACTAATTGAAATTTCTCGAACATGTGACCTAGCCCAATAGGCTTCTCGTGCCGAAAAACGATCGGATGCAAAATTTAGTCAAAATCGATTAAGCCGTTTTTAGGTGCGTTCGTAATTATATAAATACGTAGCACCTATAGTCGTCGTTCAGTCCGTCCGTCTGTCCGTCTGTCCGTCTGTCCGTCCGTCTGTCTGTCCGCATGTAACAGAGCAAAAACTACCCAACCGAATGGTCTGAAATTTCAAATATATGATTGTTGCAAAATTTTGTCGAGCCATTTCAAATTTTATGAAAATCGGATGTATAGTTTAATTACAGGGACAGTCAAAAGTTTTTCTTTACATTACGGCCAATGGGAAAAATTATTGCAAGTGAATTTTAATGATATTAGAGCCTTCCGAATGATCTGAAATTTTAAAGATATAATTGTTGCAAAATTTTGTCGAGCCATTTAAAATTTTAGGAAAATCGGATGTATAGTTTAATTACAGGGACAGTCAAAAGTTTTTCTTTACATTAAGGCCAATGGGAAATTTATTGCAAGTGCATTTTAATGATATTACAGCCTTCCTAATGGTCTGAAATTTTAAAGATATAATTGTTGCAAAATTTTGTTGAGCTATTTAAAATTTTAGGAAAATCGGATGTATAGTTTAATTACAGGGATAGTCAAAGGTGTTCCGTTACATTACGGAGAATAGGAAAAAATTATTGGAAGTGCATTTTAATGATGTATCAGACTATGCACTTTATGAAGGGCAAAAAATTATACATTCAGTACAATATGGGGTGCAAAAAATAATTATAAAACTAGTTATAGTACGAACGCACCTCATTTGCCACGTTTGACGAGCAATTTCCAACTTGTTAGATATAATTAGCTTGACCTTGACCCATTACGACCCAAAATGACCCACTAATCGAAATTTCTCGAACACGTGACCTAGCCCAATGGTCTTATGCCCGAAAATGGTAAAATACAAAATTTCGTCAAAATCGTTAAAGCCATTTTCCAGATAAACTTTGCTTGACCCACAGTGACCCAAAAATGATCCACTAATCGAATTTTCTCTAATATGTGACTTAGCCCAATTGTCTTCTCGTAAGGCAAAACGACAGAATACAAAATTTAGTCAAAATCGTTAGAGCCGTTTTTTAGATAAAATTGGCTTGACCCATAGTGACCCAAAAATGACCCACTAATCGAAGTTTCTTGAACATGTGACCTAGCCCAATAGTTTTCTCGTGCCGAAAAACGGTTGGATATAAAATTTGGTCAAAATCAATTAAGCCGTTTTTTAGATATAATTAGCTTGACCTTGACCCATTACGACCCAAAATGACCCACTAATCAAATTTTCTCGAACACGTGACTTAGTCCAATGGTCTTATCATGCCCGAAAATGGTAAAATACAAAATTTCGTCAAAATCGTTAGAGCCGTTTTTAAGATAAAATTTACACACACACACACACACACACACACACCAATACACACACACACCAATACACACACACACAATTTTTGCTCGCATTATAGTATAAGATTTACAGTGGCACTCAAAAGTATTCCATTACATTATGGTATATGGGGGAAAATCGTTTGCAAAGTAATGACATTAAGCAATTTCAAATATATTGAAACTAATATAAACCACTGAATTTTACTACGATCACGTTAGAACAGGGCATTCATGGCATTTTTTATTCATTTACAGGGATACACAAAAGAAATCGGTTACAGTACTGTCTTTGAGTAATAATTGCTGGAGTGTGTGTTTTAAAATTCGGTATACGCTTTTAAATG
This sequence comes from Maratus speciosus, assembly GCA_963932465.1. NCBI lineage: Eukaryota > Metazoa > Arthropoda > Arachnida > Araneae > Salticidae > Maratus > Maratus speciosus. The sequence goes on along the minus strand of OZ010788.1, from coordinate 314,893,857 downwards.
TAAGTAATTTTTTGCTTGCTACTCGTTATATATAAATTCTATACCTCATATACAGGGCTGCGCTAAAGTATTCACGCACTATTCTCCTTATTAGAGAAAATTGCTGAGAGGAAATTTTCAACTGAAATATATGTATTTCTTAAGTGAACTAAATTTTGGCATGCATGTAATTAATAGATACAAACCTATCCTATACAGGGCCGCTGAAAAAATTCGGATAATTTTCCGACTGTAGATAGGAACAGTTGAAATTGGGTTTTGAAATGTATTATGCGTTTACATATGGTTGAATTAGACCTAATATTTTTATTTTTTAATCGGTGCAATTTTGTTACATTATTCTGAATGTGTTGGAAAGTGTTTCATAATCTATGCTTGTCGCATGATTTTTTTCCCCTTGTTATTATTATTAATATAGAAGATACGGGTCAGATTGCACAATAATTTTGAATTGCCTAAAAAAAGTTTTTAAGGCTTTGCTAAGCCTTTTTATTTATGTTAATGCGGATATATACATACAGATATGTCACTGCTTATAAAAGTTTGAAGATTATTCTGAGACTGAACTTGAGTCAGACAATCCAAAAATATTGTTTACTGAGTTCTCTAAATTTGGATTGCTTGGCAGAATTTTGACGTCACGCGACAAAGAAATGTCACCGAACAACAGAAATCAAATTTATTGATGCTGTTAAGCAAGCGGCGGAGTCAAGTAGGAAAGAAAATAACACAGGTACTAAGAAAAAAAAAACTGACCAGAGAGGAGTTTTGAATGGGAAAGGATTTACTGTTCCATGGTTAAACTTTTCCAGATGGAAGAATTATTTTAATTTAAACTTTTAAAAATTCTGTCTAAGATGTTTCATTTTATAAATTACTAGCAAAACCCGCGGATTTGCTCGTGTAATAGTTGAATTATGCTAAGTGATATGTGTATATTTAATTTTTATTAGAAGATGTTATACTTTTAGGAATAATTCAAAAATTACTAATTAAGACACAATTTGATTAAACTTCATTATTACACTGCATTAGGCAGAAATCAGACTTAAATTCATAAAAAGAACTAAAACTAATTCTAAATAAATGATAATTTAGAAAGTATTTTGAAGCTTTTATGCTCATTTCATTCGCTTATTTCAGTATTCATTTGAAGTTTTGAATTTTTTAGAAACCGTTCTTAGTACGCATTTACATCTTAAAATTAACCATCAGGTCAAATTCAAAGCTTCTTGTCTAATGGTATACCATCTTTCTGTTGGTAGCGGCACTAGCATAAAATATCTATGTTGAAACAGAGATTGTCACCATTAATTTGCCGACATTTATTTTGAAATCGGTTTGGTATTTCCTAATATTCCACAGAAAACATAGTTTAGAAAGGATTTAAAGGCTTGTTTAGAACGTTCGTTGCTCCTGCCAACCCCAGGTGTTAGTGGCACCCGCATAAAATAGAGCCTGTGTAGGATCAGAGACTGTCACCACTGATTCGCCACCATTACTTTTGTAATCGGTTTATTATTTCTTGAGATTGCATACAAATCGTAATTTAAGACTTTTTTAGAATGCTTTTCACTCCTTTCCTTCGCTGCACCCCTTTTAAATTTCGAATTTATTTTCGACATTTTACTTATAAAATATAAATGCTTAGAGGGCATTTATATTTTATAAGTAATTACCATATCATATTTAAAGTTTCTATCTTCTTCAATATTACAGAAATCACAATTAAAAATTTTTTTGCTCCTGAAACCCTATAATGGTAGTGACACGAACATAGCTTATGTTTGAGCACGTTCTATCACCACCAATTTGCAACCATTATTTTTTTTAATCGGTTTGGTATTTCATAAGATGGCATAAAATCGTAATTTAGGACGTTTTTAGAACGCTTTTTGCTCACTTCATCCTTTTAATTTTCGAATTTTCTTTCGACGGTTTTTAATTTACATCTTATAAGTAATTGCCACGCCAAATTTAAAGTTTCTAGTCTCTGCAGTGTCACAAAAATCACAATTTAGAACGTTTTTTACTCCTGCAACCCCCAGGTGATAGTGACACTGACATGAAATAGAGCCTATGTTGGAGCAAGGGCTGTCACTCTCAATTTCCAACCATCACATTTGAAATTGGTTTGATACTTCATGAGATTGCGTAGAAATCGCAATAAATTGCGATTTCTACGCAATTTATTCGTTTAAATTGCTACGTTTACTACGTTCTAAAGAACGTTTTTGGACGTTTTTTGCTCATTTTCACCCCTTTTAAATTTTGAATTTTTTAAGAAATGTTCTTAGAGATACTTTATATCTTATAAATAACTAGCATACCAAATTTCATGTTTCTAGGCCACTCAGTAACACAAAAATCCCATTGTTAGAACGTTCTTTGCTCCTGCACCCCCTTTGGGATAGTACAGACATAAGATATAGCTTATCTTGGAGTAACTGCTGTCACATCATTTTCACACCATTATTTTGAAATCCGTTCGGTAGTATCTGAGATTGCATAGAAATCGCAATTTAGAACGTTTTTTAGAACGCTTTTTGCTCATTTTCACGCCTTTTAAATTTCAATTTTTTCAGGAAATGTTTTTAGAGATCTTTTATATCAAATAAGTAACTTACTTACTTACTTACACAATGGTGCTACAATCCATGTAGGATTTTGACCTCCCTCAATATACTTCTCCAGACCTTCCGATCTCTGGCCTTTACTTTATAATTTATAATTTGGTTTTCTGCAAGATCTTTTTCCTAATAAGTAACTACCATGCCGAATTTCATGTTTCCAGACTCTTCAGTAACACAAAAATCACATTTTTATGTTTTTGCTCCTGTACCCCCTTTGAGATAGTTTAACAGACATAAGATATAGTCTATCTTGGATCAAGGGCAATCATCATCATTTTGACACCATTATTTTTTAAATCGGTTCGGTACTTCCTGAGATTGCGTAGAAATCGCCATTTAGAACGTTTTTTAGAACGCTTTTCGCGCATTTTCACCTCTTTTAAATTTCGAATTTTTTAAGAAATGTTCTTAGCTTTCTTTTATATCTTATAAGTAACTACCATTCCAAATTTCATGTTTCTAGGCCCTTCAGTGACACAAAAATCGCATTTTTAGAACGTATCTTGTTCCTACATCCCCTTTGGTCTAGTGGCAGCGACTTAAGATATAGCCTATGTTCCCTTTGGTGTAGTGGCAGCGACTTAAGATATAGCCTATGTTCGAACGTGGGCTAACACCATCATTTTGATGCCATTACTTTTGAAATCGGTTCGGTAGTTCCAGAGATTACCTCCTACAAATAAACAAACAAACTTTACATCTTCATAATATTAGTATAGACTAGCAAACCCCGTGGCTTTGCTCGCGTAATATTTGAAACATGCCAAGTGATATTTATGTGCCTAATTTTTATTAAAAGGAACTAACTAAATTTTTACTTATTACTTTTAAGAATAATTCAAAAATTACTATTTAAAACACAGTTTGATTAAACCTTATTATTACACTGCATTAGGCAGAAATGAGACTTAAATTAATAATACTAAATAAATGATAATTTAGAAAATATTTTGAAACTTTTATGCTCATTTAATACGCTCATTTCAGTATTCATTTGAAGTTTTGAAAGCATCATTTTTTTAGAAACCATCTTCTTACATCTTAAAATTAACTATCATGTCAAATTCCAAGTCCTACCATCTCTCTCAACAGTAAGGGCTATGTTGAATTAGGAACTATCACCATTAATTTGCCAACATTAATTTTGAAATCGGTTTGTTATTTTTAATATTCCACAGAAACGCAATTTAGAAAGCTTTTAAAGGCCTTTTATAGAACGTTTGTTGTTCCTGTAAGCCCCAGGTTGTAGAATCATCGGCCTGTGTAGGATCAAAGACTGTTACCATTGATTCGCAACTATTACTTTTATAATCGGTTTATATTCCCTGAAATTGCATAGATATCGTAATTTAGGACTTTTTCAGAATGCTCTTCACACCTCCCCTTCGCTTCACCCCTTTTTAATTCGAATTTATTTTCGACAGTCCTTCGAGGGCATTTATATTTTATAAGTAACTACCATGCCATATTTAAAGTTTCTAGCGTTTTTAGTATCACAGAAATCGCAATTTAGAAAGTTTTTAGCTCCTGCAACCCTCTGGTGGTAGTGGCACAGATATAAAATATAGCTTATGTTTGAGCAGGTTCTAACACCAACAATTTGTCATCATTATTTTTTTAATCGGTTTAGTATTTGATAAGATTGCATAAAAATTGTAATTTATAACGCTTTGCTCTTACTTCATCTTTTTAAATTTGGAATTTTCTTTCGACTGTTCTTAGAAAGCAGTTGCATATTGTAAGTAAATACCATGCCATACTTCAAAGTGTTAGACCCCTCAGTTGTGCAAAAAACGCAAATTAGAGCATGTTTTGCTTTTGCAACCCTCAGATGGTAGTGACAGCAACATAAAATATAACCTATGTTATAGCAGGGACTATCACCATTGATTTGCAACCATTACTTTTGAAATAGCTTTGGTATTTCCTGAGATTGGGTATAAAGCGAAATTTAGAACGTTTTTAGAACGCTTTTCGCACATTTTCACCCCTTTTTAAATTTCTAATTTTTTTCGAAACTGTTCTTAAATATAATTTATATCTAATAAATATGTACCTTGCCTAATTTTAAGTTGCTAGTCCGTACCGATCACAAAAATCGAAATTTAGAACGCTTTTTTGCTCCTGCAACGTCTAGGTGATAGTGATACCGACATAAAATAGCGTCTATGTTAGAGCAGAGTCTGCCAGCATCAATTTCCTACTATTTCTTTTGAAATCAGTTTGATTCTTCCTGAGATATCACTGACCAATCGGCATTTAGAACGTTTTTAGAAGGCGTTTCGCGCATTTTGCTCCTGCATCTCCTCTTGGGTAGTGGAAACAGATATCAAATATAGCCTAACTTGGAGTGAAATCTGTCAGCATAAATTTTACACCATTATATTTGAAATCGATTCAGTACTTCCTAAGATTGCATAGAAATCGCAATTTAGAACGTTTTTTATAACGCTTTTTGCGCATTTTGACTCCCTTTTAAATTTCGATTTTTTTAGGAAATGCCCTTAGAGATCATTGATATCTTATAACTAACTACCATTCCAAATTTCACGATTCTAGGCCCTTCCGTAACGCAAAACCGCAATTTAGAACGTTTTTCCCCTGCACACCCTTTGGGGTAGTGTCACCGACATAAAACATAGCCTATGTTGGAGCAAGGGTTCTCACCGTCATTTTGACACCATTATTTTTTAAATCGGTTTGGTATTTCCTGAGATTGTGTAGAAACCACCATTTAGAACGTTTTTTAGAACGCTTTTCGTGCATTTTCACCCCTTTTAAATTTCGAATCGTTTAAGAACTGTTCTTAGAAATCCTTTATACCTAATAAGTAGCTAATATTTCAAATTTCATATTTCTAGGCCCTTCAGTAGCGCAAAAATCGCGTTTTTAGAACGTTTTTTGCTCCTGCACCCCTTTGGGGTAGTGGCACCGGCATAAAACATAGCCTATTTTGGAGCAAGCGTTGTCACCATCATTTTGACACCAATATTTTTTAAATCGGTTCGGTATTTCCTGAGATTATGTAGAAACTACCATTTAGAACGTTTTTTAGAACGCTTTTTGTGCATTTTCACCCCTTTTAAATTTCGAATTTTTTAAGAACTGTTCTTAGACATCATTTATATCTTATAAGTAACTAATATTCAAAATTTCATATTTCTAGATCCTTCAGTAACGCAAAAATCGCGTTTTTAGAACGTTTTTTGCTCCTGCACCCCCTTTGGGGTAGTGGCACCGACAGAAAATATAGCCTATGTTCTAAGTTGGACTAACACCATCATTTTGATACCATTACTTTTGGAATCGGTTCGGTAAATCCAGAGCTTACCTCGTACAAATAAACAATTTTTACCTCTTTATAATATGACTAGCAAACCCCGCGGCTTTGCTCGCGTAATATTTGAAATATGCCAAGTGATATTTATATGTCTAATTTTTATTAAAAGGTACTAACTAAATTTTTATTTTATTAAAAGGTAATATTTTATTTTATTAAAAGGTACTTATTACTTTTAGGAATAATTTAAAAAAATTAATATTTAAAACACAGTTTGATCAAACATTATTGTTACACTGCATAAGGCAGAAATGAGACTTAAATTAATAAAACGAAATAAAACCAAATAAATAATAATTTATAAAATATTTTGAAACTTTTATGCTCAATTAATACGCTCATTTCAGTATTGATTTGAAGTTTTGAATTTTTTCGAAACCATCTTCTTACATCTTAAAATTAACCATCATGTCAAATTCCAAGTCCTACTACCTCTCTCAACATAAAGGGCTATGTTGAAACAGGAACTGTCACCATTAATTTGCCAACATTAATTTTGAAATCGGTTTGTTATTTCCTAATATTCCACAGAAACGTAATTTAAAAAGCTTGTAAAGCCGGGGCCGTCGCGAAACAACTTTCTTCTCTAAGAGAAGTAAGTTGTTTCGCGACGGCCCCGTGTGAACCCCAGGTGGTAGAATCACCGGCATAAAATATAGCCTGTGTAGGATTGGAGACTGTTACCATTGATTCGCCACTATTACTTTTATAATCGGTTTATATTCCCTGAAATTGCATAGAATCGTAATTTAGAACTTTTTTAGAATGCTTTTCGCACCTCTCCTTTGTTTCACCCCTTTATAATTCGAATTTATTTTCAACGTTCCTTCGAGGGCATTTATATTTTATAAGTAACTATCATGTCATATTTAAAGTTTCTAGCCTTTTCAGTATCACAAAATCGCAATTTAGAAAGTTTTTAGCTCCTGCAACCCTCTGGTGGTAGTGGACCAGACATAAAATATAGCTTATGTTTGAGCAGGTTCTATCACCAAAATTTGTCATCATTATTTTTTTAATCGGTTTGGTAATTTATAAGTTTGCTTAAAAATTGTAATTTATAACGCTTTTCACTCACTTCATTTTTTTAAATTTGGAATTTTCTTTCGACTATTCTTAGAAAGCAGTTGCATCTTGTAAGTAAATACCATGCCATACTTCAAAGTGTTAGACCCCTCAGTTGTGCAAAACACGCAAATTAGAACATGTTTTGCTTTTGCAACCCTCAGATATTAGTGACAGCAACATAAAATATAACCTATGCTATAGCAGGGACTGTCACCATTGATTTGCAACCATTACTTTTGAAATAGCTTTGGTATTTCCTTAGCTTGAGTAGAAATCGCAATTTAGAACGTTTTTAGGACACTTTTCGCGCATTTTCACCCCTTTTTAAATTTCCAATTTTTTCGAAACTGTTCTTAAAGATCATTTATATCTAATAAATATGTACCTTGCCTAATTTTAAGTTGCTAGCCCCTACCGATCACAAAAATCGAAATTTAGAACGCTTTGTTGCTCCTGCAACGTCTTGGTGATACTGATACCGACATAAAATAGAGCCTATGTTAGAGCAGAGACTGTCAGCATTAATTTCCTTACCATTACGTTTGAAATCAGATTCATTCTTCCTGAGATATTGCCGACAAATCGGCATTTAGAACGTTTTTAGAACGCTTTTTGCGCATTTTGCTCCTGCATCTCCTCTGGTGTAGTGGAAACAGATATAAAATATAGCCTATCTTGGAGCAAGATCTGTCACCATCATTTTTACACCGTTATATCTGAAATCGGTTCAGTACTTCCTGAGATTGCGTAGAAATCGCAATTTAGAAAGTTTTTTACAACGCTATTGCACATTTTGACCCCCTTTTAAATTTCGATTTTATTAGCAAATGTCCTTAGAGATCATTGATATCTTATAACTAACTACCATTCCAAATTTCACGATTCTAGGCCCTTCCGTAACGCAAAAGCCGCAATTTAGAACGTTTTTCTCCTGCATTCCCTTTGGGGTAGTGGCACCGACATAAAACATCGCCTATGTTGGAGCAAGGGTTGTCACCATCATCTTAACGCTATTATTTTTTAGATCGGTTTGGTATTTCTTGAGATTGTGTAGAAACCACCATTAGAACGTTTTTTAGAACGCTTTTCGCGCATTTTCACCCCTTTTAAATTTCGAATTGTTTAAGAACTGTTCTTAGAAATCCTTTATATCTAATAAGTAGCTAATATTTCAAATTTCATATTTCTAGGCCCTTCGGTAACGCAAAAATCGCATTTTTAGAAAGTTTTTTGCTCCTGCACCCCCTTTCGGATAGTGGCACCGACATGAAACATAGCCTATCTTGGAGCAAGCGTTGTCACCATCATTTTGACACCAATATTTTTTAAATCGGTTTGGTATTTCCTGAGATTGTGTAGAAAATACCATTTAGAACGCTTTTTGTGCATTTTCACCCCTTTTAAATTTCGAATTGTTTAAGAACTGTTCTTAGATATCGTTTATATCTCATAAGTAACTAATATTCCAAATTTCATATTTCTAGGCCCTTCGGTAACGCAAAAATCGCATTTTTAGAACGTTTTTTGCTCCTGCACCCCCTTTGGGGTAGTGGCACCGACATACAATATGCCTATCTTGGAGCAAGCGTTGTCAGCATCATTTTGGCACCAATATTTTTTAAATCGGTTTGGTATTTCATGAGATTGTGTAGAAACTACCATTTAGAACGTTTTTTAGATCACTTTTTGTGCATTTTCACCCCTTTTAAATTTCGAATTGTTTAGGAACTGTACTTAGATATCGTTTATATCTTATAAGTAACTAATATTCCAAATTTCATATTTCTAGGCCCTTCAGTAACGCAAAAATCGCATTTTTAGAACGTTTTTTGCTACTGCACCCCCTTTTGGGTAGTGGCAACGACATAAGATATAGCCTATGTTCTAAGTTGGACTAACACCATCATTTTGATACCATTACTTTTGGAATCGGTTCGGTAGTTCCAGAGGTTACCTCCGACAAATAAACAATTTTTTCCTCTTTATAATAGGAGTATAGACTAGCAAACCCCGCGGCTTTGCTCGCGTAATATTTGAAATATGCCAAGTGATATTTATATGTCTAATTTTTATTAAAAGGTACTAACTAAATTTTTATTTTATTAAAAGGTAATATTTTATTTTATTAAAAGGTAATATTTTATTTTATTAAAAGGTAATATTTTATTTTATTAAAAGGTACTTATTACTTTTAGGAATAATTCAAAAAAATATTTTTAAAACACAGTTTGATTAAACATCATTGTTACACTGCATAAGACAGAAATTAGACTTAAATTAATAAAACGAAATAAAACTAAATAAGTAATAATTTAGAAAATATTTTGAAACTTTTATGCTCAATTAATACGCTCATTTCAGTATTCATTTGAAGTTTTGAATTTTTTAGAAACCATCTTCTTACATCTTAAAATTAACCATCATGTCAAATTCCAAGTCCTACTACCTCTCTCAACATAAAGGGCTCTGTTGAAATAGGAACTGTCACCATTCATTTGCCAACATTAATTTTGAAATTGGTTTGTTATTTCCTAATATTCCACAGAAACGTAATTTAGAAAGCTTTTAAAGGCCTTTTTTAGAGCGTTTGTTGTTTCTGTAAATCCCAAGTGGTAGAATCATAGGCATAAAATATAGCCTGTGTAGGATCAGAGACTGTTACCATTGATTCGCAACTATTACATTTATATTTGGTTTATATTCCCTGAAATTGCGTAGAAATCGTAATTTAGGACTTTTTTAGAATGCTTTTCGCACCTCCCCTTCACTTCACCCTTTTTTATTTCGAATTTATTTTCGACAGTCCTTCGAGGGCATTTATATTTTATAAGTAACTATCATGCCATATTTAAAGTTTCTAGCCTTTTCAGTATCACAGAAATCGCAATTTAGAAAGCTTTTAGCTACTGCAACCCTCTTGGTGGTAGTGGCACAGCATAAATTATAGCTTATGTTTGAGCAGGTTCTATCACCAACAATTTGTTATCATTATTTTTTAATCGGTTTGGTATTTGATAAGATTACATAAAAATTGTAATTTATAACGCTTTTCGCTCTCTTCATCTTTTTAAATTTGAAATTTTCTTTCGACAGTTCATAGAAAGCAGTTGCATCTTGTAAGTAAATAACATGCTATACTTCAAAGTGTTAGACCCTTCAGTTATGCAAAAAACGCAAATTAGAACATGTTTTGCTTTTGCAACCCTCAGATGTTACTGACAGCAACATAAAATATAACCTATGTTATAGCAGGGACTGTCACCATTGATTTGCAACCATTATTTTTGAAATAGCTTTGGAATTTCTTGAGATTGAGTAGAAATCGCAATTTAGAACGTTTTTAGAAAGCTTTTCGCGCATTTTCACCCCTTTTTAAATTTCCAATTTTTTCGAAACTGTTCTTTAAGATCATTTATATGTAATAAATATGTACCTTGCCTAATTTTAAGTTGCTAGCCCCTACCGATCACAAAAATCGAAATTTGGAATGCTTTTTCGCTCCTGCAACGTCTAGATGATAGTGATACCGACTTGAAATAGCATCTATGTTAGTGCAGAGGCTGTCAGCATCAATTTCTTACCATTACTTTGGAAATTAGTTTGATTTTTCCTGAGATTTTTCCTGTGACAAATCGGCATTTAGAACGTTTTTAGAACGCTTTTCGCTCATTTTGCTCCTGCATCTCCTCCGGGGTAGTGGAAACAGATATAAAATATAGCCTATCTTAGAGCAAGATCTGTCACCATCATTTTAACACCTTTATATTTGAAATCGGTGAGTATTTCCTGAGATTGCATAGAAATTGCCATTTAGAACGTTTTTTGCAACGCTTTTTGCGCATTTTCACCCATTTTAAATTTCGAATTGTTTAAGAACTGTTCTTAGAAATCCTTTATATCTAATAAGTAGCTGATACTTCAAATTTCATATTTCTAGGCCCTTCAGTAACACATAAATCGCATTTTTAGAAAGTTTTTTGCTCCTACACCCCCTTTGGGGTAGTGGCACCGACATAAAACATAGCCTATCTTGGAGCAAACGTTGTCACTATCATTTTGACACCAATATTTTTAAAATCGGTTTGGTATTTAATGAGATTATGTAGAAACTACCATTTAGAACGTTTTTTAGAACGCTTTTTGTGCATTTTCACCCCTTTTAAATTTCGAATTGTTTAAGAACTGTTCTTAGACATCATTTATATCTTATAAGTAACTAATATTCCAAATTTCATATTTCTAGGTCCTTCAGTAACGCAAAAATCGCATTTTTAGAACATTTTTTGCTCCTGCACCCCCTTTGGGGTAGTGGCACCGACATAAAATATAGCCTATGTTCTAAGTTGGACTAACACCATCATTTGGATACCATTACTTTTTGAATCGGTTCGGTATTTCCTGAGATTATGTAGAAACTACCATTTAGAACGTTTTTTAGAACACTTTTTGTGCAGTCTCACCCCTTTTAAATTTCGAATTGTTTAAGAACTGTTCTTAGACATCATTTATATCTTGTAAGTAACTAATATTCCAAATTTCATATTTCTAGGCCCTTTAGTAACGCAAAAATCGCATTTTTAGAACGTTTTTTGCTCCTGCACCCCTTTTGGGGTAGTGGCACCGACATAAGATATAGCCTATGTTCTAAGTTGGGCGAACACCATCATTTTCATACCATTACTTTTGGAATCGGTTCGGTAGTTCCTGAGCTTACCTCCTACAAATAAACAATTTTTTCCTCTTTATAATATGAGTATAGATGACTAGCAGACTATGCCCGCTGCGCTGGTCCATTTTTCCAAACGAACCTTGAATCAAACGAAATTGTGAATTTAACCTTCTATTTTAAACCAATAAAGACCATCACCTGGAATGTCCTTCCGCAATTTCCTTGCTGAAAACGATGCGAACTTCATTGAGATATTATACTATCGTATGCCTTGGACAAAATTTGGGCAATTAAGAAACAACTCTTTTAGTTGATCATTTAAAGTACAGTTTGGTACGGAAATGAGACAGTTATGGCAACCGGAATTAAACTATTCTCTAGTCATCACACTGTTAAATTAGAGAGCATTTTACAATGATTGCGCAGATTGAATTTTGAACTTTAAGAACATTCGGATTGTTCATTTTCATTTGTTTGTTCTTGAAATTCCAGCATCTCAACTTGCGCTATATGTGGTTCTGGTAGCTTAAATTCAATCTCATTACATGTTACATTATATTTTTTAATAAACTTCCTCTTCTGACAGGTCTGCTACTGTTTTCCATGTGTCTATTCCAGCAGAGTAAATAGAATCGAAAACGTAGATCACAAACCAATAGGACAAAAGGACAACAAATCAATAGGACAATACGGCAACAAACCGGCGTGTTTTTACAGTAAAGCATGTTGAAAAATATTTTGATGAGAGATGGGGGGGCACACATTTAACCTAAAATTTAAGTATTTTACTCAACAATCATAATGTTAACTGCTTTTTATATAATTTACATTTAAATATAAAACTCTACTTTCAAATGTGCTCATACACTTAAAAAACACTATTATTGTGAGCGTTGTTCGGGATTATGTCACTCTTCTGCCTTTTTAACTTAAAATCGCTTTGTTTGGCGCCAGGATAATAAACGAATAGAATGCAATGCATAAGTTTATTCATTTTTACAATTACTTCTGCCAGTTTCCCTTGTAAGACATATATATATATGTATGTATAACAATTTATTTATATATTTATATTATTATTATTAATAATAATTACAAATTAGGTACTACCTGATTATCCCGTCAACCAATTTCGCCAAATTATACAAATCGCCAAAATATTAGCCCAATTACGCAAATGACATAATTTTTATTTTAAATAACGAAAGAATAAATGAATTAGTAAAACACTAATAAAAATAAAACGTTGAAATAAAAATCACTTGATGATGTAACAAATACGTGTAAAGTGTTTAACGTCAAGTAAATTTGACATTTACAATCACCCATTATTGCCATTTAATTTTATAGTTTGGTGATATTTTTTTGGTCGACGGGATAATCAAGTAGAACCACAAATTATTTCTATTCGTATTTAAAAGTAGATAATAGCTCTTTTTTGTAATATATAAATATCATAAATATTGAAAAAAAAATGCTTATATGTATATGAAAAGGAAATAGGTTGCCAGTAAATATACATAAAATTCACTTCACTCACCAAGGCCATTTTCTCTATCTCGCCAAAGCCCATATAGTAAAAATATACCAAATACTCTTCAATCTGTTTTCTGATACTAAGTAATCACAATAATGTAAATGACTGTTAGACACAGATATCATATATGTACCGGATTTGGCGCAATTGTTTTCACGCCCATTTGGCGAAAACATCGTTTTCGAATACCAGTTACATATATATATATATATTTAAATTATTTTCTATTATTTTAAAAGGAAATAACAATAAATGGTACTACTTAGTTATCCCGTCGACCAAAAATCTATCGCCAAACTATAAGATTAAATGCCAATCATGGTTGATCGAACATGTCATGTTCACTTGACTTTAAGCAAGTTACACGTGTTTGCATCATCAGGTGATTTTTATTTAGACGTTTTATTTGTATTTTTATTAATATTATACTAATTTAATTGTTCTTTCATTATTTAAAAAAAATGTTAATTTGTATAATTTGGCGAGTGGTTTGGCGATTTATATAATTTGGCGAAATTGGTCGATGGATAACTAAGTAGTACCCAATAAAAAAAAAAAATGTTTAATTATTATCTATAGAACAAAACATTTTATATAATTGTAAAAAAGAAAATAAAAGTAAATAAACAATTTATTAATAAATAAGCAATAATAGCTGGGTTACCCTGTCAGGCAAAATAACGCCAATTTTGAGCCCATTAGGTACCATGAAGCGTATCTGTGCAACCAAAACTTCCAATAATATAGTAAATATGCCATTTGGCGGTGACTTGATTAGCAAAGACTATAAAATAAATAATAATAATAAAAATAAACAATTAATAAATAATAATAATAATATAAAACTGGAATTCAGACGTTAATTTATGTGCCTTTAAATATCTAAGATTAGTCCAATATCTTTTAAAATATTGCCTAACAGAGCGGAAAATATGAAAAAATAACGAATTTAAAACGATTTGCAATTTTTTTTTCAGCAAGTAATTTTTAATTCAAAATGTTGAATTTTTGGCACAGATGTCATATTGTCATGACACGATTTTTTTCTGACGCCAATGTTATATACGCAACGGGTACTTAACTGGCGCAAACGTATCGTTATTTTGCTTGATATGGTAACGCGGATGTTGTTGTTTATGCTGTTGATGTTTTCGCCAAATTGGTACGTATATGACATCTGTGTAGAATTTTTTTTATAGTAATAACACATGATTGCATAAATTTCCTTAAGAATAATTGTTCCTAAATTTTGAAACTGTGAATTTTCCTGTACGTAAAATTGGCGTTATGGCCAAAGAAATATTTAATAAACAATAATACTTTCAAAAAAAAAAAATAATAATATTCATTGATCTGAGTTGGAGTCTATAAAAATCACATGCTTCCGTAATTACGGCGAAATTTTTTTTAAAAAGTATGAAATTAGGAACAGATGTCATATCCGCGGCCGCCATCTGGGATTTTTTCTTGGCGTAATAACCCCTTTTCCGCCAAGTAATAAATGTCGCCAAGCAGCGATTTATGTGCATGAAAGGCTTAACGAAAATAAAATGTAAAACATCGTCAACAAAATATCGCAAAGAAATCTCAAAACATCCAAGATGGCGTCCGCTTGAATATACAGCATCTAAGCCTGAAAGGATTTTACAATATGTCTGTGTGGCAGAAATTCAAACTAAAATTTAAATATTTGATTCCATTTTTAAAATATTAACTGATATCTATATAATTTATAATCGAATTGTTTCTCCTGTAAATCACATTACGTGGATTAAATAGTTAAATAAAAAAAAAGAAAAAAAATGTAATTCAAAATTAGTCTAATCAAATTTTCAGATTCTTTTTTTTAACGTAAGGCAGGCGATAATGCGCCAAATATTGTAAAATTTCACAATAAATTATATTTTAAGCATTACAAATATTTATTTCCTGTTTAAATTAAAAATTATGTATATATTTTATAATATTATGTCTTATTAAAACATTTTTTGTTGTCTTTTTAAATTAAATATCAGTAGTTTTTTCATTTATTTGCGAGGTGATTGTCTAACGAATATAGCCATTTCAATTCTCTAATCAACAAAATTTTCGCCAAAATATAATCACTGGCAACCCTTTCCTTCAATATATCAATATAATACAAAATTTACTACCAAAAATCATAGTTATCCCTGTATCTTGGAGCAAGATCTGTCACCATCATTTTTACACCATTATATTTGAAATCGGTTCAGAACTTCCTGAGATTGCATAGAAATCGCAATTTAGAAAGTTTTTTACAACGCTTTTTGCGCATTGTGACCCCCTTTTAAATTTCGATTTTTTTATGAAATGTCCTTACAGATCATTGATATCTAATAACTAACTACCATTCCAAATTTCACGATTCTAGGCCCTTCGGTAACGCAAAAGTCGCAATTTAGAACGTTTTTCTCCTGTACCCCCTTTGGGGTAGTGGCACCGACATAAAACATCGCCTATGTTGGAGCAAGGGTTGTCACCATCATTTTGACGCCATTATTTTTTAGATCTGTTTGGTACTTCCTGAAATTGTGAAGAAACCACCATTAGAACGTTTTTAGAACGCTTTTCGGGCATTTTCACATCTTTTAAATTTCGAATTTTTTAAGAACTGTTCTTAGAAATCCTTTATATCTAATAAGTAGCTAATATTTCAAATTTCATATTTCTAGGCCCTTCGGTAACGCAAAAATCGCATTTTTAGAAAGTTTTTTGCTCCTGCACCCCCTTTCGGGTAGTGGCACCGACATAAAACATAGCCTATGTTGGAGCAAGGGTTGTCACCGTCATTTTGAAACCCTTATTTTGACACCATTATTTTTTAAATTGGTTTGGTATTTCCTGAGATTGTGTAGAAACCACCATTTAGAACGTTTTTTAGAACGATTTTCGCGCATTTTCACCCCTTTCAAATTTCGAATTTTTTAAGAACTGTTCTTAGAAATCCTTTATATCTAATAAGTAGCTAATATTTCAAATTTCATATTTCTAGGCCCTTCAGTAACACGTAAATCGCATTTTTAGAACGTTTTTTGCTCCTGCATCCCCTTTGGGGTAGTGGCACCGACATAAAACATAGCCTATGTTGAAGCAAGGGTTGTCACCGTCATTTGGACACCATTATTTTTCAAATTGGTTTGGTATTTCCTGAGATTGTGTAGAAACCACCATTTAGAACGTTTTTTAGAACGATTTTCGCGCATTTTCACCCCTTTCAAATTTCGAATTGTTTAAGAACTGTACTTAGAAATCCTTTATATCTAATAAGTAGCTAATATTTCAAATTTCATATTTCTAGGCCCTTCAGTAACACGTAAATCGCATTTTTAGAACGTTTTTTGCTCCTGCACCCCTTTGGGGTAGTGACACCGGCATAAAAAATAGCCTATCTTAGAGCAAGCATTGTCACCATCATTTTGACACCAATATTTTTTAAATCGGTTTGGTATTTCCTGAGATTGTGTAGAAACTACCATTTAGAACGTTTTTTAGAACGCTTTTTGTGTATTCTCACCCCTTTTAAATTTCGAATTGTTTAAGAACTGTTCTTAGACATCATTTATATCTTATAAGTAACTAATATTCAAAATTTCATATTTCTAGGCCCTTCAGTAACTCAAAAATCGCATTTTTAGAACGTTTTTTGCTCCTATACCCCCTTTGGGGTAGTGGCACCGACATAAGATATAGCCTATGTTCTAAGTTGGACTAACACCATCATTTTGATACCATTACTTTTGGAATCGGTTCGGTAGCTCCAGAGCTTACCTCCTACAAATAAACAATTTTTCCCTCTTTATAATAGGAGTATAGATGACTAGCAAACCCCGCGGCTTTGCTCGCGTAATATTTGAAATATGCCAAGTGATATTTATATGTCTAATTTTTATTAAAAGGTGCTAACTAAATTTTTATTTTATTAAAAGGTAATATTTTATTTTATTAAAAGTGTTTTTTTATTAAAAGGTACTTATTACTTTTAGGAATAATTCAAAAATTACCATTTAAAACACAGTTTGATTAAACATCATTATTACACTGAATTAGGCAGAAATGAGACTTAAATTAATAAAATGAAATAAAACTAAATAAATGATAATTTAGAAAATATTTTGAAACTTTTATGCTCAATTAATACGCTCATTTCAGTATTCATTTGAAATTTTGAATTTTTTAGAAACCATCTTCTTACATCTTAAAATTAAACATCATGTCATATTCCAAGTCCTACCACCTCTCTCAACATAAAGGGCTATGTTGAAACAGGAACTGTCACGATTAATTTGCCAACATTAATTTTGAAATCGGTTTGCTATTTCCTAATATTCCACAGAAACGTAATTTAAAAAGCTTTTAAAACCCTTTTTTAGAACGTTTGTTGTTCCTGTGAACCCCAGGTGGTAGAATCACCGGCATAAAATATAGCCTGTGTAGGATTGGAGACTGTTACCATTGATTCGCAACTATTACTTTTATAATCGGTTTATATTCCCTGAAATTGCATAGAATCGTAATTTAGAACTTTTTTAGAATGCTTTTCACACCTCCCCTTCGCTTCACCCCTTTTTAATTCGAATTTTTTTTCGACGTTCCTTCGAGGGCATTTATATTTTATAAGTAACTACCATGTCATATTTAAAGTTTCTAGCCTTTTCAGTATCACAGAATTCGCAATTTAAAAATTTTTTAGCTCCTGCAACCCTCTGGTGGTAGTGGAACAGACATAAAATATAGCTTATGTTTGAGCAGATTCTATCACCAAAATTTGTCATAATTATTTTTTTTATTCGATTTGGTAATTTATAAGTTTGCTTAAAAATTGTAATTTATAACGCTTTTCACTCACTTCATTTTTTTAAATTTGGAATTTTCTTTCGACTGTTCTTAGAAAGCAGATGCATCTTGTAAGTAAATACCATGCCGTACTTCAAAGTGTTAGAGCCCTTAGTTGTGCAAAAAACGCAAATTACAACCTGTTTTGCTTTTGCAACCCTCAGATGGTAGTGACAGCAACACAAAATATAACCTATGTTATAGCAGGGACTGTCACCCTTGATTTGCAACCATTACTTTTCAAATAGCTTTGGTATTTCCTTAGATTGAGTAGAAATCGCAATTTAGAACGTTTTTAGGACGCTTTTTGCGCATTTTCAGCCCTTTTAAATTTCCATTTTTTTCGAAACTGTTCTTAAAGATCATTTATATCTAATAAATATGTACCTTGCCTAATTTCAAGTTGCTAGCCCCTACCGATCACAAAAATCAAAATTTAGAATGCTTTTTTGCTCCTGCAACGTCTTGGTGATAATGATACCGACATAAAATGTTAGTGCAGTAGTAACATAGTACATAAAATACTATGTTAGAGCAGAGGCTGTCAGCATCAATTTCCTACCATTACGTTTGAAATCAGATTCATTCTTTCTGACATATTGCCGACTAATTGGCATTTAGAACGTTTTTAGAACGCTTTTCGCGCATTTTGCTCCTGCATCTCCTCTGGGGTAGTGGAAACAGATATAAAATATAGCCTATCTTGGAGCAAGGTCTGTCACCATCATTTTTACAGCATTATATTTGAAATCGGTTCAGTACTTCCTGAGATTTTATAGAAATCGCAATTTAGAAAGTTTTTTCAACGCGTTTTGCGCATTTTGACCCCCTTTTAAATTTCGATTTCTTTAGGAAATGTCTTTAGAGATCATTGATATCTTATAGCTAACTACCATTCCATATTTCACGATTGTAGGCCCTTCCGTAACGCAAAAGCCGCAATTTAGAATGTTTTTCTCCTGCACCCCCTTTGGGGTAGTGGCACCGACATAAAACATCGCCTATGTTGGAGCAAGGTCTGCCACCATCATTTTTACAGCATTATATTTGAAATCGGTTGAGTACTTCCTGAGATTTTATAGAAATCGCAATTTAGAAAGTTTTTCTCAACGCTTTTTGCGTATTTTGACCCCCTTTTAAATTTCGATTTTTTTAGGAAATGTCCTTAGAGATCATTGATATCTTATAGCTAACTACCATTCCAAATTTCACGATTGTAGGCTCTTCCGTAACGCAAAAGCCGCAATTTAGAATGTTTTTCTCCTGCACCCCCTTTGGGGTAGTGGCACCGACATAAAACATCGCCTATGTTGGAGCAAGGGTTGTCACCATCATTTTGACACCATTATTTCTCAGATCGGTTTGGTATTTCCTGAGATTGTGTAGAAACCACCATTTAGAACGTTTTTAGAACGATTTTCGCGCATTTTCACCCCTTTCAAATTTCGAATAGTTTAAGAACTGTTCTTAGAAATCCTTTATATCTAATAAGTAGCTAATATTTCAAATTTCATATTTCCTGGCTCTTCAGTAACACATAAATCGCCTTTTTAGAACGTTTTTTGCTCCTGCACCCCCTTTGGGGTAGTGACACCGACATAAAACATAGCCTATCTTAGAGCAAGCGTTGTCACCATCATTTTGACACCAATATTTTTTAAATCGGTTTGGTATTTCCTGAGATTGTGTAGAAACTACCATTTAGAACGTTTTTTAGAACGCTTCTTGTGCATTTTCACCCCTTTTAAATTTCGAAATGTTTAAAAACTGGTCTTAGACATCATTTATATTTTATAAGTAACTAATATTCAAAATTTCATATTTCTAGGCCCTTCAGTAATGCTAAAATCGCATTTTTAGAACGTTTTTTGCTCCTACACCCCCTTTGGAGTAGTGGCACCGACATAAAACATAGCCTATCTTGGAGCAAGCGTTGTCACCATCATTTTGACACCAATATTGTTTAAATCGGTTTGGTATTTCCTGAGATTGTGTAGAAACTACCATTTAGAATGTTTTTTAGAACGCTTTTTGTGCATTTTCACCCCTTTTAAATTTCGAAATGTTTAAAAACTGTTCTTAGACATAATTTATATCTTATAAGTAACTAATATTCAAAATTTCATATTTCTAGGCTCTTCAGTAACGCTAAAATCGCATTTTTAGAACGTTTTTTGCTCCTACACCCCTTTGGGGTAGTGGCACCGACATAAAACATAGCCTATCTTTGAGCAAGCGTTGTCACCATCATTTTGACACCAATATTTTTTAAATCGGTTTGGTATTTCCTGATATTGTGTAGAAACTACCATTTAGAACGTTTTTTAGAACGCTTTTTGTGTTTTTTCACCCCTTTTAAATTTCGAAATGTTTAAGAACTGTTCTTAGACATCATTTATATCTTATAAGTAACTAATATTCAAAATTTCATATTTCAAAGCCCTTCAGTAACGCTAAAATCGCATTTTTAGAACTTTTTTACTCCCACACCCCCTTTGGTGTAGTGGCACCGACATAAGATATAGCCTATGTTCTAAGTTGGACTAACACCATCATTTTGATACCATTACTTTTGGAATCGGTTCGGTAGTTCCAGAGCTTACCTCCGACAAATAAACAATTTTTTCCTCTTTATAATAGGAGTATAGATGAGTATAGAAGTATAGATAAACAATGTCATGTTGCTATAAAAATATCGAATAAAAGTCATCACATTGTTAACTCATTAATGACATGACAGTATGAGTATGATGCATTAGAGGAATCAATAACCTAGACATTTGCAATTGTTCTCAAGCTTTAGACACATTTTTCGTTTAAAAGGCATTTTCATGTCATTCTGAAGGTGTTGATAAAGATATATGAGGTGCTTTTGCCCACGTTTTTAAAAGTCCTGTTAAATAGGATCTAAACTAATTAGCGTGACTGCAATAATAAAATATGCGTAGAGATAACGAAAAAAGTGAGATAAGGTAAATATTTTTGTATTAAAGTTTTTTCCATTCCTGTCCTGTTGAAATATTCAGTCTTCAAAAATTAAATTACGTGTTTTCGTTAATTTAATTATTCAAGAGTTAGAAAGTTTATTATCAAAAACAAAGATAGTAAATCAACACCACTACAACAATAACAAATATGAATTAAACAAAAACCTAATTTGCAGAACAAATAAAAAGAACAAAATTTATTTCCTAAATTGTTTAAGCCCGAGAAGGGGCAGATATTAAGATATTTCATTCAATTCGTTCTACATTTACTGTTAAATTTTTGTAACAAATAAGCTAAACCAATTGAACATTAAAAAATAAAAATGAAATTCATACAATATAATGCTTTAAACACCTATATACTTAGATTCTGTTCAAATGAAATCGAAATAAATCTTAGACTTTTTTTAAAGTTTTCTATTTTGCATGTACCTTATCATATTATGTACAATCGTCATAAACATAATGCAAAATCTGCAGTACAAATATTTACAACTTAAAAATGGAAAAAGTCTAAGATTTATTTCAATTTCATTTGAACGGAATCTAAGTATATAGGTGTTTAAAGCATTATATTGTATGAATTTCATTTTTATTTTTTAATGTTCAATTGATTTAGCTTATTTGTTACAAAAATTTAACAGTAAATGTAGAACGAATTGAATGAAATATCTTAATATCTGCCCCTTCTCGGGCTTAAACAATTTAGGAAATAAATTTTGTTTTTTTAATTTGTTCTGCAAATTAGGTTTTTGTTTAATATGTCAAGTTTTTTAATAACTACTGCATTCAGACAAACACATTTCAAAATTAATGGAGGGTATCATCATCAGGCTTTGATTTGTGCGATATCGCATCCCAATTTCTGATGCAATTTACCTATGTATAATTCAAATTGTTTCACCAGTGCAGCAATGCAGGTTGTTGTAGTTTGGTCAAAAAAATTACAATCTGAACTTAAAAAATCTGCTTGAAAATGTCATTTTTTTCCACTATGACGTCATATTCATCTTCTTTTTAATTCTTAAAAAAAAACTATTTCAGTTTCTTCAGTTTCATGTTTCACGTGAAAATCATTCAACTAAAAATAGGCAAATTATTATTACGGCTTTTGAACTATTTACAACAATGAAGGGAAAATGTTAAATTTTATTAGAAAATGTCCGTTGATTCTCAATGAAAAAAGCGAAATTTGGAATTATTAAGAAAAATATTTGAATAATGTAAATAAAAATTAGCCCATGTTATACTCTAGATTATAATCCACCTATATGCAAAGGCATTTTATGATCCGTTTTGATCCTGACGTCTGGCAAATGTTTTTACACTTTGAATTTAGAATATTATTAGAATTAGCAAAGAATTAAAAATGAGTGGCATCAGGGACAAAAAGGTGGGAAGAAAAAATGAAAAACTTATGATCTCCATAGGCTTTTCTATGTTAAATTAGCGCAATACTTAAATAAACGTTTTAGAAAATTCAAAAATCCTTAGAAAATGACCAGTTTGAAGCGCAATATTTTAACCCTTTATGTACTCAATTTTGAATTCATGAAAATTTTATCTTCTACGGCGTTTTTCGTAAATTGTTTAAACTACATTAGAAGATTTACATAATCGTTTAATAAATTTTAGAAGGATTTTAGAAAGATTGAAGGATTTAGTAGGATTCATTAAATTTGAATTTATAGGTATTTTGTGCAATATTTATAACCACACTCGAATCTTTTTAGACTCCGGTACGGTACGCTATTTCTTTATCCCAGCTTATTTTGTCTCCAAAGAATAACATTACCTTACAGAAGCCAGCAATAAACAAAGCAGATGTATCATTGTACGATTAAATGCTCTATAGCAATTTTTTTAATTTGTAAGCATCGCACATTTTTCAATTTTTATACCGTCGTATATTGAAAAAAAAAAAAAAAAACTTTTAAATGCAATTTGTTTGAAAACTGTATCTCCATTTATTTTTGAAATATTAATTTTTTTTTTGTAGTTTTTAGCACCATTTGCTTAATTTTGGCAACTCAAGTACAGTCAATCAGGGTAACTTTGATCCGCATTTTCTCTATTTTCATATGCCACACTCTTATTTGAAGAATATTGTCGCAACTAGGGGCATAAAGGAGAAGAAATGATCCTGAATTATTGTTTGACTATAAAAAATTAAGGAATAATAAGGATAAAAGCAATAAAAAATGGATTTTTAACCTGGTTCAAAGTTACCCAGCCATTTAGGGTAACTTTGCACCATATGATAAATTTTTATATAAAATAATTAATTATAAAAAAAGTATTGTAGTCAGGACAACTTTAAACACCAAAATGTTTTCAGATATGTAAAGACTGCGAATTTACATTTCCCAACATCACAAGATTTGTATAATTCATGATATTACAGCAAATATCAGGCATAAGAAAAGTGGAAGAAGAGAACCATGAACATTTAGAAATTAAAAAAACCTGTTTATTATTCATATAAAACGTAAAAATGCAGTGAAAAACGATTTTCAATGTTTTAACTCTATAATATATCCATAGTTACAGTAATACATACAAGTACTAGTATTATTCAAACAAGAATAAAAAACGTCGAACGTATGAAATGTCAAATTTGAGTAGCTCCGCCCCTAATCACGCCTCTAAATGAATTTTATGTATTTTACACATATTTGTAAAAATATTTACATGTCATATCTAATGCACACTTTCGGCATTTATATAAAATATACGTGCAAATATGGGAAATTTTCGACAGTAGCATCTATAATCAGTAAATTATAAGCATCAGTGTAACTTTGGGCCGGCTCAAAGTTACCCTGAAAATGCGGTAAAATGCTAGTGCCTTCTTATTTTACATTTTATTAACTATTAATAAATAAATAATCACAAAATTTTAACACATTTACAACATTTAGATAATAATATGTCTGATAAATGAGTATATTGTTACTTACTATGAAAATTTAATTGGATCACAACAACTTCAAAACAGCATTCAAAATTAACTTGAAAACAGTACTTCACAAAAATAGTTAGATGATGCAATTAATTACGCATAATGTTGCTAATTTATTTTCTAAAATAAAGAGTAGAAATTCCAGTTTAGAACCTTGCCAGCAGAGCACAGTTCTGTAGTTTATTTAGTCTTTTAGAGTCAAAAATATTGAAAAATAGGAGGAGGTGCAAAGTTACACCCCGTGGTTCAAAGTTACCCTGATTGACTGTACTCCATTTATATAGAAGGTAAAGGGAAAATAGTTAAAAAATAGCAATTATATCTTTTTGTTGCCATTTTCTCATAACAACCGAAAGAAAATGTAATTAAAATATGTGCTATTTTGAAAAAATATAAACGAATGATTTCTGTTAAAACATGGAGTTATTATAAAGCCTATGAATCATTAGATAGCCGGTATTTTTTGGTCGAGTTTTCTTTAATGACGGCATCTTTTTGCTGCATTTGTGCATCATTTTGCGATAGTGACGCTCTATGCCTACTTTACTGTAGATGTTTAAGAGGGGATCGTAAATGTGTAATTCTTAAGCGGATGGGAATGACGTCATTTTACATAAAATAAAAGCGTGTGCTGTAAGTCTTAAAATTGAAATATGTTTTGTACTATTTATATATACATATATATTTTTTTCATCGGGGGCGACACTAAATTCTGAAAAAGCAGAATTCCTGTTTTCTAGTATTTTAAATATTTTTCTTGGTATTTTGTAGATTTAGGAAATGTATATATATTAGGTAATATATATATATATATAATGTTCTTACAATAGAAATATAGAAATATTTCCGAATTGAAAAATCCCCCCCCCCCCCCACAACGCCAAAAAAGCTGAAAAGAATGCAAAGACAAAAGAAATCATCCTTTTAAAAATATTTTTGTTTTGTGTAACCAGTAATGCTTTTGGGACAAGATAAAGTAATGCATCTATAACTCATTCTAAACTGTATTACAACTAATCGAAGTATTAAATGAATTTTATAAGAAGTTATTTTAATGGTACTTATAAGTACCGTCAGTAGGTAAAGGGTGCTATCTCCAAAATGTAGAATCAGGTCGTATTTTACATTTTGGAGATTGCTGAAGGGAGTTATACAATAATCGTGCTCGAAACTAGCGTTTGTTTTCTAAGTAATTTTTGGTCTTTCGAACTCTTTTATAAAGAGTTTTTTTTTTAATTTCGATTATTTTGTCTGATAAACTTATCAAAATAGGGCGGTATCTTTTAAACTTTTTTTAAACATTTTAGTGTTAGAAGTCAAGTAATGTTTTTACTTTCTTCTATCTTTATAAGAAGGAAGTATTGGATTCGTGGAAAATTTGGACTTCCGGTTTTCGGATTTATACTTTTTAGGAGGTCCTGAACATGATTTGATGGTTTTTAGAAAATGTCTGTCTGTGAGTCTGTTTGTCACTCTATGAGTCTGTATGTGACACAAATTTTGCGGGCGCTCTATCTCAAGAACTAATGCACGAATTTTCGTAAAACTTCAGATTCAGTTAGTCCTTGATATAATTTAGTGCTGATTACTTTTAGGTGAAAATCGCCCATAAGGTTGCGCTGCTATGTTGCATTATTCATGATTATCGTAATATAGCTCTATCTCAAGAACTAATGCACGAATTTTCATCAATCTTCAGATTCAGTTAGTCATTGATATAGATTAGTGCTGTTTAGTTTTTGGCGTAAATCGCCCAACAGGTGGCGCAGCTATGCTTCATTTTTCACGATGTTCGCAATAGCAAGAACTAATGCATGAATTTTCATCAAGCTTCAGATTCAATTAGTCCTTGGCATAAATTGGTCCCAATTAGTTTTGTGTAAAAATTGCCCTACAGGTGGCGCTGCTATGCAGAATTTTTTACGATTTCCGCAATAGCTATATCTCAAAAATTAATACACGGATTTTCACCAAACTTCAGATTCAGTTAGAAGTTGACAGAAGTTGTTGATTAGATTTTGGTGTAAATCACCTAACCGATGGCGCTGATGTGCTGCATTTTTCAAGAAGAATTAGCATGTATGAGATAGAAGAAACTTTTGGGATTGCCACATCCGGGTAGTTTTAATGTTGCAAGTTGATAAAAAAAAGTTAATTCTGAAAAAAAAAAAAGTCATATTAGACACTCCCTCAATTAAAAATATTTTGATTCTTTTTACTTTCTTCTGTCTTTACAAGAAGAAAGTATTGGATTCGTGAAAATTTTCGACTTCCGGTTTTCGACGGATTTACAAGTTTAGGGGTCAGAGATCACGAAATACATGTTTTTACAAAATGTCTGTCTGTGAGTCTGTGACTCTGTATGCGAGACAAATTTTGTGGGCGCTCTATCTCAAGAACTAATGCACGGAATTTAATAAAAAAATATATTCAGTTAGTCCCTGATATGAATTAGTGCTGATTACGCTTTGGTGTAAACCGTCCAACAGGTGGCGCTATGCTGCATTTTTCATGATTTCCGCAATAGATCTATCTCAAGAACTAATGCACGGATTTTCATGTAACTTCAGATTCAGTTAGATGTTTACACAAGTTGTTGCTGATTAGGTTTTGGTGAAGAAAATTTTGAGATTTGATTATTACTTTTTTTTTTTTTTTTTTTTTTGGTTAAAAGTTCGGGTACCAATTTTGTTCCACACACGCTTAAAAGCATTAAAAAAAAAAAAAAAAAAAAAAAAAATCCCCCCACGACATGTTGAAAATGTAAGTTTAATGTTTTACACACGTATCTAGGAAGGTAGTAGCTTTGATTGCTTGCATGAAAAAATCCATATTTGGAAGATGGGTTAATTATGGATCTATGGAAAGCGTTATTTTCTGAGCGTAAAACTTTCATTAAAAAATTGTAAACCAGAAATGTTATATTAATATTTCTTTAATAATTTCTATAATAAGGGAATTTCTTTTCTTTCTAAATTTTTCAAAATTTTCTTTCACTTGTTTCTCTTACATTGTTAAACTTTGAGTAATTATAGTGCTTACTTTTAAATTATTCTTTTCTTAACTTTTTATATATTTTTTTTCTCATTGTGGCTACCAGCCACGTTTAAACATAATTTTTTTATGGTTCCCTAATGCCTTTGCAACACTTCTCAACTGGATGTAAAGTTGCCATGCAACTAGGCAGTCCATCAACAAGATCACATTGTTCCATTGTTCCAGATATAGGTAGTAGTATATTTTTCTTCTTATTTGACGGAATATACAGGGTGATTAAAAAAAGATGGGAAAAATTTTAAGAGGTGATAGTACACACCCAAACAAACATTTTGTATCAGAGAATGCATGGTCGAAAACTAAACGTAAAAAAGTTAGAGGGCGCCAAAAGTTATGTTCTTATACGAGGCAAAAACACACAATGAACGATTAAGTTAAGTTACGAAAACAAATTTAATGGCATTTGATTACAATAAGTGCTCAAAACATAGACCGGCAGCTGTTATGCACGCAGTACAACGGCGAAGAACAGATTGGCGAATTTTCTGAAACACACCAGGCATATCGCGAACTTCCCCTACAGCAGCCGAAAGCTTGGCGACAAGTTCTTCTGCGGATTCAATGGGAGTCTCATACACAAGAGTCTTTAGCTCTGCCCCCCCCCCAAAAAAAATCGAGACATGAAAGATCTGGCGAGCGCGGTGGTGCCTGGTGTGTTTCAGAAAATTCGCCAATCTGTTCTTCGCCGTTGTACTGCGTGCATAACAGCTGCCGGTCAATGATTTGAGCACTTATTGTAATTAAATGCCATTAAATTTGTTTTCGTAACTTAACTTAAGGGTGTTCTCAAATCCAAAACGGCAACTTTCTGACATAAGTTTTAATTTATTTTTGTTTGAAAATGCACGAAACTAGCTGGTGTTGTTGTTCAGAAACAATGTCATCGAGCTGTTTTTTCCATTTTTTTGCAAACGCAACAGATCTTTCAGAAAAGAGTGTCAAAATGGACGTTTTGAACCGAGTTTACGCGCGAACGGAGAAAAAGCACTCAAGAGCTGGCGAAAAACGAAATGTCACGTGATCAAAAACGCTTATAACTCAATAGATAATTGGTGGATCAAAAAATGGAAAAAACAGTTCAATTCCAAATCGCTTATGGCCAGACTTTTCCAATTTTATATCTTTCCGTTAAAAAATGAATTTGTAAATGTGTCAAAATGTTTTGCGCTTGTTGAGCAGAGCAGTTAAGAACAGCCATAATCGTTCATTGTGTGTTTTTGCCTCGTATAAGAACATAACTTTTGGCGCCCTCTAACTTTTTTACGTTTAGTTTTCGACCATGCATTCTTTGATACAAAATGTTTGTTTGGGTATGTACTATCACCTCTTAAAATTTTCCCCATCTTTTTTGAATCACCCTGTATTTTCTAAAGAATCAGAGGTAATTTCCTTAATAATAGTGTAACGGAGGATACAAATAAGCATTGTTTTGTTTTATAATTCCATTCTTATTTAGGGTAGGATGTAAAACTTGAAATAAATATCTAAAAAAAAAAAGCTTTATAAATATATGACATTAAAACTTATTTTTACTGAATAAACAGTGCTTACCTTTTAAATCAAGAACAGAGAATACATAAAGTTCCAAGACCATTTCCAGTTCAGTAAATATTTCAAAGTTAATGACGAGCGATAATGTGCACATTTCACAACTAACAACCTTTTTATTAAGTGATGAGCGTTAATATATTTTGGAAACATTCCATAAAAACAATCCATTTTCAATAGCGAACATGCCATAGTAAGCCTCAATAACATATACAGTAAACTCTGTCTAAAGCGGAATTGATCGGGACCGAGAACATTTTCTGTAGTAGACAATATACCGCCTTAGACAAATTTCACTCTATGTCTAAGGATTCGCAGGGACTTTAAAATATTTCAGAGTTTGACAGATTTCTGTCTTACACACAGTCCGCCTTACAGAGAGTTTACTGTATATATATATATATATACATATATATATCAATTATATGACATTCCGAGTATATTTAACAGAGTTAGAGCACGGACACACGGCAGATAGAGAAACCGAAGTCATAAACACTTTTCGACTATGTTGAAACTATGTATATTTATCATTCATTTATTAGGGTCACTTAAAAGAATTCGGTTATACAATGGTCTACGGTGGGGAAATATTTGTAGTGTATTTTAATAATGTTACACTATTTTAAACACAATGAACTTTATCTACATTATTGAGGTGCAATACAGGATGCTTATTGTAGAATATGACATGCATAACATTCACACGTATACGCAAAAGGTTTCTGTTATTGTACTGTCTAAGATCAATAAAAGTTGGAGGTGGGCGTTTTGCGATGTGGTATGCGTTTTTGTGCTTAGATAAATTTTTATATTCTACATCATGTGTATAAATTCTTTGGAAAAATATAGGGCTACACAAAATCTTTCGAAAGCTGTGTAGAAGTAGGTAACTTGCAAAAATTTTCAAATGTTGTTCTCATTATATTAAAAGGCATTTACGACAATAGTTATTTTTGCTAAAAGTTAGTAAATTTAAAATTTTATTCGGTCCCAGAGTCCTGTAAGTTATAGTAGCCCTATAAGTTAAAGATTTTTTTAATGCTTTAACACGTAAAGAAAAAAATATCTCATGAAAAACAACCCGTTGTAAATGATTCCACCAAGCCACAAATATAAAGCTTCAGTCATTCAAAAAGGAGTGATATCACATAAAATGAAGCGATATAGATGTGCATACTCCGAGTGCCGTGTAAAAATCTATCACTAATCATAATATTTCCAAAGGACTCGGAGTGAGGGAATGAAAAAGAAGAATGTGGTATGGTGTGGTCTCGAAGTATGTGGAGACTGCTTGGCAACCTGCAGGCTTTTATAATGTCTGTGTTTCCAGCACTTACATGTGACTATATGTTTAATAATATTATTCTTGTATTA
Organism: Maratus speciosus; assembly: GCA_963932465.1. Classification (NCBI taxonomy): domain Eukaryota; kingdom Metazoa; phylum Arthropoda; class Arachnida; order Araneae; family Salticidae; genus Maratus; species Maratus speciosus. The sequence goes on along the minus strand of OZ010788.1, from coordinate 314,863,825 downwards.
TGTCGCATGAAACTAAAAAGTTGAAGCTTGAATGTTTGCATGTCCATTCTTATTTACCGTAATGTAGAATTGATTTGTTGATTATATTTACTATTATTTGAATGAGATATGCCACTTTTAGGGGAGGATTTTTTAAGTAAAACATGTATACATTTTGATTTTGTAATATATATATATTCATCATATGTATATTAATAACAATGTGCTTAATAATAGACGTTAATGATAGTGCTAAGATACTGAGAATACTACTAAGAATGATAAATGCTGAGATATATTTCAGTAAAGCTTGCGTAAACGGACTTGCACATCTGGGGAAAATCTGACACTGGAAAAACTTGTTCTGTATAGGCTTCTGTTTTAATAGTATTATATAATATTCCTTATGTTGGAAACGTGACATTTTTCGTTTACGAAATAATTCCGTCATAAACAAGATCCATTTTATCAGTTTTCTCTTTAATTTTAAAACAATGTATTAAATGTCTTTATGTAATTAAAGATTAAGTACAATTGTAATAATAGATTATTACCACATTTACACAATTTTCCTGCTTGTTTTACAACTCTTTCTGGTTTATTACATATATTTCTCTTACAAATATTTATAAAAATGATATAACGAGAATTTAAACTTTATTTTTTTTATTTCAAAAATTTTCAACATTGATATACTGCATATATTATATACGCTTTCAGGTCGCCAAGCAGTTTTCCCTTACTGTACCTCACTCCGAGTCCTTTGAAAACATTATGAGTAGTGATAGATTTATACACGGCACTCGCAGTATGCACATCTATATGGTTTCTTTTGTGAGATATCATTTCTTTTTATGAAATATCACTTCTTTTTATGACTGACGCTTTATATTCGAGGCTTGGCGGATCATTTACAACGAGTTGTTTTTCATGAGATATCACTCCTTTTTGTAAGGTATTTGTATTATGCATATTCCATTTTAATTGAAAAAATAAAAGATAAAAGAAAGATGACGGAAGTAAAAGAAACAGTTCTCTAATACGACATAATATTGGACCATTTTAGAATAATTCAAAACCATTTCATGTATTCTTCCAGAAGAATTCATTTATTTTTTGGAAATGATAAAATGTGACGAACAAAACAGTAATATTTTTTACTATCGTTCTATAAGCTATAGGGCGATTCATTAATTAACCAAGAAAGAATTTTATCCTAATAACTATTGAAACAATGAATTTACATCTTCAAAATTCATATCATTTTATACAAAATATTTAAGACTTAAAAAAAGCATGAATAATGAGCATTTGTTTTATTAGCGGACGTGTTTGAAGTAATTTTTTAATAAAATTATTATTATTATTATTATTATTAGGAAATCTAACGTACCTCCGGTAAGCTTGGTAGAAACGCTGATTATCTGATTAAGCTTCTTTTTTCTTTTTAAATGCTTGTATAATCTTTAACACTTGTTGGATTTTCTGAATTTGCAATGTATGTTATTTCTAAATCCCTAATTGTTTTTAACGTAGCTGAATGAGCCGTCTACCTTCCAAATATTTTCTCACATGTTTCGGATAATTCATAGGATAAATTAGTATAATTTATTTCAATAGAGATCAGGAATTCGATAGTAATCGTTATAAAATGATTTTTTCTAATTTCGGTCATATTTGAAAATTTTTATCTAGCACTATAACCTAATTAAAAACGAAGCAAAAGCTATTTATTTCATATCGATTTCACTCTTTAATTAATAAGTCCAAAATACCAGAGTCGATTAGTTTTATAACTCTGCTTGTCAATCCTTTTAAATTAAAACTTCAAAAAATTCTAATAAAACTGCAAAAAATTTATTTGATATAAAAGGATTGTAAATATCGAATCAAAGTTATTTAATAAAAAAGCTTGCTGACTATATTTCCTTTGTACAATGGCTTAAATTGCTAAGTTTGGACTGTTGAAAAAAAATATTTGAATATATGTTCAGTATACAAATAGAATGAGAGGCAGAAAACAAGATGCATGTAAAGCATGTATGAAAAATTAAAAAAAAATTAATCAGTTTAAAAGTAAAAGTAATAATAAATTATAATTTATCCAACATAAGTAATTCAAAATTAAATGGAAGAAACCATTATTCCAGTTATTGCAGTATGACAAACTCTAACCAAAGTACATATTTTTGTTTATATGCATTTCTTTAACACTGAAAAAGTTTATAATAAATGGAATGCTGAATCTTTATTATAATTTTCAAGAATTTTATTATAAAAGCAATATGGAAGAGAACAATTTCTCACTTATTTCAGTATGATAAACAGTAAGCCTATAGGAAAAAATATTTTAAACTGCTATAAATCAAAAGCTAATTAATATTTTTACATGAAACTTTCAAAGGTTTTACCTACTCATAAAAACAAATCAATTTGCAAACCGCGTAAAAATCCAATAATTACACATGGCTGTAGCCCTGTCAACAGTTTTTGGTCTGAACAAGAATTTAAAAGTGCAAAAAACAGCACTTTTAAAATCGCATTTACTGAAAACCTATCCGTCGGATTCCGCATTAATTTTGTTTTCTGAGTCAGATGGCACGCCCCATTCCATAGAAATAAGAATTTTGCTTCTATGATAAGTAGAACGACAGATATAGAGGTATCCAAATCCCGTTTGGGTCAGTCCGCAAAATATAAACTAGACAGAGTACTAAAAAATTTTTGAAAAATCGTTTGGCAACAATTGGCGGAAATTCCTTTCATTTACGGTTCATTCCATTGTTGTTTCTTTTGTTTGGTGAGAAACTCTGTCGAGCTTCTATGATCAATTTCATCATGTTTCAAATAGTACAACATAATATAGAAATACGCTGCGAACAATTTTTACCCGTACACCATTATATGATCGAACTCTTTTGCGTGACCCTGTAAATGAATGATGAATGCTTTGCACCCCATATTCTAAAGAAAGCATGTATTAGTGGACTTCCTAAATTAATATCAATTTCATTATGTTTGTAACAGAGTAACATCATAAAAACACGTCGCAAACGATTTTTTTCATAGACCATAATATAACGGAATACTCTTGGGTTCCCCTGTAAGTGCTACACATAACATATTCTATAGAAACCATCTTCTAGTGCACCACAATAATGTGCATAAAGTTCATTATATTTAAAATACTGTAACACTATTAAAATACACCGCAAATGATTCCCCCCCCCCCCCCATAGATCATAATGTAACGGAATACTTTTGGGTGGCCCTTGTAAATGAACTCTGAATGGTACACACTTCATTTTCAATACCGAACATGCCATGGTGAGTATCAATTACACGGCAATCTGAGTATATTTACGAGAGTTAGAGAACGGACAGACAAACTCAATTCATTAAACACTTTCAACTATGTTGGAAAGTGTTAAAAAGGCATACATGATTCAAACGAAAAACATGTACCAATTTGAAAGAGAGACTAATCTAAGAAACAAAACCGAAAGAAAAAAACATTGTCACAGGAGATATTGAAATTTTGATCCATTTTCTCGAATACAAGCATGAATTTCAATGTTTGAACGTTTATTTATTGAATGTCATATGGTCATTGTGTTGGCTTTCAAGTCATTGGTAGATTGAGAATTATTCGCATTAGCATGTGATTTTAAGAGACCTCATAGAAACAAATCAAAAGGTCGTAAACCAAGGACCGTGGTGGTCACAGCTCTTTGGAAATGAAGCATTCATCAAAGAGAGAAAAAAAAACTCTGAGTAATGTCATTGTTGCATAAGAGGTATGGCAGTTTTCTTCATCTTCCTGAAACAAGAAAGAGCATTAAAAAAAAAAAGAAAAAAACCCCTGCTGGATGATGTTGGCATACACAGTTTCATTTACCACATCAATCATAAAATTTCATCTCCATCTTGCACCAAACAAAACATTTTTACATTTAACAAGTAAACGCAACCAAAATTTCTAATGCTATATGACTTGGAACAGAATAAATACTCTGCCATCTATCAAAAAATAATCCCACTTTTACCTATTTTGTATTTTCTACAATTTTTTAAAGCTTGAGATTGCGACTTTTGATCACTCTGTAATTTATAGAAGACATAAGAGGAAAACATTCTTTATATACGGGGGCTGTTCAGTAAAGAATGATCATAATTTTTTTTTTATTGGCATACTTTAATTACACACAAATTTACTTTTATGTTCCATTGTTATCATAATGTCTAATGAATACGTAGTCAATTTTTTTGTTCATTTATTTCCAGTAGTACGTCAGTGGCAGCCATGAAAGTTCAGATACTTTCAGTATCGCCTAAGGGAACGATAGAGGCAACACGTAATGAGTAAGTATACTCTTGCCTGATGGAAATTTTTCTTTCGCCAGAAGAAATCGTCAGCCAACGAGTATGCTATAGGATACTTATGGATGGTCTGTTCATCCCTGTAGTACAGTTAGATGATGGTTTGAGTTATTTTGAAACACAGTTTTGAGCACAGTTAGATGATGTTTAATAAAGAGAAAGACAATCATCTTCAAGGGAAGATACGGAGCTCTTGTAGCTTAGCTTATAGAAGTAAATATAATACTGTCGCTATTATTGTCAGAGAAGATCGTTAGATATGAGAACTGTTAAAAATATTGCAGTTATAATGGCGTGCCACTCACACGTTGTTAACAGAAAAGTGAGCATGAGATGTGTTTATGCGCCTTGAATTCTGAGACTCTTCATACCCGAACAACAGGACGTTCGGGTGGAGGTTGTTCGAAATTGAAGGTGATGTTACATGAACATGAGATGAATCCCCTAATTAATGATACGCATCGACTGACGATTTCTTTAGGCGAAAGCAAAATTTCCATCAGGCAAGAGCCTACTTGCTCACTGCGTGTTGCCTCCATCGTTCCCGTAGGCGATACTGAAAGTATATGAACTTTCATGGCTGCCACTGACGTACTACTGGAAATAAATAAACAACAACAACAACAAAAAAATTACCACATATTCATTGCACATTAAGCTAACAATGGAACACAAAAGTAAATTTGTGTGCAATAATGTATGCTAATAAAAAAATATAATAATTCTTTATTGAACAGCCCTCGTACATATATGAATTTATAATTTCGTAAAAATTAAATCATGGAAAAATTATTAAATATTAATGTATTGCCTTGGTGAGTATTAATCCATTGAAATCCTATAAATAGCTAAACGAACAAAAAAGCAGAAACGGGAAACAAACATTTATTGATACAACCTAACGTATTCTTCGGGCTGGTGGTCAATTATGACAGATGATGTAATTATGACAGTGGAAACATCAACATGTCATAGATGAAAAATCATATACTTACCATAGGTGACACAAATGGAATTTGCATGCCTTCTCCATCTAATGGCGAGAATATCTAACAAAAATAGTTTCGGAAATCTAAATTAGGTATAAGGAGCTGTGCATATATAAAGTTATAACTTTAGGAGGGGAGGAGGGGGGGTTGCTCTTTAGGTGAGTGCGTAATTATATAAATACGTAGCACCTATAGTCGTCGTTCAGTCCGTCTGTCCGCATATAACAGAGCAAAAACTACCCGACCGAATGGTCTAAAATTTTAAATATATAATTGTTGCAAAATTTTGTCGAGTCATTTCAAATTTATGAAAATCGGATGTATAGTTTAATTACAGGGACAGTCAGTTTTCCGTTACATTACGGCCAATGGGAATAACTTATTGCAAGTGCAGTTTAATGATGTTACAGCCTTCCGAATGGTGTGAAAATTTAAATATATAATTGTTGCAAAATTTTGTCGAGTCATTTTAAATTTTATGAAAATCGGATGTGCCAGTTTAATGACAGGGACAGTCAAAAGTTTTCCGTTTACACGACGGCCAATGGGAAAAAATATTTCATGTGCATTTTAATGATATTACAGCCTTTCGAACAGAATAAAATGGATATGGATATGCATTTATTGAAGTGCACAAAAATATACATTCAGTACAATATGCGATCAAAAATATTTATAAAAATAGTTATAGTACGAACGCACCTCATTTGAAACGTTTGACGAGCAATTTCCAACTTGTTGATATCGTTATCATTTTTGATCCAACCAAATTTTACTTTTTTCAGTAACTTTTCTTTACATTCAAATATTGTGTTACCTTTTTGTATTATTGCTATTTTTATATGTTTTTGTGAAAATACAAAGCTAATATCAAAGCCGTTAAATGTTTATAAAATCATTTCATTCCAAAATTTTGAATACCACAGCGTTTGACATTCCTGCTCTTCTGCGTTATGCGCATATAATTCGCTGTTAGAGAAATCAGGGGCATAATATGTAGGAAATGATGCATTTACCAGTAAAAACAGACAAAGAATGTTGTCCACTATTTTGTTGATAAGTTCTGCATTTAATCTCCCTGTGCAGGGGGAAAGAAGACAATATTACTGTTGAATGCATTATATGTAACAATAAGCTATTATTAAATACTTTTAAATAGTAACTAACTCTTTTAGATATGCTATTTGATATAAATTTATTTCATGTATTAATATTGTACTGACTTCTTGAATCCGTAAAGTATGCGACTAATGGATGTATAACCATATGTGTGTATCACTGCAAGAGTATAAAAGGAAAGAACAAGTGGGTAAGTGTGATAACAGATCGCACAGAGGGTTTCGTTTAATATTCATTTCAAAACACTTTATCCTTTTGAAAAATCTGTTAGTTCCACATTTCGCAAACAGGGGCGATTCTAAACAAATCTCTATCCGAACGAAACTCCGTTTTACAAACTATCCGTATATATATTAGTCGAAGGGATTGGGCCTATAGCACCCGAGATAAGTAGGCGCCCCTGGCGGTAAAAAGTGGAACTCAAATATGTAAGGCTATGGTGCATAATATGAAAGAATGGTCAAAGGGGTGTCGGCAAAAGTTGGAAAAGTGCTCCCCGGGTGAAAAGGGCGGAGGTTAGAAAAATTGCTTAAAATATACATGTTAGAGCACGGAGGAGTAAATATTATAAGACTTTTTGAAAATTTTATGATTTGTCGTGTGGTCTGAGGTATTCAGCTATACGTATGCAAAAATTCATGTCTACAACTTAATTAGGGGCTCTCTTAGAAAGAATTGCTTAAAATACATATGTGGTAGCTCAAAGGGTTAAAAGTAAGACTTTTTCAAGGTTTTATAATTTATCGCCTGGCCTCAGGTGTTCTGCTATAATAAGCATGCAAAATTTCAAATCTCCAATTTAATAAGGAGCTCAGTTAGGAAGAATTGCTTAAAACACGCATGTGGAACCCAAAGGGTTAAATGTACGACTTTTTCAATTTTTTATGATTTGTCGCATGATGGTGTTCAGCTAGTATGCAAAATTTCACGCCTCCAACCTAAATAGAGTGTCACTTAGAAAGAATTGTTTAAAATACACATGTAGGAACCCAAAAGGTTAAATGTACAACTTTTTCAAAATTTTATGATTTGCCATTTGATGTGTGATGCTCAGCTATAAGTATGCAGAATTTCACGCCTCCAACCTAATTAGGGGCTCACTTAAAAAGATTTGTTTAAAATACACATGTGGGAGATCAAAGGGTTAAATGTACGACTTTTTGAAAATTTTATGATTTGTCGTTTGATGCGAGGTGCTCAGCTATAAGTATGCAAAATTTCACGCCTCCAACCTAAATAGGAGCTCACTTAGAAAGAATTGTTTAAAATACCCATGTGGGAGCCCAAGGGGTTAAATGTACGACTTTTCAAAATTTTATGGTTTGTCATTTGATGTGAGGTGTTCAGCTATAATTATGCAAAATTTCACACCTCCAACCTAAATAGGGGCTCACTTAAAAAGAATTGTTTAAAATACACATGTGGGAGCCCAAAAGGTTAAATATATAACTTTTTGAAAATTTTATGATTTGTCGTTTGATGCGAGGTATTCAGCTATAAGTATGCAATATTTCACTCCTCCAACTTAATTAGGGTTCACTTAGAAAGAATTGTTTAAAATACACATGTGGGAGCCCAAATGGTTAAATGCACGACTTTTTCACAATTTTATGATTTGTCGTTTGATGTGAGGTATTCAGCTATAAGTATGCAAAATTTCACTCCTCCAACCTAATTAGGGTTCACTTAGAAAGAATTGTTTAAAAATACACATGTGGGAGCCCAAAGGGTTAAATGTATGACTTTTTCAAAATTTTATGATTTGTCCTTTGATGTGAGGTATTCAGCTATAAGTATGCAAATTTTCACGCCTCCAATGTAATTAGAGGTTCACATAGAAAGAATTGTTTAAAATACACAAGTGGAAGCCCAAAGGGTTAAATGTACGACTTTTTCAAAATTTTATGATTTGTCCTTTGATGCGAGGTATTCAGCTGTAAGTATGCAAAATTTCACGCCTCCAATCTAATTAGAGGTTCACATAGAAAGAATTGTTTAAAATACACATGTGGGAGCCCAAAGGGTTAAATGTATGACTTTTTCAAAATTTTATGATTTGTTGCTTGATCTGAGGTGTCCATCTATAAGTACGCAAAATTTCACGCCAGCAACCTAATTAGGGACGCACTTAGAAATAATTGTTTAAAATACACATGTGGGAGCCCAAAGGGTTAAATGTACGACTTTTTCAAAATTTTATGATTTGTCGTTTGATGCGAGGTGCTCAGCTATAAGTATGCAAAATTTCACGCCTCCAACCTAATTAGGAGCTCACTTAGAAAGAATTGTTTAAAATACCCATGTGGGAGCCCAAGGGGTTAAATGTACGACTTTTCAAAATTTTATGGTTTGTCATTTGATGTGAGGTGTTCAGCTATAATTATGCAAAATTTCACACCTCCAACCTAAATAGGGGCTCACTTAAAAAGAATTGTTTAAAATACACATGTGGGAGCCCAAAAGGTTAAATATATAACTTTTTGAAAATTTTATGATTTGTCGTTTGATGCGAGGTATTCAGCTATAAGTATGCAATATTTCACTCCTCCAACTTAATTAGGGTTCACTTAGAAAGAATTGTTTAAAATACACATGTGGGAGCCCAAATGGTTAAATGCACGACTTTTTCAAAATTTTATGATTTGTCGTTTGATGTGAGGTATTCAGCTATAAGTATGCAAAATTTCACGCCTCCAATGTAATTAGAGGTTCACATAGAAAGAATTGTTTAAAATACACATGTGGGAGCCCAAAGGATGAAATGAATGACTTTTTCAAAATTTTATGATTTGTTGTTTGATCTGAGGTGTCTATCTATAAGTACGCAAAATTTCATGCCTGCAACCTAATTAGAGACTCACTTAGAAATAATTGTTTAAAATACACATGTGGGAGCCCCAAGGGTTAAATGTACGACTTTTTCAAAATTTGTCGTATGATGTGTGGTGGTCATCTATAAGTATGCAAAATTTCAAATCTCCAACATGTGTAGTTTCTGAGAACGGGCTCTGTGACGGACAGACAGACAGACAGACAGAGGAGCGAGACGAATAGGGTTTCGTCAGATGAACGAAACCCTAAAAAAGAATCTAAAAATAAACGAATTTTTAGACATTGATAACGATATCATCGGGTGTGGGGATGGGGGGGGGGGTGTCGCCGAATGATAACGTACGATATAGTAAGGGGGGATGGTCCAAAATTAGTAAAATGTTGATAACGTTATATCTGCATATCGCCTAATTAGAATTATAAAAGGATAAACCCGGACTTCCCGGGTTACAAAATAAAGGCGAAAACCATTATAAATACTATTTCTGATGTTAACATCTTTTTTCTCTGCACAATTTAAAAGGCACAGCAATGAATGAGGTATTTTTTGAAAGTTTCCGCAAGCGGTTTTTACATAGTATACTTATATATCTTTTAAAAAAGGTTGTTTGATTAAAAAAAAAAAAAATGCAGAAAATCAAAAATTAATCAAAATATGTAACAGAAAATAATCTCAAAGATTGAGGCGAGAAAGCCTTGCACTGGTCTACAGTTTTTGTTTTTTTCAAATTGATAACTCTAATAGATTATATATATATATATATATATATATATATATATATATATATATCATCATCATCAACAACCGTTTTCAATCCACTGCTGGATGTAGGTCTCCCCCAGATTTTTCCAATGTTTCCTGTCTAGTGCTTTAGTCATCCAATTTACACCGGCTACTTTTCTGATTTCATCACTCCATCTTTCTTGAGGTCGTCTTCTTGGCCGTTTTACATCTCTGGGATACCACTGTAGGGTGTTTGTGCTCCATCTATTGTCTTGTCTTCTTGCGATGTGCCCAGCCCATTTCCATTTTAGCCGTTTAATTCTTTCAATGATGTCAAAAACTTTCGTCTGACTTCTTATCCAGGTTATTCTTTTTCCGTCTCTTCTAGTTATACCTAGCATACATCTTTCCATACTTCTCTGTGTTGTTTGTAATCTTTGTACCATCCGTTTTGTTAGCGTCCATGTTTCTGCTCCATAAGTTAGGACAGGCAAAACACATTGGTTAAATACCTTTCTTTTCAAACACAGGGGCATGCTACTCTTCAGAATAATATTGTTCTTCCCAAAAGCACTCCATCCATTTCTTATTCTTCTATTGATTTCATTCATGATACTATTATCAGATGATATTTCTTGCCCAAGGTACACATAACTTTGCACTTCTTTAATTTCAGTGTTGTTGTAGACGATTTTCTTTTTTGATGCAAATGAATTGAACATCACCTTAGTCTTTTCCAAGTTTATTTTTAATCCCACATTAATGCTAGCTTCTGCCAAATCTTTTAGCATATTTTCCAATTCTTCAGGCTTGTTACTGAAAATTAAAATGTCGCCAGCGAATCGGAGATGAATTAAATATTCCCTACGTATTCTAATCCCTTTGTTTTCCCAATCCAGCTTCTTGAAAATATTTTCTAAGACAGCAGTAAAAAGCTTAGGCGAAATGGTGTCTCCTTGTCTTACCCCTCTTCCAAGCTTGATCTTTGCTTTTCCTTTGTCCAAGCGGATGGTTGCTGTTGCTTTCTTGTAAATCTTCTTTATAATATTGATGTAAGGTTTGTCTATACCAATATCCTCCAGAGATTCTACTACTGCTGATGTGTAGACCTAATCAAATGCTTTTTCATAATCAATAAAGGCAAGGCAAAGAGGTAAATTATATTCCTTATGTTTTTCTATGAGTTCCCTTACCGTTTGGATATGATCCATTGTGCTGAATCCACTTCGGAATCCTGCTTGTTCTCTAGGTTGAACTGAGTCCAGAGCTGATTCAAGTCTTGTCGTTAAAACTTTGGTGAAAATTTTATAAATCACTGACAGTAAGCTGATTGGACGGTAGTTTTTAATGTTTTCCTTCTCTCCTTTCTTGTAAAGTAGCACCATCACAGCATTATTCCAATCTTCTGGTACATCTGACTTCTGGAGACATTTGGAAAACAGTAAGGATAGCATTTTTGCAAATTCTTCTCCTGCTTCTTTGATAAGGTCGATTGTAATTCCATCTTCTCCGGGACATTTACCTTTTTTCATAAATTTAATGGCTTGTAAAACTTCGTCTGTCGTCACTGGGATTATGGCATCGGTTTCTGTTAAGTTTTCTCGTGGATCTGTTAAGTTTTCTCACATAAGTTATATATATATATATATATATATATAGATAGATAGATATAGATATATAGATATATAAACTTTTTGTACAATTAAACCAATTAACACAGGAAAATTTACCAAATTTTATGAAATAACCATTTATAGACAAAAGATACAAAAATACAACTAAATAAAGTTGAACGTATGAAAAAACAAATGAAAGATCAATTGGATGGATGTAGAAGGAAGCTTATAGTGTATTTCACTTTATCAGGGGTACATGAAATGCAAATATAAGCAATGCACAGTCGATTTCTGTAAAAGAAACAAGCTATAAGCTGAAAATTAAATTATTTTATGTACCCAATCGATCGTAAACCAAGAAGTATAAAAACAATATAAAATAAGAACTACATAGATTGAAAGAACTAAGAAAATTACTTGAAAATACTTGTAAAAATAAATTAAACTTAACCCCTAGACAATATTTGAAAGATCCTAAAGAAAATTTACACGTGCAGCAAAGATACGGTTTAAGGTGATCAACACCGTTAGAATATGGAAAATGTACAACAGTTAACGGTTAAAAGTTAATCTCGTTAAAACATATATTTCTAAATTTAACCCCAAGAAATAAATAGTAAAATATATTCAAAATGATGTATAATTATGGATACAAATTAATTATTAAACTAATATCAAATTGTTTAGATAATAATAATATTTGTAGACCTAAGAATCATAAACTATTTTAGTGCTGCCATCTTTTATCCATTTTAATCATTAATATATATATATATATATATAATCTTATGTAGTATTTATACATATATAAATATAAATAAAAAAAGAAAGCAATTGAATTACTACCCTCAAAGTAATTTAGTTAATAGTATTAAAACAATATTCTTATATATATATTAGTGTTGGCAATATGTGATATATATTTAAAGCTATTTTATTTATATGACAAACTGAGTTACTAAAAATAATGTTTTAGTGCTGCCATCTTTAATCATTTAATGAAAAAAAAAATATTCTTATATATAATACATAAATCCAATATTATATAGTGAAAAAAAAAATACAATAAGATAGTAAGCCCTAAATAAACCCTTATTGCAGCAAGCACACAAATAATTAATGGAAACTTATCTGCCTAAATTAATAGTATGTAAGAGTTATGTTATAACATTTATAGTCAAAAACAAGAAGAATATAATAAGAGAAAAAAAAATGACATAGCATTCATTATTTGCGGCAGATGCACACAAAATTAAATGCTAATTGTATCCAAAAAACGAAAATTGTAAAAAAACATAGATCTATATTTAATGTTTAATTATGCATGTAAGATGGATTTAACAAGAAATGATGAAATGAATTTTTTATTGCTTTATTTCAACATTTTAAAAATTTATTAATTTAAATTTATTAGAACAAAGATTATTAATTCTGTGAGCAAAGTTAAGTAAAATGTTGACATAAACAGATTTATGAAGACGTGAGTTATAATTCGTGAATAAATTAACATTAAATGGGAAATCTATTCGTTTATCATATATGTCAAAAAGTATTTTATGAGTTTCACAAAGAATCAATTTAAGATTTAGGAAATTCATTTAATTATTTATCATATCATTATTACTATATTTTAAATTTTTATGATACTTTATAGGTAATAAATAATTTGATTGATAATTATAATAAAAAACAATTATGCCATCTATATAAGGGTATAGTTTGCAATCAACAATAGATGATTTACGTTCATAAAAATAAAGATAGAGCTCGGCAAGAATTGAAGATACAAATTTCCCACTGTGGTAACCCACATCTTTGTTGATATAGAGTGGTCATTAAAAATAATATAATTATGATAAAGAAAGTATCTAGTTAATGTTTTAAAGTAAGATAAAGAAATATTAGTCGTTAAATTTAGAGAATTCCTGTATTCTTTGAAAAATAAATCGATAATTTTAAACATATCTGTGATATCAATGTTATTGAATAAATCATTAGAGTCATAGGTTTTTATATATTTTATGTTATTAAAAATTTTTTATATTATTTACAAGTTGAAAACTATTTTTTATACTACATAAATTATCATTTTGTTTTGTATTATCAAGCAGTTTAGTGAGTATTGCTAAAAGAAAGTTACCAGTATGGTTCTTATATGTATTACAACCATATATATATATATATATATATATATTAGAACGCCGACTAACAATACAAAAAGTCACATTTATATGAAAACTAACAGTAATGCGTTCAAATAAAGTTTTAAAACGTATTTCAAGAGATATTGTCCTATTGGCCTCGCGTCATTAGTTAGCAGCCGAAGAAATCGCCAAAGACCGTTATTTAGAATCAGCCTTTTTGATTACGTTCATTTCAATGGTTTAAGCGCGAAATTCAAATACACGTCTTAAATTTGTGTTTTATTTATATTTTATTGTTTTATTGATTGATTGATGAATGTTTTAATTTCGTGATGGAATATAAGCTGGAATCAAATAATGAACTGTTTATATTAATTTAAGTGCAAACGGATTTATGTTTCGTAATCATCTGCACACGACAGAGACATATTTGAAAAAAATTATGTTTGAAAATTATTTTAAAAATAAAAATTATTTGATAGTACACTTTTTTCTATTCGACTTTGTAAAAATTGAAAAAGTGCAGTATTTAGTAGTTTAAAAAATTGCAATAAAAGCTAATAAATTTAACGATTAAAGTTAATCGTCTGCTGTTGTCACCGTCAAAATGACATCAGAGTTGCGTACATATACGTTTGTCCTTTATAGTACAGGTAGAGGAAGTTCGGGTATTATCGAATACCGTTTTATTTTTATTTGTAAGTCAACATAAAAAAAATTGAGATACATTAGAAGTTAATAAAGAACAAACTTCGACTATTGCTTAACACATTTTTAATGCGTTTAAAGCGGAAAAAAAATACATATCAAAATTTAGCTTTAAAAAAAAAATACATTTTTCGAGTAATGGCAACCAGTCGGGTAATGTCGAATAGCATCATAAGGAATATTGAAATTGCAAGAAAAACCACGATTCAAAAGAATAACCAAAATTATTTAACGAGTAAACCTTAGTACATCCAGTTTTGGCTACTTTTTTAAAATTCAGATTTCTTGATTGGCACCACTTTTTCAACATGGTAAAATTCGTCTTATTTAATGACATATTAATTAAGACCAAAAACAAGATGAATTTTACCATTTCAAAAAAGTGGTGCCAATCAAGAAATCTGAATTAAAAAAAAGTAGCCCACTGGAAACACTGAGTACATCATCTATAAATCATCAGATTCTTTGACAAATCGTTTTAATTTTTAGACTCGTCTTGAAACAGTTGTCTAGCTGATCTTCCATATTACCCGACATACCATCTTGAAAAACATAACCACTTCACTCGTCAACAAGTCAGCATAGAGGAAAACTGACTAACACAGCAATAAATATAACTATTCAAATTTATACTGAACTTGGTTAACATCACTGACAATGAGATTTTATAAGTACTACGAATTTTATAAAATTTGTCTGCAAAAAACTGCAAAAATTAAGAATAAGACTTTATTTCACCGTATCACTCCAACAAAAGCTATCCAAACGGAACACAGTGTCTCAAGGGAGTACTAGGAAGTCGTATTCAGATTTATGCTTCAACACCGATAGGCTACAACACTGTATGCCTCAGATATTGAAGTATTCCATATTGCCCGACCATTCCAGAATACCCTAAATTCCTCTATATATGAATGTAACATGTTTCTTCTGAAATTCAAAACATAACATTTTTTGAATTAGATTAGTATAGCATGGAAAAACGTGCATTAAAAACAATTTAGATTAATTTTGCAAAATTTAGAGCCCCACACATGTACGCTGCATGCATTTATCCATTTCTCTTTTCAATTTAAAACAAGAAAGAAAAATCATGCTTTAAGCATAGATATACTTTCCAACACTTCCTGAATGCTTTAACAAAACTTCATTATTTAGGGAAATAAGGTAAATAACATAACTATGTAAACATTTTTAGAAAACGCATAAAACATTTGAAAAACTGATTTCAGCAGTTACCGTCCATATCCAAACATGTATTCCAATTCTTCTGAACAGCCCTGTATTTGATCTGTAAGTTGCTATATATATACTATATAATGGGAAAATTTTGATTAGCAAGAAAACGCATAACAGACTGAAATTTCTCTTTCAGCAATTTATACTAATAGATGGAAACATACTTGAATACTTTTATATAACCCTTATTACACGCCACTATTTAGCTAGAATTTAATTCAAACTAAAACACTCTTAAAACTACTGATATCACATTTCCAGAAATTATCATTTATAGACAGCCATGTATCCAATTCTTTGCGTGACCTTGTATATCATTTTATCTATATTCTACAAACATTTCTTAGTAAACTAAATGCAGTTAAGCGTAAAAATTCATAATTCATTTAAAAAACACCTTTAAGCAATTTGCGCTCATACCCAGTAACCCATATGAATTCTTTTGTGTAGCCCTGTATATGAACTATAGCATTTAGACACACCATAAAGTATACATAAATATAGTGAAACTTAAAAGCGCATATCATAATTAAAAATGCATTTCCAGCAACCATCGCTAATGTACAGTACTTCGCATGCAATATAGTATCTGAAATCTTTTGTGTGTCCCTAAAAATGTTATGCACTTCGTATTATGCATAAAATAAGTTATAGTAAACCTCAGCGACGTATATCAATTTCATTATATATGAAATAGCTAAACATAATTAAAATACGCCTCAAACAATTTCCTCCATCCCTATATCATTATGTAGCGGAATTCTTTTGTGTGGCCCTGTAAATGAATAATAGCTATTCTTTGCACCGCATATTCATCAGAATGCATATTTTATTGCACTTCATAAATGCTTATCAGTTTTATTATGTTTGAAAGCGTGTAACATCATTAAAAATCCTTTGAAACGATTTTTTACCATTGGCCGTAATGTAACGGAATACTTTTGATTGTTCCTGTAAATGAACTAAACATGCTACAAACTTCATTTGAAATAGTGTTCGTGCTAGGGTAGACGTAAATAACATCCAGAAATTGCAGGACAATCCATGTATATTTACGAGAGTTAGAGCGAGGAAAGGCGGCCAGACGGACAGACAAACCGAAGTCAATAACTCTTTTCAACTGTGTTGGAAAGTGTTAACAAAACATCAAAATGATAAACAAACGACTAATTACAATTTTCGTTAACTAAGGAGCTCTATGATGATTTAAATTTAATATCTCTCTATACTAAAAAAATAGTAACGCTGCCGGTATTAAATTATATCGTTTAAACATTTTAATTTATTGGCATATTCTGCAAAATCTATTCCATATAAAACATGACAATTGGTAGTTTATGTGTGATACACATACTAAATCACACAGTTTTTAAATCGGAGAATTCTTTTAAGAAAAGTTCTTTTAATTTATTCGAAGAATTAATTTATTCAAGTTGAAATTTATTAAAGAAAGTGAAAATTAGAAAATATTCTCTAGTATTATTGTAAAATAAGAACGTAAGAACCAAATGCATTTTGTTATGCAAAAAATAATTAAATGTCTTATTTTTATTAGCTTTTATAACATTTTAGCAGCTTAATGTTTGTTTAGCAAAGGATTTTCTTAGAAAAATGTGTTAAAACAATAATTAAATGCGTCAATTTATATTCTGATGAAATTGAAGCGCCGAGATGTTTGTTTTGCAGTGTATTTTAATTATCAAGGGTATATTTTCGTTTTATAAAAACATTTTCGAATAGTTAACACTGAAATTATCTCTGCGGAAAAATTAATTATTCTGGTTTCAAATCTTTTGTAGCTGACACAAACGTAACAAAAGGATATTTAAAAAAACAATTCTAATTAAACTGATATTTCGATCGAATTATTTTTGTTAAAATATAATTAACTAGCAAAACCCACGATTTTGCTCGCGTAATAGTTGAAATATGCCAAGTGGTATTTGTGTGCCCATTTTTATTAGAAGAAATTATGCTACTACGGATAATTCAACAAGTGGGTAAGTGTGATCACAGATCGCACAGAGGGTTTCATTTAATATTCCTTTCAAAACATTTTATACTTTTGCAAAATCTGATAGTTTCACATTTCGCAACCAGGGGAGCGCACTCTATTCTGCACAAACCTCTATCCGAACGAAACTCTGTTTTACAACGTACCCGTAGATATATTAGTCGAGGGGATCGGGCCCATAGCACCCGAGATAGGTAGGTGCCTCCTGGCGGTAAAAAGTGGAACTGAAAGATGTAAGGCTATGTGCATAATATGAAAGAGTGGTCCAAGGGGTGCCGTCAAAAGTTAGAAAAGTACCCACAGGGTGCAATGGGGGGAGGTTAGAAAATATACTAGTTAGAGCCCGGAGGGGTAAATAATGAAAGACTTTTTGAAAAATTTATGATTTTTCGTGTGATCGCATGTTATACTATAAGTATGCAAAATTTCAAGTCTTCAACTTAAATAGAGGCTCAGTTAGAAAAAACAAAAGCTTATAATACACAAGTTAGAGCCCAGAAGGGTAAATATAAGACTTTTTCAAAATTTTATGATTTGTCGTTTGATGTGAGGTGTTCAGTTATAAGTATGCAAATGTCAAGTCTTCAACTTAATTAGGGGCTCAGTTAGAGCAAAATGATTAAAATACACAAGTTAGAGCCCAGAGGGGTAAATATAAGACTTTTTCAAAATTTTATGATTTGTCGTTTGATGTGAGGTATTCAGCTATAAGGATGCAAAATTTCAAGTCTCCAGCATATATAGTTTCTGAGAACGGACTCTGTGACGGACAGACAGACAGAGGAGCGAGACGAATAGGGTTTCGTCAGATGAACGAAACCTTAAAAATTACTAGTTAAGCAACATCCTGACTAAATTTTATTATTACCCGGAAATAGGCGAAAATAAGAGTTAGCTTAATGAGAAGAACTAAAACTTGTTCTAAATAAATGATAGTTTGTAAGGAGCCAGTAACTTTGTTACAGACTTAGAAGAGCGATTGAATAGAGGACGAATCCCTTTGTTTTATCCGTCGAACCCTGAAGCACTCATGTTGGTGATCTCATCGCCAAATGGGTGTCATTTTTTGGCGGTGATCCCTTTCTTGGCAATTTTCTGTTTTCATTCTCGTGATAAAAGAAACGCTCCAAAACGGGCAAAAAAGGTGTAAATAATTTATGGTTAAAACATTTTTGTTTTGCATATAGATTATGGATACTTTTATTTTCTACATAAAATTCCTACTTCTAAGATTTCTATAAAAGTCACTTTGAGTTAAACAGCTAAATATGCTTTTTCCTCGGGAACTGCGGAAGCGATTTTAATATTTTTTAAAACAGATTTGGCAGTAGCTAAACTATGAATTGATCGTTTGGAAAGAAGTAAAAATAAAAAAAAATACAATAGTCACGTGGTTTAGAAAACAACAAAAATCACGTGTAAAACAGCTGACATTAATTTACCGTTTTTTTAGAACTACTGAAGTGATTTCAATACTTTAGAAAATAGTTTTGGCAGTAGAAAAGCTATAAATTTTTTGTTTGTAAAAGAATAAAAATAAAAGATGCAATAGTTATGTTAATAATAACAATAATAATAAAAAAAAAATCTACACTTCTTTTGTTTGCGAAATCGAATAACTGTTGTACATATATCTAACGATCAATTTATAGTTTATTTGCTGGAAAAACTATTAAAAACATAAAAAAAACATACATTTTAATCGCTTTAGTAGTCCTCGAGGAAAAATACATCAATATCAGATATTGTACACGTAATTTCTCTGCTGTTGTCGGCCATTAAAATAACTGATTTGATAAAGAATTTTTTTAAATCGTCTTAACTTGATATCAATGTCTAAAAAAATACCAAAAGTAGCACTTTTGAATGGGAATCGGAAATAAGAAACTGTAGTGAGAAGATTGTTTAAGGAAATATTGAAATTAGCTTCTAATTTAATTACTAATAATTAAAAAACATGTGTGCGATGACTACCGATACCTGAATTAAAAATATCTCTTATAAATTCAATTTAGAAATGAATTATGTTATATACAGTAATAAAAATAATAAAATCTATAAATAGAACATCATAATAACAGAGCCATATACATTTGTTTAGTTAAAATCTGATAAAGGCGTTTAGGTTTTTATATTTTAAGTAATTTCCTTAATCATGCAGAGCTAATATTATTTGTTCAAGTAAAATAATTTTTTGTGAAAACTTTATCAATGTTTTCTTGTGTTTTAAGAAAAATAAACCCTTTTCAAGATTATTCTTCTAAATTTTGCGTACAGCACAAATACAATTAATTAAAGTGGCGAAACTTTTAACTTTGAAGTTTAATGCCATTTACAAAGTTGTTGAAGTTAAACAGACCTTTTGGAAAACAAATCAATTACAATAATGGCTTTATCAATTTGTATCTGAGTTATACAGGAATAATAGCTCATAAAAGAAGGAGTGGAAATTCTCCACATGAAATACTTTGTCAGAGATTAAGATTTATGGTGATAAACATGTATAAAAATATATTTATGGCGTACATTATTTACTATATATTTTTAAATGATCTCTGAAATTTCCTTAAAAAACTGAAATCAAGGGTGAAGATAAACTGAAAGCTAAAAGGCAATTTTAGACATTTTTTTTTTTTTTTTAATTTTAAAGGCTCTCGGGACTCTTAAAATTGGAAAAAATGAAAATAAAGAGATCATTTTCAACATTTAATATCTTAAAATGTACATGGCTTAAAAACACAATTTTAATTGGGATGAAAGATATAAGTATGTTCATTCATTTCAAATATTTAAAAAATTGCAAGATACAGAATTAGCGTTTAAAGGGGGCTCCAAACTGTCAGACATTTGGCGAGCAGAAAATTGGTATAACAGCTTGCGTGCACGATTACAAAATAAATATTGCAACTAGAATGCAAATTTTGGTGTCTACTTATACTTCAGATTGCAATAATTACCCTGAACCTAAATAAATTTGTATTTAAAGCATTTTTAGATTTTTAATACAAAGTTGTATTTAGTTAATACAAAAATTTAAAAATCTCAACAGTATAATCACATAAAAAAATATTTTTTTGATCAATAAAAAGGAAATTTTAGGTTCAGTTTATAGAGACTAACATGAAACATATGTTTTGAAAATTTCATGAAAAAATGTTCAGAAGTTTTTGAGATATCGTGCGCGTTATGCCCAAAAATGTCATTTGGAGAAAAATGACTTCAAAATTTCTGAAACGCCGCTTCAGCTATGGAGCGGGTGTAATTCTAAAAGCCATAACTTCTAATCTAATGGGAATTTCAAGGAAACAATTATATCAAAATGTTCTGAAAAAATAGGAGTTTAACATCTAAAAAAATTAAAATTTCGAAAATTTTGAAGCTTTAAGAGTCTTGAGACCCCTTAATTCCATAACTTTAAAGATAAAATTTGTTACTCATCTAAGAAACTAAGATAAATCTGTTATGTTCATCGCTAAAAATATCATAACAAGGCCTCTATTGAGTAAACAAAGAGAAAATAGATTCGTACGGGTACCGTTATTTTCAAGGCCAAATATCAGTATTTTTTTTTTTTTTATAGAAAAATAAATCTAGTTTAAACACTCGAAATTTCGCCTTATTTAAGGATATATTTTCTATAAGAAAATACTGGTACGGAAGAATATTTTAGTCTCGAAATTCAAGGACCCGTACGAACCCTGTTAAATTTAGTGAAATTACATCCCATAGATGCCTGTATATAGCTATTCCGGAAACCAACACCTGTTGAGTAAACAAATCCAAATGTTAAAGAACATATTTTTAAATAAACCTTGCATATTACCTAAATGACATTAACCTAAATAAACCTTACATATTAAATTTTGTGAAATTCCATCCCATAGATGCGGAGATACTGCTATCACAACTATCACGGAAAACACAACACAGCAGCGCCACCTGTTGAGCAATATACAACCTAACCTAATCAGTACGAATTTATGTCAAAATATGACTGAATAATGAAATTCGTTAAATTCAATCCCATAGATGTCTAGATGTAGCTACATGAACATAGAAATAGATAAGGGCTTCTAACGAAATAGTGTTAATATCATTAGGCAACTTTGGACTTAAATCTGGCAATGGCAACGCTGTAGAATAGAACCGTGTTCATACCAGCGTCTCTAGCGGATAACGTTCTCAGCGCTAGCTCTCAATGATCAAAGACATATTGGAGCAGACGAACCAAGTGTAATCGTAGCGATCGTACATTAGAGAGAGATTGGACATTGCGGCACCGACAGATTTGACAAATCCGCCATTTAAGTTACGCCTTCAGTATACACAGCCGTTATTACACTCTGAAGAAAATTTGGATTTTGAAAGAAAGAGCGTTTTAAATATTGCATCAAGACTTGCTATCTATATTATAAAGGACAAACATATCTGTACGTAACGCATACGTCATTCTGCGAATGGCAACACTTTGAAATTTGAAATAAAAATTTGGTTTTGCAATTTTTGCTACTGCAAAATTTTAAACTTCTAAACATACCACATTTTAAATGTTTACACCGTCGTATGCAGAAAAAAATGCACATTTAAATGCAATTTGTTTGAAAGCTGTACCTCAATTTATTTTTGAGATATTAATTTTTTTAATAGTTTTTAATACCAGTTTTCTAATCGTGGCAACTGAAGTACTTCATTTCTATTAAAAGTGGTTTAGTTATCTTTATTGATTATATTCTTACTGATGCCATTTTCTCATTACAATTAAAAATATATTTTTTAAAAATTTGAACAGAAAATGACGTTACGCTTTAAAAAAGACACAATTTCCCTGATGATGCTGTTATATTTCACTATTTTTTCATTTCGCTGACTTTGAGTTTGAGACAATAGGCAAAATATTTCAGCGACTGAAAATGACGTCATATTTAAAAGAAACCGATAATTTTATTTGATAAAACGAGATATTTCCCCATGAATACGTCTAAAAGTTATAAATTTCTGGAATTTTTACGCGCAGGTACAGAGATTGTTATAAGACCTCAAATCAGGAGTGGGAATTTTAACATGGCAAGTTGTAATAGTTGACAAACGTGACTTAAAGCTTGAAAATATATTTATCAATAACCTATTGCGCGTTAAAATGTTTTTAAATGGTTAATATTGATGTGAAACGTTGAAAATGACTTGATTTGTTTAGATTTAAAGGGGGGGGGGGATTCTATGATTATGTCAAGGTGAAATCCTTTTTGCTGATTTTTTCATTCCGTAATACCAAGCATCAATTGATAACTTAATCAAAATTACTTACCTTGATTATATGTTACTGATTAAGTATATGAATAAAGTTTAATTTTCCAATAATTTTAACAGTTGAAGTTTATGAAAAAAGTATTTTATTAATCTTAGGTTAAAATATGTCTTTGGAGAGTTAAATTAACAAGTGTAAGATGGATTTTTTATTGTAATTATTGTTGTCGATGTATTATAAATTTGATGCAACAGTTCCTTAGTAAAAATTTTCTTTCGTCGAAATTCGACGGGTTCCACCTCGTACTGTTAATAGCTAAGCTGTTTTTGTTTTTAGAGTTACTTTTTAATATTTAGGAATGTTTATTTACTTTGTAACATAATTTAAATTGTCTGCGATCAACTTTAAACAGTTTTATTATAATAAGTGCAGTCTAAACGAGTGAAATAAAAAAGCAGTTTCCTTTCTGTGTCTTTTGTTTTACATTTAAAACTGATTTTTATTAAAATCTTTGCGTAATGAATGAGCAAAACGTATAAATAATTTCGACTTTCGAAGTTTGACAGTTGGCGATAATTGGCATCCGTTGTTGCCGATGAATTTAATTTACATTTTGAAATATTCATTTGAAGAACGTAATCTATAATAAAATTGTATTGCACTGTATTTAAAATACGAAAATTTTTATAAATTATAATTACTTAAACTATTAATGTTTAATATCTTCTTTTTTAAAAGTCCGCTGAATTTAAGGGCACAGAAAACATAAGCATTTCGAAGTTTCAATTTTCCACATAAAAAATAGCACAGACTCTGACAATTTCAAAAATACATAAATTCACAATATATTCACTTTAAATTCATAAATAAACATTATTAAGCATATGTGTGTAAGTCTTTTTTTTTTTCAATTTCTCTCAGAATGATTTTTTTTTTTTGAGATATTTAACTACACTTAGTATTATAAAATGTATTAAAGCTGGAAAATTGAAACTTTAATTTCATACAACCAATCAGTTTCTTTAAAGCTATCGAAATTTATAAATGTAAATATTACAATACAGACGATATAACGGAATCTATTTCAAAAATCTATACTTTTCTGAATATTTCAGTAATTGTTTTTTAAATTTCTTATTGCTATTAAATGATATATTTTTAACTTTCTTTTAAAATTCAAAAGAGTTTCCTCTAATACATTTTATTTATTTATTTATTTAGAAAAGTATACTTAATTTATCTATAGTAATGAACATTTAGACAGAGGAAAGTGAAAAATAGATACCCATACTACATAAAATTACATTTCTAGCATTTCTTGTGTTATGCATAAACTAAAATATGTTTATTTTAAATGAAAATTCCAAAATATAGCAACCTCTCAAAAATTTCGTCTGCTCTCCGACCAGACTCAAAATGCTAAACTTGCATTTCAGCAGAAAGAAAAAAAATGCATTTTCTGAGAATCATTACTCATTATAGTGGAAATGTGCTCGTATTTATGTTCTGATAGACTCTCAGAAGGCATGTAAAATGAAATTTTCATAAATTTAATAAAATAAAACGTGTTAGACGCTGACGAAAATGCATTGCGTTGTACGGCGTTCCATCTACTTTGTAACGGAAATGGCGGACATTCCGTCAATGTGCAATCTCTCTCTGATGTAGGATCGCTAGTGTAACCGTGCTTCATAGCGCCACCTTTTTCACACATTTTTCAAGACGCGATTTTCTTCTTCTATAACCGATTTCATTAGAAGTCTTTCTCTATTCTATGTTCATGTGTAGCTGTTACGGAAATTATGAAAATTTAATATAGCAGAGCCACCTGTTTTGCGGTATACACTCAAACCTAATGTGCGCCATCTTTTGTTGAGGTCTAACAGAATATGAAGTTTGATGAAATTCCGTGTATTAATTCTTAACCCTTTCAAGGTCTAAGTACTTATGTTGCTAAAATGTTAAAATGATTCAATGACCACCGGCTTTTATGAACAAATTTATATGAAACTAAGTAAAAGCTGAAACAATGTTAGCAGCTGAATGGATTGCCTAGTTGCGTTGCAACTTTACATCCAGTGGAAAGGTGATTGTGTTGCAAGGGCATTAGGGAGCCTTAAAAATATAATGTTTAGACGTGGCTGGTAGCCAGAAAATAAAATTACTTTTAAGAAAAAAAAGAAAAGAATAACAAAAAGTAACAAAGTACATAAGTACTAGTATAACATGATTTTAAAAAGAAAAGAAGAAAGAAAAAGAAAAAAAATTAATGTAATAAAGAAAAAAATTCCATTAGTTCCCAAAACAGAAGAAAAAAGGCGAAAAAGCTACCGGAAGGTGCCTCATAAAAAAAAAGACTCTTTTCAGAGACCATACATTAGTATAAATAATATAATGCTAAAAAACTAGCAGAAAATCAATTTTTTTAAAATTTTTAAAAAAAAATACTATAGACAGGACAGAACAAACAGAAAGGTTAAGTAGAGCAGAAGGTGAGGGAAACTCAGTCTTCATCGTTAAGGGGGCTGGTTACTCAGCTTCGGAATTCTCCTCCATAATGTTAAGTCTATGGGCTTTTGATGCATTCGTATATTTAAAATATCTTCTCGAGAAATTCATATTTTTAACATCTTTTTTCTGTGTACTCTTCTTAAAGGATGTCTTCTTTTTTTCTTAGTTTTCAAAATATTTTTTAAATCTATGCTGAATTTAATATTTTATGTGCTAAAAGCGGGCGAACTGTTGGTAAGATTTTAACACTTCATATAAAATTAAGTCTATACTTGATAAATATGTTGAGAACTAAGAAAAAAAGAGACATCTTTTAGGAAGTATGCACAAAAAATAGAAGTTAAAAATATTAATTTCCGGAGGAGCTATTTTAAATATACGAATGCATCCAATGCCCATAGACTTAACATTAACGAGGGGGAAATCGGAAGCTGAGTGACCAGCCTCCTTAAGCAAAAGCGAGTATTTAGGGAGTTTTCTATTAGTGGGGTCGGATACCTCGTAGTCGGGTAGTTCCGCTATAATTTGGTTAGGGAGGTTGTAAACAGATTTATAAAAATTTTTAGCAAGTTTATTAATGCGTTTTTTTAAGGAGGTAATTTTCAAATCCCTGCGGATAGTGGTGTTACAAAGAAAATGGTGACCATTACGAATATAGCGTAGGTTTTTGTTATGAGCACCGTAAAGATACTCCATATTAGTTTTGCAAGCGAATCCCCAGATTGGACAAGCGTAAGTTAAAATTGATCTAAAACATGCATTATACAAGATTAGTTTATTATGAGTAGAAAGAGTATTACTTTTGAGAAGAGGAGAAAGGGCCTGGGAGATACCAGCAACATTGCCTCGAATATTAATAAAATGCTTTTTCCAAGTAAGTCTTCTATCAAGGGTAACCCCCAGATAGTTAGTGTCATTAGTCCAAGGAATAGTAGTGTTGTTAATAATAATACGATTGGGAAATGTTAGTTTTCTAGAGAAATAGACAGCAGCTGTTTTCCGCTCGTTGAGCTTAACACGCCACAGGGTACACTAAGTAAAAGCTTTCCTTTGCGTACATTGTATTAAGCAAAATATAATTCTTTTATTCTGGTGCCAGTGTGGCATTTGGGAATTAAAATTAAGTGGCATATATCATATACCGGTGCCCTTCAAGGGGTTAAGGGGACTCTTCACTCACTTGAAAATACCCACTCCGTAATGTTAAACCTGTGGGGAGATTGTTTTCGAATTTCTCGTTTAAATTTGAATATTTTTAATCGATTTTTTTTGCATAGGATAGCTGAGGTCGATTTTTAATATGACTATTTTTTACTTTTTAGATTTCGGTTGCAGATTTTTTTTAATAAAGGTACTTTCAGTTTCGAAACCGGGTCTGAAAGTGAAAGTAACTTTATTAAAAAAAATCTGCAACCGAAATTGAAAAAGTAAAAAATAGCCATATTAAAGATCGACCTCAGCTATCCTATGCAAAACAAAATCGATTAAAAATTTCCAAATTTAAACGAGAAATTCGAAAACAACCTGTCCATAGGTTTAACATTACGGAGCGAGTGTTTTCAAGTGAATGAAGAGTCTCCTGAAGATAGAGTACCCACAAAAATTGTGTTCCATTGCATTCTTGTCAAAATATCCTTTTTTGAAAATGTCTGTCTGTCTGTATGTTTGTCTGTACAGATAGACTGGTTCCAAAGTTAGTCTAATTGTGTTCAGGACCCTAAAATGCGTAAATTCATCAGAAAACGGTAGTCTAAAATATTCCTGAGTCCAATACTTTCTAGAAAGAAGTATAAGGGACTGTAGATTCAAGGTAATTGAATGAATGCCATAAGTATATTTAAAGAATTGATACCACAGTAAAGCCATAGGGTAAAGTGGGGACAGATGCTGCAGTTTTACTTTTTTTCTTATAAAATGTACAATAAAGCAAAAAACAACAAACTAAGTACCAGAAATCATTAATCAAACCCTTTAGAATCTAATTTCTGTGTTAAACATCTTAAAACCATTTTTATTAAAATGGTTTTATAAAAATGGTTGGACAGGTAATTGTTTTCCCAAACGTCTTGTTTTTTTTACATAATTTTTTATGTCCTGGGTAAGATGCCGCAAGGGGTGTTGGACAGATGCCGCATGGAGAAAAAAGCTAGGCTGTTTATTTTTTTTAAGCAAATCACACTGTTATTTTACTCAAACTAATTAAAATGAAAATAAGTAACATTAAACTTAAAAAAATTATATATATCACTAAATTGTGAAAAGTTTAACGAAAATGCAAAAGTGAAAGCTCAAAAAATAAAACTTAAAACAAAAAATGAAAATGAAAAGAAAAACATTTGAATTTACATGAATGGACAGCATAATTACTGGAAACAATAGACAGCATAGTTACAAAAAAATATAAATCCCTGGTTTACATTGCAATTTGCTCTTAATGTAAGTATTAGTTCTATTCTATTTAGGCCCTAGCCTGTTTATTTTTGGCCTTGTTTCTCATTCTTTGATTTTGTATTTCCATTCGCCCTCAATCACACCACACTTCCCGTTGCAAAAGTAAAGTGAGCCTTTTTCATGCAGCTATCGATTGCATTTGATGCATTGAATCCTGTCCGCTTTAGATTTTGTTTCTCGATAAGACTCCAGACACTCAGCACTTTCACAATCACCAAATTCCAATCCAATACTGCCATCAGAATCCATAAGAGGAACTGTTTACTCATTGTCAGAAGATGAATGTTATTTTAGTTTCTTCCTTAAGTAAGGTGTTTTCAAGTTGATCTTTCCCTTCCTTTTTTGGCACATTTTACTTCTACCAATCTATCGTTCTTTGACGCTTTCTATATTCTTTTGCTTTTTATTTTCTTATTTTTTCTTCTTGTTTATAAACTCTGTGCTTGTAATATTTGCATACTTTTGCTTTCTCTTACTTGTCTGTATAGGTCTTTTGACCATTGGGATAGGAGATATTTTGTTTAACAGTTTCGACGGTGAGAATTGTAAACGACCTACGGTTTCCTTATTCACACATGGTGAACCAACATTGTTGCTGAGAGTATTTTGATAAGTAGCAGAGTGCGCTAATATATATTCATGTAAATTAAGTTCTACTTAAATCGCAGTGATGAATTTATTAAACCGAAAAACAAAAATATATTTTGCGGCATCTGTCCCATAGTGGCGGGTAAGATGCCGCGTCGCCATTTTGTGTCATGTGAGCGACGCGAGAGAAATGCAAGCATATGTATGTATTCTACGAGGATTTAGTCTAAGGTTGCAATCGGTTTTGGGATGAAATCTCTGTTTATTTGGCTTAAAATATGTAATAAAACTTTATTAGAATAATTTTAGCCACTCACCACGTAGGTTCGAATCATAAAAACTGGCATAGATATGTAAATACTGACAATTAAGCGGTGGAAACGCATACAACACAGCACACAGCATAGAGGAACACTAAGAACTTCTTAAATTGGTTTAGGGAGCGCTAGTGTTGCCCACACAATCTGTGCGGCATCTGTCCCCACTTTACACCCTAACTTCAAATTCTTGTCTGTTGAAAAATACTTTTCTTAACCACAAGAATATTATCAATTATTACAAAGTCACATACAAGTTCTATCTAGGTACGGATACGTGCGCGGGTTTATACATGCTGGAGGTTTTTTAAAATTATCATTGTTATTACAATAAATAACGTACTATTTAATATTATTAAAAAAAATGCATCTAGTATACCGGATCAGATGTAAGGCGTGGAGAACGCAAAATTCAAACTAAATAAAATATTTTCTGTTCTGTATTATTATTATTATTATTATTATTATTATTATTTTGGAGATGTTGATCGAAAAAATAAAACTGTTGCTGTTTAAAGTTTACAAGTTTAGTTTTAATTTTAATTTATAAACCCTTGTTTTACTATATACATTTTCCCTTTATATGCATAAAGAGAAATACTGAAGAAAAAAAAATTATTTTTATAATTTTTTTATGTTTTAAGTAAAAAGTTTTTTTGTGTTCTAAACAAATAGTTAAAAGTTATTTTTTAAATCCATCTCATTGCAAACGTCTTGAATAATTCAAAGGATGATTTTTAGTTAAAAAAATACAATTTGAAATGCCCCAGAAAAAAAAAATTACCATTAAACATATATTTTGTAGAATACACGATTTTCTTTTCTTTTTTGCACTGACGTTCTTAATTTTATAAAAATGTGTAATTCACTTTTACATAAATTTTTATTTCTTGGAGAACTGTATAAATGCTTAGGCAAAATCGAGAAGCTATTCCTTTTCAAAATATTAAAATAGCTGCTCAGTCATAAAATAAGAACTTTTACAAAATGTTTTAGATAGTGTAATAAAAAAAAAAAAAAAAAAAAGAAAGAAAAGAAAATGTGTAAAAGTTCAGCTGGAAAAAAATTAAAACAATTAACAGTTAAACTTTTATATTTCTATAGGAAAATGTAAAGATAGATATAAGAAGAAGAAACCATTTGAGTTTAAAAAGCTGAAAAAATTGTGTGTAAGTATGCATGCTTAAAAGTAAATGCAATTATATATATATTTTAAATCGCTCTTTCATAAACGCTAGGGGATCCAACGCGAGCTCCCCAGTTTACAGAATATAGGTGAAACCCTTTTTTTACTTTCTTCTATCTTTAAAAGAAGAAAGTATTGGATTCATGAAAATTTTCGAATTCCGGTATTTGACGGATTTACACGTTTTAGGGGTCAGAGAACCAGAAAAACATGTTTTTGCAAAATGTCTGTCTGTGAGTCTGTCTGTCTGTCTGTGTGTCTGTGTGTGACACACATTTTGTGGGCGCTCTATCTCAAGAACTAACTAGGGCTGGGCGATACATCGATAAAACCGATAAAATCGATATAAATTATAAATCGCGATGACGATATCAAAAAATCCTATACAACGGTACATCACGATTCTCGTAATCGTGATGTAAACCGCGATTATCGTAATCGTGATGTAAACCACGATTATCATAATCGTGGTGTAAACCGCGATTATCATAATCGTGATGCAAACCACGATTATCATAATCGTGATGCAAACCACGATTATCATACTTTTTCATTAAACTGCAATCGGCGCTTTTTCAACTTCGAGTACTCAAAATTCTACCATTCTAAACCGCAGGTTATTACGATGACTATGATACTAATGGAGTATTTTATCCCTGCCTAAACCATTATGATTCCTGCCTAAACCATGATGACATTAAATACCGAATAATTGGTTTCTATCATCATGATACGTCTCACCCTAAACCATGATCACTCCTCAAGATTCTCCCAGCTTCAACCGTGATATTAACCGAACCCTCAGTTTTCGATAAGCATGATACGATCATGGTATTATCATGGTATTACCATGGTATTACGCTGTGATTTCTCTCAGCGTAAACGGTTTTTCAAAAGGGGAAAAAGTGATAGTTTCGGTGTTCAGGTTCAGATGACGGGCGATAAATTCGATACAGCTGGTTTTTCTCATGTAGTTGCCGACAGCAAATGATATTGTTTGTTTTGTTTTATCTTCAATCTGGTTCAGCGGTTTTGAATGAATATTTGTTCGTTGTTAATGAACAATATGTGAATCAGGGAGATAAAGAAATGAAATATTACATTTTATTTGCTACAGTGGATTTAATTGGACAAATGAAATAATATTTCCATAGCAATATATATTAATGTTTATTCCAGGTTCTTTTTTTATGCAGATATTTTTACTTCTCTGAAGCTCGTTTTTTTTTTCTCCTGGTAGTTTCTTTTAAAATTGACGTATGTGAGTATTTGGTATTTACTGCCTCTGTCATTGTTTGTTTGTGGGAGTGGGGGAGAATATTTAGATGTCAATATTTATTTAAGGTCATTAGAATTCAAAATAACAAACAGGGCAGAAAAATTAAGCAGTTAAAGTTTGTGTACTGACAATCAAAAGAGGAAAGACGTAAATTGTTCCGTGTGTGTGTGTGTGTGGGGGGGGGGGTTAGTTTTTTTTCTTCATTTAGCGGACATTGGTTGAAACGCAGGAGATCCTCATCCAAGTTCCCCGATAGAACAAGCATAAGAGATAGTCTTAAAGGTTAAGAAAAAAAATATTTTTTAATTCAGAATTTTTAAGTTTAAACTCTTAGGGCTGTTCTCAAAAAAATATTATTTCACGCAAAAATTTCTAGCACATTCACGATTTTTTAAATGTAATAGCAAGAAATTAGTTGAAAGTGACAGTAACTCATTAAAATCCTTATCCGCTATTGCATAAAGTTATTTAACGATTTGCACTCCGTTGTCACTGCTGTGGCGACACCATCTTTCCTTTCAAAATTTGTTTTTGGCACCTGTAATAAAGGATAATAAAATTTCCTTACTTAATCTTAGCATTTTTGAAATTGTGTACTTGAAGGAAACTTCTTTTATAAAAGTGGTGCCGACCGAATAAAATTTGTGTAAGAGACGCCGGAGTCCAAAAAGTTAATTATTGCGGTTCATGTACACAGCATACAAAGACGATGGAAAAACGAAATTAAGGGGAAGGTAAATTTTGAAACACATTTGATTATGATTCGCAGATCACGCAGAGTTTTATTTTTCTTTAAAAAAAATGGAGAATATAAAAATGAAATAAAATAAACTAAGAGCTTTTGTCGGGGACGCCGACGCATAGTAAGACAATTTTAAGCATAACAGCACAACAGCAATATAAATATTATTTAACAATTATAAAATATAAACAATTCAAAAATTGATTTTAACCAATTAAATGTAATAGCAAGAAATTAGTTGAAAGTGACAGTAACTCATTAAAATCCTTATCCGCTATTGCATAAAGTTATTTAACCCTTTGCACTCCGTTGTCACTGCTGTGGCGACATCATCTTTCCTTTCAAAATTTGTTTTTGGCACCTGTAATAAAAGATAATAAAATTTCCTTACTTAATCTTAGCATTTTTGAAATTGTGTACTTGAAGGAAACTTCTTTTATAAAAGTGGTGCCGACCGAATAAAATTTGTGTAAGAGACGCCGGAGTCCAAAAAGTTAATTATTGCGGTTCATGTACACAGCATACATGGACGATGGAAAAACGAAATTAAGGGGAAGGTAAATTTTGAAACACATTTGATTATGATTCGCAGATCACGCAGAGTTTTATTTTTCTTTAAAAAAAAAATGGAGAATATAAAAATGAAATAAAATAAACTAAGAGCTTTTGTCGGGGACGCCGACGCATAGTAAGACAATTTTAAGCATAACAGCACAACAGCAATATAAATATTATTTAACAACTTTAAAATATAAACAATTCAAAAATTGACTTTAACCAAACTATTATTTTTCTCTCTCTGTTAACGATTTTTTTTTTTTTTTTTTTTAAGTTCTTTTACTTTCTACTATCTTTAGAAGAAGAAAGTATTAGATTCATGAAAATTTTGTCATCCGGGTTTCGACCGATTTATATGTTTAGAAAGTCTTGAACACGAATTGACTATTTTTAAAAAACTTTGTCTGTCTCTTTGTAACACAAATTTTGTAGGCGCTCTATCTCAAGAACTAATGCACGGAATTTAACAAAATTTTAGATTCTTTTATATCTCGTTATAAATTAGTGTAAATTACTTGACAGGTAGGTGCATTTTTTACAATATCCGCAATAACTTTATCTCAAAAACTAATGCACGGATTTTTGTCAGATTTCAAATTCAGTTATACCATGTAAATTGGTGCTGATTAGTTCTTGGTGTAAATGGCCCAACAGGCGGAGCTACTATGCTGAGTTTTCACGATTTTCGCAATAGCTCTGTCTGAAGAACTAATGCGCTAATATTTATCAAACTTCAGATTCAGTTAGACTTAGACGTAGACATAAATTTTACTGATTAGTGTTTGGTGTTTATAGCCCATAAGTGGCGCTGTTATGCTGTATTTTTCAAAATTTCCGCTATAGCTTTTTCTCAAGAATTATCGCACGTATTTTCATAACATTTCAAATTCAGACAGACGTTGACATAACTTGTTGCTGATTAAGTGTTAGTGTTAATCGTCCAATAGGTGGCGCTGCTATGCTGCATTTTCCACAATTTTAGCGATATCTCTATCTCAAAAACTAATGCACGAATTTTAACCAAACACCTTATTCTGTTACGGTTTCACATAAGTAGATCCTTCTTAGGCTTGGGTGTATACTGTCCAACAGGTATTGCTTTTATGATTTTTAGATTAGGAATTTTGGATACAGACATCTAATAAGGTTGGTGCTGAAATTCAATGATTTGTTTGAAAGATGCGATGCTTATACTTCCTTTTAACTGCATACAATTTAGTGCACCTATATCTTTAGAATATTCATGATGGGCATAGATTGTTATTTAATTTTGCCTCTGTGATAGCGAATTTTGAAGTAATAACACGTAAAAATAGAAGAAATTTTTGCCATTAACACATCCTACTAGTTTCTTTTAGCATTTATTTATTTAGATTTGCTTATTTATACATAGTTTTTTATTAATCTATTTGAGAATGATATATATATATATATATATATTTTAATTTTAATCCTTAATAAAATATATAATGTATATTGAAGTTATACATATATTATAAATGTACATATATTTTTTTGTTCATATATCGCAATATCGATATATCGGAATATCGTGATATAAAGCTGCTGATTTATCACGATATTTCATTTTAGACATCGCCCAGCCCTAGAACTAACGCACGAAATTTAATAAAAATTCATATTCGGTTAGTCCCTGATACAAATTGAAGCTGATTAGTTTTTGGTGCAAATCGCTCAACAGGTGGCGCTGCTATGCTGCATTTTGTACGATTTCCGAAATGGCTCTATCTCAAGAACTAATGCACGGATTTTCATGAAATTTCAGATTCAGTTAGTCCTTGATATGACTTGATGCTGATTACATGTTGGTGTAAATCGCTCAACAGGTGGCGCTGCTATGCTGCATTTTTTACGATTTCCGCAATGGCTCTATCTCAAGAAGTAATGCAGGGATTTTCATGAAACTTCAGATTCAGTTAGTCCTTGATATGACTTGATGCTGATTACGTGTTGGTGCAAATCGCTCAACAGGTGGCACTGCTATGCTGCATTTTTTACGATTTTTGCAATGGCTCTATCTCAAGAACTAATCCAAGGATTTTCATCAAACTTCATATTCAGTTAGTCCTTGGTATGACTTGATGCTGATTACGTGTTGCTGTAAATCGCTCAACAGGTGGCGCTGCTGTGCTGCATTTTGCACGCTTCCCGCAATAGCTCTATCTCAAAAACTAATGCACAAATTTTCATCTAACTTCAGATTTAGTTAGATGTTAACACAAGTTAATGCTGATTAGGTTTTGGTGTTAATCGTCCGCTGCTATGCTGGGATTTTCATGATTTTCGCAATAACTCTATCTCAAAAACTAATGCACGGATTTTCCCCAAACATCAGATTCAGTTAGACTTTGATGTAAGTGATTTCTTGGTGGTTTTGGTTTAACATAAGTTTTGGTTTAAAGCACCCAATAGGTGGCGCTAATAGGCTGAATTTTGCTGGATTTACATGATTTCAGAGATAGCCATATCTCAAGAACTAATGCACGGAATTTCATATCTATAGAATCCTCATGATGGGCAGAGATTGTCGTTTAATTTTGGCAGTGTGATAGTGAATTTTCAAGTATTAACATGCATGAGATAGAAGAAAGTTTTAGGATTGGTAGATCCGACTAGTTTAAATTGAAAAGACTAATAGATTTATTTAATTTAATACTAACTGATCCGTCCAGCGTTGCCCAGGCCCGTGCTAATATTTTAAAGCGAACCTTAAATTTGTATGATTTTGTATCTTTAACTCGATTTTGTTTGAAATAGTACTCGCTCACTGCTTCAAAATGGGGGAGAAGCTGCTAATCGTTGAGATTTTTTATGTAAATTTTTTTCATGATTTTTGGAAAATTATTGGGTCGTTCGGAAAATCGTGTCCGTTTGGGAAAAATCAATTCGTACCGGAAAATTCTATCGTTTAATTATTAGACATTGATTCCGATATCTGATGTCTAATAATTACCGGGCAGAATTTTCCGGTACGAACTGATTTTCCCAAACGGGCACGACCTTCCGAACGACCCAATATATGGGGTAGTGATGAACAAATCAAAACTTTAAAATGCCCTCTACTGATGAGAAAAGGAGTTAAGGGGACTCAGGGCTATATCGATATCGAAAAACATCTAAACAGAGCTTCGAGTCGTATAAAAACAGAAGAATTCAATGTAACTAATTTAAACTTTATGATATTTTTAAGGTATGTTTGTAGTCTTACAGAATTATAAAATGAAGTACTTCAACGTAATAAAATAAAAAAATGTAGCAAAATTTAAATAACACAATTTTCGGAAAACAATTTAGGTGTTATATCGCCATCCGTAAGATATCTTAACTTTGAATTGACATAAGAACCTAATGATCAGGAAAATTTACTCTATAGAATGAATTAAGGATATAACTACCACTCAAAGGAAACCTTATTAAAAAAACTCTCAAATTTGAAAATTTAAAAACTCTAAAAAATACAATTTTTTTCATTAAAAATACACAAAATATTAAACTATCTAAAATATATTAATTCATTCTATAGATAATGATGTTATATGCATGCAAAAATATTTTTAAGCCATTCCATCAAATAGTTTTTTTTAATCTTACGGACAGTCGTAAAAATCAAGTTTTGAGAAAACGCGACTTAAAGTTGCAATTAAAAGGGTGCGGCTCTGAATGCGATTGTTACATAAATGCTTATAGCTCCGTTAAAAATGCAAATATTTTTATGCGTTTTTTTCGACTGTGTTTAGAATTAATTGAATAATCAAAATAAATACTAAAAAAAATCAATTTTTTGATCTCTGAACCCCCTTAAGAGGAGAGGAGTGAGTGCTCAGTAATGTAAAGGCTAAAAGCTTTGTTATGTCGCATGAAAAAATTCATCAACGGAGGCAATGCTCCCTAACAGTCTGGGTTAAAAATAGACCTCACAAATCGAAGACCAGTGAAGGGTTTCACCTTCGGTCAAGCCTTCAAATGAGGCCGAATCTTGCTGTAGCTTAATTAGGAGCTGAGATACAGTTAGAAAACTGAACCCTAAGCGAGGGACAAATTTGAGTGAGGGGGGGGGGGGGTAGAAAGGTTCATAATATGAAAGAGTGGTTAGAGGGTTTTCCGATGATATATCACATGAGGGTTTAGCAGGCGTGCTGCTTGCGCACTGCAAAATCTTGCAAAACAATCGATCTCGAATCTTTTACTTCCACTTTCCACCACCAGGGGTGGAACTCTATTCTTAACAAAACTATTTCTGAAAGAAACTTCGTTAAACAACCTATCCGTAGATATATTAGTGAAGGGGCTAATAATTTCTCGTTTAATCGTTTAAATAAGTAATATTTATCCCGGGGCTCCGTAAAAAACCCGCATCTAAAACGGTAGAAAACTGTACGGTTTTTAATATTTGATCGCGCCCTCCCCCCAATTTTTTTATCGCTCTCCCCACTTCTCCCCCTGAAATTTGATGCCCCTATTTTTTAAAATCTTTAATATGTGTTATAAACTAACTGAAAGTTCCAAATCGATCGGTTTCTTCAGTTTTCTTAATTTTAACCTACTCACAGATACATCAGATTCGCGTTTCAACAAAGCATTTCCTTTCCTTTTTAAAAACTGACTTTTTTATAAAACAAAAACTTGCGCATCGACTTTTATACAATTTGGATATTATTAAACAGTGTTTAAAGATAGAGTTACATGCATAACTTTAAAATATGCAAATGGTGTATTTTAAAAAAATTGACGGCGTTCCAAAAAGTCGTAGTATAAAAATCATTTGCGGTTTGGGATTTTTATCCCATAGTTTTTACCCTCTGCGTTGCAAATACCTGCTCTCGCTATGAAAGATTTCTCAAAAATATATATCTCGTTGAACGGAAATAAAAGAGATTTTATAAATGGATATTTAATGGATTTTTCAACTACTTACAGGAGTAAAAAAAAAAAAATAAAAATAAAAAAAAAAATAAAAAACACATTATATTACTCCGACAGCTGTGAACTGATTTCTAAATTGAACTTCTTTTACATACTGAATTTTTCTATGAAATCTTCAAAATTCATCTTAAAAATTCTCCGTTTTTTTTTGTTTTTTTTTGTATATGTTTGTTTATATGTATCACTAATGACATATATCATTTTCATTTTTTTTTTTTTGTGCTGCATCATAGATTTTGTTTCTTTAAATAAGAACAAAGAAAAATAAACAAGCAATATAACAAATTACAACGACCATTTAGAAAATGGTTTTTTCAAAGACTAAAATTTAAGACAAAAAAAAATCGCACGGAGTTGATCATACATTACGTACGCCATGAATTAAACATTAATAGTGTTATTACACGTAAAAATTCCAAGCGACAAAAATCGCCTGCGACTCGTACGTATTATCTACCTGAAACTTACGTGTTATCCAAGCATTTCATTGGCTGTTCGGGAAAAGGCTTTTCCATCGTCCGATTTCCAAGAAATCTGAGACCAATTTTAAATGAAATTTCATTCTTAAAGTTCTAAACGTCCCACAATATGACTTTTTACACCGTCGTATAGAGAAAAAAATGTACTTTTAAATGCAATTTGTTTGAAAGCTGTATCTCAATTTGTTTCTGAGTTATTAATTTTTTTTTGTAGTTTTTATTACTTTTTCGTCATAGTGGCAACAGAAGGTATCCATCTCTGTTGAAAGTAAAGGGAAATACATATTACTGTATAGACCAATCAGAAAACGAATAAAATGATGATTAAACCAATAAAAAGCTTCAGATATGCTTTTGATTTCCTACCCTGACGAGGACAATAACCATTTTTCCAAATGACTAAAAAAAAAAAAAAATTCTGCAATTTAACAAATTACAACGACCATTTGGAAAATGATTTTTTCAAAGACTAAAATTTAAGACATAAAAAATCGTACAGAGTTGATCATACATTACGTACGTCATGGATTACATTTTTCGGTACTGTAATTTTTTAAACTTCTACGGAGCTGGTCATTCATTACGTACGCCATGGATTAAACATTAATATTCCTGGACCAATTTTAAATGAAATTTTTTCAAAGACTAAAATTTAAGACATAAAAAAATCGCGCAGAGTTGATCATACATTACGTACGCCATGGATTACATTTTTCGGTACTGTAAATTTTTAAACTTCTATGGAGCTGGTCATGCATTACGTACACCATGGATTAAACATTAATATTCCTGGACCAGTTTTAAATGAAATTTCATTCTTAAACTTCTAAACATCCCACAATATTACTTTTTACATCGTCGTATAGAGAAAAAAATGTACTTTTAAATGCAATTTGTTTGAAAGCTGTATCTCAATTTGTTTCTGAGTTGGTAATTTTTTTTGTGGTTTTTATTATTTTTTTGTCATAGTGGCAACAGAAGTATACATCTCTGTTGAAAGAAAGACGAATAAAATGCGGGATTCAACTAATAAAACGCTTCAGATATATTTTTGATTTCCTACCCGAGGACAATAACCATTTTTCCAAATGGTTAATAATTTTTAGAATTTCTGAAAGGGAAATTTTTTTCTGCGTCTGGGCTGTGTAATTTTTGAGTTTTTAGGCCCAGTAGAATTTAATATACAGCCTTTTATAAAAAAGCTCAGTACATTTATCTCTCTGTCAGCGCTGTATTCCTATTAACCCCTCCAC
Organism: Maratus speciosus; assembly: GCA_963932465.1. Classification (NCBI taxonomy): domain Eukaryota; kingdom Metazoa; phylum Arthropoda; class Arachnida; order Araneae; family Salticidae; genus Maratus; species Maratus speciosus. Next base: position 314,824,528 of record OZ010788.1, on the reverse strand, counting down.
CTCTCTTCAACTTTTCGAAAAAATATTCTGCGTTTTGATAAAAATGTATACTTTTGTTGAATTATGAATACTTTTCCATTCTTTATTTTGTGGTGTTTTAATTAATTTCTCAACTAATTATAAGAATTTAAAAATTCTGAATCTCATGTGCATCATGAGAGCTTTTGGGCTAATTTCACAACATTTTTGAGCCTCGTACGTGCCGTAGATTTTGCTAGCCATCGCGAACAAACAGACAGACACCTACACACAGAGAGCGAAACTTTCTTTTATTAGTATAGATATATTTTTTTAGATTGCTCCACTAACAACACCCAAAACATACAAATAAAATTCTGAAATTTCTTAAAAGCGATACTTCCGTGGAATATAAAAGAATATTTGTTTATTTATCAACTGCGCCAAAAAAGACCAAAAAAGTCTTAATTTATAATTTAATTCGAAAAATTTTTTAATGTAATATTGTCATGGGAAACACACTTGTATATATAATTTTTCATAATTTTAGTGTATCGGGAAGCGAGTGTAAAAGGAATTACAAAATTTCTACTTTGGATTCATGAACCAAATTTAAATTAAATAAAAGATTATAATCAGCATGAAAATAATTTTTTGAAGGCTCAATGTAGAAGAAATTCATACATGCATACTATATAGCCATTAATCACCGGACATTTTTAATTTTAGACATTTTGTCGAATATTTAAAGGTATACTTGTCGGATTTTTCTGTAACTTCAGGATTAAGGAGAATATGTTTGACTTCATATTTATCAACGGTGATTTGATCAGAAGGACAATTAGGGGGGCAACAAAAAATCAAAGAAAAATAATAATATTTGGGATCACCCTGTAAAATAAAATGCACGAAATTATCTATCGGTATGGCTTACGAATATGTGAATATTGGACAATGTGTGTAAGAATAGCACGTATATTCATGGAGATATATCGATTTTTTTAAGAAGTTCAAAAAGTTCTTGCATGTTTTTTGTTTGTATCGTGCAGGGTTTTCTACCAAATTTAACGCCAGTTTCAGAAAATTTTACAAAATGTAGTAGAAATAATATTGTGCAAAATGTAAATATATTAAATATTTGATGAAATATGAGCAGTTGTGTGAAATATATTTTATCTGCGCATGCGCGCACGATAAAAAAAATTTTTTTTTCATGATTTAATAGTGAACTCTATGGAGCCATATGGTTTTCCACAAATTGTGATTTTTAATTCAATTTTTTTTATTTTAATTTTTTATTGATGCTTTAGTTCTTCTCGGAAAACCACCAGAATGAGCCTACGCTAAGAAAAAAAGAAGTATAAAAATGTAAGCATTTCTTCTAAACCTACTCGTTGACATTCATTAAATACAAACTCCTTTGCTGAAAGCGAGTTAATAAAAAATGACAATTTGTGGGAAAACCCTTATCATTCAGCAACTTTTAGAGAGCAACTAAAAATCAGCTCACTCTATCGCCGATATTTTTCTGAATTTTCACGATATTTGACTGGCTTTTTTTATGAGTTGCTCCATAAAGTTGACAATTAAAGCACGAAAAAATATTTTTTATCGTGCGCGCATACGCAGATAAAAAATATTTCATACAGCTGTTCATATTCCATCAAATGTTTAATATATTTACATTCCAATTGCATTATATTATTTCTACTACATTTTGTCAAATTTTCTGAAACTGGCGTTAGTTTGGTAGAAAACTCTCATGATATAAACAAAAAAATATACAAGAATTTTCTGAACTTAAAAAAAAAAATCGATGTATCTCCATGAATATACGTGCTATTCTTATTCAAATGAATATACATATTGTACAATATCTACATAAACGTAAGCTATAGCGATATATCTTTTCGTGAATTTATTTTACTGGGTGATCCCAAATATTATTATTTTTCTTTGATTTTTTGCTGGCGCCCTAATTGTCCTTCTGATCAAATCGCCATTGATAAATGTGAAATCAAACATATTCTTCATAATCCTGACGTTCCAGAAGAATCTGACAAGTGTATCTTTAAATATTCGACAAAATGTCTAAAATTGAAAGTGTCGATTAGTTTTGGCTGTATAATATATTTTTTTAATCATTTTTTTCAGAAATTGTATTTTTTCCCGATAAGTAACCATACATATCTATATAAATAAAAATGTAAATGTTCGTTTGTTCAAAATCGCTAATCTCCGAAAGTTCACCGATTGCTTGGAAATTCATGGGTTGGGTTGCATTCGAATACGGAAGTGTTGTTATATACTTATTATGAACCTCGCTCCCCCACCAGGGGGCGCTTTTTAATTTTTTTTCCAAACCCATCATGTGATATATCTATGGAGTATTTTTTATTTAATACTCCGGTCGTGATAGTAAACACAATCGTTGAGTACAAAGACGATGTTACTAAATGCAAACCCAGATGAGATGATCCGTTTCCTAGAAAAATCCATCAGGCAATAATTCAGAAGAAAACAGTTTCCATGGAAAAGTATTTATTTTTATGGAAGTGGGCATAAGATGTAAAGCAGTGGTGGCCTCCCTAACTCAGCATATTTTTAAGCTGTTTACAGTACGCAGATCAGAGAGCAAGTCCTTTTCAATCTGCGTAATTTAATACGCCAAGAATACATCTGTCTTGAGCCAGTACGCCAATCACAAAATAACCGTTAAACTGGGAGATATATTAAAATTTGAACAAGATAAGGACATAAACCACATTTGGCAACGAATTAATAAGTGAAACAATAAAGTAAACCTATTATTGCTTACATAGAGTATAACGGTGAGGATAATTAATGTCAAATATCTATTTACCGGCCGAAGTGAAAATGAAATTTATGTGTATTTTAATGCATATACGAGACGACAGCAAGCTTAAATTAACTATATGATCTTGCTATTATGTAAACAGATTTGTAAAAAAACGGCGTTTATCAAATAAAATATCAATAAAGAATATATATGCGGGGGAAAGGAAATGTGCTTAAATTAGAAATAACAAATAAATCCTTTATCTGAATGATAACTTTTAACAAAAACAATAAAAGAATATTTATGTGGGTATAACGACTGCACGTAAATTAGACATAAAGAGAAATGATTTTGAATGCTAGTGTTAAACAGAAGAAAGGGAAATAAATTCTGAAAACAGATTAATTTCGACTACAAATCTAATACAAATATATGGCCTCGCCATAATATCATTAGAAAGCCCTTGGACAACTGTTTCATATTATGCACTGCGCATCTCGCTCCCCTCACTTTCCCCACGTGGGGGCACATTTCTATATAAATAAAAATATAAATGTTTGTTTGTACAAAATCTTAAACCTTCGAAAGTTCTTCGCCGATTGCTTTGAAATTCACGGATTGCGTTGCATTCGAATACTCGCGGGTTTTTATATACCTATCACGAACCTCGCTCCTCCCTCCTCCAATTTCCTCGCCACCACCAGGGGGCGCTTTTTAAATTTTTTCTGACACACGTCATGTGACATATCATTATAAAGCCCTTTGATTACTCTTTCATATTATGCACCTACCATTCCCCTCATCCCACTTTCCTCCTGTGGGGGCACATTTTTATATATAAAAAAAGTAAATGTTCGTTTGTACGAAATCTTAAACCTCCGAAAATTCTTCGCCGATTGCGTTGCATTTGAATGCGGCTATTAAAGCCTGAGAGCTAATGTGCCCGCACGTTCTGTATGTACGTATGTATGTAGTACGATAACTCTTGATAGAAATATCCGATTTGCTTCAAATTTTGTAAATAGTTTCATTCTGATAAGGCGCTTCCCTGATTAGTTTTGGGAGTTCGTTGGTTAAGTATAAAAGGGGCACGGCGGCTAATCCTCCCTTAATTTAGATGAATGGGTTTTTCATGCAGAATTATCCGATTTGCTTCAAATTTGGTATACCGGTTTATTCTAAAAAGGCGTTTGCCTGATTAGATTTGAAGGTTCATTGGTTAAGTATAAAGGGGGGAAACGGGGGTAATCCCTTAATTTATTTTTCAATGGGCATTATTATTTGAAATAAGAGTACAATGTACAATTAGTGTGAATAGCCTGTGAGCTCAATGCCATAAGTTTAACTCGGTACATATCTTTTTAATTCACTCGATCTTTAAGGGATGCCACCGCACGTACTGCAATTGACAATCGTCCTGCCAATTATGACGTTAAATTATATTCACAAGCCAAATCTTTGCAACGGCACGCGGCTTGCAGTAAAAAAATAATGAGCAACTTCGTAGAAGCAACAATCTTGACAGCACCTTTCAAAGGTGAAGATGTCCTCATTCCTCGCATTCTTTTGATTCTAATGGATGCGCAATTTCAATTTAAGAGCTTGCAATTACCTATTTGATTGGCGTTTGTAATCGCCACCAACAAAGTTTAGGGCTAAGCTTTAAAATTCTGCGGTTTAGATCTAGACATGAATTGCTTCTCACACGGGCAATTATATGTTTCGTGTTCTAGAATCGGCAAATCAGACAATCTGTATATCTGCACAGACAATGTAACAACAAAAAATATTGTATACCCACAAGTATTGTGAAATTAAACATATTAGAAACATGCATTTTCTCTTTTCTTTCTTTTCCATTTAGCCAGACTGAGCCACAGCAACGCGTGGCCGGGTACAGCTAGTTTAAAATAAAATCTTAACTACGGACCATGTTAAACAAATAATTTGTAAAATGTATCATAAATTTTGCGACAGCATTACGAAGAATCAATTAATCAATCTATCCATAAATTAGTCAATCAATCAATCTGCCAAGACAAGGTAAATATTTTCTTTTGGTGCTATTTATAAATCTGTATTATGTATAAATTTATATAAATTTGTAATACTGAGTATGTTTACATGTAAAAGACATTTAAAGTTAAAAACTTAATTCTTAAAGTAATCAACACATTTGCTTATTTTATACATAGCATAAACGTTATTTAAACTTCATCATATTTAGCGCCGTACATAAATTATCTAACCCTCCCAAGAAATACTTTGATTTTCAGCTGCAGTTTTAATAAACTTATTTGTCAAAAACTTCCCTAGATTTTGCATAACAAAACCGTGCCTGCCGTGCCTGAGTTTGTCAGTATTTGAAGAACTTTTTAAAACCCTTTTTGTGAATTTTGACGTTTTGCAGATATGCCAAGAAAAATGTCTGCTATTCTTTGCAAACTGAAATATTTGTAGTGTCTTATGATGCTTACATCTCCAAGAAGTGCTTCAAAGATGACTGTAAACAGTGTGATAAAATCCGGATATGCATATGTCTAAAAGGATTGAAAGTGATTTTTTGTTAATGATTTAACAAATATTAATTCATTTCGAATTTAAAAATTTAGAATGCTTCTATATAAAAATATGAATTTGATAACTGAACTTAGTTAGGTTCATGTTGGCCTTTGCGCCTTTTAAGCAATTACTTTAAAATTTGATCATTCAAATGTTGATTGCGTATAATTTTTACTAGCAAGGATGACCGAGCTAAGCTCGGTCAATATAGCTTTGCGTTCAATTCGATATTTTATTCTCACTGTATCATTCTTGCTGTTTAGATACAATTGGCATGATCCTAAGACATAGTGACCCGAAATGACCCACTAACCGAATTTTTTCGAACATACGACCTAACCAATGCTTTTCTCGAACCCGAAAGCGATAGAATACAAAATTTAGACAAAATCATTAAAGTCGTTTTATAGATAAAATTAGCTTGACCCACGGTAACCCAAAAGGGACCCACTAATCTAAATTTATCGAACATGTGACCTATCCCAATGGTCTTCTCTTGCTGGGAAACGATGTAATAAAATATTTTGTAAAAATCGTCTGATCCGTTTTTTAGATACAATTAACTTGACCCACAGTGCCCCAAAAATGACCCACTAATCGAACTTTCTCTAACATGTGACTTAGCCCATTGGTTTTCTCGTAACCCAAAACGGTATAATATAAAATTTTGTCAAGTTGTTTTGAGCCGTTTTTTAGATACAATTATCTTTACCCACAGTGACCCAAAATGACCCACTAATCGAATTTTCTCGAACATGCGACTTAGCCTGATGTTCTTCTCATGCTCAGAAACGATACAATACAAAATTTTGTCAAACTGTTTTGAGCCGTTTTTTAGATACAATTAGCTTGGCCCACAGTGACCCTAAAATGACCCACAAATCGAATTTTCTCGAACGTGTGACTTAGCACAATGGTCAACTCATGCCCAGAAACGGTATATTGCAAAATTTTGTCAAAATCGTTTGATTCGTATTATATATACAATTACCTTGACCCACAGTGACCCAAAATGACGCACTGATCGATTATGTTCGACATGCGACTTAGCCCAATGGTCATCTCATGCCCAGAAGCCAGAAGCGGTATATTACAAAATTTTGTCAAATGTTTTGAGCCTTTTTTTAGATTCAATTAGCTTGACACCTGACCCATTGTGACCCAAAATGACCCACTAATTGAATTTTCTTGAACATGCGACCTAGCCCAATGGTATTCACGTGCCGAAAACGATAGAAAGTAAAATTTCGTCAAAATCGTTAAAGCCGTTTTCTAGACAAACTTAGCTTGACCCACAGTGATCCAAAAATGACCTACTAATCGAATTTTCTCTAACATGTGACTTATCCCGTTGGTCTTCTCGTAATCCAAAACAGTAAATTACAAAATTTAGTCAAAATCGTCGGAGCCGTTTTTTAGATAAAATTAGCTTGATCCGAAGTGACCCAAAAATGACCCACTAATCCAAAATTTCAGAACATGTGACCTAGCCCAATAGTTTTCTCGTGCCTAAAAATGGTTGGATAAAAAATTTAGTCAAAATCGATTGAGCCGTTTTTTAGATATAATTATCTTGACCCTGATCCATTATGACCCAAAATGACCCACTGTTCGAATTTTCTCGAGCACATGACCTAGCCCAATGGTCTTCTTGTGCCCAAAAATGGTAAAATGCAAAATTTAGTCAAAATCGTTACAGCCGTTTTTAAGATAAAATTTACACACACACACACACACACCAACACACACACACACAATTTTTGCTCGTATTATAATATAAGATTTGAAATAAATACAGTACCGAAATGAATCGATAATAGATTCCACTTTGCAGTACAAAAATGCTACAACAATGATTTATTTTCATGATCGAAGGGCTTTTATCTTGAATGACACGCCGCTTTTATAGCAACTGAAGACCATAAGGAACTATATCACCTAACACTAGTACGACTATAGCGGTCATTTTGACTGCAACCAAATAGAACTATTTCGATTCGTATCATAAATTTCTTTATAAAATAAGTTAAATATGTTCCATGGAGAAATAAATTAAACAAATAAGTTAAATAGTTTTAAATAAATATTCTGCTGTAAAATATTTTTATAACACTTGAGTAAAATTTCCGGTCGTTCTAGTGTTAAAAATAATTTCTAATGCTTTTATAAACATTGTAACAATAAACGAATTAGGTAATCGATCAATCGATCGATCGGTCAATCAGTTAATCTATCTATGGGTCTGCGAAACAATGATAAATAATTTTGCTTGTGCTAGTTCTGTATTTGTATTATATATAAAATTACATAGATTTTAATCGACCATTTCAAATCTATATAATTGAAATGGCCACTAGAGCAGTCCATTTTTTTTTCAAAATGCATTGTTTTTTACAAACATGTGCACTCAGAGATAGATTCACATTAGGGCTGCATCGAATAGTTATTTTGGCTGAATACCGAAAACGGAATATTCAGCTGACAGGTAAACTCAATATTCGGCAACCGATTAGTATAGTAACTACTAGGGCGAATACTGATTATTCAGTTAACCGAATGCTGAATATTTGGTTGACCGAATAAATCCTATTTTTCAAAATTTAGAGATAAGTAAAATTTTAAAACAATTTTACATAATATTTAACACAAATACTTCCATTTCGATGAGCAAGATCTTTTATTATAAGTACACTTTAGACTAAAAAAAATCTATGAATTATTATTTAAGAAGAGTATTTTTTATTCTTACAAATTTTTTAATTATTAAAAATTTAAATATCATCGCTTTTTTCTGTTTCACAGAAGAAGCCACTATCAATAAAGTTTTCTTATATTCTAAAACAAATATTTTAAAATCGAAAAGAAATTTTGGAGAAATTGGAAGGAAAATTTTACAGTCATATACAGTTTATTTACCAGGAAGGGGCTAAAGTAAAAAAAAAAATAATATATATATATTTAAATGGTGATAAATCAGAAAGACTAACTTTTGTGCTTCTTTTGATTTAGCAAAGAAGTTTTTAAATGTACAGAGAGCAGTTTCTCGATTGGGCGATCATTTTCAGAGGTTGCGAGTATACACTCCAAAAAGTAAATGTGTAAATTACTCACTTGTGCCGTATATGTCTAAATTAGTAAAATTACACCTTTGTCATAAAATTTACATTCTTGCCGTAAAATGTATCTGTGTTTATGTGTATTTATTGGTTTAATGGAAGAGTGTAATTTGTTATCTCTACAAAAACTCAAACAAGTGTGTAAATGGTAGAAAATTTTACGGATTTACCCAAATCGATGTGTTAATGTAATTTACAAATTTTGCATATTACACAAATAACTGTTTATTTTGCATATTACACCGAAATATGTGTAAGAATATTGCACAGATATATACGTAAAAACAGAATATTACACAGATGTGTGTGTAAAAATATTACACAGAAATGTGTGTACGCATTTTACACAGCTAAATGTGTAAGAACATAATATTACACAGAAATATGTGTACTTATGTGAACAAAAGAAATATCGATACAACTTGGCTTGTGCAATAGCAGCTGAATGGTCAAATTAATGGCTTAGAAAGTCCCAGATCTTGAGTTCAAATCCCGTTTTTGTAAGCATTGCTTGTCTATTGTAGATTGAATTAAATAAAGAATTTCTCTTCTTGATATAGATATGTCTTTCATAACTTGTGATTGAAATGGGTTAAAAAAAAAAAAATCTGACAAAATACGGAAATAGTGCCGACGTCAGGATTTCTGCATTTTTCAAAATTTTATTTTACAGTGTATTTATTCAGATTGTACATGTTCTATTCATAAATTATGACTATACCATTTTAGGGCTTCAAAACAACTTTAACAGATAATGGCATGCAGTAAATGTAATTTTAGAGGATTCTGCTTTTGTAAATTAAGGTTACACTATTTTGTGGTCTAAAAATAAATCTGCTGGAAAGAAAACAAGCACACTAAGCACACTTGTTTGTTCTTCCTGAAAATTTGTTTTGCGACCATAAAAATATTTAGTTCAAAATTTACATTCCAGACTTTAAGGTTATGTACTATGTACACGAAATCCATCGTTTTTGCATTATACATATATATGTGTACACATGTGCAATTTAAACATTAAACTGTGCATTTCTGAGTTATCTGATAACATTTTACACACTTAAGCCGCTTAATGTACTATTAAAATACACAGGAAAATGTGTATTTTGAAACTGATACACCAGGCGTGTATTTGGCAATTTACACGCCTTTTTACATATATAGACAAATAGTTTTTGTATCATCAGTATACCTTATTTAATGTGTAAACTTACGCATTTATATTTTAGAGTGTACAAGTTGTTCCTAAAATCTTAGAACAAACTTTCTGAGGAGATAATGCGGTCAAGACACATATTTCTTGTACCAGCACCTGAATGCATTCTCTTAAAAATACAATACATTCAATCAAAAATAAAGGATGTGTCACTGCAATCTGAAACGAAATTTTCGTTCTCAACTTTAACAATAAGGAAGATATTTTAGAGGAATTTTCATCATATTATTTTCGTTCCTATGAAATGTGATGACATCGTTGAAAGTGACTGAATTTTGGAAGCGAAACAGCCCGTGGACTGTCAGCTGCATTCTGAATAATGGAAAGTCTAGCTCAGTGTTATCCAGATGTGAATGATGGAAATTTCCAGCCCTTTTCGTCATTTCGATATATTTCACAAAAATGAAAGTAAGTCTTAAAAATATCGTTATAAGTAAGGATCGATCAAAACAGGTTTTTAAGACCGAAACCGAATTTGGTAATTTTCCTATTTGCGGCCGAAAACGAAAATGTCTAAAAAAAAATTTATTTAATTATTACATTCATAAATATACAGATTCATTATTTAATTATACGTTTGGCTCAAATTGGCTCTCTGTACCTTTGCCAAAACCTTTTTATTTTCATATAAAAAATATAATTAATTCATCAACGACACAAAATGATGTTCTAATTATACGACTTTCATCTAATTAAAAAATGTTTTAGGTATACATACCTCGATTTATCTTTTATAATGTTTTTTTGTAAATGATCATCTGTTATACTAGAACTTTCTTAAAGAGTATTCGAAACACTTCTGCGGTTTCAAACTAAAAATTTTCTATTACTGGTAAGTCTGCAGTTTTTAATGAAACGTCTTGAGTCAGTCGCGACTGATAATTATAAATAATGAAGTTCATAGCAATAAATAAAAAGTGTCTCATTTGATCCGATTTATCCATACCTCGATTTATCTTTTATAATGTTTTTTGTAAATGATCATCTGTTATACTAGAACTTTCTTAAAGAGTATTCGAAACACTTCTGCGGTTTCAAACTAAAAATTTTCTATTACTGGTAAGTCTGCAGTTTTTAATGAAACGTCTTGAGTCAGTCGGGACTGATAATTATAAATGGTGAAGTTCATAGCAATAAATAAAAAGTGTCTCATTTGATCCGATACAACTAAAATCAATGAGTAATGTTGAAAATTCTCGAAGGAAGAAACGAGATTTTTGAAATACAGATAATTTTGGTCCAGCCGAATTTTCAGCACATTTTCGTCGAAAACGAATTTTCGACGAAACTCAGATCTTGAAACGAAAACGAATCCGAATTTTCGGTTGATCTCTAGTTATAATATCTTCATTATTGTTAAAGTAACAAACAGAAATCTACGTTCGGCCTGTAGATAGATACACTGTGTTTTTGACGAAATAAGTGTATTCTGATCCTTTGTTTCCCGGATAAAAATTATGTTTCTTGATGCCTGTTATCACCCATGAAAGTTAGTTCCATTTTGTTTAGAAACATCCTGTTTGTGAAAAAGCAAGAAACAGATTATTTACCAGACATATTTAGGCATTTGTACACCATTAATTCGTATGAAAGTCGTCATTAATGGTTAATTTTCTTAAGTGTCACTTTTCAAACAGCAAATAATGTAAAAGCATTCTCTTTAATACATAGCTGCCAATTTGTACGGATTTTTGCTACCACTAAAATTTAACAGGAATTTACGCCTTATTTAATTATCAGCATTACCTACAATTCGGCAATTGAATTAGGCAAAACTTTCTATAAAATTTTAGTGGTAGCAAAAATCCGTACAAGTTGGCAGCTATGTTAATATAATATGATGCAAATTTTCCTTCCAATTTCCCCAAAATTTCATTTCGATTTTAAAATATTTGTTTTAGAATATAAGAAAACTTTATTGATGTTGACTTCTTCTGTGAAACAGAAAAAAACGATGATATTTAAATTTTTAATAATTAAAAAATTTGTAAGAATAAAAAATACTCTTCTTAAATAATAATTCATAGATTTTTTTAGTCTAAAGTGTACTTTAGTCTAAAGTACAAGTAAAGATCTTGCTCGTCATATAATATGTATAATATTCTATTCTTTTAATTATGCTGAATATCTTTATTAATTAACAATTTCAAGTAGAAGTTGTGCAAAGTTAAAAAAATATTTTTAAAGGGTCCTTTTGAGTATTCGGTTTGACCGAACATTTCGATATTCGGCCAAACCGATCATTCGACAGACCAAATATTTTGATATTCGATCAAACCGCAATGGTCAAATGACCGAATATCGAATATTCGGTGTATTCCTAACCGAATATTCAGATCCAGTAGCATGGCCGAATACCTAATATTCGGTATATTCCTAGTTCAAATGTGTAGACAAAAACTGCATAAGTTTAATAATTTTATGTCGCTCAAAAGCAAGGGGGAAATTATCGCTTATTGTGAAAGCAATATTGTAGTCCGTTCCAAAAGTTTATGCACTCTTCAAATATAGTTAAAAATAATTGAAGAAGAAAATATATGATGCTAATTTACAATAAATACTGAATATTTAATCAAAATCAAATAAAATAAGCAGTTTTTGTTGGTTAAAATAAAAATTACAATAATTTTTACTTTTATTTAATATACTGTTTTTCTTGAAGAAACACTGTCTCAAAAGTTTAAGCACTTTATGCAATTTTTTTAGAAACATGGGTTTGGACGGGTGTAATGAGGTTGTATGACGCCGTTTTCCAATTTTTAAAAATGTAAAAGTAAAACAATCATTTCCATTCGTTTCAAAAATGACGATGGTTGAAAAATTGACAAAGGGTGATATTTTAAAAGTTTTTAATTTGAAATCACAAAATAAAACTGTTTCTCAAATTGCAAATATTTTAAATTGATCAAAGCGATGTATCTATATCAAGTACTCTCTAGAAATGATAATTGCAACAGGAAACCAAGATGTGGACGACCACGTATGACGTTCGTCGAGACGGAACGGAGGATATGTAGATTCGTGTTTAGATAAAATATGCCCATACAGGAAATTAAAAATAATTTCACGGTGCAAGTGTCCAAAGATATTGCACATAGATTTATATTAAAGAATGTGATTACACCATACTAAAGAAAATGGCTTTCAAACCATGTCTCAAACTACACCACTAACAGGAGAATGAACTGGATTAAAAAACACATGTCCTGCGGGCGACAAGTGGCTTACTGTTATATTCAATGATGAGAAAAATATGAACATAGATGGCCCTGATAGGTGGGACATGTATTGACATGATCTGCGAAAAGAACCAATGAGTTTATTCAACAGGCAGCAAGGTGATGGTATGGCAGCCTGGTATGGTTTGTGTGTGTGGGGGGGGGGATGATTTCCGGCTTCAACAGCCTGACCTCTCTGGATTTCTGAAAGGAAGTCAAAATTTCCAAAAATACCAAGAGACGCTGAACCAACATTTCCTTCCATTCAGTGACAATTCAGCGCTATTTTTAGGGTGGGTGGTCCTAAATGGCTCTTTGAAAAAGGTAATGCCTCAATCTACATAAGACATACTACATAACCGTAGCTTTCACAGAAAATTTTTTAAATTCTTGACTCGCCAGCTTTATGTCCTGGTATAAACCCGATTGAGAATGTCTATGACATTTTAACCCGGTCAGGTTTACAGCAATGGAAAACAGTATGACTCTCTTGAAGAATTCAATGAGGCCATACAGAAAGTATGGTACTTTTTGCCACCAAAAACACTACAAAAACCAATAAATTCGATGGACGCGCGTTTATTTGAACTAATCCGAAATCCCGGAAAAATAATTTGTATGTAACAGTTTATTAAAAATGATAAAAGTAGTGGTTTTTGCCATTGTGCATAAACTTTTGAGACAGTTTTGTTTGAACTTACTATTAAATTATATTTTTTACAAATATCAAGTTTTTTCTACTTTTGATATAATGTATATTAATGAAATTGCAAAATCCACAAATAAAATAAAAAAGAAAAGTGCCCAGCTAAACTGATGGCATTGAGCTCACAGGCTATTTACGCTAATTGTATATCATACTCTTATTTTAAAGAATAACGCCCCTCAAAAAAATAAGTGAAGGGGAATTAGCCCCCGTTTCTCCCTTTATACTTAACCAGTGAACCTCCAAATCTAATCAGGGAAGCTCCTTATCATAATAAACCGGTATACCAAATTTGGAGCAAATCGAATAATCCTGCAAAAAGAAAAACATTTATCTAAATTAAGGGGGTGGACTAGCCCCCCCCCCCCTTTATCCTTAATCAATGAATCCCCAAAACGAATCAGGGAAGCTCCTTAACATAATAAACCGGTATACCAAATTTGGAGCAAAGCGAATAATTCTGCATGAAAAACCCGTTTATATAAATTAAGGGGGGTGGACTAGCCCCCCTTTCTCTTTTATCCTTAACCAATGAACCCCCAAAACTAATCAGGGAAGTTCCTTAACATAATAAACCGGTATACCAACTTCGGAGCAAATCGAATCATTCTGCATGAAAAACCCATTTATCTAATTTAAGAGGGGCGGGCTAACCTCCCTTTTCCCCCTTTATCCTTAACCAATGAACCCCCAAAACTAATCAGGGAAGTTCCTTAACATAATAAACCGGCATACCAAATTCGAAGCAAATCGAATCATTCTGCATGAAAAACCCATTTATCTGAATTAAGGGGGTGGACTAGCCCCCTTTTCCCCTTTATTCTTAACCAATGAATCCCCGAAACTAATCAGGGAAGTTCCTTAACATAATAAACCGGTATACCAAATACGGAGCAAATCGAATGATTCTGCATGAAAAACCCATTTATCTGAATTAAGGGGGTGGACTAACCCCGTTTTTCCCCCTTTATCCTTAACCAATGAACTCCCAAAACTAATCAGGGAAGTTCCTTAACATAATAAACCGGTATACCAACTTCGGAGCAAATCGAATCATTCTGCATGAAAAACCCATTTATCTAATTTAAGAGGGGCGGGCTAACCTCCCTTTTCCCCCTTTATTCTTAACCAATGAACCCCCAAAACTAATCAGGGAAGTTCCTTAACATAATAAACCGGTATACCAAATACGGAGCAAATCGAATGATTCTGCATGAAAAACCCATTTATCTGAATTAAGGGGGTTGACTAACCCCGTTTTTCCCCCTTTATCCTTAACCAATGAACTCCCAAAACTAATCAGGGAAGTTCCTTAACATAATAAACCGGTATACCAAATTCGGGACAAATCGAATGATTCTGCATGAAAAACCCATTTATCTAATTTAAGAGGGGCGGGCTAACCTCCCTCTTCCCCCTTTATCCTTAACCAATGAACCCCCAAAACTAATCAGGGAAGTTCCTTAACATAATAAACCGGCATACCAAATTCGAAGCAAATCGAATCATTCTGCATGAAAAACCCATTTATCTGAATTAAGGGGGTGGACTAGCCCCCCTTTTCCCCCTTTATTCTTAACCAGTGAACCCTCAAAACTAATCAGGGAAGTTCCTTAACATAATAAACCGGTATACCAAATACGGAGCAAATCGAATGATTCTGCATGAAAAACCCATTTATCTGAATTAAGGGGGTTGACTAACCCCGTTTTTCCCCCTTTATCCTTAACCAATGAACTCCCAAAACTAATCAGGGAAGTTCCTTAACATAATAAACCGGTATACCAAATTCGGGACAAATCGAATGATTCTGCATGAAAAACCCATTTATCTGAATTAAGGGGGTGGACTAACCTCCCTTTTCCCCCTTTATCCTTAACCAATGAACCTCCAAAAATAAGCAGGGAAGTTCCTTAACATAATAAACCGGTATACCATATTCGGAGCAAATCGAATGATTCTGCATGAAAAACCCATTTATCTTAATTAAGGGGGTGGACTAACCCTCCTTTTCCCCCTTTATCCTTAACCAATGAACTCCCAAAACTAATCAGAGAAGTTCCTTAACATAATAAACCGGTATATCAAATTCGGAACAAATCGAATGATTCTGCATGAAAAACCCATTTATCTGAATTAAGGGGTTGGACTAACTCCGTTTTTCCCCCTTTATCCTTAACCAATGAACTTCCAAAACTAATCAGGGAAGCGCCTTATCACAATGAACCTAGAAAATTTTTTTGAAGGAAATCGGATGTTTCTATCAAGAGTTATTGCGTTACGTACATACATACATGCATACATACATACGTACATACATACATACAGAACGGGCGGGCACATTAGCTCTCAGTCTTTGATAGCCTGTGAGCTAAAAAATGCTCTTTATTTTAACTTTTGTATTATTAATTAAATATCAACATTTTATGCTTGTGCTTAAACTTTTGAGACGGACTATAGTCATTGACAATACCAGTATATATGCCATTGGCCAACGACAGAGCAAAAAGAAAATGTACTGAAACACGGCTGTGAATATGACTGTGTGGTATAATTAATGGGTGCCAAGGATTACAGATTTTGAATATAACTATAGTAATAATCTGCGCCTTATTTTTTTTTAAATTATTACAATATAAATAACTGATAACCGACTTGTAAATTTAAAGAGTTAAGAAATACAGGGAGCAAAAAAATGTTCTTAAAAAATCTAGCATTTGTGTGTAGCACAAATACTAGATATAGCTAGATAATGCTAAATAGTTTCTATAGATTCCTGAAGCATTTTAAATCTGTGATATATGTGTTTATTTAAATGACTGATTCA
Organism: Maratus speciosus; assembly: GCA_963932465.1. Taxonomy (NCBI): domain Eukaryota; kingdom Metazoa; phylum Arthropoda; class Arachnida; order Araneae; family Salticidae; genus Maratus; species Maratus speciosus. Next base: position 314,808,125 of record OZ010788.1, on the reverse strand, counting down.
GTTTTAATAATCAACAAATTTTAAAATAAAAGACATTCTAAGTTAAAGGCTATATTCTTAAATATAAAATTACGCATTAATTCATTTTAATTGTGGTATGAACTTTCTTTAAATTGAATATAGTATTTAGTCCATTCATCAATGATTAAATTTTCACACACACAAAAAAAGAAATGCTTATATTCTGAGATGTAGATTTAAACATTCTTTTCAAAAACTGCCGAAGATTTTATATAGCAGGATGTATGACATACCTTCAGTATTAGAAGAGATTTCTAAAACATTTTATTGGCCCCGATATGCTATTTCTTTCAGGCAACTATGAAAGTGTCGTCACTTAAAAATAAAGTTACGTTACATAAGCCAGCCATAAAGCGAAGCAGATGTATCATTGTACGGTTAAATGCTGATAATCTCTACTACCATTTTTTAAACTTCTAAGCATAGCGCATTTTCAATTTTTACACCTTAGTATAGGGGGAAAAAAGTACTTTTAACTGCAATTTGTTTGAAAACAACTATATCTTAATTTATTTTTGATATACTATTAATTTTTTTGTAGTTTTTAATGCCATTTCTGTAATGGTGAAAATTGAAGTACTCCATTTCTGCAGAAAGTAAAGTGAAAATAATTGGAAAATAGTAGATAAATATATCTTTTTGTTGCCATTTTCTCGTAACAACTGAAAAAAAATATATTAATTTAAATACTTGCTATTTTGAAAAAAAAAAAAAAAAAATGATGATGATTTCCGATAAAAAATGGAACTATTATAAACTATGTTTAATTTTAAGTACTCATATTAATATTAGAAACAAATGAAGGCATATGAATAATTAGATAGCGGATTTTGTATTTGTTTGTCGAGTTTACGAAATCGCATTTTGCTGGGTTTATTCTGCGCATATTTATTATTATGTATTATTGCGCGATTTGACGTCCTATACATACGTTTCTACAGATGCTGTTTAAGACTGGATCGTAAATGTGTAATTCATCAGCGGATGCAAATGACGTCATTTTATATAAAATAAAAGCGTATATTTTAAGTCTTAAAACTGAAATAAGTTTTGTTAGAAGTGCATCATTTTCACTCCAGCGAGCGGCTTTCGAATCTTCACAAGTGGGAATGCTTCACTTTTGAAAATAACGCTTTTGAAATCACACACTGATAAAACACAAAGTTTCACAAAAATTTAGAGTTTCCTTATAGAAGAGCAGTGACCTTTAGGCTAAAATAATATTTGTTTGAGAGTTAGACTAACCAACATAAGATGCATTTTTTATTGTAAGTAATTTTGTAGGTTTAATATAAATTAACTACGGGGCTCGGCCCCCTGCAAGCTACGCTCGCCAACCCCCGTTCAGACACCGCGGAATCTAAAAGCACGCTAATCTGATCGGTTTTAAAAAGGTTAGAGAAGATTGAATTTATAATGAAAAAACCAGTAGCGATCTCCCTGTAAACGGGTTTCCATTCAATTCCCTTTGATTGCGAAAATTTAAGGCCGAATCAGTTGCTGTTAAGACATTCAATGGTTGTTTTCGTGTTTATTAAAGAAGATCAGTTAAACATTTGAAAAGAAGCTAAAATAAAATGAATTAAGTAAACAGAATCTTTGCCTCCCGGTATTTTTTAACAGCGTTATAAAATGATTGACATAATACAATTTACTACCATTACTACAATTTACTGCTTTAACCCCTTCAAAAGCGATGGTTCATTTTTGGACCACTTGGCACCAGAATACTGGAAAGAACATTTTCCTTTTATTAAGTAAGTGAACAAAGACATTTTCGTATTTCGAAATTTGTTTGTAAATTCTGGTGCCATTCACTGATTTCAACATTTTACGAATAGAAGTACCTTGCCCTTGAAAGGGTTAAACGCATATTAATGTATTTATTATTTTAAAGTTTCCTTTCTCTTTTAATATTCACGTGTAAATACAATTTTCAAGAGATAATTTTCAATATTTTCCTTTTTTTAACACGTACTCATTTAATATTAATTTTAAAGTTTTTTTTTCTGTTTTTAATAGTCACGTGTAAATAAATTTTTAATCTTTAGGAAATATTATTCTTTGCGCTGTTTTTAGAATTGAAAACAATCTCTATAATAATAGCCTAAGTCATGTGACTATCATCAACAGTTCTGGACGGATCCCTTCGCTTTTTATATTCCAGGCAGCCATTTTGGTACTTTAATGTTAGCCAGACACAGGTGAAAAGTCGCCAAATATTATTTTATCGCCATCATTTCACTTATATTATAATAGTCCAAGTCATGTAGCTGCCATAAACAATTATGGGCTGTTCCCTTCGCTTTTCATAAGAAAGGTTTCCATTTTAATTAAATAGAATCAATATTATTATCAAAATAACGCCATTTTGGTGCCAATTAGGTACGCGGGTGCATCTATGACATATGTGCCTAATATTTTTCTTTTCTTTTCGTTTTTTTTTTTTTTTTTTTTTTTTTTTTTTTTAAGAAGTAAAAGCCGTTAATTTAAAATTTTTCAGTTTTAAATGAAACTTTTGTATTAAATAAAATGATAATGAAAAAGAAAAAAAAAAAAAAAAAAAAAAAAAAAAGGCGACGGGAGAAATGTTTGGCGATTTATCATCAGCGTCGCGGTATCATAAAAATCCGAGTTCTTGATTTCTCTATCAGAATCTTCCGATTTGGCAAAAGATTGTTCAAAACAATTGAATTATGAATAAAATAACGTGATACATTTCTTAGCATACATTTAAGGGAGGCCAAACTGGTCGCGAAATTAGTTTAAAATAATACCCTTTTCTAAAATATGAAAAAAAAATATCTGTTATGATTAAAATTTGAGTTGCCATCATTAGGGAAATGTATTTAAAATAAGAATAAAATTAATATCGCGAAAAATAATTATAATTTAAAAAAATACCAGTTTTGAGATCTACGGATCAATACGGATTTTTGGTGTTAATTTCATCGCATAATATTCCATATTTTAGGCCGTAAAACATAATCAGTTTTTTCATAAAATCGTTTCATAAAGTCGTTTCTTAAATTCATTTCATTAGAATTTTATATATATAGGGTAGATGAAACAGTTTCTTCTTAAACATTTTCTTTCGTCGAAAGTCGACGGGTTCCTCCTCGTAATAACAATAACTTTTTTTTTTCATTGGGGGTGACACTAAATTCTGAAAAAGCAGAATTCCTGCTTCCTGCTTGTTTATTTCTTTTCTTTTCTTTTCTTTTCTTTTTTGTTCTTTTTTTGTAAAAGTTAACGCTTTGAAGCTGAAAAGTTTTTGTTATTCCTTGCAAATTGAAATATTTGTAGATGGCTAAAATGTTTACATTTCCTTGAAGTGCTTCGAAGATGAATTCAAACAATATCCTGGGAAGATCCGGATATGCATTTGTCTACAAATTTAAAAGACTGAATGCAATATTTTATTTGAAGATCACTTGAGAAATATTAATTCATTTCAAATTTTAAAGTTCAGGTTGTTTGAATGTAGACATACTGAATTGATTCTGTCTAAACAAGGCTAAACAAGGCCGAAGGCCCACTAGATAATACGCCTACGTGCTGATTTAAAAAAAAGTTGGCAAGTATGACCACAGATCGCAAAGAGGGTTTCTTTTAATATTCCTTTCAAAACATTTTATCCTTTTGCAAAATCTGTTGGTTTCACATTTCAGAACCAGGGGGTACACTCTATTCTAAACAAACCTCTATTCGAACGAAACTCCGTTTTACAACCTTTCCGTAGATATATTAGCCAAAGGGATTGGGCCCATAGCACCCGAGATAGGTAGGCGACCCCTGGCGGTGAAAAGTGGAATTAAAATATGTAAGGCTATGGTTCATAATATGAAAGAGTGGACAAAGGGCTGTGCAATGATATATCACATGAGGGGTGTCGGTAAAAATTAGAAAAGTGCCCCCCGGGTGAAAAGGGGGAGGTTAGAAAAATTGCTTAAAATATACAAGTTAGAGACCGGAGGGGTAAATAATATAAGACCTTTTGAAAATTTTATGATTTTTCGTGTGATCGCAAGTATTCAGCTATAAGTATGCAAAATTTCAAGTCTCCAACTTAATTAAGAGTCCAGTTAGAAAAAAAAAATGTTTAAAATACACAAGTTACAGTCCAGAGGGGTAAATATAAGACTTTTTCAAGATTTTATGATTTGTCGTTTGATGTGAGGTGTTCAGCTATAAGTATGCAAAATTTTAAGTCTCCAACGTATTTAGCTTCTGTTCGGGCTCTGTGACAGACAGACAGAGGAGTGAGACGAATAGGGTTTCGTCAGATGAACTGAATCCAAAAAACAGCAAGTGCGGGCACATCTATAAATGGATTGCTTTCATTTAAAATAATTATTAGTAAAATTGGTTCAGTAGAAAGCTCAGGGCAGATGACTAAAAAACAGCCTTGTGTTTTAAATGTATGGATTATATAAAATTATGAAAAATTAAATTAAGCAAATTATATTATTTTGATAAAATTATAGTACAATGTCTTAAAGAATAGCAGTAAAATTTTATTAGTCGAGATAATTTTGGACAAAAACTTGGAGAACCTGGTTATTAATTTAAACCTCAAATTATTGCTAAGATCTGCTTTGTATGCTTGCCTAATTCGTCCAGGAAAGAATCATCAAGTTCTGTAACATAAATCGCTATTTTCCGGACAAAGACTTCTGATCTGAGCATGCAGATTGTATGTCACTGCTCTGCTATAAAGACATGCTTAATTTTTGTAAAACATGCGTTTTATCAGCCTGTGATTCCGATTACGTTATTTTTAAAAAGGAAGTATTTTCACCTGTGAAGAATTTCAAAACAGATGGGTGAAATGATGCACTTTTACAAAACATATTTCAGTTTTAAGAATTAAAATACACATCTTTTTTTATAAAATGACGTCATTTGCATCCGCTAAAGTAGGGATGGATAACCTGTGGCCCACGACCGGCTAACGTGTGGCTCGCGAATTTCGTCAATTTATAACTAGAAAAAATTGCAATTTTTGTCGATAGGTCGCAGGAAAAAATCGCGAATTTCGTCAATTTGCCGATCAAGTGCGGAAAAATCGCAAATTTCGTTGACAGCCACGGAAAATTCGTCACTTTTGTTGACGATGCGCGGAAAAATTACAAATTTTGTTAATCGGCTACGGAAAAATCGTCTGTTTATCGGATGAAAAAACACAAATTTCTTTGATTGAGCGCTAAAAAATCGTAAATTTCGTCGATTAGTCGCGGAAAAATCGCGAATTTCGTTGGTCGGGTACAGAAAAATCATGAATTTTGTCGATATTGCGCGTAAAATTTGAAAATTTCGTTCATCGGCTGTAGAACAATCGTGAGTATCGTCAGTTTATCACGAGAAAAAAATCGCGAATTTCGTCAGAATCAGTTAATAATCACGAATTTCGTTGGTCGGGCACAAACATATACGGCGAATTTTGTCGATTACGCGCGTAAAAATATCAAAGTTTGTCAATCGAGCACAGAAAAATAGCGAATTTTGGCGATCGGGAGCGTAAACTTCAAGAATTTTGTGGATCCGCTTCGGAAAAATTTCGAATTTTGTCGATCAGGTGCGGAAAAATTGCAAATTTTGTTAATCGGCTCCCCCTCCCTCCGTCGTTAATAAAGTTCACATTTTTTTTCGGCACTAGCCACTAGTCTATGTTTGTTTTTTAGCACTTTTAAAAATACAAAATTTACTCTCCGGAATAAAGTCAACGAATACTATCACTTCTTGAAAATAATCCTTGCTATATATGTTATATATACAAACTTAATCACTGGTGATATATCCTTACCAACTAAATTGGCTATGTTGACTGGGTAGGCGAACGTAGAGGGGTAACCCCCCTCCCCCCCTCTGAAATCATATTTTTTATCTGATTATAGGTCACAAATCAGCTCCTCGAAATAGAATTCTCTCCGTGATACTGATGTGGCCCTCGATAGCCCAGACATTTTTGTAAGTGGCCCTTCTCTTAAAAAGGTTGTGCACACGATCCAGCCTTAAACAACATGTATAGAAAATTATGCATATGACGTCACTATCGCGGAATAATACACAAACCCAGCAATAAGCGATGTCGTCATTCAACAAACTCAAGGGAAAAAAAAAATCAGAAATTTAATGATTCATATACCTTTATTTGTTTCTAGCATTAATATGATACTGAAAATTAAATATAGTTTATAATGACTCCATGATTTTATCAGAAATAGTTCATTTATATTTTTTCAAAATTCGGAAAATGTTATTACACACGGATTAATAAAATTTCATTCTTTCAGCTTTTTGATAGGAATTAAATAAATGTGGAGAAAATCTATCACACAAATATTCCTTAAACTACATTTTCATAGCAGACGATATTTTTGGAATAAGCGCGCATTTCAATTACAATTTCTTTTTCAGTCGTTATGAGAAAATGGCAACAAAAAGTTATAGTAATAGCCTATTTTCCACAAAGAAAAGAGCAAGAATATAGTACTTTAGTTGCCACCATTATAGAAATGGCATTTAAACTACATAAAAAATTAACATCTCAAAAATAAATTGAGATGCAGTTTTCAAACAAATTGCATTTCAAAGTACTTTTTCCCCTATACGACGGTGTAAAAATGGAAAATGTGCGATGTTTAGAAGTTTTAAATATTGCAGTAGATTAGCAGTATTTAACCGTACAGATACACCTGCTTCGTATTAAGAGTGGCTTGTGGTTAGGCGTGACGTTATTTTTTAATGGCGACATTTTAATTGTTGTCTGAAAGAAATAGCATATCGGGGGTTAAAAAGCGCGTAATAAAATTTTATATGGATAAACTTCACGATGGACATAAGAGGGGAAAATCAAAGTTAATCGGTACGTCTCCACTATAAGAGCCATAGCGTTTTTTATAAAACGTTGCCGCATTTCGGGCTTTGGAAACTGAAATTTGTTGCCAAATGATATAAACAGCTATGAAAATAAACCTATTAAAGTATAGTGGTTGTTTATATATTAATCATATAATACTAGCTCTACCCGGCCACGCGTTGCTGTGGCTCAGTCCGGCTAAATGGAAAAGAAAGAAAAGAGAAAGTGCACATTTCTCATATATTTAATTTCATGATGCTCGTGGATATACAATATTTTTTGTTGTTACAGTGTCTGTGCAGATATAGAGATAAGTCTGGTTTGCCGAATCTAGAACAAGAAACACATAATTCTCCGTGTGAGAAGCAATCCGTGTCTAGATCTAAACCACAGAATTCTAAAGCTTGGCACTAAGGTTGTACACCAAAACACAAACAGCACTAATTCATATCCAGATATACCTGAATCTGAATTTTGTTGAAAATCCAAGCATTAGTTCTTGAGATAGTGCTATTGCGGAAATTGCAAAAATTGCAGCATAGCAGCGCCACCTGTTGAGCAATTTACACCAAAATGTATAAATCATCAATTACTGTTAAGGACTGACTGAATCTGAAGTTTTATGAAAATCCGTGCATTAGTTCAGGAGATTGAGGTATTGTGGAAATCGTGAAAAATGCTGCATAGCAGCGCCATCTGTTGAGCGATTTACACCAAAAACTAATCAGCACCAACTTATATCAGGGATAACTGAATATAAATTTTCATTAAATTCCGTGCATTAGGTCTTGAGATAGAGCGCCCAAAATCTTGTGTCACATACATACAGACAGACAGACAGAGTCACAGAGTCACAAGACAGACATTTTGTAAAATCATTTTTTTCGGAATCTCTGACATCTAAAACGTGTAAATCTGTCGAAAACCGAATGTCGAAAATTTTCACGAGTCCAATACTTTCTTCTTTTAAAGATAGAAGAAAGTAATAAACTAGTCGGATGTACCAATCCCAAAACTTTCTTCTATCTCATACATGTCAACACGTCAAAATTCGTTATCACAGTGCCAAAATTAAATGGCAATCTATGCTCATCATGAGGATTCTAAAAAGATGAAATTCCGTGCATTAGTTCTTGAGATATTACTATCACTAAAATCGTGTAAATCCAGCAAAGTGCAGCATAGCAGCTTCACCTTAGGGTGTTTTATACAACAACCTAATCATCATCAACTTATGTCAACGCCTAACTGTATATGAAGTTTGGTGAAAATTCGTGCATTAGTTCTTGAGATAGAGCTATTGTGCAAATCATAACAAATGCAGCATAGCAGGGTCACCTGTTGAGCGATTTACACCAAAACATAAATAGCACTAACTGATATCAAGGGATACCTGAATCTGAAGTTTGATGAAAATTCGTGCATTAGTTATTGAGATAGAGCTATAGTGGAAATTCTGAAAAATGCAGCATAGCAGCGTCACCTGTTGAGCGATTCGCACCAAAACACAGCACTAATTTATATCAAGGTATACCTGAATGAACCTGAAGTTTGCTGAAAATCCAAGCATTAGTTCTTGAGATAGAGCTATTGTGGAAATCGCAAAAATATGCATAGCAGCGCCACCTGTCAAGCGATTTACATCAAAATGTATAAAATGTGAATTCATGTCAAGGACTAACTGAATCTGAAGTCTAATGAAAATCCGTGCACTAGTTCAGGAGTTTGAGCTATTTTGGAAATCATGAAAAATGCTGCATAGCAGCGTCACCTGTTGAGCGATTTACACCAAAAACTAATCAGCAACAACTTATATCAGGTACTAACTGAATATAAATTTTTATTAAATTCCGTGCATTTGTTCTTGAGATAGAGCGCCAACAAAATTTGTGTCACATGCATACAGACAGACAGACAGATTCACAGACTCACAGACAGACATTTTGTAAAAACATGTTTTCGGAATCTCTGACCCCTAAAACGTGTAAATCCGTCGAAAACCGAAAGTCGAAAATTTTCACGAATCCAATACTTTCTTCTTTTAAAGATAGAAGAAAGTAATAAACTAGTCGGATGTACCAATCTCAAAACTTTCTTCTATCTCATACATGTCAATACTTCAAAATTCGTTATCACAGTGCCAAAATTAAATGTCAATCAATGCTCATCATGAGCATTCTAAAAAGATGAAATTACGTGCATTAGTTCTTGAGATATGACTGTCGCTAAAATCGTGTAAATCCAGCAAAATGCAGCATAGCAGCTCATCCTATAGGGTGATTTACACCAGAACCTAATCATCATCAACTTATATAAACGTCTAACTGAATATGAAGTTTGGGGAAAATTTGTGCATTATTTCTTGAGATAGAGCTATTGTGCAAATCATGAAAAATGCAGCAGAGCAGCGTCACCTATTGAGCGATTTACACCAACACATAATCAGCAGCAATATTAATTAAGGTATGGTTGAATCTGAAGTTTGATGAAAATTCGTGCATTAGTTCTTGAGATAGAGCTGTTGAGGAAATCGTGCAAAGTGCAGCACAGCAGCTCCACCTATTTTGTGATTTACACCAACACGTAGTCAGCATCATTTCATATCAAGGACTAACTGAATCTGAAGTTTGATGAAAATGTGTGCATTAGTTCTTGAGATAGAGCTATTACGGAAATCATATTAATCCTGCAAAATGCAGAATAGCAGCGCCACCTGTTGGGCAATTTACACCAAAACGTAAACAGCCCCAACTCATATCAAGGACTAACTGAATCTGAATTTTTTTTAAAAATCCGTGTATTAGTTCTTGAGATAGAGCTATTGCGGAAATCCTGCAAAATGCAGTATGGCAGTGCCACCAGTTGGGCGATTTACACAAAAAAATAATCAGCACCAATTTATATCAGGAACTACCTGATTATAAATTTTTATTAAATTCTGTGCATTAGCTCTTGAGATAGAGCGCCCACAAAATTTGTGTCACATACAGACAGATATTTTGTAAAAACATGTTTTTTTGTGATCTCTGACTCCTAAAACGTGTAAGTCCGTCGAAAACCGAAAGTCGAAAATTTTCACGAATCCAATACTGTCTTCTTGTAAAGATAGAAGGAAGTAAAAATTATCGAATGTACTTTTTTCCATTCTGAAACAAACAAAATTTAGAAAATTTCATAATTATTGCCAATTTTCTAATACAAAATTGTAAAGTGTACAAACTTACATTTGTGAAAAATCTATCTTTGGATCTGTCGACAGAGTTAGTTACTTTTTTTAGAATAGAGAGATTTGGCGAGTTACAGACTGAATACTACTCACACTTTCATTTTAAGAATCTCATAAATCGAGTTTGTAAACCGATTAATAGCTGGGATTTTGAATATATTCAAATCACGGAATTTTCTTGCCAAATTGATTGTAAATAAATAGTAAAGTATAATTAAAACTCAGTATGTCAAACACGTTAGTTGAGTCTCGAATTATTACTTGTGGATTCAAGGACTGGAGTTTGAAGTTTTGTGATACTTTGCAGTAACCTCGCGTCTTTACGCTGTTATCGTGTTTTCTTTTAAATGGTTGTACGAGTTGTGTTTAGCATTTCAGCATTCCAGAATATTTACAAAATAAAAGTTCATTTATTCAGGATGAACTTGGTTTTACTAACCATTTGAAACTAGTATGTTGTGGCCATCAAAAAACTTTCTTCTATCTCATACTTGTCAATACTTCAAAATTCATTATCACAGTGCATCTATGCTCATCATGAGGATTCTAAAAAGATGAAATTCCGTGCATTAGTTCTTGAGATATTACTGTCCATGAAATCGTATAAATCCATCAAAATGTAGCATAGCAGCGCCACCTATTGGGTGATTTACACCAGAACCTAATTATCATCAACTTATGTCAATGTCTACACTGATAAAAATTTCACCGTTGGATTACGGGAAAAGCCTGGCAGCACAGATTCCAGCATTTTCCCGTAATATTACAGTATGTACCGTTATCTATTTAGACTGTATTAGGTCGTAAATGACAGTAAACTTTTTGAACGTATCTGACCGTAAATCACAGTAACTTTCAAGACCGTATCTGACCGTAAACCACAGTAATTTTCAAGAACGTATCTGACCGTAAATCACAGTAATAGGAGTGTATTTGGCCGTTTATGATTCCCTCCCCCCTTTTTTTTGTTAGTATCAATTATTTTGTTTCAATTTCAATTAAAGAGAAATAAATTCTCTGTGTGTTCTATCTTTTAGGGAATTGAAACTGCATTTTACGTAAGTGCTAGCAACAGCGATAGATAATATTCTAATTTTAGTTGATTATCAGCTTTCTCATTCTAAAACATTATAATTGACAGCTTTTCATGTATTTACATGTCATTTATATATTCACATACGTTTCCGTTTTAATTTAAAAACTATCAAAAGAACGTTATTGTAATGTGTAATAAACGAGGAATAATAATATAATTATTACTGGATTATTATTATATTACATTATTGTACATTATCAGTAATCTGTCTTTTACAAAATTCAATCTCAGAGAAATGGACCCTTCACAACACTTAAAACTTAGATTTCCACTTTTAAATAAATTCATTTAAAATAATCTTCCAGATTTCAGTAACCGATTTTCCTTTCTTCATCCGACAAAGTTAATATCTCTAAAATCTGATGTTTAAAAAACTTAATAAATAATAAAATTCCAAACACTCCCCCCCCCCCACACACACACATATTTATTACACAGAATTTTTTTTTTTTTTAAGGATACTTTATTAATTGTATTAACAGAAATGTATTGAACGAGTATCTAATGAAAATGTAAACAGTCTATTAAAACCCTTCAGCTATTTTTATAGTTTTTATTTAATACCTTTTCAGCAATTGGTGTGAAATATAAGAATAAAAAAATTTTACAATATTAGATTAAATTACATAATAATTGGCAACATTATAAAATATTTTCACAACTATTGCCTACCTCTTTTATTAATTTGAATTCTTGTTTCACGGCAATATAAATTTTTTGATAATCGTATCAATTTTTCTATTTTTTATTTATCCATTTTATTATTATTATTATTATTATTATTATTTTAGGATGAGGAAAGGAAAGGTGGTGAGTGTAATTTGGAAGACAATTTTAATTGAATTTATTAAAAGGTTTTACAGTTGCGAAATGTGCATTTTTCTGAGATTGAATAGATTACTGATAATGTAATTTAATAATAATTTAATAATAATATAACAACGTTATAGTAATATAAAGGCATAATATAATAATAGTTTAAAAACACAATAATAATGTATTAACAATATATAATAAAATAATGTATTATTATATTATTATTCCTATTTTATTACATATTAGTACAATGATTTTCTTTAAATTATAACGGAAACTTATGCGAATATTTAAATGATATGTATACAAACATCTGCCACTTACTTTGTTTTAAAATGGAAAGGTTGGCAATCATCTAGAATTAGAGTATTATCCATCACTGTTTACAGGTAGCATCCGCTAGCACCTACCTACGGACAATCACTTATAGGCAAGATGGCTGCCATCAACACTGCTATTGAATTTCTCGGTAAAGAAAACGTGGTCTTAGATTGGTAGAATGCGCGCGCCGCTGTGCCAGCGTAATCCACCGTTAGATCACGGTTAGCGATCGCGAGTAACAGTAATTTACTAGACTACCCCGTGGTCTGCCGTTAAAGGCTGCGTTACATTATCCCCTCGACCGTATATGACTGTTAGAGTGAGGTTAATACTGAAAAAATGATCAGTTACGGTCAATAACAGCTTAATATTGTCAGTGACTGATATTTAGCGGACAAGCGCAATATTTGCTACAATACAGTAATTTACAGTAAAATTATGCAGTAAAGTACTGTAAAGCAACAGCTATTTTTAACAGTGTAACTGAATATGAAGTTTGGGGAAAATCCGTGCATTAGTTCTTGAGATAGAGTTATTGCGCAAATGATGACAAATGCAGCATAACAGCGCCACCTGTTGATCGATTTACACAACCACATAATCAGCATCAACATTTATCAAGGTGTACTTGAATCTGAAGTTTGATGAAAATTCGTGCATTAGTTCTTGAGATAGACCTATTGAGGAAATAGTGCAAAATGCAGCACAGCAGCGCCACCTATTGGACGATATTCACCAACACGTAGTCGGCATCATTTCATATCAAAGAGTAACTGAATCTGAAGTTTGATGAAAATGTGTTTATTAGTTCTTGAGATAGAGCTATTGCAGATATCGGGAAAGATCCTGTATAGCAGCGCCACCTGTTGAGCAATTTACACCAAAATGTACAAAATGTCAATTCATATCAAGGATTAACTGATTCTGAAGTTTGGGGAAAATTGTTGCATTAGTTCTTGAGATACAGCTATAATGGAAATTCTGAAAAGTGCAGCATAGCAGCGCCACCTGTTGAGCGATTTGCACCAAAACACAAACAGCACTAATTTATATCAAAGTATATTTGAATCTGAAGTTTGTTGATTTTCCAAGCATTAGTTGTTGAGATAGAGCTATTGCGGAAATTGTAAAAAATGCAGTATAGCAGCGCCATCTGTTGAGCGATTTACATCCAAAAGGTTCAAAACTTCAATTCATGCCAAGGACTAACTGAATCTGAAGTTTGATGAAAATCCGTGCATTAGTTCTGGAGATTGAGCTATTGCGGAAATCGTGAAAAAGGCTACATAGCAGCGCCACCTGTTGAGAGATTTACACCAAAAACTAATCAGCACCAATTTATATGAGGGACTAACTGAATATAAATTTTTATTAAATTCCGTTGATTAGTTCTTGAGATAGAGCGCCCACAAAATTTGTGTCATATACAGACAGACAGACAGACTAACAGATTCAGACTCACAGACAGACATTTTGTAAAAACATGTTTTTCGGGTTCTCTGACCCCAAAACGTGTAAATCCGTCGAAAACCGAAAGTTGAAAATTTTCACGAATCCAATACTTTCTTCTTGTAAAGATAGAAGAAAGTAAAAATGGCTATTGTCCTCTGTCAGGGTAGGAAATCAAAAACATATCTGAAACGTTTTATTGGTTGAATCCGCATTTTATTCGTTTTCTGATTGGTCTATACAGTAATCTGTATTTTCCCTTTACTTTCAACAGAGATGGAGACTTCTGTTGCCACTATGCCAAAAAAGTAATAAAAACTACAAAAAAAAAGAAAAATAATAATAACTCAGAAACTAATTGAGATAGAGCTTTCAAATAAATTGCATTTAAAAGCACATTTTTTTCTCTATGCGACGGTGTAAAAAGTCATATTGTGGGACGTTTAGAAGTTTAAGAATGAAATTTCATTTAAAATTGGTCCAGGAATATTAATGTTTGATCAATGGCGTACGTAATGAATAACCAGCTCCGTAGAAGATTAAAAATTTACAGTACCGAAAAATGTAATTCATAGCGTACGTAATGTATGATCAACTCCGTGCGATTTTTTATGTCTTAAATTTTAGTCTTTGAAAAAATCATTTTCCAAATGGTCGTTGTAATTTGTTAAATTGCTTTTTTTTTTTTTTTTTTTTTTTTTGCTTAATTTGGTTTTTCTATATAAAGATGGAATTTCGTAATCGATTTCTCACTCATTTCCTGATATGCTGGAATAATAAAAACTATGTACAGTCGTGGAAAAAAAAAGTAAACATCCCCTATTAACTCCTCAACAAATCAACGTAGACGAAAGTTACTTGTACCCAGCGATTGGAAATAAAGTCTACTTTTAAGTGATGTATATAGCATTTTCTTAGGGGCCATCTACATATTAAAACGAATCCAAACTTCATTTTTTTTCAATGGCAATACCCAATTTTAACGAGATATTTCAAATCTTCGGTTCAAACTTTGCCTAGACACCAAATTTCAAGTCATGTGAATGATAAATTTTAGGTAGCTTTCATTACAAAAAGCTACCTATTGCAGCCGTTCGGAGGAAAGCGATTTCAAAAAATTTTGGTATATTTTCATCGATCATGACCCCCAGACCCCGAAACCACCCTCCGTTCAAAATTGATATATATATATGTATATATATATATATATATATATATATATATATATATATATATATATAATGCTTTCAAAAAATTTTTTTTAAAACAAATAACCCAGTGCATCAGGCGCAACGCAGCTTCTTATATGCACTAAGTGAATATAGCTCTAATAAAAGTGAATGATTATGAAAATTATTATGAAAAGAGGGTGCAAAACAACAATAAAAATCCATGAAAATTTATAACGAAAAAACAACAAACAAACCACTCCCTGCTCTTCAGAAAGTGGGAGGAGTGAAAAAAGCAGGTATCAAAAACAGAAATTGGATCCTCACGGGTTTCGCAAGATATGGCCAACCCACATACTCCAAAAGTATAACAATAGATTTAAACTTTCAAAAACACAACATAAAAAATCATAAAATAGCTTTTTTATGTTGTGTTTTTGAATGTTTAAATCTATTGTTATACTTTTGGAGTATGTGGGTTGGCCATATCTTGCGAAACCCGTGAGGATCCAATTTCTGTTTTTGATACCTGCTTTTTTCACTCCTCCCACTTTCTGAAGAGCAGGGAGTGGTTTGTTTGTTGTTTTTTCGTTATAAATTTTCATGGATTTTTATTGTTGTTTTGCACCCTCTTTTCATAATAATTTTCATAATCATTCACTTTTATTAGAGCTATATATATATATATATATATATATATATATATATATATATATATATATATATATTATATATGTATATATATATATATATATATATATATATATATATATATATATATATATATATATATATATAAATAATTCTGTTTTATAGCATATAGCTATATGCTATATTTTATCGATGTTCTAGAATTATTTAAATTCTTAGTGTAGTTTAAATAAATTTGCTTATAGAATATTTTGTATGCTTTTTAAATTTTATTAACAATAGTTTTTTTTTTTTATTTTAAATACATTGTGTGGTTTATATTCAGTTTATAATTATCTATATATAAGGATATTTTTGGTTTTGCTGTTAATAAAACAATTGTTACATTCAATTGCTTACAACTGAAGCAAGTCTTTTGACAATTAAATCATAAATGTAATACTAGATGGCAGCACCACAATTTGTGTTTTTTTTTCGATAAGTTCTAGATTTACTTCTTCCAGCTACATTTCAGTTATAATTTACTACACCAGGGGGAATTTTTAGCTAAATTTTGACGATATTGTTTAACGGTTTTTAATTAATTTAATAGTGCATTTTAATTATGTAATTACTTTCTATTTATATTATTTTATATTATATTAAAAGTTATTTAACATTTATTTCAATATGTATTAACTGCATCCTATGGTATCAATTACTGTGTTTTCTTAACTGTTTTATTAACCTTAATCTTTACGATATGGGTGCCATGTGAGCGTGGATTTATTCTAAAATATTAATCGGTATGGTGTTTATTATTTCATTTTATATCCTATAAATATTTAAATAGGTTTTATTGTTTTTTCGATTTCATATTATTTGTTTCTATTCTGTTTTCTTTTTTAATCAATTCACTTGATTTTAATTCTTGTTAGGGCACAGGGGAAAATAACTTTTAGCTTTAGCTTATTTTTCCCACAGAAAACTACCATTTTGCTTATATCATTGAATTCTGTGCCCTTGAAAACGTAATTCAATATATAAGCAATTCCATTATTTGTCGGTGTCCACTTTCTTATTTTTCTTCCATAATAATTCTTATAAATAATTTAATCTTTTTTTATATATACTTACAGCTTTAATTCATAATATTACGGTTTTTGATGGTGGTAGGTTATGTTTAATTATTGGTTATATATATATATATATATATATATATATATATATATATATATATATATATATATATATATATATATATATATAACCATTAATTAAACATAACCTTCCACCATCAATTATATGTCACACTGTAACTCACGTAATTATGAACCGATTTCGATGTAATTCGGTGTGTACATAGTACATACCAATGTCTCGACCGAGTCCGTTGGCCAGCTTCATCCGCCGTTTTGTTTTAAAATGGCGGCCATTTAAAATTTTTAAAAAAATTTAAAATTTAAAATGTGGTACCAAAAATTAAAAATGGAAAAATATTTTTTTTATGTATTTGACCTTTATACAAATATTCCGTAGCAGTTTTTGTTTCGTCTATATCTTAAAAAAGGGCTGAGTTATAGCATTTTGAATTTCTAGCGTGGCTGACATTTTGAAACGTCTTGAATTTTGTCACGCGATAAAAGGCGTATTTATGAACCAATTTCGATGTAATTCGGTGTGTACATAGTACATACCAATGTATCGACCGAGTTCGTTGGCCAGCTTCATCCGCCATTTTGTTTCAAAATGGCGGCCATTTAAAATTTTTAAAAAAATGTAAAATTTGAAATGTGGTACCAAAAAATTGAAAATGGAAAAATATTTTTTTCTTATGTATTTGACCTTTATACAAAGATTTCGGAGCAGTTTTTGTTTCGTCTATATCTTAAAAAATGGCTGAGTTGCAGCATTTTGAATTTCTAGCGTGGCTGACATTTTGAAACGTCCTGAATTTTGTCACGCGATAAAAGGCGTATTTATGAACCGATTTGGATGTAACTTCGTTTATACAAAGTACATACCAATGTCTAGACCGGTTCGTTGGCCAGCTTCATCGGCCATCTTGTTTAAAAATGGCGGACATTTAAATTTTTAAGAAAAATTTAAATTTGAAATGTGGTACCAAAAAATTGAAAATTGAAGAAATATTTTCTTCTTATGTGTTTGACCTTGATAAAAAGATTCGGGAGCAGTTTTTGTTTCGTCTATATAAAAAAAAAATGGCTGAGTAATAGCATTTTGAATTTCTATTGTGGCTGACATTTTAAAACGACCTGATTTTTGTCACGCGATAACAGGCGTATTTATAAACCGATTTGGATCTAACTTGGTCTGTACATAGTACATACCAATGTCTCGACAGAGTTCGTTGGCCAGCTTCATTCATCATCTTGTTTCAAAAGGGTTGCCATTTAAAAAAAAAATTAAATTTAAAATGAGGTATTAAAAAATTGGAAAATGAAAAAGATTTTTTTTATGTGTTTGGCCTTGATACAAAGATTCCGGAGCAGTTTTTGTTTCTAAAAAGTTGTTCTTTTGTTTATATCTTAAAAAATGGTTGAATTATAGCACTTTGAGTTTCTAGCATGGCTAACATTTTGAAACGATCTTGTATTTGTCACGCGATAACACACGTATTCACCTATTTCGATGTAAGAAGGCATGTGGATAGTATACATCAATACCTCGACCAATTTCGCTGGCCAGATTCATCAGCCATCTTGTTTCAAAATGGCGCCATTAAATTAAAAATATATATATATATATTTAAAGTGAGGTGCAAAAAAATTAGAAATTGAAAAAGGTTTCTTTCTTAAGTATTTGACCTTGATATAAGGATTCAGGAGCATTTTTTGTTTGTCTTTACCTTAAAAAATGGCTCAGATATAGCAGTTTCAATTTCTATTGTGGGTGACAATTTGAAAAATCTGATTTTTTGCATGCGACAGCACTCGTATATATCAACCGATTCTGATGTGAGTGAGCATGTGCACAGCAATTACTAAGGTCTCCACCAAGTTCACTGGTTAGCCTCATCCACCATGTTTTCTTAAAATGGCACGCACTTTAAGAAATCGCCGAATTTGGCAGCCAAATATAAGTTACTTTAAAGAAAAGCAGCTTGGATAAAGCTGACTAATTTCGCGAAATTCTCATTCATTATATTGATAAAAATTAGTATTGAATCTCCTATAATCGGTTTCCACTAAATTGAGCTTCGTGTGTTTGAATGATATAAGTTGGCTTTTTTAAAATAAGGAATATGAAAGCTGCCTCTTCCCCCGGCACTGGCCGGAAGGACTTTTTGAATTATAAACATTCAAAATTGAGTGCTCCGAATGTTACAATTACATTTTCATATTTTTATTTATATCTCCTGAAATTATGCTCCTAATGTGCTAATTTTTTTGTAGTAATAATACTATTATACCCAAGCATAAATACGCTGAATTTGCAATTTTTATAATTTTATAATATGAATTATGAATTAGGAAATTAATTTTCGAAAAAAATTATGAATTGCAAAATACAATTTTTTTTTAATGGGGTTTAGATTTAATAAATCCTGTTTTGTGGAAATCCAAAATTTCACATTTTTCTTCCAAGTAGTTCTTAAATTATGCTTAAAAAACGGCAAAATGATGGTTTAAGGGGCCGTCTATGATAGAAGTGAGTAGATATTTTGAAATTTGTCCTGCTGTCCTGTAATCTAACAGGCTTCATTGACTCCTTGAGTGGCGTTTAAGGTGCCTTGATCAAAAAAGGGGCTCTCTCGGTTAACAATCGAGTACGGAACTTCAATTTTGATACAGCCCTTAAAATACGCTCGTTTTAAAATTATTAATTTCTTGGAAACTTATGGCACGAATTGCATAAAAATTTGTTTTTAGGCTAATTGAAGGGTGTAGAGTTCATTTATGCTGTCAGAATTGTGTACTGCTGTTGCAAAAAACAAAGTTATGGTTCGGTTTAATATGTAGATGGCCCCCTAAGGAAATTTTATATGCATCATTTAAATGTAGACTTTATTTCCAATCGTTTCGTACCAATAAATTTATTCTACGATAATTTGTTGAGGAGTTAGTAGAAGGTGTTTACTTTTTCTTTTTACCGCGACTGTACGTCGTGGGAAAAAAAAGTAAACACCCCTTACTTACTCTGCAATAAATAATCGTAGAAGAAAGTTGCTAGTACCAAACAATTGGAAATAAGGTCTACTTTTAAATGATGTATACAAAATTTGCTTAGGGGACCATCTACAAATTAAAGCCAGACCATTTTTTTTTCAATGGCAACACCCCATTTTAGCAAGATATTTTAAATCTTCGGTTCAAACTATGCCTAGAAACGAAATTTCGTGTCATTTGGATAATAAGTTTTTGATTATAAACATTCAAAATTTGGAGCTTCTTATGTTAATTTACCTTTTCATATTTTTATTAATATCTCCTGAAATTATAATCGTAATGTGAAATTTTTTTGTGTGGTTATAATACTAAAAATACGAAAAATTGAATTTTTGATTTAAAAAAGTTTGTAATATGAGTTATGAATTATGAAATTAATATTCGAAGAAAATATGAATTGCAACCTACAATTCTTTTGATGGATTTATATTTATATCCTGCTTTATGCAAATCCAAAATTTCAAATTTTGCTTCCAAATAGTTTTCAAGTTATGCTTAAAAAACTTCAAAATGCTGGTTTAAGGCCGTCTATGATGTGCAGAAAAACATAATGTGAAAAAAAAAATTATATATTTTACTCACATTATTGAAGCATTTGGGCTGGGATTACCGTGCCTCGCTTATGATCAACTTATAGCGTAAAGTCTGTCTTACGATGTAAACAAAGCGTAAAACTTATTTCATTACCTCGCGATCTTAGGTTAATCAGAATCCTTTCTACGGTTATGTGCTATGCAAATTATCAAAAGAGATCCTGATGTTGCTGACAGTCTCATTGAATCAATGACATGGAGATTACAAGAAATTCTTGATAAAAATGGTTTCTAATACATCATATTAACAGATCTTCTCTTTTAAATTTAAGTAAAACATGCGGCTTATTGGGGGGGCGGGATTTTTTGCCCTCCCATTTTTTGTGTACTAATCTACCCATAATTTTCTTCTACTTCTTTGTTAAAGTTCTATCATATGAAATAATTTTTCTTATTTGACGTAATCATATTTTTTAATATAGATAAATTTCAGTATTTTAAAATTTTGGTAGCAAGTTGCTGCAACTGTTGCTTTTTAAGTTTCATTGTGCGGTCCAGTTTGTCCTTGTATACAGGTTTGCGTTTGTTTGATGTTTAATTGTAATGAAAGAAGCTGTGATGATCACATTAACAGGAAATTTCAGAGAGCAAAGCTTAACTGATAGTGTAAACACGAAATTATTCATTTCAATGCTTTCCAAAAAATGAAAGAACATGTGAAATATTTTTTTGCTTTTTAAAAAGATGCCGATGTATTTACGGCAAATGATTAATCTAATTCTAGCATTTGATATCTACAAAAGTTTGGTCAAAAAGATTTTACATCATTTAATAAACCATTATTATATCCATAATGTAGTCATTGAGATATTTATACTTATTAATTTAATTTACTCAGATCTTTTTAAATTGTTCCCTGTGTTACACTGAATACCTGTTAGATAAAATATTCTCACGAAAGTATTTTATTTTTAGTTAAAACTGCTAATTTTGTATTTTACTAACTTTTGTATATCAATCAAAAATTGTAATCTTTACAAATAAATACCGATGTTTAGGTCCAGTTGGTCCTTGTATACAGGTTTTCGTTTGTTTGATGTTTAATTTTAATGAAAGAAACTGTGATGATCACATTAACATGAAATTTCAGAGAGCAAAGCTTGACTGATAGTGTAAACACAAAATTATTCATTTCAATGCTTTCCAAAAAATGAAAGAACATGTGAAATATTTTTTTGCTTTTTAAATAGATGCCGATGTATTTACGGCAAATGATTAATCTAATTCTAGCATTTGATATCTACAAAAGTTTGGTCAAAAAGATTTTACATCATTTAATAAACCATTATTATATCTATAATGTAGTCATTGAGATATTTATATTTATTAATTTAATTTACTCAGATCTTTTTGAATTGTTCCCTGTGTTACACTGACAACTGAATATCTGTTAGATAAAATATTCCCACGAAAGTATTTTATTAGGTAGCTTTCATTACAAAAAGCTACCTATTGCAGCCTTTCGGAGGAAAGCGATTTCAAAAAATTTTGGTATATTTTCACCGATCATGACTTCCAGACCCCGAAACCACTGGAAAATATGGATATATATATATATATATATATATATATATATATATATATATATATATATATATATATATATATATATATATGTATATATATATATATATATATATATATATATATGTATATATATATATATATATATATATGTATATATATATATATATATATATATATGTATATATATATATCTAAAAAAATCTCTATAAAAAATAAAAAATGTAAAATAACATAAAAAAATTATTATAGGATGGATGGGTGGGTAGATGTTAGAGTACGGAGGAGGGTGGTGTTGTCTGGATAATACGCAATGGTTAATTTATATATATATATATATAAAAAATGGGGCTTTTGTATTATTACTATATTTTTAATACGTATTTTATAAGGATGTTGATTTGATATTTTATATGTAATTGGTGAATTTCATTAATTATTAGCTTTATTATTGTTTAATCTTATTTACAATCATTTGTTATAAATTTTAATTTAATAAGGACAATATCATATTAATTACTAATAGTATGCCATTTTTATAGTGATTAATATACATATAAGTATATTTAATATAAATAAAGTTATACTGTATGGATTAAAATTGGGTAATTATATTTATTATTATTCCTCTATTCTTATTAATATTTTAATATTTATTTATTTTCACCTAGTGTTATATAATTTATTATCGGTTTATTGTTTTTGAATGTCCCACATTCATACTTTTAGGATTTTTATGGATGTATAAAATAATCCACAGACTTTTGTGCTTTTTAGGTAATTGGAATTTAAGTATCAGTTCACCTTCTTTAGACTAACATATATGTTTTAGGTAGCTTTCTTTACAAAAAAGCTACCTATTGCAGCCGTTCGGAGGAAAGCGATTTCAAAAAATTTTGGTATATTTTCATCGATCATGACCCCCAGACCCCGAAACCACCCTCCGTTCAAAATTGATATATATATATATATATATATATATATATATATATATATATCTGACCTATGTCACACTGTAACTCCCGTAATTATGAACCGATTTCGATGTAATTCGGTATGTACATAGTACATACCAATGTCTCGACCGAGTTCGTTGGCCAGCTTCATCCGCCGTTTTGTTTCAAAATGGCGGCCATTTAAAATTTTTAAAAAAATTTAAAACTTGAAATGTGGTACCAAAAATTTAAAAATGGAAAAATATTTTTTTCTTATGTATTTGACCTTTATACAAAGATTCCGGAGCAGTTTTTGTTTCGTCTATATCTTAAAAAATGGCTGAGTTATAGCATTTTGAATTTCTAGCGTGGCTGACATTTTGAAACGTCCTGAATTTTGTCACGCGATAAAAGGCGTATTTATGAACCGATTTGGATGTAATTCGGTGTGTACATAGTACATACCAATCTCTCGACCGAGTTCGTTGGCCAGGTTCATCCGCCATTTTGTTTCAAAATGGCGGCCATTTAAAAATTTCTTTAAATTTAAAATTTGAAATGTGGTACCAAAAAATTGAAAATGGAAAAATATTTTTTTCTTATGTATTTGACCTTTATACAAAGATTTCGGAGCAGTTTTTGTTTCGTCTATATCTTAAAAAATGGCTGAGTTATAGCATTTTGAATTTCTAGCGTGGCTGACATTTTGAAACGTCCTGAATTTTGTCACGCGATAAAAGGCGTATTTATGAACCGATTTGGATGTAACTTCGTTTATACATAGTACATACCAATGTCTCGACCGGGTTCGTTGGCCAGCTTCACCCGCCATCTTGTTTAAAAATGCCGGCCATTTAAATTTTTAAGAAAAATTTAAATTTGAAATGTGGTACCAAAAATTGAAAATTGAAAAAATATTTTCTTCTTATGTGTTTGACCTTGATAAAAAGATTCGGGAGCAGTTTTTGTTTCGTCTATATCTTAAGAAATGGCTGAGTTATAGCATTTTAGGTAGCTTTCTTTACAAAAAAGCTACCTATTGCTGCCGTTCGGAGGAAAGCGATTTCAAAAAATTTTGGTATATTTTCATCGATCATGACCCCCAGACCCCGAAACCACCCTCCGTTCAAAATTGATATATATATATATATATATATATATATATATATATGACCTATGTCACACTGTAACTCCCGTAATTATGAACCGATTTCGATGTAATTCGGTATGTACATAGTACATACCAATGTCTCGACCGAGTTCGTTGGCCAGCTTCATCCGCCGTTTTGTTTCAAAATGGCAGCCATTTAAAATTTTTAAAAAAATTTAAAACTTGAAATGTGGTACCAAAAATTTAAAAATGGAAAAATATTTTTTTTTATGTATTTGACCTTTATACAAAGATTCCGGAGCAGTTTTTGTTTCGTCTATATCTTAAAAAATGGCTGAGTTATAGCATTTTGAATTTCTAGCGTGGCTGACATTTTGAAACGTCCTGAATTTTGTCAGGCGATAAAAGGCGTATTTATGAACCGATTTGGATGTAATTCGGTGTGTATTATTAACCCACCACGAGATGAGACTTGGGAAACACCCTCTTTTAGATGAGTCTATTTTACGGAAGGTGTACAAGGGGATACTGGAGGGGGAAAATGACCCCGCTGTTTCAGTTTGACCATTCCCCACTAAGAGCTAGGGGTTGCAATGAAATAATTTTCGCGCCAATAACTTGCTCATTCCTTGACAGAAACGATTTATCCCTCTCTCGGTTAGCTAGCTGTGTTTTACTCCCCCCCCCTCTTTCATTTAGTTTATCTTGCCATTTTTAAACTGTTTTTTCAAAACAATTTTTTTCTAAATATTAAACATGTCCCCAAAAGAGAAAACAATTCATTCTAAAGAAAGAATGATTGTACATAAAGTACAGCACAAAATTAAAGAAAAAAAGTTCTGCCATTCTGAAACAGCAAGTCGCTTATAATTTTACATCAGGAGCTCCCTCCACCCCCTTTTTTAAGTGCATTTCTTAATTTAACTTATTTCATATATATATTCTTCATTTAAAAAAAAAATGTGGTCTGGGCTACGGATTTTAGATGCATCTATTTTTTAATATTTCCCTTCGTATATTTTTTTTTCTGTCCATAGAGCAAAAAATAAACGTGGAAAAGGTCAAAACAGTTATTTTAAACAGAATTTTCGGACGTGACAGCACAGAAATAAAGAAAAATAAATACTGCCATTCTGAAACAGCAAGTCGCTTATAATTTTACATCAGAAGCTTCCACCCCTCCCCCTCCCTCCTTTTTTAAAGTGCATATCTTAATGTAACTTATTTCATATATATACTCTTCATTTTAAAAAAAATGTGGTCTGGGGTACGGATTTTAGATGCATCTATTTTTTAATATTTCCCTTCGTAGATTTTTTTTCTGTCCATAGAGCAAAAAATAAACGTAGAAAAAATCAAAACAGTCATTTTGAACAGAATTTTCGGACGTAACAGCACAGAAATAAAGAAAAATAAATACTGCCATTCTGAAACAGTAAGCCGCTTATAATTTTACATCAGGAGCTTCCACTCCCCCCCCCCCCCCTCTCCTTTTTTAAAGTGCATATCTTAATGCAACTTATTTCATATGTATATTCTTCATTTTAAGAAAATGTGGTCTGGGTTACGGATTTTAGATGCATCTATTTTTTAATATTTCCCTTCGTATATTTTTTTTTTCTGTCCATAGAGCAAAAAATAAACGTAGAAAAGATCAAAACAGGCATTTTGAACAGAATTTTCGGGCGTGACAGCACAGAAATAAAGAAAAATAAATACTGCCATTCTGAAACAGCAAGTTGCTTATAATTTTACATCAAGAGCTTCCACCCACTCCCCTCCCCCCTCTTTTTTTAAAGTGCATTTCTTAATTTAACTTATTTCATATATATATATTCTTCATTTAAAAAAATGCGGTCTGGCTACGGATTTTATATGCATTTATTTTTTAATATTTCCCTTCGTAGATTTTTTTTTCTGTCCATAGAGCAAAAAATAAACGTAGAAAAGATCAAAACAGGCGTTTTGAAGACAATTTTCGGACGTGACAGCACAGAAATAAAGAAAAAAAAAAATACTGCCATTCTGAAACAGGAAATCGCTTATAATTTTGCATCAGGAGCCCCCCCCCCCCCTATCCTTTTGTCAAGTGCATTTCTTAATTTAACTTATTTCATATAGATATCCTTCATTTTTTAAAACGGACTACAGATGCATCTATTTTTTAATATTTCCGCTCGTAGATTTTTTTTCTGTCCATCGAGCTAAAAATAAATTAAGGTAAAAGTCATAGTTGGATCATTAATTTGCCTTAAATTTTTTAGTAATTATATTATAAATTAAGCTGGTAAATTAAAAATAAAATCTTTAATTATTATTTTATTTTTTTATTTTTTAAATTTTTCATTGACTATTGTGCTAAATTATATCTTTATTGGTTATTAATAGTATTTAAAAATACATTAAGTTTTAAGATAATGTCAGATAATGTAAGATAATGTTGTCTAAAGTATGATATTATTACCTTTACAAAAATACACAATTCAATTGATTATTCTTAAAATGAAAGATGTGCTTAAATAAAGTAAATTAGTATTTCTTAAGTATTTCGCTATTACAAAAATTCGAGATGTAATTCATTTATTTAAAAAAAAATACTATTTTTTAACAAAATTTTTAATAAATTATATATAAACAAAAATAATTAATTCTCTGTATTATTGTAATAATTAAAAAGCAACATAGTTTATATAAAATTTTAACGCTTTTATGTAATTCCCCTTTAAAGTCAGTAATATATATATATAAATAGCGCCAAAACCTCGCATATTTGGGGAAAATGGCAACCTTTCCTTTTTCCTCTACGGCGCGGCGTAGAGAAGACCGATTTCCCCGCTCCGATTTGGAAGAAATGGGTTCGTCTTAGACTACGTCACGTATGATTGACAGGTCTCTTCTCGTCGTGGGTCTATAATACATAGTACATACCAATCTCTCGACCGAGTTCGTTGGCCAGCTTCATCCGCCATTTTGTTTCAAAATGGCGGCCATTTAAAATTTTTTTTTAAATTTAAAATTTGAAATGTCGTACCAAAAAATTGAAAATGGAAAAATATTTTTTTCTTATGTATTTGACCTTTATACAAAGATTTCGGAGCAGTTTTTGTTTCGTCTATATCTTAAAAAATGGCTGAGTTATAGCATTTTGAATTTCTAGTGTGGCTGACATTTTGAAACGTCCTGAATTTTGTCACGCGATAAAAGGCGTATTTATGAACCGATTTGGATGTAACTTCGTTTATACATAGTACATACCAATGTCTCGACCGGGTTCGTTGGCCAGCTTCACCCGCCATCTTGTTTAAAAATGCCGGCCATTTAAATTTTTAAGAAAAATTTAAATTTGAAATGTGGTACCAAAAATTGAAAATTGAAAAAATATTTTCTTCTTATGTGTTTGACCTTGATAAAAAGATTCGGGAGCAGTTTTTGTTTCGTCTATATCTTAAGAAATGGCTGAGTTATAGCATTTTGAATTTCTAGCGTGGCTGACATTTTGAAACGTCCTGATTTTTCTCACGTAATAACAGGCGTATTTATGAACCGACTTGGTTGTACCTTGGTGTGTACATAGTACATACAAATATCTCGACCGAGTTCGTTGGCCAGCTTCATCCGCCATCTTGTTTCAAAATGGCGGCCATTTAAATAAATTAAAAAATAAAAAAATTTAAATGAGATACCAAAAAATTGGAAAATGAAAAAGATTTTTTTTGTATGTGTTTGACCTTAATACAAAGATTCCGGAACAGTTTTTCTTTCGTCTATATCTAAAAAAAAATGGCTGAGTAATAGCTTTTTGAATTTCTCTTGTGGCTGACATTTTAAAACGACCTGATTTTTGTCACGCGATAACAGGCGTATTTATGAACCTATTTGGATGTAACTTGGTCTGTACATAGTACATACCAATGTCTCGACCGAGTTCGTTGGCCAGCTTCATTCGCCATCTTGTTTCAAAAGGGTTGCCATTTAAAAAAAATTAAATTTAAAATTCAAAATGAGGTATTAGAAAATTGGAAAATGAAAAAGATTTTTTTTATGTGTTTGGCCTTGATACAAAGATTCCGGAGCAGATCTTGTTTCTGAAAATTTGTTCTTTTGTTGATATCTTAAAAAATGGTTGATTTATAGCACTTTGAATTTCTAGCATGGCTAACATTTTGAAACGATCTTGTATTTGTCACGCGATAACACACGTATTCGCCTATTTCGATGTAAGAAGGCATGTGGATAGTATACATCAACACCTCGACCAAGTTCGCTGGCCAGATTCATCAGCCATCTTGTTTCAAAATGGCGGCCATTAAATTAAAAAATTATATATATATTTAAAGTGAGGTGCAAAAAAATTAGAAATTGAAAAAGGTTTTTTTCTTAAGTATTTGATCTTGATATAAGGATTAAGGAGCATTTTTTGTTTGTCTTTACCTTAAAAAATGGCTCAGATATAGCAGTTTCAATTTCTATTGTGGGTGACATTTTGAAAAATCTGATTTTTTGCATGCGACAGCACTCCTATATATTAACCGATTCCGATGTGAGTGAGCATGTGCACAGCAATTACTAAGGTCTCGACCAAGTTCACTGCTTAGTCTCATCCACCATGTTGTCTTAAAATGACAGGCACTTTAAGATATTGCCGAATTTGGCAGCCAAATATAAGTTACTTTAAAGAAAAGCAGCTTGGATAAAGCTGACTAATTTCGCGAAATTCTCATTCATTATATTGATAAAAATTAGTATTGAATCTCCTATATTCGGTTTCCACTAAATTGAGCTTCGTGTGTTTGCATGATATAAGTTGGCTTTTTTAAAATAAGGATTATGAAAGCTACCTCTTCCTCCCGGCACTGGCCGGAAGGACTTTTTTATTTCCTGTTCATTTTATAATTATCTTATATATAATAGTTTTTATTAAAGATTTTTATATTTTTATTAATTATTTATATTAATTATTAATGAATTTATTCTGTTTTATAGCATATAGCTATATGCTATATTTTATCGATGTTCTAGAATTATTTAAATTCTTAGTGTAGTTTAAATAAATTTGCTAATAGAATATTTTGTATGCTTTTTAAATTTTATTAACAATAGTTTTTTTTTTTTTTTTTTTTTTTTTAAATACATTGTGTGGTTTATATTCAGTTTATAATTATCTATATATAAGGATATATTTGGTTTTGCTGTTAATAAAACAATTGTTACATTCAATTGCTTACAACTGAAGCAAGTCTTTTGACAATTAAATCATAAATGTAATACTAGATGGCAGCACCACAATTTGTGTTTTTTTTTCGATAAGGTCTAGATTTACTTCTTCCGGCGACATTTCAGTTATAATTTACTACACCAGGGGGAATTTTTAGCTAAATTTTGACGATATTGTTTAACGGTTTTTAATTAATTTAATAGTGCATTTTAATTATGTAATTACTTTCTATTTATATTATTTTATATTATATTAAAAGTTATTTAACATTTATTTCAATATGTATTAACTGCATCCTATGGTATCAATTACTGTGATTTCTTAACTGTTTTATTAACCTTAATCTTTACGATATGGGTGCCATGTGAGCGTGGATTTATTCTAAAATATTAATCGGTATGGTGTTTATTATTTTATTTTATATCCTATAAATATTTAAATAGGTCTTATTGTTTTTTCCAATTCATATTATTTGTTTCTATTCTGTTTTCATTTTTAATCAATTCACTTGATTTTAATGGTTGTTAGGGCACAGGGGAAAATAACTTTTAGCTTTAGCTTACTTTTCCCACAGAAAACAACCATTTTGCTTATATCATTGAATTCTGTGCCCTTGAAAACGTAATTCAATATATAAGCATTTCCATTATTTGTTGGTGTCCACTTTCTTATTTTTCTTCCATAATAATTCTTATAAATAATTTAATCTTTTTTTTTATATATATACTTACAGCTTTAATTCATAATATTACGGTTTTTGATGGTGGTAGGTTATGTTTAATTATTGGTTATATATATCCATATATATATATATATATATATATATATATATATCTGATATTTGTCACACTGTAACTCTGGTATTTATGAACCGATTTAGGTGTAACTTCGTGTATATATAGTACATGCCAATGTCTCAACCGAGTTCGTTGGCCAGCTTCATCCGACATCTTGTTTCAAAATGGCGGCCATTTAAAATTTTTTTTTAATTTAAAATTTGAAATGTGGTACCAAAAAATTTAAAATTGAAAACTATTTTTTTCTTATGTGTTTCACCTTGATACAAAGATTCCGGAGCAGTTTTTGTTTTGTATATATCTTTAAAAATGGCTGAGTTATAGCATTTTGAATTTCTATTGGGGCTGACATATTTTGAACGACCTGATTTTTGTCACGCGATAACAGGCGTATTTATGAACCGATTTGGATGTAACTTGGTGTGTACATAGTACATACCAATGTCGTGACCAAGTTCGTTGGCCAGCTTCATCCGTCGTCTTGTTTCAAAATGGCGGGCATTTAAAAAAATTTAAAAATTTAAAATCAGGTACCAAAAAATTAGAAAATGAAAATTATTTTTTTCTTATGTGATGACCTTAATACAAAGATTCCAGAACAGTTTTTGTTTCGTCTATATCTAAAAAAATGGCTGAGTTATAGCATTTTGAATTTCTATTGGGGCTGACATTTTGAATGACCTGATTTTTGTCACGAGATAACAGGCGTATTTATGAACAGATTTGGATGTAACTTGGTCTGTACATAGTACATACCAACGTCTCGACCGAGTTCGTTGGCCAGCTTCATTCGCCATGTTGTTTCAAAAGGGCTGCCATTTAAAAAAAAATAATTTAAAATGAGGTATCAAAAAATTGGAAAATAAAAAAGATTTTTTTGTATGTGTTTGACCTTGATACAAAGATCCCGGAGCAGTATTTGTTTCGTCTATATCTTAAACAAGAAAGAAAAAATCATGCGTTCAGCATAGATTATGAAGCACTTTCCCACACATTCAGAATAGTGTAACAAAACTGCACCGTTTAAAAAATTATAATATTGAGTCTAATTCAGCCATATGGAAACGCATAACACATTTCAAAACCCAATTTCAGCTGTTCTCATCTACAATCGGAAAATTATCTGAAATCTTTAGCAACTCTGTATATGATTTATAGATTTGTATCTGTATATATCCTATATATAGTAAGATCTATTAACTACATGCATGCCAAAATTTTGTTCACTTAAGAAATACATATACTTCAATTGAAAATTCCCCTTCAGCAAGTTCCTCTAATAACAAGAATGGTATCTGAAAACTTTTGTGCAGCCCTGTATATGAGGTATAGAATTGAGGTATATAATTATATAACGAGTAACGTGCAAAAGATTATCTAAATTTAAAAGCGCATATCGAATTTGAAACTGCACACTCCAGCAATTATTACTCAAAGACAGTACTGTAACCGATTTCTTTTGTGTTTCTCTGTAAATGTATAAAAAATGCTATGAATGCTATGTTCTAACGTGATCGTAGTGAAATTTAGTGATTTATATCAGTTTAAATACATTTGAAACAGCGTAATGTCATTAAAATACTCTGCAAACGATTTTTCACCATGTACCATAATTTAACGGAATTCTTTTGGGTAGCCCTGTAAATGAAATATTAATCCCACATACTTTTCATATGCAATACCAAACATGGTTAGGTGACCCTAAATATGGATTATCAATTGCATGAAAATCCGAGTATATTTACGGGAATTAGAGCGTGGACAGACGGCCATACGGACAGACGACCAGACAAACCGAATGCATAAACACTTTTCAACTTTGTTGGAAAGTGTTAAAAATGGTTGAGTTGTAGCACTTTGAATTTCTAGCATGGTTGACATTTTGGAACGATCTGATATTTGTCCATCGATAACACGCGTATTTATTAACCTATTTGGATGTAAGAAGGCATGTGGATAGTATATAGCAATGTCTCTACCAAGTTCATTGACCAGCTTCATCCGTCATCTTGTTTCAAAATGGCGGCCATTAAATTAAAAAAAAAAATATATATATATTTAAAGTGAGGTGCAAAAAAACTAGAAATTGAAAAAGGTTTCTTTCTTAAGTATTTGACCTTGATATAAGGATTCCGGAGCATTTTTTGTTTTGTCCTTATCTTAAAAAATAGCTCGGATATAGCAGTTTGAATTTCTAATGTGGGTGACATTTTGAAAAATCTGAATTTTTGCCTGCGACAACATTCGTATATATCAACCGATTCGGATGTGAGTGAGCATGTGCACAGGAATTACTAAGATTTCGACCAAGTTGACTGGTTAGCCTCATCCATCATATTGTCTTAAAATGGCAGGCATTTCAAGATATCGCCGAATTTGGCAACCAAATATAAGTTACTTTAAATAAAAGCAGCTTGTATAAAACTGACTAATTTCGTGAAATTCTCATTGATAACGATTTACTAATGATAAAAATTAGTATTGAATCTTCTATAATCGGTTTCCACTAAATTGAGCTTCGTGTGTTTGAATAATATAATCTAGCTTTTTAAAAATAAGGAATATGAAAGCTACCTCTTCCTCCCGGCACTGGCCGGAAGGACTTTTTTTTAGTTAAAATTGCTAATTTAGTCTTTTACTAACTTTTGTATATCAATCAAAAATTGTAATCTTTACAGATAAGTACCGATGTTTAACCCATTAATAAAGAGTTTTAAATAATTAAACTTCTTTTCCATAGTTTGAAAATTAGATATATTTCAGTACGCAAGTTAATTTAAAAACATTTAAAAAGTTATTTTTATGACTTTCAGATAGGCATTTTTTTCTTGCAAAAAAAAAAAAAATCTAAAATATGAATTAAAAGAAACTTCGAATGGCAAGTTTTTTTGCTAACCGGCTTTAATGAGTTAATTCCAAAATTTCAGATGAAATAGCAGAATAAATTTAATCATAGAATTATTAACCCTATTTCAAATGAGAATAACGAATGTAATGTTATTCTGATGTCTTTTTAAAGTAGATTTAATTTTAGTTCTTCAAATAAATCTGAAAATAAACCATTCGACCATATCTGAAAAAATCCAACTGGAATCAATCCCTCCCACACACTCTTCAAAAACTTTTTGTTTTCAAAATATGGCATTATTAATCGCCCTGAGATTTATTTTCAGGCAAAAAAGCAGTTTGTCTGGTTTTTTCTACATTCATTCCTTATACTGCGTTATACTATTTTTTATTCTAAATTTTGCATTGGCCGATATTCTTTACATTTCTGCCAATAAATAAATAAATAAAACTGTGAGTTAAATAAATTCAAAAACTTAGAAAAAGCATTATAAAAACACTTATAAAAACACTTATAAAATTCCAATCACATTCACATATTCGAAAACTATTATAATTACAGGTAACATATATATTTTTTAATCGGATAAATTAACACTTGTAAGCATTATAAAATGAATATTGAAGAGGATTTTACGGTATGTAATAATAGCCGAAGCATACTAAGTGAGTGAAATGGTCATATTGGCAAGGAATAATACATTAACAGAAGTGACTTAGTCAATCTGTAGCTGTTCAACAATCGCCGAGTACCGAACTTCAATTCGGATACAGTCCCTAAAAAAATTCCATTTTAATATAATTAATTCCTCGTAAACTAATCATACGAATTTCATGCAGATTTATATTTAGGCTAAATGAAGGGTGTAGAATTTATTTATGGTGTCGAAAATGGACCTTGCTGTTGAAAAAAACAAAATTTTGGTTTGTTTTGACATGTAGATGGCTCCCTAAGCAAATTTTACATACACCATTTAAAAGTGGAATTTATTTCCAATCGTTTGGTACTAGTAACTTTATTCTACGATAATTTATTTCGGAGTTAGTAGAGAATGTTTACTTTTTTTTTTCCCACGAGTGTAGTACACATGTGTTTTTACGATTAAAAAAAATACTTTTAGAACTTAATTATAAATTAATAAATTAATTTTAAGACATTTTTTCTTTAGCCACAGTAGATAAATCGGCAAATAATCTTAATGTTTTTGCGTGTGGCAAAAACGATGGTGTTGATCGCCAAGCCACTTTCACTGAAATATACTAACTGGTTGTGAAACGGCAACAAAAAAATAGTTTAAACACTAAAAAATAGGAGAAAAAAGTAAAAAAAAACTAGAGAACAGGAATTGTGCTTTTCCAGAATTTAGTGTCGCCCCCGATGAAAAAAAATATATATGTATATAAATATAAATACTAAGAGTCCCGATTATCCAAGTTAATCGAACTTATACCTTTGGAATGGATCCTTTTCTTCTAATGGACTGATGGCTTCTATTATTATGAAACAGTCATTATAAATGAAGTGTTAGGTGAAGATGAAAGAGCAGTCGTAAAAAGTTAGAACTCTGATTTTCTGGTCAGAATGGGGAAAAAAATGGCCATAATTTCTTTTTTCGAAAAAAGAAATTATAGCCATTTTTTCAAACAAATTGCATTAAAAAGTATTTTTTTTTTCAAATACGACGGTATAAAAATTGAAAATGTGCGATGCTTAAAAAAAAATTGCTATGGAGTATTTAATCGTACTGCTTTGTTTTACGGCTGGCGTCTGTAAGGTAACGTTATTTTTTGGAGACTACACAAAATAAGCTGGGAGAAAGAAATAGCATACCGTACCGGAGTTAAAAAGAGTGATACATAAATATATTTTAAAAATACCTTTTTATTTATTTTTATTTGCAAAACACTTTTCATCTTTCAAAAAAGTGAAGCTTCGTAATAGTATTTATGGACGGAAATTATTGTGTGATTATTTTGAAAAGAAAAAAAGAACCACCAACAGTGTGTTTTTAATTTTTAAAAACAGCTTTAAAAAAATTACAAAATCCCCTTCTCTGAATATGACGTGAAACATATTCGTAAGTTAGATCGATTATTTAATTATAACTGCAGTCAGAATGAGGGATGATTAATCAAAATTAAATCTAATTATTAAAATTTAATTTTTTTAAAGGTATGCAGTCAACGTAAATGTTGGGACGGCAAAATATTTAACACTGATTTTGTTAACAATTAGTTTGCTTCCATGTTATTACAATTTTTTTTTCTTTTAGAAAAAAATGAAGTATGCAATCGAATTAAATTAAAAAAATAAAAGTTTCAAACGTTTATTATAATAATAATAATTATTATTATTTAATTACTATGCACTCATAACTAAGTGGCTTTCAAAAACAAAAAAATTCTGTAATACCTGTATCGCTGGGATTGTTCAGTCGATCATTCATTTAACCTCTTCAGACCTGAAGGTAAAATAACACTGTGAAAACACATTCATTGGTATTGAACAAACAACAAGTTGGAAACTGCACGTCAAACGTGGAAAATGAGGTGCGTTCTTAGTATAACTAGTTTTATAAATATTTTTTACACCGCATATTGTACTGAATGTATATTTTAGTGCACTTCATAAGTGTATATCAATTTCATTCTTTTCGAAAGGCTGTTACATCATTAAAATGCACTCGAAATCATTTTTTCCCATTGGCATCAATGTAACAGAAAACTTTTGACTGTCCCTGTAATTAAACTATACATCCGATTTTCATAAAATTTGAAATGACTCGACAAAATTTTGTAAGAATTACATATTTAAAATTTCAGACCATTCGGTGGGGTAGTTTTTGCTCTGTTATATGTGGACGGGCGGACGGACAGACAGACAGACAGACGGACGGACAACGATGACTATAGGTGCTGCGTATTTATATAATTACGAACGCACCTAAAAAGACACCATTGATGACAGAAGGAACTCTTTTTCTGAAATTGACACTTAAGGGGGCTGGTAATTTAGGTTCACCAAATACGGATTTAAAATTACTTACACCCTTAACATATCGATTTAATTATTGATAAACTAAATTACGCAGTAAAAAATTAAAGCCCTTTAATTAATTGAATGACCTACATATCCTCATTTTTTTATTATTGTAAAGCAAGATAATTAATTATGAAAATTTCTTACTTTCTTGAACGCAGTGTCTGGAATGCTTTTTCAAAATCAGATGATAATAACACTTATTTTATGAGGAAATAATCGTCAGTGCTGTTATTTATATGTTCTGATTCAAAACCAAAAATATTCAGCTATATAGAAGTAAAGTAAAAATGTAAAACTAGTCGCATGTGGCAATCCCAAAACTTTCTTTTATCTCATACATGCTAATTACTTCCTGAAAAGTGCAGCATATCAGCACAACCGGTTAGATGATTTACACAAAAATCTAATTATCAACAACTTTGACAACTTCTAACTGAATATGAAGTTTGATGAAAATCTGTGCATTAGTTTTTTCGATAGAGCTATTGCGGAAATTGTAAAAAATTGTGAATAGCATCGCCACCTGTTGGACGATTTACATCAAAAACTAATTTGGACCAATTTATACCAGGAAGTAACTGAATCTGAAGCTTGATGAAATTTCATGCATTAGTTCTTGAGATACAGCTATTGCGGAAATCGTAAAAAATGCATCACAGCAGAACCACCTGTTGGGCGATTTACACCAAAAATTAAACAGCATTAATCTATATCAGGGACTAAATGAATGTGAAATTTGATGAAAACTCGTGCTTTTTTTCTTGAGTTAGAGCTATTGCGATAATCATGAATAATGCAGCATAGCAGCACCACTTGTTGGGCGATTTTCACCAAAAAGTAATCAGCACCAAACTATATCCTGAACTAACTGAATCTAAGTTTTATGAAAATCCTTGCAGTAGTTTTTGAGATATAGCTATTGCAGAAATCGTGAAAAATACCGCATAGCAGCGCCACCTGTTGGACGATTTCCCCCAAAAACTAATCAGGACCAGTTTATATCAAGATCTAACTGAATTTTAAGTTTTGTGAAATTCCGCGCATTAGTTCTTGAGATAGAGTGCCCACAAATTTTTTTTCACATACAGACTCACAGAGTGACAGACAGACTCACAGACAGACATAAAACCGACGTATAAATCCGTCGAAAACCAGGAGTCTAAAATTTTCACGAATCCAATACTTTCTTCTTGTAAAGATAGAATAAATTAAAAATCAAATAGTTTAGTTTAAATCCTCCTTGGTTCGGAAGCATCACATGTGATACTTCAACCGAGGAGGGATATAGAATTTCCCTGCTATTAGTGTTTCCATGCTAAAAAAATAGTTTTACAGGCAAACTTAAAATTGCTTCATGCATTCGTTTTTTTTTTTTTTTTTTTTTTTTTTTTTTTTTTTTTTTTTTTCCGGGGGATGCATTTCAATTTTATGTCCACGAAATTATAGGACTTTTGAATTTTTCATGAAATATAAAGAGGCAACCTTCATTAGAATAAATTTAATAATTTATCTCGAAGATTCATCAGGCTGCTTTTTTTTTTTTTCGTTTGAAACTACAATATAGGGTTTGCATGAATGCTTACGAATGCCATTATTTCCGAAAAGTAATTTCCGTCATATTTAATGGCAAAACCTTGCAATCAAATGAGGCGAAAATTACTTTGCGCAAATAGTGGTATTCAAAAATAAGCACTCTGTAATAGTGTTAGTTCGCATTAAAGTTTGTTTGGATTATTTTATCTGTCGGGTTCATTTTTGAATAAAATATTTTTATATTATTATTATTATTATTATTATTATTACTTGTAAATGTGTGGTGGATTAGGTGAAGCAGAGTTGATGCAAGATTTGATGTTGAAACAGGCTTGATGCAGAGATGAACGAACAGATATTGATGGTGGAAACAGACACTTTTTTACTTTCTTATATCTGTATAAGAAGAACATATTGGATTCGTGAAAATTTTTGACTTCGGGTGTTTTACATATTTATATGTTTTAGAACGTCCTGAACATGAGTTGACTGTTTTTAAAAAAAAGTCTGTCTGTGTGTATGTGACACACATTTTGTGGGCACTCTATCTACAGAAGTAATGCACGAAATTTAATAAAAATTCAGTTAGTTTGATCTTGACATAAATAGACACTGATTAAGTTTTAGTATTAATCGCCCAACAGGTGGCGCTGCTATGTTCTATTTTTCGAGATTTCCGTGACAGCTATATCACAAGAATTAATGCACGGAATTTTACCAAACTTTATATTATGTTAGACCTTGGCATAAATACATAGTGTTTTGTGTATATACGGCCCGACAGGTGGTATTGCTTTGCTCTATTTTTCACAATTTGCACGATGGCTATACAGGCATCCCTCGACTTACGTAAATTCGGAGTTACGTAATAAATCTGTAAAATTACATTTATGAACGCACTAGCGCGTTTGATATGCATTTGCATACTTTTGATAATTATTTTATAAATAAAATATGCAGATAAAAATCACAACCAGATCAAACCAGTTTTATATAAGTGAGAGTTATAATTTTTATTGGGATATACAATCAAACCTTTAACAAAACAAACTCAAATCTAATTAAAATGAGACAAAAAATCTGGGGTTCAACCGTAATAATTATGTTAGCTGAATTCAAACCAGAACGAAAGCTAATTTTAAAATTCCGATGAAGAGGAACGAGTATTTTTCTTCTTCTAGCTTCACATGTTTGTTTAATGTAGATTGAAAATTTTTTAAATCCATTCATCAATACTAAATTTATAAATCTCGCATTCCACAAGAGGTTTTTTATTTGAAAAAAGTGTTCTTTCAGTTTGTTTTTGGATTTTTTCATATTTTTATAGTCGAGTAAATACTGCTGCATGATGCTTTATTCATAAAATAATACTGTGTAAATAATGTATATATACATATTATATTCATAAACAAGATACTGTACTAAATTCTAAGTCTTAATTTATTTATTATTATAATTTATTATATCTATTAGTAGTCTTAATTAAAAATTATCGTTAAAAATTATCATCGTTCTTATCGTTAATATTTATATATGTATAATAAATATTGCAGTTTCTTATGAAATTTTATCTAATGAATTTAGTAATTCGACTTACGCAAAATTCAAGTTACGTAAAAGTTTGCGGAACGCATTACTCAGAAGGGATAGAAGGATTCAAGATTATAGGATAAAAGATTAGGAGGATAAAAGATTAGGAGGAATAGATTGTCATTTAATTTTGGTTGCAGGCGATTTGATTTATTATAGAAGAAAGTTTTGTGATGGCCACAACATACTGATTTTTAATTGTTGCAATAATTCTTTTCATCTCCTTGTTAGGTATTTGATAAAAAAGGCTCCCTAATTACATGAAATGCATAAAGCACAAATTAGCGAGATAATACTCGCATCAAGGCTCGTCCGGTTCGTGAAATTATGACCAACATTTTTCCGGTTCGTGAAATTATGGTAAATATCGTTCCGGTTCTTTTTTTTTTAATTATTTAGAATTTTGATGCATTTATTAAATTGTTTTTGTATGGTTATACAGGGTGTTCCAGCACAGAGGTTGCAAAGTTTCAGAAGAGATAGAGTACACCTAGACGATGGGATATCACAGAGCAATGCATGGTTGGAAACGCTTTCCTTGCGCGACAGCGACAACACACAACACAAGAAAGGAAGAACACGTACAGGGTGAGAAAACATGTTTATTATTAGTGGTACTGCAAAAATGCTGGGACTATGATGGAAAGTGCTGAGGAACTTGTTGCACGCATTGTGGCAGCTGCTGGGGTAGTCCGGGACACGCCCGTTGTTTGTGAAAACATTAGATCTTCCATGTGCCGTCGGTGCTCTGTGGCCTACATCACGGTCCGGGTCGTAATTTCGAAACCTTCTTTGACGATCATGATGATCGTTGTCTCTCTTTTGTTCTTATTTATTAGTTTTTTTCTTTACTAAGAATAATAAACATGCTTTCTCACCCTGTTCGTGTCCTTCCTTTCTCGTGTTTTGTGTGGTTACTACCGCGCCAGTAAAGCGTTTCCGGCCATGCATTGCTATGTGATTTCCTATCATCTAAGTGTACTCTATCTCTCATGAAACTTTGTAACCGCTGTGCTGAAACACCCTGTATATAAATCTCTCTGTACTAAAAAATTTTTTTTAGTCAACAATGATTTTGAAATGGTGTTCCGGCTCGTGGATTTTCCTATTTCGAGCCCTGACTCGCATTCAAATCCAATGTATTTTTGATATTAATGTACAACTAGTTAACCCATTGCATTAGGGTTTTCCATTCCTTTTTACGTACTCGATGTGCAAGAGAGATGCATTTATAATGATACGAATTAAATAAGGACATACTCTACGAACTGACATTATTACAACTGAGTTAAAAAGTGTCCAAGCCGGAAGTCAAACTCAAGACCTTTGGCTTTGCCTATTGGGCAACCTGCAACGACAACGGGCGGACAGAATTGACTCAGATAACCTTGATGGCAATCAAAACGGCTATTAATTACATATTCATTCAAATTTCACAATTTTTGAGATTTGCATACATAAAGATAACAGCACTTATGATTTTTTTTTTTTTTTTTTTTTTTTTGTGAAGCCTTGTTATCTCTAAAATAACAAATTACATTGGAATTTGAATTTCGTGTTTCATAAAATTCATATATTATCCGGGCACACTTATTATTTAAAAGTATTTCCTGTTTGAAAAACGTAACATACATCTGTCATAGTGATAGTTGAAAGAACAAATTACTCTCCAATTCAAATACTTTATCTAGATTCACACACATCAAGTTAGACAGAATCATATTTTTTTACTTTTTTCTTAAACAACAACAACAACAACAAAAAAATGCGTACAATCACAGAAATTATAGTTAAAACTGAATTAATTAATAACGCCCACACTCAAAGTTCATGTGTTTATAAATTTTCATGTACCACACTATACAGATCTGTTTCATTTTATCATCATCATTCAGAACAAATATAATAAAATAAAAAAAATGTAATTTAATAGATTACAACGACCATTTGGAATTTTTTTTTTTTTCCGTTGCATCCTCTTCAACAACAGATCGCAAAGATCAAACTTCAGACGACCAAAACCTTCATCGATAAACTCTCCAAGTCCCGTTTCGAGAAGAAAAACAGTTTACAAATCGAAAGCAGTTCCACCGAATCATCCACAGATTGCGACAAATTAGCTACGTTTAGCTCAATTTTTCCCGGTTAGAATCGACCGATTGTAAAACGCCGTGGCTAGTGGATTGGAGCCCCTCGAGACATGGCCTTTTACTATCAATCGATTAAACATTAGATTGTTTCATTTCTCGCGTTCGTCTTTTATTCTGTAATCGATTTTCATGGGCTACGTAATCAGTGGAAGACCTCGATTTTCATGGCCTACATAATGAGTTGAAGACCTCGATTTTTGCTTTGCAAGACGATTTTCATTTCGGCGTCGCTCTTTGGCTTTGGATTTTTCCATATCTGATAACTTGCGCCTACCCATTTTGTAACTTTTTCAATTTTTAACGATTTTATGCCTTTCGATTACTTATTCAAACAATTTTTAACGATTTTATGCCTTTCTATTACCTAATCAAATAGAATTCTTCTAAAAGTAAAGAACATCGTTGAATTT
This sequence comes from Maratus speciosus, assembly GCA_963932465.1. Lineage (NCBI taxonomy): Eukaryota > Metazoa > Arthropoda > Arachnida > Araneae > Salticidae > Maratus > Maratus speciosus. The sequence continues at coordinate 314,766,597 of OZ010788.1, read as the reverse complement.
CGTTAAAAAAAAATAAAATTCGAGCCTCATTTGGTCCCATCCTCGATCGAAAACAACAACCATTTCCAAATGGTTAAAAAATAAAATAAGATACAATCAAATAAAAATATTTACTTTTTGAACCCTCTCACCTCCCCTTCATGTTATTCTTATGGTAGATGACGCCATCCTATCTTTAATTCTCATTTGCTTTCAAAATATCCTTTCCACGAAAATATCATGTTCACCCACACCATTTCTTCATGTAACCTACCAAATTTAGAAATTTATTTATGTAGTACTGAAATATCTTTTTCATTTCATTTGTAGTTTTCAGATGCAAATTAAATCACACGTACCGCAGACTTCTCTGTTATATTTTATTCAGAAACACAAGAAAAATATAGTTTGAGTGTAAGATCTTTTTTTGTTTAAAAATGCTAAACTGGTGCTTCAAATGTAATGTTCATGTGTACATATGCTTATCCCACGTCTCTTGTTAAATTGTCAGATTTATCTCAATAAAGTTTTCAAAGTACGAATATAAAAGTAAAACTGCAGGGATTTAATCATTTTCCCCTCTTTCCTTCCTCGATAAAGAATGACATGTGTAATAAGCGTAAAATAGCTTTCCTGATCAGCAGTAGTAGCCTATAACGCTTTTTAAAAAACTCTTGAGGAAGAAATAGTTATTTATTCATGTTTATCCTAATGAAGATTATAAGGATGTATCTGCAATAACATATAAATTATTTCAAAAATATTTATGTTTCATATTATTCCAAACAAGCTGACCCGCCCGGCGTTGCTCGGGCTCGTGATAATATTCTTAAATGAACCTTAAATTTGTATGATTTTATTTCCTTAGCTCGATTTTGCCTGAAATACGTACTCACTCACTGTGTGAAAATGGGAGAAGCTGCTAATTGTGGAGATTGTTATGTAAATTTCTCTTATAATTTTGGGAAAATTGTATGCGGTAGTAATGACCAAATTAAAGCTTTAAAACGTCCTCTACTGATAGAAAATAAGTCAAGAAGGGGGGGGGGGGGTGCTTAGTAATGTGCAGGCCGAAAGCTTTAAGGGGGTCCGGGACACATTTTCAAAAAAAAAAATATTTATTGAGTTAAAATTTTTAATTTTTTTCTGATGGTTAACCATATTATTTGTAAACAAAATCAAATGATAAAACTTCTCATAGCTTTTTAAAAAATTTTTTTAATTTAAAATTTATGAAAAAAGTGGTACAACTTAAAATCGTTATAACTCGAAATATTATTTGTAGAATTTAAATTGTTTTTCATTTAAATAAACAGAAATACATATTTTTTAATTTTGAGTCAGCATTTAAAAAAATATTAATTAAAAAAAAATTAAAAATATTTAACGAAAAAATTACGAAAAATGTGGTACAACTTTAAAAAAAAAAAATCATATTTTCAAAAGTAAACATTTTTTTTAAATATGCTGGCTCAAAAGTAAAGTAAAATAATTGAAAAAGATATGTTTCGAGTTTCAATCCTGTATCTTTAACGGTTCTCGAGTTATAAAAATTTAAATATGAGAAATGGTGAAAAAACCCATCATGAAGAAAAACGCAATTTCACAAGAACTCGTTTCCTTGACACCCATAGCTTGAAAGGCAGATTTTGAAAACAAACCAAAACGAAAAAATTATTTCCTGTTCTAATGTCTCTAATTAAGATAGAAACATAATTTAAACATCATTTTAAGCAGAAAACGGCTGAGAAATTTTTAATGCAATAAAAAAAATTGAAAATTTGAAGATTTTTGTGTCCCAGACCCCCTTAAAACAATATGTCACATAAAAAATTCCCCCCCCCCTCGAGGGGAATGCCCCCTAATCTGGGATCAAAAATAGACGCCCACCAATCGAAGGCCCGTGAGGAGTTTCACCTTCGGTCAAGCCTTCAAATGAGGTCGAATCTCGCTGTACCTTAATTAGTAGCTGAGTTAAAAAATTAACGTCCGGGGGCAAATTTTGAGTGAGAGGGGAAGAAAGGTTCACAATATTAAAGAGTGTTCCGAGGGTTTTCGGATGATATATCACATGAGGATTTCTGAAAAAGTTTGAAAATTGCCCCCCCCCCCCTTCCGTGGTCTTCTCTCGCGGTTCTGGAATTTACCCACCTCATTCTTTGAAATTTTTATATTTAATAAATAATATTTATCGGATGTCTCCGTTAGGAAGCAACATATAAAGGATACTTACGGTAGAAAACGCTACGGTTTTAATTACACCCACCCCCTACCTCCACCAAAATTCAACTCTCCCACCTTCTTTAGAATTTTAAAGTGTTATCAAATATCTCAAATGTTGAAATCGATCCAAAAAAATCGGGCGTAAAATAATAATTAGAGGACAAACGCTTTTATACAAAACTGTACGGTTTTAAAAATCCCTCCCCCCTCCCCAAGAAATTAAATTCCGCTTCTTTCATTAAAATTTTAAATCTTATCAAATATCTGAAATTTTAAAATTGATCCGAAAAATCGTAAGTAAAATAAAGTAATTAGTGGGGAAATCTTAGATTTAAATAATGTGCCGTTGCCAAGTCTTTCTTAAAAAAAAAAAAAAAAAAAAAAAAAAAAAAAAAAAAAATCGATTTTTTGGTAAAATAAAAAGTTATTTATCAATTTAAAAAACAATTACATATTCATAATCAGCATGAAAAATTAGACACAGATGCATAAGTTTAATATCTCAAAATGCTGTATTTTTTTAATTTTTATACCCTTCAAAAGAATGCTAGTCTAAAAATTATCTGAGATTTTTATTCTATATCACGTGTCTGACTTTTAAAATGAGACTTTCAAAGGAATTATCCAATGAAATAGTTATTAATTCATAAGCTTTTAATTAACCGATCGTAACGAACTTTATATATTCGTAATCAGAGTAAAAAATTATACAGAATACACATGAGATGCATAAAATTTAAATCTATAAATTCAATATTTGAAAATTTTTACAGGTCGTCTATAAACGCCACTACCCACCAGTGCCAGTTGCCTGCGTTTGAAACACCTGGTAACACTATGAAAGATTTCTCAAAAATCTGCATTTATTTCGAGGGAAATAAAAGTAGTTTTTATAAATAAATTTTTGGTGGATTTTTTGCTTTTAGTAACAATACCGGAATAATTTTAAAAATTTCTGAAAAGGGAATTTTTTTGCGTCTGGCTGTGCAATTTTCGAGTTTTTAGGTCCGATATATTTTAAAATACGGCCCTCTTTAAAAAGGCCCAGTACATTTATCGCCCTTAGCAAACCTTTATTCCAGGAAACCACCGGTCTCTCTTCCAATTGTTCAAAGAAATTGTCTGCCGGTTTGATAAAAATGTATGCTTTAGTTGAATTATGAATACTTTTCCATTCTTTTAATCGGGTCTTTTAATTAATAATTCAACTAATTATTAGAAATTTAAAATTCTGAGTATCAGGTGCATTAGGAGAGGACTTGTACTATATTCACAAACATTTTCAGTCTCGTGCGTGCCTTAGATTTCGCTAGCCACCGCAGACACACAGAGCGAAACTTTATTTTATTAGTATAGCTGAAAGATGTATTAAAAAATATTGTACTCGAGTTTTTTCTTCAAATAGAATATATTTTTATATGTTTATTTATGTTTTTCAAAAGCTTGTCTTTTACGATACAGCCATGTAGTTAGTGGTTTTAAGAAAATGTTTCCCTTTATACGGGCATCTAATATTTTTTAATTAAATTAAATTATTTTAATGAATTTAGATGCTGTTCGTAAAAAAATTAAACTTGATATTTCATGAATAATACATTAATTGAGAAATGATTCGTGAGCATGGGCACCATCAGGTAGAGAGATAGAGTGGGGGGGGGGGGGGTATCAAGGGCACCTTCACAGAGATTCAAAATCCCCCTTCCCAGACTTTGAAATTTATTTAACTAAATTTTCTTTTTCTCTGATGATTTTGAAGGAAAAAAAATAGAAAAATACATCTTTTACAAGTAACTTAAAGTAATTGGAAAAACTAAGAACTTTTAGTCAACGAAGGTTTAACGGCCTTTTTTATAAGGTCTTGGAACAGCTGTATGGTATACTATTTTCTGATTATTTTTGTATATTTCTTTACAGTGGTTTTTACATGTCACATGATCAAGTATTAAAATATTTATTTTATTATTATTGTTTCTTTTGGAGGAAGTTTAACTCTTAACTCCCTCTCCTCGTTTTACTTAAACATCATACGTAGTATAGGGTAAGTCTTGTAATCGTTTTAAAAATCGGATTTTTTTTTGACTGATTTACACGTTTCAGACACTGGAGATTCCAGAAAACATATTTTTAGAAAAGAAAAATTTGTCGTCCATCTGTGTGTCTGTAAATGCTCTATCTCGCGAACAAATTGAGATAGGGACTTGAAATTTGGTGTATACTTAGTATCTAACAATGGGAAGAAGCCTATCGAATATCAGTAACCTCGATTATGCTGAACTATTTTTTTCGGACTCTCGAAATATTCATTCTGATAAAAGGTACATAAAGACAATAAAAAAACATAAATTTTGCATAAAGAATGAAGTCAATCGGATTAGTTACCGAGATATTTGTAACCATATTTTCCGCACTCTTCGATTTTTCATGACCCTGTTTCATTCAAATTTAAATTCAAAGATATATTTTAATTTTAACTGAGACGCTTAATCCGACGCTGTAAACTGTTAGTTAATATGATTATCATTTTTGGAGTTATAAGTATGTTCCTTTTATGCAATTCGGTACTACTTGTTATGCCGTCGACTCAAAAACTACCGCCAAACTATAAGGTTAAATGCCAATAATGGCTTATCGCAAATGTCACATTCATTTGATCTTAAACACGTTACGCGTGTTTGTTACGTCATCCAGTGTTTTTTAATTCGACGTTTTAGTTGTATTTTTATTAATCTTTTACTAACTATTTTATTCTTTCGTTATTTAAAATAAAAATTATACCAATCGGTATAATTTTTGCGAGTAGTTTGGCGATTTATATAATTTGTCGAAATGGGTCAACGGCATAATCAAGTAGTACCCGCAATTCAGTAACAGAGCATTACTATGTATTAAAAATATTTAAATATACGTTTAAATTTTATTTTGGAATTACAATGCATTTTATAAATAGTTTACATATGTTTCATTTTCATATTTTATATTATGCATATCCATGATGGGTAAGTATTACTGTGGCCCCCAATCAGGGCCGAAACTAGCCTTTTTTGCGTCCGGGGCAAACATGAATTTTTGTGCCCCTCCACTTTCTTCCTCAAAGTATATTTACAAAGAGAATTTTACTAATTTTCTAATAGCCGACTTATTTTAAAATTTAAAATATGTAATATTGAGCTACGTAAATTGAATGTTGCTATTATAGTTCGTATATTTGTTGCTATTATAGTTCGTTCACATAAAAGAATTCGCATGTATTACCGGCTATTTACAGTGTTTGCTTGTACAGCAGAGTTCCGATTATCCGAGTCCCGCTTAACCGAGTTTCCGCTTTAACCGAGTTATTTTCTTCTGATGGACTGATGGATTTCATTATTATGAAACAGCCATTATAAATGAAGTGTTAGGTGAAGATGAAAGAGCAGACGTAAAAAGTTTGAACTCTGATTTTCTGGTCAGAATGGGGGAAAAAAATGGCCATTTTTTTTTTTGTTACCCAACACTTCATTTACAATGGCTGTTTCATAATAATGAAAGCCATCAGTCCATCAGAAGAAAATGATAGATTCCAAAGGTATAATCTTTCATTTGGCGCCCCTTGGCTCTGGCGCCCGGGGCACATGCCCCCTCTGCCCCCAACGACTAATTTGCTGTGTCAATCAGTATGTAAAGTTTAATAAAGAGTACAGTCCAGATACAGCATCAGCATTTCCCAATGAATTTAAATATATATTTTTAAGTTTAACTCGTTTAATACGTGTTTTTTAAAGACAATGCGAACTTTTAGAAGAATAGAAAAGTTTAATCCAGAAATCAATGAATAAACAATTACGGAAAATCTTGCATCACGCATAGATTAGGAAACACTTTCCAAAAGGATATTATTGCAAAATTTCATTTTTTCCTAGAAATAACAGAAATACTTAAATAAATAACTTAAAAGCACATAATTCAGTAAAAATCCATTTTCCGCAATTGCTACCCATATCCGGTATTGAGTGCAAAGTCTTTCGTGTAACCCTGTATGTAATTTATAAAATTTATGCACACCACCTAATACACTCAAAATTAGATCAGTTTAAAAATGCACATAAACAGAGGAAAACGCACTTTCAGGAATTATTGATCTTATTCAGCCCTTTAACTGAATTCTTTAGTTTATCTCTGTAAATGAACGATAAATGCTATCTAATATCGATAAATGCATTCTATAATCTATAGAAAACATGCAGTGCACTTCAGTGAGTATAATAAACATCATTAAAATGCACCACAAACGGTTTTCCCCAGATATCATAATGTCATTTTCAGCTTTTGTGTGTCCCTGTAAACGATAAATGCTACTTTTTCTATACTCCTGAAGAATTCTGTTATAGTCCATACCAATGGTGCATATTATTCTCATTATGTTTAAAATATCGTAACAACTATAAAATGCGCAAGCGATTTCCTCCGTAATGTAACGGAATTCTTTTGTGTTGCCCTATAAAATAACTATAAATTCCAAACACTTCATTTTATTTTCAATACCAAACATTCTATAGTAAAACTATATAAGATATAGAAATTTCATGGCAATACGAGTATATTTACAAGAGTTAGAGAACGGAAGACAGCCGACAGACAAACCGAAGTCATAAAAACTTTTCAATGATGTTGGAAAGTGTTAAAAATAGTGATAATGGGGTTTTAAAAAGGTACTTTCAATTTCGAAACCTGTTTCGAAACTGAAAGTACTTTAAAAAAAAAAAATTGCAATCAAAATCGAAAAAGTAAAAATGAATCATATTAAAGATTGAGTTCAGCTATCCTATGCAAAAAAATCGTTTAAAAATATTCAAATTTAAACAAAAAATTCGAAAACAACCTCCCCATTGGTTTAACATTACGGAGCGAGTGTTTTCAAGTAAGTGAAGGATCCCCTTAAGAGGCTACTTCACTCAGGCAAAAACACCCGTTCGCTAATGTTAATCTTATGGAAGAAATTTTTTAAGCTAGCTCGCTTTCATTTCAATATTTTTAAACGATTTCTTTTGCATTGAGTAGTTGATGTAGATCTGTACAAAGGTCGTTTTTTACTTTGTCGATTTTCTTTGCAGGTTTCTTTAATGGGAATTACTTTAATTTTCGGAACCGTTTCCGAAAGTAAAAGTATTCTCATAAAAAAGAACCTGTAAACAAAATCAAAAAAGTAAAAAAACGGCCTTTGTACAGATCGATTTCAGATAGCCAATGCAAAAGAAATCGTTTAAAAATATTGAAATGCAAGCGAGCTAGCTTAAAATTTTTCTTCCATAGGATTAACATTAGCGAACGGGTGTTTTTGCGTGAGTGAAGTAGCCTTTTAAACGAAATTTAATAAAAATGTAAATAATAATGATTGTGATTTATCAGAGTGCATACTCTTATTCTCGACTTTTGACAGCGGAGGACATAAGTAAAGTATTCACAGAAGAAAAAGATATAAAAGAAAGAGTGTTAAAAATTGTGATAAAAGACTTGAAAAAAAAAAAGGTAATTTCCAAGATAACTATTAAAGATAACTATAACTATAAGATAACTATAAACCTCATAACAAACATCACGTGAAAAATGCTTGCAATGCATTTTCATGCATAATTAACTTTTCAGAATAAACCAGTTTGTTGCTTTTGTTTACACTTTATCCCACTTTATTGTGCGAATTTTTTTTTAAGGAAGAAAAAAATTGTGTTCAACCATATGAAGAAAATTTATCCACAACAAAAGATGTTTATTCCGATGAATCCTTGATACTTGGGAGGCAATTCATTCATTTAGTGGAACATATTTGATGTGGCAACCATGTACTAGTTTGCAAGGATGAAAGAGTTATCGCTATTTTTTGGTTTCCATGGTAACCTAGCATCCCCGCTATTTTCCATGTTCTCCCTACGCTCCAGTTGTCAGTGAGATCTTTGATCCGGACGGTCGACTTACAAATTACGCCAATGAAGTAACAAGTAGTTTGGAAGCAATCACTTATTTTAGCGGAAATTTGTTTTGAAATAGAAGCGGTAGATCATGCGTTAAAATTGATTTTTTAAACAGAGGTTAAGAGAAAAAAGAAAGTATTAACATTTTAGAGATAAATCTGAGTTAAATTTAAAAGTTTATGTTACATATTTTCAAGAGACTACTGTAATTCTTGGAATTAATGAAATTGTTTATAAGCCATGCCTCAGCTTGTCTATTTAACAAAATAGATCAACGAAAAAAATCGTAATTACCTGATATACACATTTTTACTGTTGTTGTTGATAAATGATGTAAAAAATGAATCAGGGGTGCCGTTTGAGCTGCGATAAAATTTAACAAAATAAAAAAAAATCACGCGATAGTGAAATGTTTTATAAAGTTGAAAAGTTTTAATTAATTAACATAAGATGCAAATACGTTGAAGTTTAAAGGACGTTTTATTGGATGTAGATTTATACTCTACTTCATGTACTTTTATTTTATTTAAATGTAGGGAGTAGTTTTCCTCTAATCTCACTTAAAATATTAGAATAGTTGTCAAAACATTATCTTTTTAGGCAATTAAACTCTTGATTATAAAATGCCTCATACGGTATTTTTTCAAATTATTGAAGTTGAAAAATTTCGATTACAAACTTAGCCTTTTGACTGACATATAAGTTTCAGATTATTTTAAATTTTAAAGTACAATTTTTTAGATTTATATTCTAAATTTTACGGTCTTTTCATGATAAGAGTATGTATATACAACAAATATCGCAAATTGCAACGCATATAGTCAAAAATATTTTTGAATTCAGATTAATCTAAAGTGCATAACGATAAATTTATCGCAGAAACGATTTTAACAAATTTGTTCGATACGAACCATTGACATTTTTTCGTCTGCAGAACTGAAAACATTATTTGTGCTCTTCTAAGATGTCTAGTTTTACGAAATTATTTTATTCATACTTTCATTACTTGACGCATTCTTCAAATGAACTGAGATAATTTGAAAGAGTAAGTGACCTATCTCATCATGTACGGCTTAATATTAGAGAATTTGAGCCAGTACATAATTTCTGTGTACGGGGAATCTAAGTGGATGGAAATCAGGAAACTGGCAAAAGTAGAACATACAACGTTCAGTACTCATCATGTATATCCTGACAGTCTGATTCCGAGATTGACATCGAAGGCTTGTAAGGTAAGTTTACAATTTTGTATTTTACTACTTCCACTCCGATAAACTGCAGATTAAAAAGCAATATCAAGAAAAAATCCTTCCATCACTTCCAATGAAATAAAACAAGTCAGAAATTGTACGCCAAACGTGGCAATGAGGTGCGTTCGTACTATAACTAGTTTTATAAATGTTTAGATCTCGGTGCTGTTGCACTCTTATGCAAACATGCATGAATGCAAAATTTATTACGATTATATATGAGGCCATCAGAAGCCAAGGGGTACAAGCAGTGGTGGGATTCAAATAATTTAACAACCGGTTCGCTGCACGAATGATTTTTGACGTACAAAAATCAAAGAAAAATTTAGCATCACACATACATTATGAAGCATTTTCCAATATTATAATAAAATTGATAAAAATATTTGACCTTGTGGTATATTGAAATAAAAATTTCTGACACATGTTTTCTTGTAAAAGGACATAGTTTATTTAAAACGCATTCGACAGTCGTGAAACCCTGATCAAGATTTCTATCAGAAAATGCATCAAAACAGCATAATACACAAAGGATAGCACAAAAATAGCAGAAATTTAAGTTAAAGAATTAACTCATGTTCATGATCTAAAGTTGCAAACAGTTAGATACTAAAAACACTAACTGTAGGAAGAGCTCGAGATATTGCTAAGTCTCTAATCTGACGAGAATACCTCCTCACTGAATATCAAGCATTCCTATTTACTTCCTTGTTTTGGTGATAAATGCTTGTAACTTCTTCAAAGTTAATCTCAATAAATAGGTTATTGTGAGTGGTAAATGACTGATTTCTGGATTTTTTTTTTTTTTTTAATTCGTGTTTTATGCTATGTTTTGATACCAAAGCCACAAATTTCACCGAGCTATTCATCAATGTCGTCTTCTATAATTAACACCAAATGACTTTAAAATTATTTTTGTAATAACAATAATGCGCACGTGGAGAAGATTTATTCTTGAAATTTTGTATCAGTGATAAAATTTATCTCAGTTTAAAAACATATGTTTTTATGCATTTTTGTTGCATATGCAACATCTTTTCAAAACCTTTCATACAATAAGTGCCCATGGATAACAATTGCCGATGAAATGCATCAGCACACTATGCATTTTCAGATTGAAACCAGAAAAAATAAATTAGAATTATTTGGGATATCCTGTACTGAAAATAACTTTATATGTATTATGTTGAAAAATATTAAAAAGATATGCTAAAAGGTAGTGTATGATTTCAGATAGTTAATAAATAAAACAATAAAATATGTAGAAAAAACGATATTATAGTACAGAAAAGAATTTTAGTATGTTAAGTAGCTTCTATTATTTGAGATATTTACATATATAGCTTCTTGATAAACCTCCTAACTTTCAATTTTCTTTGTCTTCACTCAAAAATTATCTGATGTGTGCTTCTTTCTTTACATACCTTCACTATAAAAGTAGGAATTCATTCTTTAAGAGGTATGCCAATTAGACTAATCGTCATTATGTTTGATACATTAGGAATAGTTAGCTTACTTCTGTTCTCTGACCATATGATGATTATCTTTGAAAACCCCTTTCCATTTCTGCTGAACTTGCAGTAATTGTTCTGGCAATATTTTCAGACTTTTGAATACTTTCAAAAACTGTATAGTTTTAGAATTTTTCTAAAAATATGATAAAAAATATCCTCGATAATCGTTAATATTAATGTAAGTGCCATTAAATATAAATAATACAGCTCTTCAGCTGTTTTCCATAGAAGAATTGCTTCTCCAATATTCCAGTAATCTGACGAGAAAAAAAATATAGTTCATTACTACATTCAAATTGACTACAACTTGGATTTAAATGTTCAGAATTCAGTTAGTATATATTTTTTTAATTCGGTGCGTTGTTAAAAAACATGTCCCCCGAGCTTATTAAAACAATTATTATCTTTTGCAAATTTGATATTTTTTCAATTTTCTGAACTAATAAAAACCTCACCGTTTTTCTTTACGCGCTTTTTTCTTCCGAAGCCTTTCAAACATTTTAATAAATTTTATCACAAGTTTTCATTCTTTATTATGCTAATACTTCTTGTTCGCAGTGCTTTTGAAAAACAAACAATTTCATTTAAAACATGCAAACATCAAGGAAATATCAGCTTTAAAATATGTAGGGCATCACTTCTTATCGCTGACCAAGAGCTAATTCCTAAATTGTTAAATTTAACTTACGTCTAATTTCAAAAATATTTCAACTGTTGGAAATTCGGAATATTCAACTATTCATCTTCAGAAAAATCGTTTTTACTTTAGAAAAAAGTTATAAAATTTAAATTTTTATGCAGTGTAAAAATTTTTGCACGACTTTTCGAGTTATGATATTTGTTAGATCATGGAAAATATCTTTCTAAATGTAACTTATAGGAAAGGTATTTATAAAAACTTAAAATTTGTTACATTTACGAAAATAACTACTTTGATGTAAATGAATTCTAAGATATGAAGAACAATAAAAAAAAAAAAAAAAAAAAAAAAAAATGCAGTTTGAACTATACCACTAAATCTAAAAATTTAGCTATTGATCAGTGATAACAGGGAACATTCCGTATATTTTCAAAAGAAGCAACCAAAACAATGTACCTTTTATTCGAATGTAAGAAGTTATTGCAGTGTTGAATAAGCGCTATATAACTAGAGTTAGCTTAGGCTGCCTGTTTGGATCCCAAAATTCTTCAAAACTTCATTTTTTAAAAGTTAAATTTTAAATGTTTAAATGCTTCTTACAGGTCTGATGAAGAAAAAAAAAATATTTTTTGCAAATGAAACATTATTTTATTAAATGAATCAAATCAAAACATGTCATAGCTAGAAAATGCTGCCGATATGGATCCCAAAATTCTTCAAATCCTCAAAATTTCATTTTTTAAATGTTAAATTTGCTCCTTACTAAGATATGAAGAACAATATTTAAAAAAAAAAAAAAAAAAAAAAAAAAATGCAGTTTGAACTATACCACTAAATCTAAAAATTTAGCTATTGATCAGTGATAACAGGGAACATTCCGTATATTTTCAAAAGAAGCAGCCAAAACAATGTACCTATTATTCGAATGTAAGAAGTTATTGAAGTGTTGAATAAGCGCTATATAACTAGAGTTAGCTTAGGCTGCCGGTTTGGATCCCAAAATTCTTCAAAACTTCATTTTTTAAAAGTTAAATTTTAAATGTTTAAATGCTTCTTACAGGTCTGATGAAGAAAAAAAAATATCTTTTGCAAATGGAACATTATTTTATTAAATGAATCAAATCAAAACATGTCATAGCTAGAAAACGCTGTTGTGCAAAAAAACATTTAAATAAAATAATTGATGTAAATGTAGGTTTCATTTAACAACCGGTTCGCCGAACTTAATACAAATTACGTTAAAATTTAAGAAAGTAATTAAAGTAGTTTTTAATGAGCGCTATATAACTAGAGTTAACCTAGGCTGCCGATATGGATCCCAAAATTCTTCAAATCCTCAAAATTTCATTTTTTAAATGTTAAATTTGCTCCTTACTGGACTGATGAAGAAAAATATATTTTGCAAATAAAACATTTTATTAAATGAAACAAATCTGAACATGTCACAGTTTTAAGTTTAGAAAACGCTGTTGTGCAGATAAACATTGAAAGAAAGTAAATTAATGTAAATGAAAGTTTCTTTTAACAACCGGTTCGCCGAACTCAATCCAAATTAACAACCGGTTCTAGCGAACCGGTGCGAACCGGCTGAATCCCACTACTGGGTACAAGCGACAAAATTTCGATTTGGAGTAAATTGAGTTCAAAGATACTTGACGTTAAAGTTGAACATCAATAATAATTGACTCTGATTGAAATAGGAAACTGCTGCTTGTTTCACAGTGGTCTTTGAACTCTTTTTTCAATAAATGTGAAAAAAGTAGAGTACAATATTCTTTAAATTTATAATTAATCAATATTGATCATTATTCGGCAAAAGTGGTTGATCTCTGAAACGCAACATATAATTAGAAAATCGCTTATATTTCTTTACCTGAAAAGAAAAAAGCATATTTCTAGGTCGTCTGTGCACTTAGTTCAATTTTTTCAATTTTGTCACTTATACCCCTTGACTTCTGGGGTCCTCATATATTAAATTCAGCAGTACGGAAATAATAGGACTCCATCTTAAATAGGACGTCATCACCATGGCAACCTAGAATCATTACCTATCATGGGATGTCATCGAATTAATTACGTATGAAAGGATTTAATAAAATGAAGAAAACTTTTATTAATATCTTTTTGAGTTTTGATTCGATTTTCATAAAATTTGAATTGATTTGATACATATCTGCAACGATTATATATATCAAATTTCAAACCATTCGGTTGGGAAGTTTTTGCGCTGTTACATGCGGACAGACGGACGAACTCGACGACGACTATAGGTGCTACGTATTTATATAATAACAAACGCACCTAAAAAGAAGATCTCGGAAATAATTAATTAATGACTCTCTTCAAGGAACTCAGAATGCGCACTGTTAAAAATTACAGAAGCTTTTCTTTATATAGAAGAAACGTTCACAATAAAATATTCAAACTTCGTAGTTAGCCACGAATCTGAAAACCTTTCCCTTACCGTCAGTAATCTTTAGCAGCAAAATCAATCAGAAACATCAGCAACAAATAGCTTGCTGAAATTAACAAAAACTTCTTTTTCAAAAGTTATGAATAACAAAGAGCCTTTTTATTTCAAAAACACTTTCTTTAGTTTTGTAAAGCTACCCGTATCTAAGATTTCTGATTGGTTTTTTTTCTAAACGGTTTCTTATTATAACGAAAAGCTTTCTGTAAACGTGGACATACAATATTATACAAAATTTTAATATACATTTCTCCTATCTCATGAAAGATTTCTGTAACTTTTTACTGTATGTATACACACAAAGTGTGAGAGGAAATTTGCTTCCGAAATTACATATGGGATTTTCGTTTTTTTTTCTAGATCAAAGGCTCTTACTTGATATCACTTAAAAGCTTTCTGTAAACGCGGATATACCAGGTTATACAAAATTTTATTATACATTTCTCCTATCTCATGAAAGATTTCTGTAACTTTTTACTGTATGTATACACACAAAGTGTGAGAGGAAATTTGCTTCCGAAATTACATATGGGATTTTCGTTCTTTTCTAGATCAAAGGCTTTTACTTGATATCACTTAAAAGCTTTCTGTAAACGCGGATATACAAGGTTATACAAAATTTTAATGTACATTTATCCTATCTCATGAAAGATTTCTGTAACTTTTTACTATATGTATACACAGAAAGTGTGAAAGGAAATTTGCTTCCGAAATTACATATGGGATTTTCGTTCTTTTCTAGATCAAATGCTTTTACTTGATATCACTTCATTCAGGCGTATATATATTTATTATTTATATCATTTATTTGCGTACTTTTATTTAATTTAGTTTTTTAAGTAATTGAAAAACATTTATGCAAGCGCGTATACCAAGGGGCATAGCTAAATGGGAGGTCTGGGGACTGGAGTCTACACACCTGCAGTTCCAGGTTAATTCCTCATGTGTTTTTCTAGATATTTAACAAAATGTCAAAAATCGCAAGTGACCGGTCACCTTTGGCCATATAGTGTATGCATGTAATACATTTCAAAATTGGTGATAATACTATTAAACAAAAATATAATTTGCCGAACAAATTAAAAAATTAAAATTTATTTCGTACATTATTTAAGCCCGAGAAGGGACAGATATTAAGATATTTCATTCAATTACTTCTACATTTAATGTTAAATTTTTGTAACAAATTAGTTAAACCAGGTGAACATTAAAAAATAAAAATGAAATTCAAACAATATGGTACTTAAATACCCTAAAAATTTAGATTCCGTTCAAACGAAATCGAAATAAATCTAAGACTTTTTTTCCAAATTTAAGTTGCAAATATTTGCATTGCTGATTTTGTATTAAGTTTACGTTAGGTGAAAACAAATGATTAGGCGCATGTAAAATACAAACCTTCCAAAAACAGTCTAGGATTTATTTCGATTCCGTGTGAACGGAATCTAAGTTTTTAAGGTATTCAAGTATCATATTGTTTGAACTTTATTTTTATTTTTTAATGTTCACTTGGTTTAACTAATTTATTACAAAAATTTAACATTACATGTAGAAGTAACTGAATGAAATGTCTTAATATCTGTCTCTTTCTTAAATAATGAAGGAAATAAATTTTATTTTTTAAATTTGTTCGGCAAATTATGTTTTTGTTTAATATATCAAGTTTTTTAATAACTACTACATTCAGACGAACTGATTTAAAAATTAACTGGATGCATCATCATCAGGTTTGATCTACAATGTATGGCATAATTTTTGGTGTATTTACCAATATTTAATCCAAAATGTTTCATCAGTGCAGCAGCGCAAAGTTTGGAAAAAAATGTCCAGTCTGAGCATAAAAAACTTCAATAAAAATATACCGAAACAATTTTATTTAATTTTAGTTACCCCATTTTCCCCCCTGGTACGCTGTGAATGCAAAAATATCCTTAAATCTTGACTGCTAATATTATAACAACAATATAGCTGTTACACAGTAAAACATAAAAAGAAAAAAGAAAAGTGGCCAGTTAAATTGACTTGATGACTGAAAAATGACCAGTTAAACATTTGTATTGACAATGTTTTTGATAGAGTTAGTTGTTTTGCGATACTGTTATGGTATTTTTAAAAAACGTGTTTTTTTTTACAATAAATCTATACATATTTCCTAACGCTCACCTAGTATGAGGGGGGAAACATATCATATTCATTCTGGACCTAACTAAAAAGATTAAAACAAATTCCAGCTTTTAAATTATTATTACGGCTTTTGAATTTTTCGCGACAATCGAAAAAAAAAATGTTCAATTTTATAGCAAAAATGTCCATTGATTCTCAAAGAAAAACGCGAAATTTGGAATTATTAAGAAAAATATTTGAGTAATACAAATAAAGCTTAGGCTATGTTACTATCTGCATTATAATTCACCCAGGCATTTTATGATCCGTTTTGAACCTGACGTCAGGCAAACATTTTCGTACTTTGAATTTACAATATAATTAAAATGACAAAGAATAAAAAAATTGTGGCATCAGGGGCAAAAAGGCGGGAAGAAAAAATGAAAAAGTTATGAGCTCCATAGACTTTTCTATGTTAAATTAACATTGAGAAGTGACACTGGAAATAAATAAGTATTGCGCTGCCGCGCAATACTTAAATAAGAGTGCATGTTACGCAAACAATGGCATGCATGCATAAATATAGTAGTATTAACATACATTAATTTATTTCTATATACGTATTCATGTATATGTACATAGATATAGTAATATGTACATACATTAATTCATATATGTACAGTCGTGGGAAAAAAAAAGTAAACACCCCTACTAACTCCTCAACAAATCATCGTAGAAGAAAGATACTGGTACCGAACGATTGAAAATAAAGTCTACTTTTAAATGATGTATATAAAATTTTCTTAGGGGGTCATCTACATATTAAAATGAATCCAAACTTCATTTTTTTCAATGGCAATACCCAATTTTAACGAGATATTTCAAATCTTCGGTTCAAACTATGCCTAGACACCAAATTTCAAGTCATTTGAATGATAAGTTTTTGAATTATAAACATTCAAAATTGAGTGCTTCTAATGTTAAATTACATTTTCATATTTTTATTTATATCTCCCGAAATTATGCTCCTAATGTGCTAATTATTTTTGTAGTAATAATACTAATATACCCAAACATAAATAAGCTGAATTTGCAATTTTTATAATTTTATGATATGAATTATGAATTATGAAATTAATATTCGAAAAAATTATGAATTGCAACCTACAACTTTTTTGATGGATTTAGATTTATTAAGTCTTGCTTTATGGAATTTCAAAAATTTCACATTTTTCTTCCAAGTAGTTTTCAAATTATGCTTAAAAAACGGCAAAATGATGGTTTAAGGGGCCGTCTATGATGGAAGTGAATAGACATTTTGAAATTTATTCTGCTGTACTGTAATCAAACAGGTTTCAATGACGCTTAAACGTGCCTTGATCAAGAAGGCGGCTCTCTCGGTTAACAATCCAGTACTGAACTTCAATTTGGATACAGCCCTTAAAATACGCTCGTTTTAAAATAATTAATTTCTCGGAAACTTATGGTATGAATTGCATAAAAATTGGTCTTTAGGCTAATTGAAGGGTGTAGAGTTCATTTATGCTGTCAGAATTGGGTACTGCTATTGAAAAAAAATAAAGTTATGGTTCGTTTTAATATGTAGATGGCCCCCTAAGCCAATTTTATATACATCATTTAAAAGTAGACTTTATTTCCAATCGTTCGGTACCAGTAACTTTCTTCTACGATAATTTGTTGAGGAGTTAGAAGGGGGTGTTTACTTTTTTTTTTCCACGACTGTACATATGGGCATACATATGAGTATATTTTTGAGAGAGAGTCTGCCATTCAAGTTACACTAATTATATAACCTGTATCGAAATTCAGAAAAAATTGATACAATTTATGTAATTATAAAAAAAAAATGAGTTATTTTACGAAATACAGTTCTAACGTATTACAGTTCTAATGTATTACATGAAAAACTGTATGTTGCTAACAGCAACTGAAGAACTATAATTTGGGGGTTTCAGATAGGGCCTTTGTTAAATAATTATTCCCAGTGGCTTAACGATGCACATGGGAGCCGATGGAAAAAATGGAATTATGGGCCTCCCTTCTGCAAGCTGTTCTTAATAATAAATAGTAGAAACTGGCTTTGTGTATTCTGTAGCACGTGGCATTTGCAACGCTGGTCATCCTATAATTATGACACTAATCACTACCCAGTTTTCTTTACATTTTAGAAAATTATAAACTTGTATAGATTCTATTCTATTCCGATATGCACATTCCAGGAATAAAAGAAGTGATTCCTCTTACTATTTCTGCCGCAAATAATCGTATAAAAAGATACGCATATACACACAACCTTCAACTGTTCTTCCATAAAACGTGGTTTAATGTGACACATGTACGAAGGTGGGGGAATACCTCATTTTTCTCGCCACTGGCGAGTGAATTTTACGACAAGGCGAATGAATTTTTATGCAATTTTTTGAAAACCTGCAGGCTATAGAAGATATGCCAAAAACTTTATTTTTTTTTACTAGTTAGCTATATTTTGGAACTTTTCAAATTACCGCGATGTAAACATGGTACTAAGTTATATATTATGCTAAACTTTTCTCTGTTGCTTATATTTCTTAATTTTACAGAAAAAAGTGTGAAAATGCCTTGTTGTAATAATGATTAATTATTTTTGCAGTCGCGTACATTTTGTAATAACAATCTTTAACTGTGCATTACGTCTTGCTGGCTGATAAAATAAGTCTGTGGCTGGTAAGATTTTTTGAAAATTCCTCACCTTTGCCTATGATAAACACGTCTAAACCAGAATATTTATGTGATGTATTTATGATCGACAGGTTTCATCGCTATGACGGCGACGTTTTCAAGATTTATACTGTTACAAATATTTTAGCAAAAAATTTTTAAATAGAAAAACTGGTACCAGTTTTTCTATTTAAAATTTTTTAGCGAACAGTTTATTGTTAGTTTTGATGTTTCAAGTGATTTTCATACATAGTTTGATGTATCTTTATTTAATCAATTTCATGTTTTTCCTTGTAACTTAGTTGAATTTAATATGTCTATATGAAAAAAAAATTCTGGTTCAAAACGCATTTTACCTGATCAATATAAAACACATTTTACTGAAGAATACTGGAAGGTTGAGAAGTACAGATATAGGTGCCAATGGCTGGGAGGGAATAATGTCTTCTTTTCGAATATGAATGCATTATTTTTTCATAAGGGGTCGTCTACACATTTAAAATTGATATACCTTTCCTTTTCAACATCCATTTCTTATTTTTTCAACTTGTTTCTTGGATCTAATCAGTCCTGAAATGTACAGTTTAAGAAATCGGTCTTAAATCTTCACAGAGTTACCACAGAAAATGTGTTAACAATTTATCGATACACTTAGAAGAAAGCAGTTAAGATTTTATTATGATGAAAAACTACTGCGGTCATTTAGTCAGAAACCGAAAAATTGTATTAAAAAATATAAATCTAAAATAAACTATATTTTTCAATGTGAATGTACATAAGAGTAAAAATTCTTAACTACGTCTACTAATAACCGTGGCATAATGATACATATTCCAAAGGAAAAAGTCAAGAACATACACTAAAAATATTTATTTGCTTAAAAGACGTCACTTCACTTAAAACACATTAAAATCATATTAAAAACCTATATTAACATGTTACAACTCTTTCATTGAGTCATCATCAGAATGTATAACAAAACTACAAACACAATGCACAGGAAAACTGGATAAAATAGTCTTCGAATACAAGTTAATATACTACGCCCGCTTGTATTCAATAACTATTTTTTCCGATTTTCATGAGCATTGTGTTTGTAGTTTTGTTATACATTCTGATGAAAGAGTTATAACATGTCAATATAGGTTTTTAATATAATTTTAATGTGATTTTAGTAAAGTGACGTCTTTTAAGCAAATAAACATTTTTAGTGCATGTTCTTGACTTTTTAGTTAAGGATATGTATTATTATGATATAACTATATTTTTATAAAGAAAGTTTTATACAACTTTTTGTTTACGCTCCAAGATCTGTTTTTTTGGGGGGGGGTGCACACGATAATAAGACTAGACCGTCGAAACGCAAAATTTCTCTATATCTCGGAAATCTAATACATAAAAAGGAAAATTTGTCTGTCTGTCTGCAATGCTATACAAATCCACAGTTTGGAAGCCAGAATTGTGAAATGTTATGAACATGTGTATCAAAACACGGCCGAGGCAACTAAAGCAATCCGGAATCGAAATAATTTATAGTTAACTTTTAATTAATAAAAAACCACCCATTTAACAGCAATTTCCTATCAAATTTAAACATTTTTCGTTATAGCAGCTGCCAACAATTAAA
Source organism: Maratus speciosus (assembly GCA_963932465.1). NCBI lineage: Eukaryota > Metazoa > Arthropoda > Arachnida > Araneae > Salticidae > Maratus > Maratus speciosus. Next base: position 314,746,128 of record OZ010788.1, on the reverse strand, counting down.
AATTCACAATAAACACATTTTTTACGTACGCCACGCTGCAATACTAAAAAAGCTCCTGCGTGTATTACGATAATTCTTTTACCTCACATGCAAATAATTAGAGATTATTTAATTGCGTTTTATTATTACAATTTTTTTGAAAATAAAGACATTTTGTCAGAAACATCAACAAAACTTTTATTTTATTTATTCCCTTATTCCAAAGACTTATCTTTTCATCGTCTGCTGCCATAGTAACATGATAAATTAAATTTCATTAAAAAATGCGCAGTAGTGGAAAAATATTTTACTAAATCGAATAGTTATTTTTAATTTTGGTTTTAGAATTAAATTTGTGAACTCCAGTGTATAGAAGGGGTTAAACAGCTAGTTAATGATAGAAATGAGCTTGAAATTTATACTGCCATATTTTTGGCGAAGCTGTTTCTTTTTATGTAAGAATTAATTAAGTCATAATTAATCCAATTTTGAGTATGAATTTATTAATAATTTTCCTATTAGAAATATGCTTTTGAATAAAACAAAATCCCAGGATTTGTTTGGGTCCATTCATTGTATCTCATCCATCATCGACATTTTATCCGGATACTTTTTTGAAAAACTTTAAAACAAATTTTGTCACGTGGATTTAACATGTGCATTCTCACATTTTGACTAATACTAATTGACTTGACATATCCTAGCTCAATAAAGGCTTAACCTTTTGTGACTCAGCAACTCGGATTTTTAAAATATTTACTCAGATATGTAGCAAATTAACATCTTGTAATAAAATAATATACTGATTTAAAATGCTAAAAGGTGTAAATTAAAACTTTAAAACCAGTAAAAATACGTTTATTTCGACTGTTAACATCTTTCGACTCTCCCCGAGTCATTTTCAGAACAAATAAATAAAACTATTCTAAAATTGCACAGGTCTATGAAACGCCATCATTCAGTTTTCCACGTATTCTTTCATATAATGCATTTTTTATTTTTGGTTGTTTATTTTATTTTTATTTTCATAACCATTGAGTAGCTCGAGCCATATTTTTAGTAAGTGAAATGATGCTGTATCTTTACATATTGGATTTTTGCGCGTTACAATCTCTATGGTTTCTCTTATAATACTATTCCAGTTCCACAGCATTTTTCAGTATTTGACATGAATATTGTTGAATTAATTTATATTTTCTATGGATAATGAAAGAGTACTAAATGTGTTGTGTTCATACATTTTTTATTGTTACTTTATATTTTTTATTTCTCAATTCACAGTATGTAAGATCTCACCTCCATGTCATGTCCGAAACCCAATGTTACTGAGGAAAATGTTTGATTACTTATTTAATTGAAAAAAAAGTAGTTAAATAGTTATTGTTCTAGCTACTATTTTCACAAGAGCTAAGTAACTTAGGATAGTTAATTAATTGCTTTGTGTTTTTGTTTGTTTTCTGAGCACGGAAAGCAGAATACCACAATAAATTCTCACCTCCATGGTTCAAATATTAAGTTGCATTTTTCAGTTAATAAATTGAAAAAGTATCATCGCATTTTGTTTCCCATGATGCTAAAGTTAGCCATCATGCTTGCTGGTGTTAAATTATAAGTCAGAAACTTGTTTTTATATTCAGGTGTTAGATTTTTTAAAATAAAAAAACAACCATGGTTATTGGATATTCTCACATCCGTGAATTAAAATTGTAATTCGAAGTGACTAAATTAACACTAAGATATATGCTTATATATTGCTTATGTAATTATATCAGCAGATGTTGATTTAAAGAACAAAAATATTTTTTCGCAAAATATACATATGTATGATTAATATTTGGAGCATGTTCCTCACCTCCGTGATATCAATTCCGAGAATCTCTCAATTTTGAAACTGCATATTTCAGAGAAAAATGTTTTGCAAGAATTTGCAATGACTGTAAAAACTAGCTCTCGCGGCGAAGCCGCGAGCCTTCGTCCGGGGACATAGGCCACTCAGGGCCCAGACATGCACACAGCTGAACAAGTTAGAAATTGCTCGTCAAACGTGTCAAATGAGGTGCGTTCGTACTATAATTAGTTTTATAAATACTTTTTGCACCGTATATTGTACCAAATGTATATTTTAGTGCACTTCATAAGTGCCAATCAATTTCATTCTGTTCGAAAGGCTGTAACATCATTAAAACACACATGAAATAATTTTTCCCATTGACGTAATGTAACAGAAAACTTTTGACTCTTCCTGTAATTAAACTATACATCCGATTATCATAAAATTTGAAACGACTCGACAAAATTTTGCAACAATTATATATTTAAAATTTCAGACCATTCGTAAGGCTGTAACATCATTAAAATGCACTTGCAATAATTTATTCCCATTGGCCGTAATGTAACGGAAAACTTTTGACTGTCCCTGTAATTAAACTATGCATCCGATTTTCATAAAATTGGAAATGACTCGACAAAATTTTGCAACAATTACATATTTAAAATTTCAGATCATTCGGTTGAGCGGTTTTTGCTCTATTATATGCGGACAGACGGACTAAACGACGACTATAGGTGCTACGTATTTATATAATTACGAATGCACCTAAAAAAATACAATTTCTAAACTTTGAAAGGGAAGAATTGATAATCTATAAAAGATGGGTGGTGAAAAGGAACTCCAGATGGGGGGAGGAGTTTTTTTTTGGGGGGGGGTTCTATTCGCTCCAAGTAAATTCAGTGTGCATTCTTATATAGAATTGCTCCTTAGTTATATTTTTAACAGAATAAATAGTTTTTTAAGCTTGGTGTTAATAAAAAAATGTGTTTCTGAGAACAATAAATATAATGTAATTGGGGCAATCCTGATTTTTACATGCAGTAAGTGGTAAGTTTCTAAAAATAATAATATTTGTCTTGAAAAACAAAATTTTTTTTACAAGAAAATTTAGTATTGAAAATGTTGGGAGAATGACCCATAGACTCATCGTTACATATTGAATTTTTGTGCGTTACAATCTCTATGGTTTCTCTTATAGTGAATGGATAGTATAGACAGTATAGATAGTATAAATAGTATTGTGTTTGTCCTCCCTCGATTCTACCAAATATTCGCCACTTTTGACCTTCACTTAAATGATGCCTTTGAGCCATAACTAATTAATACTGATCACTCTCAGACATCACATTCATTTTAAACAACGCTACAGAACAGAATTCTAATATGTGTCCATTGCGCACCATATTCTGAATCACCGAATTTGCATATTACCGGCGTTAACGTTTGCGCGCAAGTGCACTTTTGTGTTCAATTGTATTTAATTAACATAAATAATTACAGCATTGGGCATTGGGTGCAACATTAACTTAGTGTGTATTTTTTTTCTCACTATCCTTTAATTTTGATGACCAGAGTATGTTATTGATTTACACTGTAGTATGTTCAGTATTGAAAATAAAGAGTCTGTAACATTTATAGTTCGTTTACGGGGACGATCGAAAGAAATCCGTTTCATTATGGTCTATGGTGAGGATAGTTTGCAATGTATTTTAATGATGTTACTTTCCAGGTCCAAAACTAAGGGAGGGGGCTGAGGGGGTGTGCCCCGGGCGCCAGAACGAAGTGGCGCCAAATGAAGGGTTTGGAATAGATCATTTTCTTCTGATGGACTGATGTTTTCCATTATTATGACACAGCCATTATAAATGAAGTGTTAGGTGAAGATGAAAGAGCAGCCGTAAAAAGTTAGAATTCTGATTTTCTGGTCAGAATGGGAACTTCATTTATAATGGCTGTTTCCTAATAATGTCCATCAGAAGAAAATAACTCGGTTAAAGCGGAAACTCGGTTAAGCGGGACTCAGATAATCGGGACTCTACTGTACATTTCATTTTAAAAATGATCTTTAGAATATTTTTGTTGGTGTTCAGAGGAAGGGGTGGGTGTCATGACCCCCGTGACCTCCTCCTTGGATCCACCATTGTAGATTACGTAGTTCAGTATTACATATTTTATGATTACATATTTTAAATTTTAAAATAATTTGGCTATTAGAAAAGTAGTAAAATTCTCTTTGTAAATATACTTTGCGGAAGAGGAGGTGGGGGCGCCAAAATCCATGTTTGCCCGGGGTGCAAAAAACGCTAGTTTCGGCCCTGTTACTCTCTTTCAAACATATTGAAATTGATTCACATCACTGAGATGTACTACAAGAAAATTACTGTTGTATAGGGTGTGAATAGCATTTTATCGTTCATTAACAGGGAAATTGTAAAGAATTACATTACATGACTGTCTACTGGAAGAAATTATTTGCGTCGTGTTTTATTCATGTGACACAATTCCAAACATATTGAAATTTGCAGTACAAGATGTTTAGGTTTACTATACAGGGTGATTCTAATAAGGGTTGGTACAGGACACTGTAACAATCATTTATTGTATAGGAATGTATGGACGCAAGTGACTCGTCGAGGTATACACCAGGGGGCCAATTTAGCCCTTTTTATTTTAAAATTTCTCATTCATACCAAAAAATTCCTATACTATTCTTTTCTTTATTTAAGACAGACATTTCATGATTACATAAAGAAAAAATTCTCCTTTGAAAATTTCCGGTATGAAATCGAAATTTTTGAATTAAAAGAAGGTTCCATTTCTATTTCTTTTCATGTATTTCTTGTGTTTGACAGATTTGCCAGTTTTGCGTTTTTTTTAATTCAAAAATGTCGATTTCATAGCGGAAATTTTCAAAGAAGAATTTTTTCTTTATGTAATCATGAAATGTCTGTCTTAAGTAAAGAAAATAATAGTATAGGAATTTTCTGGTATGAATGAGAAATTTTGAAATAAAAAAGGAGCCATATTGGCCCCCTGGTGTTTGTACCTTAACGCGTCACTTGCGCCCATACATTCCTATGCAATAAATGATTTTTACAGTGTCCTGTATCAAACCTTAAAGTTTGTACCATGAATTTAGAATCACCCTGTAGAATGTAGTATGCACGGCATTCATCGTTCATATAGGGAAACACAAAAAAATTTGGTTAAAGTACTGTCTATGAGTGATAATCTCTAAAATGCGCTTCCTGCGTTTTTAAATTTAACTAATTTGTTGCATATTACTTGATGTGTATAAATTCTATAGATCATATCCAAGGATATATACACAAAAGAATTCGAGTACGTTTTCGTTTGTTGACAGAAATCCCTGAAAGGGAATTTTTAACTGTGTTATGGCGTTTCCTAACTTAACTAAAATTTAGCATACTATGCATTATATATAGAGGTCTCAAGATCATATACAGGGTTTCACAAAAGAATTTGAACATTTTTCCAACTATGGGTGGTAATTGCTGAAATTGGACTTTCAAATGTGTTATGCATTTTCCAAATTTTTTTTATATTTTTTTTTTAGATATCATTTCTCATTTTATTAAACGGAGAAGTTTTGTTACAGTATTCAGGATATTTTGGAAAGGTTTTATAATCTATGTTTGACGCATGATTTTTCTTTCTTGTTTTAATTTTCAGAACTAAACTTAGAGTAATTTTGATTCATTTTTACTTGATCCAATAAACTTTTCAATTGTCACGCCCAACGCATTAAAAAAAATAATAACAATTGGCACGCGGATCTGAAAAGATGTATCACACCTGTCCATGTGTATAATAAATGCATATCCATATGCGTTTACGATCTATTATATATGACGTAAGCCAGCTATTTCATCATAATTTTTTACTCGATGTAAAAGTTTAGACATGAAATCCGCAATAGATGTAAAATCTTTATGCGTAAATAGGCTTGTTTTAAGGAACAGCTAACAAGTTATTTAAAGTGATTGATCACAAAGTATACTACCTAAATTGGCAATCATCTTTTAAAACTAGACTTTAGAAGAATCGGCCTTCACTGTCAGGCAGGTGGATGCAGTAAAACTAATTCCGATGAATTATGCAAATTTGACTATATTGAAGCATTTTTGCAAATTAATGTAATTACTTATAAATAATTACAGCATGCATTAACCATTGTGCGTCACGAGAATTTTAAAATATTGCGATGCTTTTATAACATTCCTCTAACTGATATCTTTATTACTTGGATATTTAAAATGTAGGAAAACAAACAGGCGCATAGTTTGTTTCGAATGAAATTTACTGCTTCTTTAACATTTTAGAAGTATGCAGCAACATGAATCAATTTTATGTTTCATCTGAAAACAGGAGTGACTGCAAGAATAATTTTATATAACGTATGAGCAACAAGCTTTTTCATTTAAAATTAAATTTGCTGCGACCCAACGAAACAAGTTATACTTTTGTGTGGAAAGGTAATAAATGATAATGCCACAATATTTTAAAATATTGAGATGCTTTTATAACATTCCTCTAACTGATATCTTTATTACTTGGATATTTAAAGTGTAAGAAAACAAAACATGCGCATTGTTTGTTTCGAATGAAATTTGCAGCTTTTTTAACAATTTAGAAGTATGCAGCAACATGAATCAATTTTATGTTTCATCTGCAAACAGGAGTGACTGCAAGAATAATTTTATATAACTTTTGAGAACAAGCTTTTTAATTTAAAATTAAATTTGCTGCGACCCAACGAAACAAGTTATATTTTTGTGTCAAAAAGTAATAAATGACAATGCCACATAAGGGGGTCTGGGTAGAGCTAGGTGGTGTGTTTTAATGAGTCCAGATCTGCCCAGAATTTCAGAGAAAAAAAAAGCAATTTAACAATTTACAACGACCATTTGGAAAATGATTTTTTCAAAGATTAAAATTTAAGATATAAAAAATCGCACGGAGTTGATCATACATTACGTACGCCATGAATTAAACACATTAATAGTGTTATTACACGTAAAAATTCCAAGCGACAGAAATCGCCTGCAATTCGTACGTATTATCCACCTGAAACTTATGTATTATCCAAGCATTTCATTGGCTGTTCGGGAAAAGGCTTTTCCATCGTCAGATTTCCAAGAAATCTGACGGCCAATTTTAAATGAAATTTATTTCTTAAACTTCTAAACATCCCACAATATTACTTTTTATATCGTCATATAGAGAAAAAAGTGTACTTTTAAATGCATTTTATTTGAAAGCTGTATCTCAATTTGTTTCTGAGTTATTAATTTTTTTTTGTAGTTTTTATTATTTTTTTGTCATAGGGGCAACACTCTGTTGTCCATCTCTGTTGAAAGTAAAGGGAAATACACATTACTGTATAGACCAATCAGAAAACGAATAAATTGATGATTAAACCAATAAAAACCTTCAGATAGGCTTTTGATTTCCTACCCTGACGAGGACAATAACCATTTTTCCAAATGGTTAATAAGTATCAAAGTAAAAATAGTTTTTTATGTAGTTTTTTTATATAGTTTTTAGTATAGATTTATTAGCCCCGGTATGCTATTTCTTTCTCTCAGCTTATTTTGCCTCCAATAAATAACGTTACTTTGTATACGCTAGCCCTAAAACAAAAGCCGATGTTTCATTGCGCGATTAAATGTTCTACAGTATTTTTTAAAATTTCTAAGCAACGCACATTTTCAATGTTTATACCGTCGTATTGGGAGAAAAAAAGTACTTTTTAATGAAATTTGTTTGAAAACTGCATCTCCATTTGTTTTTGAAATATTATTTTTTTGTAGTTCTTAGCGACATTTGTTTCATTTTGGCAACTCAAGTACTCCATTTATGAAGAAAGAAAAGAAAAAATTGTTGAAAAATAGCAATTATATCTTTTTGTTGCCATTTTCTACTAAAAATTGAAAAAAAAAAAATAAAATACGTCCTATTTTGATAAAAATATAAATAAAGGATTTATGATAAAACATCGAGCTATTATAACCTATATTTAATTTTAAGTATCTATATTAATGCAAATGACGTCATTTTACATAAAATAAAAGCGTGTGCTTTAAGTCTTAAAATTGAAATATGTTTTGAGTAGAGTCCCGATTATCTGAGTCCCGCTTAACCGAATTATTAGGTAGATTTCGTAAGAAAAAATCCCCTACAGGCGGAGGTAGATTTCAAAGTTAAGTACTAAATTCACCAACAAAACTTAAATCAAGATTAGAGATAAACCAAGTTCCTTCACTAAGAATGAGCTCTAGGGAGCTAAACATTTTGTGAAAATTCTAATATACACGAATACACACACACATGTATATGGAATAGGTTTAAAATGGCTAAAGCAAATTCAGAGAACCTCAAAGTGTTAAAATATGTTAATATTTCCATAGTCGGGTTTTTATTATGTTTTAATACCTTTCTTCCAACTCACATGACGTTACATATTCACCTACTGAGGTCCATTATATTTCCAATATGACGCAATATTTTTTTTTTTTTTTTAATTCGTCAAACTATTTATTCCATTTTGAGTTTTCATGCTGAAATCTTGCTCTAGAAAACTTAAGACGTAATATTCAATTTGTTTTCAATTCGTCAAACTATTTATTTATTTTTTTTTTCACATGAAAATCTTGCAATATAAAAGCAATTGTTGTGGTGAGAATTTTATAGTTTTTTTTTTATTGTTGGCAACTGCTATAACGAAAAATATTTATTTGTTCCTGTCATTGTTGTGTAAGAGCTGGTTTTATCAAAATCTTGTTAAGACGGTATTCAAAATTTTGAACCCTCCCCATTTCCATTCCCTTGGGCCGATTTTGCCCATTTTCAATCCCCGCCGAGATATTAGCTATCTCAAAGTTGTTGGCGAGTTTGAAGACGATCGTGCATAATTGCGACTTTTATCGAGCGGACAAAATTTAGTACATACATACATACACACATATATATATACATATATATATAAACTTTTTAGGTGGGGTGGTTTTGGGTTCCTGGGGTCCTATAATGAAAAGTTATGAAGGAATTTTTCAAAAGTCGCACCATGGTAACGACTGCAATAGGTAGTATTAGATAGATTTCGTAAGAAATACTAAAAAGTTTATATATATATGTATATATATATATATATGTATGTATGCATATACTAAATTTTGTCCGCACGATAAAAGTCGCAATTATGCACGGATCGTCTTCAAACTCGCCAACAACTTTGAGATGGCTAATATCTCGGCGGGGATTGAAAATGGGCAAAATCGGCCCAAGGGAATGGAAATGGGGTGGGTTCAAAATTTTGAATACCGTCTTAACAAGATTCTGATAAAACCAGCTCTTACACAACAATGGCAGGAAAAAATAAATATTTTTCGTTATAGCAGTTGCCAACAATAAAAAAAAAAACTATAAAATTCTCACCACAACAATTGCTTTTATATTGCAAGATTTTCACGTGAAAAAAAAAAAAAAATAAATAGTTTGACGAATTGAAAACAAATTGAATATTACGTCTTAAGTTTTCTAGAGCAAGATTTCAGCATGAAAACTCAAAATGGAATAAATAGTTTGATGAATTTGAAAAAAATATTGCGTCATATTGGAAATATAATGGACCTCAGCAGGTGAATATGTAACGTCATGTGAGTTGGAAGAAAGGTATTAAAACATGATAAAAACCCGACTATGGAAATATTAACATATTTTAACACTTTGAGGTTCTCTGAATTTGCTTTAGCCATTTTAAACCTACTCCATATACATGCGTGTGTGTATTCGTGTACAGTCGGCTCTCGTTAATTTGAACTCGTCGGGACCACAAGAAATGTTCGAATTATCCAGAGTTCGAATTATGGAAAGTATGAGAGAAAACATGTTTAAAGGGGTACTATTACAAAGGAATTAATGTTATAGTATTTTTTTTTTTTTTTAATTTCGGATGTTATCGTTAGAATGACTTAATATTAAATTAAAAGATATAAATACATAAAATAATTAATAATATTAAAATAATATAAATGAAACATAAAAATTAATAATACACTATAGAACAACGGCATTTAAAATTACATTTTAATTGTACTATAATTTTCTTACTTGAAATTAGATGAACACTTAAGAAATTATTTACACTTATTTATCATCTCTATGAAAAAAATTATCAATTGTTGTTTGCTTAGTCCTATTCATTTTTGACTTTTTAGCCAGTTTTTCTATTTGTCACAAACAGTTAAGTTCTTTGTCTGATGACGGCTGCATCAGGATAAATGTACACAAACACTCAATTGATTGTGCAATTGACTTTTCTGTGGGTAAGGAAAGCACTTGGGACATAGTAGCAGAATCACCAGAATCCGATTCCATCTCCTCATTGCATTTTTCGTGAATTGTTTCAACAATTTCTTCCATAGTTAAGGGTCCAGATACTTCTAAACTATTGTCGGCTGCTACATACTCTGCGAACGTAATATCGCATTGGAATTTTTCAGAAAAGTTTGGAAATTCTATTTCTTCAAAAGGTCTGTCGTTTTCGTCATTTGCATTATAACCACTCTTTTTAGATGGATGGATAAATCTGGCATGTCGAAAGCATTTTTCTACTGTTTCAGGTTGTACGGCGTCCCACGCCGCATATAAATCGTTGATGGCCGTGAGTAATGTTATGTCGTAGCTTTCTTTAAGGTCAATCGAAAATAAAATTTGTTCTAGAATCCTTTTACGATAATGAGTTTTTAAATTTTGAATTATTCCTTGGTCCATCGATTGCAGTTGTGCTGTAGTATTAGGGGGTAAATATTCAATCTTTATAGAGCTCAGTGTCTGTAGTTTACAATGACTCTGCACATTATCTAGCAGCGATAGAATTTTTCTGTTTTCACGAGAAAATTTTTTATCCAGTTCTTTTAACCAACTGATGCAGATCTCACGCGTCATCCAGGCTTTGGCATTTGCCACATAATCAACAGGCAGTGTTTTAACTCCTTTGAAGCAACGTGGATTAGTTGATTTACCAATAGCTAACAATTTTAACTTCTCACTTCCATCCATATTGGCACCTACCATCACAGTTATCCTGTCTTTTCTAAGTTTATCACTTGTGCACGTTTCACCTTTAAATGTTAAAGTCTTATTAGGAAGAAGTTTATAAAACAACCCTGTTTCATCGGCATTAAACGCGTCTTTCATTGCATAAGTAGAAATAAGTTCGGGTAGCTTTTCGCAGAATTCATTGCAAGCAGCGAGGTCTACAGCACCACTTTCACCGCACACAGCAGGGCCGAAACTAGCCTTTTTGGCGCCCGGGGCAAACATGGATTTTGGCGCCCCCCCCCTCCACCACAAAGTAAATTTACAAAAAAGAATTTTACTAGAATTTTACTAAATATCTAACAGACAACCTATTTTTAAATTTAAAATATATAAAACTGAACTACGTAATCAGCTTTGTCAAACATTGATCCATTAAAATCTTTGAAAAGTTATTGAAAAGAATTGCATTTTAATCTTTTTAAACTTTTTTTTTTTTTTTTTTGAAATGATGATGATATGTCTAAATGAGGTCGATATCTAAAAAAGAAAGGTTTTACTCTGTGCATTCCCCTTCCCGTTGTCCTGGGCAGTCAGCGCCCATGGCAAGACGGAAAAAAAAAAAAAAAAAAAAAAAAAAAAGGAAAGAAAGGAAGCTCAACGCAGTTCAGCGGAAAAAAAAATAAACAGCTTTCATGGAATTTTTTTATCTAGACTGAGGGGTCACTTCTCCTTTGGTAGTTATCCGTAGTGGACAGTAGGGTGTCCCACAATAGAGACTGACCTTGAAAAACGGTAATGATTCTCCCTCGGATTCTCCTCACAGGAAGTGATTTAAAAGATAGAAAGCAAACGCATAGGAATGATACTTTTAAATTTTGTATTGTAATGAATCTTTTTATCTATTTGTAAAGTTTAATGCATTTGGTTCAGTTTTCCTTTTAAATTTTCCAGCTGCGAGACATTTTTATACAAATTTCATAATATATATATACATTCTTGTGTCAAACGTCAAACAAAATCTTCATTTTGGCGCCCCCTTCACCTCCTGTTAAAGCGGCGCCCGGGGCACGTGCTCCCTCTGCCCCCCCCCCCCCCTAGTTTCGGCCCTGGCACACAGTTTTGTGTACGATGTTATTTCGCTGCTTAAAACGTGTCAGCCATCCTTCGCTGCAATTGAAATTTTTAATACCCATGAGTAGTGCAACTTCTTTCGCTTTAGCTACCAATATAGGTCCACTCAAAGGTACATTTCTTGCCAATGCATCTTTTGTCCATAACAGTAAAGCTTCCTCTAAATCCTCATGGGCTGCTGTTCTCATACGTTTTCGTTTTTTAGCAAATCTTTCCTTTTCCCATGATTTCAGGATGAATTCTTTATTTTTCAAGTAAGTAGACAGCGTATTCTTTTTTATTCCATTTTCTGCAGCAATTTCTGTCTTAGATTGGACACATCCTACCTTTTTAATAATTTCCACTTTGGCTTCTAGAGTTAACGATTTATAACTTCCACGTGGAGCCATATTTTAAAGAAACAAGACCTTTTACTTTCTCAAAAAACAATTTAGCAGTAAGTAAAACCATTGACTGAAAAATTCGATCCCCAGAGTGAAAGTAGAATGTAGTGATAAAACAGGTTTCCCCTATCTTTAACAGATGTCCACTCAGTGAATTTCTTGGAATGTCACTGAGTCAAATGCTACAGAAGAGATTAGGAAAAGATATATTAGAATTTATATAATATACATATTATATAAATTTTACATTGGAATAATATACATACATGTGAGTTGTGATTTTAGATTCCCATAAAACCCTACTCATAGCAACAGGATATGGTCAGCACTTTTTCATGAGAACTTGTAACCGCAGAATAGCAGATGTTTGAATTTGCTGATATGCAGTTTGCATTCTCTTCGCCTGGAAACAAGTAACAACCTAGAGCGGATTTCATTCTGACGCGGTTGATGGTAGATGTATCTTTCTCGCTCTAGACGAGAGCAGAGGCCGATATGGAATCTCGACGATTCTGTGAGTGCGTATGCCGCAGAAAAAAACCCCTACCCTCCCGTACTTGTAAATATAATTTCTATTTAATATGTAAAACTATAACCTAGAATCATTAAACTCCTTTTTTCATTAACTAAGGCCTTATCCTTATATCATCCTTATATTACATGGGGACTCTGCCGATTTGAATCCGAAACGAATTAAAAAATAAATAAAATCCCCTAAGCTTTCTTACCGATCTACGTTTAAAATCAGAGAACTTTTTCGTTCTGTTATCAACCCTTGCATTTCAGCTGATCTGATTCATCTACATCTGATGTGAGCCATCTGTTTGAAGATCAATCTTCTGTTTATTTTTATTTTTACAAGATAGTCATGGTTTTGCAAGAAATGAATCTTCGACTGCAAGTATATTTTTTTTCTACGGATCATTAATTGGATTACTTCAATATATCGTGGCGAAGAATTTTGTTTTCAATTGGATAACTCCTTTGAAGTAAGTTTTTTTTTTTCTCTCTTTCCTTTCTTGCCTTTTGATATGGAATTACAAGAAATTGAATTTATTAAAAGCCAGTTGAAATCGGCTAAGACTGATAAAATCAAATTACTGCACGAATTTATATTTGGTTTGATAAAAATCGCCAGAATAGAGCGAATTTAAGGAAATTTAAAGGTTTTTCTTTTACCGACAAAAGCGACGAGTATGAGAATAAACTCAAAGAAATTTTGGATGATTACCATCAGATACAATTGATTACTATCGCTAATATCTTATCCATTGGCATCCATGGATTAAAAGAAGATATAGGACAACGTATTTTAAGCGCACTAGTTGATATTTCGGCTTTTAAAGACACGTTTACGGCAGTTTCCGAATCGGATACAGAATTTGATGATAGCCACAATAGTAGTGGAAGCACTGGTTTATCTTCCCCTTTGGAAGTACAGCCAGACCAGACGCGTGTACACTGTACACACTCCGCGCCCAAACAGACAATTTCTTTCCATGACATTGATCATTTAATTACACCGTTTAGTGGTGATAAAACGGAAAACGTTCAAACATGGTTTCAGAGATTTCAATCTCTGGCCCAGTCATTTCAACTGTCCGACATACAGAAATTTGTGTTTGCTGAGCGGGCATTAAAAAGTTTAGCATTATTGTATGTACGTAGTGAAAATAACATTTCTTCATATACATCGCTCAAAGAAGCATTGTTTCGCGAATTTGAACAATCAGCTTCGTCCGCCCAGATACATCAATTACTAGCCGCTAGAGGCTGCCGCCCAAACGAAAAACTATTGGAATATTTTTTGAAAATGAAAGAAATAGCACAAAGAGGAAACATCGATGATATATCTTTAATTCACTATATAATTAATGGGATTAACGATACACCACATAATAAAGCTATATTATTCGGGTGCGCCACGCTTGCCGAATTTAAAAACAAGCTCCAAATTTTCGAACGAATTTGTGAACAGAGTTCTAAATTTTATCAATCAAAGTCACCGACTACACCCAACACTCCTAAGATTAACCAGACGGAGAAAACTGCAAAATTAACTTGCTGGAATTGTTTAGCCCCAGGGCACCTATCTACCCATTGTGTGCATTTAAATAAAGGAAAAAAGTGTATGAAATGTGCACGTTTTGGTCATGTTTCCAACCAGTGTACAGAGCAAAATCCGGAGCGTAAGCATTCGACTCAAGGCACCTCCCCTTCACGCAAGACGTCGCCGCGCAGAGACGAACAAATCCACGTAGTAGAAATGTGTCATTCTCATCCGCGCATGCAGAAACCAGTAAAAATTTTTAATTTACAAATAACTTCAATCTTGGACACTGGAAGCTCACTGACGATACTGAGAGAAGACATTTATGAACAAATTGGGTCTCCCCTCCTCACCGGAGCTCCTGTACAATTGTCGGGCATCGGTAACCATGTTATTCAACCTATAGGATCGTTTTTTACCAATATACAAATAGACGGTAATACTTTTTCTACTTCTGTTTACGTAGTTAAGTCTTCTCAGATGCCCATGCCACTTATCATAGGGACAGATGTCATATTTCAGGGTATTCTCACATGCGACAAAAACGGCGCTACTTTAACTAAATCTCCACCCCCGAGCGTTTTTATAAGCTGCATTACTGTCTCTGATAATGCATCTGCAACGAAATATCAAGATAAATCCGATGTACATCCATTTCCTGATGCAAGATGCACTACGGAAACATTTGTTTCAAATTCTTTCCCCCAAGATCTAAAACCGCCGAGAGTAAATAAAGATTTTTCGAATGAAAATATTCCTACTGACATAGAAATCGACCCAGTGATTGACTCAGCATATCTGAAACATCTCGCAACATTATCGTCAGACTGTTTTTCCTTCGATTTAAATTTCTTATAGTCCAAGAGCTGTTAAACATTTTTGGGAAGGTATTTGAGGCACCCTGAAAATTTGTGCAACACTTCTTTTGTAATGGCTGAATGCAAAATCGAATGTCTGGCTGAAGGATCGTGGCCCAAAAGCTGTGCCAGACACGTGTCAAGTGCCATTTTTTGACTACCCCCCAAAAAGGTATTTGAGGCACGCTGAGATTGAGTCAGAATAATATTTATACTTAGAAAAAAATATTTTGAAAACGACAGACACTTTAGTCGGCCCAAAAACTGTGCCAGACACGTGTCAAGTGCCATTTTTTGACTACCCAAAAAAGGTATTTGAGGCACGCTGAGATTGAGGCAGAATAATATTTATGCTTAGAAAAAAATATTTTGAAAATGACAGACACTTTAGTCAGCACAAAAACTGTGCCAGACACGTGTCAAGTGCCATTTGGCACTTGACACGTGTCTGGCACAGTTTTTGGGCCACGATCCTTCAGCCAGACATTCAATTTTGTATTCAGGCATTACAAAAGAAGTGTTGCACAAATTTTCAGGGTGCCTCAAATACCTACTCAAAAATGTTCAACAGCTCTCCTACTATTATCCTACAAGCTGTTCATGACTGTGCTCGTCTTATTGACCATCTGTTTATTACTGTTTACGTCTGCCAACGGACTCATTTATCAGCATTCGGCGTTCCATACGTCCCAACCATCTCCAGATTCGAGTGACGTTACTAATTGGACCGAAATTCTGCGTGTCCTTATCATTTCTTGTTTATTTCTTATACACCGAAACTGTGGGAAATCAATAAAGAAAAAGAGAAAAAGTAGATTTAAATTTCCAAAAAGAAATATGCTTCACGTATATGGGTTACTAGTGCAACCAACGAATTTATCATAAATGTGTTTTTTATTATTACTACTATTTTTTTTAACTGTGTTTTTATATATTCTGTGTTTGACACCATCTGCTTATTTAAGAGAACATTTATATCGTACAGACTATTAGACTGCTACTATCTGTGACTTTCTTAGTAACTTTATTTCAATATCTTCGTTTTTTTACGATTGCAGCAAGCATCCACGATTGTACTTTTTTCTGGACGAAACATTAGAATGAGGTGTTTACCAGTGTAACTCACCATTTCAAGAGTTCAATCATTGATGAAAATCTGCAACACAGAACGTTTTCGTATTTTTGTGTGTCATGCCATTCTTCAGTGCGATAAACTTAAAGTGCTTTTTTTTTAAAGAAGTTATCGCGTACCAAGCATTTTTATCAACAGTGTTTTTTTTAAAATTATTTTTAGTTTGTGGAATATGCAACAGATTCTTTATTTTTTCAGCTTATATTAACAGAATTTATGTGCCTTTTTTTTTCGAAGTTCTGTTCAACATTTTTTTAAATCTCTGAGCAATATATATCTGCTCAAAACTTTTTTATTGAACCCATGCGGTGATTTTTTTTTTGCGCATGGCAAGTTATCTTTCTCTCGGACTGCAAATGGTGTCTTATTTTTTTCATTTGCCTGTTGCACAACACGTGTTTTTTTTATGTTGCGTAAACAACAACTTTATTTAAAATGACTATCTACACAGGACTTTATTTATTTATTTATTTATTTATTTATTTATTTATTTTTTGAACACTCACTTTTGACAAGAAGAAAAAGAATATTGTTCTATTTATATTTTTAAAAACTGTATTTTATGTGTAAACTTTTTATTGAATTGCTATATATATGTATGTGTTTTACCCCCCCCTCCCCCCCTCGCATATTTTTTTTTTTTTTTTTTTTTTTTTACAGAAGTAATAGCTGGCTGTCGAAAAAAAAAAAAAACCTTTTGGTGGGAAATCCTTTTTTTTTTTTTTTTTGCTTAGACGAGGCAAACCTTTTTTTTTTTTTTAATTCCCGAATGACGTTGGGATAAAGATGTTTTTTTTTACGAAATTCTACCTAAGATGAGGCAGATTTTAGTATGTTTTCTTGATGATAATATAATGGGCAGACGGCCTTTGAGATTATATTTTTCATCCCTGATGATGGCTCATGAGAAAGACGGCCTCATGACGCAAATTGATGTTATCCCGAGATTTTTTTTAATTCTTTTGGTTTTTTTTTTTTTTTTTTGGAGATATTCCACGGCAGCTCAGCATTAATTTACATAAAATTTAGAATTAATTTTTTTTTTATTTAGTTCAATTTTCTTAATTATTTAATGACAGTTTTTTTTCCTTTGGATTTTAATTATTTTTAGATATTTTTTTTTTTGTTTTTTGACATATCTTGTTGCTTATTTAACGCGCTGTCGAGGTCGACAAGCGGACAAGATGGCCGAGTGTGAGTTGTGGTTTTAGATTCCCATAAAACCCTACTCATAGCAACGGGATATGGTCAGCACTTTTCCATGAGAACTTGTAACCGCAGAATAGCAGATGTTTGAATTTGCTGATATGCAGTTTGCATTCTCTTCGCCTGGAAACAAGTAACAACCTAGAGCGGATTTCATTCTGACGCGGTTGATGGTAGATGTATCTTTCTCGCTCTAGACGAGAGCAGAGGCCGATATGGAATCTCGACGATTCTGTGAGTGCGTATGCCGCAGAAAACCCCCCTACCCTCCCGTACTTGTAAATATAATTTCTATTTAATATGTAAAACTATAACCTAGAATCATTAAACTCCTTTTTTCATTAACTAAGGCCTTATCCTTATATCATCCTTATATTACATACATATAAATTATACACACATACATACATTTCTTATATTTAGAATAATATATTAGAATTTTCACAAAATGTTTAGCTCCCTGGAGCTCATTCTTAATGAAGGAACTTGGTTTATCTCTAATCTTGATTTAAGTTTTGTTGGTGAATTTAGTACTTAACTTCGAAATCTACCTCCGCCTGTAGGCCCGAGCCGGCAGGATTTTTTTCTTCTGGTGGACTGGTGGTTTCTATTATTACAAAACAGCCATTATAAATGAAGCGTTAGGTGAAGATGAAAGAGCAGCCGTAAAAAGTTAGACCTTTGATTTTCTGGTCAGAATGGGGGGGAAAATGGCCATAATAAAAAAAATTATGGTCATTTTTTTTCCCATTCTGACCAGAAAATCAGAGGTCTAACTTATTACGACTGCTATCTACGACTTCACCTAACGCTTCATTTATAATGGCTGTTTTATAATAATAGAAGCCATCAGTCCATCAAAAAAAAAAAAAAAAAAAAAAAAAAAAAAAAAGAAGTAATGGAAATGTCGGGGGGACACTAAATTCTGAGAAAGCAGAATTCCTGTTCTCTAGTTATTACTATTTTTTTAAATGCTCTTTTACAAGCATTCAATATTTATCTTTAAAATCACGCCATACATTGTGGTTTATGGAGAAAATTGTTTGCAGTGAATATTAATGATGTTACGCCATTTCAAACATAATGAAATTTATATATTGAGGTTAATTACAAGATTCTTACTGTAGAATATAGTTTTATCGTTTACCTTTATCGTTTATTTACAGGGACACCCAAATAGTTCGGTTGCAGTGGTGTTTATGAGTGATAAATGCTGGAAATGCATTTTTAACTTTGGTTTGCATTTTTAAATTTAACTCAATTTTTGTATAGGGTAGGATAGATGGCCATAGTTTTTAAAGATTCAAACAAAAATTCTTAGAATGCAAATGCAAGAAATATGCATACATATTTGAAATTCTTATACGTATCCTCATCATATATTGGAGAAAAAAAAAAGAATTAAATATCGAGAACAAAAAAAAAAAAATTGAAATTAAAATGGCAGATGGCCATCTCTCCTTCCAGCCGAGGAGAGATGGCCATCCAATACAAGAAAGAAAAAATGAAGTTAAAATAGTAAAAAATAACACATTTCATGCAGTTAAGCATGAAAAATGCATAGAAACTTTTAAAGATGCAATTATATAACGGAAAATCAGTGAATAAAATTTTAATAAGCAAAATTTGAAATATAATTTCAATTCTTCACATTTCGTAAAATTTTACCACATTTTCGGCAAAGATCTTGATAGTTTGTAGGGGAGGTAGGGGAGGTATGATACACTTTTTTTTAAATTATTTTTTTACAACCCTTAGAAACCTATTTTTAAACAAATTTTTCGTGTTTTCTTATAAAGTGACCTTTTATTCATTTATTAAAAATATTGTGAATTTCAAAAATAATTATTCAAAAAATATATCCCAATTATTGTGCATGGTTACTACTGTATCAAATCTCCCCATTGCTGGGGAGGATTGATACTCTAGCAAGGGAGATTTGATACATTGTTATGTAAATTGAAAAAAAAAATGCGGACAATTCAATTTATGTGTCATACAATTTTTTATGATAAAGCTTGAAATATTTAAGTAAAATTTAAAAAGAAATGACTTTGACATATTTTTGTTTCAGAAACGTTTTTTACAAAAATATTGCTATTATTTAAACAATTCTATTAACACACTTTTTAGAAAATAAATAATGAAAAAAACCTAAGAGATCTAGTTGCAAGGAGAAATGAAGTGAACATTGCTGAATTGCAAACAATTTAACATAAATTTAGCACATTTAAGATTTCTTTAACCCTTTCAGGGCAAAGCATTTTCAATGCTAAAGTGTTGAAGAAATGAATGATACCGGAATTTACCAACAAATTTAATTGGAAATAAGAAAAGGGCTATATTTCACTCTCATATTAAATGGAAAATATTTTACCAAAATGCTGGTGCCAATGTGGCGTTTGGGAATTAAAATTAAGTGGTTTCATAAACACACCACCACTCCTGAAATGGTTAAAAGAAAAAACTAATAACTATCATTTTGGTAAGTAAAATCGGTTGGATTTAATGTTTTTTTAATTTGCTCTTCGTCAATTATAGAAACATCTTCCCTTTCAGGCCATTTAAACTTTTTTCCTTCTACGTGACGAGCAAAGCGAACTAACCATCTATCATCACACTGCTTTTCTATGTAACCTACATAATGTCTATGAATAGTCTCTTTGTTCGGCCTTACCAATTTCAGTAGCTCTTGCTGTAAAACAATAATGAATATTACAGTCCTATATTAGTTTACAACTTAAAAAAGCTATTAAATTTCAAATATACAGGTGTATCATTTCTCCCCAGCACTAATGTATCATTTCACCCTATCATGCCTTATTGGATTTTCAATCACTTTGTATAAGTGCAGTTGCAAAATGCCAATCTGCTTTCTGGTAAAAATCACCCTAACAATGTGCTTTACAAATAAAAAAAAATTACAAGGTATTATCTTCACAATAATAAGAGTTAGGAAAGAAAATCAGTATTTAAAAAAATGACATTGACATTCCAAAAGTCTTCAAAATTAAAAGAAAAAAACGTTGTCAGTTCTTCCACTGCTAAGTCCAGCTAATGATGGCCTCTGCTAATAAAATAAAACTTTACATCTGTTACAATGGCTGTTAATGCCATTTGTTGAGAAAAATTGTCAATTTATCAACCCACCCTATGTATCAAACCTCCCTTACCTTGAAGAATAATCTTCATATGTTCCACGAAATTTCACGTTATCACAATTTAAATCCAAGGTTGGGAGAGCTTAATTATAGACTTCACGATTTGTTTTAAATCATATTTGGGAGAGCTTATTAGATTAAAACTTCACGATTCATTTAAAATCACATTAAAATAATAAAACATATTTCACAACTGAAAATGGCGCTGGTGTTGTTCAGTATAAGTCCAAGTCAAGCACAGGATGATTAAAAACTTTGTTAATTCTATTTACACTTATAAATATTTACAGTATTTACAATGAAAACATTTGGATACTATTTCTTTAAAAACATGTAAATATTCCACACTGGGAATTCAAGTTAATCATATTAAAATTTCACCAATTATGTTCTTCTATAAAAGAAGCCACGAAAATAGCATAATTTAATATTCGGAAATAAATTTCCCCTTTCTTTTAAATTAAACATCATTTCTTCTAATAGAAGACCACGATAAAAAACCTATACGCAGCTTATTATCTGCTACGTTCAAGATTCACATTCACAAAACCAACTAAAAAAGAACAAGAAAGAAAAAATGTTTTTTAATATTAATTCTCTAGTCAGACCACGTGACCTGGGAT
The DNA here is from genome assembly GCA_963932465.1 of Maratus speciosus. Classification (NCBI taxonomy): domain Eukaryota; kingdom Metazoa; phylum Arthropoda; class Arachnida; order Araneae; family Salticidae; genus Maratus; species Maratus speciosus. Next base: position 314,724,709 of record OZ010788.1, on the reverse strand, counting down.
CACTGGCGCCTAATCAGTCTGGCTGAGAACAGAAGGGGTTTGCGAAATTTCACAAACTCCCCCCGATGAACAAGGGTTCATCAAAATGGGGATTCAAAATAATTAAAGTAGAAATAAAATTATTCTAAAAAATCATCAGTTAAACTTTACATAAATACAATACAAATCAAAATATATACTTACATACTGGACTTCAATAAAATAATAAACAATTTAAAAAAATTTGCCAAGATGTTTCTGCTACTAAAAATAGAAAGAACAATTTAAATCTATACAACTTTTCTAGAATATTCATCACAAAAAAAATTAAACTAAAAATTAGAAATATTATCAAACAAGAAACTTTTTTTTTTTTTAAGTGAAAAAAATAATTTTTTTTTTTTTTTTTTTTTTTTTTTTTTTAAGTCAAATGTCAAATGAGAGTTTTTGAGTCTCTAATAATATCAGAGTTTTTTTTTTTCAGTTCTATTAATAAAACAGTTCAGAGTTTTTTCACTTCTAAATTATACACAAGAATCAATAGGTCTTTTAATGATGGAATTATTTGCCTTCCGTTCATAAGACCTCATTTTTTTTAAATCTCTGTCCACAAATACCTAACTTCCAGAAAGTTCTTGATACATGTTCATATGCATAAAAATCACATCATATATTTCAAAGTCAGAAGTTTTATTCTGGTCCGTGTAGTGAGCAGATTGTAAGTTGAGAAGATACTCATTTTTCAAGCGCTTCCAAAAATGATTCAGAAGAGTCTCGCGCAAACGGAAGCGTTTCACTAAGGATTCCTTGGTTGCAGGTAAACACAAGATATGCTCTAGAGTTGCTATAACTAGTTGACCAGGGTGAACGCTAAATTTCTTGGAGATTGCACGTTTGTTTAGGACTGATTTTATGCACTGTCTAGGTTTTAAAATCCAAAACTTTTTATGAGTTTGTACTAATGTACTGGACACTCTGGAATGAAAAACTTTTTCATGTGCATCTTTCACGACTATTTCAGTAAGTTTATGTTTTGCAGGAATCACAAGGGGGTGTTTTTCATAAAATGAGGAATCAGACTTTTGTAACCGTCCTCGTACCAACAGCAAACCTTCATCTGACAACATAGGATTTAACTGTAGAAGATTCGATTCTTTAGAAGTACTTTTGTTACATTTCAAGTATTTTGTAACTTCGGGAAAACTTTCTTTCTGCACTAGCTTTGACAAAAAAATTTCAGCATGTAACATTTCCTCAGCTGATAATTCTGAAAAATCTCTTTTATCTACCTTTAATTTTATATTAGAAATAAATCTAAATATCCATGCAGTTACTCGATACAATTTCTTTAGGGAGCTATACTTTTCAAGAATAAAAATGGGAATTTCATCAGATTTATTTGTTTGAACAACGCAAGAAATGGTGGCTGCTTTTTTAGACTTCTCTTCAGAAACATCAGGTAATCGAGATGCAGCAATTTTAACACTAGGCCACTGATTTTCGGGAAGGGAAAGAAATTCAGGAACATACACATTAGGGTTAGCATCAGGAAAAACATGCAATTGGAGATGCTCCTTTTCCATGATCAGGTTGCTAAAATACTTCCAGGGAATTTTCAAGTGAGCGAGATCAGGGATTTCTGAAAGCCAATTTTGCCAATCATTTTCTAGTTCACCAGAAACAAAAGGGGCAATAAATCCGGCTGAATCAAGGAACATAGTTGCAATTTTCAAAACATTGTGTTTAGTAGAAGAATCATTATTTAATTTTTCTAACAAGGGTCGTAATTCTAGTCCTAATTTATCTTCTGTATTGTTCCAGATCAATCCTAAAATTTTCAAGGAAGTATTTGGGGGTTCGAAACTCGAAACAGGAATGTTTTCATGATCTAAAACATTAGAATTCAAGTTAGGGACATGATACAAACATTCGTTTAATGATAGAGAATCACCATATTTGGAAGAAGCATCATAGACCATGTGCATTTTTGTTGTAGTTTTGTCGTCACGGATAACAGGTCTGTGTGGCATGTAATAGGAATTATTAGAATCTTTCTCGGTGCACAATTCTATTACATCCTCATTAAACTGCTCTAGCAAAATGGAGCTATATTCCTTAATTAAAGAATCGTTTTTCAAGAATTTATTTTCTAAACTAGAAAACCGCTTCTTTGCTACTTCAAGATTATTTCTAAGCAATTCACGAGAATTTTTCCACAATAATTTTGCTTCATAACGCCCATTTACGAATTTTAAATTTTCTTTAAATTCTTTTATTACCTCATGATCGGTAATGTTCTTTTCATTGCTTTCAGCAATGCCAATTGATTCAAGATCCCAAAATGCTTTCAGCTGAGTATTTATATTTTCAACTGAAACACGCAAACAAGCTACTTCTTTTTTATTCGATTCTATTTGCCCTTGCACCGTATGGCCGAAAATAGTTTCTGCAACGTATAATTCTTTTGTCAATTTTCCCTCGATTCCCTTTAATATTTTCCACAAAAAGTCAGACCCTAGCAAAATATTTATTTCCTGTTCAAGACCTGTATCAGCAGGCTTAAAGCCTCTTGTCCTCATTATGTCTAGAAGTTCTGGTTCTAGTGTTTTCACAGAAGCTCCAGTTATATTATCAACCACAAGTGCTTCGATATTTATCGAGTTAATAGGTTGCACAACACTGGATAATTCAAGAGAAACTACTTCATAACAAGATTCATAAGGGCGTCTCCGCCCAAAAGGATAAACTAATAAATTTTCTCTTCGCAATGGCTTCAATTTTAATTTTTGTACTAGCGATCTCTTCACGAAGCATTTTTCTGAACCACTATCACATAAAACGCGAGGCAACATGCATTCCTTACCAGCAGACACAGAAACTGTACAAGTCTGCAATAATGTTGCTTTATTTTGTTTATATTTTTGTTCCGACATCATAGATACAATTGCACCTTTCATTTCTTTTTCAGGATTTTCTTTTGCTGTTTCTTTAAAACAAAACAAAGGACTATGGGTAGTGTTACCACATTTGGAACAAGGGTTAATTTTTGTTCTACAGTTAATTGATAAATGCGACTTAAAAAAGCATTTGTAACAGCGACCTTCTTTCTTTAATTTATATCGTTTCTGTTCATCCGTGAATTTCGAACAATTTAGTCCTACATGATCAGAAGACTTACAAAATATGCAAAACTGTTTTGTAGATGTATTTAAAGCAGCAGCTGAAGGTATATTTTTCTTTTGCGGAAAATTTTGATATTTACTTGAAGAATTTTCATAATTGGTTTTAGGATTTTCATAAGCCTTGGTTTGGGAATTATTTACTAAATTAGTAGCTTCACGACATCTTAATTCCGTTTTAATAAAATTTATTAAATCGGTGACTTCACAGTCCTTATCGGGATCACGTTTTCGATGAAAATCTAGTATCAAATTTTCTTGTAATAATCTTAATAATATTGGTAGTAATAAATGGCCGTAGGAGCCTGATGTCACTCCTAACGTATCAAGATTTCTCATACAAGTTTCGATATTATCATACAACTTTCTTAAAGAAGTAACATTGTTAGTGGATTTCACTGGTTCAAGATTTAGAATTTTATTCATGTAACAGTTTATGATATTTTCCCGCTTACCATACCTCTCTTCTAACAATTTTAAACAAGTTGAATAATTTTGATCTGTCAGTTCAAAACCAGATACAATATTATATGCAGGACCAGACAACAAAGATTTCAGATATTGGAATTTTTCAATTTTTGATAACGATTCGTTTGAATCTATCGCACTAGTAAATAAATTAAAAAATTCTAAGAACTGGCTTGCATCACCAGAAAATTTTTCTATGTTAAGTTTAGGAAGCTTCACTGCCGAAACTGGTTTACTTCCGATTTTTGAACCGTTACTTGATTCTAGTACAACTTTTGGTTCAGTTTCGATTTTACATTTTTTAAGCCTCATCTTAATTTTAAATTTCAAACTGGATATTTTTCCAGAATATTCTTCTACCGATTTTAGTTCTTTTTCATATTCAGTTTTTTCCTGAATTAGCTCATCTATTTCGGAATCTAATTCCTTTAGTTGAGCTTCCTTTTCATTTACGAGCTCTAACGATTCCATTAAAGAATCGCAATCAGTTTTATCAATATTAACAGATAATAATGTATCACATTTTGTGATTAATTTTGTAACTGCTGCACGAACAGTAGCTCTTTTACTTTTAAGTTTATCTGTCTTATCCATGTTTAAAATTAAATTAAATTTTCAAAATAAATGATCATGAAAAATGTATATTTTCAAGAAATCAACAGTCATGCAGAATAATAAAGGTATTTCTTACCTTTTTTCCGGGTCTTGAGGCACCAAAACATGAAGAATAATCTTCATATGTTCCACGAAATTTCACGTTATCACAATTTAAATCCAAGGTTGGGAGAGCTTAATTATAGACTTCACGATTCGTTTTAAATCATATTTCGGAGAGCTTATTAGATTAAAACTTCACGATTCATTTAAAATCACATTAAAATAATAAAACATATTTCACAACTGAAAATGGCGCTGGTGTTGTTCAGTATAAGTCCAAGTCAAGCACAGGATGATTAAAAACTTTGTTAATTCTATTTACACTTATAAATATTTACAGTATTTACAATGAAAACATTTGGATACTATTTCTTTAAAAACATGTAAATATTCCACACTGGGAATTCAAGTTAATCATATTAAAATTTCACCAATTATGTTCTTCTATAAAAGAAGCCACGAAAATAGCATAATTTAATATTCGGAAATAAATTTCCCCTTTCTTTTAAATTAAACATCATTTCTTCTAATAGAAGACCACGATAAAAAACCTATACGCAGCTTATTATCTGCTACGTTCAAGATTCACATTCACAAAACCAACTAAAAAAGAACAAGAAAGAAAAAATGTTTTTTAATATTAATTCTCTAGTCAGACCACGTGACCTGGGATCACTGGCGCCTAATCAGTCTGGCTGAGAACAGAAGGGGTTTGCGAAATTTCACATACCTCCCCTACACGATTCATGGAACAACTTCTGGCACCTTATGCATTGTATCCAGTCATCTTTTTTGGTTTTGTGGTATTATATTCTTCTCCACAACCAACACAGTGATCCTTGTCCCAATGTATTCCGCCCCACCAGTGGGCGAGAGGTTCTGCTCTCGAAGCTGGTAGACAGGAGGTGCTGGGTTCGATCCCAATCGCGCCCGTCGATCTAATCGTTCGGAGTTTTTGTGGTTTTCTTCGAATCTTGGTTTTCCAAGGGTTAATACGGGTTAGGTTCCCTTAGAAAGACCCCCACGAAGGGCACTCCCCCCATTAGGGCCTATATCCCTCGTGTTGATAATTGGCCGTCATAAAACACAACCAACCAACCAAATGAGTCTCTCGGATTCTGTAGAATCTAATTATTTCAAATGTATTTCATCTTCTTCCCTGCTGGAAATGTCGTGTTTTTGTTTTCTTCTCGCGTTTATTTGAGACTTTTTCATGGTTTAAAATTTTTGTCAACTTTATCTGTTTCTGGGATGAACGTTTCCAAAGTTTTTCAGTATTTTATTAAACAAAAATACATCGTTAGACTCTATTATATTATTGTTATTGAAATATTTATATTAGTTAAAATTTAGGTAATTATGTCAATATAATTAAAAATAAAAATTTTATAGTTATTTTAAAAATAATTATACTTAGTTAAAAACCTCACTCTGTATAATTTTGAAATATTGATTATAGGTGGCCATCCCTCCTAAAATTGATGGACAGATTGCCAACCAATTTAAAGCGACACTACACCATTGTACGCCTTTGTTTTAGACTTAAAAACAAAGATTGGATTATATACGTGCCTTAAAAGTCTTATAGTAAAAAGAAATGTAACACACGTACTGCAAAACGTTCAGATATCTAACTCAACAAAAATATCCAACCACTAAATTAAACAAACATTAAAATTACACTTTCTCTTTATAATTGAAAAACACAGCTGCGATGAACGATTTCTTACGAACAAAGTTTATGGTGCAATCTATGATATAGTTTTTAAATATTTAGACTGGCCATCTCTCCTCTATGGCCATCTATCCTAGAATTACCCTACAACATGATGTGTGTATATATTCTGTAGGTCATATAAAGAACTAAACAAAAGAATTCGAAATAATTATTGTCTATGGGAGTGAATTTCTTAAAAATAATTTTTAATTTTGTAATGCATTTCCCAACTGAATTGTATTTAGTACACTAAAAAATGTTTGCAAACTAAAAATATATTCATTTACGGACGGCTACGCAAAGAACTGAGCCGTCTATGGATGATAATTGCTGGGAGTGCGTTTTTAGTTATGTTATGCGATTTTACCTGAATGTTAGCTTAAAGTGGGGTGTGCATAAAAATCTGTAGACAACATACCTGCTTGTATATATATAAAAAAAAATCGAGTATATTTCTCTTTATGTTTATTCAAGGAAATTGCTGAAGGTGAATTTTCAACTGTGCTATACATGTTTTCTTTTTCTAACTGAAATAAATTTTAGTATACTATGTAGTATATACGCAAATCTGTAGATTATATACAGGGACGTATAAAAGAATTCGGATACCTTTCCAACTACTGGTGGCAATTGCGGAAATTTTGTCTTCAAATGTATTATGCGGTTTTAAAATTGTTTACTTAAATATCATCGTTCTCCTTATTAAACGTTGAAATTGTGTTACAATTTTAATTAATTTTTCAACTACATTTCAGCAGTGTTACAGTTTTCTGAATGCGTTGGAAAATGTTTCATAATCTATACTTTAAGCATGATTTTTCGTTCCTGTTTATTTTTCATTTGAATGTCATTTTATATTCAAATGCACATATTTTAGTTTAAATATATTCAAAATTTTACAGAAAATTAAAAAAAATTCTTTTATTATAGTCGATTATATTTTAAATTTTTTTAGTATACAGATTTGTTTGAACAATTCAATAAATTAGCATTTTATTATTAAAAATCCATTCAACATGTTAAAAGAAGATAATTTGCGAATGCAAATATTTATCTTTTTGAAATCTTTTTGCTTTGCATTCAACATCATTCTGTTCTCAAAGGGGAAAAAAAATAAACCACTTTATTAGAAACAAAGTAAATACTTGTAAAACGTGAAAAAGAACTTTAATCTGTCGGCAGTTTTGTTTCTACGTGCTAAATTTAAAATGGAAATTAATATAAAATAACCTGTCCACAGAAATGTTTATTTTTTAATTGTTTTGGGACTTAATATGCAATTAAAATTAATTAGATTGAGTTGCGCATTAAAATGTTATTTCATCGTCTGATAAAATTATAGTCAAGTAACAAAAACATTTCAATCTATATGTTTTACCGATGCATCTGTAGTATGTACGTACAGTCTTGGAGGGAAAAAAAAACTTTGTAAAACTGTTTCTCATGCTATTTTATCACCAAATTACAACAGAGAGATGTAAGAGGTACCATTCGACTGGGGAGTGCGTCTACATTGCAAATATGTGATTGCAATTTCTGAAATATGCATCGTCTACATTAGGGATTTTCAAGATTTTACGCTCGAAAGCCGAATTAATAAATCCTTACAGTAAAATTGTAAAAATTATTAAAAGAGAAAAAATCCAATTTAGAAACCATATAAAATTTTCAAAAGTGTAACTTCTTGAAAAATAACGGCAGAGCTACTTCATTAACATAATCTTAAATCCTACCTTATTTTGAACATTTTTGCAATTTATGTTGCCTACGTTACCTCCCACAGATAAAAATTTAAAGCAAGTTTCAATTTTTTGGGACATCCTGTAGACGATAAGGATTTCTTTCAAAAAGAAAATCCTTTATAAAATACGAACGGAAATAATTTAAATAATGAAATCAATTTAGAGCTGTTTTTCTTTAACCCTTTATCTACGGACGGTACTTATAAGTACCATTAAAATAATTTGTTATAAAATTCGTTTAATACATCGATTAGTAGTAATGCGGTTTAGAATGAGTTATAGATTCATTACTTTATCTTGTTCCAAAAGCATTATTGGTTAAAATATTTTTAAAAGGATGATTTCTTTTGCCTTTGCTTCTTTTGAGCTTTCTTGGCGTTGGGAGGGGGGGGGGATTTTTCAATTCGGAAACATTTCTATATTTCTGTTGCAATAACATTATACTTGTACATTTCCTAACTCTACAAAATTTTAAGAAAAATATTTAAAATAAAAAATTTGAGTGGGGTTATAAATATTGCACAAAATCCCTATAAATTCCAATTTAATGAATCCTTCTAAATCCGCCAGTCCTTCTAAAATCCTTCTAAAATTTATTAAATGATTATGTTAAACTTCTAATGTAGTTTCAAAGATTCACGAATGCTTTAGAAGATAAAATTTTCATGAATTCATAATTCAGTACATAAAGGGTTAACTGGCAAAAAACGATGATACATATAACATGCAAATTCCTGAAAACCCTTTTGAAAATGCGTTATAAAGGCCAATGTAAATAATCAAATTCATTAATAATTTGATTCAATTACTTTTTCTCTGTATAATAAACTTGATTTTTTTTACCATAAAAAAGGCTATACCATAAAAAAATGGTATTTAAAGATGTTCCTTTTAACGAAAATCTTATTCAGTATTGTTTCTTGTGGGAGATTTAGATATAAGGCCGGGAACGAATATGTTTTATTAGGTTGAGCAAAAAGTTCTGGGAAATTTTTAATCTAATAGTTACCAGAATTTGTATCGTATATAGGAGTACTACTGGTACAGTCCGGACGTGACTCCCTCCGATTATGGGCTCTTTCGATCAATGCAACACTTTTCCAAGGACCTTCGCGTCGATTTGAATCCTTTAATGAAGTTGAAGAAGCATGTCAAGAGTTTTTCGATTCCAAAGAGCCGCCATGATACTTCCAGCAAATCCGGAATCTTACAGAAAGTCGTGGACTATGATGATCTCTACTTTGAAGAATAGTCCTTATTGCTTTCGTTGTTAATTTTTGCATAACAACGCAACTTTCACAATTTTCCCAGAACTTTTTGCTCAACCTAGTAGTTAGTTTGCGTAGTCACATGAAAAAATATTTATTGAAAATAGGAGATCCAACCCGGGCTCTCTGGGTTACAGGATATAGGTGAAAACCATTTTTAAAACTTTCCAACATAGTTGAAAAAGTGTTTATAAATTCGGTTTGTCTGTCAGTGCTCTAACTCGCGTAAATATAGTCCGATTGCCATGATATTGATATATGTTATTGGGGTTTACTATGACATGTTCGGTATTGAAAATGGAGTGTGTAGCATTTACGGTTCATTTACAGGGACACTCAAAAGAGTTCCCTTACATTACGGTCTACGGGGAAAAATCGTTTGCGGTTTATTTTAATGATATTACATTATGTTAAACATATTGAAATTGGTATGTATCATTGAAGTGTGCTACAAGGTTCTTACTATAGAATATGGTGTGCATAGAATTTATCGTTCATTTACAGGGACACACAAAAAAAATTTGCCTGCAGAAGAAAATGAACAATAATTGAACTATTGAAACATACGTACAATAATTGCTGGAAAGTGCGTTTTCATTTGTGTTATGCGTTTTTAAATTGAACTATTCTTTAAATATTACTCTGTGGTTATGAGTTCTATAGATCATATACAAGGCTACACAAAAGTTCTCAACAAGATCCGTTTATTGGCAGAAATTCCTGAATGAAAATTTTCAACTGTGCTATACGTTTAAATGAACTAATTTTTAGCATACTATCTAGTATACGTATACATATCTATAGATCATATACAGGGCAGCACCAAAAAATCGTATCTTTTCTACACTATTCACGGTAATAGTAGAAATTTGGTTTTCAAATGCGTTATGGTTATGAGTTTTCCAAACTGTTCATTTAGACATCATCTTTCGCCTTAGTAAACTGTGAAGTTTTGTTATAGTATTCTGAATGTGTTAGAAAGTGTAGCGTAGTCTATATTGTACGCATAATTTTTCGTTCTTGTTTTTAAATTGAAAACCCTAATAATTTTTTTCATTTAATATATTTTTTTAGATTGCCAATTAACAACAACAAATGGCAATTTTATATGAAAAATATCAATAATGTATTCAACTAAAGTTTTGAAATTTATTGAAAGCGATACTTTCGTATTGGCTGAATACCAGGAGTTAATAGCAGAAGAAATTGCCAAGGATTGCTGATTACAACACCCTTTTAGATTCTGGTATTTTCTGTGTTTTAAGCAGTTCGATTATCAGTCTGTAAAATATATGTGTTATTTGTATTATTATTATATTATTTTATTTATTTATTAATGAAGTTTGAATTTTATTAGGAAATATTAATCGGAAACAAATGCTGAACTATTTATAATGTTTTAAGTGCAAACATGTTTGTCTTTCGTTACCGGTCTGCATGCCATAGAGATGAATTTAAAAAAAAATCATGCTTAAAAAGTATTTTAAAAACTATAAAAAATGAATAGATTGAAGTACAGTTTCAAACAAATTAGATTTGAAAGAACTTTTTTTCGCTATTCGACAGTGTAAATTGTGCGATGTTTAGGTCGAAGTTAAAAAAAAATTGCAGTATAAGATGAATTTATTGGTCAGGCGTTGCCACCGTCAGCATGACGTCAGTGTTATTTACGGACATGTTTTTGCTTTTATAATATAAATTAATAGCTTTGGAATTATCTCTGCTGTCACCACAAAGCGGCATACAAGGCTTATGTATCAAAATTTAGACAGTTAACGTATATCATGAGTTGAACAGAAATCATGAGGGAGAAAGAAAAAAAAGGATAAAAATAGATTTTAATAAAACACTGATGTCTTTTAAAGGAAGATGAGAGAATGCATTTATTATCTGCCGTGATAAATTTAGAACACAATTTTTATTTCGAATCTCAGAAGAATTACTTCAAATATTTTCCCCGTTAGTTAGTTCATTTAAAATTGTAACTATTTCCTTTATTGTATATATATCCCTCAACATCTAAATAGTCAATTTGGGGAATTATCTTAAACTATTTTTATTGTTTTACTTAAAAGAATTTGTAATTATCTATACCAAATCTTTTCTTCGTACGAAAATTATACTAAGTGCAGTTATCGCTGTTTTTGTTTCAGCTCTCAAATCAGAAGTGTTTATTTTAAGTAATCGAAAATGCCTATTTAAGTAACCTCAAAAAAGAAAAGGTCATATAATAGTGATAATAAAAGATGTTATAGCATATAAATTTGAAGAATTTAAGTACCGGCGGGAATTTTTCTAACGGATTTTCAAATATAAAATCTTTTAATGCGTTTTCTGGAAAACATGTTTTTTATAACAAGCCTAAAATTGTACGTCAAACGTGGCAAATGCATAAAACGTATAAATAATATTCATACTATAACTAGTTTTATCAATATTCAGATCTTGGTGCAATAGCTTTTGCATTCTTATTCAAAAATGAATGAATACAAAATTTATTACGATTATCCATATTAAGTTCAGTAATTACGGAAAAAATAAGACTCCATCTTAAATAGGACGCAATCACCATGGCAAACTAGAATCATTACCTATCATGGGATATCACTGAATTAATTACGAATGATAGAATTTAATAGAATGGAGAAAACTTTTATTAATATCCTTTTATGTTTTGATTCTATTTTCATAAAATTTGAAATGACTCAACAAAATTCTGCAACAATTATCTATATTAAATTTCAAACCATTCAGTTTGGTCGTTTTTGCTGTGTTATATGCGGACAGACAAACAGACCAGGCAACGACTATAGGTGGTACGTATTTATATAATTACGAGCGCACCTAAAAATGAAAAACTTACTTTTTATCTCCAAACAATGTGGTTAAATTTATATAAAAATTGATCGTCTGCATTTTATATTATGTTGTGGGTGCAAATTATTAATTTAAATATCAAAGAATTTTCTTCCGTTTTACAGCTATTTTTATAAATTAACACACAGAAAATATGCGAAAACTAATTAAAGAGATAATCTGCATGAGTATATCCACAAAAGTTTTTATTTTATGGCTTAGATTGTATTTCATTACATTCTTAGTAACTCAGATTGTATAATTATTGAGCAAAAAAAATATTATATTATTATTATTTTTGCCGTAGGAAGATTTTTGGTACATATCAAACATTGCATTAATTTTCCTTAAAATTAAAAAAAATCAGAAATATTGCTTTAAAATATTACTTAACAAATGAAATTGTCTTTTTTATATACTAATTTATTTGAAAAATGTGCATTGTACTAATTTTTGCTTTATTTAAACTTGACGGATGCGGCAATCACAAGAATTTCGTCTATCTCACACATGTTAATCTTCAAAATTCGCTACCACAGTGTCAAAATTAAATGGCAATCTATGCCAAGATGTGAAATTCCGTGCATTAGTTCTTGAGATATAACTATCGCTAAAATCGTGTAAATCCTACAAAATACAGCTTAGCAGCGCCACCTATTGGGAGATTAACACCGAAACCTAATAACCAAGAACTTGTGTCTACGTCTAACTCAATCCTAAGTTACTAAGTACTTTAGTAGATGAAAATTCGTGCATTAGTTCTTGAGATATAGCTATTTGTGGAAATCGTAAAAAATGCAGCATAGAAGCACCAGCTACTGGGAGATTTACACGAAAACGTGAACAACATCAATTTATATCAAAGTATAACCAAATCTGAAGTTTGATAAAAATCCGTGCATTAGTTCTTGAGATAGAGCGGTTGCGGAAATCGTGAAAAATGCAGCATAGCAGCGTCACCTGCTGAGCGATTTACACCAAAAAGTAATCACCACCAACTTATATCACGGACTAATTGGATATAAATTATTACTAAATTCCGTGCGTTAGTTCTTGAGATACAGCGTCCACAAAATTTGTGTCACATACAGACACACAGACGGGCAGACAGACAGACTCACAGACCGACTCTTTATAAAACCATGTTTTTTGGAATCTCTGACCCCTAAAACGTGAAATCCGTCGAAAATTCACGAATCCAATATTTTCCTCTTGTAAAATAGAAGAAAGTAAAAATGTAGTGGGATAGCTTAAAAGCATTGTGAACTTTTGTTTCTTCTATAAAATATATATATATATATATATAAAGTAAGATCATCTATTTATTTTTAAAAAGTTATTTTAAATATTTTCGGATCAATATTGTTCAGATTTTCTAATATCTTGACTAATATTGGCTTTACCTTGACTAAACCAAGGTCAAGAATTGGCAATATTGTCATGAAATATCTTCTCAACAATGGAAAGTTTATATTTTGCTAATATTCTTGCATCAATATGGGTAGGAAATACTTTGCACTTTCATTTCTAATATTCCCAATATAAAGCCAGTATTTCTGCGTTATTGGCATTTCTTTGCAATTGTTTGTAATCCAAAGCCAATAGTTATTTTAAAATTTAATTTCTTTGCAAAAGTTTCCAACTTAAAGCTAAAATTTCTGTTAAAATCTCTTTTAATGCAAATATTTCTAATATAAAGCCAATACTTCTGTAAAAATTTCATTTCTTTGCAAATGTGTCAAACGTAAAACCAATATTTCTGTTAAAATCCCATTTAACGGCAAATATTTCCAATGCAAAGCCAGTATTTAATCAAATATTTCGGATAAATGCAGTATTGGACCCTGATGTGAACATCATAACTGATAATGTTTTTTTACTATTGCTATTTGTAACAACAATAGGAAAAAAGGGCTCCTTCCATCAAAAAACCAAGTCCAATTTAATAACCTCTAGCATAAATTGGTGATTTTGGTTCGTCAGTCTGCTTATATCTTTGTTTTCCATAAAGACGTTATAATCTTTACTTTCCATCGACACTGCCGGGAAGATAGTCCGATCACGGAGGATCTCATCGGAAACATTGAAAAGCTAAAGTCATAAAATAGACTTGAGATATCTACGAAATTTAAATACATTGTTAAAATAGACTAGCAAGTTTTACTTTTTTTTCCCCTGAAGAAAGCTGTGTATAAATCTAAACGTCAAGACTTTTTGTTAAACCGTAGCAGTATAGCTGAGTCAAATACATTTATCTGAAATACCTAAATCTGCATCCTTCCCTCTTTCTCTTATAACACCTTAATTCTCGCTCCCGTGATATTCACGGGCTGTATCTTTTATTCAGATTGTTTGATTTCCACCAGTTTTATAAAATAGTATAATTGGTTTTATAATGGTGTCATTTTACCTGTCATTAAATAAGGTGAATATTTTTTTTTCAGAAAAAGTGGTGTCAATAAGCAATTTGAATTTTTAAATCGCAATTTAACCGTTAAGGGGTTAAACACATAGGATGACCATGCTACTGACATAGTATTGATAATATTACCGGTGGTATTATAAAATAATAGATAGTGTTACGAATACTCCATGGAAACATGGCTGTGTCATTGGATCTCGAATGTTTTGATTCATTTCTTACTAAAGAATATCATTAAAATCTTAAAACAATATTTTTAATGCGATTTTTCTCCCCCCTTCATTTTTGCATAAATGAATTTCTAAGTTTTGGCTGCATCTCGATTCTCTGCATATCTATGAATATGCTGAGTAGGACTACTTTTTAGGTAGATTTCGTATGAAATACTACCTATTGGGATCGTTCCTATGTTGGAATTTCTGAAAAATTTTTGCAGATCTACACCGATCATGACCCCTAGAACCCAAAACCACCCTCAGTAAAAAACTTTATATATATATATATCTATCTATCTATCTATCTATATATATCACTTTCTTCTGGACACGATAACGTTCGTAATTCTGCACCAATCTCTTCCAAACTGATACATAAAATCAATGGGCATAAATTCTCGGTCAAGTTCGTTAATGGGCAAAATCGGACCAAGGGGATGGAAATAGGGAGGGGTTTTGTGAAAACAGAAAAAACCCTATAACTTCTTTACTTTTGTACATATCAAATCAGTTTAAAGTTTTTATTACTTCTAAAAATAGGGCCAAAAATTTATGTATCACATATTTTTGATAAAGTTAAAAATGGGCTCAAGGGGCGCAAAAAATAGGGTTTTTGGGAGAAAAAAAGTCATAACTTCGTCAATTCTCAAGATATCAAATCCAAATAATTTTATTATAAATCTCCTTAACATTATCTACAACTTTTATATTCACAAGTTTTTGATAGGACCAATTCGTACCGCGAAAAAAAAATAAAAACGAAATCAAAAAGGGGGTTTAAAGAAGAAAAAAATCCATAACTCCGTCAATTCAAAAGATATAAAATCCCCATGAATTTATCATATATCTTCTTAGTATTGTCTACAACATCTATATAGACAAGTTTTGGATAGGACCAATTCTTACAGCAAAAACAAATTAAAAATACATAGCGGTTGAAGAAAAAAATCATCTGAGTAAGGGTGTATTCAAATCCAAACTGCCTGTTTTCGGACTCATTTTACAATTCATTTTTGCTCTCAAAGGCTTCCAATTGGTACGTTTTCTTACTCAGAAACTATATAATGTACCGTAATGGTCGATGTTTTGATAGAGGCAGAATATATTTTTAAAAATGCTGTTAAAAAGGGCATTTTGAACCGAATTTACCGAAGCGGATTGTGTTGGAAAAATCATTGTATTAAGGATGCACTCAAATCCAAACTGCTTATTTTCTGACTCATTTTTAAATTCATTTTTGCTCTCAAACGCATTTAATTGGTAGATTCGCTTATTCAGAAACTATATAATGTACCGTAATGATCGAGTTTTTGATAGAGGCAGAATATATTTCAAAAAAATTATGTCAAAGTGGGCATTTTGAACGGAATTTCTCGAAGCGATTGTGTTAGAAACTAAAAATATTGTCCTTCTGAGAAAATAATTGTATATATATCAAGTTTTAATTAACTGAACAAAAAATAAAAACACAGGTCGCTTATAAATCTCTTCAAAAATCACGTCAGCAAGTTTCATATTTTTTTAAAATTAGAAATGAATCTGGAATTATGCCAGAAAATTTCGAGTTGTTGAGCATGGAAAAGTATTTTTTTTTTAAATACCGCCCTAACACGATTCTGATAAAACCAGCTATTATATAAAAATGAAATAAAAACTCGTCAAGAGCGGCCTGATAAAATTGTTAAAGTGGATTTATCTCTAATCATGATTTAGTTTTTGTTTGTGAAATTAGTATATTTGACTTCGAAATCTACCTCTGCCTGTAGGCCGGGCCGGCAGGGATTTTTTTATTATATCCAGTGTCTCCTGGTATTTTGTTCTGATTTAAAGATATGGTTTGCAATTAAGTTTATTTAAGTATTTAAAAAGTAATTTGAATTGCGCTTAAAATAAGTAATGAATCAAAAGAGACTGGATGTTTGAGAATTTTTCTAGCAATTTTGCCAGTTTAAAAATCCACTAAAAAATCCTGTATAATAAGGCTAATGCTGTACATTTTAAAGTTAGTTGTTTCGGTAGATGACTTACAAGAACAACATAATTCGTCAAATAAGCGAAATTTTGAGTAAAATGTTTTCAAGTTTTATCATTAATTAGAATTAAAGTAAGTGAAATTAATTATCTATATTTTAATAAATTTTCCAAATCAATTTTTTTTAATTTTTTGGATTATTGTAATAATTTTAGTGTGAATATTTGTTTAATATGCCAATCTGTTTACACATCTTAAATGTTTACTGTCTTGTAAATTGATATTTAATGGCTATGAATTACTCTTTATTTTATAAAGTGAAGCGCTACTGAATTAGAAACACCTGATTGCGATAGAGTTGCTGCTCTTCTGGCCTTGATAAAGACTGCCACATGACGAGGCCTAATTTCAAGAAGTCTACGGAAGTGTTTGAAAGACATAGCATGCTAAACATATGCTACATATTCCCACAAATCAATTAAAGACACTGGCGTGGGATAACGTGCTTGCACCTTCTTTGGGAAAGTATCTCAACGGTGTTGAACGAGATTTAAAACCAATGTTCATTTCAGTGAAGAGATTACGCAGAAATTCTCTTCAAACTAGGTGATTGCTATCTTTGGTAGCAGCCTTTATTCTGCTTGAAACTCCATTACTAACCGGGTGGCAGGAAAACATAAAACGATGAAAGTGATCGTCTATACACGCTACGTACTGAGATGAAGAATGGGTAATTCCTACAAATACTATAAGTCTCAAATATTACCAAGAAAAAAAATATCTTGTCATCACTGAGCCGCACTGACTCTGTATACTTCCAACCTAGCATACTAAATCAATTGTTCCATGACTCTGACGTCATATTTTAAGCATACCATCAGTGTAGCACATTCCTATTCAAGGCTCATCGCGCGATTGTACTCTGCTCTAATCGTCAAAGGTCCACACACAGTATTCTTTGGTCCATGCAAGAGATTAAGTACGGTAGCGTGCATTGACAAGTGGTACTCCTGGTGCTTCTGAAACCCACTTGATGGAGCAATCACAGACTGCTTATTGACTATCTTTATGGGGAACGTACATTTAATTGGGTGATACCTCAGTTGAGGTTTGATGTCAATAGCTACACACGATAGAACCGAATGTTATATGTTGAAGTTAATTCAAACTGTCAATTTTTTTATGTTTACACAATTACTACTTCCTTTGCCTCTATCAGGGAATTTTCGTATTATTCTTGATAAGGCGGAACGAGAAAACCTCACTGTCGAGCCTTTTTTTCTGAAATTGAATTATCCATGTGATGAAAACCAATTATTTGTCTTCTATCGCAAACGTCTAAATAGCGAGTTTTACGCAACATGCAACTTTTAACAGTTGTTTATAGAAACCTATACATCCAACTACATAGATCATATGGCAGCATACGCACATGCTAAAGAATAAGACAGCAGCATCACATTTTTTCCCATAACATTGTCTACTCTTAATTCAATGGCATTTCGGTGTGTAAAACCAAAGACACAACTGAAAATTAAAATCAAAATTAAAAAAATTACTAACACAAATTCTAAACACCTTTTTTATTCTTAAAATATTAAAGATGCAACTTTTGATAAAAAGTTTGAACAATTTAAGGAAATTTAATTGTTTGAACTTCGACATTATCGATTATTAAAAACCTGTAATATCAGGCGAATCGATTACGGGATTCACCGGTAATCGCCCATTCCAACTGACGATGTATTGATTGCCTGGACCTGACTTTTTTTTAGATCAAAATGGTATCATACTCCAGTATATTCAGATATAGATTGCTTTGGAGAAAACAAAATAAGATTGTTATTTGTGCTTGGAAATTTTCAATAAAAACTTTATTCCTTGATTTGGAAATACTTAAGAATTCATTTCTATCTATCTATATTATAAAGGACAAACATATCTGTGCGTAACGCATACGTCATTCTGCGAATGGCAACACTTTGAAATTTGAAATGAAATTTCGGTTTTGCAATTTTCGCTACAGCAAATTTTTAAACTTCTAAACATCCCACATTTTAAATGTTTACACCGACGCATGCAGAAAAAAATGCACTTTTAAATGCAATTTGTTTGAAAGCTGTATCTCAATTTATTTTTGAGATATTAATTTTTTTATAGTTTTTAATACCCATTTTCTAATCGTGGGAACTGAAGTACTTCATTTCTGTTAAAAGTGGATTAGCTATCTTTATTGATTATATTCTTACTGATGCCATTTTCTCATTGCAATTAAAAATATCTTTTTTTTAAAAATTTGAACAAAATGAAGTTACGCTTTAAAAAAAGACAAAATTTCCCTGATGATGCTGTTATATTTCACTATTTTTTCATTTCGCTGATATTGAGTTTGAGACAATAGGCAAGATATTTCAGCGACTGAAAATGACGTCATATTTAAAAGAAAACGTTAATTTTATTTGATAAAACGAGATATTTCCCCTTGAATACGTCTAAAAGTTATAAATTTCTGGAATTTTTACGCGCAGGTACAGAGATTATAAAAAGACCTCAAATCACGAGTGGGAATTTTAACATGGAAAGTTGTAATAATTGACAAACGTGACTTCAAGCTTGAAAATATATTTATTAATAACCTATTGCGCGTTAAAAATGTTTTTAAATGGTTAATATGGAGGATGTGAAACGCGGAAAATGACTGGATTCGGTTTAGATTTAAAGGGGGAAAATTCTATGATTATGTAAAGGTGAAATCATATTTGCTGATTTTTCATTCCTTAATATCAAGCATCAATTGATAACTTAATCAAAATTACTTATCTTGATTATATGTTACTGATTACGTATATGAATGAAGTTTAATTTTTCTATAATTTTAACAGTTGAAGTTTATGAGAAAAGTACATATTTTGTTAATCTTAGGTTAAAATATGTCTTTGGAGAGTTAAACTAACAAGTGTAAGATGGATTTTTTATTGTAATTATTGTTGTCGATGTATTATAAATTTGATGCAACAGTTCCTTTGTAAACATTTTCTTTCGTCGAAATTCGACGGGCTCTACCTCGTGTAATTAAAAAACTACCCTATCCGTGCAATTGCATGAAAATTGTAGAATTATTGTTTTAAGTGAGAAAAAGTCTTCCGAAAAATTCCTTATTGATCAGCCTGATTTCCTGGAAGATCATAAACAGCTTTGTGGGAATTGTTCCCTTGCTAGTTCTAAAAATTTATTTCAGGTTCAAAATCAACGTTCTCGTTGTGTTTACTTGAAGTGTTTCTTCCGTCCATCGGTCATTGTTTTGAAGGAAATTCTGTGTTATTGTTAATCTAATGAATTGATTTTATTGGTTTAATTACAAAGCAGATTTGAAGAATTTATTAAGAATGTTAGATACAAAAATGTTACCAGTGTTTGAAAAAAGCTTTCAGTAGTTTTTAGCTATATTGTTTATGGGTTGTTATATTTAGGAATATTAATTTTTAGTCTACTTCTTTTTTAAGATATGGCAACAGGAACAAAAAAATTGAAACTCCATTTAAACTATATTTTAGGGTTTAAAAATTGAATTTTAAACCAAAAATCATAAGTTAATAATAAACTATTAATTGATAAAATTGTATTTTTTAAAATATTACACTCTTTAAGTTTAATTTATAATTTTTTTTTAACCTTTAAAACAGTGTTTCCCAACATTTAGAGCAACTATTCTTCCCATTTTTTAACTTCTGAAAGAGGTTAATTTTATGTCACACATGTCTTTTTATCATAATTTTACAAATGTAATGAGGCTATACATCTTTGTCTTTATGACAAAGAGAGTTTCGTTGTTCCTTTCCAACTTACCCCAGTGTCAAACAAAAGTGTTATATGGTCAGTATTTTCATCTTCACAAAACGCTTTAATAGGCTCTTACATTTTGCATTAAAACTGATTTTATTATTATCACTGACACATTTTATAATTCATTTTAATAACTTCTTAAAAGTTGATAGAAAAACTTTGGACAATAACTTTTCTTTGTATGGAAAATACAATACACAAAAAGCATTTCAAAATTCTCATCTTTATCAATTTTAAGTAGCCATTGTTCCCCATCAAAGCACATTTCTTTGTTTCCCTTTCCCATTACTGTTAATTGACTGCCATTATCTGATTTTTAAAATGTGTATGTTAAATATTTATTTATTGTTTAGCAAGGCCTGCAGTACAGTTGTGGCTATTTACTATTTATACATTTTCTTTTCTAATACTGTTTAAGATTTATAAATTTTATATAGTTAGTTGTACCTTGATAAGATTATTTCAAATATTTTTTAAGTTAACTATGTTCAAGGCAGTAAGATTTAGATATAGCTTTAAATAATTTTAGGTGTAAAAGTTTCTTCATGAGAAAAGTAGAGCAAATAGGAAAATAAGGCTCATTCAATAATTAATCGAAAAAGCTTCAAAAATTGTAAAGTACATTAATAACCAAAACAATTAAAGTAATTTTTAATTATGAAGGGGGAAAAATGAAGGGGAAGGTGATTTTTTTTTAAATTCTTCACGTAATTATTCTGGTTTGACCTTGACTTTTAAATTTTGATTGGGAACTTCTTTTTAATTCAACAAAAAATTGGGTTTTGAGTTTTCTTTTTAAATTTTGTCCGCATTTCTTTTATTTTTAGTCTACAACATCACTTAAAACAAGACAGAAAATTTATAAATTTGAAATTACACACCTTAAATGTCAAATTTCCCCCAGGTGAGGGGCAAGCCCTACATTGGGAACCATTACTTTAATATTTCAGAGCCATTTGGCATATATTGGCGTGTGAGTATTGTAGCATAATTAAATCGATTGTTGTTTCAACTCGCATACAATTGTCCGAGTTACAGAGAACATTGGGCGATTTATCACCTGTGGTGGGCTAACGGAAAAATACCTTAAAATGAATGCATTAATTTATAATTAAGTGCTAAAAATATTAAAATGTTGTATTGTCTTCGGAAATACCTATGAACGTAATTTTTATAATTCTAGCATACCAGGAAGTGGGTTAAAAATTGATTACAAATTTCATCTTTACATACAAAAACCAGATTGAGTTAAATAAAATATTGTAACATTGAAATATAAAATGAAACAATAAATTTTTTTGTGGGGTATAATTCGAATTTTATTCGAATATTATTTTTATATTTCATTGTTCATGCTACAAAATTATGAGAATACCCATACTGTGTTTAGCTCACAAAAATAAGACATTTATACTCGTTGTTGTGTGTTAAGGTTAATAGGTAAAATATCTTTACAAAAATCAGATTTTAGGAAATATAAAAGAGAAAATGTAAAAATAGTTTGACATTAAAGAGTGAATTTGATTCATTTGAATTTTAAAACGTTGTATTTAAATGAATTGAATTTTGGTATTTAGGCTTAAAATGAAATGTAAAATAAAAATATTTTGTTATAGTTATGTATTGCTATTGAAAATTAAAATGGTTCAAGATTTAAATGAAGGTAGTTCCTAGAGCTTGATTCGTGCATATCTATTAGTAGTAACCGTTATTGCCAATCAACTGGTGTTAATATCTTTTTTGTATGATGTGTTGAGCCGTGACTGGTATGAAGTGTTAACACTTAATTTTGAATCGGTGAAAATATTTATTTTCTTAAGGTGGTAAAAAATAAAATATGGGTATTTGGCCCGCATAAAAAATAGCATTATATATTGTTATATCTTAAATTCGCAGAAAGATGATTTTTTAATAATATACCTATACTTTTTTCTAGTTTTCGAAATTAACAATTAGCAGCTGTTTGGTATAAAAACCAGATTGACAACTCATGAAAGTTACTGTGACAGTACCTAATTTTCGCAATTAACATCAGTATTTCTATATTAGTATGGTTGTTAAAATTCACATATTTGAAGGCATTACTCGTAAATTACAGATCAGGATTTCCCAAATTACGTTACGCGTAACAGTTTTGGTACGCAAACCATCGAATACTGGCGTGCAAAAGGTATACAGCATATTACTGTGACATAAAAATGCACTCTTTTTCATTACTCTAAACGATACTACACTGCTAAAAAATAAGATCAATGTTTCGCCAAGAAATTGGTGTCACTTTAGCTGCAATCAAGATATTGAGAAATTTGGTACTAAGTTTCATCAATTTATTGATGTTTTCTCTAGTACGATTAATTAGTGAAATATTGAACCAATTTCACTGAGAAAGATCGAATTTTGAATTAATTCCATGATTCGGGTTTTTTCTAAGCCTTTTTACGGTGAAAGGTTGAACCATGATTCAGGTATTTTTTCTATACCAATTTTATGGTGAAAGGTTGAAACATTATTTAGTTTTTTTCAAAAAACCAATTTTATTCAAGTTTTTCACTTAATGAATTTTATGGCGAACCTTGAAGCAAGTTAAGTTTTTAAA
Source organism: Maratus speciosus (assembly GCA_963932465.1). NCBI lineage: Eukaryota > Metazoa > Arthropoda > Arachnida > Araneae > Salticidae > Maratus > Maratus speciosus. The sequence goes on along the minus strand of OZ010788.1, from coordinate 314,701,795 downwards.
GTCACTAAACAAATTTTGTGGAGAAAAAATTAAAGAACTGAATAAGATTCTGTTTTATTTTTTTTTCTCCACTTTACAATGAACTGTTTAACCAGGATTGCAGTTTTTAATTTATCATTTTATGATGCAATACTAAGCCAAACCTCAAATTATTTCTGCTTATGTTACGCTGCTCAAGAGAAGCACAATATATATATATATTTTTAATATTAATGAAAAAAGAAAAAAAACTGAATAGATTCATGGAAATAAAAAAGCGGCACAGGAGCAGGCCTTCCCTGGATTTTCAAATTTAAGTAACTAAATTTTCTTTTTCACTCACAATTTTGAATTTTTTTTTCTTTTTAAGTTCATGTTATTAAAAAAAATATCTAGGGATTCAGTGCAGCAAAGCCCACTTGATGAAAAATGTAATAAACCGTTCCAATTCTTCATTTTGAAAGAAGCCAGTAAAGGCTTATTTTTTAACCCTTTCACCGTCCGGGGGTTTTCCAGTATTTTTATAAGAATGCTTGTAAATTTCAGGATATATATGTTTTTTTAATCGCAGTTTGATGCTATAATATTTTTAATATTACTTCTTTCTATATAGGGTTCAAAATAGAATTCTGTTTAAAATATTTTTGTCTACAGCCATTTTAACATGATTTCTAGAAACGGAAAAATCCGGGGCAGCCGGTTAAAGGGTAATATCTAATTTTTGGTTCATTTCTGTGTATTGATCTTTTTTTTTTTTGATAGGTTAAAAATTGTATTGCACTTAGAGTACTGGCAAAAAATTCTTAGTTAAGTATAATTCGTGTTTAGATTCTCCATTTAAAAACAAGTGGGTAAGTGTGATCATAGATCGCACAAAGGGTTTCGTTTAATATTCCTTTCAAAACGTCCAGTACATTTATCGCCATGGAACATCTTCTAAATTTTGGCAAACCCTTGCTAAACTATCGTAAAGCTTCAAACAGATTCGCCTTGTTATATTTCCTAATTTTGTTCGTGCCACCGCCCCCCCTTCAAAATGCTACGATATATCACATGAAGGGTATCTGCCAAATTTAGAAAAGTGCCCCCTTTGGGGGGATGAAGTGGGGTAATGGTCACCATGATTTTTGACGCGGCCTGATGTTTAAAATTTTTGTTATGTTTTATAAGCTATACTAAAGTTTCAACCAGATCGTCCAGCTATATTTCCTAATTTTGTTTGCGCCCCTCCCTCCCCCTCCCCCCTCGAAATGCGACACGCCATTCTTCTTTATACTTCATTATAATTTGTTATAAAGTATCTTAAAGTTTAAAACAGATCGCATTGCTAGATTTCCTACTTTAAATGAAATCGCGGTCTGTTAGTTCCACATTCTACCATCAGGGAGCGCACTCTATTCTTAACAAAAGCGTATCTGAACAAAACTCCTTTACACAACCTATCAGTAGATTTGTTACTCGAGGGGGTGGCGGTCTTCAGCAAGAATTTAAGATAATTGTTGAAATTACTATTCGGAAATAGTGGTAATTTAACTTTTGACATATTTATATTTAATAAGTACCATGTATCTGAGGACTTCGTAAAAAAAAAAAACGCACCTGAAACGGTATGAAACAAAAAATAAATATTTTGCACCTCCCCCTCTCCTCACCTGCCCGAAATTTCACGCGCCATTTTTTATAAACTTTTTCTTGTGTGTTATAAACTATGTTAAAGTTTCAAACAGATCGCCTTGTTAGATTTCCTACTTTAAATGAAATCGCGGTCTGTTAGTTCCACATTCCACCACGAGGGGGCGCACTCTATTCTTAACAAAACTGTATCTGAACGTAACTCCGTTAAACAACCTATCAGGAGATATGCTAGTCGAGGGGGTCGCGGTCTTAACCAAGAATTTATTATATTTGCTGAAATTACTATTCGAAAATAGTGGTATCAATACTTCTGACATTTTTATCTGGCATAAGTAACATTTATGCTGTATTTTTAAAAATCGGACACCGTTCAGAAGTATACTGCAATGAAACATCACGTGACTGCCTTGTAAAATAAGTATATAATAGAAATAAATCAATTAGTGAAATTAGCGCCCCTCCCCCCTACCCGAAATTTCACGCGCCATTTTTATAAACTTTTTCTTATGTGTTATAAACTATCTTTAAGTTTCAAACAGATCGGCTTGTTATATTTCCTAATTTTAACAAAATTGCGTTATGTCAGTTCCACATTCCACCACCAGGGAGCGCACTCTATTCTTAACAAAACTGTATCGGAAGGAAACTCCGTTAAACAACCTATAAGTAGATATGTTACTCGAGGTGGTGGCGGTCTTAATAAGAAATTAAGATATTTGCTGAAATTACTATTTGGAAATAGTGGTAACTAAACTTTAGACAATTTTATATTAAATAAGTAGCGTATATCTCAGGACTCCCTCAAAAATAGCACCTAAAGCGGTTAGAAACGCTAACTTTTTAAATAGAAATCTAGCGCCTCCCCCCCCCCCCTCCCCGAAATTTCACGTGCCTTTCTTTTTTACACTTTATCTTATAAAATATCTTAGTTAGATTTCCTAATTATAACAAAATCACATTATGTTAGTTCCACATTCCACCACCAGGGAATGCACTCTATTCTTAACAAAAGCATATCTGAACGAAACTCCTTTACGCAATCTTTCCGTAGATACATGGGTCCGGATGGTGGCGGTCTGCGGTAACAAACGCTAAGATTTAAAAAATAATTCTAGCTCCCCTCCCCTTCTTCGAAATATCACACTCCATTCTTTTTTACACTTTTTCTTATGTGTTATAAACTATCTTAAATTTTCAAACAAATCGAGTGGCGGTCTTAACCAATAATTTAAGATATTTCCTGAAATTACTATTCGAAAATAGTGGTATGAATATTTGTAAACTTTCTGATGATGAATGAGTTATACTTATCTCATAGCGCTGTTCAATTATCCCATGCAAATTATTAGATTTTCGAAGCACGTTAGTCTTTATCATCAAAAGTAGTCCCCCCCCCCCTTTTCTATTCACACAAACCTAACAAATACAAATTATGCGGTAGCGGGCGAAGCACGTTAGTCTTTGTCATAATAATATCTGTAATGCGCACAAACTGGTATATTTAATCAAAAGTAGTTCCCGCCCTCCCCCTTTACCATTGACACAAACCTAACAAAATAAAAATATGCGACAGCGGGCGAAGCACGCTTTTCAATTTCGCTGGAAGAATGCATCTCATTTTACATCAGCCTCGCACGGACTGAAATAATCCGATGGCGGGCGAAGCACGCTAGTCTATGTCATAATAATATCTGTAATGAGAACTTTCCTAATTTTAACAAAATCGCTTTATGTTAGTTCCACATTCCACCACCAGGGAGCGCACACTATTCATAACAAAAGTGCATCAGAACGAAACTCTGTTGGGATATTTAATCAAAAGAATTTCCCTCCCCCCTACTTTCCATTTACCCAAACCTTACAAATACAAATTATACGATAACGGGCGAAGTACGCTAGTCTCCCCTCGAAATATCACACTCGATTTTTTTTTTACAAATTTTCTTATGCGTTATAAACTATTTTAAAGTTTCAGCCAGATCGAGTGGCGATTTCAAGCAATAATTTAAGATATTTGCAGAAATTACTATTCTAAAATAGTGGTATGAATACTTACAAACTTTCTTATAATGAATAAGTTATACTTGTCTCATAGAGCGGCGTCGAAAAACCTCACGCAAATTGTTACATTTCCTAATTTAAATAATTTCATGGTTAAAAAAGCACGTGCCTTCATTTTGTTCTATTCATTAGATAGAAATGAAACAGATTAATTAAATAATAATTAATATCTCAGCTTCTAATTGAGTTATCGCTTTGAACTGGGTATGTATGAAATCTGCGAGAGATTTCCCGTCCGGATGGCAAAAAATTTTATCAAAAAATTTAATATTTAAAAAGTTAAAATTTCGTATTAAAATATTCCACTACCGAAAACCGCAAGGTCGCCGTCATGTCTGAAGTTGAGCACACCTGCTTTCGCGCCGAAATGAAATCTCTTTTCATTGTCTTTTCAAATACAGAAATTAAATTTTTATCGATCGATTTTTAGTGGATTTTTTGCGTTATACCCAACGCAGAAATGTGAACTTTATACCAAATGAAAGTAGATTTTTTTCCGCGTCTGTCTATACCGTTTACAAATTTCTCGCACCAATATTTTCTGATATGCGATTTCGCTTTAAAATACCCACTTCATTTTTCGGCTTAATTTCCTCCGTGGTAACCGTGCACCGGCTGATTTTACTGGCAACCCTTAGGAGAAACTCCGAAGTTTTGGAGAATGTCCGTTTGAACCTGTGTTAAAAAGGTGGATTGGTTAATTTTAGAAGTTAATTAGCCCGTAATTCGATTAATTACCGACTTTTTCAAAATTTTAGGATTTGTTGTTTGATGCGAGGTGTTCAGCTACAAGTACCCAAAATTTCAAGTCTCTAACATGTATAGTTTCTGAGAACGGGCTCTGTGACGGACAGACAGACAGACAGGCAGAGGAGTGAGACGAATAGGGTTTCGTCAGATGAACGAAACCCTAAAAATGAAAGAAATGCGGCATTGACAGCAGACTGTAGGCACATATCTTCCAAAATCTTGTACCTCTCTGCATTTTATTTTGATGGATCAATGCACATGAATAAAACAAAATACAGGAAGACACAAGATTTTGAAAGAGATGTGTCCGTAGTCCGCTGACATGGTCGCGTTTCTTTCGCTTTTTAATGGAGAATGTAAACATGTATTAAACTAAACTAAGAATTTTTTTCCATAACTCTACATGGAAGACTATTTTTAAGTACATTAAAACAAAGATCAATACAGAAATGTACCAAAAATTACATACTATCATTTTTCTTTCTTTTAATATATTTTTTCCTAGCTGGTAAGTTGAGATTAGAATTATTATGCACAGTATAATACTAATAACGTTACTTTTCTGTAGTTACGGTTAACCAGGAAATTTTTCATTTCCACCAATGCTGATTTATCACCACTTTACTCAAAAAATGCCAATACGATTTTCAATACATTATATTTATTTATTGCTTTAGTATTTCTGTTTACACACGAAGATTCATAAAAAGAATATTTTTTAAACAATAAATTTCGTACATTTAATTATATACTCCCCCTTTTTTTAAGATCTAGCAAATAAAATATTGTTTTTTAACAGTAATTAAATTGGATTTAACAGAAATTCAAACAAATGATCAGTGTTGAAAAGTTTATCTTCTAAATTACACTTGTAACAGCATTCTTTTGTAATCTCTAAATAGAACTTTTTGTGGTATTATTTTGAAATTATATTTCTATAGATACTGAAATATTCAGATTGTACAGTTATCGTCAGATCTTTACATTTCCCCCCTCAAAATAAATATTAAATCTCTAATATTTTAACAATTAGTAAAAAATATTTTTAGATATTTCTTCATATTGTTAATAAAAGTTCAATAGTTACATGTATGTAATTTTTCATATTTTCAGTATTTAAGGTTTTATATATTTTAGTGCACTTTTCGATAGTACAATCCCCATGTCCTGACCAAAACTGTAACCGTGAAAGATTATTATTACTAATGTAACGAGCCGAAACTCGTCGAATTCCACGAATGAAAATGTTTAAAAGAACTGATCGATTGAATATATATATATATAATACAATTAATAATCAATCTTATATTGGCTGGCCTAACTCTTAAAACAAATATTATTTTTAACTAAAGTTTAATTTCAACTTTTCAAATTGTTGAAAAATTAAATTTTATTCCTATACGTAATCAGTAACATGAAATTTAGATAAGAAATTATGAAGTTATTAATTGAGGCTTTGATCTTTGCTAATATTAATGAAAAATCAACGAAGATTGCGCCCCTATGACACGATCATTTTTTTCTTTTAGCAAAATCTAAAAATAACATCGTTTTCACCATCGCAAAATTTACATGCGTACTTTTCATATTCATATTCTCTATTTTAAAAATACAGTCGAACCCGTTTAAGACGCTCACGGTTAATACGCGATACCGCTTAATACGCGGATTTTTTCCGATCCCTTTAATATCGCCCATAAGGCTAATGCAAAAATATCACGTTTAATACGCGAACTGTTATTACGCGATCCCGCTTAATACGCGATAAATTTTTGGTCTTTTGAGCAAAAAAATCACGCTTAAGACGCGAATTCATTGATCAAGATGCAAATTCTTTCTCTCTTCTCAAGCGTTGCGCATTTTGCGTATTTAGATAAAAAAGACTGTTTTTGAATAGTATTATTTACTTATTTAATAACAGATTAATTAATGCGAAAATTATTAATCGTAAATAGTGGTAGATACTTGAATAAAATAAAACCCAGCTAAATTAGTAAAACTGCAATCCTTCTTTGATCCCGCCTCTTAACATTCTTTGTCTCGCGCTTCATGTATATTTTTACTGCAGTAAGAGAGATATAGACGAGAATTCAGGTTACTCAGATATGTCATAAAAACTGTTATGATTAGAGATGATTATGCATGTTGTTAGTGAGGTTTTAAATGTACGTAGTATCACTACTATGCTTTATTAAAAAAATGAACAAAAAATGAATTTCGTAAAGATTAAACAAATACGATAATTATTTTATGTTTCCATTACTTTTTGTTATGCTAACAATATTATGTACACAAAGATTAATAAAAATGTTTTTTTATATATATATTAAAAAGAAGGGCTGATTATAATGGTAATCATTAATACAAGTACTAAGTATGATTTTGAAAACTAGGTTGTGCTTCAAAGATTTAATGATTTTTTTCTTTCTGTTAAAAAAAATAGTTTAGTAGGAAAATTACTTTTTGTTGTTTCATTTTTAGTTCTAGCGTACAAATCGACAATAAAACCATGTTGGAATCCACATTTATTTTCCGTTTTTATTCCAGTCGGTCTTATAAAAAGAACGAATGCGTTAAAGTGGAATACAATTAAGTTTTAATCTAAATATACATAAAAGACACAATTTTCGACCGTAAACATATAAACGAAAGCTCTAAAGTCCATTTATACGATTAGATGTGTAATTAAGCCCAGTTCCTGCAACATTATACAAATTACGTTTAATACGCGATCACGCTTAATACGCGATCCTGCTTAATACGCCACTTTTGTCTACTCCCTTGAAACGCGTCTTAACCGGGTTCCACTGTATTTTAAAGTGCCATAGATTTTTATTAATAAATATAGTCACAAACTTGATGTTACGTTTGCCAATTACAATTTTGCATCAGAACATTCACACTCTTGATTTGAGGTTCTAATCTAAGTGCCGGCGAAATCGAGAAATTTATGCATCTTTAGAAGCATTCGTAATAAAATATTTAGTGTTATCAAGCTAAATACTCATTTCATTTTTACTATGACGACATTCTCAGTCACTGAAGTCTTCCGAGATTAGCGTCTCAATCTCAGTATGAGCGGAATGAAAAAATATTGAAATGTAACAACTTTATGAGTATAAATGCGTTTTTCTTTATCGTGACGTCATTTCTGTTCAAAAGTTCTAAAAAGTTATTTTTAATTGTAATGCGAAAATGGCATTCGTAATAATATGGAAATTCCCATAGTTTCCCTTCTCTTTTCAATAATGGAAGTAACCCGATTGCCACCAATGTCAAGACAATTCATAAAGGAATTTTAAAATTAAAACTAAAATATAAAAATGGGATTATTTGAAAAAATAGCAAGTGCGGGCACATCTACAAATGAACAGCTTTCATTTAAACAATTATCAAAATCGGTTTAGTAGAAAGTTCAGGGCTGATGACTAAAGAAACAGCCTGGTCTTTTAAATATATCGATAATGCATTAGTTCTCTGAAATTAACATTAAATTTAAATTCGATTTTTACATTTTGATTTCCTTTTTTACACCACAAGCTTTACTTTTAGAGGAGTGGGGGGGGGGGGTTTATGACATTTATCTTGAAATCCGTGTAAATAATAAAAAAGCAATAAGTAATTTTTCTTATTATTCACACTCTCACTTACATTACCACATTCTTAAATACAGTAGACTCTCATTATATCACGCTTGTCAAAAGACAAAAAAAAAAAAAAAAAAAAAAAAAAAAAAAAAAAAAAAAAAAAGCACAATATATCTACATGCGTGATATACAGAGAATGTATAAAATATTCAGAAAGATACTAACTGTCTGATAAATCTATATAATAAAAGCCTAAGTCATGTGACTGTCATCAATAGTTCCGGGTCGACCGCTTCACTTTTTATATGCCAAACAGCCAATTTGGTAATTCAATGTTAGCTGGGCACAGGTAATAAATCGCCAAATATTGTTCCTTCGCCATCATATCACCAGTATCATAAAAAGTCCATCGCATGCGACTGTCATAAACAATTTTTCGCGAGGTAAATTAAAATAAAGATAAAGGTATACATAAATATTTTACAGACATACATACAATAAATACAATAAACCCAACTGGAGTGAAAAATTAGCCAGAGCCAGGAATCGAACCCGGGACCACAGTATACAAGACTGCTGCTCTAACCACTGAGCTACTCCGGCCGATGCCTGAGTCTGCAATTTGCCGGAGTAGCTCAGTGGTTAGAGCAGCAGTCTTGTATACTGTGGTCCCGGGTTCGATTCCTGGCTCTGGCTAATTTTTCACTCCAGTTGGGTTTATTGTATTTATTGTATGTATGTCTGTAAAATATTTATGTATACCTTTAGCTGTTGAATGCAGGCGTTATTTATGTGTGTATGTGTGTTTTAATATATATATTGTAGTATGCGTGTTTTATTATAAAATAAAGATGTTGAAATTAAATGTCATAGTTTATAGTATTATTTATTGCCTTTTCTTTTCGTTTCATTAAGAAATATGAGAAAATTGAGTCATAAATTTTAATGATTTCAGTTTTAAATTAAAGTTAAGTATTTTAAATAAAATGAGTGAAAGTATTATATTTTAAATGAAATAAGGAAAAATACGACGGATACAATGTTTGGCGATTTATTACCTGCACTCGGCTAACATAAAAATACCGATTTCATGATTTCTGTATCAGAATCTTCCGATTTGGCGAAGGATTGAGCAAGTAAATTAAATTATGAATAAAAGTAACATGATACAATGCTTAGCATAGATTTAAAGGAGACCAAACTGGTCGCCAAGGGCGGCTAGTATTTTATATTTGTCCCCAAAACATTTATTTAAACACACGTTACAAAATTTTTAATAAAATTAACAGTAGATCTGTGTTGTTAATTTTATTAAATTTTTTTAAAACATGTGTTTATATAAATGTTTTGGAGACAAATATAAAACATTTAAATGACTATTTATGTTATATAAGTTTTAATTTACTATTAAGTTATCAGTAAATAAAATACTTAAGTTGCTTAAAATTACAGTTTAATTAGAATATAGTTTTTTGGAAGAGATAATGACATGGGAAAAAAGCAATATTTTCTAACTAACGATTATACACTGTATAATCGTGTATGTCTAAATACTGTATTATTTTCATGCAGAAAAAACTAGATGGCTGTAGTCAGTTTCTAAGATCATCATCTACCAACGCATTATTTAATAGCTGAAAATAAAAATGAATGGACACAGACACAATAAAATAGCAACATATTCCAGACTTTCGTGGTATGCCGCTTCATTTATTGAACATAACTTCTTCTTTTATGTATATTCTTTCTTTTTTTTTTTAAAAAAAAAAGGATCAGACTAATATATATTCATATAATCATATTATATTATATCCAAGTATCTAAACTTTAACAATTACAAAAAACAACTTATGCTTTCATAAATTCAAAAACTAAATAAACATTACTGGCTTTTATTCTTTCCTTTTTTTTAAATATGTGATTTCCCTATGAGGATGATTATTAATGCACGCATTATTCTCAAGCTTGGTATACTTCGAATTAAACTTGAAAGCCAGAATTGCTCCAAGTATCTGGTTCATTTCTCCTCCTGTTTTAAGAATGTAAGGTTGGAATTTTTAACACATAAAATTGTTATTTGCGTAGACATAACATATTTATATTTATATTTAAACATGCAAACACATAGTAAACAATATTGTTATTTCTAATAACTTAATTAAAAATTCATAAAAACTACAACTGTAGTATCATAGCAGTTAAATGCACTTTTAAGCGACAAATAAATCTGATTGAAAGATTAAGAAAAGTAAGTTACATAATCAAAACTTTAATATAACTGAACATTATTACTCGTTTACATTCTCGTCAGAAAAAGTATATGACGTCATTGGTGCCCACGCGCGCAATATAAGATAAATATATAAAGGCAATAAATCACACTTAATTCTTTAGGAAATGATTACAACATCAATAAATATTACTTAATGATTATGATAACAATAAATCTCACTTATTGAATTGAGAAATTACTTTATTTCACTTCTGACTAATGTATTGTCTCTAAATGATAGTTGTAGATAACACTCTCCCCCCTTTTGAGTTGCTGATTAGCCACTCAAAACTATATTTTATTTGCCAAATCTCTGGCGGCATTTTGGTCACACGGCCAAATCGGGTTCTATAAGTCGTTGGCTCAGATTCAGTCAACAAGTCTGAAGAAAGTCAACAAGTCTGTCCCCATCAGAGCACCTTCATGACTGCTTTCTAGCTGAAAAGGAGAAGGATAAAAATTAGTAGGAAATAATTCTAATGGAAAAACTCGTTGTATGGGTTTGATAACCACACCATGTTCAGTTTTAATCTGCCAGTTTTAATTTTGCCATCCTTTCTAGGAATTAGATCCACAACCTTTGCTAGCGGCCAATTGAGACGTTTTTGTACATAGTCTTCAATCAGCACAAGTTCACCCACCTTGAAGTCGGGTAACTGGGCGATTTCACGACGCCTTTGAATAAGTTGACCGAGATATTCAGTTCGAAAGCGCATTCTCAATTGTTCCATGAGCTTAATTCTGTATCGCAGCCTTTTGCGAAACTGTTTTGCATCAACTTCATCAATGTTCGTGACATTAAAATTAGAGTTTTGTACTAAAAACATGTTAGGTGTTAATGGAACTAAATCCTCTGGATTTTCGGATTGATATGTGAGAGGGCGAGAGTTTATAATATATTCACAATCACACAAAATTGTTTGCCGTCCCTGAAACGTCACGACAGCTTTACCGAGTGTTCGTCGGAGAAGCTCGTTGATCACACGGATCAGCCTTTCACTCCACCAGGCGATTGAGGGAGGATTAAACTTCCAAACGATTCGTTTCAGGTCGGAGAAACGAATCAATTTTTGCCAATCAATCTTTGACAGATCATTATTGGAACCTTTGAAATTGGTATCATTATCAGAATAGATTATTCTAGGTCTTCTTCTTCTTGCGAGGAAACGCCGCAAAGACAGCAAAAATGCATCAGTTGGCAGAGAGGAGACAAGCTCTAAATGGACAGCTCGATAGACTGCACAAGTATAGAGCACTATCCAGGTTTTATCTGCATTTTTAATAAATAAAGGTCCAGTTAAATCAACGTCTACAATTTCAAAAACGCTAGAATCTTTAATGCAATCAAAGGACAATGGCACTGTATCGGATTCACGTGATTTAACTTTGTAGCGCTGGCAAGGAATGCATTTATTTACTACTTTTCGGACAGTTTTTCTACATCTTTGAATCCAATATTTTTCTCTCAAAATACATAGAAGAATGCGAGTTCCAGCATGACAATTCGCTATATGGAAATGTTCTAACAGTCTAACCGTGAAAATACAGTCATCAGGTAAAAGAATGGGCGATAAGAAATATGGTGTATCAATGCGTCCTGTAATTCTTGTCTTTATTCTAATTATATCGTCTTCATCTTTAAAACAGATTAGGTTAGGTATCGAATCCACATCTGGAAAAAACTCACTTTCTACAATTGAAATTAAAGTTTTTTCAGCATATTCTAATTCCTCAACTGATAATTTACCATTTTTCCTAGCACTGTATCGCGATTTCACATTATTTATGAATCTTAATACCCAAGCAACTAGTCTAACAATAGATTCAAATTTTGAAAATTTCCTAGCGTACCAAGGAATATTTTTGACTGTTGTATTTACATTACACAATTTCACTTTTCTCCTTTTACTAGTAATCTCTGGAGTTTCACTATCTTGAGTCTCAGTCCTGGGCCATTTCTCCCTTTCTTCCATGAGCCATTTCGGCCCTTCCCACCACCAAGATTCTAGCAATTGCTTTGGAGAACACCCACGCGAAATCAAATCCGCAGGATTAATTTTTCCTGGCACATGGCGCCATTCGCTATTGGGGAAAAGACTTTTTATTTGTTTTACCCTGTTCGAAACAAAAACGGACTATTCACCGTATTCACTTATCCAGTACAACGCAACCATGGAGTCACTCCAAAAAATTGTTCTCATATTCTGGACACAAAGTGCTTGCTGTACTGAATGTGCCAACCTAGCTCCGATGTTACACGTGATTAATTCCAATCTCGGAATTGAGACTTGCTTTATAGGAGTAACTCTAGCTTTTGCTCTAATTAATTGAATTTTTACAGCTTCCGGGGTTTTAGTTCGAAAAAATACGCAAGCTGCATATGCAGGGATCGCATTCTGTAGGGAAAATTTTATTGTTCCTACCACTATTTTGAAAATAATATCTTCATCGCACCTTTCTTTAGAATATTTTAAATAAAATGATCATGAAGGTAACTCATTAAGGGTTCTGGTAGGAACAATAAAATTTTCCCTATATAATGCGGCTCCTGCATATGCCTCTTTGCATGCATCCATGAAAACATGCATCTCTGTAGACTAATTTATTTCAACATATCGCGGAATTTGAACGTCCTCTAATATATTTATTTCACCGAACCACTTTTTAAAAGGTCTTTGAATTTCCTCCGGTAATGGAGAATCCCAATCTAGACCCAGTTTCCAGGTTTGTTGCAATATAATTTTGGGTGGTAAACTTGCCGGGCACAATATTCCAATCGGGTCAAAAATTTTTTGCATAGAGCTCAAAATTAATCTTTTAGTGAAATCTTCATTGTTACTAATTTATCAAAAGTTAAATTACACTTAAGAATATCCCGATCAAGATACTACGATACCCCAAGCAATTTTGTTACTCCCGAACTCTTTGAAACATTTTGAGATTTAACATTACTTTCCCAATTTCTCAAATTAAAACTACCTTGAGACACAATGCATTTAGCCTGCTCGATAAATTCGTCTTGTTCCACAGCATTCGAAACACCTGTAACACAATTATCAACATAAAACGAATATTTCAACTTTTCTGCCATGTTCCTATAATTAAGAGATACATTATCTAATAAATGAGATATCGAAGCTGCCAACAAAAATGGGCTTGAACTCACTCCGAAAACCACCCTGCAATGTCTATAAGTAATTTCTTCATTCACAGAAGGATAATAAAATCGTAAAAAATCTCTGTGATCCGGGTTTATGCTAATTTACAAAAAGGCTTTTTGATATCAGCAGAAAGACCAATTTTATAAATTCGAAACCTATCTATAACATCCGGTATTTGTTCAATTAAATTCGGGCCTTTATACAAAATATCATTTAAGGAACACTTTCCGTATTCTCCAGCGGACGCATCAAAAACGGGCTTAATTTTAGTAGTAGCACTGCCCACTTTCACCACAGGCCGATACGGCAAAAAATGCCCTTTCTGGACGTCCCCGTTACTTTCTCAATTATTTCTAAATCTTCCCATTCTCTGAAAACATTTTCACAATCAATAAGACGACCCCCCTCCTTTTTTTTGTGCGTTCGCACATTTTTCTATGTCTCTTCCACGTCATTTCTTTATTACTGAAAAATTCAATCGTATCAGATTTAAAAGGTAAACAAACTTCATATCTACCATCTGAATGAATTTTAATATTGGTTTTAAATTCCTCTATTATTTTAGAATGCTCATATTGATTTTTAAAACTTTCTACAGGCTCTCTAATACCGATCGTTTCAAGATCCCATAACTCATTAATGGAAGCATTTTTTACATATAAAGATACAACAGACAAAACAATATTACTATCATAATTACTATTCAAATGTTGATTGGTTTTCCAGTTAATACACAACCCAAGCTTGTTTTTAACAAAAATAAACCTGAATTTAATTTCATACATTTATTAGTGAATAATGTGCCAATTAAATCGGCACCTAAAAGTAAATTAATTTCCGAATCCTCAGATTCAAGATCAGGCAAAATAATTAGTTTTTCTCTAATCTCAATAAGTGCCCCCACATTAGAAAGTTTAGTCACTAACCCAGTAATTTTATTTTCAGAGAATACCTCAGCTCTACAATTAAAGGAATCATTCAAATCAGAAATAATTAAATCATAAACATCATGTATTTAAACTGAGGTTTCTCTCCCCCCAAAAAGGCAATGGTGAAAAAGAAATACCGATGAATACTTGCAAACGTTTCCGATCTCCTGAGTTGCCGGACTAGCTTTGGCCCAGCATTTGTCAAGCCGTGCTGCCGCTTCGGAGAGGAAAATAAATTCGATATGCGAAAGGAATGAAGTGAAGCGAAGAGAACTGATTTGTGGAAGGCTGAAGACGTGGTTTTTTTTCAGAAAGAGAGGTTGGAAATGTTGGTTTTCCTGAATGTTTTGGAAGTGATAAATTTTAGATATGTGTTGGGGAGTGATTTTGACCAGGATGTCCTTTTGTTTTTAGAGTGACGATTTCTTTTAAAAGGGTCATTCCATGTCAATTCAACCAAATTTTTTATGGTTTGTAACCCGACCTCCAGGGATTTGGATGAAACTCGGTGTATAAACTAAATCTATCATGATATGAATACATCAGAAAATTTTCCTTCCTAGACGTAATAGTTTGTGAGATATGGGGGGGGGGGGGTCCAATTTTTGGATTTTTCTCAAATCGCACATTTCTGAGTCTGTATTTTTAGACTGCAGTTCCATTTTCAAAAAATTGCATCTCTGGATCTAAAATGCGAATCATCTTAAAAATATCACAGTGAGTACATCAAAAGATGCATATTTTAATAAAAAAATATTAAAAAAATTAATTTTAAATATTTAGGGCCAAAAAATTAAACCAAAGTTGAAAGTTATAGTTATTTTTCCAAATTTTTGTGATTTTACTAAAAAGGCTCTGCACAAAAAGGCAAATGAAATTTCCAATTTCTTTTTGTTGTAAATAAAAGTTTCCATTTTGGGCTTTCTAGTTATGAAATAAAAATGATGTCTTTCTCATGACTTATGCAAACTTTTGCCTTGTTTTGGGAAACTGCACCAATCAAGAAAAAAAAATCTCTGCCTAATTTTAGCTGAGGTACCTAACTAACTACTGTGGTTCCTATGACTTGTTGAATATATTATTCAATGTTTCTTTCTTCCTTTCTTTTGCAAAGTAAAGTTTTTGCTTTTTTTTCTTTCTTCTGAGTAAAAGGGGGGGGGGGGGTCTATGACTGCAGTCTATCCTCCCTCCATTAAATTTTGTGCATAATCCTTATGTTTCCATTATTTATTCATTCATATATTTTCTTTTATTATTAGCATTTTTTAAAAATTTAAACAATCCCTTAATTTTGTGTTTACAATATAACTGTAAACAAAAAATCTTTTGTTGATATAGAATAAGAAATGCAATAACGACTTTTTACCCATCAAATTTTCAATATGTTTTTTTCTCTGTGTGTATGTGTGTTTGAATTAAAATATTTTATTTATATTTAACATTCTTTTAAAACTTTCTATCTTATTATCTTGGATAATTTTAATCATTTTAAATATGTTTTTTACAGTTTAAATACCTTATATTTAACAAAGCCTAGTTCATTTCTACAGTATCAAACATATTTTTACGCCTGCCTTGTATAAACAAATTCTGACAAAGGCAGGATAAAATTATTTAGTTAAGGCAGGTGTTTTCGAATCTGTTAATCAAATTATTATTAGTCTGCTGTTTGTCATAATAGAAGCGAAATATATTTTTCCTTGTGCTGCAAATGAAAATAATAGATGAATTTGAAGTAACTAATTATGTTGCAAGACCATCATGACAACTTCTGAGAGAAAAGAGAATCTTGTCAATGCCAGAAATAAGAAAAATTAAAGCCACAGCTACAGGTCCAGAAACAATTGAACTAATTGAAAAGTTTTATAATTGTAATGAATATTGAAGAATCATGACTGTAAAAAAAATGTAGTTAGCATTGCTAAGAATGTACTATGCACAAAAGCGATTGATATTATGTGTATCTATATGAGTTGTATTCTCTTTTTTAAACAGGAATTTCCAAAATACTTGAAAATTATAACTCTGGGTATTCAATCCAGTATTAGCAGCACTGTTCATTTAATTGAATTTGTGACAAGCTAAGTAAAATATTTGGAAAATGTTATTCCACTCTTTTATAACGAAAGCTAAATCTAATTTCCTAAAAGAAACTAAAGCAAACTTTGGCCCTCAAAAAGCTATCGATTTGTATGATTTCAGCAAAAATTTTACTTTTGTTATTCAAGATTAGTCTTAAAGTTACCATTGGACCAAAGAAGCTGCACTCTTGATCCAACTGTTATATACACTCTATCTCTCAGTATTAGATTATCAGCAAGCAATATACACATTTTATCTTATGATATGCAACATGATGCCACTCTTGTGTGTTTAACACAGAAGGAAGTGATACCATTTGTAAAAGAGATATTTCCTGATGTAAAGAAAGTCCTTTTGACTTTTGTGATGGGTGCTCTAGCAATATAAAAATTGCAAATTTTCATAAACCTTTACCAAAATGAAGAGAATTTCCCCTTAAGATATTTAAATTCTTTTCTGGGGGGGGGGGGTAAGGAGGGGAGATAGCTACGATTTAATGTTTTAGATACTAAATCACGAAGATCTTCTAATATACCGATTTTTTGTTGTGTTATTATGTTTGGAGTTACAGTAAGATAGGAAAATTGACATATATATTAGAAGGCTCTCAATGTTGCTTATTCATAATAAATATAAATTTTAAATTGCACAAAAAAAGAATGTTGCAAAATAAGTAAGTGATACTGCAAAAGTACGTCATTTATTTCTATATTTATATTTAGCTCAGTTATATTTTTTAATTTCAATCTTTTAAACATAATGTTTATTCTGATTTTTTAGCTTTAAAAATTTGCATATAATTTAACAAATTCTTTATTTGTTACATAAAAAAAATACAACAATCTAAATCTTTAAATTATTTAGAAGCAATTTTATTTAATGTATTAGATTTAATTAATGATTATTTCAATTTTAATAAAAATGAAGTTTTTCTCCTAGCTTATGTAAAAATTTTGCCTTGTTTTGGGAAATTGCACCATTCAAGGAAAAAAAAAATCTCTGATATGTCTAATTTAAACTGTGGTACCTAAATAATTACTGTGGTTCCTATGACTTGTTGAATTTATTTAATATAAGAGCTTCTTTTTTTTATTTACAAAGTAAAGTTTTTGCTTTGTTTTTTCTGAGTAAAATGAGAAAAAAATCTATGATTTCAATATCTACACCCCCTTCATTAAATATTGTACATATTCTTTACATACTACCTTTGTGAAAGTATTTATAGAAATGCTATACCACTGAATCCAATAATAAATGTACATTTATGTAACAAACATATGCGATAAGATTGAGAACAACACAATTTCAGATAATGTGTGATATGTACCAATAACATACAAATTTTCTACTGTTATAAAAATAAATAAATTAGTCTGATTTTAAGGGTTCATTTTAGGAAATAAATCAAAATGATTAATAAATTTATATTTAAAATGTGCAGCAATTATTTAGGTACCATAAGCAAAGTTAAAGATATTTATCTCTTGATAGGTACAGCATCCCAAAATAAGTCAAAAATTTTGCATAAGCCATGAGAAAGACATCATTTTTATTTCATAAATAGAAAGCCCAAAGTGTAAACTTTTCCTTCTATATATAAAAAAAAGTTTTGATTTGGAAATGGACCAATGAAAATCTGCGTAGATCATCCGGGTATACACCTACTAGATCGGCATCCATATTTTTTATGACCAGGGGTCTTTCTTCGTTAATATTAAGAAAACTGTTTCCTTCTATATATAAAAAAAAGTTTTGATTTGGAAATGGACCAATGAAAATCTGCGTAGATCATCCGGGTATACTCCTACTAGATCGGCATCCATATTTTTTATGACCGGGGGTCTTTCTTCGTTAATATTAAGAAAACTGTTTCATACAAAAATATGAAAATTGGTGGTATTATAGAGACATGTTTGATTAATACGCCGATGCAGACAGTTTTTAAATCGAATAATTATTTTAAGAGATATTTAATGTTAAAGATGGTCAAAATCGTTCCATTAAAAAAGTTTTATAGGAGAAAAACTATACATAGGAATTTAAATATTTTTAGATCATTTTATACATTGGAAGTTCCCGATGTGTAGACTGCAATTATCTTTTTGATTTGACTCATTTTTTGAGGATTTATTTCCATTTTAAATTCAAATTTTCAGCATTTCGAGAGATATTTTTTACACATTTTAGAAAAGGGCAATTATTTTAAACTGTTGCCAATTTTAAAAACAGCGCAAAGAATAACATTCCCTTCAAATAAAAAAATTATTTACACGTGGCTATTATAAACAGAAAAAAACTTTCAAATTAGAATTAAGTGATTACGTGCTAAAAATCCCGAAAATATTGAAAATTACATCATAAAAACTACAGTTACACGTGAATCTTAAAAGGGAAAGAAAATTTTTAAATACTAAATTCATTATTATGCGTTAAAAGTCACAAATGAAGGAAATTACGTCATATTTAAAAAGGCCAAATAAATAAAAATTGGCAAAACACTTTAAATTAAAAAATATATTTGCACGAGACATTTATTGCAATATTTGGAGATAATCTTTTCAACTATTATCGTAAATTCTAAGACAGCGCAAATAATATTTCCTTTCTAACAACAAAAGTATTTTCATGTGAATATTAAAAAGAGAAAGGAAACTTTGGTAAAAATTACGCCAGATTTAAAACAATACATTTAAAAGAACTTTTTCATAGCGTTGTTAAAAAGTACCGTGAGACAAAGACTCTGTGTACTTAATTCATTTTACATTAGCTTCCTTTCAAATTTTTAACAATTTTTAACACTTTCCAACAAAGTTGAAAAGTGTTATTGATTTCGGTTTGTCTGTTCGCGCTCTAACTCTCTTAAATATACTCGGATCGCACTGAAATTTTTGGTTATTGACGTTAGCCTAGCACGAACCCTATTTCAAATGAAGTTTGTAGCATGTTTAGTTCATTTACAGGGACAGTCAAAAGTATTTCGTTACATTACGGCCAATGGGAAAAAATCATTTCAAATGAATTTTAAAGATGTTACACCCTTTCAAACACAATAAAAAATATACGCATTTACGAAGTGCACTAAAATATGCAGAATATTCTGTAGCATATGCAGTGCAACGGATAGTTACTATTCATTTACAGGGCTACACAAAAGAATTCCATTACAAATGGTATAGGAGGAAATTGTTTGCGGCGTATTTTAATTATACAAATTCATATGTAATAAAATTGATATACGTCGGTGAGGCTTACTTAAGTTGTTTCATGTATAATACGAAGTGCATAGCATTTACAGGAACATACAAAACATTTCAGAAAAGTATTTTCTATCCGAAGTACTGTATATTAGCGGCGATGGCAGGGAATGCATTTTTAATTATGATATGCGCTTTTAAGTTTCACTACATTTATGCGTACTATATGGTGTGTGTAAATGTTATAGTTGATATACAGGGCTACGCAAAAGAATTCGTAAAGGTTACTGAGTATGACCGTAAATTGCTGAAAGGTGGGTTTAACATGTGTTATGCTGAGCTGCATGTAGTTTTCTATGAAATGTTTGTAGCAAATAGATAAAATAATATACAGGGCCACGCAAAGAATTGGATACATGGCCGCCTATAGATGATAAATTCTGGAAATGCGATTTCAGTAGTTTTAAGAGTGATTTAGTTTGAATTAAAGTTTAGCTAAATAGTGGCGTGTAATAAAAGTACTAGGTAAACAACAGGGCTGAACAAAAGTATTCAAGTATGTTTGCATCTATTAGTATAAACTGCCGAAAGAGAAATTTCAACCTGTTATGAGTTTTCTTGCTAAACTAAACTTTCTATTATATAGTATAGATATCAGCCTACAGATCAAATACAGGGCTGTTCGGAAGAATTGGAATAAATATTTGGCTATGGATGGTAACTTGTGACATCAGTTTTTTAAATTTTTAGTAAGTTATCTTATTTACCTTATTTCCCTAAATAACGAAGTTTTGTTAAAGCTTTCAGGGAGTGTTGGAAAGTGTTTCATAATCTATGCCGTACGCATGATTTTTCTTTCTTGTTTTTAATCAAAGACGAAAGCCATTGTATGTCTTAGCAGCGGCTGATTTCGTCTTAAAAATCTCCAATCAAAGGAAAATGAATGAAAACCCGTTTACAGGGAGACCGTCACTGTTTTTTCAAATTATAATTCAATCTTTTTAAGGCCGATGAAATTAGCATGCTTTTAGAATCTGGGGTGTCTGAACGGGGGTTGGCGAGCGTAGCTCGTAGGGGGCAGAGCCCCCTAGTATTTAAAACAAAAAGAAATTGGAAATTTCATTTGCCTTTTTGTGTAGAGCCTTTTTCGTAAAGTCACAAAAATTTGGAAAAATAACCATAACTTTTAACTTTGGTTTAATTTTTTGGCCCTAAATATTTAATATTAATTTTTTAAATATTTTTTTAGTAAAATCTGTGTCTTTTGATGTACTTACGGTGATATTTTTAAGATGATTCGCATTTTAGATCCAGAGAAACAATATTTTGAAAATGAAACTGCAGTCTAAAAATACAGATTCAGAAATGTGCGATTTGAGAAAAATCCAAAAATTGGACCCCCCATATCTCACAAACTATGACGTCTAGGAAGGAAAAATTTCTGATGTATTCATATCATGAAAGAATTAGTATATACACCGAGTTTCATCCAAATCCCTGGAGGTCGGGTTACAAGGTCTGGTTGAATTGACATGGAATGACTCAAAAATGTTTGAGGGGGTTTTATTTTTAAATGTGAACTGTTGATTATGTTTTAATAAAATGTTTGATGTTAAAGCGTCATTCACTGAATGCTACACAGGAACTATATGAAATCGTTACAATGGGTCATTTTAATTTTTCTCTTAGGAACCAGATGTAGATTCTCAACTACCTTTTTACTGACATAACTGTTTTGAGAACCAGAATAAATAATAGTGCGTACCTTTAGTTCAACATTCTTATTTTTAACTTTAACCATTAATGTCATGAGATAAACATTTTCCATATTAGAATGATTTGTCATAATATTAGTTTCATGAATTTCATTTTTTTTCTTATCATTAGCATTTTCAATATTACCATCTGGGCACATAAGAAAATGATGATATTTTTTACACTTAAAACAGGTAGTTCTAAATCTACAGTTTTTAGATATGTGCTTAGGCTTAAAACAATTAAAGCAAGCGTTTTTCTTTAATAAAAGCTTTTTCTTATTTTCTAAAGTCATATTTCTAGCGGCAAAACAATCTCACGATGAATGTTTTTTCTCATAAAATATATAAGTAAATTCTCGCTTACCTGTATTTCCCACAGAAGTGCTTAATAGCGATGAAGCCGTTGCAGGAAGGGGAGTTTTATTATCCCGGTCATATCTTTTATTAGATAAATTAGCAGCAAAACCACTGCGGGCTAAGGCAACCATTTCCTCACTTTGCACTTCGTGCTTAAGAAAATACATTAAATTTTTGAGGGAACGTTTTTCATGCATTGCATCTTCAGCATTTCGTTTTCTTTCCCATGACATCAGGACTTCTTCAGGGAGGATAGTTTCTACTAACGGGATCAGGAAATCCCCGTATTTTTCTTGAGTACGTCCTAAACTTTCGAGAGATCTTAACTTTCCCTCTAATTCGTCGTACAGTTTTGGACAATCTGTTTTTACTCGGCCAGCGAAAGCATTTTTCATGACCATGGTTAATAAATCCCGTATATAGACTTGTACGAGCAGATCTTCCCTACCAAATCGTTCTTTGATTTGATGTATCGCTTGATGATAATTAGCAGCTGTAGCTGGAAAGCTCTCCACCACTCTGGCTGTTTTTGAATTCGGAACGACTGCTTGAATTAAATATTAAAATTTGTCAGAATCCGTAATACTTTTACCTTCATGTATCTTCTGAAATTGAGGCCAAAATGACAAATATTCCTTAACATCACCGTTAAATTTCTTCAATTCAATCTTCGGTAGTTTAAAACTTCTCTTCTCAAGAGATTCATTCCTATTTTCAAAAACAGGTGATTGCAAAGAAAAATTTTTTTCTTCCACTCCAGTCTTCAACTCAAGGTACTTAGATCCTTAAAGTACTTATGCTGCTTGGAAATCTTCTTCACACTCCTTTTCGGAGCCTTCCTCTTTCAGCAGAATGCTACTGATATTTTTCTGACATTCATCTAATCTTGCAAATTTATCTTCTAACTACTTCTGTTAAACAGAAAGACTTTTTAGATCAATGTCCAGTTTCAATAATTATTCGGTATCTTTATTCGTGCACGATGTAAAACCTATTCTAAGATTTTCCCTTTCGAGTTTCAAAGCTTTTAAATCCATATTAATTGCTATATCGGCCCCACGTTTAAGCGCCAAATGTTATATCTAATAACTTAATTTAAAATTCATAAAAAACTACAGCTGTAGTATCATAGCAATTAAATGCACTTTTAAGCGACAAATAAATCTGATTCAAAGATTAAGAAAAGCAAGTTACATAATCAAAACTTTAATATAAACTGCGCATTATTACTCGTTAACATTCTCGTCAGAAAAAGTATCTGACGTCATTGGTGCCCACGCGCGCAACATAAGACAAATATATAAAAGCAATAAATCACACTTAATGCTTTAGGAAATGATTACAACATCAATAAATATTTCTTAATGATTTACAAAATGATTATAATAACAATAAATCTCACTTATCGAAATGAGAAATTACTTTACTTCACTTCTGACTAATTTATTGTCTCTAAATGATATTTGTAGATAACAAATACAATTAAATTCCATACATTGAAAACAATCAAATTATAAATTGCATTACCACCACGTCAATCCAAGACAATTTGACAAGGGACAATTTGACAAAAATCAATATCTTGCCAACTGATAAATTCACAGATGTTAAGGAATAGTTTGATTCAGAATAAACAAATTGTCTTGAACAATTGAATGACGCGACCCTCTCTCAAGGTAATACTAAACATGTGGGAGCGTTCTTTTCAAAATATCGTTTGTATTTTAATATTTTTAAATAATTATTTTTGATTTCAGCTTTTTCTTTTTACTTCTACTTTCGATTTTAGAACCAGTTTCATCTTCATTAAAAAAAAAAAAAAATTATTGCAATCATAATCAAGAACGGAAAAAGATATCCGGTTAGACATAAATTTTAGATATCCTAAGCAAAAGAACATTTGAAAATATTGAAATGCAAGCGAGAAATTTGAAAAGAACGCTACTATCCCTCATAGCATGCATAGTCACAGTGATGTCGTTGTGACGTCACTGTAAGTCACTGTGGTCACGTCACATCTGTGACCAAAATGCCACCACTCAGTGATGTCACATTGTGACTGGGATGTGAACTTCTTAGAAAACTTTAAAAAATTACAAAAAATATTGAAAACATTGTAAAACCTTCGACTAACATGTGGAAGTGGTAGCGTGGAACTTCAGTCAAGCGGAGGCCCAAGTAATAATTAAATCAAACAATTTATTTAAATGCATAAGATAAATGAATATTTCTTGATTAATTTCTTGTATTTACAACTACATTATATTTTTGGGTACTTTCAGCTGATGACAATGTTCATTAAAGACTTAATGTTCAGTGTATAAGATTAACATTCAATTTCTATTAGCTTCTTTCTCGATAGAAATCCAAACTCTTGTCACGATAGTCTGGTAAGAAACAGCTGCCTCTGTTTTCTGGTGTATATCAGTCCATTGTCAACTACACAATATCTCGAGGTTTCCACTCGAGAAATCTTACCCAGCCCGAAACGGCGGATTCTTCTATCCCTTCGGATCTATCCGAAAACTCAACTCCCAACTCAGAGAGCAGCTCTCTCCCTGGGATTCAAAAACGCATCTCCCTCCTTTCTCTGTTCGTTCAAATTCACCTTTTTAAAACAAAGGCTATCTATGGCCCAGTCAGAGTCTAGGTTGAATGACATCACTAACAAGCTTCAATCTCATAGGCCAAGAGAGACCCTCGCTGTTAGCGTGAGAAAATTTCGCATCTAGTTTAATTTTTAAATTGTCCTGGGAAAATATCGGCAAACTTGCTACTTAAAAGGAATTCCATAACTCCTATTCTTTTCACTCCATTCTCCTTTTCAGTCAACCTTTAAGATTGGTTTAGATGGATTGATTCTTTTTATCATTTCCTGCAGAACCTTGAGACTTAGAAATATTTTGAGCTGGTATGCTTATACATTGCTCTTCCTATCTAGAGTTCTATTTGAAAATATATGGGACTTTTTTTGTGAATCCCATTGGATTCTTCACAATACCCCCCGCCTTTAAATGATATTTCGGCTGCAAGACGTAATATCTGCAAAGAAAAGGTTAGCTCATATATTAGAGTGGCCCTCCTTTATATATCTCACTCACCTTTTTCACAAAAAACTTTTCATACAATTTACATTTAACTTACTAATGCTGAGTACCTTTGATTATGAAATTTCCCTTTTAAAAGACAAAACACATTTAAAATTTTACACTATGACATTTACACAAAATAAGATAAATTTAATATGTACACCTAGTTAAATCGAATTCGACTCACTTATGTACACTTAGTTAAATCGAATTCGACTCACTTGATCCGGCGCTAAATTTCTAACTGCTAGAGCCTGTCATGTGAAGGCCTATTTCTATATTTAGGATAGTGTCTCGGACGTGAATCTTCGTTTGTCAACCTATTTATTTTCTCCGCGTTTTTTTCTTGTGGTTTTTGTCTATTTACACGATAATTTTGCAACTTTTCGTGTCTACCTGTGTCGCTCGCCACACAATAAGCCGGGGACATTTTAGAGTCGCCCGTCCTCCGACTAATCCGTCTCGTAACACTTTCGCGCTCTTTATTCCCGTCCAAATCCTTTACTAGATTTTCTGACCTGAGATACTTTTTGTTCTCGTTATTTCTAAACCAAAATTCTCTTTTGTTCCTTCTCAGTGTTATTTTCACCGACGTATCCCTTTGATTATCCGATCTATCTATACTTTGACACGCCCTATTTGCTTGTGTTAAATCCTCACACTCATGATGCGATTTTTCTAACCCTTTTTCAGTTTGACTTCTCGTATGGGGCAACCCATCTCATGATCCCCTTTGACATCTTTCTTTTTTCTTTTATTCGATCCTAAAACCTGATCTTCCTTTTTCGTGGGTGATACAGTATTATCCTTCCTTCCCTCCCAATTCTCATATCTCGTTTTTGACCGGGTACCTCCCATTTCCTTCCTTTCTCCCAAGTTCACGCTCGTCAATTTTGAGTAGTCCTCTCTCATCTTATTCTCTTCCCTTCGGGATGGATTCCCGTTTTCGTTTTTCGCTTTCGCTATGTTATGGATGACCACTGCATCTGAAATCTGCATTTTTTTCCTTTTAATATCATCAATTAATTTTTGAGTTTTGTTACCCAAAATATAGTAAGACAAATTCGTCTTTCTGTCCGTCACGATAGCTTTTGTTTTTAGTCTCCCGAGTCCTTCAATTTTTAAAACAACTTCGGCGGTCGGTAAGCGACGAGTATTGTTCATTAACGGCTGTCTAACTCGAATGGTGCCACCGTCTAATTGATTGCGTTTAATAAATCTCCTCGAAATTACATCATATTGACTTCCACTATCTCTTATTGTTGTGCATTCCCTTCCGTTGATTAGCGCGCGGCTTAGATAAGGCTTAAAACTTTCTTCAAAATTTGTACTTCCGCTAATATGATGAACGCTGGTAATTTGCTCTCCATTTCTTTTGTTTTCGGGACAATTAACCTTCAAATGGTTTGGGCTCGAGCAAATGAAACACCTAATAGCCCTTTTGCGCTCAAAGATTTTTTCCCTTTCTTTCTCTATATTTCGTTCTCTCCAGTTAGTTCTGGTTTCGGAATGCCCCCCTCTCGTTTCGTCTTCATTTTCCATTTTCTCATCCCGCGAATTTTCTTCGAATTTTAGCTTTTTGTTCCACGATTTTTTTGACGCCCCTTTTATAGTTTCGTATTCATCCAGATCCTTAGCTAGTGTTCCTGGATCTTTATATTTGGACCACGAATCTATAAAGTGCTCCCTTAATTCTGCTGGAGCACGCCTCTTAATCTGTTCGGTGATTAGCAAATCTTTTAACTCTTTAAAATTAGTAACCTCAAGATCATTTAACCACCCTTCTAGAAAGCTATTTAGTTCAAAAATGATGTCTTTCCACGGGCTATTTTGATCTCGAAAATGTTTATCTAATTTTTGTCTATAAGCCTCGCCACTCAATCTAAAACGAGCTAACAGGATTGACTTCACATGCTGAAAATTGTCAACTCGGTCTGTCGGTTCGCGCAAGATCAATTCAGCTATCTGTACGGGCAACAAAGCTAATAAATGCGTGACCAGATCCTCATTTTCTATCCCAGACCTTAATGCCTGTCGTTCAAACAAGTTTAAAAATAGAGTTATGTCCGAACGCTCTGGATCAAAACGATGCATTATAGTTTTTAGCGCTAATTTAGGTCTTTCCGATCCGTTACTGGAAATCGAGTTACGCCTCCCTGTATTTTGCGTTAATTTTAATTGCTCTAATTGAAAATTTCTCTCTTTTTCTTTCTCTTCTTTTTCTTTTTTCTCTCTTTCTAAAAGAAGTAGATCTTCCCTATCTTTCACTATATATCCCACTTGCGTTAATGCAAAGTCGGCATCATAATCGTCCGCGCCCTCTATCTTTTGGATAATCGTCGCGATTATGTCACTTTCTTCTATCTGAACTCCTAATACCTCTGCTAAATTTTGCAGATCAGCCTTTCGGCAATATTTCAATGCCGTTATTTTCGCCATTATCTATCGATTTTATATTCCTACCGATACTACAAAGATAACCTAACGATTTCCCTCTTCATATATTTATTTATATATATTTTTTTTTTCAACTGCCTCAGAAGATGTGAATTTGACACTTCACCGAGAATATTCTAACCTTATCTACCGTTATAAAATGTTTTCAAACGTATTCACAATATACATAAATAAATTAGCAATACTATAATAAATTTCAGACATTCTACGTTTTAGTGTTAGTTTCAAAAAAGAAGTATAATTTTCCCACTTTTTACATTCCCTACACACACAAAATATAGAACATAAAAAAAAAATATTTCCAAATGCTATAGGTAAACAATTTTCCCTATTTTACTCAGAATTGAACACTCCTTGCAACATTTTCATATGCTTTTTCTATTTTGAATATAAGTACATATTTAGGAAAATCAATCATTAAATAATCCAAATTGATTCTAAAATATTTTTCAAGCAAACTTTCCTCACAATGATAATTTTCTTACATGACATCTAATTTCTTTTTTTTTTTTTTTTTTTTTTTAAGAATCTAGTTCGATTTTAGTTTTCTGTATTCTTAATTTAAAAAAAAATTCAAAATTTAAAGCCAATGACAAAGGGTATCAGCTTCCTTGTACTATAATTAATTAATAAGTTAATAATTTTCTTATTTTAACTAACCAATTTTTCAATTTTAAAATTTTCATTTACCTCAAAACAAAAGTTTTCCTTTAAAATATTAATTTCTTATCAATATTTCAATTAATTAATAAATTAAGAGCCACTCAAAATAATGAGCTTACCTTTTGTTTTGCTGGGGCATTTTCTCTCGGGAACTGTACTGCACGGCACTGCACTGCACTGTAGTCTCCTTTCACTGCACACAGTCTTGCATCTGGATGTTGTCTAAAGCACCTTTTTGGGGAACTGTCCGGCACGATACTGGTGTCACTTTTCTCTACGCACAGTCTTGCGTCTGGAGCACTTTCTTAGGGGAACTGTCCGGCACTATACTGGTGTCGTTTTCCTATGCATACGGTCTGCATCTGGAGCTCTTTCTTAGAGGAACTGTCCGGCACGATGCTGGTGTCGCTTTTTTCTACACACGGTCTTGCGTCTGGAGCTCTTTCTCTTAAGCTAGTCTTTTAATGTTCAGAGTCCTTGCTGTGCATACCACCTTCTGCCACCAAGTTGTAAAACCTTCGACTAACATGTGGAAGTGGTAGCGTGGAACTTCAGTCAAGCGGAGGCCCAAGTAATAATTAAATCAAACAATTTATTTAAATGCATAAGATAAATGAATATTTCTTGATTAATTTCTTGTATTTACAACTACATTATATTTTTGGGTACTTTCAGCTGATGACAATGTTCATTAAAGACTTAATGTTCAGTGTATAAGATTAACATTCAATTTCTATTAGCTTCTTTCTCGATAGAAATCCAAAATCTTGTCACGATAGTCTGGTAAGAAACAGCTGCCTCTGTTTTCTGGTGTATATCAGTCCATTGTCAACTACACAATATCTCGAGGTTTCCACTCGAGAAATCTTACCCAGCCCGAAACGGCGGATTCTTCTATCCCTTCGGATCTATCCGAAAACTCAACTCCCAACTCAGAGAGCAGCTCTCTCCCTGGGATTCAAAAACGCATCTCCCTCCTTTCTCTGTTCGTTCAAATTCACCTTTTTAAAACAAAGGCTATCTATGGCCCAGTCAGAGTCTAGGTTGAATGACATCACTAACAAGCTTCAATCTCATAGGCCAAGAGAGACCCTCGCTGTTAGCGTGAGAAAATTTCGCATCTAGTTTAATTTTTAAATTGTCCTGGGAAAATATCAGCAAACTTGCTACTTAAAAGGAATTCCATAACTCCTATTCTTTTCACTCCATTCTCCTTTTCAGTCAACCTTTAAGATTGGTTTAGATGGATTGATTCTTTTTATCATTTCCTGCAGAACCTTGAGACTTAGAAATATTTTGAGCTGGTATGCTTATACATTGCTCTTCCTATCTAGAGTTCTATTTGAAAATATATGGGACTTTTTTTGTGAATCCCATTGGATTCTTCACAACATGTTATTTATTGTAAAAAAATATTTTTCTGCCGGATTTAATTTTTTTTTTAAAATCGTGGTCCAAGTTGCCTTTGTGCCTCTAACCAAAACTTTTTCTTTTCATATAACATAAAATGTAATTAATTCATCAGCGACACAAAAAGATTTCCTAATTATGCGAATTTCATATTATTAAAAAAATGTTTTAGGTAAACATACCTCGACTTATCTTTTATAAAGTTTTTTGTAAATGATCATCTGTTATACTAGAAGTTTCTCAAAGAGTAGTCGAAACATTTCTGTGGTTTCAAACTAAAAAATTTCTATTACAGTTAAGTCTGCAGCTTTTAATGAACACGCAGAAAGCGTCTTCAAAGTTTAGTCATATATGCATTTATTGCTTTATAATTTGCATTCAAGTCATATTTTTTTCCTCTTAGTGTTTCACTATTTTAAGTAACTATTTTTTTTTTAATTCTACTTCTTTTAGACGTTTAAAATAAAATTGATATTTTCCGAATATAAAATAAATGTACAAAATTTATGCAAAGCAGATGGCATAATTAATTATTCATATTTCACTTTTTGTTTTCAAAATATATCTTTAAAAATTATTTTACAAGATGTTTTATTCTACAGAAAATTAATATTAAGAGAATGACAGATTGACAAAGAAAAACTCATCTCTTCTCGATAATCTTGTTGTATTTTTTAAGAAAATATTTTGTATATATTACCTGTGATACAAATTTTACTTTAAAAAAAGGAGGGGGTCTTCATTATTACCATTAAATTAATTTGTACACATTTTGAAAATTTAAGCAATGTTTTATCTAGTAAACTCTAATTGTGGATAATATTATTATTATAATTTACATAAATGAAACTTTAATTCAATAAAACTGATAAAAATAAAAGGTGAAATACAATAAAACATTTTCAAACAGAAAATTGAATTAGAGACAATTTGATAAAATTATTACGCATTTAATTTCCTTCCGAATCTGTTGTATACAAAAACAAATTAAACCGAAAAATATCTGCTTCGAACTTCGAAACTTAAAAATCGTCTGCACTATTTCAGTTGTTACGACTCGACCGCAGAATAACGGATAAAAGTAACAGTGAAGCTTTTTAGAATAAACGCGGCAAGTTCTGTGGACACTGGACAACATAGACGTGTTGACACGGATTTAAAAACTGAAACAAGAACGTTCTCAAGATCCAAGTTAGTTCAGCTAACAAAATATAAACTCGAGAAAATTACGGTAGCTTTGACTTGTTGAAGATGATTCAAGTCATTGCTATCGTACTTATTATCGGATTTAATTGGTTCCCCAAAATCAAAGTATCACGTACAACGTCAATGAAATTAGGTATGTAAAAATATTATTTTCCCTGTTTGCTTTTTTTTTAATTACAACGATTTTAGTTAGCTTCTCATAAACATGCTGTAGAACATAAATATTTCATTACATTTATATTTTATTTTGTTGAAATATCTAAAATATTATTTTCCCTGTTTGCTTTTTTTAAAATTACAATGATTTTAGTAATCTTCTAATAAACATGTTATAGAACACAAATATTTCATTACATTTATTTTTTATTTTGTTAAAATAGCTAACTTCCTTTTCAACAGCTTTGATCAGATTATTAAAATTAGTGATTTAAATTGCATTTTAATCTGGTTTATTTTCTTATTTAAATATTTGGTTAAAACCACATGGTGTCATAAATATGGAAGTATATGGACAAGTATTATAATGAATCATTAATATAATTAATAAACATTTAAAGATAATTAAATTATTTAATAAAAAAAGGCTTTTTATAGAATAAAATTATTGTCAAACATAATTTTTTAATTTTCTATTAAGTGATGGTCTTAAACAATTTGCATCTGCTCAGAAGGGGAATTTATAAAAAATAAGACACAACGGAAACGTATACTATTAAAAGAGATCGTAGATATGTAATGTTAAGAAAAAAAATTATTATTTAATGTATTATTCAACCTGAGAAATGTTTTAAAATCTATAAAGAAATAGTCATAGCGAGTGAAAGATTTTCAGTTGTTAAACATTCTTATTGACATGCTTTCAAAGTGAACTAGAAGTCTGTTGGCAAATGAGAATATAGAAGTTATGCAGTCAGTAAGAGTTTAAATATGATTTTACTTTAAAAATAACGCAAATACTTGAACGGTATGAATCTGAAATGTAATAACCATCTTTTATTATTTATTTTTTTTCTGGATAATTTTATCATTTTATTTCCTGAATGATTTTATAGAGATAAATTTCAAAGTATCGATATTATACACTCTTTATAAACAGCGTGATTAAAATGGATTTCTTATTTATAATTACCATAATCTTGTAAATAAAATATTAATAATAATAATGAACCTATGACTGTGTTTATGGTCTCAATTTTTATACTTTATTTACATTAAAAAGTAGTTAACCATTTGATACTGTGTTCATCATTTTGTTTTATTATGTCATATAAAAATAAATATGATTATTTGTATTTCTAATACAATATATACAGTAGAGCGCCGATTATCCGAACAAGTCGGGACCGACCCTAGTTCGGATAAATGGGCAGACAGTTTAAGGGATGTTCCTGACTATTCTAAAACCTTCACACTTTATCAAGGTTTAGGACTGACAGCACCAGTTAGTACTGGAGTGCTTAAAAAAAATTTTTTTTTGTTTTTTGTTTACTTTTTTATTATTTAATTTTTTTTTTTCTCTTTTTATCATTTTCTAAACTTCAGAGATTATAATTTAAGCAAGAAATAAATTGGAAGTTAGGTGTTTTTTTTTCTTTTTTAGAGAGAGAAATATTTGGATAATTGGAAATTCGGTTAAAAAGAATTCTTTGAGAGAAATACGCTGTTCGGATAATTGGAAGTTCGGTTAATTGGAGTTCCGGTAATCGGCGTTCTACTGTATTTATAAAGCTTTCACCAGACTTTATTCTAAAAATTTCGTAGAAGATTCTAATCTCTTTGTACTATTTATGATAATATCAGAGTTATAGTGGTTATGGCAACATATATCCAGCCAGATAGATTTTTGGCAAAACATAAAAACTTTGACATTAGACGCAAAATAGAGTAGCTGCGGTGCTATGTTTTATAAACAATAAGGTATTATTGTTAAAAAAAAATCATAGATAGTAAGAGTTATTATTTTTATAATATATAATTTCATAAATAAAAATGTAATTTTGGCAATCAATTATTAAAGTTTTTTTTTAATAATCAAAAAATTGTTTTATATATGTATTTTATTTCAAGCAAACCCTGATGTAAAATAAATTAACCCTTTGTATCACCGTTGTATACATACCCCAAAGTTTTACTTACTTTTACAGTGAGCTGAAAAATACGATTTTATTTATTGCTGCTATCTTCCAACATAACGATTATTGCCGAAATTGTTCTTAGAATTCTCAACATAATGATACTGGTGATACTCAGTTAATTTTCTATACCAAAGCTGTATTTTTCATTTGAGTAGTTTCAAATGGTTATTGCTAAAATGTACTTCGGAAATTTCGTAATGCATGTATGTGGCATAAAAGACGTAAACAATACGTATATAATGACTATATGGCACATGATGAGCATTTCAAGTGTATAAATATATGTATATAACGCATGCATAAACTTCACAATGATCTTAGCAATGTCGTTACTGCAATATTTGCATAATCAAATTTATAGGGCCTCTATAACAAAGAAGTATCCTATTTTCTCTGCCCCTACTTGTTTGAATTATAATCATATATATATATTTTATGGTAATCAATATCATAAAACATATAAAATTTAATTACTTAATATCGACATTTCTTTTTATCTTTCATTTTTTTTAAAATTATAAATGTTGTGTAATCGAAAAAATTCAACTTCACCCGTGACTTCGAGTTTGTAATGCGTATTAAATGAAATAAATTAATTTCATTCAGTATTTTCTATAGTTTAAAGAATATAAAAAGTACTGTATATATTATAAGATATTATATTTTTTAACACAAATTTTATTTTGATAAAGATTTGAAAATTTAAACAAATTGTTTCTTTGGTAATTTTAATGCTTTTAACAAATAGCTAATTTTGAAAAAAAATGTGATAGATCGATCATTCAGTTGTCTTCAATATTCTCATTTGTTGCAATAGGAAAGAAAGGTGCAACAAAAGTTGAAGTCTGCGGGGCATTGCATTTTGATTCAATAAAATTCTTTTGGTATACCCTTGTTATAGCGGCCCCCAAGTTTTAATTGCGATGTATCGCCGAAGTATATTAACGTTATAGATGTAAATGATTTTACAACATGCATAATTATCACTATGTGTGACATGCATACGTGTTTACAACTGTACAAGTATGTCATAGTGTGACTTCACAACATTGCCACTAGAGTCACATATTCGTCACAACGTTAATGACAAAATCGTCACAAATCACACAATTTTCACAAAATTGTCACAATGTGACTTCAAAGCAGTGTCGCTGTCGTCACAGAATCATCACAGTGTTAAAGACAATTCCGTCACAAATGACACATATTTCACAAATTGATCTTAATGTGACTTTAAAGCATTGCCACATTCGTCACAAATTCGTCACAAAGTTAATATCAAAATAGTCACTAATGACACACTCTTCACAAATTTGTCACACCGTGACTTCATAAAGTCATCACAATGTGACGTCACAAAAGAGCTCTAAAACAGCCATAACGACTTCATATTCTAGTCACAATAACTTCACATCGACGGTCACATGGTCACATCGTGACTTCACAACGACGTCGACGCGACGTCACCATACCTTACGGGATATGTTTAATATTAGCTTGCAGTGTCGTTGCGTGACTAGCGTAGGGTCTTAAAACATAAAAAAAATGATAACCACGTCCTGACACCAGTTTTCAGAAATTTCGATTTGCAGGTAATATTTTCACTTTTAATATTTAATCTTTTTGTGCGTTGATTATTTCTATTTCGTAGTTTAATTTGAAAATTAAGGGGCAGTAGACAATAATATTATCTACTTCTAAACATCACATAATTTAAATTTTTACATCGTCAACTTAGAAGAAAAAATATACTTTCAAATGCAGTTTGTTTGAAAATTGTATCTCAATTGACTCTTTACTACTCATTGATTTTTTACTATTTTCTCTACTGATTTTTTAAAATAATTTTCAAGCATGATTTTTTAACTATCTCTATCACGTACAGCCCCATTATGAAAGATTAACCAGTTTTCATTTAAATCAATATAAATAATTCAGCATTTGTTTCCGCCTTATATCCCATAAGGAAAATAAAACTTCATCAATAAATAAATAAATAAAATAAATGCAAATTTAACAGATATCTTATTAAACTACGTGCTTAAACACTGAAATAATCAGAATCGAAAAGGTCTCAGTGAAATCTTTGACGATTTCTCCGCTATTAACTCCTGGCATGCGGCTAAAACGAAAGTATCGTTTTTTATAAATTTCAAAACTTTATTTGAATATATAATTGATACATTTCATATAAAAATTCTTTTTGATGTTATCAGTAAGTAATATATATATGTATATATATATGTAAATCTTAAAATATAAGAAATATTAGTTTCAAATAAAAAAAATTGTTTTTCCCTATTGTCTGTACACCAGGCAGTATATTCTGTATGCTGGGAATCCCGGGTGAATCTCCTGGTGTATTATAATTTGTAAATCTATTGCTATGAAGCATTGCGTATTAAGTGTTGTTTATAGTGGAATAATACTAAAGTGAAAACAAGTTATAAAATTGAATTAATCTATTAATTAAAATTAATTTTAAAAATACCCCATGTTTATAAATTTTTGGCTTCAGACACCATTTAAAAAAAAAATATTTATTATTTTCCATTAAACTAGCTTTATACAGATGTAGGGTTCATACTCAATTTTAAAGAATGGAACTTTGATTAACTATTATGTCTTTGCCGATTTGCATGCAACTGTATTTTTATTAAGAATGTTTTAAATAAAAGCTTTCAGAAACTGTTCTTAACTTCAAAAATCGCATATGTGCCATTTCGCGATTATTATTATTAAAGATTCTTTTCAAATCCGCCTTCCATGAAAATGTCACCTTGTAGCACTTGCCTTCGCTTGACCGAAAATCCGACATAACTTCTTTGTCCACGTTACTAGCATCTGGAGTTTCAGATTCAATTGCTAAACTTTCCACTGCCAATTTTTTTTGTTTGTTTGTTTGTTTGACCTCGTATATCTTTTACTTCAACTACAATTTTCATTCTAAACAATTCATTGGTTGACCCCATGTAACCCAGCAAATACCAGCCAAAAAAGTTTTCAGTGCAGACGAGTTTATTCTTTAGTATTTTAAGGCTAACATTATTATAATATAATTATCAGTACCAACTAACACTGCAATTTTATTGTTATTATTAAATTTTTTTATTAATGTCTCTATTTTTTTTTTTTTTTTTTTTTTTTTTTTCCAGTTGTTATTGTAACGAGTATAGCAACGTGAGAAATCATTTTCTAGCTTTTCACAAGTATATTAAACAAACGCTTCTCAAGAAAGTATGAAAATTTAAGAAATCGGATTGATTAATTTTTTAAGACTGTAAAAAAATAGTCTTTTTCGAAAGTGAAAACTTTTCCGAATAAAGATTTATTCCTTCTTGAGTTATATGCAAGTTCTTTTCATTGCCTGCGCATGGGATATTTGATGAAGTTAATGGCATTTAACGCAATACTCTTAAATTAAAACAAAAAGCAAATAAGATACGAACAAAATTTAACGCAATAAAAGAAGTTCTTTCATTCCTGTAATATCTTTAATACTTTTAAATACTCCACTTTCCAAAACATCTTTTGCCTTAGGAGGAACATTTATTGGAAATTATTTTTTAAATCTCAAAAAGTAAAAATTAAACGATGCAGTTTTTTTTTTCTATCTCATTGAACTTTTTATGGAATCTGAATTTTTAAATAGAAAATCTTTGCTATAGAGTAAATGCAATCAAAGAATAAATCTTAGTTCAGAACTTAAAATTTGAAAGAATTTCGATTTTATTAAATAAAAAGAACAACTTCTTTAAATTAATTTTCTTTTCTTGCAGAATACTTTTAGTAAAGAATAAAAATTAAATTCATATTTCTTACAATGAAAGTTTTACTGTAAATACCGAACATAAACAAGTCGGAAATTGCACGTCAAACGTGGCAAATGAGGTGTGTTCGTACTATAACTAGTTTTATAAATATTAAAATCTTGGTGCAATAGTTGTTGCACTCTTATGCAAAAATTCATGAATGCAAAATTTATTACGATTATATATATTAAATTCAGTAATACGGATATAATAGGACTCCATCTTAAATCGGACGTCATCAACATAGCAACCTAGAATCATTACCTATCATGGGGTATCATTACATTAATTACTAATGATAGAATTTAATAGAATGGAGAAAACTTTTATTAGTATATTTTTAAGTTTTGATTCGATTTTCATAAAATTTGAAATGACTCGACAAAATTCTGCAACAATCTATCTATATTATAAAGGACAAACATATCTGTGCGTAACGCATACGTCATTTTACGAATGGCAACACTTTGAAATTTCAAATAAAATTTTGGTTTTGCATTTTTCTCTACTGGAAATTTTAAAACTTCTAAACATCGCACATTTTAAATTTTTACACCGTCGTATAAGGAAAAAAATGCTATTTTAAATGCAATTTGTTTGAAAACTGTATCTCAATTTATTTTTGAGATATTAATTTTTTTGTAGTTTTTAATACCATTTTTCTTATCGTGGCAACAAAAGTACCCCGTTTCTATTGAAAGTCATTGAAAGTAAACGGAAAATAGTCAAAAATTGGTGACACTGTATCTTTTTGTTGCCATTTTTTCATAAAATCTGAAAAAAAAGTTGAAATTAAAATATGGAGAATATTGAGAATATATCAAGAATATTGTCTGTTATTCCGTGAAAATGACGTCATATGCATACTTTTCTATAGACGAAGTTTCAGACTTGATTGTAAAAGTGTATTGCTCTAGCAGATGCAAACGACGTCATTTTATAAAAAAGCGCGTATTTTAATTCTTAAACCTGAATTATGTTTTGTAGAAGTGCATCATTTTCACAGTCCAGCTGCTTTGAAATTCTTCACAGTTGAAAAGGCTTCGCTTTTGAAAATAATGTAAAACTGATAACACGCGCACTGATAAAACGCATACTGATAAAACGCAATGTTTTACATAATTTAGAGTGCCTTTATAGAAGAGAGGTGACATGTAAATAATAGCGATTTATCTTACAGAAATTGATGATTCTCGCCTGGATGGATTTGATTCGCCGAGTTAGACAAGCAAACACATAATTCGTGGTTTAAAATAATATCATGTCCCTGAAGTGTTTGTCCAAAATTCTCTCGAATAATAAAATTTTATTGCTATTCTTTAAGACATTCTACTATAATTTTACCAAAATAATATAATTTGCTTAATTTAATTTTTCCTAATTTTATATAATCGATACATTTAAAACACAAGTGTGCTCTTTAGTCATTTGCCCTGAGCTTTCGTCTAAACCAAATTTACTAATGAATTTTTTAACTGATAGCTGTTCATTTTATGTGCCAGAACTTAGCTGTTTTTTTTTTAAATATCCCATTATTACATTTTTATTTTAAAGGTATTTTAATATATTTAAAGGAGCGTCTGTTCACATAAAAGATGTTGCTGACAATCGTGACTTCAAGTTTTGAGTTAAAATGATTTTTAAATGATCAAACAAAATACAATTTTTTTAAAAATGATGAATATGGATATGAGAAGTGCGTAAGCAAATTTTGAGAAGGTGAAAATTGCTGTTTTTCATTCCGGAATACCAAGCATAAGAGCTTCAGCCAATAACCACATCCCAATAACTGATCTTTATTATATTTTACTGATTAAGTATCTATAATATAAAGTACAAACGTATCTGTGCGTAACGCTGACGTCATTTTGCGAATGGCAACACTTCACGATCAAATTACCGCCTTGACATTTTCGCTACTGCAATTTTGTAATCTTCTAACCATCGTACATTTTCAATTTTCGTTGCATAGGGAAAAAAATTACTTTCAAATGCAATTTGTTTAAAAACTGTATCTTAATTGACTGATGTATTATATTTTCTAAAATAATTTTTAAGCATGATTTTTTTCAAGTTTAGCTTATCACGTGCCGGTTTCAATACATAATAATAATAATAAACATTTTGCACATAAAGCAACACACATTTTTCAGCATTTATTTCTGAGTATTTTTGCATAACGAAATTAATACTTCCTTTATAAACAAATAAATAAATAGTATTAAAAAAACCACCAATCTAACATATTTGTGAAAGACAAATTAACGAAATTAATTCTTCTTTTATAAAGAAATAAAAGAATAATATTGTAAAAACACAAATTAACATATTTGTAATCGTACAATTTAAATTCTTAGATCACCAAATGGAATTCGTTCGCAAAGTTCATCTCAGTTTACTGATTGTCTATGGTTTTAAAAAATATTTTAAAGCATGAAATATTTTTTAATTTATCTATATCGCGCGGAGCTCGATTACGAAAGATTAATCAGTTTGCCCTTAAAACAAAATAAAGAGTTCATCATTTTCTTACGGTTAATATCCATTAAAAAAAAAACTTCCCTATGAATAAATAAATAAAATAATATAAATTTAACATAAATTTAATAGACATGTATAAACTCTGAAATTATCAGAATATAAAAGGATGCCATAAGTAGCAAAATCTTGGTCAAATAACTCTTAGCATGCGGCTAATAAGAAAATATAGCTTTTGATAAATTTCAAAGATGTATTTGATTGTATAATTCGTATTTTCCATATGAAAAATGCTTTTTTGATGTAAGTGGGTAATTTAAAAAAATTATTGCACATAAAAAAATTATTAGTTTTCAATAAAAAAAAAAAAAAAAATGTTTTCACCTATATTCTTTAACCCGGGAAGCCCGGGTACGACCCCCTAGTACTAATAAAAGAATAAATTGCTCTGTGTGTGTGTGTATGTGTGTGTCTGTGTGCGATGGCTAGCGAAAACTACCGCACGTAGAAGTCTGAAAATTCAGATGTGATTAGTCCAAGACAGGTCCTGATACATCTGAGAATCGGATTTTTAATTTTTAAGGGCCCGGTTCAATTTTTATGCACTAAAACGTTAATAACATGCCTCTTTTATATTTGATCTTCTTCGTTTTTGGGGTGATTATCTTTTCAGTTTCTGCCCCATTTCTACATTTCACTTAAGACCCTGGCACCCTTGCAAGGGGCACAGTACAGGGCCCCTTGAAGTTTCAGTGC
This sequence comes from Maratus speciosus, assembly GCA_963932465.1. Lineage (NCBI taxonomy): Eukaryota > Metazoa > Arthropoda > Arachnida > Araneae > Salticidae > Maratus > Maratus speciosus. Next base: position 314,662,025 of record OZ010788.1, on the reverse strand, counting down.
ACTAAATTGTTAATAACATGCCTCTTTTCTATCCAATCTTCTTCGACTTTGGGGTGAATTCTCCTTTTGAGTTTCTCCCCATTTCTACATTTCAGTTAAGACACTGGCACTCTTGCAAGGGGCCCGGTACAGGGCCCCTTGAAGTTTTAGTGCACTAAATTGTTGACAACATGCATCTTTTCTATCCGATATTCTTTGTTTTAGGTTTAAATTCTCCTTACAGTTTCTGCCCCATTTCTATTTTTCAGTTAAGACCCTGGTACCTTTGCAAGGGGCCCAGTACAGGTCCCCTTGAAGTTTTAGTGCACTAAATTGCTGACAACATGCATCTTTTCTATCCGATCTTCTTCGTTTTTCGTTTGAATTCTCCTTTCAGTTTCTGCCCAATTTCTATTTTTCAGTTAAGACCCTGGCACCTTTGCAAGGGGCCCGTCCAGTACAGGGCCCCTTGAAGTTTTAGTGCACTAAATTGTTAAAAACATGCCTCTTTTCTATCCGATCTTCGTTGTTTTTGGGTGAATTCTCCTTTCAGTTTGTTCCCCATTTCTACATTCCAGTTAAGACCCCGGCACACTATTAAAAGGCCCAGTACAGGGCCCCTTGAAGTTTTAGTGCACTAAGATGTTAATAAAATGCTTATTTTCAATCCGATCTTCTTCGATTTTGGAGTGAATTCTCCTTTCAGTTTCTACCCCATTTCTACATTTCAATTAAGACCTGGCATCCTTGCAAGGGGCCCAGTACAGGGCCCCTTGAACTTTTAGTGCACTAAATTGTTAATAATAAGCCTCTTTTCTATCCGATCTCCTTCGTTTTTGGGATGAATGCTCCCTTTAGTTTCTACCTCATTTCAACATTTCAGTTAAGACCCTGGCACCCTGTCAAGAGGGACCCTTTGAAGTTTTAGTGCACTAAATTGTTAATAACATGCCTCTTTTCTATCCGATCTTCTTCGTTTTTGGGGTGAATTCTTTTTTCAGTTTCTGCCCCATTTCTATATTTCAGTTAAGACCCTGGTACCCTTGCAAGGGGCCCGGTACAGGGACCCTTGAAGTTTTAGTGCACTAAATTGTTAATAACATGCCTCTTTTCTATCCGATCTTTTTCGTTTTTGGGGTGAATTCTCCATTCAGTTTCTACCCCATTTCTACATTTCAGTTAAAACCCTGGCCCCCTTGCAAGGGACCCGGTACAGGGCCCCTTGAAGTTTTAGTGCGTAAATTGTTAATAAATTGCTTCCTTTTTATCCGATCTTCATTTTTGGGATACTTTCTCCATTTAGTTATACTCCCGTATCTACATTCCAGTTAAGACCATGGGCCCGTCTAGGGTCCTGTAGGGCCCGGTCGAGGGCCCCTTAAATTTTTTGCGTGCCATGCGTTTTTCACACACTAATTTTCTCACCTTCGCAATGCGTAGTTTTAAAGTTGAGTCTTGAACCCTTCTCCTTAGACCAACACTCACATATATTTATTGGGGCCTAGGGCCCTTTTTTAAGCATTTCCCAATTTTTTGCGCATTTCTTTTAAATTATTTTCTAATGATTAAATTCGTACCCTATGCTTAATCTCAACTAATCGAAGATCTAAAACGCTAAGTACTAAAACGTTGTAACATGTTTTCATGTTAGGGACTTTTCTCAACTATCAGTTGGCCCCCTATTATAACTCCCTTAAAAATAGTCCGATTCACTAGCTTTTTTTTTTTTCTAACAACATCTTAGGTTTTCCAACTATTTCATGAACGACAAAAAAAAATATTTCAGGCTTCAACTACCACCAAGTTTAAATATAAATCGTCTTCTTAGGGCCCTTGGTGCATCTTCTTTAAAAATGATCCGAATTCCTTGCAATTTTCTTTACCATAGTTCTAGAGTACTCAGATTACATTAAAAACTACTAAAAAGTGTATTTATACCAAACTACATGCCACTTAAGTCCCTTCCCTCTTGGGGCCCGGTACAAGGCCCCTTGAAGCTTTTGCACCATAAATTATTAATAAATTGCCTCTCTTAATCCGATCTTCATTTTTGGAACCATTTTTCCATTTTGTTATTCTTCAGTTTCTATATTCCAGTTAAAATTCTGGGGCATCTTGGGGTCCTGTACGGCCCGATCCGGGGCCCCTTGAATCTTTTGTGCGCTATGCATTTTTTACACCCTAATTTTCTCACCTTCTCATTGCATGATTTTAAAATTGAGTCTTGGACTCTTCCCCCTAGACCAACACCCTCATATTTTTGTTGGACTTCCAGGGCCTCTTTTTAAGCATTTACCCCATTTTTTCACATTTCTTTAAAATATTATTCTAATGATTATTTCATACCCTATGATTAATTTTGACTAACTGAAGATCTAAAACGCTAAGTACTAAAACATTTAAACATGTTTTCATCCCTCATAGCATGCATGGTCACAGTAACGTCATTGTGACGTCACTGTAAGTCACTGTGGTCACATCACATCTGTGACCAAAATGCCACCACTCAGTGATGTCACATTGTGACTGAAATGTGAACTTCTTAGAAAACTTAAAAAAATTACAAAAATTATTAAAAACATGTTATTTACTGTAAAAAATATTTTTCTGCCGGATTAAAAATTTTTTAAAACCGTGGTCCAAGTTGCCTCTGTGCCTCTAACCAAAACTTTTTATTTTCATATAACATAAAATGTAATTAATTCATCAGCGACACAAAAAGATTTCCTAATTATGCGAATTTCATATTATTAAAAAAATGTTTTAGGTAAACAGACCTCGACTTATCCTTTATAAAGATTTTTGTAAATGATCATCTGTTATACTAGAAGTTTCTAAAAGAGTAGTCGAAACATTTCTGTGGTTTCAAACTGAAAACTTTCTATTACAGTTAAGTCTGCAGCTTTTAATGAGCACGCAGAAAGCGTCTTCAAAGTTTAGTCATATATGCATTCTTGCTTTATAATTTTCATTCAAGTCATTTTTTTTTCTCTCTTAGTGTTTCACTATTTTAAATAACTTTTTTTTTTTTTTTTTTTTTTTTTTTTTTTTAATTCTACTTCTTTCAGACGTTTAAAATAAAATTGACATTTTCCGAATATAAAATTAATGTACAAAATTTAGGCAAAGCCCATGACATAATTAATTATTCATATTTTATTTTTTGTTTTCAAAATATATCTTTAAAAATTATTTTACAAGATGTCTTATTCTACAGAAAATTAATATTAAGATAATGACAGATTGACGAAGAAAAACTCATCTCTTCTAGATAATCTTGTTGTATTTTTTAAGAAGATATTTTGTATATATTACCTGTGATACAAATTTTACTTTTAAAAAAAGGAGGGGGTCATCATTATTACCATTAAATTAATTTATACACATTTTGGAAAATTAAGCAATATTTTATCTAGTAAACTCTAATTATGGATAATATTATTATTATGATTGACGTAAATGAAACTTTACAATTCAAAAAAACTGATAAAAATAAAAGGTGAAATACAATAAAACCTTTTCAAACAGGAAATTGAATTAGGGACAATTTGATAAGATTATTACGCATTTAATTTCCTTCCGAAACTGTTGTATAGAAAAACAAATAAAACCGAAAAAACATCTGCTTCGAACTTCGAAACTTAAAAATCGTCTGCAGCTGCACTATTTCAGTTGTTAGGACTCACCGCAGAATAATGGATAAAAGTAACAGTGAAGCTTTTTAGAATAAACGCGGGAAGTTCTGTGGACACTGGACGGCATAGACGTGTTGACACGGATTTAAAAAGTGAAACAAGAACGTTCTCAGGATCCAAGTTAGTTCAGCTAATAAAATATAAACCCGAGAAAATTACGGTAGCTTTGACTTGTTGAAGATGATTCAAGTCATTGCTATGGTACTTATTATCGGATTTAATTGGTTCCCCAAAATCAAAGTATCACGTACAACGTCAATGAAATTAGGTATGTAAAAATACTATTTTCCCTGTTTGCTTTTTTTTAACCGCAACAATTTTAGTTAGCTTCTCATAAACATGCTGTAGAGCATAAATATTTCACTACATTTATTTTTTATTTTGTTGAAATATCTAAAATATTATTTTCCCTGTTTGCTTTTTTTTTTAAATTTCAATGATTTTAGTTATCTTCTAATGAACATGTTATAAAACACAAATATTTCATTACAATTATTTTTTATTTTATTAAAATAGCTAACTTCCTTTTCAACAGCTTTGATCAGATTATTAAAATTAGTGATTTAAATTGCATTTTAATCTGGTTTATTTTCTTATTTAAATATTTGGTTAAAACCACATGGTGTCATAAATATGAAAGTATATGGACAAGTATTATAATCAGTCATTAATATAATTAATAAAAATTTAAAGATAATTAAATTATTTAAAGAAAAAGTCTTTTTATGGAATAAAATTATTGGCAAACATAATTTTTTAATTTTGTATTAAGTGATGGTCTTAAACAATTTGCATTGCATGTTTTTATTTTAAAAAATTGCATCTGCTCAGAAGAGGAATTTAGAAAAAATAAGACACAACGGAAACGTATACTATTGAGATCGTAGATATATAATGTTAAGAAAAAAAAATGATTATTTAATGTATTATTCAACCTGAGGAATGTTTTAAAATCTATAAAGAAATAGTCATAGCGGGTGAAAGTTTTCAGTTGTTAAACATTCTTACTGAAATGTTTTCAAAGTGAACTAGAAGTCTGTTGGCAAATGAAAATATAGAAGTTAAATACGCAATAAATAGAAGTTAAATAGTATAATAAATACGCTGATAAATCAGTAAGTGTTTAAATATGATTTTACTTTTAAAATAACGCAAATACTTGAACGGTATGAATCTAAAATGTAACAATCATCTTTTATTATTTACTTTTTTTTCTGGATAATTTTATCATTTTATCTCCTGAATGATTTTATCGAGATGAATTTCAAAGTATCGATATTATACACTCTTTATAAACAGCGTGATTAAAATGGATTTCTTATTTATAATTACCATAATCTTGTAAATAAAATATTAATAATAATAATGAACCTATGTGTGGCTCTATTTTGTGTTTATGGGCTGAATTTTTATACTTTATTTACATTAAAAAGTAGTTAACCATTTGATACTGTGTTCATTATTTTGTTTTATTGTGTCATATAAAAATAAATATGATTATTTGTATTTCTAATACAATATATACAGTAGAGCGCCGATTGTCCGAATAAGTCGGGACGGACCCTAGTTCGGATAAACAAAAGTTCGGATAAATGGGCAGACAGTTTAAGGGATGCTCCTGACTATTCTAAAAACTTCACACTTTATCTAGGTTTAGGACTGACAGCACCAGTTAGTACTGGAGTGCTTAAAAATTGTTTTTTTTTTTTTAATTGTTTTTTGTTTACTTTCTTCTTTTTTTTTTTCTTTTTATCATTTTCTAAACTTCAGAGATTATAATTTAAGCAAAAAATAAATTGGAAGTTAGGTGTTTTTTTTTCTGTTTTAGAGAGAGAAATATTTGGATAATTGGAAATTCGGTTAAAAAGAATTCTTTGAGAGAAATATGCTGTTCGGATAATGGAAGTTCGGTTAATTGGAGTTCCGATAATCGGCATTCTACTGTATTTATAAACTTTCATCGGACTTTATTCTAAAAATTTCGTTGTAGATTCTAATCTGTTTGTACTATTTATGATAATATCAGAGTTATAGATGTCATGGCAACATATATCCAGCCAGATAGATCTTTGGCAAAACATAAAAACTTTCACATTAGACGCAAAATAGAGTAGCTGCGGTGCTGTGTATTATAAACAATAAGGTATTATTGTTTTAAAAAATCATAGGTAGTAAGAGTTATTTTTATAATATATAATTTCATAAATAAAAATGTAATTTTGGCAATCAATTATTAAAGTTATTTTTTAATAATCAAAAAGTTGTTTTATATATGGATTTTACTTCAAGCAAACCCTGATGTAAAATAAATTAACCCTTTGTATCACCGTTCTATGCATACCTAAAAGTTTTACTTACTTTTACAGTGAGCATAAAAATACGATTTTATTTATTGCTGCTATCTTCCAACATAACGATTATTGCCGAAATTGTTCCTAGAATTCTCAACATAATGATACTGGTGATACTCAGTTAATTTTCTATACCAAAGCTGTATTTTTCATTTGAGTAGTTTCAAATGGTTATTGCTAAAATGTACTTCGGAAATTTTGTAATGCATGTATGTGGCATAAAAGACGTAAACAATACATATATAATGACTATATGGCACATGATGAGCGTTTCGAGTGTATATATATATATATATGTATATAACGCATGCATAAACTTCACAATGATCTTAGCAATGTCGTTACTGCAATTTTTGCATAATCAAATTTATAGGGGCCTCTATAACAAAGAAGTTTCCTATTTTCTCAGCCCCAGCTTGTTTGAATTACAATCATATATATATATATATATATATTTTATGGTAATTGATATCATAAAACATATAAAATTTAATTACTTAATATCGGCATTTCTTTTTCTCTTTCATTTTTTTTATTATAAATGTTGTGTAATCGAAAAAAATTCAACTTCACCAGTGACTTCGAGTTTGTAATGCGTATTAAATGAAATAAATTATTTTCATTCAGTATTTTCTATAGTTTAAAGAATATAAAAAGTACTGTATATATTATAAAATATTATATTTTCAACACAAATTTTATTTTGATAAAGATTTGAAAATTTAAACAAATTGTTTCTTTGGTAATTTTAATGCTTTTAACAAATAGCTAATTTTGAAAAAAAAAATGTGATAGATCGATCATTCAGTTGTCTTCAATATTCTCATTTATTGCAATAGAAAAGAAAGGTGCAACAAAAATTGAAGTCTGCGGGGCATTGCATTTTGATTCAATAAAATTCTTTTGGTATACCCTTGTTATAGCGGCCCCCAAGTTTTAATTGCGATGTATCGCCGAAGTATATTAACGTTATAGATGTAAATGATTTTACAACATGCATAATTATGACTATGTGTGACATGCATACGTGTTTACAACTGTACAAGTATGTCATAGTGTGACTTCACAACATTGCCGCTAGTCACATATTCGTCACAACGTTAATGACAAAATTGTCACAAATCACACAATTTTCACAAAATTGTCACAATGTGACTTCAAAGCAGTGTCGCTGTCGTCACAGAATCATCACAGTGTTAAAGACAATTTCGCCACAAATGACAGATATTTCACAAACTGATCTCAATGTGACTTTGAAGCATTGTCACATTCGTCACAAATTCGTCACAAAGTTAATACCAAAATAGTCACAAATGACACACTCTTCACAAATTTGTCACACCGTGACTTCACAAAGTCGTCACAATGTGACGTCACAAAAGAGCTCTAAAACGGCCATAACGACCTCACATTCTAGTCACAGTGACTTCACATCGACGTCACGTGACGTCACATCGACGGTCACAATGTCACAGCGTGACTTCACAATGACGTCGACGTGACGTCACCATGCCTTACGGGATGTTAGGGCCCTGCTCTCAACTAACAGTTGGGCTCTTTTCGGCCCATTGTTATAGCTCCCTTAAAAATGGTCCGATTCACGAACTTTTTTTTCCTGACAACTTCTTAGGTTCTCCAGCTAGTACATTAACGAAAAAAAAAAACAAAAAAAAAAACTTGCAGACTTCAGCTACCACCAATTTTGAATATTAATCGTCTTCATGGGGCCTTTGTTGCAACTTCTTTAAAAACTATCCTGTTCTATTGCAATTTTCTTTAACATAGTTTTAGCGTCCTCCACCTACTTTAAAACCCCTAAAACTTTTTTTTATACCTAACTACATTCCACTTAAGACCCTGGGCCCCAGGGGCCGTTCCTTCTTTATACCTCAGCTACCACCTTTTTCGAACATTAATCTTCTTTTTCAGCAGTAACTTACGTCTACTCACTTTAAAAATCGCTTTACTTTAAAGGTAGCTTTAGATAAGGGATTTCATCCGTTTATTAAATATTGTGCTAATGCTAACAGTGATTCATGAAATTTACAAGGTGAGGAGGTATCTCCCACCGCTTGGTGGCGCGTTATTTCCTCGGGTTTAAGGGCCCAATTTCAACGGGATTTGCTTCCTTCAACTTAGATTACAATTCAGCTACTTTCTGTATTATGAAATTTTATCTTAGACTTTAGTTACCAACATTTTCTAACATTAATGGCGTATTCTTTTTTTTTTGTTTTTGTTGTTATTTCTCTTGGCTTGATTCCTGAGGTTTGCCTCATCTCAACTTGGGTTTCGATTGTCTCCAGCAGGTGCGGGCACTTCCGGTAAATGCTACAATATGTAGTGGGGATCTAGATTACAGGTTCGTTCGGAAAGAAGTTTGATGGGAACAGATTAGACACTGCGGAAGGCAATCAAGCCTCCGAAATTAGGTTCATTTAAAAGAATTTCCAAAGATATAAAATCATACAAACTTAAGTTTTGTTTAAGGTTATTATTTACAAACCGCGGGCAACGCCAGGCGGGTCTGCTAGTTATATATATTAAATTTCAAATTATTCGGCTTGGTTGTTTTTGCACTATTATATGCGGACAGACGGACGAGACGACGACTATAGGTGCTACGTATTTATATAATTACGAGCGCACCTAAAACAGGGCGTGTGTTATTTATCTGAAATCAATGTCTGAAAACGGTTAGCATTCTATACTTTTATAGGTGTAGCTTATATTGAATGTATCTAAAAATTCGGATGCACCTTATATAAATAACAAAAGAGAAATATTATGATTTAAAGATATATTATGGAACACTTTCCAAGAAATACGAGAATTGAGTTTGAGTTTATCACCATACACATGGTGTCAAACTCTAAATTAAGGATATGATTTATTTTATGCAAGTTTGTAAAAGAAATTCGAATGCTACATACCATTTTCAATAGGGAGCAAACTTTAATATACATCAATAACTAATATAAATCTCATGGCTTTTTGAAACTACCCTAGTATCAAACCTATATAATAATTATACTGGTTATACTGCGGTCCAATATTGTGTCAATATTGCATTAGCCGGGAATACTTCCAATGACTTGGGAAGTGGGAATCATTTATTCGTATTTTCATTATTTCTTACGGTAAATTTTTATTTGGTTCGCGAACAATTGTTTTGAAACGAATTGTGTTCGAGAGTTGAGGTATCAATGTGTACATTTACCGTCAAATAGTACCTCCCTAACTAAGATTTCTATTGTGATTAATTATAAATATAAACACATTAAGCATTTTTTAAACAAATAATTTTAATTATTGCCCCATTATTCTATTTTTTAAATGTAACTTTTAATCTTTTGTTTCATACGGATAACAATATTTTTTTTAACTTGGAATTAGCGAGAAAAAAAAGGAAGGGGGAAGGGATAAGAAGATAAGTATGGCTTATTTTTATTTTCCATGATTTGTGAGCTGCAAGAAGTGTAACGGATATTTCAGAATTTCATTATACAATTATGTATAGTAGATGGTCTCCAGGTCATGATATTTCTTTCATCTGGTTGTAGAAATTTTGTTCCTAAATTTATATTTGGTATTTATATGACGTAAAGAACACTCACTGTCGTTTACCTCTAATTCTAGAAAATTTTGATGCTTTAGAAAATAAAACTTTTTTACACTTTTCAACATTTCTGTTTTAGCAGTTTTTGGCAAATTTCAACCTTTCTTCTGTATTTATTTAAGCTAGCAAAAGATATTTACAAACTTGAATCTTGCTCTTTGAGAAAACATGCTTTGACTCAAGAAAAAAAAGACTCCTTCTTTGTATTCGTTATGCATATTAGTAATATTTTTAATTTATTATTTATTTTACTTTTATGGAATTTCTTTTAATGAATTTATCGACTGGAGAAGTCGTCTTTTGAGGCTATCATATCGGTGTCGACTAATTAGAGAGCTTGTACATCACAGCAGTTCTATGAATCAGTGAGGAATTCAAGGGTGCATCAAAATATTACTCCAGAAGGTTTAAGATTTTGTTTTTTGGTAATAGTTAAAAAGTGTAATTTTTCCCCTTCCTGGAACTCCAGAATATCTCCCTTCCCGGAGATGCAAATTTCCCTTACATAGAAAAATGTCTGAATTTAAAACTGCTATGAATTATACCAGTCTGCGATATAATAATTTATTTTTCTATATCATTTTAGGCGTTACTAATGTTTTTCGATGCGCTGAGTTCAGAATATTAAGTTTTTTCTCCCCTAGCATGTAAAGTTTTTCCAAAAAGTGAAGATGAACAACCAAGGAATATCATACAGATAATCTAGTTCAAAAAGTTTTATTGAATAACAATAATTAAAAATATAACTGCTTAAAAAGAAATTATATCTTAAGTTTTATTAATTCTTATGCTTATCATAGACTGCCACAAAGTAAAAAAATATAATACTTTGATTTTTCTTTCTCTTTTTTTTCCCCTCTCAAAGCTACATTTAGAACTTAATACACTGCTTGTGGCCGTTTCCTATGCAGAAACCAGTATTATCTGATTGGCGTCTGATGTTTTAATGACAAAATTTTTAATTTATGTCAATCGGAAATTCTGGCGTCTTTATGACTAAATTTGTTATTTATCAAACAGGCAACAAATTCTCGACTTGTTTCGAAACTGTACGTGATATTATCTTTTGAGTATGACCAAAAATGTTTAATCAAGGCACAAGAAACATCCTTCTTTTTCAAGAAGAACACTTCATCCCAGTCTTGCGTTATATTCGTATCGATTTCCAAGCAGTTAGCAATGTTGTATGAGGTCTTGTCTCGTTCAGAAAAATTTATTGCCGATTCAAGCAAGCAAATCAGCATATGCTTTGTCATGATATCACACAATAACTTAAGTATGATCATAGTGAAAAAACTTGATACATTGAATGTCCTACATTCAATATTTATGAAGATTCTTGATGAATAATAAATTGGGATAATACTTTCGAGCCGTCTAAGGAGTGTGAAGGGATTTATAAACAACAAACATTATTAATATCCCTAATTTTAAATATATTTTGCACAATTAAAGAAAAGTGCCGTTTTAATTTGTAAATATTTCTGTATAAAGGTACAATGTGAAAAGAAAGCATTTGCATACACGCAATTTTTTGCAAAAGTAACCCTAGAAATCAAATTGACGAAATTGTTTTAACTATTACTTTATTTAAATAATAAACAAACACAAATAACCAATGTTTTATCTTAAAAATTAATAATACTAATTTAAAAAAAATAAAACAGCATTTTCTCATGCCAAAAAGGACACACAAAGCATTGACAGTTTAAAAAGCAATTAAACGTGAACATTATGCAAATTTTTGACGCATCAATTCCGCACTTTGAAGTCGCCTAATATAATTTTTGAAACGGGTATTCTGACAGTTTATGTTGCCATAGGACTTTCGTGTGAAACGTGTGAGCTTTATGTAGCTACTTGTGAGAAGATTATAACGCTTCACGATTCTGCATTAAATTACGAGAAATTTGTAAACAGTTAAATTTAAACTTTTCTAGTGTTCGTTATGTAATAAAGAAAAAAAAGAGACTGATACGACAACAAATAAGCTGTGAACTGGGAGTCCAAGAAAGGTAAAATGCAAGGCAGAGGAGGGCCATCATAAAAGAATATACAAAAAACCCCTCTCTAACTGCTCGAGAATTTGGCTGTTGATGCAGTTTGTAAAAAATGTTACTGCCACCTGAGCTTTTATAACGACGCTATGGACAGGGCTGCGGAGTCGGAGTCGGAGTCGTGGAGTCGGAGTCGGAGTCGGAGTGATTTTTCGGTGAAAAGAGTCGGAGTCGGAGTCGCTAAAAATATGCCGACTCCGACTCCGACTCCAAACTGTTTGTTGAACAGTTTGAAGTAAAATAAAAAATAAAACCAATTCTCCCTAATTTTAAATTTATGAACTGAATTATTATTTTATTTTTTAATTCTATACATTATTAAATATTTATAGTTATTTTTCAGTTTATTGACACGTTAATGAGTAAATATAAGGCAAAAGGGCGGATGTGATATTTTCCCTACATAAGTCATTAAATTGATTTATTTACTTACTTCTTCAGGTCATAAACGACACTATTGTACAATAATTAAACTAAAGTGAGTTTTGAAAATTTTTGTTTTGTTTTGTTTTTTAGCTCACAGGCTATCAAAGCCTGAGAGTTTATGTGCCCGCCGGTTCTGTATGTACGTAATGTACGTAACGCGATAACACTTGATTGAAAAGAAACATCCCATTTGCTTTAAATTTTTTTTCTACTTTCATTCTGATGAAGCGCTTCCCTGATTAGTTTTGGGGGTTCATTGGTTAAGGATAAAGGGGGAAAAGGGGGGTTAGTCCACCCCTCTTAATTCAGACAAATGGGTTTTCCATGCAGATTTATTCGACTTGCTCCGAATTTGGTATACCGGTTTAATATGTTAAGGAACTTCCCTGATTAGTTTTGGGGGTTCATTGGTTAAGGATAAAGGGGGAAAAGGGGGTTAGTCCACCCCCACCATAATTCAGATAAATCGGTTTTTCATGCAGAACTATTCGATTTGCTCGGAATTTGGTATACCGGTTTATTGTGTTAAGGAACTTCCCTGATTAGTTTTGGGGGTTCATTGGTTAAGGATAAAGGGGGAAAAGGGGGATTAGTCCATCCCTCTTTATTCAGATAAATGGGTTTTCATGCAGAATTATTCGACTTGCTCCGAATTTGGTATACCGGTTTAATATGTTAAGGAACTTCCCTGATTAGTTTTGGGGGTTCATTGGTTAAGGATAAAGGGGGAAAAGGGGGTTAGTCCACCCCCACCTTAATTCAGATAAATCGGTTTTTCATGCAGAACTATTCGATTTGCTCGGAATTTGGTATACCGGTTTATTGTGTTAAGGAACTTCCCTGATTAGTTTTGGGGGTTCATTGGTTAAAGATAAAGGGGGAAAAGGGGGATTAGTCCATCCCTCTTTATTGAGATAAATGGGTTTCATGCAGAATTATTCGACTTGCTCCGAATTTGGTATACCGGTTTAATATGTTAAGGAACTTCCCTGATTAGTTTTGGGGGTTCATTGGTTAAGGATAAAGGGGGAAAAGGGGGTTAGTCCACCCCCACCTTAATTCAGATAAATCGGTTTTTCATGCAGAACTATTCGATTTGCTCCGAATTTGGTATACCGGTTTATTATGTTAAGGAGCTTTCCTGATTGATTTGGAGGTTCATTGGTTAAGAATAAAGGGGGAAACGGGGGCTAATCCCCCATTCACTTATTTTTTTGAGGGGCATTATTCTTTAAAATAAGAGTATAATATACAATTAGTTTGAATAGCCTGTGATCTCAATGCCATCAGTTTAGCGAGCACTTTTCTTTTTTATTTATTGTCTTTTGTAAATTTAAGTCGAACTCAACCCGAAACCCATGTTGGTCGGACTACTCAGCCCAATGAAGAAATCTATCTCACACAAAAATACATGTTTCAATTTAACCCTGTCCATCCGTGTTCGGGTCAGGTCCTGAAATTTATATTTTAAGTCAATCCGAAGCGAACCGGAAAGAAACCTGAACCCTGAACCCGATACGAAATTTTATTAGAATTATGAAAAATAGCCATTTCCAGCAGCACTTTTGTCTTTTGTGTAGGAAAAGGAATAAATATTTACTTATTCGACTTATAAGTAAACAATATTGTGAGCTTCCGTTTGAAAAATCGGGTCAACCCGACCCGAACCCGCAATAATAATTATCAGACTGGCCTACAACGAAAAACATTTAGCGTCAACTCAATAACTCAATCCGAACCACCGTTCGAATCGGACCCTAACGAATGAAACAATCTACTTCAAATAACATTGGATCCTTTGTCCAACTTATACTGCCTTATTTTTCAGTATTACAGATAAAAGAGAATATGCGAAAAATATGAGATTGATTAATACCGCTATCACTACAATATCGGACAACTGAACTCATACACAATTTTTCTCATTAAAACAAAAACTGCTGTTTACTTCTTAAATATTTCTTACTGAAAACTTTGACATTCTTCTATTTTTAAGCCCCAACTAGAGTCTTTCCAAGGGCCGGGTTGCACCTGACCAGAATCTGAAATTTCTACTGAAAGTCAACCCGAAACCCGACAAAAGGAATTCGTCGACCAAATCCGAAAATGGAAAAAAATCGTCAATATGACCCTAATTCGAAACGAAAGAAAATTAGTTCATATTTTATAGAATAAACAGTTATGCAAAAAGCCTGCAATTTATCTTTTTTGTATAAAAATGAACTTAAATACACTCATTAATATTCAAATATATAGATTTTTCATTTGAAAAATATTCAGTTCATATTTTCTTTTGAAAAATCAGGTAAATTCAAAAGTGTCAAAACCTGATCCGAAGCATTTTAAGTTTTTCTGGTTTCGGCTAAATTTAGTTATCCTATCCGGCGGAGGACCGTAATTCTAACCTACTGTAGAAAAAACAATTATTTCATGAATTTTGAGAGGAAAGTGAAGAAACTCATTTCATGCCTCAAGATGGCTTTATATTTTTTTTTTCGTCTTTTGTAATGCATGTTTTTAAAGATTTTTCTATTTTCTCACTTATTAATTACTCCTTATTCGTCGATTTTTTACCTCCCCCCAACCCACCGAAATCGGCATTAATTTATTTAAGATTTCATTAGTATAATGTAGATTTACATAATAGCATTCACGTCTATGAATGAAAGGCGACGACAACTTACCAATCTTTCACATAAAGTGCGATCGAAGTACTATTTTCTTTTACTCATTCTGTTCAAAGTTCAAATTGAAAATATTTTTGTTTCTTAAGCAGGCATATGTGTTCTTTTCCCGTAATTTGCTTTTAATTTTCAGCTGACAAGATATAAAATCTTTGTTCGTATCTGTAACTTCAAATTGAAAGTGAATCTTTTTAATTGTAAAATAATTACTATTTTTATTTAATGTATTGCATATTCCGAATCGAAATTTATAAACGTTCGTTATACGGCGGTTATAAAAATAAAATATTAGAAACAGGGTTTTTAGGATTCGGGACTGTATAAAAAGGTTATTTAAAAGGATAGCTTTTTAAAAATTAGTGGCCGAACTCAGTATAATCTTACTCTAACTCAATATAAACGTTTAATGAATATAATCTTAATTACAGATCAACTGAAAATTCGGTTTCATTTTCGGCTGAGTTTAGCCAAAAATTCGTTTTCGGCGAAAATGCTGCTGAAAATTTGGTCGGATCGAAACTATCTGTTTTCCAAAAATTCTCCTATTCTCCTTAGGAAATTTTCAACATGGCTCATTGATTCGAACTGTATTGACTCATATGGGACACTCTTAATTTATTGCTGTACACTTCACTGTTTATAATTATCAGTCAAGACTGATTCAAGATGTGAGTGCAAATTAAAAAACAAGAAATACATATATGACTAAAATTTGAAGACGCCTTTTCTCTTGCTCGTGAAAAGCTGCAGTCTTAACTTTAATAGAATTTTTTTGTTTGAAACAGAAGTGTTTCAAATATTTTTTGAGAAAATTCTAGTAGAACAGATGATCTTTTACAAAATTCATTATAAAAGATAAATCGAGGTATGTATACGTAAAAGATTTCTTAATTAGATGAAATTCATAATTAGAAAATCATTTCGTGTCATTGATGAATGACTAATTGCATTTTATTTTATATGAAAATAAAAAGGTTTGTCAGAGGCACAGAGGGCCAACTTGAACCACAGATATAATTACACCTACAATTAATTAATAACTATGTAAGTTTATTATGTGTTAATTACTTAATTTTTTGGAAATTTGCGTTTTCGGGCGAAAATAGAAATATTACCGAAATTCGGTTTCTGTTTCGGTTTCGGTCGATCCTTAATCTTAATTACTATTTTATTTTGAACACTTTTTCAATTTGCATTATCTATATATCTCCAACAAGTAAAAAATTAAAGCGCATTTCAATCTTTTTGAGAAACCCTGTGTGTATGCCGGAGTCGGAGTCGAAGAGTCGGAGTCGGAGTCGGAGTCGATCTCTTCAAAAATCCAGGAGTCGGAGTCGGAGTCGGTCATTTTTCCTTTCGACTCCGCAGCCCTGGCTATGGACAATATTTTTCCTTTGGTTTCGAGTTTACGAAAATCCGTCTGCCTGGGAATAACATTCAGAACCGCGCTATTCAAAAGCACCATGTTTAGAAAATTTACACTTATATATTATCTTTATATCGAGTGTTAGATATTTTCAGGAACAGGTATAGGTTACACATACATACATTTTTTCCCTCTATTTTAATGTAACTTTGTGCATATTTTTCCTGTTATTTACAAAATGAAAATTGTTTATATTATTAAATAAATATATATGTATTTTCTAATGTGTTATCGAAAATTCGTACAAAATAAAGAAAAAATATTTTACGCATTACCTTATTTATGCTGCATCAATTCATGAAATATGTAAACCAACGCGTTATCCGCTACTCTTACGTCACATGATTCCCACTGTGACGTGACATGAATATTGTTCATAAAAAATCGTTTTAAATGCATCGTTTTAAAATATCACGCAATTATCATCTTTAAATGCTTCTTTCACGGAATAATAAGTTTTCTTTCTTTTTTAATATTCACATGTAAATATATTTTTAATTGAAAAGTGTTTCTAAATATTATTATCTGGACTTTTTAAAATTTGGCACACGTTAGATAAAATCGACTGTTTCAAACTATGATTAAATCTGTATTCAGATAATGAAATTCTGAACAAAAAGTTGAAAAAAAAATCTTTAAGGAAATTATACAAATAAAAAAAAAATAATTATCCACTGCATTTCACAATCTAATCACGTATGTGCCTACAACAGATGATTTTAAATTACTATGCATACTTTTTGATACTATAAAACTTTTTAAACTGAACTATTTTGACCGATTCCAACATTAAATAGCGCTTAAAATAATTCTTTGATTTAAAAACTGCTTCAACGTGTTTATCATACATTTCTCTATAAAACTAGTAGTTTCCATGTTTTGTATGCAATATTTAAAAAAAATGTATAAACAGAAAAGAGCCACTGTCACAATAAGAGGGTGTCTACAGAAATTGTAAAAAAAAAGTTCCCTGATTTCCCGTACTATATTTATCAAACTTCCCCGATTTCCATTATTAACTATACACATACAGTGTTATTTAATGTATGCTGCTTCCTTGTACAACCCATCCAGCTTGCTAATATCTCATTTGGGAGAAAAAAACAAGAGAAAAACATAAAAACTGCCTAATCTATCTATCTAAAGGAAAAACATATCTGTGCGTAACGCATACGTCATTCTGCGAATGGCAACACTTTGAAATTTGAAATGAAATTTCGATTTTGCAATTTTCGCTACTGCAAATTTTTAAACTTCTAAAAATCGCACAGTTTCAATTTCTACACCGTCGTATAGGGGAAAAAATGTACTTTTAAATGCAATTTATTTGAAAGCTCTATCTCAATTCATTTTTGAGATATTAATTTTTTTTATAGTTTTTAGTATCAATTTTGTAACTGTGGCAACTGAAGTACTCCATTTCTGTTAAAAGTAAAGGGAAAATAGTCATGGTTTATTTATTTTTATTGATTATATCCTTATTGATACCGATTCACATTACAAATAAAAAAACTTTTTTCTAATTTTTGAACAGAAAATGACGCCAGCCAGCCATAAAAAAAACAAAAAAAAACACGCATTCTTCTTCATAAATCAAAAGATTGAAGAAGATATTTCAATATTTTTACATCAGGCTGATTCATTTAGGATGACATTCATTAATAATGTATTGCGCATTAAAATACTTTTAAATTGTGAATTTGAGTGGTGCGTATGTAAATTTTGAGAAATTTGAAAATAACGTACAGTTTAGATTTTATGAGGGAAAATTTTATGATGTGACAAAGCGAAATTCTTTTTACTGATTTTTCATCCTGTAGAAACAAACGTAAGAGCCTCAATCGATAACTTCAACATAATTACTCATCTTGATTACGTATTCCAATACAGTTTAATTTTTCAATAATTTAAGCAGTTGAAGTTTTTGGAAATAATATTTTGGTAATTTTAGGTTAAAACATTATTTGTTTTAAGAGTTAGATAACCAATGCAAGATGAATTTTTTATTGTAATTATTTTTGTAGGTTTATTATAAATTCTATCTAACAGTTCCATTCTAAACATTTTAATTCGTCGAATTTCGACGGCTTCCAACTCGTATTCATAAAGTATTGGTTTACAGTTTTATAAATCTGAACTCAAAATTTAGTCCAACAACTTCATATAGTGGCCAATGGATATAGGGTGACCAGAAAATTTCCTCATTTTCTGAAGAATGTTCAATTCTAAGACTGGCATAGACTATATCTGACGGGATAGCTAAATGGATTAAGCTGGCCACCTGGTCAGGTTATGCTAATGCATCATTTATCTCATGTATATCACAAATCTCTTCCAAACTTATGCGTAAAATTAAGCGGTAGAAAATCTCGTTTAAGTTCGTTAATGGGCAAAATCAGACCAAGGGGGTAAAAACAGAAAAATCCCCATAAATTCTTAACACGTTGACGGACACTTGCGTCTATAGCCGTCAAAGCAAAGTTCACTTAATTTGAATTCCTAAATTGGCACCAGTATTTTAAAACTAAATTTTGCGTTATTTAATGTACGTGAAGTTAAGCTTTTACTTATTTTCATATATTTTTGCATGTAAATCCTGGTGTCAATCAATCATTATGCCACATAGTGAACTTCGCTTTGACGGCTATAGACGCAAGTGTCCATCAACGTGTTAATTATAGTACATATCAAATCAATTTAAAGTTATTATTACCTCTAGGAAAAGGGCTAAAAATTTATGTATAACAGATTTTTGATATAATTAAAAATGGGCTCAAGGGGCGAAGAAATAGTTTTTAGAAGAATATGATTCATAACTTCGTCTATTCACAAGATATCAAATCCGCTTGAATTTATTATAAATCATCTTAATATTATCTACAACTTTTATATTGACAAGTATAGAACCAACTCTTACAGTACAAAAAAAAAAAAAAAAAAAAAAAAAAAAAAAATAGAGGTGAAGAAAAAATTCTGACAACATGATTCAACAATTTTCTGAACAACAATTTTCCGAAAACATGATTCTGATAAAAACAGCTTTTACAGAAAAATGAAATTAAAAACGCGTCAAAAGCGGCCAGATAAAATTGTTAAACTAAGTTTATCTTTAATCTTGATTTAGTGTTTGTTGGTGAAATTAGTACTTAACTTCAAAATTTAGTTGTGCCTGTAGACCGCGCTGGCAGGAATGTTTTGAAAACCGATTTCACCTTCGAAGAGAAGAAGGTCTCAGCTTTACACACATATTTTTTGTTAACCGGTACCTCCAAAATTGCGCCCTAGGAAAGCGATATGGGATAAAAAGAGAACTGCGAAAATGACCCATTTTGAATTTTTTTTTTCCCAAAGCGTTAACATCAGTGTTTTTTCAAACTCATTACGACTCATTACAGTACGATCTTTCAGAATATGTCTTCCGTTTTAAAATTTACTGAGCGTTTTGACCCATGTAGATTAAAAAAGAATGAAAAAAAAATCCCTAAAATTCCTGGTTTTCATTTTCATCCCACTTTGTAAATCGGAGTATGGGCATGCGTGAGGCGCGAGCGCTCGGAAGGAAAGAGATGAATTTTTGATGAGAGTTTTTTCTGATTTTTAATTAATAACTCAGCTAATTACCAGAAATTTAAAATTCCGAGTCTCAGGTGCACAAGGAGAGGCTTTGGACTACCTTCACCCAAACTTTCAGCCTTGTACGTGCAGCAGATTTCGTAGTCATCATCACACACAGACAGAGTGAAACTTTCTTATATTAGTATAGATAAATTTTATCTATAAAAACTTTTACGAAATATTCTATTCCGATGAATCTGCGTTAGATAGCGATTTGCTGCTCAATTTTGGTTTCTTAAAGAGAGTTTTGATCTACTCGTGTTTCTGATATTGTAATATATAGTATATATGGGGCATTTTCACAGTCTTTTGACTTTCATGTCCCTGAATAATAATTTTTATTTTAATACACTTTTTAGTGATTTTTTTTTAATTTCATATACTGGGGAACATTCCATTGCATGATTGCACAACAATATTAACGAGATAAATAAGTTTTGGACGATGTTGGGGGTCCAAACACCTGGAAAGCTCCTATACCGTCCCGTGTCCCTGATGCTGATTTTTAAGTTTGGAGTTGTCTGGATAAAATTGTTTCAATAAAAATAATTCGATGTAATTTTTTTCTGAAACTGGAACTATTGTTTTATATAAATATGTAGCTAAAAATTAACCTGCACACATTTTTAGGGTTGTTATTATTTTTTAACTAAAATTATACAGAAAATCATTTTAGATGCAGCCACAGAATTTGTTTCAAGTTTTTTCTCATGCAGAAGTATGGTAGAGAAATAATGTCTAAAATTCTTTGGCAGGAAATTTACTGTAGAACTTAAATCAGCATTTAAATATCAATTTCAAGCATCGTGGCTTTATTGGTAGTCTCACCGTCCCCAAGGTTTATTCCTGCATTTTTCGAGGTAAATAAATAATAATAAAAAAAAAAATTAATCCAATGTTAACAACTGTTTCTAAAAATCAATGAACATCGTGTCTATCACTTAGTCTTAACATGATTTTTCTAAAAATAGGTGGTCATTTTCCTTACCGTTCCATCCTTACCGTCCCTTTTTTACCATTTCGTCCTTTTTCTCCAATACCATCCCCTTTTTTCCCCTTACCGTCCCTTCTTTAACACCTCTTTAAGACAATGTTATACAAAAATTCTGTATTAAAAGTACTACATTGTTATTATTTCTGATTTGAATGTCGTGTGGGTACTATGTAAATTCATTATAAGTAAAAATTTAGAAGAAAATAAAAAGTTATAGGGGTAAAGTGGTAAGGAAAATTAAACTCGCAAGTTTAACTTAAACCTCAGTTAAATAAAAACTTTTTCGCTGCTGACCATTTTTTTTTTTTTTTTTTTTTTTTTTGAATCATTAAGGCATTCGTCTATCAGATTATCATGTTATTTTAGCAAGTTTTATTTTGTCAGATTTTTTTTCCCGAAAGTCAAAAGATTGTGAGAATGCCCCATATGCTTTTCCTTTTCTTCGTTTTATGTTTTTTTATCCGCCGAATTTAATGCGTTGTGAGATGTTTAACTTTTTTCATTAAAAATATCCCTCGATATCTCAGTTTTGTTTTATTATTATTTACTAGCCGCCCTTGGGGACCAGTTTGGTCTCCCTTAAATGTATGCTAAGCAATGTATTATGTTACTTTTATTCATAATTCAATTTACTTGCTTAATCTTTTGCCAAACCGGAAGATTCTGATAGAGAAATCAAGAACTCGGTATTTTTATGTTAACGGGGAGCAGTGATAAATCGCCAAACATTGTTCCCATAGCATTTTTTAAAAATTAATTTTTTATTAATCCTTTCACTCATTTTATTTAAAATACAAAACTTTCATTTTCAACAGAAACAATTAAAATTAATAGCTTTCACATCTTTCTTTCTTTCTTTTTTTTAAACGAAAAGAAAAGAAAAATAGGAAATAATGCAACAAACCATGGTATTTAATTTCAACTTCAAAGCATCTATATATATATTACGCTATCGTATGTGGCACAGCAATCGCGATTATTTGTTAATTGTTTAATGGCAACGCCCGAATGAAACGCATCTCATTAGTTAATGAACAGCATTTAATGCATCTCCATACTTATAAAGGGGGTTATCATAGGAGGGACCCTGTTCTGTCGCCAAATGCCGCCAAGTTTGTCGCCAACTTGGCTACATATCGCCAAATTTGGCGATCGAAATTAGTCGCCAAAATTGACTCTAACTTGGCGATATCTCTAATATTTCGCTAAATTCCCATAGACTTTCATTGTAAACCAATAAGGTTTACTTGCTTACAGAAAATCAACAAATTGAGATATTTTAATACAACAAAAACTATTATTAGCTTAAGGGATTATATTAATTACTAGATGATCCGCCCGGCGTTGCCCGGGCAGACTGTCATTGAAAAATATAACAGTGGAGTGGACATCATAAAAAAAAGACTGACTAATATTTATTTAGGCATAGATGTCATTTACGCACCACGTTGGCGCAATTTTTTCCTGACGCCAATTTGGCGAAAACGTCATTTTCGAATACTAGTTACATATATATTTTAAAAAGGGAATAACAATAAATAAAAAAAAGCGAGTTATAAAATGCTATTGGCGAGATTTGCACTCGACTAACATAAAGGTACCAAGAATCCTTTGCGATCATGGCAACTTTTATGTAGTTTTATTCGAAACAATAATTTCGATTTTTTAATCAAAATGGAAACCTTTCATATGAAAAGCGAAGAGATCAGCCTGTAATAGTTTATGGCAGTTACATGACTTGGACTATTATAATATGGATGAAATGATGTGCGGTAGAATACTATTTGGCGACATATCAAATGTGCCTGGCTAACATTAAAGTACCAAAATGGGCGCCTGGAATATAAAAAGCGAAGTGGTTCCCCCCGGAATTGTTGATAACAGTCACATGACATAGGCTATTATAGAGATTTCAATTTTGACTCTCCACTTTAAGTCAAATGAGTTGAATAAGTATACATTTTTATTGTGGTTATTATTATTATTTATTGGAGTGCAGGCTTTTAATATAAATAAGCCATGCTACTTACTGTTAAAATTTTTGATTTTATAATTGTAGATGAAAATTATATTTATAAAAATCGTTTTATAAAATATCGTTTTATATATATTTATAAAACCCCATAAAAATCGAAATATTTCATGTAATGAAAATGAGATCTTGTACATTACTAAAATACGAAATTTGTTTATTTTTAATACAGCCTCCATTTCATATAGGCAGACTTGTTTAAAACCAAAAACTTTCTGCGCACGCAAATATTGGGTCAAAAACTTTTTGCAAATTAATTTAATGTTTAATAAAGTAATGTGTTATATTATTTTGACGATATTAATTAAAAACAGTAGTTTTACAGTAATTACCATTTAAATTAAAAATTAATTGATATTAATTAAAGAATAATTATTTTAGTTTAAAAATAATAAAGCTAAAATCCATGATAAGAAAAGGTGAATCCTTATCAATTATTTTGTCAATGCATTTAGAAACAGCCCAATACTTAATATTGTAACATCTTTGCACGCCAGTAACAATGTTCACAGAAATAATACGGCATTGGTTCTACAACAACTGAATCCCATTTTATAGGGAGAGGTCTATACATAGGTATCATCATTAAAGAGACTGATACAGGGATAGGGATGAAAGTGCACTAAAGCCATTTTGGTGCACCTTTGGAGCAGCAAAAATCTGATTTTGGAGCAATAAAATCCATTTTTGGAGCAGCAAAAATCTGATTTTGAACAGTAAAATCCATTTTTGGAGCAGCAAAAATCTGATTTTGTTGCAATAAAATTAAAATTCTGTTTTTGCAGCAGACCGAAATTCTATTGCTAATAAACTCCTAAAAATTAAAATGATTGCTATCTTGAAAATATTTTCACATTTGAAAGAATAATTACTCGGATAAAATTTCTCTACACATTTTGCTAACTCTAGGCATTCTAAACGACAATTCGGTACAGATTGCAATAATGGAAAATTAGCAGCAGGAAGAAAAAAAAATATCAGTTTATTTGGCTTTTAAAAATATTATTTTAGAGCAGTAATTTTAACTAATAAAAGAAAAGCCTATGAATACAACATACAGGACTCCCACTCAACTTTTGTAGTAGAAAATGGTAAAAGGGGACCATTTTTTTTTTAAGGGACCAAAAAAGACCATATATGTCGCATAAAAAGGAACCTTTAAGGACCTAAATTCAGCAAATCACAAAATAAAATAAACAAAATCTCCTCAACCATTTCACGAAATTAGCGTGTTTTTCGCGACCCTTTGACAAACTTCACGTGATTTCACGATCTCTTACCAAAATTTGAGTGTTTTTGCGATCTTTGCGAAATTCGAGTGCCTTTCGCTATCTTTTGAAGAAATTTGCTGATTTTTCGCGATCTTTTGACTAAGTTCACTTATTTTTCGCGATCTTTTGACGAAATTCACGTATTTTTGCGGTCTTTTGACGAAATTCGCGTATTTTTGCGATCTTTTGAGAAAATTTGCGTATTTTTCGCAATCTTTTAACTAAATTTGCATATTTTTCGGGATCTTTTGGCGAAATTCGCGTGTTTTTCGCGATCTTTGGACGAAATTCGCTTGTTTTCCGCGATCTTTGGACGAAATTCGCTTGTTTTCCGCGATCTTTGGACGAAATTTGCGTTTTTCGCGATTTTCTGACAAAACTTTCGATCTTTTGAAGAAATTTACAGTGTTTTTTTTTCTATCTTTTGACCGTGTTTTGTTCGTTTTTTCACGAAACTAGCGATCCTTTGCAAAAATTCTCGTTTTTTTGCGATTTTTTGAAGGAATTCATGTATTTTTCGCGATTTTTCGACGAAATTTGCGTGTTTATCCCGGAATTTTGACGAAATTTGCTGTTTGTTTCGCAATCTTTTGACGAGATTCGCGTTTTTTCGCAATCTTTTGACGAAACGCGCGTGTTTTCAACGATCTTTTCACGAAATTAGTGTTTTTTCGCTATCCTTTGACGGAATTCGCGCTTTTCTCACGGCCCTTTGACGTAATTCGTGCTTCTTTCGCGATCTTTTGTAGAAATTAATTTTTTTTCCGCGATTCTTTTACGAAATTTGCGTTTCTTTCGCGATCCTTTGACAAAATTCGGGCTTTTGCCGCTATGCTTTTACGAAATTCGTTTTTTTTCAGCGCTCCTTTGCGTTTTTTTTTAGCTTTCTTTGACGAAATTATCTTTTTTTTTTCAGAATCCTTTGAAGAAATTCGAGTTTTTTTCCGCGGTCCTTTGACGAAATTCGCTTTATTTCCGCGAAGCTTTGAAAAATGGAGTGGTTTTTTTCTGTGAGCGATTGACGGAATTGTTTTTTTTTCGGCGGCCATTTGTTGAAATTCGCAATATTTTTTTGTGATATTTTTTTATGCCTGAATTTTCGGGCTGATGGCCGATTTTTTTAATTTTTGGAACCGAATGCCTTAAATTTTCGGAAAATTCGGAACAGAATCACCCCTGGTAAACAATAAATAAATCGTACATAAAATTGGAAAATATTTTTAACATTTCGGTATAAAAAAAAAAAGAAAAAAAAGTTACAAGACCAAAAATACTTTTTTTTTTCCAAGAAAATTTTCCGCAAAGTTCCGAATTTTGCGGAAAACTTTCCGAGCACGGCGTGCGCGCGTGCGTCTATATTATACAACTCTGCATATAGGTTACATGTAGGAAAATTGTTGTCCCACATCTACGAAGAACCTTCAAATATATATATGTCTTTCTTTTATGACCAAAACTTACCTAGTTATGATACTTTGAATTTTATGATTTTTTTTTTATATTTATTGTCACTTAAAAGATAAAGACGCACTTTTACTGTCGGAAAACACCTCCATAAAGTTTGATGTATCATAATTCGGTGTTTTGTTCTTAAAATAATGTGATTTTTCTATGTCCTTCTTACAAGGAAGGTCTTTATAAGTAGTTACGTTGGAAAGTAACAATCTATACTTAACACATGATTTATTGTTCTTGTTTAGCATTTTTCAACATAGTTGAAAGGTTTACGACTTCGGTTTGTCTGTCCGTGCTCTGAGTCACTTAAATACACACGGATTACTATGTAATGGATATATGTTACTGAAGTTTACCGTGGTATGCTGGGTATCGAAAATGAAGTGTGTAATATTTCTGCACTCATGTTTATGAAAACTGCAACACCATGAAGGAATCATAAGAATTAAATAAAATTTAATGCATAAACGACTGGTATTGATATAAACAAATACATTTTCAAAGCAAAAAGACAGTATTAAGTGTCCGAAATCAGTATTTGGTGTAGCCACCAGTCCACCACGCGCTGCAATAAGTACTGTTACACGACGTGGCATGAAGTCAAACAGATTTTGAATGTTTGCATGGGAAAGAGAATTCTATATTCTTTGCATGCGTACCCAAAGTTCATCTGTAGAAGCTATAGGAGGAGGATAACGAGCTAAACGACGAACATCGAAATCCCCCCACATGTTAAATGGGCGACATATCAGGTGAATACGCAGGCCCAGGGCTTAATTTCTAACAAAAAAAGTACTGGAGCCCTAATATTTTGCTGTACCGGTACAACAACCGTACCGTTCCCTCCTCTCTCCCGCCCCGTCACTCCAATCTGCATATTTATATTTCGTACATTATGCGCAAAAATTAAAGCATTTTTCTCTTATTTTAGCAAAATAAAAATTTCAAGTATATCTATCAGCATATATTTAGCTGTCAACTATTCCACTTTTTAGCTATCCCTCCTTCCGAATAGTAATCTTTGCCTAATTTTAATGTTAATTAATTGCAAAATTCTGCAATTAAATATGGTAAGGATTATGATTCAGAAATAGTGTTTACAGAAAAAAGGGATAGTTCTCAGCTATGCATTTTTAAGAAAAAATGAATTAAATTTACAGAAATTAATATTTATATGCTGAAGAATGGAACAATATTTTACAATTTCCTATAAAAGGTGCCCATCTTAAACTATAATCGATTCCTTCTACATAACAATCTTTTGTGGTGAGTCCCTGAAAATCAGATTAAATTTAAGATTTGACACCGTTATCGGAAAGAATCGACGCTTTTATAGAAAAAAGGGAAAATTGCTCGATTGCTTTCTATCAGAATAACAATACATGGCAGTTATATCTACTTACAAATGAAAGTGACTTCGTAAATGTGCAGAGCAGAGCCTTAGATTGGATACCGTTCATAATACAAAATACATAGAAAAATCCCTAACGTGATTTTTATAGTCGTACGCAATAGAAGAAAATAAACGTCAAACAAACAAAACCTCAAGCTGATGCTCGTTGGCTAAAATAGAAAATATTCTTTTCAGGTTATATCTAAATAAAATTTTAAAAAACCCAGCCCATAAGAAAAAATTCCTACTGTCACAAAAGAGGATCGAACTGAAAGCAAATTCAGTCTCTTGAGTGACGCCGTATCAACACGTCGCCGATATAAATTTGAAATAGAAAAACACGATTTGTGTTTCCTCTTCATTCTGATCAAAACAGCATTAAAATGATTTGAAATAGAATATAATACGTAATTTTCAAGGACAAAAGTTTTTTTTTTCTACACATGAATAAATAAGATTTTAATTGCAATACAGATTGAGCTCGAGTCAGTCCAAGACCAAAAACTGATATAAAAATTGAGTCCGTTTTATTTCCATCTCGTGCGTGTGCGACACATTACGTCACATATAATTGTTTTGGCAAAAAGAATGCAAAAGCTTGGAGATAGGAAAGGATAATTTCGGCTTAGGATTTTTCGGAAGAGCTATTGCACAGGGCTCCGGAGCCTGTATTTATGAGCTCCGGTGAATTCCGACCAATATTTAAATATTTACTAAAAATAGAGAAGTACGCATGCGTGGTGACTCTGAAATTGGAATCATTTGCATAACACATTATACTTTGCATTCTCTGAAAGTTTCAGCTCAATCGCATCATTCCTTCACGGTGTTGCAATTTTTACAAACATGAGTGTAGTTTGTTTACAAAGACACTCGAAGGTATTATGTTGCACTATGGTCCATGGGTAAAAATAGTTTGCAATGTATTTTAATGATGTTACTATTTCAAACATATGGAAATTTATATACATAAAAAAAAAGGTGTACTTTAAAATGTTTACTGTTGAATATGATGTGCATAGCATTTACCATTTTCATTTACAGGGCACACAAAAGAATTTGTATAGGATTTGTTTGCAGTACTGTCAATGAGTGGTAATTGCTGGAAGTTTGTTTTTAGTTGTGATATGCGTTTTAAGTTTATCTAAATTTTTGCTTATTAATTGATGTGTATAAATTCTACCGATCATATACAGGGCTGCACAAAATAATTCGAGTACACTTTCGCTTATTGGCGAAAACTGCTGAAGGGGAACTTCAAACTTATATGTTTCTTAACTGAAATTTTAACCTAGTATTTAGTATATATACAAATCTATAAATCATATACAGAGCTTCACAAAAGAATTCGAATACTTTTCTGCCTATAGATGGTAATTACTAAAATTGAGTTTTCAAATGTGCTATGGGTTTTCTTAATTGTTTACTAGATAGCATCTTTCACATTATTCAACGAAGAAGTTTCGTTACAGTACTCTAAATGTGTTGAAAAGTGTTTCATGATTGTGATCTATTCTTGACGCATAACCAAGGCCAAAACTAGCCTTTTTTGCACCCGGGTCAAACATGGATTTTGCACCCCCACCCTCCCCTCTTCCGCAAAGTATATTTATAAAGAGAATTTTAACGGAGTTATTTTCTTCTGGTGGACTGATGGCTTCCATTATTATGAAACAGCCGTTATAAATGAAGCACTAGGTGAATGTCAGGTTCTGAGAAACATCTGCTATTGGAACCGGGATTATATATTATCCTTTTACTTGTATATTGTGTTCATGTCTCTTGGTCTGTGTACTGAGAATTTCACAGTAATATTTTTTTCTTATATAAAACTTAATCCGGGCTGGTGAGTTAGACAGAGTGGGTGAAGGGAAGTAGTTATAATAGAAAAGGGTTTGCCCTGCTATTCAGGTGCCTGCCTGAGATAAGGAGACAAGGATTTCACCAGAGAGGGAAAGAGCTGACCCTGGGGTCAGAGTGGAAAACCCTGTTATATGTTGGGGGAAAGAGAAGGAGTTCAGAAAAAACAAGAGGTGGCTAGACGCAGTCGCTTTGGCTGGGGGAAAGTGAGTTGGAGCCGAGAGCGCAAAGTGGACGGTAGTTCCTGTGTAGAGCTCTTAGATAGAGTGTAGGGTTGAGTGAAGCTCACAGAGCTTAGAGTCCATGTGTTGGGAGATTGAGAGTAGTCTCCGGTAAAGTTAATTTAACGAGTGTAGATTGAGAGTGATATAACGTAGTTTTAACAGTACACAGCCAGCATTTACTGTATTTAATTTAATGTTGAACCGGATCATCTACATCCGAGTTTTATGTGTAAATAGTGTTTTGTGTTTTGTAAATAGTGTGTAAATAAACTGTTAATTTATTTAATTGAACGAGTTAGTTTTAATTTAAACAATCCTCTCAGAGCGTGACCGATATCACGTAATCATATCGGTGGTGGCAGCATATAAATAGCAAAGGATTTTCTTCAAAGTTGTGCGGACTAAGAGGAAACTCCGACAGTGAAGATGAAAGAGCAGCCGTAAAAAGTCAGAATGGGTCCGAATGGGAATAAAATTTTCTGGTCAGATGAGGAAAAAAATGGCCATAATTTTTTTTTCTTTTTATTCTTTTATCTTCTCCTAGCACTTCATTTATAATGGCTGTTTCATAATAATGGAAGCCATCAGTCCATCAGAAGAAAATGATCCATTCCAAAGGTATAAGTTCGATTGAAAAACTATTTAATACTTTGACCTGAAAGAAGAGGCTACACCTGCAATTTTCATGACACCAATAGAATCACATAGCTGACAATGTGTACGGTTTAGTTACCTCTAAAATTGAATACAAAGTTTTGCCCTATTTAATCGTGTACAATTGTTAGACTTTTTAAACTGAATTTCCGGAAGGGACAGCCAATTGTTCCTTTGCAACGACATTTCTGTGGCTGTCAACTCGTAAAACTTGGCTAAAAATGCTAACTTTGACAACATTTTCTGAATGAATCTTTGTTTTTATAAGAAAATGGGAAACTCTTTAATTTCTTGGTATCTGAACAAAATTGGTAAATTACATATTTTTACGAATATTAATGCAAATTTTTTATATTTACGAATGAAAATGACTTTCCGAAAGTATCAGAAAAGTAGTTAGTTTGGATTTGGGAATAGCTCTCACTATAAAAAAATCTCATAACGAGATGTGATCCCCCCCCCCCCCAAAAAAAAAGAAAATCCATGACCCTTTCCCCCCTTCTAAATGGTGAGCTGGATCCGCCCTTGGCTTTGTCAAATATTGATTGATTAAAATCTTGAAAACGGAGTCGAAAAAAATTCCGCTTTATACAGGATCCTTATGCCATATCATCTTTAGATTCTTCTATGCTTTATCATACGCCAGACATGATGATTTTAACAATACCGTGCTAAACATTGATATGAGAAAAATCGACAAACAAAATTTTTATTTGGCGCCCGAGGCACATGCTCCCTCTGCCCCCCCCCCCACCCCTGCCCTTAGTTTCGGCCTTGCGCATAATTTTTCTCTCTTGCTTTTTTACTATATTGTTTATGGTTACCTCACCCTCTTCAGGATTAAAATCTATCGCTCTTGGAATGTATTTTTCGAAGATTTAAATTGATATATCTATTTTTTTTAAAGCTAAAGATGAATCTGTAAAATGAGTTGCATTCATGAATTATATATTCTTTAAAATTTTTCAGGATGTTTTATCCCCCGGTATGCTATTTCTTTCTCCCAGCTTATTTTATGTCGTCTCCAAAAAATAACGTTACGTTGTTTAAGCCAGCCGTAAAATAAAGCATCGTACGAAATAATCGCTACTGCAATTTTTTAAACTTCGAAGCATCGCACATTTTAAATTTTTATACCGTCGTATTGGAAAAAAAAAGTACTTTAAAATGCAATTTGTTTGAAAACTGCAACTCCATTTATTTTTGTGATATTAATTTTTTTTGTAGGTTTTAGCACCATTTGCTTAATTTTGGCATCTCAAGTACCCCATTTCTGTAGAAAGTAAAGGGAAAATAGTTGGAAAATAGCAATTATATCTTTTTATTGCCATTCTCATAAAAACTCAAAAAAAAAAAAAAAATTGTAATTAAAATACGTGCTATTTTGAAAAAAAATATTAAATGAATGATTTCTGATAAAACATAGCGCTATTATAAACTAAATTTAATTTTAAGTATCTATATTAATATTACAAACAAATGAAGGCACATGAATCATGAGATAGCCGATATTTATCGTCCAGTTTCTGGAATGACGAAATCTCTTTTTTTGGATTTGCGCATTATTCAGCGATAGTCACGTCCTATGCATATTTTACTGTAGATGTTATTTAAGACTAGATCATAAATGAGGATTTCTTCCCTCGGATGCGAATGACGTCATTTCATATAAAATAAAAGCGTGTGTTTTATGTTTTAAAGCTGAAATATGTTTTATATTATGGTAGTTTCCAGTTATCCGAGTCCCGCTTAACCGATTTATTTTCTTCTGATGGACTGGTGGTTTCCATTATTATGAAACAGCTATTATAAAATAAATGGAGTATTAGGGGAAGATGAAAGAGCAGTTGTAAAAAGTTAGAACTCTGATTTTCCGGTCAGAATTGGGGAAAAAATGGCCATAATTTTTTTTTTTTTTTTGCCATTTTTTTCCTTATTCTGACCAGAAAATCAGAGTTCTAACTTTTTATGGCTGCTCTTTCATCTTCACCTAACATTCATTTATAATAGCTGTTACATAATAATGGAAGCCACCAGTCTATCAGAAGAAAATAATCCATTCCAAATGTATAAGTTAGATTGAAAAAAAAAAAAAAAAATGAACTAATTAATGAATTTATATTTCATCTCCTTAGTTGGTGACGATTTGTGTAAATCCGGGTTTTTTACTTATCCGAGGTGAGCTTGGTCCATATTAACTCAGATAATGGGGACAATATATATATTTATACACACACATATATATATATATATATATATATTTTTTTCCTCGGGGGCGACACTAAATTCTGAAAAAGCAGAATTCCTGTTTTCTAGTTATTTATCTTTTTCCTCTTCTTGTTCAATTTAAAAACTTTTAATATCACTGAAGAGCATTTCATGAAATAACTCACCTCAGATGATAATGTATTCGAATTATTCTTTAAATTTTTTCTGGATTTTTTTCTTTTGTTCTTTTCGAAATCAAAAGTTAAAAATACATTTCTGATAATACGAAATACTATTAAAAGTTCTTTTTCTTAAATAAATATTTTTGTAAATATTGAAGTAAAATTGATGTTTATTTATATTTGTACTCAAAAATAACAAAAATAAATACTAAAACACATTTCTTTAGAAGACATACCAAACTTTATATATTTAAAATTTTACCTTTCTTAAAGATTTTTACGTATACAAAGCAATGTATTTAAAAACACACAGTTAAAACAAAGAATAAAACATATTTAGAGTTAAAAAATGAAACTAGAAAACAGGAATTCTGCTTTTTCAGAACTTAGTGTCGCCCCCCCCCCCCGATGACATTTTTATTTATGTATATATAAATAGTATGAAACATATTTTAATAATATGTCTTAAAGCACACGCTTTTATTTTATGTAAAATGACGTGATTCGCATCCGCTTAAGAATCCACATTTACGATCCACTTTTAAATAGTATGCATAGGATGTCACTATCGCTAAATAATGCACAAATGAAGCAAAATGATGCTGTCATTAAAGAAACTTGACAAAAAAAAAAAAAAAAAAAAAAAAAAAAAAAAGTCTATCTAATGATTAAAATGCCTTCATTTGTTTGTAACATTAATATAGATACTTAAAATTAAATATAGTTTATAATAGCTCCATGTTTTAACAGAAATCATTCGATTAATATTTTTTTTCAAAATAGCACGTTTTTTAATTACATTTTTTTTTTCGGTTGTTATGAGAAAATGGCAACAAAAATATATAATTACTATTTTACAACTATTTTTCTTTTACTTGCTACAGAAATGGAGTACTTCCGTTGCCAATATTAAGCAAATGGCTCTAAAAACTACAAAAAAATTAATATCTCAAAAATAAATGGAGATGCAGTTTTCAAACAAATTGAATTTGAAAGTACTTTTTTTTACCAATACGACGGTATGAAAATTGAAAATGTGCGATGCTTAGAAGTTAAAAAAAATGTAGTAGAATATTTAGCAGTTCAGTGATACATCTGCTTTGCTTTACGGCTGGCTTATACAATATAACGCTATTTTTTGGAGACGACACAAAATAAGCTGGAAGAAAGAAATAGCATACCGGGGGCTAATAAAGTATATATTCATGTCCCGGCCCACTTTAAGCATAATAACTTTTCTCTGACTATAATTAATTTCAATACTAAGCTTTATTAAAAAGTCATATTTTTTCCTAATATAAGAAAAAAATAATTACGAAGCAATAAAGTTTTTTTTTTTTTTTTTTTTTTTTTTTTTAAACTATAATAACTTCCTCGCATAAATTTACTGGTACACAATTTCGACATATAATTAACTATTATCAAAATTTCTCTTTTGAGCTATCACTGAAATGTGTAGTTAGTTCCGCGGTAACAAATGATGCCGTATAAATTCTTGCCATCCTTTTACTTTCAATAATTACTTCAATCTAAGAAATAATCATATATCAATTGCTTTTGATTGACTTCCCTGTAATTGTACTTCGATTTCGATTGTCGATGCAAGACTTCTTCCTTTTCTTCCATTAATTTGCTTCGACTTCAATTACATATAAAACTTGCTTTTTTTAGTTGTTCTTGAAATAAACTGAAGAGCGGATATACAACAATTGTATAATATAGCCCATTGTTTAATATTCTTGTTTTATCCCAACTGCAATTTGTTTAAATTAAATTAGATTAGTAATGACAGGTAATTTTTCAACGACAGTTAATGCAAAAAATTTGTAGTAATATATATTGTTTGGAAGATATATAGAAATTTTTAAAAACTAATGTTTACAAAAGGATTCTTGGATGTAGGTTTCTGTAATAAGGCAGTAATAATACAGTTAATGGACAGAAAATGCATACTATTTGAAGTATTTTTGTTTGTGAATGAAAAATTCATTTGCTATTAGGCAGCTTTCATTACAAAATGTCCTTCTGGCATGTGCCGCGAGGAAAAGGTAGCTTTAATATTATTTGTTTTTTAAAAATCCAGCTTACTTTATTCAAACACACAAAGCGAAAATTAGTGGAACTTGATTATAAAACATTCAAATCCAGTTTTCGTCTCTATTGAATATGAACGAGAATTTCGCCAAATTAGTCAGCTATATCCAAGTTGCCTTCCTTTAAAGCGATTTATGTTTGTTCACCAAATTCCGGCGATATCTTGAAGAGCCCGCCATTATACAACATGGTGGATGAAGCCTACCAATGAATTTGGTCAAGACCTTGGTAAGTACTGTAAGCATGCTCAGGCACGTGAAAATTGGTTAATATATACGACTACTGTCGCATGACAAAATCAGATTGTTCCAAAATGTCACACACCCTAGAATTTCAAACTGCTATATCTCAGCCATTTTTGTAAGATAAAGACAGAACAAAATGCTCTACAATTCTTGTATCAGGGTCAACCACTTAGAAAAAGCTTCTTCCATTTCTATTTTTTTTTTGTACCTCTTTTTAACTTGCCGACATTTTTAAAGAAGTTCACGGATGAAGCTGTTTAACAAACTCTGTCGAGACCTTGTTATGTACAGTATATATGCTCAGTCGCATCCAAATCGGTTAATAAATATCCGTGCTAATCGCATGACAAAAATCAGACTGTTTCAAAATGTCAGCCCAGCCATTTTAGAAATTCAAACAATTATATCTCAGCCATTTTTGGAGATAAAGCCGTAACAAAATTATTCCGGAATCCTTGCATCAAAGTCAAATACTAAGAAAAAAAATTTCCCAATTTCTAATTCTTTTGTACCTCTTTTTAAATTAATTTTTTTTAAATGGTCGCCCTTTTAAAATTTCGAATTTTTTTAAATTGCCGCCATTTTGAAACAAGATGGCAGATGAAGCTCCTCAGCGAACTCGACCAAAAAATTGGTATGTACTATGCCCATACCAAAGTCACATCCAAATCGGTTCATAAATACGAGAGTTACATCATGACAAAAATCAGATAAATAATAAAAATCAACATTTGAACGGAGGGTAGTTTTGGGAGTCAGGGGGTCATGACCGGTTAACGTTAAAATATACCAAACTTTTCCGGAATTGCTTGCCTTTAGACGGCTGCAATAGGTAGATTTTTACTTTTTGTAATGAAAGCTACCTGAAAGTAAAAAGAATACCTATTGCAGCAGTCCGGAGGAAAGCAATTTCGAAAAACTTCTGTGTATTTTTATCGATGATGACCATCAAACCCCAAAACCACCCTCCGTTCAAATTTATATATATATCTACCCTATATATATAAAATCCTAATGAAACGAATTTATGAAACGAATATATGAAACGCCTGAAATGTATCGATTCTTTGAATCGACTGATTAAACAACTGACTTAGTTTCACGGCGATTTCTCCCAAAATATGGAATACTTTGCGATGAAATTTACACCAAAAATCCGTGTTGATCCACAGATCTCAAAACTGGTATTAGAATTTTTAAATTCGAATTAGTTTTCGAAATATTAATTTTTTTCTAATTTTAAATACATTTTTTCTAATGATGGCAACTCAAATTTTAATCATAACAGAAATTTTTTTAAATTCAGAAAAGGTTACTATTTTAAATTAATTTGGCGACAGTTTGGCCTACTTTAAATCTATGCTAAGAACAATGCTTTTTTTTGTATTTCGTTATCATTTTATTAAATACAAAACTTTCATTTAAAAATGAAACATTTAAATTGATGGCTTTCACTTCTTTTTTTTTAAAAAAAACAAAACGAAAAGAAAAATATTAGGCACAGATGTCATATACGCACCGGGGTACCTAATTGGCGCACAAATGGCATTATTTTGATAGACATGGTAACCCGGCTATTGTTGTTTATTTAATAATAAATGTATATTTACTTTTATTTCTTTTTTAAATTTATATAAATTATTTTGTTCTATAGTAATTAATTATTTTTTTTTGCTATTTCCTTTTGGAAATAATAGAAAATAATTAAAAAATACGGCACAATGAATTAGTTATTCCGTCACCCAATTTCGCAAATTATATAAATCGCCAAACCACTCGCCAAATTGTACAGATTGACAAAATTTTTATTTTAAATAACGAAAGAACAAATAAATTAGTATAACATTAATAAATATAAAAATAAAACGTCGAAATAGAAATCACTTGATGACGTAAACACGTGTAACTTGCTAAAAGTCAAGTGAATGTGACATTTACCATCAACCATTATTGGCATTTAATCTTATAGTTTGGTGATGGATTTTTTGTCGACGGGATAACTAAGTAGTACCAAAATTACATATGTAACTGGTATTCAAAAACGAGGTTTTCGTCAAATTTTCGTAAAAAAAAAAAAAAAAAATCATGCCAAACTAGAGGTCTGCACGGGCCCGGGCTTGGCCCGAGACCCGTACCCGGCCCGGCCCGCGGGCCGGCGGAATGGAGGAGAATTTTCAAACGGGCCGGGCCGGGCCGGGCCGGCAGAATTAGGACAATTTTTTCAACGGGCCGGGCCGGGCCGGGCCGACAGACAAAATAAACGGGCCGGGCCGGGCCGGCAAAAAAATTGAACGGGCCTGCAGGCCGATAAAAAAAATTAATCGGGCCTATCGGCCCGATATAAGAATTTGAGAGTAGCAGATAAAATACGAGGCCATTTCCAATGAATATGACTTTTTCGAGAAGTATAAATGTGCGTTAGCCAATGCGAGTTTAACAACATCAATACAGAAATGTAACATGTCCATCGTAGAGATCGGCATCGTACAGTTACATGATGGGTCCCAGGTTTAATTTTTTCTGCAGACTTATGCCGGGACGGATCTGGTCTTAATCGTTCTCAGGATGTGTTGGACAGGCATTATGTTTTGTCAAAGTATTAATAGAGATAATGAACTTCTGTTAATAGCATCTTTGGAAATGTACCTTAAGGTGGTTCTCATATTTACTGCTCAACAATG
Source organism: Maratus speciosus (assembly GCA_963932465.1). NCBI lineage: Eukaryota > Metazoa > Arthropoda > Arachnida > Araneae > Salticidae > Maratus > Maratus speciosus. The sequence goes on along the minus strand of OZ010788.1, from coordinate 314,624,880 downwards.
CGAAACTTTCAGACACATTTTCTGACTCATTTTTAACTATAAAGGCGTAAAATTGACAGGCCTGAGTATTGGAGGTATTTGGGATCGAATAACGTTTCTATTTTTCATAAATTACGTACTGAGATAACAGAGACTCTTGTCACGTGACTGTACGTTTTTCTCCTTTCCTGTGTTATCGCTTCCGGAAATTCGATTCAAAACCCTAACTTTGGCAGTATTTTCTGAATGATATATTACTTTTATCTAAGAAGAAAACGCCATTTACATGGTTTCTGAATAAGAATACCTGCCAATCTCATGCGTTTCCGAAAAGAAATTAATTCACAAATGTATCAAAATGTAGCTCCTTTGGATTTGAGAAAAGCCTTAAAAATGACAGAAATAATTTCACAAATCTACTTTTTATTATAAGCTTCAGAAGTTATCATGTTTTTAAACCCTTTATTCTAAACTACAATAATCTTTTAATAAACCCTTATTTAAATTTTGAAACGTCTGCAGAGACGTTGACTAAAACACTGTAAGTAATCGTTAATGTTTACTATTGTATGTTTTCTATTTTGCGAACACATAGTAATTTAAAATATGCTGTAAAATGTTCTCATAAATATGCATGTAGTATTCATTAAAAGAACCTTAATTGTATGTCGAGAAAAAACGGAATTTTTTGTAGAAATTTAGTCGGGTCGGGCCGGGCCTGTTTTCACTGATTTTTGTACGGGCCGGGCCGAGAACGGTAAAAATATAAACGGGCCGGGCCGGGCTCGGGCCGAACTTTCAATTTTTACACCGGGCCGGGCCAAAATAGCTTTCCTTCGGGCCGGGCCGGGCCCGGGCCTGGAATTTCCGGCCCGTGCAGACCTCTATGCCAAACATGCGGTATATGACATCTGGCGAAATATTAAATTATGTAACAAACCATGGCATTTAATTTCAACTTCAAATCAATGTTTTAATTTACCACTCGAACAATAAAAAGAAATGCTAACTGGCGAATTGAAAAAAAGATATTGGCGAGATTTGCACCCGGCTTTTTTTTCTTTCGGCACAGATGTCACATACGGCCCCATATTGGCGCAATTTTTTTCTGACGCCAATGTCTTATACGCAACGAGTACTTAACTGGCGCCAAAGTATCGTTATTTTGCTTGATATGGTAAGCCGGATGTTGTTGTTTATGCTGTTAATGCGTTCTCCAAATTGGCGTTGGAAAAAAATCGCGCCAATATGACATTTGTTCCAAATCTTCATATGAAAGGCGAAGGGATCAGATCGTATTTGTTTATGGCACTTGATGACTTGAACTATTATAATATAGATGAAATGATGGGGATAGAATAATATTTGGCGACTTATCACCTGTGCCTGGATAACATTAAAGTATCAAAATGGCACCTAGAGTATAAAAAGCAAAGTGTTCCGCCCGGAACTGTTGATGATAGTCACATGATTTAGGCTATTGTTGTCGAGATTGTTTTAATATATCGGTTGACAAAGACTCTGAATACTTATTTCATTTTATTTTAGCTTCTTTTCAAATGTTTAACTGATCCTCTTTAATCAAAAACGAAAACAACCATTGGATGTCTTACCAGCAACTGATTCTCCGTTAAATTTTTGCAATCAAAGGGAATTGAATGGAAACCCGTTTACAGGGAGATCTGCACACCTTTTTCAGTATAATTTAATCTTCTCTAATATTTTTAAAACAAATTAGATTGTTAGATTCTGCGGTGTCTGAACGGGGGTTGGCGAGCGTAGCCTGCAGGGGGCAGAGCCCCCTAGTGTATATATATAACCATTATATAATTACAATTCATCCTCTATTTCCAATTACGAAATATAAATTAATAAATTTACCTTCAATAATAACTAATGAACAACAGTGATATATCATGTTGAAATGAAGTTTAATAAAGACCATGAAAGATGACAAACATGCAGCATAAAATGGAATTTCTTATATCAAGGTATCAAATAACTACAAAAGTAGAAATCATATGATAACACACTAAGTTTTTGCGCAATTGCAGCAATAAACCCAGCGCATAATTAAAAAAAAAAAAAAATAGTTTGCTAACGTTGCAAACTAACGTTAACAAAAACGTTATGTATTTATAAAATATATAAAAGTATAAGCGTAAAAGAATAAGCGTAAAAGAATAAGCGTTTCAAAAAGAATTCTTTCAATTCTAAATTAAAATAAAATAACAAAAAATGATCATTCACAATAACTTGCGCAATAGCAGCATAGAAATTTGAATGATAATATATAACCATTATATAATTACAATTCATCACATATATATATATATATATATATCTGATTTTTGTCATGCTGTAATTGTCGCATTTATGAAAGAATTTGGATGTGACTGAGCATGTGTACAGGACATACACCAACGTCTCAACCGAGTTCGTTAACTAGCTTCATTCGCCATCTTGATTCAAAATGGCGACCAATTAAAAATAATAATAATAATAATTCAAAAAGTGCTAAAAAAATTATAAATTGAAAAGTTTTTCCTTTAAGTGTTCGACTTTTATACAAGGATCATGGGGCATTTTTTGTTTCGTCTTTATCGTAAAAAATGGCTGAGATATAGCAGTTTGAATTATAGGGTGGCAGATATTTTAAAACAATCTGATTTTTGTCATGAGATAACATGCGTATTTATTACTCGATTTGGATGTGATTAAAGCATGTGTACTGGACTTATCAAAGGCTCAACCGAGTTCGTTTGCAAGCTTCGTCCGTTATCTTGTTTCAAAATGGCGGCCACTTAAAGATTTGAAGTTAAAAACGTATAAAAAAATTAGGAATTTAAAACGTTTTTATCCTTACGTGTTTTTATCCCTTCGGAATCTTTGATATAAAGATTCAGAAGTATTTTTTGTCTTGCCACTATCTTAAAAAATGGATAAATGTTTAAAAAACGTTGTTATCTCTTCGTAATATTTGATATAAAGATCCCGAAGCATTTTTTGTCTTGCCGCTATCTTAAAAAATGGCTGATATATGGCTGTTTGAAATTCTGTGATGGTTAATTTTTCCATAATCAGGTTTCACCTGACAGCTTTAGAAAACATTGTTTCTCACAAATTTACTTTAATAGTTGAGACCATTGTTTCTTTTCTTACATTTAAAACTACATAGGCATATCCGCCAACATCAAATTCTCACCATGCTTGAGAACACGTGTTCGAATATCGCCAAATTTCACAACCAAAAATAAATCGACCTAAACGAAGCCGATATGGTTATAGCTGAATAATTTGGGGAAATTATCGTTTAAATTCAATATTGACGCGATCTGGTATTGAGTCTTCTATAATCGGGTTCCACGCATTTTTAACTTCGAGGGTGTAAAATTAGCTGAACTTTTAAAAACAAGGAATATTAAAGCTACCTTTTCCTCCCGTCACAGGTCGGAAAAACTTTTCCATATTTCAAGAGTTTCTATAAAAGTGATGGCTCTATTTTATTTATTTATTTATTTATTTGTTCAGGCAAAAGCTCAACCGATACAAAGCATCATCATAATACACTATTGTATAAAGAACAGTATTAATATTTTGTAAAGAAATATTTAAAATAAAAACCAACAACTATTCTTTTAAATATATATATATATATATATATATTAATGTTTAAATTTTTTCCTATTAATCATCCATTTTTATGCTATAGATTTTACTGAATAAAAATACTTCGAAATTGATGAACTACAGAATAATCATTTAATATTAATTTCAACTGCTTAAAAATGTATAATTTCAAATACCTATTAACTTTATAATTTTCTCCTTCACTGTAATTTACGATAATGCTAAGCTTTCTTAAAAAATCACATTTCTATCAAATACATATTAATTAATTTTTCCTAAAATATATTTTAGTAATAAATAATTATATTTTAATATAAAATAATGAAAAAAAATTAGCGTAAATTTTACTGGAAGTTAATTTCGACTTAATTTCACATTTACGTTTTTGCGGAAATGTGTTCCGATAACAAATGATGGCCCATAAGTTTTGGCATTCCTCTTGCTTTCAATAATTAATTTTAATTGCAGAAATTCTCAGGCCTTGATTATTTTTTATTGAATTCCAAGTAATTGTTCTAGGATTTCGACAGTCTAAGCTACAGTCCTCCTTTTCTTACATTAATTTTGACTCCGAGTTCAACTGAATAGAAACTTAATCTTGTTATTACCATCTTATTAAAATTAATTGAGGGAACGGAAATATAATAATAGGATAGTATAGGTTCTTATTAAGTATTATGGACAGAATATTTCAGCATTTTATCTTTTAAAGAGAAATCGCATTAGTGATAAAAAATAAGTTTTCAAAAACAAGAAATAGAGATTCATATAGATTGTAATTTCGAACGCTTTCTGCTCATTTTACAATTGAAATTTCGAATTTTTAAACCATTCTTAGCTAGCATCTGCATCCTAAAGTAACCTCCATGTCAAATTTCAAGTTTCTAGACCCTTCACAAAAATCGTAAGTTTTTAACTTTTGACTTTTAACTACTTGACTTTTAACTACTGGCCCATTTTAAATGTGTATAAGAAAGCTGTTTTCTGCTTCTTAAAAATAACAGCCATGTCAACTTTCAAATTTCTATATTTATAACAATTCCATAGTAATCGTAATTTAGAATATTTTTAGAACGCTTTTCGCGCATTTCACAATTTTAAATTTCGAATTTTTGTAAAACTGTTCGGTGCTATTTACGTCTTAAAAATAACACCATGTCAACTTTCAAGATCCTATATCTAACAATTCCGTAGAAATAGTAATTTAAAACGTTTTCCGCTCATTTCACCCTTTAAAATTTTGAATTTATTTAGAAACCATTCTTAGCGAGTATTTGTATCTTAGAAGTAACTGCTATGCCAAATTTAGAGTTTCTAGTTTCTTCACTATCACAAAAATCGTAAGATAATTTTTTTCCCCTCCTGCACTCTTTTAAATTTCGAATTGTATAAAAATCTGCTCTGTATTGTGTTCAAAATTGCGTCTCAAAAGTAGCAGCCATGTCAAATTTCAAGTTTCTATACCTAATAAATACATAGTAATCGTAATTTTGAACGTTTCTGAAATATGTTCCGCTCATTTCACCCTTTCAAATTTCGAATTTATTTAGAAACCATTCTTAGCGAGTATTTGTATCTTAAAAGTAACTGCTATGCCAAATTTAGAGTTTCTAGTTTCTTCACTATCACAAAAATCGTAAGTTAAAAAAAATTTTCTTGCTTCCTGCACTCTTTTAAATTTCGAATTGTGTAAAAATCTGCTCTGTATTGTGTTCAAAATTGTGTCTCAAAAGTAGCAGCCATGTCAAATTTCAAGTTTCTATACCTAATAAATACACAGCAATCGTAATTTTGAACGTTTCTGAAACATGTTCCGCTCATTTCACCCTTTTAAATTTCGAATTTATTTAGAAACCATTCTTAGCGAGTATTTATATCTTAAAAGTAACTGCTATGCCAAATTTAGAGTTTCTAGTTTCTTCACTATCACAAAAATCGTAAGTTGAATTTTTTCCCCTCCTGCACTCTTTTATATTTCGAATTGTATAAAAATCTGCTCTGTATTGTGTTCAAAATTGTGTCTCAAAAATAGAAGCCATGTCAAATTTCAAGTTTCTATACCTAATAAATACATAGTAATCGTAATTTTGAACGTTTCTGAAATATGTTCCGCTCATTTCACCTTTTTAAATTTCGAATTTATTTAGAAACCATTCTTAGCGAGTATTTGTATCTTAAAAGTAACTGCTATGCCAAAGTTAGAGTTTCTAGTTTCTTCACTATCACAAAAATCGTAAGTTAAATTTTTTTTTCTTGCCTCCTGCACTCTTTTGAATTTCGAATTGTGTAAACATCTGCTCTGTATTGTGTTCAAAATTGTGTCTCAAAAGTAGCATCCATGTCAAATTTCAAGTTTCTATACCTAATAAATGCATAGTAATCGTAATTTAGAACGTTTCTGAAACATGTTCCGCTCATTTCACCCTTTTAAATTTCGAATTTTTTTAGAAACCGTTTTTAGTGACCATTTGTACCTTAAAAGTAACCGCCATGACAAATTTGAAGTTTCTAGTTCTTCAGCATCCTAAAAATCGTAAGTTTTGAACATTTTTTAGGGTTCCGTACTTAAAAAGTAAAAACGAAACTATTATAAGATCACTCCTGTATCTGTCTGTCCGTCTGTCACAGCCATTTTACTCGTAAACTATGGAACGTGGAAAGTTCAAATTGGGGGAAGTAATAAAGACTATTGACGCAGATATTTACCGATTATTAAACATTCACAAACATATTAAGGAAAAATGTAGAGGGGATAATTAAGCTACTTGAAAAAAAAAAAAAATCTTTTCGTTGTATATCGTGTGAAAGCTTTCGTAACGCTAAACTCAAAAATACATTTCTTTTAATTTTACGTATTATACTTTCATAGATATCGTCGAGAATGTAGTACACAAATATGACCCCCCCCCCCCTCTATTTCCGAATCTACTCAAACTAAAATTATGAAAAAAATAGATGTAGTAGACATTTATGTAAACCTTGCAGGAAAATGGTAGCGAATACCCTAGGTTACATAGTTTTCGAGAAAAGCGCATTATTCCGTTACACGAAAATTTCGATTTGCGGGCATTCAGCAAAAGTGTTCAGGAGCGCTGGTGGTACCTTTTGTAACAGAAGTATAAAAGCATTGTTGATAATGAATTTCGTAAAAAATCGTCGGTAACTAGTTGAGATATTAACCCTTAAAGACACGAACGGTTTGGACATACATAATGAAAGGGCGGCGTACTCTCAGGGACGCCGATGTACTATCGGCTTTTAAAGCGTAGATAACAATTTTTAATGATACATTTCTATAATGCAATGCCCAGTAGCAGTATAAAAGCAAAAAATGTCAAATTGTTAAAAACCGACTAATTTAATTAGAATTAATCACATAAATACTACGGTATTCGCGACTAGTTTGCATTGGGTAGATCTCTTAATACGCCTCCTGTGTCTTTAAAAGTTAATTAAAAACCTATCTGGAAAAATGCGGCATGGACCAAGGCGGCGTTGCAACATTGCAACCGCACGCTTAGCACAATGCCAAGTTTAGACTTTGAACAAGGGTTTTGTTTTAGCTCCGCTGTAAAAAGAAATGATTATTGCTACGCTGAACTTAGTTTTATGAAATGTCAAATGAAGTTGAAATATGCACTACTTTTATTGTCAGTACCGAATTAAGTTCATCATAAACAGATTAGGATAAGATTAAAAAAAGAGTTATACAGAATCGCAATATTTGATATTATTTAGGCTTCATATCTCTTTAAACTTTTATAGTATACTCATTCATACTTTTCTAGTATATACAGTTGTACCCAACCCTATGTTGTATAGTTTTTTACAAAGTCTTATTATTCTTTTAGCAACGATTTTTTTAATAATACAGTTAATAATTAATCTATATTTATTGTACGGAACCCTCAGAGCGCGAGTAATACTCGCACTTGACCGTTTATTTTTTCTCCTGTACCCTTTCAAATTTCGATGTTTTTAAAAAATGTTCTGTGCGTGTACTTGCGTCTTAAATGTAGCAGCCACGACAGATTAAAAGTTTCTATACCTAACAATTCCATAGAAGTCATAATTCAGTGCGTTTTTAGAATACGTTTCGCGTATATCAACCGTATACTTTTTTTTTTTTTTACTTTTCTGTGCGAGCATTTACATTTTAAAAGTAACAGACATGTCAAACTCCAAGATTCTACCTCTAACAATTCCATAGAAATTGCAATTTAGAACGTTTTCCACTCATTTCACCTTTTCAAATATCGATTTTTTTTTTAAACGCTCTTAGGGAGCATTTATATCTTAAAAGTAATAAGCTGCTTATAACTTGAGTTTTGCTGAATGAATATTGATGGAACTTGCACTGTTAGCCAGACAATTTTTCAGGTAAGGTTTTAATATATACTAGTTAGTGCCCGTCAAGATTTGACGGTAAATAACTTGAATGTTTTATTAGAAAAATTCTTGAAATTTTAATTAGTTGTTTTTAAATTAATTATTGAATGACGAATTACGTGACGAATTTCTATATTCCATAAGTGATTATTATTTCTTTAAGGCGATAGATGGTGCTGCCAGTCTAATCCATTCGATGCAGTGAAAGAATTTTGAGTTTATAATTTACAACTAATTATAGTATCTTTTTATCAGAAATTTACCTAAATACACCGAGTAGAGAAGTTATTTTTACTTACTACGCATTCATTTTTTTATAACAATATCTATTTTCATTTATTTATTTATTTATTTATTAAAACTACACGGCCAATAAAAGCTGCCATGATTTTTATTTTTATCTGTCTCATTCTCTAAAAATCTAAATTTGAAACTTGATGCAGCTAACAATTTATAATATATACTTTTTATTACTTGAATTTTACTTTACATTTTTATACATTTTTTTAAATATTAAACCGTCGCGAAGGCACTGTGGTCGCCTTTGCATAGTTAAAGGAACTGTGAAACAAGATGAATACAAGGAGGTGTTGCAAAATCGGTTGATTCCGCAATTAAAAGAATGGTTTCCAAATAGAGAAATTTTTGTATTTATGCAAGATTGAGCTCCTTGTCGCATAGTGCGATCTGTCAAGACCTACTTACAACAAGAAAATATCCCTGTGCTGGGTTGGAAGGTTAATTGACCAGAGATGAACCCCAAGAAAATGTTTGGGAGCTGATGAAGAGAGAGTTGACCAAAGAAGTCATAACCAACAAAATCCAGTTGATAGAAAAACTTATCCTTGTCAAGAATTATCACCCACACAGAGAAGAAACTATTCAATTTTGTATTAACCACGCCGAATAGAGGGATTCATTGCTGCCAAAAGAGGCTCCACAAAATATTGACATTTTTCGAATTTCGTGTTTTAAGTTTTTCAAGTTCAGTAATTTTTAATTTGATTTACAAGAATAATTTTAGAGTCATTGACGTGCCTTTTATTTATTATAACCACCCCGTAATTAATTTTTATAATCAATTTTAACTATTAACACAGTAATATCATTTTAATGAAGCTAGTAATATGATTTTATACAAGAAAAAAAGACTGCGTCTGATAATTTTACCAGGGACTGCATATAGATATTTTAATTCCTTTTATTTCTAAATTGTATCCATTTATGTTTTTATTTCAATAAAAACACACCAGACCAGATGGTGGTGGGAGTTTTTCTGGATTTTATTATTTGAAGCAGAAGTCTGTTAAAGTGTTGTGCAGTGTTTGGGATCGCAGAACTTTTAAAATTATATCCTACTCTTGTTAAATTATTTATTTTACATATCATAGTTATTTTGTACTTAGCTTTATGCTTGTTTTTTTTTATGTATGGTTGAGAAGGAAGATTGTGCATATTTGTCAACCTCTGGTATATGCTATAAATAACCTAGATTTTGATGATTGCGTCGTTTTAAAAGTATATTTTCATAATATTTAACAAAAAATACTCATTTTAGCCATTTTGAATTATTCATAACAATTCAAAACTTTTTATAAGATAAAATTTTGACATAAAAATCTATAGAGGAAGGTGAGGTAACAAGAGACAGGGCATTTAAATTTCTCTATAATATGCTTACTCCCTTATTTCAGCCTATGCTTAGTGTGTATACATTCATATTTTACTTGAATCATATATCTAGAGCCACATATTAATTTGTAGGACAAGTTAAAAAACTTTGTATAATGGTGTATTGTAACCAGTGGTGGGATTCAGTCGGTTCGCACCGGTTTGGTAGAACCGGTTGTTAATTTTTATTGAGTTCGGCGAACCGGTTGTTAAAAAGATGCTTCAAATGCGAAAATCGCATTTACAGTAATTTACTAGTAAATTTGTCGTGCAAATAAACTTTTTGTTGTGCAGATAAGCTTTTTAAAAAGTTTATCTGCACAACAACGTTTTCTAGCCATAACACTATGACATGTTCTGATTTGTTTCAATTAATAAAATGTTTCATTTGCAAGAAAAAAATTCTTCATCAGTCCTGTAGGGAGCTAATTTAACTTAAAAAAATTATATATGAAATTTTGAAGATTTGAAGAATTTTTGGATACAAATCGGCAGCTTAGACTAACCCTATTAATATCTCATGCTTATTGAACATTAAACTAACTACTTATATTCGAATAAAAGGTACTTTGTTTTGGCTGCTTCTTTTTTAAATATACGGAATGTTCCCTGTTATCGCTAATCAATAGCTAATGACTAAATCGTTAGATTTAGTGGTACACTTCCAATGGCATTTTGTTTAAATATTGTTATTGTACTTCATATCTTAGAAGTAATTTAATTTAAAGTAGCTCTTTTCTTAAATGTATCAAATTTTAGTTTTTTATAAGATCCCTGATTTCTATACGTTCTATTTAGGAAAATGTTTTCCCTGCTCTAACAAAGGAAAAAACATTGTATTGTCTAAACTTGCCGAGTCATACTTTATATTTTATGAATTTCTAGCGTTGTCTGGCCCATTTTTTAAAAAGAATTGTTAAAAATTCCTGAAATTCTAGATATCATAACTCGAGAAGTTCTAGTCGTGTAAAAATTTGTCTCATTTGTTATTGCCTGGATAATGTTTTCTAAATATGTTATAGGGCACAAAGGACCGCATAATTTTTTTTATTTTGTACAGTAATTTTGTGCATTGATTTTGTACAGTTTTTTCTAAAGTAAAAACGGCTTCTAAGATGATGAAGAACAGCATTTGAAGTATTTTTGAAATTAGAAGTATTCTAAATTTAATGATTAGGAATTAGCTCTTGTTCAGCGATAAGGAGGGACGCTCTATACATTTTATAAGTGATATTGCCTTGTTGATTGTATATTTAAAATGAAATTGCTCGTCTTTCAAAAGCACTGGGAACAAGAAGCATAAGCATCATAAAGAATGAAAACTAATGATAAAATTTACTAATATGTCCGAAATGCTTCTGATGAAAAAAGCACATACAAAAGAAAGACTATGAGGGTTTTATTGGTTTAGGATCTCGAAAAAATATCAAATTTGCAGATCATAAATGTTTTAGTGAGTTCGGGAACCCGTGTTTTAAAAGCAACGTAACTAATTAAAAAAAATAGGCTACTGAATTCTGAAAATTTAATGAAAGTTGTAGTCAATTTGAATATAGGAATAAACTACAGTTTTTCTCTCCGTCACATTACTGGAATATTGGAGAATTAATATTTCCATGGAAAGCAGCTGAAGAACTATTATTTATATTTAATGACACTTATAATTGATACTAATGATTTTCGAGACTATATTTCAAATATTTTTCTAAAGCTATGGAGGTTTTTTAAAGTATTCAAAAGGCTAAAAATATTGGCAGAACAAGTGCTGCAAGTTCAGCCGAAATGGAAAAGGTGTTTTCAAAGATAAACATAATATGGTCAAAGAAGAGAAGTCGACTGACTAACTACTATTACTAATGTATAAATATAATGACGATTATCCTAATTGCCCTAAAAACCTCTAAAAGCATGGGCTCCTACTTTTTTAGTGAATGTGTGTTAAGAAAGAAGCACAGATTCGATAATGCACGAGTAAAGACAATCAAAACTGAAAGTGAGGACTCTTATCAAGAAGCTATATGTAAATATCTCAAATAACACAAGTTATTTAATATTTTAAACTCGTTTCTATACTATAATCTAGTTTTTTTCCTATACAATTTATTGTTTAATTTAAGTATTAACTACATGAAATAATATACTACTTTTTTAAACTTTTCAACATCATAAAGTGTTTTTCAGTACAGGATACCAAAATAATTCAAATTTATTTTTACTAGTTTTAGTACGAAAATATATAGTGTGCTGATGCATTTTATCGGCAATTTTTATTCATGGGCAGTTCTTGTATGGAATTTTTTAAAAAGATGTTCATGTTTTGTTTTTAAACTGAGTTAAATTTTATTATGATACAAAATTTCCAGATATATCTTTTTCGCGTGCACATTATTGTTACTAGAAAAATAATTTAAGAGTCATTTGGGACCAATTATAGAAGATGACATTGACGAATTTCTTAGTGAAATTTGTGACTTAGGTGACAAAGCCTAACATAAAAACATGCATTCAAAAATATCCAGAAATTAAGCATCTACCACTCACAAGAGCCGATTTATCGAGATTAACTTTGAAGAAATTACAAGCATTTATCATCAAAGCAAGGATGTAAATAGGAATGACTTGACATTCAGTGAGCTAGTATTCTCACGAGAATTGACTTCAGCAATATCTCTAGCTTTTCCTGTAGTCATTGTTTTTATTACCTGATTCCAACTTTAGATCATGGACATGGGTTAATTCTTAAGCTTAAATTTCTGCTATTTTTGTGTTATCCTTATTGTATTAAACTGCAGTATTATTGATGCAGTTATCTGATAAAAATTTTAATTAGGGTTTCATGATTGCCGATTATTTATTAAATAAATTATATCCTTTTACAGGGAAACATGTTTCAGGATTTTTTTTTTTTTTTTCAGTATACGAAAAGGTCATAGTTTTTTATTAACAATGTTCTTATATTGGAAAGTGTTTCATAATCTATGTGTGTTGCTTTATTTTCCTTTCATGATTATGCATCAAAAATCATTCGGGCAGCGAACCGGTTGTTAAATTATTTGAATCCCACCACTGATTGTAACCCTTTGTATTTGTCTTGGTTTGTCTAAAAAAATAATGTAGTCATTGCTTACCGAAAGTTTTATTCATAAGCAAAAACACTATTGCAAGTTGCTTATTCTGCTTTTCGGCTTACGAACCGCATTAAAATCCTTCCCTTTCCAAATCCTTTTATGTAAATTGTTTTAAGCCTCATCCACTGATCTGTTTTTAAACATAGTCTCTAAAAATTGATAAATAACTTACAAATGTAAATGACTTTACCTTTCTTTTCTTTTTTAACTTTTTATAATTTTCCTTTTATTCTTGTTTTTTTTTTTTTTTTTTTTTTTTTTTTTTGTTGTTATTATTATTGAAAAGTAATCCATCTTTAGTAAAGTTATTTCATTTGAAAATATAATTGCAGTTAGGATAAAATGCTGAAAGTTTGTAACTAGAATACTAAACAACGAGCTATCTTATCCTCTTATTATGTATCCCTCTCTAATTAATTGCAACCATAAGGAGCCTAAAAGATTACGTTTCTATGCAATTGCATCCAGAATCAAAATTAATGGAAGACGTCTTGTATCGATTGTCGAAATCGAAGAACAAATACGTGTAAGCCATGAATAATTGATGTCTGGTTATTTCTGGTATTAAAGTTAATTACCAAGAGGCATGCGAGCATTTATCCGGGATCTTTTGTTATCGGATATCTCCATATCTTAACGAAAACTTCCTGGGTGAATTTTGAAAATTGTTAAATTATGTCGAAATTTATTTCCAACGAAATTGTGGCAAGACAATTGATATATTTTTTAATAATTTTTTTCGTCGATACATAATTATTTATGACTGATCCGGCATCTTTTATTATTGGATATTTCCATATCTCCCCGAAAACTTATTGGGAGAAATTTGAAAATAGTTAAATTATGTCGAAATTCATTTCCAATAAAATTTTGGTTACAAAATTAATATATTTTTTAATAATTATTTTGTCGATACATAATTATTTATTACTTAGATCCAGCATCTTTTGCCTTATCTCCACGAACACGTATTGGGAGAAATTTGAAAATAGTTAAATAGTCGAAATTAATATTCATTTCCAATAAAATTGTGGTTAGAAAATGAATATATTTTTTATTAATTATTTTTTGTCGATACATAATTATTTATATTAATATTTGGAATTTTTTCCAGAGAGAGATGTTGTATGCAAGGCGAATATATCTCTCTGGAAAAATTTCCAAATATTAATATAGATTCAATCGATGCTGGATTTAATTATGGGTCTGTGTTTGCCCGATGTCGGTGGCATACGAAAATTATTTCATCTTGTGCTGCGTTTGTAGCCTTGCCAACCTGTAATAGTGAGAAGTTCCAGTCTGGGTATCTTTCCATTTGGTTTAGTCGGTAGAACGTCAGTGCGCTGTGATGGTGGCCCGGGTTCGAGTGCCGGCATGGAATCTTTTTCACTAGGTTGGTCTATGCGCCTTTTAAGCAAATAATTTGATTTTCATTTGACATAACTATTTATTACTTACAAGGAGAGGGCCAACCTTACTAATCACAGACTTCGATTATTTTAATATATGTTTTGTAGGGTAGTCCCCTTAGTCTCAGGCTCAGCGGATTATATCCAACGCTCCTTAGTTCTTGAGAAACCGGGGGGTCTAGTGGTCTAATAGTAGTACACAACTTAAATACTTACTTTGTAACAAAAATGATAGGTTGGTCGTAGCTCAGTTGGTACGGCGTTTGCCGGCTGAACTGAGGTCCCGGGTTCGGTACCCGAAAGCGCTTCTTCTCATTTTTTTCCATCTTACTTTCTCATTTTTTGTTTTATAAATATACTTGTAATTATAATTTAATAATTTAAATTAAAAATTTTAATATCATACATTAATTATAATGTTAACAAACTTAAATTTATTATTTTTTTATTTTTAAACTATTATTTCTCATCCTTTAAAGAGGTTTAAAAAGAAATTGGATCTATTATTGAATGATGAAAATTCGAAATTCGTGACAAAACATGTTGTGGCGCCATCTAGTATGGTAAAATAAAAGAATATTCAAATAAAATAAAAATAAAAGCAGAAAGAAGATAAACAAGAAAGCAAAATAATTGAAAGTGCAAACATACGTATTACAAATTTAAAAATCTTTTAATATGCAAAAAATCGGTTGTAATTTAATTCTGATGCTAATTTATAATATAATTATGCTTATTACTTTGAAAACAGAATAATAGTATTATCGCATGGACTGTCTTTGTTAAAGCAATGCGTAAATGATGTTTCTTTAAAATCACGAATTGACACAATTGCTCAATATCATTGCATCGATAAAGAATATATGGAATACATTTTAAAAGGGATTTTAAAAAAATTAACAGTTTTATGATGTCTTATACAACTATTTAGTTAAAAGTGAAAAATTAAATAGGTTAAAATTATAATTGATACTCAATATTATAAATTTTAATTGACAATGAGATTATTAAGTTATACTTACAAATAACAAAATAAAAATAAAACAAAAAATGAAAAAACAATTGTAGCGCGTCCCGGTATCGAACCCGGGCCCGCGGATCAGCCGGCAAACGCCATGTCAACTCAGCTACGACCAACCTATCCTTTTAGGTACAAAGTAAATATTTAAGTTGTGTACTACTATTAGACCCCCGGTTTCTCAAGAACTAAGGAGCGTTGGGTAAAATCCGTTGAACCTGAGACTAAGGGGTCTCTACCCTACAACATATATTAAAATAATCAAAATCTGTGACTAACAAGGTTGGCCCTCTCCTTGTTAGATCCGGCATCCTTTGTTATTGGATAAATCAATATCTCCACGAAAACGTATTGGGAGAAATTTTAATAGTTAAATAGTCGAAATTCATTTCCAATAAAATTGTGGCTAGAAAATTAATATATTTTTTAATAATTATTTTTTGTCGATACATAATTATTTATTAATTAGATACATATTTGAAAGAATTAAATATTAGAATACATGTGCCTGTAATGGACAACATTAAGATTTTTTTTAAAGTTATTTTTAATTAATAGTTATAATATTATATTCCAGTTTTTTCAATATTATATTAATCTATTAACAATATTTAATCATTCTCATAGTCGCATTTCCCAATGTGAATCAAAATTTAATTGTAAATAACAGTTATTGATTCCAATAAGGACACCCTCTGTTCCAGTAATGGACACCCTATTAAAAGTACCCTATAAAAAGTAATATAATTGCTTTTATGATTGTATTTAGAACTAGAATCTAATGAAAGTATACTAATGAAATAAAATAGTTATTTCCAAATAAAATTAACGATTAGGATAACAATCTAGTAGGGGTAATCTCTCGAACTACTGAACTGGTTTTAAAGTAACGCTGGTAAACTGATGGTGGCAGTCAATGTTCCAACATAGGCTATATTTTATGTCTATGCCGTTAACCTCAAGGGGGTGCCGGATTAAAATCTTGCTAAAATTGCGATTTTTGTGATACGCAAGGGGCTATAAACTTGAAATTTGGCACGGTAGTTACTTATAAAATATAAATGCACTCTAAGAACTCTTTCTAAAAATTTCGAAATTTAAAAGAGGGAAATGCGCGTAAAACATTCTGAATTACGATTTCTATGGAATTGTTAAGGATAGCAACTTGAAATTTGGCATGGCTGCTACCTAGGTGCGCACTAATTTTTTTTTTTTTTTTTTTTTTTTTTTTTTTTTTTTTTTTTAATAGAATGGTATGGGAGAAAACAAAATGTTCTAAATTATGATTTTTGTGATATTGGAGGGATTATAAAATAGAAATTTAGCATGGCGATTTCTTTTAAGATACAAATCCTCGTTACGAATGGTTTCTAAAATATTTTGAAATTTAAAATGTTGAAATGAGCAGAAAACATTCTAAATTAGGATTTCTATGGAATTGTTAAGGATAGAAACTCGAAATTTCACATAGCTCCCACTTTTAAGACACAAATACATGCAGAAATGTTCTTTTTTTCTTTATTGAAATTTAAAAAGCGCCAGTAGAAAAGAAAACGTTCCAAACTTCGATTTTTGTGATACTGAAGGGACTAAAAAACTCGAAATTTGACATGACGCAGTTATTTTTAAGATACAAATGCTCGCTAAGAATAGTTTCTAAAGAAATTCGAAATTTAAAAGAGCGAAATGAGAGTTCTAAATTACGATTTATATGGAATTGTTAGGTAATAAGAACTTGGAATTTAACATGGCTGTTATTTGTAAGACGTAAATGCTAGCACATAACAGTTTTTATTTAAAAAATCCTATTTTAAAAAGGTGTTATGCACGGAAATCGTTTTAAAAACGATCTAAATTACGACTTCTATATCGAATTGTTAAGGATAGAAACTTTATAATCTGACATGGCTGCAACATTTAAGACGTAAACACACGCACAGAACATAAAAAAAAATTAAAAGGGTGCAGACGAAAAAAAATCTTCTAAAATTACGATTTTTGTTATGCTTTACTTTTTACTTTATAACATAACAAATATCGTAAATAAAATTATTGAAAGCAATTTACTGGATTATTTGTAAAATATTCATGACAGAATAAGATGTTAACATTTTTTGACTGTAATATTATGCTTTATATTATGTATAAATCTACATTTTATAAAAGTATAATTTTAATAAAAAATAAATAAATTCAAATGCAAATTGTAAATCGTATTATTAGAAGTGATTTGCTGAATTATTCATGATATAATAAAAAATGTAACATTTCTTTTAATGTAATGTTAAGCATCATATTATCTATAAATCGATATGCATCGGAAATGCATTTGTGTTCTTTTTGAGAGATCTGAAGAAAATAAAAGGAATTACCCAGACGTTGCTCTCAAAAACTACAGGCTGACACAGATAACTTATTTCACCGTCGGCATTGACGAAACTGTCTATACTTAAAAAAGACTTTTTTCTTGGAAATGTATCATTGGTGAAGTTCCCATTTCGTAGAAAAGACTCAGTTCCTTTATTATTTTAGCATAATTATATTTAAGAAGCAGCACGCAATCATTTCCTCAACAATAACTATTTTTGAAGAGAATTTTGAGAAGTTTTACTCCTTTATAAATAATTTCTTTCGTTAAAAATAAAATTTAATAACATTGAAATATTTGTTTATGGAATTAAAAAAATACTCACCGTTTTTTTCGACTATAAAATATGTGATAACTCAAAGTATCTTTCAATTTTTTTTTCATTAATAGGTTTTTTAGATTGCCCATTAACAACACCAAAACGCATTTTTTATATATAAAATATGAATTATGCATTTAAATAAAGTTTTTTTAATTTATTAAAACACTGCAAAAACTTTATGTAACACTACTCCATAAAACTGGTGGCGTCATGCTGCCTCCAATTTTATGGAGTAATTTAACTTATATAATTGCGTAATTTAAACTGATATAACTGGTGTAATTGTCAGGTTCTGAGAAACATCCGCTATTACAACTGAGGTTCTATATTATTTTTTTTGTCTTAATATATTATATATTGTATGGGCTGTGTGCTGGAATTTCAAAATAACAGTCTTTCCTTATCTAAAACTGGATCTAAGCCGGTGAAAATGTATAGATGGTATGAAGGGGGAAAAGATAATTTGAGAAGGGCGTGTCCAACCTTCTGAGATGTCTGTGGAAGATGGGGAGACAATGGGAGCCAGGTAGAAAACCCCGGAGGGGGTTACGTTGAGAAGGAGCAAGGGGTTCCTGGAAGGCTGTCTGTTCTGCTGAGAGAGTTGGAGCGGAGCGCGCAAGGTGGACAGTCGTTCCTTGGATAGCTCTGAGAGAGTGCGTAGGCTTAGAGAGAGGCTCGGATAGCTTAGGCTTAGAGCCCATGTGTTGGGAGATCGAGATTGATCTCCGGAAAGCTAATTTAACGTGTGTAGAGTGAGAGTAAGTTAGCATAGTTTAACAGTACACAGCCAGCATTTACTGTATTCAATTTAATGTTGAACCGGATCATCTATATCCGAGTTTGTAAGTGTAAATAGTGTTTGTTGTTGTGTAAATAGTGTGTAAATAAACTGTTAATTTAGTTAATTGAAAGCGTTGGTTTTCATTTAATCAATCCTCTCAGTGCGTGACCGATATCACGTAATCATATCGGTGGTGGCAGCATATAAATAATAAGGATTTTCTTCGAAGTTGTGCGGACTAAGAGGAAACTCCGACAAATTGATGGCAGCGACGGGATAGAATCGTCTTGGACCAGTGACACACGAGCCGTGTTGCAGTGTGTTAGTGCCGGAGCACCCAGTGGAATTCTTGCGTGGAAATACCGGATCGTCGAGCGGAATTTTAGAGAGATAAAAGCCAAGCGTCGAGCAGAAATACAGAGTGTGTGTGCCCTATCATAATTACAGCGAACCGAACTAAAATGTTGTGCCCTATCATCGGTACAGCGAACCGAACTAAAGTGTTGTGCCCTATCGTTGTTGCAGCGAACCGAAGTAGTGTTTGTGCCCTATCATCGCTACAGTGAATCAAATTACGGTGTATTACAGCCTGAGTATTGAATATCATCAAAGTGACTTTAAAGTGTGAAATATTGAGTGCATCGCGGAACTACGTGTGAGCAGCGAAGTACACCAGAAGATAAAGTATAAGGTAAGGTGTTTTGATCATTTCTGTCTGCTGACATTCTCGAACCAAATGTATTTGTTGTTGTATAATTGATAGTAATTTAAGATAAATTGTTTAGGTAATTTATGTGCAATCAAATAATTGTGTTCAGATAGGTAGGAGATTTTAATAGCCATATTTATTATTGTTTTAAGAAAGGGTCATAATAACTTGTGCTAATATTGATTTTCTATTTTTTACTAATAATGGTAGTGAACAAAATTAATGCATTGTGTTAATAATAGTTGGAAGGATTAATTGAATTTACTTAAATTTAAATTATTATTAAAGTAATATTTAAATGAAGCAATACTGTTTTAAGTTTGAAGAGTTGATAACAAACGAGTAATGAACATTTGCTTAGAATTTTAATTGGATAGAAGTAAATTTCGGAAAAAAAAAAAAAAAAAAAGGCTCGCAGTGGGGGAAAAAAAAAAGAAGGTTTTGATCTTATTTGTTTTAAGTGTGAGAACCAGTATTGAATTTGGAAATACTTTATTGAGGATAATTGTAGAAATTTATATGTGTATGTTATACAATTTTTCTTTATGTGGATGTTTCTATTGGTATCAATACTTTTATTCAATTTGCAACGTATCAGTATTATTATGAAAATTGTATATTATTATCTAATGTATAAATTGGAATCTGTATTGCATAGTAATCAAATCGAAATTATTGCTTTATGTTTTGTTTTATTGGAAGTAAATTGTGTGATATAAATGGTTGATCAAAATCAGGTTATACAGTAGGTTAATTTAGAAATATAATACCTCGATTATCTGAAATGTATTAATTAGTAGAATAAGTGGAGGTAACTGTGCTAAAGTAGAAATTTAGGGTATATTGATTTAGCAGGTTTAAATATTATTGTATAGTGGTAATAGTAATCGGTGAAGGTATGGCTTTCTTATTGAAACTAAAAAGGGTGGATCTTCAGATGATAGCCGAAGAGTTGGGGTTGAATTCACGGAAGATGATACCAGATTTCAGCTTAAGAAAAAGATAATGGACAGCGAGGAATATGATGAGGGGGCTATTAAGGAATTATCTAACACTATTGTTGCGGAGCGATTAGAGCGCGAAGAAAAACGCGAAAAATTAGAGCGCGAAGAAAAACAGGAAAAGTTAGAACGCGAAAAGTTAGAAAGAGAAGAGAGGTCTGAAAAATTGAGGATGGAACATGAATTAGAAATGGAGAGGCTAAGGGTACAAGGTTCGACAAATAACTCTAATGGGTCTAGGGAATCTAATAATGAAAGTAACATAGAAAAATTGATCAAAAGTGTTAAAACTCTGTCTATCAAAGTACCGGAAGGGACTGAGGGATGGAATTTATTTTTCAACAGTTTAGAAAGGGCATTCAAAACTTAAAATGTACCGGAAAACCAGCAGGCCGAAATTCTACTAAATATGTTAGGAGATAAGGCGGATAATTTTTTTAATTTATACCACTAGGGAACAAATTGAGAGTTATGAGGAATTAAAGGAGTTAGTTCTAAGGGAACATGAGCCGACACCGAAGGCGTGTTTGGAAAATTTTAAGAAGGCTAGGAGAAACCAGAATGAAACTCATGTATTATTTGTATCGCGTTTAATAGCAACATGGAAAAATTATTGTAAGATTAGGGGTGCTGACTCATATGAAAAGGTCAAGCAGTTAATAATTACGGATAAGTTATTAAACACGTTAGATGAAGAAACCGCATCATATATTGGGTTAACTCAGCAGAGTAAATGGTTAGAAGCTTCTAAAATGGCTAAAGAATGTGACAATTATTTTGACGCTAAACATAAGTCTTATGCGGTTACGTATAAAAGTTTTAAGGGTAAAGATAGGTATGTAAACAATGAAAAAGTGAGACTTAGGGAGGATAGTAAATTTAGTGGTAATTGGAGGCAAAACGGAAATAATGAGATTAATTCTTTTTCGGATAGAAAAACTGAGTTTAGGAGATATAGTCCTAGATGCTTTAAATGTGGTTTAAGGGATCATTACCAACGTTTTTGTAATAAAGTGGGTAATGAGGGAAATAGTAATACTAGCGAATGTCGAGAACAGAAAGCGGGTGTAAATAAGATTGTCGTAAAAGGAAATAAAGAGTTACTTAAAGGAGCTATTGTGGCGAGGATATCGGCAAAGGCCGAACAGAGAACTAACGTTATTGGTGATAAATTAAATAAACTCAAGAAAACTGAAGTTAGTGTAAATGGGCAAAAAGCAAAAGGATTGGTCGATTCTGGATGTGAAATTAGTGTTATTCATAAAGATTTGGTACCGGAAGAGAAATTGAAAGGAGCGGGTAGTATTTATTTACAAGGATTATTTGGTGAAGCAGTTAAATCACAGTTGGTTAAATTACCGTTAGCTATTCCACAATTCGGACAAACTAATATAATTCATCAGGAAGTACTTTGCGCAGTGACCGATAATATTAATGAGCAGGTAATTTTACATCCCGAGGTGATTAATGAGTTGTCAGGGGTCAATCGCGAGGAGCCATTGCTAGAGTCCCAAGAATTAGAAAGTTCAGAAAGTAGTATTGATAACTCGAGTGAAAAGAAAGGTATCAGCAGCGATAATTGTAATGTTTACGCAACAGAAGCGAGATCGGAAAATTTACAAAGTCAGAATGCAGAAAAAACGGAAGTGGAGAAAAATAATAAAGTTATCGTTAGCAATTCAGATATGTTTAAGAAATCCCAATTGGAATGTAAAGAGTTAGAGAGAGCGTGGGAGTTAGCTAAAATTGATAAAGGGGGGTATTATATTGAAAAGGACTTATTGTATCAGAAAGATAAATTTGTAGAAGAAGCTATAGCTCAATTTGTAGTGCCTAAAGTCAAAAGAGAAGGAATCTTCAGCGCATGTATTTAATAAGGGAGAACACCACGCGGCAAAGAAAACCTTAAAGAGGATTAGGCAATCTTTTTATTGGGAAGGTATGGCTAATGAAGCTAAAAAATTCTGTAAATCATGTCTAGAATGTCAATTATCTACAAAAGTGTAAGTGCGTGATAGAGTCTTAGTTGAAATGGCGGATGGTAGCAAAAAGTATGTGTATCAAAATAAAGGGGAATTTATTGCTAAGTGTAATATAGTTAATATTGTTTTGAAGGTGATGAGGAACTTGAAGAAGTTGGGGAAATTCCTATTTTAAACCGGGAACAAGACGTAGAACGGGACATAGAAAGGTTCGAAATAAAAGGGTTATCTAATAGTCAAGTCAAGGATATAAAGTCAATTTTGAGGGAGAATAAAGAGGTATTTATGGGTCCTGTGTGACCAGCGGAAGTAGGGGAGCACCGTATCGATTTGAAACCGGATGTGGCAAGGAAAAAGCCAAAGTTATATAGTGTACCTGTTGCTTATAAAGAGGAAGTAGATAGACAGATTCAGGAGTTATTAGAATTAAATCTAATAGAAGTATCAAATGCAGAAATTAGTCATCCAATTGTTTGCGTGGCGAAAAAAGACGCAACTGTTAGGCTTTGCATTGATTATAGAGCTTTAAATTCAGTAACGCAGGTCCCAATATTTCCGATGAAAGATTCGCAAGAAATCATGTATACTGCGGGGGCAGCTAAATATTTATCTTCGATTGATTTATTGAGGGGTTATTGGCAGATTAAAATGGCGGAGGAATGTAAACATTTGACAGCTTTTACAACTCATAATGGGACTTATCAGTGGCGTACTATGCCTTTTGGTTTATCAGGGGCGGCTGCTACGTTCCAAAAAGATATGAATGAGGTTCTTCAAGATCATCGGAGGTATGCACAAGCATATATTGATGATGTCATCCTTTTCTCTGACACCTGGGAAGAGCATTGTGAGCATGTTAGGTCCGTTATAGAAGAACTTAAAGATAGAAACTTTACGATTAGGCTGGATAAATGTAAATTTAGAGAGAAATTGACAAGTTTTTAGGTCATGTAATTGGGGGTGGAACGCATGCACCTGATGAGGAGAAAATAGGAGCAATAAGGGACTTAAAGAGACCGAAAACTAAGAAGGAAGTTAGATCTGTTTTGGGATTAATGGGATTTTACCGATCTTATATTCCAAATTATGCAGAAATGGCTATACCTTTAACGGAATTAACTAAAGGGAAGGTTAAAAATACTGTACCATGGGATGAAAGGGCAGAAGAAGCATTTAATACCCTTAAAGATGAGTTATGTAACGTGACGCGTTTGGCTACACCTACCGTAGGCCGGGAATATCAGCTTCACGCCGATGCTTCAGACCTGGCAGTAGTATGTTGTCTTACTCAAAAAGATGAAAAGGGTCAGTTTAAGCCGATAGCTTTTGCCAGTCAGAAATTATCAGGGGCTCAGCGTGCTTGGCCGAGTATAGAGAAAGAGGCTTGGAGTGTTCTCTTCGGGTTGCGGAAGTTTGAAAAGTGGACATGTGGATCTCAAATTGAGGTCATACCGGATCATAATCCATTAAAATTTCTCACTGAAACAACCCCAAGGTCCCCCAAACTCACTAGATGGGCGTTGCCTTGCAACGCTGGAACCTCGGTATTTCTCATCGTCCAGGAGCTCAACATTTAAATGCTGATGCAATTTCTAGGCTACATAGGAAGAGATGGGAAGAACAGCCGATCACTAGCTCATCGGCATCAATGACTAAATAGTGGACAAACCTTAAAGGGGTGTCATCACGTTTAATTTTTTTTTTGCATATGTGTAATTGTATTTGAATTTTGTGTTATAGTGTATTAGCATGTGTAGTTTTTCAGTAATAATAATAGTAGTACACGGTTCATTAGAGATGTCAGTAGAGAATGTTCAGACACCTTGATATATATATGTAATAATAATAATGAAGAAACCTGCAAAGAGACTATTGAACTCTTCGGTGATGTTACTATATGTTTGGGGAAAATTAGCCCCTAAATGGCATATTTTCCGCTAAGGTGGGGGTTGTCAGGTTCTGAGAAACATCCGCTATTAGAACTGAGGTTCTATATTATTTTTTTTGTCTTAATATATTATATATTGTATGGGCTGTGTGCTGGAATTTCAAAATAACAGTCTTTCCTTATCTAAAACTGGATCTAAGCCGGTGAAAATATATAGATGGTATGAAGGGGGAAAAGATAGTTTGAGAGGGGCGTGCCCAACCTTCTGAGATGTCTGTGGAAGATGGGGAGACAATGGGAGCCAGGTAGAAAACCCCGGAGGGGGTTACGTTGAGAAGGAGCAAGGGCTTCCTGGAAGGCTGTCTGTTCTGCTGAGAGAGTTGGAGCGGAGCGCGCAAGGTGAACAGTCGTTCCTTGGATAGCTCTGAGAGAGTGCGTAGGCTTGGAGAGAGGCTCGGATAGCTTAGGCTTAGAGCCCATGTGTTGGGAGATCGAGATTGATCTCCGGAAAGCTAATTTAACGTGTGTAGAGTGAGAGTGAGTTAGCGTAGTTTAACAGTACACAGCCAACATTTACTGTATTCAATTTAATGTTGAACCGGATCATCTATATCCGAGTTTGTAAGTGTAAATAGTGTTTGTTGCTGTGTAAATAGTGTGCAAATAAACTGTTAATTTAGTTAATTGAAAGCGTTGGTTTTCATTTAATCAATCCTCTCAGTGCGTGACCGATATCACGTAATCATATCGGTGGTGGCAGCATATAAATAATAAGGATTTTCTTCGAAGTTGTGCGGACTAAGAGGAAACTCCGACAGTAATATAACGTAACACCAGTTATATCGGTTAAATTACTCAATAAAATATAGGCAGCAAGGCTGCCACCAATTTTATGGAGTAACGTTACATACATTTTTTAGAGTGAATCATTACTTTTGCATTACCCATATGCCAGAGGTTATACTAACGGAAGAAATCTATTTTAACCAAAGATTATTTTAATTGCAGTAGCCTTTAAGTTTAATTTCTTGTGTTATTTACTATTTCAATGTTTAAGCGCCAAGTTCGAGTACATATGAATTAGTTTTGTATTTTTTTTAACCCCTTAATCTACGATTTAAGTTTCAACAGGCTGACCCAAAAGCGTAAACAAGATCACGCAGATTTTGAGCCATTTCAGGGTTCGGCAAATCGGTTCCAAGTTGTACCAAACGCGCACGACTTACGGAATGTAAATACATGTGTAAGATATAACTGGTTTAATTTTGTGAAATATTTGATTGTGGTAGATATACCACAAAAGATTTATCATCAATCACTAAAATATAACATAAATCAATAACCAATTGCTTGCATTTTTTTTCGTACAGAACGCATATCACCACTGTCATTTTCGGTAGCAGAAATATCAAGGCAACTCTCACTGTTATCATAACAAAATGTTCTTTTTGAAAACAGCTTGTGGGGATACTTCTCTAATATTTGAGAAACTATAATTCAAAGTGAAAACGTGACCAAGAATAACATGTAACTGATTATTATACAAAGAGATAATAAGAATCAATCACGAGCCTGGTCTATGCTACTTATGGTGGGCAAATTAAAAACCGCGAACGTCGCACTACGGGCTATGCCCGTAATATTTACATTTGGCCCGACTGATGTATTACGGGCCAGGTCCGTGATAATCAGTTTTGGCCCGAATACAAGTCCACGTGTCTCACACGTAGTTGTAGGTTAAGGGGAATAAACCAGGCGATCCAATCCGTGCTACCCGAGTTAAAGATTATTACAGATTTATGAGTTAAATATTTGTACTACGCGATGTACAGAACGTAGATGAAAATCATTTTTGATTGAAAATTCTAATAGACTTTTTACCTTTAATATATTTCCTTAAATTGTCCACCAACTACACCAAAAAAATTTTTTTGTTATTTTTTATACTAGACTCATGCCAGCGATTAATCACAAAAGATTTCTGTAACTATAGCAACTTTTTAGATTTTGATTGTTTCGGTATTTAACCTTTTGGGGACGAGCGACCGGTATACGTGCCGCATAAGGTGCTCAGAATCCGTGATTAATCTCACCAGTAAATTTGTATTGTAAATTTTGCTTTATTTAATCCGAGTATTTTCCCGATTCAATTAGGCAAAAATTTCTGTTTTGAAAAACCGGTGATAAAAGATTAAAAATTCTGTAAAAGACTCCCGTTCCGAAGGGGTAAGTGTGTAGTTCGATTGTCGGTAAAAATTAAAATCATGTTTTATTTATTTATTTCTGAAGTCTTAATTTCGTTTGGTAACTTAGTTACAGAGTATTACACAGCAGCAAAAAAATGCTGAATTACTTATATTATTTTAAATGCAAACGAGTCAATCTTCCGTAATTTGATTACATGTTCATTATTTTTAAATACATTAAAAATTTCATTCTTGAAAATTACTTACTAAACCAGCAAAAAATCAGCCAACTGAGATACACTTTTTAAAGAAATTACTTTTGAAAGTATATATATTTTTTTCTATTTGACGATCTAAAAATAGAAATTCTTCGATGTTTAGAAGTTAAAAATTTTGCGATAAAACGACAGTGTTTCTTCAGGTCATTGCGAAAGTTGATATGACATCAGAGTTACAAACAGACATGTTTTTGCTTTATAAACAAACAAACCAAACATTGCCAGACAAACATTTAAATATTCGAAAACGACGAGTGGTGACAACTAGACGATTGAGGTTGATAGCAAAAAAACACAGAGTTTACACAAAAAACATTGTAATAAAATATATTTATATGTTAGAAAAACAAATTAATATCTGTGATAAAGAGACGCAAAGATACAGTAAGGCCACAATAAAGAAACCATTGTAAAACGCTTTATTACACAACAACAGAATACAATGTATGGCTTACAAGCATCAGAAGAGGTGTTCGAAATTGCGCGCATTGGCATGGATGCATGCATGACGCCTGCGCGACATGAATTGGGGAGCATTACGGAATTTGGAAGGAACTTTTCGAAGGTATTTCATTACGGAACATTACGTTTCGCTAAACGTAGCAGCAGCGATGGAGATTCGTGCCACCAGGTCCATTTCAGAATTTGTGTGACATTGTGAATTTGTCCATTTTTCAGGCGTGCCGTACACAATGCTCTTAATGGCACCAATCAAGAGGAGATAAATCAGGTGATCTGGGTGAGGAGCAACACACGATGGGACCTTCACGCCAATCCTATAATTTCCAAATGTTTGGTCCAAATGGTGATTAACGCATTTCACGTAGTGGGATGGCGAACAATCACTTTGAAACCACATTTCGCGTCGAGCATGTGCGGAGACATCGTTAAGCATTTCCGGATGAACCTCCTGAATATAGACGAGATACTTGCGAGCGTCCAGTTGAGGTGGTAAGATGTATGGCCAGACTAAATTGTGCCACGACACTCACCCAGGCATTAACAGTAAAGTGTTGTGCGGCTCGTAGTTGGGTTCCGTGTGGGATGCCTAAGGCCCACATCTGTGTGTTGTGCGTATTGAACACCCCTGCACATAAAAAGGTTGCTTCATCACTCACAGCAGAACTGGAAAATTGTGGGTCGCACGCACTTTGGTGAAGAAAACACTGTGCAAACACGACAATTCGAAGGTGATCATTCCTTCTTCTGTATTTGAACCTTCTGAAGATGAAAGGGGTGTAAGGCTTCTCCCTGCAGAACGTGATGAAGAGTTGATCGAGACGTTCTGGTGGCAGCGTCAAGCGCCCGTACACTGATTTCGGTCCACAGCATTCAACAGCCTTCTTCCAATATGGGTGTTCGTGCTGCTCGCTACTATTTAGTATCCTGCATCGTTGCTGTGAAGAAACTTTTCCAAGGTTCACATGTGTCGAGCGAAGATTTGATGATTTAGTTGGCGTCTCGTTGGATATCTTTCCCGATACAACCGAACAGTAGCGCATCCATTTCCGTTGGCTAGGCCATGGAAGAAGTGGATATCTGCCAACTCGGAGTTTGTGAAACAATTCATGTTAATTGCAATCATCTACAATGAGGAAGCCAAGCATATCGACATCGAGAGCTCGGGTACAGCACCACCTATCGATTTCCGCCCAAACTGTCCTATGTAATTATCGTTCGTAACGATGTTTTCTACCTCCCTTCCAAGTTTGTACACGAAGTTCCGGAGCACCCTGTAGATAAGTGACTATTGAAGAAGAGTTAATTTTCACACATGGATCAGCCACGGTGGGTGCCCAGGTAAAAAAGTCAGCAAAAAACCTTAAAAAAAACATTCAGGAAAACTGAAGGTATTTCGGACAAAAAAATCTGCGGGTTTCCTTTAGGTAAAAAACCTGCGCATTCCCTTAACACGTTGTCCGAAATACCTGAAGTTTTCCTTTATGTAAACAAACCTGCGCTTTCCCTTACCATGTTGTCCGAAATACCTGAAGTTTTCCTTTAAGTAAAAAACCTGTGTCTTCTCTTTACATAAAATCATGTAGTATCACTGCACGGCCTGCTTTTGTCTGAAATATTACCGGTTTTCCTGAAAGATAAGACGGCGAAGTGGTAGAAGGGACGCTGGAGCTACATAAAATAAATAAGTGATCACAGGCCGTTCCAACAACATGTCACAAGGTGTGTCGACAAAATTGATAAAAGTGCCTCCTCAGGGGGGGGGGGGATGCAAAGTGAGGTCAGGGACATCAGATGTGTATAACATGAACAATTGGTTATATAGGCCTTTCCAACAATATGTCATATGAGGGGTTTCGACAAAATTTAGAAAACTACCCCCTCAGGGGGAGCAAAGTGGACGGAGGGGCATCAGATGTGCATAACATGAATAAATGGTCACAGGCCGTTCCGACAATATGTCACATGAGGGGTTTCAGAAAAATTTAGAAAATTGCCCCCTCAGGGGGGGGCAGAGAGGGCGGAAGGGCATCAGATGTGCATAACATGAATAAGTGGTCACAGGCCTTTCCTACAATATGTCACATGAGGGGTGTCAGCAAAATTTTGAAAAGTGCCCCCTCAGGGGGGGCAAAGTGGGCGGAGGGGCATAAGATGTGCATAACATGAATAAGAGGTCACAGGCCTTTCCTACAATATGTCACATGAGGGGTGTCAGCAAAATTTAGAAAAGTGCCCCCTCAGGGGGAGCAAAGTGGGGGCAGGGACATCGGATGTACACAACATGAATAAGTGGTCACAGGCCTTTCCGACAATATGTCACATGAGGGCGGGTATGGTACCTTTCAGAAAACTATAGTGGAGGAAGCGAAAAAAATTGTTCCAAAGAAGAGCGATTCCGAAAATCAGAGCCTTGATGCTGCTTGAAATTTTGATTACTTGTAGGCTGAAACTCAACATTCAGGCCAGATATTTCCATCGAATAGGCTTTTCTGAATAAAGCACATTTTAAATCCGTTTATTTATGTGCAATATATGGAGCTGGTTAAAGGTAATACAATTGATGCACGAAGGAGTTTTTGAACAGTCCTTGTCCTTATGCTCTAGGACGCAAGTTTACACAGCGAACATTATTTTGGCATTTTTTCGGAATTTGCTAGCAATTATAACCTGTAAATGTTATATGGAATCTGATCCTTTATTGGGTACACCTAAGAAAAAGTAGGAAATGAGCAGAGTCTTTTAAATGCGCAAGACGCTAGGCCTTTCGAAAGATCTGAGTCTTTCTTCGTCAGGCGAAAAGAAGAGGTGCTTATACTATGAAAGCAGCAGCAATACTGAAATGAGAGATAAGGGAAAGAAAAATAGCTGAAGAAACAGCCAATAGGAAATTGGAAATCAACAACCAATAGGAAAGTAGAAAACAACAGCCAATCACAAAAGAGTATAATCGGAACAACAGAACACAGAGTAGAAGGGGAATAAGAAAGCAAATTGGGAAATAAAAGTGCATGAAAATAAAATTAAAAATAAATTATAATGAAATGAAAACACATACATATATTAAAATATGGGAACACATGATATTAAAAAAAATAAAAATAATGAATAAAATATAAAAACAGACTAATGTTAATTAATACAAAAAAATACATTATATGGTAGTACTGAAAAGTTTTTTTTCAAGCTGCAGAGAGCATTGTGGAATCAGATGTATCATTAACAATGACTTCACGATTAAGATAAATAGCTAAATTTACAAGAAAGTCCACTTCAGAGATACTATTGGCATTAAAGATAATTTTAGAATTTTGAAAATTAAAATATGGCCGGAATTCCAAGTGTGCTTGTCAATAGAAGATTTAGAAATTTCTTGATTAATTACATAACGAAGGTGTTCTTTTAAACGGATTTCAAGATTTCTTTTAGCTTGACCAATATAAGATAAATCGCAGCCGTTACAAGGAACATTATAAATTCCCCATTTACGAAGATCAGGAACAGGAGATTTAGAGGAGGGGAATTTGAATTTATTGACAGGTTTAAAGATAATGTTAAAATAATAAATGTAATAATAATGTTGTAATAAACTTTCTTTCCTTGATGTTTTAGTTACCAAATGTAATTCTTCTTTCAAAACTTTTGTTTATAGAAAACCTTTTTCTGTCTCTAACTCACCTCATGCTCTCTCAAATCATCCTATCAACCAAAAAAATCGGTATTTTTTACACGTATGTAAATCGTGCTCTGAAAATTTGTTCCGACTCTGCATCTCTTAAGGATGAACTTAATTACTTAAAAGCTGCTGCTGTCAAAAGAGGTTTCAATCCTTCTGTTATCAATAATGCTGTGAAGAAATTCGTCTAATAAATGGACTCTTTCCAAATCTGTCAAAAGCAAACCTGATAATTTAGTTGGCCTTCCCTTTTATCCTCCTTTATGTTTTAAATTAGCTAAAGTTTTACAACGTTTCAGCGCATTTAAAAGTTTTTCACGGTGTTTTAAGAAAATCTTTTAGTTCTTATTGATTCACACCAGTTTCAACTTATTTTCTTTGAGCAGGGTCTATTATTATGCTATATATCAATAAGGAAGGGGGATTACCATTTAAATTGTAGGGTCTAGTCTAGATAATTGAATAAGAAGAGCAACTTCTCTCTCATATTAAAATTAAAAGGAGAGATAAGGGTTAAGTTGTTATTTGAAAATAGACAATGTCTATTATTATACTATTATTCAAACTTTGAAGGCGGAAAGGGGAATTTTTCCATGTAAAATAATAAGTAATGGACAAAGGGAATTTTCTAACTCACGTTCAAGTTTAAAAGGGACACAAGGGTTCAGTAGTAAGGGGCCGTTCAAATATTACGTAAGCACCTAAGGGGGGGGGGGTAGAGGGGGTTAGCGATTTGCTTATTTTTGCTGACAAGGGGGGAGGGGGGGTTTGAATGATGCTTACGTAAGACATTTTCAGAATCTCTAACTTGTAAAAAAAAAATATATATATATATAAAATTTCAAATTGAAAGAAAGAAATAGCAAAAGAATATTAAACTTGAAGTTCTGATGTCAGCTATTTTGACCGCACAAGGAAAACATAAACGATCTCTTTTATCTAGAGGTGACTGTTCATGTTTGATGCATGAGGGCTTATTATCTCTGAGAACTTACTACTATTTCCAATTGTGAGAATAGAATAGAATAGAATTGAATGGACCGATGCGATATGATGTATTGTGACAATACGAGTTTTCCGGGAAAGCTTCCAAAACGTAAGTAAAATTCAATCTTTTTTGTTTCCACCCCTCCTCTGTCAAGTGGTTGAACCCCATAACCATAGTGACCGACTGCTCTACTGTCTGGTGTCTCGTGAGTTTTGAAAACCTCTCAGTACAGATCTGCACGGGCCGGGGTCGGGCCTATTTCCATTCACGGCACTCGGGGCGGGCCCGGGCCATACATTTTTCTGAAGGCTCGGGACGGGCCGGACGTAGTTACTACTCTTTACGGGACGGGCCGGGTTCGGGCCTTACTTTTTTCCTGGGGGATTGGGCCGGGCCCATTTTTTTCTGTACAGAGCCGGGACTGGTTTTATTCCAAGTCTTCAAGGCCCAAAATTTTAAGTCCTAGTTTTGACGCAGCCCGTATGAAAATCATTGTCTCGGCGTAGCCTGATCCGTTCAAAGGTCAGTAAAATTAGGTCAGGCTAAAAAAATTTTGAAAAAAATGTACACATTTTTAAATCGCTATTATTCTACTATTAAACATTCAAATTTATTATTTTTAAAGAATAGTAGATTTCTACGCTTATTAAAATATAGCTAAATGAAAATATAAGAAAACATGTGAGAAGGAACCTGTCTATGACGAAATCTTGTTATAAACTGAAAAACGTGTTGATCCATACAAAATTAATATACTAATACGTAAGAATAGGATATATAATACATTTAAAACTTGCTAAGAAGGGCACTTGTCTATAACGGATTTTTTTCTTTTTTATGCAATTCCGTTTTAGAAGATTTTATTGTATAGCATTTTTCAGATTTTTAGCACTTCAATACATGGAATATGGATTAACGATATTAATGATAACGGATTCATTTACATACAAGAAATAGAGATTGATTAAAAAAAATAAATGTCGCAGCCTGCGCCACTTATATAAAAATGAAGATTATAAACATAAAAAAATATTTAAGACATATTTTTGGCCAGAACTCCTCGTACGAGACAAATCTTTCACCAAATCGACATAAAAATCAATGTTTTGTAGAAATTCAATCGGGCCGGGCCGAGATTTTAACTTTTTTACCGGGTCGGGCCGAACTTTTAACTTTTTTATCGGGCCGGGCCAATAATTTTTTTGTACGGGCCGGGCCGAATTTTTTTCTCTATGAGTCGGGCCGGGCCCGGGCCTGGAAATTTCGCCTGTGCAGACCTCTACCTCTCAGTACTGCAGTGTAGTGGTGTTTAAAATAAATAAAATCAGAAATATGTCTTCATTTAGAGAAATCTTGTATAAAAAACTTTTTGAAAGTTTCAAAAAGTCTGCATCAGATAAACCTTTAAAGGATATCCAATGTAAAACTAATGATGTGTGGCGGCAGTACAAAAAGTCTTCTAAAACTGACAAAGAGTTAGAGGTATTGGTGCTAAAAAGAATTGAGGACGAACTGCGTAAGGCAACCAAAAAGAAATCAGTCTTTCTTGATTATTTTATAAAGGTAATTATAATTAATTTATTCTTAAAATTTTAAATATGTTTTATCATAACTTTAAGTTTACATAATTACTTGTAAAAATTGGAAAAAAGATAGATAAGATAAAATGACCGCGTAGCCTTGGCAAAACATGGTCAGTATGGGAATAAATAAATACCAAAAAAACGTCAAAAAACGAGTTATTACTTTTTAAATATGGCGTAGCCAAGCTAAGCTTTATTTTTTCTTTTCAAATAACTTAAAAATTAATGCATCCATGGGGGAAAAAAATTAAAAAATATGTTAGTTTTGTAGCAGATAATCTTCTAACTGTTTTCAAATTTTGAACCTTACTAAAAAGGAAATGTAACCCAATTGAATTGAAACCAATGTATCTCAGATTCAAAAACAGATAAATAAGGTTTCCAGTGATCTCAAAAAAGGAAAAACAATCCTTAAAAAGGAAACGACAAAATGCTGAATACCAAAGAAAACATCGAACCACCAAACGAACAAAGCTTGGAGAAATCAGCCATGATAATCCAGACATTAAAAAAAAAAATAGATTTGAGGGAATCAGTAGGAAGACCAAGTTTAAACAACCATTATTACTTAAAGCAATAGCAGACATAGCTATTATTGGAAACGCTGCAGATGCAAAAAGAAGAAACAAGTCCGAAGTGTCAAAACTCTCGATGACTTGACTGCAAAACTGAAAAAGGTTGGTTTTGCAATAAGCAGGAGTAGAACATATCTTCGTTTGCTTCCAAAAAATTCCTCAACCATCGAGTGTCGAAGACATGTCACCACAGTGCCGATAAAACTTTCTTGGATTCTGGCTGATTATCACCGATCTCACATTGATACCCAATTTGCAGTAATATCCATCCATTATTTAGAATTTTTAGCTTCAATTTTTGGACCCATGCAAGTGTTTCTTCTTTCACATGATGACAAAGCGCGCGTACCTTTGGGAATTACAGCAGCCAATAAACAGGCTATGATACTGATGCATATGGAGTATCACGTATCCTTAAGCGATCACGACTGGGTCATCGCTGAACGCCGCAAACTTATCCCATGTGTTTACGCTGGTATTGTGATTGCTCCTGGCATGGCAGGTCAAAGTAAAGCCATACATAGATTATTCTGGTCCAACGTTAATAGCTATAAGAAGTGGGAAACACAGTTCTTCCACAGCAAATACTCATGCTCAGGATTTTGAAACTCTATTAATACTCAAAGATTTTGAAAAATTAGTGAAAACAGAAGAGGGTTTCATCAAACCTGTAATCATAGTAACGGTTGATGGAGATCCAGACAAGAATCCCCGCTACCAGAAAGTTATATCGTTTGCTATTAACCATTTCAAAAAGCATGATTTGGATGGAATTTTCGTAGCGTGCAATGCTCCTGGAAGAAGTGCATATAATTGAGTAGAAAGGCGAATGACACCACTCAGTCGAGAACTGTCTTGTCTAATACACCCTCATAACCATTATGGTTCCCATCTCGATGAGAACGGTCGCACTACTGATGAAGAAAGGGAGCAAAATAACTTAGCATATGCTGGTAAAACTCTCGCAGATATCTGAAACTCATTAAACATTGACAGTTATCCCGTTACTGCCACATATGTTGATTCAGGCGAACCAGAGTCTCTTGGTTATGACTTGGATTGGTATTCGAAACTCGTACAAGAAAGTCAATACTTGCTGCAAATTGTAAAATGCGAAAAAAAGAATTGTTGCTCTCCTGCACGTAGTGGATTATTTCGTATATTAAAAGGACGATTCATTCCTCCTCCAATTAAAATGATACAATCGTCAAATGACATCATTGCAAGTGAAGAGGGGGAATTTATAGATTTAAGTCTCCGTCTGGCCTTAAATCTGAATAGTACAGAAAAGGGATTTTTAAAGATGCTGCATGATTATTTTTGCTCTTCCATAAAGTTCACGCATTTATCCGCAAGAACTTGTGGAAGTTGTGGCCAATATCATGCATATCAGAAGTCAGCAAACAGACACAAAAAAATTCATCAGAGTGAAAAAAGCGAGAAGGACTGCCTTATACGACTATTGAGAATTGCTGCTCGTCGAGCAAATGAACTTATGCGCTTCGTAAAATTCGTGGAAGATATGGAAGATGTTGAGTGGATCAATGAAGATGAAGTTGATAAAGATTGCATCCGAATAGTAAGCGATTAAGATAATCAAGTAAAACTGGAAACCAATATCATAACAGATATGGAAAAATGGCTTGAGCAGCCGTGGTCAGCATCGGAATAGATATTGTCATGTTCAAATTTAAATTTTTCAAATGGCTAAGTTATTCTAAAATTGTGATCTAAGAAATTTTCTTAAATAGAATTGTAAAGAAATAAAACAAGCGTTTATTATTATTTAGTAGTTATATTAGTCGAGTAGAGTTTTATAATTTGTATTGTGTCCTAATTTTTTTTAAAGTAGGGGGGGTGGTCCAATTTTCTTACGTAATTATTAAGGGGGGGTTCGCGATTTGCTTATTTTTGCTGACAAGGGGGAGGGGGGGTCAAAAATAGTCAAAAACATGCTTACGTAATATTTGAACAGCCCCTAACTGGTAAATGGACAGTGTCTGTAATTAGGCTGTATTACAAAATTAGAATGAGGGGGAGAGAATTTACCTAATAAAAATAATAAAAAAGGGGAGGGGCATCTTTTTACGTACAAAATTTAAAAAGAAGGCAAGAGTTAAGTAGTGGTTGGAAAAGGAACATGGTCCATTATTATGCTATACTTTAAAAATTTAAAGAGGAAGGGAGATTTACTATTTAAATAAAAACTAAATAATTGAAAAAAGAAGGGCATCTTCTTTATTAACTAAAAATTAAACGGGGTTAAGTTGTAATTAGGGGAAAATGGACAGTGTGTTTTATTATACTATAATTCGAAATATGGAAGAGGGATTGGACTTGCACATATATATATATATATATATATATATACTAGAGGGCTCTGCCCCCTGCAAGCTACGCTCGCCAACCCCCGTTCAGACACCGCAGAATCTAAAAACACGCTAATCTGATCGGTTTAAAAAATATTATAGAAGATTGAATTATACTGAAAAAAGCTATGCAGATCTCCCTGTAAACGGGTTACCATTCAATTTCCTTTGATTTCAAAAATTTAAGGCCGAATCAGTTGCTGTTAAGACATCCAATGGTTGTTTTCGTATTTTATTAAAGAGGATCAGTTAAACGTTTGAAAAGAAGCTAAAAATAAAAGGAATTAAGTGTACAGAGTCTTTGTCTCCCGGTATTTTAAAACAATTTCTATAACAATAGCCTAAGTAATGTGACTATCATCTAGAGTTCCGGGCGAACCACTTCGCTTTTTATATTCCTGGTGCCATTTTGGTACTTTAATATTAGCCAGGTACAGGTGATAAGTCGCCAAATATTATTCTATCGCCATCATTTCATCTATATTATAATAGTCCAAGTCATATAACTGCCATAAATAAATACGCTCTGATCCCTTCGCTTTTCATATGAAAGTTTGGCCCAGATATCATGTACGGCCCCATATTGGCGCGATTTTTTTCAGACGCTAATTTGGGAAAAAGATCAACAGCATAAACAACAACATCCGGCTTATCAAATCAAGCAAAATAACTATACTATGGCGCCAGTTAAGTACCCGTTGCGTATATGATATTGGCGTCAGAAAAAAATAGCGCCAATATGGGACCGTATGTGGCATTTGTGCCGAAAGTTTTCCATTTCGATTAAAAAAAATCAATTCTTTTTTTCAAATAATACTACATAAAAGCATTGTCGCAAAGAATTCTTGGTACTGTTATGCTAGCCGGGTGCAAATCTCGCCAATAACTATTTTTCAACTCGCCAGTTAGCATTTCTTTTTATTTTTCGAATGGTAAAGTATAACATTGCTTTGAAGTTGGAATTAAATGTCATCGTTTGTTACATCATTTAATATTTGGCGAGATGTCATATACGCACCCGGTTTGGCGTGATTTTTTTTACGAAAATTCGGCGAAATCCTCGTTTTCGAATACCAGTTACATATGTATTTTTGGTACTACTTAGTTATCCCGTCGACCAAAAATCTATCACCAAACTATAAGATTAAATGCCAATAATGGTTGATAAATGTCACATTCACTTGACTTTAAGCAAGTTACACGTCTTTACGTCAACAAGTGATTTTTATTTCGACGTTTTATTTGTATATTTATTAATGTTATACTATTTTCTTTGTTCTTTCGTTATTTAAAATAAAAATTATGTCAATTTGTATAATTTGGCGAGTGGTTTGGCGATTTATATAATTTGTCGAAATGGGTCAATGGAATAACTAAGTAGAACCGTATTTTTAAATTATTTTCTATTATTTTTTATTTTTAAAGGAAAATAACAAAAAAAATAATAAACTATAGAACAAAACAATTTATGTAATTTAATAAAATAAAATAAAATAATAAACACTTATTATTAAATAAACAACAACAGCCGGGTTACCATGTCAACCAAAATAATGCCATTTTGGCGCCAATTATGTACCCCAGTGCGTATATGACATCTGTGCCTAATTTTTTTCTTTTCATTTCGTTTAAAAAATATAAAGAAATGAAAGCCATTTATTTTAAATGTTTCAGTTTGTATTAAATAAAATGATAATGAAATACAAATTGAATTATGAATAAAAGTAACATGATACATTTCTTAGCATACATTTAAGGGAGGCCAGACTTCTCGCCAAATTAGTTTAAAATAATAACCTTTTCTAAAATCTGAAAAAAAAATATCTGTTTGATTAAAATTTGAGTTGCCATCATTAGAAAAATGTATATAAAATTAGAAAAAAATTAATATTTCGAAAACTAATTCGAATTTAAAAATTCTAATACCAGTTTTGAAATCTGCGGATCAATATTGATTTTTGGTGTTAATTTCATCGCAAAGTATTCCTTTTTATAGGAGAAATCACCGTGAAACATAATCAGTTGTTTAATCAGTCGATTCAAAGAATCGTTACATTTCAGGCGTTTCATATATTCGTTTCATAAATTCGTTTCATTAGGATTTTATATATATAGGGTAGATATAAGCCCATTGTATAGATGTGGAATAGGTGGGATTGACTGTGGTCAAACTTTGGTGATAAAGGCTTCTGATTGAACACTCGTAGTATAGAAATAATCACGTTTTAATGTCTTGATTAAAGCATAGATTATATTTACAGAGCACATTAACTATATACAGGGCTTAGGGGGACGAGGGGGAATTTCTTACGGCAGTTTACCGACATTCAATATATTTCGGAAGCCTGGCCGGGTACGTCTTACCAGGTCAGTCCGCAGAACAACTCCGAAGTTTCATCGAACCTTAGCTCTCCGGGTGCGGTTCAGAATTACTAACTCATCAGGTTTTGTCTTTTAGAATTTGTCCACTCTGTCAGTTCTCATGGGATTTTAGCTGTACCTCTTACTGCGGTCAGGATGTGATTTAGATTGTTTTGGGAACCACAAGCCACATCCACACATATATATAAAGGGATATATAAGATAATTAATAATTGAAAAAGAAGGTCATATTCTTACTTATGGAAAAATTAATGGGAGATGAGGGTTAAGTAGTAATCGGAAAAGGGACTTTGTAACTATGCTATATTACTAAATTTATAGAAGGGGAGGAAACATACCATTTGAAAGAATAAACGGTTGGGGGGGGGGGCATCTACTTACTCATGTAATATTATAATGAAGAGGTAAAGGTTAAGTAGTGATTAAAATTTGAACAGTATCTATAATTATACTATTTTACAAGTATTACAGCTTGGTGAAAAATATTTAGGCATATTTCAAACAAAACAGTCAATATTTACACATTTCTAAATCGAAACACTCCATTTTCCATGAATTCCAGCGTACGAAGGCACTCAGACGTTCAATAATTTGTACTGACACGGTAAATAAAAAAAAAAAAAAAAAAAAAAAAAAAAAGAGAACAACAGTATAATTTTCAGAAATATTAAAAAATCAACTACTCGATAAAAAACGGCTGTGGAAACTTGAAACTTGGTCAAATGGTAGATAAAAGGGGGAGAGGACATTTTTTTTTTGCTTTATAATATTGATTTTTTACACACGCGTTCACACATTAATAAAGATTGGAGAATTGAGACTAACCTTATTTAAACAAGTTGGAAATTGCATGTCGAACGTGGCAAATCAGGTGCATTAGTAATATATCTAGTTTTATAAACATTTTTTGCACCACATATTGTATTGAATGTATATTTTAGTGCACTTCATAAGTGCATATCAATTTAATTCTGCTCGAAAGGCTGTAACATCATTAAAATGCACTTTAAATAATTTTTTCCCATTGGTCGCAATGTAACGGAAAACTTTTGACTGTCCCTGTCATTAAACTATACATCCGATTTTCATAAAATTTGAAATGACTCGACAAAATTTTGCAAAAATTATATATTTAAATTTTCACACCATTCGGTTGGGTAGTTTTTGCTCTGTTATAGGCGGAAGGACAGACAGACAGGCGGACCGAACGACGACTATAGGTGCTACGTATTTATATAATAACGAACGCACCTAAAAACATTGCTTACTGTTTCCAGGCAAACTTTGGCAGCAAAAAGGGCTCAAAGCAATTTCAATGCTTATAGAATATAACGCCAGCAAAAATTACGTCATTCGACAAGTTATTGTAAGATTCTATTAAAATTATTCATTTTATGAATAAAAATTAATGTATTTTTATAAATTTACGAAGTTATGTATGAGAATGATGATATAGGTGCTACGTATTTATATAATAACGAACGCACCTAAAAACATTGCTGACTGTTTCCAGGCAAACTTTGGCAGCAAAAAGGGCTCAAAGCAATTTCAATGCTTATAGAATATAACGCCAGCAAAAATTACGTCATTCGACAAGTTGTTGTAAGATTCTATTAAAATTATCCATTTGATGAATAAAAATTAATGTATTTTTATCTGTTTCCTACAGCTGCTGACCGACCTACACCTCCAGCTCTCACCAGGAAAATCTCAAGCACTTACATTTGACAAACCCATAGTTCTCAAACGCAACCCCGTGATGCGAATCAACGGGCGCAGCGTCAAACACGTTAAACACATGAAATTATTAGGAATTACAATAGACAAACATCGGAGCTGGACGGAACACATCAACGCACTTAAATTACGCTTAGCAACACTTCACAATAATAGTTGCAAATTAACATCTAAATCCTGGGGCATTAAGCCCAACATGTTAAAAATGTGGTACCACACAATTGTGGAACGGATCATCTTCTACGGCGTGGGCGTCTGGGGAGGAAACCTCACCAATAGAGTCAAGGACAAACTTCCCTCGCTGCAAAGGATGTTCCTACTACGAATGGCGAGGGGGTATAAAACAATCTCCACAGACGCGCTCGCAGTACTTACGGGTATCCCTCCCATAAAAATAACACTAAATTATGAATACACCAAAAACAGAATCCTTCACCTCGATCACAAACAAACGCAAGACGCGCATTTTCCACAAACAGACATACAAAGGAAAGTCAGCAGCTGGTTCCTGCATCCTGCAAAAGAAACATCACATCTGCAAGTCAACCCTTCTAAACATTCATTTGTACCCTCAAGAGACCCAATCGTATACACTGATGGATCCCGCACGGAATCGGGCGTGGCGTCAGCATTCTGCGTCATGCGGAACGATGTGGTGGTCCATGAATGGGCCTGTAGAATCGGAGATGATAACTCTGTATTCCAAGCAGAACTTTTTGCGCTTCTGCGGGCACTAGATTGGATCTCTTCCCAACCTCCTTCCTTCACCAGGCTGTACAGTGATAGTCTTTGAGGCTTACAGTCAATCTTCGCGCACAGAACTAAGAACCCTTTAGTCCTTGACATAAAAATTAAGTTACTCTCTCTCATACACAAAGTCGCCCTGGGTCACGTGTCGGCCCACATTGGCATTGAGGGCAATGAGCGGGCTGACAGGTTGGCTAAAGAAGCAACGGCTAGAACATCAATAGATTTTACCCTTCCCCTTCCCCCCTCACACATTCGCAGAAGGTTGAATCAAAAAATCATCTCAGAGTGGCAAATTTATTGGGATGCGTCTACCAAAGGTAGATACACATACGATCTCATACGTATAGTGTCAAGAGAAATGTACTTTCTCTCACCAGCAACTACAGCATTCCTCTCTGGCCATGGACCATTCAAAGAATACTTGAAACGTTTCTATCGGGCAGCCACCCCCTTCTGCG
Organism: Maratus speciosus; assembly: GCA_963932465.1. NCBI lineage: Eukaryota > Metazoa > Arthropoda > Arachnida > Araneae > Salticidae > Maratus > Maratus speciosus. The sequence goes on along the minus strand of OZ010788.1, from coordinate 314,583,164 downwards.
AGTGTGGCGAGGTCGGCTCTCCAGAACATAGCTACTATCACTGCACACTTACCCAAGAGTGGCATATTAAACGCCCCCGCATCCTTCCCAAAAATTGGCTTTCCAATATTCTAACAAGACCCCTTCTTATAGGCAAATTAAATAGAATTTATAAATTTCAAATGGAACTAACAAACCTCACCTCATAGACCTGCATGGTGCTGCAACTTACCCACAACCTTGTGGCTACTCCTCCACAATTAACTGGACTTTTTGTGTGATCCAGCACACTCCACGCTCACCCATTCTGCTCACCCGCCCCTTGTCGCGAGGGAGCAGCCTGTGCTCCGGCGGGAGGAGCTTGTATTGTACATATTATTATTATTCTTTTTTTTTTTTTTTTTTTTTTTTTTTTTGTTAACGAATCTCCGCGTGTCGGGGAGCACTCCGGGTGGGGCAAATAGAGTCTACATCGGACCCTTGAGGTCTGGTGATTCTGTCCCACTTAGGCAATAAATAAATAAATAAATTTACGAAGTTATGTATGAGAATGATGCATTGATAAAACGAATACATTCATGTTAATTCTTATTTATATGAATGAAATACATGTTTTCTTTTAAGCTTTACATCATTTATGTCCTTAGATAATTTTCATAAGCACTCAGGGCTCCAATGTTGTAAATACCATAATGTATTTTGGAAAATTGTTCTCTCGCGTGTTATTGGAAAAATACATCTCACGATGTTGTTTAGATTTTTTTCATTGAATGTATAGTACTAATAACTTATCGTATTTTATGTAGTAAAATAACAAACCAAAATTGTGAATTATGTCATATGATGACAGATAAATATTCTGGAAATAGAAAATATAGACAATAGTGAATATTCATTTAAAGAATTGACGATTCAAGTGCTCGAATACGCCATCTGATGGAGAAAAGATATAACTTCTCGCTTCTGGAAAATCCTATAGAAGCACACTGAATTACGTACATGTATTTTTAATTTGTTCAGAATGATTATTTTTATGAAAAATTTCAGATTTCATGAGACATTTGTGTTCTGTGTTATACGTCAAAGTAAAAATTATCTGATTTTGAATATCTAAAACTTCCAAGCGCATCTATATATATAAAAGCCGTTCTCTGTGTGTATGTCCTTTATACAAATCTTCAATTTTAGACCGAATTGCATGAAACGTGCTGCATATACGATTTAAAATGTGGAAAAGATCCCTGTCTACTTTAAAAAATCATCAGACTAATATTTATCCCTTTTTTCTACGACCTTTCATAATTCAACATTATAGAAATATCTCTTTTTAAATATTAAAATTCAAGTTTCTTTCCTGTTGCCACACATAAGAAAAACAGCTCAATAATTTTAAAAAAAATTTGATAACTCGAGTACTTTGTTTTATAAGTCAATAAGAATTAGGATTGTCTCACTATATTTTTGCTGTTTTTGAAATTGACGTCATTCAAATAAGAAAATGCACATTTTTCATATATTTATGTAAAATTTTTAACTAAGCATGTTTTAAAATGACCTTAGTAGTACTTTAGTTGAATGTTAAAAAATCTATTTTAATTAAGTCGTTTCAATATCAAGAAATCAATTAAGGAAAAAGATAATAGTAAAAAAAAAATCGTTTGCTAGATATGACATCAATTTCGTCAGTATAATTTCAAACTGGTTCTAAAAACTGGATGCTATAATTTATTCCACATTTCTTTGTAATCTTTAATTATATCATTTAGATAAATGTTTTAATACCTGAAATGCAGTGATAACATTCTACGATTTGTATCGAATACGGTTATACAAAATATGATTTTTCTACGATTTATATTAAATAGAAATTATAGCTACTATTTCTTAGGGTAAGCTTTCTTTCTTTTTTAAACAAAATTTCATGACTGACAGACTTTTCTGTTAGATGTTGAAATAATGAGATGCATGATGTTTAGAGATCAAATTGCATTAAAAACGTAATTTAAGGTATGGTTAGGTTGTTGCCACCAACAATATGGTGCTAGGCGTTACTCATAGATATGTCTTTTCTTCATAATATTGCATTAATAGCAAACGGATATATCTTTCTTAATTGGGTTACAGGTATATTTAAAAATATCTCCGTGATTGAAAATTAATTTAAAATGGATAAACAATCCGTAAATTGAGATAAGCTTTTCAAACAAATATTACTGAAAGTACGTTTTGTTTCTATTAGATGTTGGAATAGTGATGGGCGATTCTGGAAAATTTGAGAATCGATTAAAATCGACATCGTATAAAACAGAATCGATCGCAATAAGAATCGATTCCCAAATTCTAGAATCGATACTTGAATCGATATTTCGATGTTCACAGATTCACACAGATAAGCTGAAAAATAGTACAGTAAACTCTGTGTAAAGCGGAATCGGTCGGGACTGAGAAAAATTTCCGTGGTAGACAATATTCCGGCTTATGCAAAAAAGCTCCCCCCCCCCCCCCAAAAAAAAAAAAAAATCCCTGGAAGAGGACGATCTTTTATTGATTCTCCTGACTAGAAAATCGGTTGAAAACTGAAATTCTGAAAGATCCTTTGTCTTTTTAAAGATAAATGAGAAACTTTATTCAATTTCTTAGTACTGCTGTAATACATTCATATTGGAAGTTTATACACACAAAAAAAAAAAAAACTTCGAGAATGAAAAAGAACGCTATAATTTTGAATTTGAGTACAATCCTAAAGTATAATATATTGTACTTTCGAAAATACGTAATCATTTTCATAAATGTTCATTTTAGTAGAAATATTAACTTTTATTTTGCATATGAAAAAATGGCATAAGCATAAATTCCTTAAAATTTAAAGTTTCTGTTCTTTTGAATTAACTTTTTAAAAAACTTACGGAATTTTAGCTAACATGCTCGACATTGAGTTATTTGACTTATCAGTTTTAAAGTTTAATAAACAAAACGCTTGTCATTTTTAAATTATCCTTTTTGCGCCTTATGCAAAATTTTGGTTTCGGTGGGACCTTAAAATCCTTTCCGTTTCAGCGTCAGACAGATTCCGCCTTATGCAGCATGAATTAATGTAATTTTCTATGGGTTCGCCGGGACTTGAAAAAATTTCCGCGGTAGACAGATTTCCGGCTTATACAGAGTCCGCCTTAGACAGAATTTACTGTAATTCCAAAACGTAGCGAATCAACAGGGCCGTAACGACTATCCCTCACCTCCATTTATATGGGCCATAGACAATGTTAGCGGCCCAGAAGTTACGCTACTACAGACCTTTGAGTCAAAAAATAAGGTTTTTTAACTTTTAAAATTATTATTTTTAAGATGTAATTTTGATAATAATTTATATTATATTTAAATTTATCTTTAAAAAAGATCTCGGTCAGATAAAAAAAAAAAGAAAGAAATGATTTTTTTTTTCATCCGGAAAAGATGTACTTTCTACTCTAACTCTTATTTCCTTCAACCAAACAGATGGGGGGGCTTTCTTCCTATAAACGTCATTCTTTAAAATGCGCAGATGAGCGAAATTTTGAAGGCTCTAAATTTATTTAAAAACTTAAATGGTTTTTCAGTCTTTTTAGGGTCTTCTATAAGTGTGGGGGAAATGCAAATATTGCAAATCTTCTTTTAAAATAGCTGTGATGAATGTAATTAACCAGGTATAACATACTAATAAATTCCCCAATTTATAATCAAAATTCTCCTTTTAATAATATATTTAACTAAAATTTCTTTCCCTTTTTAAAATATATATCTCCTTATCTCATTTACAGTTTATAAATATCTTTCTTTTTAATGTTTACCAAATATTTAGCTGTTAAGAAAAAAAGAAAAAAAAAGTTCTCATCCTAGAGTCATTAAGAATGAAATAACATACTTTTCTCTGGTTAACAAATAAATAAAAGTACATTCCTTGATTATATGTTTTTTTTTCTTTGTTTTTTTTTCCAGCAGTAATCTAAAAACCATAAACAGTTATTGACTCATTCGCTGACATGCAGAGTGCACTCACTGAAACAATAATAAATAAAAAAGAAAAGTATCGAGTTAAACTGACGGCATTGAGCTCGCAGTCTATTCATACTAATTGTATTTTATACTCTTACTTCAAAGAATGCCTTTCGAAAAATAAATTAAGGGGGAATCGCCCCCCCCCCCCCCGTCACATCTCTATACTTAAACAATAAGCCTCCAAATCTCCTCAGGGAAGCGCGTTATCAGAATAAACTAGTTACCAAATTTGAAGCAAATCAGATAGAAAAACACATATATCTAAATTAAGGGGGGTTAGCCACTGTTCCTCCCTTTATACTTAAATAATGAACCTCCAAATTTAATCAGGGAAGCGTCTTATCAGAATTAACCGGTATACCAAAATTGAAGCAAATGTGATAATTCTGCATAAAAAACCCATTTATCTAAGTGGGAGGGAATAGCCCCGTACCCCCCTCCTTTATGCTTAACCAATGAACCCCCAAAACTAATCAGGGAAGCGCTTTATGAGAATGAACCTAGAAAAAAAAATGAAGCAAATCGGATATTTCTATGGAGAGTTATCGCGTTACGTATGTACGTACATACATACATACAGAAACTGCGGACACATTAGCTCTCAGGCTTTGATAGCCTGTGAGCTAAAAAGAAAAGTGCCCAGTTAAACTGATGGCATTGAGCTCACAGGCTATTCACACTAACTGTATATTATGCTCTTATTTCAAAGAATAATGCCCCTCGAAAAATAAACTAAGGGGAGGGGGGGAATTGCCCCTCCCCGTTTCCCCTCTTTATATTTAACCAATAACCCTCCAAATGTCATCAGGGAAGCGCCTTATCGAAATAAATCGCTATACCAAATTTGAAGCAAATCGGATACAAAAACCCATTTATCTAAATTAAGGGGGTATTAGCCCCCGTTTTCCCTTTTATATTTAACCAATGAACTTCCAAATCTAATTAGGGAAGCGCCTTATCAGAATAAACTGGAATACCAAATTTGAAGTAAATCGGATAGCAAAACCCATCTATCTAAATTAAGGAGGGTATTATCCTCTCGTCCCCCCCCCTTTAGACTATAACAATGAACCTTCAAATATAATCAGAGAAACTCGTTATCAAAATTAACCGGTATACCAAAATTTGAAGAAAATCTGATAATCCTGCATGAAAAACCCATTTATCTAAGTTAAGGGGGGGGGGGACTAGCCCCTGTTACCCCCTTTATACTTAACCAATGAACCCCCAAAACTAATCAGGTAAGCGCTTTAGCAGAATGAACATAGGAAAAAATTGAAGCAAATCGGATATTTCTATCAAGAGTTATCGCGTTACGTACATACATACAATACCGACGGGCGCATTAAATTTCAGGCTTTGATAGCCTGTGAGCTAAAAAGTGCCAAGAGCGTGTAACTAGGGAGGAGGGAGGAAGGACAGAAAATAAAAGAGGACTTTAAAAGCTTTCCAACAATATGTTACACGAGATGGTTTGGAAGAAACAATAAATATGCCCCTCGGGGGGCAGGTAAGTCTCAAACGGTGGGAGGAGCGACCTCAAATGTATCTTTGGTCAAGGTTTCAAAATGTGGATTTATAATAAAATAGAACGAAAATTGGGCATTTTTAAAATAGCATGCATATTTTGAACGGCCCTGTAAATTAAGATTGGCGAGGAAGGGGGGGGGGGGGCGGAAAGGATTAGAAGGGTTGAACTTGAAAAATACAACATAATAAACTAGTAACCGGAATAATTAGGCTTCTAAACAAAAGGATAAAGATTTAACCTAGTATTGAATTCAGGGGGTGACCCGGGGGAACATTGGAATGTCCTTCCCGAAAGTTTTGAGATTTTATGCTTTTTAATGGAAAAATGTGCATCCCCCCTTACGGAACTCTAAAATCTCCCCCCCCCCCCCCTCATTCCGACCGGAGCAGTCAAGAAATCAACCCGCCTTTCAACACTGAACCTAGAACGAAAAAAAAAAAAGGCTCTTATACAAAATTTTACAGCAATTCTGCCACTAAAACAGTAAAATTGGAGGAATTTATTCAACCCGAATCGTGGATCATGCGCGATGCGATTTGAATTGAAGTAAATCAAAATATAACGATTTCAGCAGCATCTAAAAATCGGCATCGAATCTGAACTGAATCGATTCGCCCGAATCTAAAAAATTGAAGTAAATCAAAATATAGCGAATCTGCCCGCATCTAAAGATCGACATCGGCATCGAATCTAAACTGAATCGATTCGCCATTTCTGATCTTAATTTACGGGCAGAACCGATGCGGTCATTTTTTCTTGCTTTCTTTTGTCTTTAGAAAAAGAAAGCGTTGGATTCGTGAAAAATTTCGACTTCCGGTTTTCGAAGGATTTATAGTTTTAGAAGATCTTGTCTGGAATACGATTTGACTATTTTTATACATTGTCTATCTGTCAGTCTGTCTATTTGTTTGTCTCTGACAAAAAAATTGTGGGCGGTCAATTTCAAGAACTAATGCATGGAATCTGTTGAAACTTTAGATTCAATTAGACTTTCATATAAATTGGTGCTAATTACTTTTTGATGTAAATCTACCGACAGGTGGCGCTGCTATGCTGCATTTTTCCGATTTTCGCAATAGCTCTATCTCAAGAACTAATGCACGGGTTTTCATCAAACTTCACATTCAGTTAGACGTTGGCATAAATTGTTGCATATTAGATTTCTGTGTAAATCGCCCAACAGGGGGCGTTGTTATGCAGATTTTATCAGCAGTGTTGAATTCAGACAATTTTCTCCGGGAGGGATTTCTGCGGATCCAAAGAGGGACAGTTCAGAGGGGAAGGGGATTGGACTTTTGTACATTAAGCATAAAATCTCAAACCTCCTGGGGGGACATTTGAATGTTGCACAGGGGGAGCGGGGCGCATGTCCCTCCGGGCTACCCCCGGAATTCAACACGTTTTTCTTGATTTAAACGATTTTAGGGATCATATCTCAAGAACTAATGAACGGAATTTCATCAAACTTAATATTCTGTCATAAGTTGTTCATGATTAGGTTTTCAGGTAAATGATATAACAGGTTGTGCTGCCATGCTGCTTTTTTTTAGCATTGTTAATTTAAGACATTTTTCTCCGGGAGGCATTTCTATGGTTCTGGAGAGGGACATTCTAGAGTTTCGGGGGGGGGGGGGGTTGTCCACCAGTACCATTTAACACTGTTTTTCAGAATTTACAAGATATATTAGCGATAATATCTCAAGAAGTAATGACCGGAATTTCATCAAACTTAATATTATGTGTCATTGACATAAGTTGTTCCTGAGTTTTTCGTGTTAATCATGTAACAGGCTGCGCTGCTATACTGTTTTTTTGCATGATATTCGTGATAGCCATATCTCAAAACTAATGCACGGAATTTAATCAAACTTCATATTCTGTTACACTTTCAGATAAATAGATCCTTATTACGCTTGGGTGTATACTGCCCAACAGCTGTCACTTTTATGCTCTTTGAATTGGGATTTTCCATTGCGGACATCTAGGCTAATATCAGACGAACGTCTTTTTGCACGCTTTTTTTCGCTCTTACACCGTCCCTACACATGCTAGCGAAGGTGTAGGGATGGCGTAAGAGCGAAAAAAGCGTGCAAAAAGACGTTCGTCTGACATTAGCCTAAGAGGGTGTGAGCCGAAATTCGATGACTTGTTAGGAAAATGCAATGCTTATATTTTCTTTTAAAAGGCACATACTTCAACGAACCTATGCTTTTTGATTCCTCATGATGCGCATATGTTATCATTTAAATTTAACACCGTGATAGCGAATTTTGAAGTTTTAACATTTATGAGGCAGATGAAAGTTTTGGGATTGGCACATCCAACTACTTTATCTTCAATTTTTGAAGGAAAATGAAAATGATATTACCTTATTTTGTCTTAGAGACATCGATTAAAAAATTCATAGTATCGATTAAATCGAGTTGGCCATAGTATCGATTAAATCGATTAAAAAAATCGAAATCGCCCATCACTATGTTGGAATAATCAAATGTGCGATGTTTAAAGGTCAAATCTCAGTAAAAGTTAAATTTATGGTTGGGTTAGGTTGTTGCCACCAACAATATGATGCTAGAGATACTCATAGTTCATCAATGTCTTTACTTTCTAATATTGCATTAAGAGCAAACAGGTATATCTTTCGTAATTGGGCTGCATGTAGGGATGAGATTTCCACGTTTTTGCACACCGGTATATTCTTAAAGAAAATGTTGTTCTGTTAAATCAAGAGAGTGTTCCAATTAAATGAAATATCATTTTCTGTAACAAAATATTGGTGTGGAAAAACGTGGAAATCTTATCCCTGGCTGCATGCAAATCAAAAAGTATCCATGATTGAAAATTGCTTTAAAATCCATTCACATGAAAAAATTGAGATTAAAATTTTCAAATAAATTTAATTTCACAGAAACTTTTTCTATTCGACAGTGTGAAAAACGAAATTGTATGATGATCATACGTTAAAAAATTTTTTAGTAAAAGCAAAATTAATGGGTTAGGTCATTGCCATCATCAGTATAATGTCACAATTGGCGTAGTGTTTCTAGGTTTTTTTTTTTTTTTTTTTTTTTTGTATATTCTGAAGATGACTCAATGAAAGAGTCGAAATATGTACATTTTTAATATTATTTATTTATTTATTTATTTTTTTTTTTTATTGAAAGGACGTTTTTTAAGCAAATAATTGTACTTTAATAAATGTTATGACATTTGTTTGGAATATATATTATTATGGTATAGTTAATAGTAGACGCAATTAAGACTATTTTACTTATATTTCTTATCGGTCTTTTTAATGATTCGTGGACGGGAATGCACCAATCTCAGTTATTGTCATTGCCGTATTATTTCATTTTAACGTATTTTACCCGGGAGGACCCTTATTATTGACACGAGCGAAGCCGGGTAGATCTGCTAGTTTACAATAAAGAACGATTTCAATGGCACTTTAGCATTAATCTTTAACTGATGTCACAGAAATTGTCACATAACTAGTGTGAAGCATTCTGTGAGACCGCTACATCGAAAGATGAATAAAAAGCACGATTAACTCATAGGATGGTGTTTTTGTGCTAAACTTTTTGTACAGGAGTGTTATAATTAAAATTCATCTATTCAAAAGTCTCTGCTGATAGTACTAAAGTTCCAAACGAAACAAAATGTTGGTAGTGTTTGTAGTTAAACTGAAAATTGCAAGTTAGACTATAAAAATTGAAAAAAGCCGCGGTCTGAAAGACCGGTAACATCAGTTAAAGGTTAATTAATTTTTAACTGGTGTTACCAGTCTTACAGACCGCTGCTTTTTTACATTTTATAGTTAAACTTTTAACTTTCAGTTTAACTACAGACACTACCGAAATTTTCTTTCGTTATGAACTTTAGACTTTCACCCAGAGTATTTTGAATAGGTGAATTTTAATTAAGTAGAGTTTCCTAGAAATCCGCACAAACTTTTCTTGATTGGAAAGCTATGAAGAAACAAGACAAAGAACACAAATGGGCACTGTAAGGTAACTTTAATAACCACATTACTCTGTAAAACTTTTTTTGCGTTTAATTAAACCGTTTCGTTGGACATTATAGATTTTACTTTTGGTGGTACTTACTAGAGGTTGTACAAAATTTAGGTCCATAATTTTGCGACATTACTTGATTCGATTGATAGACTTCTGGATGTTATTTATTTTCCAAACATTAGCATACATTTTGTACTTAAGATACTTTCAGAACCGCGCAGTTGGTCGAATTTCGGGCACGTTCGCCGGGTTGTCGAACTTCTCTACGAAAGTGATGTTTTGCTGGCGGAAGTGTCCGAAAGCGATTTTGCAGCAATGACTCTGCTGACCACGTCTGACCAGACTGTAACCCAGATAGCATGAACATTAGCAGCAAGTTTGATTTTTTCTGACATTATATCTTGCCGTGACAAATTTGAATTGAGAAATTCGCAGCAAATTTCCCGCAAGGTATACCATCTTCCACTTGCATGAGTAGTTTGTTGTGAAACTGATGGCTCTGTCTTTAATTCACGAAAGTGACGTAAGCAAAAAATCCCTCTGTTGAGAGAATAGACAATCAGCAGATACGCAGAAATTGTAGAAATTTTATTCGGTTGGCACCACTTTTTCTAAACGCTATACTTATCAAATACCCAAAAAGGCTCGTATTGAAAAGTACAAATGTTACCTTAACTTGGTTATGGTGATGAAAATGATACATGCACCTTCTGACGGCGTGTTCGCATCAATAGACCTGATCAGGTCTATGGACCCCTCCGAAGGGGTTAAACTTATAGTGTAACAGTTGTAAACAGATAGTGGGCCATGGAAAGATTACTACTTTGCAGTAAGTTTACAGTATTTTTGATTACTTGTTTGCCATTAATTTGCAATAAATTTAATACAGCATGAATTTAACTTGCACGACAAGAAAGCTGCAAGCTCAAAGTGAGGTGACTTTGGCGTTTGAGTTACCTTTCTGCAGTCTTGTTATGAACTTTCAGTCTTGTCATGCTGAGCTTGCTGCAAATTTGCAGGTTTTCAAAGCAAGACTGTTGCAAATTTTCTGCTAATTAAAAATGCAGCTGGGTAATCACCGCCGTTGTAATTGCTACGGATGTAGGAGACGACGGCGAATGAACTTATTCAAATGTCGTTGCCGATTGACAGCTAACCCAGGCTTTCGGATGAACGGAGGACTCAAGCCTTTCAGACCCATCCCAATCCAAACGAGGATCTTGTCTTCGAATTTCCCTTTAGTAGCGAATTTGATGACAGGTTGTGTCACGGAGACGTCAGATGTGTAGTAGCCGCCATCATCGTTAAAAGTGGAGTGAGTAAGCGTGAAATATGAATCGTCATCCAAGATGAATGCTCGATCAGAGAATTTTTAGAACAAGCGACCACACTTCGTTTTCGCGGCAATTATTTGCTTTTCTGTTCGTTTATTGGTGGGATGGATTAATAGTCGGTCGTTTTTGCCAAACAGTCGTTTGAAACGCTGTAAGTTTGGCTTGGTCAGTTTTTTGGGCTTTCCTACCCGATCTCGGTTGTTTTTTGCTCGGTAGTCGCTTCTAGTAACGTTGTAGAACATCATATATAGTTCGTTTGGAAATATTTTTGGAAAAATAATAGTTCACGGTGAACTTGTTAAGATTATGAATATTGCCTTCGTAAAACTTGTACACACGCGTATGCAGACACTCCTCTTTCAACTCCATCCTTGGAAAACACAGATTACTTAATGAACTTTTGACTAACGGGCGTGCCCCTATAAACGATAACTCAACACTTCACGTGCACGTTTCGCCTGATTTGTATTCCTTTGTTATTTTACATAACTGCAAACTTTGGCGGATTTCTAGGAAACATTCCTTATAACAGTCCTCTAAAAAAAGCTTAGTACAAAAACACCATTCTATGAGTTAATCGCGCCTTTTATTCATCCTTCGATGGAGCGACCTCACAGACCGTTTCACAGTAGTTATGTGACAATTTCTGTCACATTAGTTAAAGATTAAAAGGACAATTTTCCTGTAACGACGGCTGCGATCAGCGACTCTATAGGCCGGTTTAAGTTCCACACAGATATAATTTTTTAAATAAAGTTTTTTCTTTAAATTTGGGGGGTTTTCCGTGAACTCAGAGCTTTTGGGTGCCTCCTTCCACACTGGATTATAGACAAAAGTTGGTATACAATTAATCTCATTCCATTACATACTCCGGGATTAGTGCCTGTGATATTATACAGGGTGTGTTCACAAAGCTGGTCTGAGAATACAAAATTTATTAAACATTTTTATACAGCGAACTAAAATTCTTCGAAATATAAGCGTTGGGCATAAACACACCACTGCCAGCGTTTTTTCCATTGTTCATATGCTCCCTGGAAGTCTTCGCGTGAAAGGTTGTTAAGAGACCTCGTCGAAGGTGGAATCGTGTCGAATCGCTTCCCTTTCAGGTCTTGATCCCCTTTCCCTTGATCCGGGAAAACAAAAAAGTCGCTGGGAGCAAGGTCGGGGCTGTAGGGGATTTGCGGCAGTATTGCCATTTTAAACTTAGCCTAAAATTCGGCGGCGGCGAGGGGCGTGTGAGAGGGCGCATTGTCGTGGTGAACAATCAATTCTTCTCTGATGTGGGCGGACGCACCGGACTCGATCATTCAATTGGTGGTGCATTGCAGCGTAAAACTGACCTGATCCGGCTCGTCCGCCTAGACATCAGAGACGTTTACCACGACAATGCGATCTCTCACACGTCGCTCGCAGCCGCCAAAGTTTTCGCTAAGTTTATCGTAGCAATACTGCCTCAAGCCACGTAGCAATACTGCCCTTCTACATCCCCAACCTCGCTCACAGAGACTTTTTTTTATTCCTCCGGATCAAGAAAGTCTTGACATGAACATAGAATAGAGAAGGACTTCACACGAAATAGTGTGAATATCGTGTCGCGATTTTGGTCTTAAATGAAGGGATGTACATACCAGCGCCTCTAGCGGACAACGTTCATTAGCTGGATCTGAATGATCAAAGAAGTTATTGGTAGAGCAAATTGAAGCAGACGAAACCGAGTACAACCGTGCGACACAGCACCATCTATTAGACAAATTTTCAAGGAACGGTTTTCTTCTTCTAAAACCTATTTCGTGAGAAGTCCTTCTCTATTCTATGTTCATGGTCTTGAAAGGGAAGCGATTCGACACGATTTCAGCGGTCCACGATTGTAGCTTCAACGAGGTCCCTTAACAAACAGCCTTGCGCGAGGAGGCTTCCAGGGAGCCTATGGACAATGGAAAAAACGCTGGCAGCTGTGTGTTGACGCCCAAGGATAATATTTCGAATAATTTTAGTTCGCTATACAAAAATGCTTAATATATTTTGTATTCTCAGACCAATCTTGAAACTTTGTGAAAGCACCATGTACAAATATGCTCGATAAAATAATTTTCCTTATCAAAAATTTGGTTGATAAATAAATTCTGAACACAATACATAAGTATGGTTGGTGAAACAAAATACATACAAAAAATTCATTCTTGTCAGAGCTGAAAATCACTCTTTATGCGACTAAAAAATTATATGTTGTTTAAAATATTTCTATTTTAGGGGCGATGTTTCTGGAACTGCCACTTCAGAATTGAGTAAAAAGTTCACTGACTTCAAAGAGCTTTAAAACCGGGATAAAACAGAAACATTTTCTAGTTTTACGATTATATAAAGACTAACAATCTTATGGATTTGGATCTAAGCCGAATCGAAGGAAGCTGTTTCCTCTTTATAAATTTTTCAAGCTATTAAAAAATTGTATATATTTAAAAAAATAAAATAGATTTGACATTTGATATTAATAATTACCAATTTTAACTGTTATTGTTTTTAAATTTTTACTTTATGCGTCTTTTTTTGGTTAGATAGTCATAGTCTGTAAAAAAACTATGAATCTGCCTCTTTATTGCTTCGTGAACGTAATGCAAACTTGCGGTGTTTAATGCAGAATAAAGTTATTTCAAGATGTAAGCAATAAAAAAAAATTAAATGAAGCAAGATTTCCGAACAAGTCTTAAGTTTGTGAAGTAACGATTTTTAATAATATTTTTATACTTTACTTTCATCTGAATTTTGATGTCCCATGTATCATGACACTCCTTTTGTTAGCTTAGAATCATATTCAGCGATGTGAAATGCATTTTTTGTAAGTTCTTGTATAATAATTTTTTTTGCCCGATTGAATGGAAGAGGTCTAGAATAAGAATGTTGATTGAATTTTTGTAATGCTGAAATAATTCTTGATTTGCGAAGCAAATTTCTCGAGAATCATTACCCTTATATATGCTGTATCTCTTCTCTCTATTCTAAAAAAAAGTAACTACCGCTGTCACCGCCGCCGGTTTTGAATTTTTTGTGACCGGAGGTCTTTCTTCGTTAATATTAAGAAAAATAATGCATACGAAAATATGAAAATCGGTAGTATTATACAGAAATGTTTGATAAACACGCTGATGCAGACAGTTTTCAAATCGAAGAATTATTTTAAGAGATATTTAATGCTAAAGTTGGACAAAATCGTTCCACTAAAAAAAGTTTTATAGGAGCAAAAACTATTCATGGGAATTTAATCATTTTTAGATCCTTTTATACGCTTGAAGTTCACAGTGTGCAGACTGTATTTCTTTTTTTAATTTGACTCATTTTTTTTTGAGGTTTTAATTCTATTTTAAATTCTAATTTTCAGCATTTCGAGAGATATTTTTTACTTATTTTAGAAAGTGATATCAATTTAAACTGTTGCCAACTGTATGAACAGCGCAAAAAATAATGTTTGCTTCAAATAAAAAAAAATATTTATACGTGTAAATAAATTAAAAATTTATTTACACGTGACTATTATAAACAGAAAAAAACATTTGGAATTATAATTAAATAATTATGTACAAAAAGCAGGAACTTATTAAAAATTACGTCATAAAAACTATATTTACACGTGAATTTTAAGAAAGAAAGGAAATTCTAAAATAATAAAGTCATTAACATGCGTTAGAAGTCTTAAATAGGAGAATTTACGTCATATTTACGTCACATTACAGTTATTACATAAAATGAACACAAAATAATATTGCAAAACAGTTTAAATTTAGAAATTGCGCTAGACATTTATTTGATATTTTGAGAGGATACTTTTCAACAATTTTTGTTAGGTAAGGGCAAATAATATTCAATTTCTAAAAAAAGTATTTTCACGTGAATATTAAAAAGAGAAAGAATAGTTTGGTCAAAATTACGTCAGATTAAAAACGATTAATTTAAAATGTCGTATTTAAAAGAACTTTCTTTTCGCTTTGTTAAAAAATACCGGGAGACGAAGACTCTGTTTACTTAATTCTCTTTATATTAGCTTATTTTGAAATGTTTAACTTATTTTACTTAATCAAAGACGAAAACAGCGATTGTATATTTGGTACTACTTAGTTATCCCGTCGACCAAAAATCTATCATTCGCTAAACTATAAGATTAAATGCCAATAATGGTTGATCGTAAATGTCACATTAACTTTACTTTAAGCAAGTTACACGCGTCTACGTCATCAAGTTATTTTTATTTCGACGTGTTATTTGTATTTTTATTAATGTTGCACTAATTTATTTGTTCTTTCGTTATTTAAAATAAAAATTATGTCAATTTGTATAATTTGGCGAGTGGTTTGGCGATTTATATAATTTGGCGAAATTGGTCGAAGTTATAATCAAGTAGTACCGCAGCGGATTTGGCCTTAAAATTTGCCCAATCAAAGAGAAATGAATAGAAATCTGTTTATAGGGAGATCGCCACTGTTTTTTAAATTATAATTCAATGTTGCGAAATCTTTTTAAAGCCGATTAAATTAGCGTACTTTTAGAGTCTGCGGTGTCTGAACGGGGGTTGACGAGCGTAGCTCGTAGGGGGCAGAGCCCCCTAGTGTTGAATGAAAATATAGAGGAATGTTGACGAAATTTTCATTTAATAAATTGTTGAACTACAAAAGGGCATTTTATTATGCAAAAGCATGGTTCTGTGATTCAAAAAAGTATCATCAAGGTTACAGCAACTTGAATAAGTACAAGAAGGTTACAAAAACCATATTTTGGTTCTATGTAGCACTGAATTTTTTAACAATGTGCACTAGCTTATTTCCAGATGTAAAAAAATGAAAAAATATCTGGAGTGCATTATTTTTGAAACATTGTATTTTTCTAATGTTAACCCCTGATTTGTAAAGCAAGTTCCTCGAAAAGAAATGCGCCGTTAAAGTTTTGTTATACGTTAAACGAAAATGTGGATGAAAGCTGTTAAACCTTCCTTTGCTAAATTGCTGAACTATAAAAAGGTGCTTTCCTTATATGAAAGATCCTTTTTATGTTTCCAAAACTCACTTCCATCAAGGTGACAACAACTTAAATGACTAGAAGAAGGTTACAGTTTCCATATTTTGGTTCAATATAGCATTGACTTTTTAACAGTGTGCATAATAGTCTATTTTTCTTCATTTAAAAACTCTATAGCTACCTGCAATTGTCTTGATTTTGCAAAAATTGTATTCAGTTTAAAAAAAATTCACAATTATAATCGTCTGTCACACAAGATTCTATTGACTGGTATTATTTTTATTAAAAAAAATTTCTGATAAAATTACTTGGATAGGTTAAGTCATAATTTGCATTTTTAGTTACGAACTTGAGTGAAAATTTTAGGTTAAATAAGAGATATATATATATCAATCACAAGGTGTATCTTTGAGATTTCAGAATTGATATTAGCGCTAAGAAAAAAAGTAATAAGCCGTAATATTGTGTTTAATATTTGCCAAAAATAATCCTTTGTAGCAGCTATGTTGTTCAATTTCGTGAAAGTTGCACAAGTTGTTGCAAATTCATTTAATGCAAAATTTGAGTTTCAGAAGACAATAATTTAAAAGGAAGCAGGGCCGAGAGGAGAACTGAGGCACGTCGAGATAGGACTTTTACGTGCCATCCTACCCCACGATTTCTCTTAAAAGTTTGCGGGAGCAAACTTTGTTTACTTTTTATGAACCGGGACTACCTATAGAAATCGCCCTCTATTTGTTCTCTGATGGAGACATATCAAGAGAGTGAAGTCTGGTTAATTTCTACGATCTGGCCAAGATTTATCCTCGTATTAACAGCAGTTTCTAAGGTTTTACATTATTAAGTTGAGACGCTCACTATCTATTTTTCTGAAAAAGAGATTTAGCATGAAATACTTTTTCACCCGTATGTTTTAAGCTGCTTGTATCCCTTTATCTACTGACGGTACTTATAAGTACCACTCACTTTAAATTTTCATCCCAGAGTGAATATTATTAATATTCTAATGGTACTTTGCAAAAATGCTCTTTTAACTCCACTTTATCAGGATACATGGCAGTAATAGTTCTAGGTTCGTTATTTTAGCGAAGAAGAAGGCTGTCTTTGAAACAGTCGAAGTACTTTGTGCCGACATTGTGTACAGATTGTCATTCTTGTCTTTTTATTTCTGAAAACTTATTAAAGGACATAAGATAAGTGTTGGATTTTTTTTATGTGCTCATTATGATCTTAGAATACGATTTGACTAGATATTTTAAGTGAGTGGTGTATGTATTTGATTTAACAGTTGAATTACTCGGCGGTACTTATAAGTACCGCCAGTACACTGGGAGTTGGAGAAAAACTTCTTGTTTACTTTTCGTCTGTGTAGTTATCCATTGTTTTTACCTGCTTTATAATGTAATTACTAAATTGTAGTGTAGTAATGTTTTTCCTGATATTTTTTTTCTGTTTCATTATTATTTTTTATAGAAAAAGTTGTGGCACCGGCTCTTTTTGGCTACGCTAGAAATGGCATATGTAAATTCATATATTGCATATGTGGAAATGCGAGAGAACATGTTCCTGGAATATAGGTGTCGCATAACTAAAGGACCGGGCCCACCGTGGCTGAGTGGTTAAGGCACCACACCGCTAATCGCTTGAGAGTGCAGGTGGGCTGCGGGTTTAACTCTCGCTAGTTCCGTTGCACTCTCTTTGTGGTGCTTCCGGATGTAATTCTCTAGTGATGTAAATTTTCTTGTCCTATCTCCTCCTTATATATTGACGATGACTTATAAGCGGCCCCTGATGTCAAGCACACATGTCAGATTTATGTTTTCAATAAATAAATGAATAAATAAACTAAAGGACTGCTAACAAGATTGAAACGTTAAAAAAAAACCTTTTTGAATGCCATCAAATTTTAATTTTTACTCATTTTTCATGTGTAAAATAAAATTACGTCAATTTAATATATATATATATATATATATATATATATATATATATATATATATATATTGTTAATTTATGAGTGTCTTCTGGTTATTTAGCATTTTTTAGAGTTTAAACTTTATTTGAAATATTATGGTGGTTTCCTATTACTAGAATATTTTAGGCATAGTGTGCTGACGCTACTTTAAAGTACCACTTTAATTGATTACCTATAACGAATTAAATTTCTCACGGGTGAGTATTTTTAATTTATGAATATCCTTTCATTTTTATTGTAGCAAACGAAAAAAAATTATATGAAAAAAACTGCAGTGGATCATAATGCAGTAGATAAAGGGTTAAAGTACAAAATACGGAGAGTCCAATCGTAAATGAAGAACTGCGCCACTAAATCAGGTATTTCCTCTTCTGTTTCTGCTGTTCCCATGGCAGACAGTTGATTCATAAGCAGATGTCTTCTACACCTTTTCTTCCGTTATGATACCGCAACTATCTTTTAAAAGTTCGAGATTGAATCATTTCATTATCCCTGTAAATTTTTTGAAAACATTTCCCATATTTCAACTGTCGTTTTTCCAGGTTTCAATAAATCAGAACTTTGCACAGGCCTCTTTCTTCCAGCGTTGTCAACCTCTATTAAATATTTTCTCTACACACCAATTAAAATCTCCTAGATTTATCTAAAATCTCCAAAAATCAGTAGCAAAATCAGTAGCGCGTAGTATTAATCACATAAAATAAGGGGCAGTATTCTGACTATAAATAATCTAGAGTGTGGTATATATTTATCGATGTAAAATAATTTCCTTTCTCTAGCAGACAGATTCCTTATATAAAATGAAAAGTAAGATTTTTTTCTCTTTTTGTTTTAAGAAAAGATGTATTAAAAATTAAACAAATACAAAAATCTAACTGAATTTCTATCTAAGAGCGGAGTTTCATTGACCTCCTAATAAAATCGCCGAAAACAATTTCGCCCTAAAAATTCCACTCAGCCACAAAATTTCCCCCTGAATAAAGAAAATACCACAAGTTTGTAAAACTGCTTTCTTCCACTGTCCCGTCACAGACAACAATCAAAAGAGAAAACCTTATACTAAGCTTGTCACAGCACAAATTAATCACTGAAACGAGTACTTTTTTTTTAAGCTCTTTGCATGGATGTTTTACTCTTTCTTCGAAGATCTTCTTCTTCTAATCCTGAAATTTTTAGGTATACCTTATACAATATGTTCCAGAACAGATAAATCGACCTATAAAAGTCAATTGTTCTAATAGTAAACACAAGGATAAAACAAGTGAATTGTTTCAAATAGCCAATCTATCTCATAAATTTTGTATATGGTAATTTTCAGAATAGTTCATATTCTAATCAAAAAATAGAGCTACATTCTCAAGCTATAACTTCGAAAATTCAAAATGTTATTTTTAGGTATACCTTATACAATATGTTCCAGAACAGATAAATCGACCTATAAAAGCCAATTGTTCTAATAGTAAACATAAAGATAAAACAAGTTAATTGTTTCAAATAGCCAATCTATCTCATAAATTTTGTATATGGTAATTTTCAGAATAGTTCATATTCTAGCCAAAAATAGAGCTACATTCTCAAGCTATAACTTCGAAAATTCAAAATGTTAACCTTTTTCGCATTTCAGCAACTAAGCCCAAACGGATAAAACGTTAAAATTTAGTGTATTTTGATCAAGACTTATCCATTTTTTAAGCAATCTTAACAGGCTGATATAACAAAGTGCCATCGACGAAATTTTGAATTAATTTTAAAATTGCTACTATACAAAATTCGTGAGTTACTTTATAAACATGTTACACACGAGTATTTCATCTTTATATTTATTGTTTAATGGGTTACTGAATTTACGAATTTGAGTGTCCTATTTGGTAAATCCTGTATATTTTTTAATTGGATCTTAGATTCAGTTCTTTCGGATCTTTGACTGGTTTCCTGTAACTTTGATTATACCTGCACAATAGAGAATGCATAATGGTCATACATGGCCTCAATGGTATACATGTTGGTCATACTTTAAATGTTAAATAATTTCGATCGAAAATATAGGATTAAAGAAAATAACAAGAACGAAAAGTCATGCATTTGTCATAGAATATGAAACTCTTCCAACACTAACAGAATATTATTAAGAAGTTTCTTTTTTTCATAAAATGAAATGAAATACCTATACAGGGTGTTCATTCTCAACGGTGTCCAATGGCTAATTCCTAAACCATTAGTCATAGACATATAGTTCCAATTACAAAAATGTTTAAAATGAGATAAAGAAGTATTTTAAAAGCTATTTGGGTCAATAAAAACATTTCTTAATAAAAAAAAGCGAAATTTATTTAGACGGTCTTTCGTTTCTATAAGTTATATTTAGTAAAAACATCTTATTACACTAAGAAGACAAAAAGTTTCATTCTTCTACGATTAAAACCGACGGAGTAATAGATGTTTAAAGTTGAAGCATCTTTTGCTGCAAAATAGGGGTCATTCACAAATTTACTAGAAATATAAGTGATCATCAGAATAGTTGAGAGTAAAAGTAACATTACAATATAAATTTGAAATCTATTTTCATTCTGACATATTAAAGCAAAATATACAACTTCTACCAAATATATACGTAAAAAATAACTGCGTTTAAAAAAATAAAATAAAAAATAGATAAATATAAAATGGCATACCGCGGCAAAAAAAAAAAAAAAAAAAAAAAAAAAAAAAAAAAAAAAAAAACTTCCAGCGATTATTGATCATAGTTCAGTCCTTTAACGGAATTATTTTGTGCGTGTCTGTACATGAACGATAAATACTACGCACTCCATCATCTATAGAAAACAAGTTGTCGCCCTTCTCAGTGACCTTTTTAAATTCCATCATGTTTGAAGTATCATAAACTTAAACTGAACTCTGTGGCTGTAAGATCCATGAAGGATCTAGGCCGACAGTGACTATCCCTGTTTTCTCGACCCTAGGTTCCGAGGTGCTATACAGCATATTTCCCGGTCAGGTGGTCAGCCTAACGCGGGACCCTCGTTTTTTAGTTCCTCAAGCAAGCTTGATACTCATTTTATCGACCCCGAAGGGATCAAAAATCAAGTGAACCTTGCCCAGATGGGAGTCGAAATCTCGACCCTCAGCACGGGAGTAAGATGCTCTGGCATCTTACTCCTGTCTACTGTTATAATACTTCAAGTTGAAGTATTATAACATAATTAAAAGTAAACAATTTTTCCTTGTAGATAATGTAATGGAATTATTTGTACGTCCCTGCAACTGGACTGTAAATCTACTACTTAATCGATACTAGGGGGAAAACAGGTTATAGTCCACCTCAGTGATGCGTATTAATCTAATTATGCTTGAAATATCATAACATCAATAAAATGCACCACAAGCTAATTTCCCCATAGGCTATAATGTAATAGAATTCTTTTGTGTATCCTTGTAAACGAAATATACATGCTACACACCTCATTTCAGTGCTAAACATTCCATAGTGAACCTTAATAACATTTAAAAATTTCATGGCAAGCCGAGTATATTTACGAGGGTGATAGAGGGTAGTGTCCACCTGACCCGAACCCGGAAATTCTGTTTTAAGTCAACCCGCAACCCGACAAAAAAATTTCTCGACCCGCAACCCGACACGAACCCGCAAAAATAATTTTCGGCTACCTGAAACCGACCCGAACTCTCAATGAAAGGAAAGTATTTATTAGGGTGGGTCGAAAAAACCGAAATATTTACAATCGAAATGTAATAGAGTGAAAAAGTTGCCTTTTGTAATAAAGAATAAATTCATAAAATATCATACGGACCGGTTAATATCTTTTACCGCCGCAAGGGGGCCAAAGTTTCAAAAAGTCGCAAAAAAGAGGTTTTTTTCAATATTTTTTTTTTAAATTATCCAAACGTACGAATACAATTTCTAATAGGATAAAGGCAATAGCTACATGAAGATATAAGAAATGTCCCGGTAAATGTTCATTATGATAAAATCATATCTTTTACTGCCGCAAAGGGACCATATTAAAAAAAAAAATTGTAAAAATTTCAAATTTTCAAATTTTCTAAATTTTTATAATTTTTGTAATATGTCTAGAAGTAAATGAATTTTCTTTATATCTATTAATATATCATAAATTGTGTTAACTATTTATCATAGACTGGAAAATAAAAACGGTAATCATTCATTGTTCTTGACGATTGCTTCATCTACTGCTGTTTTACTGCATATCAGCAGTTCATATACCAGAAATTACAAAAAGGATATAAAATGAACAAAATATTTTAGCATTTTATTAATTAAAATAGAGAGATGTTTAACCTAAAAGGAAAAAATAAACTTAAAATGAGAAGTATTTAAAGTAAATGAATTGCATAATATGACTTGCTTTCAAATAAAGCCATTGTTCCTCGAGAGGCCGAAATTGATCATATCTGATCCACAAACTTTACCAGCACTTCAATGACTAATTACATTTCTACTGATTGAGTGGGACAAGGAAAGTTATAATAGCTGGTATCTTTAATCGAAAATTCTAAACTCACCACCGCCATGAGATCGCCAGTCGATTGAGAAACCGTAACAGGTGGTTTTGTTAGTTTACAGTGTTTCCATTCCACTAAAGCCATGCAATTTTAAGCTTCAAAGTTCAAGTATAGAATGACGAAATGACGGATGGCACTATTCATGTCCATAGAACTTCGTGCTTTGGCAATTTTCAATTTTGGCAATCGGCTGATGCAGTACACTTTCAGGATGTACTGAATGAGTACATCCTGGAAGTGTACTGCATCAGTTGGTTCACAAATGAATCCATCATGTTTTTCAGATTCTGTGGACTATAATTAGTAATCCCCGTTACTTGCCATATCCTCTACGAAATATTATAGTTTCTGTAATTTCATGAAATGCCTGTTTGGCAAATCATGAAAATAGCCTCATTGGAATGATAGCTTATGAAGGAGAGGACACCAGGATCCCAGCCATAAAAAAAGTGCATAAGCACGAAGTTCTGTGGACACGAATAGTGCCATCCGTCACTTCGTCATTCCAGACTTGAACTTTGAAGCTTAAAATTGTATGGATTTTATCGAGTGGCAAAACTGTAAACTAACGAAACCAAATGTTACGGTTTGTCTATCGACTAACGATCTAACGACGCTGGTGAGTTTAGAATGTTTGATTAAAGATACCAGCTATTATAATTTTCCTTGTCCCACTCAGTCAGAAGAAAGATTCGTGAAATTAGTCTCTGAAGTGCTGGTAAAGTTTGTGGAACAGAACAAAGGGGGGATCACATATGATCAATTTCGGCCTCTCGAGGAATAATGGCTTTATTTGGAAGCAAGTCATATAATAAAATTCAATTACTTTAAATAGTTCTTCATTTTAAGCTTATTTAAGATTCCTTTAAACACCTCTGTATTTAATTAATAAAATACTAAAATATTTTGTTCATTTTATAGCATTTTTGTTATTTTTGGTATATGAACTGCTGATATGCAGCGAAACAGCAGTAGATGAAGCAATTGTCAAGAAAAATGAGTGATTACCGTTTTTATTTTCCAGTCTATAACAAATAGTTAACAAAATTTATGACATATTAATAGATAAGAAGTAAATTCATTTACTTCTAGACATATTATAGAAATTATAAAAATTTAGAAAAAATGAAAATTTGAAATTTTTACAATTTTTTTTTAAATATGGTCCTTTTGCGGCAGTAAAAGATAAGACTTTATCATAATGAACATTTACCGGAACATTTCTTATATCTTCATGTAGATATTTCGTCTTATTAGAAATTGTATTTGTACGTTTGGATAATTAAAATAAATATTAAAAAAACCATGTTATTTGCGATTTGTGGAAACTTTGGCCCCCTTGCGGCGGTAAAAGATATTAACCGTTCGGTGTGATATTTTACGAATTTATTCTTTATTACAAAACGCAACTTTTCCGCTCTATTACATTTCGATTATAAATATTTCGGTTTTTTCGACCCACCATAGTATTTATGTTTTAATGCCATTATGAAAAATAATCTACATTTGTATCTCTAATACCATTTTTATGTTTTACATGAACTAATCTGTATTTTTTAATAATCATTTATAGTAAAACATTTGAATAGTGGACACCTCGGTATCGTTGAATAAAGTCAAACATCGGGCCTGATGGTTATCCCGAATTTTGTTTTTTTGGCTCGGAAGGAATCTAAATTTCTTTCTGGAGGTCGGGTTTACACTAGAAAAATTCTTGCGGGTCAAATATAGGTTTTTTGAAAATCAAGTTGTTGGGATTTTCACAAAACGTTTAAGCACAACTATGTTTCAGATGAAAATAAATGTGTTTTTTAATATGTATGAGCATATATTCTAAATAGAGGTGTCCGCCTTTCAGAGAAAAGCCATAATGGAGGTGTTATTGTATATAGATTTTTAACCTGAAAAAATATTTTGGACATTGTTTTGAAAGTCGGGTCAACCCGCTAGAGTCAAAACCGAACCCGAAACCCGAGCCCAAAACAATGAAAGTCAACCCGACCCGACCCGACCCTCAACGAAAAGGTCTAAGCTATCCCGACCTGAACAGCGTGACGGCTCGGGTGCGGGTAAAAGCGGGTACCCGCCCCCCCAACCTCCCGATGCAGGACTCTAATATAGGCTATACAGAGAGACAAACCGAATTCCAAAACACTTCCCAACATAATTGAAAAGTGTTTAAAAAAATAGCAATCACATAGTACGCGCAATTCGTGATTTGAGTTTCCTGGTAAATTTTGGTATGCAATATTTTAAAACGTTCATGTTAAATATTCATGGATAAAATTTAAAGTAGTAATTAAAAATATCGATTTTCTCTTAACGAGGCCACATGATTTAACAAGTTGTTTACTTCATCCTTTAGTATCTGTTTACTCTCTTAAAATTTCATTTACAGAGAAGTAGCGAGTTAATTAAGGAAAAGCTTCGCGGTATTTAGTTATATTTTGTTTATTATTCTCAAGAGAAATGATTTTGAATAGTTTGAGATAATACTGCTTAAAAATGGAGCAAGGTGTTGCGTCGGTGAAAATTCTTTACGTTTTAAAGCTTTATTTCAGCGTCAGATTTCATGCTAATTTCATTATTATTTTAAATTAAAATATAATTACTATACACATATTTCATACTTTTTTAAATGAACTAAATATGTTATTGTTCTTTTATTTTCATTAATATTCCATTATTATTATTATTGTTAGTTTATTTTTAATGTCATTATTTACTTACACTTCGTCTTTTTTATTAATCTGAAACAAATGAACACGAGACTCCTATCTCTTTGGTGCAAATCTGTAATACCTTGTGTGTTTTCAAAAAAGGGAAAAATGAAGTTTGAGTAACTTTAAACAATACATAAACTAGTCGGACGTGGCAATCCCAAAACTTTCTTCTATCTCATACATGATAATATTCCCTGAATAATGTAGCATAGCAGGGTCACCGGATAGGTTGATTTACGCAAAAACCTAATCAGCAGCAACTTATGTCAACTTCTAATTGGACCTGAAGTTTGATGAAAATCCGTTCATTAGTATTTGAGAGAGAACTATTGCGGAAATTAAAAAAAATTCTGCATAGCAGAGCCACCTGTTCGGTGATTTACATCAAAAACTAATCAGGACTTGTTTATATCAGGTACTAACTGAATCTGAAGTTTGATGAAAATTCATACATTAATTCTTGAGATACAGCTATTGCGGAAATCGTAAAAAATTCTGCATAGCAGCGACACGTGTTAGGCGATTTACATAAAAAACTAATCGGGACTTGTTTATATCAGGTGCTAACTGAATCTAAAGTTTGATGAAAATTCATGTATTAGTTCTTGAGATACAGCTATACTTGCGATAAACGTGAAAAATGGAGCACAGCAGCACCACCTGTTGGGCTATTTACACCAAAAACTAAACAGCACTAATTTATATCAGGGACTAATTTAATCTGAAGTTGGATGAAAATTCGTGCGTTAGTTCTTGAGAGAGAGCTATTGGGATAATCTTGAATTGGGCGATTTACACCAAAACATAATCAGCAACAAACTATATCAAGGGCTATCTGAATCTGAAGTTTTATGAAAATTCGTGCATTATTTCTTGAGATATAGCTATTACGGAAATCGTGAAAAATGCAGCATAGTAGCGCCACCTGTTGAGCGATTTTCACCAAAAAGTAACCAGCTAACTGAATCTAAAGTTTGATTAAATTCCATTCATTAGTTCTTGAGATAGAGTGATCACGAAATATGTGTCACATACAGAAAGACAGACATTTTGAAAAACAAACCCTTAAAACGTATAAATCCGTCTAAAACCGAAATTTGAAAACTTTCAAGAATCCAATAATTTCTTCTTGTAAAGACAGAAGAAAGTAAAAATAACAGAAACTGATATTTAGTGAGGTTTTCAAACAATTTTAAAATATCTTATTAAATGTAAATTTATGAAATAGGATTATTTCAGATGTTTCTTGTTAGTATTAGTTGCATATTAATAAGTTTCTTCATTATTTTCGATATTTTTTGTGACATTTTTGGCTAATAAAACTTTAAATTTAAAAATATGAGTTTCATACCAATTGCTGATCAATTTCAGAGACTATCAGAGTATTAACGTTTACCGCATGTTTTCTACATTCGTTCATCTGATAAGTTTTGTGTCCTGTTTTACGAGATGTTTTAAAGCTATCGTCCAGTATTTTTCCTTATTTAAAGCATTATGGTCACAAATATCTTACCATAACTATATTTTATTTATTTATTTTTCTTTTATATATATAAAAAAAAAAAACGCTTTGGAAATGGACCAATGAGAATCTGCGTAGATACCGCGAAACGCATCTGATTGGTTAGAGCTTTCTGACGCATTAAGGGTGGTTACCAAGGTGTGTGTGTGTGTGGGGGGGGGGATCCGGCTCTGTCACTAAATGCCGCCAACTTGGTGATATATCACAAAATTTGGCGACCGAAATTAGTCGCCAACTTAGCGCTATTTCCAGTATTTCGCGAAATTTCCATAGACTCCCATTGAAATACAATAGGGTTTACTTGCTTGCAGAAAATCAACAAATTGAGATATTTCATCGCAACAAAAACTAATATTAGCTTATGACTAAAGCTTAATTGAACTATTTACATTACTAGGGGGCGCTGCCCCCTACGAGCTACGCTCGTCAACCCCCGTTCAGACACCGCAGACTCTAAAACCACGCTAATTTGATCGGCTTAAAAAATATTTCGGAAGATTGAATTATAAGTTTAAAAACAGTGGCGATCTCCCTATAAACGGGTTTCTATTCATTTCTCTTTGATTGGGGAATTTTAAAGCCAAATCAGCGGCTGCTAAATGATACAATGGCTGTTTCCGTCTTTGATTAAATAAAATCATTTGACATTTCAAAATAAGCTAATATAAAATGAATTAAATAAACAGCGTCTTTGCCTCCCGGTATTTTTTAGCAAAGTGAAAAGAAAGTTTTTTTAAAATGACACTTTAAATGTATCGTTTTTAATCTGACGTAATTTTCACTAAACTTTTCTTTCTCCTTTTACTATTCACGTGACAATAATTTTGTTAGAAATGAAATATTATTTGCGCTATCCTAATAAAAATAGTTGAAAATATCATCTTAAAATATTACATAAATGTCTCGCGCAATTTTTAAATTTAAACCGTTTTGCAATATTATTTTTTGTTCATTTTACGTAATGTGTAATGTGACGTAATTTCTCCTATTTAAGACTTCGAACGCATGTTAATGAATTTATTATTTTACAACATTCTTTCACTTTTAAAATTCACGTGTAATATGGTTTTTATGATAATTTTCAATGAGTTCGTGCTTTTTATATTTTCTTGTTTATAATAGTCACGTGTAAAATAAATTTTTTATTTGAAGCAAATATGCGCTGTTTATACAGTTGGCAACAGTTTAAATTAATACCAATTTCTGAAATGTGTAAAAAAATATATCTCGAAATGCTGAAAATTTGAATTTAAAATTGAAATAAAACCTCAAAAATGAGTCAAATTAATAAACTGAGTGAAGTCTGCACACCGGGAAATTCTGACGCATAAAATGATCTAAAAATCATTAAATTCCGATGTACAGTTTTTGCTCCTATAAAACTTTTTTAATTGAACGATTTTGTCCAACTTTAGCATTAAATATCTCTTTAAATATTTCTTCGATTTGAAAACTGTCTGCATCAGCGTGTTTATCAAACATTTCTCTATAATTCCTCCGATTTTCATATTTTTGTATGCAATATTTTGCTTAATATTAACGAAGAAAGATCTCTGGTCACAAAAAATTCAAAACCGGCGGCAGCGGCTGCGGTGACAGCGGTAGTTACTTTTTTTTAGAATAGAGAGATTTTTCAGCACAATCAATAGTCTGGTGTTGACTAATAAGTAGGGATTGCTTCGCGATACTGAATGGAATGGCGAAGCGATTACGCGGGGGGTTGGTGAGCGTAGCGAGCAGGGGATCAGAGCCCCCCCCCCCCCCTAGTCCTTCTATATCTCTCTATTCTAAAAAAAAGTAACTACCGCTGTCACCGCCGCCGCCGCCGGTTTTGAATTTTTTGTGACCGGAGGTCTTTCTTCGCTAATATTAAGAAAAATAATGTATACAAAAATATGAAAATCGGTAGTATTATACAAAAATGTTTGATAAACACGCTGATGCAGACAGTTTTTAAATCGAAGAATTATTTTAAGAGATATTTAATGCTGAAGTTGGACAAAATCGTTCCACTAAAAAAGTTTTATAGGAGCAAAAACTATACATCGGAATTTAATAATTTTTAGATCATTTTATACGTTATAGTTTCCAGGTGTGCAGAATTAATTTATTTTTTTAATTTGACTCATTTTTCGAGGTTTCATTTCTATTTTAAATTCAAATTTTCAGCATTTCGAGAGATATTTTTTTCTTATTTCAGAAAATTGTACTAATTTAACCTGTTGCCAACTTTATAAACAACGGAAACAATAATGCTTGCTTCAAATTAAAAATTTATTTACACGTGACTATTATAAACAGAAAAAAACTTTCAAATTAGAATTAAATAATTACTTATAAAAAGCAGGAACTTATTGAAAATTACTTCATCTATAATTACACATGAATTTTAACAGAGAAAGGATATTGTAAAATAATAAATTTATTAACGTGCATTAGAAGTCTTAAATAGCAGAAATTACATCACATTTACGTCACATTACAGTTATTACATAAAATGAACACAAAATAATATTGCAAAACAGTATAAATTTAAAAATAGCGCGAGACTTTTACTTGATATTTTGAGATGAATTTTTCAACTATTTTTTTTTTTTTTTTTTTTTTTTTTTTCTGACAGCGCAAATAATATTTCAT
Organism: Maratus speciosus; assembly: GCA_963932465.1. Lineage (NCBI taxonomy): Eukaryota > Metazoa > Arthropoda > Arachnida > Araneae > Salticidae > Maratus > Maratus speciosus. The sequence goes on along the minus strand of OZ010788.1, from coordinate 314,553,866 downwards.
TTCTAATAAAAGCATTTTCACGTGAATATTAAAAAGGGAAAGAAAAGTTTGGTGAAAATTACGTCAGATTAAAAACGATATATTTAAAATGTCTTATTTAAAAGGACTTTCTTTTCGCTTTGTTAAAAAATACCGGGAGACAAAGACTCTGTTTACTTAATTCATTTTATATTAGATGATTTTGAAATGCCATTGTATCTTTTAACCGCAGCTGATTTTTCCGTAAAATTCCCCAATCAAAGAGAAATGAATAGAAACCCGTTTATAGGGAGATCGCCACTGTTTTTTTTAATTATAATTCAATCTTCCAAAATCTTTTTAAAGCCGATCAAATTAGCGTGCTTTTAGAGGCTGCAGTGTCTGAACGGGGGTTGGCGAGCGTAGCTCGTAGGGGGCCGAGCCCCCTAGTATATAAAAAGTTTTGATTTGGAAATGGACCAATGAAAATTTGCGTAGATATTCCCGGTAGATCGGAATCCAATTTGAATGTTTAAGCATGGCCCTTCTTCGTTAATATTAAAAAAACTGTTGCATACAAAAATATGAAAATCGGTGGTGTTATAGAGAAATTTTTGATAAACACGCTGATGCAGACAGTTTTCAAATCGAAGAATTATTTTAAGATATATTTAATGCTAAAGTTGGACAAAATCGTTCCATTAAAAAAGTTTTATTGGAGCAAAACCTATACATGAGAATTTAATCATTTTTAGATCATTTTATATGTTATAAGTTCCCTGTGTGCAGATTGCATTTATTTTTTTTATTTGACTCCTTTTTTGAGGTTTTATTTCTATTTTAAATTCAAATTTTCAGCATTTCGAGAGATATTTTTTATATATTTTAGAAAATGTTATTAATTTAAACTGTTGCCAATTGTATAAACAGCGCAAACAATAACGTTTACTTCAAATTAAAAATTTATTTACACGTGACTATTATAAACAGAAAAAAAACTTTAAAATTAGAATTAAATGATTGCATGTTAAAAGCAGGAAAATGACGTCATAAGAACCATATTTACACTTGAATTTTAAACGAGAAACAAAATGTTAAAATAAAAAAAATATGCGTTAAAACTTGTAAATGGAGGAAATTACGTCATATTTAAAATGGCCAAAAAATATGGCAAAACACTTTAAATTAAAAAATACGTTTGCGCGAGTTATTTTGAGATGATCTTTTCAACTATTATCCTGAATTCGAAGACAGCGCAAATAATATTTCCTTCTAACAACAAAAGTATTTTCACCTGAATATTAATAAGAGAAACAAAACTTTGGTGTAAATTATGTCAGATTTAAAACGATACATTCAAAATGAATTATTTAAAAGAACTATCTTATAGCGCTGTTAAAAAATACCGGGAGACAATGACACTGTTTAATTAATTCATTTTACATTAGCATATTTTCCAATGTTTAACTAACTTTTTAATTAAATACGAAAACAACCATTGTATCTTTTAACAACAGCAGATTTGGTCTTAAAAATCCCCAATCCAAGGAAAACGAATGGAAACCCGTTTACAGAGAGATTGCTACTGCTTTTTCTTTTAATTCAATATTTTTAAAGCCGATCAAATTAGCGTGTTTTTTGGATTTTGGTGTGCCTGAACGGGGGGTTGGCGAGCGTAGCTCGTAGGGGGCAGAGCCCCCTAGTAGATTAAAAAAGAAACTATAAAAGTTTACTGCTTATTTCTTTATTTAACTATAAAATAAAACTTCCAATTAAAAATATTTAGTTCATTTCTGCACACATCTTCAATTTTTCCTTCAAGTTAGTATTAAAATTTTCCCCAAATTTATTAAATCCCAGAAATAGGCTTTTCTACTAAAGCAACTCTTCAGTTTTGATGAAACATTCCATCTAACCAAACAAAGGGTATGTTCAATCAAAATTCTTATTTGAAGAGAGAGCAGGTTTATTGCATTTCAACTCGGATTTATCTCATTTCAGGAATGGTTCTCCTCTATTACCTCTTTATCCGTTATCTTTCGAACGTTAACTGCAATTGCAGTGTCATTAAGCCGAAGAATCGCCCCTCTAACATTAAACCTTCTGGCTTGTCCGTTATTCATATTTCTCCTAGCTTATCAGTTGAAAGGTCTCTAATTTTTAATTTGAATGACTAATGCTTTTCAGTTATTCTTGAAATAGCTACCGATCCAATAGTCACTAGCTTAATTGGAACAAAAAATATATTATTTAAATATTCCAAATATTGAGATAGAATTTGATTAAACACTCATCAACTTTGAAATTGAAGTACTAAAAATGAAAGTTCTAAAAAACTTGAGATATGATAAAATACACTCATAGAATCCAGATTTACCTTATGTTACATACAAATAACTAAGCATTATATAAATGTTCAAAAAACACATATATCATTTTATAAAAACTTTATTGAAAGTGTTTAAAATATATACTTTATGTACAAAACTGCATTTTCATAAAAACCTCGCGCTTTCAAGTAAACACTTGCTCATCCTCAGGGTTACAAACGAACACAAATACACGATGATAAAACCAGTGAAAAATATCGTTTAACTGTTAGAGAATGGAACAACCATTAAAATAAAACAAAGGGGGGGGGGGGCAGGTATGCGATAATCACATCTTGTTCGAACGATTCCTAAAGGTCTATACCATAATTTGGGTATATTATAGGGTAATGAATCATTGGATGTTTTATCTTTTTTACATAAAATTTCTATGGACTCATTAATTATTGAATCGTAATAGGTTGACATACGTTTAATTATTTTCGCATGAATGTATTTTGACTGATTTCTCTTGTTATAAAATTGAAAGTGCAGTTTTAGCTCTATTGAATTTAATATCTGAAATATGTTCTTTCAAGCAAGTTTTGAATTTCCTTAAGGTCATACCTATATAATCTTTTACTTTATAACGTTTCTTATCATTTTCATTTACTTCTTTAGTGACTGGAATTTTACGAATTCTCAAGGGTTCTTCTATCGACATCTGATTATCGCATCTCTCCTTCACCTCCCTCTCTTTTATTTTAATGGTTTGTTCCATTCTTCAAGAGTTAAACGACATTTTTCACGGATTTTATCATTCTGTATTTGTGTTCATTTGTAACCCTGATGATGAGCAAGTGCTTGCTCGAAAGCGCTTGCTTTTTATAAAAATACAGCATTATACTATATAAAGTATACATTTTAAACACCTTCAGTGAAGTTTTATAAAATGATATGTGTATTTTTAGAACATTTACATAATTTTCAGTTATTCAAAAAATGAAAATTCTTAAAGTTATAAAAATTGGAAGCTATGTAGTTAAAATGTGAAAATGATCAAATTTTCTAGTCCTAGCTCTAATAAGCAATGTTTAACAAAATCTTAAGTAGTAAAACAGTTTCGCCAAAACTAATTGTTATCTGTTACTTGAGAAATCTGGTCAACCAATATCTCGGAGATGACAAATTCTATCACTCTGCATCATCATCCAATTATTCTAAATTCACGAATTCTGTCACTCGTTTTGATCGCTGATTATAACTTACATGTATAACTTACAAGGCTTGAAACAGAGCTGACATTGATACGTTTTTGAATACCACTATTTCCAAATAAAAATCTTTGTGGTAGATTTCTACAGCATTTGCAATAGGAATATGACACGAAGATTATTGTTTGAAAAAAAAAGTGGTATTCAAAAGGGGTGGGACCAGTTAAAAATTATTAAGCAGACAGTTAAAAAACAGTAAATTAATATTAAACAGTCAACCCACAAGATTTAAACCGAATTCTGAAGTGTTATGTGGCAGAAAAAATTGCTTTTTTTTAATTATTTAAGCTCTTTTCATATGTCACTGACTAAAGCTAGGAATTTGAAATTTTGGTCATTTATGTTATCCCCATCTACAACACTTCCATGTTTCATAATTCGGCGACTTTTCTTTCTTAGAGAGGCAGTTTCAATATTGAGAAATACATTACAACTGATACATAAAATACCATTTCCAATGTTTTATGCTTTACTAGATGTTACCCCTTAACTTCTTTTACGTACAATTTAAAGAAAAAAGCAATGCATTAATTAAGCAAAAAACGCCGCTCTCCGATATCAAAAACAAATACAATTAACAAAATATTTAGCACATTTTATAGTAGGCAATATTTCTGATGATTCCGTTTTGCATACTTATGTTTTTTTTTTTTTTTTTAAACAAGATTAGTTCCAGTTCTTTAATGTGCATGGAATTGCTTAAGCTTTCTCCAAGATTAAGCACCATGAGTAAGATCATTTCTTTGTTATTCTCTTTAATCATTCCCTTTATTTTATTTTACACTATCTGACCTGTCCGGCGTTACCCGGGGCCGTGTTGAATAATGAACCTCAAATTTGTAGGATTTTATATCTTTAACTCTATTTTGTTCGAATTTATATTTTTAAATCTAAAAATCGCGAAAAAAATATTGAATTGAAAGTGTATGCTATTTGGTATTTTATTTTCTGCGCAATTTTATTTTTGGAATCTATGCGTACCGAAAGCGAGCGAAACCACGACGAAACATTTGGGTTTTTACTTGAAATTTACGTCGAAATTTTCATACATTTTATTTTGTAGAAAATATTTCTGCCCATCCAAAGGTTTCAAAATTTTTGTAGGTGATGTAAATCTGGTCTATTGAGATGTTCTAAAAATATTGTGTTAAAATATGGACGTTTAGTTACTTTTAGTGTAAAAAAAATATCGTCTTCGTGAGGCGCGAAGTGACCTGAGTTCGCCGGTATATTCAATAAGGTTAAAATTCATATTTTAAAAAACCGATTATACCATCGATTAGAAAAATGTTTTAGCTTTAAGCACATATTTTTGCTTTGTCAGTACCTCTAAATTTGCGCCCTGGAGGTGCCCTGCAATAACGGAGAAAAACTTTTTCGGAAAAACGACCCTTTTTGAAATTTTTTTTTCAAAGAGTTAACTTCCATATTTTTTTTTTATTGATTGCGTCATTTGAAACGTAAGAATACAATCTTTCAGAATATGTCTTCCGTTTTAAACTTTACTAAACAGTTTGGTCGACGTAAGTTAATAAATAATGACAAAATACCACCCTGAAATTCCTTCTTTTCGATCTTCATTTTCTCCCGATGCGCAAATAAGGCTTTTTCGCATGCGCCAGCGCTTTTTTCTCTCTCGCAAGAACCGGGATGACTTTCTGATGTGGTTCTGTCACGGATGCAACTCTATCCGTGAATTTTAAAGCAATCGGTGAAGAACTTTCCGAGATTAGCGATTTTGTACAAACGAACAATTACATTTTATTTATATAGATGTGCCCCGAGAGGGGGAAAGGGAGGTACATAGTATGAAAGAGTAGTCAAAGGGCTTTCTAATGGCATATTATATGATGGGTGTCGGAAAAAAAAATTAAAAACGCCCCTGGTGGGGAAGGGGGGGGAGGTGGAAAATTGGGAGAGGGTGGAGCGAGGTTCATAATAGGTATATAACAACACGCTCGTATTTGAATGAAACTCAATCCGTGAGTTTCAAAGAAATCGGGGAAGAACTTTCTTAGATTAGCGATTTTGTACAAACGAACATTTACATTTTTATTTATATAGATTTATTACGACTGTTGCCAAAACCGGAGTTAAAAATTAAAGCAAACACATATTGCTATAAATATTATCCAAGAATAAAATAAATATTTATACTAGTTACATTACAGAACATTCTCTTCCTTAAAAAAAATTTTGTTTTACAATTGAATAAAAAAAGCATGCAATAGTATTGGGATAAATAATCATTTTCAGAACTATAAATCAAATCGATTTGGAGGCCTTGTGAACCTTTTTGGTCGTGGAGTTTTAAGTAGCTGGGAATTGGGGGTTTATGGGCCGTCCAGAGTTATTTTAGGTGTTTGAAAAGCTCTTGATAGAATCTGCTCTTTCTCTACTGCCTCAGATGTTTCTATTGGGGTTTGAGATGCTGTCTCGTCCTTCATTGAATCAGAAACAATCTTTGTATTAGAATCAGTGACTGTAACTGAAGATCGACTTTCAAAACCCCGTAGCACACTGCGATGCACAGGGATTTCAGGAATTTGAAACGTGCACTTTCTTAGATGATCTGCATGTACAGGGTGGCTACTAAATACTGTAACACTCCAAAAATACGAATTAATATTAATCGTTTGGTAAAATAATTTATTTCTCTATTTTAACGTTTGGCAATCTTCTAT